>CM029921.1:13423996-15923996 GCA_017639245.1 Myiopsitta monachus | reverse complement strand
GTTATTAACATGAGTAATTTAATTTACTGCAATAATGAATATCGCCTCAGCATACTGTTCAGTATTTGATGATGAAATGCAAAGTAAATTGCTTTGCAAGAAGAGTTTTAGAAAAAAAAATCTGAATTTTTAACATCTGAAATTGCACATACAGGGTAACAAAGGTGTAACTAAAAATGGAAATGGAGAGCTTGTTTCATGAAACTGTAGACACGGGGGTTTGATTTGGTTTCATTAATTAAAAAGTGAGTGATGTAGGTCTTTACTGCTTTTCATCACCCCACCCTGCCAAAGTAACTTACTGTCAACTATACTTTAAAGATGCTGTAGAACCAAGCCTAAACTTTATTAATTTTTTTATAGATTGAGTTGCTAGATGGGTGACTGTTCTCCTCATCCACAAGGATTGTTTGCAAAGCTTTATTTATGCTGCTTATTTAAGTGTTATCGTATGTCTCCTCTGCAGATGTAATAAGACAAGATTTAAATGCAAGTCGACATGTTGCTGAAAATTCTAAAATGTATTTGCATTGATTTATGTTCTTTATTAGGATGCATAATCAAAAAAGGAAAATTTAAACTAGGTAACATGTGTGAGTGAAAACCATGATGCTGTTGAAGTTGTTGTAAGATTGCCAGTGATTTGAGTGACTGGGATTTCACACATGGCCTATCTGCAAGGTGAGAATTACCCTAACCATCCTCTTTTTTTTTTGTATCTATGGTGATGACATCAATGCCTCAGCTGGTTATTTAGATTCTATGCTGTCTAGAGGAAAATAGACTCTACTACAGTCTGAAGCATCTGATTTGGTTTAGATCTTTTCAGTGCCATAGAATTGCTTTTTCATTTTTTTTCCTCCCCTGTTTGGATAGTCTAGGCAGCAATCCAGATACTAATGTCTGCAAGTCTGAAATTGTATGGGCAAGTTCCATCCTTCCCTCCCGTTGTCTGCTTCCCTCTCATGCAATTAAACCCAATGTTTTCTTCCATGCCACTCAGTAACCATGGAAGTAGCCAACTCCACGATGAACAAGCATGCTTATTACTTGGGTTTGGGGTAAAATTTGAGTGTCTCAGATTTCCAAAATGAGATGCATACCCCAAGTCATGCTAGACTTCAATGAAATCTAGATCAGTAAGTGCTTTTGTCACATTTGAAAAGGCCTTGAGGTCTGACACACAGGTTCTCTCCTTTCTGATTTTGATTACGTGTATTGCTAAAAGAAGAATGTGGCATGGTTGTATGGATAGAGTGGGAGACTGAATTAGGATAGACATTGTTAGGTAGTAGATAACTGCATCTTCACTCAGGTCATTATGCTAGTATATGCATGTAAGTAGTAAACAAATGTTGCAAAATATGTCCAATGTGCTTGGTGACAAGGTAGAAATACATGTGGGGTTTTTGTTATTTTGATGTAAGTTTGTGTGAGTTCAGTTAGACGTAGCCATTTCTGGTGGTGAGCTGACGGATTGCAAGGTAGCTGCTGTCTCATACACAGTGATTGTGATGTCGTGGGCACCTACAAAAAAAGAAGGTCATCTGCAGATAGTATTTGTAGTGAACAGATTTTTCATATATTCTGTAGGTTCCTATTCCCTGTGTTTTCTGTTTTATTTAAAAGAAAAAATAAGTGCTTTGCATCTTTAAAGAAAAAGTGAGTTACATTGGCTAAAAATTACTTCAGACATTCTAAGAATTCTTTAGCTTTGTTGCTGCCATTTTTTAAATTGCATGAATCTTGATCTCATTGCTGGTCTGAGAAGAAACCAAAAAAGGAACCATAGGTGATCTGAAAAAGTTGACTTGGTTACTTGCTCTTTCTGCTTTGTTGGTACTGAACTTTTGTCCTTGCTTGATGATACTAGCTGTAGGCTCACTGTCAGGGATTAACTAGGGGCTGTGTCAGGAAAGTATACTAATAGATCTAGGTGTGCTCAGGACAGTTTCCAAATTCGATCAGCATGTTGCCCATTTAAGGTGAGTCATATATTTTCATGTCTTCCATGAATACCTCACTGCAACAATCTTTGTCACTTTGCTGGCACAAACAGTACTGTAACAGTACTAAAATTAGCATTTCAGTAATACGTATCTTGATATGTGATTTGTGAATGTGTTTGAGGTCTTTCAGCATGACAGATTAGTGTCAATTGTAAAGATTCTCATATTGGAGAATGTTTAGTTTAAGACATCTGTGCAGCCTCACTGCTGACTAGCTCTCATTTTTTTTATTCCAGAGACACCTTTTTATAAAATACACTTGTCAGACTCATCCAAAATGGTATAAAGAGGCCATAGGGTAAAAAAGCAGTGCCTTGGAGAGGCTCATCCCCTGTTGGCCTTCATTTTAACAGCAGCAAAAGTGAAATAAAAACACTTGGTTGCATTAGGTATCTGGTAATGAGCTGACAAAGGTGTTAAGGTAGCCAGGTGCTGTATATCTCATCTGTAATGTATGTTAAATTTTGGGCAGCTACAGAGAGTAAGGCAGACTTGTGTATTTTTAGAGGTGTGAGAACTGTTTTGGGAAGCCAAATCCTTCTATATTTCTCCTTCCCTACTCCCCTTAGGAGGCTCACACTTTCCCCACCCTTTGTTTCTAAGCTCTTAGTGTATTTTGTTGTTATTTAAGGGAAATATTATCAGCATTACTTATAGCTTCAGTGCTAGGTCCAACAGAAGACAGGCACAGGTAACTTTTTCCTTTTCCTCATCTCTACACTGGGAAACAGCTAGAGAGAGGCTGTTGCTTAATGAGTATTAGTTATTGGTGTCAAGCTAAAGTGGCATAAATGTGTTATGTGGAGAGGCCACGAGGAAGCATGCTAGGGGTAGGGGCACCTGTCAGAAGCAAAGGTAGTTCTAGCACATGTGGTGCTAGATACAGTGGGATTCTTTTTTCCCCAGTACTTTTTTTTTTAAGGTTGGGTTTTGGTTCTTTTTTATTGCTCTCATTTCAATTGAATCAGCAGATGAGACAGTCTGTTACTTGGCTGCCGCTAACACAGATCTTATTAAGTAGCATTTTCATCTGTAACACTCAGAGGTCAAGTATGGCCTGGATTTTTTAGTTTAATTTTTTAAACTAGTCTGCCTTATGTTCTAAGGAGAAATCATGACGCTGGTTTTTTTTATTGCTCATTGCACCTATAGAATGAGTGGACTTTGTGATAAATGAAATGCATTGAAAGTAGGTATTTTTGTGGGAGCTTATGCGCTAAATATTTAACATCTCTTGAAAATATTTGCTGATTTAGAGAACTCTTTTGCTGTAGGTTCTTTCCTTTGTTTCAGAATGGAATCAATTCAGTGATTCCTAATCAGAAGCATTTGGAAGTCTACAACAGGATTGCCAAAATCTTGCTTTTGGTCTCACAGTATTTTTATTTCTTGTGGCAATTTATGTTTCAACTAAGAATCTTGTAAGACCTTTGGTAGGCTCCTGGAAATTGTCTTTAGCAACTCAATTAAAAAAATATTTCAAAAATTTGGCTGATTTTTTTTTTTCCCTATTCTGGACGAACTTTCATAAGACTTAACCCTTCCGAAGGCAGTTTTGTGGTGTGCTCAAGACTATTTCTTTCATAAAGCTTATTTTCTTCAAAAGGTTTTACAGAATGTTCTTGAGATTAAGTTGATGAGTACAGCTGTTTATCTTGGTTTAAGTCTGGATTAAAGCAGTACAATGTCAGATTCTGTTTGGCTTTCCTTCATCCTAGCATTGTGTGATGACATCAGTCTTCATATCAGAGAGAATTAGAGCTTGAATTCTTGGCAAGAATTATGATACTGAGATCAGGATTTCTTTGAGTAAACTCCAGGGTGATCTCCTGGAAATGAATACCAATACTTGTACACAGTGAAACCAAGCAGCTATGTGCAGTTTGCTTATTGTGGACCAATAAAGGTTTTTGTTGTTTAATTTATTTTTAAGGTACTGGAGTTCTTGGCAAATCCTCATCTACTTTCATATCTCAGAAATGAGTACCTGTGTTAGTAACAAGTTATATCACTCCTGTCCTCGGAGGAGATTGGAAAAACTGTGATTCTTGCAGCTGCACCTAGAAGTTTAGGCTACCGTATGATCATACATAGGTGAAGGAACTGGTTAATTTTGTGGTTGGAAGGGAGATCAGGAGAAAACCATCTCAAAATCTATAATTTAGGTCTTACTATTTTTCTCTCTCTGAGACTGTATTTAGAAGGGGATTAAGAGTGGATGGGTGGCGAAAGAGGAGTGTGGGCTATGAGGTAGGGAGGTACTATAATGGTAATTTGCAGTCATGAAATATGATCTTTAGAAGCGCTTTTTCTGGAGCATGGGGAATCGGGCAAAGCACCTGCCCCTGGTGCTGCATAGTGCTGTGGAGCAGAGGAAAGCCTATGGCACTGCAACTGAGTGAAATAGAGGGCTAAACACAAGAGTGAGCTGGAAGCCAGGATTGCAACTTTGATTTCAGGCCTGTAGAGCTTGGCAGGTCACTGTAATTTTCAGTGAGAAATATGCGCACCCCAACCTCAATGAACTTTGATCTTATAACATTCTTTAACTGTTCTCTTTGGTTGCTCTCCCAATTCATTCCAGAAGGCGGCTTTTAGGAAGCTGTTAGAGGAGGGTGCCTCTGTCATATGTCATGTCAGTGATTCAGATCACTACTGAATGTTTTTTACTGCTTTATTTACACCAGAAACTCCTATTGATCACTTTATAAAATACCAAAGAATATGTTTATCACATTAATACCTATCTCAGTTTAGAAAGGTTAAGGCCCTTTACAAGAAGCATTAATAATCCTTACTACATGATATCTCTTTAATGGTACTCCGCCAGAGGCATTCCCAGGCAGCATTGTGTCTTATGAAAACAGTAACTGCACAAACTTTGAATGCACATCTGTGCTACCAGTCATCTTTGTGTATTCTAGAGGGAGCAGTTACTTGCTTACTGCTATTAAAGGGTCAATAAAATTCTTGAAAAGCGTTTTCTTATTTCTGTTCTGTGTTAGGGCAGATAAACACTGGAGAAATTCCAGCTAGATGAATTGTTCTGTTGGAGCAGCAGCCATTCCCATCTGCTGCCTCTGCTGGGAAAGTGTCACATCATTTCTGCAGAGATAAAAGGTGTCATCTAGAATAAAGTTCCCCTGGACCAGATTTGAAAAGCACTGCAAATGGATGGGAGGTGGTGGGTGACAGCAGCCGGGTATTGACATCTTTCCTTGCTGCTATTCAGATAGGAGCAGAAAACACTGGCAAATATGATGCACATGTATATCTACTGTATATCCCTTGCCAGACATGTAGCAAGGAAGGGTCCAACCCAGACACCTATTTCTGTTTGCTGGGGAGAAGTCTGTAGTTTGAGCTGGCTTATCAGTGTCTAAGGATCAAATAGAACCACTCATCTTTTAATGTTGTCTGGGAGGCTCATTTGCTAACCTGCCAGCAGTCCAGTGCCAAATGTCTTCCTCATACATGGGATTTAAGAGAATAGTCTATTATTTCAGGATTCTCTCAGAGATTATTACTTTGCTGCCCTCAAGCAAGGCATGCTTGCAGAACCTGTGCAAATGCTTCCAATCTGAAAAGGCTCCTCAATGACTTGATGTCTTGCAAAATCAGAGACAGACATGCACAGAACCTTCATACTGGCCTAAATAAACAGACCACTTTACAGAAAATGGTGCTATTACACCATTATGCCTCTCCCAAATAGTTAAAAAAAAAAAAAAATACAAGTATTTTCTCTGGCAGCACCTGAGCTTTAGACGTTTTTTATCTTTCAACTTAGCATTTTTTTGATTGACTCTTTTATATTCACATAAACATCTATTCATACTGTATTTCAGTGTGGTCTGGCCAACAATCTGGATATAGAGACAAAAATCTTTAGTCTTATTTAACCAACCTAGTAAGAGATGTATATTTTCAACCTGAAATGTGGGGTTGTCCACGCAGTTCCTAGCACTAAAGAAGTTTTTAAATGCTACTTCACTGGCCTTGAGTACTGCTAGTTCTTTTATGGACCCGCAGCTAAAATCAATGTCCAACACATACCAATATTAATCTTCTGATCTCTCCAATGTACCTGCATGCAACAACGAATGGAATTAGGATTACATGGAGTTACATAAAGCATGTTGCAGCTGTGTACAAAACTTTGTCCTTAGAATTGTACTGCTGGAGAATGCAGCTGTTATTTGCATTGCTGAAATTTGGCTGGCTCTGCAGCAACATCCAGGCCTTCTTGGACGCTTTGTGATAAAAATACAACACTGCTAGTGCTTCTGCTTTTGTTATTAGTGGAGGTGCAAGTACTTAAAAATACTTCTTGCTTTTACAAGAACTTAAGCACAGACAATGCTGCAGAGAACTCCTTTCTGTGTCTCATTTGCTTGATCTGTATCTGAAATTGAAAAGGACCAGGAGGATCCCACCTAAATAAATCTCTAAGACTTCAGTGATGCACCCCTCAGTCTCAGCTTTGATATTCTTTCTTTAAAGAAAGTTAGGCCTTGGCTGTTTTCGTAGCAAAGAAAACCTCAAAAACGTGAAGGCAGAAATTTACAGAGAGCTTGGAACAGCAGTGGGAGGTGTGAACTACTGCCTTTACCTCTTTTGGGTGTTAGCTCAAATATTCAAGTGGTGTCTAACCATGTATGTTAAGTATTTTTTTTTCCTTAAAAAGAGTGAAAAGACGAAGAGACCACAGAGCTGCATGATGTTGGATGGTGGGTGTCTCATTTTGATATCTTAACTAGTGGCATTGTGGGAGTTGCTTTTGGTCATTGGAGTTAAGAAGTCCAATATTAAGCTTTGGCAGGATGAGAACCAAGGAGCAGGGCTGATAGATTTTTGGCAGCTCTGAAGTGTAGTTTAACCTGTAGGAAGAAATTCTATCACCCTTCACCTATGTTGCTACACTCACTATTTTTGAACAGGAAAGCATTAATACACTTTCAAGACTGAAATGAGATGCTCCTTCCTGAAGTCCTGAATGCTTACTGGTTGGTTATTGGCTTAGGTTTTTTTTGTCCTATCACCTTCTTCAGTTCCTTTTCCTTTAATAAACTCAGTTTTGAACCAGATCGGACAGATGCATACCAGTCTGTGGATATGGAAGCTGAAGAAGGTGAAAGCAAGCCTCTTTATGAAGGAGAAATTGCATCCACATTACCTTGTTCGGGTCCAGTGCCACAACTGATTCTTTAACTTAATGGAGTTAAGGACTCGCTGGATGTCTCACTGCAGTGGTTTAGGTTTTTGCTGTATGCAGGTTTAGCATGCTAGAACCATGCTGTGTTGTATGCACACATCAGGTATATGCTTTCTCTACAAAGCTGCCTACCCAAAGCAGAATTTGAATGTCAGCAAGAGATCTTACCTGTAAGATGGGGGTTAGGTACTTTCTTATAACTTAGGTCAACAAGATACAGAGTTTATGTTTTATTACTAGGAGCAGAAAAATGTCATTCTATTACAAGCATTTAAAGGCAAGACAAAAAAAATGTTTCTTTAACAGTCATGCATAGTGTTTAGATAATGGTATTTTAACAGTGTTAGGAATTCTAACTGTCAGAAATTAGGCCCAGTAAGTACTTGATTCATATTTCCCTAAAATTGCTTGGTTTATATTCTGCAGAATCACATGGAACTTTATGATTGCTTAAAATCTTAAGTTACTGTTTTTAAGTTCTGTGCTGTATACACTACTTACTATGCTAAACCTGTACCTACCTATAGAATAGTCTATAGTTAGTTTTCATAGCTGTGCAAACTGCTTACCTCCTCATATTTGTGCACTTTTTTGTGTTTTATTTTTCTAGAAGCAAATATGTTAAAGTGTATAAGCCTGCTTCCCTGAATTTCATTCTGTTTTATTAAGTGTTTCATTTTGTGCATACAGTTTTGTCTCACTCCACCCACCTTTCTCAGTCTATGACATTTATCAGAAGCCTAGCAAGCTAAAAAATCTAAAAGGAAGAGTTTAGCCTGTCTTATCTACTACACTATCTGCTATGCTTTGATCATGTAAGTAAAGAGGAGACTACCTGCATGCTTGCAGCAGCTTTATTTATTTGATGAATGCAGTCAGTCTGAAGTCACCTTCGGATCACTTCCACATTCAGACTGGTCTTTGTACGAACAAGAACTGCTCTGTTGTGGGAACCATCAGTCTGTACCCCCAAAGTTTTTACGTGAAAGGGCATATTTTGTAATGGTAGAAACTTAGTCTGGGGCAAACAAACAAAGAAACTGAAAATACAAAGCCACTTTTAAAAGTTTTTTCTTCTTTGCCTGTCAAGCCTCTACAAAGAGACAAAATTTTTCATTTAGAAGGAATAGGCTTTAGCCTAGATAGTCACAAGTTAACTGACAGCCTGTCTTTATGTTCCCTTCTGCCGTCCTTTTTTCAGAAGCTGAGTTGGTAGATTAATACTTCTGTTGTGTAAGTACATGCATATCTGTGTGTGTGTTTGCATGTATGCTTTCATATATACTGTATATCAAATATTTGTACAAAGTTGTTATTAACAACAGGAAGTGCAGTTGTGTGTTTCCCACTGATGTACATTCTAGAGCAACCTGGATCTATCATATAAAGTAGTAGGTCATAATACTGAACAATTTATCTCATACCAAAGACAAATTGACACTCTTATACCAAAGGTAGGACACTTACTGGTTCAGCAGGTATCACCAACATTTCATTAGGTGGAAGCAATGGAACTTTATCTTATGATTTTATGAATCAGTCACAGCTGGTTGTCCTGTGCATTTCATACAGTTCTGCTATAAACATCCTAGTTTACTTTTTTCGTTGGTAAGTGGAAATATAACTCACACAATACCCTTAGTACAGACCTGCAGGAGCTTAATTTTCTTCCACTGATTATTTACACTTAAGAATAATAGCGCTGCCACTGTTGCACTAACTGCCATTTTATATTTTTTGTAAGGAGAAATCCACTCACTGGAACTATGTTGATTGCATTTAACCTCTGTGGAATAAGTTGGTTTACATAGATAAATCCTGTTTCTTAGAAAATACTTTACATTTCACCCTAGCTATTTTCCCTGTCCGTGACAGCTATAAGGACATTGTGAAAAATGAGAGTTCTGATAGGAAACACACTCCATTAAGTAGCTTATTCTTCAAATGGTAATACAGTTGAATACATTTCTGAAATTGCTGTAGAATTCAATTTTAAGTAATAAACCTCACTCTATTTTTTTGTTACTATTACTTTCATAAAGACGTGTACTAAGTATTGCCATAAATATTAACTTCATACATGATCTGAAGGTCCTTTCTAACCCTAAAAATTCTATGATTCTGTGATTCTCTGTGTCTGTACTTGGGTCACATTTCAACAAAGGATTTATGTGAAAGTTTTTCAAGCATGTACTTAAATATTGCAGTAAGTGCTTTTAGCAGAGGCTGTCTTTGTGCTTGTTGTTGAGTTAGGACCCTGTTAGTGATAGTAGTAGCAATTTAGTCTCGCTTAGTGACATTAGGGTCGCATTCTCTACTCCTTCGAGCTGGAGAGGGTGATAGAGATTTCTTCTACTGTTTTCAAATTTGAAACCATGAGAGTGAGAACGTTTTCTTTGGTAGTGTTGGAGTTTAGTTCATTTCCTTAAATTTATGACAGTGCTTGAAGGAAGACTTTTTTTATTTTCTTTCACTTTGTTTAGAACCAGAGGCCAAGCAGTTGCAGAATTCAGTAATCCAGGACAGGGTTATTAAACAGACATGTGAAAGGCCTTTTAAGGCACTGGAACAAACTCAGCAAAATAGAACATTTGGTGAAAGAAAGAGGAAAACTAGTTTTGCCATGGGATGTGAGACCTCAGAATAGGAGAATGACTGTAATATGCCACTTCGAAGATATTCTCATTTTCTTGAAGGCAAGTATGATGACTTTAATGTGTAGACTTCCACCATCCTACAATTCTTTCTTTGACTGGATTATAAATCATAGAATCATAGAATAGTTACAGTTGGAAAGGACCTTAAGATCATCTAGTTCCACCTCCCCTGCCATGGGGAGGGACACCTCCCACTAAACCCAAGGCTCTGTCCAACCCAGCCTTGAACACTGCCAGGGAGAGAGCATTCACAACTTCCCTGGGCAACCCATTCCAGTGCCTCACCTACTTCAGCTGACTACCTCTTTTTATCTCAATGTGATTTTTTTCAGTCTCTTTTTATTAAAAAAAAAAATCTATCTCCAAAATTGGAGCAACGTATTCCATGAAACAACTAGTAAGGAGAGGAACTTAGCAGGCAATACATTTAAGTCCATACACCTAAACTTGTTGTCAGTCAACAGTTGTTTGAGCCTGGTAACTGAGTGGAAAAGGCATGACCTTGCACCTTTTGTCTGAAGTGTGATTGCTTAGCAGGGTCTCACTCAGTTCACTGTAGGTATTCAGCTGTTTCCAAATTCCTTATTTCAGAGCTTCTACATGAAGAGTTCCAAGCAAAGTTTCAAGAAGTGTTAAGTATATGTATACTTTTTCAGGAGGCTTCAAGAAACAAATCAGAGATAGTGCCCTTTTGGAAAGCTACTAAATGAGTAATATGTGCCAGTTCCTGGAGATCAGGAAAAGGTAAAGTAGCAGCACAGTAATTTTAACCTGTATCTACATGTATGCATGAGAACCTGCAATCTTCATAAAAGCCCTGACCCAAAAGTAAAAGACTAAGTTTGTCTTTGCGAAGATAGTAAGGTTTTATATTGAGAAGAAAAAGAAAACAAATGAAACCCAAAATCCAAACAAAGAAACAACAAAAACCCCACCAAAACCAAAGTCAGTCCTGAAATTCTGAGGTCAGTTCCATAGATTTTAAAATTATTCATTTTTTGTGTACAGTAGAAAGGTCCAGGTAAGCCCTGTTGCATTTTTCCCCCTTACGGGACATGAAATTCACTGTACAAGATAAATGTATTTATTTGATTATTCCCTCCTCCCTTCAAAAACTGCTCATCTGTTTGTTGTCAAAGATTCACTTCCTCATCCAAATGCTTACCTTGCAGGGCCTGGAGAAGTATATTCAATTTACTTACTTTGTGCCTCAGGGAGTCTGGAGAAGGTTCGAGGTTTTGTCTTGGTTTTGTTTTGGGGATTTTTTGTTGTGTGGGTGGTTTTGTTTGTTGTCTTTTTTTTTTAATGAAGAAAGTTTTGAAGAGAAGTGGGGTGTAGAGGAGTCTTGTAAAAATGCAGTTTGATAGATTCTTAAAAGGTAGAAAAGTTTTCCCCTTAACTGTTAAAATATTCTTGTAGCTTTTCTTTAAAAACAAATACATGTGCGCAAACACTGTGGTGTGTTTAATGTTGTAATAGTAATGTCTTTTCCATGTCTTTCCATAAGTTTGGCTATCTTATAAAACTTGAGATTTTTTACAGGGTGGGGGGAGTAAGAAACTGGGTAAAAGCATGTTAGATGCTAGCACCTTTTTTCTTTCCTTTTACGCTTGGAACGTTTTGTTCAGCAGCATGCACGTCTGTGTGATTTCACTGACTGCTGCCTAGGCAATGGCAGGTTCTCCAGAAATCTTGATTCTGTTCAGGAGGAAGCTGTCCAAGCGTACTGGGAGCAGGGCTAAAGGCAGCCTATGAACACGTAAGACCAAAACATCAGAAAGCTTTTGGAACATTTCCTTGGAAAGGTTTGAATGCTGCAAATGCTAGACTTGGGGATGAAATGACTTGGAGCATCGATCTCAGTAAGAACTAAGTAAATGGAAAATTAATTATGTGGGAGACTAACGTGTAACTAAATGTGTAATTAAAAATTTAGCGGTAACTTTTCTTTTTTCAACAAAACACTGTTCTGGTTGGAGCCAAGCAGTAGTTTGGGTAACTGCTAAAGATTTACAGAGCATTTTTCTTGGCACTGGGTAGTACTTTGTTATTCTCAAGCATAATGACAGTTGTTCATAACACCAGGAGTCCTTTTGCAACTACTACTCTTGTTGCTTGAGACAGAACAAAGATTGGACAAGCATTAGAGAAGAAATGCAGAGAGCAAAAATAATTGTTTAACTCTGTCATTCCCCTGAAAGGTACACAAAAAACTCTTGTATTTCAAGTGTCTTGGAGACAGAGCTGAGTCCATTTATGCATCATGTTGGAATTTGTGCTTTAAATATCTCTAATACTCTTGATAGTGGTTAATTGTGAAGTGAACATGCAAGGAACTGCTGTGAACATACCCACATTTTTGAATGTTGCAGGTATTAGTGTGAGGCATTCTGGAAGCTATATTCATTAAGTATTTGTGGCTTGTGACTGCAAGGGAACACCAGCTGCCCTTTCTTCTGCAATGCCAGTTGTATCACACCTTAAGCTTCACAGTATTTAGAATTTCAATTCCAAATTCCGTGAATTACTCTTAAATACTTTAATATCTTATTCATGATTACTCCCTAGTTACATTGCCAAAATGGGAGAAGAGCCAAGTATTTTGGCTCATTATCCCATAGTTTAGCCTTTACACTGCACTTACTGCTTTCATTAGTAATTGCCAAATCCTTGTCTTTGTCAAAGCAAGCAGTTCCTTGAATAGAATTATACTTGGTGATCTTTTATAGAGATACCAGTATTTGGTACTGCTGGTTCCCAGGGATCTGATAATACTTAGTTGAAATAAGATAATAATTTTGGATTAATATCTGAAAAAAATTTTCTTATACCTTTAGTCTGGATCAGCTGGATAATGATACTTTTCCCATTCTGGGGAAGCACTGGTTCCAGTGTGATAGCAAAACTGGAACGAACTTCCTTGAATTAGGGTCCTTCCCAGGACCCACAAGAAGGGATGTGATTTTGGTGGCAGATACTGGTTAGTTTGGAGTTTGGGGGTTTCCTTCTGTTAGCTCAGGACCAGGTCCCAGAGCAATCTGATCCAGTGTCCAAGTCAGCCATGCTTTGAAGAGGTGTTGAACCAGGTGGACTCCTGAGATCTCTGTTGTTCTGTATCGTCAATAAGAGCAGACTTAGATTCGCAGTTGTATTGGCCTGTCTTACAGTCCTTCTTAGTCCTCTTAAAAAAAAAAGTTACTTCCCAGATTTTAACTGATGCTAAAAAATGGTTAAGCAGGGTTTTTTTGTTTTTTGTTTTTTTTAAAGCTAGTTTTTTTTCTTGCACCAAGCATTCTTTTTGTGTGTGTTCCCCTGAAGTAGCATTTACTTTCATATTGCTAATGGATTTATAAAATCTCTGAGTAATCATTAACTCAATATCATTAATTTCATCATAATTTTTGTTATTGTTAGTACTGTAGTTGAAAATTGCCAAGCAGCTGTGACAAATTTGGGTAAGGAAATGAACTTGCCATTCCTTCGTTTTCCATGTGTTTTCTGTGTCATGGTGTGTGCTGATCTTTTTCTTTTTTTGTCATCTGACATGGGAGGCAGGTTTCAGGTTTTCTGGCTGCTATATAGAAGCCTTCCACTGATAAATTAGGATTGTTCCTAGGTTTCAGGTTGGTGTAGAGCAGTGATTTCTTGAAAACTGCTGGTCAATGTTTTTATTGAGCTAAAATATCAAAGAGGAAGACGAATCTTAACTTTCTCTATAATAAAAGCAATTTATGGAAGTTTTGGGACTCGCAACATTTTCATTTCTGGTGCAAACTACAGCCCTATCGTTACATAAGGTTGTCTGATTCTGCTAAAATGATCACCACTGCAGTAGTGTGAACCTAAGAAGCAAGGCTGTTAGTTCAGTATTTTCAAAGTGGTGTTTAAACCAGTTCAGAATCTATCAAGAGAAGAGATATGGAATTAATAATTACTATAGTCATAGGATGTACACTGGTGATTTCAGTATCGTTTACAGAATCACAGTACCAATCTGTAGTGGAAAAAGTCCAATCGTAGGGCAGAAACTCACAGTGCATTAGCAGGAAATCTAAGGTTCTGAGGAGCTGTGGTGTGAACACTCCTGCAAATCCTCCACTATAAAACTACAAGGGGGAAAAACATCTTTTCCAAGCTGCAGAAGCTGAAAATCATGACTGAAAGGTAAGTTTGGTTTGTAACTTGAGTATAATTCAGAACAAGTTTCTTTGTCAGGCTAGTAATTTGAAATCAGCTTCTTAAAACCTAAACCCTAGCAAGGAGGTTGGGTGAGTTTTGATGAAATCAGAGGGGAATAAAGAAGAAGACAGCTGCAAATGTTCATTCAGAGGATGCTTGCTTAGTCTGGACAGTGGATGCTGTAACCCGCATATTTTGAACCAGTGCATTTCTTAGGACTAAGACTGCTATGCGCTTTCTACTTTCTTTTGGCTCATTTTTTAATGTAGCTGCTAGGCTAGCTGACTGTAAATCTATGCTGAGCATATCTTGTTAGCTTCTTTGACCTCCACAATCTTTGCATCTATTCCTTTGGGAAGAAGATACAAGGAGGAAGAAGTAGCATCCTGCAACTGCCCTCCTTGAAAGTGATTTTCTAATGGTAGGATAAAGGAGGGTGCAGCATCTTGTGCTGCAAGCATACTTGTCTTTTTTTCCAGCACAGTTGAATCTGGTCCCCTTTGTGTATGGGTGTCTAGAGAAGGACCTGGAAGGCACATGCTAAGAGGGATTTGGAGCCATTTAGTAGGATTATTGTTTCCTCAGGTTATTATGCAGAGTATGGTCTGTGAAATACTACCTAAATGCTGCAATTTCAGTGATGGTTAGGATATATTGCAGCAGGGGAATGGAAGAGCTTTGCTGTACTACTGTAATGTGCCCTAGGCTGTAGTAGGTTGTCCGGGAACAAAGGAAAAACAAAATCACAAAATGCTTTCTGCTGTTTAACTCAGTGAAAATTATGCAAAAAGAATGGTGCTTGATTATGGTCCTAATTTAAAGCACTTGAGTTCACTTCCTGGAGAGCTAGGCAGGCTGTTTAGTCTCTCTGTGCCACGTTTCCTAACCTTGAAGTGAGTAAGAATGTCCTGTTTGTGGTTTGTCTTACTTTTGCTTTGCTAAGGTATCAGCTTTTAGGATGGTGTTTGTCACTTGTCATTTGTACTGGTCTGGCGTTGTGGGTCTAGGTGACCCTTCTCAGGGCTCTTAAAAGCTAGTGTTGCACTACTGCTACTTCTGATTTTTAGAAGGCCTCCAAACACTTTAATTACTGTAGTAAATACAGCTGTGTAGCTGTTTTCTGATTCCTTACTGGTCAGTAGCATCTAAAGAAAATGTTTGGTAATTGCAGTCCAGTTGTTAGTGGGCAGGTGTCTTTCTCTTGGAAAGGCTGTCTCTGCAACTGGAGTCCTTCGCTAGCAGCGGGAAACTTTGGGCAAGATTAACATAACAGAGATACCCTCTCTTCTGGGGAATGCAGTTCTGTGTTCTGGACATATATTCTTGTAGGATATTAAGTGTCCATAAAATATCATGTGTCATTGATTCAGCAGCTGACAGGAAAAAAAGAACTCTGGTATAAAACTGCAGTTCTTTGGGTTTTGAAGAACTTTGTGTTGTGAATTGTTGTATTGAAAATAATGACTCTGTAATGTGCTATTACACCTTCTGGTTAAACTCAACAGATGAATTGGTGGATGCTCATGGACGAGCTGAAATTGTTGGAATCAAAACTGTATAAGGATGGATTAAAAATCTTGTGGGTTTCAATACTTGAAGTTGAATGTTTATCTTTGTTCAGTCAACTACTTGTCTGTTTGACATGTTTTTTTCCAATTGTGGAGAAGATATTATCTTCTGTATAATGCATTGCAATTTACAGTGCAAGTCTTCATGTGAAGATTGAGGTTCCTTAGGATTTTTGCTGAAGATGCTGTGTAGTGTCTCTCTTACCACCAAGATATTCTCAAGCAGGGCTTTTAATGCAGATATTCCTGTTGTTTGTTTTTCAAATATATGCAGCTTTTATATATTATATATAATATATTTATATTATATATATATATTATATATTGCTGATTTCCCCAGGTAGCCAAAAGAGATCTTCCTAAAATATTTACTGGATTGCTTGGGTACAGAGTCCTTATGCCTATGTTGGTCTTTGAAAGTTTATAAAAGATCTATATGCAGAACTCTGTTCAGTCACAGACATGCAGATGAACGAGGGGTTGGAAGGCAAGCTAAATATTGTTGTAGAGAAGTGTCGTGGTTTAAGCCTCCCACCCACACACTTTTACTCACTCACTCACTCACTCACTCACTCACTCACTGCCCCTCTTTCTTCCCCCAGTCCCGGGGGATGGGGAGGAGAATCAAAAGAATTCAACTCGCACAGGTTGAGATAAGAACAGTTTAGTAACTAAGGTATAACACAAATCACTGCTGCTACCATCAATAATAATAATGACAGGAGAAGTACAAAGAAAGAGAATACAACTGCTCACCAAGCCCGACCCAGCCAGTGCACCCCCCAGCAGCGAACCCCCAACTGCACCACCAAAAACCTGACCATGCCGTGCACCCCCAGTCCACCACCACACCCTTCCAGGTCTCTGCTCTCTGGTTTCACATCCTGGGCATGACGTGCTATGGTATGGAATAACCTCTTTGGTCAGTTTGGGTCAGGTGTCCTGTCTCTGCTTCCTCCCGGCTTCCCCTCCTCCCTGGCATAGCATGAGACTCAGAAAGTCCTTGGCCAGACCAAAACATTACCAAGCAGTAACTGAAAACACTGGTGTTATCAGTGCTGCTCCCAGGCCCAAAATCAAAAACACAAAACACAGCGCTGCACCAGCTACCAAGAAGGAGAAAAATGACTGCTACTGCTGAACCCATGACAATCCACCCCTTATTCCATACCATTCACATCATGACTAGATCCCACATTTTCAATATACCATCACATGTATATGTATGGGTCCACACACGCACAGAAAGGGAGAGAGATCATCCCTTTGTGCATGGACCAATCCCTAGAAAGCTGCTGAGTCCATCCAGTCCATGATGTCGGGCTCCATCTTCTGTAACAGTCTTTCAGAGCAGGGGAGGCTGTGTGCAGTGCTCACACTTGTGAATAACCCGGGCAATAGTGTCCATTGCTATGTCCACCCCTTGATCATAAGTCCACCCCTCAATCATGAGTCCATCTGTATGCTGCGTCTCTGCCTTGATGGCCTAAGGTGTCATAGGCCCACCAGGCTCAAAATAATTCACCCTTATGTTGCCAGTCTAAGACCATGTGAGCCATTTCATTTTAGCCGCTTGTCACTGGGGACTCCATACAGCTGCCTTCCATCTCTGATGCTTCCAAAGCACAGGAGGGGTCCAGTGGACTAGATACTCGCACTCGCCCACACTGTCCCACACACCCTGCCACTCATGAGTGTCCAGTTTTGGGGAAAATCTCTTGGCCATCCTGGATTGTAGTCTAACCCTAGTCAAGACCCACACCCCACTCTGCTTAACTCTCGGGACCAGACAAAATGGTTATGGGTAAAGCACACTCTGAATGCATGCCAACATGCTGATCCCCATCACAATCAGCAGGCAGGTCTCAGGGGTGCTTAAAGGCCATTCAAAACCGTCAGAACTCTCAAATGAGGCTGCTGTACTTGAAGGAGGGGCATAACACACTCTGAAAGAAAACAGGAGTGGAATTGTAGGACTTTCCTGGATCTCTGGTTTGTACTCAGGACAGCTGAAAAATATCTGTAATTAAGGAAGGCATTGAATATACAGAAGGGAATATACTGATGCTAGGTTTAAGATTTAGGCCCGTGAAACCAGAAAGATGCCTTTAAGTGAGAGTAAGTATAACTAGCATTTGAAGTGATTTTGACTACTGCTTCTGCCAGATGACTGCTATCTGCTGGGCCCTGGCTTGCTGTGTAATATATGGGGTGTACTTAGTAACTAGCTGGTTTTAGTTTAGGAGGAGAGTCTGGTTGTTTCATTGTTGTTTAATATTATGACCACACCCAGAGCAATAGTCAGAACTCATGCCAAACTGTTCAGTGTAAAACAGTCTTTGCCTTGCATTGTTTCTAGCCTGCAGTTCACGCTCTCTAAATGAGAGGGGTAGAGAAAGTAGAAACTTCAATCAAGCTGGGTTTTTAAAGTTGGTAAGCAATTTACAGCAGCCTTTGACTGTGAACATGGATTGGCTCTTGCACCCAAGTACACATTTTCTGAAGATTTGCATGCTGGTGGAGCTTTGACTTCTAATCCAAAGGGGGTTTTTTATGATGGTAGCATGAAGGTGACCGCAGCATGTTACATTAATGAAAGACAAAAGGTGAATTTAAAATACGCTCCATTCTCTCGTATGGGAGTTACCAGCATCATCGGCAAAAATACATAGATTTAGATCATTCAGAAATGTGGACTTCTGTTTCATTGA
This sequence comes from Myiopsitta monachus, assembly GCA_017639245.1. NCBI lineage: Eukaryota > Metazoa > Chordata > Aves > Psittaciformes > Psittacidae > Myiopsitta > Myiopsitta monachus. The sequence goes on along the minus strand of CM029921.1, from coordinate 15,905,657 downwards.
CTTTTTTTCAGACTTTTCAACAGTGAGAGGCAAAATGTGTTCAAGTAGAAATTATTCCCAAGGGTTCTATGGCAAAGTGACTTTGCCTAATATTTATGAATGACACAAGTTTAATATCTGGCAAGAAAAAAATACATGTCTGTACTAGGAGAATTATCTCTTGCTGATATTAAATGTCAGCAGTATCGCAGCAGAATCATGGATGAATGTGGGTTTGCTGCCAGCATACACAAGAATGAAATCTGTTCAGAACCACTTTGGGAACTGGCATTAATCTGGCACATCCTGCAGTTAGCTTTGCAGTTGCATCTTCTCCTGCACTCTGAACCAGCAACGACTAATTTCTCCAGTGTAAACAAGGATAAAGAGTCCAATTAGAAAATGCCATCAAGAAGAAAATAATCTGAAGTCAAAGGAGTAAAGGAGGACAACCGTTGGTGCAGAGCAATTTCACAGTGCAGTTGCCTGACAGGAAGCCAAGGAAGCAGCTGCTGACTGGAGTGATTGCCCTCACAGCAGCTTTCTGAAAGTCTGCAGATGCTGTTACACATTCTGAAGAAGCTCAGTGAATCTAAGAATACAAAATGTATTCTTCTAAGGTGTTAGAATAGTCTTATTGGGACTTCCTTTGTATCACCATTCCTGACAACTTCACAATGTATTTAGACAATTTGAATGCTAACCTCAGTACAACATATTATATTTTAGATAAATGCTGCGTAGTATGAGAAATAACGTGAAGGTCTTCTAGGGCACAGGATGCAGACAGCTGACAGTGAATTGAATGACTGGTGTTTAAAGGAATATCTCAGGATTAGCTGATGGCTGTTGTGAACTCGACATTTTGAAGAAATCGATGGAAGAAAATTTAATGGGCGGAGAGCTGATATTTGGCAAAGAAGTTTTAAAAATGCATTGTGAAATACACAGCATTAGAAGAAACTTCTGTGTACAAAGCAAAGTCACTTGCTCAGGCACCTTGATGTCAGGCGAAACAATTGTCAAGTGCAAAGTAACGTGCAGTGGAAGATTATCCAGTCACACGTAAATTGGCAAAGCACCGGAAAAAGATGGAATATCATTGTAAATCACTCGATGAAGTTATCTGCTAGATATGAAGCAGCAATCAGAGAAGCAAACAAGCTGTGTAAATGTTTTTAAAAAGGTACAGAAATTACTACTGAGCTTATTACAGAGTCTTGAGAGTGAAGTGTGCTATAGCTGCACCCATGTACTAGGAAAAGGAATGGGAACAAAGTGACCTTAAGAAAGACCTATGTGAGAGGAAAGTAGGACTCTTACTGTTGAAGAGAGAGGGCCTGAGTGGTGTGTTCACAATGATGTGTGCTCTGAATCATCCCACCTGTGTTTCTTTTCAACTCTTCCAAAATCATGGACAAGAATAGTCAAATAGATTGGAAAGCATTGGGTTTACATTTGGGTTTTTTTTTCCTTCTTTTTTTTTGTGCATGAACAGTAAAACAATGAACAATAAAACTTGTCACCATTAGATGTCAGTGAGGCCAAAAGAACTGCTGAATCTTGGGGTTTTCTCTGGAGCACTTCCGTTAGTGACAGAAGGAGGAAAAGTAGTAGCAGGTTTGACTGGACTACTAGCCTGACTTACAATAGCAGTTCCTATATTTTAAAATCCTATTTGAAGTGCAAGGCAGTGGTATTTCTATTAATGTTAAATGTGAATCTTAATTCCTAGTCAAACTCCCCTAAATTTAGTGCACATACCATTCATTTTTTTAGGGGTATTTACTAGCCCACTCAATATTCTACTAGTTCTTACTGGAGGACCTTAATATCAAAATGTTTGTATTTAAAAAGTAGGTATCTTCCTTTAAGCAGTATTCTTTTAAACTCTACAAAGCAATTATTCTTTAATTATTCTTCCAGCTCAGTATTCATCTTACTATCAGGCAAAAGCTTCACAGTATACTAGGGCAGCAAGTTATAGACACACCATTTTTAAAAGCTTATAAACAAGGATTGCAACCTGGCTTTCCTGTTTAGGAACTCTTAATTCTTTTAAGAACAGTGATACGTGCTCATTCTTGCTAGAGTGAGATGGAAGCCAGTGACTCTGTTTACTGAAACTTACAGAATGTGGTATCTGACTTAGGCTTGTTTCAACACTGGACAGAATTTAAGACCAGTTTTTTCCCTGCTTAGTATACATATTCACAGCTAGAATGAGAGCACATTACTGTCAGAAAGCTGTCATCTGATGAGTTGAATTACAAACAGGGTAGTGATTCCTTGCTGTTTAGGTTCTTGAAAGGCTTGACATTGTTTACATTCCTAGAATCACATATATCAAAGCATAGCATGGGAAGATTAGAAGGGGAAAAGATAAGGGTATGTATTTGCCAGCATTCACTCATGTATGTTAAATTTCAACTGCGAAGTGTACAAATACGATGATGTACCTATGCTGTCTCTGTACAGTTGTGTTTTGTGCTCCAGTGGCCAGCACAAAGCTCTCTGATACCCATGATTGCTCTGTCCTGCTCCTTACATTGACCAGAATAAAAAATGATAGGAGGTAAATGAAAGAAGACATAATGGCAGCCTTTGGGTGTTCCAGCTTCTCCTCAGAGACCCCGCAGTGCCATCATACAATGTGCTTTTCTGACTTGTGCCAAAGGTCTGGTACATTAAGTAATCCCAAATAAGTACATACTAGAAGTTGTTAATTTCTCAGTTGCTTAGAAGAAAAACAGTTCTGAAATTCTGATGTGGTCAAGATCAGTTATGTCTTTTGTACCTGGTGACTACTCAATCCTTAGTGCAGGAAATGCTGTGCAAATATGCTAGGAAATAAACTAATATTTTGGAGCTCCCAGGTGGTCTAAATATGTTTCTTTCATCTTCCAATAGCGAGGGTGCAAAGCAAAAGGGAAATTTCTCTGACAGGACGAAACTTCCCTCCTTAAGTAATGCCTTCATATACCTAGAATACTGCTGCAAAGTAGAAATAATAAAGTGGTTTCGAATTTTAATAGGAAAAGAAATAAAGGGCTTGAGCTGTAATAAGATACATTCCACTTAGTTTTACCTAATGCTTAGCTAGGGATAATGTACTACTCTTTCTTTGGGAGATTGTAAAATCTGAAACTTGGGCTTTTGAAAACACCTTCAGCAGGCAACTGGCAGATCTGATGCTGCTGTGGGGCAGAAGAGAAGTCCCTAGAATCCCTGCCATTAGCATTTTTATGATTCTGTGATCACAAGATTCATAGCCTGTGGGTTTGGTTATTCAACATTTGAAGTAGGACTATTGGTCAATTTAATAACATAGATACAAGTGAAGACACTAGAAAGACAAGGAGTCATAAATTTAAGGAGAAAATTATATCTATTTTGATTAAATATAAGAAATACAGTGGGATTGCAAGGACAGTGTAGAAATAGTTTAGTCTGTGTTTAGGTGCCAGAATGTCTGCACATAAGCTTTGGGGAGTTATTTCTTTTTGCTGTCCATAGCTGATGGTTACTAACTCCAGCTGTGACAAAATTTTCTTCTTAGATTAATGACATCTAAACTAAGTCTAGGAAGGAGGTGAATTTAGATGTGCATTTCGTATCTGTTGAAGACAAGGAAAAGATTTACTCAGTCTAAAATATAGGGTTGTTCTACAGGCAAAATTAAAATGTTGCTCCTGTACCTTAGATTTAAAAACTAAAATGGACTAACAGTATGTAGTATAGGAACAATTCGGGTGGGCGGAGGAATGGGCTACCTCCATCGGTGTTTTCTGTCAGCGACTTCTATTATGTGTCTGAGTCGTGCACAACACCACACCATTTATGATGGTACTGAGAGGCTGATGAAGGTCTTCCTATATTGTTCTTCAGGGATATTGCAAAATATATGTCAAATTTTTCAAGTCGTGTTTCAGGGTGCAGTTTATTGTATAATAATCTTCTGCTGATATTTAGGGTTATTTTTGTACTACGGGGCTTGAGAAATAACTTCTGGCTTGAATATAACATCCATGCTATTTTTGATCAGCTTTATCTTCACACATCATAACTGTGCTAACAAGTCAGAGTACAAGAAAAATGGGTAAGATGCATACTTCGCCAGTGCTGAGCAGGGGTTTGTTTTTGAAAGCTTTATTAGAACTGTGTGACTCGATAACAACCTCTGTATTGTCTGGTAGTTGTGATGAGGGGATGGGTGATGCTATCCCAATTACTGAACTTGTCTGTTACCCTCTGTTAAGTGTGAACTAGCACATTATTGATTGGTAAAACACTGCACTGGCACCAAAAACAATGTGTTGGAGTTGTAAATAAACCTGTTGAAATGTATGTACTCACAACAGCAGTGGGTTTCTTTTTGTTTGAAAACAACCACCACCAAAAAAAACCCCAACAAGCTGTAAAAGAACAAGAAATATAGCCTCAAGGGTTTTCATGTTTATGGTTCTGTGACAGTGAGTACCCACAGTGGTAAAAGAACAGAAAGAGTAAGGGAATTACTATTGGAATAAATACTGATGAGGGAATGTGAGAGAGCTAGAGCTGGCACTTGTATCTGCTTTGTGGGCCAACACTGGCAGCATGCCACAGTAGGTGGAACTGTTGCAGCAATTTATGGTATAAACAACAAATCAGGCCAGACTTATCTGATTACCTTTTGGTGATTAAAATATGTCCAGGATCCTTTTTCCAAAACTGAAAAGGTTGCAGCAGTGGCAAGATTAGGAATAGACTCTGTATGTGTGTGTTCATGTGTGTATATATGTATCTGTTTTATTTTTCTGAGAGAGTAGACGGTGCAAAAAGGATAAAGAAGCATAGGAGTAAGAAACAGGGACTGTTTCAAGAAGAGTTGATAGTTAACATTGGCACCCTGGAAAGTTTTCAACAACTAGGAACTTATTTTAATTTTCCCCCTACTTCAAGCAGAGTGGTGGTTGCTCAAAATGAGCTGGCAGAAGCTTTCTAGACAGCATCAGACCTTGGGTAAAAATCTGTCCATGGGAAATTAAGTAGGGGAGGACACTGATACAGCTTTCTTCTGTCACTTGCTTTTTGATTGACCTGAATGAAACTTGCTGTTTAATTCCTCCTTCAGCATTTAGGGGGCTGCAGTTTTCATCTGCTTCTTGGTGCTCTGGCTTCTCTCTCGAGGTGCATGATTATCAGTGATACATAGCTGGATCGTGACTCATCTTGTTACGTTACAGCTGGGCTTTGTAAATGCTCCTCTTTCCCATGACACACTGCTACAAGACAAGCAAAACTGTTAGGTAGATGTGAATGTCTGTAATAGAATGGACACATTTGAAGCCTTCTATGTTTTAAAAGGGAATAGAAGAATCTCTTCTGTGTTATTTAGTTTAGGGAAGGCTTCTTCCTTCTCACTCCATCTCCTGTCGCTTTCAGCTCTTCTGTCTTCTTCAGCAGAAAAGAAGTCCTCTGTTATTCCTAGCCTTGGTATCTTGCCATGAAGAGAAGCATGAGAATGCTGAGTGGCAACATGCAATTCTCATAGCCCTGTTGTGCAACATATTGCTATCAGGATTTTGAAAGTTGGATGTTGTGTGTTTATAAATGTTACTGATTGTGTCTTGGTTGTAGCAGGTCTTAGTGTTACTCTTCAGAAGTCCATGGAAAAGTTCTCTTGCTTTCTTTGAGCTAAGAGGCCTTTTAAAATAGTTGTGATGGCCGTACAGGCCAGGCCTGTAGGAGAAGCAAAACAGGAAAAAGAAGATGTAGAATGCTTTGGATTCCCCAGAATGAAATATTTCCAGCAGAAAAAAAACAAACCAAACCCACAAACAAACCGAAACCAGCCAACCAACCAAAACCAAAACCAACAAAAAAAACCACCAAAATTAAAACCCTCACAAACAAAACAAAAACAACAAAAAAAGAAACACCCTGAAATAGTAAATCTGATTAAGTGATATGCTGAGTCCCTACTTTGTGCTCATTTTATATCCATGGGCCATGAGATCCTCCAGTGTCATAGGAGCCTTTGAAAGTAAAGAATTATGATAGCCTTTGATGATGATCCTTTCCTAGAATTCATTCATAACTGAGTCACCTTGAACAGCCAATCTGAGCAGGGTTCAGGATCACTTTATGATAGGGCTCTAGGAAGAGATAATTCTTTCACCTTATCAAAAAAATCCACTGCTGTATGAGATCCTTTGATTTCTGTGGTGGTTACAAAGGTGTTCATAGATGCACTACAGGTTTTGCTGTTTGTTATATGTTCCCCTGTGTCCTACAGTGAAACGGTATTTATTTGCTGAAACATTCTTAACAGTTACTCTTAAAGTTTGATTCTTTTTTATAGGTTCTTCCTATCAGTTTTTCCCACCAAGGTTATTCTTAGCTTTTGAAGTTAATGAACATCTTCAAACAATAGCCATGCTCTTTGTTGAAAGAGACACAGATATGATTCCCTCTTTCTATTATAAAGGTGTTTGCTTCTAAGCAATGCATAGTCCAAATTTTGTCTGCTAAAACATGCACCAGTAAATAATGTCAAGATTTGGTATTTTGTAAATTATTCTAGGTTACATAGAGAAGGTGTGTGCTGTTGAAGGGTCTGTTATAGCAGGTTGAGTTCCACGTTGTATTTATCTAGTAAACTAAGCGGTATCTCAGGAGAATGTCCGCATCTGACCATAATCTTACTCTGCCCTGTGCTGATGGTCTTTGCTGGGTTGTCCTGTAATGCTGTGGTGAAGCAAGTGAGGAGGCAGTAGCTTTCTTTTTAAATTAAAAGTGCCGAACTCTTCATAAGGTGTGATTTAGGATCTGTACAACTTGCTTCTACTTTATAATATGCACTATTACTTGTAGTACGAGTTTCTGACTTATTGCCCTGCTTGAGCAATGACCTTTCTCCCAGGAGATGTTGCTACAGCTGCAATGGGGGAGGTACAAAACCATAAAGGTGTTACTCTATTCTTTGTTTTTTGTTACCCACAGCTGTGTGATTCAAAGACCCATCTTTCTAGACAGGAACTTGGTGCAGGAGGAGAGCAGCAGGATCTTCAAGACCCTGCACAGGCAGGCTGGGTGTCCTCTGGAACCTGACAAGAAAAGCTGAGTTTGCTTGCACAGTTGCTTTCTGACTATTTAAATACTACCCATTTTTTCTGAACAGTGTGTATACAGAACACACTCAAGATAAATACCTTTTAAATACTAGGCCTTTGTACTTCCTGAATAAAAAAATGCTCTCAACAGAACAATCCTGGCTGAAATAAAGGATTTAATTTAATTTGATCCAATTTTGAACAATGTAAAGGCTAACGGTAATCTTGGAATTCCAAAAATTCTGTAATTATTTGAATTTCATGACTTTGATGGATTTTACTTTACAGTTTAAATCTCGACACTTTTCAGAGTTACAGTTGTGTTATCTTAATGATTAGAGTAAGGCTGGTACTTAAACATTTTCTTACTAATCTCAATCTTCTATTAAGAAATAGTTTTTATTAAATACATGAAAACTACTGAGAGGCTGGATCACTTTCATTCCCTCTGCCTTCCCCAAATTCCTTCCCCCCTCCCCCTTTCTTTCTAGAGGAAATCGTAGGACAAAAGTGAGAAAACCAGAAAAGTATAGAAAAAGCAAATAGGAAACTTGCAATTTCTCACTGTAACTTAAACTTCTTTGGAAAAGCCATCATCTCAACACTATCAACTTTCCTCTAGGGATTAAAAAACCCAGCTTTTTTATTCAGCTCCAGTCAGAGATTGTGAGAGAATAAAGTTTGTCTTCCTACTGAATGGACCCCGGGCTGGATCTCTGGCCAACTAATTGTTTCATAATGTGTCAGGAAATTCTGTAGATCTCAAAGTATGCAGAGTTTTATCCTGTCCAAAACAAAATGCCCTGGCTCTTTCATATTCTTCGGTGCATATACCAGGGAATGGTGAGTTTGTGCAGGTAGAGAAACAAACATCGTAGTGGAGTCAGAGTTACTTCTGCAGAGCATTTCTGTGGAAGTGTTGAAAACCTCAGCTGTGCAGAGACAGGTTTCTCTGGCTACACTTCTGATCCAGCCAACTACACCCCATTGTGCCTGGAATCCCCAAATGCACACTATCCTGGAAACACGGGAAGCAGAGTATAATGCTGTTCCATTCCATGCCTCTCCATTCTATTCTATTTGATTATATTTTGGTTTGGTTTCTTATATTTTATGTTACTTTATGCTTTTTTATGTTACCTTATGTATTTTTTGGGTTTTTTATGGGGTTTTGTTTGTTCTGGCTCAATTTATTGCAGCAGAACTGCAAATCATATATACATATGGATTAGTTTTAAAATACTGGGAGGGTATTTATATAAAACAGGAGAAAAAGCAAAACTCACTGAAGTGCAAGTAGTAAAAGTAGAAGTTGGACTTTAATACTATTTGATAAAACTCTGTCAAACAGAGACTCCAGGTACTACAAATATTGAAGGAAAAGCTCTTGACAGTCCTGGCAAGATGAATTTGAGGACATTAACAGGGAAAGGGGAGCACACATCAAAAAATTCAATGGTGCAGAGCAGAAATTGATGTCAAATTTCTGTTAAAAAATTGATATTTATTTTAAAAACTCTATTGCAGATGGTTCCCATAGGCTCCTTGTCACACAGAACAGGGCAGACTGTAAGTCTGTGAAATAACATAAAATAACATAAAAGATAAGAAACCAAACAAAAATCACATCAATGTATTTGATTGTATTGATCTCACATCAGTATGTGTCTAGTGCATACGACTTACAAAGGCTACTTCTTAATTCCCATAAAATCTTAGAGTGGAAATTTCTAAAACACCTGTCTACAATGTAAGGACTGAAGATTTTTTGGGTTTTACATTAATATATGTCATGTAAACTGTTTTACTTTTTTCCTTTCATTTGTGAAAAGTATGCTGAAACCACATGTGTGCATACATACATACACACAAAGTTCAAGAAAAGAACCAGCTACCAAAACTGGAATGCAGAGTGCTCTTGTGGAAGTGCATGCTTTCCACAGATGTTTGTGTACACAGACTGGGGCAGGCTTCATTCAGGCTGAATAGACTATGTAAAACGCATACTTTCCCTCTCCTGTTCCTTTTGTTTATCTGATTTTGTAGGAGGATTTTCATGAACCCCACAGAACTGCAATAAGCTATGGGAACTGTAAAGTTAGAATCCAGAAACACTACAAATAGAAAAACTACTATAGAGCTTCTTTTGTGCCTGTAAACACATCTGGTCAAAGCTACATGTAAACTTCTTTTCTTCTCTGTGCAGCTGAAATGCATGAAGAAGTATTTCTGCTGGAAAAAAAAATTAGCAATGCCTACTTCAAGAAATTTGGACTATAAGATATTTAGATAGCTAGGAGTATTGTACTCACTCTCTAAACATCTCTAAGTTGTTCTTCCAACATGAGAAAAGTGCCTTTTGTAATAGTACTTCTATTTACTTCTTTACAGAATGTGAGAAACAATCTGAACTGAGGCTCTGTGTGTATGTGTATATGAAATATATACTTACATATTTTATAACTGTCCTGCTGAACAGATGTTGATACTATGTAGATTGGGTTTTCTGGGAAGATAAATCCATGAGGCAGAGTTTGGGTGTTCTGTGATGTGGTATGTGGTATGTAGTACATAACAGCCCTAAGAATATGCCTACACCAAGATGTTCCAAGAACCCTGGTCCTCCTCATCCACTTGTGTTTGCCTGTGCTCGTCTCGTGTTTCAAGTGCTTGGAGTCTATAGACCATCTACTTGAGTGAACTGACTTCCGTTTACATTATGCACAGAACCAGACAGCATATGAAGTCTAGTTTACTAAATTGTCCTCATGTTACTCTTTAAATCAAATGATGTTTTCCCACTCCTCCCTACTCCCTTAGTTTCTCCCCTTATTTCACTGTAGCAGATAAATGAAATTGATAAAATTTCAGAAGCAACAACTTTTTTGATTTTTTTTTATTTTGATTTTTTTTTTGTTATTTGTTGCTTCAGAGGGCTGGCAGAGAAAAGTGAGTAGCAAGCTGCTGCACGAGTGCTTGTTGGGACCAATTACCATTGGGGCTCAGCCTTTGACTGAGTGGAGTTTGGATCAGGCTTCATGTTGACAGCTCATGCCTGCAAGGGAGCAAGCTGAAGACAAACAGGGCTTTGCACAGCTAGGTGAAAGAAAGATTGCAAGGCTGGATGGGCTTGAGATTCTTATGCCACCTGAGATGCTTATGTAGCTCACCTCTGCTGTATCATCTCAAGGAAAAGATTCTTTCTGCTATCAAATAGCTGTTATTTGTGTGAGGTGTTTGGAGGAAGGAAGGAAGACTATGCTGACTACCTATTTTACACCTCTATGTAAGGGTAAAAAAAGAGTGGAAAAAGGCAGGCTTTTAACACTTCAATGCAGCTTAATGTTTCTTAAGAGCGCAAACTGAAATGAAGAGTCTGTGTTTTGTACAGTAAGTGTTTGGCACTTGTGGTTGATCAGACTCAAACTGTTAAATATTAGGCAGTTAAAAAATTGTGCATCCTGTAGTTGCTAGATTATATATTGCTAAATTGATCTGAATCTGTAGCTTGGAAAATATATTCAAATGTGTTAGGACTTCTTCCAGTTTCCCTGCTGGTAAACCTTTACAGAATAAACCCTAGGGAGGGCTGCTTAGGTGAGGGAATTGTTGTCCGTAAGTTATGTGGAACATGTCTGCATTTCTTGCCCCAAAATGACTCCCTGTTTCTACAGAAGACAGGTAAAACTTTGTTTGTATTGTGCTCATAGGGCTGTAAAGACTTTTCATACTGTAGAAAGTGTGTTACAAAGCAGCTGGATAGTCTTGGCCTTGACTTTTTATGTAAAAGGATAACTCGTACATATCCTCCCTAAACTGCTGTGTGCATATGCCTCATCCTAAAAAAAACTTTTAAAAAAGTGAAATTGAGCACATATCCATTTTCCACTGTCCTGTCTTTTTCACTCTTTAATAGCCTAATAATTCAGTCGGTACACAGTGTTCAATTGCACTTTTATTCTTCCCAGTGTAGAATGGAAAGCTTGACGGTATGAGGGCTAACACCCTCCAGTGAGAGTAAGAGATGATGCAGGCCTATTAATGTTCAGGAGGCACAGGGGAAGGGGCAGCCAGAGTGTTTTCTTTCATGCTGTTCCTCATGCATTGGAAATGTTTTGAGGATAGACCAGTGTTTTGACATAAGATTTGCCTGCAGATCAGTACACAGGTTGCCTGTGGTCCAACTGTTTTCATGAATCAGGGGAAAAACATCTAGGCATGTGTACTGTATGGGGAGGCAAGCCCCATAGCTCAGTACTTACATCATCCATACGCCTTTCATTTGTTTTTGGTAAACAGCTCTCTTCTGCTTCAAATTAATATCCTGATTGAGTTGCTGATACAAATGTTAAACTATTTAGCATCAAGTTGCCGGCAGACAGATGGAGTGTGCCAATGACTTGTATTCAAGTATCTGATCAGAGCCATATCACAGAGGCTCTGCATGTTGTTCTCCAGGTTAGACATCCAGCAAGTGCTTGAGTATGGATACAAAAGTGTTTCTCAGTGGCCACGGTTTTCAGGTAATCTTAGGTTCCACCAAGAATCAGTAAATCGGGAAAGTGGTCAATGTTGAAGAGAAAAACTGTCTAAAACCAGCTTCTATTCCAAGCTAGACACGAGTTAGGTCTCTGTATGTGTGTCTGATATAGGTACAGTCATGTGTACTTAAGTGAGGGGCAAGAAATTATGATCACAAATTAAATATTAATATTTTACTCTTATATTCCTGGAAATATTTCTGAGGTCTACCAAGGTTCCTGTGCCACTGCCAGAGGAGACCATAGCTAAATGCTTTATGTTATATTTAATCTTCTGTCTTCTCAGATATTGTCTGTCTTCATTATTCTCTTGGTTCTTTGAATCATAGAATGGTTTGGGTTGGAAAGGGCCTTAAGATCATCTTGTTCCAAACCCCCTGCCATGAGCAGGGACACCTCACACTAGACCAGGATGCTCAACTTTTCCAAACCGGCCTTGAACACTGCCAGTGACTGAGCCTTCACAAGTTCCTTGGGCAGTCTGTTCCAGTGCCTCATCACCCTTACAGTAAAGAATTTCTTCCTTATATCTAACCTATATTTCCTCTGTTTAAGTTTTAACCTGTTACCCCTTGTCCTCTCACTACAGTCCCTGACGAAGTGTCCCTCCCCAGCATCCTTATAAGCCTCCTTCAGATACTGGAAGCTGCTCTGAGGTCTCCACACAGCTTCTCTTTTCCAGGCTGAACAGCCCCAATTTTCTCAGCCTATCTTTATATGGGAGGTGCTCCAGTCCCCTGATCATCCTCGTGGCTTCCTCTGGACTTGCTCCAACAGCTCCATGTCCTTCTTATGTTGAGAACACAAGAACTGTGCAGAGTATTCCAAGTGGGGTCTCACTATAGCAGGGTGAAGGGGCAGGATCACCTCCTTCAACCTGCTGGTCACACCTCTTTTGATACAGTCCAGGGTACGGTTGGCTTTCTGGAAAAAAAATTCTTGGGTAAAGTGGTACTGCTTAGGGGATGGGGGGAGGGGGAGAGGTGGAGGCTGATAAGTGCAAAACTCGAAAAAGACTTTAGAACAGTATTTCAGCCCATAACCAGTACTGTTCAGACAGGTGTTGGCAGGAATAGCACTGAGGTAACAAAGAATCCAGAGTAAATCAAACAGCATAAACTCTTGACTACCAATCAAAATCCAGCCTTGTTTCATTTCATGACCAAGCAATATTCAAAGGGCTTGTTCTTGTGTCATGTGTGTTGCCTTAAGCAAATGAGCTCTGGGAACCCACTTGGGAGGAAAAAAGAAAAAAACAAACAAAAAAAACAACAGGATTTTGTCAGAAGATTTATCCAAAGTCAATATTTATGAAGTCACAGCAGCCCAGGAGGAATCCATGCTGTTTCAGTACCACAAGCAGTGCCATTGCTTCCATAGTGGCTTTTAGAGTTTCACACCTCTGAATCAGCAAATAACTTCCCAAAGGCAGTAAATGTGTCAGGAACTTGTCCAGACCGTGTGTCTCTCATTCACTGCCTGGAAGGGTCAAAGCTCATCCTCAAGAACAATTTCCTCAGTATCATCCTGTTATTCCCACACTGCTTAGAAGGCTCAGAAGGTTCAATTGTAGAGCTCTAGCATGGAGAGAAAAGCACAAATTTTGCACTGAGGAAGTGCAGAGCAAGGAGAAGAGGTGTGTAAATTCTCCCCCCACCATCTTTGTGGTATTTAACAGAGGTGGTTATCTTGGCTGCAGAACTTTACACCAAGCTTCTAGCTCCATACTGCCCATTTTTTAAAGCAGTACTACCTGTTTGCACTATAAGCACTTCTATTTATGTTTTCTCACTGAAAAATCCCTGATTTAGGAGATTAGGAACTTGAGGGAGTTAGGTGTTTATAACTACTCTCCTACTGTGCATTTCCTACCCTTTGTCTCATAGCTGCTTTTCAGCTAGAATACAGGACATTTGGGATCTTATTCTTAGGTCTTTGTAACTAACCCTTTGTATCCATAGGAAAAATAAAGATTTCTTAGGCAAAGATTTTTGGTGACAGGGCATCTGGAGTTTCTAACCTGTGAAAGATATTCAAGTCCATTATTATTTCTAAGGCCCACAAGTTGAGTTCTTAGCTCTTTTCCCTAGCAGTATTAAGCAGTAATAGGATTGCTGCCTGGTGCAGTGGCTTGCTTCCTGGCTGCTTGTTTCTGAACAACTTGGGCACCCTTTGCTTTCACTTATCACAGGTTATCTAGTTGGTCACTAAAAGGTTTCTAATTCGTATTTTGGGCTACATCTCCAGTTATTTAACAGTTTTTGATAGATCTACAGCTGTGCATGGCTGTTTTTGGAGGAAGACAGGTTTTAAGCAAACAGTTCAGATCTCCCAGCTTTTGGGGTTGGTAGACCCATTTAGAGAATGCCTCTCTGATAGCAGACAGACTGCACGCAATGTGGTGCCAAGTCACTCTTCATTTATAAATATTAGAATGTGTTGTAGTTACCCATGCAATGAAAGAAAGGAGGTTTAAATTATACATCTGAGAAAAAAAAAGGAAAATAAATACAAAACAGCATATGCTGTGTGCTGTAGGTCTTTAGTCTTGCTATTAGTAAAGATAAGAAACAAAAGGTGAAAAGGCCTCTCAGTTGAACGACTCTCATGTTTTCCTAAATGCATATTTTTGCGTCACTTAAATCTGTGTAACCTTCTGCTTGTCTTTTATTCATGTTTTCTGCTGTGAAGAAGGTGTTATAAAAGGAAGGCTAAAGCAGGAAACGTGTAGACAGGTTATTTGACACAAACTTTGTAATACTAGAGATGGTGGTTAACAAAAGGCAATGGAAAAAATTAGTGAGGATGTCCACATAAAGAAAACTATTGAGGTATTTATATGTAGCACAGTAGTAAAAGTAAGGGACATGGTCTGTACATGATCTGGCTGGTGCTTATCCAGAGCATGGAGAAGTCCTCTAGTGTGACCGAACAGAAATACTGGGTATGGAGGAGAAAAGGGAGAGTTTTTCCTTGGCTAGAAAGTCATCATATCCTGCTGTGCTGTTGTGGAGTTTTACTTAAGAGTGAGGCAGTTAGTACCACAGCCCAGGGGCTGCAGATCCCAGGGAAGTGCCATTCCTGGATCTTGTCCTCACATGCAAAGTAGAAGAAGCATAAACCAGAAATGTCCTCCCATTTCTGCAGTGCAACATACAAATTGAAAAACTTTCCATCTTCTAAGCATCTCTGCTGTTCTCAGGCAAACATCTGACAGCGGTGATTGACCTAGCACCAGAGAAAGGCATAGACAGGGGACCTAAAATAGGGGATTTTTTGAATACAGTTTCTGGGTGTGAACTGCAAACTGCTCCTGTTGTTCCATATAGCTAAGCTGCAACTGAGCTAGCTACTGTTCTCTTCCTTTAGAGTCGTATACTCTTTCTACTAAGTACTTCTGCTTAAAGAGTAACAGATCTAGGGGTGAACAAAAAACTCGTGAGACTACACTCTTTCTTCCAGGCCAGGAAGCTCATTCAGGTTTCAATTTTTTATTCTTTTTCCCATTTGTTTTTGGTTTTTCCATTAGTGGTTCCCCCTCACCACCCCCAATCTTGAAATCTAATGCTTGCATAAAAGACACTTTCCAAGGCTTAACTATGCCACTGACCTGTGCTGGACATGTTGCAAATCTGACATGGTCTTCCATATAGGAGGCAGCAGATTTCTAACTCTTTGCAATGTTGACGCCTGCTCTCATAAAGAGGAGGAAATGAAGCAGAAAGATCCCACTGTGACAATTAGTGGCTCACAGAGAAGTATTGAAGCAAATAGTAAGTGGTTGAAACAATTCAAGGGAGGGAAACTCTAGCTTCCTACTCTACCACAATCTAATCTTCTTTCTCAGATTCTCTCCTTCCTTATCCCAGTGGGGATTTTCACACACTTTCCCACTGTTAGCATGAGGTGATTTTTCATGACTAGTGTGCAGCAGTTCAGTCTTGCAGGGCAGCCCCCTGTTCTATCCTGTTATCTGCTTGCCAGTCTTATCATTTTATGCTGTAACCTAGCCTGAATTTTCAAAGTAGCATTAATGCCTCGTTCCCCGGCTTTTGTAACCCAAAGAATTTTAATGAAACTAACTGAAAGAGATTCCTATTCTTTCACTGAGGCAGCTGGCCAAAGAACTGGTTCATGGGCAGGGAAGTCTTTCGGCTTTGGAAGTAAAAATACCCCGATACCTCTTGCATCTCAAACCTGAATCTTTCCAACTTGCTGGGTGAGTGGTGCTGGTGGCTGTCCCTGCTTTCACATGAGGAGACAAGATATGGCTCGATCACTATGTGCTGAACAAATGATTAAGTAGGTTAATTCCTGTCCTCACCCAGATCTTTCTTTCCTGGTCATTTGATACATCCCTCAAATGCATGCTTTTCTGCTATATCTTCTGCTATCAAATTAAAACTTCACACAAGCATGTGCTTTGTGGATTATTGCAGGAAAGATTACATTTGATCTCCTAGTGAATGTGTTTTTCTTTCAAGCATTTATGTTTTGCTCTCTATTTAAAAGAATGTTGCCATTTCACAATGCCCTTCATGTCCATCTTTTAAAAAAGAGCAGCCGCTGGCCTGAGTATATTGGATTTTTTACTTAGACACATTTGTTATGTGAGACCATGAAAGACTTCAAATAACATTGTAACATAATGGGAAGGCGAGGAGCTCTGTGACTGTTCAGAACAAATTGTCAGCTGCTCTGATGCACAGATAAGGTGTGGGAAGGACTGATCCTCTCCCTCTCTGCAGCATGACAGCAACTTCCTCTTGCACTGCTGGGAAAACATGATGCATGCTGTTCTGAACAGTTCATCGGCAAGGGGAGGATGAGATGGGAGGGATGAGAGATAGGTCTCTGCATTAGCCCTTGGGAGGGAGCAGTCATTCTGAAAATCAGATAGAAAATGGGAGAGATTAGGGAAAGCAAAGGCAGCAAAAGAGATAGGGAGGGAAAATGGTGACAAGTGGTCATTCCTTGGCTTTTCAGAAGGCCTCCTTATGGTCTCACCTCTAATGTACTCTTCTACTAATGTAGCTCCAACTCTTCTGCTGATATTAGCACCTACCTGAACTAGCCTTTGGGACCTCCAGCATGGAGGCAAATGCCATTCATCTTCCCTTAAGTAAAAGCAAGTCCTCCTCCTCCTGAGGGCTGATTTTCAGACTGGTACAGATTAAGTAATCTTTCTCCACTATCAGGAGTTAGGAACTATCTCAAGCAGAGCAATCCCACCGTGTTGGCGAAGTACATTGATTATTGGTTTAATACTCAAGTACTTAGGTCTTTGCTCTTGAAAAGAAACTCTAGTCCATCTGGCCACAGTTATGTCTTTCCCAGAAGCAAATAGTAGTCATGTAATCAGTGAGGAGATGAAGCAGAACATCTACTCTGTAGTAGAGATTAGAACTAAAACACTGTAATCTGACAGAGCTATTCCTGCCCACATGCTCCCTGATTTAGCAATTAGTCACTTATTTATGTACTTCATTAGATGATGGCCAGAGTAGCACAGCATTTGCTTCCTCCTAGATTGTTTTATGACTGCCAAACAGGCTTCAGTCTAGGCTGTGAAACACAGCATAACTCAGGAGGGACTGGAGGAATTTTTTCTGGATTAAATCTATGGTTTCCAAACCTATTTACTTAGTACAAGTGAGACCTTGATCTCCTGGAGGTAACATAGCTACCCTTCTCTTAGCATTATAATGCAGCCTTTCTTTGTCTGTGAGAAATCTTAAACATACAGCTGTATACAGCTGTCTTTTTACAACAGAGATCTGCAGTGGTGGCCATAAAGCATCTGAAACTGCTTGGGAGTGCTATGCTCTGGGAATTGCCTGGTGAGCACACAGGAAAAAGTAAGTTTTCTGCAGTAGATCTTTTACATAGAGCCTGTTGCTATACATGGGCTTGGGAATGAAGCAGTTTGTTTGGTACAATGAATAGCACAGTCAACACATCATCTTTTACTGGTTCAGCTGGGTTCAAGTGTAATTGAGCCCAAAATGTTGCCAAGAATAAACAACCTGTTTTGCTGTGCTTTAAAACAATTGGGTTCACCTGGTTGGGTCAGTTCCGGCAAAAGAATAGAGCTCATGCTGGACACTTTATTGCACCATTCAAAAGAAATGCCCTTAGGGATCTTGGGTACAGTGCACTTAATGCAAACCAGGAACAGAGAGACAAGTCCAGTTTTTTTCCTCAGATGCTGACTCAAAAGTTATCAAAAAAAGATCCTCCTTGTATATGCTTATCTGTGCTTTGCTTTTCACAGTGCCAGTGTATCACTGTTTCTGGCTTGGTTTCAAATCTCAGACTTTTGGGCAAATACTGGCAGGAACCACACATTATCTTCTAGTCGTATTTCTGCTAGAAGCAGATGGTCTTTCATCCAGCCAGTGAGTAGGAGGATGGCAGTTGTCCCTCTCACGTTTTCTTGTAGCATATGAGGGCAGCAGCATGGAGTGCAATAGTACCCTTGTCACAAACAGTGCAAGGCTGTAGGAACTGAAAAGTTACAGTGTAATACGCTATAATGTTATAATTCCATATACTCCGACCCTGCGAGGTGGCTCTAGTGATGGAGGCCGCCGCCGCCGCCGCCCAGGGGAGGTGGCGGAGTGTTTCAGGCCCGCGGTCAGCACCTGCCTCAGGCACGGCTCCAGGGCTGTTACCGGTGGCTGCCGACCGGGCACGGTCGGAACGCCGTTACCAACGTGCGTGCGGGCTTAGCGGCACCTGCGCTCCCCGGAGGACGGGCGGGCTGCGGCGGCTGCGCGCCTCTCCCTGAGCCGGCTCCGCGAGGCGCCGCTGGGCGTCGCGGCCGCCAGATGGCAGCAGGCGCGGGCGGAGCGCGGCCTTTGCGCGGGAGGCAGGCGGGAGTGAGGGGAGAGGCTGTCCTTCAGCCCCGGAGCCGCCGGGAACCTGCCTCGAGTCCTGCGGGGCGCCCTGCAGCTGCGCTCCTGCGGACCCGGAGGAGGGGCCGCCGCCTCCCATGAGCCGGTGGTCGGGTGGCTGTCAGTCCTATCGCCCCCGCCGCACGGAACGCGCCTTGTCGTGGGGCGACCGCACGGGACGTGCGCCGAGAGGGACGCCGGCGCGGAGCGGCGCGCTGAGGTGGGGCGAGGAGAGGCGAAGCAAGGCCGGGCCGCCCCGCGGCGACAGCGCCCTGAGGAGGGAGCTCCGCACCAGGTGGGCGGCTGGCGGCGGGCGGGCTCGGCGCCGTGCCGGGGGGAGCGGGGAGAGGGCGTTCGGGCGGTGGTGTCGGCTGGGGCGTGCGGGCAGTGCCCCGGGGCGGCTGAGGCTCGGGGATGGCCGGAGATGCGAGGCCGCGGTGAGGGTTGCTCCAACCTAGCTTTGTGTTCCAAGCCTCGACCGGAGCTGGAGGAGCTTTCACTCTCTCCTGGCTGGCTGTGAGGGAGCTTTCTGGTCGGCTCTGCGAGATTCCTGCGCCTCGTGTTTTGGCTGTGTGAGTAGCCATTTCAAAGCTGCTTTCCTTGCGCGCTCGGTTTCCAGGGGCTGCATCCAGAGGGTGTGTAAGGAGCTGCTTCGTTTTGCCTCGGTGTCCCACCACAAGCAGTAACTGCACGTAGTCTGAGCTGAATCCAGCGGTTTGTATGAGAGAGTAAAAGAAGTGAATAACTTTCCTCACGTAGAGTGCATTGTCGCAGTTGTTCCTGTTTCGGGCCAGATCTTTTGGCCAGTCTAAGCTTGAACTATGTTTGGCATTTGGTACTTTCACATTCTCCTGCTTCTGGCTTTGTTACTCTCTTTCCTGAGCTTAGGTTCTAGCAACACTTGGGCTGTTTGCGTTCAGTTGTCAGGCTGCACTGGTATATGCCATACCTCACGGGAATCATATCATAGAATGGTTTGGGTTGGAAGGACCTTAAAGATCATCTGCTTCCAACTCCCCCTTGCCATGGGCAGTGTCACTTTCTTTAGAATCTCGGAGTACCTTTTATTTTCCAGCTACAGCTTTACATTTTTTCAGCTGTCAGTGTGTCCGCATTGTGTGTTTAACAGCCCTTGACACACTTGCCATTAATTTGTCCAAAGGTAGGTTTTCCTTTGTGCTAGAAGCTAGAAAACCTGTCAGCAGTGAGTTCCACAGGTTACTATGTTGTGAGGAAAAACTACTTCCATTTGTGTCTTAAACCTACTGCCTGATATGGTTTAGTCCTTATAAAATGAATTATACTTGTTCTCAACTCTCTGTGCTATTTCAGAACTGTGGTCTTTTGTTGCCTGTTTACCTTCGCTATCTCTTATTTCAAGGTAAAGAATTCTTAGCTTTTTAGTCACTTCTTGTATGGGAGTTGTTCAGCATCTCTTGCCAGTGTCACCACTTCATTGTGTTTTCATTCTTATCTATTTTTTCTTAATCAAGGGATCAGCAAAACTAAGTTATATGCAAGGTTTCAGTACTTCATAGGTTACATAGCGGCATGATGATGTTAGCAGAGATGACAGATTTGAGTTGGTGCATCAATGATGTGGATAGCCAACAATATAGAAATATTTCTACCTCACTATGTGCTTATCTGTTGATGAATCAGTGCAGTTTATTTTTTTATCCAAAGCCACTAATGTTTAAGTAGCTAGTTGTTAGTAGCTCAATACAGTGATATAGTCCTATGGTTGAAATGGTCACCTTATGGGCTGTTAGTAGTCTGTCAGCATGCTATTTCTCCTGTCTTCTCTGGCAAAAGCAGGAACAGAAAAGAGCCTTAATTTGTCTGAGTTTTGTGCTGTTTGTGGAATTGACAATGCATTTTTACCAACTTGATCTATCAAGCTGTAGCTTGTCAACTCAGACTTCTTTCTAGAGTAAAATTAGTAGTAATCTCCTGATTGATGTGATTTCCACCCATTCAGTATCATCAGGGGGTTGAAATTACCTTTATACTGCTGAAATTCATTAAACAGCTGTAATTCTTAATGCTTTCTTTTCCGTCACCCTCTCCCAGGGAATCTAGTGGAACAATCTCAGTTGAGCAGACGAGAGAAGACTGCCTTTCAAGGAGAAAAGCGCTGCAAAATGAGAATGCTTAGCAAAGTTAGAAATAAGAGGTCAGCTGCTTTGGGTTATCATGCAGAGGCCTTCAGAATGTGTGTAGGTAGGAAACATAGATTATGTGTCATAACTGTGCCCTGAACATAGCTTGTCAGGTTTTATTTAGGAGCAGGACTAATCCCAGGTCTTGCTGATGATTCTTGTTTGAAACAGCTCCACTGGAATTGAAGGAGCAACTTCTGATTCCTGACTCAAACTATCAGAATCACTTGGAGGTGTGGTGCAAGATTTCAGTTGTTTCACACTTCATACAACAGGTTCATTCAAAGCTCCAGCAGATTTAATTGCAGGAAATTTATTAGGTTGCTGATAAGCAGTGATGAGTTTTATGATTGCAGTATAAAACCTTTGCTTCTGGTGTAGAACAAACTGAATAACTGTATTAGGTGTTGAACAAACTGAATAACTGTATTAGGCAAATGTGCATTAAGTCAAGCTTGAAAACCAATCAAAAATGAACAGAATCATCTTGAAGACTTGGGTTGGCTTGAGTGTGATTCTGTGCAGATGATGACAGCAGAAAAGCTGGTTTTCTACATAGGAGTCTCAATTCTGTGTGATGTGACATCAGATGTGTGATATTCAGACCATTCACAGTGGCAGCTGTACTGAAAATGGAAGTGAAGAAGTGCCAGTTAGACACTTAGTAGTGGTACTTCGGATTTTTTTTTTTTTTTTTTTAACTTTAAAACTCAGATTTGTCATCTACAGTTGTGCAGCCAGTGTAGAGACTTCTATGGACTTTGAATTGTTCTGTTAGAGAAAATTAAGGTTTGATGGTTAAACACTAAAAACCCCAGAAAACTCTGAAGTCAGTCATGCATAAGCAATTTTAACTGTGTCCCCTATAATGCTGTATTATCATAGCAGGCTTCAGTTGTAGAAGGTTGTTATTTTTTTTGTAGGAAAAAAAGTAAAAGCAGAAATCTTATGTAGAAGATCAACTTCTTAAATAGTTAGGACCTTAGCACTTCCACCAGTGCAGGTAGGCCAAGCATTTTGTAGCTTTTAGTTGTGAAGTGCTTCTGATGGTCATAGTGCTAGCTGAAGAATGTATTCTATGAAAAGTCTTGTTCCCTTTAGTAAGCACATACACAGTTCAGTTATTAATTCTTTTGTTTTCAGAAAGCAGCTTGAGCTGATACAAATACAGTTTGGAGGATGAATCAGATAATTGTAAAGCTGATTAATTTATAAATAGATGTGGTTTAAATGTGATCAATGGACATGATTGCATTGTTAATCTATAGTAGGTTAAGAATGGATTATTGTGTGTTTCGTATTTAAATAACTTCTCTTGCATTCAAGATAGCACAATACACTAGAATGTTATGGTTTTTTTGTACTACATTTTTAGGGAGAATACATGGTCTAGTACTTCGTTTAGAAGATTAGGGAGATGTTAAGCAGATGCAAATAAGACTGATCAACAGACTGATCTGATGGGCTCTAAATTTGGCCTCATATCTTGCCCTTTATAAAGGGAATGTAGCTGAAACCATGTATTTCAGTGTTGCCTCATGATTTTTTTGTTTTGTTTTGTTCTTTGTTCGTTGGCAGTAGCAGATATAAATTCAGTAACTTAAAATGACTTGGTTTTTTTCTCCTGGAATATTCTGTGCCACCCAATTCTAGAGACTTGTGAGTGTCATGTCACACGTCAAATGCATGCAGGTTCTCTCTGCATGGTTATGGCATTCCCAGAGATGGGTCAGTGTTCATCATTTTGGTTGCTGTTAAACAATCAGCACTTGTCAACACCATCTGCAGATATCTGGCACATGTTTTTAAAATAGTAGTACCAAGCATTGAATGTAGGGCTTCTTCACAGGAACTGTTCCTGCACTAGAAATATTCCAGTGTTGATATGATCTCAATGTGGTCCTTGTGAGAGAAAATAGCCTTATCTGTTGATTAGGTGATATATGTGCAAGTTGCGGGAATATTTTTCGACATTACCATTGACCTGCTTTGGGCTGCTGATCAAGTCCTATTGGCATCTTGCTCCATTTCCTTTATCACTGAACAAGGTATGATAATTACAGGATATTGGCCAGCTATTAAATTTCCTGAAGATAATTTGCATGCAAAGTGCTTTATGCTTAAAAAAAAAAACCAAACAAAACAGCACTGGAATAAAAATACTTACTGTATATGAACAAAATCAAATTATATAGTATGTGCCTCAGGTTTATTACTGTGTTTCTTCAAATCACATCTTAAGGACTTGCTTGTTGGCTATTTCACATCAGTCTTGTGCTGCTCTCTACTTGGTTCCACTTCAGTATTTATTTTGGTCCTGGTTTTGGAATTTCCCTTCACAGGAAGATTCCATACTCCTTATATGGAAAAAAAATATAAAAAAAAATGGCTTTTTTTTCCATCAGTTCTATAGATTCTTTTCTCAGTAAGTGCAAGAGCTGCTATCTATTTTCTTTAAAGCTCTGTTCTAAGGGGCAATAAAGTGAAGGAAAAGGTTATCAGTAGCTTCAGTGGCTTTTGGATGAAGGCGTTTCTGTGTGATGTGCTCTTGTAATTGGAATGACCACTGGTTTCAGCCATAAAATCTTAGTGGCTTTTTAAAGCATCATTTCATTATTACTTTAAAGCCTATTTGTTGATACCTTCATTCACATGTAAGGAGCTACTTCCCTGTATCTCCTGGTTTTACAAGCTGGCAGTGCTCTTTATTTCTCCAATGGGACTAGCACAGTGTTTGAGCTGTGGTAAAAGCTCATTCTCTCGTGGTGGAATGACTTGACAGGACACATGAATGCAACTGTTCGTAGGCATCGGCTCATATTCCTTATTTGCATTAATCAGTTGGTGTTAAACATGAAAATTTTCAAGTGTTGATAGGATCGCAGTCTTGGAGTTTAGCCCTGCCTGAAGTGTGGAGCCCTCCTTTCCTCAGTCATTTTTCCATATCATCACTTCAGCACAGCTGTCTGTGAAACAGAAATCAAAATGAAATTCTGTTTTGGCAGGAACAGGGAATGCCCCACCACATAACAATTGTCAATTTTGACAAAATCAAATTGACAAGTAATAATGTATTTATGAAAGGTTTGGGGGGGAGGCTTTATCTGCACAGATATATTTAACATCTTCACCTGATTTGTGGAAAGAAATGGCTAAGCTTCAGTGATCTGAAAAGAAAACTTACTGATCAGGTGGTGACATTTAGCAGAGTCACAGAAACAACATTTGTGGTCCAGAGGCAGTCACCTAGTGTGCAGTACTACCTCAGTTTAGGAATCGGGAGGTAGGTCTGCTTCAGAATCACTGGACTGGCTTACAGATCCCAACATGTTAAAATGAATATATATGACTTCATGTTTGTGGAGCCCTTAGAGTTTGCAGTCTTTCACAGTACAAGAGCTAGTAACTTGTGATTTAAATGGGAGTTATGCTTGTCGTATAATTGGTTCCTGGAACTGGGGCCTTTGGGAGACTCTCTGGGTGCCAGAAAAATCATGTTTAAATTACAGGACTTGGTAGATAAAATTCAACCCATTGTAGAAGATCCACTTTTGCATAACTGTGACCCCTTCCTTTAAGACTGCTGTAAACTCACAAGCTCTGTATAGCTATATATGATTAAGTGTATAGAAAAACAAAGTTCTTCAGAAAACTACCATTTCTACTGCATTTTTGTTGATTTCACTTTGCTTACTTAATTGTGCTTTTTCATAGGAGAAAAATACTCAGTTTTTGTTAAATTCAAAGGGTAACTGTTGTGACAATGGCAGTTTCAACTTCTGAAATTCCTTTGTCTGTGTTTGAGGGTTGTGTAGGTCTCTTCTTGTATAGGAATGGTGCTTAGCAGAGAAACCTGGTAACGAGCAGCATCTTTCCAAATTTGTCTCTGTCCATGTAGGAGGGCTGATGTGACACCTGGGACCTTGCTTGCTCAAGAGGTGGGGCAAGGCCTGTTCTTTGTGACTGCGTGCCCTAATGAGAAAAAAGAACAGGAGAAGAAGGCTACCCAAAGTTAAATGTTTGTTGTGAGCCCAAGGATACTGTCGAGCATTATGTAGAAGTAGTGTGGTTTCTTGCTCATTACCTTCTATGTAGATCATGATACACAAGTTGGCATGTGTTTTCTCTACTCTAGTTTTGGGAACAGAAGATGGGAGATAAAGAAGCCTGTTTTTAAAGCCCTTCTTCCTGAAAGCTGCTACTTGGTGAAAAACCTCTGTTGTGCGTGGCCTTGCTGTATCTGCACTTGGATGTATGTGAGCACAGAATACTACTCACAAGGAGAAAAATATCACTTAGCCACTCAAATATTTTGTGACTAAAATCTGTAATCCTGATACTCCATTTGGATTAGCTGGAGTGAAGTGCACGTAAGGACAAACCTATCTCTAAATGGCAAATTCAGTGAAACTTGACAATAATCTGAGAGTAAATGTTAACTTGGGAAGTTTTTGGATGTCCTGGATTTTTTTCCATGGTAAAGGTGATTATTGTAGTCCTTGTTTGGTAATTTCAGGCTTCTGTTAATTGGTTGTACATTATACTTGTATTTTTGTTTGGTTGTTTTTTATTTAAAACATGTAATTTCTACGAAAGCAAAAAGCAGAAATATTTTTGCTTATTAGATTGGCAAAGAGAAGCAAGAGCCTGTCCAATCCCACCCTGCCTAATTACAATGACATGACATCCCATGACACAAGTTGCCCAATAGAGTGATAATTTATATGGAATGAATGCAATTACTTAATCTGGCAGCAATGAAAGCTCTGTCTCCTTTTTCTGTATTTCCATGAAGCTACATTCACTGGGGAAGTGAGTGTGGAACAGTGGGCAAACCTCCTTGCAGATATTTAGGGCCTGTATGTGGAATTTAAGCACTAAACTAGAACAGCATAAGAATAAGGATTTAGTAGAGTGCATTAACCATTAACTGTTCAGCTTGGATGGCCCAGGAAATACTGTTCATGTGTTGAAATATGGAGGTTTAGGCAGGATGTCAGTTTTGATTTTTTTGAAGTGATAAGCAGGCATAAAAAATGAAATGTCCTATATTCCTTCTTCAGCTATTGCTTGTAGTTGTTGATATGTATGGCACATCAAACCAGCTGTCTCTCTCTTTTCCCCCTTTCCCCTGCCCCACCACTCCCCCTGCCCCAGTTCAGGGGTTTGTTGCTTCTCATGGGGATGTTTATGACGTTGCAGTAACTGGTTGTGATTTATTACTTGGGCACTGACAATACTGCTGTAAACAGTTGTCATAAAGCTGTCTCTTCTGTCTGCATTTGTTACTGGCCAAATTCATCACACCAGGGCTGAATGCAGAGTTGTGTTTTGTAAAAGTGCTTAAAATTTTAATAATAACAATAATTTAGCAATTATTTTCAACAAGAAAAAAATGCCAGTGCTGTTTTGAATCATGAGGGCATCAATGGACTAAAATGTCTTTGCTGCTTTCAAAATGTTAGAATTGGACAGAAACTGATCTGACTTCTTTTGAGCCATGCTGCTTGTGATTAAATTGTGATTGTTTCTACTGCTTTGAAATGGAAGAGGGGGAGAAACTGTTTCCAAATGTATCTTGCTGGCAATTGAGGGTTCAGAAAGGTAAGGTTGGTTTGTTTCTGCTTTCTGTTTTGCTGTTTTCCTGTAGTTATGTTAGAAGGGTTTTCAAAACTCTGGCCTTTTCAAATTCCTGTTTACTCAAACCATACAGATTTTATGCTTAACCAGGAAACACAGTGTCAAGCAGTGCCCAAAGAATAATTATTTTTGAGTTGTATTCGTTTAAGCAAGTTTTCACCTATCTCCAACAATTAAAACTCAAATAGAAGATTGCAAGTCACTGTATAAAACTTCACTTTTCTATCTTGAAGCAGTATGCACTACAGCAGTAGACACCGATTAAAAATAAGCAAACATAAATAACTTGGTTGCGTTTGCCCTTTTTTTAAATATTACTGCTGGTGTTACATACTCTGCCTGTGGCATAGGGGCTATTTAAAGCAGCAGCTGAAGTCGTCTGTATTGGAAGGGCTACTCAGTTTTCTTTGCCAGCACTTTATGACTGGCTGTTCTTATTGTCTTATGCATCTAAGAAGTCTCTCGTTCACATTTTAAGTCCCCATTTTTCAGTTTGTAGACACTTGTGTATTTTGCCTGAAGCATTAAGTGATGTTAGGTGAATGTCAGTGCACTATAAATAACTTGCCCTCAAGCACAAGTAAATTCAGGCTCTACTGCCAAGAAGTGACCTTTGATTTTGGTTTTCACCTGGCAGTAAAGGCCCTATTCAGTGTCCTTCACTGTCACTTTACTTAGGCAAAGCCCCAGCCACTTAAATAGGTGTGCTTGAGCAAGAATGGTTATAAAAGTTCCCTAAGCATGGTATGATGATGTCAGAGGTTTGTGTGTTGTAGATGAGTTTGATAGACCAAATTAGATTTGACATTCGTTGAGGTCAGAAAAGAGAAGTAAAAGCTGAGATTGGATTTTATTGTGAATTGCATGGCCACCGATTCTGCAACTACTACTACTGCTAACTACTGTTACTGTTCCTACTAAGCTGTATCTGATCAACAGAGATAGTGAGCTTATGTGTTAAAATATTTGTTATATATATGTTGATTTTAGATACAACCAGAAGGCTATGTATGCTGTCAGTGGCTAGACCTATATCATAGTAGACACACTTTCCCACTCTTGTGGGAAATAGTGAAGTGCAGCGTCCCTCAAAACTTAAGTGTAGTAATTTTGCCCAAACTACTGTGCTGCAAGATGGGATTGCAGATAGGCTATTTTATGCTGAAAAAGTATTGTATGGCTAAATGGTGGGACAAGTCCCTGTCATGGGGGAGAATAGTGTATCGCTAAATGGGATGAAGCCACTCTTTCACTGTCCTGTAACTTAACTATACTGCTGGTTTCCACTGTTCTGTTAAAAAGGGGATTTCCATTAACCTGCTTTTCTTTGCAAACCCCTGCAGGAACTGTAGAGAAGTATGGTGTTTCTTACTGTGTTTTCTCTTCAACCTTCTGGTTTTTTGCAGATATGGAAGTGGGTGCTCATATGCATAAGCTCTGGTGAATGACTTTGCAAGTAGAAAAGTTGATTTGGTTCTTTCAAAGTCAGTTTTTATGGTCAACTCTTAGACCTACTGTCAGGCAAACCTGTCTTTAAAGCAGTAGCAGATTTACTTATAGGCTGAGAAATACTCAAAACTAGAGTATTTATGACCTAGAAAGGATGACTGGAAGTCAACAAGGAATGCACTCTTCCTGACTCAGTAGTTCAGTTTTTTGTATAATGCTGTTAGCAAGGGTGACAAGGGTTGTTGGTCATTCTTTGAGGTGAGCATCTTTTATCTGTCAACCATAAACTCATTCTTCACAGGCCACTGGATGGCATCTGCCAGACTATATATTTCCTAATAGAGAGATTTTAATCTGCAGCGAGTGAAATGTTTCAACTTTGCTGCTCAGTGATTGATAGCCTGGGATTCCTTGAATGCATGATTATCTTCATGCTTTTGTGTCAAGGATTGATATCTTCTGTAGGAGTGTAAGAGTTTATGCAGTTTACATTAAATGGGCTGAAATACTAACTGTCATGTAGACCACCAGAGCACATGAGGCATAGCAGCAAGACAAGATTTGTGGAATGTCTAAAATCCCTTTCAAACTGACAGGATAAGAATAAATGGCTTCCATTCCCCACCCTTAAAGGATCTCGCAGTTTAGTTTAAAAATGCAGGAGGCTGAAGGGTTCACCACATGGAGCTATTATTGATACAAGCATTAGGGTATTTCTGGAAGTCTGAACCATATAAGGACTTCGGGGAAAATTATGTTTGGTGGCTTCAGTCTCAAGGGGTAGAATTAGGAACATAAATTGTTTCAGGGTTTCTGAACATATGAATTTTACATTTCTTGTGCTGTCAGTAGTCATGCTGAATCTTCATTTCTCTGTCTTAAAAAGACACAATGATACTGTTGTTTGTCATCGTTACTAGTTAAGTCTGGGAAATCTGGCATTTTCCTTTTTTATCCCCATTAACATCTTTCTATAAAGAAGAGATGTACTTCTGTAAATGTACCCCTTTAAATATTAAAGGCATAACAGCACATTTGACATCTGATGCCACTATCTTGGATGACTGTCCAGTTTTGTAACATTGAACTTTTTATACAATTCTGTATATATCAAGCCCAGAGAATAAGAATGTTCAATGTCTGTCTTGTGCTGGAGCCCTCATCTAAATTTTATCGTGAATGAAAGCTTAATAGAACTTTGTGAAACAGTTTTTCAGTGTGTTCTCTGAGTTATACCTGTATTTATTTGCATGCAGCATTTAATTTTTACAAAAGATCTACAAAACCACCTATTATCATCATTCCAGTTGGCTGTCAGAGTTGTGTTGATAGTTTGTTGTGTTATGTTAGGTTTAAATTCCCTGGTATTCTGTTTCAAAATTATGAAAGAAATACTTAATTTCACAGTGCTATTGTAAAGACCTATCATTAGACCTGTTGTTCATCTTTATGTAAAACATGAAAGAAAATAAATCTTCAAATTCCATTGTTGCATTTCTGTGCCAGTATGTGGGGAGCCTTGCATCAGAAAGGATTTTAATGAGAAATAAGTTAGAATCTCATAATTCTTATGATATTATTTAATAGCAAAGTAATTTAAACAATCTTTTATAAGTAATTCATAAGTATTCCCCTGGAAGCATTGTTACTTCGAGGTATTAATTATGCAGGGGAGATGTTTCCTCCACTGATACTCCAAAGAAAATATTTTGTTTCTGAGTAAGCAAGCAAAGATTTCAGGTCCCTGTAACATACTCTCCTCCCTCTCGTGCTCTAACACTAGCACCCCAAGCACCTCAGAAATCTTGCAAACAGAATGGAAGGAACTTTGTGAAAGCTAATGCCTGGGATTGTGTGTGTTCATGTAGTACCTTGACAGGGACACCATTTTTTTATTTTCTTTTTTGGAGGGCAGTGGTAAATTTAAGCATTTAGCTCCTATTTAATTTCTCCCTTAGAAATTCACAGGATTCTTATACTGTTAGAAACATTTCTGTATGTTCACAGGGCATTGCTGGATCTCCAGTTAACATGAATCATCTCTAATTCAGAGAGCGGGCAGTTTCACATCTGGTTTTCTATTTGTGTTGTAGCAATGCAGAGTGTTAGTTGTGACAGACTAATGATACACACATCTATTCACCAGTAAATTAAATATTTATTTTGAAGTGTACCTTGTCACCAGGAGCACTTGATCTTCACCTGTGCATGATGTTGAACGTTGCATAATACTCAGGCCAAAAAATTTATTCTCTGAAGCACAGCCTCCTGTATTTTGTTCCTTTTTTCCTGTGTGGAGGATATTGATGCTTGTATTTACAGTGTTTATTGAACAGTGTGAAAGTTAATTCTCATAGTAAGTGGTTAAAAAGCTTGTGTTCTGCAAGAGGTTCTCACTAAATGGGTGGCTGAATAACAATGTTTCCCCTTTGCAAAAGGAAGTTATCTTCTAACTGCACAATAATTATGTAATATACGTGGTTTTCACTTGATGGGAGGGGTGTTTCCCAGCTGTGTTACTAAGAAATAGCTGATTATACTGCTGAAATATGTTGTATGTTACTTGTTCATGTGCCTTCAATTAGCTTTGTTGAAATATTTGTTTTCTATGACCTTTTCAAATAGGATATGTTATAACTCATGAAGTGGGGCTAGCGGGTCCTTGGTTTTCATGCAGAAGATAGTAGGTCCTGAGAGTCATCATCTGCCTCTTGATTAAACTCCAATTAAACGCTGTTGCAAGCCTTTGCTTTGGATAATCTTGGAGTAAGATAGGTTGAAAGTTACAAGCTTTCCTTTCAGAGAGACAGTGTTCTGGAAACAGCTTTCATTAAGCAAGTCATGAAAGAAGCATAAGAAAAGTTAATTTTCTTTGACATATTTACAAGTAAAGAAATTAGCATGCGCAGAAGAGGCTCTAAGAAATTTCTGGTATTCCTAGTTGCTCTGAAATGCAGTTATATGCTTTGCAATATCAGTATTGTTAAGACTTTTACTAAAGAGGTAAACTTGGAGACTGACATTTTGTACATATGATTTCTCTCAATGAAATATTTCTGTCCAGTGCGTTCTAACTACCAGTCACAGCAGTTTTACCTGAGTCTCCACAACATGGAGGGGGTCTTGAAACAGTGAATGAACCATATCTAAACCATCAGTCTTGCTACTTATACTTGGTGGAAAGAAGTATCTAGAACAGTAACTTGTTGAAAATAAATCTGTGCTCTTACTGCCCATTTTGTAGACAAGACTATAGTTGTTAATCATTCACCTGTATTTTTAACTGGTGCTTATAGAAATATCAGGTGTTTCCAACTGATTTTTTAGGCTGCTAACCATTCCTTTTTCTGTAATCTTTCAATACCAGTAATCAGATTAATGTTGATCACGATTATGGAAAGGTAGAAAGGTTGTTTTGTGAAAAAGGTCTTTAACATGTGATATCCCGCTCCATCTTAAGTGTGCAGCTCCTTCTGCATCCTTAGTTTTGAATACTCAGATTATAGTAAAAACCAGCATTTTTTGTTAAAATGTATGGAATGTGTCTTGTGGTAAGAGGTGATGGTTTCTAATATGTGGAGCTGTGGTAAGTAGCACCTTTCATTGTTTTCAGTGGAACTGCTAGAACTTCTTTCAGTTCTTTGGGCTGATTAAGCGTGGCTGCTCAGAATGGTTGTCTATTCCATGACTACTGGTGGGTCTGTGAGCAAAGGGCATTTCCTCCATGTTTACATGACACAAGTAGAATATACCAGTACTTACATTGAGTAAGTGCTTTCAGATACGAACAGAATTGATCAGGTCCTTATGTACTTGTTATATATAAGATCTCTCCGTGTGATACAGAACAGCTGTGGCAAGAGCTGGAATTCCTTAAATCAGTGAATGGTGACTGAAGAAAAAATATTTGATTTGTGGCACCCTTCAGCATAACAACATTTTTAAAAGCCAAAATTTGCATCTTGTGAATGGATATTTTGGGAAATCATGTATATGGTCACTGTTGGATTTCTCCAATTTTGAATTGTTTCCTAGATTTTCAAATGACAAGTAAATGTTATAGAATTGGATGCCAAATAATCAGGTTATATGTTTTTTCCCACTGAATTCCAAAGAAATGAGTTGAAATTATTCTTTGAGAAGTGTGATCTTTGCTGAATTAAGAAACAACTGTAGAAGTGGGACTAAAATTTCAGAATGGTCCTCAATCCCACAATTACTGTTTTTTTTTTAGGGTCTTTGGTGTTCCTGTGTAGAAGCAGAACTTGATAGAAATGTGGGCACCTTCACCTAGATTAGTCTGTAAGGCAGTGGGTAAGGTGAGGCCCTCAGGCACCAAGGAGTGTCTCTCCACCTTGGGCAGAGGCTGTTGAGTCATGGCTGGCTATCACAGGAGCATGAGTCACCGAGCTGTTATGCAAAAGCAGATGATTCCAGAGGCTATGTTTAAAAGACAATTAGTAGTTGCTCCTGTGAATGTAAGAGGCTTCATCCTGTCTTTGCTTTTGTTTGTGGAATATACTTACTGGAGTGGGGAGCCTGATTGTGATATTTTAGGCAAAGAAATGAAAATTTCTGGATCTTGATGCAGTTTAGATTGGAGGGAGGCACTGAGCTTTTTTGGACTGCAGTAGTTCTGGACACACCCAGAAGGAGAACTTCAAAGTTTTCAAAGAATTTAAAGTAAAACAGAGAGGCACCTTCAGGGTTAGGTGGAGCTACTCACAGGTTTTGTTTTAATGAAAATCTTTGCTCCAGGTAAGCCTCAGAACTTTTCATCAGATGTAATGCTGGATTTCTCTTGTTATGCAGCTTTCAGAAACAAGTGTATGTTTTAATGTAGTTAATGAATATTTGAAGATATTAAACTCTGGTGGTAGATGCCAGCAGCTGCAGTCCATGCTGTCAGGAGTATGTAAAATTATGTAGCTAGATAAACTTCGTGCACTGTAAGGTGCTTTTTCGAAGTCTTATGAATGTAAAGTATTTTGGATGCAATCCAAAGGACTTGCATTGAATGTCATTTAATAGATATGAACAACTAAACTAATTGGTACACTGTACCAGTGTGCAAGGCAGCAGATTCAAAGCCAATCTTAAAGGGTACAATATTATTTTAAGTATTTCTAACTTTTCTTCCTAAATAATAATAATAATAATAATAAAAAGAGAGCTTTACACATCAGTGGAAATATGACTTTGGAAAGATGCTCAAGTTTCATAGCTACTTCAAGTTGCCATTGTCAGTAGCTGGCAAGATACATAGTCTAACCAAAAAGATAAATATTGTAGGTAATTTAACTTGGCTTGCTATATGTTTAAGTCAGCAAGATAAAAATAGGCTAAAAGCTTAGAGCAATTCTGAACATAATTGAATTAGCATATGTTTCTACGTGATGTATCTCACGTCCTGATGTGAGTTAAAATAGAGGGTGTTGGATTGTTTCAGTACATACTGTACATATGCATATGTTAAGAAATTTCTGTACAGTTAGTACGCAGATACATATAGGTGTATGTGAGTTGATAAGACCTATGAGAAATATAGGTTTATGCAAAAAATGTTATTGGAACTCATGAAGGTGACATACCATCCACTTGTAATACACAATGGGTATAGTCATGTGAGAAATTGCATGCGAGTTGTTTCATGATATTTAAGAGGTTAGGATAACTAGCTCATTGGCTATCTGCAGATTTTCAAAGCACTTTGTAGGAAGATGTTTCTTTACGGTAATTAGCTGAGGGGGATATTTCGCTGTTGACTTACCAGTAAACATTATTCTTCTTTTCTTGACTTTCTGTACAGAGTCTGTGATGTCTGTCCTGATAATTCTGTGCATTGCATCATTTAACTCTTTGAGAACTCTTACTGTGTCCACTTCAGCGAATTTCTGGGATTGCCCATGAAACTACTACCTTATTTTTTTTTTTCAGAGTTACTGTTATTACCCATGTCTGCCTCTTTTTGAAATATCCATTACAAATTAGTATTTGTTCTATACTTTAAGATAGACAGTCGTCTGAGCCCTGCTGTCAAAGGGCTGCAGTGTCTAACTACAAGCGGGCTGCTGGACAGAGATGGTTAAGGAGACTCAGCAGGTAATAATGAGTCAGTGTCAGAGCAAATTTCAGCAAATACCAAGGCAAAAGATTGTTATGCTTAGCTGATAATTTGGTAGTATAACTGCTGAGACTGGCAGCTGCAGTTTGGAAGGGTAAGGATCACTCACCTTCCACTCAATGTGGGAGGGGAAGAGACTTTAAGCAGGGTCTTCTTATTCTTTTCCAGTGGTTCCATGACCTGAATCAAATTTTACTGTATGTAATGCAATTCAATTCATGACAATTTCAGTGAAGTGATTGTCATTCCATGGTTGGTTGGTTGGGTTTGGTTGGTTTTGTTTTTTGTTTTTTTTTTTTTTTTTTTTTTTTTTGTTTGTTTCTGTTTTTTTGTTTCTTTTTTTTTTTGTTTCTTTGTTTTGTTTTGTTTTCCCTTTCTCAGTTTCACAGTTTTTGTTTTCATTGTACTTGGAGGTGAAGCAGGAAATATTGCTGAAATATCAACTGCTTTAATGCAGTGGACAAAATCTTGCAAACTCTGCTTAAGTACAAGAGTGTGGGTTGTTCCATTTGAGATATTAATACCTATACTGATGTAAATGGGGTTACTAGAAAAACTTTTGCTAGACAGGTCTGTAGTGCTTTTAAGCCCCTTGTGGGAAGGTAATTTCATTTTTACATTTGTGCAGACTTAATGCAGTTGCTAGTACGTAGTACGCCCATCAGGCTTTTTAAAGTTTTCATGCCAAAAGTAATGCTATTTAATCCTAGTGTTGACTATATCTGTTTCAGGTATTGTGCCCTGTATCTTCTGGAATGATTGTCATGTTTGGACATTTTCATATATCAAAACCACCACTGCTGAAATGACATTTCTTTCAACAGGTTGTAAGCACCTAAGCTCTGAAATAATTTTGAAAACTCGCAACTCACTTAGATACTTCAGCAGCTTTTACACTATGAATGGTATTTCAGAAGAAATGCATCTATGAGCTGCAGTAAGGAGTGTTTTGAAAAAGGTAGTGAAATAGGGTTGAAAGTTAAGTTTGTCATGCAACCTGACATCGACGGTGAAGATAGAGCTGAACTGAAAAAATTGATAACATATGCATGGACACTCCTTTTAAGAGCAATCTCCAGAAACTCTGGAGATCACTACCCCAGTTCTTCACGAAACTAGATCTTTAATAGTATCTTTTGTGCTTTTCAAATGAAGTGTAATTTACAAAATGGATTAGGGGAGCGCACATTTATTTTTCTGTGAGTTTGTATCCTGTAACAGTGTTCTGCTGAGATTGCGTTCCTCCAAACAAGGATGTTGCATAAAAGATTATTGTGGAGTGAAAAAAAAAAACAAAGAGTACATCTAGAAAAAAACCCCTAGAATTGTAAGTACTTGAAACCATGTTGGTTTCAGTCCTCGTCACTTGCATATCATCCATTTTCAGTAAGTGATATGAAAGATTATTGCCTCAGTATGTCTATTAATTAAGAGTCAGGTTGCAGGAAGCGAGGTGTGAGGTGTTTGTTTCCTTCACAATTCAAGCTGCCTGTTAGTAAGTAGTGTCCTGGGGGATCTGTTTAAATGCCTTAGTGCTGTGTTTGTTGACTTGCTGGATGTTTAAAGGAATGTAGCTTTTTCTGAATCTATGTGCTAAAAGTTCAAATGGTGTAAAGTGTTGCAGGAGAAAGAGACTAAAAATCTGTTTTCAGAAGTGCTACCAATCTTATAAAAAACAGTTGTACAACATTAAGCAGTGTAATTGGTGAATAAGTTTGAGAAAGCCTCACATCTACTGATGACTGTGGATTGCAGAAAGAAGAGTTGTATTTTAACTCTTTCTTCTTCATGGCTAACTCAAACTTTTTTACATGCAGATCTTTGTTATGATACTTTCTGAAGTACTCAACTTTTAATGCCTTCCATTTAAAAAACTGAACAATTGATCAATTTAAAAAGGAAAAGAGGAATTTTCTTTTAAAGTTGTTGCAAGTACTTTGGGATTTCCTAGACTGTTTAGCTTGTCCAGTTACCTGCAAGCAATAAATATTTTCCTAGCAGCAGGATCTGTACTTTATCTAGTTGCACATTTCTAAGTTCTTGTAAGTCTGGTCCCTTTCTAGACAGATTTCAATTATCTGGCTACCTGACAGAAATGGAGAGCTCTTTATCTCCAAACAGCAATGTTCCGTTGTTTCTGTTCACTTTACTGCATTTCAACATGTAACCACTTGTAACTGCAAGATACAGGTGGCAGTTGACCAAGTTCTAAAATGTATGGATTTAGGTTCAGTCCTGACATGTTTTATTTCCTCTTATCTTCCTTCCTTCCCCTCCTGCCTGCCTGGATTTATAAGGTATTTCCCTACTGCAAGGATCTCTTTCCTGCCTGAAAATTCTGGTGCAGCATTTTAGGTGTCCAATATATGATTACAAATTTACCAAAATAAGAATTCCCCATATGTAAACATTTGAGAGTATTTCCAAACAAATTGGAGTGTACCTAGGTAATAAATCTCTCAACGGCTGGTAGAGTTTCTGTGCATTTGCAGTAGTCATGATGCAATGATAGTACTTAGAAATGAGGATCAGTTGAATTTAGATTTGGAATGCCAGATTTCCTCCAGGCCTGCAGGCAAGGCATTTAACTTCATTGTGATTGGGTTTGCCATCCGTAGTAGAGTGGGGTCAACGCTGCTCGTATCTGTTTTTCACAAAAGAATCATTCTTGGATTGCACACAAAATAGAGAGTGTATTGATAATAGTACTGTGCAATAGAAATTGATAACCCAATTTCAGTTCTATGAAGCCTGTTAACATGAGACTTTAAATAAAGCTGTTTGCTTTATTGTCATAAAAGTGACATACCAGGAATATGAAGTAAAAAGGCAAGTAAGTTTAACATCAGATTTGCATCCTTGGGGATTAGATCAAGATTTTGCATCCCATAGCCTTTAAGCAGAGTACTTTGTCACTGTTGAAGTCCTGTTGCAAAATGTGAGGTGTGTCTGTTCTGCTCATGTAACATACACTCATTTCCAGTTTGAATTGCTGTGAAGTCGCAAGAACTGAGGTAGAGATGACTAATGTAGGTCTGTATCCAGTTTCCTAGACATCCTGGAAAATGCTAAACAAGCAGTGTGAAATATTTTTCTCTTACTTTTCTGTAGGACTTGTGTGTGATTGGCATTGTGCTGTACTGCAGTGAAGAGGTATTTTTCACTTCAAGAGACCTGGCATTAAAGGATCATGGTAGACAGTTTAATAGTTTCTTTGAGGTAAGTAATGTAATAAAACATGTAAAATCTTATTTAATATGTTTTTAATGCACTGCAGTAAATGTCAATTTGGTTGTCTCTTGCTTTGGTGTTGAAAGTGTTAATATTATGTGTACCATAGAAGGATAAATAAAAATCTTGTCTAAAGACCAAATAATCAAGTACATGCATACCAGACATAGTGTTCTTTGGTGATAGTGAAAATAAGAAAATTTTTGGCATTTATTTGTGCTTCGAGCATCTGTTAACGTGTGCCAATGTATGGTATATATTATTGGAAACTTGTTAGTTTGGCAGTTTGTTTTTTTCTCCTCATGAGGCTGTGCATCTGCAGTCACTGAGCTTACATTACTGATTTACATGTTTTAGTACCTGTGCTGCAATTCGTTCAGGAATCTATATTGCATTCCTGAAGCAGTCGCCAGTAGGCAAACATAGGAAGGACCTTTCAGACAGTCTTCCTGACAAAGGAAACATTCAGCTGTTTCTAAGCTGGTCTGTCCACTTCTGTAGCTGGGCAAGCAAATTCAGAAAGAACAGGCAGCTTTGATGCCGCATGAACAAAAGCTGACCTGCAAGGAGGGACAGCTGCTTGCTCCTTCATTTGTCTGGAGATACTGTCAATAACACCTCTTATCTAACCTTTCTGATGAATTTCAGACATCAGTCTTTGAATTGCAATTCTGGCATCCTTGTTAATATGCCAGGATGGATTCCACATCAAAATGGATCTGTCACATATTATTGACACTGCCTCTACTATCTTTCCTGTCGAGACTTCCCCCTGAATAGCTCCTGCCAAGCTGTCCCAGACTTAGACTGTTTTGCAGTCTGTCATTTGAGATGAAGTCAGGAATATGAGACAAGAGTACTAATCACTTGGCTAAAATTCTTTCATTCCTAACTGGACAACCCATAGTTGGCCATGAGAGACCTTCAGAAAATACAACTTCTAAGGGACAGCAGCCATGCAAAAAATCTATTTTGTTATCCTCCAGCTTCATTTGTGGAGAGCTAATGCTGCAGTGACAACAGTGGAAGAACTCTTAGAGCTGCTCCTAAATGAGGTGTTAAACAGGAAACTTTTTCTTGCTGCTCCTACAATAGCACTAATGCAGTGTTGCTTTGCTCTGTGCCCCTTCCTCCCCAGTTAATCAGAGATTGGTATTGCCAGTGAAAGATAGTGAGCATGTTTGCTTTTTGCAGTTTGGGTAGACTGGCAGTTTAAAGCCTGACTTTGTTTTAAACTAGTTACTTTG
Organism: Myiopsitta monachus; assembly: GCA_017639245.1. NCBI lineage: Eukaryota > Metazoa > Chordata > Aves > Psittaciformes > Psittacidae > Myiopsitta > Myiopsitta monachus. Next base: position 15,867,291 of record CM029921.1, on the reverse strand, counting down.
CTCAACTGTGAGAGCATGGGCTGTACCAGAAAGGAGGGTTCTTACACAGAGGCCCGAGTTAAACAGCCAGTGATCAGCTGCAATTGATACCTGATCTGTCCATGTGTACTTGAAAAGTTTTGCCTGATTGAGGAGCACTTGTTCTTTTTGGCTTTTCTGCACAGTAAGAATACTTAAAACAAACCTACTGAAATTGGAGAAGCATGTTTCTGTAGTTCGAGAGGGCTAACATTAGTCAAGCATGACAAATAAAAAAGCCTAGTCCAGAGAAGTTAGCCAAACCAAGCTACTGAGGGTAAATAACATCAAAAAAATTAAATTGCCACACACTGATTTGAAGCTAGAGGTTTACCCCAGGATAGCTTCAGTATTCCTGGCAAATTTCCTCTGTGTGTTGAAATAGCAGGTTGATGCCATTGTTTCTGAGAAATCCAAATGCAGATACCAGAAATGAATTTAAGAACTAGCTTCATTGTCCTTGAGCATGTACATACAGAAGATTACAGTGCAACCTCATTAAAGAATGGTCAGGAAAAGCTTGACATGGTGTAATCACACATCTACTGAAAGTTTGCATTTTGGATCTGAAAATTTTAATCTGATAAGTAATTTGCTTTGAAGATTATGGTTCTCACTCAGTTCAGAACTCCCAACCTTGTGCATGATTTCAGAAGAATTTATGGGTGGAAGTCTGTAGTCCTTAAGACAGATCAGAAAAGTCTTGTTTGAGGATGAAAGCATTAATTTCTTTATGCAAAATTTGAACTTTCTTTCACATCCTCTGATGAATTATAGGGAGCAGAAGCCATAAGGGACCAGTGAGTGGGTTGGAAGATTCTGACAAGGAAGTTAAATAGAATTTGCAGAGCATGTTAAATTAGAATTTGCAGGGGCTGGGCCTGTCAGTCTGTGCTCTGCCTATTTAGACGCTTCTCATGTTTTCATTGAGAATAGTTAGGGGATCACTTGAGCACTTGGAGAAAGGATATGAAAGTCAGCTAATGTTGGACTTGATGCTGTCATTTGGCACTTTGGAGGTCTGAGTTCTGTTTCTAGCTTTGATTTCACATCTGATTGGCAAATCAGTTTCTTCATTCATGCCTTTGGCTTCTGCCCAACGTTGTGTTATTGGGCCTTGCTCTGAACTGCACATTTTGGGTCTTTAGCTGTGGTTTCTTTATAGTGCCCTACACTGGCTCTGATTTCAGGTACCTCTGTATTTTTCTTCATCATAAATGATAGCTTTGTGAAATATAATACTTCATTCTAATGGACTTTTGAAGCGTTTTAAATGTTGTTTTGTTTTGTTTTCTTAAATTGATGTGGCAGTTAAGGAAGTAATGACTTTTTCTTACCTTTGAATGGTTTATTGCTATGAGAGGGGCATAGACTGGTGATGAAGTGATAATAGGCCATGTGCAATCAATACTTACCTAGTGTACCTTTTGCAGTATGGTAACAAAAACAAACATAGAAATCTCAAGAAAGCATTTTGCTTAGTATAAGAATATAGGTATTGGTGGTAATGAAACTATTAGTATAAAAAACCTCTTTCTGTTTAGGAGGTCTGTCTCTGAAAATACCTAAACCAATGAGAAATATTTAAAGGGTTACTGTGTAGGGAGCGAAGGAAGGAGCTGCCAGTGGGAAGCACAGCTGGATTTTGTCTGGTCCATTAGTTTTCAGATGGATTTTGCATCCAAATCCATCAGTTTTACTTCTGCATTGAAATTCTGCAAATCATTAGCAGTTTTCCTCTTTATAGAGGGTGCAAAGCATACTCTTTGTAGATGGGAAGCTCAAGTTCCTAGTAGGAATAAAGATATCTTGATTCTACGCTTGTACCTTTCTGTGTTTTCTGATGAAGGGCCCTGCTACAGGGCGGCAAACTATAGCAAACAAAAGACTAAGCTAACTGAGCCTAACTTGTAACAGGCTCCTAGGAGTCATTACAGTGGTGAGGCTTGACAGAACGAAGTTTGTTTGGGCCTGGTTCCCATTATGACTCCTTTCAGATTGAAGATGTGGGGACTGGGGTGATGCTTGGCCGCTTATACTGAGTCTCTGGTGAGCTGTGCCTGCTACTTTCCATCTTCTGTGCCCATTAGGTTATTCAGTTTCTACAAGTGTCAGGCATCTGGGGAAGAACCTATTTTTCTGCAAAATCATGGTGATTCTTTACATGTTTCTTGTGTGCTGGAGGTAGAGTGTTCATCTATAAAATGAGGAGCCAGAACCAGAAGCAGGCTTAGTCCACAGTTGGGTGAACTCTTGCTTCACATTTTAGAGAACTTGCAAAGCATTTGTCAGTTTGACACCAATGCTGAGGTGTTGAAATGTGAACTGCCAAGAATATTTTAATTTAAACATATATGTGAAATACCGTCCATGGATTCTACTTGATGCACAGACAAATAGATGTATATAACTGCTACTGTCTGCTGTGAAAAGAATGTCATAAGAACATTGCGTGCAGTTTAGTGAGTCTGCTTTGGTTAGTAATGGTACTCAAAAGTCTAAATAAGTTCTTGCAGTATGGAGTCCTGTAATAGGTTGTAGATATGTGGGTTTTATTAGTGGTAATTATATCACCTGTTTGCTTTTTCAGACTTCTCAGTTCACTAGCAGTGCTGGGATTTCAGTTTGTCATCCCACAGCCTTCAATTGAACACAGAAAGGTAAGAATTAAAAATGTTCAGATTTTATGTACTTAAAGGTAAATGTAGAAAACATTAGAGTAAGAGGCATAAACCAATGCAATCTAAATAAAGTTTTGGGAATAATGTGGCTTGGGGGGGTTGGCTTCTTTTTTAAAAATATAAATATATACTTGGTTGAAAGAGGCTCATCATGGTTAGTTAGCTGAGTGGTTGTATGAAGTGTTGTAAGTCACAAATGAGTCAGTGGCCGCTTACTCAAGCTCTGGACAATTTTTATCATGAAAGGCAAAGAGGAAGAATTCATGTAAGTGAGAGCAGTGGTCAAGCAGAGATTAGCACAAGGATCCGTTTGCTTATAGGTAGCTCTTTCTCTTACAGTGATGGAGGTGTCTGAAACAGAAGTTGGACCCAAACCTCTGTTGCTAGATTTAAATTGCTAGAGGTGAGAGCTGGAGACTGCTCTTGTGTTCTTGTGAATGTTTCACTCATCGTAGATGTTGGCATGGTGAACTTTCCATCCTGCTCAGCATTCTGGCTGGAATATTTAGGTTAGGTCATTGCATGGCTTTTCAGGAAAGTAGTGGACAGTTTGGAGAGCAACAGAGGAGCAGTGATTCTCTTCAAGAAGTTTTAAAATCTTACCTTTGAGGGAAATCTGAATGAATTTATGTTGTTTAATCTAAAGAATAGACTGGTGGGGGAGGCAGATAAAATCTCCGAATACTTATGAGTGCTAAGGAGAAGGCTATTCTTTCTGCCTGCAGTGGAATAGATGAGAAGGCATGAATTTAAACTTTGTCAAAGGAAACTTGGGTTTATTGTTAGAAAAATCTTGGGGTAAGGATATAAAGAAGAATAGATAATATTGACTGGGTAATGTTTAGAATTTCCATGATGGAAGTCTCTGTGAATGTGTTGGAAAATTGTTTGTCAGGACTGATGTGTAAGTATTGGTGATTCTACCAGAGACCTGAGGGGAGACCCTTTGAATGCTCTTGCTCTCTGTGTGCTGTGACTTTATATCAGTGTTGTTCTCATTTCTTAATTGGTATTCAAACACAACCAATTAATTAAGGTTATCAAGTCTGCTTTTTACTATAAATTTTAAAATAATAATGCCAGATGTGTATTTATTTTTAAATGGTACTTTTTCAGGGGGTAAAAGGCAAGTTTGCAGGGTTTCCTTCTTTGTGCTGTCTTTAGGGTAAAACATTTTGGGACAGTAGCTCCACAGGTGTGTGCTAAAAACCTGAAGCCATCTGATAGTTGTAGCTCCTGAAGAACACAGCTGTTATATTCAACTCCTTGTACAGCCTAATTGTAAGACAAGTTAAATGAAGTCAGTAATGAAGCAGTTTGAAACTGGCATGGTCCAGCCTGCAGCATTTCTCAAGCTACCCAAGTGCTCTGCTCTAAACCTGAGTACAATGTAGTATTTTTCACTAGTTTAGGTCCCCTCCATTTTGTTGTGCAGTTGACATGGTCAGGCTGCTGCTCTGTTTTCAGTACTCTGTCTTATTAGGCATTCTTTTGTAACATTGACAGTGGAGAGAAGCTGCAATGCAGCTTTCGAATGGCCTTAGAGGGAAAAATATCTGCTAACTAAAATAGAGTAAGTCAGAGAAACAATTGCTTCATTCTGTGAATCTCCAGAATTAATTTTTATAAAATCAGATTCTTTGTTTTCAGTCAATTGAGAAATGCCAGAGGTCTGGAGTGTCTTCTGTAGTAGTTAAAGGGACTGAAGGCATGGTGCTAAGGGGCACAGTGACCACCTTGGAGCTGTTCTTTTCACTGAAAACAAGGCAGGCAGAAGTTTCTAGTGATGGCCCCATACTGGCTCCAAGGCGCTCTGTCATTCTTGGCTCTTACTCTGTGGGAGAGGATTCTGTTCATGCCAGACTGTATTTTAGACTGGAAGTCTGTATTTATTCAATTTTTTTGAAACCTTTGGACCCACCTATCAGCTCCAGACAAGAGGCTGTTAGCAGCTCTGAAGGCCAAGTCAGACATGTATCTAACTGAGCACGAGTTCTCTGCTTTGTACCTCTGGAAGTTGTTCCTGTTCCTTTAATGCAGGAACCTGGAGAAGTGTTTGCTGGTATTCCCAGACAGCATCTCCTGTGTATTTCTGTGTGCATCTCTGCTGTTTGGCAGAGTTCCTGTGTGAGAGGTCAGTTTTGCATGAAGAAAAGGGAGAGGAGGGAAGGATTTCATGAAGAACGTGTAATTTTACGCTTGTAGTGAATAACAAAAGTGGTGCTTGGTAACTTTCATACACATCCTCAGAGGGTACAGTATGTGGAAACTGAGTAACTAGAGCTGAATTCTATTAAAACATAAGGTTATACCCCAATCTTTATTTGGTGTTTATTTTGCAGCTTTAAGTTAAACATGTGTGCACAATTGATGCTTGAACGTGCAGTGCTGGGAGAGTGTTTGGATTCTGTTGTGTACCCTGCATATACTTATTTTTGGTCTGAAAGCTATGGACAGAGAAGTAAAATTAGAGAGCTGGACTTGGGTATTTTGGCTGAGTAATTCATTAAAATAGTTCCAAATAGCCTAGATCTCCTTACACTAAAACTTTAGGGAAAATGAAATAAAACCCAGAACAATCCCCAAAGCAATTGATGGAAATGCAGTGGAAACTGCCTCTGGATATCCGCAGTATAGCTGAGATGCTGGGTTTTTTTAGGACTTGAGAACACTTATGAGGAAATACGATTTTATGCTTACATTAAAATCTTGCTAATTTTAAACTTTTGTTTCTTTTTGGAATCCATGTTTAAAGCCATACTAGTTTCAGAGAGGCTGACATAATGTAGATTTTTGAACAAAAATCTCTTAGTATTTTCCTGTTTCTCCTTGTAAGAGTTTTTATTTAGCTTCAGTGTATTAAAAGTACTTAAAGTACCTTTTGGCTACTCCTGACTTAGTGGCATATGTTTAGGACTTAAACTCCTTTCTTCATGTTAATCTTCTCAAGCAGCAGTTTTTAATCTCAATTTTTTTAAAAAGAGAAATCTCATCAACAGAATATGGAGGAGCAGCTCAGCAGGTTGCTTTCCTCAGACGCGCACACACAAACCCATTTCTGGTATTACAGTCTGGGGACTGTTAGCTAGAAGAATTGAGGCAAATTGCTTCCATTGTGGGGAAGTCAGATAGTGGAATTAAGACTTGGGGAGATGACAGGAGATGGGAAAGTTTTATTTGCTCTTATTTGCAGCTTATTCTGTAACTTCTGATTTCAGGAGCTCCCACCCTCCATCCCCATAATAAATGCAGTACTTGTCCCCTTCTTTTGTTACTCTGGGAAACTTGCACTTGGGTACTAAAATAGAGATGTTTTGAATGCTTGCTGGTAAGATGATGCCTTTTGAGTGCGTGGAGTTTGGTTTTGGTTTGGGTTTGGGTTTTTTTTTGCGTTTGACTGGGCAATGTTTTCTGCTTTTAAATTTTATAATGAAAGTCTTGGAAGCCTGTCCATCATACAAAGGCAGAATTGACCAATACAGAGTTTCTAGTTTCAGATATTCCTGCTAGCTGATTTTTATATAGAAGCTTTTGTGTGTATTTACTTAAAAAATGCTCTCTGCTGTCAGAAGTGCACAAAACCAGAAAACAGGGAGTATCTTTAAATCTTCATCCATCAGAGCTTACAGTGCGGCTCTGTTTGTTAATCTTACCTCTGTAAATAGCACAAGTTCAGACAGTAATCCAAATACATGGTGTATTCATTAGTTAGAAATAAAACTTCCTATGCAAAAGACTTATGGTTTCTTGATGAAGACAGGGGCCATAGTATTGGTCAGTGGGTTCTTGGAGGGTTGGTGTGGTTTTTTTTTTTTTTTTTAATGATCTAACTTACTTATTCCTCATTAATAGTATATAATTTCTAAATATCAAGTGTACTTCTCCATAAGGCCAAAATGCTCATTGATATTACCAAAAAAAAAAAAAAAGAGGAAATGTTATATGAAAGCAAATGATTGCCACTTGCATTTAAAAATCATCAAATCATCAAAGCTTTCTGAAACTGATTAAACTGAAATCTTTCTTAATATTCAAACAATTGACTTTCCTTGTCCATCAGTGCTGGCCATATGATCAGCCTTCCTGCTGCTCATCATGCAGTCAAGCTCTCTGTTCTCCCTTCCTATGCTTATTTTATTGAATAAATATTAATTTGCTTTATCTGGCAAGTGTCATGCTGTGATGAACAGAAGGTTAAGATATGAAACATAACAGTCCTTCTCCCAGACAACCACTTAAGTCTGTATTCCCAGTTTTTAGAAGTCATTGCTGGACAGAGGTCTAACTAATCATGTTGGTGTGCTAAGAAAGTGAGCTGTAGTTATGCCTTGGAGTTGAGTATTTTTTTAATAGAATTGGTAATGTAAATAGTAACAAAGCTTGTCCAAATAGAATTTCTGATGTAGATATTGCTTTATCATCTTGATTCTGTTATTAGCACTGCATTGCTTTGAATTTATGCCTTTGTCACTCAGCTGTAGATTAGTATTGACTTCAATGGAGGTACAGTATCATAACAAACTAATTTTCAATGCGTGGAATAATTGTCAGGATTTATTTTGCAAGCATTTCACTGGGGCACTGCAATATTGTTCAAGAATCTTGAGCCTGTTTGGGCTTAGGGTTGTTTCTTTATGGTGGCTCTTAATTAAAGAGTAAATAAACTGGGTGTTATCTGTTGCTATTAGACATACAAGGTCACTATGAACAGAACTGTGTATTCAAGTGAATGTGGCTATACTCCCTACAAAATCTGGAGATTAACATGCTTTACAATGTGTGTGGTTGACACCCCCCCCATGTTGAATTTGAATATGCTTGTTGAAGGGTCGTCATGGAGGTGTAAAGTGGGAAGGCAGAGGGAAAATTCACGAAGGGGGTGATAATTTTTAAGAGTACTCTTTCAAGTGAGTAAGAATTTGGTTACTAAATCTGACTATGGTACCATTTTTAGGATTCATTGTAGGAAGTTTGGTGCATAAATATGACCATGCACCTTCATTTATATTGTAATAATGACAGTGAATGACAGTGTTCCTTCAGTTGTATTGTTCTTTCACCTTATCACACCCTATAAAAGTCACTATTCTTTTAACTGAAAGTGAAGCAGTTGCCTAATACATCTGAACACACTGTAACAGAGTAAAATGTGAAGCATGAAGTCTACTATATCCTTGAAACACTGAAGGAAATTGGAGTTAGATGAAGGAGTTAATATCTAAACTTGGAATTTTGCCAGGACACCAGGGCTAATGCCTAATAGTCTAATGGTGCTAAGGAGTGTCATGGGATCTCCACCGCAGCTAGTCACCACTTTGGTTTTACATATCCTGAGAAGCAGAAACATGTAACAACAGAAGGCTGTGTTCTTCCTTGCAGTCCAGGTAGGGTGAAGCTCTGCCTTAAGGTTAACAGGGACTGAAATGTAGAACTCGTCAAGACTTGCTGAGCTGGAGCTCAGCTCTCGCTAACAGGCCTGCTGCAAAGTTGCTATGGTTCTGTCCTGCTGAGCTGCTTGAGCTGAACTGAATTTTACTAGAGCAGCTTAGTCACCATGAATGTATCTGTGTACAGCTGCTGTGTGCCTGGTCCTGGCAACAAGTGGGTGCAGGTGTCATGCTTTTTTCTTTTATTGTAATGTTTTTCTTGTTTATAAGATGTCTGCTGTATTTTCATACAAGAATTCCATAAACACTACCAACTGAAATGCAGTCCATATTTCTCTTGCAATTTTCACTGGTCAGTATACCTGCAGCACAGTTGCTTGACTTTAACTGTGTAGATACCTGTCGTGGTTTAAGCCCCCCACCCACACAGTTTTACTCACCCACTCACTCCCCCTCTTTCTTCCCCCAGTCCTGGGGTGATGGGGAGGAGAATCAAAAGAATTGAACTCGCACAGGTTGAGATAAGAACAGTTTAGTAACTAAGGTATAACACAAACTACTACTGCTACCATCAATAATAATACAAGAGAAGTACAAAGAAAGAGAATACAACTGCTCACCAAGCCCGACCCAGCCAGTGCACCCCCCAGCAGCGAACCCCCAATGCACCACCACACCATTCCGGGTCTCTGCTCTCCGTCTTCACATCCTGGACATGACGTGCTGTGGTATGGAATAACCTCTTTGGTCAGTTTGGGTCAGGTGTCCTGTCTCTGCCTCCTCCCGGCTCCCCTCCTCCCTGGCATAGCATGAGGCTCAGGAAAGTCCTTGGTCAAACTAAAACATTACCAAGCAGTAACTATAAACACTGGTGTTATCAGTGCTACTCCCAGCCCCAAAATCAAAACCACAGTGCTGCACCAGCTAGAAAGAAGGAGAAAAATGACTGCTACTGCTGAACCCGTGACAATACCCATGCCATTGCAATCACTGAAACTGTGGTAAAATCCTCTCTAGCTAATAATATTGCTATTTTAATTACAGTGATCTTTAGAAAACAGGAGAGATGATTTAGTCCGCACCAAGACTTTTCCTTTAAAATTAGACTTTTAGTGCAACAGAATATTTAGAACAACAGCTGAAAGAATTTTCTTGGTAACTCTGCATTGTTACTAATTCCCTGTCCTCGATGGTGTGTACTAAAATGGTTAAGAAACAAATTTCTTTTTTGTATGGGGAAAGGAGACAGGATAAGGATACATTATTTTATGCAAATGCACTCTTTGAAAAATCAAGGCCAATGCTTTTGTTATTTTCAGCCTGGTTTATCATGAACCTCTGAATTTTATTTTATTTTTTTTATAAAAGCCACTAACTTCTTAAAGCTCAGAGGAGGAGGAGCTTAAAGCTCCTTCTGTGTTTCTCTTGGAAAAAATGAAAGGATCTTTGTTCCAGTTGAATTCCAGAGCAGGTGAGCTTACAAGGTCTTAGGTAAGCTTCTCATCTTCCTTCAGAGCAGTATTGCATGCTAATTCTGTCCCCAGCTTTGGGTCAGAGCGATGGTAAAGATGAGAAGCTTTTTGGATTCACAGATGAGCTCTTCTGTTAGTGAATGCTGCTTCTATTTTGTGACAGCTTGTCCTCTCTGTTGCTGGAGTCATAGGTGGATGACTTGCTGAGACATCTTGAGAGGTGTTATGTCAATTACTGAATAAATAAAGTCTGTATTTCCACCATATGTGGATCCCAAAGAAATTTTCTAAGTGTAGCAATATGCTAGAGTGGCGACAGCTTTGTCACAGCTGAAGATAATTGACCTGGAAAAGGCGTAGGGTAGTACAAGCTGAATGACTTCGGTCACATGTGATAGTGTTGGGGAAATAGTTTATTAAAATAGAGAAGCCTAATTTGTGATATAGTGGGGGCCTGATGCTTATCATCTTTATGTTACTGTAAATCGGAAGCAATCCCACCTTAGATAAGTAGTGAATATGTAGGACCTGGTAGAAATGAGGTCAGGAGTAACCCATCTGTTTACTTGGAAGTGCTTAATGGCCCTACAAAACAATGAAAAGAAACCTCTTCCTTGAAACACTAGTCTCATGCAGCACAATGGAGGTGGTCTTGGCTGTGAAAAAAATTAGCCAAACTTGAAGGAAGCCTCAGGCTCTCTTGGCACAAAAACTGTTCTGAACTTTTTTCAGAGCTGTTTACTTTCTAGACTATTTAAATAATGTTAAAATTTCTTCAGATGTGGTCAGAGTTGGTTGAAGGGGCAGTTAAACTTTCCAGGCATTGTAACTCCCTTCAGTGATTTGTGAATACAAAGGTCTTCTATTTCCAGGCTCTTTAGCCCTTTAATCTTCACAGGCACAGATGTTCAGACAGGGTTTTTACACAAAGAACGGAAACCCAAATCGTTTAAGCTGGTAATATTTACACTTACCATGTACTGAAAAATTCAAATGGTTTACTACATCTCTGATTAAAGGCTTCCAAGATACACTGAAGGATTAAAATAGCTGAGCATACTAACCAGGCAGACATGTACACATTGTGTCATGATGTTTTGTTTGGCCTCTGTTCCATTTTTCTCCTAGCCTTGGGAGATCTGAGAAGTTATCTGCGAGTTTTGGGGGTTTTTTTGGTAGATTGTTTTTATCAAGCCACCAATGTTCCATATGTTTCTTGTAAGAGGCATAAAAAATATGGTGGTTGCAAATTAACATCTGTAAAATGGACTGTGAAGTCTTTCTTCTGGGAAATTGTTGTGGCTATATAGGTATGGTCTTTATTAGAAGTCAGCTGAGTTAATACTGGAAGAATATTCCTTTAAGATGCTTAGACTGGTGAAAGAATTAAACCTGTTCCATAGATGTGTTTTACAACACTGGCAGGGAAATAGGATTATGTTACACTTGAATGGGTTCGGAAGTTTAAATTACAGTTTCCTTAGCCCATTCAAAATTTGGCATGCTCTGCTCTGTACTGCTGATGTGTAAAGGAAGAAGCTTGTCCCTGTGGCTGCCCTTCTGAACACCTACCCTCAATTCAGTTTGCTACTCACTGTTAGAAGGTGACAGATTGGAAGATATTTACTGCATAACAGCAATTATGAAGAAAATTTCTGATTTAAAGAATTTTTGATAGCAATTTGATATGAATTAGTGGAGATGTAGAAATTGCAAGCACTTGCACACTGAAAGTTTGTCTTTACGATGTTTGCTATACAGCTGTACCTAGTGAGATGTCTTATTTCCACTTGCAAACTTTGTCCCTGCTATATAACTGAAAAATGTACAGGAAAAAAGGGCTAGAATTATGGGGTGAAATTGAGGGGAATAAAATAGATTGAATTTGTCGAGCAAAATATTTGGTTATTACTTTTCTGTAGATAGAAATCTTTTTGACAGTGCATTTATAATCAGAATGAGTATTACTAGGTTACCAACAGAAGGAATCAATTGTAAACTATGGGAAAGCAGATTAAGTGGGTAAGTTGATCTCTCTCTTTTGCAGGCTGTGGGATTTTATTAATGAAATTACTGTAATGATTTAATCTGGCAAGGAAAATTCACTATGCATTTCACTTGTTTCTCAGTGCAGGCGCAAACTCTTCACTTAAGAAAGTGTGCTGTTTAGTGGCTAAGTTTTAAAGGGAGAGGACGAGGGGACATAGCATCAGGAATCCCTGAATATGTGATGTTTCTGAGATGATCTGGAATACTTCAGCTGTCTTCTGTAGCTAGCTGTAATTTCTTGGATGTATCCTAGGGCTGTGGTTGAATTCATTACTGGCTACACAGTAACTGGGAAATCACAGGATAGAAGGATATAAGTGACCTGTGAGACCAGAAGTTCAGCTCCTCTGCCCTGGGCATGGGTTGTTTATATCTTAGTTGTTCCTGGTGGGGATTTGGAATCGGCCTCTGTGATGCCAGGATCTCCTCAGGCAGTCGGTTCCCATGTTTTCTTTCCCTTTCCACTAAGTAGTTTTTCCTGCTAGCTAATTTGGATCACCTCTGTTTAAATTTAAATCCACTGTTACTTGTGTGCTGGCAAGAGGCATGGAGAACAATTTGCTGCAAAGAGAAAAGGAACGGTTCTTGGGTGGTTTTTTTTTATGTAAGCTATTTGGAAAACTCATGATTACCCCCTATGTTTTCCATTCTTTAAGCTAAGCAGCTTCAATTTAGTCAGTCTTTTTTAGTAGGCTGCACAATCTAAACTGAGTAGATTGTGCTATTAATCACGTCATCTTCTCAAAAGATTCGTCTGTATGCCCTGTCTTTCTCAAAGTAAGAAACCAGACCTTGATTGAAAATAAAAGTGCATAACCTGATTTGCTAATGAAAATTCCCATCTCAGAATGTTGTCATTTTATAACTAAGTAGTGGTGATTCGTCCATCAGTATAAGACATACTGTTACTTTTTGATTAGTTTTATTGTTATGTTCTTACTTAACTAGCTAGATTAAACCTTCTTGTGCTATGTCTAGATTTGTTTTACTGTGGATATTAAGTGGTATGAAATTTCTTTACATTGCCTTCAGTCATTTAAATTATCATTTTATTGGAAACTATTCTTGCTGCAGTGAAGTTTGGGAGTTAGAAAGTTCTCTCTGTAACAGGTCAACACTTGTCTTTATTGTATCAGTTTCCATTTCTACATAATGAAACATTTGTTATGTTAGTGGTGACTTGAGTTGCTTGTAGACGAACAGATTTTAGTTGCCTGCATGAGTGTCTTTGGCTTAAAAAAAAGAATAAGTAAGAAATAGTTCGGACAGGTGAAACCTGGCTTCTGATAACGAAGGACTATTCATTTGATAATAATTAAATTTTACTGCAGACCAGGGTTAGGCCAGAAGAGTGTCTCTGTGTGTCACCATTACCATTTTATACCTCTGCTGGGGATACATTAATGTGTAGTGTAAGTATGAACAGTGAATATTCATTGAAAAAATCACAGACTGGAGAGTAGCTTGTTTAGTTAGTCTAACTGTAAACCGGTGGTGTTCTGTTATTGGATTTGAAAGCAAATGTAACAGCCAGAAACCAAGATGGTGTTGTATGTTATTCATAATTTTCACTTTATGTGGTATTAGGCTGTACAGACTAATGGTTTTAAAAGGCTGATGCCAAATGGGGTACCCACATATTAAAAACAGAGGCATCTGCTCCTGTTTTCAAATAACATTGGAGAAATGGGCAACACAAGACACTAATGCAGATGCTTTTTGTTTTTCAGAAGTTATAATTAAATGTAGGGTTTTTTTCTGTGATTGGTGATTAAAGTGTGAGAGCAACCTCAGAGTGGGGAAATGTTTTAGATTATGTAGACCACAACTGATTACTACACAGCAGCACCACAAGCCCTGCTCTGGCTTGCCTTTTCATACTGTAGTGGTGTATTCAACTGTATTTGCAAACCACATTCCACCAAAGCCTGCTGTGTTTATAGCTAGCTGATCAGTAATGTATGCTTACTGGCATAGGTGGTTTGCAGTTCAGTTAGTGACTGTGCAGGTTATCTGTGACTAGAGGCCAAGTATGTAGATGTTAATCTTTTGCTGTAATAACAATAGTGTTTGAGGCGTAATTATTAATGGAAGTTATGTGTTTAGGTTATCCTTTGAAGGGGACAGAAGTGATGTACAGTCAGACAAGGCTGTCTTTGCAAAGCTGATTTTGAGGTAGCTACACGCTCGAATAGGGCTGGAGAGGTATTTCAAGCATTTTTTTGTGGACAGTGCCTTTATTGTTTTCTAATTGAATTATTCTGTATATATACTTGTTGATACAAAGATTATTCAGAATATAAATCAACTATTAAAGGATGCTCATTTGAAAGAATGTTTGGCATGTTAATAATTGTGAAAATCGGACATTGGAAGCCTACTTTGAAAACTTGTGATTCAGCCAGGTGGACAAGGGAAGCAACAAAAGAACTATGCATTTAATGAAAATGCGTCTGATTTATGTGCAGCAAAGTTGAGCACTCTGCCTAGCATGAAAGGCTGAGAAATCCTGATATATCTTGTTGCAGGAATGGGTGAAGCTTGTAATACAAGTCCCTAGGGAGATTGGGATGGGTGATTGTAACTTCGGCTGTGTTGATACCTTGCCAACCACAAGGTCATGATACTTAAATATATAGCATAGCTTGAGGGGTTAACTCTCCTTAGAGTAGCAGTCCCTGCCCTTTATAATCCTTCCTTGTTTCCTGCAAGAGGAAAAAGCCCTCTCCTTGGGGTTCTTTGTTTTGGTTTCCCTGTGCTACTGAATGGTGAGTATGGGCTATGTGGCACTGACCACCCAAGACCAACAATTTGTCCTGTCTTTTACTGGATTTGATGGTGATTTCTGTGAATGTAGGGTTAGGTGTGTCATCTTGAATAGCTTTTTTCTGTGAAGCATTAATGTGGGTGGAGGAAAAATGGTAGTATAACTATAGCAGTATTTTTTGGCTGGTTGGAAATCAGCCCATCCTCTTAATCTGTTGCTTTCCTAAAATGTTCCACATTAAATGGGAGTTCCTGAAATATTATTGCAACCAGCAGCTGTCTCCATTGTTGAGGTATCAGAGTGGAAGAGAGCCGTCAGTGTCTGTTGACCCAAGTTCCTCACCAAAAATTACTTAACTTCCTGACTTTGCTAATACTCTAAGAGCTTGCAATCTCCGCATTCTCAAACTTTGCATTACACAATGTTTTCCATTGCTGAGAACTAAAGAAAATCTATTCCTATCCAGATAGAAAAAAGAATACCTTTGGTCTGAATGGTTTATGGCTGTAGATCTCTCACACTGGCAGAATAGGCAGCCATTTGATAGGGAATGAATAAGACAAATTACTTTCTATGTTGTTCAGTTTCACTTCTGACTGCACAGTGAATGCCATAAGAAGGATATTACTGTTCTCCTTGTATTACAGTGTGGATTCTTGTTCCTAAGTCAATCTGTTGTGTTTACAGGTTCCCCAGAGGATAGAAGAGCAAAGAGATGCATCTGAGGATAGCAGTACAGGAATCCCAGGCATGTGGGGAAGTTGGGGCCCCTGGTCTGCCTGCTCTCGGAGCTGCAATGGTGGTGTGATGGAGCAGACACGCCCATGCCTCCCAGCCTATTACCGGGAAAGGGGCTACCGAAGGCCAGGGCGGCAGTACCCAGCCTCAGAGAGAACTCTTGCTCATCAGCATGCCCGTCACCACGAGGACTCGCTGACTGCTTATCCTGGCCATGTCATTTCTGCCATCCGTACATCTGTGCCGCTTCACAGGAATGAAGAGCAGCTTTGGGCTGGCCTTCGGGCCTCTGCTTCTTCTGGAGGCCATAATAACAGCCACCTGAGCAGAGGAGCACTGAGAGGCAGCAGGCATTCTCAGACCCAGAGGCAAAACAGCAAGCCAGAAAAGAGGTATGTGTCTGTGCACCGTTTTCTTCTTGCTATGAATGATGTATCTGAAGAATGACATGTCAGACTAGAGTTAGTATTTTTTAATACTTACAAAAGAATATTAAAGACTATGACTGACTTTTACAATGTTTGCCATCTTCTTTGGAAGGCTGTCCTCCCTGCTGACTACTTATATCATAATACCCAAGGACAGGTATAATTATACTATAATTGCACTAGGCAGATTATTTGCTTTTACGTGATGATTTATTGAGATACTTTTCCTTTTCTGCTACACTCTCATTTGATGTTTCTATCTTTACCATAATAATAAAAATCAGAACAAGTAACTGCTTTATAATTGCATTCTTAACTTCAATGGCCATTCTGATTTTGAGTGAAAAAAAAAGTTTTACTTCCCTCCCACCCCCATACCCCCACCCCCAAGAATGGCCACACAACTATCCATTTGCTTTTCTTCTAGTCAAAACTCTAGGTCTGTTTTCTATTGTTTTCATAGGCTTTCTGTTTATGGGCTTTTTGTTTTCTCTGTTCCCTTTTTTTGTTTTCTACCACATTTTTTAGCAAAATTTCCTGTTTGATTAAAAAATGTGGTTGTATAATACACAGCATATTTTTAACACTGCATATGTTTGTATCAATTTCATAGTATTAGCTGTTCAGTCATTAAGCCTGTGTGGAACTGTGCTATTACAATTAATTACAATTAATTCTCCAGTTTCTGCAGAAACACTTTTTTTCTCTTCTGTGATACCAGTCTATCAGATTCTTTTTCATATATGTATGAAAGTAAAATAGATGTGTTTCCAGTTTGAAAACTGAGGAGAACGGGCATGTAGATCCCTTGGGAGGGAGTGTTCCTGAAACATCTCTATTCTGTCTCTTTTCTTAGAATATGTGTACCAGCAGTTGTCTGATTCTTTCCTTCTCAGCTCTCTTCTGCAAGATGCATGGAGAAGTGGTTTGTTTTTTTTTTTGGTTTAGTTGACATAAAACTCAAACCAAGCAAAAAAACCCAAAACCAAACCAAAACCACCTCAAAACTCCCAAAATCATACTTCATATAATGTGCTTCTTTAAGATTCTTAGGTGAAGCCGTTAACTGTAATTCCTTTTGAAAGACGTCTTGCTGACCCAAACAAATAATGTTACCTTGAGGCAATATTCCAGTCAGACAGTGGGACCCTCTGTTTCTGTAATAAAGACATCCTCAGACCCAGGAAGAAATTCTCTTCATCTAAAAGGATATTTGAAAATAGCAGTTGACCTGCTAGCCTCCTGTTTGTCTCAGTAAAGCATGTATTTCCAAAAGCGGGACCAGCTGTTCAGATGTTGATCTTCCTGGGTGTTGGCCATTTCTTTCAATCTCTGCTTTGTCTTTCTTTCAAACCATGCAAATGCATAGCCTAGACCTGTGGAGTATTACTTCAATATGGCACTGATGCTCTTATAAAAAAAACAAAGAACGCTAGAGGCGGGCTTTTGATAGCAGTGTCAACATGACTGCATCGAAACAAGAGTCTTCATATTTTCTCTTTTCTGTTTTCCTACTTGATCATTTACGATAATGTACTTCTGTTCTCAGCTGCGCAGCGTAAGAGCTACAGGTTGTAATACATAGCTGGGTTATTACTGATACTGGAAGCCTGGCCTTGACTCATCAGCACAAAGACATTCAAAGCCTGTTTGCTCCAGTCCCTTGGCACCCTTCGACTCTAAGGGGATCCCAGCTGGCCTAGCCTCTGCCGCAGACTTGCTGCCAGGCTGCTGGCACAGCTGGGCTTCCATCCCTGCAGGCTATTCCTTGCTGCTGTGGTGGCCTCTGCAGGCAGGCCAGGAGAGTCTGGAAGTCTTGAAACAATCACTGCAGTTATGGCTGGAACATGAGAGAACAATGAGCAGAAAATAATACTGACTATGCGGAAGTAAAGCTATGTTATTTCCTAATAAATGCTTTGACATATGAAATATTAAAATGATCATAATGTCCATTGTGCTTCCACTTTCCTGTATGATGGAGGCCTTTGCTTTTGGAATTTCTTCTGCTTTTCTAAGCATAATGCAAGCTTCTGTACCACAGTTGATTTTTCACCCCCCCACACACTGTCCCTAGGCAAAGGACTGTGGATTCAAGGTTGTTTTTCTAATTTATTTGCCTAATAAGTTATTTCCATTTTGTGTTAGGAGGGTCCCCAGTGGCTTAAAAGCCTGTTGTATTGTGTAACTTTCAGATTATTTGGGGGTGACTGTAAAAACAGAATAAGAAAAAAAAATGTTATTTGAAAATTGAATTATTAAAATGACATATCTAATAGTTTTCATTAATTTACAAAATCCAGAGTACAAACCTTCTGGTCCTATCAGATATATGGAAAATGGATTTCAAAGTGTAAGTTACTCTAGAAACATTTTTTATAGTGTAGAACAGCATTCAATGTTCACTAAATGGGTGATACTGGAAATTGGTGTCAGACTTAAAATAATCTGTGTTTTCAGAATATGTACAGTTAGTGAAAACTTTTTTTGGGTATTCCTATCTCCTGTACTACTACATATAAAAGCTTTAATTTTAATAGACTTCCATAAAACAATAAAAAAGTCATGGATACTTATGACTGAGATAAGATCACATTTGATAACATGATAAGAAGAAATTGGATGATTTCCAAGTCAAGTAGGTTTTCACAGCAATAGCGGTCCTTCAAAGCAGGCAAATATGTTGGTATCAGTCAGCAACAAGTGGAAAAGTTCTCTCTCTGCTTCCGGCACCTGACAAAGAACTGCTCACTTTATTTATATATCATGAATTTTGGCATACCTCATCAGTGATGAGAATATTCACATTATCAGCTTTTGAAAGTTAGTTCACATGTTTCAGTTAGGTTTTAGAAACCAGTGCTGCACATGGAGCTCAGGGAAAGAGATTTGAGGTACTCACAATTAGGAGCCTAATTTTTAAAGTGTAAGTGCTCCCTGTTTGATCATAGTGCTGTAAGTAGAGTTTTTGCATAATTGGAATGTGTTAGGAAGCTCTAGTCAGCCACTGGAATTTGGATGTGAACACAAAGCTGATGATTATCTGGGCTGTCCATTGGCAAAGGAAGGGAGCTCTTTTTGGCTTTGAAGAGTTGGGTTCCTATTAGCACAGCCTTGTTTTTAATTTCATCTTGCTAAAATGTGTGGAGGATACCATAAAATAAGAGCAAACAGGACCAAGGAGATAGTGAAAAAATATTGAAGCATTTAGACATCTTAGAGAGAGAGGATCCCATGGAAAAGTAATAACGGCATGCAAAACAATAGAGTGCTTTAAGAGAGAAAACATAATCTCAAAAGGAAATATCATAAATGGACTAGATTTTAGTACTGTTCAGTACTGTTGGCTTTCCAATTCTCCGTTTTGGTGTTAGAGAAGACAAAATTGCAATTTTAGATAGATGTACTCAGTATTGTGATGCTTGCAGCTGCTACCTTCACTTTCTATACAACTGGATTTTCATGGTGCATCAGCAAAACTTCTGTGTCCACCCCTGTAAGATGTGCACTTTATGTGTGATTCTTAGGAGCAGAAAGAAAAAACTACCTTTATCACCAGGATAATGAAATAAGTAAAGCAAAGAGATATGTTAATAAAGAAATATGTTAATAAGGAAAGGGCTTCCCTAAAGCTCTTTATGTAGAGCTTTGGGGAAGTTGGAAATGGAATGAGAGGAGAGGTTTGCACTGAGGAAATAATCAAAAAATTATCAACTTCTCACATGGCTATAGCTCTGTGGTCTCTATATTCTGTTGCCAGCAGCTGACGTGAAAGTCTGCTGTGCTGCTTTGTACCCTGTATAGGGTCAGTTTGCATTTCTAGGCATGTGAGCAATGGAAAGGAAGAGTGTATCGTTTGATGTCAAAACAGAATTTCCTTTCTGAAATTATTTCTTTTGCCCCCGGCTCACAGATGCTTTGACCAGGCAAATGTAGGTCACTCAGTTGGCAGGTCTACAATTAGCCTTTAAAGGGACAACTCTGTTGTTATTTGCTTAACCAATTTAAGAATGATTACTGCATATTGTGATGTAGTTTTTGTGACCTGTTCTAGTCAGGTCCAGTTGATAGAGGTGGACAAATATGTGACTGCTGGGCCTTCAGGTTCAAGAGGTATTATTTTCTCAGGTTCTGAGGCTTTATATTTGTGTATTTGCTTAATATTTGGAATGAAACCCAGCTCAAGCACATAGCTGTCCCTCCTTTCATTATTTCTTTAATAGAATGAAAATGTGATGCATTTAATTCCAAACCCAGTGTGGCTATAGAAGCTTACTGGGAGTTGGTGTGCGTGCAGGAGGAAGACACAGAGAGAAGGGTTTAATTCTTTTCTGAGGGTAAATATTCCAGAAAAATCCAAGAGCAGCATTAGTAAACAAAGAATTCATTTTGGTAGCACTTGGAGATTTAAAACCATGTGAGAAAGGTGTTCATTTTCTGTTTGAAAAAAATTCCAAACAGGTTCTATTAGCAATAAAGATCATGGGGAGGTATTTCCTGGCAAAATGAATAGCTAGCTGGGGTGATTGTGGCCTCAGGTTGACTTCGTGCTGCCCCACCTCTCAACTGATTATTAATTCCTCTGATAGGTTCTAGGTCTCACTTATTATTGCCTCGTTAGTAAGTTTTTTATTATTCTATGTGAGGATACTTTGAAAGGTTTTACCAAAAATGAAATCTAGTGTGGTACTGTAATTGCAAGCCACCCGAGAAGCTGTCTTAATTTTGCTGCTGGACATTTCAGACCTTCCTGAAGTGGATTAACTGAAGAAGAGGAGGGGAAGTGAGAATGCTGCATCAGTTACCCACAAGACAGTGCATTTTACCACTGAGTTATTGCCTGTTCACTAAGGGGTAGAAACACAACAAAACTCCCATCATGGTTGTAATGCATTGGAGCAGATTTATGTGGTTACTTGCGTTGAATTTCTGCTGATTTACTTGCCAACTGCATGGTCACATTATTCAGCCAAACCTTAAAGATGAAGCTGAGGGGAAAAACTTGCAGATGCCTGGGATCAGAGGTGTTATAAAACTCATAGGAAAAGAGGACTGCAGTATTTGGGTTCAAATTCTGGAATCCTATCTCAGTGTTGAAAGTGACATAAATGAGGTTACATAGCAGTTGCTGGGAGATCAGCAAAAACCAGTAGAGTAAGTTATTGTACTGGGCATATTGCGACTGGGCTAGACTGGGGTATTCGTGGTGATCTCTGAGAATGGAAAATTTCATTTAAGGTAGACCGCATGTGTATCTCTTGTATTAATCCAAATAATTAAACCTGATTCCAAGAGGCAATTTACATAGTGACTTTATTCATTTATTCTACTCTGTCAGAAAAAGCAACTTTTTTTGCCCCTAATATAATGTAAAAATACGAGAAGAATTGCCCCTATGGTATAACCTGTTTTCCTACAGAAGGTGCGCTTTTTAGGTATAGTTGAAATTTTTAAGTCAAATATGCTTGCAGTAGTTTCACTACTCATATGCATATATGATACAGGAGAAGTAGTGAATATCCACAAATCATGATGTGGTTACCAGTTACCAGAAATGTAAACCAAACTAGTTAGTTCCCTTGTTTTAGTTACCTTGACTATGAAAATCAGTAAAATGAAGTGAATGCCTGCACTGATTTAGTTGTGGTGACGTGTGCTGATGAGGTGTGAACAGTATGCTATATTGTGGCAAAAGAAGTTTGTGAGGATGGCTCTGATTTTCAATGTGTGATACACTCTCAGAAGGGGTTGTTTAACTCTTGTGACCAAACATTTGACAAAGAACTGCTCGCTGCTTTATGGCTGTTTTCTAGGTCACTGAGCAGACAGGCATGCATTTTCATAACGTAAAACAGAGTCAAAGGGCTCCCTTCTTTCGTTCATGTTCAAGTGATTTTCTCCAGATTGATTTAGAGCTGGTGAAAAGTGAGTACGTGGAATTCAAAGCTTCACAGGGCTATGGTACAGTGCTGTGAGCGATATATAGTGACTTTTGATGTGAATCAACCTGACTGTTGAGAGCTCTTTTGAGCAGATGGAAATATGTTTCCAGAACCAGTAAATCATGAATTTTTGTTAAAAATTGTTATTGTGAAAGACTCTGCTAAAATGCAGTGGAGTATAAACTTCATAGCAGTTATGCCCAGGATAAGTCATTTTATTTTATGACTTAAAAGAGAGTCAAAATGCATGGTGGACAGTCTTCTTAAAGTAAACCTTGTTAACTGTGTGCCTAAGAATATATAATACATAAAAGAAAATTGAAAGAAATATGAGGGCTGGAAAGTAAATGATTGAATAGGACAGTTGTAGGCCAGTTAGAGTTTTAAAAATTATGAAGCAAGTGCCGGGGATTAAAAATATATATCTGAAATTATTTTAATGATACTATAGTAGGAGTAATAAAAATAATGAACTACATTAAAAATACATATAGTTGTACCTATCCTGGTAAATAGAAACTGGTTTTTGCATTTGAAGTGGAAGTTTTGTGTCTGCAAAGACTTCTTGGTCTCCTTTTATTTTTTTTTGTCTTAATTACATATTATATATTGGAGTGGTGTTTCAAAAACTGCGTTGTTGTCAGGAATAGGTAATAAGCCACTTTCAGTTCTTCTGAAACAAAATCAAGGCAACTCTATGTTAAATACTTGAACTGTGCGTAAATGGGTTGTGTTCTTTAAAAGCTCTCAGTTACAGTAATGTAATGCTGCTAAATATTTCACTATGATCTAAAATATTAGGTTAAATCTTGGTAGACTTATTCACAGAAATAGATTTAATTAGGTTAGGATGTATGTAATTGATTTACAGAAAGAGGATTTGGACTGCTAATTTAAGCATGTGTATGCTCCTGTTAAAACCATGATGGGTAGTAGGACTTAAATGTAAGCTTAAGAGCTTTGACAAGGATCTAAGGGGAATGAGCTCCTGTAGAACACAGTTTCTAGTGGGAATCAAAAAAATGTACTTGTAGAGCGTTTCCTTTAATAGAAATGAATAACTGCGGTGCAAAAGCACACATCAGTATAATTTAAAAGGTGTTTTACAGTGGTACATAATCTGGAATATTGTTTGGGAAATACAGCTACAAATCATAATTGTACTCTTTCTTCTGTCTTTTCTCCCACTTTTGTCTTGCACATAAAATCTCTGTTTCTGTTGATAGATCACAGCTAAAGACAGCTTGAGTAGGTACTAGCTGGATTGATAGGACGAAAATACAGCCAGCAACACTTCAGACATTAGATTATAGGTAACTGCTTAATTCCCAAGTGAGAAGATTAGGCAAGAACCTGAAGAATGTTTGGGTCCTGGGAGCACTTGGAGCAGCATCAGGCTATATGTGTGATTAGACCAGACTCACTGATGAGATGAGCTTCCTTAGCATATTAGAGGACTTATCTGTTTATACCAGGACAGGATTCCTCAGATAAGCCTCTGAAGATTTTGAGAAAAGCTTTGAACTCAAACTCTCACAAAACTAAAAGTGAGGGCGAAGCGTTGGTTTTGCGTCTGTCCAAATGCTCTGTGATGACAGTCTGTTGTCTTTCATTACACTGATGGTTGTAGCTGGGCATAGAGGGAAGAAACAATCTTCCTCTGCTTGTGGGGTAATTTCTGCCAATAGATAAGAGAAAATTTTGAAAGTAATATCATGAAGCCTGCAATTCTGGTGCAGTTTTTCCTCCTCATCCCCGGTGTAACTAGTGGCTGAAGGCTTTTACTTTCCCAGAATGTTACATTACTCCTTGAGAAACAGTGTGAAAGGTTGTGAATTGAAAATGAAGGAAATTAGTGGTTTCCTTGGATTCATTCTAAGAAAACATTCTAACAGTAGGAAAGCAAGTCTTCTGTGGTGTCATAAATAAGAGGTTTTGCTAATGTTCAACCTTGCAGTTTTTTGTTTAAAAGAGAAGAAGCATTTTGATGGTAGGAAATCAGTTGAATGAAATGCTGCAAAGCTCATGTGGAATACGTTCTTCATTCTGTCTGACATCAGAAGAGAAAGAAAGCGAGTCATGCTTCAGCTGGAAGTGAGCCAGGGAACCTCCATTTAGAGAGGAGGAGAAAGGAAGTAATGGAAAAAGGGGAAAGATGAAGAAGGTATGTTGGCTTTGTAAAGAGCAGTTAAGAGAACAGGGGGAGGCCCAGGAAATCTCTAATCTTACTTTCGTATTTTAATGATGCTGCATATCCTTACTTCAAAGAGGATTTCTGTTCAATATAAATAACGAGCCCACCAGCTCTGAAAGTACTTCATTCTTAGTGAACCTCAAGAACACTTGAGGTTCAAAGCATTGTTTTTAGCATAAACTCTATGAGGCAGTGATAATGCATTTGTTTGCCATCCAAGGCACAGGTATGCTTAAAAAAAGCTGCTACAACAAAATTCCTTTCTGTCACTCAGAAGGTGCTGTGAGGGTCCAGTTCTCGCTATTCTCCACTGAAGTACCCTCAGCATGAAAGAAATTGTTAATAGTTAGATCAATAAGAATAATAGCTAAAAATACTTATTTTAAAATGTTTTCCACAAACCTTACATTAATAGCAAACCCCTTCTTTTCATACTTGTCTGGGGAAATGCATTTTTGAACTCAAAAATATACTTGGGTTGGCTTAAGCTTAAAGGGGCCCATCATTTTTGTTATCAAAGTGCTAAACAGATTTGTCTGAACAGTCAGGGAGGGGTGTGTGTGTGTGTGTGTGTGTGTGTGTGTTTTCAAGAGTTATGCCCAAAGAAAGAGGCAAAGGAGAAGACCTTTGATGAGGCTTAATGCAACCACAGGCATGTCATTATAAGGGTGCTGTAAACAGGCTACCAGAAATAGTGCCTCATTTCTTTATCAGTGGGGACTCCAGAACATTTCCAAGTTGCAGTTGTCTAAAAACAAGCCAAGCTGAGACAAGAACTAACAGTAAAGATGTTGTTACTCTTTTACTTCTTAGTCACTGTTCTATGTTTGTTGCAGTGGTCAACCAGTTTACAAGAAAAATGGCATCCCTCAAGTTTTTCTAATTTTTGCAACTAATCTCATGAGGTCCCAGCAGCTTTTGGTCACTTGCTGCCTTCAACCAGCAGTCCTTTCAGATATTAGTCATTCTATGTTTAAGACCATTTAATTACTTTTTTCAGGCAGAATTGTCTTATTTCAGATCACCATTTCTTGCATGTCCTTCCATTCTTTTCAGTTCTGATTCATGACCCTGAACTGGGGATTAACAGCCAAACATCAGTCTAATTTTTGACTTCTTGTGTGACATCTCCTAGTTTGGCAGGCAGCAGTTCTTCCAGTAGGGATGGTGCATCTAGGTGCTCCTCTCTGAAAGAGTCTAGTGCTTGTTGCTGCAAAGAATTTGGCATTCAGAAGTCTGGGGCAGGGGCATATTCCTACCATTCCACTGGTCTGCACAAGGTTTATTGCTCAGTTATTAGCAGCTTTTTCTCCTGCTGATGAAAAATGCAAGCAACCTGACTGTAGATGACAAAGTCAAAAAGCTAGTTTCAGTAAACCTGCCACCCTCTGTCCACCAGTCCAATCACCATCACTTGCAATCTGTGCTCCCTGCAATGAAGCAGTAACTTTCTCAGCACTAGGAGTTGTTGCCAAGGTTTGTATCTCAGGGACTTCAAATTTGGTACGGTCAGGTTGGGAAGAAAACAGCTGTCAGTACGAATCATTAGAGACTGGAGCAAATAAGAATAAGGAGTTGTATCTGTTTTGCAAGATGAATCAACGTGAATAGAAATCTCAAGAAAGATTTATTGTGTTTGTTAGTTTTGGTCTTCCACAGAAATTAAGAGTTATGCTAAAAATCAGAAATAGCAGCAACATAGAGGGAATCAATATGTTTGCCCATTAAAAAAAAAAACAACACAAAAAACCTAAACAAAAAACGCAGACTAAAATCAAAAACCCCAAACCAACCAACTAGCAGAAAAACCTCATAATCCCCCGCACACCACAAACTGTGCTCATTGAAATCAAGTTGGGTTTAGTCTCAACATTTCAAGTAATTCCTGTTCATAATTTGTCTTTCATTCCTCTCCCGGCCATTTACAGGAAGCTTTTTTTCCTTCTGTAATGCTAAACCCCATTGTACTACTTTCCTCTATGGTAACTACCAAAAGCCTACCTCAACAGTGGCCATCACAGTCACAGAGCAGATTAATGGGTATAAACAGCTCAAGAGTGCTGGTTGCTTATCTGCCAGGGTAAATCAACACTCTTGTTCACACATCCTTGAGGCAGGAAGATTGATTAGAAGTCCCTTGTAGCCATACAGCTAGAATGTTAAGTAAATGACTTCCAAGGTTCCCATGTAATAAGAGTCTTGGGAGAATATAAGACTTAGGAAGAAAACAAACACCAGAAAAAACAAACCCAAAGAAAAGTCTCTGATCTGGTGTCTGACATTTGTAAGACTTCAGTTTCTAGAAAATAACTATGTAAATTTATAACCTCTGATTTTCACTGCTGTTCAAGTGTATTTTATACATATTAAGAAATATAAACAAATTTTATGGACAGAAAGAATATTATTTCTTTTAATGGCGTCTCCCTTCCTGAGCTGCAAAGGTTCTCGAACCAGCTGTATTCACACATTGCTCTGAACTGGAAGAAAACTTTTTTGCCTACTTATTCTTCAGACTGCAGCACTGGAAATCAAGGCCTGGTGCAGTATTGCTGTGAGCGTGCAGAGGACAAAACTACTTTCCAGAGAGTACCAGCTGTTTGAGAGTGCTGATACAGGTTTAATACAGCCTAAAAGAAAAGAGTATATCTACTGGCCAAATAAGAGAAAATAAACTGTGTACCATAATAAGAATATTTTCTTGCATTTGTCATCTTTTCCAGAAGTATCTCAGTAATATTTGATGTTTCTTATACTTGTTCCTTAAATGTTTATTGATATTTCTTAAATAACAAATGAAGCAGAATCACGGAAGGCATTATAAATGGATACAAAATGTTTAACAGTCTTCACCATACTGTATTCAGATTTTCTTCTGTCATTACTCAAATCTATAGTAGGGTTTCCTGCTGTTATGTATCTCAAGCTCCTCAGAAACATGGTTATGAATTTTAGGAATATACACCTTTGATTCTGTGAATTTCCATTTTAAAGGAGAGTCCTAGGGGAGCAACAACCACCTCCCTCCAAACTGCTACTTTATATCATACCTAGCCATTTGCCTTTGCTAGTTGACACTAAGTGACTTCCCATGTGAGCCTCAGCCAACAGGGGCCCAGGATTTAGTTCAGTCAGTAGACTTCTTCATAGGTTCCCAGAACACAAAGCAAGTGTACAGCCTGTACATGTTTTCTGTAAAACAGATAGAAATTTCTGTTGCCTTGCAGTGAGTAACTAGCAAATTACAATTCATGTAAATAATTGCTCCTTCACTTATGAATTCAGTAATTATTTTTTCTCTCTTCCTCTGTTTTTAGAAGCAGAAATAGAAATCCTATAGGTCCAGGAAAGTATGGATATGGAAAAGTGCCCTACATTCTACCTTTACAAACAGACACTGGTCAGCAGCCTCAGAAACTTCGGAGACAGCGACAGTCATCTAGGAACCATGTATTTCATCAGAGTCCAAGTCTCATGAACACTTACAGTCAGGGAGCTAGTCCTTCACTTCAACATGGGAATCTTTATCAAGAAGAAAATGGGCCTCAGGCTGGACATCAAGCGCTGGGACCGTCAGTTTATCAGTCATCTTCGTTTCCTGTATCTCAAAGCGTGTTTCATGGCAGTGACTCAAATCATCATGGGTCTGCATCACACCATGCAGTCCAGGGTCAGCCTCAGCCTCAAAGGGCTGCAGCAATTGTGTGCATTGGCGCCTACAAGCAATATAAACTCTGCAACACCAATGTAAGTCTGTTTTTCCTATATTTAATTTGTTGGGCAGCTGTTGGTTTTTCCTAGTATGCTAAATGTTCACATAGTCAAGAAGTAAAGCTGAACACTGTCTCTAATTAATGAATTTTTTTTTAACTTATTTTAGTGTCTTGGGGAATAGTGAAAGTAGATGCATAATATTATAGCTACCTAATACC
Source organism: Myiopsitta monachus (assembly GCA_017639245.1). Classification (NCBI taxonomy): domain Eukaryota; kingdom Metazoa; phylum Chordata; class Aves; order Psittaciformes; family Psittacidae; genus Myiopsitta; species Myiopsitta monachus. The sequence continues at coordinate 15,839,683 of CM029921.1, read as the reverse complement.
ATAATTTCAAGGCTTTTAAGCAGTCGCTAAATCTACCAATACGTAAAATTCTAATTCAATAAAAGGAGAAGTTGAGTCACAGAGAAGTTTAATATTTTTCCATGTAAGAAATGGAAAAATGGAGTTGGGGTAGGCCATGTTAAGAAGATTCCCTACTTCTGGATCCCATAAGAGAAGGCTAACCTTTTGGGAGTGCTAGTCATGCTCTAAATACTGTTTAAAGCCAGCACCTAGTAGCCTAGATCATGCCAGAATCTTTCCATGGTGTTGCGTGTATTCTGTAACAGGTGCTACTTTTACCAGTACTCAAGCTTTACATGCTTTGATTTTGTCTTCCTAGTTTATTGGAGAGAAAATGTGTTCTGTGTTAATTTTTAAGTAAAACTTACTCTGTTATTACTTCATTCAAAATGTTTGGCTGGGTGTAGCTCTGTGCTCTCAGGCAGTCTCCCATTCTATGTGGGAGGTAGTGAGGTTTTGCAATTCTTATTCTGCTGAAAGTTTCAGTTTCTGGCAGTGTCATTTTAGTATTTCCTAAAGTATCTCTTCCTAATATTTGTGTCTTATACAGGCTACTAATCTAACTTAATGTTGCAAACTTGGGGAAGCTTGTATTAGGATATTAGAAGCAGGATAGTAGAGTGGTCTCAATATGTTTAAACAACAGGCCATATTTTTCTGAGTGGGAGCACATCTGATTCTTCTGCTGCTTGGAAATCCTGTTTTGTGTGGTGGAAGCCTGCACAGTGGAGATGTAGCAACAGAACATATGATCAGGAAAAGAAAAACATGATCTAAACAAAGCAGAGGAGTGCCTTTTTTGTCTCTCAGTGTAGCAGTTATTACATCTGCTTTATTTATGAATAAAGTCCATTGATTTGGAACTAGAGCAATTGATTGCAGAGCTCTAATGTCAGGAAACTTTTAGTGTATTTGTCTGAAATGGAAAACATGAAAGGGCTAATTTGAGCCTCTGAGAACAGTCTTTGGTACAAATCGCTCTTTTGAAAAACACTTGCTGTTTTTTAAAGGAAATGGGAAATGAACTTAGTACATGGGCATTAATTTGGAAAGTTTTCTATGCTGAATTTGCTCGCTGCAGTACACAAATATCCCAGTCTTTACTTCATCTCCTACTACATCAAGGCAAGAAGTTGGAGAGTATTCTGCTTGACTTCAGGAATGTAACAAGATCCTTTCCAGGAAAGATCTCTTTTCAGAGAAAAAGGGGTGAGAGGTGAGGAAGTTAGAAATGAGCTAGAAGAAAGACGTAATCCCAGATGGCCAAGGTATGGAGAAGGGATTGTAGAGGAAATTTGTTGAAAATGACAAGTGGGCTGGAGAAAAGAGGACTCTGAGCTTGTGAATTAGACAGTGGCAAGACGTGCAGGTCAGTATGATGAGTGGTCTAGCCATCAACAGATTTCTTTTGGTAGTAGGGGAACAGGAGTGAAAATAACTTCATGTCAGTTTTAGAAACTGTTGTTTAAACAGAAGAATTCTATAGATGAAGAGGAAAATAAGTGAGCATGCTGTACTGTTGCTGCATCTTTGCATTGTTGCATGTTTAAATGCAGTTAAAAAGAAATAATTTATATTACAGGAGACTTCAGTAACAGACTGAAATTGTAGATGATGTAGGTTCTCCTAGGCTTGGAGCTGTACATAGTGATATTCTTTATTCAGTGACATTTCTCTTTCCCTCTGAGAAGCTGTAATTGCTATTCGAAGTTATTTTTCTCCATAGAATGTGTTAATTAATATAATTATAAAAAAGTTGCTAAGAACATTTTTAGTATAAAGACCCAGACAAGAGCAAAACAAGGCCCATAGTGTTTCACTTGTTTGCTTGTTCTTCTTGATTAAATGCTTCTGTATGTGGGCCTTAATTTAATTTATCGGCAGTGACATGACCCAGTGGTCTTGTCAGCATGCAGAGAACAGTATCTTTTTCTTTCTTTTTCTTTTTTCTTTTTTAATGCTTCCTGGTTCATACCAAAAATAAAAATCTCACTTATTGAGCGGAAAGTATTCTGTTAATGGTTATCCTGGTGTTTGGCCACTCCCTCTACATTTTCTCCTTAGGGCAGTTAATTAATAACAAATTAAGTCAATCTGCCTCGGTCCATTAGATCATTTCCTCATTATTGTACATTTATTGTTTTTTCATTAATAGCTGAACTCATTTTATATGACTGACAGCTTGGTTCATAAAAGTTTAACTTGTGGGGTTTGGTTAGGGAGAAACTCAAAGTGCTTGTATTTGTTCAAGTGTTTTTGCAGATCGTTAAACCTGTTTTCTTATTGTACTAGTGGCTTCTCCTCTTCAGCACCTTGCATATAGGCTTTGTAAGCATTCACCTCAGAATATACAGCTGCCTGTCACCTCCTTCAGCAGGAGCAGGGAGAAAACATTTGTCCTTTACACACAAACAGTACTGTCAGATCTAACTGAAACCATAAGCTGTTTGCAGTACAATAAGATTCTTCAACTGTAATCTGTATTCCTCTAAGATGGGGGAGTGATGAGTAAATCTTCCTTACTTCCCTCTGCATTACAGGAGGGAGAATTATACAGGGGTGTGGGTGAAGTAGAATTTGAATGCAAACTTGTTTGTGGTGTTTGTTGCTAGAACAAAGGAAGCAACTCAAATGGCACATTTGTTTACTGAGCGCTTTTTGTTATTAACTGTCTCAGGCATTGCCAAGTCACTAGGTCTTTGTGAGAATATATTTATAAATTAACTTCAGGCTGCGAGTTGCTTGGGCAGTGTGCACAGGGAAGCTTTCAGAGTACTGGATGTTCAAGCTCACTTGTTCTGCAGTGTGAACTTGGTCATACAGAGTGCTTCTTTTTAAAGTCAGTTTTACCTGATTTACTTTTTATAAGACATACAGTGAATGTTGTTTTGGAGAAGCACCTACATAGAATCAGAAAAAGTGATTACTTTTACTTTCTTACCCTGACTCTTCAGCTATGCATATTATTACTCTAGTAGTACAGCTATGGAAAATCCAGCTTTTGGTTCTGAATACAAGTTCTTAACTTGGATTTGTAGTCCTGTGTGTAGAGCACTTGGTAATGGCATCTTTGCATGGAATGTAAAGTATCTGAAAAGCAGTTTTGGAAATGGAAAGAGGTTTTACTGTTGAAGGGGTGAAGTGAAACAAAAGTCTCAGGGCCAATCCCCAGATCTACCATGATGGGTAAATTAATATATTTAATGTCCTAAAGAATATTAATGGTGCTAATGATACTAATTTTGACTGATGTGTTTTAAAACTTTCCCACTGAAAGGCTTTTTTTGAAGCAGAACCCTAATTAAATAGAAATGAAATGTTCTGCAGGAATGTGTCGAGTCCATTAAAGACTGCTGTGCTTTTCTATCACCTTCGCAAATAGGTAGGCCTTAGCAGGCTCCCTTGGCACCTGGGATCTCCGGCTGTTTCACTAGCTTGCTGGCATTCTGACCAGGCATTTTTGAAAGTTTTCTACACTACAGAAAATAAAACATTTTCAGTGTTTCAAGTTTTAACAAAGGTAGAAGTGGAAATTTTAATTTTGTGTGGAACAGAAACTGTAATTGCCAGACAGGTCTTTTCAGAAGTGATACAGGGCCTGTGAGGATGTGTTCATATACTGAGGTGAAGACAAATAGAAGGCCACGTGGTTTTAAGAGTGCTTTTTCTTTTCTTTTTTAAACTGAAAAGCCTTTTCTTATTCCCAAAGAGCTACTGTGTGGTTTATTTATTTTCATTTTGGTATTTGTATAGAGTAGGTGTTTGACATAAGTAGTAAAGCAGGGTTATGATGACATATCTTTTCCTGAGGAAATTTAACTTTGTGAGGAATTTTCCCTGCAAACACTGTAGGATTGTATGTTCGTTTGGTAGCTTGTCATTCTGTGGGTGTATAGGAAACTTATTAAAAGCTTACATTACTTTGGGTTGTGCCGTTCTTTCTTTGACTATTTTGGTATTTGAAGCAGAATTGTGTAAATATTAATTCAGAATGTGTTGCCACTAATGGGGTCTTAACTCACCAGGCAGAGGCACAAAGACAGTGCTTGTAAAATATCCTATGAGTTCTATCAGTTTTCCCTTGTGTAAAAAAAAACACATAGAGGTGTCTTTGCTTAAACTCTTGGACCACAGTTTCTCCTCTGCATCTCTGCACTGTGGCTTTACGACATCCTCTTCAACAACTGAGAAGACTGTTAGAAAATATTTTGCATTATGATGTTCCTATTAGAACTTAATTATGGGAAACTGTCTGCCTTAAATCATTAGGAAAAATATGTTGGGATAACTTTAGAAGCTCTCTCAAGTAATTTATCCCACCAGGGTGCCAATAGCAGAACACTAAGTTAGCTGTTTTACATGACTTATTACTAGTTTAATTACTTACTAACCTAGTAAATGTTCAATAAGGCCAAAATCACACAATTCAGAATTATTTGATGTCTAGAGGCTTATGGTTTTTAATTGAAAAGTCAATTACTTAGTTCAATAGATCCAAGTTACTTTAATTTAGCATCCAGGAGTCCAAGAGTCATGATTAGTGCCCTGTTATGCCAAGAACTATAAAAACAGACTAAAAAGATAAGTGCAGGTAAAAATTTTGTAATGCATACATGGCTACAGTCATAACCTGTATTCTCCACGTCAGGAGAAATGACCCATGGGATCTGTAAAAGAAAGGATGAGGTTTTTGTCTTTTTCCAAAGACAACTTATTAAGGTATAAATAAAACATAGTGGAGCCTTGGATAATCACCTTAAGGCAATAAACCAGAAGTATTCCACAGGAAGATAAAGTTTTAGAGTGTGCATCAGTGATAAAAATCTACAGAATGTGCAAGAGCATTATCTGAAAGACACAGGAAGAAATTTTAATGTTCAGTTTACACATAGAAGAATTAATTTTTTTGAGGCAAGAGATGCCAGCCTTGCCATAATGAGTCTATGAACTACCTTATTTCTGCCTTGGGTCGTACAGAACAAACTATTTTATGATCAAGTCATTTTGGGACATGCTTCTATTTTGAGTTCTGATCTTTAATGAATGGCACCAACCCTTTCACCCACTGAAATGTTACGAAAGAAGTGGGATTCACACCATCAATTTGGAAAATCTATAGTGAGGGCCCATGCTGACTGCAATTATGTTTACTTCATAGAGAACAGTAGTGCTTTTGGAGCAGTGCCATACATAACTTCACAGTAAATATGAGATATCTCAAACCACTATGAATATAACTCAGGACAATGGACTATGGTTAGTGTCATATAAAAATCGCTCCTCTTGTAAAAATGTCTGAATAACATTGTGATGTTCAACCTAAGTTTTCAAATCTTTTTTGAATTAGGAGCAATTCATGCTATTGCTCCTAAGTACCATAATCAATTCTCTTGTCTGTTCTTGGTGTTTATAAATGACAGACAGTTACCATATTACCTTTTAGCATAGGAGTTAAGCAATTTGTGTACATTTAGCACCATTAATAGGTTTGGGGTTTAGCTGGAGCATTCTGGGAGCTAAATTTTCCAGAGGCCCTGTCAACTTCCCAATACATATTTTCTTGATTTTTAATGTACAGAAGTATTTCCAAAGGTATGGTTAGCAGTAGTGCTTCAGAATGTACGATACTGCAGGACGCATTGTGCTGCATTTTTCTTCTTTAAGGTTTTTTTTGAGTTCTGAGCCTGTTAAATGGTAAAGCTGGAGAAACCCATGTCCTGGTTGAAGTTAATTTGTGTCTAAGAATAGCTGAAAATTCAGACCCGCATTTATGTGTAGCAATAACATGATATAAAATGTTAATAATTCTTCTAAGTGCCTCAAAATCAGAACCAAAATGTCTGTCAGTTGCCTAAAATGTTTGTTTCCTAACTTCCCAGTGAACTGTCAATGGTAGGCTTCACACAGCAATTGGAATTATCTGAGAAGTTACTATTTTTATTCTGATAGTAAATGAAAAGCTTGTGCCATGGAGAAGAGGAAAGAGGGAAAAGATCCAGTTATCCAATCACTAAATCAGTTCTGAATAGCAGCATTAGCACTCAAAATACTGTGGAGTGAGTTGGAAACTTCATTTGGGTGCTTGTCGAAATGCAGTGTTTTTTGTTGTTCCACACTAAACCATGACTGCAGAGTGATCAGGGTGATTTAGATGCATGGCCTTGTTGTTCAGACATAACCTCTGTGCCAAGCTTTGAAGAGGAAAAGGATCAGTGAAACTTGGGACTTCAGACTTGCAGTCAGACAGTTGCATTCCTGGCATATTGTAGATTTGCTTAATAGGGTAATGTAAGTTTGAGTAGTTGTCATTGATCAATATAGACAAGTGTTGTGGGAGATATTTAAAGGCATTGCAGCTTGTCTTTGTTTCTTTTTGTCAATTCATGTTGGCAAAAGTCTTTGCTTGAAATTCTGAGCATAATTATTCAACACTCCTATAATGAACAAAAAATTTGCATTTTATCCATGTTAGTTTAATTGCATCCAGGTTTTCGAAGCAGAGGAAGCTGCAAATGTCTACAGACTTGGATCAGGGGAAATCCCTCGATTAATTTACAATTTTTCTTTTTTTAAATGTTGTACTTATGAACATTTTGTTAACTATTCTCATTAATTGCAGGTATAGAAAACACCTGCTGTCAGATGTTCATTGAGTGTGCTGTGTGTTTTTCCAGAAATAATGCCTTTGCATGCAGCATAGATATGCAAGTGTAATTAATAAAACAGAGCTTCTTTCTAGTGATAGGAGCTGAGGCTGTTTATCTTCAAACTCTTGACTTCTCTTTGTGGAAAAACCAATCCTGTATTTTTCGTATCTGTCACTGCAGTGTTGGAGAGGCAATGGGTGACCTGTAGGGGGAAGAAGCCAGTGAAACATCCCCTGCTCTTTTCTACAAAGTATCTTGTTTTTTGGCTTCAACAGTTCAGTAACTTTCCGGCCAAACAATGTACTGTTTTCTTTTTCTGGATTTCTGTTTGCATTATCATTTGTTAAAGATAGCAAGCATATGAATTATCTTGACGGCTGTTTTTAGACCTCACTTTGGGTCACTTTTTGATGACAATATTTTCTGATGGTGTGTAGTTTCACTTTGAGCAGCAATGTGCCATTAAAAGGACTCTCTAGCGTGAAAAAGTCAGACCTGCAAAGATTTAGAGCTTTCAGCACTAGAGGTTTGTCAGCAATCCTATGGTAACTCTTGTCTGTTAAGAAAAATTGTTTAATTACCTTATAATTTATTATTTTACCCCAGGGACCCTGCATAGATCAACAGTTATTAGTGATACACTACTCAATGTTGTTATTTTTATTATTCAGCCTTTGGCTCCCTGACTTAAAATGCTCCTCGCAGAAGATGAGTTTCCCTAGGACTAGTCTTTGATACTATTACTACAGTGTTTGATTTAACGTTCACAAAGCTGCTGTGTGACAGCAATTTCTAGTCTCTATTATAAGAAAGGGAGCTGAGATATGGAAGAATGTGGTTTAAAAAAAGCATTCAATAATTTGATGCTTCATGTTGAGTAGTTGAGATTAGATTTTTTTTTTCTGTGCTCATTATCTTTTTATTACTTAGCAATGTCAAGGCAAAATTTTCATTAGCCAAAACTCTTAATTATAATTTCGCAGCTGAACTGGAAATCAAATTTGGAGGTTTTCAGTCAGACCCCAGAATGGAAAGCATGTAGTTCACAAACAGAGAAAGGACTGGATTAAGTAAATTGCACCGTATGTGACGTTTTCCACCCAAACTAGTAGAGTAGCTAGTTCCACAAATTGCAGACTGTCTTTCATGTTTCTTATTCTCTATGCCCATTATATACTTACTTGCTTCTGTAGTCACTAAGACAGATTACGTAAATAACTCTTCTAACTAAACATTCCTGATTGTCCCCAGAGTAAGTCCATTCTGCACACTGAATGAGGTGCAGATCATATTGAAAAAATAGCATGTAATCATAGAGTTGAGATTGGACCTTGCAGGAAAAAAGAGAGCCAAATTGTATAGTAATTGTATGGACAATCCCTTCTAAGTTGAGGTTAAACATTCTTTTAGGGTCCTCTGACTTACTGTGTGTAACTTCATAGCTTTCAAACAAAACCAAAAAAGCTTTAGCAACTGAACGTGTACAGAGTATGGTTATCAGCATTTTTTCAGAATCTTGTGGCCTGGCTTTATTTGGGTAGATTTCCATATAAAGGCAGAGGACGCATTCTTGACACAAACCCACTTTCTTGGATGACTTCATTTTACTCATTAGATAAAACAGGCACTTCTATTTTGAAAAATAAAATAAAATAAAATAAAATTAATCAGAATTTTTTATCAAATCTTTGAAGCATGGGAAAAAAATAAGGCACTTCTTCCCTCTTGTCTCCCATCAGACTCCTTGGGATGAAAAACTTCAGTCAGAAAAATGAGACTAAGATACCAGGAGTGGAAAGTTTTAGTTTGAACGGTTAAAGTTTGACAAACTCATAAGTAAATGGACAGTGCTACCAGCTGGAGCTATACCGAAGTATTATAAAATATGGTAAATGTATCTGCTAGTTAGTTTAAGGTGCCTTTCTTTTTTTAAGTAGTATGACCTGGGAAGAAAGAATGTATTGCAGAAATGGTGTGTGTTGTATCAGAACCTCGTTTTTTTGTTGGAAACAAGAGCTCTAAAACATGAGTGATGCTGTAATTTCTGTTACATTTGGCTTCTGCAAACTCAGTTATTTTTAGGTTGCTTTAATGATCATAGAATCATAGAATCGTAGAAGAGTTAGGGTTGGAAAGGACCTTAGGATGATCTATAATTGTTCACTTTTTGTGGAAAACAAATTATTCCACATTGTAGGTAGAGGTTTCTTTATTTATTTGTATTATTATTTTTAATCAAAAAGGAACAAAATGCGTTCTCTCAATGGACTTAGCAGAATTCACCCTAGATGTGGTAACATTTGTGCCTCATATAGCACTGCATAAACATTTCTGTTGCTTGCAACAGAAGGCTTGTCAGGCGTCAGGCTGTCAGAATAGAAATCTTTCTCTAAGAATATTGTGATTACTGCTGTAATAAGAATTTTTAGAAAGTGGAATATTATGGTAATACAAATCATAAACTTTTCCTAAGCTTTCTGTCCTTCTGCTAGAACCATTCAGGTAGTCCCTCCTCCCACACAAAGACCAGTCATTTAAATGGAATGCATGCGATTGAATTTCCATTTAAATTGATGAGGCTTTCATACAGAAAATTCGTAAAGGATTATTTCCGTGTACTGATGAAGCTGATAAAATAAGAGTAATGTAGTGAAACCTACGTGACATTAACAACTGCACCCCAAAAAGAACAGGCTGATCCAAGAACATTGCTTTTAAAAAATTAAATACTGCTGGAAGCACTAAAGTAGATGTTTTATTGCATTGACGTTTTTTTCTGCAAACTACAAGGACTAGATATATCATCCTTACTTGAAGTCTGTCGATTTCACTAGAGTTACATCAAGTATGAGTTTGTGTCAGGGTTTTTCAAAGCTGATATTGGTGGGGCCTTTCATAAAGAGTTTTGGAGTGGATGATTTTTCTAGTATGAAGCATGCTACTTGTACTAAAGATATTTTAATACATATTTTCAGTGAAATACTATTAAAAAAAGCTCTATTTTTCAGATGTTAGTTGAACAATGTAGACTAGAGGAGACACTGAATCTGCAGTAAGGCTGAAAGCTTCCATGTTAAGGCATTCTTCAGACTTTGAGCCAGGTTGTGTCAAATGGAAATAACTTTTCATTGATTTTACATTAAATGAGGCGATAGTGTGCAGTTTAAGCACCTTGAGCATTATGTAGTGTTTCTAAAAATAGATATTTGAATGAAGGGATTCTTGTATTTTGTGGATTTTTTAATATTTATATAGAAAAATGATACTACTGCTGAGACTGAGAACAGCTGTTGTACAAAGTAGTTACGATTTCTGTTGCAAATGCCAAGCTTTTGATGCTTGATTGGGATCATGTTAAGAGCATTCTCTGTGCACTCCCTTCTCAGTACTGAAGTACTACTTTGCTCGGGGAACTGGGCCCTAAAAGAAATTTGTGACAGTAAAATAGTAACTACATTTTGAGAAAAAAGGCTTTGGAATGAGTCAATAGTCATCTGGTCTTTTGCTGGATCAGAAAGAAGACTAGCAACAGTCAACTGCTAGATCATTGGCAGGTGTGAATTGACATAGCTCTGACTTCCATAACACACTTGTGTATCACTTTACACCAGATGATAGTCTGTTCCAGCAAGGTCTGTTTCCAGTATTTGTCTTCCGTTTTCTAATTTTTCAACTTTGATTTTTTAGAAACCTATTATTGTTTCTTAGATTGTTTTGTTGTTTGATTATTTAGTTTGTTTTCTTTGGAATAGCATTTGTAAAATCTTAGCAATAAACAGAAATGGATGATTTCCTTGACACATTTTTGGTACTACTGAGGAACTGTTAATTTTCCTAGTTTAGTTTTTTGGTGAGCCCCTCCTAAACTTACAGTGCCAAATGTTTCCAGTCATGCACATTAGATCAGTGTAGATGCTTTGTGTGGGATGGGTGAGTGGCTAACATTTTATTTAATAAAACCAAAACTGGACTTGAATCTTTTACAAGTTGTTGAAAATCTTAAATAAAATAAGTTATTTCAATCTAATCACAAGGGTCTGTCAGTGAGAATTTAAAAAAAGCCACAAACCTGTAAAGTTAAGCTGAAGTACTTCTTTTTCCATCTGTTGGGTTGATCTTTCTTCCCCATTATTAGACATATGGTGTTTTCAGCTGTAAAGTGTTACGGAAGGGAAAGTAACAGATGCACTTGCCATGGTACGCATTAATGCCTTATTTGTTTGATACATTACAAAGTTAATAAAGATTAGGTTTGGGTAAGCACTTTAAAGACTTTTCTACTTAAATTCAGAGGACTTTCTTAGTACAAAGCTGAAATCATTAATTAAAAACAGGGTTCTTAAATTCCAGATTGAGGTGGTAGCAGTTCTCTTACCCATGGCAGTGGTAGCCAGCACGTAGCTCAGGCAAGGCAGGCACCCCACTGTACAGCTCTGCCATGGACCCTTTTCCTTGTTCCAAACACAATCTCGTTCCTAGCTGAATGGGCTGTGGGCAGAAATAGAATGATTTTGTATTGTGCACACCTCTAAGGTGTTTTCCATCTATGACAAGCAGTCTCTTGAAAGCAGTGAGGGTAAAGAGAAAGGCTGCAGCCCTGTTTTATTTGCTCCCTTAGACTCAGCATAGCTTCAGAATCTCTCTCTGGTTAGTAATGAAAGTTAATAGTTTATGACGATTGTCGTAACTAACCTTAATCTCCATTGCAACAGACATGTAGGTGTAAATTCATCGCTTCAGGCAGTGCTGACATTTCAGCATTACAGGTGCTCATTTGCCATAAACTTGTCCAGATACCAGTGCATTCACAGATGTTAATTTTTATTCCGTTTTCAAGCCAGACATTTATAGTGTACTGTCTGTGGTCATGGACTGTAACTAGAGCTGGCTAGCACCGGTTTTACTGCAGAGCTGCCCTTCGCATTTTTTTAACATGTAGCATTTTAAAGTTTCTTGCATTTTTTTGTTTTTCAGAAGCACCAATTCCATTTGAATAAAACCCCTGCCTGATATTTTCTGCCATGGGTATCTAGACACATTCAGTGAACCTTATTTCTTTCTGTAGTAGGCAGACTATTGTCATCATGTGTTGTTGCTATTTTTAGAAATTGGAACTATTAGGGGAATAAAAGTGTCTCCAGTAGTTTAAATTCTGGAGGTCTTTCAGTGTGTTTTCAGCTAGACAAGAGTAGGTTGCTTTGATTCTAAACAACACTGATAAGGGTGTCTGTGGTTCTTGGCAAAGAGAAAAAACTTAGCAGCAGAATTAAAATTTGAAGGACCTAAGATGTGGACACGGAACTTCATAGGCTTCAGGAGGAACAAGGCACTTTAGAGCAGAAGTTTGCTGGAGGATTGTTGCGTAAAGAATTGGAATGTATGTAGTCTGCATATTGCAAGGACTTGCTGCTTTTAAGAGTATGTTCTGAAAATGAAAGAAGAATCTTCAGATTACTGTTTCAGAAACAAGTATTTTAATTAATTTTCTTTGGAGATGTGTTTTTCCTCTGGAATGTCAAAGGATTAATATGATTAGATAGAACCACTGCAGGAAATGAAAACTGGAGTAAAACTAGTACAACTTAGACTTAATTTAATATATAGTACTGTACACACAGAAAATATTACTTGTGAATTATGCCTGAGTCTGGAGAATCCAGAATGACTGTAGGGCCTGGCTGGTGACTGTAGGTCATAAAGACGAAACAGTGCCAAAAATCTTATTCAATGTTTTAATTGCCTTTAGAGGTGATTTCAGGATCGAAATGGCCCATTTATGCATTTCCAGAAGTGCATTATCTCAGTGCAGCTTTAAAACAGCTTTGCTAATGGCAGGCTTGCATCCAGCGTGAGTGCACATCTGCTGGCAGACTGATAATTTTCTGGTGCTTTGCCAACACTTCATTAATTAAACAAAGTGTTGAAGATTGGTTAAAACTCTGTGCTTGTCAAATGTTTCCCAAAAGCTAAAAAGCAAGTAGGGTGGTTTCTTTGTTTTACAGCCTTAGTTGTACTAACAGTTCTTTTTAAGAGTGCTGTAATGGTACATGGCAAAGAGAGGTACTCTGTATTGCTGTCCTCAGAACATTTTCATACCTGTGTGTCTCAGATGAAACTGAGGCATAAATAAAGCTGCTATTTCAGAAGTACAAAGTTTCTATCAACTGCAGACAGATGCATTTCAAGAATTCGACCTAAGGTCCAAAACCACTAAAGGATATTTCTAAAATGTTTTGTTATTAGCACTGCATGCCTTACCAACACAGTGCTCTGCTGCTGCTGTTGTTGATTTCGTGTTCTGAAAGTGCAGGAAGAAAAGTTGGCCAGGATTCATACTCATTGAAACAACTGCATCAAAATGCAGCAGTGGAAGCTCTGAAAGCATCTTACCTGGTGAGAAATTGCGCATCACTTTGAAGGTCCTGCAGGCTTACTTTACAGCATTGTTTTTTCCAAGCAGCATGTTTTAACTGGGAGAGACATCATCTAAACCCATACAAGATTATGGATTCTAGATGCTGTTTCTAGTTTTACAGTGCACAACTGAAATAGTAATAATAATAAAAAAAAAAACCAAAACTCTCCCAGCACAGAGTAGTTTTCTAGATAATTTATATCTGCCTTTACATGATGGAATCTGAGATTTATCTTCATAGATGCAATGTATATGTTTTGCTGATCGGCCCTCCACAGACCTGGTTAAAAAAGATTTTGTTTCTGTTCTTTTCTTTATTACAAACACCCAAAGGGGCCTTCCTGGTTTTTTATCAACCCCCCTATATAAAAACTTCGGGTAAGTCTTTCAGTAATCACAAAAGAAGCTTATGTTCTTGAGGAAAAAAAATGAATTCTGGATCTGTCATTAAAAAAGCAATGACTGAAGTCAACATTCTGTTTTCAGCAAAACTTTTCAAGTCCCTACGAGGCAGCACAATCCTAATGCCCGCACATCATGGTGGGGGAATCACACAGGCTAAATATTTTAGCAAAGTTCATTCTGAAAGCCTCTGTGAGATTTTGGAGAAAGATCCAGGTTGTTTAAATCCTAGTATTCTGGCTTAGCCACAGGAACATTCTTGATCTGTAAACATGCCAACATGCCTGCTTTTTGAAGCAAAATTGCTGTTAGTTTGGGAGAGGGCCAGGAAAAGCGTAGGGATTTGCCATGGGCAGGCGCTCAGATAGAGTGTGAGCCAAGTACAGGTGGGACCCTGCTGCATGTGGTGCTATGGAACAGCCTGATCTGTCCTCAGTAAGCTCCCAGTATCTCCCAGCCGAGTGTGGGAGCTGGGAAGCAAATAATGAAGTACAACTGATAGACATTGTAAATATGAGCTTTCTTTGGCATTGTCATCTTCTCACACCAATGCTTGTTGCTGTCTTTTAGGAGTTTTATAGTCAAGCTATATGTGTTTGTGACAGAGACAGTAATAAGATTAAATTGTAAAGGTAGGTTGCATGCTCAAGGAGTACATAAAGAAGAGAGGCCAAGAGAAAGTGCCTGGCACTCTTAGTTCTGTAAAACCGCAGGGATTTTATTTTCAAGGAGGCTGAGCAGCAGGTGGCGTAGAACTGTCATTTTATTCAGCTGTGCATGAAGAAGTTAGACAGGGGTAATAAATGGTGTATAGATGTTAACTAGTATATGACATAGAGCATAGTATAACTTTTTTAAGCCTTGGTGATTCATAAACTGTAGGAAGGTTGTACATGGTAGGTAACTCTTTCATGAAACGTTTAAAAATGAGTATAATCTGCAGGTCACACTCTCCAATTTTTACTCATAAGTTGATTTTGTAAATAAAATCTGATGAAAGAAATAGAAGAAACAAGACCGAGTTGGGACTTCTAAATAGCAGGGATGTTACTGAGTTAGCCTTTTCTTCTGATTTTTGCTTGATCCACACTATTTTTAGTGTATTTGTCAGCCCTTTGTCCTGCTTTAAAGCAATGGGGCCTCTGTCCTGTGTGTAACTTTCAGTAAGTTTAAAAAAAGAAATTGTAGCTATATAAAAATGATCTTAGAAGGGGCGGGTGTCCTACTTTTTGGCAACAGCAATGAATATTTTGATCTTTTGATTCATACGTTGTCTGCAATTGGTATGAGCGGGCTGTACAGGAAATGGTTTATGAGCCAGAAATACTGGTACACAAGAGCACAAGGCTTAGAAAAGAAAAAACAAGAAACAACAAAACTTCACAATAGGCTGTCAGAAAATGTGTGCCAAAAAAAAGGGAAGAGCGTTCCAAAAAGAAACCCTTCAGGCTGGGTTCTTTGTTGGTGCAAACTGATGTCGTTCTACTGTAAGTTTATGTGGTGACCCTAATTTATGCCAGCTCAGGTTCCATTTCTTCACCTGAGGGATATGTGCTATAATTGGTTTCCTTGAAAAATATTAGGTTCCTAGCCATGGTTGGTTGGTTGTTGCAGCTGAATTTCCCTTGCTGCATTGCTGTCACAGACGTGAGTATGTGGATTTCAGTTGTGGGAGTATAGCTTTGCTTTCAGCATGTGGCACTAGAAGACTTTTGGTCCCACCCTTCCAATGGAGTTTGGTGGCTCATTGTCCTATTTTCGGGAGGCTTTTTTGTTCAGTTGTTGGGGTTTTTTTATTAGAAAGTTTGTTGAAGAAACAATATTTGCATGTACTTGGAGATCTCCGAAGGGTGGGTGAACAAAGCACAGATGGCCATTTGGCCAGAAACAGTGTTTATTCTAGAAGATTTGTTACTGTGATTCCAATAGAAGATAAAGTAGTCCATGAACCTTCCCCCAGGCATGTCTTTGGTACAGTTTATAGCCCACTTGAAAGCTCTTGACTTTAACATCTCACTGATCCAGTTACAAACATCATCATATAGAGATGGTTGGATACAAAGCAGAGACTCCTGTGGAACCTCTGGTGTGCTGGCTTTCACTGCAAAGACAACTAATCTTTTCCCCTCTACAAATGTAAGAGAACTGAGTTGCAGTTGCAACAAGAGCTGTTCTTACTGATCCTCTTGCTGTTCCCTTCAAAACCAGTTATTTAGCCATGCTGCTTTCATATAATGTTGCCTCTAGATTTCCCTTGAAATGTTTCCTATAGAAAAAATACTCCGCTGTTCTAGTCCAGTTCTTCAGGTGGTTTGTATTGCTCTTGAATAGTGTTTTTAATAGCCATTTTGATAATCTAAAGGCTACCTGAAAAGAATGCATCTGGGACCAAAGCTTGTCCAGGCATAGAAATTGTTCTAATTAACCCTCACCTTTTCTAGAAATCTTTCTCCCCTTTGTGTATGCCCACACACAGCTTAGTCTTCTGCTGTAACGGCTTGAGTGTGAGGATACAGGCAGAACAAAGTAATTAAGTATTTAACTTGTATTTACTTTTGGAATCTGCTTCACATCTAAGCAAGGCTTGTCTGCCAAAGGCTTGCGTTGAAACTGACTTAATAAAAAATGTTACTTCTGTCTGTAAAACTTGCCCTGCCTCAATACACATGTGTGTATGTGCGCGTGTGCACATGCTTGTATATAGGAAGCTGTTTTGACTATTTAGCTTCAAGAACTCTTAAACTAGCATTTGGAGGCACAGGTTAAAATGCAAAGTAGTGTTACAGCTGAACCCAGGACATGACCGTAATAACAGCATGCAGAAATAAAAAAGAAAAAGTGGTAATATGGTATTGAAGCATAGGATGAGAAGAAGCTGGTGTGGCCAGCTTTTAGTAAGTTATGGAAGCATGTATGTTCTGTGTTTCAACTCTGTTGAATCTGAGCCCAGAAAATTAATAATGAAAAATGTGAAGCTATTGTGGACAGGAAATCATTTGGATGTAGTTTATTGAGTTTATCTTGCAGCGTCATCTTTTTGCTGAGGAAAATGACAGCTAAATAAAAAATGGGCTTTTTTTGGTACAACTCTTGCTCCTTCAACTCCACATTTTTTTTTAATTTATTTTTTGTTTGGTTTTGATGCTGTTACTTAAAACCACACTGTTTGTTACCTGTTTTAATCTCATCTGGATTAGAATTTGGCAATGCCTTTATTAACTTTCTAGAGTAAATAAGTAAGAAAGCAGTAATAACATTGCCGTTGATTATAATGTGACTGGTTTTTTTTATCTAAACAGATGTGTCCTGAAAGCAGCAGAAATATTAGAGAGGTGCAGTGTGCATCATACAATAACAAGCCATTTATGGGTCGATTTTATGAATGGGAACCTTTTGCAGAAGGTAAGGGAAGACAACTTGGTTTTGTATTATTATACAGGTTGTGTTTTGGAAAGGTAAATGTGATTTTTACCCAGTGGAAGCCATCATGCTTTGACTGTATCTTCCTCATTTTTCTCTGTTCGTCTGCTGCATGTATTCATGGGCAGACAAGCTGATAATCTCAGATCAGTATTTCTAGTATTTACAGGAATGAAAGCATTTAAGTTCTACTTTGACTGTTATACACCATTGGCTTCATATAGTGTTGCAACAGTATTTCAGCTACTACATGTTAACTATCTTCTTTTTTTAATGTATTTACTTTTAATGACAAAGCCTCAGTATGGCTCCATTTCAGTAAATGGGATTAATTTTTATTTAAACCAGTGTAGCAGGGTCCTAGGCATTCATTTCAGGACTGTCTGGCTGTCGAATTTGTATTTTCTAATGCATGTTTGACAGTTGGGATGGTGGCTATGGGAGGGATAGCTGTGTTACGGACTTCCACAGCTGCATGTTGACCTGATTGCCCTGGAACACGTAGCAGTGGCAGCAGTAGTAGTGGTCTGCCACCCCTCTAGAATCCTAACCTTTGGAGGATAAAAACTCAGTTGGGGGCCATAACCTTTCTCCAGAAACATGTTTGTTAATAGTTATTTATTTTGTTTTCTTTATGTAAACAAGAGCTGGGCCCAACTCAGTTGAGACTCGTGATTATTTATGAGGTAAATAATCTTCAAATGTGTCTCTGGATTCAGAAGAATGTAGTTCCTGTCTTTTTTAAATTCACTTTGTTTGAAAGTTGTTTTCCACTCAACTTCAAAGACAAAAAGGATTTATACATAAAGAAATATATATGCATAGTTATCTTTATTATTCTGAGGCCATACTATCTCTTTGTGTGAATCACTAGTACAAGAGTACAATGATGACTTTGTTACCCACTGTCTCCTGTACCAACAGGCTTTGTGTGCTCTTTACCACGTTATGTGCAATGTCTCCTCTCCGAATGGAGACGCAGTCTCACCTAAATTTTAAAATGCAGGATATAGGCCCGTCTTTATCATTTCTAGATTTAAGAACAAAGTAGAAGGAAGAGAATTTATGTGTATTTCTTTTGTGTCTCTTGAATATGGCTTTTATTGTCTTATGTATAAGTAATGTATTTATGTATTGTCTTATGTATAAGCTACGTATAAAACAATGCCACAAAGTTAAGTAGAAATAATACATTATGCCATGGTTTTTAATATATTACAGTCAGTGTTCTCAGGGATTTCTCTTTGCTGGAAGACTTCAATGCAAATAAAGCCTTCTGTGTACTATGTTTTATCTTGATTGCAGTGCCTTCCCCTGTATGTCCTAAAATAGACACTGTGGCAAGATTTACACGTTTGCATGTACCTTCAGTGTCCGTGATCTGCTCTGGGGCAATTAGTGCTCTGTGTATGTTTTATTTTCCTTCAGTCTTTAAAACTTGTCAGGCTAAGTTGCTTTCTCAGCTCCAAAATGGAGGCAAAATAAGAGACTTGGAAAAGGAACAGGAAAGTTTCTTTCATGATGGAGGGATTCCTCCTGGTTCTCATATTTTTATTGCCCCTCCCTTCATCCTAATAGGTTTAGAAGGAGAAAAGGGTCATAGCTACTGTTAATAAGTTGAGATGTCATGTCTATCCTGTACTATAGAGCCTGATACTAAGTTTTGAATGGAAAGCAGTAAAAAGCATGTGTGTAGGGCTGCATCTGGGTGTGTCAGCTGGAAGACCAGCATGTACTGCTGCCACTGTATTGCTCTTGGGGACTGAGGGAGCCCCTTGTTGGGCTGCATTGTTTGACCAGCTCTGTCTGAGCCAGCTTTTGGGGTTCTGTGCCTTGCCTTATTGCATAAAGGCAAAGTGCCTGTTTTGTAACAATAAAGATTCTTCCCAAGGTGTGCTGAAGGAAGTATTAGAAGTCATAGTTCATTTATTTTTCCGGGGATTCAAGGAGTGTTGCAAGTGTGTGAAGTTCCTTTTTCCTGTACCTAGAAATGGGCATTTCTGTATGTGCTTAGCATGCTAGCATCCTCTTGGTAGTTCCTTTAGATGAGCAGCTTTGATTCACAGTTGATATTAGCTATTTTTTACAGCTCAGTTGGAGTCAGTGAAGATTTAGGTAGGTTCATATCTACCTCCTACTTGATCTAATGTTTGTTTCTAACGTAGTGATGCTTCAGTCCTGATTTTATCTGATGTGGGTCCTGGTTTTATCTGTTGTGTGTATAGTGAAGACTTTCAGAGCTATAACTCTTTATCTCAAATTTTGAACATTAGGTATATGCCATGCTTTTAATTAAAGTCATGTTCGGCATTGTGAAGTTGCCCAAAATAAAGTTTCAAGGCTGTACAACTTTGGCACTTTGTACCATGCATTTAGGCAGAAAAAAAGTGTGGTACCTCAGCAAGCAATGGCTGAAAGCATATTCTGTGGACACCATGACTTCTCCTACGTCATGGCCCCAAAGAGTTATGACGTATTATCTTTGATGCATCCCTTTTTAAACTGCTATTGACAAGACACAGCCAACTCTGAGCCAGCTCAGCCCATGTCCATCTCCTTGCTTCATACACAGCAGCTTTGACTCACTCTACCCTGTGCCAGCAAAGATGACTCAGGGGATCTAAACCATGCCACAGTCATTTCTTTCTTCCCCTCCCCTGCATGGCACAGCTTGCTTCTAGTGTTTATGTTGGATCAATAAGGGCAGCTAAACCATAATTTACAGCCCTGTCTTGATGGTGAGTTAAGTGTAATTATGATTTTTTTAAAAAAATGCACGTATTTTTATTTCTTCCTCATTCAGATTGGTGCAGCTGCATTTCCACCCCCTGTTTTATCTGCTACTGCTCCAACACAAACTTCCATCTTTATTAAAACAGCTGTATTAAAGGGACTATAAACCTTATGAATTTAGAGTATTTAATGAAAAACCTCTAGTTTGTGTTGGAGAATCAATAGCAGGTAATGACTTTAAGGGCGGGATTCAAGAGGAAAGATACATTTGTGACAGAGGGAAAGCATCACAGTGACATGGCCTTAAAACTTCTACGGAAATTTAAAGCTGCAGAATCAATGTTTTAATCATTCTGATGATTGAAACTCTTTAATTTGAACTCTATTTCAGCTAACTTTTATTTTTAGTTGTGGTGGAAAACTCATAACCTAAAGCGGTTATTTTAATGGCTTTATGAAAAGAACCTGTTGAAACGAGACCTATAGATTCATTGAAACGGATAAGTCAGTGGGAGTCTCCCTTAGTGAAGAATAGCTGTGTATTTTGAGAGAAGAGAGGTCACTGCAGGGTTAACCTGTATAAGGTTAAAGAAGAAATAAAATCCTCTCCAGGAATATCTCTGTCAGGTAGAGGATCATCTTCAGGAGGATACCTGAATACTCTTGTGCATCCAGAATACATTATAAAATACAGTATTTTCATATCAACAGTTACAGAAAATTCTGCTCAACTGCAGACCCTCTTGCCTTGAGTTCTCTTTGATAATGACAGCCAGGCTTTTGTGATAGCCAGTGTTTTGTATTGCAGTCCTAGCCATGGGTTTCTCTTTGAGCCAGGCAGGTAGGCATAGGAGCGGTACATGTGCCAAGAGCTCTGCTCTCTTTAGATGCAGAGTCTTGCAGGGATCTTTAGCTTTCTTGGTGTGTGCTGCTCTTGTGGGGCAGCCAGCGAGGGCAGCCGCCAGCAGGACTGCCTCTGCCTGCTTCCCAATTTGGAGAGGTCTTCCCAAGTTCCATCTCCACTGTGTAAAAATTAAAATAGCTGAAAACATAGTCTCTGGGGACTTGGCTTTTTTCTTCCTTTTAAACATAGCAATTTAAAAGCACGATAACACCGTAAAGTCTGGGCACTTTCTCCTGAGAGGCAATTTAACTTTCTTAAAAAAAAAAAAGGGAGATGAAAGAGGTTTTGGCAAATCAGAGCCTGGTTCATTGAAATGCAGGTGTGATTTGCCCCTAAAACATACTGAGGATTTGCCCTCTTCCCTCATATTGAAAGAAATGCAAAGTTTTCATGGAAATGATTGTTTTCTTTTTTCAAAATTTTAGTTTTGTTATTTCAGAGCAAAATTTTAGTGGGAATTTTTCTAAAGTGCAGACTTGACCGAACATTTCCTACAAATGACATTTTTGTTTGCTTGAAAACAAAAGATGTTTGCTGGTTGAAAACCAGCTCTAGTTTCAGTGCTTGCCTTTCAGGGGAATGTGCTTATTTGCAGGGCAGCACACTGATTCACCTGCGTCACATTGACAGCGGGAATTCCTGCTGTTTCTAATGTCTGAGTTATTTGACTTGCGTTAGAGGTCACTGGATGCTAACAAGGGTAATAAAAGAAATGAGACATGGCTAAAGGATCGTCATGGTGGTGACTCACATATGGTTTAGTTCCACTTGGTAGAGTTGAGATGTCGCTGGCTTCAAGCAGTGTATCAAGCCAGACCAGTTTCTAGGAAGAGAGCCATGCTCAGATCTTGAAAGCTGTTTAAATAGTTTGTTATTGGCAGAGAGTGGCTGGAACCTGATGGCCTCGGAGAGGCCGCTGCTCCTTGCTGTTGGCAGGCGGCTGGCCTTGTGAGCATGGCCTTTCACCTGAACAGGACCTGCAGGGTCAGGGTGAGCTCTGGCAGCATGAGGGATTTCTGGAAGGCCTGCTAGAGTTCATCCAATTCCTTCTGTTTGCCAGACCTGGCTTCCTCTTGCAGCTTCACTTTGTTTTTCTATGTGATTGCTGAGAGACAGAAGTTGTGCACAGCCTGCACACCACATCGCTCTTTGTAGCAGGATTTGAGGCAGAGTTTCAAGTGGGATAAAAATTCTTATAGGTGAAAGCAGCAGTAGCATATACGAAATGGCGCAAGTGTCACTGCTGCATTTTCTGTAGGGGGAAGAAAAATGGGTCCCCAGTCTCCCAATGCCATTGTTGCCAAACCTAACTACTGATGAGCACCATAATGAGGGATTCAAAATCAACTGGAGTGAGAGAGACTGATGAGTGCCAGGTGTCAGCACCCAGCCTTGTTGCAGGGCGGTTGGGCAGTCCACCTGGCTTTTGTTTACTTCTGGTGTATCAGAATCCAAACATTGAATGGATGTAAGGGTATTTGCTGTATGTGTTTTTCACATTGGACTTTATGGTACTCTTTTTCTCTAAAATGGCTTTAATGTCAGCACTTTATCCTGAAGCCTGTGTTATGTTCAAAGGAGAACTCACTGTAGAGATAGATCTGTGCCTGCTATAAAATCGTTTCTGAGTTTACTTTTGCTTTAAAATACCTTCTAAGTGACCTGACTTCTAGCTGTAGATATCTCCCAGCTACAGCTGTGAAAAATATAAGTGCTGGAAAAAATGAAACATATGACTTTCACAGGTGCCTAGCAGTCATTGTGACTGCAGTACCTAATATCAGGTAAGAGACATTTATGATTTAGACTGAATTAACTTTTGGGTTTAGGGTGGAGACTAAAGACTAATGCATGGCTGCTATGGCTTATTTACTTATGATTTTTGTTGCTGGATTTTTAACAGTTGATTTCACTCCTTTTGCATGACAAAACAGCTTCTCATAACAGATAAAAATGTAGGGGCCAGCTTATGATGCTAATATGCTAAGAAACTTCTCCAGTCTGCTGGTAATTGATGACCCCAAAGACACTGAATGAGCTCTGATTAATATGATTTAAGTAATTATAAAATGGAAGAAAAGCCTAATTATCTTTTAAAAACCTTAGTGTGGCACTGAGAGGTGCAAGTAACGTTAAGCACTGGAATTCTGGAGAATGTTTATGGGTCTGGGAGATTTTTGCTCATTTGCTTAGGCTTTGTACAGGCAAGGGTATTATATAGGCTTGTGAGGAGCAATTTATTCAGTTCTAAAGGCTCACCAATAATATGTTTCGTGGAGTATTTTCCATTCAGTTGATGAGCAGAAATCATCTACCAGACCTAGTAAAGCTCAGGACATCCCTTTCTGGGAGTGTTTGGAAGTCTGTTAAATGAATATAAAAATTCTGACAAGTAACGTTTATCTTGTCGTATTTCTAGATGTTGCTTCTAAGTTTATTCTATGTGGCCATGTGTGTACAGCTACCAAATATGCACAAATAACTTTAAAATAAGTTTTGGGCCAGAATTAGAATTAGTTTTGGGCCAGAATTAGAATTAGAGAATTCATCATTGTGTAAGATTAGTATGGTAGGACCTGGTATATGTTTCCTGAATGCCTGTGATTTTTTGGCTTGAGGAGTGCAGTCCTTGAGAAACAAAGGTAACATAGGAACTCTTGGCCTTTCCTGATTTGAAACTGCCAGTTCCTTGTGGCTCAGGATATGCTGTGCTGAACTGGTACTATCTTAGTTTTGTGTGCAATACTTTGACAACCTGTTTTTTTTTACCTAGAAGACAAGAAATCTTACTGGTTTATTTATACATTCCCTTAGTAAGTTCTAGTTAGTGAACATACAGATGTTTGAGTATATACACAATATCTCAAAAGTAATCCAGCTGTGCTGCAGTTCATCCAGCTGCAAAGTATTATATTCAGTGAGGCAGCTGCTTGAAGTCCTCATTTCTCATCTCTGTAGATCTCTGCCTTTTACCTTCCCTTCCCTTTCTTTTCTTTTTTTCCTTTTCCGTTGCCTCCAGTTGCTAGAAATCTTCTTTATTCCTTTTATTCCATTTTGTGGCAAGTTGTTCTTGAAGCTTGTACTTCTATTACACACATTGTATTTTCTATGACTACCTCTTTAGCAATAACACAATGTAGGTAATAACAGACTTTAGGTAATAACAGAATTGGCATTCTTATATTTCATCACAAAAAAACGAAAGGCATTATTACCCCTTCATTTTTTTAAATCATTTGTAGTACGTGTGTTGGAAAAAATATTGTGTCTAGGAGCTGGTCTTAGATCTTCCCTGTTAAGCAAAAGTCTATGCCTATCAATTAAAATAAAAGTTAAAAAACTATGTTGCTATACTTCCTTGCTACACGCTGTTCGCATGTACATTTCACATGCACTTTTCTTCAGGGTTATGCTCTAGCATAATTTGGATTTAGGAAATAAATTTGGAAAAATCTAGTGAAAACTTAGTCCTGTTTTTTAGGTCAAGAGAATTGATGGCTTAATTTCTTCAAGCACTGCATGAACTGACACATGGAGCTTTGCTTGCCCTGTTCTTTTATCTGAAAGGCTACTTTTAAGTTGGATCGGTCTTAATCTCTAGCTGTTTCAGAGAGTGTAAACCAGTAGCAGATCAGTATAAGACAAGACATCCTAAAGCATATACCTGAAATTACTGACAGGAGCTTGAGGCATACAGTAGTAGTAGTATGTACTATAGGCATACAGTTCTTGAACTCTAATGGAAAATGAGCTCTAATCTCATTGGAAGTTTTATCTGAGGCAGTGAAGTTCCATTTTTTTTTACACATTACTGACAATTTATTCAATTTTGAACTGAAATCTGTTTGAAATGTTGCTTATCTATGAGACTAGAATTCATTTGAATGCATTTAGAACAAGAAGTTAATTTATACTCTGTCCCTTTCTCCCCCTTTATTTATTCCTGATTTGTGAATGAATCATGAGAGAAAGCAGATGGAAGTTTGCAAAGCTTTAAAAGTATGGCTGCGCTAAAATATCTGAGGCATTTCTTTGACTTTGTCAATAAATCTGCTTCCTGAACATCTGCTGTGTTGAGCTTGACCTGGAAATTGTAAATATCCTGTGTATTACTGAAATATGTAACTACTTCTATTGAAAGCTTTAATAAAAAATATGCTTAGATACATATATATGGAAAACTAATGCTTCTACATATATCTTACCTCTTAATAGTTATTCTTCACATATAATTTTATCAATACTCATGTTTTGATTTGCATTTGTAAGAAGCTTAGTGATACCAGAGCCTGGCTTTTACCTGGGATCCTGTGCTTTGTTACAATTCAGATAATAATGCATGCATATTTTTAACTGTACTATTGTAAGCAGGGACCATACTCTGATGTATGAAGTCAACCTTTTCCCTGTCATAGGTTACATGCACTGCATGTTGTAATATTTCTAGTTCATTGTGCATACCTCAATTTCCCCACTTTTCCACTTGTTATTTGGAGGGGAACATGGATTAAGAAAGATGAGAGCAAGGTTTTGATGTTTATAGATGTACATCTGGATGAGCCTCAAGAATCGTAAAGGGTTGTTAGTGCCTTTGGGAAAATGGGAGCTCTTCCATTGAATGTTATCATTCAGTATACTCCAAAGTGTAAACAGAATATATTTTTAAGAAGACAGGAACATGAGAGAAAGGAGATGAGCTGATAAGCCATACCTGTTCTAATCTTACATTTTAAATCTAAATTTATCTCAATTTTAGATAAATTTGGCCTTGCTTTGCTGTAGAAGAGACAGTCTTCTCTATCCAGGTGACCAATATTTACTGCTGTATTTTCAAATATGTGGCCTGCCTAGTTGTATTAATTGCAAGTTGAGCAAATCTCAGGGAGAATTATTCCCTTATTTTGAAGCACACTTCTTGGATATTTTGGTGGGAGTTGAAAGTTAAGGACAGATGTTGTGGCTTTCAGGCTCAGATATAAAAAGAAAATTGTATCCAGATTGTGTGGTAATGAAGACTGTTAGGCTAGAACAGAATGTTGAAGGAAGATTTGATTTTTTTGCAAAGCACGTGTGGAAGCACATGGTATAGATCCTTTTAAGCCTTCTTTGGTAAAATATGTCTTGACTCCCTTTGCTACCAACAGGAAGACCTCATGGGTTCAGATCACTATTCATGCCTGCAGTATCAACAAATTACCTGAGAGTGTGCAAAGCCTTTCTGAGAAATACTTTGCAAATGAAAACACTCATGACTGGAACTGGAATAAAAGAATTTCCACTCTGATATTCTCTAATAGTATTTGTTCTTCTGAAAATGAGTGAACAAAATCTTTGTTGAATTTCTGTAGTAGATTTTTACCTCTTTGTGGCCCTGGTGAGTCTTCTACTGCTGTGTTTTAATAGTAGGTGGCTTATTGGTGATTGACATTTAAGCATGGGGTAGGGCATTTTAAGCATGAGCAATTTTTCTCCCAAACTAGGAAATCTCAGCTGCCTCAGGTGAGGCCATAATTACAGGCTTATCAGTTTACAGGGATGCCTGGGTCACTGCTGGAGGGCCTGTCCCAGTGTCTGCCTCTGAGCCGCAGTAGTGGGAAAGTTTAAGACATGATTGTGAATTACTGCTGCTTAAACAAAAGTACATCCCTAAAACCATAATATCCATACTTCTAGCCTGTGGTGAGCTCAAGGTAAAAGCCATTTGCTTAAGCCTCCCTTATTCTGAGAAAACATATTTCTGTAGGACACAATTGAGTAGACCTTCCTTTTCTTTTGTAGTATAAAATGAAAGCCTGCAGGGTTATTGCCTGTGGCTCAAGCTGAGTACTGAGACATGACAAGCTCATTCTTAGTCTGGAGTCACTTTAAGAGTGGAGGAGGGATGGGAGATTGTAAGATAAACTACTACAGAGAGTTCCTAAGGAGCAAGTATTATAGCCTGTTTTTTAATGTGGCGTTCCTTTAAAAGCCCTCAGATTGACAATTTCCAACTTTATCTCCCAGTATTTCAAAGGAGCACAGAGTTTACAACTCTCATTTTTGTAACTGTTCTCTAAAAAAATGAGGTTACTTATTAAAATGAATGTGGGTGCCTCTGCTGCACATTATTATTTAAATATAGGCATTCCTATGTTTCTGGTATACTCTTAATGTTTTGAATGAAGGTTTTTGGAAGTGCTGAGTGTTATGAAGGGGATTAAAAAGATTTTACCAGTTTAGCAAGCATAAATAGTTGGACTGGCATTTATATACGGTTGGTATTCCTTCTTGTTATAATGAATTACTATTTTCAAAGCAAGGAAACTCTTACCCGCTGTGAAAGAAAAGCTTATAATATGGATGAACATCAGAAGAACGAGATTCCCAGTGGTAGTATATAAAATGAAAAGCAGAACTGGCTTCTATTGTGCTCTGTTTCCATTAAGCATCTTGGAAGTTTTATAAGCATGGCGCATAATAAATATCTAAGCCACAGTTTGAGGTCTTTTACAAAGGAGAGACAATTCTTGCTAATATTTTTTTGGATCACTTCTCCCTCTTACACCCAGATAGATACACATCTCTGGCATTTGTCCACACTGTCAACTTGTGAATTTGTTAATTTGCTTTCCATATTGCATTATATAACTCTGAATTTAAATCCAAACACCACAAATGTAAAACTAAGTTTGAAAGAGCCAGAGAAATTGGGCATTAAATTTGCTCGTATGTCTACAAAGAGAGAAGATCTGCTGCTGAATAATTTTGGTCAGAAGCCTAAAAATACTCAAGTGCAACTTGCTATGGTTGGTTTTGCTGAAACAATACAGTGATCCCTCTGGAGAGAGATCACAAAGAGCTAACTGTTTGGATCCATTGCACCACTGAGGTGGACATCAAGCATAAAACCAGAAGCAGACCTCAAAAAGTTGAGCCTAATCTATTTTTTTTTCAAATATAACATGAGTCTGGTGACATCATCAGATCTGAAAAGTAATACAGACTTTTACAGTATTTTTTTTCATTACTCCAATATAAATGTAACCCAGTGTATGTAAAATGCATTACAGCAAATCCGCAAGCAATTTCCTTCATTGTAACAAATACTGTATCTCATTAGAGCAAAACAAACCCCCAGTTATGTTACAGAACATCTGCTTAATAATTTCAAGTTCCTCCAACAATGCTGCCAAAACAGCTGAAAAGTCAACATCTAGTCCATGGCTTTGATCAACTAAAGTAATAAAATGATAAATACTGTACTGAATGCAGATCTGGTGAAAGGCAGAGCAGAGCTATCGGCCCTGTGTGCAGATAGCTATGACTGAGGGTGATGTGGCTTAAGGCACTGAAACTGGTGTTCTGAGGGAGGAGGTGAGTGGGAAACAGAACTAGGTTTCTGGTTTGCAGAGATTTTCTAATCTGCAGTCTAACAGTGAGGAAGTTAATCTTCCGATGTCCAAATCCTGACTCTAAAATTCAGTTTAAAATGCCCTTTTTATATAACATGGGCTTTCTGTAATGTGCTTTAACATTACTGATGAGCTAAAGCATCTATAAACAAACAACAGGTCAATGTTCACATAAAATTTAGTGTAAGTTGTCATGATAGTTACTATTTGCCATCTTTGTGACTCATGCTAGTATGTGTTAAGAAAAGGCTTTGTGTTGCAGTGTTAACGTTTTGATTACTTGTTTTCATTCCAAGTGTGAACACAATCTGAAAATGGGAGAATATTCCAGGAACACAGAAATGTTTTTAAGTATCAAATTATTGAAGCACTGTAGAAACTTAAAAATAAATGTATGATTGTAGGAGCATTAGCATTACATTTTATTTATTTATTTTTTTTAATTTCAGTAAAATAAAATGTTCCAGCATTGAAATGAAACAAGGAAGTGGAATTGATTTTGACTTCCCTCTGTCCATTTTCAGCAAACCCAACACATTTGGAGGGAGTATTTAAGTTTTTATGTAATTTAATTTTTGGAAACAATTGGAAAAATGTCAGTTGAATGAGTCCACTGCATCTGTCACCAGGTTGAGAAATACACTGAAAATACAATACATAAAACTTTGTTAAGTGCAGGTGCTGAAATTACAGTTTCTCTGTGAAAATATTGTTGTCCAAGAGCCAAGTGAAGACTTGTTTCTTCTTTGAATAGCAATGTATTATACCTTACCATTGTGTGACAGTGTCCAATGCCTTTTCTTTGTATTTGTTGTTCTTTTTGTGATAGTATTTTGATTCTAGTTTTTTTTAAGGTCCAGTCAGTCCCACCTTGAACTTGCTTTCAGAAAAATGCAGAATTTTAACCATGAAGAATCTGAATCATCATCAAAATGCCTTCCCCCCAATACAACACTCTGTATAAGCTTCTCAAATTCAGAAAGGGAAGCAGAAATGTTGGATCGATCAGACAGTGAGGGAGCACTGCAAGGAACTTCATTTGGTGTAGCTCCCCAATGAGGGATAATAAAGGGCCTACCAGATAGGCTCTTTCGGATGTAACAGCATGGCTGTAATGCACTCCTGACCCACCTCTCTGCCCTGGGCTTTGCTGAAGGTAACTGCTCCCAGTGATGGGACAGTGGAAGTTACCCATGTGTGCTGGCTGGCTGCTCAAGTGCTGCTGCTGTTAGCTGCCTGCTGTAGTCACTAATGCAGCCAGGAAGTTTACTGCTCTGATTTAATATACAGGTAGTTTGAACCTGTCAACATTCAGTGGGGACCAGTGGCAACTTGAGGAGCTGGGACCCACATCTGCCCTTCGTGTGGCTGTGGGACCAGTGTCTGGGAGCAGCAGGCCAAGAATCTGGGTGGTGGTCCATCAGCTGCTGCAGAATTACCCACAGTGTCTGAGCCCTTCTGCGATGTTTAAGTCAGCTCTTGTGGATTGTTATCAGTGCTCTTGTTTACAGGGCAAAGTAGTTACCTGTTTACAGTTTACCTACTTTTACATCTGAGGATAATGCATAATTGCTTTAGCTAGTAAAAAATGAGAAGTAATAATTGATAAGGAATTAAGAAAAAACCTTGAAAGAACTGTTACACTTTTCTGGATTGTAATTTTCCCTCTTACCTCTCAATATCCATTACTGTATTGAAAGAAAGGTGCACTCTGAAGTGAGTTGGCATTTTGGTATTAGAAGGTTGAAGATAGACTTTAAACTGCTACAGAGTTGTATAAAAGTAATAAAAAAGTTTTTTTACTAATGTAATTCGGGAGGCATATTAACAAACTGTGGGATAGGGCATTCTGCCCTACTTGCAAAAGCGCTAGATTCCCTGCAAGACACCAGCATGATTAGCACTGTGGGACTGGAAAATATTGAAATATCTAATTTTAAAATGTTGATTTTTCCTTTTAATTTTAGCTGTACCAGAAAGCCTGAGAAATGTCAGGTCTTCAGTATGAAATTTTGTCATGGAAACATTAAACCGCTTCGGGGCATGATGCTTTCTGTTAATACGTAAAAGTTAAACTTAGACAAAAATGTGCAAAGAGATAAAAGAATACATAACTTTTCAAAGAAACCTACAATCGTCAGTGGATGGTAATTGCAAATTAGTGTTGCGCTAGCTACTTAAATAAAAAACCAACAAAACCCAACAAACAGAAACAAACTGCACTGTGTTTTCAGAGTAACTATTATCAGATGAAGTAAACTGATAATATGAAGATAGGAGTTTTGCTTTCCTTTTGGGAAGCCTGAGTGCACTGATAAGAGTGTTTGGTAAAACTCCACACCAGTGTGCCACACAGGTGTGACCAGTCAGGTCAAGAGGGATATGCTTCGGTACGGATCTGTTGGAGTCGGCCCTGTTGGCTTGGTGTAGTTAAAACCAGCTTGGGACTGGAGCATTCCTGCCTGTTTTTGCTAAAGGCCTAAGGAGAGAAAACCTTTGTGTTTTATTGGTTTTCCACTACAAGAATTTAACTTGGGAGGGTGTCCAGAGTCAAATTAGTTTCATTCTGAAAGATACATCACAGTTCATGTGGACAAATACATATCCTAAGGGTTTCAACTGTACAACACTTACTGTGTAGATGGCAGGATTAAGTGATTACGCCTGGACCTTTGGGGGCTATGATAGCCATAAATCTCTGAATCTGAGGTTAAGAAGAGCTGGAATAAAAATTGGTATTTAGAACATTACCTTTGAATTCATTGTGATTTGTTACTTCTGCTGTGCCACAGAAAGAGAATAAAAAGAATACCAAGAATCAAAAGGTGTCTTTATTCTTGTGCTCTTACCATAGAGGATAGAGAGATTTCTGGGGTTTGAGGGGATCTTTTTCATGAGGTTCTGTAGGTGACTTATCTTGTGGTCAGAAGCACCTCAGACCAAGATAAAAATGTTTCAGTGCCAGAGTGACATACACTATATAGACAGTACTTACTATATTCCTGAACTTCAGCCATTTCCAAGAGATATATGGAAACATGGCCAAGTCATTTGAAAAGAAGAGAAGCCCAATTCTGAACTGATTAAATGGGCACTGCAAGGAGAGGAAACAAGCCACTAGTTTGTTTTCAGCAATTGGATGCATTTCAGTTGAGGGTACTTTTTAACTGCCATCATCTTCCAACACACTTGTAAAATAATGTGGAGAGGGATTTGGTGTGTTGTTTGGTGTAGTTTCTCTTTTCCTCAGAAGCAATGTACAGTGGCATTGTCAGGTCAGCTCCACCAATTCCCTTGCAGTATTTCCTGGTTGGTTTGCACAGATATCCCCCATTTAAATGCTGCGCTTGTAACAGCTGTAATTTTAGACCTTGGAAAACATGCTTTGCTTTGTTGGGTGGCCAGAAAGTCTTCCATCAATGAAATGGCCCTCAGTTTAGTTAAGGCAGTGCTCTCTTTCAAAACTAGTTTAGCAAGAAAAGCTTTTGAATTTAATTGCATTAGAAGTTTGAGTTTAGGCTGAAGTAAGCACATCACTGTTTCATTCTGGGTTGTTGCAGTCTTTACATTGTAGTTAATAATGCTAATGTTACAGTTAATGTTATACTGTATTATTCAGTCTGGGTAAACTGTATTGAATTATAAAGCATAAGGAAGAAAAATCTGTAATTTTCCACTGATAGCAAGTTAAAGCAAAACCTCAGCTGGTTCTACGTTGTTTTAACAATGATGGCGCAATAGCAGTTTCCACCAGTTAAGGGGCTGCCCCATGATCTTTTATTTTACTATAAGGAGATACACAAGGACTACTCTGAGGGCAGGTTTGAAAAACACAGCTGTATCTGAGAATCTTAAGGGTCGAGAGCAATCTGAGAAAATTCCTTTTGTTGTATATATTGTTCCAGAAACTGTCACTGGAAGGCAAAAACCCCAGCTGTTTTCTTATCCCTCACTTTGTATACAGCATGGTGTGTGTGTGTGTGTATATATATATATATATATACACACCATATATGTATATGCAAACCGACTGGCAAATTCAGTGTGGTGTAAATGGTGGCATATGATTCAGCAAAGTGACTGTTTCTACTTGGTCAGCTAGAGATAGTTTTGGCTATGAGAGATAAAAGCAGGTCAGAAAAGGAACATGCTTTTTGTATCCTTTTTCCTCATTAGGCCAATCATAATATGTTTGAGAAAATGGTCTGCTGTATAAGCTATAGCTACATGGCAATCTCTGCTTGGCACAGAAGCAGTTGTTACCATGGAGTTCAAAGAGCATGTAAGAGAATAAGATTCCCAGGGCTCGTCCATTAATCAAATCTGAACTGCAGCATCAAACACATAGAAAAAACACTAATTTTATCTCCATGAACATACAGAAAGTTAATAGGGAAATCAAAAGCGATGTGCTGATTAACCTAACAACCTAACTTATCCAGCCTCTATTTCATTATATATTTATATGCAAAGTCAGCTTTGGCTCACCCAATAGTAGCATTAATTCTGTATTTTTACCACTTCTGCCCCAGTCAACAGAAAATTACTAAAGTTCTTAGGGACAACACCACATGTTACTGGCTTCCAAATGAAATAATAGGTACGGTGGGTTAGCATTGAAGACCTGCAACATTCAGTTTGGTGTTAATGGAGTGGAAAAATCAGTAACTTTACTATCCCTGTGAGTTTAAAGTCCCAAGTTGATAACCAGCAATTCAGTTATAGCAGCTTTTAGTAAGCAGAATCATAGCAAAGAAAATATGGTGGAAGGCTTAAAAAGTGTTTTTAAATTCAAAATCAGGGCAGCGTTCTGACTTTACAAGTCCTATGAATACTGCCCAAAACATGCAGACTCTTGCAGACAAAACTGTTTGCACAAGTAAGTTTTTGCTTTTATTCTTACATGTTGATACTAATTCTGATGAAGTGTACCTCTAATCTATCTGTTTATATGAGGTCAATTTTTATGGCATGAATGTTTACAAAGAGACAAAAAGAAACAGTTACCAGCAGCCAGCACTGAAATATGTCTTTTAGTTCTCTGAACTGTGCACAAACAAATCAAATTTAAAACTATGTAGCTAAGCCTAGCAGCAGCCAGTATTTCTTATACGCTGGTAAGTCAACCCCTGCCATTTAGTTGAGGAACTGTGTGTGTACGGACTTGTGTGCTGTTTGCATATGAAGGAAATGCTGGATGTATGTATAGCTCATATCATATACTGAGAATGTTGTTCAGTTTGTGATATATGAAACCTATGCAGCAATATGTATTAAGGTATTTATTGCAGCATCTAAAATAATGAAATATTTCAATAAATTATTGCAATGTTACAGTAATGTCACTAAATATATAAAGAAATATTTACATAATTGCTGCATAATTTACATGTGTCACATAATTGCTTATTGAAATATTTATTGCACTAATGCATAAGTTGACTTTTTGTTGACCTGTTTATATTGGAGATTGATCACAGTTATTGCTGGATATTGAATTTGGATGGCAAAATGAGGGTAGCATATGTTTCTATATTTGTAATAGTCTAATCTAGTTAGTATGGGCATCAGTTGCAATGAAAATGATGATCTGAGGATTGGCACTGTACATATACACCTACAACATAGGCAATTAAAAAAGTTTCTAGTATTAGCAAGATGGATAATGCTAATACATGCCAGAGGTTATACCTCAACTTTCTGTTAAAGCTAGCTGTCGTCTACAGAATCATACAGGACAGGGGCCTGAACTACAAATAGAGAGTTGAAGCCGATGTTAAGTTCTCAGAGAAGAAAAGGCTGTGTTGTTAAGAACAAAGCAAAGGTTCAAAGGATTTTTCTACCGCCAAAGATACTTGATCTCTTAAGATTCAAGTCATTGTGAAAATATGGGTTTCATAGACACATCCTGCTATTATCAAAGTGCCACTTCAGTAATGCTGATGATTATTCTGCTGTGTTTCTTTTACTATGAATTGTGACAAAAAAAGCTACCTTTTTTCTGAGAAAAGTTCCTCAGACTTATTGCTTCTGAGACTGTTGCCTCTTGTCAGATTTTTGAGATGGACTTCGCATAAGGATAAATAAGTAACATGCTGTTACCTAAAAGACCTTTTTTATAGGATTATTCAGGCTAATCTTTTCTGAAAGTCTGTGCCTGAAGAGGCCCTTGCACTTACATCTGACATTGTGAGACATCAGTAAAAGCTCTCATTGTATTACTGATCCTTACTTGCCTTTAGCCACTTGCCTTTTCCTTGTATCAGTTTATAGCATAAGAAACCACATTGCAGTAATATAACTTTTCAAAGATTAGATGTCTCATTCCAGGGCCAGTGCAGACAAGCAGGCACTGAAGAGGCAGGTCAGCAGGGTATTTGGGTACATAAGAAGTAGTTAGAAAATAAAAATGTTCATATTCTTTTAACTTCTTAGATTGAGATTTTTGCAGCAGTAAAAAGTAGTTATCATGAAGATGGCAAAAGTTTTAGTTCTTCAACAATCATCCAAGTATACAATATCTGAGCTACGTTTTTCAACATCAGCTCATTTGAATTTCTGTTTCATGAGGATTTGAAATCAGGCATACCTATCAAACAAGAACATGTGATCTATAAGTATAAATCTATATATATTCTAAAATATGTTATTTAAATGTGTGTAAAAGTATAGAGCATGAGGCATCCAATTTTGTTGAAAGCTAAGTATGCTTTGGAGATCGATTAATTCTTAATTTCTTAAATTGCTAAATCAAACCATTTTCTTACATCTGTTTTTAAAAGTACAAGAAACATTGAAAAAGTCTAATATAGAGCTGTATTCCTCATCTTAACATAGAATAATTAGATAAAGCAAGACTGTACTGACACTGTCTCCATGCAGTAGGAGTGTGAATTTTTGTAGAGAAAAATGGCTATGTTAAGGACACAGTATTTGCAGTGTATATATTTTAGGAGTTATTCCTTAGGTTAGCTGTGGTCTGACCCCATCAACTAAATGCAGTTTATCAGGAGAGTGTCTTCCGGATAGATATAATCTGAAAGGAGTCCAGGTTGTGTGTTTAGAGATTGCTTGGCGATATGAATGAGGAATGGTTAGAAGGGATTTCAAAGGGAATTTTGCATCAAAAGCAAGTTACTTATCCAAACTAAAATTATAATGTAGATACATCTGTTGTATTTATTAGCATTTAAAAGTGTACGTGGTGTCATTGAGTAATCCCAGTTTCATTAGTTCAGTCTTAAAAAGGATTTCCTGGAGAAACTGGAGCTCACTTTGGTTCTGGCTGAGCTGCGAGGTCTCGGCTCATGTTCTAGCCAGCATCCCTTGAATGTGCTGCTCTTCTCACTGGCTGAGGAGATGTGATGTGGAAATAGCAAATCCCATATGATCACTGCAAATGAAGTGAGTAAGCTGTTGGAAAATCATCCAGAATGACTTTCACATTTGGTCACTGACTAAAGGCAAGCTTCTGTCACAGAATGAATTTAACTCTGGAGGGCTGATCATCATGGGTGAACTCTGCAGCAGGTAAGTGCTTTCAGGAAATGAGGAGAAAACAACAGACTCTTGCAGTGATCATTGTTAAAAACCAAACTTCTGCATGGGCACAGTTTCCCCTTTTGTATTGTCTCCTCAATAAGGTTAGAGATTTAAATGCAATTAAATAAAATAACTTAATCAAATGCACTTGACCCCATGGCAGGGAGGTTGGAACTAGATGATCTTAAGGTCCTTTCCATTAACATAACAGATCTGATTCAAAGCATTTAAATGTGTTATTTTCTTCAATTTTATAATGATACATTTTAAAGTATATTTAATTGAAGTGTAGACAACGATTGTGGGTTATGTGAAAGCCTGACCCCTTGTGTCTATAATGCTTGCTTATGCTCTGTACCCCAGGAAAGCCCAAAAGAGTACCAAATTGTGTGAAAGAAAGGAGGACTGAATTATATATGAATGGAAGATGAGTTCACTAATAGAGTTGTAGGCTGGCATCTGATTTTGGTTTTACAGGTGTGACTCAGTTGCAACTCCTAAATTCAGTGGGTTATGTACTCAAAAGAAAGAGCTGTAAGACTCACGTCAGAACTCATTTTTGAAAGTCCTCCGAGCTGAGAAGTTGTCCTCTTTTGTTACTAACAGATACACTGATGCTGTATTTGTATCTTTATAAAGGAAATGTATTGTCTTCCAAGTTCACAATGAAGAACCCAGTCAGGTGATTGCGTATCTCTTCATCTAAAAGGTCAAAAGACATAAGTCAGGATTGAGTCTGTGATTTCAGAATTCAGTTTGGATCAAGGTTATAAAATACACATTCATTTCATTCCCCAGTTTGGGGGAAAAAAAGTGAAAAGAAGTAAGTTGATGACAGCCCTTGAACTTTGGTTCTGGATAGAGAACACAAAGAGAAATCAGACTTAATGCCTGTAGGTTCCCATTTGGTTCCAGGGATGAACAGGCTCTCAGCAATATAAAATTAACACCTGTGGAGGCATTTTTAAGTGATGAGAAGAATCTATACATTGAATAAAATTAGTGAGAATCTGTGGGAGTAATTTCAGGTCAGCTGCTAAAATACACTGGGTAGAATCTTTCAGGAACAGGATGGAGATGTGTCTGTATGAGCTCTTCTGGGAGACAGTCTATACGGGAGAGTGTGCAGATGCGTGAAGGGAGATTTAGCATCCTGTGCTGTAGAGTGCTCTGCTCATTTTCCAAAGTGCATTAGAAATGTTAGACCTCTTTGGCTTGCATGAGCTCGTGAGTTGGAGGGATGCTTTTCTGTGTGTAAGGGTGGAGAAAGCATGCAAAGTATTTAGAGTATGTGTTGATGTATGTCCCGTAGGTTATGCCCTGTGTACTACAGCAAGGAAAAGTAGAGAATTGCTTTTCAGAACGAAACATGTTTACTTCCTTTTTTCAGAGCTGTTGTTTTTTCCTTCAAGATTCTTGTACTTCACCTTCTGTCATGTGGATAGTTGTTGTACAGTGTACATAGTCTGACTACAGCCGTGAAAAACATGAATGCTCACTGAAATTATGAAGCCTCAAAAATGACATTGTGGGGAGGGATTTTTGTTCATTTACTAAATTTTTGGCCTTTGATAAAGTTGTGTAGAAAAACTTTGATAAATTTTGTAAAAAAACCTTATCTCTGCACACATGAAAATCTAAAAGTAATTTTTAAAATGGACTTGGAGACTGTTCATGTTTTTATCTGTAGCTTTAAGAAAAATACCAAATATTGTGACATTTAAGGTAAAGTCCAAACAGCTAGGAAAGCACTACTGGATGCTTTTGTTAAAGAAAGTCATATTGATGACAGAATTGTAGAGTTAGAACATATGTGGTACCTAGCAGAGATGTTTCTGACTTAACTGTCTGGATGAACTGTGTATACAGTTCCATCTGTCAATCTCATGTGTGGTTTAAGCAACTTTAGAATGAATTTTTCTGGCTAATTTTGGGCATTTAACTTCAAAATGGGAATTTTTGCCTGTCTATATTATTGTTTAATATTCTGTGGTACACTGCATGAAATGATCACAGATTACTTAGATCTTGTAGTATGAAGATGTAATTAATTGCTATGGATGTCTTTATGATTAAGTACAATGCACATAATGGTTTTTTGGCAAGATCTCAGGGCAAGGGGGTGTTTTTACTGATGTACAAAGTAAGCTTTTCCTACTCATAAAGGGATACCTGAAAGAAAATATGAGTTACTTAGAATGGGAGTATTTGGATCAAAATAGAGACTGTTACCCACAGTTGTAAGTCACAGAACAGTTGAGGTCAGAAGGGTCCTGTGGAAGCCTGTGTGCCCAAACCCCCAGCTCAGGTGGGGTCAACGACAGCAGGCTGCCCTAAGGCCATGTCCAGTCGGGTTCTGAAATAACAGATCCAATGCATATCCTAGAATCAAACCTTGATTATTTTGCCCAGGAGAAGTGGGTCATCTCTTAACGCTGGTACTTTGCAAATAAAATTGATGCAGCTGAGTGCTTGAAAAGTAGCTCCTGCACTCTAACAACAATTACTTGTTAAAGACATTTTCATAAGTAACTTTATTAGTGGTACATGCCTGAGTAGCAAATATGTATTACCATTAAACAGCTTAATAACTCCATTGGGCAAATACATATTTTAAAATCATTACCCAGCCATTTAGAAGTCTATCTGGGTTCCAAACTGCACATTCAAATGTTTTAAAGAGAGAACTTACATACAGCAACTGATACAATTAATTGTACAGTTCCCGGAGGCGGCGTATGTGGAAGTTGGTGTTTCCAGTCTTAGGGGCATCAGGGAATTTTCTGTCAGTTTTGCTTTTTATTTGTGTGGGGTTTTAGTGCCCACAGTATTTTTGGATGGAATGGGCCTGGATGTTCAAAAACAAAAGCTAGAAGGTGTGCTTGGATTGCTCATAGGCATCAAGCAAATGTGACTGCTGCAGGTTTTAGATGTGGTCCCATGTGCAAGTCTATTTGTTTACAATAAGATTAGTATTTCTTCCAAAACCTGAAACTGAGCTGGTTTCATGCAGCCTTCAATCCAGTAGCAAGCTTTCATTCATCTTTGTAAAGAGCTACTCCTAAAACTTTCTTATATCAAACAGGTTAATACAGGAGCAGTCACTTAAGGTCTTTCAGTAGTAACAAACCTGTTAGGTTAGAATCTAACCAAACCGTGGTGAATCTTTAATCAGGGGATATTTCAATTACGAGCCACCCTGCAGGCAAGGACTGAATTAGAGGGTTGCTTAGTTCTGCACAGAGTTCCTCATCTTTCTCCTGGCCCAAAAGTAAACAAGCAGAGCAAGACAAAGACTACCCCAAACAAATCACATGGTGAGAGAACTTCAGAATTGAAATTGTCTCCAAAAAAACCTGACAATTTTGTGAACTATTTGTTAAAAATACAAGGGAACCCCCAAAACTTTTAGTTACTTTTAGTTACTTTTTCAGTCAGTTGGAAAAGGTAATGATCTTTGGGTTGTAAAAGGCTCCTTTTAGGCCCTGTACAGATAGATAGTATTTGCCCAATGTTATACTTATTTTCAGTAATAAAAAGATCTGTTTCCCATATAAACTCACTTAGGTTCCAACTGCTTTCATCAAAGTTGATTATAAAACTCATAATGAATGCAATAGCATCATATCAGGCCTTAAAAATGAAAAAAACAAAGCATTCTAACAAACCCCTTTTAAGACTGGATCTGTGCCTGTTATGCTGTTGGAACTAAAACTCATGAAGACAAAGCACCAAAGACCACAAAGCTTAATTCACATATTAGTGAGATAACTATTTTCATTATTCTTTCTCCAGAGACTTAGCTTATCTGTCTCAACATTGCGTGGAAGAATGTTTCACATACTTCTAAAAAGCATTGTTTGCCCTTAGCTGGAATGAAGCTTGTTGTTACAAATGCCCTAGACTGAACTCTAATCCCAACTAAGAAAATGATTAAAGCAGATATTTAATTTTAAGTATGCATTCAATGGTAATGACTACAAAATAATCTAAGTGTGAGATTATGTGCTATCCCGAATTGCAGTCAATCTTGCTGTATGTTAAGAAAAACAAACTCAGGTGATGCACAAGTTGCAGGCACATAGAAATGAAATAGTCTGAGTCAGTTGTGTGTCACTAGAGCAGAGAGAAGGCCTATCTGTACATACTTTCCAGTAGAAATTCTTTGCTCTCAGAGAGTCATGCAGAGAGTCACATTGTTCACATAAAATATCTTGATTATTTTGCCTTGCTCAGTGCTCTGGTGAACATGGTGAGTGCTTTGGCACTCGTGGAAACTCAGCTTTCTGGCATGCCTTTTATGCTGCGCACTCCTGTGTATCTGGGAAGTACTGTAGCAGTTCAAGCATTATAGTATCCTTGCTGTGGTGATTACTGAGTTATGTTACCTCTTTCCAATTCTTCTAGCACTAGTGTGTTAAGTGGCACAGATGTAATTTGCAAGAAAATCAAGCTCCAGTAATAAGAAGACTCTTGAGATTGTTTTTATCATCCCCATTTTTAGGGCATTTAAACTTTTTAACGTGAATAGGGCATTTTCTAGAAAATTCCCACCTCATCACTGGATTGCTTATTGCTTTCCATGTTGAGTTAATTATTTTATTAGCAGTTTATAGAGGGGCACTTGTAATTTCCTGTTAGTACTAAGGGTGAAAACCTGCTATTCAGCTTGTGCATTTAAAATGTGTTAGACATCAGCTGTTTGATAAAATGTGTATGTTAGAAGGTTTTTAATGAAAGTGGCGATGTGCTACATAGACTCATAGAACTAGTTAGGGTTGGAAAGGACCTTAAGATCATCTAGTTCCAACCCCCATGCCATGGTCAGGGACAGCTCCCACTAAACCATGCCACCCAAGGCTCTGTCCAACCCAGCCTTGAACACTGCCAGCGATGGAGCATTCACGACTTCCCTGGGCAACCCACTCCAGTGCCTCACCACCCATACAGTAAAGAATTTCTTCCTCATATCCAATCTAAACTTCCCCTGTTTAAGTTTGAACCTGTTACCCCTTGTCCTATCACTACAGTCCTTCATGAAGAGTACCTCCTCAGCATCCCTATAGGCCCCTTTCAGATACTGGAAGGCTGCTATGAGGTCTCCACACAGCCTTCACTTCTCCAGGCTGAACAGCCCCAACTTTCTCATCCTATCTTCATATGGAGGTGCTCCAGTCCCCTGATCATCCTCGTGGCCCTCCTCTGGACTTGTTCCAACAGTTCCATGTCCTTTTTGTGTTGAGGACGCCAGAACTGGACACAATACTCCAAGGGAGGTCTCATGAGAGCAGAGTAGAGGGGCAGGATCACCTCCTTCAACCTGCATAATTGAACTTTTTACATATATGTAAAGGTTTAGGGGACTTGCCATTAGAATTGATCAAATTAGACCATTTATTTTATTATTCCTCCTTAATTTTTTTCTCTTTTCTAAATGAGTTATTTTTGCAAAGAGCATTGGTAACTGTTTCAAGCATTTGGAACAAGTTGCATTGCATCAGCAAGTAATACCTGGAG
Source organism: Myiopsitta monachus (assembly GCA_017639245.1). Lineage (NCBI taxonomy): Eukaryota > Metazoa > Chordata > Aves > Psittaciformes > Psittacidae > Myiopsitta > Myiopsitta monachus. The sequence continues at coordinate 15,798,691 of CM029921.1, read as the reverse complement.
TTTTTGCTTCAGAAGGTTTACATGTTTCATTACTAGTGTTTTTTAAGCAAAGTGTTCAGCAGTTCTGGTTTCTGAGGCCAGTGGACTGTTGGCCCTTCTCCCTAACCCAGGAGGAGTTGACACCACGCCCAGAGTCTGAAGCAGCCTCTCTTCTGCAGAGTTAAATTTATGACTTGGATGTAAGACTTGCTGCTTGGCCTACCAAAGAAATCAAGAGGCTCCCTGTAGATTCACTCCTCCTAAGGCAGGAATAATTTGACTCCTTCCCAGTCATGTCTTGATAGCTGGTCCCTCTGCCTTTTTCTTTGAAGGGCGGTACACGCTACTTGTGGGCTTGTAGAGCTATGGAATTTGTATGGACTAGTCCTTTCATATATCATACACTGAAATTCATGAAAAAAGGAATTAAGTGTATTCTTGGACCTTGCAAATGGTCATTTGGGGCTGGTAGGTCAGTTTCTAGTAAGGCTCTAAAGAAAAACACTTGAAGAGCCAAGCATGGTGTGGATGAGGAAGTGGAGAATGCTGTTCATTGTTTTCAGAGACACCTTATGTGCAGAAAGATGATGGATCTCAAACACATACATTTGTGTTTTGGTAAAAAGTTGCCTTAACTTTATAAGGCACAGAATGCTGTCTAGTGAAAATGGAGCAAGGCATATTAGTTCACCTGATCATGCTACTGCTGCTGTACAGTTTAGGCACGACACCTAGATTGCACCCCACCACCTTTGGCATATGCGTCTGTCAACACATACCTGCATGTATGTATACTCTGTCGTAATTAGCCAGAGAGGTGTTAAGGAGAAGGAAACACGCGGTTTGTATCCCATTAAGGAGCTGATCTAGTCATTGTGGGTGCAGGCTTCCTGTAGATTTTGTATGAACTGCATCAAGCTCTGTATTTCATAATGGCTTATCCCTCAGGAACGTATTCTGTCCTCAGGTTGCTTTGGAAATTGGCAATTCAATATTGTAGTCGACCTTGCACTTGTGATTCCTGGAAGTAGTTTTGTTGAAGTGCTGCTATCTCCATTGTCTGTGGTTATCAAGACAAGAAAATCTTGTCCATTCCTTTGAATGTGAGAGAAGTAGGGCAGTCAGTACCTTGAAGGATGGAGAGAGTGATATTTTTAGTTTTCCATGAGTAACAAAAAGGTAATACTGTTTGTCATGCTGTCCTGTTGTATCTTTCTAACCCTTCAGTTTATGTTAGTATGGTTACAATTATCAAGAATCCTGATGCTATCTAGATGATTACACAAATTGAAGTTGCTGAGCCTGTGGAACCTCTTTTGAATATGATCTTGCTTGAGATCCAGAGAGTAGAGATTTTAATAGCTTGCCCTTAATACTCCTAATAAATCACAAGTTGAAATGACTAGTTTACCTCATAGAAAGATGAGAATCGCTCATTGCCGCTTCTTCCAAGAGTTGCCTCACTTGTTCTGAATTTGGAAATATTTCCAGTGGGCTGGAAATACTTTCTGTATTGCTAGATTAGCCATGCACACTTCTGCTATGAAGGCCAAATCAGGATTCCTTTAATTCTAAGACTTTAGTGTATTTCTGCTAAGCAGTTTTCTGTGAGGTTTGCTCTGGGCTGCACTGTTGGGGTGCTGCATGTTTCCATGTGCATCCATTTATTTTCTTTGAAGGAATCAGTTCAAACAAAGGAGTAGAAACTTCTGGGGAACAAATGACCTACATAAAAGTGATGATAGGCTCACAGTCTAAGAATGTGAGCTGCAAGCAGTAACCATTTTGCAGAACGCCTATCTTGTCAGTAAGTGCTTATGGAGTCTTTTAATATAGGTGTCCTTTTAAGGGTCCTATAAAATAGATAGTTTTTAAGCACAGGTTAGAGCCCCTATTCTTTCTAGTTTAGAAGTTGGTTGCTAATCCCAGCTGAGCCTTCCACAATCATAGAATCATTGAGGTCTTTTTTTTTGATTAAGATAATTCAACTCTAAATAAAAGTAGTCCACAAATATAGAAACCAAATAAATTCAGTGCAAGAAAAAAGCCCAGTGTTTTTCAAAAGGAATTGAAAAACAGTTTAGTTGCAAGACTTCCAAAGGCTGTTGCAAAAGGGGCAGCTCTTAAAGAAATGAGATAAATACTGAAAGATGTGATTTAATTATGCAGTAATTCTTATTATTCAGAAATACAATAGAAGTAAAAAAGCTCACTGAGTCACATACTATTTTCAAGCTCTAGAAGAGCAATGAAGTGATGTAAACCAGAAGAATAGGGGAGAAACTGAGCAAGCTTTCAGGGAAGAAGATTTAACTTTGCCACGTGATTCCACATAAAGAACTGCAGGAACATGAGGGAGTGGAATAAGAGATGTAATCGTATAGGGGCCATTTGCTCCCTGTGTGACCTTGGACAATCAGCTCTGTGAGCTTCATTAAATGGAAGTAGGCAAAAAGCAAGCTCAAATACAGTGCTGTCACTTAACTGCAGTTTCTGCAGTAATCCTCCAAAGAGAAGGAAGCTGAGCCTTCCAGCTTCCCAACAACAAAACCAAAAGCCGCTGAATATGAATGTTTCTTAGTATCATCCTCTGTACTTCACTTTAGTCAGGTGAATATTCCAAATACATGAGAGACTGCTGAAGTTTCAGAAGTAAGCATGTATAAATACGATTGAAGAATCAAAGTCTAAAACAAAGCAGCAAATAAATCGGAGTGCTGTTTACTTTAGGATTTTTTGTTGTCTGCTCCCAGTAACCAGATGTGAGGTCTATAGGTTAGCATAAAAACCCCAGAACTCCTGTACCATCAAACGTCTCAAAATACACATAGGCTTGCTGGCTGGCTGACTGACTGACTGACAGGAAGTATATATTTGTTAGATCTGCAGACTTTCTGACCTTTATTAAAAGCAATAATAGGAGTCATGACTTGTATAAAAATGGCATAATCTGATCCTACTTACTGGTTGTTGACTTCTGAAAGTGCAGTGCCCTCTTGTAATTTGCCTTCAAACAGTCTCAGCATTTCAGAGAAGGAAGCAACAAAAGCTAAGTGAAGACAGTAAGCTTTGCTACCATCTCATTTGCTTGTTTTATGGCTTTTCCAATGGTTATGCACTGGCCAAGCATGCTCACCTCAGCTTATTGGAAGAGGGCTGTCCCACAGCTTAAGTGTCCAAAATCAAAATCTAAGAAGGAAGACAGGCTCTGCTGAATATCAAATCCATCAACGCTGATAATCAGAGCCGATAGCACTGTTGCTAGTGTTTTAAACTTAAAATTACCTTTCTGAGGCTTAGGGAAGCAATAAGCATCACAACCACAATCCTGAAGTAATGTCACCTTCTTTCTCTTTTTTTGTATTTGCTGATATTTAATGGCTGGTTGCTGGAGTTTCCCATAATTTTATAGAAGATAGTCTCCTCATGTAATTGCCTCATTCACTTTCCAAAGGACCATTTTAGTCCACATTAAACAGCCAGGAAAAATCACAGTCTGTTGTAAGGCTTTTTTGTCAGTTCTTCTTCAGTGAAGTGTGACCACACAGTTCATTGGCTTTGGCAGTGCAACCAAACTAAGATGATCCCATCTCCTGATACTAATTCCCACAAGTGGCTGAAGAGAAGGTGTTATGAAGGAAACCTCTGAAGCTGACTTCACCACGAATGAGAATTGTGTACCAATATCCATGGGAGCAGCAAAAGGTGAAAAACTAAGACTTAACTAACATGAGATGATTTCAAACTAATCTCCAAAATATATCTGTGCTTCTCACCTAACCCAGTTTAAACATTCAGCCTGTAAGTTGAGCAGATGCTAGATCCCACAGAAGTGTATGTTGTTGATGTCTGCTTTTTCTGCTCATACATTTTAAATAAAATAAGTTTTGAGATTTTGCAGGTTTCTTGCCTGTGAAATCCACTGTATATGCTTACAGTTATTAATATATTACAGCAGCATTATGAAAGCTGTGACATCGCACAAAAACTTTGGGTATCCTACCATGTAAAAATAAACTGTTCAATGTGATTACTGTTGGTCTTACAATTACAGTGTAATTTCTTCAATAGCATCTATCCAAAAGACATGTTATGTTTTAAAGCTCTGTAGGTTAACTCCTGACTGTTGATGGGAATTTTGCTATTCTACCCTTTTTCATGTGATGGTGAAAGATTATGTTCTGTGATACTCAGATTTGTACACCTGGAAGGGGAATTGTATGAAGCTGTGGTCATATACAGAATGGGAGAGCTTGTTGTTTGTGTGCCTCTGGGTGCTTAACTTTGTATAGCGTATAGCCAGCAGCAAAACATGGTGCATCATTTTACATAAATCTCTGAAAATAGGATTATTAAAGTGTTGATGTTACTACCTAAATGTCAGTAAAATGAAATCTAGCTCTTTTGTGAAAGCATATTAGTGGGCATTACTTAGTGTACTGGAAATCATATAATCATAGAATAGTTAGGGTTGGAAAGGACCTTAAGATCATCTAGTTCCAACCCCCCTGCCATGTGTATTATATATTTATAATGAAGGAAACCAATTTTGTTTGCCTTTTCACTTCTGTAAGAAAAGATGGTTTTAAAGAGGGGTATTGTATAAACAGATTTATGTGGAGTTTGCTTATATATAGCTTGTGCAAATGGCAATCTAGGAAAGCAATAAACAATAGCAAAAGTACCTACAGTTTTGCATCATCATTGGTTCCTTTTAATCCTCTGACACATTTGGAATGGAATGGAATGGAATAGTTAGGGTTGGAAAGGACCTTCAGATAATCTAGTTATGAACTGTATTCTAATTTACTCGCATCTCATGCTTTAAAATTGTGGAACCAGCTTCTTAACCTTTGCTCAAACACTTCAAATCTTCAGTGTCAATAGCTCAGATTTATACTTGAATAACACAAGAACAAAAACAAAAAACCTGATCTCACTGTGATTTTTCTCAATTTCCTGAAATTTGAAGTGTATGAAAATCTGTTATTTGCAGAAGTAATGTGATTAATGCTGACTAAATTGTCTGTATGAATTCAGTTTGTTGTCAAGAGTTGTTTTATTGTTAATTGTGAAAACATACAATTTTAATGTATATTTAGACTATTATGAAAATCTACTGTCCTCACAAAAATATGTATTTGAGACGTAAGAGATAAGTAGCTATAAATAAGCAAATACCAATTTCTTAATGGGAAAGACAGGCAATGTTTACACTTTTCAGTTGTTCCCAGGCAGACCTAATGCTCTGTGTCTGTCCTCATCTCTTCCTTATTTCCTAGTTCAAGCACTCTTTGCAATCTTGTATGTGATCTGAAACTGTGCTGGGAAACTGGCTGTCTCTGTTTCTAATGACATCAAATACTTCTTCAAAATTTCCCATTAGAAGAAATATATTCAGTCACTCACCGAAATGGGTCACAGCAGGGACAACCCAGCATCTGAACGTTGAGACTTTGTAGTTTTCTTTGCCACCTATGAATGCTCGGATGGCTGGCAAGGAACTCCCCAAAACCTTGGCAACAGGACTGCTGGTTATGATGGCTGGAGTGCATAAATCCTACTAAAAAACTACAGCTGCCTTTGGTGTAGGGCTCACTGAAAGCAGGCTGGGCTGAATTTCCTACAGAAGACAAGTGTTGCACAGCTGCTCTGGCTGGCATGCCAGTGGTGTGGCAGCACTAAGGATGGAGATTTGCATGGCAGCCACTTCAGGGGTGTGATACTGCTTGCTGGGATGAGTAGAGTAGATGACAGCAGATAGGTACTTTAGCATTTTCATCCCTGTGGTTTAAGTTTTCTGTAATTCACATGTGAGACCAGACTTTCTCAACTCTAGCAAGGTTCTGCTTTTACATGCTTCAAGATCGTGATATGACATAATGTAGTTGTTGAAGCCCTGGGGTCAGGTAAGTTTCAGAAGACAAAGATGGAGAGGCATTGAGGGGCAGTCTAGGATCCCTTACTCATCCTGTGCCAAATCCAGCAATACTTACTCATGTCAAATGATTTCAATTACTTGCACTTCAGGTTCATCCCTTTAATTTCAGTAGGAGCGTTTCCCCTGAAAAAGGACTGCATAATTTGATTTCCTTCAGTGCTAATTTCTCAATTTAATCAGCTTGCTGATTAAGAATCCATCAGTGTTGGAGGGATTTGGGGGAAGGAATGCTCTCATTCTTTCATTGTTGTTGAATATAGTCACATGAAGCACCTAAATATAAACAGATGTCCATTTTTAAGAAGTCAGCATATTTCTGAAATTTAATATTTTTGTTAGCGTCACTGACAAATTTTATTGCAGAACATTCAATCTCTGGTTTGTGTTCAAACAATATTAAGAGATTGTTGCTGTACTGAAATTTGGAGAGTTTTCAATAAGATCATTCTGCAGCATTTACTTGCTTATTTAGTCAGTATCCTGACTGGCAGAAACTGGAATTACAGAGTTCCTTTGGCTACTGCTACTCACCTTGGGGAATGGGGTGGGGTGAGTGACCCATGGTTTGTCTTCTCCTTTCCTGTTGCGCAGAGAATGAGATGGCTCTGCGCAACTGTGTTCTCCTTTGCATCAAATCTGTATAGGAAGCAAGAGGGTTTAAGTCAGGGCTTTGAAGCATAAACAAGGGACCTCTTTGTGGAGGGTGGTGGCTAGGTGGAGTGTCTTGGCAATGCATAGTCTTTTTGACCATGCAAGGGTCAAACAGACATAGGGACTGGGTTCGAGTTCTAGAGTAGGAGCACAGGGAAAGCCTGAGCAAAATGAAACATGAAGAAATGCTGAGTTTTTTAAGATTCGTTAGTTACTGGTTCAGCAAAGCAATATTTCAATATTTTAAGTGTGTATGTGGGTAAGTCAAAACCAGTATGTTTGGTTTTGTGTATGTATATGTTTTCTCAGATGACTATCCACTACAGTTGAGTTTGAGTAGCTCCTATTAAAATCAGTGGTAGTTGCCTACAAAAATATTTGCAGTCATTTCTCTTGCATCTTTGCAGTGTCCTCATTTTAAAGAAAAAAAAATGGAACTTTTTCCAAGTGATAATAGCTAAGTTGGAAAGTTTAAGTTGAAAATGTCAAAGGTCCTGTTGTCTGGGGACAGTAACTTTTGTTGCATAAATCTGCATTTGGCAAGATGGAAAGTCATTATGGTTAGCTGGGCTGTGACACGTTTAGCCCTTCTGTGACTTGAGTTCTGTTTTCATTTGGGGTGGGAGCTGGGAAGAGAGCGAAGATGCAGCATATGCAGGAAGGAGGTGAACTTCTAAATAAAAAGCTTTGGTTTTCTTTACTAGAATAAAACATCTTGCTGGAAACAGTGTACATTAGTCACTGGAAATTAAAGAAGATATTTGAAAAATGTTGAATCTCTCTATGAAAATCAGTTTACAAGTCATCAGTGTATCAAGTCTCCTTGGGGGATTGTAGGAACACTGGATAAAATCAGTTTAAAATGTGCTCAGATTATACTTGCAATAATATTCCTGCCTAAAACAGCTGCAGATAGAATTGATGCTGTGTCTTCTGCGTAAAGATGAAGATTTGTGTGCAGTGTTCCTTCTCAGGAATCCTTGCCTTTAAAAGCTGTTTTGAAGACCCAGATGCCAATTTTATTATGCTTTCGCAGTCTGAATGCTATTTCACTCTGAACATAAGTCTGCGTTGATCATTTTGATATAATGTCAGCTATGATGCTACCCAGTGTTAGGGAGCAGAAGATTCAACCTGTCTGGGTACTCATTTGGCTCTCATCACAGTACTATGTGAACACCTTGGCAATTATAGATGTAAATCTGTGCGAAGGGAAGACCTATCCTCATTTTCTGGTTTGTAATTTATAGAACACGGCTGGTTACTATTTTGTCCAATGCAATAAAGCAAGTCTTAGCTATGGCAGGGTCTAATACAAAGCATCCTACCTAAAATGCTATTTATTCTATTCTTATTTATCATTGTTGATGCCATTTAAGGAGAAACCAAATTTCATGATTAATTTAACTCTTACAACTATAAATGAGTCTAAACACTAAGGAGAAAGAGTTCTATCTTACTAATGTTGTAAGCATTTTGGAAATGACTGAAATCATCTCAACTGTTTTCAGTGTAAATACAAAAGAAAATGCAAAAGAAAAATACTATTAATTGCTCATCTTTGCTGTTAGCTAGTTGAATTTAAACTAAGCACATTGAATGAGCAGCCATCCTTCTTTCTATTTCTAGTACTGCTGCATTGTGCCAAACCACACGTCAGTGCCATCATCACCCTGTCCACAATCGCTACCAAAATGGAAGTGATTGTCTTTCAGTGGAAATAAAATATTAGTTCAAGAATTATTTTCTGACTCCAATTATCTTCTAACACATTTTGCTCAGTGGAAATACATTTTATTCACATCTCATTCCCATGAGCTATCCTTATTGTCTATTGATTCTTAAAGAGATTCTGTGGGAACTTTCTGTGAGTTTGTATTTGCTGTTGCAGAGTGAAATTGTGGCCTCGTACTTAGAGATGTTTGCAAATGGAAAGAGATACCTTGCATCCATAAAATCGTCTGACCAAGCACATGCTGACTGGAGGTTCAAGAGAGATGGCAAATAATAGAAAATATTTAGAAGATAAACAGGTTTAAATGACTATATATATTGTAAAACATAGTTAAATGTGTACGCATTTGCATCTGATGTTCTGCTAGTTCTGTTGTGTTTTTTTTTCCTGGAGTTTATACAGATAAGTCAGTCTATAGGTCCTTCCGTCTGCATTCTCATACTCTCTTTCAAAACTGACATATTTGATCTCAATTTCTGTCAATTAGCTTGTTACTCTGAAGTCTGTTTTTGGAAATGGAGAGGCAGCCCAGGTACTGAGTCTTGTGTGTTGTATACGTAGTGTACAGGAACTGAAATCTAGCCAAAACTCAGTGTTAGAGAACTGATCTGGTGTAAGAAATACCTCCTAGAGCACCAGGGCTGTGTATTACTCTTTAACCATCCTATATAACAGGCTATGCTACTCTACATCATTACTTATGGCATAACTTAAAGCTTAGATGGTGTTAGAATTGGGATAAGGGCCATCTTTCGTAATGAGGGAACCAAAACAGTTTTCCTGATGCATCTGTGCAACTCAGGGCAGTGCACATTTCTGAATCAGGCCCTCATCTGCACTATAAATGTTCTGATGTTAAATATCTTGCAGTATGTCTGCGGCAGATAGCTGTCTACAGTAATTCCCAGTTGTAACTAATGCATCTTCCTATTTAATATAGAGTGTAGTCAAGGAAAATGCCTCCATATGTTTTGAATTCTCTTGCATCTTCACTAGATTTATCAAGAGTATGCTATTAATTTAATATATGATTTTGTTCTACATTTGTGTTCTGTATAAGCCGGTCAATATACACGCAATAAACTTTGGTATAGTTGGTGTCAGCGTATGCAAGGTTTATCTAGCACAAGTACTTGGTAGGGTCACTGTCCTTGGGTATATTGTAACAGAAGCTCACCAATGTTTTAGAGAGCTGCAAAATTCAAAATATTTATTTCATCAATAATCTCCATCTCAGAATACACCTGAATAGGTCATTTGCTTGGCACCCTCTGTTGTCCAGTAATTATCAATTCCGGAAGGATGGCAGCTAGTGCAACTTGAGAGAGTGTTTTGCCTCTGACTTTCCTGTTTTTCTTTGAAGACAGAGTCATTGCACTAGATACAATCCTCCTGTTCCCTTGCAGTGGTAGGGTAGCACCAGTTCATGTCTATGCTCTTTTTTCAGGGTAGTGCATTTTAGAATTTAGGAGAAAAACCGAATAAAAAAAGAGTATGGATTGAGTATGGATATTTAATTGCTTTTACTAGTCTGGGTATTGAGTAACAGTGCAAAACCTTCTTGTGTTAATTGTGAAGAGAAGCGCTGGATGTTTTTTCCCCAAAATCCTTGATTACTTACTATGGTTTGCACATCACATTGAGTAGGCTGCTTAAAGGACTTACCCAGCTTATTTTGAGCAGGCAGTAATTTGGAAGGGAGAGGGTGACCTGCTGAAAGCTTGTATGTATACAGTTTTAAAGTGTCTGAGCCAGTACAGCATGGTCTCAATGAAAAATGGGTAATTGTTAACTTCAGCTTTTGTATAGCTACTTATTTACTAAAAGAGAGGTAAGACAGAGAGTGTGATTCAGTATTGTTCACTACACTGTTTTGCTGAAGTTTCTCCTTCTTTCCCCCTCAGATTCTTTACAGTTAGTAAAGCTACCTCTGCTATTTCAGCACAAATGGTTTCTTCCTCCATAAGGTCTGTACCAGGTGAGCCCTAAACCACAAAATGTGCTTGCTGTTCATTTTTGGATAATATTAGTGAACAGCTTACATATTTGGCGGCAGTCTTTTTGCCAAGCTAGTAAGAATTCCTGCATTACTATGTTGCATTGACTCCAACATCAGTAGGGGTGGGGAGAAAAGCTTTAGCAAATTTGAAGAGAGCTGTATGAAGGTGTGCCCCTCTTTCCATGCTACAGTAATGAACATTAATTGATACAGACATTAAAAAATGACTTTCACATTTCAACATTCATTCCCTCTCCCCCCAGTTGCTGTGGGAAGAATGAATGTAACTAGCCTAGACACGGTTTATTAACGTAGCTTTCTTGAGGGTTTGGAACCATTTTTGCAATGTCCCACATCTCCACTAAAATTCTGTATTGGTTTGTGTCTTGTAGCCCTGGCTGCATGGACGCCAAGCAATAGGCTAATCTGCCTCACACATTCCTTGTAAGCTGATTATAAGTTGTGGCTTAAATGCCTTAAAATTACGTTTCACAAAAGTGAGATCTTCAAAATGGTTCTGATGCTTTCACAGAGAAGTAACTGTTGGCTACTGTGATATGAAAACTAAAAAGTGATCTTTAAGCAAACATGCTCCTTTATGATGGTAACAATTATGTTACCATTCAAGAGAAGGATTTTCTAGTTTTGAAGGGTATATTTAACTACCAGCTCATGCTGATAAATAAATACCAGCTCATGCTGATATTTTTCATTATTAGAGATCCATGGCTTGACCTCCAGCATCCTATCAAGACACTGATACTGAGATGACTCAAGGGGTGAATCTGAGGTCGATAGAAACAAAGGTTTTCAGAGTATGTAAGATGCTTTGAAGTAGTTGCAACATATTTCATTAATTAAGTCTAATTTTCTTATAAACTAAGAAAATTATGGATAGCAACCATTAAATCAACAGCCTGAAACCCAAATATATGTGTTTGATGTTATCTGGGCATTTGTTCCTGCAGTTACTGTATGGGATGTTTTTGGCATAATGGTGATAATATTTACAGAAGGATTTTTAAGTGTTCATGCTTACATTGCTCTTACTCTGTTAGACTTACAGCTTTACACGGATCAAGTGAAAATGCTTTCCATACACAGTTTTGGTGACAGGAATCTATGTACTTTATTTACACTTTCTGCTGGAGGTATCATTTGCAGGACTCTGAAATCTCACAATTTACTGCCTTCAAGAACCAAAACCCGACCTATCAGAAATATTTTTACAATTGAGAGCTAATAGTCCTTGGTGAGATGCTCTGGGGCAGAGCCCAGCCAGATGCAAGAAAATCATCTTTCCTTCTCATTTTTGAACTCTGAACATATGTGTATCTTGGACTGTGCTTGAAAATTTGCATGTCTTTGGGGAGAGGCCACAGTGTGAAGTTTATTCATGCAGAAACTGCTGTGTACTGCTTGTATTAATGGTAACAATTTCCTTAATGATAAACAACATAATCTCAAAGTTTACTGTATGACCGGAAAAATATTTTGAAGGAAAGCTGCTGCTGTATCATAAGTAGGGACTATGGAAGAAGGAATTAGTCAATCAATAAATGCAGGAAGGCCTGTGTGGTCTGTGAGACTGTAGGTTAGGAAATTGAACCCTTTAAAAGAGTACAGGGACTTCATTCAGTTTATAGTACTGCCAATCTCCAGTGGTGGAGGTTCTGCAGTCTCCTTAATGAAACGGTGCTTAATTAATCCTTCCAGTTGAAATTTTTCTGTGAAGTATAATATTATAGCATCAATCTTCCATGCTGCAACTTTGGCCCATCGTCTCCTGTGCATTTCACAGTGCACATGGGAACGCTTTTACACCCTTCTGTACATTATCTCTCTGAGATACTGACATCCCCTTTGGTTTTTTTTTCAAAGTGGTACCATGATTTGAATCTTCCCTCTTTGGACATGTTTTCTAGAGCACTGTCTCCTCTGCATGATTTTCACATGTACCTGTGTCCAGAAGTGGATGCAGTGCTCTGGCTGAATGTGAGAGCTACTGATGCCATTTGCAGACTACCTTCTGTTTTATGCCTACTTGTACAATAGTTATTTTTGGTTAACTTCACCCCTTTGATGTCTCATGTTAAATGAGATCCACCATCACTGCTCCAGATTCCTTGTGTAATTACTGCTTCTGCATTAGTTACTCAGGCTGTGTTTGTGCAGGTGGTTGTTCTGTTATAAATGAAGGATATTGCACCGATCCCTATGACATTGCATCCCACCTTTTCAGACCTTTCCCCAAGCTGTTAGTATTTTTTTTGACCTGTAATCCTTCCCTCCATATTCTTGTTGCCTTTCCCAGCTTGATGTTACCTGTAAATACAATCTTTCTATCTCATCATCTACCTCATACATGAAAACTTAAATTGGAACAGTACTTAGGAAAGATCTTGCAGATTCTCACTCAACAGATATCAAAACCTAGCCAGTGAACTACTTGAGTGTAGTCTTTGAACCAATTCGGCACATATCCTATAGCATTTTCTTCTAGACAATATTTTCCTAGTTTGAAGAATCATCCAACACCTTAGAAAATCCAAGCTAAATTGCAGCCACCAGTTCTGCACACAGAGCCTGTTTGTAGAAGAAAATTAAATGGGTTTGACAAGATTTTTCATCTTGACAAATCTATACTGATTGCTACTGCTGCCTTGATTATTTTATGGGTGTTTATGAACAGTGGGTTTGAGTTCTTGTGGAGCTTTTCCAGGAAATGAAACTGAGTTGACTTGTTAGGCATTTTTTCAGCTCCTCCTTGGTCTGCATTTTGCAGCTCAGAAACTATTGGTCCATTTCTAGTTTACTGGCATCTGACACACCCTCCATAATCCTCAGAGATAACAACTGCTCTGAGATTGCCTCAGTAATTTCTGCAAGTGCCTAGGGGTGGGTGCATTGGTCCTTCCTTCTCTAGGCACCCCAGTTTTATATGCAGGCAGCATGGCCTGTTGTGTGAGCACTTGAAGGTCTGATGGCAAAACCTACAGTATCAGCTCTTTTCATCTGTCTCAAAAAAGCAAATGCTCAGGGAAAATATGGGGGATGAAAGAAGAAAGTTGCCACATACTTTGTTTAGAGTATCTAGTTCTATTTATTTCATATAACGATAATCCAGCAAAATTGCAGGTAGAAGGGCACATCAAATGGGAAAGCACTCTGGTATGCAGCTTCCCTGCAGTGGTGGCTGCACCCTCCTCAGAAACAAGCCTCATAGCCCAGTTCTGGGCACCCTAGTGCCATGCTAGGAGGCATGGGATTTAGGTAATGCCACAAATGAGTGAGATAGAGCATAATTTCGTGGGGCAAAACTCGCAACATGAAAACAGTATTTTATCAGACACTAATTTTCCCTTAGCTGAGAGAGATACAGGAGGTGAGGAGAGAACTTAATAGTTGTTACTCTGAAGTCCAATGGCTAAGAGCACAGGGGCTAGTAGTGCTAGGAGCAGAGCTAGTGGAGACCAGCTGCCATCATCAAGGAGCAATAACTAGCTCCCCAGTGCCTTCCAGTCAGATTTTTGTCAGATCCAAGTTCACTGAGTTGGTACCTTTCAGTTTTCTGCAGAGGTCATCAGAGCATGAAAAATTTAAAAACCTTAAAAAAAGATCAGAAGCAAAGGTACTAAGAAATCTTGAGTCTCCACAGTGATCACCATAGCCTTTTATATAAAACCCATCTAAAAATACTCCACAGTGATCACCATAGCCTTTTATATAAAACCCATCTAAAAATACTCCACAGTGATCACCATAGCCTTTTATATAAAACCCATCTAAAAATACACGTAACGTGAACCCAAATCTCCAAACACTGAATGTTTAGTTCTTTACCAGAAGGAGAGCAGCTTTCAAGTTAACTGACTGTGCTTCAGGTCACTGGCATCCTAGTGAAAACATTGCTCTAAAGAACATGCTTTTTTTTGACTAATGTTTATGAGAATGTAGGAAATAAATATCTTTGAGTATGTAAATCTAAGCACAGAATGTTTTAACTACTTCTTAAGAATTTATTTGCCTATTAAAGGACTGTGGCAGGAGGCCATAAAAGTACACTCAGGATGTTTTAGACTCAGTAAGAGCTATATTAATATTTAAATAAGTACAAGCCTCTTCGAGTATTTCAGAAGCATTCATCACCCCATAATAGTAATTTACTTAAGTCAGTCCGTAAGCCTGTAATGCTCAGTCAGAACATAGTGATACGTATTTCCTAAGGGGCAGTGATAGTCAATATGGGGCTGACTTTTAGCTGCTGTTTGTTTCTGATTTTGTTGTTTCTCCAGTGGCTCCTCAGGTGATAATTTCTTGGGCGTGTCCCAGAACAAAGAAACTTCAGTTACAAGCCCTTAAAAAAAAGAGGTTTAATCTCCTCTCTGGCTTTGCCTATTGATATGTACATGTGCTAAGGATCCTGTGTATAAAGAGTATAGAAGTAGGTGCTTTCTTTTAGTTACAAAGCTTTCATATGTAGCCCAAGTTACAGCTTCTCTCCTTGGCTGTGAAAATGGGAATCTCAGACCTTGCCTGTTGGCAGCAGGAAAATAGCTCAGCTGAATGTAAGACATATTTGCATTAGTTTACACACAGGTGATGGTATAATAGCAATACATTCACTGCATGTTTGGTTCAGGACTCTGGTATCTGTGGCTTCTGTGGCTTCCCATCAATGTAACTGGGCATCACAGAGAACCAAAATAATATCAGTGCTTTTTTGTGGATTCTGAAACTGAGACTATCATATCAGGTTGATTTACTGGGTCTACACACCAGCTCTTGCCCTCACTCTTGAACCTCCTTCTGTGTTTTTCCCTTTAGACCTTGATTTCATTGGCACAGACAGATGCATACCATTAAAGAATCCACATACCATCCTTTCTCAGTAACAACTGTCTTGTCTTGTCTAGGTGCTGGAGCTTTTCACAAAACCTTATTTTATCTACAGTTCGCTTCTGAAGAAAAGAATAATGCTTAATAAAGCAAACTTGTAATAATTGCGATTTTAAAAGGTGGCTTATTTGCAGATTGCATAAATCCACAACGTGTTCATTTAGTTTATACAACCACAGGTAGTGGATTCTAAGTTTGTATTCATCAAAGCTGCCATGTTCATGTCATCACTGAAAACTGTAAATGACAAGGTTATCAGCCTGATTTATATGCAGTGATTTGCAATCTGTTAATCAGTCCTCAATCTGGATTTGTAGAAAAAAAGATGTGTTCCAGTCACTTTTTCTGGAGAAAGCAGTGATAAAAAGGCAGGGGATGATAAGTATTATTATAGGTTGTTATGATCCAAAATTATTTGTCTGGGAAGTCTTGGCAAATTCAGTCTGTTTAAAGAAACTAATATATAAATAAAAATGGTGTATTATTATTGTTGACTATTATTATTGTCTGAGTTGCGTAATTAAAGTAACATGAAAGATGATTATACAAAGATTTTAAAAATATACTGTGTTATTTCTTGTAAGACATGATGTTACAGTTTTATTTTTTAAAGATAAAATGTTAGATTTCTTCCTCCCCTCAGCTCACAGAAGCATAACTTCAGGAGGCATTGTGACTTTAATGCAAGCTGTACTTTTCAGAGCAAGTTTGGTTTAAGAAAGATTTGTTGCCAGTCATGCAACAAAAGGAATTGAAAAGCTGTCTCATTCTGTACAGGAGCTTGATAGCAAGAAACTGCAGCATTGTGTTCCCTCCTCCTGTCACATTTGGTTTCTTGGTAATTTTTAATCTTCATGATAAAGAAAGTTTAGGATGCACTTGAATAAGGAGTAACTTCTTACATATGTAAAAGCGTGCCATTAGTTTCCATGAAAACTCCAATGGTACACAAACATGAGCAAGACTTTCTGTGGACCCTTGTTAGTTTTATTAAATACTAGATATCTGGATATTATATTAATGATCTTTTAATGAAAAGCATTACTTTGGGAATCTTTAGTGTTCAAATACTGAGTTCATTTTTTAATAAGATAGAGACTTCTAAGGCATTTAACTTTCTGAGCATAAACATACTCCCTTAAGAGGTGACTGAAATAAAGCTTTTGTCTGGAATCTTGCTGGGGGTTTCACAAGCCCAAACTTGAATCTCCTTTCTTCCCATCTACCTTTGGCATTTATTATTCTGAAGTGTGACATGAACTCCTTCTTCAGTAGAATTGATTTGAATAAAACTGGCCACACACTGTGGAAAGTCTGAAGGTAGGTATTGGAGGTATATTAACTACTCTTCCAAAGCATTGATTTTATACAACAATTTTACATTATTGTTGGCTATTAGTCTGCTGATGGAGATAGAATCATATTTCAAGATACAGATGTGGATGCAAGCTGAGATTTCAGAGGCCAGTGAAATTTTAAGAGTCAAACAGAAATACGTAGCTGTTTTAGATTTTAAAGACAGACAGAAAGCAGTTTCAAGCTCTTTCAGAACACCCCAAGCTAATAGCAGTTGGGACTGATAGCTCTCAGCCTCCCTCAGGAAGTGGTCAGCACTTCATGGGATGGAGAACATTATGGTATTTTCCAGATGAGAAATTGCACTGCATGTAGCAGGTTTTCTTCTCTGATTAGTGCCAGAATAAAAAAAATATAAGGCTAGAGGATGAGATCATATGGGTTTGTTGTATTTTTTTCCTGCAGCTTTGGCTTTAACAATATGTTCCCTAAATGTTTTTATTTTATTTTTAATAAATTCTATATAATATCCCTGCAAGAGAAGCCATCTTTCATGAAATCCTAATAGCCTATGTTTTTCAAACTGTTTCTAGGGGATCTCAAGGCATACAGTTTGTAGGTGGTTGATTTAATCAGATTTACAAGAATTAGCCAGTTATGTGAGCAAAAGAATAAAACAGTGAGGAGAAAACTTCCCTACCCATTAGAATCACCTGTGTTTGATATTTTGGACACTTCTTCACCCATCCTATTACTAGGGTTTTACTGATAAAAATTTAGCTGTTGCTGGATTTAAAGGGAAGCAAAAAGTTTTGAGCTTAAGCTGTTTTCTTGTCCTTACCTAGAAACATTTTCATAATTATGATCGTACACACTGGGAGCTGTTACTCAAGGCTGCATCAGAAGTGAAGCCTACATGAATCCGCTATTTCCTGGCTGTTGTGAGGGCCAGAGAGTGCAAGTCAGTGTGGCTGCTGTGCACTTAATGCAAAGTGTGAGTGATGGCTTGAATGGAACTGCCATCTCCTGGCTGTTCGAAGGGCCAGAGAGTGCAAGTCAGGGTGGCTGCTGTGTGCTATATGCAAACTGTGAGTGATGCCTTGTAAATACACATAATTGCCTTTTAAAAAAACCTTTTCTCTCTAAGACCTTTAACCTGTGTTCGCATAGAGCAGTGGAGACATCCAGCGGCCAGTGTCTTCAGTGACTGACAAATGGCAGTCTACATTCTGACTAACAAAGGAAAGGCTGATGTGAAAACCCGCATGTTTAGGAAATGGTTTGGTGGATTTAAAGGGGTACAAGTTTTGAGCTACTATTAAACATATAACTTGTGGCAATTCTATTGAAGCCAACAGTATTCAGGTACTCATATAAACCACCTGATTAAGTGCTTTACTGAACTGAGGCCAACAGCACATTGACATCTATAGTTTAAATTGTTATGAGTGAACACATCTTGAAGATTTTGTAGACAAATATGTATGTATTTATTTAAACTTCAAATGAAAAACTCGATTTTGAGCACCAGTTGAAGAAAATCATTATTAACAAAGAAACAGCAAAGGCAAGGAACTGAGAGTTATGTTGTGGTTTCCCAAAGGGTTTTACTAGACTTCAACAGTGATCAGAGGATACAGAAATACCCTCAACTGGGAAAGACTGGCTACCTTGGGATATGAAGCAGGTACAATTGTTTATAGATGCTTTATTTAATTATGGCCCTGTAATCATGTTTGCAGGATTTCACCAGTGCCTGTAAAAGCTGTAATCAAAGCAACATCATCTGAACCCCAGTGCCGAAAATATTTTAAATATCTATGAAGTAATGAACATGAAGTAATAAACATCAACAAAACAAAAAAGGAAGTGTTCCTTAATCACTGGAATGAAGAATGGAAAATGCTTTTTTTTGGTTGTTATGGGTTTTTTGGGGGTTGTTTGTTGGTTTTTTTTTTTTGGGGGGGGGTAAGATAATATGAGCCAAAATAATGAAAGTTCATGAGAAGTTAAGAAAACTGAAAGGGACAAAGTAAAAAAATAAACGTAACTCTTTCTGGTTATTGTCAAGAGATGTTCCCAAGCCTAATAAGGACAAAGTTTCAAAAGAGACTCAAATAAAACAGATCAGACCACATTAGTATTTCTGCTGGAAAGACCAAGCGTAGTTACACGATAATTATTTCTTGGAAAATGTTTGCATATTGTTACTTAGAAATCTGGCGACAGGTAACTGCTGTAGAAAGCATCATTGTGTTTGGCCCCTTCAAAATCTTGTCCATCAGCAGAAAACCAGCCTGATTCAGGATCAGTTTTCTGTGATGGACTTGATAGCCTCCACTGCTAAATTGCAAAGCTTGAACTAATGGTCCAGTATGAATAACTGAGCGAACACAGTCTATTATCCTAAACAGTGAAACCTTAAATAAAGTAGTTTTGTTTTCTTGAAAGCTTTGTAGGGAATGTGGTATTTTTCATTTCCTACACATTTTTCTTTCTTGTTTAGGAAGCTGCATGAACAAAGTTGCCTGCATTTAGTACTACACCAGCACTTATCATGCACACTGGGCTCCACATGTGATCACTGTCGATGCTTTTTAGCACTTAAGTGTCACAATTAGGTCTGTGTCTGGCATGGCATATCACTCTTAAGTCTGCAGTGTAGATGTCAGCTTACAGCCACAGCAGTATGCGAAAGGACTAGACTTCTGCTAGTAGTGTACTTGATCTGTCTTTGTTTTCCTGTATGTACACTTGTCTGAAGGGCTTCCTATATGAAAATAAACATCTAAACAAACTTTGATTCCACAAAACTGTAAGTCCTGCCTTAGTGAATACAGTACTTATTACATCTCCTGGATAGAAGAGGCCACTGCTTTATTTAGATGACATCAGTTTATAGACTTACTATAGCTTTACTGACAACTATAGTGAATACAGAAGCTTGAGACTTGCCAGGCTTCTCACCAAAACCATTCTTCCTTCTCTGTCCTGTGGGCTTCTGTGTGATAACCAAGAATGTCAGTAACCTGCAAGTCTATTGCTGAAATTCTACAGCATCAATAAGCTTTAACTAAAGTAGATGTTACGTGGATAGACATTAGCACATCTCTTAAAAGTTTTTCCAGTGTCTGCTATGCCCCATTACACTTCCTGTAAAGCAGATTCATAGGTTTTATTGTGAGTAAATACTGAATTACAGTCCATGGCAAGATAGGCCATGAAAATAACTGTGCTATGTGGAGACAACTTGTTCCTGGAACAATTGTTTCTGACACATCGTAGATGAGTGTATCTTGGCTAGTTATGGAGAAACACTGAATTTGACTTTACAAGGCAGTGTGCATACAGAATGAAGCCTAATTTAAATTCACTTAATCCCATAATGTGGTATTAGCATGAATGTGGTATTTGCTTGCCAAGAGTATGCATGCCACTTCTCTGTGGGCACCCTCAAGGCATGTTTCTCAAATTGCAGAGCTTGTTATTAACTATTTTTAGATGTTTAGGCAAACTTACAAAAACTGACAAATGTTAAAAGCATTCTGTAATGTTCTGCAGAGACTAGAACAGCCACATAGATACCAACAGGGAGTCTGGATCTCACATTAAATTAAGAATTGGACTGAGTAACCATCAAGGAGAGTTTGTACATTCCAGTTCCTACCTCATAGCACGGGGAAATTGATATTTCTTCATTGATTCAGTGCTACAGCTAGCATTGTCTGTGGCAGGAGATTCAATGTGCATGCAGTACGACACAGTACATGCTCCAAGAAGCTTGCAATCTCAGGAGCTGAAAGGAGGAACTTAACTACATTTTGTAAGGGCAGTAAGTGTATGGTTGTGTGCAATGTCAGTAGTTTACTGATCAGCTGCATTTTGTTTTGATTTGCACATTATTTTCTGGTGTGGTTTTTTGTTTTTTGGTTCTGTGGCTATTTTTAATTTCCCTTTGAACAGCTGAATACATTATTTAGTAAATGTACTGCAGTTGGAATGCTCTTTCTTGTAACATTTTTTCCTAAGAATATCATTAGAACGAAATTCCATGCATTGGCAAGCTGCCTGCTGGGTGTTCACTGTATCTCCTCAAGCTCACTGCTGAGCAGTTCTACCACCAGCTTCACCTGAGATTCTGCTCTGTTTTCCTCTCCACTGCACTTCCTTGGGCTAGAGGTCGATGGAGACAGTAGAATACATTGGAAGAGGAAGGTGAAGGAAGGGAATAGCTGGCATGAAGTCCAGAAGGACCCCCTGCTCCGGTCTGGAGCTTTTCAGGGAGGGGAATTCCTTTTAGGCCTTCTGCAGAGGGAAGACCCAAGATCAGGAGGCGAAAGGAACTGAGTGGAGGGATGGGAAAACCGGGCTTTGAAGCAGTGGGAGGTGGAACCTGTGCCTCTCCCTCCTGCTCTTAGGAGTTGTGTCAGCCCTGACCAGCACTCAGGGACCTGCTGCAAGCCATGGTCTTGGAAGGCTGCTGCCAAGGGCCCCTGAGCACAGGCATAGGGAGCAATGTGCTTAATTTGTCTCGAGAACTTCCTCTGAGTAAAGATTTAACATTTGGAAATATTCCTTCTTAGTGAAGTGCAAACAGGTAAACAGCTTCTGCAAGTAGGAATGTTTCGGAAATGGGACTTTCTGCCTTGCTAAAAGTGCACAGTGTTTAGATATGGGCTGGGTGTTTCCTGAGGACACTGAAGTCAGTGAGGGCCAAGATCCCGCCCTTTGTGCGAGCGCAGGACCGCGGCCGTGCCGGGCGCGAGGAACAGCGGCCGCCTTACCTCCAGCGCCGGGTGGCGTGCCGCGGGTCGGGCGGAGCTCGTTCTCCTCGCGCCCTGCGCGGCCGAACGTTCCAGAGCGCGGCCGGGAGGCGGGAGTGGGGGCTCCAGCGCCAGCTCCATCGCGGGCGGGAGCGGCGCGGCGCTGTGGAGAGATGCGAGCTGCCCGGCTGTGGCCGGACCCGCGGCGAGCACGGCAGGAGAAGCGAGGGAGTTCAGCTGCGGCGGGTCCTCCTTCACTGTCCCGTGTGCTTCAGTGTCTCATCCGGGAGCTGTCTCCATCAGCAGCTTGACGCGTTTGGGTTTGTGCTCAAGTGACCGTGTTTAGGGCTCGCTCTCTCGCCCTGGGGTGCTCTGGTGCTGCCGGAGCCTGTCTGCAGCGCCGGGCCCGTCAGGCCTGTGGTGCCGCATCGTCAGGGTGGCAGTGCCTCGTGCTGGGAGCACGGCATGGGCTCCTACAAACCTGTGTTTTCGCAGCTGTGGGGTTAAAAGGAGTTTAGGATTGTTCTTTGAGTTAGCTTGTGAACCCTGAAGGAGGACAGTTTTTCCCATCCTTTTTGTGCTTCCAGGAGGTGTGCTGCTGTCTCTGAGTCCGGTCAGTGAAAAGGTCTTAGACTGAAATGCTGCTGAAACTTACTTTGAAATCTAGCCAGTGGCTGTAATGTGGTAACCTCCAAATCTCTCTTATTTTTGTCTTTAAAAAATGGTTTGGTGGCTTGCACAATTGAGTTTTTCTAATTGAACATGTACTGCACTGAAATCTGCATTTAAATAGGCTGTTTAGAGGAAGTGAAATGTGTTTATTTAATTGTGATCTAAGTTTGATTAATTAGATCACTCTGAAGAGAATATCAGCTGTACACTGAGTATGGATTGTCCCTGCTTCTTCACCCTTGCATTCGTTTTGACTATGGCTTACTTTGTGAAATTGATAGATAGCACTTTAGAAAATCATGTTTCTTCTTTTTCCACTTCTACGTGTATTTGTCAGTACACGTTTAATGCAAAATACATTCTGCTTGTGAATTTTAATACATCAATGAATAGGGCAAATTAACCGGAAAGCAGGTTGGGTTTTGTACTTAATGGTGTTACTGTTGGTAGTGACAGTCTTCAAGTTTTTGTTTGTGTGGAAGGGTTATGATTTCAGAATTAGTGCCCATCTGCAGGACTTTTTTGTCTTGGTAGGACATGTAAAAGGATTGCTTTATGGTAGATTTTTTTTGCTGCAATACCTGCTCTGTGATGCAGAAGAGGTGCAGTTTGCAATTAAACATGAGGACTTGGTACCCTCACTGGTGAAGTGGGGTATGGTAGAACTGTGGTGTCTGGATTCTTCATAAGTAAACTTCAACACAGGATTGAGAAAAAAACCCAAGTCATGCAGTTTAGGCAAGCCCAGGGTATCCCTGAGGTACTTAAGGCTACTTTGACGAGGACATTATGAGAAATGTAATGTTTTTTTGATTTAGATATTTTTTTAGACTGTAAAATAAGAAACAAATATTACATGCTACCAGGATGATTTAACAAAGGGCACTTCCTTAAGTTAAATCAATAATGAGTACGTCTGGCAGAACCTGGGCAGTAGCATTAAGGTTCACCTATGTTTGCTCTTTAATAAGGTAGGGTAAAGTGAGAATTTCCACAAAGACATAGTTGTGCTAAGGTAGGTGTGAGAATGAAAAGCAAATACATTAGGAGGACACGTAATACAGAACCTGTATAGTGAATTGTCTTAGTGACTGTGTCTTACTTAAAGTAAGACTTACTTTTGAGTAGAAATGTGTCCTGCTGCTGGGTAGTTTGGAAGGTCTTCACCTAGGAGCCTTACTCTGTTCCCTGAGGTCAGATGGATCCTTTCGTAAAGTCTGGGATCAGATGACATAGTACTAAAATGTTGCTTATGTGGAATCAAATCGCTTTACAGCTCGTTGTTTAATTGACATTTTATGTCCACTTGCTGAGCCAATAGTGCAGCTCGATCCTACAGCTTAAGCCATAAAACATCAAGAGTTGTGGCAAAATACTGGGTAAGAGAGGATATCAAGATACATCTGAGGTTAATAAGCAGTAGAGTGCTTTTACTAGTGTTGTATCTTATTTTACAAGGGAATTCTAAAATGTGTTTTTCTGCTGTAACTTAAGCATAGTAACTACACAGTGCTTACATAAAACTCCAATGGGAAATGCCTCTTATTCAATAGGGGCAATTCAATTAGCAGATTTTTCTCTTCTTAGGTGAAAGTTTTTTTCCTGACATCTGGGAACGTTGTCTTTAGGGAATAGTAATTTTTATATGACTAACCAAGGCAGTGCCTTATATAGTTGCTCGTCAGAAGAATCAGAATATCAAAGGCCAAAATGCGAGATACTCATATGAACTTTTATTCTGGTGTACATTTAATGTTAAAGTTTCATTTATTTAAGCTTTTTTCTGGGAGTACTGGTTAAAGCCAGTGCTCTTTGTATGAGCAGGAGCTGTTCCTAATAAGAAAGAACAAAAGCAGACATTATGAAATAGGGGTCATATTTAACAGAGCAAGTAAGCTTAGCCTGCTTGTGGTTGTTAATAAGCTGCATTAGCAATGCAGTAGGCTTTCCTGTCAAATCAGAAATAAAGGAAGAGGTGTGTCCATGAAAGAATACCATGCTTCAGCAGAAATAGTATTTCTTCAACTTTATGAGTAGCACAAAACTTCAGTTGGGATCTAGAAGGCAAACAGAATTTCCAGAGTAAATATTTTAAAGGATCAAAGCCAAATGTGAGATACTAGGAAGAGTACAGTAATGCGAGGCTTCAGGATGCTTAGAACTAAAGAGAATCAACATAGTAGATAAGGACATTTCAGAAGATCAAAATGGCTAGTTTGGCTTGATTTTAGGGAATGGGAAGATAAGTAAATGTATGCTGCAGAGGTGCTGCTTGATAACTAGTGTTGCAGATTATAAAAATAGGACACTTTCACACACAGAAAAGGACAAGTTGTTTTCAGTTCCAATGAATCACTGAAGCTGAATTGTATTTATTTGATAATTCTGAAATAGTTATGTGTTAAGTGACTAAGCTGCTAAGAAAAATTCTCAGCTTATCATTAAAACTAACTGTTATACTTGGAGATAGAACCTGCAAAAAATACCTTTGGAATGATAAAGTAGTTAATCTATCTTAAAGAAGTAGCCGACGGAAAAAATACCTAGTTGAGCATGGCATGCATATTCTTTGCAAAAAGGGAACTAAGAAAACAGATCTTTGACTTCACTTAAAATTAGTGAAGGTTTTGAGGGTTTTATCAAAAGATTTCCAGACACAGCAGATGATGTGTACAAGTGGCATTAAATAGCTGCATGAAAGGAAATCTAAGATCCAAAATTCAGCAATGCTGGAGATCTGCACTAATCCTGTGTCCGCACAGGGGGTGACTGGATTTGAGCTGAAAAGTTTGATACGCTTACAGAAAGTAAATGTTAATTTGTATATATGTATTTGAAATAATTGCATTTATTTATTTTGGCTATTTTTTATGTCTTAGCTGAACATTCAGAAATATACTCCAGTAGAAAATCCTGGGAATGCCATATTTTAGCAGCTAGTGAAGGTATATAACATCTTTGAAAAATTAAGTGGTTTCATTTACATTATAGGGTATGAACCGAAGCTTGGTGAGGTCGGGGGAATTTGATTTTTTAATTATGGCAGCAAGGAAAGTATTGTCAAAAGAAAAGGGAATTCTGTTTGTACCTCACTGTCACTGTGTAACAGTGCTACTCTTGATTGGAAAGAAACTGAAGGTACTGTTTTTTCAGTTGGCAAATACGGGAAATGAACTGTGTGCAATTTCAACATGACACATGGTTTGAAATAGAAAGACTACACGTGTGTGTTGACAAACTTGATAGCTTAAGTGTAAAGCATTAGGCTGTATCTGTTTAAGTAACAGATTTTTTTATGGAGACTGTTTTTTGTCTTCTGTGTTATTCTCACCCAGAATTCAGTGGACTGATTTCCATCTGGTTCTTGCATGTCAACAGAGATCATGAGAGATGTTATTTTCTTAATTTTCTTTTGAAGTAAGGAATAGGTACTAAAGTGTAACCTGCAGAAATGAAGAGGAAATAACGGAATTTTTAAACATTTGCATCTAGCTTATTTTATGTGTTTCTTAATGGTAAATGTTAGTATGCTTATTTTATGTGAACTGAGCAGTGACTATATGTGAGCCTAATTATCTGCATGTTTCTGATTGCAGTGTAATTTTGCTGCCACTTAGGTGTTATGAAATGCCATAACATGTTATTATGCTTTAAGAAGACTGAATTTGCCATAATTTTTGTAGGACTAAAACCACTCTTGGACATTTAGGAAACTATCTGTCATTAAAAACTGAGATACTGTTAAAATTTGCGTGCGGTATATTGGAATACTGATCTTGGAGTTGGTTTCCTAATTACCATGGATTTTGATGTAGTTATTCACATTGCATTCAGTTTGCCTATTTGTTTCTTCCTTGCGATCCCTAGTTTTAGTTTATTGGGCCTTTTTTTTTTTAAAACTATCGCTGCTGCTTTGTAATGGGGACTTCTGTCTCTTTCCCCAGTGAAGGGAAGTCAGAAGTGTGAGCTGAATTGCCGTGCAGTAGGCTACCGATTCTATGTGAGACAAGCTGAAAAGGTGATCGATGGGACACCCTGTGACCAGAATGGAACTTCAATCTGCGTGGCAGGGCAGTGCAAGGTAAGGCTGCTATCTCTGGCAAGTCTGCCCGTGTACTGTCTATGCCACATGTAATTTCTGTAAGAGGTTGATACCACTGTACCTGTGATATGGCATCTTAAATGTTACTCTCTTTTTTTCCTTTTTCATTTAAGCAGACATGAAAAATGTTAACTTTTATTATTACAGGTTTTATTTCTCAGTTCATGTTTCTGTCTACTGAGAACAAGCTATGGAAGTTGTTCTGGCCACAAGGGGACTTCCAGTGAGCTTTTTCTACATATTTGGCTTTCTGTGGAAGAGATTCTAGGAAAGAGTCAGAATAAAAAGATTAGAAGCTTAAATAAGAGAGAAATATATCTTTCTTTGATAAAACTTCAGAATTGAGACAAGGTTTTTTCAGTCTGCGAAATAATGGTTTATTTAGCTATGTGTTTACTTTGATAGATATTTAGTTGGTGCTACTACAGCTTTTCTGATTGGTCCACGTTTGTCATTTTGAAGGAACAGGTCTTACTGGCTGTACATTTACTCAGCAGTGGTGTTCTCTTAGAAAATACTTCAGTGAATGGTTACTTTTCAAGGGTTCAGAAGGAGCAGCTGTGGTGACTTTTTTCAATCTCCTGTGTAGATTCCCTCTATACTGAATAAATACTCTGCTTTCTGCAACATAAATGTTGCAGTGTTTAGGAAAAAATAGTTTGTAATCTTGCAAGTAAGGTTAGCGAAACAAATAAATTCCTAGCAAGGTCATTTTGTGCTTGGACAATGTTTCCCCTATATTTTGGCAAAAGAAACAGAAGTGGGTCAGATGTGGCTCATGAACTCAAAAGTGAAAGGTCAAGTTCAGTTTAAATAGTCGGTTTGCTGGAGGGAATCACTTGCAAATGCTGCCTTTTCCTCTGCATGTCCAGATTCCTCTTACTTGTGCATGTCTGGACAATGCCGTATGTGTTTTTGCTCTGTATTTCTTAGTATAAACAAAGCCATAGCTTTGAATTTTGTTTGTGGGTGGTATCTTTTAGTTGATTTTTGTTGAGCTTTGCAGTTGATTATTTTTTAAGGCTTTCCTTGACCTCAGACCAATTCAGAAAGGGTCAGAAGTCTGTTTTAATTACAGTTCTGATCTGTAACTCAGAAAACTGAAAACCAGATTCACTACACTAGCTGTTGTATTTTCCCAATACTGTGCAATTACAGAAGTGTATACTGATACTTTTGTTTTGGAGGCCTGGGGTAGAAGGGAAAGGCAGTGTTCAAAAGCCTAGTAGGAAAGTGTTTTGAATTCTGAAAATTGCCCATAGCCTGCATAGAATGCCACTTCTCAAAGCTGCTTATTAACAAACAACATGTTGCGAATCCTTACTGTGGATGTGTAACTTAGGATTCGTAGAACTGTAGAATAACTCAGGTTGTAAGGTACCTGGGAAGGTTGTGTTTTTCAACACCCTACTTGGAACAGAGCTTGCCATATCAGATAAATACAGCCTTTTCGAGGTTGAATTTTGAACCCATTCCAGTGTTTGAGCAACATTATGGTAGATTTTTTTTTTCCTCATATTTGACTGAAATTCCCTATATTGCAGCTTCTGCCCTGCATCTCTCAACCTAGCACTGCACATCTCTGAGAATTTGACTCCATCTGCTCTTGTTACCATCCCATTAGATGTAGACAGGAGTAAGATCCTCCCATAGCTTCTCTAAAGGGATTCATAGGCTACTGGGTGTGGGGTTTTTTTCAGTGTCTTTTTTTTTGGTTTTCCGCTTCCCCATTAAGGGGTTGAAAATAGACCTAAAAATAAAAATCTCAGTGTCTGTTTAAACTGTTCTTCAGTGATACTTAATGCTCAGTGAAGTGATGTAGTCTTTTCTTAAAGAGTTAAATAGAAGCAGTTCTGTACTGGTGCTCTGTGCTTTATAAGCAATGAGTTATGATGAGAAAGCCAATATTAAACAAGTAAAGGCAATTCTTTATGCACTTTGTAGTGGTTCTTACTACAGCAAAGTAAAATAAGAGCTGGAAGAAGTTGGGGAAGTTGGCAGTCTACATGCAGTAGCATTAGCTGTACTTGTGCAGAAAGGTGAATGTTGGTGGCTGTGGGAGGCACATACATAAATATTAAAAGGGTTTTATTCCTCTTTGAAGAGGAACCTAATTCAGACATTTTCCAGCTTCTTGTGGTTAGTTCTTTTGATCTGTAGCAAATTACTCCTAATTCATTACTTGTAACCTTAGTAAAATTGTGAGGTGGATGCCAGCTGAAAGAGACTTGACCTATTTGGCACTGTAATAGTTACATTGAGATTTTGTGTGGGACTGAACCACATTTGACTTCTAGTCTCAAAGTTTTGAGTTAGTGTTCAAGGAAGTATTCGGAGATACACATGTCAAAATAAAGGAAAATACAGTATTACAGCTTCGTTGTGCTTTGGAGAACTGTCATTACTGACTCCGTTATTCTTATTTCAGTGATTTCTATGGTTCAAGATTAGAAAGTCAGTGCTGCATCTTTGGTGAAGATTTACCTCTCAGCAGTCAATAGCATGTTTGTATTCGAGGGAAGTTGGTAATGTTATGCCAGATGAGATGTGCTTCATTGTTCTTCTTACAAGCATTTTATATTTCAGGATAGATTCTTCTGTTGGAACAAAATTACATCTTGTTCCATATATAAAATATCATGAGCTCTGATGAATACATCTGATAAACAAATGAGTAAGTTGCATATATTGCCCATCTCTTTGGACTCTGAGACTTTGCATCCCACTTGCTTAGACAGCAAAAGTATTAAAAATAAATAAAATAATTGTACTCAATAGTGATGTTATACACTGTAGAGTGAATACGGATGTAGCTGAAGGATGTAATAATTAGGGAATCAAATTGTTGTGTCAGATGCTTAAGAGAATATTTTTCTGAAAAGTTGTCAGAATTTACAGTTAAGAAAATGTTTCTCAAGTAATGGAGCTCATTCAAATCTTTGTAGGAGGTAGCTTTTCCTTAACTGCACATTAGTTTTACCTTTTTAAAACCCAGATAAAGAGTCTAACAAATTTATGGTCTCTGTCACCCTCTGTTGGACATTTTGGTGCATTACCAGAACAATAACATCCTTGCGTGAAAAAAACCAGATCTATTTCTGTCCCAGGACCATTGTTTCTATTTGTTATTTTCAGCTTACCTTATTCTTAGAAACAAAAGATGAAAAGTGTTGCTATAATGAAAATTATAAAAATAATCTTGAAACATAGTAAAGAATGTAATAAATACAGGTTTACCTTCCTCTGAAATAAAAATTAAACATATATGAAATAATGTATTACTCACTTCTCACTCTTTAATCACTTAAAACATTTCGGAAGGCAACCATAAGGAACATTATTTAGAAGTTCTCAGTATATAAAATGCAGTCACTCTCAACACTGAAAATACATTAAAGAAAAGTTGTTTTAATGTCAAAACCAGAATATTTAATTCATTCTGTCCTTTTTGAATCATTAACCAATGTCAGATAGAATATCCTTTTAAAGCTAAATCATTGTTACTCTTATCAGCAAAGATAAACAATAGCATAAGTGAAGATTTTAAAACCGGTAGTATGTGCAAAAGCCCTTCTTAAATAAAGCCTGGTTGTTGTGGCTATTGCAGTGTCATGCTGGAAGTTCAGAACAACATATTTCTGAGTACCTCTAAATAGCATCCGAGTAACTATTTCTTTATTTCCAGGGTGCAGACTCTGAATTCTAATGAAACAACACCTTTTTAAAGCAATTAAATAATTCTAAAATGAAACTAGGCAAAACAGGAAGAACTGGGTGACATTCTATCTATGGAGAAACAAGAAGTGTAACTGATGTTAATCAGTTTTATTATTTCTGTGCAAAATTGTTTTTCTGCACATTTGAACAGTACTCTTTCTGATGTTTGGAATGTGAATGAACTTTTTTATTGAGAGTCCTCTGGAGTTCCACTTTCTTTATTCAAATTCTTGTTTTAGTGGTTATTCCTGATACATATGCCTTGAAAATGTGTCAGTATTATTGAGCATGTGTTGTTTGTTTTAATACATTTGCTACCCCTCTCCTAACTCTATATTTTGACAGTACTATTAAGTTAAAGAATGCCTTTGTATGGGGCTTCTTCAACTTGCTTTTTAGCTAGAAGTGTGCATTAGTGTGTCCTTGTTTTGCAGTGTTTTTCCTGCTTGTTTTAAATCAGTGTATCCTTATATTTCTCCTGGAGCTAAAAGGATGATCCTGTTCACTAGCTTTTCAGTTTAGAAGGGAAATACAAGTAGGATATTGGGCAGTTTTTATATAATATATAAATTATTTTTTTTTAATATATAATGTATGAGAGAAGAATGCTCTCAATAATTTTGGCCTTGATTATAGTTTTCTAAGTACCTGTAGGGAAGTATGTTGCATGTGTGTTTTTGCATGCATCTAAGACACTTCCTCTAGAAGAGGTCTTTCCCAATATTTTGTCAAGTGTGAGCACTGACTCACTGTAGTTTTGGAGGCAGAAAATAGGTTTGTGAGCTGTGAAGCAAATTGATTTTGGGGAGCTGTTAGTTACCACACAGTGGCGCACTTTACAATTATTTGGCATTCACATAAAACTTCATTTATGTGGGGACTGTAAATATGTTTTAAAGGTACCTGAAACAATTTAACAATTTTAACTCTGCTGATTTTTGTATGAAATTTTTCTCTGGCATTGTAGTTTATTTTCATCTTCCAGTTAACTTCTGAAGTTAACTGAGAATATCTGAGCAGTTTAAAAGTGTACACTGGGAGTAACTCAGTAGCAAAATAACTGGCAGTAGAGATTTTTTTACTTGCCTTTAAAAAAAATATTGCATCAGATGTTGATGTCTTTAAATTCTTCATAGGAGGTAACTTAAGTCAGCTACAGGAGGTATAGCCAAGCATGCTAAATTTCCATCGGCAAAACATGACTAAGCGAGGTATTCTCCTTTGGAACTCTGCTGATACGCACTTGTGACCAGGTAACAGACCTATAGGGGGCATTATTGCTTTAAGTTGAGGAAGTCTTAGTGCCTATAGGATCAGAGTAACAGATAAGGACAACTGTTTACTTCCGGTACGTTAAGGTTATTCTCCTAGCTCATATATGTTGAAATATAGAGTTGGAATGTGGTTGTTCTTGTAAGGGTAAGGAATCTGTTTACTGTAGAAATCTCAACTTACTTGTGTAATGTTTATTGCTTACGCTGAAAAAAAGAAATCTGGGATGGATTCAGTTTGTCTGTGTGTGTGTGCTTTCTTAAAGTTAGAGCCAGACCTCTCTCCTTTCTCTGTTCTATTTAGTTTATAGGTTCTCCTGATCAAATACTCTATACAGTGCTAGCTTCTGTGAAGCTTTTCTCCTTATTCCTTAGGCATTACAGTATTTGGTTGGATTTGAGGGGTTTTTGATGAATAATATTGTAAGAAAGAGCCTAATACCTGGATTAATGTGGCAGAAAGAAGGACACATTGATATCTTTATCTTTCAGCTGAATTACAGAAAATGTTTGTGGTTGCTTGTTCATCAAGATTCGTGTGAAGCACTGTTTGCATTTGAGGAAGACTGATATAATGAACTGTTTCTAGTTATTTGACTTTTTCCTAAAACTGGGCCTTGAAATAGTGAATTATGTGTGTTCTTTTTACCATGGAATCTGCTGTGTTAGGAAGTTGTATGCTGCATAAAAGTGTCATTAAGGCTTTGCCCAGGATATTATTGCACACAGGATATGCTCAGTGGAAGTGGAGAACTAGGTTATGGAGCCTAATGGCATTCAAATGCCGAAATGCATTTCAGAATCAAATGAAAATTAAACCTAGTTTAATAGTTAAGGCTTGTCCTTATTTTTGTTTGGTTTCTATCAATAGTAGCTGAGAACACTGTGCTCTGAGCTCAAGGCCTTTTCGAGATGCATTCAAAGAGGTGAAAATTAGCATTTTACCGGATCTTTTTGTTTGTTTGTTTGTTTGTTTTTTAAATTTTTCTCATACTGTGTATAGAGCCTCCATTGGAGGAAAAGTCGTTGGTCTGTAAAACATACCATAAAAGTGAAAAAATACAGTTTCAGTAGGATGTGTTCATCTCTCTGCTTTTTCATATGAACCATTATGGCTGTTGGAAATAGGACTCTTCATTGCTTCTTTTCAGAATAACTTGCTAATTCCAAGCACTGCATTGGGAAACACGTGCCTGGCATTATTAAGGTGTAATGGAAGAAACAGGTTCCTGGGAGCTAAGAAATAACTCATTTTGATTCTTCTTCCCTTTGTTTGCATAGTTTAATGTTTTGCAGAAGACTCTGTAAGGTTTCCTGACCTCACTGTCTAAAAAGTCTTTTCTTCCTTCATTTATAAAACAACTCTAAAGTACTTTTTTTTTTTTGTTTTGATATGTGATCTTTGGCCATGACCTAATTTAAATTCCTTCTGGTGGCTGATACACAGCAGGTGCAATCACTGCATGTAAAAGTTACTAAAAGGATAACTTTACTACTGCCTTTGAACTGAGCTAGCACTTATATAAAATCTGATGATGGGAAATAGCAAAGTGAATAACAAAGCATTCAAGTCAGTGTTGTGGTTTGAGCCCAGGCAGTAACAGCTGAACACAGGACAGTCAGTTACGTTCAAACAAAATAAGTAAGTGCTAAGTGTCTATAGTTGTTCTTCTTCCCTTGTCTATGAGCCTCTAGTCCCAAGAAAGACTTCATAGTCCTAAGAATGGAATTCCTAACTCTTCCATGAAGCTGCTATCTGAATCTATAGTTTTGCACTACTTAGTCTCATTATAAATAACCCAGTAATACAGATATTGCTAGGGTCAGATGTTATTTACAAAGGCATTTAACGTACTTATCCAGCCCATATAATACACCATTTTTGCTAGTGCTGGGTTTTTTTTGTGAATTTCTGCCCATTTTAATCCAGTTATGGGGGTGTCACTGAATTTGGTATCCGGGGGACAAACTTTTCTTGATTCAGTCTAAGTTAGTGCACCATAGGTATGGAACGACCTCCACTGAAATAACCTTAAACAGGCATGAAAAAATTAATAAATTTAATTACATGAGGGTAAATTTATACAACATCTGCATGTCAGAATTGTGTACACAGCCTCATTTTTGCTCTAGCGCTTGGAACCCCAAAGTGGGATTTCATTGTTTTATTGAACTACAGCCCAACAAGAAAAGACAACACATAGCTCAATAACATTAAAATCTGGCTTACAGTTCTTCAGTACTGAAGAAAAATGTCACTACTGTATGTTAAAGTGTTCTCATCAGAGCTGCAGGGGAAAAAGTAAAATAAAATACTATAAAAAGCCTGATTCAACAGACTTCTTTCTTAAGTAATAAAAAAACCCAGTGTCAAAATACCTGAGGCAAAATATCAATCTTGGAAAATGTCCTCATCAGTACCAAAAATGGAATGCCTTATAAAATTTTATTGATCATTTCAAATTCTGTAGCTTTTCAGTGGAGTGTGTAATTAAGGTCAATTGGTGCTTGTAATTGAATTAAATATACTCCTTCTTTTAGATCAAAATATCTAGGTAATTCTTTTATACAACAAAGAGGAAACAGCTTCCTTAGTCTGCAGTATGCATCTGTCTTCATAGTTTGGATAACAATGTTAGAAAATTCATCCCAACTTTGAGCTTAATTGTGTCACTACAGATATAGTTTGGAAAGCAAATGCTATGATCTGAAATGATTAAGTGACACAACTAGGGAATCTTATTACATTTGAGTACTCTTTTCTCTGAACTAGTTTCAGAATAATATATCACTCTTGGGTGCTACTGACTTTCTCTGCATCTAGCATTGAGTATGTACTCTTTTCTTCAGTCTTTGACTCCAAGACAGCTGATTGTAGCAGCTGAAGAGTAAACCAACCTCTGTAATTCTCTGCCAATCAATTCTTTTTCTGTTCCTGACTTTTAGACCTTTTTTCAGTGTTTTCATGTAGTATCTTTTTTTAATGACAGTTCTTTTAGTTTTGGCTTCCTTGTTTAAGGTTTCTTTTTGCTTGAAGTTGTTGATAGTAATTTTAAGTGTCTTTCTGAGACCTACAGTTGGCAGCGTTTGCTGGGTAGGAAGTGAGAGATAAACATGTTTGTTTTGAGTTCATAGTACAAACAGCAGTACATACAATTTAGTGATCCTCCAAGTGCAGTCATGCTCTGCATCTAACATGCTTTTAAAGAATCCGCATCAAGTCCTGTAATACAGTAATATACTACTATGAGATGTATGATGAGGGTATTTATGAGTATTTTTTTAAAGGATGCTGAGAGTGTTTATTAAAATACACTGTGTATCATCGGTCCCTTCATATGGCTGTTCATTAACAAAGCTGAGCTCTCAATCACTATTTCTTCTTCTGAATTACTGGTTTTATGCCATGATGTGGAAATTAAGTGTAGAGAAGAAAAAAGGAGTATGGGTAAAAAATACAAAATGAATGGGATCTCAAAACTCTTCCTTTTTTTCAGTCCCTT
Organism: Myiopsitta monachus; assembly: GCA_017639245.1. Taxonomy (NCBI): domain Eukaryota; kingdom Metazoa; phylum Chordata; class Aves; order Psittaciformes; family Psittacidae; genus Myiopsitta; species Myiopsitta monachus. The sequence goes on along the minus strand of CM029921.1, from coordinate 15,764,163 downwards.
TCCAGAATATTCATTAATGTATTGTAACAAGTCAAGCTATGATAGCCTGTGGGGAGATAGCTTGCAGCATGGTACTGCAGTCACAAAAGAGGCAAGCTGAGAGCTATGTACTCTGTTCCATGGTTGAGGTGGAAGTGTTCTATATGGCGTCTCTTATGCAGGAATTACTTATTTATAGTTAATGCCTTTTAAGTAACCAAGAGAACCGAATCTGTTTTGTGTTACATTACAGTAGTTCAAAGGGGAAAAAAAAAAAAGGCAGGCAAAAAGTAACCCCTCCCTCTTCTCAACTCCCCAAAAAATAGCCCCCAGAATTTCAACCAGTTGAAATTCATTTGAGGAAGATGGGAAAGCAGTTGTAAGAGAGAATCGTGCAGCTGATGCAGAATTCTTCAGAAGTTAAGTAGCAAAACTAAACAAAGTACTTTAGATTTTCTTGTGAAAAAAACAAAGAGGGCTGCTGCAGAAATAAATGTTCTGAATCTCAGATGAAAGGGATCTGTTTAACACCTTGACAAGCAAGCGATGGGGAGAAAGTTAAGAAGGGGACTGACTACATAAATATTCATTCTTGTTCTCTTATTTAGAACATGGATGAAAACTTCACAATTATTCCTAAGTTACACATGACCCCATTAAAACCCAAAACATCAACACACCAAAAAAACCAACACACTCTCCCCCCCTTAAAAAAAAACCAACTCCACAACAAAACACCCCCACCCACCCCCCCCTTCCTGGAAAAAAAAAAAAAAAAAGCCAAAACCCAACCAACCAACCAAAAAAAAAAAAACAACAAACAAAACAAACCCAACCTAATCTCTGGTTTAGTTACAATTTTTTTCTCTGCTGCAGATTGCGGTTCCAATGCTTGGATCAGAGCTTGGAAATGTTCAAGCCATTTGACTTTCAACATCTCATTGTGGTGAAAGGTTAAGATTCCCAAACAGGGTTTGTAGATTCCTCTCTACAGTATGTATAAAGGGATCCTGTCACCTTGATTAGATGCCCAAAACTAGATGTCAGTCATCCTGCAAGTAGACTGGGTGGTATTTTGGCCTGGTCTCTTTGCGTTGTATTTATGTCAGTAAGAGATGTGATATATCAGTCAGTTCAGGATTGGGCTGTATCACTTTTGTGCCATTGTCCCAGGGAAATGCTGGATAGGGGAACTTTCCCATTGCATGGTGTGTGTGTGTTATGTTGTGCACAAAAATAAAAAATGAAGAAGGTGTTGAAATTATTATTGTCTGGTAATGCTTATGCAAGAAAACTATCACTGTAAACAATCACAAATGATTTTGTCATAAAAAAAAGAAAAGCTGGGGGAAGACTTAGTTGTACAGTATTAAAGGAGGCTTGATATGTATGACATTTTGTGAGAATTCTCATTTGTGCACTTTCTGCTTTCTTGCTGAGTATCCATTAGTAGAGTTTAATTTGCAGTGGGTTGGAATGTGCAGTATGACTGTAAGTAATGGTAATTACAAAAAGAAGTCAATGTATATATGCTAAAGGCAGCTTATTAGCTGGTTGCAATGTTCATGTGGCAGATGGGGTCCTGTAGTAGGAGGGAGGCTATTTATGGGTATTTGTGGGCAAAACCAAAGGCTTCCATGTGTGAGGATTTATGAGGTGAGTGCTATAACAATCCTTGAAACAATAAATGGAATTAGTATTTCTTTTTCATTTGGATTTTTTTTTTTGTGCTTTCTCTTTCAGTTTGAATCCACGCTGTTTCCTGTTGTCCATAGTCTAGAGATAAGCTTTTTTTTCTTTATGTGCAGTTGAATAACCCTGTGCTGGTTTGTGGTTGCACTTCCTTTTGTGCTAGTGCAGTGTTACCAATTATGTAGTTGGCTAGTGCTGTTTCAGAGCTCATCTTTGAGTAGTCAGAAATTGGATATGAAGGCCTATTTATTGCTAAAGGTTTGTTCATCTTTTCTTTTACAGTGTTAACATGCCAACTGATGACAGGTTAATATTGCTAAGATTATAATTACTGTGATTTGCGATAAAATTACTGATAAGATGGAAATTTCACCACAGTATACTCATTTCAGAAACTTTAGAATTTAGGCACTGTAGGATTTTTTTATTAACTACAAAACTATTAAGAAATGATAGTAAATTATCAGGAGCCAATAACCCAGAGGTCTTAATGAAAGAATTATTTTTAGAAAGTGATGACAGTGCAGCAAGATGCTGTCTGACCTAAGCTGTTTTTCACTGAGGAACCGAATAGTAAGTAAATGCTTAATTTTGTTTTGATGATTTTGGGGAGCAAATTGGAAATACTAATAAGAACTGTAACAGAATATTCTAAAATACCTTTTATTTAATCAGGAAACTGGAACGGCAGTCTTGGAAATCTGGTCTGCAGGAAATTAAGTATTTAGGCTTTGTTTTTATTTAACTACATTATAATATTACTTTAGAGCTTGGAAAGGGTCCAATATGTTTTTAGGCATTTCTGTTGAAACAAAGATTACAGTTTTGATATACTGAGATGGGCAAATATGTCGTGTAAATAAATCTTTGTGAGGAAAGTACATATAGACAGTAGTTATGTGTGTACGTGTATTTTTCTTTTTATGCAGGTGCTTGTGCACGCATACATAGATGCACTGAGAGCAAATAGTTAAGTTCAGTCTTAAAATATGCTTGAAGTGTTGTCATCTTGTATTAAATGAAAGCCATGAAAAGCGGTACTACTTGGTTAGGAACACAGAAAGACAATATTTGTGGTAGTATGTGTGTAATATAGAGACACTTGGAAAACAGTAAAGTTCAAGCCTAACCAGTATCTAATGAAGAGATGAAGTAATTAGACTATGGAGAGTGGCTGGTTGTTTGCTTCTAATAGCTAGCATGGATTTAGATCCCTGTTCCAGTCAAACATCAGGTCTCTTCTGCAGCAGACATTTTGTGTGACCTTGGGTATTTCATTTAACATCTCTGGTTATCATTAATATAGCACTGCATAAGGATGCCTGAGTGTGTGCAAAATGTGCAAACTTGACCCAAAAGCTCTTTCTCTGACTCTGTAGCCCTACGAAGAACCAATTTTCTTAAATCAAGGTGGAGCCCAATAGTATTGTGACTTCCCTCCTTTGGGTGGTTTCCTGGGAACTGCTTCATGCGTCCTCCATATAATACATCTTTGTTCCAGACATGCTCTTAATGCCTAGATTATTTATCTCAAATGAGAATAGTGTGACAAATCCTTGTTTTATGATTGATGCTATTTGTGAGAATTAATGTACTAAAATGTACATAGGGACTGGATTAGTACCAACACTTTGGTACTAATTGCACTTCATTGTAACAAACTGGTTTTTGTGGTCAAAACATAATGAAAATACACATCGATCTGCTGGAAGTTGTTTTGCCCCTGAGCAGAACAAAGGTGAGAGAGAATATTTTCACTGGGAGCAAGAATGTGAGTCATAATATCCTTTGCTGAGACCAGTTTCAATTTTGATGCAGAAACTCATGTTTACAGGATGTTTACAAGATATAATTTAGTTTCATAGGAGTCTATGCAGAGTTCCCTTTGGTTTAAATTTCACATTGGTTAAGTTTTCTCATAAGGGTTTTGAGCTTTTCTTAAAGATAAAAAAAAAAATATTCTGGATGCCATCTTGTACCACCGCAGTCCATGAAATTTAGTAAGATTAGATCAGAGATTGTAAAACAGTGTAGGGCGAGATGAAACTGAGCTTGTTCAAACTCAGTTGAAATGGAATTTTTAATAGAACCTGCATCAGCCAGACTTTCTTGTGGCTTTGTAGTGAAACTGGCATCTTGGTACTGAAAGTTCTTCCCTTCTTCTCCTTCCCCCCTTCAAGTGCCTTGGTATTTGACTTTTCTTGAATGCCTACAGACAGGAGCCATGTGAATGTATGATAATTTATGTTTTCATTTAAAATAATGTAAACTTCCAGCTTCTGTTGTTGCTGAGAGAAAGAAAAAACTGACTAGATCATACGCTTAATGGCTCAGACTTCACAAAAGCAGTGAGTTCAAACCCTTATTAAAAATTTATAGACTCATAGCTGGGTTGTTCAAGGCCCTGTCCAACCTGGCCTTTGCAAGTCTGTGCCCTATTTTGGGGCTTCAAACATTTTATTATTGTAACAACAGATTTTTCATATTGGCAAAACTTGAACAAAACAAAACAAATGTGATGTTATTATAAAAGGCTGACATATTCAATCCTTTTTATGGCCACAGCTTCTCTGTGGTCGCAGGAATATGTTGTCTTTGAACAAGCACATCTAGACCTTGTTCAATATAGAAGTAATCAAAATGCTTGGGAATAATTTCCTGTTCCCTATTGGTAACAAACAGTGGCACCAGATCTGTTCAAAGTCTCCTGTAAAAAACTACTTTAAGCACATGCATTAAACTTGACAGATTTTATATTTAAATTATAGTGCATTTTAAATATATCGGTAGTGTCTGCCACATTACATTGTTAGCTTTGTAGTTTGAGGAAGCTTAACCTGGCATCGAAGTGCATTTCATGGAATGAAAACTTGGCCAAGATTACAGTTTTTTGTGCCCACAGTCAAGCAATCCTTACAGTTCACTGGCAGTATTTTAGTATAGTTTGGCTTGTGTGTAGTTTTAACAAACCCCATATAGTGGAAAATGAGAAACATAAGTATGTATGCATCTCATAGCAAGGAAAGATGGCTTTGAAACAAAAATCTGTTTTCTTCTATAGAGGACAGACATTGCCTTTCCTTTTCCATACTAGAACTGTGTCTATAATTTTAATAACTATCATTTGCCAGTAGGTTGACCTTACAGAAATTAGATATTACTGACATTGGGCTGTTGTTGATGCTATTTATATGTAGCCTGACTTGTTCTTCTCAAGTTCATGAACAAGGAACTATGATGACAGAAGCAGGAATGTGCATATTGGTCTGGTTCCTATGTAAATATGAAAAATATCTGCGGAATAATAGAGAGGAACATCGGAAACTAGTTAAGAGTGAAATCAGTCTTCTGGTCCCAGACTTTGCTGTGACTGAGGCACTGTCTTTCCCTTTCTGTCCATGGTTATTCTCTGTATCCCCAGCTGTTTTCTGTAGAGAGGTGTGAGCCTTTACACACCACTCTAATGAATTTCTGTAGATGTTTCAAGTGTGTTTTGTAGATGTTTCAAGCGTGTCTTACAAAGTGCAAGGTGGAAGGTTTGCTTAGTATAACATTTTTGAAGGAGAATAAGTTCCTGCTATAATGTTAAACACATATTCTTAAGAAGCAAATGCTTCCTTCAGTATGTCTGAATTTACCCTAGCCATGCAGATCATCCTTTTGGGGGTTTGAGTTGATATACCAGATCTCATTTTATTGTAGCTGTGTATGTGCCTAGAGCTGAAGAACTTAGCTGTTTTTTCCCACGTTTTTGAAAACAAAAGTTCATACATGTATGCAGTTAATAAATATTCCTCATAGGAAATATCCTCATAAAGAGTTCATGTAGAGAAAAGAGTGTCTTGAGGTGTCTTTACTACTAATGTTGGAGAACGACTGAATGTGAAATACCAAGAGATTTGAGTGACTACACATTCACTGGAGCATATTTAAACAAAATATGAACACAGCCAAATTAGATCCTGCATTTGGGGCCAGATGACTGCTTAATTTTTAATTATTCATCTCAACATTTGCTGAGAGGGAGGAAACAACTTTTAAAATAGGTTCAGGTGGTCTTGTGCAACCCGTGAGTGTTATACAAAAGTATGCTCTTTCCATCTGATTATTGTTGTATTGAATGGAAGAAATACACATGCATTGAAATTATATTAGTGTCTGAATATCCAGCATTTAAACCCTTAAATAGGTACAGTGACCTGCGTAGAAGCAGCCTAAAATGTCTGTATTCTGTTAGGACTGGAAAACAGTTGTAATAATTGTGTATCTCCTACCATGGCAACCCTTCATTTTAAGGGGATTGTTTCAGTTTACACTCACATTTCAAGAAATGGGGCAAGACTGAAAAGTCTTTGACCTGTGGAAATCCTACCTGTACAAGGATATTGTTTTACAGCCTATAGAATTTTATTAAAACAAAAATATTTTGTTACTGCAAGACTCGTTCGTTTAGAGTTGGCTGTATGTAGGAAATGCAGTTTATCTTTGGTGTCTGAAGTTTGTTAACCCCCTTTGCCAACAAAAAGTCACAGTGTGACGGACATGACTTCTGAACTCTGGAATGTTTGCAGTGGACTCTTAGACTGCTCCAAGGTCATTCACCTCTGTTATGGACACTAATGAATTTATACAGCTACTTAGTAGCTCAACTGGAGATTGGAACTGGTTTTGTAGGGTTGTTTCTCCCCTCTGATGTAAGGCTTGAATTCTTATTTTCTAGGAGAGCAAGACATTAAAAAAAAAAAAGATAGTATTTTGAAAGTAATACTTGTACATTGTGATTTCTTACCACCTTCCATGCACCTCTGATGTCATTGCTGCTTTCACCAACAAAATCAGGTTTTATGAAAGAGACTATGATATCATCATTTGTGTTTTCCTTGTGTAATTGTTGCTCATTCTTTATTCCAGTCTTCATGTGATTTCCACCACCCTTCAGTGATAAAAGTAGTAGTAAATCCATACATAAGAAAGGGAAAAAGTAAGAATTTTGGGAATAAAATTTCAATATGAATGTCATTGTTTGCTGCTTATGATTTCCCAGAAGAATTATGGTGCCTGTGCAGTGTTTCTCCCATCAGTAAGACATGAAGATAATCAGACAGATTCATTGCAGATCTATAGTTGTCTTATCTTTTGAAAGTAGCTTTCTGGAAAGTGTACTTCATGGATGCTCTACTGTCCTTGTCAATTGTCCTGGGACACTGTTTCCAAGACAAGATACTGGACAGAACCAATTAAACCGGCCCAAAAGTAGATCAGGTACAACAGTGTTAACAGGATCGTCCTGTACTGTTTGTTAAGTGCTTGACTTCTGTTGTACAGTGCTTTTTAAAATGTGTGCTTCCAGTTGTTGTTGCTTAACCTTTCAGTTGTACCAGTTTCTTAAAGCAGCGTATATTTCTGTGTTATTCAGGAGCCAGTACAAGCAAACCATGATGTACTTTCTGTGAAGCTAATGTATTAGGAGTTTAAAGCCTTGTGTTTTTGTAGTTGTATTAGTTTGAAATTCTGCACTGTGATAAGCCAGCCAGTGAAAACAGTACTTAAGAAAAGCTTCAGGCTTATTTTTGCACTATGAGTCATTGTGAAAAAATTGGTTCGTCTTATTTACCTTCTCCTGCAGTGCAGCTTTGCTGAGCGAAATATAACTGAAACTTGGGACCACATCCCTCAGAAAATGTTTTCTGTAGAGTTGTTCTTCTCATGTTAAACTTTTGGTTAACTATTTTATAAGTAGGTATAAAAGTCTTACCTGTCAGGTGTTTGGTCTTTTGAACTGTTAGATGTTTTAAGTGCCATTCTGAGAGAGAATTATTCCAGCCTTGTTAAACAAATCTTATTAATCTAAATTAAACCATTGCCATTTCATATACTGGTGTCCTCTGCTACCTTTGCCACTACTCGATCATCAGTGATGCAAAGGGGAAGAAGTCAAGTCCTCATTTTCACCACTTGCATTGTGTTCCAGTGATCAGGTTTCCTGTATTTAACTTGCAACACTGTGGCAAGAATGAAACTGGCCTGGTAGAAGCTGCTGTTCCTGAGTTTCATGAACGTTGACATGGGAGAAATTATTTTCCTTCTTTTTCTTCCCCCACACCCCCCTTCTGTGCAGTTTTTCTAACTCCTTTTTCTAGAGTGGATTTGATGCAAAACAGTTTCATCCTGGATAAGTCTTCTAGGTCCTTCTTCTGGTTTCTCAAATACATAATACATTGCTTTGATGTTCCTGTCATAAAGCAGATTCCAAGTGACAGCAGTTGTGTTTAGAAATGAGAAGCACTCTCTGCAGGATTTTGTAGCATAACTCACTGTGGCAAAAAATATTGCAGGTTTTGAGTGTCTGTAGTTTTAAAATGCTAGCAAAAGCAAATTAAGTTATTTTACTTTGTTACTAAATTATTTCAAGATGTTCTGTTGGAAAATGTTGAAAAGGTGTATTTTTTGGAAGCATTTTGGTGTAGTGGAAGTGTTCCTGGCCGTGGCAGGGGAGTTGGAACTAGTGATATTTAAGGTTCCTTCCAACCTAACCTATTCTGTGATTCTATGATATTCTATTTCTTACCAGCCTTGAAGGTTGTTGAAATTTTTTTCCATTTTGATATTGTAGTGATTTCAGTGCGATTTGAAGCTATGCACTGTTGCTTTGAGAATTATCCCAGTCATCATGTTGCTTGATGCTCCAGGCATGGTGTTGGTGTTACCTACCAATACCATGGCAGCTGTTTCACTTCCCATAGAAGTTACAGTTATTTGTAGTGGAGTCCCACTTTCCAGGTAAGTATCCATTGCAGGCTGTTGAACATTCCTTTTTCTTGTTCTTTGCCTTAGCATTGAGTAACTCCCACAGAGAACACTGAGGAATCTGAAGCATTACCCCATATTCAAATCAACTATATTTGCCTGAGAACACAAGTTAAAATTTCTTGCTGGTTGTTGGGATTTCCACGTCTTGGATGTGTGCCCTCATTCTCGGCATTGAGGAGGAGGTCACTGACAGTATCCAGTATGTTATTTTAAGTTAGTCTTTTATTTCTTTTCTTTTATTTCAAGTACTTTGAAATAGTTATTCTCAGATGGAATGCATTTTAGTATGATCACTTCTGTGGAGCCAGGGGAGAACTTGTCATCAATAAAAAGCATCAGTAGAAGTGCAGTAATTTTTTAGCTGTCCAAACAGAAGAGGGTCTGATATATGTGATTCTAAGATGTTACCTGATAAGGAGGATGTAGAACTGTGTGAATCCACATCTTGCTTCAGTGTTTATCGCAGCATGTAGCATTACGAACTTATTTCAATTTTTGAACCAAATTTCTACAAATAGTTCATTCACGTAAAGATTTGTAAAGCTCTTTATTGAATAAAACCCCTAGGAGCATTGAATTCTTGTAGAAGTTCAAGCTGCAGGACTGAATTCTTGGTTACATTAGTGCACCTAGTTTAAATTTTACTCCAAATTTAGACTTAATGTACATTTTTCTAAAAATATTTTAGATTATGTTCAGCCCATAAAAAGAGGGAGAAGTGTCAGTGCTCAGCAACATTGGACAGTTATGTTCCTTAGTAACTGGATGAGTTGTGTGAAGCAGCATGAACACACCTGGAGAAGATGGTTGTATGCTTTAGTATTAGCTTTTCCTCTAGTTATGATTTCCAACACCTTTATAGAGTAAGTGTACCTAAAAATGCTCATTTTATATTTGAAAATATCTTGGTGGTATTCAGTTATGGATTCCCCAGTTAACTGTGATTGCTAGAATTTTCTGTAAAGATAGTTAAAAAAATAATTTTTGATGTCGTGCATGTTCCCTTGAAAGCTGCTGTGCTTTCCTGCAGCTTTCTGAACAGCCTCCATTCTGCTTCTTTCCTTTTTAAGGGATTGAGTCCAAGCCAAAGAGCACCATTGTGCTTACATGGGCCTTGATTCTTAAACACATGCCTAACTAAGCAAGTAAGCAGTCTCATTGAAGTCAACGGGATTACGTGCATATTTGGACTTACATGCAGGCTTAAGTGTTTTGATGAATTGAAGCTTTACTGACTGGCTGAGTATTGCAACACAGAAAAAGCTTTTCTAAGCACAGATATACTACGGAAAAATGCTTAACTAATGTATCTCATATGGATAGAATCAGAAAGACATTTAGTAGGGAAAAAAGTTACACTAGGTGAAAAAGCTGGTAGTTGACAACACAAAATCTTTAAGGAATAATGAGCATTGCTGCACTGAAATAGGAAGTCCAGCACATGCTGCGTTTTTTTAGTATATGTCAGTGGGAAGTAATTGCAGTCACCTAATACGGAAAGTTACAGTAACAGTAGCTTGTCATACCTCAAACGGTATCATTTGAAGAGCTGGCAATTATTCACATGGAACTGACTTTTGGCTCTGTATTTTTACTGGGCTACTGCAAACCAGCAATTTCCTTGAGTGATCTTGCTTTCTGAATGTAAAGTTTTCTTTGGCTTCTCAGTGATTCCCAAGCAGCAGTCTGCATTCAGACAAACAAAGCAATGCTGTGGCTGTTTCCCATCAAGGAGAGAATTCACCCAAACTTAAGAAGCAAGTTAAGTGTATTTCTGAACTGGAGCCTTTAAGAGAGATCTCACAGCAGTCTAATGATCAGCATATACAGTGATACTAACATGGAGCTATCAAGGTTGCTTTCAGACCAAAGCCTTGCATTGAGAGTAAACCCACACCTTTCATAGTTGTGGAAGCTGACCTTTGTATGTTGACCTTGAAGTAGTTTCACAGGATTCCTTAGATTCTGTACGTGGCAGAGAAGTATCTGACCCTGCTTGGAAGGGGAAGGCAAAACGCCGTAACAAGGCGAAAAAAGTTGCTTGATCCCTACAGCTTGCTGCTTCTCTTCTCTTGCTCTCTAGGAATTGCAGCAGAAGCGTGACAATGGGCAGAAAGAGGTGAGAAAGACCCCCCTTCTGTCCAGGTTGCTCAAATAACTTCCTGAACAAGGAGAGAACAGAGTTGGTTTTTCCTGGAGAACCTTTTCTCCTCTATGAAGCCCCATTAGGTAACCGCACAAGCTTTACAAGCAAAATCAAGGAACTCTGCAGACCCCCAGAAGGTCTTTACTAATCTCATGAGGGCAGTGGGCTCTAGTTTGAGAACATCTGCTTTACATAGTATCAGGTATTATTATACAATTGAATGCTTTTCAGGCGCCACAATGTGGAGGGTTCTTTCCAGCTGTAGTGCAGAGTTGGTTTCAGACTTCAAATAACAGTTACAAAGTTGTTGAAACTAACAAATGGACTGAATACTCTGATACTTTTTAATTGCTCTCTGCTGCTGCTTCTGAGTGAAATTTTTCCCTGGGGAATAAACAGGTCAGTGCTAAGGTTTAGGAGGGCAAAGATGTGTGTTGAGATCACAAGGTTTCTGGTTTTGTTTTAGGGTTGTCTTTTTTGGTTGTCTTTTGGTTTTGTTTGGGTTTTTTTTGGGGGGGGAGAGGGGGAGCAGGAAGGTGTATACGTGTGTTTATCTTGTCTTGAGAAGTTTGGAGAAATGCATACACTTAAATTTGGGGATTTAATAGTGAAACACATGAAATTCCTGTACAGCAATTAATGTGTCCTACACATTCTTGGATTACGTTTCCCTACATTAGTGAAGTTTTGAAGGTGTAAGTATAACAGCATAGTCAGATATTATTCTCTCCACATAGTCCCAACAGGGTACTGCCAGAGATTAATCTAAACCAGTGGGTTTTGCAAATGTACTTGCAAAAGTGGTGTCAAATTTCAGTGTAGTTGTAGCATCTAGGTTACAGTGCTCTGGTATAGCTGATAGACCCTGTTGTATTTTCCTAGGTATTTTGTGTCATGTGTTTGTGCTGCTAAACTGGCAGAGCAGATAAAATTGCTAGAAAAATCAGTATTTACATCTTGATTTTATTAAGAACTGTTTGACTTATATGAGGCTAGAATGTGTATAATAGCATTCCTTTTTGGTTTAAAACTTTCCTGTTACTTGAAGCTTTCTTCTTTTTACTATTTTGGATTACATTTCTGGTAATATTTTTATCACAATGTAATTTCACTTTTATAAGGGCAGTGTCACCTTGGTTTAATCCACCAGCAATCCAGTTCTGTGCTCACTGTAGTTGATAACTACTACACCTTTTATTTATTTCATGTTGATAGGGATCAAGTTGCATTGTGGGCTTTACTGTACCACAGCAACATTGAAAGTCTAAGGATGCTTTATCTGTGGTTTATTTAGAGTCAGTCAGATTCCTTAAAGATACTACCATGCTTGCAGCAGTCACATTACAGCCTGTTCTGGCAGCCTCTGCAATGACAATTCCATATTTGACTTTCTTCCTTATTATTTAATTTAATTAGTTTTTAAATAGTGGCAGACCTTTCATTTGAGCTACCTCTGGCCTGCTGAAGTGTAGAAGTAGGTATCTGTTCTGACTGGATTTCCTTCCTCCAGCAAGATCTGAAACAATTTAGCAAGTTGTATAATGTCTCCTACTTTTTATCTGCCCATCATTTTTACTGCTTCTGCTTTATGCTTCACTGTGCCTCCTTAGTAAGAGAGAATAACTTTGTGTTTGTTCTGAGGTTGGGAAGGTAAGGAATTTGATAGTTTTGGCCTAATAACTGAGAAATTTGATGTTAATGTTGCTATTGGGTCTTCATAAATACACCTTTCTTAGTATTCTGGCTTTTGAGTCTTTCAGTAACTCGAATCCTAAGTGCAGCCTTTAGACTAGCATATTTAGGCTTCCTGCTGTATCATGCACAACAATTCTGATGAAAAATCATAAAGCCTGTGATCAGTCTATTTGTTCTAATGAGTTTTAGTTCAAAATCACTGTTAGATTAAGTGTAGTGCATATTAGTCTTGCCCAGTGTTGTGGAACCTGCATTATGGCATGCCTGACTTCAGTGACATTTTGTAAAAACACTTTGAAGTGGAACAAAAGGAAGGACTTGTGTAACAATACTTTAAGAGTGGTAGGCTTCATAGTAGACTCTGTGCTTTTAAAACCTCCAGGATTCAGTGGATGGTATACAAAAGACAGAAGTCATAGAATCATAGAACAGTTAGGGTTGTAAAGGACCTTAAGATCATCTAGTTCCCACTCCCTGCCATGGGCAGGGACACCTCACACTAAATCATGCCACCCAAGGCTATGTCCAACCTGGCCTTGAACACCGCCAGCGATGGAGCATGCACAACTTCCCTGGGCAACCCATTCCAGTGCCTTACCCCTCTTACAGTAAAGAATTTCTTCCTCATATCCACTCTAAACTTCCCCTGTTTAAGTTTGAACCCATTACCCCTTGTCCTCTCACTACAGTCCCTCATGAAGAGTCCCTCCCCAGCAACCCTGTAGGCCCCCTCCAGATGCTGGAAGGCTGCTATGAGATCTCCACACAGCCTTCACTTCTCCAGGCTGAACAGCCCCAACTTTCTCATCCTATCTTCTCATCCTCGTGGCTTCCTCTGGACTTGTTCCGACAGTTCCATGTCCTTTTTGTGTTGAGGACACCAGAACTGCACATAATACTCCAAGGGAGGTCTCATGAGAGCAGGACTAGAGGGGCAGGATCACCTCCCTCAACCTGCTGGTCACGCTCCTTTTGGTGCAGCCCAGGATACGATTGGCTTTCTGAGCTGCAAGCGCACACTGCCGGCTCATGTTCATTTTTTCATCCACCAGCACCCCCAAGTCCTTCTTTGCAGGGCTGCTCTGAATCTCTTCTCCCCTCAGTCTGGAGCTGTGCCTGGGATTGCTCCAACCCAGCTGTAGGACCTTGCACTTGGCATGGTTAAACTTCATCAGGTTGGCATCAGCCCACCTCACAAGCATGTCAGGGTCCCTCTGGATGGCATTCCTTCCCTCCAGCATATCAACCAAACCACACAGCTTGGTGTCATCGGCAAACTTGCTGAGGGCGCACTCAATCCCACTGTCCATGTCACCAACAAAGATATTGAACAGGACTGGTCTCAACACCGATCCCTGAGAGACAGCACTCGTTACTGGTCTCCAGCTGGACATTGAGCCATTGACCACAACTCTCTGTGTGTGGCCATCCAGCCAGTTCTTTATCCACCGAGTGGTCCACTGTCAAAATTGATGTCTCTCCAACTTAGAGACAAGTCAGTGACACATGTACGTTTTCTGAAACTTTTTTTACACTAAATGTAGTAGTGGAAGAATTGTTGAACAGCTTTTGACAAAAACTAATTCTGTACTGTGATTTTGACCCAGTGAGAATTTATATGGTAGTTTATAATTGGAGATGTTCTTTCATATTTTAAAAGAAGGGGCGGTATATTTTAAAATCCAGAGTATGCTGGCATCTTGGTAATGGCATACTGGTGTTTGTGGAGTGACACAAATAAGACTTGGGGTACTGAATTTATTTTAAAGCTCTCTCTACAGTCTATTTTGTCTCTCTAAGCAGTTATTGTTATGAAGCCAGAAAAAAATCTTTAGTGAAAAGGTTACATTTTGGTTTACATTGGAAAACCCTGTATAGAATGCTGTTGGAAATTTACATAGCAGTTACAGATCCAAAACCAACAGCTGCAGAATTCCTTCAGGAGTGGTGGAGTTCTGTTTTATTCTTAAAGAGTATAGGCTAGTTATGCAAGGGAATGGTGTCAGAGAAATGGCCATTGGCTAGACTTATGCAACAGGATGAATTCTGGAGGTTTTGAAGAGTTTTGATTGGTCACTGTGATCCAGTGATAGTTTGATCTGTGTGCTCCTCTAGCAAACCTTTGATTAAGTCACTAAATTGGCTTTATTGCCTATTATTTACTACTGTAGTTAGAATTCTAGAAGATAATTGGATATGCTATTGCTATACATTTTTCATTAAATGCCATTTAAAACATGAGGTAAAATATAAATAGGCATAGTTTCATTGATGTCAGTATATGGAAATAGATAGCAGACTATTTTGATTGCACAGGTATAAATCTCAGGAGAATGTTTTCTGATTATGTGATATGATGCAATTTGACTGTGCACCAGCTGAAGAAATTATTTCTTTTTGATTTTTTTTACAAGCACATGCAAATTTTGATGTGCCACATCTACAGTTTGGCGCATGTATTATTAGTAAGGTCTAGTGTTTCTTCCCTTCTCCATTTACTTCATCTTCCTCATGAAATAGTGACTTTTGTCATGGATACTTGCCCTTTCTCTTATTCCTTTTTCTGTGAAGATGGGGGTGGGTTTTGACATTCTTGTTCTCATTGCCATCTCTGGGTCCTCCCCATTTTCAGTCAGTGTGAACACACTAGTTCTGCTGAAGGATATTTATTCTTTGAGGAGGAGGATGAAAAGCATTTGTGCCTGGGTAGTTCATTCAGGGCAGTAATGCTGAATCTTCATTATGTTTCTGTAACTCTTAAGTACACTAATTGACTAACCTTTGCCTTGCTTCTGCTGAATTAGACTCAGAAGGCTTAATCCTACCTATTGTGTCTAGCTAACTCATGATTTAATCTAATGACTCTTGCTTTAACATAGTGTGCCTAAATACTTAGTGCAACATACCCACTCATATACTGAAGCAAATCAATAGGTAAACAATTTCTCTGGTGGAGCTGAGAAAGGTTTTTGTTAAAATTTCTGCATTTAATTTATTGAGAGAATGTCAGGCATTCTAAGGAAACTAAAACTCAGAATGTACTAGCTAGACAGATAAAAAAACAACCTTGAATTTTCCAGAGGATTTTAAATAGTCAGCTTGTAGCTGTAACAGCTACAGCTTTGGCAGTGACATGAAAAATATGAAAAAGGTAACTTGAATAAAGTAAGTTACACATGTTAACCAGATGTTGGCCGGAGTAGTAATTGTGGAACGAGATTTACAGAAAAGCTGTGTGCCAAGGATTAGCTATGTAATTCAAGTGCACTATCCAGTTGTGTTCAAAACCTTTTTAATAAAGGGTGCTTTCTTGTAATTTAGATGGCAATTACATACCATTTTTTAATTGGAGAACTTGCTGGTTAGTATGAATTCAGATAGCCTTTTTTTTTTTCCTGAAAGATCAATTTATCGTTGTTTTCTCCTTAGTACAATGCCTGCAGCAAATCAGGGTAATGTTTACAGTACATGTTTATTGCACTTAAAGTAACAGTGCAGAATGTTTCTGTCCAGAACTGTCCAGTAAACTGTCCAGAACACTCTCCTGAGGCAGCATAGATCACAAAATAATACTATACATTAGAAATGTTTATGTAATTACAATAACAAACTTACTATTAAAGGTTATCTTTTTTTAGAAGTAATAACTATATCATTAAGTCTCCTCAGTAATACTTAGGGGTCTCAGTCATGAATCTTTGTTGAGGAAGTTGATGTTATCTTGCTGGTTAGACAAATCAAGTATTTAAATATTTAGCATGGTATTCTGCTTTTGGATCTTACACAAAAAGCTCTGTATTTTTAGCCTCATATTCAGGAGTTAGAAGCATATGGAATAGGACTTTATTCAGGTATTTTGAGCCTGTTTCAAGGTAATTGTGCCCTGAAAGATTTTCTAAAGGGTCATGTGTTGAAAATGAGAAGTGGGTGTTAAATTCATTGCACTGACTACAAATTCCAAATATTCTGTAAAATACATGAAACATTCTCAGCTTCCTCCAATATGTCCTGAATAAGCAAATAAGATGTGCCTTGTGTTTCTTCACCATTTCCTTGAGTTTGAGTTCTGAATATTGGTTAGACCTACATCTTGCTGCTAATATATTTTTATTCTTATTTTGACTGCCAATTGCTTTCTTTTTTAAGTTCAGTTTTATTGTTCCATCAGTGTAGTTACAGTGGCCATCTGTTCCTTTTGTATCAAGGTCATTTTAAAGCCTCGCACCTGCCCTCTGCTTGACTCTAGATGTTTATGACATGAATTTATGGTTTCTTCATGCAGAAAGAAATTGCCTGAATTAATAAGTCTGTATTTTCCATGAAAGCCTTGATTTTTAACAGGAAGAGATTCTTTAGGTACATTGCAAATAAAAGACAGGCTAGGGACAATGTGGGCCCCCTCCAGAAGCTATCAGGAGAACTGGCTACCCTGGATTTGGAGAAGGCTGAGGTTCTTGATGACTTCTTTCCCCTGGTCTTCACTGGCAAATGCTCTGACCACACCACCCAAGTCTTGGGAGGCAGACGCAGGGACTGTGAGAATGAAGACCTTGGGTCCACTGTAGGAGAGGATGTGGTTTGAGACCATCTTAGGAACCTGAACATACACAAGTCCATGGGACCTGATGAAATCCATCCATGGGTCCTGAAGGAGCTGGAAAATGAAGTTGCTAAGCCACTGTCCATCATATCTGAAAAATCATGGCAGTCAGGTGAAGTTCCCGATGACTGGAAAAAGGGAAATATAACCCCCATTTTCAAGAAGGGGAAAATGGATGAGCCGGGGAACTACAGACCAGTCAGCCTCACCTCTGTGCCTGGCAAAATCTTGGAGCAGATTCTCCTGGAAGGCATGCTGAGGCACATGAAAAACGACAAGGTGCTTGGTGACAGCCAGCATGGCTTCACTAAGGGGAAATCCTGCCGGACCAACCTGGTGTCCTTCTGGGATGGGGCTATGGAACTGATGGACAGGGGTAGAGCAGTTGATGTCATCTACCTGGACTTATGCAAAGCGTTTGACTCTGTCCCACATGACATCCTTGTCTCTAAGTTGGAGAGACATCAATTTGACAGGTGGACCACTCAGTGGATAAAGAACTGGCTGGATGGCAGATAAAGAACTGGCAGGGATAGGTGTTGGGACCAGTCTTGTTCAACATCTTTGTTGGTGACATGGACAGTGGGATTGAGTGCACTCTCAGCACGTTTTCTGATGACACCAAGCTGTGTGGTTTGGTTGATATGCTGGAGGGAAGGAATGCCATCCAGAGGGACCCTGACATGCTTGTGAGGTGGGCTGATGCCAACCTGATGAAGTTTAACCATGCCAAGTGCAAGGTCCTACAGCTGGGTTGGAGCAATCCCAGGCACAGCTCCAGACTGGGGGGAGAAGAGATTCAGAGCAGCCCTGCAAAGAAGGACTTGGGGGTGTTGGTGGATGAAAAAATGAACATGAGCCGGCAGCGTGTGCTTGCAGCTCAGAAAGCCAATCGTATCCTGGGCTGCACCAAAAGGAGCGTGACCATGGCATTGTTTAGTGTGAGGTGTCCCTGCCCATGGCAGGGGGGTTGGAACTAGATGATCTTAAGGTCCTTTCCAACCCTAACTATTCTATGATTCTATGATTTTATTAAGAACTGTTACAGTCTGTTCACGCTCACATCTTTATAGCACAGGTATATTTCTCTAAGTACAAATAAAAAGAGTATGCCAAGATTTGCTTCTGGCTCATAGGTGATCTGTGTTTGCACTTTGGACAGTGCATCTCTGGATGAAGATGAGGTGGGGCAGTTATTTTCCATTAATAATCTTCATAGGCTGTTTTGCAGGTTCCAAATTGGAGCAAAAAGATGCTGTCCGTCTGTCCGTCCTCTGTGTCCATCCATATCTCATCCCTGCCCCCATGTGTGAAAATAAGCACAGTTTAATTTTTCTGAGATTACCATGATGTGCTTCTAAGTTGGCAGTCACTCTTACCTGTAACTGCTTAGAGCTGAAGAACTGCAGTGTTGCTCTCTTCTTTTTTTTTTTTTTGGAAAGAGAGAACACATTTAACAGAACTCCATTTGCATTGAGCGTGCGGTAGTTAGGCTCTGTGTTATCCTGGAGTGAAATAGCATAACTGAAATAGAGCATTAAATTGTTGCCAGAGCTTCTATTCAAGATGGAATATTAAATGTTCACATATGGAAGACTGTATTTCCTGGGAACACTTTGGTAATTAGATTCAGCCTCTAGGTGATAGGTTATTAAGAATTAAATACTGTGGTGGTGTGGGCACAATGAGTAATAAAGTGATGCCTTGCAGTAGGTAATTGAGTGTACAGGCCTACCTGAAAGGTTTGTCAACTAATTGGAAAAAGGGGAAAATGTCTTGTTTGATTTTTGGATTGACAATATAGATGAAGAGTACTTGGATGGATCAAAGAAATTAGGACAACTTTCAGGAAAAAAAAGGCCTATAGTGCTGCACCTTCAAATTTCAGAAAATATGTTTGTTCTTTACAAGCTAACAGAGAATACAGCTGGGTGTTTTCTGAGGGTCTTGGTTTCTTGGTTGTGTGTGAAGCTGTATTACAGTAATGAGTGCTGCTCTCTGCCGAGGCAATCCAGTGTGAAGGCTAATTGCTGGCACATTATGCCTCTTGCTGAAGAGTCATCCACATTATGTTATGTAATGTTGTGTTGTGTTATGTTAATGTTATGGCAGCCAGCTTGCTCACTAGAGAGCTTTCAGAATTTACTTCCTAAAGACAGGTAAGAGCTTAGCGCTTGGGGATAGCTTTAATCTGTTGATATATGTAGTCTGTGTTTTCTAGCTTTGTAATGAACTTTCGGATGGAATGACATAAAGGAATGCACATCAGAAAATAAACAAGCATCCTGTTTTGAATGGGACACAACCCGAGTTCTTGAGCAAACGCTATTACTTTTCATTAATACAGTAATTACATTCATGTAGTTTTTAATAGATTGTTAATGACATTATTCTGATAAATTGCATATAGAATCAGAAGTTATTACTTAAAGTGTTTCTAAAAGTGGCAGAGTAGCACAGGGGGTCTGTTCTGCATTGTCCACCTTGCAGTTGTATTTTTTAGCTATGTAGTAATCTATAATTTGTAGATAAAATAATACAGTAACACTGAAAAGCCTAAGTCAGCATTTGCAAAAATTGTGGCCTCTTTCTTGTCACCAGTCCAGAGTTTTAGTTTCTATCTCCTCATATCTTTCTAAAGATCATCTGCCTAACATTAAAACCACAACAAAATTTCAACCCTAAAGAAGTGGTGGTGTTAATTCACATCATTTTGTTGCAGAGTATCTTAAACAGAAAAGGAAAACTCATCACTGCTTGAATATAAAAGGTTTTACCAGAAGTCAGAATGTGGCTCAAAAGATCCTGTCAGTCTGCAGTGGATAACATGAGTGGGTCATTGGTAACAGTAGAAATTCATTGCAGAACTTGGTCAGATGTGGCTTCAGTCTGAACACACAGGGAGGATAGGGTTACAGTTTGCAAGTAAATAGTGTGGAATTCAAATGAAATCTTGGCATTTATCTTTGCCTTCCTTTGTTATACGAAGTGTGATGCTCTTTTGCACCTCTGTATAATTTGTGACTTGTGTGCTTGAGATAATGTGAATGTGCTGTTCAGCATGACTGCTGGTTTTACCGACTTTCTATTGGCCAGCTGCTGAAAACCCGCAGATCAAAAGATTTTGCCTGAAACACCTGATTTCTCTTGGCTGTTTCAGAGGAGTGTACAAAATTCTAATGGGAAGCTTTTGACTTAAAACTTTGTATTTTTATATATATAAAGATTATTTTTTAAGTTTTGATTAATGTCTTGAACTTGTTTCACTGTCCTAATCAAGAAACAGACTTGATCTCTCTGGAGAGATTTAATTAAAAATGTTTCCCCTTTGTGTACCTTTGTTTTTAATTTCTTCTTTTTTGGTTTTAGTCTCTTGCAAGATAATAGTTACAATAAAGTTGCACCCCTGAGACTGAGGCATGCATGTGACATCCAGTCAAAAATTTTCAGCCAAAAGCCATATGCACTCAAGTAATCTGTTTTCAGCTTGCTTTGAAGTGACCTTTTGTCATACTTTTTGGCAGACAGATACAAGGTTTCCTGGCTCATGCTTCTTGCGATCCCAGGAGCTCTGTAGCCACATGATGCTGATACTGAGCGTGCCTGATTACTGGTACTTTCTCTCAGGAAGAAATGTTGTCACACTGTTAAGTCTTTACGCTTTTCACCCTTCATCTATACAATGCAGAGATTGAAGAGTTTGCCCTCCAGTTTGGAGGACAAAAGCTGTATCTGCCTGCAGAGTATCATGTGGTGGTAAAATACTGGCACAGGTTGCCCAGAGAGGTGGTGGATGCACCATCCCTGGAGAAATTCAAGGCCAGGCTTGGTGTGGTTTGGGGCCACTTGATCTAGTCGAAGACCCCCCTGCTCACTGCAGGGGGGTTGGACTAGATGACCTTTGAAGGTCCCTTCCAGCCAAAACTATTCTATGAGTCTTTGATTCTATGTAGACATTTCTTTAGGAGCAGCAGCATATTTAAAAAATGGCAAAATGTACCATCTTCAGCTGTAAGGGAGCTCTCTGCTGGCTTAGTGGGAAACTGTAAGCAGGTATCTAGGGGTGTTGCTCTGTGGTGTTTGTTTTGAGTGGGTGCACTGATACACGCAAATCTTTTGTGGAAGTTTTTACCAGTAAACCTCAGTTTTCACATGGTGGACTGTTATTTCAGCAACTGTGTCTCGGGCTGTCATCCAGAGAATATTACTGTTCTGAAAGCATTTTGGCAGGCCAGCCTTTTACTCAGCAGTAATTAATTTCTATGATAAGGTTTTAGAAACCTTAGTTAGTAGCTTAGAGCTTACTTTGTTCACATTGGCTTTTCTGGAATCTTATAAAACCATCCTGTGACTTGAGTCTCTGGTTAATTCCTTGGCACCAAAGCCAGTAAACCTTGTGTGGAGAAACCTGACTCCTGGCACAGAAGGATCATGTATCCCAGAGCTGGTACAGCTGCATAGAGTCAGGTTGAGCAATTCCAGCACTAGTGACCTACATTGCTGTTTACAGGGCTGGCTTAAAACCTTCAGGGGCTAAAGTTACCCAAGAGGAGGAGGAAATTGGCTGATGTGTTCTCCTCAGCTTGAAGAACATTGTTAAGGAAAGCTATGAAGCCTACTCTTAGGGTGGATATGTTGGAAAACAAAAAGACAGATATTTTTTGAACTTTTAACCATCTAGCATTTACAGCTTGCTTTTTTTTTTAATTGAGGGCTGTAGATGTTTTGTGTTGGTTTTTTTTTCCTTTTTTCTTTGAAGTTCCTGTTTTTGAAGGACAAGTAAAGCATGAGAATTTGACTGCGTACAAAAAGTAAAATGTAATCAAGAGTTCATTTTAAAAACAGCTGCAGGATTCATGCACAAAGTCTTCTTTTAGTCCTACTGAGCATTTCTTTTTCAGTGTTATACCAGCTGTAATAGCTCTGGGCGTAGCATGGTGTAAAAGGTCTGAGAGTTTTGAAGATGAAACAATGGTGGAAGCCATTTGGCAATATAGACCTAACTCAGTGATGGGTTTACCTTGTCGCAGCTAAATTTTGCTGTACTTGGACCAGATGGTTAGACTAATTGATATCTATGCATTGCATTGCAATGCATGTATTAGTGAGGACCTTCAGCAACCTGGGGATTTGCTAGGTCCTGAAGTCACTCTTGCCTTGTTTTAAAAATATGTTCTGAGTACTTAAGTGTTTCATTCTGGTTTTGAAATATTCTACTAAATTGCTTGCTGTAGAAATAGTTTCCAAGTCCATTTGTAATGCAAACTGCTGGGCTTACTTGCAAATAAAAAAAATTTTCTAGGATTTTCACACACAGTGAGGAACAAAAATCTTCCAGATCAAATTCTGGTCATTCAGCCCAGTCAGTGTGGTAGTGCCTACATAGATTTTTGCTGTTCTTCTGCAGCCCGTTCTACACAGGAAGCCCATGATCTTGTCTTTATAAACTAAAATTGTATTCTCTAGGAGCATTGGTGTTATTTATACAGTGTGTTTGTTTGGGGGGTTTGGGGTGGTTTGTCTTGTGTTTGTGCTTTGGTTTGGTTTGTTGGTTTTTGTTTTTTTTAATAGAGCATGTTTTACTTGCTGTCCATTATCCTTTCTGAGATGTATCTAAGATGTATGTAAGATGGCTTTCACATCCAATTTATCCTTGTTGCCTGTTCAGCAAGCATTTTATATTGTGATCTGAATAATTTTATATATTACCTTTCAGTATTTCCTGGGATAATCACTTTAAAAAGTGATCACTGTAAAAGTATTATTCCTAATGTCTTCCCTTGGATACATAGTGCTAATAACACAACATCCATTTAGTTACCTATTTCATAGGATCCTTTTAATATATATGACAAATCATATGGCATTCTGTGTTAATGTTCCATTTACAGAACAGATTATTTTTCTTGTTTTATAGCATGCAGAGTGTGTGGTTACATGGACAGCATCTGTTGTGCTTATGTTCTATCCTCAAGTTCCTTTGCTGGGCTATAGCAGGAAGGGAACAAAAGTTTTATTTGTCTGGTGACAAATAGCTGGATAGTTGGTCTAGATTGCAAGAAATGGTAAGGTGGAAGAACGTTGAACAGCCTAACTTCCCTTAAATAGCTCGTTTCTGCCTGAGAAGAGTAAGTCCTCCCTTACCCATGGGTTCATACTAGAGCCCTGATACTCCGCCTCAAAACCATTTAGTCCCTGCACTTTTCTCAATTTATCTTCCAGTTTCTCATCTCAGTCATGAGGATTAGTCTGAATCCTCCTCCTACCACTCAGCACACTTCTTCCCATCATTAGCTTCTTAACTTCCTATATCCTTTGTGGTTTTGTTCCTAATAGGGTGTAAGCCCCTGCTTCAGTAGTTATTCTTTAGCCTCTTCTTATTCTTTACTCATTATTGTGATTTTCAGAGTCCTGCAGATAATAATCTTAATCTAACTTGGTTTTGGAAAGGATAAAGCATTTGTTTTTTTGTTGGAGCAGTGAAAGGTGATTAGATCAAAATGTTACTCAGGCCAACAGTATCTTTCCCACTGTTTAAGAGTTCAATTAAAAATGTTTTACAATATCTAACATTTTTGGCATTCTTACTGTGCTTATATGGGCACTGATGACATAAGATGTCAGCCTGAATTAGTTTATGGCATTAATTGCTATTATAAGTTTCTCTCTTGCTCATTACATCTTCCATAGTAATTATGATTTATGGTGCTGGAAACTGAATTAAAGTGCAGTTAGCTATTAAAACTGTATAGCCAGAAGCAAAAATCTGAATGGTATAAGACTGTATTTTGTGAGCACTAGCTCACACCTTAGAAACAAGCTGGTAAAAAATCAGTGGTTTGAAAATGTAGCCAGGAAAATGCTTATTAAAAAATTTAAATGTGGTAGAACCAATTGACTGGGTTAGAGCAAACAAATGCCGTGTGTTTGAGTTAACCATTTGCTCTGTCAGTTTGACAGCGTGTATGTCATCACTGTGTCTTGGTGGTCTTAAACTTTTAATAGATACTCAACTGTACACAGTATTCTGTCTCCTCATGGCTGAGCTCTTTGCTACTTGATAGATCAACTGAATTTAATCTTGCATGAAACCAATTGTCTTAAATATGCTTTATTGTCCTTCTTCTATCAAAGCAACGGATACTCCAGTGTTGGGTTGACATTGGGTAATCCTGTTGATTTTGGTTGAAAGGTTGCCGAGTTTGGTTCTTTAGTTGATCAGAGACTGATGTTTGTGCTAGATTTTGCTCAGTTTGTTCAATTAAAATACATAAAACAGGAAATGAATCATCGAATCAAAGAATTATAGAACAGTTTGGGTTGGAAGGGACCTTCAAAGGTCATCTAGTCCAACCCTGCTGCAGTGAGCAGGGACATCTTCAACTAGATCAGGTTGCCCGGAATCACATCTGGCCTGGCCTTGAGTGCCTCCAGGGATGGTGCATCAGCCACCTCTCTGGGCCACCTGTGCCAGCACTTCACCACCCTCATTGTAAAAAAAAAATTTTCCTCACATCCAGCCTGAATCTCCCATCTTTTAGTTTAAAACCATCACCCCTCATCCTGTTACAACAGCCCCTGCTTTGAAATCTCTTCCCATCTTTCTTAGAGGCCCTTTTTAAGTATTGAAAAGTTGCAATAAGGTCTTCCTGGAGTCTTCTCTTCTCCAGGCTGACCAACCCTAACTCTCTCAGTCATTCCTCAAAGGAGATTCTTTACTGTAAGGGTGGTGAGGCACTGGAATGGATTGCCCAGGGAAGCTGTGAATGCTCCATTGCTGGCGGTGTTCAAGGCTGGGTTGGGCAGAGCCTTGGGTGGCATGGTTTAGTGTGAGTTGTCCCTGCCCATGGCAAGGGGGTTGGAACTAGATGATCTTAAGGTCCTTTCCAACCCTAACTATTCTGTGATTCTATGAGATGCTCCATTCCTCTGATCATTTTTGTGACTGTTCTTTGGACCCTCTCTAACAGGTCCATATGTCTTTTCCTGTACTGAGGACTCCAGAGCTGGATGCAGTACTGTAAGTGGGGTCTCAGCAGAACAGAGGGGAAGAAGCACCTTCCTTGACCTGCTGGCCATACTCCTTTGAAGGCAGCTCGAGATACAATTTGCACATGAATACCCATCTAGAAACATAGATAGCTCATTTCACTTGTACTTAAGTGTAAGGACCTTTCGGAGTCCCTGACTATTGCCATAGATGCAAGACCACCATTAACCCTTCTCATACTCTACAATGATGAGGGGACAGAGGGAGATTTATGTGCTGTATAAAAACAGAACATGAGGCTGTAAGTTACCAGCAGCTCTGTGAATATCTTTGCCTTCTTCTCAAGCCATATATTTCTTAATTCCAACCCTAGCTATCCTATGATTAATTCTCAGTGCAACTGCAGTTCATTCTTTCTTACTGTTAGCCTAATTTAAGACAACCTGTGTTTAAGAAAGACAATCCCCGATCCTCAAGTCAGAGGTTGAAGTGGCACATTTGAAGAGAGTATGCCTCTGGCTGAAAAAAATACTGAAGATAGCTGCAAAGAAAGATTTAGCTTATCAGCTTATAACAAATATTAAAATCCTCCAGAAGGATACTATTTCATACTGATTGTTGTGTCTGATGTTTTTATTGCACAAATGCTTAAGATGCTGTGCTTCTGCAAACACACAAATTTATTCTTTTCAGTGTGTTTGATAGAGTATATAAGGTGAACATTCAGTAGTTCACATGCTTTTACTGTGCAGTTTTGATCTTGCTATTTACAGTCAAATTTTGTCTATATTTCTATAGTTTCATAAAAAAAAAAATGGAACTGTCCACTCTGTTTGCCACAAAATGCTTCCTTCTAGGCAAACCTGTGCTGCTTATTCCAGTATGTGTTTGCAGGAGTCAGTATTTTCTATTAGCTTGAAGTCTTTTCAAATCACTGCAGGCACACAAGCATGCAGAAAATCAGCGTCTGTTAAATTTTCTTGTGCAAAATACTGATTCAAACCTGGTATGTTACATAGTCTGAAGATCCTCACTTTCATATCACATGGTGGCCAGACACAGCAGCTGAAACACACATTTAGAAAGAAAAACATTTTAATATAGTGAGAGTTGATAGACGTGCATCAAAGTGAAATGTTATTTTTGTAGTGATCAGCAGGCTTCAGACCTCCCATGCTAATCATAAACTTTCCAGGCCAATAAAGCTAATTTGTTCTGTTATTGCCACTGGCTTCCAGCTCGCTTTCCAAAAGGGGATATTGTACTTGCTGCTAACTAGGAAATCAGCAAAATGCCTTCTCTTTCTCCTTTTCTTTAGGCCTGTTATGCATGTGATATTTTGGGTTGTTAATACGGTGTCTATGAGTGTGTCTTAGGTGTATTAGTGAAGAGAAATTGGTTGAGCTACCCTATCCTTCTCTCCAGTCTTTCTCTATTAACTTATACCACACTGGTTGTGGCAACCATATGTTCAGGCCTCATCTCTTCCTCTAAAATATGTCCTCCTTTCTTCCTGGAAATGTTGACCTGGGAGAATAAAAGGCTTTTGTGTATTAGTTCAGCCTATACAGATGTGTAAGTTTATGCACAGTGTTACAACCTAATGAATTCTAAAAAGTTGCCGCAACCTTTCTTAGATGTGTGGAAAAGACACTTTGAGGTGCAGAACAGGTATTCTAAAGGCCAGCTTAAGATTATAAAGATTGCCAGAATGCATCAAGTTTGTCTGGTCGAACCGTCTGTATATTTACTGGTAGCTGTTCAGCAGTCTGCCAGCAGGCTGTAGTTGAACAAAATACAGACTGTAGAGGTGCTGTGACAGTTCTGCAAGCCAAAACAACACAACGAAGATATACTTAGAAGTAGCTCTGGCAGAATGAAGGCCTGTGCTGAATCTCCACACAGATGATGGCTGCAGTTTGGCATCTCTGTTGACAGAACATCTAGTCCCATGGTACTTGGGTTTGGTAGCTGTATTTGTTGCTGCTTACATGTTAAATGGAGCATCCATAAGTATGCTTCCTTTTGAAGGCTAAAGAAGTTCTTTATTATCAAAATCATTTCAGTCTTTTTATTTCAGCTTTCCTACAGCTGATAGATGTAATGAGCATATTTTAATCAACTAAAGAAAAAACTGTGCATAGTGTGTACCTGTGAAACAGTTTAATGTTCACCTAAGAACCGCTGAGATGAGTGTATATATAAGTTGGAAGGGGGACTTTGACATCAAGTATTAGAAGGAAGTAGGATTAATCCCAGATTGAATTTTAAGATTTTTATTTTCTCAAAAATATTTATAGCATGCTAAAATGCTAAAGTGGGTACGCTAAAGCCTGATTACACTTACGGCAGAACTGTGGAATTGGGTGCAGAATTATTGTATGTTGCACAACAAGTCTTTTCTAGAGCAAATTCAATAGAACTTAATTTCATGTAAAACTGAATGATTGTATTTCTTTAACGTAATTCCCTCACTTTTTCTGAACTTGAAAGTAATTCAGAAGGGACTTCTAGCTCAGAAATTTGTTGCGAATCTGTCACTTGTACTGTATAAATTACGACCAAGATGGGTCCAGCATGCAATACATTGGAAGGCTTAACTCTTACAAAAATGTTCTCTATAGCTGTACTAAACCAAAGGAAAATCAAAACTACCTTAAAATAATTTCTGAGAGTTTCTAATCGATTCCGTGGGCAACTCTCCCCATCTGCTAAACTAGTACCAGTCGTTACTGCACAGCAGCCATTTTCTGCTGTCTCTAGTTATGCTTTAGGATTTACAGTGATGAGTTTGGCTTCAAATTCTTAGTTGCTTTTGTTGCACGTAGAAATGCAAGACAAAACTTTGCTTTCAGCACATTTTTCACAACCATGGTTCTGACAGTTTCTGTTGTCCTTTTAGTATAAGATGCACCATACTGTAACTGAGCAAATTTTCCTATTGGTTCTCAGCTTGTTAAAAGAATGTTAAATTGAGCATAATGGTTGTCTCTTTTGGATTAAAAATCTCTGTATTCTTCCAATTAAAACAATATGCTAGACTACTCATAACATAACATGCTTAGAGAAGACATTTGTTGTTGGGGACAGGGTGTCTGAATGTTAGGGTTTTATTCAGCCATATATTGGACAGTCCTCACTTCCCCTGTATTATGCTCATAAAAAAAACCAAACCAAAACCAATTATTTGTCCAGAGTTACTCTGCAGTTCTGCTGTGGGATGCTTGATTGTATATTTAAGTCTGTAGGGTTTTTTTTACTTTTTATTTTAATTCAAAATGCTAGATGACATCATCAGACTTAACTTCAATTTTTTTTTTGTGAATGTTTTATTTTTTTCAATTCTAAACCTATCCATCATTTTCTGTTCTCATGTAGCTATATGTTCTTTTAGTAATATGGCTATTGTGTGATGGTAAAATCTAACTACTGGTGCTGATGTTGGATTGTCCACCTGGCTCTTTATTTTGAAAGCCCTGCTTGCCGAAGATGTTCTTGTACTTAATAGGCAGTATAGTATGGCAGAAGGAGTGTGAAGGAGCATTAAGATGGCAGAGCGAGTCCCTATATGTTTTCCTCTGAAATATCTTCACTGCTTTCTAAACTGCCTTGGCAGTGAATAGCATGAAGGCTAGATGTGGAATTACATATGTGTACTGTATTTTTCTCCACAATGAGGGGAATATAGTCTATGACTCCTATACAGATTTAAAGGCAATAATTTGAAGTGGTATGGTAGTAGGATAGACATACTAAAGAACCTAAATGGCAATCTCTTAATACTCTTAAAGTTGATTATGGTCTCCATTATAATATATATAATAGTGATCTTGGATAGGGATTTTTAAGTTGGGTGGGTTTTTTTTTTCTTAGATATATTGACAAGTTTTTAGATATGGACATAAGAATGTTTATTTTAATAGGTAAAGCCAAGTACAGTATCTGGATCCTTTGCAGTTACAATTTTTTAGAGGAAAGGACAAGATAGTTTTTTCCTGGAAATAAAAGCTATCAAATCCAGTCTTTACAAAACACTTTCTTTAGTGCCTGTTGGCTGCGAAATAGTCTTCAGAACTGGCAAATAATTGTATGTCCTAAGAATTTGTTCACACAGAACCTGCTGATTCTACTGTGCCAATGTCACAAGACAGGAAAATGAGAGAAAAATAAGCAATATGTGGCACTTAGATTAAACGTTTTACATTTAAAGTTAATATTTATCTATAACACCATTTTGAAGGAAGTCAGGCTTTTCACAGATATTTGTTGGAGAAGCAGCACTTTTTATTTCCCTGTAAGATATTATCAAAGTAACTGATTTATTATCTGATGGTATCAATCAAGCTGAGAGATTGCGAAGAAACAGGACTAATAATGGGTGTTACAGAGGAGTCTACTGGAAAATGACAACAGGGAAAGAAAGATAGCTGAGAACATGGAGCTGAAGGATCAGAAAAGCTGCAAAAATGTACCCAGGTACTGCTACATTTTACATCCATTTGGTGTAAAAGGAGTGTTTGGCAAGTTAAA
This sequence comes from Myiopsitta monachus, assembly GCA_017639245.1. Lineage (NCBI taxonomy): Eukaryota > Metazoa > Chordata > Aves > Psittaciformes > Psittacidae > Myiopsitta > Myiopsitta monachus. The sequence goes on along the minus strand of CM029921.1, from coordinate 15,734,721 downwards.
GAATGAGATTTTTTTTTAAAGCCTTTTTAGAGATAAAGGCCTAGTCTTCCATGATAATGATTTATAATATATACTTTAATTCATAGATTAATGCTTGATTTAGTCTTTGTTTATTTTAGCTCGGATAAGTAGTTGTTAGTGGTCTATGGCAGATTGAATTTGTGCAATGCCATTTGCCATTGCATTTTAGCATGCGTACGGAAGCATTCTCTTTATACTCTTGCACATAATGCATTTAGAAATCTGAAACAATACATATTTTGTATGAGCTAGGCTTCTATTTAGCGTATTGTGTAGAATTTTTCACTGAGTTTTTACATACTAAACATTTAATAAGAGAGTATCACTTTCAGTAAAAAGGGAAAAAAATCTGTGATACTATAAAAACTGAAAGAAATCATCACTGAGATTGAAAGACAAGCAAAGCATCTCCAGTCAATCCCACCTTTTCTGGTTAAATATAATTTATTGAAGACATTATAAAACTACTGCTTTACAGGCTTGAGGACCCAAAAAAAAAAAACCATTCTGCACCTAACAATTCAAAACATGATTTGGGTATTTGCTAGTTTATGTGGGTAAGAACATATGCTGAAAACCTTATCATTGCACTTTATTTGTCATATTTCCTTGGAAAGGGATAAAGTCACCATACTTAATTTTAAACTTGCTCCTAAACAAGGTAATGACATATTTGCAAATTTATGTAGACAAAATGAAACTGACTGGTTGGAAATGGTATCCTTTTTTGTTTGGCTACTTTTAGTTTGGGGAATTTGTGTATGCAGATGGTGAGTATTAATAATACATAGTATTCTCCATGCAGCTGTGTAGTATCATGGCAAGCTCTGAGTTTGATATTCAAGTGGTTTCTGAATACAACAGCAGAGTAGCTGTGGTATTAGTCATACTTACTATGCTTATCAGCTCATGTCATTGGGTTTATGTCATTGGTCATACAGCTATGGATAGTCTGCTGGCATGAAGCTGACTTGATGGCTGCACTGCCAACCTTTAAATGTAGGAAAACGTTTAAAAGAAAATTGAGTTCTGTGTTGCACCACAGGCTGCTCGTTCATGTGCAGGTCCCTGGGTGCCAGAAATTTTCAGTTGAAGAAAGCAAAATAATAAATTGTCTATTAATTTGAGATGTGGGTTTTTTTGGGATCTATTTTGTCTGATGAGGTGAAGTATGAAATATCTGTAGTGCTTTAAGGTCATGAGTAATAGAATTGATCAGCAGCTTCAGACGAATCCTAATTCTTACAAATTATGAATTAAATGACATTTTCTTTCCTATTGGAGCATGATTGTAATGCATACCTGGCTAGGGTGTATTAGTGATTCCGAATAAGTGATCATTAATCTTGGGTTAAAGTCACTTGGACAAGTTCCTATCACTAACAATTTGGACCATATCCATATTTGGACTAGAACACTTCAGAAATCTGTATCCTGGTGCAGTTCATTAATTCTCTTGCAAAGTTTTCTTTTAACAGCCAGAAGTTGTAATAGCTCCTTTGGGATAACCTGGGGATATGTATTGTAAGATAAATTGTGTCCTTTTGATGCCTTAAGAAATCCCTCTCCATCTTTCCCAACTGTAATCATCATCTTGGCAATTATGTGACATTATTTTCAGTGTTTCTTTCCAATGGGAACCATCACTAAGTTGGTTATCTTTTGAGAGTTACCTTTTTTACAGTAATATCCACAGTGAAATGAGTAAGCTAAACCAAAACCCCAAATGGTCCAAACAAACCAAAAGTTAAAGATAGGAGTTATTTGGGGTTTTTTGGCTGGTTGGTTGGTTGTTGGTGATTTGGTTTTTGTTGGTTTGTTTTTGTTGGTTTTTTGTTTTTTTTTTTTTTTTGTGGGGGGGTGTTTGGGTTTTGGGGGGGTTTTGTTTGTTTGGCTGGGGTTTTTTTGTAGTTCTTAATTTTGTAACTGTTTTGGATGCTTGCACTAATCCCTTGCAGCTTATCTAGAAACAGCAATGATAGGTGGTTTGCAGAAAACATTTGAAAAAGGCAAGTCAAATTTGAACATACTACCAATGAAACAGTGGGGTTGTAATGCCGTTCCACTAGGAAAATAAATAACTAGTGAATACTATTACTTGTTTCATTGAATGTGAGCTAGCATGTGGAGCTATATATGAGAAAGCCAACTGTATCCTGGGCTGTACCAAAAGGAGTGTGACCAGCAGGTCAAACGAGGTGATCCTGCCCCTCTTCATTGCTCTCGTGAGACCCCACGTGGAGTATTGTGTGCAGTTCTGGTGTCCTCAACATAAGAAAGACATGGAACTGTTGGAATAAATCCAGAGTAGGCCACAAGGATGGTTCAGGGGGTTTTAGCACACCTTGTACAAAGACAGGCTAAGAAAGTTGGAGCTGTTCAGCCTGGAGAAGAGAAGCTGCATGGAGACCTCATAGCAGCCTTCCAGTATCTGAAGGGGCCTACAAGGATGCTGGAGAGGGACTCTTCATGAGGGACTGTAGTGATAGGACAAGGGGTGATAGGTTCAAACTTAAACAGGGGAGATACAGGTCAAATGTAAGGAAGAAATCCTTGACTGTGAGTGAGGCGCTGGAACAAGCTGCCCAGGTCAGCTGTGGATGCCCCATCCATGGCAGTGTTCAAGGCCAGGTTGAGCAGGGCCTTGAGCAACCTGGTGTAGTGTGAGGCACCCCTGCCCATGGCAGAGGGTTTGGAACTAGATGATCTTAAGGTCTTTCCCAACTCTAACCATTCTATGAGTCTATAAATAAAGTGATATTCATTGAGAAATAATTTGTTGTGAGGAAATCTTTCCTAAAACATTGACTGCAAATAGTTTAAGACATGATCCATACACATATATGAAATTACTGTATTGGAAAGGCTTGGAACTGTCCAGGAAATCTTCCAAAGGAAATCTTTCTTCCACATTGAGTGAATTTTCTGTGATTTTGTTCACTTGCTTTTTGTTGGAATTCTGACTGTTTTCCAGCCATGTGATGGTGTCGGCTGCACAGATGTGCTTTTACAACAAGCTTTCTCAAACAGTCAAGTTTTATGTCTCTCTATGGGCCTTTAAGATTAGAACTGGTGTTATTGCTAGCTTTAACCCACGTAGACAAGTCTGAGTATGTGGATAAAGTAATCAACACCATTTGCATGTTTCAAAATGCATGTAGAGGATGTTTCTTCACTTCCTTTGTTCTGCGTAGCCTTTTAAGAAGCTATTTTCCTTTTTTTTTCCCTAGTGTTTATATTAAGTGTATTTACACCTTATGAGGAAACAGTATTTCCAGATTCTGCACCGTTATGTACAGATTTTACACTGCATACTGTAGGTTAGGTGCGCAGTTATTGTACAGAACTGCTTAAAAACAAAATGTCATGCTAACTAACTTCTAACAAATGTTTTCAGAGTATTGAACTATTTTATGCAGTCATTTGGGGCTTGACTCTCCTCATATAGTAGGCAAGTGTTTCTGAATTTATGCCGTTTGTCCCATGAGGAAACTGACAGTACTGAAGTGTTTTCAGTTGTCTGTGTCAGGAAGATGAGTTTCAAGTTAAATTATACTGGACATGTTCTGAGTACTCAGAGGCTTGACAGTTGTTTATACAAGTATTAGGTATACATCAGGTTATTTATTTTACAGTAAATTAAATAGTTGAGATGCAAGAATGTGTAATTATTTTAAGATCCTCATTATTCAGTTTGAGCTGTATATGAATTTTGAGAATTCATATACAAGACGTAGCTCAAGATTTAACTTAATTTGTAGCTGTATGTTTTTAATTTCCTGTGCTGCAGAAGTCAACCATGCACAAGAATTGGCCATTTTCTCTTTGTAAATGGCATGTGTGTTTGCAAGGCGCCTAGAAAACCGGAATAAACTCAGGGTCTCTGCTCTACCTGTATGCTTCCCGAACTTTTAGGCATGTGGGACTGCTATCCAGAGTCCAGACAGCTGGAAGACTCCACTGATAGTTCATTTGGTTCTAATGAGCAACATGTGTTTAATGTGATTATTTTAAAACCGAACACATTTATAAGATAAACAGTCCAAAAAATCTATTATGTAAGCAATCAAATTTCCCCAGAATTTTGTTTCCATCAAAACCGTAAAGATACACAGTTTCTCTTCAATTAAAAAGAGTTCAATCATTGTTTGTATGGTATGCATCTGCAGAGAAAGAGAAACCTTGTTCTTCCACTGCAGCTATGCTTCTAATTTGTACCTAATTTGCACCAGCAGGGCAACCAGTCTGTTGGTGCTGTGTGTTCTTGACCTGGCATGGATCCCCAGTGAGGAAAAATGAACCTTTAGTTTACTAATGGGGTAGATTTCGACCTAGGCCGATGTTCATTCTTTTACTTTACGATGCAGTGAAGGGCAGGTTTTATGCTCTAATATGCTTAATCAGTCTTATTGGAAGAGGGGTGTGAATTGGGAAGATGGAATCAAACAGAGCATGAAGAGATTTTGGGAAAGAAAATCGCATCTTTGGCTCAGGAGTTTTATAACTAGATGGGAAAAGTTGGCTGTTGTTGCTGCCCAAAGTATAAATTATAATACTATGAGATAGTTCTCCCTGCTCACTTCAGGTATCCAGGTTGTGTAATGAAATTACCTTGGAAATCTTCCTCATCTTTCTTCCTGTATTTGGTTTTGGGATGAGTTCTTAATCCCAAAAGTGTGTTCTGATCAGTACTGCAATTAAATCCCAAGTCTTCAGCCAAGCATATACATTTCCTTTGGCAACACAACAGCTATTTTCATTTTCTTCTGTCAGAAGAGAAACCTGGTATTCCCATAAAATACAGAAAATATGATTTGATCATGAATGCAAGTCTTCCAAGAATTTCTTTTTTTCCTTTCTTCTTTTGGATCTGAAGTAAGGTCTAGTTCAGTACCTCTGTGACATCAGAGAATAAAGGCACCTTTGCTATTGAATTGTCTTTGGCTCTGGAGCTCCAGCTGTATGACTCCAGCTGCGATGTTTACTTTTTATCGTTAGGAGGAATGCTGATCTAGTCCTGTCACCTAAGTAGTGTGTGTAATATATGCAGTACTGGCTTCTTTCTCAAGGTTACCTCTATTTCAAGACTGTTTATCTGCTGCCTAATAACAGTCTCTTACCTTTTTGCTGAGTTGATTTCTTCTATTGCCAACCCTACATACTCATGGCTAGAAATGAGTTTTGGCATAGGCACAGACCTTTGGGGCCCTTATAATGCTAATCAGCCTTAACAGTCCTGATCAGTCTCACCATGGTGGGCCTCCCCTCACATCTCTGCTTGTCGGACCAGTAGCCCCATTTAAACTCAGCCCTGAGTCTTTGGTCACTGCTTGAGCTACCCTGAAGATGTGCCTCTCTGCGGCTTAGCCACAGGCACATGTGCTTCTGGCCATGAACCCTGCTGATATGCACCCTGATCCATGGACTGACCTCTTGCCTTGACCTTGGACTTGCCTTATCACCACAGACTTGTTCAGTGATTCTTGTTGGACCCTGACATTCCTATCTGCCGTGCTTTGTCTTGTGGTGGCAGCAGGATGGAGTCCTAGCCAGTGAAGGTGCCTGCCTTGCTGCCCTTCTTGGCACACTTGACGCCTGGCTTCCCATCTCTTCAGGGAGTAGCCTGCTGTTGCTGCTCCCTTACAGAATTTTTTGAAGGTTGTTTAAGAGTGTTTTAGTGCTTTACTTAAGTAGTAGGTATGACAAATGTCAGCCAGCTTTTGCAGAACTTTCTTTTCATGTTTAGTTGCCAGATGATGCTCATTTCGTGCAAATTCAGGTTTTTCTATTGTGTTTTTGCACATTTCCTACCCGCATACTGAACTAGCCTGTGCTATACTTGATCCGCTCTTGGGGAGGACTCACAATGGTTTTCAAAGTTCTTTCTAGATCTGTTTTTTCCCAGTCTAAAACAATATCATTATGGCTTTGAGATTTCTGCCACTGTAGAAAATAACAGGTAAAATAAATGCATGTAAACATCTATGTTCTGAAAGGGCTTCCTCCTCTGAAGGAATTTCAAGAACATGTCCAAGCAGAACTGAAAATTATAATTACATTTGCAATCCTAATTAGTTACTTTTCTCTTGGAAACATCTTGTTCCCATCATTTTATGATGACATGTTTGATGTAGCTGTCATTTGCCAGCTGGACACTTGAGGAAATGTGTGTTAGCGCTAAAATCTAGTTTTAATGTGTTGTAGTTTTGGACCTGAAAAAAACCTCTCCTTTGTAATTCTGATCTCATAGGAAGATTCATAGCATAGGTCATGGCCCGTTATGTCATGCAGTTGGTGCTTGTTTGCCAGGACCTCTGTTCATTTGGTTTTGTAATTAAAAAATAAGTATACTTTGAATAAGGAAAAAGGTGAGGTTTCAGGATCATGTACGTTTAAAATACTTTCTGCATGTAGAGTTAAAAGTATCAACCTTTATCCTTCCCAAAGAAGTAAAAGATTTTAAATTACCATGATTACAACTTATATTTAGAATGTTTTCTTTAGGAGGAGGCTGATTTTTCACAGGAAATGGATGCATATTAGTTCTGTAATTTATAATTAATTTGATTTTGTTAAAGACAATTTGAAGTTTTCCAGGGATTTTTTTTTTTAAGGACAAAGAGGCCTATTCCCATTTCTTATTTTAGGTGAAGTCTGCAAATATGGCAGTGGTACCAAGTAGTTTATTTCCTGGTTTGTGGTAGGTGTGAAGAAACTGGTTCAGATATTCTAAAGGGAAAGGCATGCTTTTTCCTTCAGTTCCTACTTTAATGTGGCTGCTCATTTGCTACACTTCAACATGAAACGCAGATCAAAATGCCTTATGTGAAACTGTAGTGTGATGAGAGGCAGTTTTCTAGGAATGTGTGTCTGGTTTTTATGCATAAGAAGAAAGAGTTTAAATATGATCCATCTTTTCCTTTTGGTCTCACCACTTTTTTATATATAGGAAGAGGTAGAAGACAGCATGAATAATGTTGGATCATATGTTATGAAAATAGTAAGAAAATAGTGTTAAAATAAAGTGGGAGAAGGACCAGAATATGGTGCTAATAATATTTATGCCTTATTAGGAAAACAGAAGACATTGATTAAAAATGGAGAGGGAAAAAAGGTTTGTCACAAAATGAATGGTATTTGTAAGAAATGAAAGTTCAAAGTATGGTATCCACTTGTTATGTAGTCAAAATATGGTGTTGGGCAGAGAAAGGAATACCTCATAAATGTCATCTTATTCTACTTGCACTATGCAACTACTGTCCGAGGAGGCAAAGAGGTGTTCTGAGATCTTGGGGTATAGACCAGAATTCTATCATCAAAAATACAGAACATTGGAATATGGCCATGAAAAATATGCATCCTAGCCCAGCCTGGGGCAGGTGACAGCCAAGGGTCTTTTCCTTCCTCTAGCACACTCTAATGCCAGAAAAGAGAAAGGAATAATAGATTTAGTACTGAAGGAAAGATTCAAGATGATAAATCAATGTGAGGTTATTACTTAGCTGTTTGAAGACGGACATTTTCAGTAAAGTCTGGCATTGTAATCAGAAGTATGGGCTTTAAGAAGTTAAGAATAGGGAGAAGAGGAAGGAAATGCTCAGATTTCCTTTTCAGGGTTTGACTGTAGTACAAAAGCCCCATGCACTGCCAGGACCATGGTAGTAAGAGGAGCTATATAATGAACACTAAAGGGCTCCTACTGCAGTAACTGGCAAAGTGTAAGGTAAGCTGGGCTAACCTAATTATATGCAAATGCCTACTTGAAACTTGCTTTGTAATGCCATTTCCATGGGATACAATAATACCTTTTAAATGGTGTACTTTCTAAACTGATCTGATCATATCTCTAAATCTTCACAACACAGAAACAAAAAGATGAGAACAGAGGAAAATTGCTCAGAAATTGGAATGACTTTAGATGATAAACAAGTGGAAAAATGAGGATTGTTCAGTTTAGAAAGGGGAAATAAGCAGGAATAGAAGTTAAAAAGAAAGTTGGAAAGTGGTTAACTAATAAAAATATTAGTAAGGACAAAGCAACGATATTGAGTAATTTATTTAAAAACTCTTTAAAGATCTTTTTTTCCACAGCATCCCTTTGTCTTTTCCATAACTGTACAGGGGGATCAAAAAATTATTAAGCATATACAGATAGATAGGTGTATCCCTAGCTTTATTATGTAAAGTAATGGTGGAAAACATGATCCCCCATGCAATGGTGTATTCTGGTAGCCAGTCAGTATTTCCATTTTGGAAGGAATTCTGTTCTGAGCATAACTACCCCTTAAAGGTTTCTTTGGACAAGAAATCATGTGATGTCAGCTTCTTAATAAAAAAAGCAATTGAGTGAAGCGATACAAATAAATAAGATGTTGGGAATGAGCTGGAAAAGTGCTTGTGTCTGAAATGCTTAAATGGAGTTAAAACTTGAACCAAGAAAAAATGCTGAGATGCACTGAAATACGTGTGAGGCTCCGCTACTTGTTTCCTCCAAGTCACTTAAGAGTCTGGTGTTTGCTGTCACTAGGCTCCGTATACTTAACCTTTAGGCTCTAATACATAGCTCACACTTTGACTTCCCTCCCAAGCTGTGTGAGTTTTGTTTTGCTTAATGGCATGTATAGAAGTCCAAATACTCTTTCTTGGTCCTTTTTTTAACTATTGTTATTTCATCTGTTCTTGGTCAAAAAGATGGAGATGCTGATGAAATTCAGATTTGGTGTGCGAGTGTCCTTCCTTCAAAAGGACTGCAGTAGCAAAGAAGCATACATAAACTATAGAAGGGAGAGTATAGGAGAGAATCTCTTGCTTTCTTTCATCACCCTCTCTGGCAAGTGAAATGCAGAAACCTGTGAAGTGAATGTAAAAGCCTCCATGAGGATAAAGAAATCCCTCTGTGGTTCATCTGCACTATTTCCTGAATCCAGGAAGGCAGGGAGGGAGTGGCATTTTTCTATTTTTCTACATGCATCCTCCTCAGTACACTGTTTTATCTTCAAGGAAAATACATTCTCTCTGTTGTCTAAATCCCCTGACTGCTCAGACACCCACGGGGTGGCAGGAGGCTTCTTTATTCCAAGTGTTAAATTAGCACAAACTCTTTTTTTTAAAATCAGGAAAACTCATAGAAGGAATTTTGAGTGAAGTGTCAGTGACAGTGTCTCTCAGCAGTTCAGGCTAAAGACAGCACTAATTCATTCTAGCCTTAAAGTATCTGAACAAATTCAGAAAGGAGCGCTTCTTGGAAAAATGAAACGAGATAATCCTTGGAAATGCCCTATCTGACAGCCTTAAACATGGCAGGCATCTTTACACATGTCTTTGTCAAGCATGCAAGAGTTTCTCTGCTAAGCCTCTGTTCCTTTTTTGTTGTAACTTGTAGATTACTAAGTGGGGAAGATGACTCAATTTAATAAAACCAAAACATGGTTGATTTTTCCACTTGATTTTTCTTCTGTTGTTCATCAGCATCCCATGCAATTTGCACTAAATTTCTAGTGCACTCAGCCTTTTCTGCTTTCTCTGTAAATTTTTACATGGAACATTGAAATGAAAACCCAACACCTTTTCTTAAATAATAATAGAACATGCATTGTCTACTTAATTTTCTTCTTCTGGTAGTGATTCCAGGAAGATGCTGTCTGATCAAAGCAAATTATCAGAATATTGTTTTTAAATACTTGTTTTAAGAAATGGTTAAAGGGCTTGTGTGTTATGTTGTAGCAGCAGGCTTGTTTCAGCCTTTATCTTCCTTTTAAATAGTTCGTTGGTTTACATGCATCAGCCGAGCACCAGTGTGCATTCCAGTGAACCCTCTATTTCCTCCCAAATGCAGTAGCATTGATGTTACAATAGCTCTACAAACATAAGAGCTGTACACAGTAGAAAGAAAGTCTAAAATGTTGTTTTGACTCATGCTTTCTCTTACTCTCATATTAGGATTTTGGTCAACTTTTTAAGTGAATATACTTCTAGCAGAAAGAAGTAACTGTGAATGATTTTACCTGAGCAAACTGGTCACGATTTCACAAGGAATTACGGAAAGGCTGAGAGACCTGGAAGAGAAATTGCTTGCTTTTGTTAAGTTTAACAAACTTGTCCTAGTTTGAGATTCAGGTGCAATTGCCTCAGGAGGTAGCTAGTAAGCAGACTTCATAAACTGATTGATGTTTACAAACCCCTTGAGACTGACAGTTAATTTGTTCACAGATGAAAGTCAGTACTTTTTTTAATGAGAGCTCTCCTATCCAAAGATCCATTATGTATTTTGTGTACTTTTAATTCTGAGAGTGAGAGATGTGAACTTTCCTCAAAAGATTCTGTTGTCTTTTTCTGTGTGGTTTTGGTTTTGTTTTTTTTTAATAAAAATTTGGATTTTCTGTTTAAATTATATACGTAAAATAGCTATGGTATTATTTTGCTGTATTTGTATGTTTCTAAGTAAAAGCAAGGGGTTTTCTGTGTTACAGTTGGAGATGTTGGAACTAGATGATCTTAAGGTCCTTGTGTTGTACTTTGGTTTCTTATCTGTTACTGCAGAACTTCATATCTGAAGTAGCTCTTCAGTCATAAACTGGGGGGGGGGGGGGTGTTCTGTTTCACCAGTAGCTTTGTAGCCTGTAGTGTAGCGGTCATCAAGGTTTGCGCAGAAATTCTGATCTTGGTTGCAGCAGTGCAAGTTTGGCGTAGTATTAAGTTTCAAGTTACTTTGTGCTGCAAAGAAAGGCTGTGGTTGTGACCATGAACAATTCCATCCAGTTCAGTTGCATAAAGCTTGAAAATGTAGTAGCAGGTATGGACAGATCTCTTGTCTTAATGTGGAGAACAGAACACTAGCTTCTGGGTTTCAGGAAATTCTGCCTGTGTGTTTTTGTGGAGGAAAAATTAAATGCATGTGGAAAGAATTAGTTATATGGCTTATTAAATGGGAATGTAGTACAGTTTTCTGTGCTCAGAAACTCGTCCTACTAATACTCAGACTTTGATAAGTTTTTTTCTTATAGTTTACAGAGGATATACTGCTTTCTGGAATGATCAGCAGAGAGAGGGCCAAAATCGCAGTTACTCCTGATTTTTTAATTTTACTTTTCTACCTTTCCTTAAAAAAGAGAGTATTGGTAATTTTGTGCCTATGCTATATATTTATTCACAAAAATGAATTCACTTTGTGAAGTATTGCAGAAAAGATAAAGCTTTGTTTTAATGGAAGCAGTATTGTTTAAGTTTGCACAAACCAGCTTTCATCATTGGAGGTTTTGTTACACGCTGCAACATCTGAAGTGGTGTATTCTTTTTAAAGGTTTTCAAGCACTAAAACTGTAGTTGCAAGTATCATAATTGGAGCTTTCATGTTGAAAGTATTTTAGATTCTGGTTTAGTTGGGAGTTTGCTTGCTATCCTTTTGTGGTAATCTAGATATTTGGGAGGAGAAGGGGGGGGGGGGGGGGAATCCAGAAGGACAGGTTGGCTTCCTGACAGGGTTTTGACTGAAAATTTCTTTAAGTTTATTCAGTTTTGCATTTTCAGTCCAGAGGCTTTGCCATAGGAAACCAGCATACAAAGTACCTGTAATGGCAGCTCTTCATTTAAGCTGTCAGCACAGTGGTATAATCTGCAAACCTTCAGCTTGCCTTAAAAAGGGGGAAAATGCTTCTTTCATTTAGCTCTTGAAGTGAGGTGTCGTATTTGTGAGATCAACATAGTAGTAGACATTTCTGCATGATTTTTGTCAGAAAGTACCATTAAGGCTCCAGTGTCAAGTTTTCAAAAGGTGCCAGTTTGGCTCTGACCCATTCTTACAGCTCTGGGGCTGGCTGCCTGTGATCATTCACATCATTCAGAAGAGCCACTCATGAGCTCCATACTGAAACTCTCACTCTGGCTTTTTAAATCTGATCCTTTGAGGGGAGTCAGCTGAAGGGGACTCTTCTGCTGTTGAGACCCCTCGTCAGGCTTGGTCTACATTGCGTTGTTTCCTACCTGGCACTGAACTCGGTGGTAGCAGGTATTGGCAGTAGTGCTATCAGAACCATGGTGCTGCAAGGCTATGTAATGCCAGGGAAAAAAAAGGTTGACCTGTGAAAGGTAGTCTGCTGATGTGGGAGGCTAAAAATGAAAGGCACACAGCATTGTGACTCCGGTTGGACAGAAGTGATGGGACTCTTTATGAGCAACTCTAGTAGTCTGTCAAAGGAAAGGCCTGAGAGGGAAGAGGCGCAGTGACAATGATGTCTAGTTAATATAACTCAGATTTTACTATGCTGGAGAACCAGATACCCAGATTTGAATCCAGCAGAATTTGGACTTTTAACAGCAGTGAGAATGCTAATGTTCTGTACTGGTTTAGGAGTTTGACTGTATTTAATTACAATTCTGAAAGCTGCCTAATACATAAAAGAATTCTGTTATGATTTGTCTGAATATTTTTTAAAAAGAGAGAATATTTGTTTCACAGCAGAGGAAAATCACGGTTGATAAAGCTACTTTAAAAATAGCTTGAGGAGTCTAACATGTTCTGCTGTGTGTAATCTAATACACAGTAATGGTGGGCTGCTCAATTTCACCAAATGTTAGCTTCCTGCCTCCTAAAAATCTTGAAGTATTTTAAAGTACCTGTATGCTGAGCTCCTGTGGTTTACTGTCTGACATATGAGATCAGGTTATTCTTGGGTCATGTTTTTGGGATTTCCCCTGCAACCATAAGGATAAGAAGTATGTATTTACATGAAAGATGAGAATATACTGTGATTTCTTGACCTCAGGAGTAGGAACTTTAAGAAGGACGTAACATCTAACTGTTCCCATGATAAAATACTTAAATAGACAAAAGTAGAGCTAGAAGTTAAAAAGTAAAATGAGAAATTGAAGGAAAGTAAGGGGAATAGAGGACTGGAGTATCCTGTGTATGTTATAGAACATTTCTTCTCTCCTGTTGTTGAGCATGATGGATCATTTCAGTTCAAAACTTTTTATATTCTGTATTTTTATATTGCTTAGTTTAGCATAAGAAAAAGTCTGCTGTGTAGAGATTACAGTTGGACATGATCAACTAAATTGACATCCTCCAACTTCCATATCTCTGCAATTTTACTCATTTTGGGGACAAACACTCAGTGGTCTGCTTTTGGGATGTAATAATTCATTTTTGCACCAGATTTTTATTGCTGCTTTGTTCTTTATTTGTAAATAGATCTTACTCGTTTTCTAATTTTCCTCTGCTTGCTTAGTCATGGCAGGTTGTTTGCTGGAGTGTTACAAATAGGAATTTCTTCTATTCAGCTATAATATGAAAAAGAAAGAGAGGTTATATCCATATCCTGCTCCAGGTTTACCCTAGTGGTTGGGGGTCCATTTCAGGAAGCACTTGTGATATTCCTGAGAGGGAATGACACTTGACTTCCCTGTGGGCCAGGAGTGAGAACTAGCAGATTTTGGCTGAGTCCCTGGCAGGATCAGGCTATTCAGGCTAGGGGATTGTGCTGTTGAAGGGCTGACCGTAAAACCATAGGCTGTATCCTGGTTAGATTTAAAATTGATGATTTATTTGTTACAAACTTCAGTAAAAGGAGGTGCTGTACCTTTAAGTAGCACATGCTGTCTAACCATCAACAGGCATCTTTTGCAAGTTGCTTTAGCCTGTTTCTCCAATCATGCCTGCCTAAGTCAATAATGCATTGCCAAACCTCCTCGTGCATTAAAGGTTACCATTTAGCTTGTTCCATGAATCACAGCAGATGCATAACTTGGCAGTGACCATTCCTGTCCCTCCCCTTCTTCGCTTTCTACTAACTACAGCCCCCCAGCTCGCTGCTAGCTGAGCCCCCTCCCCCAGCAGGGAGAAGTCATTACATGAAGAGATCAACTTACCAGTTGTCTTCAGAGCGGTGCTGAGAGCAAAGCTCCTGGTCGTACAGTGAGTGCTCTCGAAAGGGGGAGAGGGAGAGAGTTGTACCTACAAGAACTGTGATCCTGAGACACACAAGTGCATCTGCTAGCTGTTAGTACTTGGCAGAGGGTTTTCTCCTCCAGGGTAGCTCTAACTTTGGGTAATAATGTTTGTCAGCTACCTGATACTAACGTTGCTCTGCTTTCAAACAGCAGTGTTAGCAAGACCTGGGGGTGAGGTAAGCAAAGTATAATGTCTTGTCAAAAATTGCTTTGTCAAAGTTGTCTTTTCTTCCCATCTGTTAAGATGGATTGTGAATGATTTTTGTGTTGGTAGACATTTTAGAACTGTATTGTTTTCTTCACATTTAAAAAGCTCATGTTTTGGTTTGATTTAGGCTTTGGGGTTTGTTTTGTTTGGGGGATTGTTGTTTGCTTGGTTTGGGGGTTGGTTTGGGGTTTCTTTGCAGAAGCCTATAGGTACTAAGGGAGAGTAGTTTGAAAGTTTGCTTCTTTGGATTTGATATATAGTATGCTTTCTGTGAAATGACTGATTTGTGAATTTTTCTTTACTAACATCGAGAAATATGATACTCTTTGCAGCAGTAGATGGTACTGTTCTGTTCAGATTTTCTACAAAAAAATGTGCTTGATTGAAAAAGTTTTTACAAAGGCTTTATTTTGGGTATGTGAGCCTGTAAAAATGCCAGGTTGTGTTACTTTAATAATGTTCTTTTTGTGCAGACATATTTAATGTTTAATATGTGGCAGGGCAGAAAGAACTTGATTTTTTAAAAATGTATGTGGTATCATTAGAGAGACTGTGCATTCATAACAGGAGAAATCTAAAATAATGGACTAGAACAGCCCTTGTTATACTCTAAAAAGTTGCTGTTTGATTTACAAAGGGCCGTTTCCAGATTTTTGTTCTTATCAGAGTTTTTTATCAAGTTCTTATTTCATACCAAAGCCGAAAATTGCAGCTACTCTTTTGTCATGTAGGAAATAATTCCTCAAGCACAGTACTATTAGATATGAAATATTCAGTCTAATGAAATTGCTAGCAGAAAACACATTTAATAGTCATTCTGCCTTACTTTAACTGAAATGTATAGTTATGCATTTTAAAGGCATCATTGGATTGTTTTGTTCAATAGTATGCCTGCCTTAAGTAAAACTTCTGAAAACAGTGATTCTTCTTTAGAGCTTTATCTTTTGTTAGCCCTGTCATAAGTTCCTAGTAGCCTAGTAAAGTCCAAAGCAATTACTTTTCCTGATAAAAGAAAGTGGAAGTGAACTGGAAAAAGCATATAGTCCAACAGTGTGTGATTGACGCTCTTAGTAGCTTGTCTGTCTTGATACAAACTGTATTTTGCTTTCAGGGTGTCTTAAAAAGAGAAATTGTAACAGTTTTGATTCAAGAAAATGCCTTTTAATGGAACCTTGTGCTGCCTTGGATATAATTAAAGCAGGGAAAAATTTTTAGCAGAAGCTCAGGGCATTGGAATGGATTGATGATTGGAGCAACTGAAAGCTGATCATTGCCTTCTAGTTGTCACTGAAATGTTTGACTTCCTGAGTTATTGAGGACAGAGATCAATAGATAGGCTCCCCTTGTCCATACCAGAGGGATCTTAAACTGTATGGTGGCTCAGATGGAAGATATTTCTGTCACCATTGCATGCACATGTGGTCTTCAGAGATCCATATAAAGAACAAATCTAGAGCAGCAGCAGTGTTCCTGCCAATTATCCTCATTAGCAAAGAAAATAGAAGCAATGCTGTCTTCTTACCTGGAAATAAATTTCTGCTGTAAAAATGCAATGTGTAATGCTTTAGCATCTAATCCATATGCCAAGTACTTTAAACTGTACTGTTGTTCTTAGTTTTTCAGCTAATACAGGAGACAGAGTATGAAAAATGGCCTTCTACTTTATCAGTGAATCTTAATTTGTAGGTTTTAGTAAGTAGCGAGAAGTCTTTATTATGTTTATATGGCTGATTTTGAAAATGACATAAAACATACACTATGTCTACTATTATTAGTATAGTAATTCCTTGTTCTGTATTGTAAGAGATCACTCGATAGCCTCGTGCATTTATTTCCCTGCTCCAGCTGCAGAGCCTTGGATACATAAATATTATTTCTCTATGAATTACTCAGTTAAGATTTTTCCTGTGGTGGACAGACAGTGAATTGAAGACAGGGAAAATAAGTGAGAAGCCATTTTTAAAAGGAACCTGGATTACAGTTTTGTGCTCCTTTGAGCTGTTCTCTTTACTTTTCTGAATATTTTAATTGATTTATAGGTATGTATTTTTAAAAGTTCTGCTCATGAAAGTGTCAGTGTTTAATAGATTATAAAGTCAATGGGAAGTTGCTTTTCTTGCCAGCTTGCTCTCTCCGTGGTTTTATGATGCAGAACTTCGACCATTCAAAAAACAGAAAATTGTAAGAATCCAACTGCTATGTTTTTGCCATTATAATTTTTAAGGAACACCTAGCACTTGTTCTAGTGTGTGTTTAATTATGTTGTGCTTTACGTTTGTTGTTAAGGAATGACTTGGCATGAAGTCAGTGAAACTGCATTACATCGCTTTTCCATTCAGAAGGGAAATAAGGTTGCATAGCTCTGCAACTTATACCCCATTTGCAGTGGCCAAGACCAAAATCTTTCTGTGTGCTTTTTACCAAATAAACATGACTGTCTTCATAGAATCATAGAATAGTTGGGTTTACTACATACACTGGGCTTGAGAAATCTTTGTGCAACTAGAGTGTCTCCCTGAGGAATAACCTGTCCCATATTTTCAAGTCTTCCTAAGCATATAATTACTCCTCACTCATTGTCAAGCTGGCAGCCTTACAAATACCGTTGTCTTGGTATACTTAATAGATACTTGTATTTTAAGAAAAGAATTTCACCTTCCTTGAGGTGTTACTGCTTTCAGCTGAATTCTCCTCCCACTGTAGCAGCTTCTTTAATCCTGTGCACATTGGCCATGAATCAGTACTATCAGTACTACCTGGGTCAGTGAAGCTATGCACTATAAACTCACTGGCCTGACCTCCTCAGCAAAAAAGCATAATCAAATTGTACAATTCTGAGTTTTGTTTGCATTGATTTCTATGAGCATTAAAAAACTTCAGTCTAGCTGTCAAAATATGTGGACAAGGGGAACTAAGCCTAGTGTGTAACTTAAATTTTGATTTGATCTGTATCTTAATGTGGCAAGAAATCATAATCTGACTAATCATAAAAATACATGATATGACATAACACAACTTTCAACAGGTTTAAGTGAATATGAACTGGTTTGTAGGATTCAAACCTAATTGTTTTCAGTTCTCGAATGGTTTTTGTTCAGGTAACAAGATGTTTTGCTACAGCTAATATAGTGAATAGTTTTTATACAGGCAGAATTTTTCTTTAAATATATGGGTACTATTTACCTTTAAGAATATCTGAATACTAGGTGCAGATGAGCTTTCATTGTGAAGCAGTTAACTTGAAGTGTAGAAGAGAATAAATTCCTCAAAGGTTGTTTTAATATATTTTTTCATTATAAGTTCGTGTTAGTTTAATCACAGATGTGAAATGCTTCCTTTTGGAATTTGGGCATAAAAGAGGGTGAAAACATCACATTCTACCTACTAAAATGCATAAGGGAGCCTGAGCAGCTTTGAGTCTGAATCTCTGTGTGTTACAGAATATGTTGGTTCTGACCAGTGGCTTCTGGATTGATACTTGAAACCGTTGTTTTACACAGTGTCCCACGTTGAAGAGACACAAATAAAGAAGATCCTGTTGTCATGAGCTTCCATTCATTTCTGCTTTTGTAATGGCTGGCTGTGCAGTATGCAACTTTCCCACAGGAACAAGAGAAGAAAAGAGAACTTGTCAACATTTTGAAAGATCATTCAGTTCTGAACAGGTTCTGGTGTCACAATCCCTACTACACAAATGCAGCCTGTTGCAAGAAACTTAGGAACACTTAGAGTTTCAAAGCATATTTAACTGGAAAAAGCCAGCAAAGATATTAATGACAAACTTTAGAAGATTTGGTTCAGT
This sequence comes from Myiopsitta monachus, assembly GCA_017639245.1. Taxonomy (NCBI): domain Eukaryota; kingdom Metazoa; phylum Chordata; class Aves; order Psittaciformes; family Psittacidae; genus Myiopsitta; species Myiopsitta monachus. The sequence continues at coordinate 15,716,743 of CM029921.1, read as the reverse complement.
TATTAATACAGATTATATGGACTTTGCATCCAGAGACAGCTCCTTGTCTGGCCAAAAGAAAATATACTAGTAAGTTAAAAGGAGTACTGTCTTTGTAGGTGAACTGATTTGATTCGTGCCTAAAAATAGGTAGATAGGTTGTTTTGGTTTTAGAAGAGATTAAAGAGAGTCTCTGTTAGGCCTGAACCATTTCTCCCATTCTTAATTAGCTTTCCTTCATTGTTGAAGACTTGTGAACCATATTGTAAGCTTGAAGTTGTGATTTTGCTTCTAAAGCTTTGCAAGTGGGCACATACCCGTGAGTGTATATGCACAGAATTAATTCTGTGTTCTACAGCGCTGTGGAAGAAAAACCTTAATAGAGCATTTTAAAACAACATCTTCAGGGTACGTGAAGCCCTGTATGGAATTCTTTCCTGCCTGCCCAGTCAGTTTCTGAGGTTAGCTGAGAAGTAGAGCTTATCCCAACGTTGACTTATTTCTGTGTTGTAAAATATGAATGGAGCTCCCTTGTTGATCATAGAAATAAACTGCTTAAGCAAGAGATAAAAAACCCAAGTAGATTTCTCTAGAAGTACAGTGTGGAGAATGAACACTGCAGTGCTTACACTACTTGGCTGTTAATGATCCTCATTTGTTGCATTCAGTTTTATATTACCAGCCATGTTGGAGTGGCCTTAATTACTGTTTATCTGTGGATTTTGTTGTCTTCGATTTTCTTACCATAGTCCTGTGAGATAGGTGAATGCTGTTACACAGCTATTACTTATAAATACCTGGGCCACAGAGGTAAAATGCCATTCAGAAGCTCAAAACAGTTATCAATAAGAACAGCTTTTAGATACACTTGACAGATCAGCTTTTCCAGCACCATAATGGTTTTGCATCCTGGTACTGTCTCAAAGAAACTCTCTATGGCCAGGAAATTAGCTAGGTAACTTTTATCTGCTCAGTCACCAAGCTACAGTTACTGATATAACTTCTTCAATTACAGGCAGGGAGCACAAGCTATGACCCAGTAAAACAAGCATTTCCATTTCTGACTTTCATGGGGCTAGCATATAAGAAAACATAATTTCTCCCACTGAAATACTGACAAAAATAATTTCTCATCTTTATACCTGAGTATTCCCATCTGCAAGCCAAGGTTAAAAGGGCTTCCGTTGATTTTCCTGAGAAATTGATATGTCACCTTGACTACATTTTCCCGTAAAACATCACCCTTAACCCTTCTGTTTATGAAGCATGAGAATATTTGAGAGCCTTTGTGAACTGGTAACTAAGGAGGGATTGAACTATTTATTTATTTAGCATACATAAAAGAAAGTTATTCGGATTTACTTTACAATTACCCTATTCTGAGTTAGAAAAAACAGATGGTAATTTACATATGGCAGTAATTGCTGACATCACCAGTAGAACATCTGAAAGTGAGACATACCAGAGTTGAAAAATAACCCTGCCAAGTAAATATCCACAGACATGGCCAAATTATAAGAATATGCTCTGTATTGCTGTTGCTGTAAGTACTACAGAACAGGTTTGTTTGGCATTCTTGCCTCGCTCTCCCTAGCCTTTATTGTGTGTCTCAACCACAGTATTAGTAACACAACTCTATTTTGCTTTCAAAACTTTGAAAGCTTAGTGTGGTACATGTTCTGTTTAAAGTTAATTACATTCTAGCAAATGCCTTAAAATGTATTCTTTCAACCTTTGTGATTAGGCGGAATAAATGTTTTTCCAATTTTCTTCTCAAGCTTTCTGTAGGGCTTTTAGCTCTCCCTATAGTGTGTATCCTTGCCTATTTTTGTGAGAAAGGCAGGACTGGAATATTAGCAGAGCGGTGTGTACTGACAGAAGTCTGTAAGGATACCTCCCTAATAGCTCTGAGATCCTAGGCCTGAATCCAAAGCCTTTTGACTTTGGCCTCTGGTTCAGGCTATGGTGAGCTTCTTGTTCCATGCTCTAAACATCTAAAAGACAGATTGAGAGCTACAGTAATTCCCGCAGTAATTACAGTATCATGCTCAGTCCTACCATAGTTAAGCTAAATTCATTAAGCCATTACCACATAAATGGGTGCGTGTGATGGATGAGCTAATTTGTTTCTTAGATATGGTTCATAGACCATTTTCTGGAAAGCTGTCTGAGAAATTTGTGGGATTACTTATGAAATGGACATATATTGTAATATATTTTACACCTGGAAATACTATTTTACCTAGAAACTAAGAGCTCACAGAATACTTTTATTGTATTTCATTATAAGTATCAAGTCTCTTGCTTTCCTTTTTTTTTTTTTTTTCTTTAAGGAATAATTCAGTTACAATTGAATGCTAACAAATGTATTTTTATCACTGTAATGTAAATATTTTCTCTTCTGGCACAGCGAGTTTAGATTGAATTTCTTAGAATTTTAATAGTTGTTCCAAACATGCTGAGTGTATAAATAGAATGATGAATTTAGGTGGTAGGTAGTTCATGTTAGGATGTATTGAAAGGTATTCACAAACAGCAGGAAAGGGGGGAATACAATCTAGTAAGGGAAACAAGTCTCTAGTTGTTTTATAAATTGTAACAATCATTATATAAATAGGTCTTTCTTCTAAAAAAGACTTCTTTGGTTTTTCTATCTCCTTACGGTAATGTTATAAGGCTCTGATTTTTTTTTAAGTGCTCTGATGTATAATAGGGCAGAGGAATGTGTTCCAAGACTCATAAAATCTTTAATTAAAAGAATGGAAATTCTTGTAAACTCCTGGTGGTTGCCTTTAAGTGATATCACTTCTTAAAACACTTCCCCCCCGCCCCCCAGTGTGTGAGATTATCTTTCTTTTTATGTACAGTTCTGTTAGGTTCTGCATGGGAATGATGTACAAATTTTAAGGAAACTAGTTGTTTAATAGAATTACGTGGCCTCTTGTGACCAGGGCCATTCTGGAAATAAGAACCTGGCACACAAAAGAGGCTGTGCTAAGTAACGAAACAAATGCCCTGCTGTTAAATTCAAGACTGTAATTTTGCTACAAGCTGTCCTGCAGGTATACTGCTATAGATGGATTACTAGCAGTGCTCTGTGGTTCAGAGCCTGTGAGTCAGGAGTTGGAAGGAATTATGGAGTTAAAAGGAACGTGAAGCAAATTTTCACTGCATGGTTAAAACCCTGTGGGTAGAAGGGGACTGGTATGTGTGACACATACCCCTGTCCTTACTTGATCTGTTCCTTCCGTATTGCTCGCTATTGATTGCTGCCAAAAGGACAGCAGCAGGGATCAAACATCATTCTCTGGTGTGTTTGAGGACCCAAAGGCACCAACAGCAATTATATCATTGACAGTAGCTACATTGCTTCTCTTTAAAGACCCCTTCTAAATGAGACACATGAAAGTGGAGCATGAGAGAGTATTAAATTAAAGGTTTGCCTGTGTATGTCATTGCCTGAAGCTGTCGATCTGTTTCTTCATGGGTTACAGGTATTATTTTCCCAGTGTGTGGGTTGTGAGGAAGGTTTTGTCAAGAGACAGAAGTTTTTGCAAATTTCCACTCCCACCTATTTGGCAGACACAGGAGAGTGAGGTGAATTAGGAGTCAATAAATTAGTCCTTCCAACCATAACTGCTTTTTGACTGCAGCATAATGTTTGCTTCCGTTTTTCATGAGATTTTTTACAAAATATCATGGTGGTGGAAATAAATCCTTCCACATCTTCTGACTTACAGGGAAAATAATTTTCTTGTTAAAATTCGTTGGTTAGAAACCACTTCTTTAATTGAAAATTTAAAAGGGTGGTTTTTAAACTGATTTTTGAAAATATGTAAGTCATCACTTAAAGGTAAAGAATGACATAGCAGTTGAAAGCTTTAATACAATATGCTTCCGTGCTCCTTGCAAGTTAAAATTATAGAAGCAATGGTAAAAAAATGTGATAATGCTGCATTTTAATCCAAAAGACTTAATAGATTTACCATAAGAAATTACCTTCTCTAAGGAAATATCTCTTCTTTTTCTGAATGTAATAATTTCAGTATACTTTTGAAAGGAGTTTTGAGTTACTGCTGCAGAGACCACAAAAACACATTTGATAACATTCAATGTATGGAGGGCATGTTACCATCTGTACATGAATAGAGCGTTTGAAACACGTGCTGGACCCTTGCTTGTAAGTACTTGAAAACGGAGATTTATTTAGTGCTTGAATGAGCAGGTGATAGTGAAGTATTCTAGCCAGGGGCACCAACTGTTTTGATGTTAGCTGTGAGCCAATATCCTCTAGAAAAGCACAGGGACACAGAATAACTGTATAAATTACTTTTCTTATTTCCTCATTAAATGAAACATTCTCTGCTTAAATGGTAGAATTATGTTTGAGCCAATCTGTTGGACTGAAAACAATTTTTTAAAGTATTTGCTTATATATTTTGAGGAAGTCAGGCACAAATTTCCTTGGTACTGTGGAGGAAATGGAAACTGATAAGTGACAGGGGCATAGTAGCCCCGTGTCATTAAGAATAACACAAGCATACCCTGCTCATGACATGAGGGTATTAGAATATCATTTGCTCTATGGCTGCATCTCATCCTTTTGAATTTTTCAGGTAGTCAGGTGATTGTCTTAGTATTTCAAGGTTGACTATTCAATGCTATCCACAGGCTTCCTGATAGATCATAAACCAAATGTTTATAATATGTTACATTAATTGAGATGCTCAGTTATTGGTGATATGATGGCAGAGGGAACAACAGTGCATTGCCAAAGAAGCCAGTAACTAAGAATAATCGACATAAGAAATAGATATTTCTTTAGCTGTTTTATTATGGTTCAGGAAGTTAACAAAGCTAAAGCAAATCAAAATGATAAGCAACTCCACTATCAGACCACTCTGATAGTGAAAGTAAGAAATACCTAATGCGTCCAGCTGTCTTAGTATGGCTCATCAGAGACTGTGTCCTGCCTTTTCTTTCTGAATGACCACCACTTCTAATTGCCTGACGAGTAGGAAGTGACAGGAGTAACAACTGTCATGATGCTTAATTTGTAATGGTAGGAATCAGTTTCTAACCACAGAAAAATGGTTAATAGAAGGGAAAACCATGCTTAGGGTTCAAATAAAGGTAAATCATCATAATAACTTATTCATCAGAACAGCTTGTTTCAGAAGAAGTCAGAAAGATTAGTACTTTTATTTTTAGTTGTAGTGACTTCTTTTTAGCTGTGTCAATACCAAGAGGCTTTAAAGAACCTTAGTCTCAGTGGGAATTGAGCTGGGAATCTATCTGTGTTCTCGTTCCTAATAAACTACTAAAATATCATGCTATTTTAAAGGTGATAATAAATGCTGTTTACTAAGTGTGGGTTTTTTCTTTCCCTCATTTACACTTTTGTAGTTGATACCTTGAGTCACTAGTCTAATGTTAATTTTGTCATTTGCTCACTACACTGTGTGATTCTGTGTGTGGGAAAATGAACATTTAATTCTTTTATGATTTTCCCAAAGGCGTTTTTAGAAAAGAAGAATCAATAGGTATTTGTTTATAAGACAAGAAAAAGGGTACTGAAAATTAGGAGTTACTTGGCAAAATCTTATACATTTTTCCATGTTGTCAGAAGTCAGTATCATGAGGCACAGAAGTCCGTTAGACTTTGGAAAGAATGGCAGCTGTAGCTCCAGCCATATATCTGAATGTTGTTTATAAGAATTAATTGGGAACAGATAAAATCAAAAGTTAAAATCTGCAGCTATTTCCAGCTGCTAAAAAAAGCATTAAGGAGCTGGTGAGTACACCACTGAAGTCTTTGAAGACAAATGCAGGGACTAGGAGAATGAAGACTTTAGGCCCACTGTAGGAGAGATGCATAGAATCATAGAATCAACAGGTTGGAAAACGCGTGTAAGATCATCAAGTCCAACCATTACCTCAGGTACTGCCAAGTCCACCACTAAACCATGTCAGTAAGGGCCTCACCTGCACAGTTTTTGAACACTTCCAGGGATGGTGACTCCGCCACTGCCCTGGGCAGCCTGTTCCAATGCCTGAGCACCCTCTCTGTGAAGAGGTTTTTCCTGGTATCCAGTCTAAACCTCCCCTGGCGCAGTTTGAGGCCATTTCCTCTCGTCCTATCTCTTGTTACATGGGAGAAGAGACCAACCCCCACCTCACTACAACCTCCTTTCAGGTAGTTGTAGAGAGTGATAAGGTCCCCCTGATCCTTCTCTTCTCTAGACTAGGCCCCCTACAGTTCATTCCACCAAACAAAACCCCAAACCAAACAGAAAAGAACAAGCAAATAAACAAAAACAGAAATTATAAATCCAAAGCAAATAAACAAAATACAAACCCCAAAAAGAAAATGGATGGTTGCCATGATTTGGTTTATGTTTATGAGAATATTAAGCTTTTTGTCTCAGAGATCAAGTTATGTCTAACTAGCCCCATTAACATGTTACTGAGTGAACCCTCAAACTGACAGATATGATGAGGTAGTTAATATTTTTCCAATCTAAAATCATTGCATAATTACCTTATAATTACAGACCTCTGAGATGTCATCACTTGGGTGCTTCAAAGGATTACAGTGGTGATAGTAAAAGGTTGAAAAAAGTCTTCAATATCTTTTGGAAGGAGAAGTGCTTGAGGGGGAGTGGTTCTGTGGTTGGTTTGTTAGCTTTATGATTCAGGACTTCTGGAGCGCACGAATAAATATTCAGTGGAGTGCTATCCAGGTAATGACAATTTTTTTAGGTACAGTTTACCTCCCTACAGATTTTGGTTTCTGTTTTCTGTTGTTAATGGTTTTATAGGCAAGCAGGCTGAAAGCAGAGACATTTTCTTCAATGCAGTAGATAACTGTGAGGGGTTTTTTCCTCCTATAAAATTTGCTTAAAGGTTCAATCAAAATTTTGCATTTTAATTTACAAACTTCTCTAATAGTGTATTTCTATTTAGAAATCAGTAGGTATGTGAACTGAAAATTAAGTGAAGTCTTCATATTTTTTATACTTGGAAAGATATCTTCTTTCCTAAGTTTTTTGTTGTACAGTTGCTTCATTACAGTCCTAAAAGGTGAGAGATTCCTTTCAGCAGGAGGCATTGTAATCCGCAAAGTAACAAGACCCACAATACCGACAACTTTGTTGTCGGTGTTGGTTGGATATGATTGTTTTGGTAAGGTCTCATATCCTAACATCTGTTGCAAAGCCGTTTCTTCAAATAAACATAAAAATAATTTGTTGGTCCTAATGATACTAATCAATTGGAGCTCTGTGGCTGTCTGTTGAAGTTAAGGTAGTGTGGAGAGGATTAAATATAACAAATTTTTGTGCGTGTGTTCTGGTTAATAACAAGCAGTTTTAAAAGTAACATTCAGATGTAAATAGAAGTCTCATGAAATGTGAATACTGATAATAGCTATGACATTTTTCATATCAGGTAAGTGTTGTCACATTTTAATTCAAATTTTGATTACATTCTACTTTGTCTAAAGATATTTGAATGTAGTATGCATGTTAGGCCCTAAAAGTTGTAGCTACTGCAGTGATGTTTAGGTAGGCCTTTCAAGTTTCCTCAGTTAATTTATGTTAGAAATTTCATACTTGTTCCAAACAGATCATTTAGCTGGAGTTTTTCTATTGGGTTGCCTATGGGGATGTTTACATTGAGGTACACTTCCCTTGTGAATCTGTCCCTTTTTGTCTGCTTTTAACTTTGCATAGAAATTACGGGCTTCGAATTTGAAGCTGTTTAAACCATGAAGAAATAATGTGACTGTAACTGTGATACACAGTGGTTCTAGAAAATTAGTAACGGCTGGTTTTCTATGTAAAAAACTATCAACATGAGTAACAATGTATTTATATGCACATATAAATGCAAACAATTAATGTATTTGTGGTCTCTTTTTATCTTACCAGAGCATACCATTTGAAAAATAATTCCTGAGTCAGACAAAAAAGCAGTTTTTCACTGATTCTTCTATGAGTTGTTATTGACAAAATGTCCTTGTTATGCTACTGGTATTCATTGTCTCCCTGAGACCAGTGGACATAATTATGGACATCTTTTTAATTTGCATTTTATAGCATCTTTTGGATAGAAGATGTAATGTAATAGTGCTTCTCGATCAAGTATACACAGTTTTTAATGGATTACAACCTTTATGTGGATTCGTGTAGGCCACATAAAGCCCAAACTGTACACTATAGGTTGGAGTCACATCAACAGTTGTAGAATATTATCAGATGCATGAACAAATCGCTTTAGCAGTTGGGCAGCTCAATTCTTGGTTTTTTGTTTTATTTTTATTTTTACATCTGTCCTGTGCATTTGTTGAACTTTTTCAGATAAAATGCAAACTGAGAAGTACTGATGTGATCCTAATGCAGTTACGGACACTACCAAAGGTTTCCTACCTCTTAAGCATAGGCAAGAGAAGAAGTATATGCCGGAAGATGGACTAGTCAATGAGAAGTTTTAACATCTGACCAGTTTTAAACACATTAGAAATTTCAGTTGCCTACCTATAGATTTGGGACAGGAACCACCGTCTTTGGTAACAGGAGATAATGTAGAAGAAAGTGATCCTACTAGTGTTCCCAGTCAGAAAAAGTTGATAACATAAGGCCATCTTACCTCTGTTAGAGAATCCCTGCAGAAATTTTTATCTGTTCTGAAAATCACAACCTCTGAAAAAATAATTGGAAAGATTTGGGTAACTAAACAGTAGAGGATCCATATGGGAATGACCACATTGGCTTGTACTGTCAAAACTGAAGCAGCTACAAAATTTAATGGCATTGCTAGGTAAAAACTAAAGCTGGCAAAACGATTCTGTTGACATTCCAAATCAGAATAACAACCCCACATTGGAAGCTGCTGCCTTTTCTATTAGTTGCTGTTGTGGAACTGTTTCCAAAAGTATTCCAAACTCTAGTTTTTGTCTAGACAAAACAGTAAACGTACTTAAAAGTGAAAAGTACTGGGGAGAAAATTTAGTTACATTTTTCAGAGCTTTAAGGACATAGTTATAGTTAATAATCAGGTTCTAGTTTATAGTCAGAAATCAAAATAAAGGTTTCTTAGGTATTCTTTCTTGGTAAACTCTACTTCATGAGAATGGCAGATTGCTTTACCTGATTGACCTTACTTTTCTCATCTATGAAGTAGTGATGCCGGTGGATTGTTAGAGGCTAGACTGCCTATGATGAAAGTGGTATGTCATGAAAATTTTTTCCATTTTCCAGTCCTACCTGCCACTCACTTCTATACCATTCTATTTACTTTGCCAAATTTACCTTCATCTGGGAATCCTGAGGTAAAATGCGGGAGTCCCAAGCCATAGGGCAGCATGAAAGTTTCCACAAATGGTCTTAAAAATTGCTGGTGTCACTAATCCCTTATTAGATATAATGAGGTCTTAAAATTTCTTTTTGAATTGCCTTCATTAACCTGGGTCGTGTGTAACTTGGAGAGGCAGATTTTAAATGTCTTCGTTAGCATAGCAAGAGAGGTTATTAGAGGTTAATCCCTGAAGCATGACATTTTTTTATGCAGCTATAAATTTATTTGTGTACGTTAAAAATACAAATGGTTTAAAGTTCAGCCGTTGCAGTCTGTCTGGAGCTTAACTCAATGCACAGTTATGGCAGATTTCCAGACAGTGGTTGTGCCAGGCTACAGAGTTGGTTTCCCTGCAGTGGTGAAGCTGAAACCATCTGACTCCACATGCTTGAAGCCAGTTTGCTGTTGAATTGGCAGCAGTTGCAGTCAGGCTTCAGTTGCAAGAAAATGCTTTATTACTTCCAAGTTTCCTTTTCAGTGAAGAACACTTACAAGACCATAACACTGTTGTGTGTCTTTCTAAGATCTATCATGGCAACCTGGTAGAATAGCATGTATTTTTCATCTGAAGAGTTAGAGGTTTCCAGTTATGTAGAAGGCAAAAGTAGTAATACTCATTTGTCCCCTGTCTTGTTTCCTTTTGCTGTAAGCTTTGTCCCTTCTGAAATGCACTGGTCTGTGTCAACAATGTGGAGAGCTCAGTTCCTGTACTGGTTTTAAAACAGGTGGAGGCATAACTGATAGGAGTATCTGCTGCAGCATAGTTCAGCACTCTTGCCAAAAATAAAAGTGCCACCGAGGTTTAAACCTATTCTGTGTGTAAAGTGGCACAGTTTGATATACCTTCTTCCCATCTTAACCTCCCACATAAAATCCATTCTCACTGTCTCTGTGTATGATAACTATGTAGTGTGATAACTATGCATGCTAATCCATTTTCAGGACCATCAGACTTTGCAAATTATCTATTTTTTGTCTGCCTTTGCCCAGATTTTTTTTTGGCAAGTACAGCAGTGGCATCATAACAAGTTATCGCACATGGCTTCCTTCCCAAATTGAAAGGTAGTGTGTTTGCTAGGTTCTTTCAGGCAAACTTCAGAAAATCCATTCTGTTTCTGTTTCTTGAAGATATTAAGGGTACGAAGAAGAAAGATTTCTGTTTACTGAAAACAATTTATGTGAGGAAGGTGAGAATCCATGTCTGTATTACACGTCTGAGCTTTTCTGGAAATACTGTTTTGCATCCTGTTGCATCTGTTTCCCCCTCACCCTCCACCCCCAAAGTATAATTACTTTAGATTTTGATAAAAGAATTTTTTTTGGATGGGAAACCTGGAGTTCTTCCCTTCCTGCAAGTCACAAAAGATTCATAGTAGAAATAGTGTGGGAAGTGAAGGCGATCAGTTTGTAGCCCTGTGCCCTGAGGCTTTGGAAGCAGAGAAAACTCAGTGATCATGAGACAGAATTTTGGTACAGGCAAATCTTCCATTGATGTAACTTTTCGATATTTGGAATGCACATTTGTATAGCCCTCCCCTGCAGCAAATCCTTCTTGTCTTCCATAGGCTTCTCTTGTCCAACAACAACTTCTGTCCTACGCGATTGTGTCCCGTAGTATTGTTACGAAGGCAGAAGGAAGGAGGTCTGCGGGGGAGGAATAAAAGTATAAAAAAATTATTCTAAGTATTATTTAGGTTTTTAGGCCTTAAACATTACAGAGAGATTTTTAAGAAAGCAGTCTTGTTTCTGGAGTGACAATTTCAGGTATCATACCCGACTGGTTCATGTGCATACTGGCAGAGCAGAAGAGTAACACTTAAAAAGTATCGAAAGGCAAAACTCAAGTTATTAGATTAATTTTTTTCATAGTGGTATGTCATGAAGTCATATCAAGGTTTCATGCTCAAAGTGAGAAAAAACAGTTCAGTTATTTATCAAAAGTTGAGTTTTCTGAGGGTTGAAAACCTATTTAGGAATTTGAATCGAAACTTTAAAGCAGCTTAAAGTGGGAAAAGGAAACTTGCAGAAGCAAATTAAAAATGAAGTATGATACTTAAAATGTAGTTCTGTGGAATACTGAAGGCTGGCTAAAATTGGTTTAATCAAATTCATGTTTCATTGTAAAGCTTTTAATTGTCACACTTCAGTTTGGACCAGTTTTCGCTCTTCAACCATTATTAAAGTCCCCACATCTGTTTTCTCATATTACTGATGATGTTTAGGGCTGTCCAAATCTGAGAACATACGCTGAATTCACACAGTGCACGTACACACGTGTGAGAGAGAATATACTTATAAAGGGAAGTGTAAGCATGCTAAGATGCCTTGGAGACCCATAACGGATATGTCACAACCATGATATTTTAGTTATTAAGTAACAGTGTTTTTTGTTTTCTGTGAAGCGTTTCTTTGAACCAAAATCTTTCTGTATCTCAGATACTCTCCACAGTTTTCTAGTGGGGCTATGAGACATACTGTACTGTAGTATGCCCTACGTTGGAATAGAACACATGTAAGATGAGGGACACGGCTTTAAGCAGAGCTTCCCAGTCCTGAAATACACAGCTCTAAGCAGAGGTGCATGTTCAAGGAATCATCGCCTGCCTTCTCTAGAGGACTTTTTGTTTTAGGTCACGGTTCCTTTTTCATGATTGCTAAGTAAGAAGTTGTACTCAAAAACTGTAACTGCACACAGAATTGGTGTCTTTGTGGTCACTTAACTCTATCAATAATCATACAAACCTTTCTCCATTGCTTTAATCATATGCTCTGTACAGCATAATGCTAGTAATATGAAATTATCAAGATGCTAATTTGTATATTGTAAAGTAATTTATGATTTTTGTGGCTAGAAACATGAGCTACTTACATGCATGGCTTTCACTCACATTCTCCTTAGCTTACAGAGCCATGTATGTTTTGCGCCAAACCCAGCAGTTCCTACCCAGGCAAAACTCCCACTGACTTCACTGACTTCAGTGGGAGTTTTGCCTAAGTAAAGACTGAAGGATTTGGATCACCAAACTTAGAACATAGAGTTTTCTATAACCTTGGGCTGAATTGCACAGAAGACAGTGGGTGTTTGAAGGAAAAAGGAAATACACTTTTTTCTACAATAATTTCAGCCCTCTTAGTGCTGAAGTTAAAAGCATTCCTTTTGAGAAAGCCTGGCTTCTAAACTCTGCCAGCGTCTGGGGGTGGGGATGTTAAGAATTACATTTGGAATTCTTTGTACTTTACTGCCAAGTTTAAGGAGATACTCTTCAATGAATTACAGTAAGTATTAGTATGGTCGCTGTTTTTGTCATGCGGTAACAGAATGGATGTTCTGTGAAATATAGCAGTATACTTGCTTTCTCTTGCTTTAAGTTTGAAACAAAGATTGACAGATATCCCACAAATAATAAAGACCTTGAACCAACTCCAGGAAACTTTTGTTTATTTACCCAATACAATAAATACGTGAAAAGTCCATCTTACAGTTTCTTACTGCTTACAACTTCTTTTAAAAGCTTGTCCAGTAAAATGCAGTTAGAACAGTTTTCCTTATCACAGTGTTTACAGCCCAGGTACCAAGATCAGTATGTATGTTTTTACACAGCAGTGCAAAATAAGCTTTAAATATTAACAACTCAGAATCTTAGTGTTTTACAACCACTTTTCCTTTGTGCCTGTGCCTAAGCAAAATGCAAGGTGTTTCAGATGCAAGTCTGGAGTGCTTACATAGCAAAAATGTAGTAGTAACATCTTCCTAGCTGTTTGTAAAATGGAATTGGTAAGTTCATTACTTCAGTATTGAACAGTAACTTCATTGCTGAACAGGATGTGAGGCCTGGATTTTTTCATGTGAAATTAGTTGTGCTTTCGTGCTTGTAGAGGTTGGGGATGTCTTAATTGTGGCCAGTTAAAATGTTACTGTGGGCCAGTGTGGTGGTTGATAGGAATTGCGCAGGAGTGTTTACTTTTCTAGGAGCATTTTATCTGCTCTCTTTGTTGGTGGTTAGATTAGGTACCACAGTAGCTCTGATCTGTGGTGTTCTGCATAGTGCTGGAGAACAGGGAAACGATGAAACCTTATGCTGAACCCTGGCATCTTGAAAGCCTGCCTCTGGATATAAATCCTGCAGTGTATCCTGTGGCCAAAGCTAGGAGAAAGGGAAGTCTGCCAGGGAGGTCTGGAGCCACTCAGGACTTTAGGGAGGGGATACAAAGGCTGGTTCCTAAACCCTTATAGTTTGTTCAGGCCTACAGATTTTGTAGTCCCTTTTAAACAGTGTATGTCAACCCAAACTTTTTGTTAATGTTAGGCAATCTTTGAAGATTTTGTATTAGAACTTCAAAGTGCTGCTAATTTTGCTCTAGGGTAGAGAGTAGAATATTTAGGCTCTTTCTTAATTCTAGCTTCAGGTTTCTAAACTCTCTATGATACGACTTTTCTTTATGGTGAGACTGTATGCACTGTATCCAGAATAATAGAATTTGTTCTTTTACAAACCGATCTTCACATATGGGCAAACAGATTTACGTCCTGATTTCTCTGAATTCTAACCTGGGCATAGATATTTTTAATGAATAGATAGTAGAAAGCATCATGTAGTGACTTTTTTGCAGCTTCATGTGAAATGGTGGTTGCAGTCTGGAATAAATTCTTCAGAAAGAAAATAATTTAAAAGTAATACAGTAAGTACATAATAGGCCAAATTCTGTGGTCTTTATCGCCTGATCCTCCATTTTGCAAGTCTGTACTCCTTGTATAAATGCCTTGAATTTCCTGGTCATTGATCCTGCTCTGTGTAGTGAATGAGCAGAAAATTTCTTTTCTTCTTGTCCTGTTAACTATGTGTTGCATATCTATTTGGTCTTGCACAATAGAACACCAAGTGGTGGAAACTCTTGCCTCTGCTTCATGTTAGTTTGCATTTCAGGTGGTTTATTTAGCATTGACATTGGATTATGGAATCTTCTTTTCTAGTGTGCTCTCTCTGTAGTCTGACAGGTACAGTGATTTGCACTACCATATAGCTCACCCTCACTTCTTGAGCAGAAGGGGCATTGGCAAAAACTTATCTGGACTGACCCTGCAAAAGTCTGGGAATTTTAAGACTGTCAGGCAGAATTTTCCAAGTGAAGGATAAATAGCTCACATTGTAACTGTCATTACCACAAGCACTGCTGTGTTTTATCAATGTGAAATAACGTGAAAATTGAAGAAATTTTTAGGGTTTCATGTAATTACCCCTACTAGTAGTGATTGTTATGTTTGAGTTGTCATATATACACCAGTAATATATTTCCAGTTATTTGAAATGTAACTTAAATGCCTAATTATATATCCATAAAGAATGAAAGTATCAGGCCAAGCACATCAGTCAGTCAGTAGAAAGTAATTTCTGCTTTTTGACAAAGATGGTGATATTTAGGAATAGGTGTTAACTGTTCAGGAAACAAAGATTAATACTCGGTGATGCTTGGTGAACCAAGCATAATAAATAAGACTTGCAGTCATTCTCTGAGCTTGAGAGCATAGGTCTTGGAAAACTATCTGTTAATCCACAGCCTTGAAACTAAGACTCTTATATTGTCAGCTCATTGTGAAGCACTAAGTGTTTGTAAATGAGTCCTGATTATAACTGATTATAAACATTTTTCAGTGTGACTCATTTGTTGCCAAGTGGCACTGGCTGTAAAGGACTGTAAGTCTTCATGAGCATATTTACTCTAGCTTTCTTCATTTTAAAATTCAAACAGCTGTGCAGTGTATAGATGGTGAGTGTTCTGGAACCATTCACTCCTCAGGAGTTGAGTTGCTACCTACTGCTTTATAGAAGTTAAGTGATTACAAATGCAACAACCTATGGCAACCAGGTGTGAAATTTGACAGAGGCTAGAAGATTCTTCTGTGCTGCTTGATGAATAGCGGATGAAGGCTGTCCTGCATGTGAACTATTTGTCCTATTTTTTCTTATTATTCCTTTCTTTTGCTAAGGCAGACATTGAAAGGCTTACAGATAACAAAGGCACTTTCCTCAGTAGACTCTTTCACACCAATACCTCCTTTAGTCAGACTTAAGCCATGGAAGCCACTTGCTCCGTGTTCTTTGTCTTTAAAGTTTCAGCTGATACTAGGTGTGCAATCACAGTAAAGAGAGCTCAGATTTGTATGTCAAGTACTTCAACTGCTGTAAAGGATTTAATCAGACCAGATTTAACCAAACATTAAGCTAGTGTCATCCATTTAGTTGTTAGAGATGCTGGAAATTGTAGATGGTCTCATTAAATTCTTTTTAACTGTTCTTTTGTAGCCAATCCCAACAACTTTTATCTTAGAGCAGACTTCATTTTTTTTCTATTTAACAATAAATAATATGTAGCCTAACAGAGATTTGTTAACTTGTGCTGCATTTTTAGGAAGCTGCAGCAACTTTGAGATGTACATTCCAGAAAACTAGAATAGGTGCAGGATTCGTAGAATCATAGAATCAACAGATTGGAAGAGATCTTTAAGGCCATGAAGTCCAACCATTACCCCAGACTGCCAAGTCCACCACTAAACCATGTCCCTAAGGGCCTCATCTACACTTTTTGAACACATCCAAGGACAGTGACTCCACCACTTCCCTGGGCAGCCTGTTCCAATGCCTGACCACCTTCTCTGTGAGAAAATTTTTATTAATATCCAATCTAAACCTCCCCTGCTGCAGCTTGAGGCCATTACCTCTTGTGCTATCCCTTGTTCCTTGGGAGAAGAGACCAGCAACCTCCTGGCTCCATCCTCCTTTCAGGCAGTTGTAGAGAGGGATAAGGTCCCCCCCGAGCCTTCTCTTCTCCAGACTAAACAACACAGATCCCTCAGCCGTTCCTTGTTATGAGGTAAGCAGAATTGTCATGATGTTTGGTGTTCTATCTATTTACAAAGGATTCAGCAGGTAGGAGAAGTTTAAATATATTGAAGAGTTTTGTTATTCAAGAATAGCTGGTCTTCTGCTTGTTAAGCATGATCAGAAGGTAGGTTGGTTATGTGTGCTATTCCATTTCCACTAACATCATACACTGAAAACTGAACTATGCAGAAGTACGATGGACTTATTGTAGGTTTTGTTAATTTGCCTGTCAATTCTGGCATTTCTTAGCAAATCCTGACAAAAAATTGTTAATTTGGAAAGAGAATCATCGCAACTACAGTAGCAATATTGGTAATTCGGCTGAGCTTGCCTCCCAGCTGGGTGTTCCAAGAATTATCTTTTACCTGCAAGGATCAGTGTTGGAGTAGTCTAGTCTGCATTCAATCCTTAAAAGAATATACTGAAAGAGGATGTGGGTGAGAGTTAACAATTGGTTCAATGTTAAAGAGGCTGTGATATTAAAGATTTTTCTGTCTATCAGCTTCCTTTTGAGAAGTGTGTGTTTTACTTTTTCTTCTTTTATTACTGCTCTGTAAGATTTGCTGAGATTACAGCAGTGTTTTATTGAAAACTACCATCTTCTGTTAGAAGCATTAATGTTTGTGATGGTTTTATCTGCTCCTGTAGTGAGTGATTATTTTTTGTTGTTGTTGTTGTACCCAGAAAAGAAATAATTTTATACTGGGAGATGGCATAAACATTTGAGAGCAAAATACTGAAGTAGTGAAGAATGGTATTACCTGCCTTCATGAAGTAGATTCTTCACTATAATTTTGAGCATGTTCTCATTAAGTCAGAATACACAGAGCTATGATTGTATTTCATTATTTAAATTGACAAATGGAATGTAGCTCGTATAAAGGGCTCAACTAGCATAAATAAAACCAAATGTGTTTGCCTCAGGAAATGGACAGTAGAACTGTATTTAGTTTGTACAGAGATAGGAAGTTCAGGTGATAAAACTCTGCAATATCCTATGGAAGGAGTAATTGGTTTTTTTCTGGTAAAATCTTGAGGCAAGTTGATCTTAGCACTCACGCTGACATACCCATGTATACTCTGAAACACCAAAGACATACCTGTCAAGCAGGTTTGGCTGGGATAACTTCTAGGTGACACTAAGGGCAAGAATGCTGGCTGTCCAGTCCTTACTCTGTCTCCTGGATTGTCTCTTGTCTGGTGAGGAAGACTTAGCTCTTCTAACCTTATAGCTATTTAGGAGTGACTAACTCAGAAGCTCACTCCATAAATTCGAAGCAGTGTTGCTGCACATTGTCCATTTTTTCTAGTTAGGGGTAACTTCATGGCAATGCTCTTCCAGTAGGAAAAGGAGTGGTAAATGTGATGTTCTGTAGCCACGTTGCCTTCTTGCTTTTGCCAGGGAGCAGTCTTTCACTGGTGAGTTGTGATGCAGTGCAGGCTTTCTGGCCTTGACAGAAACATCATGTGCCTCAGTAATGAACAGTGTCCTTTGCAATCAACACAGACCATTTTTTTAAACTGCTGCTTTGCTGTTTCTTCTGGAGCTTGTATATTATTTCACCCATGCCAGTGTTGGTATTTTTTGTACAATTCTCGAAACAGACTTCTGTGTCATTTTGCACATGTCACTCAGTCATTCATTGTTACAGTTGATGAAAATATTATGAAGATATTCATGTCTTACTGTCTTTTGGAATATTTAAAGAAAATGCTTTTACGAGAGTTTCACCAGTGCATTCTTTAGACATAACACACGAAAATATTTCAAGATTTTCGATACGAATAGAATCACTTGCCAACCATCATTTGGCACTAGAATGGAGACTAATCTCTGCTATTTGCTCACTTATTAAATTCTCTCATTGTATCTTCTGCTGATCTAATTGCTAATCTTTTAATTGACCTCTTTACCTTAAAAGTGATTTTCCTTAGCCAGCACTGAGGGCTTTACAATCTCTTCTAATTTCTCAGCTAGTCTGTTGACACTGAAAACACAACATAGTAGCATTATGCAGCATTATATGTGTAAATAGTTTCCTGGCTAAGGTAGATTTCATTAAAACAACGCCATACTATCTGTCTTTTATTACAACTCTGGAGTTTCATCTGATCTGAATTGTCAGGCAATATTTGAATCTATTGTATTTAATTTGCAAATGAGATGGATGTTAAATGTGGAATCAAGCAACACAAATACAGTCTGTAATGATCATGTGGAAATACATTTATTCTTATCCAATGAGTTGTTTGTATTGCATGACTGCAGACACAGGCTGGATCATAACAGGCGTGATTAGGATAATGATTTTCAGCAAATTCATGATGGCCTGTTGATGGCAATTTATATAGCCCTTCAGCTATTGCTATTTAATAAGTAGATATTGCACAATTTAGTAGTGCTTCCTGAGTCTTTTAAGGACTAGTGAGCGTGTTGTCCTGTGACTTTTTGGTTGCACAGTTAAGGTAAAGTATAACTGCTTAGAAACTATTCCTGTGGGCTGTTTAGTTCAGGTGAATCTTGTAGTAAAAGTAAAGACCTAGATTGTATGGAACTGTAATTTTTAATGTTTTGAAAGCATTAGTAGCATTTTACAATCTTTTTTTTTTTTCAACTATTTATAATCACCAAACTGATTTAGGACAGTTTTAGAACTTGTGAAGGGCGTAGCTTTCTGATTGACTTTCAGTTGATTTCTGAGGACAGCTGTTTACTTTCTTTGTATAGTTGTATGGTTTTATTGTTGAATTTGTTTTTCCTCCTCTTTTTTTCTTCTTTCGTGCTTGTATTTTATTTCATCCCTAGTTTGTTCTAGGTTTTTTAATACTTTGTTCTATTATTGCAGGCCTTCCTGAAATGATATATGCCTCATGTACAGATGCATAGAAGATCTTCCTTTTTCAGTCACACTGCTGCTTTATGCACATGCAGTCCATTTACTGTGTAAAGCAGCTGGTGAAACAGTGGGCATGGTGAGCTGTGAATGATTCTCTATGCAGATTGTCATGCTGGTAGCCCACTCACAGAAGTTTTGTTCTCTCCACTTACTCTTGCAGATAGCTGTAGGGAAATACCTACTATGGTTGGTCTGTGGTTAGAGAATTCTGCTCTTGGTGTATGCAAGCTACTCCCATTGCCTGTAACACAGCCTGAAAGCTGTGTTTCTTGAATATTTACGTAGGTATGAATGCAGAAAACAGATGCGTGCATTAATGTTGGCAAATTTGATCGGATATTGATTCAGTATAACAGCAAATACAGCTGCCAGAATCCTGTGCTCTGGACTATTTTATGAATTTGTTCCAGGTGGAAATTCACCTCTCTTCCTTCTGTCCTTCCTCAGATAGGAAACCAAACAGTATTTTCTCTTGGCTGGTTCTTTGCTTGCTTGCCATTGGTATTTGTTGGCTATTTTCATATGTCTTTTGGCTGTCTTTCTAATTGGAAGAATCTAAGTTTGACAGAAATTTTTTGGCACTGTAATACCTGCTTTTGCAGTTACTTGTTTTGTACTACTTTCTGCTAGGGAAAAGAACAGAGGAGTGGGGTTGGCTTTTTTTGTTTTGGTTTGGGTTCTTTTTCAGGGTGGGTGTGTTATTCCTAGAAGCCTTAACCTCAGAAAAAGGGTTTTGTAGGTTTTTGGATGGTTTCACTTGTCAAAAATCTCTTTGTTCTACATACCTGATAGTCTTGTGTCTCTATAGTTTGCCAGTGATTATATTGTGGTGGGCATTAGAGTAGATGTTTAGGAAAATCATAGTTAAAGAGCATTTCTAAGGAATTTAATACTATTTCAAATTCAGAGAGAAGTTGTAGGTAAGTTAGAATCTGATAAAGATACAGCAACTAAATTCTCTCATCAGCTGTGTGTGCCGTAAAAGCTTAGATGAGTAGTTGTGCTCAAAACGGATTTTAATTTAATTTTTATGAATAGCATAAAAATAATTCCAGAGTTTTTAAGCTGTGGCCTTCTGGAAGCAGAGCAAGGAGAACAGTCTTGGACAGGAGAACAGTTGTCTGGGCTGGATGTCAGAGAATTTGTGCTGTTGATATTGTGATGGACATTTATGTTTACATTGGACAGTTAGAATTGCTATACCAACCAAAATGTTAGTCAGAGTGCTTTCTGGTTGTGTAGGACCAGTGCAATAAATCACAGTGCAAAGGGACTGGGAAATTTTGCTTGATGGTACATACACCACATTAGCTGTTGCCGAATAATGTTACAGAAAAGTGATGTATCTTTTCCACAGTGTGTGCCTGATTGAGAGATATTTTCATTTCAGTAAATGAAGTAGAATTACTGTTGAGTTCAGTACCCAGACAATGTATTTAGAAGGCTAAGTACAAGTGTTTTATCATCATAAAAAGTGTTTTATTCATTATGAATAAACAGATACTTGAGTGATAGAAAAGACTGGTGAAAAGCATGTGGGATTGAACAAGGAATGGTACTCAAATTCTTCACAGCAGCTAGCAAAGTAATGGTTTAGTTTTCAAGCTGCAGTAGATACAGTAGAGCCAAGTGCAAGAAATCAACAGTTTTCTATTTGAAAAGCACTTACTGACAGAGTGACTTTTTTTTTTTTTTTTTTTAAAGATGTCGGAATTAAATAGAAGAAAATCCTTAGTTTAGGGCCAGAGGAAACTTTATTTCCAGCAAAAGCCTAAGTGCCTAAGTGTGGATTTGCCTTGAATAGAAATGTGGTGTTACTTTAGCTTCCTAGAATGTAGTTTATCAAGCACTTGAAGAAGACAGAATAAGCCTAAGAGTAAGAGCTCTAGAAGAGTTGGTTTTGTGATTTTGCTGGGGATCAAGAATGGTCAGACTATGTGGTTAATAACTGTCATGTCTTGGCACAAACAACATGTAATAAATAAATTACATCAGTGAGTTCACTGGTAGTTTGGAGTGAGAGATTTTGAAATGTCTAAAATATGATTGAAACTGAGCTTGTGTGCAATTGATGCCATACAGTGAGTGACTAAGAGTATTACATGGTCCCTGAGGCCAAGCTAATTTACTTACAGATGGATTGCATATTCTAAGAATGGAAGTGCTGAAAAAAAAGATGCATATGCTTTGCTGTTAGCATGACGAATGCAATAGATTCTAGTTTTTAGTGTAGAAGTTGGGCTAGGAAAATTCTTCCCATAGTTAAGTATGAAATTCTTGAAAGAAAAGCTCAGTTCTTGTTGCTGCAGCACATAAGTACTAGATAATCCCCTTGCTTTTGGGGTGCCAGCAATGCAGATAGAGGTCCTGTTAAGATTTACTTTGTCTTGTCTAGGGAGTACCGCTTGCAGCTCAGGGCAGAGAGAATGCTGGATCCAGTCTCTTGCTTTCAAGTATTAGGATGGCTTTGCAGGTTGATAGTGCAGGTTGTGACTTAATTAAACCACAGTGAGGATAGAGGTATTTGATATATGTAGGCAGACTAAATGTGAAAACAGTGTGAAATAGATCCCGCTTCCTACCATAGGCTATTTATGAGTTTCTGATATTTAAAGAGCTGAAGTGTTTCTTCAGAGGGGGCTGAAGCTAGTCCTTAGTAGGTGTCTGAAAGCTCCTTCCCCAACAGGCACAGGCCTAGCTCTGTCGTGGGGCATAAACAAGCCATGTGGCCTCTGGAGCTGTCCAGGGTGACCATGAAAACTTGTTGTGAGTGTAAGCTTGGAGCAGCCAAGAAGGAGAAGTATGAGGGTGACAGTTCTGCCTGCCTGCATTCTGCCCCATCTAAAACTCAGACTTTGAAACCTAGGCTTGATACTCTCCATTCCCTTTCAACATGCCCTGGGACAAAAGAGCATTTATTGAGTACCTAACTAGGTAGCAAGCCAGACTAGGTAGCATTTTCTTACTAAGAAATAATATTTCTTAGTGTCAGCCTACCTACTTAGTACGAGCACAATGTTGGGGTACGTCTTTTCACCTCTGAGGTTTGGAGCACCTCTAGCTCTTGAAGTCTGACTGTAGTTTGGTAGGTGGGGATAAAGAGACTTTGAAAGCATATTGAAAGATATAATTTGACATTGTCATTTTATGTGTTTGGAACAGTTGTATGAACTTTGGTTTTTAAAGAAGGAGAGCTGCAAAACCCTGCTCCCACCAGAGATTCCATCATGGTATCACCTTGACTCTCACAGAGGCCAGCAAGTGATTAAAAGTAATTTGATAAAAAGCCACTGAATATAGCTGTTTGCTGAACAGCTAAAGTGTTAAGACTTGGGATCCTTTGCTGCGGGTTCTGGTTGTAAACTATTGGCCTCTCCTCTTCTGTCCCTATGCTGGGAGGATATGATATGCTTCCTGTAAGTTGTGCTCTAGCTTTTCTTTGTGTCCTTATCACCCACTGATTGTCTCTTCCTTGGTCATGTACAGTAAAATACACTGTTTCTGAGCTGCTTTTACTGTTTCAGTGACAACAGGCTGTTTTCATGCACTTTCCTTCATGATAGTAGCATTTGCAGGCAAAATATATCTTACTTGAAACTGAAGCCTATGCGGTACGGCTAGGATATTTTTTTAGTCTGCTGGCCAGTTCTCACCAAGTCTGTGTTGTGGAGATGCCATGGTGATACTCAGGGATTTAAATCTTGACCACACATGAATGTTGTTTTATAAGAAAAGAGCACATCCTCGATCCTCTCTCAGCCTCTTCACCCATTTTGAGCCCCTGATTTTAAACAAGAAAGGTGCGAGAATTTCCAAATAAACCGTAAATAATTTCTTTTTAAAAATATTTACAAAGGACACAATTTTGTGTAATCCTTTTTTTTTTAAAAAAAAAAAAAAGAATATTTTAACTGTTTATTTTCTTTGAAAAGAAATGTTCCATTTGTTTCAAGTATCTGGCAAAGAAATTTTCAGTGTGGGTTGTTAAGTTTTGGCAGAACTATAAGCATCTAAAAGCAACAGGGATATTATTGGAAAGCAGTTGAAAATATTAGCCATTACTATAGTTACCAGCTCTGCCTGTATTTATTTTGTCTTATTTTTTTAAAACTAAATTGTAACTTGAAAGACTGCTGGAGGTGAAATTACATCAGTGCAAGTAGTCTCAAAAGTGCTTACACCAAGCTGGAGAGGAAGTAAAGACATAAGCTGAGCAGCAGGGAGCATAGCAGGGTGAGTGAAGATAAACCAAAGAGGTAGTTGGGTTCCTAGGAGATCCCTGTGCATCAAGTTCCTGGGTGTTGCTGCTGTTTGGGCCTTACACCTCATAGCTCTCAGTAGTACAGTTCCAGGGGTAATAGGCATAATTAAGCCCCCAGAGGGGAAAGAAAAATAAAAGCAACACTTTTTATAGAATTTGAAAATTTATTAGAATTAAAGGAATTAATTAAAGCTGTCCCAGGAGATAATAGAGAACACTGATTTCTGTGCTACTTTTTTGTGAGCAACGTAGTGGATTAAAAGAAATACATGCAGTTGAAAGGGAGAGCTGATGAGTAAGTGTTTATTGCACATATATGTTCTGGCTATGTTACCCGCTGTTTCAGGATCAGACATCTGTCCTTAAAATATTTTGCTGCTTGGAGTTTTTTTCTTTACCTTGAAATAAAGCCAAGTTTTTCTTTCATAAAGGAGAACACTTGAATAAACATAACCCTGGTATATAGCCAGTTGGGACTAGTCTACTGGCAGTGGCCAGAGTTCTTTTCACATTGGGAATTATTAAAAAGACAGTGAGACTAACTTCCTCCATCTTAAGGGTAACTCACTACTCTCTATTCCTGACTTCTTTATTAGTAAGCAGTACAGAAGAGACAGAAATTTACCGGAATATTACATTAAGCCACTTTTATATGTGGTCTATTATTTTTCAGAAGATACTAAATATTTCTTTCTTTTAACTTTGAAATTGCAAACCATGCAAGTATTTCTTGCATATACAGTATACCCACAGGAGCAGTTATTTACACATACCAAGCAGGTAAAACTTGTAAAGCTCCTGTTACAGAACAAAGACAGTCAAGAAGTCTGAGTGGTTTAGAAGGCTGAGGTCCGTGCGTTTTGGGGAACAGTGCTGGCACGCGATGGTACTCAACCAGGAGTTGGATTCTGCAGAAGTTTGCATGCATTTCTTTTCTATAAAAAGAGTTTGTAAGAGTTGAATTCTTTGTATGTTAGACCTGGTCACAAGAGTTGTAATGCTATTAATGCCTGAAACTGACTATTGAATTCCTTTGTCCTCAGTTTACCTGTCTGTGAATTGTCTGTGGTGTAGTATCTGCCTCAGGGATTTTCAGTTTCTACAGTTCACTGAGGTCTTGGATGAGGTAACCAAACTGTTACCTGTTAAAACTAAATTTGCTGTTTTGACACATTATGTTAGTTTAATTTCTGTTTTGTTCTTCAGTAAGAGAAAAAAAGATTGAAACAGGTCAGCAATGACTGTGTTTTGCTTTGGGCATTTTATTTTAATCCAAATCCTACTGCACTGAGGGACTTCTGGCATTCATTTATCTCTGCTTATCAATGGAGTGAACTGTACTGAATCTTGAGGAGTCAATAGTGTTATAACAGAGACTTCAAGAAGTACTTAAAGAAGAATTAGCTATGAGCTTGCGCAGTAAAATTCCAGCCCATTTCGATCTGAACATCAACAATGTTGTTGGGTTTTTTTATCTCCACTTTTTGTTTATTAATACTTAACCCACATATTTCATCTCTGTATCTAGGCATTCACTGATTAATGCCTTGCAAAAACATTTGCTTTAAAAGGAATTTAAACCAAATGCAATGTGTAAAGGAAAATCAAGAAAAAGAGTGCGGAGACACTTCATAGATTCTGTTTGACATTTAAAAAGAGCAAGTGAGAAATTACAGTTTTAATACAAGATAATAGGCACTTCAAGAGAGCTTGTCTTGCTTCTCAATTTTCATGTAATTTTCAATATAGTCAGTTCAGATCTCTTGAAGGAACAAGTTAACAACTTCAAACCCAGAAGTCTTTGCAGACTAACTTGCCGTAAGTGTTTTTAACTCACTGAGTTAATGATAGATGAAGCATATGCAAGCTGGTCCCCCTACTGCCTTTGTCCTGGAAGTGGATCCAAGTAGTGAGAACTGTGCGTAAATCTAATTACAGGATCAGGATGAAAAAATGGATAATGATTTGCTTATATAGAATCCATTCAGTCTGAACCCATGTTTTCCTCACAGTCCATGTACAAACTGCTAATCTTGGCGTTCACATACTTGGTGTATGGCTACTGTTACAAGGTTTTGATATTTTGAAATGAGTATGTAAGAATGAATACATAAAAGTCTGTTTCCATAAAAATGGAAACAAATGGTGATAGGCTCATTTGCCATGGACATGGGTATTTACAAAAACGCACGTTGTGTTTCCTAAAGTAATTGATGATGGAAAAACATGCAGCTGCATTTCCTTATAAAGACATGTAAATTCTTGTTACTCTCTGCACTTTTCCAGTACCTAATTGCACTTGACAGAGTGAATGTGTGGCAGTTTTCATGCCTTTGATACTTAAATAATGTGAAGGTGGTGGCAGCCTAGCAACACAGCACTGTTAATACCATTACTGGGGTTAGTGTAGAATTAATTTACTTATAATTTACTTGGCAATAAAAGAAACCTATACAGAGATTAGTTTCACTGTAGAACATATTCAGTTGTGTTTTGATTAGGAAGCCTTTTTCAACCAGAAAAACACTTTCTTATATGGGTAGGATCTATTCAGACAACAGTCACTCTTCTGCATGGTCCTTCAGGTCCTTCAGAGATCTTAGCCAATCTTTATTAATGATTCTGTAAGGTCACATCTCTGTAATACCCACCACAGCCATTAAACTTGCACAGATACAACTCAGAATGTAATGTGGAGCCTGACCAAGGACCTGTGTTTTCCATTAATTTTCTTCAGCTTTTATTTAGGGCATAGTCTGCAAAACCTTCTGCTGAAAACCTGAAAAAAAAAAAGTGAAGGAGAAAAGGAAGGATGCAACTTGATATTTCATATATTCAAAGGTTTTTGGCCCCCTCTAGGTACTGAAAGGCTGCTGTAAGGTCTCCCTGGAACCTTCTCTTCTCCAGGCTGAGCAAGCCCTGCTCACTCAGCCTGCCTTCATAGGAGAGATGTTCCAGCCCTCATGGTCCAGTTATAGCTCTGTTAGTTTTATGAGATACAATCATTTAGAACCGGCAGTGAACTTCATTAAAACTCACTAGATGTAGACATCTACAGTTATGCATTCAAGAATTAAGGTTTTATTTATGCAATACTCAAAGCTCATTCCTTTTTTCTCTCCAGTATATCAGTCCAGGAAACAGAAATGCCTAAAAGACACAGAGTTGTCAGCAATCATCTTTGGAGCTGAGGAAATATGAGGACTGAGAGCTGATAGATGGTAGATGTGACTCAGAGTGCGTTTCATCATGTCAAAAAACACAGACTGTCCCCTCTGTCCACGTGTGTACTGTATCTCTCTGAGAAGATAACCTGTCTCAAACTTTGATACTTCTTTCATATATATTCATATAATAGAAACATATACAGATGAAACTGCAGTGACTGAATAAATGTTTCAGTGTCTGTGCAGTCTGGATCCAGGAGTAGGCCAGTTGTAGGAACTCATAGTGCAACCCCAAATCCAGTGATCTGTTTACCAGAACCACCCATAAATTATAAACTTCTTTATATTCTAGACACAGGGTTTGTGTTAAAGTAGCGATGAGGATACAAAGGATACAGCAAATACGAAAGTAAAATTTCTGAAGTCTGACCTTTGTTGCATATGTATCCATTTTCTAGTAATCTAGGAGACATAGTAATGCATTCCTGTTTTACAGTAAGGTATCTATTCAGATGATATTTGATGTAACAAAACTTAGATTGGTGTATTTGAACAGCTGGTGAGTCCACAGTAAAGAGATTGACGGTAGTTCTCGGATGCCCTTGTTTACCTCACTTGAATCTCACCTTTTCACTAACAACCAAAGGCAAACCAAAGGAAATAAAATGTGAGGTCGCATTTGTGAACTTAAATTGTCCATTATAATTTCAAATCTCATTTGTCATTCAGGCATAGTCTGTTACTGTGTGATGCAGTCTCTGCATTCTTCAGCATTCACAAATGCAATGTAGAAGTTGAATAAAATTCCAGAGCTCAAAAATAGGTTATTTGTATCTTTGCTATAGCACAAAAATTACTCAAAGAACTGCTTGAATATTAAGTGCAATTCTTTGAACTTAAATGCTCTGGGAAAGGAGATAAATCAGCTACCTCAAAAATGAGAACATAATCCAAAGGCTGGGGCTGTGACTTTTACAGGGCATTTCAAATGAATGATGCTCTGGGGAAAGATTTCACCTTGTATAACTCCCTGCAGTTTTCATACCTATTTTGACCTGTCAAGATGCTGAAGAAAGATGGAAAAAGATGTTGAGAAATAGCTCCAGCAAAAAAGGAAAACAGTGTTTCAGATCAAGCATTCGTAAGTGATTTGAAGAAACATTGTAGCAGAAGAAGGTACCCTCCGGAAACATTTTGGAGCAAATGATATAGTAAGAACCCTATGGGGGACAGCAATGGGCTGACCTTGTAAGTAATGGGATCTCTTGTGAAAGTCGCGCAGTTGCATTCATTTGCAGGTATGTCAGACTTTTGTTTAGCATGCCAGAATTAACCAAATCTGTAATGAGTTCCACCCTGAGAAAACACTGTGAATGTGGTTGTGGCTTTGTGTGCTCCGAGCTTATAATGATACTTAAAAAAGGATTGAACTTTTGAAAAATACATATTCCTAAAAAAAAATCTTAAAACCAATTAGACTTTTAAAAACTATTAGGTGTAACAGCCTTCTGCATAAGCACTAAAACAAGATGTATTCGAAGAATGAGATTGGAAGAGCAAGGGAATCAGTCTGTTGAAATGAACGTAATAGACTGAGGGGGGAGATCTTTGAATTCCAATTTAAACATAAATTTTCCTTAATCTCTGTAATGTTTAGAAAATGTTTTCAAGTGTTAGTAATCCTCTTATGAACAAATACTATGTCATAATTTGCACTTCATATGACCCTGTACTTTAGAATCTCACTTCATATGTAATGAATGTAGCTGTTTGCTTTATTTTTTTATAGGGGAATCAAGCTCACCCAATCTGTTTAAGCTCTTTGAAGGGGTGTATCAACATAGCGGGGCAACGGGGATCTTGGATTTCCACAACTTCTATGCAAGTTCCCTCAATAAAGGTCCTTAAAATTCATTTGTGATGGAGTAAGAAGATAGATAATACCATAGATAACTGATAACTGGTTAAGAGCTAAACCCCAATCATCAGAACACATGGTTCTAAGATCTCATAATGGAAAAAAATGCTGATTTTCATGAAGGTGCCTTGGCTTAGGCCTTAGGTTCAGCACAGTTAAAGGCAAGTCATGCACAGAAGAAAAGATAGCTCCAATTAATAAAATCCATAATGATAGTAGAAGCTCCTTTGCCATTCATTAAAACCAGACTTACAAATATTTTTCTGAAAATGTCAGCTCACTGTAAAATAGTAAAGAAGGCAAATCAAAAGTTAGAACTTGGGAAAGCAATGGTAAACAGAATAGGTTATTCTGCATGTGGTTCTGTGTATATGTATAGACAGGCAGACATGTGGTGCATTTGCACCTCAATCATGTGGGCCTCCCCACATCAATAGGACTGGTTAGATTTACAGTAGGTGCAGTTAAGCTAACAGAGATGACAAGGGAATGGAATAGCATGAGCAGCGGTTCAAGAGGCTAAACTTTTCAGTCTGCAAAAAAGATAACTTGTGTGAGAGTTATTGAGGGCAGTCCATAAAACTTAAGAGTTCATGGAGAATGTGAGGAGGAAATGATTGGCATTGTCTTCCTTGTACAGTACAAGACCTGCAAGTCATTAAACAGTGGAAGTTGCTGACTTAGGAATTCAGGCTGATAAAATTTAGGAAGGAAGCTAAGCTTATTCAATGAAGGACAATGTATCAATGATGATACAAAAGACATCGTATCTGACTTAGGAAGCCTTTGTACCTCAAATGAAAAATGTAGCCTTGAAAAATACACAGTGAAACTAGCATGTATTTTTCCTGTTTTTAAGACTTCTCTTTATACATCCATTGTTGATGCCTTTGAATAATAGACCTTTGGTCTGACTTGGCTTATGTTTCTGTGCTCTTGTACTATAGCTGAAGAGTTTGGATCATTTAATCTTATGATTCAAAGAAACCGATAACTCACTACAGTGATATTTTTTGAAGGTCTTAACACTTGGGCTTTTTTGCTGAGCTGAATATCTTTACTTTAGCAAGAAAATACTTAGAGTCAGAAATTTCTAGTGCAACTTGAGGATGAAGTCATTATTGACACGGCGGTGAAGTTGAACATAACTCTTCTGAGGCAGGCATTAGGCCCCCCTTTTTGTTTCCCTTATTTGTATGCCAGTCAAAGAAATAAAGTTTTTCATTACTCAGGGGCCTTGTCACTGATGTTTTGCACATTTTCCCTCTGATTAACAGAAGTAAAAATACTTGAAAGTTTGCATCATTAAAATATGTCAAGATACAGCTTTTTGCTCATACCTGACCATACTTGAGCCTGTGCTAGAATATAAGAAAGCATTGAAAAATTTTGTAGGTAATAAAAACTGTATATTGAAAGTGACTGTTGTTAGCATAAATAATTCCAGTTCTATGCCATATTCTCAGTGGAAACCATTCACAGTATCTTCTAGAATTAATACTATTCTATATTTATATAGTTCAGGAAGCAAGGACTAGTTAAATTCCTTCATAAAATAACAAATGGCATCCTGGAATGATGAGCCTATGTATGTGCATGAGTTAATGAGCTGTACTTTATTGCTCCATGTCTAATTCGGCTGTCAGGTTTTATTTTGTTTTGAAAATAAAACTGGGGTGGTGACAAGTAAAAAAATAGACCAAGCAAACCTTAATCAAGATTTGAACTTTGCTTAACTGTAAATTATCTTCTCTTGCATCATTAAGGAAAGTCTTGTTCAAATCAGGCCCTTCCTGTAGCTGCTTTCTACAAGCTGACAGGAGGGAATTTTCTTCCCTGTGTCCAAATCCGACCGGTAAAGGAAGTGGTGGTTATGTTTCCAGCCCTTGAGTTACCCCAACAAGGGAAGAATATAGTGT
Source organism: Myiopsitta monachus (assembly GCA_017639245.1). Taxonomy (NCBI): domain Eukaryota; kingdom Metazoa; phylum Chordata; class Aves; order Psittaciformes; family Psittacidae; genus Myiopsitta; species Myiopsitta monachus. The sequence continues at coordinate 15,686,364 of CM029921.1, read as the reverse complement.
CAGGACAGCAGTCTACTTTGCATCTCTGGTTAAGATTGTTGAAGAACATAGTAACAGCTATGGAAAATTTGTATGTAATCTATATTGTTCAGGACACTTGTTGCTTGTCCAGGACAGTTGCCTGTCTGTCTTCAAATTTAGGTGTTCCATGTAGAAGTAGTCATTTTAGACTTGTAGTGATAGAGGGGTCTCCTCACAGTGATTTCCAGTATTTTTTACCTTTTCATGTCTACTTTGGGATGCTTAGAACAGCTTAGTTGAGTAGCAGCTTTAAAAAAGTCCTCCGTTTTCAGGAATAATACTTTTGTAATACAAGCTTCTAAATCTAACCTCTGTGCCAACCCCTATGAAGTCATATACAGAGGTAATTGAGGAAAGAGCATGGCATGTTTAGTGTCATTATGTTTAGAAAGGCCATTCTTAAGTTTTTGTTTTCTGTGAGAAACTGCTTCACTGTAGGCTAAAGAGGTTTAGGAGCTTAGAAAACAGATTTTGTTATACAACTCTTGAGTTTTAGGAAGATCAGCATCCTAATAACTGGACTTTATCAAAGTGGAGAACAGATGATTTAAGAAGACCCAAATTCCCTGATTTCTGGCTGCAGAAATGTCACTCGAAACACCAATTTCATTACTAATTACAAATTTCATTGGTAGTGTTTGAGCATGAAAAATGTGTAATGATGTAAATTTATCAGTCTCATATAACCAGGCTATTAAAACAAGTGAAAAGGATGGCTGGTTTTTGTCTAAAATCACAGTATTCTACATTACTATTATTTTTATATAAATCAAATTCATCAATATAGAAAGATTGGTAGTTTTAGTTAATTCTTTTTCCAGAAATGGGTTCTGTCCATCTCTAAATGGGAGCTTTACAAGTAGGGATGGTGTCCTGCTACTTTTCATTCCATGTCTGTTAGAACAAAATCGTGTTGTAAAAGGGCAACTCATTTCAGCAAATAATTTCTGACAAGTAGGTAAAGATCATGTAGTAGAGGAAGCTTCCCATGGCAGCACAAACCAGTTGTATTTGAAACAATGTTTTAGTATACTGAAGAAGCTATTTGTGATAAGCTCTTTTAAACCCAGAAATAGTTGGAAGTGGCTTTTTTATGCCATTACATACTCAATTCTTGTGTTCTCCCTTTTGGAGAAAAGAAGGCTCAGGGGGACCTTATTGCTCTGTACAACTACCTTGAAGGAGGATGGAGAGAGGAGGTGGCTGGTCTCTTTTCCCAAGTAACAAGTGTTAGGACAAGAGGTAATGGCCTCAAGCTGTGTCACATATTGGAACAGGCTTCCCAGAGAAGTGGTGGAATCACCATCCCTGAAAGTGTTCAAAAACCACGTAGATGAGGCTCTTAGTGACATGGGGAAGTGGTGGTCTTGGCTGTCCTGGGGTAAAGGTTGGACTTGATGGTCTTAAAGGTCTTTTCAACCTAGTTGATTCTATGATCTCTGTTCCCTACAGCATTGATGTACAGTCAGAAATCCAGATGGCTGAATATTAAATGCACTTCCTACTTAACTCAAGTGACAGAGCTAGTGTGCACTGCCTCCTTTCCTAAATTCTGGTCAGCAAGAGCTCCAGGGCATTGAGATTCCGCTTGAATTACAGAGGATTTGCAATAAATACCCACCTTTAAGGGTTGTTATTTTCTATAGGACAGACAGAATTTTAGTATTTCAGGACTGCAAGCTCATATAGAGCTTTTCAAAGATAAAATCTATTTCTTGTTTGTGAAAAAGTAACAAACTCAAACCTGGAAGTTTGAAAGATTTCAAACATCTGAGTTACAGCTCCTTGTAGCTTATAGTTTCTTCAAAAAGAGAAAGCATTTCTACCTGTACAAAATCACCCATGTTGTTTAAATGGATGTTAATTGGAATTATCCTATATAGCTGTTCAGCACCAAGGATGGAGAAAATAGAACTGTATTGAATAGAGGATTCCACTAATGGTAGTGACATTGGAGATGTCTGCATTGTAGTCTGGTTGTTCTGCCACCTCTGGTTTTTCAAAAAGCACAGGTTGTATTTTCCATCATTCAAACTGAAAATCTACCAGTCTATTTTTCTGTCTCCTGTTCCTACAAAGCAGGATAAAACCAGCCTCATAGAGGTCATCACACCATAGAAGCTTTCTTCAAACAATTAAATCCTTGCTGTGGAAGCAGAGACTCTCACTGCTGTGTGGGTAGAGGGGAATGTTTGCTTGCATGTGCTCAGGAGGTTTTTGCAAACTGAAGTCATAACTGTGACTATTTGTGTTCTTCAGCTATCTTCCAGATGTTGTCTTCAAACATTATTACTGTTTGTTTACACTCTTTAAGACATTCATGAACCAGAACATAATAATGGTAGGTACTGTAAGAGTTCAGGAGAAAACTTAAAATGCAATCTTAGGAGGCCAGCAAGGAGTAGATATTTTACATTGGGGAAGCAGCCACATCTTTGGATGGTTCATATTGTTTTACACTTGTTTTCTGAAGTATCAAGCTCTTGAAGAGAATTGTAAAGGTCTTTCATTTAATCCTGAAATGCACCTAGTACTACTTTCCAACAATAATACTGAGATGTGATCGCATGGTGCTGACATGCGTTAGCATTAGCCACTTAGGTAAGAGATGGTTTAAAACAGCAGAGAGTTAGCGTCAATGGTATATATTGTATTATTTTATATAACTGCTTCTTGTCATTGCCAACAAGATCAATTTAGGCTACGTTTTAAGAACCCTTTCATGAATCTTCAGACTGCACTGTTTCTGAATTTAGTACATCTGTACATCTAAGCCCTGTCTGCATTTCTGAAGGCCTTAGCCTTGTGATCCACATCATAAGCATAAACTAAGTCTTTGTGTAGGGATTCTAGGAAGCAAGATACCTTTGTTCAAGAACTGTAAAGTGTAGAGTTGGTATCTGACTGTAGATACTGAAATAGTTTTCTGCTTTCCCACTTGTGTCGTATAGAAGTATAAAGTTTGCTTGCTCTTGCTGCAATAGCAAGTAATTTGACACATTTGCAGCAGATCAGTATATTCAAGCAGATGTGAATACTTCATTATATGTGCTTTGGAATGCTTATTTCAGATTAAATTTAGTCTGGTCTCAGACTAAAGCAACTTTACTCTCCTTGTGGTTTTAAGTTTTCTGAAGTGAAAGAGCAGTTAGTGCATTCTAGAGATGCACATACCATTTGAACCTGTGGTACCTCTTGAGCATTAGAACTCTTTTGGACATGAAGCTTCCAGTTGCAAATGTAATGTTTAGGTGAAAAAAATATAGTCAAACTTTCAATTTCAGGTTTTTTTTTTCAGTCACGGTATTCCCCTCGTTATTGAATGTGAGCAATTTTGTGTCTCACACGGCTTCAAAGTGTGAGACACAAAACTGGAGCCCATGGACCCTAGATGTGCTTCTGAGTGCTCTAGCAGCAGATATGTATGCGAACAGACTGTCCCTAGGGTCCAAGCATGGTGAACTATCTTCTCTATTATGGTCATGTGCTTGTGGTTGGATTTCATGCGTAGAGGCTCCTTGAATGGTTAAGACAGATTTCTTCTAATTCAGGCAGAAATCAGTGCTGTTGACTGAATTGTATACAATCAAGTCATCTCTTTCACTCTTAAATGCCACTAACATGGCAACATCAAAACACTTAAGTAATGAAGTTCTTTAGTAGTCTGTTTGTTGAGTAGAGGACTCAAATTTGAATACCTATCTTTACTTTGATAAGGTGAGAGCCAGCAGTGGTCTATTTTGATTTCAACTCTTTGTTGCTGTGATATTGCCGGTGATCAGCTTGATCTCATGCACCTTGAATTGATTCTGTGTATGGGGGATCTTCAAGTGCCATTTATAGTATCTTTCCTTTGAATAAAAACTAGGAAAAGTTTTTGTTGTCTTGCATCAGAGATGTCAATGTGAGGTGCATTCTTTATATTTTTAATCCTTTTTTATTAGCTGTTACTAGTTGATATCTTTAAGATCATCTTTTCACATGATTACTTTTCCTGGATGGCTTTACTTTTTCCATTGTAACAAGAATAAACCCTTTCTTCTCTCAAGTAATTCTCTAGCCAGCAAGAGACTATTGAATGTCTTAGTGAAAGAGTCTTTATAAGTCTTGATGTGAGTAGCTTTTTTCATTAAACTGGTGCATCTAGATACTGTAAATGTCATTTGGATGCCTAAGGTTGTCAAAAATGGCTAGTTTGTTTCTTCTTGCTGTCTGAAGTTTATCAGAAAGAATGGAGTTCAACATAAAGCACAGATAGGTAATGAAAACAGCTATTGTGCAGGTAGGAAATCTGTGATTAATTAAGTGGGCGGCAGCTGGATGTGACCACAACCTCTTTGTGAAGGGCTGTAAATAGCATCAAAGATTTGTGAGCATTAGGTCTGTGGACAGCAGGAAATATTTGAAAGCCAAAGTAGGATCAAATGTTTGGGTAAAAAATATGGTTATAGCTAACCACAAATCAAGTGAGAGCCATTAGAATGTTGTTTGTTATCCTGTGGTTGAATGTAAATTCTCAACATTGCTCCTTTGATTTGTAGAGCAAATGAGGGTTAGGCTGCAACCTTGGAGACACGTGAGACATTGAAGGAAGACGAGGAGGCTGTACTATCTTTGTTGTGCTCTGCCTTTGGAAGTTTTCTGAAGGTGTTATTGCTCTGCAAGTATAGGCATGGTTCCTCTCTGTTGAGCACCCTGCTTATTTTGTTTCCACTGAAGCATGTGCACAATTGAACCTCACACTTTTGTTTGTACACCTGAAGTACCTCATACAGTAAAATACTTTAAAAGCTGGCTGTGTGATGTAGTTTGCTTGCTGTTCTATCAGAATGCTGTGAAACACATACATTTTGGCTCCCTCAGGGGTCTGCAGTGCTGAAAACAGTTCCTGGAAATCTATATCATTCTTCTCATTTACAAAAAGCTCCAGTGAATGAGGTGTACATCTGGTGGAAATCCCACCAGGAGAGGGGATGTACTGGCATGTGCTAGCTATTTCTCTCTAGCAGTCATAAAAACTTAATTGGTGTCTCATTTAATACCTGTCACAGACAGCCATGAAAAAAATAATCTTCATCTATCTGTAGGAGTTATATCTGTAAATTCATATGTGAAGGTCAGAGGTTTACCAGTATTGGTTAATCCTCAGCTTCTTCACATGTTGAGAAGAGCCATCCAGCCAATCTCTAGGCAGTCTTGCTTGGATGTGGGGGGGAGGAAGGAGAGTCCTCCTTAGTGGAGGGGAGAGAGACGTATCAAAGACCAAAACCAGGAGTTGGGGTAGAGGTGTCAGAAACTGGCTATCTGGACAAGTAATGTAAGTAATGCAAACTGTAATTTCAAAAGATGAGAGCCAAAACCTTCAGATGCCAAGGCAATAGATGCTTTCTTGTTACTAATCTAATGTACCTCCTCCCTAGAGGGAAAGGATTAAATGAGCGGCATGTCTATGAGTTCTAGTTGAGTGAAATTAGAAAAGTGGGCACTTCAGTGATCTCTCTTTATAAAGATACCTTCTTTATCCCAGCTTCCTTGTACAAGTTGTAAAGGGGCAGCTTAGAATGTGAGCTAAAGGAATACTGGAAGTGTTTGAGGACTTACTCAGCCCCTCCAGTCCAGTATTATAAATGACTTTGTGGATACATTAATACCAATTGCCAAAGGACCCCATAGATTGCAGCTACACCATTTGGCGTACTTGACCCATAATGGTGTATAATTCTTTCAAGATGTCATTTTACTAATGTTTGTATTAAATTTTATCCTACAATTTTTACCTGGATTAGTGTGACTGATCTGAGAAAAAGATTATCATCCTTTGTATGCCAAAATTGCTTTTTTACTATTCTCTCTTTAGTATTGTGCATCAACTACTTTACGTCACAGTGAGAAATCTCAAAGGTTAAAAATAGTCCTCAGGCAGGGCTGGAAATTCTGTCATATGCATATTCTAATGTCTGGGTTTGCTTTTTCATTAACTAACCTTACTGCCCCTTGTTCCATTTTCTGACTTACTACTTTGGACTTGTGTGTGTTTGGGGTTTGTAAAGGTATATTCACTACTTGCTGTGAATTTGAGCCATTAGGAGCATAATGCACTAATGTTAATGTTGCATATGCAAATGAAGGGAAGGATATAGATCTTCTGTAGGGTACAACCTGAAATGAAATAAAGCAACTGAGTTTATATTAATATGAACTGTTGGAAGTTGGAGTTCTGAGCAAAGGAGTGGTACTAGTGGTATAAAGGGGTATAGTTTAAAGTTTATAATTTTCTTGCTCAGCTATTTGCATGCATAGCCATTACTTAGGGAAAAGAATCTCAAATTTATTTTTACAGTGTTTCTTAGTTCTAACAGAAGTAGGAGTTATTAGGCATAAATATTCATCTGGAGAAAATGAGCAATGAGCTGCTCTTGCCAAACATCCTTGTTGTTTCTTACCGTTCTATTTAAGATCTTGAGTTTATTGTTTTAAAGTATTTTCTTTATTATTTGTGAGATGTCCATGATACAAAGTTGGCTCTGAAAGAAGATGGTCAAGGCTTCCTTTAGAAAAAGAAAACTGGTATCGAAAGAATTAAACGATCTTTTCTTTATGCTTAAGTTTAAAGATGGCATGGCTTTAATAGCATAAATCAAACCTTAATTCTTGAAGCTGTAACTGTAGATGTCTCCATCTAGCCAGTTCTAATCAAGTTCACTGCCTGTTCTAAATGATTGTATCTCATAAAACTAACAGAGATGTAAATGGACCATGAGGATGCTCCGAGGGCTGGAAATTTACTTTTTGGGGTTTTTTCTTTTTTTTCATGGACCTTCTACATTTTGATTTTACGAGGATTTTAAGTGCCACCTTGTGGACAACATTATTAATCTTGTATCTCATTATAGGACACAAGTTGGTGAGGTAGGATAGTAAAATACAATTTCAAGTTCTTTGACAGAAATGACTTACATTTTCTTTGGAGGATTTTGATTTATTGTATTTTACCACATTGTTACATGATTTTCTGACGTGTTTCCTTCTTAATTAGTATAGGAGTATTCTGTAAGAAATCTCTAAGTCAAAGGACATATTACCATTGGCTTCAATGGCTGTGAATAAAGCCAAACGCTACTAGTCATACCCTGGAGTTTTACTACTTCATGACTTTTGCAGTCCTTGCTGAAATACCTTTGTTGATCACTCTCAGATCCTGAATGCTGGGCTTGTGTGCATCACAGATCTGGTTCGAATGGCAATTTTTTACATGATACGTGGAACTTTCTGCAATTCACAGCTCTTAGTAAAACCAGGTCTTCTAATTAGTAAGTTTCCTTTTTCCTTAGCTACTCAAGCTCCAGGTTCTCTTCATATTCCCTCCAAGTGTTTGTTCCCAGTAGTGTTGAATAATGCCACCTTTTGTTTAGTAATTTAAAACCTTTCAAATATCATTTTTGTCATATTTTTTTAACATTCCTAGTTGAGGAAGTAAAAGGTGTTTCCTCTTTACTTTAAAAATAATGTAGGAGTGTGCAGGAGCAGTGTGAGCCCCCTCTGACTGGGGAAAAATTAAATTTGTGCATTTTCTGCTTATTTTGAGTCGGAGTGTTTTAGAAATATTGATCTGCTTTTGGGGTATTTCTGTATTTTATCCAGCAAGCAAGCTGCATTGCTCAGAGCAGGAAATCTCTTTTTTCTTTGACTGGAAATCGTGGAGTATGGGGTAGTTTGACAGATCAGGGAAAAAAAAACCCTGATTTTTGTCAACCTCATCTACAGTGTCAGGAGCAACGAGGACATGCTGATCAGTAAGAGAAGGTGAACCTGGAGCTGAAAATCTCATCAAACCAGAAAGACAGTGGCCTTACCAGTGTCCCCAGTCCCAGAGCAAGGACCACCAGTCTTAGTGATGGTTGCCAGACTCAGCCAATGGTCCATCAAGGCCAGTACCTACATCAAGCCAGAAAATGAAGCCAGTAGGTCAAGACCAGAGCCAGTATGAGGGTGATACGAGGTCCGGCACAAGTGTATCTGCAGCATAGCTCAGAGAGATCAGTCATGAGACCCTGATCTTAGAAGCACTTCCTGGTAAAAAGGAGGGCAGGAGGCATCTCAGCTCTGTGGTTCAAGGCTGGATGGCTGTATTATGGATGTTAGCCTTGAGCCTGGGCAGCTAGCCTCCCAAGAGAGGTACATAAGATCTGAAACAGGGAATAAACAAAACTCAGCTTTTGTCTAGTTCAGAGCCTGGGAACTGGGTTAAAGAGGTTTTATCCTGCAGCTGCCAAGCTCTGGTTTTACTGTGTCTAGACACCTTCCAATGGAGTGCAATGCCAGAATTTCTAGCCAGTCCTGCTCTGACTACCACATACAGCTGCAGCACTGATCTCTCAGAGGTGCTCACATTGTGTTTAGGAAGCAGGAAAAACAACTAATCTGCTTTTCTGGCTCAAGCCCCTTTTGTAAGTCTGCTTTCGTAATGTGATCATTACATTTCTCTCATCATGCAATGTGGGCTGATTTACCAAACTTATGTTACCCAATTTTTATTAGACTGATACCAATTTCACTGGAACTGAACTTAAGCAGCCTCAGGCTCAGAATTGCAAACCTGAAATGAGCCAAAAAATCTTCTGGTTTCACTTTCTGCTTCTCTGATAAGTTGTCTTTTATGCTCAGTTTCCTCAGACCATATTCAACCTAATGATTTGCCCAACTTTCCTGTTTTCAGTTGCAGTGGAATTGAGTCTCAGTGATGGACATGATTCCCCAGTTCTTCCCATTCTCACTGGTTTTCTTAGGCTTCCACAGTTGTGTTCTAGGCTATGTGTTAAATGACACCAGTATTTTTGTGTTGCAGTGGGGACCAAGAAGGCCTGCTGCTTTTTTGTGGGATCAGTGAAAAAGGAATTGATGCACAATGGGTCTTCAAATCTAAAGAAATGTAATAAAATTAATTTCTCATAAGTTTCTTTGTCAAAATGCAAACTAGATTACGTGTGTACATCTAGATGTTGCCTTACCCAAATGGATATTTGATGGATGAATGAAAGATCAATAAAGCAGCAAAGCTTGTGTTCAGATTTCATACTGTATGAAAGGTGGACGTAGTGTTTGCTAAATTAGTTTAGATCTTGTATCAGTTCCTAAAACCTCCTGAGATAAATCCTGTAGTTAGTGACAGTTCTGTTTATGCATGAGAGAGAAAGCTGTAAATAAATTAAAGGAATCAGTATGCAGTTAGGCCTTGGGAACATATGTGCAAACTTTAGCTTGAGAAATTGCAAACAAGTTCTGTGAATAGATGACAGAAAGGAAACAGATATCATCACTAAAAATGCATGTGAAACCTTCTCAGGCTTACTGGGGCAAAGCATAGCTAACCTCTGAAACAGTAACACTGGCATGGTTCTTCACAGCATTGAAGGCAAGATCTTAAAGAGGAAACTAGTGTGTAAGACTAGAAAGGCAAATATTTACAGCTTTAGCTTGCAGCTTTTGTCACAGGCAGGAAAAAAAACCCCAGCATTGTGTGTTATAGACAACGTTTACATACTAAATGCTTTGCTAAAAAGTCAATCATAGTGTTTGCAGGTATGAAGCTGACATTGAGGTGGGTACACCTGTTGGGTAAATTGGCATTGATAAAACAAATCTTCTGGTTTTGGCTACAACAGCAGTGATTATTTCCAGTGGCAAAAGTATAAGAGGTGAAGGTATCTGTGACCACCAATTATAAACGGCTATTGGTGATAGCATTACTTATTTTTTATTTTTTTTTTTAATCTCATCATTTTGCAGTTGTCCTGGTGGGCTTGAGGCTTGTGCAACTCTAAGACAAAATTTGATTACTAAAAAGTAGAATCATAAAACAACTGAGAAAATGAACATTATATGCCTTAAAAGTTCAAGACCTTTATAAGACTCAATACAGACGAGGAGTCCCCATGGAGACCTAAGTTGTTGTCTGAGGTGAAAGGTCTCTGAACAGGCATTAATCATGCTGCATTTATGGTACAATGAATCCCACAACTTTAAATAGAAAATCTTCCACGCTTATAAAAGGCCATGAAGTAAATTGTGATTTCAGCAAGCTATTCCTGGTGAATCAACAGCAGTAAATTATACCTACTCTTGTATCTTTTGTAGATGTCATTTCACTGGAGACTAGAGCTAATTCCTAGGCCCAGCTCCCACTGATTTTTAAGGGAGTCTTTGCACTGATTTCAGTGGGATTTGGATCAAGAGCAGGTGATGTAATACAAATATGTTTCTCCATGAAGTAGGTAGTTGAGCAAATTTTGGAGTATCTGACTCCTGCTGCACAGGTATTATGTTTATTAAATGGGGGGCAGAGGAGGGATGGGGATTAGAGGAGATTCAGAAGAAAACATTCTTACTAATAGTTTCAAAGCTCCCTAATAGTTTCAAAGCTCCCTGCATAGTCTTGGCTCGTGAACCCACTGTATTCACTCAGCTGAGTGTGCCTAGAGCATGGTTACTAGGCGAGACATTTGATGTGAGATAATATGCCATTTTTTTTACCACGATTGCACTACAAGGTAGTTAAAAATAAAAAAAAAAAAAAGCAGCCCAGTATCCACTAGAGTTACATCATGAGGAGGTCTGGGATACTCAAAGGAAGGGGTTGGACACACTGAGTGTAACTGAGTGCTGGTGAGAAAATCAAACACCAGCTTTTGTTGCTGAGCAGCTTTATGCTGCGACTGACTTCATCCCTGAATGTTTTTTGAATGGGAAGGAGAAAGAAGAATCCATTTAGAGACTGAGGAGGAAAACCAAGGAATTCCTGTAAAGGTGGAGGGAAGAGTACTTTCTAAATATGTAATGGAGCAGACTTGTGTTGTCTGGTAACTTCTCCTGAGTCACGAATCAAGGGAATATGTTAGGAGTAAAGGTGTCTGGTAATTTGACGAGCTCTTTTATGCTGTAACCGCAAATGTCCCTCTGTGAAAGTGGCTTAATAATAATAATAATTCATGCAATGGCATAAAGTAGCTCATGTAATTTTTAATTGTCAATAATTCATGCTGTGTTACCTGTATACAGTTTTTTAAGAGCTCTTATTTCTGTTACGTTCCTGCCCAAAGGCTTTTCAATTCTGAATGACAGTCTGACTGCCAGCAAATGAGTGCCTCATCAAATGCATACTGCTTTCTTCCATCAGGTAGGTCAGAAAGGTACACTGCATTCAGACATTCTGGTGTTGAGCATATATGTAAAGCAGAGCTCTCTGTATAAACGAACTAACCTTGGTGCTCAGAATTTGCTTACAGGAGTAAGAAAATGGAAAAGCTGATACATCCCAAAGCCACTAAATAAAATTCAACCATGTTAATGCAATGAAAACTTTGCAATATATGTTCTTAGAGTCATGGAATAGTGGACATTGCGAAATACAGTTGTTGAATTAATTTATTCTGATTTCCTCTATTGTGGGCTTTCCAAGTAATGTCTGTTTAAAAAATTACAGCATCTCTAAGACCAAAATGCTGTTAAATAGAAATGAAAGTGAAGATTTAACAAGAGAATAAATGCCTTGTCCATCTTGAACAAGATGCACAAAGGAAACAAATAGTATGTTTGGGAAAAGTGAATGACTTTTAAATGGTTCCCAATTATCTGCTTAAGCATTTAAGGTGAGGAATTAAAATAAACCAAAGCCAAAAAATACCCAACAGTATTTGCTTCACAAATGCATTAAGTTGAGCAAATATTAGGAGGATGACATTCACAAAGAAGAAACTGCAGTTTAATTAGCTTGTGTCTGGGCTGTCTTAGTTTTCCTCTTTGTCTTCTTCCCATTTACAGTATTCTCTGTAAACACGAATGACCTTGTGCATGTTCAAAAACATTGCTAAGCTGTGGTAACTAGATCAAGGCTATATTCTGTATCCATTTGAAATGAAGCACATGAAAGAAAAGAAAAAAACCTCACTGTTGAATCAGTGCTCTCAAGAATGTAAGTAGTAGATCAACAAGCAGCAACAGCAGGGAGGTGATGATCAATTCTCACACACACACAGAGCCACCCACTCCCTAATGCAATGAGAAACAAAGTGTTGCTTATAGCATAAGGGTCAAAATGAATAATACCAGATTGTATGCAATAATATGTTCTCAGGATCAAGAAAAGCACCAAGAGGAGAAGCTTTATGGATGTTAGTTTACTGTTCCTCCGAAGGCTTCTTTCAGCTGCAAAGATTCCTACAGATGTCAGTGAACTTAGTTAAAATATATTAGCATATTCTGAACTTCAAGTACTGGAAGGAGAACATCCTAGAAAGTGTTTGTCAGTGTTTTTTCTGTAAGTTAGAATAGGGAAATATTGTTCATTGTACATTTGAAGAAGCAGAAAATACAAGTTATTAGAAGAGCATTAGAAATGTAGTTAGGCTGCTATTGAAATGTCATTCCTACAGGTCAGTGTTCTATAATTGGAGTCTATTTAATAAATCAGCTGATGCACAAACCAGAAAGAAATTAATCTCACATTCCCATAGCTGTGTTAGCCCTGCAGTGCTAAGGAAAATGAGACTTTTCTTCTGGTTTCTGCACCAACAGAGTTTCTAGCTTGGTTCTGCATGAAAAACAGTTTTCTTGGAGTGGCACGTCAGTAGCAGCTTTAAGTTTGGATACAAGAAACCAAGTAAAAATAGTGCTATAATGGAGGCATGGTCTGGGATTTATGTCTGGAAGGAATTTGGGGTTCTCCCACAGACCTCCAGTGTGACTGCAGGTTGCTCTAGCAATCTTAATCTTTCAGATTTAAAAACAATCTCAAAAGGCAGCTGCTTATTCACCCACTTCTCCTGACCGTGGCCATGGGTGATTTCACTTGTGGCTCTTGAAAAGCTCCATCGTTGGTTGGGTCTTTGTTGTGAGTGATGGTGGACTGTGGAGTTTGGAAGGTGGCTTGATAGCTGCATCTCTATGTGTGGGCTATAGGGTTTTCTTTGTCATAAATTCTGGGGTTTTTTGTTTCTGGTATTCTGCTGTGGGGTATGGTGTTGTGACATCTCATGGTTCTAGGTGGGTCAGCTATTTTTACAGGGCTTGGGGGAATGTCTTGTCTCTAATGCCTAGGCGCAGTGATGCCTGTAACCACAAGCCCTGAATCAAGCATTTTTGTGCTTTGCACAAATAAAACCAGTTTTTATTCTGAGGAACACAGAGATTCTAATTATATGTAGTTGCTTTTCTGCTTTTTAATAACTTAAGGAAAGTGCTATCGTATTCAAGTATCTGCTGCTTGTTGTGAAAATGTCTCTTGAAGATCTGGAGCATCCTCTCTAGCCAACTCAAATTCAAACTTGTATTCTTGAAGTAAATACCATGCAGTTTGTCTGTATGCTGTTTAGCTGCCAACCGTTCCAACTGCTTGTGCACGTGCAGTCACAAATTCCTACTTATCCCCAGGCTATATTTAGGCCATAAGCAGTATACAAATTCCAGGACATCAAATCTCTTCCTTGGCTTGCTGATTGAGTGCTTTGTATGTTGTGATAAAACAGAAGCTGTTTTATAGATAAGTTGTTTTTTAATGAAACTGTTATAAAGATATACAGCAGCATCAGTTTTGTAAAAATGTAGTTATATTTGTGGTCAGTGCAGTAGTCTCTAATTTATCACCCCTGCTATTGGGAAACTTTTTCATGTGTTGCACAAATGGCTACCTCACCTAAGTGAGGTAAGTGTCCTGGGGCAGCACTGTATATGTGATGTGCAAGTTCAGTTGTGTCCATTTCATTATTGGTTGAATTAAGGTAACGTCTTCCTTCTGATTTCTGTTTGAAAGGTTTGGGTGTAAAAACATCAGACTATATGGAGAAGTTATATGACATGGCAAGAAAAGCCATAGGAAGCTGTTTACTAAAATGAGGGTGAAGAAGGTCAGAGATGACTCTTAACAGCAGAACCATGAACAATATAGAGCAAGGGTTAGTTAAGATTCTAGAATGTGGTAGAATGACAAAGAACTATGGAAGAATTGTCTTGTTGTTTATATGCTTTTAGGACCTTTAAACTGTAAGTGGCTCTAATTTTCCCTTTATCTGATAAGAACCTTAGCTTTTTCTTCTGTTAAATTGTTGGTGTATTTCTAGCTCAGTATGACATCTTTCTTGACTTTCAGCTTTAGTGTGCTCATAGATTTTGGGAATGATATCTTTGTGCTTGAACAAACAATTTTTTGGTAGACCCAGATTTATTCAGGTAGACCTGCATTAATTTCATTTACTTTGAATGTTTTCCATCAAATCGCTGTATTTCATAAAATATGTGATAGGTTTCTGTTCTACTGGCTCATTTATTATTTCATTCTTACCTGAATGAGAACAGTAAGTTCTGGTTTGCATGTGCCAGTTAATATAGGTAGATGGTAAGTGTTCATTATAAATATAATTTAAAGTCTGTAAATACAAGCCAGCGTGGTCAATGAACAGAAATGTTTCTGTAAAATAAGAGAGTCTCTACAGTATGTGCACTTTTTAAATGCAGTAAAATAGAATTACTTTTTTTTTCTGATTTGTGTCATATCTTTAACATTTTTTCTACCTTTTAATATACATTATTTATAATTATTTATGTAATTTTTTACAATATCTTGTCCAAGTTGGTGTTACAGAGTGGGATGAAGATTTTCTGCTCATTGAGCGGGAGGATCACTTCTATAACTTTCTAGATGCAGTATAAAGACTTTCTAGAAACCTCTTTTGGTGAGAATAGGCTCAGTGCTCAATTTTAGAGGAGATTAAAAGGGCATTTATATATAAAGTAGTTATGTTTTTATGAAAAACCCATTTTGGATTATAACAAAGTCTTAGCTCTTCACGTGTTTTCTCACTAGGAGCTACAGGAACTATGTCGTTAAGAGATTCTCTCAGCTGAGGAGAGTATAATCAGCAATGATCAATGCATTAGTGTTCTTCAGTGTGTTCTTGTATTTTTGGTAACAGGCTGTAAAAACCCTTTGGCTAGCTTGAAATCCCCAAGTCTGTGAACCCTCTGTTTTTTATTGCTTTTTTCCGTGCAGACAAACAAGGGAAGAAGCTGCTGAAATGCTAAATCACAAAATCGTTTCAGGATTGAATGTTCTCTGAAAGTCAAACTGTTCTCAGTTGTTATGTCCAAAGTCTGCAGCTGTAAGACCTTGGAAAAAGAAATCTTACTTTATTTTGCAGAGCATTGGCTGTGACGACTATCTGGGTTCAGACAAGGTGATTGACAAGTGTGGAATATGTGGAGGGGACAACACTGCTTGCAAGGTTGTGTCTGGAGTTTTCAAACACACGCTAACAAATCTTGGCTACCACAAGATAGTGGAAATTCCTGAAGGAGCTACTAAAATCAACATTACTGAGATGTCAAAGAGCAACAACTATTTGGGTAAGTTGCATCTCAGTGAATAAAGCATTTTTGTGCGCTGCTGCAACTGGGTGGAGGTCATGCCAGGAAAGGCATTCTGTGCGGTGTGAAAGAGATGTCAAGAACATCTTGACATCTCCAGAGAAAAGAAAAGAAAATAAATCATGAAACAGGCATTTTGATCAGAACTAACCGGCAGTTTAGAATTCTGGCTTGATCTTGCAGGACCAGTACCATAGACCTGTTAATGTCTATTTCCCTGTCCATCTGACTTGGCTTTGGTGTTTCCTGTTAGTTGGTTCCACTCTGGTGATTACACTTTCCACATCATTAACCTTCTCTGAGCGGTCAAGAATCCAGCCACGTGGCATGCTTGTATGTAACGTGTTTCGAGGCTGTTTGCAGAGAAGAGCCTCTTCTGACTGCTTAAAAATTTCAGTTATTTTAAAGTGTAAGTGTATCAAAATTGCATGGAGATAATGTGGTACTGAGGTGGTATCTACAGAATGAAAGTTTATTTGTACAATATTCTGAGGCAGATACTTAATTCAAAACCATAGAGAATCCTGAAATATTTATATTAACATCTGTCTAGTGTGCTGCAAATTAGAGATCATGTGGAATTTCTGCAAATCTGTGTGGGTTTTTTGTGTGCATTTGTGAACACAGCCGTTACAACATTTGCATACATGTGGTTACAACTCTTATGTTCCTAGGTTACAGAGTCCTTAGTGTGCCTACATTTGTGCTTTTATTTTGGAGCCAGTTCTGCTGAGTGGACTGGAGAGAGAAGAATTGGTTAAGATTTGTAAAACCTGCCCCTCGCCCTTTTCTCTTTATGTGTCAGTCCATCATTAGATCTGTCTTATAAATAACAGAGCTACATGAGGCCTCTCTTGCTACCTTGGTGTAATTATTACAAGTATTGTGTAGCTGCACTGTTTCGAATCCCAGGACTCCTGTTAGACAGCCACTTTTTGTCATTTCTGGCTGGTAAGCATCTCAGCTGCTGCTTATGTATAAGGAAGGAAAGTGCTATTCTTGAATTGCTTCTCTTTTCTGCTTTCTTCTCCTTAATTCCTGCTAGAGCTGTAACTAGTTCTACTGAAACATTTATGATGGGAAACAGTCTGAACTGTAATGTGAGCTCCATAATTTTACCAAAAAGTGACTCTTCAAACAGTCCAAGAAAAACAAATGCTCTGGACCTCTTATAGTATGATCTTACCAGTTCTGATTTGTCTTGGTTTTATCCAAATGTGGTTTTGATATGCCAGATACACCTGTGTACACTAGCATTCATTTCCTCATGTGAACAATTTGTACAGCATCCAACAATACTGAATTTTTGATGATTAAAATAGAACAGTAATTCTGTCTAAAGAGCGTTCACAGATGCTTGTACATACTATAGATAATGGGTGAGAACACAGTTTACTTGGCAGGACAGTGGAAGTAGCCACATTACTAATACATAAAATCATGGAGTTGAATATAATTTTTCTGTCAGATTTACAGAAAAATGTCCTTAATATATTATAAAATGTCCTGAACCACTTGAACAGTTTTGGAACAGGCAGGACAGAAAAGGACATTTAAGCATTTTTTGCTTAAAAATAACCAGGCTGTTGGCATGTATGGGAAAGTGGCAAAGTTTCTCTTTCCCATGCTGCTACTTATCTCTTTATCCCCTGAGCTTCATATGGATTTAGTCTGCTAAATTTGTCAGCTCCATCCTCTGTTAGGAATTCTTGAGGTTGTAGTTCCAGCTAGAAGAGCTCCAGTCTCTCTACTCACGCTTGGTTTATTGAGGCAGGTGAGTTGCACCAGGGCAGAAATGCACATGTTCTAACTGCAAAGAAAACTGGAACTAAAGAAAGGTTTATCAAGCACTTTGCTGCACAAGTGTAATGGTAAGTGGGAGGTGGTTTTTTGGCATGTTGGTGCTCACGAGTTTCTCACTGATAAAATAGCACTCAGTATTCAGACATGCACATTTTTATAGAGCACATAACAGCAGCAGAGCTGGGAAGCTTGAAAACTCAGATCTGGTGTTTACTGTTTTCCCTATATTTATGAGCAGAAAGAAGTTTAAAAACTTAAATTTAAAAATCCCTTGAACTCATTCTTATGCTGTAGCTGCAGCAGCAACAGCAACAACAAAGCCAACCCAGGATCCATTCCTTTAATCATGTAGTTGAGTGCTTTGCAAAATGGAAGTTTCAGGTCCCTGTTCTGTCATAGTCCAGCTGTAGCCGTCAGAGCTGCTTGTAAGCAGCACTCTTGGTGTAAGGAATGTAAGCTAGTTGCTTTTGCTTTTCCTGAGATTTTGCACATCTTGCGGTTTCTTCAGTGCAAAATTGTAAGTCGGCTCGAGGTCACTAAAGTTGTTTTGGAAGATTGGAGTAGATGTTTCTGGGCATCTGAGTTATCCTGCCTGTATTTGTTCAGGAGACTGTCTTGAGTTCCATGCAGTTTCACTACACAATTTTTACAAAGCTCCACACCTTTTCACTGCTTTGTCAAAAGTACCAAGCAAGTAAGCAATCGGGAAAGTGGGTTTTCACAAGGAGGTATTTCTGTAAAATTAAGAGGTCTTGGAAAAAGCAGGCAAGAATGTGAGGTTTCTTACTCAAAGAGTTTCAAATTCACATCAAATCATCCAAACATTTGAATGCTTCTCTATACTGCTTCTGTAGTAATCAAGTGCTTATTGTTGCAAAGCCTGTGACCATCATAAAAAGTATATTTCTAATTATGATGCTTAATCTGATGGTAGCTTGTTAAGGTTTACTTATTCTAAGTACTGCGATTTTGTTCTTTGCACACAAGTTTGAGTGCAGAACAGAATTTATAAGCTCTTGCTACTTCGACACTTCTGTTAAAAAAACATGGCAGCGATATACGAAGCTTTTAGTATTTCTGGAACATGTCATTATCAGGGTAATCAGAATATTTATTAGATTAGGCTGCTTCGGTGTTGGTTCAACCAATTGAATAATTAACTTCTCACAAAGCCTACAAAAACATTAATTTCTTGTGCATTTAGTGACCTATACTATTTTACTTCTGTATACCTTAAAAACCTTCAGCAATGTTGGTTTTGATTTCTTCTGCTTATGTTTTCTTTCATTTTTTTAGATGTTCTATTTTGAGTGAATTTCATATGGCACAAATACAATCTTTTCTTTCCCCTGCCTTTCCTCCTGCCCATGTGCATGTTTTCCATTCAGGTTTTCTATTTCTTGAAGATCTTACTGTAGGAAGAGTGTCGATCTGATAAAGAAAAATAGTCAAATTGAGAATGGCCGGTAAGATTAACTGGTGTTTCTTAGGGAGCCAAGCTGAACTACCTCTAATGGAGCCATAAGGCAGATCAGAAATTTCCCAGGAAACGTCTAGTATTTTTTCTTGTGTGTGTTTGGAAAGAAGGCAGTCCAGTTTTAGACTGCTAAACAATAGCTGTTAATTATTAATAATTTATTGGTCTGTATATTTAGTATACGTTTTTATAGTAAGAAGCAAAATCTACGTATTACAATTCAGGTTTAGACTCTATAAAATGTAAACAAGGCTATAGGCTGTACAGGCTTGAGCTATTCATGGAATGACTTCTCCAAGTAGTTTTCAGCAATATTTTCTTACTGGCTGAAGTGTTAGACCTTTCCGCAACAGAACTGCTGACCTTGGACAGACTTTTCCATTGGCAAAGCACTTCTGTCATATGCTTTTGTACAGAAAAGAGACAAAGACATATTTTTTATCCCAATGGTAATCATCAGCTGGCCAGTTCTCATACAATGAAATGGGAAGCTTGCCACTGAATTAAGTATGACCATAATATCTTAAGTGGGACCAGCATGTTACAGCACTTATGCTACGAAACATGTGGTTTTGAGTATAAATACTTGAACATCCTTGGGATTGGGATTTGGGATAATGACAAAATTTTGAAGCCAGATGACTTAAATCTGAAGTGATTTGAAAGGTGCTTTTTTGCATGTTGGGCCTTGAGAGCCTAATTCAAAGAACCTGGTTGTTACCCATATCCATATCCTCAAAAGCAAGGTAATCTGATGGGAAAGAGGTATCAGTAGTAAAAGTTGAAATTTACCTTAAGAGTGAAAGATGCAATGGTTGAAAATGTCTTAGTTTTGAGATATACGTACCATGTGTAATGAGCTTACTTTAATTGGAAAGAATCTGGAGATGTCCTGTAACTCAAGCAACAGTTTGTTTCTAGATCAGTTATCTGAATCTGGAGTCATAACATTTTCCAAATGGTACCAGACATACTGCCATTGCTGGCAGTGGAGGTGGATGAGCTATCGTATGAAACAGAAGGTATATACATTCGAATTTTGGCAAGTCCCTCAACATTTTGTGCTTTACCTCAATACTGTTCATTACAAATAGTATACAGGTACTATTTGTCATGCAAAGATGTTTCACAGTGAAATTTATTTTCATTGCTAATTCTAAAGTTTTTTTACGGTTCCTTCAGGGAATATGTCATCTATTTTAGTTTTGGTTTTGATAGAATTAAGTTATTTCAGCCTAAATGAGATAGGAAGATCTTTGGCTCTAATCAGTTTACCCTGCTTTCTGTAAAATGATACTCTGCTATTCCAGTGTCCTCTATTAGCACATGCCAGAATACAGTATTTGTGATTAAAATAAGAGTTACACATTAATACTTCAAAATCAAACCAAACCCAAAACCAACTAAAGTCCAAAAGGTGTTAATAGCATTCCTGTGAATATTGGTCTGCCTGGACATGAATATGGATTTAAGGAATTGGTCAACAAAAACAACAGTGGCTGAAAGGGCTGTGAAAAGATTCTCTAAAAACCATTTTGATTCAGTATTCCGTGCAGCAGATAACATTGAAACAGTATCTCTCAGGTTGAAATACTGTTAGCAGCTCTTGAACTTAAAATAACATTTTGAGATCATTTACAGAAAATAAAGGAGCTAGATGAGAATCCTGGCAGACAGTTTAGAAGACAGACATTCTTAGAGGCACTGCTATATCACTGTGATCACATGAAAAGTTTTATAATATAGATTAGCAATTAACTCATTGATTTCCTTCATGTAGTGCTGATTATATCAATTAATGAGCTTTAAAATACGTTTTATTAATGTGTTTTAAATTGCTTTTTAAACTTGCTTTTGATAACATTTTTTAATTCTTACACATGATTAAGGGTTTCCTTGCAAAAAAAATTGCAACAGATACTACATAGTAATATGGAGAAGAGATTATATGTGTTTGATTTTTTCAGGACTTAGAATGAATGTGCAAGATTATGCCAGAGGAGGAGAGTTCTTCTGTTTTCTCAGTTACTTTATATACAAAGGATCTGCTTATAGTTAACTTCTGTTCCAGTGCTTGGGTGTGTATTGAGTTCAGTGACTGTTCCAAAGAAGTTGTGAGAGTTGTGAGAGCTACCAGTGCTCCATTTACAATTCTTACATTTCCATTTAGAAACAATATCTGCAATTTTTTTCAGTTGAGTTTAAGAAGTGCTGCAACCCAAAACTATGCTATTATGTGCATTTTTTGTGATGGACTTGTGAAACCCCCACAAGGACCTCAAAATTGTATTTCTTATATTATTCATTAAGTGCATCCCTATACGAGCTAATGTCCTGGGTTCAGCAGCAGCAGTCATTTTTCTCCTTCTTAGTAGCCGGTGCAGTGCTGCGTTTTTGACTTTCAGCCTGGGAACAGCTCTGATAACACCAATGATTTTAGCAACTGCTCAGTAATGTTTAGTCTGACCAAGGCCTTTCTGAGCCTCATGCTCTGCCAGGGAGTTGGAGAAGCCGGGAGGAAGCAGAGACAGGACACCTGACCCAAACTAACCAAAGGGGTATTCCATACCACAGCACGTTATGCCCACTATATAAACTGGCGGCAGTTACCTGGAAGGGTTAGATCACTGCTCAGTCAGGCTGGGTATCAGTGGTGAGCAGCTGTATTCTCTTCCCTTGTTATTTCCCTTATCATTATTATTATTGGTGGCAGCAGGAGTGGTTTGTGTTATACCTTAGTTACTGGAAAGTTCTTATCTCAACCCGTGGGAGTTACATCCTTTCGATTCTCCTCCCCATCCCTCTAGGAGCAGCAGAGGGGAAGAAGGGAGGGGAGTGAGTTAGTGGCTACGTGGTTCTGAGTTACTGGCTGGGCTTAAACCACAACAGCTAGTCTGTGCATTAGAGTTGGAGTGTCTCTTTCACATGTACACCTTACTGAATGCATTACTTAAAACTATGTAATTACAATATCTGGGTTAGTATAACTGGGTTTTTTACATTTTGTCCTTGGTCCTCTTGTCTGTTCTCTCCTGGAGTTAAACAACAAAGACATTTCTTTATACAGATGACAATGTGCTCCAAACTGTGAAGAAAAGATCTAAGGAATCACTTCTTAATAAACTAAAATTAAGTACAGCAAGTTCAAACTATAAGGAAATTCCAGAGTATTTTATTAATATCTGAAGGGGCAGTTAGAATGCTGTCGTGGTTTAAGCCACTATAATTCAACCCGTTCGTTCACTCACTACCCCCTCTTCCTCCCCCCAGCTCCCGGGGGTATGGGGAGGAGAATCGAAAGAATGCAACTTCCACAGGTTGAGATAAGAACAGTTTAGTAACTAAGGTATAACACAAACCACTGCTGCTACCGCCAATAATAATACAAAAGAAATAGAAAGAGAATACAACTGCTCACCACCCAGCCCGACCAAGCAGTGCACCCCCACCCTTCTGGGTCTCTGCCCTCCGTTTTTACATCCTGGGCATGATGTGCTGTGGTATGGAATAACCTCTTTGGTCAGTTTGGGTCAGGTACCCTGTCTCTGCTTCCTTCCGGCTTCCCCTCCTCCCTGGCAGAGCGTGAGGCTCAGAAAGTCCTTGGTCAGACCAAAACATTACCAAGCAGCAACTACAAACACTGGTGTTATCAGTGCTGCTCCCAGGCCCAAAATCAAAAACACAGCGCTGCACCAGCTACTAAGAAGGAGAAAAATGACTGCTGCTGCTGAACCTATGACAAATGCCTGTGTAAACTCAGGCAGGACATTTTGAATTATGTTGCTAAAATACACTTTTTATGATGAGCATGGGTTTTCTCTGTTAAAAAGTCATAGCTAGGATGAAGTGTTCACCGTGTTACGTTTAAGAGTCTTTGTACTTCTGTATACTAACTGTATTCTTGATTATATTCTTTTGATTAAACAATCCCTTCCTAAAAGAAGTATTAGCTTACAGGACAGTTGGGATTACTACTTATGCTTTTTAGTCACAGCTGTATGTGTGTATGTTGTCATGTGGGTTAGTTCATTGTGGGATTTGGAAAGCCTTTTCTGTGGTGGTGATAGGTAAATATCTAAGAGACACAAAACTGGGAAACATGTAGGATATTTCACTTGTAAAAGCCTTACTAAGGTTATGACTTTTGAAAACTGTGAGGTAATCATCAAATTTAAAAGACCAAAACCAGAAAAATCCAGGATTGAAGAATCATGGTGGAACAACTTTCTGTAGTGCATAGGATGGGAGGCAGTCTAAAATCCAGCGCTAACACTCCTGAAGCTGTAAAGGGGGGGTCACTTACGATCTGAATTAGTGCTGCTTGAAGTCCTTGCAGGTTATGTCACTATTTGACCCTTAGAGTTTAGCCTCTTAAGTGTTTGAGGGTCTGTATCCTCACTGTATCCTCAGGGCTTGAGGATAATGCATGTGCAGATAAATTACTGAGAATAAAGACTGACACAAGCTTGCTTCTAATGCAAAAGTGTTAAAAACATGTAGAAGACAGTATGTTAAGACAGTATGTTAGAAATTGTACAATAGCTATCTTTTTAACACTTCTTACCTGATGTTTGTTACTAAGATGCCTGGTTCTTCTTGTACACATACCTACATTTACATACCCTTTGAATTAGTCTCCTTAAAATAGTTTCAAATTCATTTTCTCCAGGGAGAGTTTCTTTCACTAAAGAAATGTTCATCTTGTAGCCAATATGTATTTCTTGGCTAGAGTGATCACTTACTAAAACCCTTGAAGTTCTAAAGACTTCAGATGAAATTCAACCCTGGTGTTGATGAATTCAACTCTACTGAATTCAAGTTGCACAAGAGTCTCACCTAGTCTAATGACCTGTAGTTGAACCAGAATATATCTAGGACGTGATTCTTTGCTGACCATGTATTTTTTCAATACTGGTGTTGCTTAAATAATTATGTTTTAGAGTTTCTGGCAAGTTTATCTTATTGTAGTAAATTCCAAGGTGACCTTTTCCCTTCTGGCTTCATTAAGCAGCCAGCTAATACCTAACTCTGTATAGGGGCCCGTAGGGTTCCAGGCACATTTTGAGAGCACGCAAAGGAAATGCCTTCTCAAAAGCTGGTTTATTCTCCTTTATATGTTAAGTGGCAGATCTTTCACTCACGTGGGTGATGGGAAGTACTGGTTAAGCCTGAATGGTTGGGTTAACTTCTGTATCACAGCTTTCCACCGCTGTTTCGCAAAACTGACTTCTACATGTTGGTCACTAGTGTTTTCACTTAAGTGCTTCTAAATGCAATTCTCCATGCTTGCTAATTGTGGAAGATCTGCTTAAGATCTTAAGTTGGGGTGCTGAGCAAGAAGCCTGGCCTGGGAGAGTGGTGGCTTTCCATTTGCCCTAAATCTCAAGAAGAGTTCTCCATGTTACTGATTTTTACAGGCAAACAGCTTCCTGGCCTCTTTTTTTTTTTCCCTCTCCATCTTGAAGGAGAATCTGAGTATATCTTTCCAGCACCCATCGGCTAGGGTTTTACTTTGCTCATTGATGGCAGCAGTTATGACCAGTTTTGGAACTTGCAGAAATCATGTTTTCATTTCCTGTGTTTCCTAGTTCTGTCATCATTTGACAGAGGTGGTGTTGGGTTTATTTCACCATCTGTTTGTAAGCAGTGTTCTTATAAAAACAGCTATCAATACAGCAGTGCACCAGCTGAGGCCTGCTGTTGCTTTGATGATCTGCCCTGCAAATACATTATTTGAACAACAGCTACCAGCAGTGAGTCCCATTGAGGTGCTTGTTTCATAAGTTCTCTATTAAATATTTTTTTCATCCTCTTGAAATATGGAAAGGTGGTTTTGAAAGGAAGGGAAAGGGACGAAGTATGCAAAATAGTGAGAAGACACTCAGGCTGGTTGTTCAGTTTGACTTGTAAAACACCCAGCAATCTGGTTGCTTATATGACTTTGCAAACCCCTTTGGCCTGGAAGCCTCAGGAAAACTGACTGCATATTTTAAGTATTTTCTGCTTCTTATCAGACCCCAAAATCTTTAATTTCAGCCTTTCTCACCATATTTTGATTATACTTCTGTTTCCAGTTATGAACAGAACCAAAGAACTTGACTGCCAAATTTCAGAGAAAATGCATTAAAAAATGAAAGAGGTGGGCTGTTTGAACAGTTTTTGCTAATCTGAACCCAATTAATGTGAACTTCTCAGATCTCAAATCTTTAGGTTATTTTCCACTTCTAGTTGATGACCAAACCATCAAGTAGTTTGCATGAAAATACTTGTTCGAAGGTTGTAGTGTACAGTGTTTGGAGTATCAGCACATGGTTCAAGGCTTCTTAAAAAATCTAAGCTCTTCTGAATGGTATGCATTAATTGAGCATCTTACAATGCATACATTTCATGGCACTGACCAATATTTGGTAACATGGATTCTCCTCTCACTAATGCTGCTGACTTTCTGCTTGCACTCTGTTCTTCCTTTGTCTCTAAGATGGCCAACAAGGGACCATTTTGGAAATGTCATGTACTCTCTGGAAGTCATTTGCTTTCTGAGTTTATTAAAGTCCCTTGTATGTAATCTGTTGCTTAGTTGTCTTAAAGTAAAAATTACTTTTAACTAAGAATATTCCTTCTTCAAGTTTTGACCGGGGGGGGGTAGTAATCTTAACTTGTTTGTCATGGGTCCGACACAATACTTTTCTCTTCTTACTTCGAAATTTCATTCAAAATGAATTTTATACTCTGACAGCTGTACATAAAGAATGACCAGTGTCAGTCCAGATGCATAAACTATCCATAGGCAAATTCCTGAATCACGTGAAGACACAGTTCTTCCTTTTCTTGCCAAGAGGAGAAGTTGTTACTAATTTAAATAGTTGTTCAAATGCTACACAACAAAACCATTATATTTGGTTGGGAACCTGGTTTCAATTGTTGCAGATATTCCTGCACAGAATTCTTTGATTCTCTAATCTTATTTTACTCTGAGCAAAATTCTCTTTTGGATAGTGAAAACCCTTTCTTTGTTCCTTAAGTATCCCTTGATCAGGTGAGATAGAGTGTCTTTTTACAGCTTTGACTGATTCTGTAAAAGAAACTTCTCAAACTTCTTTTTCTTTTTTCCCTGTTGCTTCTCTTATTTCCCTTTGAACTTCTCAGTTTCAGCATTTTTGTGTCTTACCCTTTTTAAAATCTCTTTTAGTAAAATACTCACCCGGTAGAAATTCCACATGATTAGTCGCTTCATGATTGGATCCATAAAGAGATTTCATCTGCAGAGAATATTTTTATATTGTAGTATTAAATTCCAAAAGAAATCCAAGTCTCTTCTGATACTCAGTATATGTAGGGATTTAAAACTTGATTCATAGACTGTGTGATTTAGTTAGGCAAGGGAGATTAAACTTTATCCTTTATTTCTTAACGTGCCCGGTGACTTTGTTTTCTATCCAATATTACTTCACTTTGTGTCAGAAATGTTTGGGTACTTAGAAGCCTTAAAGACACAGTCTTTCTTTCATATTTGTACCTATGGCAGCAATAGTTACCCCGTGGTCATGGCTCCATTTATTTTATATATTTGTGTTAGAATCAAACTTCTGTAGTTCTGAAAACTTTGGTAGTGTCGCTGAGAGATCTGGGTCAGATGAATGTCTGCTGTGGGTTTATGAACCGACTTTCAGTGAGCTCCTTGGCAAAGGTTACCAGCTCTCACTGCTAACCTAGACATGGTTTAGGGACCCTAGGATAGAAAAACTGAGTATCTATTGACCACAGGTAACCACAAAATGCTAGTAAGGGTTTTATTAAGGGCATGATAGTCCAGCAGCAGCTAATCTCTGTTCAGAGGTTAATACTCAGTCCATCTCCTTCATCTACATTCACCTGCACCAGTGCTTTTGCCAGAGAAAATACTGCACAGCACTGAGTCTGCATGCAGACAGTTGGTGTAACTGCTATGGCATGAGACTACAGCTGCTTCCTCCACTTCTATAAAACTCTGATCTGTAGCTGGTACAGAGGAAGGAACATCTGAATGTAACTTGTGAGGATTGTAATGTAAGGATTCTGTGTAGTAGTTTAACTGAAATTACAGGAGGTAAACCTCAGGGAGAATCAAGAGCAGGGCTGTTCATTGAGCAGGAGGACTCTAACCAAGGCGTGAGAATATTTAAATGATAAGCAATACCAGAGCTTTGGAAAACTTGGAAAAAAAATACATTTTTATTGGCAAAACCAGGCCCCATCATCTGTCTTGTAAATTGCTTGTAAGGACCTAAGGCAACATCGTCTTAGTGTATAACATGTCTGCAGATGTTCAGTCAGACTGCAGAATAAAGATTCCTTCAGAAAGTGTAATTACAAGTTTACTGTTGAATTTCTGTCACAACATTTCATCATTCTCTTCTTGGTTTGTATGCCAGAGCACTAGCAGGATTGATTTTCCCAAAGTGTCTGGCAGAGCTAGAAGATATTGTTATATATCCAGCACAATAGTTCCCTCTCATTTTTCTGTTCTTACCAGGTACTTTTTCTTCCCCCTTCGTCAAGCCTAATTAATGCAGGGAAAGGCCAAGCTGTGGGGATTGGCTTGGGCTTAAACTTACATTATAAATAGATAATACATGTCTGCGTATAAAAGAAGACTGAGAAGCATGATGTAGTCTTAAATTTGTGTTAAGAGATTGTAACTTTCCAACATCATAATTTTCAGTTATATTTTAACAAAGTGAACTTTTGAAACAATGTCTCCAGTGTATCAGTTGAAAGAAACATGTAATCTTCAGAATGTAGTGGCTTCTTCAGCCTGTGTTTATTGATACAGTGAGAAATTAATTCTTCTTTTTTCTCCTATAAAAGCACATTAGTTCATTCCAAAAGCTTTTGAGTCTCTAGTTCAAAACAGTGCTTCATGGATTGTTTTGAAAATGTTCCTGCAGTCCTAATGAGCAACAGACCTAGTTTATTATGAACTACCAGTGGCTGGTTCTATTAGAGGGAGATGTTGTGCATTGAAACGGCAGTTTGTCAGTTATTTCTCAGCGTTCACTTGTTTATGAATGAAATAGAGGGTTCCTTCCTTGTGCGTCTTAGTGTGGGCTCAGTTACGAGTAGATGTGCAGAAGACGCAATTTTGGGGAACTGCAGAGCAAAATAGAGGATTTTATTCCATTCTGTTAGCGTGTGCAGAAGTGTCACGTTTGTTATTTGGTATGCTGCCGTGAACCTTGAAGATAGTTTAAAATAGATAAACATGGGAAACCTTATTAATGTGTTCAGATTAACCTTGAATTACCTTGCACTGATAGGAGCCCTTTGGAGTGCTTCTTTATAACAAACTGCGTGTGGTAGTTCATGTCAGGAGAGGTGTGTACACAGAACCCAGGAGGAAGTATATCTGATGACCACACAACAAACAGAAGTAGTGTTTTCACAAGCTATTTAGGACGGTGCATCTTTGTTCTTTGCCTTTGTCTTCAGTTAGCAGACTGTGAAATGAGCATACTAAAGAGTGGAACACAATGTTATTGTAAAAACAGGCAATTATTTGAGAGATTCAAACACTTGAGAAAACAGCAATGTGACTTTCTGTTTGCACCTTGGAAGATTAATGTTAGTTTGTATTTCTTGAGAATGAGGTGGATCTGACGCCTTAGGATGTTTGATGTTCTATCCTGCCAGAGTTGTGCTCCTGAGATTTTGTTGGCAAAAGTTGAAAGTTAAACTGAGAAAGAAATCAAATGAGAAATCTTAAAGTTCATTGCCCTCTGTTGTTTTCCAGAATGCGTGCTATGTCTTTAGTATCTACATTTCCACTGCATACACTTTTGAAGCAAAGGTGAAATCAAAGTGAATAGTTTTTTCCCCACCTTGGAAGTCTGTAAAGACTCAGGAGGAAGAAAGTGTGGAAAGGGATGTAGGCATTTTTTTATTTCAAAATCATCACTAATGCAGATGGAGCAATAGCAATTTAACACTTTTCTGGAGGTGAACTGGTAAAGGCTCCTTCCAGTCTGCTAGCTTCATCACTTCTTTTAAGCAGAAATCAGTGGTAATATGGTCAGGATTCCAACAAAAATGAGGCATGTTGGAACCCTGCTAGGCTTCAGAATTAGTCAGATGAATATAGCATCTGCTCATATACAAGTCATCTGTTGTTCCTTCATTCTGGTATACCTATGTCTTAAAATTTTTACAATATTATATATGTAGAGTCAAATTCCTGTTGAAGTTAGATTTTAACAAGAACTGCTAACTTATGCATTGCCACCTGCCTGTGCTTTTTTTTTCCTCCTCCAGTATAAAGCAGCCATCCTATGGCTTTCTTCCCTTGAAAACAGGGAAACAGCTTTTAATGTCTGAGTTGCAGTTCTGACCTCTTCTTGTTCTGTCCTTCTAAGGACAGTTCAGTACCACCACTTGCAAGGGTGAAATTTCTACTCTCCCTAATGGTGCAGAATAATGGAATATTGGAACTCTTCAGGCCTGCATATGTGCTGACTCTGGCAACAGAAAACCTTAAAAATACACTATGTAGGTAAGGGTTTCAGGTAAATGGTAATGTGTTTACTTGGTTTAAAATACTTAAGAGTCTGAAGTATAAATTCTGTTTTGGCATGTTGTACATCAGATAAATTATAGCAATCTTTTGCAGAGAATTGGGTTTCACAACAGAGATGAAAGTGAGTGTGCTACCAAAGGTGTTGCATATTTGCATCCCAAGCAGAAATGCAGTGGATTCAGTTAAATATTTAATTTGAACCTCATAACTGTCATGATGATCCAGCTTTCTCAGAGTCCAAGTGAATATAAGAAAAAAATCCCAGAACCGATCTGAGGGAATGTGGGACAGGGCCAGACCTTTCATCTTGTGCATGGCTCAGCGTACAGAGTGCCTATGAGTGTAAGCAGAGCTGCCTAGGTTTCTTGGTCTTTGAAAGCCTCCAGACTTAATAGATCATTAAGATGTTCCAAAAGTATTTCAAGACACCGCCTTTTAAAATCAATAATAACAAGGCAGTATAGCTGTTTAAATTTTAGCTGCTTAAAATGCTTAAAAAACATTCAGCACGGTAAATAGTTGTAGAGGGAAGGTGGGAACAGTGACTAAAACTTGCTGTGCAAGGCTGCCCTCTTTCACCTTTTCTCAGTGGTGGTTTCTGCTGAAATCCACTGCTGCATGGGTTTGTATTTCATACCTCCATCCAGAATTTGGCTGTTGAAACAAAAGCTCCTTGGTTCTTTAAGAAAATCATCACAGAAAGCGCTTCTTATCTTCAAAGTCTTTTTCTGACATTAATTAATTGGATCCTCACAATCCCATCAGCAGGATAAGGAACAGCCTGAAAATGCCCATTAAGAAACCCTTACTGCAATGAACTGTATTAAACACTTTTGGAACCTGGCTGGGTCAAGTGTTTTTTTTACTGCCCAAATAACTTTAAAAGTGTTTGAAAAGAAGTGCACAAAAATTAAAAATGCTTTTGAACTTTTGTCAGACTTTTATGCCTGTGTGCTTGTGGACGTAGAAAAGCTGCTGTTCAAACAAGCAGGGGCAGATCCTCAAGAGCTTGTAAATTACAATGGTGCCATTGATTTCATTGGAACTGGGCTGCCTTAGACAAGCTGAAAAGCCTGGCTCTCTGCTTGGGAAGTAAAGCAATAAGTAGTAACACCTGATTTGAATAAAAAGCTTTAAACTATAACAATAATAATACTAATAGTAATAATGCCTCTAATGAAGATGCAATTGCAAACACATGGAATAGATTTTCTGTGAGACAGACTCAAAAGAAAGACACATTAAATGTATGGAAAAGAAAGGCAAAACAAAATAAAATGATTGGTATTTGTGGATATATCCTCATATGAAAATGGAAAATATTTTCTCTCTCCACTGAACTGCCAAAAATTCCTTTCTCTTTCAGATGACCATTATCCTAAACTGTATCTGACAGTAAGTGATTGTAGAGGGCACCAGTTTGTGTTTTGGTATTTAGGGTGGAGTTTATTTCTGTCTTCACTGAAGTTAATCGGGAAATGCCGTTAACCACTGAAGTTATTACGTGGATTTTTGATAGGATTATAAATGAAAACATGCAGTGTTGAAACTCACTGGGCTTGGAGTACATGCGTATCAGTGTCACCCAGAAGGGTTTTTCATATTTAGTTCACTTTGTCAGTTCGTGGTCAGGTATTTTCCTTAGAAGTTATGGCCCATAAATAATGTTACCATGTGTAACCATGTATTCAGTTTGGAAGTAAAACAGTTCTTAATCGAGTAGGCTGTGAACTTAGGAACTCTGAAACAGGGACTGATTGAAAGAAGACAGATAATTATATCATACCGAAGCCTATGAAAGTATTATTTATGTATTCTTTCCCGCATATGCTTGGAAGAACTTTAATTTAGTTCCTGATGGCAAAATAATTATATAGTGTGTTCCAGTGATATTTAGTCTCTTCTATTATCAATTCAGAATGTGGACTCCACTGTTTTATCTATACTGCAAACAAAATACTGCCATTAATTACCCAGACTTACTTCCTGATCTGGGGACAGACTTACAGCTTGGACATCCATATTTTTTTTTCTATGTTTACATGAAAAAGTTTGATTAGAGAAAATTTTTATTCTATTAACTTAATAGGTAGCTTGGGAATAAAGGACAATAATAGGATGAGAAGTGATACAGTGAAATTATTTGTATTTGGGATAATCCTATGCTGCTTTTCATGAAGTAATTCAGTCGTATTCTTTGTTGTCCTCGGACCTGTAAAAATCATAAATAAAATGAGGTTATTTCCGTTTTTGTCATGTCTGTAGGTTTCTGGGCTTACCTCCAGGTATCAGTGTATCAGTTGTATGTTTCACATTGTTTGATAGCTTTGTCAAATAAATATCAAATCAATTCAGTCCCAGAGCATCTTTTTTACATTTAAATGTGCAGACTGACAAAAACAATAACATGTGTGAGACTGCCCTGAGCCTTATAGGCAGAAAATGATGTATGAGAAAGTGGATACCGGTGCTGAGTTGACTTTCCAGCTTTCCTTTGACCACCCAGCTTATTGTGCCAGGGATTCATCTTCTGGCAAAGTGTTCTCAGGTAAATGGAGACAGCCCTTCACTAGTGTATATATTTTTTTTCTTTGCTAAAAGTCAAATACCCAGTAGGATCTGTAATAAATTAATGTTGGTTTAAGCTGAAAACCAAGGTTTACTACACTGTTGTCAGCTTTTATTAGAGAATAAGTGAAGAATTGAATAGTTTTTCAGGGCTTTACATCAGCAGTGGAGCTAAGTCTGTCTGGTTTAGTTTCTGGCCTGTGTCCTTACCGTAACAGCCACTGAATTAGTCAAAGCTCTTGTATCCTTACCATAATGACCACTAAATAGCCAAAGCCAATGTTCTTCCATCGATAGTAACCTCTGATCTCTTAACTCCTGATCTCTCTTTGGTCTAGAAGCTTCAGTCTACCTGTGAGTGCCCTGTGCAGATCTACCTTGTATACTGGCCCCGGTTCTAAACTGCATGTGCTGCTAGCCTGGCTGGCTGGCCAAGCAATGCAGAGAGCTGTGGGCTGAAGCTGCAACTTGCTTTTCAGTTGGAGAAGGCTTTTAGATCTCTCCTCTATTCTGTTGTCAGTATTTGTTTAAATTTTGCATTTGAGACTTGCCAGAAATCAGACACTAGGCTTGAAAGCTCTCTGGAGAGTGGGAATGACAGACACTGAGCCAGAGGAATTCATGTCTAAGCTAGAGGACCCAGCAGTGCTTTGCAGCTCACAGATCTGTGTGTTTTGAGTTACAGCATTCGGCTTTACCACACAGAGCATCCAAAAGTCTTGAGAAATTCCACTTGAAATTTGAAACAGCTTAGGAATATTCATTAGCTCCAGTTTTTCACTATGAGGAATTAAAGCTATTTAGCAAGCAAAAGATGCAGTTATAATTCTTTCTATTTCAGCTTTAGATTCTCAGGAGATACAGTGTTATTTTTCTGCAGAGATGTTTCAGTCTGCTGTTTTAATTGTCTTACAACTGTTCCATTTCTTAGTGATTGTCAGGAGTGCGAGAAGGTAGAGAACTTTTTTTGTTATGCCAGCTGGGGAAAAGAGTGGGGTATTTGTACAGTTGCATTTCACTAATCTGGCCCTTTTGACTGAAGTAGTGTCTAGGTTAGAAGATAATTCAATTGTATTTATCAACCCCTAGGATTTATGGCGAATGTGTGCCAAGTTTCTGTGCTGGGCTAACTAATGTGCAGCTGAGCTGTGCCAGAAGGCTCAGCTATCATGTTCAGAGCCATTAGCAGTCAATCCGATCAACTCCTGAAATATTAGAACCAGATTCTAACTGAAATTATGTAACTAAGCCAAATACTATAATCTGCAGGTTCGGTGGGAGTTGCATAGCTGAAATATCACATGCTATGTTGGAAATGTATCCCTCCTGGAGACTTCTAGTCCTGAATGTTATTTGTTATTTCCAAATAGTTGGTTTACAGCTGTTGCCAGTGAAGAGTATTTCCTGATCTTACTTGAGGTATGGTAGTAAGTATGTTGCTAAGAATTTAGGCCATGCTTTTTCATTGGGATAGGACTGAAATTGTTATTAAACCTTACAAGAAC
Source organism: Myiopsitta monachus (assembly GCA_017639245.1). Taxonomy (NCBI): domain Eukaryota; kingdom Metazoa; phylum Chordata; class Aves; order Psittaciformes; family Psittacidae; genus Myiopsitta; species Myiopsitta monachus. Next base: position 15,653,027 of record CM029921.1, on the reverse strand, counting down.
TGAAGTTCTGAGACTGCCATTTAGAAACTTTAACCTTAGTTAAAAAGAAAGTAAGGATGTGTAAGTAAGAACATGAAAAGACTTTTTGAAGTTCTGTGTAAAAACCCTCCCCCCAATTATGCGTTAGATTCTGTGGATCAGTTCCTGTGTCCTTCTGAACCACAACAATTCCCTTGAGGTACTGTATTTCCTAAAACAGAAGAGTACATGTACAACTGTGCATATACATTTAACATTGTTTCTCTGCAGATACAAGACACGCATGATTCTTACTCCATTCCTCTGGGTTTTAGTGTTCTCTTTAATCTTCTCTGCACTTAATTTCACTCAGTGTTAGTCTTGTGCCAGCCCTTCTGTTTTCCCTTTTCAGTATTTTCAGGACAACCTGAACAATGGTAAAATTATATACCATTGAAAGCAGCGCAATATTTACACTGACTTGAGTGTAATTGGCAATTCAATCATTTCCTTCTACCCCATTTCCTCCTACCCTTTCAGCTCAAGGGAAATTTCTGTGCAAGTTAGAAGAAAACTTTTTTATAGATTATTTTAATAGTACTTAATAAAATGTATTTGAGCTATCTACTTATAGAGAATGGCTAGGTAAAAATAAATGTAAATCTCATCATTCTTTATCATACACTGTCATGGTATAGATTGTGTAAGTCCTTTTAGTTTAGCTCATTTACAGAATGATGCAAAACCTGCTCATTTTCAGTTAATGTTGGAATTATTCTTACCTTCATCAAATAACTTGTCACTTACTTTCCCTCCAGTATAGAGGGATGTAATATACTACTCATAAAATATGATGACTCTGTTCAGGAGTGATGTCATTTCTTACAGGATTCTTTTGCCCATTGCAGTCCATACACTTTGTTACAAATAGGGAATCAAAACAGCCTTGGTGCAGAATTGTATTGTAGTATCTTTAAACGTGGTAGTGGTTATTGAGATCCTTACACAGAACAACACTTGCATATATAGTTAAGAGCATACCATTAATGCCTCCACACTTTCCCGACTTTAATAAAGCCTGTCATGCTGAAGAGGAACTAAGCAGATTTATGTTTTGTGCTAGAGACCTTGTAAACATAACAGTAGCATAAAGAGGAACTTCATCTTTGTTGTTACCTTTTAGTTTTTCGTTTGATTTCCTAGTAAATATTAGTATGTGCTACAATAAATGCCTTTAGAAACTAATTTTAAGGTCTAGGCAAGCTATTTAGAGTCATATCTCAACATTTGGGAGTTTTTCCTCTGCATAACTTGTTCCCTATGGAAAGCATCGAAGTCATGTAAGTGTTATTAGAATCAAAGAATCTTAGAATAGTTAAGGTTGCAAAGGACCTTAAGATCATCTAGTTCTATCCCCCCTGCCATGGGCAGGGACACCTCACACTAAACCATGCCACCCAAGGCTCTGTCCAACCCAGCCGTGAACACCGCCAGCGATGGAGCATGCACAACTTCCCTGGGAAACCCATTCCAGTGCCTCACCATCCTTACAATATAGAACTTCCTCCTCATATCCAATCTGAACTTCCCCTGTTTAAGTTTGAACCCGTTACCCCTTGTCCTCTCACTACAGTCCCTCATGAAGAGTCCCTCCCCAGCATCCCTATAGGCCCCCTTCAGATACTGGAAGGCTGCTATGAGGTCTCCACAGCAGCCTTCTCTTCTCCAGGCTGAACAGCCCCAACTTTCTCAGCCTGTCTTCATAAGGGAGGTGCTCCAGTCCCCTGATCATCCTCGTGGCCCTCCTCTGGACTTGTTCCAACAGTTCCGTGTCCTTTTTATGTTGAGGACACCAGAACTGCACACAATACTTCAAGTGAGGTCTCACAAGAGCAGAGTAGAGGGGCAGGATCACCTCCCTCGACCTGCTGGTCACGCTCTTTTTGGTGCAGCCCAGGATATGGTTGGCTTTCTGGGTTGCAAGCACACACTGCCGGCTCATGTTCATTTTCTCATCCACCAACACCCCCAAGTCCTTCTTTGCAGGGCTGCTCTGAATCTCTTCTCTGCCCAACCTGGAGCTGTGCCTGGGGTTGCTCCTACCCAGCTGTAGGACCTTACACTTGGCATGGTTAAACTTCATCAGGTTGGCATCAGCCCACCTCACAAGCTGTGTCAAGTTCCCTCTGCATGGCATTCATTCCCTCCAGCGTATCAACCGAACCACACAGCTTGGTGTCATAGGCAGGCTTGCTGAGGGCACACTCAATCCCACTGTCCATGTCACCAACGAAGATGTTGAACAAGACCGGTCCCAACACGATCCCTGAGGGACACCGCTTGTTACTGGTCTCCAGCTGGAAATTGAGCCATTGAGCACAGCTCTGTGTGTGGCCATCCAGCCAGTTCTTCTTTACCCACCGAGTGGTCTACCTATTAAATTGATGTCTCTCCAACTTAGAGACAAGGATGTCATGTGGGACAGTGCCGGACACTTTGCACAAGTCCAGGTAGATGACATCAACTGCTCTACCCCTGTCCATCAGTTCCATAGCCCCATCATAGAAGGTCATGAAATTGGTCAGGCAGGATTTCCCCTTAGTGAAAGCCATGCTGGCTGTCACCAAGCACCTTGTTGTTTTTCATGTGCCTCAGCATGCCTTCCAGGAGAATCTGCTCCAAGATTTTGCCAGGCACAGAGGTGAGGCTGACTGGTCTGTAGTTCCCCGGCTCATCCATTTTTCCCTTCTTGAAAATGGGGGTTATATTTCCCTTTTTCCAGTCAGTCAGGAACTTCACCTGACTGCCATGATTTTTCGAATATGATGGACAGTGGCTTAGCAACTTCATTTGCCAGCTCCTTCAGGACCCATGGATGGATTTCATCAGGTCCTATTAATTCTGTAGTTATGAATAATAATATTAAAAGTCATCAGTCACCTATTTGAAAAACGGGAAAAGGCCTTTTATTAGAGCAATTATAATAGGGGAAGCAATAAGAGAAAAAGAAAACCACCCTGAAAATGAAGGCCAAGATGCAATTCATAAGGAGTACCTATGCCTTACAGTGGAAGAATTGCCAAAATGCTGACATTAACTTTAATTAACCTTTTTACTTGCATTATCTAATCTGCTTCATGAAGTCCCTATTTCAAAAGTTCCAGCCCATAAGTGGACATGTACTTACAGTCTTATGCTAACAGCTGTGTGAGTAAAAAGATCTAAATACATCCTCTGATTAACACTACTGTATATCTGCATCTATACGTCCTCTGATTGATTAACACTACTGTATATCTGTTTTCAAATGGTCCCTCATTAGATGCTCAGTGTTGCGCACCGTTCCCCAGTGGGATTGAGTATGATGTGTGTGGGAGCAGTGGTATCACTGAAGCACAATAAATGCCATACAGTCACACATTTTGCAAATATCACATCACGTCATGTACCACTATATGCATATTCTGTAGTAACTTGTATGTGCCAGAGCATTGAGATGTTTAAGTGTGAGAATGCTGTAGTCAGAGAGTGTGTGTTTCAGTTTGCTTCTCATCTTATCAAAAAAGGTAGAACAAAAGAGGAAGGATTCACTAGCTAATGTATTTTTTTTTCAGTTGGCTATTATTAGTGCTTATCAGGGAAGATTGTATTAATAAAACGTGGGGAAATACTGCATCCTCTTGTGATAGAAGCTAAGCTCTCTGCTCTTTTGCAGCATGCAGATTAAATCTGAAATTACTTGGGGGATTTTATCAAAGCTGTTGAGACTTTGAACCTGCTTCAGTGTCTGGGCCTGAAGAGATCAGATGGCTACATGATTAGTTTTGGTTTTCAAAGCCCATGTTTTTTATCGTAGCAGTAGTTAATTGTTCTGTTTTGCTGCCCCAGCATTTAGCTTGTGCTGATACATCAACATGGCTTTTGGAGGCAGAAGCAAAAGAAGGAATAGGCATAACTGAGTGCAAAGGAAGCTGCATTGTCAGGGGAAAATTAGAGAGCAACAGTTTAATGAATACTCCAAAAGGAAAATGTCTCTTTGCAGTGGCCTAAAAATGTGTGTTTCTGTTAGCAATGATTAATTGTAAAACTTTTACCCTTAAGCAAGTAAATAGTATTTTCTTTTTGCTGCTAGGAAAAATCTAGAAATTTTTGATTCCCCATATAGTGGGATTTGTTGCCCGAGATGGTCTGCAAGAACAGGCACATGAAGAGGCTCTGAGCAAGATTAAACTTCTTTCTCTGAGGACAATCTTGAACTATGATGCAATAAGAAAAAATTATTGACAGCAGTATTTTACTGTGAAATTTCACCTGTGCTGCTGCTTTAGAGATGTGATAAATTCATATATAGAGAGGGAAGAAAAGATAATTACACCAGTGGACCAAAATGATCTTACCATTATAAAACTTGGGAAATTAAAATTTGGGAAAGACCTATCAAAATGTAGCAAGTTCAACAAAAATCTGAAGGAGAACTAAAACTATGTGTGCATCTGTGTAAGCAGCCACTCACTGCTCTTTCAGGAAAGCAGCAGGTGTTTGTGAAACAATACTTTCAAGTTTTTATATTGATGCAGTTGAATTTCAGATTTAATCTGTGTTTTTCAGAGTCAGGCCAAAGGTACTCAGTTTCTGACACCAAAGCAATATATTTCATTTTGTGACAAGGTAATGGTATTTGGAATTTTGGGTTTGTCTGGTTTTGTTGATGAGCTTTACCATCTAGCATAGAAGAGGCAATCAGTTAGAATCATAGAATAGTTAGGGTTGGAAAGTACCTTAAAATCATATAGTTCCACCCCGCCTGCCATGGGCAGGGACACCTCACACTAAATCATGCCACCCAAGGCTCTTTCCAACCCAGCCTTGAACACCGCCAGCGATGGAGCATTCACACCTTCCCTGGGCAACCCATTCCAGTGCCTCACCACCCTTACACTAAAGAATTTCTTCCTCATATACGATCTAAACTTCCCCTGTTTAAGTTTGAACCCATTACTCCTTGTCCTCTCACTACAGTCCCTCATGAAGAGTCCCTCCCCAGCATCCCTAAAGGCCCCCTTCAGATACTGGAAGGCTGCTATGAGGTCTCCACAGCAGCCTTCTCTTCTCCAGGCTGAACAGCCCCAACTTTCTTATCCTATCGTTTGGGCTTAGACTGCTTTTAACAGTAGGCTGCAGGAGAGCTTAGAACGCTGGTATGAAAAACTGAAATGAAAAGGTAGGAGGCAGCATGTCTCCTCCAGGCAACAAGCCATTGGAAAAGTTGGCAATAATTTTTCTCCTGTGAATGCAGTGCTGCAATTGCTGACACATCATAGGATCGTAGAATCAACAGGTTGGAAAAGACCTTTAAGATCATCAAGTCCAACCGTTACCCAGCACTGCCAAGGCCACCACTAAACCATCTCACTGAGGGCCTCATCTACATGGTTTTTGAAAGCTTCCAGGGATGGTGACTCCACACTACCCTGGGCAGCCTATTTCAATGCCTGAGCACCCTCTCTGTGAAGAGATTTTTCCTGATATCCTGTCTAAACCTTCCCTGGCACAGCTTTAGGCCAATACCTCTTGTCTTGTCACTTGGAGAAGAGACATATCTGCACGATTCAGAATTGAAATGTAGCAGAGCAGGCATCTCTTGTACTGGCTTTTTTTGATTGTGTCATTGTGGAAGGATAAAACCTGTCAAAGTAGAACCTTAGGACAAACTTGGCAAAAGTGGTTTAATGCAGTGCACTGTTTCAAATTTATTCCCATATGAAGCAGGATTTCTTTGATATGATATGATAATTACCTGAGTAGAATATAGAAAAAATCCAATTGAACATGCTTGTGTTCACAACTGCTGAAGAACATCTGAAATCTTCTGTTAATATTTTAGATAAGAAAGAAAACTACATTAATCTTTCCTTGAAAATAATGGTATACTTGAATTATCATTTCCTTGTAATAATATTGCAAACCTTGTATTTCTATGTCCATTTTTATCTACTCTGTACTATGAAAATATTTAAGCATTTGCTTGAGTGCCATTGTTAGCAATAAGACTACCTGTCATACTTAACTGGCAATGTTATGACTACTACTCAGTTCATGGATAATACGCAGCAATTTTTGGAGGGAAATAAGCATGTGCCCAAGTTATTCAAATCTGTAAAGAAAATGTTTGATTTTGAAAAAGTAGATTTTTTAATTCTCATTAGGTAAAAAAATTATCAGGTTTTGTAAGGATAGGGGTCTGTATTAATAAGGTAACTGTATAGAAAGACAGAACCAAAGTTTCAGATGCTTCCCAGATCCAAATACGAATGAGTATCTCAGATTTGGATACTTGTGCAGAATGATTGAAATTTCAGCAAGCACTTTGTCTCAGCTGTGCACAGTTAGAAGATGCCCCATTTTTTGCATACAACATCTGTACCCTTACCCTATCTTGGTTGCTAGTGAGGAAACCAAATAGAGTGCAAGAGATGAAGGTATCCCACCTGCAGAGATACTTTCTTCAGGTTTAGCGTATACAATCCGATACTAATTTAGGGCCCAGTCAGTGAACTGCTGACCATTTTCTAATATCCTCAGTTGGCTCTAGAGTAAGAGGTTTGTAGGATCAGACTGTTAAAGATCAGATTCTTGCTGATTACAAGGTTCTTAGCCCTACTAATATTTCTTGAATTAAGCTCAGAGTCCTGTGGGAACTTTGCCATGGCTTCAATAGGAATTTGAATTCAAAAGGTGAGAGGGAAATAATACATAATGCAATTCTCAAGAAGCATGCCAGATTTCTCCTAATATTTTGTAACTAAGGTGTGTTCTAATAATCAGCAAATACCTGTGCTTTTGGAAAGGAGTTATTTCAGAGAATCTATTTGAACTAATACGTATTTAATTATTACATAGCCTTGGATGGCATGGTTTAGTGGGAGGTGTCCCTGCCCATGGCAGGGGGGTTGGAACTAGATGATCTTAAGGTCCTTTCCAACCCAAACTATTCTATGATTCTATGATTTTAAAACCATAGGTTATTGAGTCTCTAGGCAATTGGCTTTTTTTCTCTTCATGTATCAGAGGTACTTGTAAGTGGCCTAGTAGCTGTATGCTGTGACTTAGAGTATCTTTAGATTGTGGTCTATATGCTCTTCGTTGATTTAAAATGTATTGTGTATTCCATACTTCAAGGCTGACAGGCATGAAGGCAAGCTATGTTTTGTAATACTGAATAGTGGTTGGTTTGTGTTGGGTTTTTAAGTATCTGAAGTCATCTTCAAGTACTTTTGGAAAGAGTTTTACAGTTCTGAAGCACCGAGAGTTTATTACCTTTATTTAAATTATCTTTGGCTGATTTTTTATGAATTGTAGGGGAGAAAGACAGGAGCTACAGAACATCTTTTAAAGGAGAGCTGTAAGCGAACTGAGAAAATCAATACTCCAGATACTTGAAATACAATTCTTGATGTATGGCCTATTGAGACTTTGTCATAGAATTGTAGCCTAAGCAGAAGTGCTGTATCCTGAAATATTCCATAGCTCTAGTGCAAAACATTACTGAAGGCCGCTGCAAACAGCACAGTTCTAGTTAAGAAGCTGGTCCGAGAATGAAAGATACATGAAATCAGCTGCAGACTGTATGAGGAATTCCTCATGAGGAATTAATGGTAAAGCTTTTCATAATCTTTCATGCTTTGACTACAAATATTAACACTATAAAAATTCTTCAGGGGGCAGAGTTGAGGTGGTAGCTGCAGAGTGATCAAAACATAAAAGAGGCACATTTTCCCTTTTTATGGAGAGGCCTCTTTCTGACTTGCTGTATGATGGATTTGAAATGAAAGTTTAATGGACTCTCAGTTTCTCAGACAGCCATCTTTCCACAGCTTCATTATTAACAACAGTTTAATCTTAGCCAGCTTGCACTCTTTTTTCTAAGCTCTTGATAATTGGCTTAATAAGCAATATAAGAAAAATACTCAGATCATAAAGTTAAGGCAGTGTTCCATATTAAAAACCATGTAAAACCAGTCTCCAACAAATTTTGCAGAAGCATTTACTCCACAGTTGTTTGAATTAAAAATTAATGAGTGCAAAAAGCATGTAAACAGTGTGAATGGATTTCATATTTAGTGTATGCAAGAGTATGTGAGCTATATTTTTTCCTCCCAGCCCTATATTAGTAATGACGATGCCATTTTGATGGCTGATGTATAAAATATTTTTCAACTAATGTTTACGGTAGAGACTGTTTTGTTAATGTGTCAGCAAATGAGAGCTGGGAAACAAGTGGATGTACAATAGCTGTTGGGAAAAATAAACGTGTGGCATTAGGTAAAATGAAATAAAAAACCTGAATACATTTTCATAGAATCTGATCCAGAGCCATCATCACATTTCTTTGTTTTCCTTGCAGCATAAACATGCCAAGTGTTATGACAAAATTTTCTAAGGTTCGTTTGTTTGGTTTGGGTTTCTTCCTCTGTACAACTACTAATATAACTCTGTTACTTTCAACAGCCACACAGCATCGTCCCCAGGCATCAGAGAACACTAACAGTGCACCTCTGGGGATATGATCAGGCACCAGTATGTGAAGGTGATTTCCTCTGATCAAAGTCCTTGTGTTTCTGTCCCCAACCTCTGCAGCACTGCGAAGTCGATCAGGACGGTCTATCATCAATGGAAACTGGGCAATTGATCGACCTGGGAGATATGAAGGTGGTGGGACAATGTTCATTTATAAACGCCCAAATGAAATCTCCAGCACTGCAGGAGAGTCATTTTTAGCAGATGGTCCAACAAATGAAGTCCTTGATGTCTATGTAAGTTTGCTGTATTTAGATTAATCTTCCTGATGGGAAAAAAAAGTGTTCGGTTCATTGTTGTTAACATGCAACACTAAAATCATATTCAGAAACCAATCCTTTGTTACTTTTTCATTCCTTTAGTTTTGAAACATTATTTTTGATGTTTTACTATGGCTTGCTGTTGCTTCCATCTTGCTCCAGATCATACAAAATCTGAATAAAGATGAAGCTGGACTTTACTGATCCAGTAGAACCAATTTTAGTTGTTCAGTAAAACAGAGATAAAGCATAGAAATGTGAATTGGATTTTCTCCAGATACTTTCCTTCTCAAGAAAATTTGATGCAGTTTAATTTTGCAGTGAACTGAAGCAAATGCCTAAAACAGACAAAGCCTTTCACAGTGTGATACCATCTCAGTATTCTTTAAAAAAACCATAATCAAAAAAAATACAGAATGTGGGATTTGGAGTACTGCAGTTTTTAATATAGAGCTGTTCTAGGAGACAATGGATAATAGCCATTTGAGAAAGGAAGAGAGAAGACAAATTGTAGTTAAGAGTGGGGAATCATATTGAAAAAGCTGTTTACTTCAGATGGGACAGTTTTTTCCTACATCATATTGAACTAAAAAATATAACTGGAATTCATTACAACTGATTCAAAAATAAATGGTATATGTTGAAATTTTACACTTTCACATGATAAAATCCATTCAATGAAAAAAATAGGTTAACTGCTGAAATGGTGGTGTCATTCAGCTGTGGCTTGTTTGCTCTTAAGTGCAATATAGGGTGGAAAAGTGAATGCGCTAGGTTATTTCATAGAAAAGTGGAGAGTAGCTACCCTGATTACTCAGCTGTGAAAAGTTGAATGTTAGCAAAGTTATTCCCATCTGCTATACAGTGTCATAATAAAGCAATGGAGTAATTATGCAAACATTACTTCTTTTTGAGTAATTTCTGATTGATTGCAATGTAAGACTGGCAAAAGCCTGGAAGATTGAACAGGTGGGCTCCTAGCTTCTGCAGTGCACGTTTTTAAAATATATGTGTCATTGTGTAGTTAGAGGATGCTGTGAGCTGAGGTTTGTTCTTAAGGTTTTACTGTCGGCTGACTGATGCCTAATAACATAAAGACCAGGACAGAAAAGGATCAGGAAATGGATTAAACAGATATTTCCAAAGCAATACAATAAAAAATCCCTTAATATTAAATCTATCATGTTTTAATGTTTTGATTTAGGCTTAGTCTTTTTTTTTTGCTGGCATCATATACATAGCTTTTTCAGTTTTGCTCTGTGGCTGCTGTTGTGGATTGCACATCCAGTTTGTCTGGACTCTTATCTGAGAGATATGAGGAATCTTGCAATTCATTATAAACTGATAGTTCAGTGTCTTTTTCAAGATAATATGGGAAGATAAAAATGTGTAGTGCTAGATGAAAGAAAATCAGTCATCAGTATGAAACAGCCTCTTCTACATGTTTGAAATTTGTACCTGCACAGACAAGGATGTCATTTTTTTCAGGCTTTGTGTTGCAGTTCCTGAATCATGTCATTCTCTTTTCATCCATACCCATGATCTTTGCGCTGCTGTGTAGAAAAATTAAGAGATTTGCAGATAGGAACTGCAAATGGCTTTCTGGTCCTTTTTTCTGAGATCATGCTGTCTGTCTTCCACTCTAAAGATGCAGAACAAAAAAAGTCTCCAAGTTACAGCAGGTTGTAATTAGCAAGATACACAGAGATGCAAGTTTTGTCCAAGTATGAAGTATACATTGCTACAAAGACTTAGGTCCGCTAACTTAAAGCTAGGTATTTTCCTGCAGGAAAGCTGTGACAGTATGTTCATAGGAGTTTAATCAGTTAAGCTTCTTCTAATGTGTGTCTGTCAGTTGTTTTGAGAAATGTGATGGAAAAATCATGGGAACCATTGGAAAGCTGTTTCTGAAACCATCTAAAGATGGTTCTGGAAGGGGGGGGGGGTACTCTACTGCTGAAGTCAGCTTCTCAGTGCTCAGTTCTCTCAGGGACCAAACACAAAGAGGGTGTGGTTTTTGGGTAACAGAGTGACATAGGAAGGACCAATCCCTACAGAAATATTGCAGGCAGTGCATTATTAGATGGTTCAGAAAAGTGAGTGATCTCTGAGGGACAGAGTTCAGAGGAATAAGCTATTATATTTGGCAAGGAAAAAGTGATTTTGACACAAGGAAAAACAAAGGTCTGAATCCCTAGTTGGTGTTAATTAGTGTGATGTATTTAGTGAAACCTTGAAGCATAAGTGTGCTCTGTTGGATCATAAAGCCATTGACATAGCATGACTTTTTTCAGCCCATGGTTTGTCAGAGCCAAAGAGCTCTGGTGTTTGTTTTGTTTGGTGGAAGCTGAGGCTTTTACCAGACCAATCCCTACAAAGAGTTGAAGACTTAAAGCAGCAGTCCGTAGAAGCAATACTGAAGTAATCAAGGCTAAAGTGGTGTAATAAGCAGCTGATGGCACCCCTGTATTTCTGGTGTGAGTATGCTCAGGCTCTCAGGAGCAGCAGCAGCAATGTAATAGAAGCCAGTTGGGTATGAAGTGTGCTGCTAACAGTTTTTAAAAGCTTTTATAAAGTCATATATTGCACAAGTCTTATTTTGCCTAACTGCTTAATGGACACACAAGAAGTGACACTGACTTTCAGAGGTATGCTTATGTCAGCTAAAATGGGCTTGTGCAGCAGCTTTCTGAAACCACTCAGCTTCATTTTCATATTTAAAGGAGAAAACCTTATGATTCCTGCCTGTGTTTCATAAAGAACACTTTGATAGAGGAGTTGGAGCTAGCTGTAAAGCAGTGGGAGTTTGTCTGCACATATATCACATCTTCATTCAGTTGAAAATTAACTTGGAAGGGTACAGGAGGGTTGTACTCTTCAGCTTCTATAACAAGTATGCGGGCCTTTGTAATATGTTCAATTGATCTTTATTAAGCAAGGCTTATGACAAGAGCTGCATAATGTTAGATCTTTTAGCTAGTTGATTGTTGAGTCTCCACTGAATGGTGCAGAGGGTAGGTGCACAGTGATGAAAGAACCAGTTTCATTTGTGAATTTTGATAGGTGGTACACATGAAACACATATATGCTATCTGCATGTGCTCCGATTGAGTACAACTGGTGAATCTTAAAGGCAGTCGGCTGGATTTGTAGATTGTGGTCTGTGCTATTTATTTTTCTCTGCTTTGTTTCTTCCTTGCTTATATTTCCTCAGGTCGTTGAGGCCTACCAAGGTATACATGAGAATGTTTTGATGACTGTAGGACTGCCTGTACTGCTACTGAGACCTGGTGTATGTGGGCCTCTGCTGCCTACGCTGGCGAGAGGCAAGGCTGTGGCTGGTGCAGCCACAACTTCACCTTGGCCTCAAGCACGTCGGGTTTACCTTTTTCAATGAAGATGTAGAGAAGCAGCTTCTTTGCCATCACAGCCTAGCTCAGTTTGCAAACATGGTATCCTGCATGGCCTTAATTTTTCCAGAAACCTTTATTTACTATTATTTAATTAATTAATTATTTTTCTTTGTGGGGTACACACCATCATTAACCATTGCTTCTATCCTGACCAATCGTAAATAACATTACGTAGTTGATCAGTTCAAGTACATATTTAAGTATTAGTAATATAACAAGTAGAAGAACTGAATATATGGCTGGTTTTCTTTTTAGATGATACATCAGCAGCCTAACCCAGGTATACACTATGAGTATATCATTCCAGGAGACAATGTCATTAGTCCTCAGTTGCTTGCTCACAGGAGGCCAGGTAAAATGCCACTATATCCTATTGTTAAAAACATTTTGTTACCCAGCAAGCTAATGGAGAAATTCATACCATTAAATTAATTGTAAATGCTGCCAATGATGTGGGAGCGGCCTGGAATTTTACCTTTGAAAGAGAAGTCTGCATAGATTTGGTAATATCAATGAATTAATACTGGCAGGGATTATTTATACTGTAGCAGTGCATCTGGTCATATATTTCTACTTTCAGTAACAAAATCTGTTGTCAAAATGTTAACCATGGCTTTGCATGAGCTGGAGTGTTGTAACCATGTCTCAGAAATTAAATGGAACACGATTTTTCTCTTCAGTTTGAGATATTTTAAAACAACTCTTTGCAGTTTCTCTTTCCTCTCCCAACTGGAGAGAATCGAACACAAAACTGTTGCCATCCCAAGATAGAATCTGGGCAGCTTCTGCTCCTAATAGAGCTGTGGATATGTGCTGTGTGTACTGGTATAAAGTTCTGAAGGACAGTAGAAAATTTACAAGTGAGTTTGGTCCTACTTTTAATGTTCGTGACTTGCCTTGTTCCTAATGTGGAGCAGCTGTGCTGTGACATGGGGAGGCACAGAATGCAGACCATGGGGAAAAAAAAGGCTTTTGGGAAATTTTGACGCTGTCTGCATTAACTCTACAGTGTGTGTGGAGGTTCTTCAGTTTCAAATGTATTTGCTGGCCAAGACTTGCTTATCTTAGTTTAAAAGAATACAATCTTTGCAGGGCACTACTAGGAGGTCTCTGCATAGCAGATTAAAGATGCTTTGAAGTTTAATGATGCTTCAGTTGTGATTATTAGTGGATGAAAATATAGACTGATATGAGGCTCATTGTTTTCTTTTTCTATTATTGTCCATCATCAGGGGAGCCCTTGAATGGTCAGTTAGGAATGGCAGAAAGCACAAATCATGAGGACGAGGATTTGCATAGGGAGACAGACACTCTCACTGGACAGCCAGCTGGAACTTTTCCAGTTATTCAACCAGGAAGATTTCCTTCTCATCAGCCAGAAAACCAGGTGCCTGTTGTGCAACCACCAAGACAAAACCGAGAACACAACTGGAAACAGGTTGGAAAAACTGAGTGTACAACTACATGTGGGAAAGGTAAGTGCTTCATACACCGTGCACAGAAAGTAGGTGACACACAGAAGGGTTCCAGCATGGGAGGGAGGCGTGGGAGAAGCTCTGTGACTGTTCAGCAGCTCTTGTATACCCAAAGCATTGCTGTGCCTCGTGTTTTCTGTTGTCTTACAATCAAAAGACACATCAGTACTATTATGCGTGCTTATGTTTAAATCAGAGGAAACAACAAAATTAACTATCTGAAAAACAAAGTATGGAAATGAAAAGGGAATATATGGCATTTGCCTCTGAAAGGAAATATTTCAGGATTTTATGGTAAGCTGCTCTCTCTCACACCCTTGATACACAGCTGCTTTCCTCGACATTCTTTGGCATTCTTTATCCTTCCATGTGTCCTCTCCAGCTTTGTCAAATACAGCCTCACTGCTTTTTGCTTATTTGTCAACAGTTTTCTGATCTTTATGGGAAGGTTTCAAAGGGATTTCATGAGCCATATCTTTGCCTCTTTTGATGTTGCTGGAACAGCAATAATATGACTTCAGAAAACTGACTTTTCATAGGGTAGAAGTGGGAAGGAAGAGGGACAGGAAGGGACTGATAATTAGTGAGCTTTTGGGATGTGATGGATACACTAGTTTGAGCTTGTCAGATTAGTCTTTGCCCTAAGACATTTGCAATGACCATGGATTCAATAATGCGTAGCACATGCAATTGTTTGGAAGAATAGGTTTTTGTGATAGTAAAAGTGAAATCTTTTGTACTATGCATAGCCACCCATCACTGTACCTAAAAAATTTCAAACTTTGCAATAAAGACATGACAGTGGGGGAACTCAGGTGTCTGTCACCTCTCATATACATTCAGAACATTTGCTTCCTAATTAGTTTGAGAGGACACTGTGCATTTGATCCAAGGCCAGATGAGTGTCTATGCTGTAGCTATAGATAAAGCAAAAAAAATCCAGCAATACTGATACCAGGCAAAATTGCTTTCCAGTATACTGAGAAAACTTTTTGCCCTGGAGAAATTACTGCAAAAGTATTAGAGCTAAAATCAGCCTCTGAAAGTCAGAAGACTTTTTGAAGTCAGCCCTTTTGTGGAGAACAGGAGGGAATGTAATCCAGAATAATTTTGGTTGGCATTTAAATGCACGATGAGTTCTAAATACAAGTCATATGGGCAGAATCCTTAATTGCACCTGATTATTGTTTAGCAGCAATCAGTGATAATGCCTGCTGAGTCTCTGGATTATCATATATGTGGTGAATTTTAGTATCCAAATCAGGTAATTTGTGATACAGTTGCAGGAACGCAGCAGGGTAAATGTATTCTTTTTTTACGTCATAGAACTCTTGGTTGTATTTCATGTTGACCTGATAGGCATTTGAACATAGTTCTTGCCATTTTTTCAGCTATTGGCAGTGATCTTAATGAAATCTGAGTCAAAATGACGATAGCAAATTACAGGAAAAGAGAATTCAGAGGATGTCTTCCACCCTCCTATACAGCTTGAATGTACCCCATAAAATTTTTCAAGAGAACTGTCAAAAATGAGTATCTCTCTTCCCATTACTTAGAGAATGTATGCATGATCTGATCAAATTAAATTCAAATGAATCTGGACCTTGAGAGCAGGATCCTGATACTGTTGAGACTGTATGAACATTCCTTGTGATCTTGGTGTGAGAAGCCTGTAGGAATTGCTAATGCCCCTAATCTAAGAAGGAAATCATTCCAGGAAAAGTCTGCGGGGAGAAATGTAAACTGTGTGTCTGTTTGTCAGGTTTAATAGTATTCCACTTGTGCTTACTTCATTCTGAGAAAGAAAGTCCTATTACAATAAAGGTTTCCTGTGCCACCGCTGTACCACATTGAAGAGGAGGGGTTGCTGCCACTTTACATGGTATAAACATGACAGAGAGACAATCAGCTGACTTTTGTACTACTGTCTAAAAAGAACTAAAAATAATTTTTTCTTAGTCTTTCTTTTGCTGTTTATGTGCTATAGAGTTGCCTTTCACATCCCTTGTCTGATTCAACTGCAGGTGGCCTTGCTTTTCCTAACCCCATCTCTGCACAGTCAGACAGCATCACTGTACACCTCTGGGATCACCTGCCCTGCTTACATCTCTTGTATTTTCTTTGTATGTCTAAGTTTAGTTAGGAGCTCCTAGCTTATCCATACAGGCCTCCTGCCACCTTTGCTTGATTTCGTAGTTGTTTAGATGGACCTTCCTTGAGCTTGGAGAAGGTGGTCTTTGTATATCAACTGACTCTCCTGGACCTACCCTATGGCTTTATCTCACACGATTCTTCCAAGTAGATCTCTGAAGAGGTTTGGGTCTGGTCCTCTAAAGTTCAGGGTTGTGGTCCTGCTTTTTGCCCTGCTCCCTCCTCTTAGAATCCTGAACTCTGCATACCATTTTATTGTCACTGTAGCCAAAGCTAGCCCTGATTTTCACATCGCTGACTTTTTCTGCCTTGTGTTTATGTATCAGGTCTAGCAGAGCACCTTTCCTGGTTGGCTCCTCCATCACTTGTGTCAGGAAACTTGTTAATGTACTTCACCTTTTCACTTTCCAAAGACAAGTAGCCATGTTAGCACCTTGAACTTTGTGATCCTTTTGATAGCTAGTTTGCAGTATATTCTATTAGAAGTAGAGGTGTGTCTTTTTGCTTTAGCATGAAAATTATTTTAAGACTGAACCTTAAATAGGGAGAGTAGTAATTTTTTTTAGTCTACAGTAACGTTTGTCCTGTTTTATCTTATGCGCCTTTTCAAAAACCAGGTAAAGTGGATAATACTCACCACACAACTCTCAGTCTCTCCAGAAGCAGAGCAGAATGACTGCTAATTTTTTCTTCCTCTCAAGTGTGTGTTGTGGCTGCTTGGCTGCATTTTTGTGCTTGAATTGCATGAATACTTAATGTTTGTACTCTGCAGTATAAAGATCTCATGCAGACAGGCACATATTTTCTCGCCCTTTCCAACAATGATATGCTTTACTTTTTATATACCAAAGGACTTCCCTTAATACTGCAATGTAAACAGTATTCAGCTCTCACATTTGGAAATTTTGAATACAATCTTAGTGTATATTTCCTGGTTGGTTACCCTTTTCCTTTCTGCATCAGTGTTGGGTGCTACTGTTGTGACTGCAGAGTCTTTTGCAATGCATCACCTAATTTTCTTCTTCATTTCAGGGTCACAGTACCCAGTTTTCCACTGTGTCAACAGAATCACTCATGAGGAAGTATCTGAGAGTTACTGTGACAGCAGTACCAAACCCATTCCAGAAGAGGAAGCCTGCAACCTCTTCCCATGTCCAGCTTTGTAAGATATTACAGTTTACATCAAATGAAATAAGACAATGTCATTGAGGTTTTGCATGCGAAAGAGGCTGCTCTGAGTAGAAAGCTAGTTTGAACTCCTAAGGGCTATGCACTTGTGTCAGAAAGTGTAGTTGTTGGTGGCCTTCTTCCTCTTCGCAAGAATTAGTATCATTCAGAGAAGACAAAATGGAAGTTGGCAACAAGTGGCTGTTTTAATTTCTCAAAACTGGTGTGATTGTTCAGGTGTGCACATGATATGGGGTCTCTCTATAGGTATGGGTTTTTTTTCAAGTGAAGGGCGTCCTCATATACCTGTCTAAAGAAGAGGTTCGGTAGGTTTTATCACTCCACATTGGATCAGTGTGCTGTGGTAAATATGGTATCATATTTAGAGATGAGATGAGGCTGGTACTGCTCACAACAGCTCTCTCAGAAACATCACCTCTCTTTCCTGGGATTCAATAGCCCTTCACCTTGAAGGCTGGACCCTGAAATGATCGTCCTTGGTTCCAGTGCACTAATACAACCACCTCATGTGTGATTTCCTTCCAAAGACGCTTGCCGTCAGGAGTCTGTGACTTAGAATTGGCTGGGCAACTTCTTTTAAACAGGAAAAAAACAAAGGTCAGTTCCTCCAGGGGGTATACCAAGAAGAGAAAAGGGTTAAACCCAGTTGCCATTATAGCTACTTTATTTCAGATCGGCAGCTGTATTTTCCATCTTTCTTGTGGTTACATTCTTCAGTTCTCTTCTGAGCAACAAGCGGCCACTCCTTTATCCCATGGAAGTTTCTAATGGTGTTAAGTGCTGTTACAGTGTTAGAGATGCGTGACAAGCAATTTCCTAGTGCATATTAGATACACAGGAATTTCTGAAGCCATTTACTTGAAGACATCTTCTCTCATCAAGCATTTTTCTCACCTTTTTCTTTCAAAGACATGTAAATATTTATTTAAAAGAATACAGAGATTTTGTTTGCTCTCCAGAAGTGTTCTGAAACAAAATGTGTGAACAATTCAGGTGCTTCCCTTATTTGTGTATGTCCTCATGCTTGAAATGAAAACTGAGAGGGGAAAATTACATGTTTCTACAAAGGTGATTAAATAAATACAGTGAAATATTGGAATGAGAAGAATATATCTAAGGGATTCTTTTCATCTCTAAAACTAAATGTATTTATTCATCACTTACCGTTTGCTATTTCAGTTTTACTGATGAATGAAATCCTAGATAATAAAGTCTTTTAAAAAATGAAACAGCTATTAGGGGCTTAATTAATGTTTGTAGTATGCCTTGAAACCATGAATTGTGCAATTTGTATGCATGCTTATTATTGTCAACTATTACAGGTAGATTGGTTACAAGTATGTAACAGTGTCTTCAAAAAGGATGGTTGTTCATTCAGAGGCTTCAGTGTTCTTTTATAAGATTCTATGCCAGCATCAGAATCATGTCAGTTGAGTTCTGTTAAAATCAGTATTAGGACATCTTTACTGAAAAAAATGCCCTCTTTATTTTTTCCCCCTTTTTTTTTTCTTTAGCTGGGACATAGGGGAATGGTCTGAGTGCAGCAAAACATGTGGCCTTGGTATGCAGCATCGACAGATCTTATGCCGGCAAATGTATGCCAATCGTACCTTGACAGTTCAGCAGTACCGCTGTCATCACCTGGAGAAACCAGAGACAACCAGCACTTGCCAGCTGAAGATTTGCAGTGAATGGCAGATTAGGACAGAGTGGACTTCAGTAAGTGTGACTGATAAATTTGTGTAAAACCTCAGAAAAGAACTTTTTCCAGGCGTCACTAATCAAACATGAAATTTGTTTTGGTTTAAACCAGGGAAATGGAATGTGAAAAGCCTTGGAAATAAGTGAATGTTCAATCAAGAAAACCCTGCTAGATTATGACCAGAAAAATTCAGTTCATAATCAGAAAGAAGCAGGAAAAGAGTGATTGAATAGAGCAAAACACAGGGATGTATGTGTACAGAAGTACACAATCCTTTTGAGCAATGTTTGTTTCTTGAATGCTATATGAAGTAGAGCTGGTATGAAGAGAGTCCTTGTAGGTTTGCCTGTGGTGGCAAATTTACTGCTCTTTGTCACAGCACATAGAGTTTAGCTCCAGGAGTTACTTAACCTTACATGTGTGTTAAGGATAGTGTCAGTAGCTGCTGTTAACCGTAGCTGGTTTGAGGCTATGGCAAGGCTTTCAGGTAAATGTGGATAGTACAGTTTTGAGCTTTTATTTTCCTGTGTTGCTCAGAAAAGGTTTAGCCAACCTAACAACTATCCTGGATACATTCATGGCCATTGTGTGAAAGAGGAAATATCCTGGTATATAAGGTGTAGTGATAAACAGATCTCAGGTAGCCATGAAAAAATTTAAGCTTGCATTGTGTGGGTGGATAGACCATAAAAAATTCCAGCTTAAACTCTAAATCTTTTTTTCCTATTCTACTGAAGTGCTTCCTTGCTCCTAATTCCCTCAGCCTTTGCTGGAATGCATATCACAACATGTAGTGTGTTGTCCACTGGCAGTAGTAACACAGTTTTCCATCCACACAGTCACAGTAGGCTAAAGAGCCATGCAGCAGATTTTGTGTGGGTTTATAGTGGGTCCTCCCTCATGGTAAAACCTATGTGAGTTAACTCCCTGAGCTGCTGCATTTCTGAGGCTGATGGTGGCTTTGTTAACTTCCTAGTCATGAAGTATCTTTGATATGTTGATATATTCCTGATTAAAAAAAATAGAAATACCTAGATATATATGAAGGTAAAGATACATTGGTTGGTTAATTCATTATTAATGATGAATTAAAATCCATCTGGAGTTAAAGGACAGTAAAGTTTCGATCATGTGGACGATGAGAAAAGGGAGCTGCTTTTGTTTGTTGTTACATTTTGGGAAGTATTTCAGTCTACAGAACCTTTAGAGGTTTATTGCATTATGGTGAATCAAGCTAAACAAACGCTTTAGAAATTGAAACTGGTTGAATGTAAGTGTAATTCCAATAAAACTATGTGATTAATTTCCTTTTGGTATTAAAATTAAAGTTCTTGGCATGAGGTTCCATCATAAAGAAAGGAGCATCTGAGCTTGCAGACTGGTTTCAATAGAACATTGGTTTGTGTTTGTGCTTACTGAAGTACAGCCAGATTTTCACTTCAGAGACAGGTTTGTGATCTTAAAAGTAAGCCCATCTTAAGATTTTAATGTGCTTACTGTTTTTTCTGACATACAAATGTCAAAAACTTTGATCTAAATCTGATTAGAAATAAATGGCACTGTGGTAATTTTCACCTTGGCAGCCTAGATTTCCAGAGTAACTCTGGACAAATTGCTCCCTTTATAACATAAAGTGGAATATTTGTTCTTTTTACCATTTTGCTATTTAATTACCTCACAGCTCTAGTCTGTATTTTGGCCGGTGTTCTGGAGTGAACAGTTGAGGAAATAACTGCAGTCTGAGAATGAAGTCTGTACAGTATCTTGCTGTAGAGAATGTATATTACATTTTACATAAAGAACCTTGACACGTAAATATATTAGATATGATTAAGCATTCAAAAGGAAGATAAAAACAATGAGGCTGCCTTTGGTAGCTCTATTAGATACCCTTGTATTTAGGTGCTGCAGTCTTTAAATTCACAGCGAATTTCCTCTTTAATTCTAGAATGTTTACAGGACTCAGCAAAACATTTTGTGTGTATACAGCAGAAAATTATGTTCTTGTCTTGCTTCATGATCTGTTTGCTTCACATCATGAGGCAGAGATACCAATAGCTGTTAGCATTCTCTGAGGTTGAGGAGAAGAGAGCAGGAGAAGGAAGCCTTTGCTTGTAAGAGGGATTCAGAAGTTCCATTTCTTTGCATTTCCCTTGCTTCGTATCTGCTTTTATATTAAGATCAAAATTATGCTGAATGTGTCAGCCTGCAATTCAAATACCAGCAGTTCATTTTGATAAGGTGCAGCATGACCTGTTGAAGACAGGGTTTAATTTAATGTGTCCTAAAAGCATCTTCACAGTAATCTGTAGATTACTACAGACCGAGAATGTGACTTAAAACTACTAATGTCTTTTTATTTCCTATTCCTGCCACTCCAGAATAGTTCTGCAGTTTGTGTGGATGTCTTAGCAGGAATGAATGAGCTGTATGTTCCCAGCTCCCTGATAAACCATTACAGTTCTTGCATATTCCTGATGCAACCTCCCTTTTGTTACAGTGTTCAGTGCCTTGTGGAGTGGGGCAGAGGACCCGAGATGTGAAATGTGTCAGCAACCTTGGAGACGTTGTAGATGATGAGGAATGTAACATGAAGCTGCGGCCAAATGATATTGAGAACTGTGATATGGGTCCCTGTGCTAAGAGCTGGTTCCTTACAGAGTGGAGTGACAGGGTAAGGCTTCTTATTATCTTTGTGCTGCCAAACCTTCTAAATCAACTTAGTTGCATCAGAGTTAAAAAATACACATCTGTACAGCCATAAAAGGAATGATCTTATTTTCCATGTTTATCTGTGATCGGTGAAGCAGGCAAGAGCAAACAAAAAGTAATAATCCCAAGGGTATCTTGGGTTTGCATTATTAGATACAAGAATGCTTAGAAGAAAGGGCAGGCGTGCGGGTACATGGCCAAACATCTGGATTTAGAGTTGACTCTGTGTCTGCAATTCCCAAAATATTGAGTGTGCTGAGATTTATTGTTCTGCCTTGCTTAGCCCTGAATCTCAAGATTCGGACTCTAAAAATTTCCTTACTGTTTTTTTAAGGGATGGAGGTTTGAGGCCTGATGTCTGGGTTTAAGTTCAAGCCATAAAACAATTATCCTATAGCAGTGAAATAGGGGAGCAACTTCATAAACTCAGGCAAGGTTGATTCAGGCCTTTGTACTTTGTGAACATGGATGTATTTTTTTTAATTCCAATGATTCATATTCTCTGCATGAAAGCAACAAACCCAGTGACGATTCAACTTTTTTCATGATTGGGCTCAGAGCTATTGTTTGGAAGTGGTATTTATATGCTCTCACTAGAAGGCTTACAAATGGGCTAAGAAAAACCTAGTATTGTGGTCATTCTTGTGGATGCTTGCATATCCATTTCATCTGTAGACAAGTTGAGCCTTCATTCTGTAAAATCCTCACTGCATCTCCATCTTTTTTGACTGGTTGTTTTGGCAGGCAAATAATACAGTTTATTATTAAAGCTGTAAGATTACATTTATCACTTCATGGATTCATTATTTAGATTATTTTGTGCTAGTATCCCTGAAAGCTAGGAATGTCTGGCTCATAGGTTATGCTTTAGTTTGGACACTCGGAAGATTTTCCACATGTTCTAGGTGCAAAGGAGGAGGAACATTACAGTTAGGACACTTACCTCGTACATCACATGATTTTTAAAAGGCTGATCTGACTCTTGCTACAATTAAAGGCCTGCAAAATTTTCAGCCTCCAGATAACTTGAATAGGTTTTATACAGAAAAAATAAACACACTAATCTTCGTTGTTGCCGTTTGAATTTTATTTTTCCAGTTGTTATTCATTCAGTATATGCTCTTGCGCAGCATGAACACAAAGTTATCAGGTGAAGTATAGGTGTTAGTGCAAATGGCAAAGATTTTGCTATAGGGGAATGACAGAGCTTTTTATTTTATTTTATTATATTTTGTTTTATTTATTTATTTTTAGCTTGTAGAGCTGTGCTTTGTGCAGTGCTAATTTGCAAGTAAGAGAGAAAAATGCATTCTACCTTCAAAGACAAAAGCTGGCCCAGCTACTATCAGCTAATGAAGTTCCACCACATAAGGTGCATATATTCCAGTGAAGACTCTAGCATCAATGTTTTCTTACATTATTGTAAGAATTATTTTTTATTAATTATTGTAGATTGAGATTTTGTCCTCTGCAGAATTAAAACTAGTTTTTGTAGCTGAAGTTTTGGACTGCAGAATGTTACTATGTATTAAATGAGACATAGAAGTGAAACAGGTAATACGAAAAAAGTTGGGGCTTTCTCTTACCTCAAACATTTTAGGGTGAGAGAGTAAAGAATGGATTTTGTTACCTTCTCAGCTTACATAAGTGTACAAATTAATTCCTTCCAAATGCTTGCTACTGTACTTGGCATTATTCACTATCACTTCTCCCAGCAGTGGGTTTGAAGCTTGATTCACAAATAAAATGGAAGGAACAGCTTATTTCAGGAAAAAAAGTAGATTTGGGCTAGAATGTGCAGGATCTCCTAAGATTCACACACACCTTGTAACTCAGATGTTCAGAGATGTTTAGTGTCAGTGACTCTAGTGGAAGTCAGTGGAATATAGTAGTCAATAGCTTTGCAAAGTCAGTCCTTTGGCTGTTACCTTTCCTATCATTCCTTTCAAGGGCTGATTTCTTTTTTAGGATCAGAAGTCTCTCTTTGTAGAGGAATGTGTATCTGTTGAAAGACAAGCGAATTCTAACATGGAATGTAAGTGGCCATTCCCAGGTGTGTGAGTGAACTCTGCGTGTGTGATTTCCCCAAACAATTCTCTAAAAAGTACTTTAAGCCAAGCCACACTCCAGCAGTAAGCATAGGTCAGTGATGGGCAGCCACAAATGGATCAGATAAGCAGCCAAAAGTTCAGACGCTTAAAGAAAGCTTATTCAAACCTCTGGAGTTTGCAAAACTGTGGTGGAAATCTCACAAGAACAGACTTTCTTTGTGAGATTTATTACATGCCTACTTCAAGTCCCAGCTGGAAATACCACAGAACAGTCTTTCCCATTGTATTTTGACATTTCAGCTGTGGCTAGAAATAAGAGGTAAAAAAAATTAGCATAACTTTTGAGGATGTTGGAACTTTGAAATGGTTGAGTTCAAACTTGGTTACAGCCCTAAGAGAAGGCCTGGCCTGTACTTTTCTAAACACATTCTGCAAACACTTAATGTGTACTGTTGCCCATGCAGCAAGTAGAGGTTTCCAGAGGCCTGTCAGAAATCAGTTAGGCACATACTTTCTCTTTCAGCAAGGGATATATCAAACTTCCATGTCTGGATTTATATGATGCATGGGGCATTACAGTATACCCTTGGTTAATTAGCAAAACATCAAGAAAAAGCACAGTAACATAAAAATTACACTTGTCTTTGCTGCTAACAGATGTTAAATTTCAAGATTTCATAACTGTGATATACATGGGTGCTGAATTTGACTAGGGTATTTTTTAACACAGGGAGAGAAAGAGATGAAAAGTCACGTCTGAGTTTTAAGAAAAGGCTGGGATCTGATTTAGGATTTGTGGGAAGATTTTTGGTTTTCTTATTTTACTGAACCCTTCCAAAGTTTTAATTGATGCAAAATCATGCTAGTTGCCTTCATTTTCATTAATAGTTCAGTGGTTCTCAATTGGAAGATTGAGTCATTGAATTTCCCTAGCTGTAACTTCTGTGATGAATGTACATGTGCTTAAAAACCAGTGGAGTACGTGCAACTTGTGTGTGGGAGTTGTGGCTGCTTCCCAGGGTGAGCCATGTGTAAAGCTTTTACTCTGTAAATAACTTGGCTGCCTTCTTACCATGTTCTCCCATCTTGTTTTCCCGCAACATATATGTATATATATTTTATGGCCCGCCTGTTTCCTTCCCATGGCATCGACATTCTTGGTTTCCATTTCTGCGCAGACTGATTCTTTATACTTATAATTAAGCGCTAAGTAATGAAAAATGCCTCCATGTTCCTTAAAGCAATACAGTTCTTGAGCTATTTTGATAAACAGGTATCAGAGTCCATTGTGTGTATGTTACATGCACACTTTTAAATGCAAAGCCTATAAGTTGTGTGGTTACCATGTGCACACTGGTGGAACATGTGAAGGAAGGGAGGAAAGCAATTAATCTTTAAGAAACAAACTCTCATTTACTGAAAAGTATAAGCTCTGTCTTTTAAGTATATCTAAACACCATATTCTGATATCCCCCAGTCTCAGTCTTCAGAGAAACAGAAGTTTTTACTCATTTCAATTGGAGAGATTACAAGTTAAAAGTCTCTAGCAGTAAAATGAGACTCATCTTACTTTCCGTGTGCCTATCTTTACATTTATTGCTCTGTCTTGAGTATAAATAAGAGAATTAACTGACGTTTCATGGGTTTGAGTTCTACATGACCTTTAACCCCTTTTGCCTGCAGAGAATCTGGACAAACTTTGTGATATTTTTACGTGTGTTTGTAGAAAGGTGGCTTCCTGTCTCATAATTCTCCTCAGATGTCAGACTGCGTTCAAATGGCAGAGTTCCACCAAACTGCAATCATTAATCAGTTGGGTGAAGCTGGTGAACCTTACTGAACTTAGCAACAAAATTGGATTGATGGGAGCAGATGAGATTTTTGCAAACATTTCACATGACTG
The DNA here is from genome assembly GCA_017639245.1 of Myiopsitta monachus. NCBI lineage: Eukaryota > Metazoa > Chordata > Aves > Psittaciformes > Psittacidae > Myiopsitta > Myiopsitta monachus. Next base: position 15,627,637 of record CM029921.1, on the reverse strand, counting down.
ATTCCTTGTCAGCTCTAATTGCTGGAAAGTTTACTTCTCCTGTGGGTCAGAAGCAGGAAACTGCATTCTCCTGATTTACAGCATGGGAGACTCACCAGTGTTGCCTTGCATCTAGCTGGAGGATTCCCCTCTTGCATTTTTGTTTATTTCTCATTGCCATCAATGTTCATTTGTTTTTCATTTTATGTTTAGAGCATACTTAGAAAAGAAGCCAAAGTACAAACAATTCTTAGATGTTAATGAGATTCTGAGGCCAAAATAAAATCTTGGGAAGAAAGAAAAAGTGCTGCACGTTAGGGAACAAAATCAAACCAGATCAAACACATGCTCTGGATTTCGCTCTTCATGAGAGAGTAACAGCAAAGCTTCTGTAGTATCTTCCATTAGAGAACTACAGTATGTTTCCTCAAAATCAGTGTTTTATTGCTCACAATCCTAAATCATTACCTGACAGGTACAAGTGGGTTTGACCAGTCAAATGTGGAACCACCAGAGAGTTTGTAGCTCACACTCTTCTTTCACTGTTTTTTATTTAAATCTGGAGGGCTCTCGTAAAATCTCCTGGACCCTGAGGGGAAAAAAATAAAAACAAACCCCAACCCCCACAGCCCCCAAATAACCCCTCCCCCCAAAAGAAAGAAAAAAAAACACAAAGGGAAAGAGCCCACCATGGAGCTTGCAGGTGTTCCATTATTTTTGACTGATTTCCTATGGGAATCGTATAGAAATATAAGTTTTGCATTCTTTATGTATAAATATGTAACTCACTTCATGACTGGCAATGTTACAGTGTGTCCTGGGTATGGCACATCATCCCACAGGAATATATGGCTCTAGTAGATACTGGTGCACAGTATACCCTGATGCCATCAAGCTGTCAAGGGGTGGAACCCATTTGTATTTCTGGAGTAACAGGAGGATCCCAGGAGTTGACTGTACTAAAGGCTGAAATCAGCCTGGCTGGGAAGGAGTGGCAAAACCACCCTATTGTAATGTTTACTCCAATCAAAGACTTTTCAGTCGTATGCTCTGCCAGTGAGGAGCGGCATGGAAAGCTGGGAGGAAGCAGAGACAGGAAACCTGACCCAAACTAGCCAAAGGGGTATTCCATACCACAGTACATCATGCCCAGTATAGAAACTGGGGGGAGTTACCCAGAAACCCCAGATCACTGCTTGGGTTGGGCTGGGTATCGGTCAGTGGGCGGTGAGCAATTGCATTGTACATCACTTGTGTTTATTGGCTTTTATTTCCCTTTCCCCTTTATTTTTATATTCTCTTCCCTTGTTATTTCCCTTATCATTATTATTATTGGTGCTAGCAGCAGTGGTTTGTGTTATACCTTAGTTACTGGACTGTTCTTATCTCAACCCTTGGGAGCTACACTCTTTTGATTCTCCTCCCCATCCGTCTGGGAGCGGGGTGGGGAGAAGAAGAGAGGGAATGAGCTACTGGCTACATGGTTCTGAGTTACTGACTGGGCTTAAACCACTACACAGTGTTACCAACTACATATAAAGAAAGGAGCAGTGCGTATGTAGGAGCAGTCATCATCCAGCTGAAGTGTGCAAGAATTATAAGACCATATTTCAAAACTTTGTCACCTTGGAATGATAGCATGGATCTGCTAGACAAAATACAAGGGTGGTTTGACTTCTGATCCAGCACCTGTTGTACGCATAGATGCACTCTAAGGCAAGTAATTTAAATCCAGATATCAGAAAGTGCTTTGACAATAATACAAAAGGATATTTCTAACTCGCCCTGCCTCCCCTCTCCCACTGCTGTCAATTGTTTTATGTCCTTTGAAAATCTGCCCCAGTCTTGGAACTGCAGCAGTAGTGAGCTTCTGAAATACAATTCTTAGTTTATTATTGGCAAACCAGGTTACATAATCCTTCTAAAATCCCTTCTGAAAGGGATTTTCTCAGGGCAGATCAGATAATGCTGCGGAGTTTCATAAGTATTTCAAACATAAATCTTCATTTTTATTTTTCATGGTACCTTAGCTTTGGGAGGATGATTCATAGAAAACTTCATTTTCTTCTGCAGAATATTTAGGATGATGAAGGTTAAAGTGTGGCAGACAGAAATCCTGCACAAATGGGGATGTTTTACTGGAACTCAACTCAATTGGTTGTTATTTTAAAATCTAATTAAGGCTAGCAATGATGCTGGGACCTGAAAGGTCTCGAGTTCTGGTAGATTTCCTGCTGCCTCTTTCTTGTGGTCTGTTGCCCCAGTTGAAGGTAATGAGTAGGACTGGCACATTAGTGAAAGGGAACTGGCACGGTTAAAGGGGTTTTCTTTTACCATGCCCTGTGGCTGTGACAGAAGTTCAGGCTTCCACTTGGAGTTTTCCAAATTCCCAGCAACTAGCCTTCCTTTGTGGACTGCTGTTAAACTTGCTTTCTGACAACTATCAGAGCACTGCGTTAGTTGTTGGGTTGGGATTTTTTAATTATTTTTAGTTTTTATTGGGAATGGAAATCTTCTGAAACTGAACTCATGAGGGAAGGACCTCAGGAAAAGGAGAAATGGCAGACTCGTTAAAGCTAGGGAGGGTGTTCCACAGACTAAGGTTTCTGAAGAATTTCTGCCAATTAAAACAAGACAGTGAAACAAAATATCTTTAATAATAGGACCAGAATAGAGAACTTGCAGCTTGCAAAAGTTTCTCATGTGGTACAATGTTAGGTTATAGAATTTACTCTGTATTAATGCAACAAATCAATGGCACAAAATTGAATGTAGGGGTGTGTCAGCTGTGAAAACCAAAGGGAGAGGATTCATATCCAAACGCTCCCTACTCCCTGCCTTGAGATTTGGAAGTCATGGCTTTCACATGGGAGATTTTTACTGAAAGGAAGAAAAAAACCCATGAAAACCCAAATACTTAACGCAGAAACATTCAGGTTTACGTTTGCTTTGCAAATCCCTTGAGGGTAGTTAATCTGTAGTAAGATCTTGCAGCAGAGGGTGGGACAACCCTATACCTTCCCATTTGGTATTTCCTTTGTTATTTGATATGGAAGCCTAATTCATGCAGAATCATTTATAACATAAGACTGTGGAGATTTTCTGGATGGCTTTATAGACTAAACTTGTTCCTAGCTCTGGTTTGCAAAGTAGAAAAGCAAATTAGATTGTCAATTGAAAATTGCTTAGAAATAAGAAAAGTATTTGCAGAGTACATGCATAGTTCTCTGTGCATAATGTAATTGAATGTACTTGCCACAGATAAAATATGAACAGCCACAAAATTTATTTCTGTACAGTAGGTTTGAAAGGCAGCAACTGTATGGGGCTCAGTTAAACAGTCACTTTATCTATGAGTGGGCTGTTTGAAATGGGTTTAGTTTAGTTTCAGTTTACACGTCAAGGAAAATGTTCACTACTGGCGCAATCTACATCATTCTTGTATTTTCAAGATCTTGCCAGTTTACTTGGAAAAGACCTCCTTAGCTATCAAATCTGGTTTGCTGAGAAGGTAGATTCATACTTTGCTTGTTAAAAAAAATAACTTGTCAAAAGTTGAGTCACTTTCTTAGTTTTCTGGAGATTCCATTTCAATAAAGCTTTTCGCTTCTATTTGAACTTCTTGGAAAGCAACCAACTCACTGATAGGAAAAAATGTTTTTCAATACAGTATCTGTGGAGTAACTATAACATGATAACATGTTTCACACAACCAGTGTTCTTCAGTGCGAGTAAGTAAAGAGTAGTTTGCAAGAAATTGTACATTCAGTCACTGGTCTCTCTATCTTGAGAAGATGAATGGCTGCATTGGTTCATCCCATTATTAATAGGGTTGCTGTCATTTCATCTGCTGTTCTGTTGTTGAACTACTGGATGTGCACCCTTACATTGTTACCAATGGGAGACAAATCAAGCTGTGATTTGTTACCAGTTCTTGGAATAATTCTTACTTTTATTCAATAATATCTTAAAAAATGTTCCATTAAAGAGTTACCTTCATTCACAAGGAATGTACTTTCCTCTGCAGAAAGAATACACAGTTTCTTTTAACTAATTGCATTGTATGTTAGAAATCAAATCTGAAATATCAATCTAATACATCTTTTTCTCGCATATACTTCATACTTACTGGTGGTTTTCTTTATGTAATATAATTCTAATTGATTAAATTTAATTATATACATATCGTTCAGTAAGCTGCACATGGATTTTTCTTTATTTTAATGGTCTGGACATGAAATGCCAAACGCATTTTAAAAGAAAAAGGGATTATTAAGAAACAATTAAGCAACAAAACCCCAGTCTAATACAAGAAATTGTTTTTTTCTGTGGCACGCTTCTGTTTTTCAAATGTTGATAGTTTGATGTTGCCCAGAACTGTAGAATATCGGATGCTTTCCCACTGAAGTAGATGGATGACAAATGGAATTTATCCTGCATGATTTATGGATAACATGCTTACTATCTCCGAATGTGTGACATAAGAACCTGCATATCATTATTTATTAACAGCTTTCAGAATTTAACAGTGAAAAGTTGAGATGGTGAATGTTAGTTACCAGGAAATCATATCATTAGAAAGCAACACTGAATTCACATAAACTTCTACAGCCACCTCTTCTGCTAAAAATGATTAACAACTTACATTTGAACTGGTTGTGCAATAATTTGTGGTAGTTAAGGGTTACTTGCTGAGGATTTACCCCAGTCTTTCGAAACCACCTGTCAAAAAATGTCATATTATTTACTTTTATGAGCTCTCATACTCTGTAAACTCAGTATATGGAAAAGATCCAGGATGCACTATGCAGTGACATAGTCCCCAGTCTTCTCAGCCTCATCCTTTTAAAAACCATAAGAGTTGACCTGAATGACAGTTTGAATGTCAGACGAGAAACTCATAGAACTGAAATATGACTGCTGCCTGAAAAGTTGCTTACTGGAATTATTCCTCCTCATCTCTGTTAATCAGTACACAAAAAGACGAATAAAATGAAAACTGAAAGAATTTACAGACAGGAAAAAGGAAGGAAAAGTAAGAAAGCTAATAAAAAGCTGAAAAAAATTGGTTTTTTCCTTTCCTAATCTTTCCGTTTCTTTTATTTGTGACTGTAAAGGACAGGTACTACTTGTAGTGTATTCAGAAGCATGAAACTGTAAGATAATTTGCTATAGCTCACATAAAAGTAGTAATTATTGACTTTGCATAAATTAATTTACTTTTTGTAATCATTGCTTCTCATTTCATTGTGCAATGCGGATGCAGTAGTGAACGTGTTCTGTCTCTTGCTCCCCAGTGTTCTGCAGAATGTGGTGACGGAGTCCGTACGCGTTCAGTGGTTTGCATGACAAACCATGTCAGCAGTTTGCCTCTGGAAGGCTGTGGCAATAACAGACCTTCTGAAACAACTCCCTGTAATAATGGACCCTGTGCTGGTAAAGTGGAGTGGTTTGCTGGGGGCTGGACACAGGTGAGCATTAACACAGGTTTGTTTTCTGCTGCTATCTTAATTTAAAGAATGCTTCTGTGCAGTGAAGATGTGTGTGTATTTCTGCACCTCCACAATATTCATGTATTTCCTTTCTGTATTTTTCTGAGTTGATATTCAGTACTTTTCAGCAGCACCTCCTGGGTTTTTTCTTTGATGAAAATAAGATTTTATTCTTCTCTTCCTCTATATCTTCATTTTTATTTCTCATCTACTGACCCAGTGTGTTTATAAAATGAAAGATAACAGCAAGCTGCTTAGCCTATTCAGATGAACACTAGAGCAAGAGATTTGCACTTTTCAAAGTAGAACCTTTGTGATCATGCATACCTACAGGACTGCCTGTCTGTCTGTCTATCTATCTGTCTATCTATCTATCTATCTTTTGATCAATCTAGAGAACTTCCAAAATTTAAATAAGACAAAAAGCAATGACGAAACCAAAAGTTACCTTCAGTATTGTTGTACTGAAATTCATAATAGGTAAAAAGAACAAAATTTGGTTAGTGCCAGTATCCTGATGCTCTTTTCTCGAGATAAATTCTTCCCTTGATCCACATCTAGTAGTCCTTCTCATTCTAAATGAACATCTCAGCTGTCAGGAAGAAAGGCATTTCAGAAGCTGCCAGGGAAAAGTCTCTCAGCTGTGCTGTTAGCTTACTGCATTTCATTCTCCAGGATCCTTCCAGGTAATAAGGAATTGGAAATTAAACTGGTGCAGCTGAGATAGAGATTACAGGGATACTGCTATGCTAACACTTTCAAGTGTAAATGATAATTACTTGTATAAGAGTAGTAACAAATTCAGATTTAAAACATACTTAGCTGCAGTTTTAATAACAGATAAAATCTGGAACTTTTTACTTACAGCATTCATGTAAGGTCATATTCGCCTTCACATTCTGATCCGAATATGAGAGTTTCTGTCATAGAATCATAGAATCAACTAGTTTGGAAATGACCTTTAAGATCATCAAGTCCAAGCATTACCTCAGGACTGCCAAGTCCACCACTAAACCATGTCAGTAAGGGCCTCATCTGCACAGTTTTTGAACACTTCCAGGGATGGTGACTGCCACTGCCCTGGGCAGCCTGTTCCAATGCCTGAGTACCCTCTCTGTGAAGAGATTTTTCCTGGTATCCAGTCTAAACCTCCCCTGATGCAGCTTAAGGCCATTTCCTCTCGTCCTATCTCTTGTTACATGGGAGAAGAGACCAACCCCCACCTCACTACAGCCTCCTTTTAGGCAGAGCTATAAGGGTCCCTCCTGAGTCTTCTCTACTCCAGACTAACCCCACCCCCCAGCTTCCTCAGGTGTTCCTTGTAAGACTTATTCCAGCACCTCAATGTCTTTCTTGTAGTGAGGGGCCCAGAACTGAACAAACTGTCGTTTACAATAGCCCCTTTTTTTAAGCTGACTTACCTTTCTTTACATGAGTTTGAATTGTTTGATGCATACCACGGGTACAAAGTCTTTGCTGTATGTTATCTGAAACAAGTATCTGAAAACATCTACTCTACCAGCCAGATCCTGACTTCTAACTACCAAAATGAAAGCAGACAGTCTGAAAAGGACAGGTACTGTATAAGACCAGAGCAGGAGGGAGCATTGGTGGATGACCTTCCGTATTCTGCTTCTCTAGAGCTAAGGCTGAATGTTAAGATACTGTCTTTTGGAGGAATTATTAAAAGAGAGCAGTGACATTAAAACATTAAAGGAGATGTTCAGTGTTAAAGGAAGTGCAGTTATGTTATTTCCTGTAGTATTTATTTGGTGAGGTCATCTCAGGGTTTTTCACTCAGCTCAAGGTTTTTGTGGGTATCTGGTAAAAGGGTCATAAGTTCCAACTGAAGTATAAACAAAATCCCCACTTTTAATAACATTTGATTAGTTTAGGCTAGAAAAAGCCATTAAAAATTATAGTCCTTTATGCAATGTAGAAACCAGTATGTTGCTGAAAGCATCTTCAAAAACCTTTTTTGCAAGTGCCAGGAACAGTATTATGTATTTAACCTTTAAATGGGCAATAGGAGTCCACCTGAGTCAAGCTTGCTTTTCAGAAATGCAGCCAACACTGCAACACATAGATACTTGCAAATATGCAAGGAACACCCTGGTAGATCAAGGCATTTTCTAAAAACCACACAGAATGTGGGGATTTGTAAAGCTGCAAAACTGAGCTCCGGCTTTCTAACTCTCAGCGCAGTGCATTTAATTCTACTTCAGCAAGAAGCAGTAACAGTGTTTCTGGAGAAAATAAGTTATGCTTCTCTTTCTGTTAGAAAAAATAAATACCAGTTTCTTCTTGTAGCTACAGGTAAAACTACACTTACAGGTTTCTCCAATTAGAGTTTTGTGTCTTCTTCATAAAAATAATTAAAAGCATGTTTTGAGTCTGTGGTACCATGTGGAATAAAGATCCACAGAAGTACAGTTTTAACCTCTGCAACAATGAAAAGTAAATAAGTAATACCTGACACACCTACAGTCAGGAATCACTTGATGAATTTAGTCATTACTATATCCTTCAGCATTTGTTTGTCCTGGTTCCTAATTGGCACTGCTGGCTACTGTGTTAGTACTACATACAAATAATAATAATAACCCAAGGTTACTCTGGTAACTTCTTACTCTAGTTAGAAGCTACTCTTCTTGTAGCTGAGTGGTTCCGCTTCCGAGAGATAAAACCCCTACTGCCAGAACTTAAGTAATACTTTACCCTTTCCCTTTCTATTCAAGTCATCTATATGCCAATGATGGAAGGAAAGATACGGTTAAGTCCATTTTACTGAGGAAAGAACATATAATAAGGAAATGGATTTTGGATGTTAGTGTGACCAAGAATGGGGAATAAACAACAACTTTACAAATTCTCCTGTTGGAATATTAATTTAAAATGCAAGTTTTAATGTGTGTGTGTTTTAATGTGTGTGTGTTACTTTATTTCAGAAACTGATAATGTGGAGAAACATTACTCTGGAAACAAGTTGGAGGATGTAAGTAGAATAACAAATGCCACCACTTTTTTTCCTTCTCTGATACAGTGCTCTACAGAATGTGGCAGTGGAACTCAACAGAGAGAAGTTGTTTGTGTTAGGAAAACTGAAGGTGCTTTTGATGTTTTGAACCCCTATGAATGTTCATATTTGGAAAAACCTCCCAGCCAGCAATCCTGCTACCTCAAACCATGTGGATCTAAGTGGTTTCATACAGAATGGAGCACAGTAAGTCTGTCAGTGCTTTTCTAATTCTAGTTTTGTTTGATACAGCTTTTTCCATGTATATTAAAAGGGTATGCCATTTGGATAAAACTGTTGATCATGGAATTGTCTTAATCTTGCACAGGAAGGATACTAAAAAGAAAGCATACTCTTCGGCAGCCAGTGAAGCTTAGGAAAGTTAGAAAATATCTTGAGCACAAGGAGACACTGATCTTTTCATTACTGATCTCTTCTTCCAAGAATCTTCCTGCTTTATAAAGTTGGTTTGCTCCTTAATGAGACTAGTGCACTAAGAAGTTCTTTTCAGAACTTTAGTTTCATTAAAATTAAAGAACATTTAATAAAAGAATGAGGTATGTATTCAGTTTTTAAAGTCCTTTTACCATAATATTTTGCTGTAAACTCTCACTGTACTACTTAGAATTTCATTGAGAGAAAACTTACTGTAACGCCTCATGTATCTCCAGTTTCCCCTGGAAGTGGATCAGCTACGTTTGCAAGTGCCATAAAATCCTGTGGTTGGATTTTTGCCCCCCAAAAAATCAACATTTTTCTCTTAAATGAAAATCAGGAAGTCCATTGTCATCTTAGAATGAAAAATGGTGCGAAAACCAGCAGAACAGCTGGTTCAAAGCCTCTGTATTAGGTTTTGAAACTGTCCAGTTCATATCTTCAGCAGACTTTTCATATGACCTAGGATAAATAGCGTGGTCTCTCAGTCATGGAGATTAAATGGCTGGATAACACAGAATGCTGGGGCTTGTGTATAGTGTTTTGTATGTAACATCTAAATTCTGTCTTCATTCTATTTGAAGTGCTTAAGATCTCTACAAACCTGAACTGTAGTTCTTATTGCGATGTGGGATAATTACTCTATACAGGCATGTAACAAGAGTAATTATATAAAAAACCTGCTAGCATTCAGTTACTGCCACCACAGGGGTAAGTCTTTTCTAAAGCAGAGACAGGTTGTACTTAAAGATGAAAGAGCAATTAAAGAATATATTATTGAGAGCATTTTAGTTAGTTTGGTACACTAACTGATTTTATGATAGTGATTAGTTGGTTTTGTAATGTTAGGAAACTAAATAATTATGCCAAAAAGGTCAGAAAGAAAACATTCTTACTAGTTTGGGTCTACTGAGGTTTTAATCACTATAAATGACCCAGGTTTAATTGAGTTTGTGAGCATTTAGGTCAAACTGGACAGTGAGCCAAATCTTAAAGACCTCAATCAGGCAAAATTCTTGAAATCAGTAGGGGATTTGTTTCAGTATGGGCAGAAATGTGTAATAATTGGCTTTAAAAATGCCAAGTCGAGAAAGTACAGAAGTCCCTGGCTGCAGAAGCACAGAAGTATTTTCTTTAGAAATTCAAATAAACTGAATTCCTCTGAATATACTACCACCAATAATAATAATAATGACAAGACAAATACAAGGGAAAAGGATGCAACCGCTCACCGCCCGACCGAGCTGAGAGAGAGAGAGAGAGAGAGCCATTTCCGGGTTCCTGCCCCCAGTATTTTAGCATGTTTCTTCCTGTCCCTGCCAATTAACATTTCTGTTGGTTGTTTGTTTTAAGTATACCCTTACTGCTAAAACTTTCTGTTCTTTATTTCAGTCTACATATGCACATCTTCATTATCTGATAATGCTATTGCTACATGTACAGATGAAAGTTATTAATTTTATATGCTTGTCCTTGAGGACTTCCATTGCTGCAACCACCCCCACAGGGCATTCGCCACCATCCATGAGTCAGTATAGAGATAAAGTACTGAGATAAATATACTGAGCCATAATGCTCAGTAAAATTGTTGTGCTGCAAGAAGTGAAAAATAATTAAGTGCTAGAAAAGAGGCAATGAAGATTATTCCTGATTCTGTATAAATGGAGGCAAAAGGGCAGTGGAGGGCATTACAGTCAAGTAGTAAAGTTCAGTTCAGCAAGTTCTTAAAGTAAGAAATGTGAACACTGTGGAAAAAGTAGATTTGAGACATGTATAAATAACCAGAGCAGAACAAGGCTAATAAGAGAAGCAAGTAGCTAAGTAATTCAGAAAGGGAATACTTTAGCATGCTTTCAGTTGCTCAGTGTCTATCATATTTACTGGTCTGGTTGTTGCCCCGTGGTCATTCGTGGTTTTTAACCTTTAATAAAATTGCATCCTGTATGTTAAGGGCTACATATTTAGAAAGAAAAAAAAACCCAAGCCACCGGAAGTGGTGAAGTTGATAAAAGGCTACAGTGATACCTGGGTCTGGCTTCAAGGTTCCCAGTTTTTTCTTTCTGTATTTATGTATCTCATATGGCCTTCGTGAACTTCAGCTTTTGTATTTCAGTGTTCCAAATCCTGTGAAGGAGGATTTCGGGTTCGAGAGGTACGATGTCTGTCAGATGACATGATAGCCAGTACTCAGTGTGATCCACAGCTTAAACCTGAAGAAAAAGAACCATGTAACACCCAAGATTGTATCCCTGAAGTAGGTAAGGAAGAGGAAACTTCTGGCTTAAATATGGAACTCCATCTAGTGGAGAAAATATTTAATAGTCTTGCAGAGGTGTTGGAGTATATTTTCTTCAAGTTCAGGGCTTTATTTTTGCATAAAATACAGATCTTTTCTATAGTGTAAAAGCAGGCTTTAATTTCCAATTAAAAACTTTTTTCTTGTGATGTGTAAGAAACTGGCTTACAGTTGAAGTTGCTGAGAGTGTGAGAAATCTGCTTCTGTGAAAATAGAGGGTGTTTTTGTGCTGCCTCCTTGCATTCTCAAACGTTTCTCTTGGCAGAGTCTTTAAAACACAAAACGGATTGTGTATGATATGCTGTATTTTGTAACAGTATATTTTGTAAGGGCAATTAAGCCATTTTATTTTATGCAAGGTAAATGCCCACCTACATATAATTTGGCTTTGGAATTAGTCAACTCATACAGATTTGATTTTAATACTAACAAGGATGACTAGGGAAAGAAAGATGCAAGTGTATAGAAACACATTGTACAACAGTCTTCAGCTGATAATTATTTAATTTAATAATTTAACTATATTAAAAAAAAGTATACCAAAAACCAGCCACACACACATACACACACACAAACCCCCACAAGAGGATAAATAGGAATAGGTGCTTTTTTTCCACAGTTTTATGTATCTTTGTATTAAATTTAGAAAATCTTGAAGAATCTAACTAATTTGCATTGGTAGCCTATTTTAACCTGACAACGAATGTTTAAATACAGGTGCAAGGGATTTCACATGGTAAAAAATAGGGGGTTGGTTATTTGTTGCTCTAACACTGCTTTTTTTTAGTTTCTTATCTCTTCCTTTTTCTCCACAGATGAGAACTGCAAAGATAAATACTACAATTGCAATGTGGTGGTTCAGGCCCGGCTCTGTGTCTACACCTATTACAAAACAGCCTGTTGTGCATCCTGTACACGTGTGGCAAACAGACAATCTGGGTTTCTAGGACGTAGATAACAAATACTCTTCTACTCAAAGCTGCAATCTCAGTTTTCAGATGGCGCTTGAACAGTGTTACTGTTTGACTACAGCAGGTTTTAGCTTCTTAGAGATGGGGTTTATATTGCTGAGTACATCAAGACTATGGTTAAATTTCACAGCCTTTCAGTTACAGTTATTGTGCAATTATATTTTTTTTAAATGTTTTAAACCCACAATCTTTTTAAAGCATTAATTTTTAATGATACTATTCTTTGCACCTGCTCATCAGATAACTAATTATTTAAAGAATATACCAGCCTTAGTATTGTGAAATTAATGAAAACTAGATCAGTCACAGGCAATTACTGAAGATATTTGACCAGTATGGATACAGCTGCTGCATTATTTTCTGAGTGCTTACTCTTACTTCGTATTTTGGACTGCCTTAAATTAGGTGACTAAATCAGTGAAAAATGCACATGAGAAAAACTACTTCACAAAGAACCAGACCCTTGAAGATCCATTTACCATCAGTTTCTTAGAACTCTAACATATATTTTTAATTACTTTGGTCCATTCATAATAGAGTCACTGTTAAGCTCTCTCAGTTGTACTTTTAAGTAACTTCCTGTCCTCAGGCAGCAAATATATATACACACTTGACTGCCAAAAAAGTGCCTTCATATTTAATTCATAAATTCTTGAAGTTCTACTTTTCTAATTTTGCATGGATTTTAAAATACATTACCTACCAGAGTGCCTCTAGATCCTTTAAGTCTTTAACAACTGCAGCTGTCATTGAGACAGATTAACCAGAATGTTGAAGAGCCTTTCTGCTATAAAAAGGGTAATTGTTTCATTGGGCAAGGTCTTCTTCCTGTAGAACAGTTATTTCAGTGAACTGGTATCTTGCCTAATGTCTTGTCTCTGCACTATTGCTTAACAACTACCATACCAAAGTACTTTGGCCAAACCTAGTCTGGATATGTCACCAGTTTCTGAAACCACCACCAAAGGATGCAGGCCTCTGTGCTTTATAGTAGTCTGTTACTTTTGGTACCAGGCAGCTGAATGTCTGTAAAAAGCAGATCTTAGCTACTGACATTCTTCATATTTTGATCAGTTATTACAACATACTTGTCTTTTTTTAGTAAGTGTTTCATCCTGCAGATCTACTCCTGTCACTCCTTTTCTACTACTTAAGCATGGCTCCAGACTTAGAGCTGAATTGGTGATTTTTCAATTCTGCATTTACAGTAGTCAGCCTTAGGACTTGCTAAAAGCGAACTGAATGTGCTGTTTTGCATTATCTGCACATTCTCTGTACCTGAGAGGTCTTTCAAATGAGTAAATAAGGCTGAAGGATAAGCCAAACTGCTCTGCATATTCACCTTTTTATTACAGCATATTGCTTGTAAATTGGTGGTAACCCAGCTGTGCATCTATTTCTAACGCGCCTATTGCCTGAGTTCAAAAAACATTTTAATATTCTATGCTAAGTCAGTCCCAGTGATATGACACAACAGTGATTAAGTGACCTGCTGCTGCTGAAGAGCCATGTTTGAGCCTCACTGTGTATTCTTTTCTTCTTACTGACTTGGTGGAGAGGATGTAGAAGACGGAATAGAGACAGACCTTAGATTTTTTTTATTTGGTCACTGGTGAAACATATATTTTGGACATGATGAACTACTATTGTTTGAATGAGTGAAATGAAGAAGTGTTTCCTCCAAATTGATAGTTACTCTTTGTGACTTTAAACCAATAATGTCTGTTTCTGTACCCCTTGATCTGGCTTTTTCACTGTAACTAATTGATATAAAAGCTGTTATAAACAGAAATTAGAATTAGAAAACCTTTAATTTCATGAATCATTCACAATCAAATTCCCTTGTATTATAAAGGTTTATATATGAAAATAACATACAGGTTTGTGATCATTTCATATTCCCTAGATTCTTGACCAAAGAATAATACAGAGAAAGTACAGCATAAACAACTCTGGAATCCAGTGTTTGTAAATACAGATTTTCATCTGCATATCTCGTTGCAGCAAATCTTGACATACAGTATGTAAATCTTGATGTTATCTCTTTTGTCCCAAGGAAGTGTATTGTGCCAGCTTGAGGGAAATACCTGTCCCATAAAAAGGCTTTCTGAAAACCTCAAGGTAAATGAAATGCAGAGAGGAAATCAGGTTTGCAGTTAGTTCACGGAACATGATCTGCTTGCACACACTTTTGGCTAAGGGACAGCGACTCAGAACACAAACAGGTGATCCTGGTCTTTTATACAATACGGTATTTTGCTCTGAAATTAGCCATTAGGTTATTTTACAAAGGTGATTATCTTGTAGGCTCCATTAAGGTGCCACTAAAGTAAACAGAGTTCATGGGAGCTAAGTATCAAAGAATATATACATACACAATCACCGTAATCCTGTATTACATCTAATGTATACAGCCTTGTGAATTGAATGCAGTGAGTTATGGTTGTACAAACTGTACTTTCTAGTAAAGGGACAATTTTCAGATGTATCAGATAAAACAAAAATAAGATTGTGTCACCTAATTAAACATCGGAGAATAAGGAAACTGCAGAATGTTGCAGAACTTAATCATTTATCATCTCTTCTTGTGTGTCAGCATAATCAAAGTAGTTGTTCCTTCTAAATGAACTAATAAATCTTTCTTTTCAGCACTTCTATGTAGTAATATACTATGTACAAAGTAAGTGCTACATAAGATTTCACCATCACACAAAGTGCACTTTTGAAAATGTTGCTATAGCAACTGTTTATTTTAATAGAGCAGTGCACCAAGTTGGGATGATGCCTGCAGAGGGCCTGATTTTACTTTCATTGTAAATCAGAGGTGGACTTAATGAATGCAGTAAGTAGACTTACAGCAGATGTAAAACCAGTGTAAGTAAGGGATGATGGAGGCTTTTGAGCCTGAAAGCTTTAATTTCTTTTTCTGACATTTTAACACCATCAAAATCCCACAGAATGGTGGAAAAAAATGCTTCCTTGCCTTGAAGATTTTCACCTTATACAATCCAGTAACACCAGAGTAAGTGTAGGAAGACTGCTGTAAATTGTTGATTTAAGGAGTCTAAGTAGTTTAACTACTTATAGGGGTAAAATCCGCATACAGTTTTCATGTCTTTCAGACATGCAGCTGACCAAAATCAGCTCCATCCAGAGCAGGCTCTGTGTTCCAGAGCACTCTTTCTGGAATTAAGGACTGCTGGTACAGTTGTTTATCAAGTTATCAAGGGTCCATCAGGGTTTGCTAGCTCCTGCACAATGTCAGGTCCAAACATACATAGGCAGAATTGCTTGTGTATAGGAATTGGATGCCAAGTTTTGAGAGCTGTTACTAGCAGAACTGAATTCCCGGAGTTCTCCCTTCTGACTAGCTGAGGAAACTGAAGATGATGGTGTGGAAGCATGAGAGGCTGCTCCTGTGGGAATGACCCTTTGTCTGACATGGCCAGCAATGAGACAGAGTTAGTATCTGCTTTAGTGTCTGACCTTCAGTCCCCACGGTTCTCAATTAGGGACAAGCTTGTTAGCAGGCAGTTGAGTGCTGGGGAGAGCACTGCAGGAGACATGTTCTTGGAAGCCTGCTAGCCTGGAAGTGCAGCTATAGTGTATGCCCAGTGATGTGATGCAGGACTACCTCAGTATCTCTGCACAGGGAACTAGTATCTTCCTCATTACACACATAATCTATTTTCTTCCCCCCTCCCCCAATACTTCAGCAAATGGAGAACTTTCCATATGAATAAAGCAGTGCTTAATGTTATTGGTTAAATCCCAGTTTTATGATAGTGTGGTGCAGTTCAGAGTTTGGTCCTTTTATACAGAAGGAAACCTAATGTGTCACAGAGGATGTTAGGTTATTTGTTCATAAACTTGATAAAAGTGGTCAGTATAGCCCTGCGAAATTCATAGAGCAGAAGACCACAAAGGGCAGCAGTACTGTCAGGACCTTGCTACTTACTTACTTTGCTTATGTCAGAGTCCTAGAAGGTGCCACTGAAGGAGGTAGATGCTGGAAACAGCTTATGGCTAGAAAAGGGGAGGTTATGCCTTCCTGAAGGAAATACTTTGCTTCTACTCTTTGTATCTATGCCACCGTAAGTAGTAAAATGTGCTTTCCAGGGCTTTGCTTTTCTTCATCCTCATCCCAACTTGTCTCCCTTTAACACCCACAAGTGTTCTCCCCTTCCTCTCATCTCACTTCCATCCCTTTGTCCCTTGGGTAACAATATTTGATTTTGCCAGAATTACCAAACTGGCCATTTGGTTGATACGAATCCGTGCTAGAACTAGGCCCAGCTATTTAAAAGAACTATATTCCTGCCAGTCCAGTGATCAGTTTGGTTTTGTGGTTGTTTTTTTTTTTGTGTATGTGTCCATGCTGGCTAGTTTTAAATGCACATTATTAAAGTACCTACTGAATTCATTTCTGTGCAATGAACCTGTGATTCCACAGCTATTGAATTATGTAGTGGCTCTTCATATAAACATTTGTTGCATAAAAAAATGAGAATTATTGTCTCCACAAAGGAAAAACTGGGTGTCTGCGTGGTTTTCTTGAGACTTACACTTAGTGTCTCTGTCTTTGTAAGAACTGTTTTGTGTATCAAGCAGGTAATGTGCATGTCTGTAATTGGAACACATAAAACATGAAAATTTGAGCACAGAAAGTAAACTTCCTTTATTCCTAAGGTACAGAATATGTTTGTAGGGGATACTTGAGCTGTTTATTTAGAAAATGGAGTAAAATAATTATTTCTAGATCAGAAATGAAAAATCACCCACTATGCATTTTCAGTATATTTTCAAGCAAACTTCTCATCATTGTAGTATCTCAGTATTGTTGGCGACATTCAGACGTGGTGAAAGGGAGAGAATTCCATTTAAGGGAACTCACACCAGACCTGAACTCAGCTCTGCTTCTCAGCTTTTAGCAACCAGAAATTCTGAAGAATGTGAGTTCCCCATCTTCTGTACCCCGTTTACTATAACGGGTTATAGATAACTATATCTGGAGAGGAGAGGAGCTTAATTTTGAGCAATCATTGACTTTCCAGCAACAGCTGTCATTGCTGCTTGCCCTGGATTGTTTTGTCCGTGCTGTGTTTGGTCTCTCGAGACCAGTGGTCTTCACAGGAGTTGGGTACATACAAACTTTTGAAGTCCCATCATAGTCACTCAGGATCTACATAGAGGATCAGGAAGGATTAGAGACAAAAGAAACCCTAACTTTTTTAATATGTATAAAATTTTCTACTTGACCCTCATAATTGATTTTGGCAGAAGGATATACTTTATTATAACTTATTTTGTTATTTGTAAATACAAGATGTCTATGGGAAATATGTAATTCTGAGCTGTGTCTATGGAACAAGCCACTGCACCAAAATATTTCAAATATTTAGAATAGGCAGATTTTTTTATTAAAAGGGACCTAATATGTATTTATTGACATATATTCAAATTTTGCCCAGCTTTTTCATTTTACTAACCCAGCTTTTTAGGGAATTTTATAGTACAGGTATTACATATATATTTTTGTATATATGTCATACTGTAAATCCATAATACAATTTTCTAAACTTTCTTATTAGCCAGTTCCTTGAGTGAATTAAAGGGGGAGAATATAGGCAAATTGTTTTCTGACTCGTTCAGGAATATGTGTCCATGTCAATGCACCTGAACCAGAACTGTACAGCATCCTTTCCATATTGTATACATTTTCTCTTTGATGAAAAATGTTAACTATTTTTATGACTAATTTATTTTTTATTATTGTGAAAAATAAAGTAATTCAAGATGAATTTGTGACACGCTATTTTTTTTACTTCATTTGTTCTTCCAGGGCTTCTTCAGAATTAAGTACAAGTATCAACAAGGGATACACACTAAGGAAATCCTCACTCAAATTTAGAAGTGGACAAAATATAACCATGTTGCAAAAGGCTGCATACCCTGTGCTGCAGCCTTGCGCAAGTGATAGCAGCATCCTGACAGGCTGCCCCTGAGACACTTCTGTCTGGTACCCACTGGGAAGGCAGCTATTTCCTGGTGGTCCATGCCCTGTTCATGTCCTCAGCAGATTTGCTCCTGATGTATTCTCACCTTTCCATGTGCAGGACAAGGCTCCAACACGGGTGCGGTCTGTTTTCAGGAGGCTGGATACAGCCGCTTCCTGGAGCAGCAGGGCCTGCTGTGCCAGGGCTGAGCTGGTGTTCTGAGGTTTGGATCTCGCAGTTCTTTGTAACTGCATCTGGTTTTCAGTCGCTGCTTTACCAGTGGAAAATCAGCAACGTGACAGCAAAATAACCTAGTTGCGTGCTCAGCTGTGCTCATACCACAGAACACTGTGGCTGCATGCCGCAGAACACATCCCGGTGCTGAGAGAGCACTCACTCTACGGGTGGAATTGCTGCTGGCAGCTGGTGAAGGACTTTTTCCTCACTCTAGCATAACCAGACCAGCACTACAGTTACATTTCATTGTAATTTCACTATAAATAAGTGAAATTCCAAGGCAGAAAAACAGTACCTAAACCTTTCCGGAGATGCTGCTATTTGCCCTTTGCCGGTACGAGACATTCCGTGCAACTCCACACACAGCCACCTGGACCCTGCGTTTACCGCGGCACTCCGCCACTACGAGCGCCACGCTCCCACGTGCCATGGCGCCTGCGCGCGGAGGTGGGGGGGGAGGGAAGGGAAGAGGCGGGGCTGTGGGCACGCGGCGCGCTTCGCGCCTTTGGCGCCTGAACGGCGGCTCTGCGGCGCGCGCGTTCCCCGGCGACCGTTGCTATGCGCCCCGCTGAGGGGAGGCTGCCGCGGCTGCTGCCCTGCGCAACGTTCCGCGGGTGTCCGCGGAGGGGCCTGGTCTCTGAGGTGCGGAGCGGCTCCACGCTGCACTGTGAGGAGGAGCGGGACTGGCCTAGGCTGCCCTTCCTGCCCCCAGGGCTTGCTTCCCCTCTGTGTGCGCTCTGCAGAATGGCAAGGTGTGTATCTGTGTTTAATAGGCATTTGGCTTTTAAGAAAAAGTAGAACTTGAGTTATTAAGCCATAGAATTATACAATAATAAAGTCTTTGGTCTTCTTCCATGTGTTCAGGGTAAAATCAGGAGTCTTGTAGCAGATGCAGTAACTTTTTACCTCACATCTTTGTTCAGCAGTGAGGTGGTCACAGCATCTGTGGTGATTTGTCAGAGCCTTCACACCTGAGCAGCATGAGAAGGGTTTCACATGGCATGCCACCTGTTTCAGGCTGCAGACAATGGGTTCATTATTCTCCATGGCTGGTGCCAAGAGTGGACCTGAGTGCAGGCAAATACAGAGGCTGTAGCCAAAGGCACATAAACTGTGTGCAACCCTGGGCTGATAAGTTGTTGAGTGCAGAGTGCTCATTTTTAATGCCTCGATCCACACGTGATCTCTGTGTTCAACTTCGTCAGTTCAGAACATTCCTATGCAAGCAGTCTTATGTAGCTGTAGCTAGCCACATTTAAAGGAAGTGGGACCAAAGCAAACCATTATGGAGAGTTTGTGGATGAAATAAAATCAAAGAGTTGCTTCTAAGAGAACTCAAACCCGTAATTTTGGCTTTCCACGCATGCAAGTTCCAATGAAGAACAAATACACCAAGGTCAGTGCTGCCTTCCAGTCCTGTTTTCAAATACAGCTGGGCTGATCTTAGCATTGATTTCGAATCAGCACCCACCTTAGATATGGTCAGCTTTGGTGTTTTTTTGAGGTGTATGAATGCAGAGAGAGAATGTAGTGTAATACCTATCCAGAAAGAAGTGCAAAGCTCTTCACAGAGTAGCTGAGCTTGAAAGGCACCTCTGGAAGCCATCTACTTCAATGCCCTTGCTCAAAGCAGGGTCAGTAATAGCAAGTTGGCCACGGCCATGCCCAGTCAGGTTTGAATATCATCATCATCCAAAGCTGCTTTCTTATTTTCAGGTGGAATTCACTGTTTATTTGGTTTGTGCCCATTGCCTCATTGCGCACCCCTGAAAAGAGCCTGGTTCTGTTGTCTGTAGTCCTTCCAATCATGTATTTACACACAGAATCGTAATTTTGGCTTGAAACTTCCCTGTAACCTTGTTAAAACCAAACAACAAGACAAAACCAAAAAAACAACAGATATCCCATTTATGCTGTTTAAATCGCTTGTTTAACTGAATTACTTCTCATCAACTATTACTTGTTGCCATATTACAAAACACAGTTTTCTGCAATTATATGTTAAACAGCTCTTTTTTAGTAGATGGGTGCTCAGAAGATTGAAGTGGATCTTTAGATTTTTCTCCTGTTTCAAGACACAAAAGGAGTATTTTTATGTTAGTCTCAAGTTTGACCTTCTTTAGGAGTTGTACTGAAATGCCACTTCTGTTTGTTTTGAGCTGTTTTGTGGTTTCCAAGGTGCATTCTACTTCACTGTATCAGCAGTCAGCCTTTTCCTGAGCAGCAGGTTAGATGCAAGTAAATTATTCTAAGATGTCTCCTTTCGGATCCTGCTACTAAATTTGCTACTGGAAGAAGAGAATGGAAGTTGTGTCCTTGCTCTGCTGGTTTTGACAATTCTGTCCTTACTAACTTGCATTTGTGTGACATGCTGTGAGAGACTTCTATCCAGGGACTAGTTGCTCCTGACTTCTGTGACTTGTTAACACTCGTAAAATGGTAAGCTGATCTTGTCTCCAATAGAGCTTTTTTTCCCCCCACATACATTTCTTAAATAAAGTTGAGAACACTTCTGTTCACCTAAATTAGATGGTTTATATACTAGATTGCTAAGGAAAGTAAGACCTATGTAAAATTGTATTAGGCCTTTGATTCTGTTTCAAGTGCCAGAAGAAAAACAGGCCTATTTACTCAAGTGATTCTATAAAACAAGGATTTTTTCTTTACCAGTGATGTGGAGGCATGGCCCAATTAAGTCTGAGTGATGTTAATGATCCTCATTAAGAACAAATGAATATTCAACATTAATGTTTTTTCCATAGTAGTTTATTAAAGAGGGGAGAAAAATTATGTAGTACAATCCGTTATTGTTATTACTCTTCTATTTCACTGGAAATCTATGTGGTTTTTAGAAATACATGGATTTTTAAAATTTAATGAATGATGTGGAACAGTAAGTGAAAACAAACGCTCAGGAGCTACAGATGGACTTACAACTGTCATCAGTGCCTTCCACTGCTGAATTTGTTCTGAAGGATACTTTTTGCTCTGGAGACTTTTTAACTGGTAGGGACAAATGGTCATTCTTTATTGGAGGAAGCTGAAGGGGAGTGCTCCATAGTTGCTTTCTCTGAACTATGGAGAATATTTAGATTGGAATGTCAGTTGTGTTGTTTTATGCAGTTGAAATGCCTGTGAAGATTTGATTGGAATCTTGAGATCCAAAGCAGAGATTCTGGTACAGAGTTAAAGCAGTTACTGAGTGGAGGAAAGGAAATAAATGCACATAAATGTCTGGCACAGCTTTGGGGACCGTAGATCATTTCTGTTGATCTTTTCTTCATTGCACTTGCCTATTTTATTATGTTTGTTCTTTGTTACTCATTTTTGTTTGGGATAAATTGAAATAAAAGTGAATGTTTGAAGAAGGAAAACTGACTTTCAAAATCCAGTAGGGTGCATCAGGAACCAAAAGTAAATTTATTCTAATATTAAAATAGCTTTCATGCTGCATTCCTACTTAGTCATTGTGAAATTTTGAGTAAGGCATAGAAAAATAAATACTTGAAGTGCACATAATACAGAATTAATGTAATGCACCTGCACTGTAATTGCAATTACCAGGACATATAAATGCAAATGGATCAGAGAAACTTATCAGTAATTGTCAAAAGATCACATTGTGGGCTTTGAATTTAATTGGTGTTCAGCAACTGTAAAATTGTTATTTTGTGCCAGACTATGTCATGGTTTCCCCCCCAGCCAGCAACTCAGCCCCACACAGCCCCTTGCTCACTGCCCCTGCATTGGGATGGGGGAGAGAGTTATAACAGTAAAAGTGAGAATACTCATGGGTTGAGATAAAGACAATTTAATAGGTAAAGCAAAAGCCATGTGCACAAAACTGTGTCCCAACTGTGTCCCCTCCCAACTTCTTGTGCACCCCAGCCAGCTTGCTGGCTGTGTGAGAAGCGGAAGAGGCCTTGACATTCTGTAAGTACTGCTCTGCAATAACTGAAATATCCCTGTGTTATCAACACTGTTCCCACCAAAGCTCCAAAACAGAGCCCCATACCAGCTGCTGTAAAGAAAATTAACTCAATCCCAGCCAAACCCAGCATAAACTGTTATTTGGAATTTGTTATTTGGAACACAAGTAATCTTTCTCCAGTGTGATAGATAAGCCGGAATCTGAAAGTTGTATATATGAACTGTAGCTTTGTGAATTCTTTTGGTAAAAAGGCAAATGATGTAATTCCCCAACATTTCCAATTTGGTTTCTTGCTATACATGTTAAAAACAAACAAACAACAACAAAAAAAAACCCAAACAAATCACCCCACACCTTAGTAGATGTTCTGTGCAACTGTGTGGCTTATAACTACCTGGACCTTAGCATCTTTAGTTCCAATTAATGAATCTTAAGGTAGATGACTGAAATGGCACTGTATCGCAGTTATAGTAATCCAGTTGGATCCTTTTAAGATAGGGAACTGTCTTCATTGAGTAATTATTTTTGCTTTACATTTATATGTATGACCAAGAGATAGCCCTTGAGAGGAAGAGGTAGCAGCCATTTTCAGTATCCTCAGGCTCTGGTAATGGTAAACACATGCAAACAGTTCCTACTTCCCAATTCAAATTACCAGCTGGCTGTTACATTGTCACGTGTCCCTGTCCTGCAAGGCTGAAAGAAAGCGCAAAGTGTGCCAGGAAAAACCAACCATTTCGGTATTGTGTTGTGGTGGAGCTTTGTGAAGGTAACCTTCCTCACTCTGGAGGACTCCTGAAATTGCTAGTAAGAGTCTACAAAAGCATGAATTTGGTGGTTGGAGAGTAAATTGACAAAATACCAAGGGAGCTACAGCCTACTGCAATACCAGCCAGTCTCTGGTCAAAAACATTTCTTTTATGTGAATGGATCTACTGTTACCTGCAAGATAATATCAAAACTACTTGTGTGTTTGCCGTGGGAAGTGCACTAAATTATGTATTCTTTCACTTAGGACATGGCTGGCTGTTGCTTCAGCTTTGCATAGGCCTTGGAAGGGATGTACCTTCTGGCTTCATAGTGAAAAAGGAAGAAACGTTCCAGGGGAAGAAAATGTTACTGGAGCTGAAGATGATGCTTTGGAGCAAGTCTGAGGTATCTTCTGTTGTTTTTCTAAAGGACTGTTTACTTTATTAGCATGTTACTGTTTCTCTGAGAAGCATCCAAAATGCTTCTACTGTGGAGTAATTTGTTTCTACAAGCAGCAGCAATAAGCAAAGAGCTAAAATTATCACATACTGTGTTTCCACCAGTAGGATGTTCTCTTTGAACCAGATTTCCTGCTGTGTGAAAAAAGTCTCTTGGCGGACTTGTTTGTTTTGTGGAGACAATGCTGCCTTTTTTTTTTTTTTCTCCTTTTTTGCAGTTGAAGATTAACTTTTCTTGGAAATGGTTGTTATTGCCTTAAGAGAGTATGCTAAAGTTACAGGCTGAAGAAATAGCAGTAATGTGACTTGCTTAAAAAGACTGTCATACATTCACTAGGTCAGGTGGGCTTTTAACTATGAGTGAATGCTGTTTGGTTGCTGCAGAATAAAGGGAAAGGCAAGTTTGTAAAATCCAGGCCAGCTTAACTGCAGAGAGCACCTGCCTGAAAATCATTTTTGCTTTGTAACTGAACGACCTTGCTTAGCACTGAGTTCTGATTAAGACTGGAGAATAAAATGTCCTAATACTTTATATTTTCATCCTAGAGATTGGTGAGTGGTGTGTTCAGCTACTTAAATGCACAGGTGTTCAGTGTCATGGGTTCAGCAGTAGCAGTCATTTTTTCTCTTTCTTGGTGGCTGGTGCAGCGCTGTGTTTTTGATTTTGGGCCTGGGAGCAGCGCTGAAGACACCAGTGTTTGTAGTTGCTGCTTGGCGGTGTTTTGGTTTGGCCAGGGACGTTTCTGGGCCTCATGCTATGCCGGGAAGGAGGGGAGAGCTGGGAGGAGGCAGAGACAGGGCGCCTGACCCAAACTGACCAAAGAGGTTATTCCATACCACAGCACGTCATGTCCAGGATGGGAAGTTAGGGGGTGGAGACCCAGAAGGTGGGGGGAGTGGACTGGGGGTGCACGGCATGGTCAGGTTTTTGGTACTGGGGGGTTCGCTGCTGGGGGGTGCACTGGCTGGGTCGGGCTTGGTGAGCAGTTGTATTCTCTTTCCTTGTATTTCTCTTGTATTATTACTGGTGGTAGCAGTAGTGATTTGTGTTATACCTTAGTTACTAAACTGTTCTTATCTCAACCTGTGGGAGTTGCATTCATTTAATTCTCCTCCCCATCCCCTGGGACTGGGGGAAGAAAGAGGGGAGTGAGTGAGAGAGTAAAACTTCGTGAGTTATTAGTGAGGGTGAGGCTTAAACCACGACATTCAGTCACTTTTCTGATGTGTTTTGACTCAAAACTGAAGAATTGGGAGCCCATAGCAGCAGTAAACCTTTATGCTATTTCAACAGTGAAGTAGTGAAGGAGAGAAAGATCATACATGCAAATGTTTTACTAACTTTTTCACAGCTGTTAGTAGAGCACCCTGGAAAAACATGTTTATTTGAAAGATTGCTTTCAATTTAAGGAGAGAGATATTCTGTGCATACTTCACATTCTAACACTTAAAACACTGTGTCCATTTTTAATTGTGGTCTTGCTGTAGTAATTTGACACATAATACTTTTAATTAAAGATGTCATTATTGCATGAGCTACTGTTTTTCATTAAAACATCTTTTTTTATGTTAAACTGTAATAATTTGATTCCCTTTTCCCCTTCCCCCCCAAAAAAGAAAAAAAAAAAGAAAGGCATTGGGCATAATCTTCTTTAGCATACAAAAGCGTACAAAAAATGCCTGAATTCCCTTATCTTTTCTTGATGTAAATTGAAAAATTATGCTGTTGTACCAGATGAGTAAGTACAGCCTGTGGGACTTGGGTGCAGAGCATAAAATATGTTTTATGTTATTAACAGAAGTAAAGAATGAGGGCAACAGATAATATGTTTGTGGAAGACGTGCAAATAGGGGATCAGCTTCTTAAGTTTTTAATTCCTATGGATGTATACTTACATGAATACACATTTGATTTCCATGTTTTATGCAAGCACTTCTAAGGGCAAGAATAGAAATCCAAATTGTGACTTGTAACTGTAATCTGAAATCAGTAGAATGAAATAAAATAGAGAAAGATTACATTATAAAATACTGCACCTGGTATGTAAAATTAAATGATCAAATGAAACTGGTGAATAACTGCATTGGAAGAAAAATCAGATAGATGTTTAGTTACAGGTAGCATGTAGCAGTCACTTTTTTTTTAACAACCTGAGTTCTTGCAAGAGTGATGATTTCTCTCTCACTAGCATTGAGAAGATCCGTACTGAAATTATATGTCATTCGGAGAGTATAACTGGTGAATTGAAAGGAGTCTGGAAAAGGGAAAACCAAAATGTTTGCCTCTATCCACTATGAGCAATTTTTAATTGAGTTAGCTTTGTTTATTCCTGAAGAGGAAGCCTGGACACGGATATAACAGTCCACAGTGTGAATTTATTTTAGTTTTTTTGATGTAATTATTTTGACCATTAGAAGGCTAATGATCAAGAAGAGTCTTGAAAAGATGGGGGGGGGGGGGAAAGGCAATCTGATTTTAGAGAAGGAAGATTGCATTTACCATGTGTAAATAACAATTATTTTCTGACTGGGGGTGATATGGTAGAACTGTTGTAGGATAAGGATGGTTTAGACAGATGTCTATTTTTTAATCTTGCCTTAGGAGAGGAAGATGGACTAAGCAATCTTTTAAAACTTCTGTTGTTGACTGTATTGTACAGCAATAACAATAAGAATAATAAAGTGTATTTGTCTTGGGTGATCTGTATCTTGTGAAATGAGGAATAAGCTGTGCTTCATTTCAGGAAATAAGCATATTTGGGGGGGTGCTGAAAGAAAAGACTTGTTTTGAGTCAGGATCTGTCAGGAGTGGGTAAATATACGACATTTATATACAACCTCGACTTGCAGTGAGCATCCAATTTATTTTTATTTTAATGAACTCTGAGTTGGGTACTTGTTTCTGTGCTACAGAACAATAGTTCAGTTGTCGTGCAGCTAGATTCATTTCCTACTTCAGGGATATGCTTTTGTTCAGGGTTTTTTGTTTGGTTTGGGATTTTTAAAAATGAATATTTTAAAATATGTATTCATAGAAAGCACATTCTTTTATGCATTTCCTAGTTATGAAAAGTGGATCCTCCAATCCTATAGTTTCTGGAGACCTGTGTTCCTTCTTACGTACAGGCTTGTTCTCGTAATGCTGGAGTTGAACCTGGGCTTGGAAACCTCAGGCTGAAGTTTTAATTTAGGTGTAAGCCACTCTTCCCCACTCATTCTTTCTATCATCTTTCTTGCATACCTGTTTCTTAGTTTCTTGCATGCCTGTTCTGTCTTTTGCAGGCTGAATTTTCAATCCATAGGCATTTTCTCTTGAACAGCAAGAGACATATAATCCCAAGTTGTCTGGCTTGAATAACATGCCTCCATAAATTGCTAGGATATTCTGGATTTGAATTTCTAAAGTGTTAATGTGAAAATACAAACTTTCTTTTGTGAGGTTTCTGCAATATCTAAACCTTCAACATTTTAGCATAGTCATGTGGTTCCTGAGTTGTCACTTTTCCTAGAATCGGTTCAATAACGTATTGAAATCAAGCAGTAAATCCACTGCGATTATGAACGTTGTTAGGAAAAAGGCTGAAGCACTTGTCTGTGTACATGAGCAATGACTAATTAGACCAAGAGTGCTGTAAAACTCAGTTGCCACTTCTGCCACTCCTTTTCAACTTCTGCTGCTGAAAACTGGTGATTTTGCTTTTAGAAGGGTGGAAGGAATGACTGCCTTCCTCTCCCCCTGTTTCCAAATGTAAAGTTGTAGTTTTCAACATTAATACTATATATCAGTACCTTTAGCATCTTTTCAGTCCTGTGTTGGAAAGACATGGTTTAATTCAGCATGAGTCATCTTGGATTAATCAATAATAATGCCCACATAGCTGCAGGTGGTACAGTATTTGCATCTTTTTATCACTCAGAATAAGAATACAATAAAATATGTGAAAGTAGTTATCAGCTAGTTTGCTTTTTTCAGTTTGGCTCTACAGCCTCTTAGTATTCTGCAGAAGATGCAAAGTCACTTTTTACGAAAGAGGGACAGGTTTGGATTTGGTTTTTTTTTTAGTTTAAGTTTTTTAATATTTACTGGAAACTAAAATCTGCCACTCTTTGAAGGGAGAGTCTTTGTAAGTGTTTTCATCAAGATATATTTAGTATCCTGAGGTCTTTTATTTAAACACGTGTATTTCAATTACATATCTACATTTTGTGTTTTAATGTGCTTTGATAATCAGCATGGTAGTATCCGAATACATTTTGAACTGAATATATGCCAAGTCCTGCCTACTCCCTGGGTGCAACCTTTCTTTTTTTGTTTTTTTGTTTTTTGTTTTTTTTTCCTGCAGTTATTACCAACAACATAAAAGTTGGAGAAAAGTCAGAAAGGAATTTAATTCTGAAGCTTAGGTCCTTTCACTTTCAGACTTGGTGCTCTTACAGCACCCATGTGGGTAGGTCACCTCCCTTTTACTTGATGTAGATGCATCTAGCCTGAGGCAGCATGTAGCCTGCAGGCACTTAAAGCACAGATAACAGAATTTTGAAATGAAACTGAATCCATTTATTTTCATTTAAAGCAATGCCATTAAGGAAAGCAGTCTTTTCCATTACCGGAGTTCTGGTTATTACAGAGCAGAGGGAGTGGAAATTGTGTTTGTAGTTAGGAATTACATTGCCTCTGCGACTTTCTATTTCAGATTTCTATGGGCATATCGTAGCTTTTCAGTTACAAAATATTAGCTGCAGTTGAGATTGCAGGTGCCTCATAGCAGAGAAGGCCAAATAACAATGTGCAGTTACTATAGCTCATATGAGTGTGAACACTCCATTTTCACTTGTTTTGCTGTGCTTTTTTGTTTTCACTGACTTCATTGTTTA
The DNA here is from genome assembly GCA_017639245.1 of Myiopsitta monachus. NCBI lineage: Eukaryota > Metazoa > Chordata > Aves > Psittaciformes > Psittacidae > Myiopsitta > Myiopsitta monachus. The sequence continues at coordinate 15,599,201 of CM029921.1, read as the reverse complement.
TGTTTTGTCTTTCAACATGAGTCAGCAGTTAGATGTGCTGGAGAAGTGGCATAAGTTTTCTTTGTACAGTACCTTTCATTTTCAGAACATTGCAGTATGCTTTCCAAAAATTGGAAACTTGGGAGCACAAATTCTTTAACAGTACCTTGCTCATTTCATGGGGAAGACTTCATGAGGTCTCTTGAACTAGTGGAAAAGACTTGTAATGCCTCTTCTGTCAGAGGGCTGTGTGAGTGCTGAATCTCCAAAGAAAGCCTTCTGTGCTACTAATCCATATCATCTTTGCTAAGATAAGGTTCTAAGCAGGGTATGGATCAGGTTGTTGATTTCTGTTTTCTCCTGATACAGTAATAATGAAGAAAATATAACTGGTTTTTTCCGCACAGAAATCTGAAGTATGATGCACCTACATAAATAACTTTCATTAACCTGAGTCAGATGGCTGCAATGTCACTTCCCCCAGCCCACCCCTCCTCCCCCCCAAAAAAAAAGTCTCCAAGATACTATTCCTTTCACGACGTTCTCATAAGAATGATTACATATTCTCTCTCACAAGCACCTACTTCCTGGCTATTGTGTTACAAGTGCTGAGAACGTTGCTGAAAAACTAAATGAAAAAGTCATCTTTTCTGAAGCTGTGAACAGATACTCTCAGAAGACATAACAGGGACAAGAACTTGCTGTGATACACATTGCTTTGTGAGAGCTTAACTCAATTTTCAGATTGTACAGAGAAGAATTCTGCCATGTGTCCAGCATGCACCCACATGCCATAGAAAGCCACTGGAGAAGGTTAAGGGCTGGGCCTTTGCATACAGGCATCTTTCACCACAGCAAATGCTCCAAAGAGCAACTTCTATCAATACTAAAATTTCCAATTGCAGATGTTCTTTCCTGTGCATTCCTTGCCAGCCATTTTCTTATTACAGCTCTGGAGCAGTGATGGCTCTGTCGCCAGTGTGCACTTGAATAGCCCTTTGACAGCTGCATTGGATTTTTGTTGGCATTTGTTTGAATTTTAAACTGACACATTATGTTAGCTCAATTTGTAAAGAAACATTGGTGTTGCTTGTTCTTTTCCATTGTTATAACAACATAGTAAAACCAGGTTGTGGGCTACGTCTTGTCTAATATTTGTACCAAGATGATTGCGCTGCTATGCAACACTGTTTTAAATAATATTTTCTTTACTGTGGAGTGCAAAGGACAGTGGCTTAACAAAACTTTTTGAACAAAGTAGATATACATGTATGTGTGGATTTCCCAGCATAGGTTTTGGCACTTCTTATGTCTGAAGAAACTGTATTCAGAAAATGCTACTTTGTCTTTCTATCAGATGGTGTTGAAACTGAAGTATAGCTAATGGTTGTAAATCAGGAGTGGGAAAAGTTCCATTCAGAGGATCATGTGTAACAGAACAACTGTGCATTGACAGTTTTCAAGTATCAAATAGCATATTGGAGACTAATTTAGAGATCAGTGAGGGCTAATATTAATTTACAAATAAGGGATGCAAAGATACAGCTGGTTTAACAAAAAACAAGTTTAATCAAGTACTTGATACTGGCAGATATGTCAGAGTATTGCCACAGCATCTTTGCACTTTAGGAGAACATTCATGTAAGTTGGAGTGTTTCACTTCTCTTTTTCTCATAGGTATTTTTTGGTTCTTCCTTAATTGTGTGGTACTGCAAAATCCCTTAATCGATAATGTGGTCATACCAGTCATTTCAGCTGGCTTCTACCAAAATATCTGAAAATTAGAGTGCACGCCTTAGAACACATAGCACTTGTGTAATTCTATGATGAATTTTTCATAAAGAGACTATTCTTGCATGAGCTTAGAACTTGTTAGACAAGGTCTGTTTTCATTACAAAGCTGTGGTGCAATGGTAAGAGTAAGTACTGGGCCCTGGAAGTTATCCAGCAAGAGGAGGATTATTTCTTCTTTTTTGCTTACAGTGAGTATTTTAACAAATAGAGACATACGCTACAGTTTGGTAATGTAATTCATGACATCTGTCAGGTACAGGAAGGTACAGCAGATGGATGCACCCCACTATTTCAAGGAATTCAAATGGCTTCCTTCTCTAAGTTCTAGAGAATTCCTATCTCAGAGATTTTTTTTTAATATGATATTTTTTGGTAATATTTTTATTAGATTTTAAAAAGCAGCTGCAGTTGATAGCAAGTATCTGAATGAGCTCACAATGATCTTCCTAAAGTGCTATCTCAAGCTAATTATATATTCATTCCAACATGCTACCTACTGGTGATGAATTTACTACCAAATATAATGCCTATGTTTTCAAACTGGAATGAGTTGCAGCTGTGTTGCTGTCAGTGTATTGTTGTGATCTTCCTTTGCAAGTGAATAATGATAACCCTAAATATTCTTGTCATCATTTAGGAAAAAGGAAAACTGAAGTAATACCTTTAAGATTTTATAGCAGTAATCCATAGTATACCTTGCCATTAAAGGATCATAGATTTTTATGCAAGGGTTTAGCATCTTTAAGTCATGTAGACGATGCTCTCAGTGACATGGTTTAGTGGTGGCCTTGGCAGTGCTGGGGAACTGTTGGACTTGATGTTCTTAAAGGCCTCTTCCAACCTGGTTGATTCTATGCTTCTATGTGCCATGGAAAGCAGAAATTAATGATAGATACAGTTTAGCAACTGATATATAGTTGCAGTTAAGCTTGATTAACTGAGCATCTAATGCTAGCTGCTGGATAGGATTCAGGGTTTGGTTCCTTTGGAGTGTAAACCAGTTGAATCCTGTTGAAATTGGTAGTCTTTATTCTCCTGAAGGATTAACTATAGAACATTTTACTGAATTTTTTCTTGCATCTGTCTACAGCCATTTAAGCATAAACATTCTACTGGAGTTTAACTGGGTAGAACTAGGACACAAAACTATCTAAATATGTATTAACCTTAAATTTGATCTCAACAAAGCAGACATTTGCTGCATGCTTTATGCATGAAATGGCTGAAGGTTAATGTAAGGTGATTAACTGAGAGTTGCATTGAAACAATTGCGGAGTCATTTTGCTGTTAATAACTCTCCTAAAATTAAAGTTTTGATAGATTAAACTGCCCACAAATTTGGGATTGCTGATTTAACATGTTTTGTATACTTTTCAAGGTGTTTCAACTTAGTCACTTTACAGGGTATCCATTTGAGAATGCTTTCATAAAGCCGATGGTGCAGAGTAGGTGTATCTCTGGCTAGTTGAAAAGCTTTTAAGAGTCTCATATCGCAATTGTTACTGCATTTTGTCAGTGGTAGGTTTTCATTTCTTGAGTGGGTGTCTGTTTGAACTAGTCATGGTATACTATTTATTTACACTATGCATTATATTGGGTGTTAGCATCCTTCCTTCTTCATGTATGGTTTGAAGGCTGTTCATTAGAAGACATGCATGGTGCCATGAAAACATGTTTTCACATATTGTGGCTTTCAGTTGTGGTAGCTAGAACTAGGGATGAACTCTGTAATAGTACTGAGTGATGTGTCAAAACCCAAGAGAAGATAAATCCACATGCCATCAGTGTTTGCTGCTGGCCATCTTATGAAGCACCACTATCAATGGGCAGGGAATTTCCTTTCTGCCTATATTTCTTTTTTCTCAGTATTACAGTTAGACTGTAGTCCAAACCACTTGTCCCTCTTACAAGATCTGAAAGAATTGCCCAGTGCAATTTGTCATTTGTAATGACAGATTTCATTTGTAATGTGTCATTTGTAATGACAAATTTATTTTTGGATCTGCACTGTGGGTTCTTTTGAGACCTTTTCAAAGATAAGAACTTGCTGTTACATGCCATTATGCACAAAGAACTCTACTACAATAGCTGTGAAGTTGTTACATTTTTGTAATTATTTTCATAGGCCAATTTAAAACACTTCTAATGATGCAGTTTCTGTGGTTAGCTAACTGTGATTCTGACAAAGTGTTGCAAGAGAACTGCCAGGGGCTTTTTTGCTATCCTCTGCTTTGTTTCAGATTTACGTTTATTAAAATGTGAATCTAGTTCTGTTGGTTTGCTTGTTCTGGTGTGTAAATTGTCTAAGTCGACCGATTCAGTGTGGTAGCTGATCTAAATTGAGTTTGTCATCATCAATTGTGTTTCTTAGATGCTAGAACTGATTTATTAGTTGAACTGATCTTACAAGAAGTCCTGTTTTAAAAGTATTCCTGTGCGAAAGTTTTATTATGGCTCATGACAGAAATGCAAGACTGCTTCATCTCATTCATACTTGAGTATTTTTTAATCTCCAAAAATTATTTTTTTTTTTAATATGTCAGATTAATTTGTATGAAAACTGATTCGGGCGCACTGTGCCAAATGTGACTTCCTATCCACCAGCGTTCTTGTTTTCTATGGGGTTTACAAGAGTTGAACCCACATATCTCATTCATAATAGCTTTATCTTTAGTGGGTTTATTTAATTCTTGAATCAGCTACAACGTTAAGCTCACACAAGCCCTTGTGACTGAGTAGTTCTGTGAGTATTGACAGGCTCATAAGGAAGGACAGTTGGTCATTTAGAATTTTGAAAATACATTCTGAACTTGAAGGCTATAGTTTGGGAATATGGTATCTGTGTAAAAAGCTTAGTAAAGGAGTGAAAGTTTCATCAGAAGTACTGATTATACTAAATAATTTACGCTAGTAAAGGCTGAAGAGTTCCAAAAACTGCATGCTAAGATGTGAGCTTGTTGAGCTACATTGAATTTTTAATGATCCACATGGATGAGGAAATCCTACTGCTGCATATGAAGCAATGAGCCATGAGCTGACCACTAACTCCTCAGGAGTAACGCTAGTTCCATGGAAATATCACGGCCTGATAAGAAGCAATGTGAGTGTCTGGAATTTTGGGGAAAGTAATGGAGAACAACATGATGGTTGTGCTAGATTGAAAAGGCTAGAAAACAGATGACCGAGATATTGATGAGGGCCTGTAAAATGCTGGGGAGAGGGTCTCGTAGTTACCTTTTTATAACAGATTAGATATACAATGAAGGTGGTAAGCTCAAACAGAAGAAGGTACTTTTTCAGTGATGTGTAAGCTCAGGCAGGAGCGCCTCCCACTAGACCAGGTTGCTCCAAGCCCTGTCCATCCTGGCCTTGAACACTGCCAGGGGTGGGGCATCCCCAATTTCTCAGGAAAGCTGGTTCCAGTGCCTCACCACCCTGATAGTAAAGAATTTCTTCCTAATGTCTAATCTAAACCTTCAGTCTGTGAGTTTAAAGCCATTCCCTCTTGTCCTGTCACTACATCCTCTTGTCAAAAGTCTGTCTGTGGATTTCTTGTAGACCCCCTCTAGATACTGAAAGACTGTTATAAAGTATTTCCTAAGCTGCCTTTTCTCCAGTCTTCTCTCTCCGTGGTTTTTCATTCTGTTTTGCCTTCAGTGTGTTCTTTTATGATGGGAGATCAAGGGGGTTGGGGCAGAGAACAGGAATGAAGCAGTTTGTAAACATTATAAAGGACTGTAGATATCTTTTAGTTTGGCTCCCTGTGTTCCTATTGGAAGAGTGCGAGATGAAGAGTGCAACGTGTCTGTTCTACTTGTCAAATAAGTCCAGGAAAATATACCTTGCTACTGTTCTTAATCAAAGGCTATATTTAAAAACACATTTTAAAAAAGTCTTAAATGCCTCTTTGAAACAAATGTTTCCCTATTTTATTTTTCAACATTTTTTTATTTTCTAATAAGATCAAATTTAAAAAAAAAAAAAAAAAGAAAAAGAAGAAAAAAACCACCTTCAACAGCTGTTTTCTTTGCAAGGATCTGTAATGCAGTTGCTTATCTCTGACCAGAATTTGCTCAGACTTACCAGTGGTGCAGGGGCAATTGATGAGAGGAATCAGGGAAAAGCATCAGTCAGCTTTGTAATGTGTGTGCTAGGAAATGTAATTATCTGATTATTGCTGGAGCTCTGCAAAGCAGGGCAGCAAGTCATAGAATGGCTGTGTGATTAGTAAGCTTTGACTGTGACAGTTTCTCTGGAAAGGAAATGTGAAAGCATTGCGTTCAAGCTGAGTATTGCCAGCTTTACCATGTATACCATCTTTTGTTCTGCTTTCTTTTCTCACAGTGTGCAGTTGTGGATTAGTAAAATACTAATTCATTTCACATGCATATAGAAGTATGCTCTGTGGTCAGCTAGGCAGAAGCGATGGTGCAGTGCACATAAAACAAAATCCAAGCCACTGCATAAAGGAATTGCCTCTTTTATATCCAGAGGATACTAATGAGGAATGATGTAATTTTGCCAGTTACATTGTTGTGTGTGGGGTGAGTAGAGGTGACTTGCAGAGTGTGAGTAGGCCAGGAAATAAGCATCAGTTTGTGAGGGTTTATAGGATGTTTTCTTGGTATAAAGCCTGGTGGGGTGCAGGTGCTGGGGAAAGAGCTCTGCTTTGTAGTGTTTTCTCTAGCACTCAAAGCACTAGCAGCCACAAGAATCCTTTTAACCTTTATTACATAGCGATTGAAAAGGCTCTTTTCCCTTGTAGGCTGCTGGTGATGTGGCTCCAAAATGGTGGGGAAGAGTGAGTCAGTGTAAAATGTGCATAATAACTGATTAGTGAATCCAGGAATTTACTACAAAAGGAAGATTTTTGTGTTTATGCGGTACATTCCTGTAACAGAAAATTGGTAAATGATTAAGAGCTGTTTGAGATTAGAATTTGGAATTAAGGAATGGAGGATTCTTGTATAAAGAGGCATGTTTCATTCTTTTCTCAGTAGGATTTTAGGCATTGCTGTCCTTGGCAGGGCAAATGGGCTGGAACCAAGTCAGAGAACATGACTTGTATCCTAGAAGAATGCCTGGATATTGGCAGGGAGAGCCAAGAGAATAGATGGGGCTGGCTCTGAATGTAAGTTCATCTTCCAAGGTTCCAGCAACTAATCATACTTTTTAAAAAAGAAAAAAGTCTCAGTAGTTTATGTTTTATAGGGCATAAATTGGAAGGTTTTGGTGGTGGGAAGGAGAGGGATCTGAAGAGGTGGCCTCAATGAAAAGAGGCCAGGGGCTGCCCTATGCTGGCTGCTGTTGGTTTCACAATATACCCACTGAAGAACATGTACGAGCCCATCAGTGAAGCTGGTTAGACAGTGCCCAGAAAGAGGAACAGTGAGGCTGGAATAGTAGGAGGAGTTCCATTGTGGAGCTGATGATATCCTTGAAGGGACTGTGATACACGGATAATCCACACCAGGGCAGGTACTGCCCCTGAAGGGACCGAGTGCAACCTACAGAGTTATGATGTGTATGGGGTGAAGTTGAGCCTGGGAAAAGGGACAGGGAGTGTTTTCTGTAAGTCTTTAATTGTTTGTCATCTTTGTTTCTGAATACCTGAATCAGTAAAATGTTAACTGACATTATTAAATTCCCAAGTTAAGTCTGTTTTGTTTTCAACAGTAGTTGGTGTGTGATTTTACCTGTCATTGTTTTGACCCTTGATTTCTCTCCCATTTGTTCTTCCTATTTTCTCTCCTCTCCTTTTAGCAGATTAATGTGAGCAAGTCAAGTGGCTGTGTGGATGCTTGGCTGCTAGCTGGGGCAAAACCACCACATTTTTGTATATTTTTAAAATTCAAGAATTAATTGTGGTCTTGTCTTTTAAAAGAATTTAAAGAAAAGAAATCCAGCAGGATTGTAATATGAATAATGGAACACAGTCTGTATCTCCTCTTTTCTAATGACAGACTTACCAATTATGGCAATAAGCATATTGCTTTAAAGTTGAAGTTCTAATTAGCTTTCTTAGAGCTCTTTGTTGGAAAGAGCAGTGTAGTAGTAATCCCAGTGACAGACTTTTGCATTCTAAAGCTTTGTTGCCCTGCAATTCCTCACCAATTTGGAACAGATGATTGTGATAGTAGATGCCCTGAGTAGCAGACACCAATTGCAGCTAGCTAAACAGCCTGGTAAAAGAAATCTCTCCCTTTTATTAGGGGTAACTTTTAACAATTCGGTTTTTTATAAATATAATAGTTAATATTTTAGCATGAAGTATAATATTAAAATAATTGTTTAAAATAAATAAGGTTAATGTTTAATATTTGGTATTTTATGAATATTAAATATTTTAAATTGTTGCATTCCTTAAATCTGAGGTTATGTCAATATGTAGCAAAATAGACTGTAATCAATTTGCTGAGCAAGTGCATGCTTTCTGAGAATAAAGCATGAAGTAATCCCTACTAAAGACTAAAACCAGGAAGTCAGAATGCCATTTTCAGAGGATTGGATGTGTGAATAGATAATGGAAATTTCTTTCAAATGGCCATTCTAGAAGTTAAAACTGAGGAAAAATGAAGTCATAGCAAAAGTCAGTGCAGATGAATAATTGAGATGAAGATTGACTTGCATCTTTACCTCTGGCAAATTCGGAAGGAGAAAGAGGATTTCATTATTTTAAGTGGCATGATAATGCCTAGATAAGTAATTTATGAACTTGAGGAATGTTCCCCTGGAACTGACTATCTGAACTGAAACTACCAGGGTGTCTAATCCTGAGCAGTGGAAGGCAGGTATAGCTAGGATAACTAGGATCTTATATATCAGAACATATAACTACGTTCTGAGCTTTTGTTTGCCTCTTATGCCAGTGTAGCAACAGTTGATTTTGGCAGACATATAATAGCTTGAGTGAAGGCAATTGTTGGTTCCTTTTCTTTAGCTGCCATGATCCAAGTCTGGACATGTAGTGCTAACTCAAGTTTAATACTTTTTCAGCTTTATTCCTTCTATGTATTGGAACTTAACTTTCCTCAGGTCTTGTAGGAAAACGGATATATATTTGGACATTATGGACTTATTTAAGTTTTAAAACCTGAAGTGTCACACTTTTTTGATGTAAATGTATTGTGATTACTGTCAATTTTATCAGTGTGATTACAAGGAGCAGCATCATGTCTTAATATCTGCCAAAGGGACCAGATTATAACATTTCTAGGGTAAACAAACCCCTTTGCAGAATGAATTCTCTTATCACATGCATTGTGTTGTACTCTCTTTATCATTAGGGTGAATACGTTTTAACAGAAGTTAGACATTTTAAATATGACTTGTTTACTCTTCTACACTTGGACAAGATTTAAAAGTCTGTTGTGAATTTGGCTTAAAAGAGTGGGTATTCTTCTGGCCTGACCTGAGGAATTTTACATTGGATTTGTAAATTGAAAATGCTGCTAGGGAGATTTCACAACTGGAAAACATTTAGACTTAGATGTTGAAGGAAACCATCAAAAGCTGATGAGAGCTTCTGTACTCATATTCAGGCATATAAGAATGTAATATGAGATGCAGAACTTGTTTCTGTGTTAGATCTATTGAACAAAGACCATTTTTGAAACCGCTTTGTGGCTGTAAGTTACGTGTGGCAGGGGAGAGGAAAGGCAGGGATTCACAAAAAATGGTGTGCCAATGATAGTAGTAAATGACATTTTTAAGATGTGAAGAAAGCATAGTCAGCTAACGGTACAATGCGCCACCTAATCCTGCCATACGTTTCGATTTGCTTTAATTTCTCTGGAGAATGACATGCCTACATACAATGCTCTTGAGTTTCTGTGAGTAAAATAAAATGTTAGATGCCATATAGGTCGTAGGAAAGGTATTAAACTGTATTTTTAAGACCTAAAGAAGCTGGGATTTTCTGTGTTCCCATGGATAATTTTCCCTTTTTTCTGTTCAGTCAGGTTGTCTGCAGTGTGCAAAGATCAAATATATTTTTCTTGGTATGTAGTTCCATTTTTAATGCATGATAGATGACAGGAACTGTGTTTGTACAGTTCTGGCTTCTTTGCTGTACTTGATTTCCCCATATTTTGCCATCAAATCCTGTTTGAAGAAATTCTGTTATGATTTAAGAAAATAAAAAAAGCTTCAGAGGTTGAGATACGTGTTTATAGTGACAAAGTTATTTATCTGAAAGTCCTTGTGACATGCAAACCAAATGGTATCAAAATAAATGTTGTTACAGTTGCTTCATCAGAAGTCATAGGAAACCAGCAAATAGCCTATGTGAAAATAAAATTTCCAAGAATGGTTATTCTGAAGGGAAAAATGTAATTGAAATGTTAGGCGCAGCTCCAGGTTGGGCAGAGAAGAGATTCAGAGCAGCCCTGCAAAGAAGGACTTGGGGGTGTTGGTCAGTGAAAAAATGAACATGAGCCGGCAGTGTGCACTTGCAGCTCAGAAAGCCAGCCGTATCCTGGGCTGCATCAAAAGGAGCATGACCAGCAGGTTGAGGGAGGTGATCCTGCCCCTCTACTCTGCTCTCATGAGACCTCCCTTGAAGTATTGCGTGCAGTTCTGGTGTCCTCAACATAAAAAGGACATGGAACTGTTGGAACAAGTCCAGAGGAGGGCCACGAGGATGATCAGGGGACTGGAGCACCTCCCTTATGAAGACAGGATGAGAAAGTCGGGGCTGTTCAGCCTGGGGAAGAGAAGGCTGTGTGGAGACCTCATAGCAGCCTTCCAGTATCTGAAGGAGGGCTATAGGGATGCTGGGGAGGGACTCTTCATGAGGGACTGTAGTGAGAGGACAAGGGGTAACGGGTTCAAACTTAAACAGGGGAAGTTTAGATTGGATATGAGGAAGAAATTCTTTACTGTGAGGGTGGTGAGGCACTGGAATGGGTTTCCCAGGGAAGTTGTGAATGCTCCATCGCTGGCGGTGTTCAAGGTCAGGTTGGACAGAGCCTTGGGTGGCATGGTTTAGTGTGAGGTGTCCCTGCCCATGGCAGGGGGGTTGGAACTAGATGATCTTAAGGTCCTTTCCAACCCTAACTATTCTATGATTCTGTGATTCTATATGCTTTTAAGTGCATATTTAATGGCAATTAGTTATTTAAGTTTATGTAATACTACACTGCCTAAAATTCACAAATTTTAAGAACCCTGACCCGAACTTTCATAGTGTTTGTAAAGGAGTGTAGGTGTACATTCTCTGCAGGCTTTAGTGATAAGGCAAGCCGTTATGCATCTTTGGAGGATAACGCAGAAGACCAAAGTGGGTTGGTTTTCCAGATTGGCTTGCAAGGGTTCTTTACCTTGTTTCATAAAACTGTTACAGCACAGCCTTTATGCTAGTATTATTTACACATCTCTATCTGCAGTCTGCATGATACATAGTTTGGCTGCTTCAAAGCATGTTGTTTCATGTCTGTTACACATTAATCTTTTTTGGCAAATTTACTGGGTTTTTTTTCATTCTGTATGCCTGGAAGTCTTGCAGGAATCCTAGCAATTCAAGCCTAGTGACTCAGGTTAATAAACAAGGAAAATTGAGTCCTAAGAGTGTGAAAGCATGACCTATTTTTTTCCTTCACATCAATATGAGTGAGTATTCAAAGAACAATAATGTGTTAATCTACATACTACAGTGGCTTAACTTACCTGAAAGGAATTGATCTGAGAGCTACTTAACATGACATGTTTTCCTTTTAAATGGTAAAAGGTAAGCAGGGCTCAGAGTTTGAAATGGCATCTCTGAAGGCATATATGGAGGTCAGCTTTGCAATCAGAAAAATAGAAGTTGGAATAAACAGGATTTTATCTATGAAAAAACTTCTTTTTTTTTTTTTTTTTTGCTTTAGCAATTGCAGAAACAGTTGAAAAACTGTCTTTTTTTTTTTGGTCTGATGTGTGTAAATAGGAAACATAATTAGCCACCTCATTTTCCTTAATTTGGATATTTTTGTCTCCTGTCTCCAATGATTTGCATACCAAAGTGAACAGCAGTCTTGCATTTGGGAAGTGTAAGACTAGAATACTAAGCACTGAGTCTCCAGGGTTGGAAGAGTAAATTAGGTGACTGTAGCATCTTCTGAAGTAGGCGGTGATTGGAAAACATTATATTGAATATTCTATCCTGAATTAAATGAGCATTTACATAAATCTTAGGTCACATGTTGCCTTTAAGCAGCTAGAACACAAAGCTTCTCAAAGCTCCTGATGAGAGCAGTTCTGGAGGTGCTGCAGGTGATTTGGCAGGAGTCTGCCCCAGTGGCTGAAAGATCCCAGTGTTAGAGGTTAATGGTGCAAATTAAGATAAATCCTTTATATTAGTCCAAAAGAAAAATACATTTTTTTCATTCTCTCTGAACTTGTGAGCAGGCCTATACAGCTAATTGCCTTCAAAGCTTAACTCATGGACAGGATGTAATATCTGAATTTTGTCAGTAAGAGCAGTAGCCCAGAATTCTCAACTAGATTAAGTCAATCCAGTCCTAATGAAAGCAGATGATTTAAACTGATTTCTTTAATATAGGCGTGCTATGTAGAGTCAAATGCGCCTTTCTTGAGTAATGAGCTTTTAAAACAGAAGAACAAGCAGATGACCAGAGTCCTTTTTCTAATGTAGCCTCCAGGCTTCCAGAAGGCAGTGGGTTAGGACCTGTGTGGGCCAGTACGTCTATATGAACAAGACGATGATGGAAGAACTCTTTCTGAAAGAGATACTACAGTGAAACTTGGGGGATTTCTGTTCACTCTTTCATTACTTAATTTCTTTGTACTATTTCTATTCTTACTGTAGAAGTTAAAGTGGTGGAGGTGGGGTAGGAAAAATGCCACATCTTCCCACTCCTTTTCCTAGTCTTTAACTGTCAAATGACAGAGTCTGACTTGCCACTCGCAGAGTGCCTTTCTTAAGTGTAGCTGGGGTCCCAAAATGTGCTACACATTTTTTGAACTAAAGCAGGTTGTGCAGGAAATGGCACAACTCTGAAACACTGGGTGAGCAGTGACTCTGTTTTCAAAACTGTCATTTAAGATAGCTGAAGTTGATCAACTTTCTAGGCCTTTAATTAAAAGGATGCTTTCAGAACTGAAAATTAAGTTTCAGTTATTCTTTAAAGTGATGCAGTGTTAATTAAGAGAAGGATGATATGGGAGAATATAATAATGGGACACTATTTCCTTATATCTGCATAGTTCCTGACCTGCTTACAGAAATATTTACTGACTGAGTTAATATTATAGCAAGCACTTAACCTTCCTACTCTCCCCTACTCCATTTGTTTTGTTGAATGGCAAGCATGAGAGACTTCAATTTCTTTTTAGGATTTTCAGATGAAGAAAAATGGATATGTAGGTGATAGCAATGGGAGATTTTCACATTTCCTAAAGCAGAAAAGGTTCAATTCATGTTAAAAGTAAGAATTATTTGGAAGTTTCATGTAAGACACAGTAGAGCTCTGAATATGATAAAAGACAGTTTTGTGAAGATACTTTAAAATATGTGATTATTTACAGTTCATGAAACAATCGTAAGTAAACCCACTGGAAGGGTGTCAGTGAACTAACTGGGATTCAGTAAAGATTTGAGACAATCTTCCAGAAGGAGAAGAAAACATAAAATAAAAACCAAAGCAAAAGAGTACTGTCTAAACAGCTAATTAGATATGCTCACTGAGAGCTGTATTTCACCCTTTCATAGCAATGAGTCAGAAGTCTAACATTGCAGTATTCTATTTTAAGTTCTTTTCATAAGGAATATGTGGGTTCATCTTTTTTTTTTTTTTTGCAGCCTTGATTTGAAGTTCTAATTTGTTTGCAAACCATTTAAATTAAACTAGTGGTGAGTAGGTAAGTTTTAAAGCAGCCTGACATTCAATTAGATTTCTTGTGCCAAGATGCCTGCTTCTGAGTTCTAGTAACATCCTCTTTGTTAAATAAAATTTGATGTAATTAACTATTCTGCAGATGTTTTTGCTAGTATATATTTCCACTATACATGGAAAATACCAGAAGTAAATCTCATGCATTTCAAAAATGTCAAAAGCAACAGTCTTGCTTTAGTTCATTTGAGTTGCTGTGTTCCATAAAAACTGTTCCCTGGAACCTAAATTTTAAGAAACTGAAGAAGTTTCTGGATAGTAGTTACCATATATAGTATTACTTCCCAGTCTTGTGTAAGAAACTGCTTAAAGTGACTCTCATCTGCACCACTGTATTAAACTAGGTGTGTAAACCATCCTCTTGCTTTATTAATTAAGCCTTAGATTTCATTGTTCTTTTGAATTCTGAGTGTTACTATCGTCAACAGACAACGCTGCTTTGTGAAAACTTCTTTAGTGCAATGTCCTTGTTGTCAATAATGTGCCAGATTGCTTTAGCTAGTCTGGCTTCCTTTATTGTATTGGTTTTTTTACAGGCAGAAGGTCTGTTGGGAGTTAAGTCTCAAAAGCCATCAGGATTTGAGTTTGGTTTAAATAATTTTAGATGCTCCTCTCTCCTGTGTGTAATGCTTCAGTGAGAAAGTAATGATAGATGCCACTTAATGGCTCTGCAGAACGTGACTAAAATAGATCTTTCACATGCAGAAAGTAGAAATTATACGAGATAATATTTCATATGTCTCAGAAATAATGTATGCCGTTCTCACCAGCATGTATAAATTGCAATGAAAAAATATGTGTGCCTTGTTTTCAGTATGAGCTTCCTTCAGTGAGCATGATTTTTTTATGATGCATCTTTTCAAACTGGTTTGCACCTTATTCAGCATCTTAAGTGCCATGTAGGCAAGAAGTCCTTTTTTATTCTGAAAGGCAGATACTCAGTGTCAAAGTGTATTGACTCAGTATCAGAGTGAATCATCAGCTCTCCTTTGGCTCTGTTTCCTATTTGAGTATTTATCTAGATATATCGGAAACTTCAGAAAAAAAAAATGAAAAAAAAAACCACCAAAACCTGGCTTCAGCATCAATGTTTTCCCCATGTTGAATCAGCCAGGAACACAACAAGGAAAATATTTCGTATTGGCTGCAGTGTAGGATTATTTTCTCATTAAGATCCTGGCTAGCAGTGAGATGGCTTGAAATTAAAATTAATTAATTCATGTTGAAGGCACTTATTAATTCTTACTGTCATTATAAATACTTGGGGAACATGATCCAATGAAACAGAAAATCAGGTGATCAATGAAATTATACAATAATGACTTCATGTTATTATTATGAAGTCAAATTGTGCGCTTCACAGTTCTTTACAGCAGTGATTAATTGGATAATTTTGACTTTGATCAAAGCATTTACAAATATTACCAGGAATGTGGTTCTCATTTTTCGTATCTAGATCTCAGAAGTATTTTATCTGCAACTTTCCTAATTTTTTGCAGCGCTGTAGGGTTTTGGATTTTTTTGATGCTACCAAAGCCTGTGTCTTTGCTTAAGTTGCTTCTTGAAATCTGTTTTGATAGTCCTGAGATCAGGAGGAACGCAGCACGGCAAGTCAATTTCTCTGGTGGCAGACAATATACAGCCTTGGAGAAGTAGCTTAACCTGACTCCATTTTATTTCCTTTATAACATAAAACAGAAATGAGGTTTTCTCACAAGGTTTTGGAAGACGCTTTGGCAGCATTTGAAGTCTTATTTAAAAAGGAAGAAATATAAATGAATTATGGTGTTGGCATTGTCAGGTTGCAGCAAAGAATTGTCCACTACTCCCTAAGAAATGGAGGCATGAGGGCTTTGCCAGCCAGCGCAGGTGGGACACGGCTAGGGATAGTGGCTATGATCAACCAAAAGTTCAGATCACCAGGGAAGTTTGTGGTGATGAGGCAGGTCCAAGGTGAAGCGAGAACAGTAAACAGCAGCAGTGGCTGCAGAGTGGGAATTCAGTAGATGCCAGCAGTCCTTTTACTGTGGCAATGGTGACCAGTAAAGATTCCCAAAACAAGACTGGGAGCCTCTGTAGGTAACAGAAGCTGTTGGAAAAGAATTTTCTTGTCCCCTGACTGTTGGCCATAAATACTATCAGTGTAAAAATGAAAGTCTCTTGTTTCATCATGAAGTGGAAAAAACATTCTAGCTGCAGGGCCTGCTTCTTTTTCTAATGGATCTTCTATTCCTGATAAGAAAGAAAAAGGTTTGTCAAACACACCTGATAGATAAGTTCAGTATTAATGTGAATAGGATTTCATACAACAGGTGACTGACTACTAGGGCCTTGTAAGGGCTTATTTCTGAAATGGGAGAAGAGCAGAATTATTACTATGTGCTCTGAACAAAAGTTTGGTATCGTAGTGATTAGCAGTAAAAGTTATTTTCATAGGTAATTGGTAATAATACGTGCCGGGGAAGAGAAAATGGGGCATTTGTGATAGACCACCACTGAAGAAAAGGAGTTACATACAAATCAGCCTTTGATGTTCTGTTGTCAGTTGCCTTCGTTCTCATGTTAAGGAAATTCTCATGCAAACTAGAGTAAAGGGATGCTGCAGAACTTTGTTCTTATGGTGGTTGTTTTAAAGGATATCAGAGGAAGTGTCCTTCAAAGGAAAGAAATGAGTAATTAGCTACCAAGCAGCTGACTACTTAGAATGTAAGGAAATTAGAACTTATTCATTGAACATTAACACAAGCAATCATGCAGCTACAGACTTTCCAGGACTGAGGAAACAGGCTGATAGCCAAGTTCCTAAGTATTTGAGAGCTCTGAACAAGACCAGAGATTAAGCCTTCAGGAGAAGATTATTTAGCCCAATCTTCTGTTAGCTCACTGTGGTAATAATAATGCTGCAGTGAACTATTTGTGCTCCATTCACTTCTATGTTTTTATGATTTTGGCAGAACAGAGGAAACATAACTTTAGAAGAACTTGAATACTGTGTTTATCTCTCTTAGTGGTGGAATTGTTATTATTTTGTTGTTGTTGTTTCTTTTTTCTTTTCCTCTTGTTAGGATTGAGGTTTACACAAGTCCCAGTCAAAACATGGTGGGGAGGAGTAGCATAATGTACAGAGCTATATGAAGGTTTCAATGCTGAGATAGCAGAGTAGGGAAAAGTATATTAGGCGTTCTATTTTCCTGACTGAAAGTTGCCCAAGCAAAGCCTTTGTCAATATGAGGTCCAGACCATTTACAGAAACAAGATAGGCTCATTTTCTCATGAACTCTTAGAATTGTTTCTATTTTTGAATAAATTATTGATATTTTAAAGATTGATTCATCTGACTTTTCCAATGAAAACTTAGGTGATTAAAATGCAGAAGGGTGAAATGCTTTAGAGATTATTTACTATTCTCAATATTTCTATGGCAGATTTATTACCAGGGCTCGCATTTCTTTGACAGGCGCACTATGTGCTGGTACTTAGCAGGCTGCAGCCAAGAGAGTTGTTGGGAGGGGCATTCCTTCAGCAATTTCTTTACTTGGCAATCAATATATGACAGGCGAAAATACAAGGGGAAAATAGTCCAAGGAAATCTGTGATGTTTTGGATGCCAAAGTTTGTTGTATTGGGCAAGGGTTTGGTAGCAGGGGTGCTGCAGGTGTAACTGCTGTGGTGCTCTTTCAAGAAAATAACTAATATTCTGAAGGTCTATGAGTGTTTACAGTGTTATCTTTAGAATGTTCTATCATTTTCAGGGCTGTTCAATTATCTGGTACCATCAATGCTGAACATTTGAGATATTCATAGTAAAATACAGTAGCTGGTATTTTGGTGCCATACGAGAAAGTTTTCTTGATCTCAGGTTCATTAGCTACATATGCTTATTCAACAGCTTGTCTCACAGTATTTCATTATGTAACAGGATACTTATGGCAGAGGTAAAGTTTGAAAGTTATTGCAAATTGTTAATAACAAAAGGAGGGATTAGGAGAGGCTGTACTATGGATTGTCCAAACCTAGACAATATTATAATGTAAACAAAGAGAAGAAAACCATTTAATATTCAGTAAAAATCTACCTGTATAGTGCTGTAGCTTTGGATATAGGAGATTGTTAGAAGTATAGAATTAATTTTATATGATACTACATGTACAGGTGTTACCTCTCTTCTTCCATACGTGTGTGTATGTGTTTAGGTACCTATGTAATGCATATAAAATGATTAGGTGTATGGTAACTGCAATAGGATATAGATCCATCTTTGTTATGTCTAAATGAACTGGGGACCAATAGTACTTATTTACCCTGCAGAGAGTAGAAGATTACTTGGATTCTGGTTGTTGTGGTGAATGATAGCATCATTAGAAGTGGGGAATGGGGAAGAAGGTTGATGTTATGCTCTGAAAGATACATGTAAGTTTTGTTTTCGAGTTACACAGGAAATTATTTGGTTTCCAGAACATAAGAGTAGGTCCAAGGAAAAGCGTAAAATAGATGAAGATTGTAGATGTCTAAAGCAGGAAAAGACCTTGGGAACAAAAGGGTTGTCTCATTTACTAAAAATAGAAATGAGCAGGTTGATTTATTTTGAAATGACAAACAGCTGTTAGAAGTGTTCTAAAAATGAGAACACCTGAGACTAGTCCCTGCAGTAATAACAGATTTCCTCCCTCAGTGAAAGGGAGGGCTCCTGGGGAATTGTGTAATTTAAAAATGCTTAATATACCTGTAACTTGGAGCAGTCTTATCTTCCATATTTCCTGCTCATACAGAGTAGGTCTAACAGCCTGTTCAACTTAGTCATGATTCACCACGTGGGGACTTTGACTTGTGGTGATAGTATTATAAAATAATTTCTGGTAGTTCCTGTACTTGTCACTGGTATACTTTCTTTTTCTGGTGTTGCACAGCTCTGGAATGCTGTTTCAAAGGGTAACAGACTTGTGTGTATTTTAAAATTAATCAGAAATTATTGAATTGAATTAGACAAAGTTTTAGACAAATTCAATCAAAAGTTGTTAAATTGAGGGTGACAACCCTCCCTTGGGTTTAGTATACATCAGTGCTCAAATTTAAAGGGACCTGTAGGAAAATTCACTACAGGTTGTGTGATAACTGTCAAGGTTTTATTTCCCAAAACTGTTTTTCTAAATGCCTTGTCATTCCATGGGAGGAGATGAGGTTCGATTCTTTTGCTCTGCACCCTCTTTTCATTTCTCTGTGCAAGTTGTCTGACTTAACTTCTTATTGTGGGTGTATACTTTGCCTGGTATTTCTAAGCTTACAAATTTTAAGCAGCAGATTAAGTTAGTTTTCTGCAGTGAAGCAGTGCCTTTGCTATAGAATATTGTGTTGCCATAAGTGAAGGGAAAAGGTACAGTAATTTCATTAGAAACCCCTCATGCACACTGTTTGGTTCTTTTTATTGCATTATTTAAATGTCAGAAATATCTTTAAAACTATTAGCATGATTATGTAATACTGCAATAACATGTGTCAAGTATGGTTATGATTGCTCAGTTGTGGTTGTGAATTTCTTTCTGTCAGTTTGATTTGTTGATTGATTAGCTTGTGGGGCTCATATTACAACCGAGAAATGAAAACTTAGCCAAACAAACCAACTCCCAACCCTTCAATACTCTGAACAGGATAGCAAGACAAGCTTTGAGAAAGAAATCAAAGTTCCTCAGACGGCTTCATGATAATGATAATGTAATGAAGATAAAGCTTTTAAAAATAACTCTATGCAAAGGAGTTATGGTCAAATGTCACTTCAGAAACTGCTGCCCCTAGATGGTGCTAGTACTCAGATCCTAGTTTGCTAGCAATGCATTTTCCAGGTCATTTTTATTTTGCTCAGATGATGCATGAGGTGCGCAATGAAGTTAGTGTAAGCTGTGTTGATTTAAATGAGAGAATTAGGCATAGCAAACTTTATGTAATGTCACGGGTCCTCAGGGTCCCTATAACACTATGAAAGGACTGAACTGTATGTTTATGAGGCTTTGGGGTTCTTTTTGTAGATATGCAATTCATGCCTTACCGAGAAATAGGACATAATGATCAGTCAGCCACATGTGACTTTGCACCTTTATTGTACCTTGTACCTATATTCGTAATAACTAAAGGTTGTTTGCATTTATTTAGTATATAGTATATCACGGATTTGCAATTGACAAATTGAATTTTGCAAAAGGAATGTATAGTATTTTAACAGTGCCATCATTTGAATTTTAGGGATGTATGTACATTGCAACATCAGTGTATCCCAAGGGAAGCAGTAAAACCAAGACATAAGCCTTATATTGTCACTGAAGTCTGAAATTTGATGAGATGTGGTGCTGTTACATTTCCTTCATGAAAACTGATATTTTCCTAGGTAATAACCTTTCTATTTAATTTGCATCAATTATATAGGAATAATTATTTTTACATTCTTTTACCCAAACAGTACTTTGAACACATTTTCTGTACTAATACATTTCTGATGCAATAGATTTGCTTTTCATATGTTGTGGCTTAAATAAGCAAAAGAAATGCAATACCAGTGGAAGTGCAGTGACATAAATAGAATTGAACAGGTGTTCTGACTTGGTATCAACAAAATAGTATCTCTGAGCTATTTTCAGCCATTTTTTAAACTGGAGTTTTTCTACATGTAGAAACCCTTCCTGTCTCTCTTAGGACCTTTGTAAATAATCTTTCCCACATAAGTCAATTGCTTCCATTTAAAGTTGCTAAGCAGTTGAACAGATTGAATAGCATCTGCAAAGTGAACCAGTGAAATACGTCTGTATGTACTGCTGGAATCAATAAGTAGGCTTCAGCAGTTGCATCTTTAATCAGTTCCGAGCATCCATAGAATTTTTTATTATAAATAAAATTTATTTTTCAAGCATAGATGCTGTGTGCTTAATGATGTGTAAAGAAAAGATAATTAAGAATGAGAAAACAGTCTTTAAATTAAGGTAACCATTCCAAGTTGTCCTCAAATCTCCCAAGTCAGCTCTACCAATTTCCAAGTATAGTAAAGGTTGAATGTCTTCAGCTTCATAAAGCTGGTTTAGAATCATATGAAGATTGCTTCCTGGTCCTGGGAGGAGGGAATATTTGGAAATTTAAAGATAGACCTATCACATGTCAAGACAACTATTAGTATCTCCTCCTAATGCATCCAAAGGGGTGAGTGAATGCCATGCAAGCAGCTGTCATATAGAATCTGCATCTTAATTGAAGTCGCAGTGGCAGCTATGGCTGGAGAGAGGACTGGAACAAGATATGGTGATACACCACCTCGTAGAAGTAGCAGCTGTCTCCTGTTGTGGCTTCACCCATTTTCCTGTTCTGAGTCCTTGCCATGCTGTCTTTAGCCTGAACAGTCTCCCCTGACTCATTTGTGCCCATTTCTTACCTCTGTAGCCAGTTCTGTGTAATCTCTTTTTTGCATGTTAAAGAGTGCAAGGACTATTTTTGGGGCACTTTAAAGATTTATATATTTTTTCCCCTATTATATCTTCCTATTCTTTTTGATCAAGCAGTGGTTAACCGTTGTTTGAACAGAGCCGCTGAATGTGAGTGAAATGCCCTTTCCTGTGGCTGTATCAGTGGGATACTCTGTTACACCGGCTCTGTAACACCAGTGCAAGTTTGCCATCAGTAATAGACTGCTGATATGTGAGCTGTAAATCTGTTACTTTTGATCATGCATAAGAAGGGAGCAAGGTTGGTTGGCTTCAGGAGTTTTCAGAACAGCTGAAGGAAAAAAAGTCTTGCTGTAGACTCAACAAGCAGAACTACAAGTGTTGAGAGATGGTCATTATGGAACCTCACAGTTGCATGTCCAGAGAAATTATCTGAGTGATAAACAGAGTTCTTTTAAAGTATTCCCTTATTTTAAAAGGATCATTAATTCCTACCTGTCTGGGAATGAAGGCTAATATGCAAAAAGGGGAAAAGTAATTTAAAAATCACTAAGTACAGAAGGGTCACTAAGCCCATTATATGCATTTTAAGTATCTACTTGCACAAACTCCTCTTCAGCAAAATGCTTAAGCTTTTTGGCTGTATGTCAGATTATGTCAGAGGTTCTGATCAATAAAGAAGCTGATAGCCTCAAAGCCCTTTCCAGCAGGATATCTGTCCAGGAATATCTATTAATTTTGTGTTGGTGGACTTTGTGTATGTGTGTACGTGTAGATGCACATAAATTCTTTGTTAGATTTGCACTGATTCCTTAAATCTAGAGGCTTAGCATTTTAAAGCAATTAGCTGAAATATGCTGCCAGGTTTTAGGGTGTTTTTTCTGCTTGAGCAGTTAAAAAGTGGCACTTAAAGCCTGCCATTTTAAAGTCCTGCTACACAGACTTTGCAAGCTGAGCATGCCAGGCACTGTACTAAGCTGAGGCAAGTTTCTATAGCACAATGCTGTGCCCATGGAGAATATGTTCCATGAATGCTGTCTTCCTGCTGTCTTCCTTTAATAACAAAACCCTCTGACTTTATTGCTGCTTTGTCCTGTTTGACCAAGTTTAGCTAATAAAACTGATGCCAAGAAAGTGATTTTTCCCTTTCTTGGTGCATGGAATTCTGAGAGCAATTATGTTTTAGTTTTATGATAATGGGAATAGGGAGGCAGATAAAAACAAATACATTGTGCTGAGGAGGATGTTGATGATAACGATTTGCCATTCTGAATGCCAGGTAGCTCTATCATTCACAAAATCTAATCAGTTTAACAAACTATAGAAAAACTGCAACAAGAGTGGGTTTAGACCTACTACTGCCATTAGTTTCAGTGTAATAGAATTAAACCATAAATAGAGTGTATTTGTGTGCCTGATGGCTTAAAACTAGTCATTATCATATGGTATACTGATGCAAGTGGGCAGGGGTAAACTGGTATTAGATGATGTAAATCCAAATTAATGTAATAACCTTCCCATTCTGGATGAGTCAACAGAATTAACAAATGGTGTAATCTCATTTATTCCCTCCATGGTTCATGCAAGTAGTTCATAAATAGCAAAAGGAAATGGTGTGTCAGGACTGCCTTTGATACAAGAAGGAAGGGATATTCATGCTTTATTCTCATCTACAAATCTTCTTGTTTCTAGTGTACCTTAGAATTTGAGAAAAGACCTTACTGTCTTACAAGGCTATTTGAGACCCTGTCATGGGTCACTTACCCTTTGAAGAGATATTTAATTAAGAAAGTGTTTACCTTGTTTTAGCCCAGAAATAGCAGAACAAATGCAAGAGAGAGATGTTTGAAAGTCAAGAGGTCTCTTGACTCTTAATTTCCATTAGGAGTAAGTGAGAAGCTGGAGCCTGCTCCATACAGAGACCTGTATGGACCTGTAAGCTGCTACTTAGCTACCTAACTCAATGATTTTTGTGTCTGCTTTAAGATCTGGGTTTTACCAAAGTGAATTACATGTTGAAGTGACATTTCTGTCTTTTTAAATTTGCTTTCTAGAAGGTAGTTGGAAGTATCATCACAAGAAGTTAGTTATTGCTTAATGTCTTTGGTAGGGAGCTATGTCCTTTTTTTTATCTGCTGTGAGTTGCATACTTTGCTTGGGTTTCTTGCTGTCTAGAAATTACATTCCAGTGTGCCTTTAGTTCTAGGTCGACTTAATATATGGGAGATATTTGTGTTGACATAGCATATTTTTCTGTCACATTCCAGTGAGAAAGGATATCAACTGCTTTCAGCTGTGGTCCTGCTCAGCTGTTTCAGGGAACTGCTGTAATCAGAATATGGAGGAGAAATGTATTTTCCTGGCTGAAATTCTGGTGCCAACTCCATTATACTGCAGGGCTTTTGGGCTGAGCTTCCTGGTGTGATGGAGAACTTTGCTACAGAAACAGCTGTTGAAGGTAATAGTGTGATTCTTCACCTGACTTTCACCTGCTTGCAAGAAGGAGCACAAAAGCAGCAGCAGGTACCAGAGATGTCCTTCTCTACTAGTTACTCCATGAGTTGCCTCTGACTACATTTTTGTTAAAAAGTAGCTGCTGAATTAGCAAGTGTCAAGCAAGAGTTTTAGTAGTGAAGGGATGCAGCCAAAAATTCTGTTGTCCTTTTTTTTTTTTTATTCAGCCTATTTTCAAGTTTATCTGCTGTTTAAGAATTTTTGTTTAAATTTTGCAGTTTAATTAGATGCAGTCTTCCTCCTGCAGATTGTTCACAAGATGAAAGATTCTGGGCTTTTTTTGTCCAACTTCTTCTGACTTTTTCTTTTTGTTCTTATGGATACTGTGCTGATTTTCATCCTTTAGGTAGCTTTGTAATGAACATAGCTGATATTTTTAAAACCTACTTTACATGCTGATAAATGTTTTTATCCAGAAAATAATTTTAACAACACTGATTATGACTTAAAAGTAAATTTTGTTAAACCTCTCAGTAAAAATGCATATCTTTTAGATTATCTCTGCTAGCCGTTATGGTTAATAACCAGAAAGGGAGAATGCTGTCTTCAGCAGCAGAATTTAAGACATGTCAAACTTTCACCTAATAAATGCTTTTGGTAGCAGTGGGTAGTTAGCTGTCTTTGAGATTTAATATTACTGAACCCCCACTGGAAGGCAGATTATGACAATGATACATTCTCATTGGGGAAGTGCAACAGGCACAGTGGTAATTTATTAGTTTATTAATCGCATCAGATTAGGCTTGCACCAGTGGGGCATTTCTAATTCATTATAATCCCTTGGTGTTTAGGGTGCAGGAAGTTACAAGGCAGCCTAACTTATGCTCTGGTATGGAGCTGTATCCTGGAAGATGAACACTGGTGGGCAGTGATGATGAGGCATGAAGCAGACACTTCTGCATATAGAACTGAATCTTCATTCTTTATTGCTTGTAATGCCTCTAGTTATTGTTGGTACAGGTTCACTTTCTATCCAGCTATACATCTCTGCTTCTCAGGACTCATGAGTAACGTCTCATCTGAAAGATGTTGTTAGAGCTGTATGCTTATAGTTCATGCTATTATTTTAGTTTTTATGGAAATGCATCTTGCAATTTATATATTCAAATCTCTTGAGTAAAACTGCAGAGTAAAGGTTGTATACTTTATCTGCAACAAGAAAGGATGTACCGGTCTCAAACAATGAAAATTATGCAAGCTCAAAAGAATAGAAATAGCCAAAAGATCAAATCATTCTTACAGTGCTGGGCTAGTTGATAGCTGATACCTACATTGCAGATGTCTTCTGTGCTGTGGAATTGCTATGAAGCCCAGCAGTTTCAGTGATTTGGAATACTAGCTTAATAAAGGTAAAACACCAGGAGCTTGAAATGTTTTGTTCCTCAATTCTAATGAATTTAGAAAGTATGTTTAATTTTGGCCTTTCCATAGATGAGTTGTGTATGTAGCTATAAATTCATTTCTTGTATGATAGTCTTGTACAAACAGGAAATAATTTAAAGTGTCTTGAAAATACTGTGCTTATTCTAGAGAATGAGATAAGAGGGATGTCCAAAGTATGATCTTACAGAAAATGACAAAGGTTTGTCCAAATATTATTTTAATACCTGGGTATCAGTTGACTTAAAAAATTGCAGTACTGGTTTTAATATTGCTAGAGGAGGAGAACTGGATAACAAACCAAGGGAGCTATGAAGCGTAAATCAACCCACATCAGACAAAGGATATGTGTTGTACCACTAGCCTAAACAGGTTAAACAGGTTCTCTTGAACCTGTTTGTATTGATTCCACTGTCTTTGGATAAAATCACTGGGAACATTGTAGAATAGGAAGGCTGGACAACTTAAATAGGTTTAAAGCTGATTGAGAAGAAAATGCTAGGAAAACCAAGGACGTATTGCAGGAAAAACCTTTCTTTTTTTTTTGCCTAGTCAGTTTATGACAGAATAGCTTTCCTATGACTACAGAAATCTGTAGAGTGGTGCTTTTGTTGCTTAGCACAGCCTGGCGGCTCACTACTCTGTCCTTGATGGAATTTTGTTGGAAGGGCAGGTTACTGCTTTGGTTTATTTATCTGGGGGTACTGTTAGACTAAAGCAACCTATCTTTTTCATTGTTTACTTCTTCTAACATCCTTTCTGGTGGTGAATTTCATTTTAGTTTGTCCTTTCATCATTTTTATTGCCTTCTCTAACTTGTTTTATTCTTCAGTAATCGCTGAAGTCCTGAAATGCACTGTGTTAAATGCCATCTCTTTATTGCTGAGTAACTCTGTTCTTCAGAGAAGCAAGTTAAAGGAAACCTGAAAAGTTAGCTCCAGAAATGGACTGTAATCATTCCTTACCTTCTTATAATTCCCTGTCTTCATGCAGAGACTTGTTTCTTGGCTGTAACTAGAAAAAATACTGGGAATTAAAAGCAAGCATTGGAGGAATGCATGTGCCAATACCAAAATAGAGAATTGTTCTGAGCTTGGATTTTGTGCTTACATTTGACAGAATTCCTCTTTCACTCCTCTGCATGTCTCTTTACGGTTAACAGCTGAGATTTTTCAGTGTCAGGAAATTTCTTCCCTGGATTTGTCTGGTTTAGCCTGAAACCAGACCAATAGGCAGGAGTTTTGCAGCAGCTGTGTGGCTATAGTCAGTGGTCTGAATGCTTTTTCAAGGGAGAAGACAGAGGCCTATGATGTAGGTCCAAAAAAAAAATATATATATAATTTCATTTTATTTTACATCCCATCTGTATGTGCTTAATCTGCTACAATGGTCAGGTTTTTCTTTGTGTGACCATGTCTTTTGACAGGCACTGAGCAGAATTCAGATAGAAAATTTCTTACCGAAAAAAATACTTACTTTGAAAAGACACATTGTATTGTTTTGCATCTTAAAATAAAAACAAGTTCCCAGTAAATGACTGACTGACATCAGTAAGTCATATCTGCTTGTCTCACAGAAATGCACTTTCCTTCAAGGAACAGCTGGTAGATGATTTTTGTTGTTGACTCTGTGCTGTATTGTACTTCTTGACTGCATGCAGTTTGTATAGCATTTAGTGTTGTATACTTAAAAACATGACAAATATTAGGACAAAAGACAGGTTTTTCTTTTTTTGAAGTTTATATGTATGGCATGTGGCTGGCTGTACACAAAATGAGAGAGAGTTTTTACTGTTGTTTCTGTACAATCAAAGAGAATAAAAATTGAAAGAAAACTTCGTAAGTTACTGAAATGTTTTCATAGTATTTTGATCAAAAAGCAGTTTGCTTTTAAGGAGGCTACAATTTAATAGAAGAGTATTGATAAATAGTGGGTTTAAGGATTAAAGCACTACATTTTAAGAAAAAGAATAATTTTTAAATATTTTACTCAATTTCTACAATAACTTGTCCTAATTACATTAGTGTTTGGGCTGCCAATTCTTGAATATAAATCTAAATAAAATACAGTTGATATATAAGAACTACAAGATATTGCTCAACAGCTGCTTTGTAAGTCCCAAATACAATATGAAACATTTTAATACAGCTTTAATAGCTGTTAGGCAGGTTTATCATTACTGGAGGACCCCTGCAAATTGTGTTGCTCTACTTGAGGTACATTCAAGCACATGACACAAATGCTTTCTTTACTTAACAACAAGAGAAAGAGCTTCTTACTCTCTCTAAATATTCTACTAAAAACATAGATGTCAGGATAATTGTGTACATTTTGGCACTCCTTAATTCTAAACAACAAAACAGAATGCAAGATGACCCCTTTTGTCTATGGGTTCTTGAACATATAATCATCTTCTTTATTTAAAGTAGTGATAGGGAACGTTATTTATTTTAGAAAATAAATAACATCTGGATTAAGTCCAGTTATAGATATCAAAGATAGCAGTATTTGGACTCAGCATTGTGAGCTTCCTAATGCAAAACTCCAAAGATGTGAAATTAGATGGTAGGATTTTTCTATATGTAGAAAACTTTGATAATATTTCTGTGAGTTGATCTGGAAGGTCTGGATGGAAACACTTGAGGGAATGGTTGCAGTAGTATTTTAGCAAATAAATACTTCTTGTGCTGTGAAAATATTTTCATCTTTTCTGCTATAAGTGCAAGAAGGTTGTTAAAATAAGAAGCTTGGAACAGGTCTAACGTGTTGCAGAATATGATACAGTTTAGGGAGCTTCGTGTTCTTCAGTTGAAATTGCAAATATGGGCAGGGCACTGATGTGATAGTTAATGGTGTTTGCAATGATTTGCAGTTTTGTTTCCCCCATTTCCTAATAGTGCATCTTCTAAAGTGCTCCTGTCATTGCTGTTAGCTGGGAGAAACAGCAGGAGGAGTAGCAATAACAGGAAACTGAAGTATGTGTCTGGAGATACTTAGCTTTTGCAAACACCCTCTGTGATGACAAAGGCTGTCTCTGCATATCCTTTCCAAACCATCACTCAGCAAATTTAATATACCTTTGAAGTTTGCCAGCAAGTCCCTGGGAAGAGGAGTGAATTTCTTCAACCTTGTGAAATTCCTGACAAAAAGTGCAATTATCTAGGCTTCATGAGAGATTAATGCATTTTGCCATCATTTTGTGGGGGTGACTGTCAGAAGTTTTCAGATGTCAAAAAGTAATTTATGGGTGACTTTCAAAGTCTCTTTTACAGCTGCCACATTTTCCTGCCATCACAAAGATTTACTGTCTTAATTCTCAAGGCTACTGGTTTCATAGGAGAGTTTTCATTCACTTGTTTCAGGACTATGCGAGTTTATACTGCAATGTAGGTGGGCGTCTGTTTCATGCCTTCTGTAACATTGGTATTTATTTACTGGTTAAGCCACTGACCTTTCCTTAAGGTGTATAACAAAGAGTTGTACTTAAAAGAAATTAAAAAATTAGCAGCTTCTCTTAAATGGACTTGAAATTGAAGATTACATTTGAATTCACTTTATAGTGCAGCATACAGATGTGCCTGGTTTCAGGTTGTCTTTACTTAGCTGCAAAGACAGTATTACAGGGAATCTGCATAAATTTTGCTTTAATAAATTGATGTATGCTCTTGTGAGACCTCACTTGGAGTATTATGTGCAGTTCTGGTGTCCTCAACATAAAAAGGACATGGAACTGTTGGAACAAGTCCAGAGGAAGGCCACGAGGATGATCAGGGGACTGGAGCACCTCCCTTATGAAGACAGGATGAGAAAGTCGGGGCTGTTTAGCCTGAAGAAGAGAAGGCTGTGTGGAGACCTAATAGCAGCCTTCCAGTATCTGAAGGGGCCTATAGGGATGCTGGGGAGGGACTCTTCATGAGGGACTGTAGTGAGAGGACAAGGGGTAACGGGTTCAAACTTAAACAGGGGAAGTTTAGATTCGAATATGAGGAAGAAATTCTTTACTGTAGGGGTGGTGAGGCACTGGAACGGGTTTCCCAGGGAAGCTGTGAATGCTCCATCGCTGGCGGTGTTCAAGGCTGGTTTGGACAGAGCCTTGGGTGTCATGGTTTAGTGTGAGGTGTCCCTGCCCATGGCAAGGTGGGTTGGAACTAGATAATCTTAAGGTCCTTTCCAACCCTAACTCTTCTATGATTCTATGTATGTGAAGCATGAACTGCTAGTTCTCCATTAAAACTGGACCAGGCAAATAGTCTTGCAAACCTTGTAGCTGCAGTAGGAGACTTGCGTGCTCTAGGGCTGCTAGGCAGGGTTTGCTGCTTTTGATTGTGCTTGCTTTAGACTGTGGGAAGTTGTCCTGGGTTCAGCAGTAGCAGTAATTTTTTTTTTCTCCTTCTTAGTAGCTGGTGCAGTGCTGTGTTTTTGACTTTCAGCCTGGGAACAGCGCTGATAACACCGATGGTTTCAGTTGCTGCTCAGTAATGTTTTCGTCTAACCAAGGATTTTCTGAGCCTCATGCTCTGTCAAGGAGGAGAGGAAGCCGGGAGGAAGCAGAGACAGGACACCTGACCCAAACTGACCAAAGAGGTATTCCATACCACAGCATGTCATGCCCACTATATAAACCAGGGGCAGTTACCCAGAAGGGTTAGGTCACTGCTGGGTCAGGCTGGGTATTGGTTGGCGGGTGGTGAGCAGTTGTATTCTCTTCCCTTGTTATTTCCCTTATCATTATTATTATTGGTGGTAGCAGCAGTGGTTTGTGTTATACCTTAGTCACTGGACTGTTCTTATCTCAGCCCGTGGGAGTTTCATTCTTTCAATTCTCCTCCCCATCCCCCCGGGGGGGGTGGGGGGAAGGAAGGGGGGGAGCGTGAGCAAGCGAACTGTGTGGCTGATTTATGGCTGGGCTTAAACCACAACAGAAATGAACAAAACCATGTTAAACCCTGTTATATGGACTTTTTAATATCAACCAACACTGCAATCAAATATTATTGTCAAATTTCAGTATACTGAGTTTCTGCATTTCATGAAGGATTCATATTAACATACTGAATTATTTGGAATGAAACTAAGACTTTCATACTTGCTACTGGTTTTGTGGTATATATTGGGGCACATATATAAATAGAGATACTTTGGGAAAGATGAAGGTAAGACAATTTCTCTGTTTCAATTACATCATGTTCTTTAAAAAGTAGTTTTGTTTTGCTTGACCTCTGGAAAGAATAGTCTAATCAGCAGTTCTTAGTATTGTAAAATTCCTAATTTGAAGGAACTTCTTGTAATGCCTATGGAAGGAGGAGAGGGCAGACAGATGCCACACAAACCAAAAAGTCCTTATCTGGGACTGGAGGGAATTGTGCATACTTAAATATACTCACAAAGTCAGTGCTTGAAATAAAGGACCCACAGTGTGCGTGTTTAAAACCCTTATTTTCTCTTCTGTCTGCTTGCTTTACCTTCCTTTTTTTTTTTTTTCCTTGTTGCTTCTGGTTTTATCTAGGAGGTGTTTAAGTCTTGGTGAAATAAAATCTGACTTCTAGTCTTGTTTCAGGATCTTACTGTTCAGAGGAAATGTGGGGAAGGTGTGTTGCTCTTGCTTACTTGAATCCTTGAATTGAATTTGAATGAAATCTAGTCAGCTGGGTGCAAGGTACCTTTCACAAGTTTACTTCTTGACAACTGCGATTCCAGAGCTTGTTAGGCAGCCAACCATGGTATTAATAGCAATTAACTAAATGACTTATAATGTTGAATAGGCATCTAGTGTATTTTAAACAACAGTTAGCTTTTAATGGTCTGATTGTTGTCAAGAGTCACCAAGAGTGGCAGATAGACAATATGCATGTCTGCTCCCCATGTCAGTAAATGAAATACATAAAAATATGTGACATCAGTGACTATGGAATAGGTCAAAATTCCATAGTTTTGGCCCTGAAATAATTTATTCTATGCAAAAACCTTTTGAATAAATGACACTCTGAAACAGTTAGAAAAGGGAGTATAAGAAGGATAAAGTCATTTTAAATTATCTCATTTTCAGGAATAGTGTCAGTCATCCAGATCCCATTTTACTAGCAGTGGGCTTATGAGTAATTGTTACAGGTTGCTCAAGAGTCAAAAATTTAGGAGAATGTCCTCCAAACGCGAGCACCTCGGAATATGTTTCCTGCTTGTGCATTTGGGGTGGAAAGTGTGATTAGTTTGCACTAGAATTCTCTCAACATCATGGGACAATGTGACTGGCAGTTAGGTTTAGTTAATTGATTTTTTGCATTGATTTAACATAAATTGGGAATCCCGAGTTCAAACCCAGCTTCTCTTGTCAGTAGAGGCTTTAAAAAGTGTTGGTTTTTTTTCCTTTGAGATCTGTGTAGCTAAAGGCAAAGGTCTGTGATCAGTCTTGGCACCTGCTGAAGCTGACAGTTTTGGTGGAAGTAATTTAGTACAGATTCCCTCCCATTTTGTGGTGCACATCCAAAAAGGGTCTTTTCTGTAACCTCTGTTGGGTGGCTGAAGACAGCAAGCAGGTTACGTGGCATTCTCTGTGTTGCGTTAAAAGGGGGAGGGAAACAAACCCCTTGTTTTACTCTTCAATATGTAACTACCAGTCCGGCCGCATTCGCTATTTCGAACCGTACTGATCTGGATTCACCGATAGTGTACCACACTGTCCAGTCCAATCAGCTGCCAGTATCAGTCCAGCCGTGTTCGATATTTCAAACCTTACTGATCCGGATTCAACGATAATACACCACAACTAGAAATGGGGTTGTGTTCAGTCAGAAAATTAGTTTATTGATGCAACAGATACAGGTTCTTATGGATTGCCGGTGATAAATACTGTCTGCAAAAGCATCTGAGAATAATAGTTACATGAATATAAGCGCTCGATAAAGTTAACACAGCCTGGCTCTAAAATATAAAGGTAACAGTAAAAGTAACTCTATAGAGATTCTAAGTTTTCCCAGGAAAGAGCTGGATACAGTGCAAGTCTTACCCACAGGCAGTCCCAATGGGGGGAAGAGGTCCAGCCTGTTGACCGATCCCAGGAGTCTGTTGATGTTATCTTCCTCAACTCATCCATGATGGTATTTTCCCCAATATCCCCCTCTCTCTTGGGTCATTTTATACTATGTTTTAACTTCAAGATGGAGCTTCAGTGACTCTACTCATACATACCTTTATTATTATTGGTGCAAATCTCTCTCGCTTTGTTTTAAAGGTATATGACTCCAAAAATTCAGAGCGCATGCTCACAGGGGGATGGTCTCATTTTGGAGGGGGCATTGGAGATTGGAGTATATTTTAGCATGTAAATGCATTATAATGGCATTATAATTAAGCAAAGTTCACACAGTGGACGGCATTCTGTCAAAAGATGACAGGCTGCTGGCTCAGGGTAGCAGGTATGCAGCTTATCGGTTTCTTGTACCACCTAGTTCACATCCTTAGGACAGAGAGTAACCGCAAGATCTCCACCCTGCTTCATCCTCCATGGGTGTTGCAACAGGAACCCTGTGGAGTGCACATTCCTGGCATAGCAGGTGTGGCTGCATCTTGCCCCGAGAGGCCCTGAAAGTCTGTTTTTCCTTTATGTGTGGACAATGCTGCATTTCAAATATAAGTTTAATTCCACATTTCCTAATTATTCCACACCCTGCCACTGCCATCCAACCCAGCATACTTTTCTCAAGGCAAGGCAAGCCCTGCTTCTCCTACGGTCCCCTTCCATGTCATGCATTCATCATGGTAGAATGACTGAACCTGGGAGTAGAACCTCAAGATACAAGGAGTTTGTCTGCAGACACCTGTTACTACTTCTTTTGATAAAGTACTATAAAATTACAAGACTCTGGATTCTTCAAAAACATGCTCATAATGAGAGAGAGTAGATGCTAAAAACTGATAGCCTCTGAACAGAGTTCATATGAGTGCCATCAGGTATATTTATTTATTTTAGTACTGTCTAGTACTGTATGACCAGATTCAACCTGTAAATTTGGCATAGCGCCCATCTTATCTTCACTGACAAGCAGGAGGGTGCCTTATAGAATCTTAGAATAGTTAGGGTTGGAAAGGACCTTAAGATCATCTACTTCCAACCCCCCTGCCATGGGCAGGGACACCTCCCACTAAACCATGCCACCCAAGGCTCTGTCCAACCTGACCTTGAACACCGCCAGCGATGGAGCATTCACAACTTCCCTGGGAAACCCATTCCAGTGCCTCACCACCCTCACAGTAAAGAATTTCTTCCTCATATCCAATCTAAACTTCCCCGGTTGAAGTTTGAACCTGTTACCCCTTGTCCTCTCACTACAGTCCCTCATGAAGAGTCCCTCCCCAGCATCCCTATAGCCCTCCTTCGGATACTGGAAGGCTGCTATTAGGTCTCCACACAGCCTTCTCTTCTCCTGGCTGAACAGCCCCAACTTTCTCATCCTGTCTTCATAAGGGAGGTGCTCCAGTCCCCTGATCATCCTCGTGGCCTTCCTCTGGACTTGTTCCAACAGTTCCATGTCCTTTTTATGTTGAGGACACCAGAACTGCACACAGTACTCCAAGGGAGGCCTCACAAGAGCAGAGTAGAGGGGCAGGATCACCTCCCTCGACCTGCTGGTCACGCTCCTTTTGATGCAGCCCAGGATATGGTTGGCTTTCTGGGCTGCAAGCACACACTGCCGGCTCATGTTCATTTTCTCATCCACCAACACCCCCAAGTCCTTCTTTGCAGGGCTGCTCTGAATCTCTTCTCTGCCCAACCTGGAGCTGTGCCTGGGATTGCTCTGACTCAGGTGCAGGACCTTGCACTTGGCATGGTTAAACTTCACCAGTTTGGCATCAGCTCACCTCACAAGCATGTCAGGGTCCCTCTGGATGGCATTCCTTCCCTCCAGCATATCAACCAAACCACACAGCTTGGTGTCATAGGCAGGCTTGCTGAGGGCGCACTCAATCCCACTGTCCATGGCACCAACGAAGATGTTGAACAAGACAGGTCCCAACACCAATCCCTGAGGGCACCACTCATTACTGGTCTCCAGCTGGATATTGAGCCATTGACCACAACTCTCTGTGTGTGGCCATCCAGCCAGTTCTTTATCCACCAAGTGGTCCACCTATCAAATTGATGTCTCTCCAACTTAGAGACAAGGATGTCATGTGGGACAGTGTCGAACGCTTTGCACAAGTCCAGGTAGATGACATCAACTGCTCTACCCCTGTCCATCAGTTCCATAGCTCCATCATAGAAGGTCATGAAATTGGTCAGGCAGGATTTCCCCTTAGTGAAACCATGCTGGCTGTCACCAAGCACCTTGTTTTCCTTGTGCCTCAGCATGCCTTTCAGGAGAATCTGCTCCAAGATTTTGCCAGGCACAGAGGTGAGGCTGACTGGTCTGTAGTTCCCCGGCTCATCCATTTTCCCCTTCTTGAAAATGGGGGTTATATTTCCTTTTTTCCAGTCATCGGGAACTTTACCTAACTGCCATGATTTTTCAGATATGATGGACAGTGGCTTAACAACTTCATTTGCCATCTCCTTCAGGACCCATGGATGGATTTCATCAGGTCCCATGGACTTGTGTATGTTCAGGTTCTTAAGATCGTCTCGAACCAGATCCTCTCCTACAGTGGGCCCAGGGTCTTCATTCTCACAGTCCCTGCGTCTGCCTCCCAAGTCTTGGGTGGTGTGGTCAGAGCATTTGCCAGTGAAGACCAGGGGAAAGAAGTCATTAAGAACCTCAGCCTTCTCCAAATCTGGGGCAGCCAGTTCTCCTGATAGCTTCTGGAGGGGGCCCACATTATCCCTAGGCTGTCTTTTATTCACTACATACTTATAGAATCCCTTTCTCTTATCTTTAACATCCCTAGCCAAGTTTAATTCTAACTGGGCCCTAGCTTCCCGGACAACTTCTCTGTATTCTTCCCAGGCCACCTGTCCTTGCTTCCACCTGTTATAAGCCTCTTTTTTCCTTTGAATTTTCCTCAGCAGGTCCTTATCCATCCAAGGAGGTCTCCTGGCCTTCCTGCTGCACTTCCTTCTAGTTGGGATGCATCGCTCCTGAGCTTGTAAGAGCACTCCTGAGCTTGTGCCTTAGTTCAGTAGGTCAAGCTGTGCCTTTGCCTTGATGGTTAAGGGCAGTTATTGTCAGTAATACTCTGCTTTGCACTAAAGCCCAGCTTCCTGCTAGGCATTCCTGTAGTCTCATAGAGCTGTGTTTGCCTCTAAGTAGTCAGACTGCTTAAAGGTAGCAGCTGTGTCAGAACATTAAGGAATTCTCATTTTCTGTCTTGGCCAGTGTGACAAGCTTCAAGTGAGGCATTACTGAAAACACGATATCTTGAGATAGTTGCATTTTTTCGTCCAAACATTGGCATATGTTGTGTTTTTTGATGTTACTATTCCTTGTAGTTTTGGGCTGCATTAATGTTTCTGCTGTAGATGGGAAAATGTGACAACCAGGAATCTTGTTAAATTACAATGGAAGTGTTGTGTGAGATAATGTCTGTCCTATCCTTAGATTAAGAATATGGAAAAGCATTTACTGACATGGAAATTCTTAAACTGGCATTCATTTGTCCCATTGCACTGGAAAAATTTCTAAGGCCTTCTAGACTATGGCTTTGTATATGTCACCATTGAATTGTTGTTGTCATGCTCAGAAGTATCATGTTCATGATACTCAGCTGTTGATTTTCAAAATTACTTCTTATCTTTCAGTTGGCAGCTTTAGCCAGTACATTTCTATGCAGTCTAACAGTTGCCAAAGCCTCTCCTGTTATTCCTCTGTATTTCTACCAGATATAGTCTGGTCACTGAAATAAGCTGTTGTAGCTATTTAACATATGCTGTAAGCTGACATGTGAGAGGAGAGAGGTTCAGTCTTCTTCCTACTTCAACTGCAGTTGCAGTTGGAAGGTCATTTGTTCCCCAGCAAGGAAACAAAAGGTAACGTATGCGAGTGACAGTTGGGCAACCACAGCGTGCCTACTTACATGACAACCCTGCGCATTCTTACATTACTGGTTTTGTCTCTGATGGTGCTATTACAAGCTCTGTAATTCAGTAAGAACGTCACTGCTTTCACAGATTCTGGAAGCAAATTTCTAATTGTTCTAGACTATTTAATCAGCTGTAATTCCTCAGTCTTGGCTCACACTGTTTAGAAGATTACTTTCCATGTGATGAGCTTTTAAAGCTTTTGATTTCTTTTGTCTGTAACTCTCTATGCGGTCTTACAAGTGGAAGAGGGGGATGTTGCTGAGTTCTTTGTCTCATTCCTGAAAGACTCAGAAGGAGGGAAAGATCTGACACAGTTCACCTCTTGTGCTCAACTGTTATAGCAAGGTTCTGCAGACAACTGATAATATATACAGTAAATAGAGGCTAGAATGTTCCTCTTTTATTCCCAATTTTATTGAAATTGTGGAGATGAATGGGATATCAAAAGGAATTGCCACAGAAAGGCATTGTTTGAATTTTAATCAGGGTCAAATCATCAAACACAGCTGTGACAGATGAATGCAAAATTTAGTGAAGTATCTATTGTGAGACTGTAAATTTGATGTCTCAAATAATTGACATATTACTTGACAATGTAATCAGTCTGGGTTAAACAGTTGCACGGAAATTGTTTTTGCAGACAGCTCCCTTAGATATACAGCTGATGAATTTAAACTATTGAAGAGGTAAATGCTCTTTCCTTGCCATTCAGATGTTTGCAAGAGGTTAAAAAACCACTTGTCTGTGGCACTAACTGTGTGTTTGATTTGCCTGGAAGGAGTTATTGCTAGATTAGAAGTTGCACAGTTATGTAGATTTTTGAAGCAACTTTCCTACTTCAGTTTCAGTAGAAATTCAGTGGTTCCTGGTAGCAGCTTCAGAAGAAATTCTAATCTGTGACATGGAGGAGCGGTTTAAAAAAAGAAAGAAGAGAAGAAAAAGATTTGAAGATGTATTTTATTCAGAACTTTTTTTTTGTTAGGGGTAATGCCTACTCAGACATCACGATGCAGGCAGACGCACCGAACTTCTGTAACATGGCACCTTTTGTGCCAGTAGCAATTTCCTAACGTACTTATAATTAAATATATATTGCTCAAATATACAAATTTGATAAATAGCACTGTGCAGTGCTGGCCTCGAGTAAACTGTATTGGCAGAGTCTCAAAAAAAAATCATTGCTAGGAAACATCCAATGTAGCATATGAAACGAATGTGGAATACAGAAGCTGTAGTTACAGCTCTACACGTTTCACGGAATGTCATTGCATGGTTGTGGGATGGTACAGTAAATGTGCTCTGTCCAACCCCCTGCACTAAGTGACTTGGCAGGGTGTGGGACTCACAACAGCAATAAGCAGCCACATGACATTTACAATTAGATGAGAATATCTGATAAAAACTGGGTATAAAACCTGCTACAGCAGCATCATAAAGATCCCAAGTTGAATATGTCACATGTTAAGTATGAATGATAAGGAAGCACGAAATCATTCCCTATACTAATGTTAAGTGCAGGAAAAGTACAGGTAGCTGCTCCTGCTGTTTGACATAAGCGTAGCAGCAAATCTTGGAGAATTTGAAATAAGAGAATTTGGGGTCTTATGCAAATCAGGAAAGAACAGGGTATCTTGTGCTTTTCTAAATACAGTACGAGATTAGAGTACTTCAAGAGAACAAAATTAGGAAATCTGCACTAAGATAAGCAATCACTCCTTGTACTGTAAATCTGAATATTTTGGAAAGGAAACTGATGGACAGATTTATATTATTGGCATCATCCAGATGACTCATCCGGAAACAGACCTCAAAATGTCAGTCCTGTGTTCTGAACAGTTTTATTTCCTAAGTGTATCCAGTAGCCCCTAAATACAAAAAGGAGGGTTTTCTTTTTGGAAGCACTGAAAAAAGTAGCAGTTGGGGAAAATTCTTGAAAACCAGTTTGTCATGCTAATTTTGGTATAACATCACAGAAGAATAAAGACAGTACCAGGTGTGAAGCTGGCTAGGCAGAAAAACAGTATTCCAACTGTCGAACCTTTTCTTACATGCCACCCCTGCTCTCTAATAGTTATGAGAGAAAAACTATCAACTATTTACCTTCAGAGGAGTCTAGGAAAATCATACCAAAATGCAGGAAACCGTGTCTACAGGCACATACTTGATCCAAAATGTAGCTGTAATTGAACTACAGAATGTGTGATTTTGGATTCCACCTTTGTGCTGTTTAGCAGATGTATTGCAATGTGTATGCTTAAAGCTTCATTGTACCTGCCACAAGGTAACTGAAACTAATTCCCTACTTTAAGAAACATCTTGGGGGGGATGTTTGGAGAGCAGCATAATCGAAATGCCAACATGCAGAACTGTCAGAGGGGAGGCAGGAGGTAACGGGGAATCACAGTTAAGTAGGGCCACTTCTGCATCTGATTTTACTGACCAGGAGGAAGATTTGGAGTTTCACCAAGTAGCTTTCTGATGGAAGTGCTATGAGATGTGGCAATGATTAAGGAGTGCCTGGATAAAAGGCACTCTGACAGCCCTGCATTACCTCTTTACAAATCATGTTTCTGTGTGTAGATGCGCATATGTGATTGACAGTATACATCTATGTGGAATATAGGTCTCTAGGTATGTCTAGATGATCACAATAAGAGTCATCCTAGTTTTACTCTCTGCTGTTTAATCACCTAGTTAGTATTCTACACAAACATAAACCATGCTGTTCTTGCATCAGTATTGCACTGCACAATAAAAATATGTCTGAGAATCTGTTCTCTTTTTGCCTGGATCATTGCATCCATATTCCTAAAGTGCAGTACTGCTCAACTCTTCTGCTGAATTTGCTGTAGCTTATACAAACAAGACATCAGTGTCATTTATGTCTTCAGACATCAAGGCTTTCAATTGCTGTTGTAAGAAGAGAAACTCTGGTGTTTGGTTTTGAAGAAAGCATTCCTCATAAAATAAAAATGCAAATGAGCAATAATAGCAGATGGGCTTGTACAGTATCATGAAAGGAAGGCAATTTTCCCAGAGAATGAAAACTGCCAAAGGGCTGTTCCAGTACAATTATTTCGAATTAGGTACTCTTCTTCCGTAAGATAATGACTTTGTCTTTTGATGTGTTCTGGTAACATCCCTCTGTCTTAAATTAACGCTGAACTTGCAGGCAAACAAAAATTGAATTATGTCAGTTATTAGTGGTGAGTATTATTTGTGTCCTAACCACAGCCTGTTAGCTTCAGTAACAAATAATCAGCTGTTTTCAGGTGTTAACCCTGCTGTTGGTGGGTCTTCTTTTTGTAATTAGTTTAACTGTTGTGTTTTGGAAACCATCTGTCAACGTATGAAAATTTTGCAAACTTGCATTGTTGGCCTTCAGTGTTCACGAAATCTTGAAGATCATAAATAAGGTAGAATTGTCTTTATTTTTCGTATTCCTTCAGCCTTATTGCTAATTTGGGGTGGGGGAATATGTTTAAACTGTTAAAAATAGAAGACTGGAATTCAGGAAGCAGTTAAAAAGTGGTTATTACTGCTCACAGAATGAAGTTGATTTACACATCTTGAGGAAAATGTGTATGATTATGTATATTGATTGAATTTTTTTGATATCTCAGAATAGGTGCATATTAGCAGCCTGATACCTCACTCCATCATATCTGTAATATTTGTGTCATACTGTAGCCATTAATGTTACAGCCTTTCTGCTGATAGATGGGCTTATGTCTCTCTTATCAGGGCATTGTCTTGTGGCAATGCACTGGGCAGAGGTTGTTCCAGCCTTGGGTTCTTCCTGTTTATATAACTTTATAGCTATTTATGCAAATTTAAAACTCCTGTGGTTTATATTTAGATGTAGGGAAATGGATGTCTGCCATGGCTGTCTGTGTGGAGGTTAGCCCTGTGAGGTTTGATCTCCTTTGCATAGATTTCTAGCAATGCAAATGGGAACATATATTGCAGCACAGTAAAGGCTGTGACATACCAGCTTAAGCTGCCATTTCTAAAACATTTGAGTGCTAAAGGATTTTGAATTCAAATGTGTCATTTCAGCATGCATTGGAACCATTAATAAGTTACTTCACAGGTTTCTAGCAAGCTACACTTCAGTAGTCAAGCAGAGATTTCTGATAATATCCAGCTATAAATTACTTAGTCCTTACCTCCTACAAAATTGCAGTATCAAAATTTAATAGGATTCTTATGATGTGAAAATACAGGAGCCGTCAAATTCAATCTAAGAGTTGACTCTTACGTATATTAAAAGTTAATGGAAAGAAGTCTTTTCTTTTATCTGGCTCTACATTCAGTGCTTTGAAATTTAAGTGTGAAACATCATCTGAAATGTTTTAAAGCACCAGCAATTACAATAGCATTTTATTTACTTATATCAAAACTTTTGTTGACATACTTAATCTCTTGTTATATAATACAATCATTGTCTGATAAAACAGAAGTAGAAAGACTTAGTGTATGCTGTGCTGATACGTCTGGTTGTTTTCCAGCTGCTATGTGCACTCCTTTGACTATGAGTAAATGAACTTTAACAGGGTGATCTGTAATGTTGCTTAACACTGCACATCCACTGTGGCAAAAAAGGCACAATTACTGCAATGTTAAGATTTATGTTCCATGGAAGGTGTCAGAAGGGCTCCTT
Organism: Myiopsitta monachus; assembly: GCA_017639245.1. Taxonomy (NCBI): domain Eukaryota; kingdom Metazoa; phylum Chordata; class Aves; order Psittaciformes; family Psittacidae; genus Myiopsitta; species Myiopsitta monachus. The sequence goes on along the minus strand of CM029921.1, from coordinate 15,558,551 downwards.
CACAGTGCCCTTGCCAGTGATTAGTTTTATTTTTCACATGTATACAAACTCCTTCTGATATTGAACATTAGATGGCTTTATATTGTTTAAATTCATCATTCAAAATGTGATTTGGTACTCTAACCCCTTGAAGCAAAAATTTGGCTGAATGAATGGGAGCATTTCTGGCTTATTATTGTGCTTTCTATGTCAGCTCATTGAAGAAAGGATATAAAACATGTTCTAAATGTTGCCTGTCTTCCACCAGATGTGTTTGTGCCAATGTTTGTCAAGTTAGTACTCTTGCGTAAGTGAGGAATGAATGGGACCCCTGCACTTTGTCCTGATCTGCAGACTTGCCACTGGGAATAAAGAAATACCAGACTAGCAAAGTTTTTGCTGTACTGAGTTGTGGGACTGTGCAAAGGAGACAGTACCAGCAAGGGGACAGTACCAGCCACTCAAGGGTAGAGGTGACAGTTTTCAGAAGGTTAGAAGGGCAAGTACAGAGTGTTTGCTGAAAACAGCAGAAGATGCCTATGTAAGGTATGAATAGGCTTCAGGGTACCTCTGTGTAATAGGATGAGCAGTGACTCATTCAGGGTAAAGTTTTGAAGGATCTGGTGGAGTTAAGAATGAAGAAGAGATTCCTATGGAATTGATGCATGCGTTTGGAGAATGAGCAGTTTTACATATTCCAAGTATGTTTTCTCGGCTTTCCACAGTTAAGAATATGTTTTCCAATATTCTCAAAATGAATTGAGGATTGCTTCATGGAGATTACAGGTGTGTTCTCCTTCTGTAATAGTAATTCACTGCTGAACTGCCATTACAGGTTCAATCTGTGATGCTCAAGATGGGAGTGGATGTTGAGTATTCTAGCCTCCTCAAGTCTGACTGAAAGCAGATTTGGTAATAGGAAGGTAGGTGAAGGTTTGAGGAGGAACCCTGTAAGCTAGATCAGAGGAACAAACAGAATGAGTTAATAATTAAATGTAATGTATTTTAGTAAATGACATGTTGAAAAAAATAAATAAATTATGACTGATGGAAATGAAGGACTAAATGTAATTTTAAAACTCTTTACAAATATTTCATTTAGAAAAATGCTTTCATTAAATGAAGACAATGAAATTATTACCTCAAAATAGCTTAAAAATTATAGTACCATCTCATGGGCATATAAATAGATAACTTGATATTAATGTTGAAATGCCGAACTGAATTTACATCAGATTTAACATCTGTGTTTTAACTAAGGACAGTCACAAGAAGCATAGAACAATCATTTGCATCTCAGAGCTGCAGTTTAGATTTTACAGTATTTGGAATATATAGATTACAACCATAATGCATAATCCTATAGCCAACTGTATGCTGGGCTGCATCAAAAGGAGCGTGACCAGCAGGTCAAGGGAGGTGAAGCTCCCCCTCTCCCCTCTCTTGTGAGACCCCACCTGGACTACTGTGTTAAGCTCTGGGGCCCCCAACGCAAGAGGGATGTGAACCTCTTGGAGTGAGTCTAGAGGAGGCCTCAGAGATGATCAGAGGCCTGGAGAACCTTTGCTCTGGAGACAGACTGGGAAAGCTGGGCTTGTTCAGCCTGGAGGAGGGAAGGCTTGGGGCAGACCTTAGAGCAGCTCCCAGGGCCTACAGAACGCCTACAAGAAATCTGGAGAGGGGCTTTTGACAAGAGCGTGTAGTGATAGGAAAAGGAGGTATGGCTTTAAACTGAAACAGGGAGATTTAGATTAGGCATTAGGAAAAAATTCTTCCCTGTGAGGATGGTGAGGCATTTTCACAGTTTTCCCAGAGAAGCTGTGGCTGCCCCATCCCTGGCAGTGTTCAAGGCCAGGATGGATAGGCCTTTGAGCAGCCCAGCCCACTGGAAGGTGTCTCTGCCTATGGTGGGGTTTTGGAACTGGATGAGATTTTAAGGTCCCTTCCAAACCAAAATATGGGGTTGGAATAATAAATATCTCGGCCTCGTTTCAAAACTTGGGAAGTGGAGCATCACCATCACCAATTAGACTGGAAGGAAGATCCTGGTTCAATGGCACAAATGAGCAATCACCTCCACATTTCTTTTAAACTACATGCATTTGCTGTTTTTCTTACGTCTAGCAAAATAATGAACTAAATATTAAAATGAGAAGCTCTAACAGTTTAGGCTATATGGTTAAGAAAGATAAGGCTTCTTATGGACTCAGAAAGAATTAGTTATTTTAGTAAACAGCCATCCCTTTTTACTTTCAGAAAAATGCATTCATTACAGATCACTTTCCCTTTTAAAAATTGTATATTTAAATTTGTAAGAGCTCAAAGGAGCTTGTAGTTAATTGTGATAATGCATGGCGCAATGTCCAGATTTTGCCTGAAGTTTTGGGCTAAGGTTAAGGTGCTTATTAGACAGCATGAGATGTTCCTTTCCAATGCTCTGTGACATGGAAGGAATCAATTCTGTGCTGAACTGGATTTACAATGTTTTATCACTGTATACATAGAATCATCGAATCATAGAATAGTTAGGGTTGGAAAGGACCTTAAGATCATCTAGTTCCAACCCCTCTGCCATGCAGGGACACATCACACTAAACCATGTCACCCAAGGCTTTGTCCAGCCTGGCCTTGAACACCACCAGGGATGGAGCATTCACGGTTGAATGACCCCAAAGGGGCAACGCATTCCAGTGCCTCAGTGCCCTAACAGTAAAGAACTTCCTCCTTATATCCAATCTAAACTTCCCCTGTTTAAGTTTGAACCCGTTACCCCTTGTCCTATCACTACAGTCCCTAATGAAGAGTTCATCCCCAGCATCGTTATGGGCCCCCTTCAGATACTGGAAGGCTGCTCTGAGGTCTCCACGCAGCCTTCTCTTCTCCAGGCTGAACAGCCCCAACTTTCTCATCCTATCTTCATACGGGAGGTGCTCCAGCCCCTGACCATCCCTGTGGCTCTCCTATGGACTTGTTCCAGTAGTTCCATGTCCTTTTTATGTTGAGGACACCAGAACTGCACACAATACTCCAAGTGAGGTCTCACAAAAGCAATTCTTCATAATTTCTTTCTCTTTGGCTTTAACTCAACTGGAATTTTAGTTTCAGTTATTGTTGTCCAAAAGCTTTTTATTGAACCAGATGATTTTTATTTTTTTTTCAACTTAATTGGAAATGTATATAATGAAGGAAATATAATTAAGAATGGGGTAACATTATGATGGATGAGAGATACTTTCTATTAAGAGAGTATCCCTTCAAAGGATCTATAGTGGTCTGTAGCAAGCACTTATTTTTTGTCTATTAGTGAAATACATTCTAGATTAAGGTTAGAATGAGTGTAAACTGTGAGATACTGAAGCGGTACCATAAGACAGTCAGTGAAGCATTTCTTGTGTACCAGTTCAGTATACAGTATGGATGAGATGGATTCACTGAGGAAACAAAATGACTCTGGGCAACAAAAAATAGCCATGAGAAGGTAAAGAAAGTATAAAGTGCAAACTAATTCATATACCCTTTCAAAACACTCAGAACTCTTTAATAAATCTCCACAAGCTCTGTACACATCAGTCAGAATGCAGTGTGCTTATAGCAGGAGACCTAATAAATATGATGATTTGTCATATACTTGCATGGTTAGTGCAACAAATGAATTCTATTTTCTATTAGTGTTTTCCTCTTGTAAGTCACGTAATGAGCTTACACTTCACATACAATTTGTACTGCAGTTACTCTGGAAAATGATACAAATTTATATGTGCGAGGGAAAATGGCAGAATGTTTCGCATTTTTCAAACCAATGTTTGAGATGACAAGATGTCTTTTCATCTCTGTGTCACGTTAAGTCACTGTTTCACCATTATAACTGTACAAATTTACGTTGGTTTTGCTATTCAGTTTCTTTCATGTTCTCTGCCTTACCTTCTCTATCAGAGAGCTTTTTGGTTACTACATTCTTCTAAAGGATTTTATAAAGTAAATAGTATTTTTAACACACTTGCTGTGGTGGTTGACAAATAGCACATGGCCTTATAGGCCTTATTGTAGGAGGATTCCTATTGCATGTGAGTTTCTGATACAGTTTCTAAAATTGAAATCAAAATAATTTGACACAGCAAAAGAACCTAAATTTCAGCTCCGTGATTCATGATGCAGTAGTTACTGGTTTAACCTGAGCCTTTGCAGTGTGGTGGTGTCTCTCATTTAAGTTACATTGTGTTTGCTATAGAAAAATCTTTACTTCTATTCACAGAGTTCCTAATCTTCAAGTTACTGTTTGAAAAGGAAAGGACACATCAATGGCACTTAACTCATTACGTCTCCAAAAAAAAAAAAAAACCAAAATAGAATTAACCTCAAGCTGTTTCTGATCTCAGATAACATTATTGCTATAGTGTTAGTATTGTTTTATCTTCACCTCTTTCTCATATTTACTGAATTATATTCTGTGCAATCAATCTGTTTTGCAGTATGAATCATGTCAGTTATGTTGTAGAATTATCATTATATCATTTATCAGTCTTCCTGTAGGGCTTCCCAGGTGCTTGCTGCAGTGTTATGTAAGCTGTTTATATGATAAAAATCAGCTTCTGATAACAGTTCCCTATATTCTTCCATATATTGTCCCCCTCACCCTTCCCCCAAGAACAGATGCAAATTACAACTACCACTTTGTAGGGTGAACAAATGGAGTAAAAGTATGACTAAGCTGCTTGTCTCTATGCAGCACATGTCTACCAATGTACAGAATGGTTTCACTGCAGAGGTAACCCTGAGTTTCAACCCCCAGATTCATTTCCTTCCATGTGTATACAGTCTTTTACACTGATTTGTTTATACTTAGAATGCAGCTTTTCACCAGGGGCTGGCTCAGCACCCTTGTGGTGAGTGCTAATGTTCTTCAAGGTCACTCATGCTGTTCCCTTCCTAATGTGCTAGCAATAGACTGTGAGTACCATATTTAACAATGCAGCCTCATTTGCAGCCTAATTAACATAGATAAGGACTTATTTAAAACTGCCTAATGTTTGCACAAAGTCTAAGTGCCATTCGCCTTGAAAGACAGGTATAAACTTGAAGTTGTTTGATTCATGGCATCGTTAATATTGATGAGAGGGTGAAGACAGACATTAACATAATTGTTTTAAAGATTTTTCTAAAACAGATTTGGAATCTTGTCCATGCCTTTACATAGGTTTCCTCTCAAAATATGTGATCTTTCTGTTGAAATCAATTGAAGATCTCCCTTTGACAGGAATTATGCCAATGAAGCTGGTGCTTTCATTGATTTTTCAATATAAAACATCTTCTTTATGTCTTAGTTGTAGGGGAAAAAAATCAATTGGATTTCAACAGTGGCTTTCTAGTTGCAAGTTACAGCCTTGCCAAGCTATGCTAAGAGCATCTGCTTGATTGTTTATGGATTGCCTGGTTTGCTGTGAATGTTCAGTGGTTTACACTACTCAGCCCATGGTTGTGATCTCAGCACTCTGTTACGTTTGTTTGTTTATTTAAAAAACTAAATAAGGTCCTCAGAACTTGGGATATCCATTCTGTATTAAACTATACTGACCTGTGTTCCCTAGAATCTATGGTTATAGGTTTCATGGTTTGGGGGAAAGTTGAATCTTTTGCTTCTCACATATGTTAACCCAATTAATTGTAATAGGTTTTGCATTTTAAAATTTGCTTCAACACTTAGTGAAACAAACAGAAAAGGAAGGACAGGAAGGTTTCTGAATTCTTACTATATGCAAAAAGGTAGAGTAAGTGGTTAAATATCTTTAAAACTACCGTTTTCACAGTGACTGTCATGTAATTTATAGAGAAAATCCATTGTCATAAATTTTATGTTTAATCAATTGCACCCTCAGTAAATCTGCAGATGACACCAAGTTGGGTGGAAATGTTGATCTAATGGAGGGTAGGAAGGCTCTGCTGAGGGATCTGTACAGGCTGGATCCATGGGCTGTGGCCAATGGCACGCAGTTCAACAAGGCAAAGTGCTGGGTTGTGCATCTCAGTCACAACAACCCCACGCAATGCTCCAGGCTTGGGGTAGAGTGGCTGGAAAGCTGCTCGGCGGAAAAGGACCTCAGGGTGTTGGTTGACAGCTGCTGAACATCTGCCAGCTTGTGCGTGGGCAGCCAAGAAAGCCAAAAGCATTCTGGCCTGTATCAGCAGTAGTTTCGCCAGCAGGATCAGGGCAGTGATCCTGCTGTGATCCACAAGTGATGGACTTGTCAGTCCTGGGGTAAAGACTGGTCTTGATCTTAAAGGTCTTTTCCAACCTAGCTGATTCTGTGATTCCAATACTTGCGTGTGAATGGCCCATTTGTGATTTAAAATCCGTCTGCTTAGTTGTGTGCTGTTGTCCAATGGAACACTGTAATGCCTTATTAAAGTTAGCATTTAAAATTAGTCATCATGGAAAGCAAATACACTTGAACCTCCAGTGTAAACTAACATCAGTGTTGTCAGGAGTTATTTCCTGGAGTCACATCATAAGCATATTTATTAGCCTGTAGCTGTGTAAGTGATATACAGATATATCAGCCATTTCCAAATAGAGAATTGATTACTTTTAATACTGAAAAACATCCAGTATCTACTATTAAGGTTTTCTTTCAAAATGTTAAGGTAACTAAACTGCAGAAAAAGCTGTTTGAATACTACAGAGCCCAACAGCTAATTCAGAAAAACACAGTTATTCTAACATTATGCAGATTTAAGAAGATCAGTTTTAATGTAGGTCTAGTGTGGGATTATTGGCAAACTCAGTTGTTTTTACTTTTAAAATATGAAAATTTCACGAGTCTCTGAATGAAACACCTTTAACTTCAAAGCTGGGTGCTACACACATAAAATACTTAAGCACTTTGAAATTTGGCACACATAAACCTAACCTTCAGCTGTTTTGTTAATGTCATTCCAGGTCACCTGAGCTCCTGAGAACATGACCTCTTCTTGGGATGTATCATTGCATAGTAACGTGGGCAGTTCTTAGAGAACACAAGAATCTATTTCCCAACAAAGACAAAGGTAGGTGTAAGGTTATTCCTTCTTTTATATTGTTATGTATGATATTTAAAATATTCTGTAGCTGAAGGTGTATGATTATTCTTATGCATGGTCTCCTGGTGTCTTAAGTCTTGTCAGTTCAACTTCTTAATTAAGGTGAAATGAGTAGACCAATTTATTCTGACTGATGGCCTGATACTTGATCATCAAGTTGTGGGCTGGGTACTGTATGGACTGGGTGCTGGTCAGTGTTATCAGGAGCATTGATATTTACCCACTAGGGGTAGTGAGTTACCAATGAATATGAAAAAGTAATATTTGCTCGCATTTTAATTTGTATGGGTTTGATGTTCAAAACAAGTATCAGAACTTTCAGTAGAAGAGCATAATGCAAAATATGTGTTGTGAAGAGTTAGAAGTGTAAGTACAAGGGCAAGCATTGTTTTTTTGCCTGGTTAGTTTGACCAGTAGAAACAGCAGTATTGACTCTGCATAGAGTGTAAGAAAAACTTCAGCCATTACATCTTTTCCATGATGTTATAGTGTGTTGCTCTTAATGCTATGAGGTGAGAAATATTGCAAAAATAGCTTTCTTTGGGCTCCTAGATAGACTAAGTAATCTGAGTGCTATTTTGAGTTAGGATGAATACTGTATTTTAATATCCAACTTGCAGTTTTACTACAGGTAGATTTTTGTGTACATATTCTTGTTATTCATATTTTAAACAGCCAGCACAGGTGAAACCTGTAACCATTCACTCTCTCAAGTAGAATTTAACTAAGACTAGTTGTTATGACTTAACTTTCTAAAAACCTGCTAATCAAGTTTTGCTTTAAAGTAGCCTTGACTTTGTATGTCTTTTTTGATAACCTGTAATGCTTTACAACTTTTGTAAAACAGTAGCAACAGGAACAAACAGCATTGACTACAGACTTGCCAATGAGTTATACCCATTGAATTTGCATTTCATTTCACACTTTGAGGTACTAGTATCCAGAGAGCCTTTAAAGTTAATGATAGGTGGAAACTATGACCATACTGCAATTTAGCCCTCACTGCAATTTTGCATATAGAAAGTTTTAGGACTGTATGAGGATCTAATAATTTCTATTTCACTCTTTAATGATGACAACTTGGTATGAATTATAAAAGGAGTATAAATTACTTCTTTCCTTGACAAGCGCTCTATATGTATACTATGGAGTATAATATTTATTGTGTCATGCCTTTTCTCACACCATCAAGTGAATCCTTTCTCATTGGAACTTTCCATATATTCACAGTACATCACATTTCCCTCCTGAATTATACACTTGTTGTTTAAACTATGGCCATAATATTTAATGGATTATGAGGAAATGTGTTAAAGCTAAATACCAGCTTTCTCTTGTGACTTATCTGTTTGTTGGGGGCTGCAGCTGGGGAAGGCTTGTCCAACTTTCAGGAGAGTATTTGAGGGATTGAGAAGAGTCATTGTGTAGTCATTGCTGTTGTTCCTGATATTGAATATCATCTTGGGTTGTGAGTATCCATCCAGAGTCTGAGTGTTGTGTAACTCTTCTTCAATTAGGTATATGGGCATCTAGGTTCCCATTAATATGTGGACAGGGTTTTTTGGAAATTAGCTGGTTTTCCTGTGCAGCAGCAGCAGAGGCCACTTTTTAAATGGCCAAATATTAGATTGTCTAATAATGCGATTAATGCTGCTTTTACTGGATCCAGTGGCAAAACTTCAGTGTGCAAGAACTACATCTCATTGGTATCAATGGACTCAATATGTTCTGCCTCAAATATACTGCTGCACCACTTGTGGTGGTATGAAAGCGTACAGATACTGTCAAAAGTGTGAATTATATTATGTGCTCTGCATTAGTCCCCAATTTCATTTTCTCATAGACTTAATATGCATAAAGAGAGTGTGAGGATTTTTCTGACTGTTTCATCATCTGTCCATACACCAGTACGTTCTAGTTGAAAGGATGTTTTGGAGATATTGCAATCCTGAAGTGAAAGTCCAAGTGACAGGAAACGATACCATTTTTCTTGATGCATTTTGCCAATGGTCAAGTATATTTAAATGACCTCCATTTTAGCTTGTTTTTCTTCTCATGCAGTCTTTTTAGTTTTCCCCACTTCAAGCGAGACCCAGCCACAGTCCTGGCTTCAGTTTTTCAGTCAAAATACAATTTCTTCATTCTTAATTAAATCCAAAGCACTTAAGCAGATTTGCAACATTTGATCACAGGGGTGTTCTTTAAATTTGTCTTTTTAAGTAGCTAACTAAAGAAGTGGTATATGGCTTAGGTGTACAGTTAGCTCATAATCTCTGTTAGATTCTGTTCTCTCCTGACAATTCATAGGAACTGTCAGGTGCATGAGATATGGGGCTCAAACAAAAAAGAAAAAACGCTGTCTTAAAGTGACAGGTATTGAGAATAAAACTTAGGTCTTGTGATTCAGACTAGCACCATATGGTTAATATAGCTCACTGTCTCATGGTGCAGTGATATCACTGCATTTTGATGCACTTAAAAAAGAAGAGTTCTGCTTTCGGCTGTATCTGCTTTTCATCAAGGTCTTGCTTTTCTGGATGGCCTGATCAGAGTATCCTAAGACAGTTGATTTGCTCCAAAGTCAAGGTACTGTAGCTAAAATATAATTAACTATAAAATGCGTTGTAGTCCAGAAGTGAATATGGACAAAGTTTAATTTGGCAGAAGTATATCTATCCCCTACTCATTAGTGCAGCTGTGTCCTCTTGCTGTGACCTGCAGGAGATAGGGCAACGTAACACATATTGTATGCTTTTCCAGTTACGTCTTTTTTTCTGAATGTAGCAGTTTCCGTGTTGAGAAATGGCCAATGCAGTTCGGATTGTTCTAATCATGAGTGGGCCGAGTAGTTATAGCTATGAAAGCCTACACAGCTGTATGGGCTGTGCAAAGCCTCTGTAAAAACCTAAACATAATGGTAAAATCTTTTCTGTACTTGTAGGTGTAGTTGAATAGGGAAAATGGAAGATTATGTAAGGAGCTGTGGGACTAGTGTAAACTGATTTTTAGGGTGATGATTAATCACGTTCCAAATATTAATCTATTCCCTTTTTTCTCATGATAAACTTCTTACTTGCTAGGGATTATTGTCTGTATAAATACTACAGCATATACTTCTTAACATGCTGATTAATCTTCTCTACAACTGACAAAAACTTGTGTTCAAGTTATCCCTGAGATGGTGTTTTGAATATGTACTTAGAAAGTAATATACTTATGAGTAGCAGTTCAAAGAGTCATCAGCTAACTAATCATGGGATGAGCTCTCTCTAGTTGATTCAGTTGCCTGTCAGCGTGCCGTTATACTCACTGACTTTTTCACTCAAGGTTTTCTGTGCCCTATACATTGGGAGACATCTACACATACTTTATTTCAAAAAGAATTTTGGGAATTGGATTTGATACGGGATGATCATTTTGGTTATAGAAAGATTTCATGCTCAGTCAACTATAGGCTTAGTAAACTTACAATTCTTCAGACATGAATCCTTTTCTGGTTTAAATACAAATAGTGTATCTGAAATATTATATGTTAAATCCAGTGGTCTATTCCTGGCAAATCATACTTCATGTCTCCACAGCTATGAATTAATGGAATTAGTGCCAACAGGAAGGCATTTGCAAGTGGAGGTTTGGATTTTGATTTTAGCACTAAAGTATGTTCTAGCCAGACCTGCCTTAGCAGAGGAAGCAGAATTTACAGGTCACATGGAAACAGGCAGAGGAGGAACAAGTTTTGTTATAGATGCCACTCTGACAACATTTTGGATATTTTAATTCATATTAAGATTAATATTGAAGAATCAAGGAAGTCATCCGCTGTGGGTCTGCCTGCAATTTTCTTCTACTTAGAGAACTGTACAACCAGAAAGCCATATTGTCCCTGACGCTTGTTGGGAAGAAAGACAGCTTGGGGCAGTTCTGTGCTAAATGTGCTTGTCCAGGCTTTGTTTCAAAGTTTGGGGTTTCTTGTTCAAGAAAGGTGATACCTACCAAACCAAAAGCCTGAGAAAAGGCATTTCAGCCTATTCTGTTTCAGAGTGGAAAAGAATCCTACTTATAGCAACAGTTCAAAACATTGCATACACTTGCCAATTAACACAACTTCTTAGTCATTTCTCAGTTATCCAAGGTAATGGAAGACCAGAACAGGAGAGAAATTCAGTGTAGTACAAATTGTATGTAGATTAGTCTTGTGAAAATATATTCAACAAGATCATTTTTTAAAAGCCTGGAAGCTGTTTTCTGTAGAGAGTAGGTGTGTTCAGCAGAAGGCAGAGCAGAGCCTGATGCAGATGGCTTCCCCTGTATGCCTGGGAGCAGAAAGAGAAGAGTGCAGAAGGGTCAGCTTCATGCCCTTTATTAATACTGAACTGTGTATTGCTGAGAATGGACTGTAGATCTAACCACAGTATAGACGGGCAAGGGTAGTGACAAATTTTAAGTATCACTGAAGAACTATAGGAAGCATAGAAAAGGATTATTGCAAATGAAAAAGTAAAGAGAGCTTCTTAATCATAAAGCTGTTGCTTTAGCAGCCACAACAGAATCAGAATGTGTCGGTTACATACTACTGGGTCTGCTCCACTGCTGTTCTGACTATAACATGCACCAAAGGCAGTCTTGTGTAGACTGAAGGAAAGGTTAGAAAGCTCAAAACTGTATGCTGATTTTCCTCCCCCTTCCCCTTCTTTCTGTCACTTAGGAACAAACATACATACTCCCATGTGAGACTTTTACATGTAGGATCACATACTGTCATCCTCAAGTATGCAAAAAATGCATTAATTGATCACTATAATACATTGAGGAAGTCCATACACATGAGAGAGAAATCTATTTCATCATTGGGAGATTTTGTTGCTGTCAGGATGTATTTTAAAGGTCACATTTTGTCTTCACACAGAATGTCTCCTCATTGGGATCAAGGAACAATATAACTGAAATGAGGCAGTTGTTTTCACTTAAATGTCCAGTGCTGAGCATACGATTTAAAAAGATTTGAATAAGCAATCGATTTAGCTGTGCTGGGAATCACTGACATTGATAATTACCTCCTTCAGATATATTCTTTGTAAGTCTTACGAGTTTATTGACAGATTACATGGTATCTTCCTATTTAACTTCGTGTGCTGTGTCAGGAGAGAATCAACTGTAGGCCACTGTAACATTATCAACAAAAATGCTGGTTTTCACCTGGGTGCTTTGATTGGCTATATGATATCCCTTACCTAGGCCAGAGTTTAGAAAGGGGTTGTCTTGTGTCCAAATGGAAAGATTTGAATTTAAATAAAAGGGTTGAATTAGAATAAATACATAATAATTATTTTTTCTCTAGACATGATTAATGCTAATGCTGCTAGTAATGTTGCTGATGTTTTCAGAGTTGCAAATTCTTAACTACTGCAGGTGAAGACTATTTGGTGCTTCTTAGTTTTAATATAAATTTACAGAATTTTGGGAGATGTTGATAATTTGTGTTGTAAGAAAAGATAATACTGCTTTTCACTTTTCTTGGGTTCCTCTGATGCACATCTGTGGCATAACGATGGAATGTTCTGTGTGTGCCTGTTTGCCCTGGTTGCTTACAAAGAACAGCAGCTCGAGGGGATCATCCATATTAATATGACTCTGCAAGATTGTATTTCTTTCACGAGGTGAATGCTTCCAATAAAACGCTTGGATGCAAGCTTCAAAAGGAACGTGTTGCAATGCAGGCAGACAAAAAAGGGCTGATAAAGGTCATGTCCAGTATATGTAATAATTTATACTTATGTATAGAGAATATATATTTACATACATACATGCATAAATATATATATTCAAGTATGTGGACATACAAATTTGTTCTTTGCTGTGAAAGAGTAAAGTTTCAAACTCCGGAGTATGTTTCTTAAACAATTAATGGAATTCTCCTAAGTTTTGAGGGAAAAATTATAAACGATCCATCAGTATCAGCCAAAGGTTTAGCTTGTAGTTTTTGACAGGAATATTTGCAAGACACTTCCATGATACTGTAAAACTGCCATTCAGCAGGGCTAACTGTATCCTGGGGTTTCTTTGTGCTTGATTGGTTAGAAGGAACTAATTTTGTTTTAATATTCACCTGTGTCTTCCCAGGTAGAAGCTGTCTGGAAAAAGTAACATGGGGTTTTGTTTGTTTTAACTCTGTGGCTTGCTGTACTTTGGGAGGAGACTTCATGAACTCTGTCTTAGACTTTGAGATAGCCCGTTGTAGGTGGCATGTCTCTTGAAAGCATTAGCCAAGAGCTCTTTCTGCCACTTGCTTGGAAGCGGTGCAGAGGCAGAATAGCCACTTGTGGAACTAATTGTCTTTATGGTTACTGCAGTCAAACAGTATACTTTAGTAACCAAGCGCATTATTTCATCAGATCTCTAACAGCTATTTGGAAGCAATTTAACACAGAGAAGCTACAGCACTATTCAAAGTGATAGCAATGATTGTTTTAAGTTGACCAAGGGGAAAAAAGAAAAAAGAAACCAAAACTTTGTTCCCTATTTGCCTTTTCAGAAGCTGTGAATAAAGCAAACCTTTTTCACAAAATGTCCTGGCAAGGGTATCATTAGATCGTTTGATTTAAAAAGAGAGAATATTTATAAGAGGGAAGAAAAGAAACAAAATCTTTTTTATTGCATTTTACAGCAGTGGGGAACAAAAGCATTGATGTTTCAACTGTGAATTAATGACCAATTAGGAGGTACTGCAGTTGTGCTAAAGTGATGTAATGCTGCTTATCTTCTTGGGATATTGCTAGTACATTGTTTTGATGTTTTCTTGTTCCCTAAAAAGTGGAGTTAATATTATAGGATGAATTATGCTGTACTGTGTGTGCCTTTGTCATTCGTCTTTAAAGCTGTGGCCTGTAACTTTAGCTCTCAAAAAGGAGGGGGAAAATTTGATATAAGGAACTTTAAAGTAATTGCTAGGAAAAGAACTACATCCATGTCATAGTGTCTGTACGAATATTTGTATCCATTTCCAGACAGATTCGGTATCTTTATGGTCTGAATCAATAGCTATATTCACTTGATTGTTCCGTCAGTGCAGACAGTCCTTGTCCCCAGGTGTAGGCAGTTTATGGATGGAGGAATGTATGTGTAGATTGAGGATGTTTCACTAGTCTGTGTTGTGAAGCTGGTCTCCACAGCACCGTATAGACAGTACAGACTGACTCCTCCAAGGGATGTTTCCATGTAGCTTGATGAGTCAGTCCCCCTATCGAGCATTCACTGGAGAAGCTCAGCCCTCCATTGCAACTTCCAAGTAACTGCACTAGCTGATGAATGATATGCACCTCCTCGAATATGGGTGTATGGACTCAAACATTTTGTACAGAACAAGATATCCTGGTTAGATACTTCCACAGAGAAGGATGTTAGAAAGATTTCTCCATTGAGAGGAGGTGCAGCCTTCATTTATAATGAAGTTAAATCCAGATGAGAGATTGTAATTGGAATTAAAATAATAAAACATTTCAGTGTTAGGAGTGTGAGTTTATGCAAATACGACCTTTATAACTGCTTTAAGTACAGCTTTCAGGCAGAACATATGTTTGAGATGCTAGAAACGGTAGGAGTCAGCTCTTTTGATTTAAGTGTTCATCCCTCTTGCTGTGATAATTAGCAAAAAGATGACAGAGAATTAAGCATGAGGGGTTCGTTTCTTAAATGTTGCCTTTTGTTTGAAGCATAAATAATGAAGCAATATGTGTCCATAATTAATATTTTGTCGTTCCTGCAGTTCATTGAGGATGAGATCAAACTGCAGAAGCACCGGAATATTAAGTAGCTTGTTCCACTCTTCAAGCAGCTGATACCAGATTTCTCATCACACTTCTTGGTTCTGAGGCTGTTAGTGCAGACCTATTTAGAAAAGCGCAAGTAGTGAAGAATTCAGCTTCACTTGGTACTGAGAGTTAATTAAAATTATCTGCTGTTCACAAACAGCCTATTTTAGAATTATCTGCCAGAAATTCAGACTAGATGCTTGCTTTCCAGAGTAATAGCGAGGAATATAATAGTGATGAATAAGTGTTGGACGCTCTCCTGCATGACATCCTTATCTCTAAACTGGAGAGACATAAATTTTGTGGATGGACCACTCGGTGGATAAAGAATTGGCTGTATGGCTGCATGCAGTGTGTTGCAGTCAATGGCTCAATGTCCAGCTGGAGACAAGTAATAAGTGGCGTCCCTCAGGGGTTGGTGATGGGACTGATCCTGTTCAAGATCTTTGTCGGTGGCATGGATGGTGAGATTGCTGCATCCTCAGCAAGTTTGCCAATGGCACCAAACTCACTTAGGAGTTAGGAACAGATTTTGGAAATTGCTAAGCATTTGTGAACTTACTGACTTTCTAGTGTATAAAATTAGAATCATAGAATTCTTCCCTTAGTATTTAATTCCTGAATCTGGGATCAACCAAAGAGCCTTTCTAGGACAGGAAACCTGCATGTTCTTACATTAGGGCTCCTGCTGCCTCAGCAGCCTCTGTTGTGTGCAGCTGCCATTTGCAGACAAGAATTAGCAAACATGGATTTCATAATAGTGCATTAATGCAACAGTGTAACCCATTTTTCTGGATTTAATAGTGCATAAACTAGGCAAAATTCTGAATAGGACAAATTATAACCTTCCACTTCATTCAAGGTCACAAAATAACTTCACTGTAAAAGTATTTAGTTGATTCTTGCAAGCTCAGGTCACATACTCATCAACCAAACTCCAGTCTTACTGTGCCTGTATATTTATTTTTGAGGTTTTTCACTTCCTAGTGGAAATTCCTGGCTTATTTTTGTTGGTGATTAATCTGAAAGCATCAAGTGCTACTCAGAAATTGATGTTACATAGATACTCATCACAGGGGAACAACTTGAATTTATATGATTTAAATCAAATCAGTATCAAAGTAGTTCATTTTCTTATGAATGACATATAATGAGTCAACAGTCACAGAACTGTAAATTCAGAATCAAAATGGTTTCCATCAAATCCCTAGACACAGGTATGCTTTAAAAAATTGCTTATTAAAATGAGATATCCAAATTCCATTGCATCTCATTAAACACCATAACAAATTTCCAGTGTTTGAAGTAAAATTATTCAGAGTCAAAGAAGCTGTTAGAGCTAAATACAAAGTCCTCTGCTTTCCACACCCTCACAGGCAGCAGTGCCCTGCAGTCAGAAGTGAGACAAAACTACTATGACCAATATGTTCATTCTGTCCCTATGACCATGTGGTGCGCTAATCAAAGAATCAATTTCTGTAGCCTAGTTACCTAGGGGGAGAGGATCCCATTTGATCTCCAGCACAGAGAAAAGATGATACGGAGACTTAAGAGACTTTGTAAGCAGCAACTTTAATTATCCTTTCTAGCTTGTAAGTGCAGCATTTGGAAATTGATGTATTAGCTCAGGGGTGGGAGGGGAAGTGACACTACAGTGTTTCAGGGACAATGTAGCTGAGAAGTTGTGTTTTGTATTAATGTAATCTTGTAAACAAGTTTAAGCTCCTTGGTAACTGTATGGGATCCCATGCTGATCGAAGTGGAATAGTCTGGTCATTAATTACAGCAGCAGCCTGTATTGCTTTGTATGATGATTAATATTCGGTGAGTTCAGGTCGTTAAAAGAACATGATGATCTTGGATCCATATATCCAGATCAATTTCTAGTAGGCAGGATGCTGTCTTGGAGAGCTTAGCTGCTTGAAATCTGTTATAAATGAAGAACCTTTTAAGTGAATTTCTCTTCATTTTCAACTTTGTAGATTGTGGTTTGCAGTTCTGATACCAAATTATATAAAACTGAATTGAATCTTTTCTAACATGATACCAAATTCCTTTTCATTTTTATCTTGCATATGGTGAGGTGGCTGCTTTTTCAATAGCAAACCAAATGAAAGATCAGGCAGAGCTCTGCAACTCAAATGTTTGCAAGTATTGATACTGTGCGTTAGCCCATCCATTTCTGGATACTTTGGCTAGGGAAATGCAAGAAACGTGTTCTAGAGAAGAATTGGATACTTTTATTTCCCAGTATTCCTTAAAACAATCTTTATATCTGCTAGAGTTACAGAACCAGAGGCAGGACTGATTAAATGTCAGCTCACTCAGCCGGCTTGATTGGCATGTTAGGAAGAAACATGCCTTCAAAGCCCTGGTACAGCAATGCAACTTTTAGTGCTATATTCTTGTTGATTTTAGTTACTTGCATGATGGTAGCACCTAGACATGCTGGCTATGACTGCGTCCCATTAAACATGGTGCTTGTGTAAGCTAATACTAGAACACAATACTTGTACTGCAGTATATATGGTGTAATCAGGGAAGATGGAGTCTGAAAACACCTGGGAGTTGCAGCTGTGCATCCAAAACCGCTTACCAAGACACTAGCGGCACTGGAGAACAAGTTTGAGAGGTCTGCTTCCTGCTTGAGTGCCATATGGGCTTTTTTTTTATCATGGCTAGTGCTCGTTTTGAACTTCATCTGGGGCAGGAAGCAGTGAGGCTGTTTAAAAACTTCAGACAGTCTTACTGATAGAGGAAGGTGGAAAGTTTGCACTGGTTCAGCACAAACTGCAATATACTCCACAGCAAGTCCATTATACTCTTCAAGTAGTGTGGGCTGCATTTATGGCAGCTGAGCTAGTGCTACAAGGCTAACTGTCTAGCAGCTGATAGTGAGGACATCTTACAGGTGTAGGATCAGACGCCTGAAATTGGATATTAAAATCTTCCTGTTTTATTAGTTGTCAGTGTCATTACACTGACTAGAACAACAGAAATAGTAATTACAGGTTACGTAACTGTCATTTCTACTTGAACTTGAGCTGCTTATTCTGATGAAACTGTATTATAAATGTAAGATTGCCTTACTTGTCATCCTATTCTTTAGATAGTGATTGATTCAAGAAAGACATGATAATACAAAAATTACGGAGAGCTGAATCATCAATTAGATGTGAGGAGTGGAGACTTTGGAAGTTAAAAGATAGTTAAAAGACTTTTAATATAATTCAGAATGATTTGGAGGTCCCCATAATAACAGACTTAATGGCATCCTCTAAAGACTGTAATGGCCTTTTGATGTTTAAAAGCAAAGGAACTCTTCTACATCAGTGCTCTTTCTTCTGTTACAGAATTCAATCCTAAGAGTTCTCTCTTCTCTTTGGATGTACTGGGTTTATATTTTGTGAAATGAAGCCATTCTGAGCGGATGACTGTGACAGCAGATGCATGTTGTTACATGTTCTTAATGTTCTTACGGTGGCTATGTCTGGAGCAGCAGTATACCAGTATTGCTACTAATGAAGCCAGCACTGATCTAGAGTTGTTCGCTATGCTGCATAATTAAGCTTGAAGTTTATACCCTTCACTGTCATTTAAATATGCTTTGTGTTATTTATTCTTCATCAGCTTTTTAAATTTAATAGGGTAAGTAAAAGGCCATCTCACATATAGGAGGATTGCCAAAGAGCAGGAGCTTTTGGAGGAGCCTAAAAATAGAACAAAGCTGGATTGAAATGCTGAATTGCTACTGCAACAAAGGTCATTTTTATCCTCATGCAAACAATACCTTACACTGCCCCTTTGGACTTAACACTAGTTTTCTGTAAACATACTTTCAGCTGCAATGCAATTTTATTTTCTCTCTTAAGTACTTTGAAACTCTATTTACAATTGCCAGCTGGCTCAACAGGCCTGTTAGACTGGGATGGTGAGCTGCTGTCTGTGCCCTGCTCTTTCCTCCCACCTTCACTAGGTCCTGAATATCCTTTGGCTTTTCTTCCTCCCCCCCATATTCACTTACTGCAAAGTACTTTGTTGGGTTCCTGTGTCCTAATCACATTCTGTCTAGCCAAAAAGACTGAAGAGAACCTTGTGGAATGTTTGCTGACTTTTCCCACCATTTCAAAGAGAGTTATTAATCATCTTGGTTAAGGCCAGCTTCATTTTCATAAATGCTGGCAATATCTTTCTTCGGACCTCTTAGTGGTAGTGGATGATGGCAGGCATTCTGTGTAAGGCAGAATTCATAGTCTGGCTGCCTTTAATCATGTTTTGATGGTGCAATGATATTCCCAGAAGTGCAATGACGAGATCATGAAGTTGTGAGTATGAATGCATTCATGCTTGTGAGGCGTTACCATCCTGTGCTGCTGGAAACCATACTGAGTCAAATGAAACATTGGTATTTATAGTTTCATTATTTAGGTTTTTTATTCTGACATGTTTACAGAGAATTGGGAGTTTATTGGAATACCTATGGCCATTAATCAGTTTAAGGAAGGGTTAAGATTCTGCGTTTAATGTGATTAATTTATTCTTGAACTTTTGCATTTGCTGAGCCTCTTGCCTTTGATTTTTTTTTTTTTGTTTTTAAAGGCGAGAAACCAGATTGAAGCTGAAATACACTGTATTTTACTTTTCCAATTTCTTTCTATATTGTTCTTAAAGTTTCTTTACTTTCTTCCATTGATGAGTGTTAACCAGTAGCAGATTTTGTAGCATGCAGTCAGACCAAGCTGTTTCACTCTGTAAACAGAAAAGTCCTCTTACTCGTATCTGTTTAGTCTCAGTGAGAATTATGTAGAATTTTACTAACCTTGTAGGATGAAATGCCAGGCCTTGCTCATAAATCAGCTTGTTAACATAATTTAAGAAAGGAACTCGTATCAGATTGTTTTATGAAGAGATTTGAATGCTAAGTGAAGAAAGCTTCAATCTTATTGCTTTTTAGTTGCATTGTAGCATGGAAGTTAAATTAGACAAATTTTAAAATTCTTATGCTTAACATCAGTTTCATCTATTTCACCTTATATGACTATTTAACAGTGGCATCAATGGCATGTTTTTATCTATTCATGTATTCTTTTGTACATATATGCACATACACGTGCAGAGATATATCAGTAACTTAAGACAGTTAAAACATTCAACTTTCTGATTTGTGGGAAATTTGTTGCTTCACTTTTGATGGTTTGTAATAAATAAATTGCAGCTGACTCTGCTGTGTGCTCTAAGGCATACAAAGATATGCATTATCTGACAGCAAATGTACTGCAATTTCTCTTTCTGAGCTTTAGTCTTAGGAGGAGTCAGGAACCTCAGGGATTGCGTATGCAGATACACTCCTGCAGCCTCTTGCCAGGAAATCAGGAATTTATTTTGTATGGCTTGTTTTCAACTAGCGAAGAAAAATTATTGTAAATCAGTGCTAGTCAGTGAGTACACTCTTCAGTCTCCTTGTGTAACTGCTGCAAAGTAAACCGGTGCTTTTGCCATCTGTTTCAGGTTAAAGGGAGTGAGAAAGGGAAGACACTTAGTTAATTCGAAGATCATCTTATTGCTAGTTTTACCTAAGTATAAATATTTAGCAAGTCCTACATTACTTAGTAAGAACAAGATTGATCAGTTTTTCTATGTGATTTTTAACTTTAATACGATTAATCATCACATACAATCTAGAGATTAAGAATAAATTAAGTGTGGATTCTTCAGTAGTAGTATGGGAGGCTAACAGTAATTGCTTTAGCACTCAGGAAGAAAAACAATAAGATTTTTGGAGATACTTGATGATCTCTTCAGAAAATGGGGTAAGGATCTTAACTGCTTTCAGGCATACCAAGAATAGCATACTTTTTCTTGGTTTTCTTCACCAAAGAGTTTAAAAGATCCTTATAATGACCACTTGGAAAGTTTCCTATCACTTTTACATTTGTAACATTTCTGTTTTATCCTTGCATCCCAGGTTGTCCTTTCTGTGAGTATAAAAAATAATTTCATTTAAGTGAAAACACATTGTGGAACTATACCATATGAGAGGAAAAAAAGAAAAACATCATTTCCAATTAAGGCTGCAGAGAGAATCTAGGTAGACAGAATGTAATTATACAGATTGGAATCTGTCCAGTGTTCCAGGCCTAACAGCTGTATAATGAAATAAAAATCTTCTGTTTACAAACATTTTGTTCTCATGTGCACATCCTATGCTCAGTTCCAATCAATTTCAGTATTAACCAAAAGAAACAAATGATAACTTGATGCTGTGAGTAGGGGTTACCTTGTAGGAGCATTCATTTATTGGTTTGTTCTGTGATTTTTACCTCCTGAAGTACAAGATTTAATTTTTCAAATTTAATTTTTGTTTTTCATATTCATCCCTACAGTAGATGAAATCTTACTCTGCTGATCAACAACAGTTCATAGAATCATAAAATCATAGAATCAACCAGGTTGGAAAAGACAGTTGGTTCGTTATAAGGCAGACAGGTCTGATTTCCACTATTACCATCCCCTAAGGGATGTTAGGAAGGCAGAAATGCCAACAGTTTGGCCTTGCCTTCTGTTGAAATAAACTATTATTTAATATATATAATAATATAAATATATATAAGTATGTATAATAAATATATAAAAATATATAAATATATATAATATATATATAATAAATTAAAGTCTTTATACAATTCAATTTCTCATTCCTTGCTGAGTTTCCCAGAAACTAATCCTGAAGGTCACTGTCATTGTTTTAACTATTGAATGTTTCTGGTTAGTATATGGGGATCTATTGTTCGTTGTTTCCTTCTTCCAGTACCTTAGTTTAGAAATCAAGTTTAAATGCAGTACTCTTTGGCCAGACTTCTCAGGAATATTATCAGTATTATCAACCCTGTCTTGGAAGACTGACAGAAAGAAAAGTGCGAGGAACGGGGAGATGACACCTAAGCTCTCGACACGTGTGTCATGGGAAAATGACAAAGGAAAGCATTAAGCATATGTTTAGTTATTCTTAGGATCTCCACACTAGATGCAATTGAATTAAATTTTTTTACAGCCTACCAAACATAAAAATCTGATCAAACTACATACTTTCTTGTTCATGTTCTCTGTGGCAACTGCTGCATGAAAAGACATTGTGAGCCAATTTTTGCATTCTTTTCAATGACTCCCATGGTTTGAACCGTTGTCCATACTTAGAATGAAGTTACTGTGTAAGAAGTTGCCTTTTCTTCCACAGAGATGGATCCAAACTCTATCAGACTCAGTGGGAGTCTTCAATATTAATGGCTTTAGGAAATCTAATCTCAAGGCCATAGTGAATATTATAACCCAAAGGCAGTTTGTTCTGTCTTGTGCCCTATAATCCTTTTACCAATGTGTTATTCTTCATCTTTGAACTAACTTCCTTCTTCAAAGTGGGTCTGTCAGTTTAGAGTCACTGTACATTTTCAGCTGCTTGCAAAATTTTTAATTAGAATAGTATCAGAACTGATTCCCTCCAAAGACTTTTACTTGCTTTTTTCATCTGGTATTCAAGATTATGCAATTTTCCAGGGAAATGCTCTTTTGGAAGACAGAATGAGGTTAGCAATAGCTTCATAGTGGCTTCAGAGAATATCTGCTAAAAAATAAATTTCAAAACCATCTCAAGATAATGCTACTTTTATACTCCTTCAAACCCAATAATGGGTTTGAAAGAAGGTAATTATTTTATCCAGAAAGTTCCTGCGATTATATTGTTATACTGAAAATATGATAAAACATTGCCTTTTTAATGGAAAAATGCACATGTATGTAGCTATAGCCAGTCAATATATAAGCTATAAAGTGAATTGAATGCATTTCAGAACTGTATTTGCAGATTTACAGACCACTGTGTAATATCGATTCTTCAAAGAAATGACCATGTAAGTCTGTTTCTCGTTTATTTCTCCATGCATAAAAAATAGTGGTTTTAAAGAAATTAAAATCCCAAATCATTACCTTACTTCTGACTGTGCCTGAGTGCAGGCCACTTCCAAGCTTAAGACTTTTCATGTCAAGGCAGTTTTAAACTGAGATACTTGAAATAACTGTGCATCCCTTCTTTTCCAATTGCCTGGAAAGCTTCAGAAGTAGAACTTGTCAGAAAACTAATGAAGTTGAAGTCCATAGAGAGATACAGGGATTTCACTGAGTTTTGGAATAAATTCTGAATTCTTAATGGACACTGAGGGTGGAAAGTTGTGCTAAACTGTAAGCATTGCGTACTTATAAGCTGATAAATTTGGACTTGAAAGGACACACATTTTGTAAGGAGATGAGTTTTACATCCAAGGAATTTCACATTTCACTGGTTACAAAATCCAGGTATTACTGTGCAGCAAATACTATAGGCATGGATGCAGGAGGAGCGTGCTGAAAGTTTGCTATATATACAGTTTGTTCAACATAATGTAAACAGCTTTTGTTAACTTTATGTGTATAGATTTGTACCTCAGAAACGTTCACCTTATTTTTCTTATTTGAGGCATACAATAACCATGGGAGGTTTTAAGTTGCCAGGTCACATAGATACTATTTAACTATTACATTGCCAGAACAGAAAGCTGTCATTAAGACAGTGAAACAAACAGGGCTGTAGACAGAACAACAGTGACTTTTTTTGAAGACCTGTCAACTTCACAAGTTAAAATATTCATCACTGTCTTGTTGATTTGAGGCAATTACTGGGGTGAGAGGATTGGTTGCTTGGGGACAAGGTGTTTCATAGTAAGCTTGACAACCTACCTAAAAACATTGTTTCGCTTACCTGCTGGTATCTTTCAGACTTAATGTTTGAGGTGCTGTGATTAAGTTTTTATCAAAGATCTATACTGACATTTTAATCCTGCTCTACATTTCTTTCACAGTTGAAGGTTTGCCTTGTTAGTAGAGGACCCTGATGTTTTCTTGGAAGGCACAAGACTAGATACAATAATAAGACTCAGTTAAGTCATAAGCAAATTCCTGCAGTGATAAAATAAGTAAAAAGAGAATTATTGGAGCTGCTTTTGTCATACGATAGTGTTTAGTCTGTTGTTTAATTTGAAATTCGTGTACTTTCCTAGCCTTTCTTTTAACTTCCTTCATAACTTTGGCACGCTAGCTCCAGGCATGTCTTGTTATAAGCTGCCTATTTGGTTCTTTTCTGAGAGCTGGAAGCTGAACCTGCCATTTCAGTTGCTTCAGTACTAGTGTTTCAGTAAGGAATGCAGGCATTGTGAGTCATGAAAAAATGGATAATGCAACTGTAGATGCAGGCAGAATTTTAAGCAGAGTAGTAAACTAATAGTTAATGTCCAAAAAAAATCTATATACCCATAATAGCAACTTTTCTATGCTATGATTCAGATGTTGGAAAAAACCCTGTTCTACATGTTTTAAATATCTTTTTGATGCTATTATTTCACATATATATTTCACAGATGTTTTCACATTAATAATACTGTACTTGTGAGATACTGTTCCACCCGTGTGATGTTTCTCTTGCATGCACTATGTAGTATTCTACACAGAAATGGTTCAGTTACATCATTTTTTAATACACAGTCTGTATTTTTACTCTGAGGTATTTCAGAATACCCCCAGTCTGCATCCATTCTTTCCTGATGAAATCACCTGGTTTCCTTAACATTTCTTTATTTAACTGAGTACATTTCTGTTCAGGCGTATGTCAATTTAGCTTAAAGTAAAAAATTAGTATCATGAAGATAACTATTTATAATGCAGTAACATCTGGAAGCCAGTCAGTAGTTGGTCGCCGCTAAATGTATTATATGGTACCTCTTCTCTGGAAGCAGGATCACTCCTACTCACTCTTCCTGTAAACAGTGTGCTAAGAGTTGCAGGAGCCTTCTACGAAGCCAAACTCAGTTCCTTTGTTTTGTGTGATTGTTTAGACACTCAGTTTTTATCAGTACACATAGAATGTTTTATTAGTCTATTCTCATCAGAGGTTAAAAGTGTTTTCCTAGAGAGAAAGTGGGCGGTTTGATAGCCCAGCAGTTGCCATTTTAAATGTAGTTGCCAGTAACTCATGCAGAAAATATCCTGAGCTTATAAATATCACCAGGAACCATTTGTGGGTTTCTTCCAGATCTGTAAGTACCAATCGTGTTAGGCCATATAAGGCCATCAGTTGCTTTGAAGTCACACAAGGAAGAGAACATATGCCAGAATCACTATCACCTATGAAAAACAGCTTGTCTGTGCTCAGTGCAGGACTGTAGGGAGGGGCAGGACACGTTTCACCCCTAAATTCTTCACAAACTGAGTGCAAGTGTTGCTCAGGTTTGTAGTGCTTTTGTTCCCTAACCATATCCTCCAGGAGGACATCTGCCTTGATATTGATTTGTTGCCTTTGCAGAATCAGTGCTCTGTCAGTTTGCTTTGCAAGCTAGGCAAGCTTTTCAGTAGTGCAAGGAAGAATAACTTAATGAGTCTAAGACACAGTCATATGGGCAATACCCAAAACAAATGTTGTGAATAAAACCCAAAAAGTCCTCTGATACTTTCAGGTATTTTTTCCGGAACAGCGCTGTGCTTGTTTTCATGGGGCAACCCTGTCACTGTATCAAGTGAGAAGCAAAGTGGAAATGTAGGAGGACGAAGCTGAGGCAGAAGGTCTTGCATTTCAAATAGGTGTCAAATGCCATGTATTTTGAGTGTAGGAAAGATGGTGCTTGTTTAGCATACCAACTTCTGGAACAAAAAAAGTACACATAGAAACATAGCTTAAAACTTGTGCAGTTTAGACAAAAAATGAACAAAATGAACAAAACGAAAAAAAAGGGGGGGAAAGACTTTGTTCAGTATTTAGGCAGTATAAAGTAGCAGACATTAAATGGTTAAATTTGTCTCAGCTCTGCTTCTTGCCTGAGGCTCTATGGTCAGTCAGCCAGTGAATTACAGGTAAACAAAATTTTCTCACACTTTATATAGAAAATACCCTTTTTGTGGTATGGTCACATGTGCGTATTTCCATTTATTAAAAAAGAAAAAGTTGTACATAAAGCTTTCCAAATGCACTATGATGGAGCGTTTTGTGCTGACAGTCTACATAGCTGGATAGGCAAAGAGGAACAACTCTTGGAGAAAGCGTTGAAACTTCTCACCTGTGGAGTTTTGTCTTCACTAGAGTTCTGCCTTGTCTTCTCCTCTTCCTTGCCGATTGTTGGCTGGTATCAAATGGCAATATGACTCCCTTTGCCACCAGCATTTCCGTACTCACACATCTTCAGTAGCTTTCTGACTCAGCAAGAGTTTGTGCTCTGCACTGTCACAGAGGACTTGAGTCCTCTGTAGTGTGGAAATTGAAAATTTACAGCCTCAGTTTCCTTTGAACTACCCTTGTAATGAAAAACAAATCTCACTTCACCAGCTTCTGTAAGTGCATCTGCTTTTTTAGCGTTGGTCTGGTATTGCATATCAGTTCTAGCTGCAGATACCAGTTCTAGCTACTCTGGGATTTCGTCATTTCGGCTAGAGGAAAGTGCAAAAATTAGAAAATCCTGTAATAATAGTTACGCTTTGGGCTATAATGTGTCGCATTCACTCATGCTACCAGAGTTAAGTTGAGAAAATATACTTGGGGCATAGGTATGTGTGTCAGGTAACATAAGGAAGAGTTACTTTCTTAAAGTGTTTTACTTTTTGTCAAGTGAATGGGAAAATTAATGCTGCTATTGCCTGGAGAAAAGTAATATGGAATACCTGTAACCTCTGATGTTCTCCTAACACAGATAATCTTTCCAAATCCAATTATGCAGTTCATGGCATTACAAAAAGGCAATTGAAGTTTCCATACTAGCTCTTTTCAAGACAAAACTCTCACCACCCTCACCGGAGGTGAAGGACCCTTATGAAAGTTGCCAGTAATGAAAGCCCTTTGACTTAAGCACACTACATGCTAACATCATCTCAGGTATCTCAAAGAACTGGAGAATAAATTAGACCCAAATGTCTAAATGAGGTGTACGTATCAAAGGTGACAAATACTGCAGTTCAGAAAGTGCTCTGGTTTTATCCAAAAAGTTCTGATGTTTTTAGCTCTGAGAAAACATCTTTTGTGGCTGTTATTACTCTGGCAGCTGTTAAAACTCATGATACCACTATTCTTGGGGCCTTCCAAGCAAGGGGCAGAAGAGTTTGAAATTGCAGAAGTTGCAAAATGGAGCTGTGTTTTGTATATAATATTGGGATAAATCTCCTGTCATCTACACTGATGTAGGTTTACTATTAAAATATGATACACCAATGTTGGGAGATGCAAGAATTTGCAGGTTTTATATTGCTGCAGGGAGATAGGATGTTTTACAGGGCACTAGGGAAAATGCATGAGAAAATAATGGGCTTTTATTACTGTATTTAGTGGGCATGAATCCAGTCTTTCAGAACTGAGGTTGGATTCCTTAGATCTCTGCAGTGCCATTCATTACAGGTTGGATTCTGTTGGATGCACAGGACAATCCATTAGAAGGTGCAGATGAACAGTGAGACTTTTGAAAAGACAGGCTACAGAGTTCTAGGGCTAAAAGCTATGCTGGCCATAGGAGTTTTCACTTATACCCCATTCAACCTGCACAGGCTGCTTCAAGATTTCAACAAGAAGGTTGTTACCCCCATCCTATTTAGCAGCTGGCATACTAAAAGCCCTAGCATATTACTGCAACTGAAAAACTACTGGAAAGCTTTGAATTCTGGTACATTTTTAGCAACAGGAACCATACTAGTTTTCTCTGCATACATTTTTCAGAGTATATCTTTATTTACATCTTTGGGTATATTTTGTTTCAACTGTCTCCTTGAAGAAGCAGACTTTTTTTGTATGTACATGTAGGGAGGGCAGTGCGATGTTCTCCGAGTTAGATAAAAGGGATGAGAAGGCTTCAACCTCTGACCAGCTGACTGTTGGCTCTGTAATATTTCTTTTGATCAAAATAGTCTGCTAATTAGGTTTCACTTGTTCAGAACTGGAAGAAGGACAGGGAGCAATGAATGTGCTATGTCAGCAAACGTAGTCTTGAACAGGAGTTCTTGTACAGCAACAAAGTTGTTATGGAAATGTTTCACAGCTGTAGGTAATCCATGTGTACAGAGGGGTAAGATAATATTGTCTGAGGGATGTTGTGCATGTATCTTGCTCTGGGATGCAGATTTTTTGTTTCTAAACCTGAACCCATTTTAATTTATTTAATATTTGGCTTATCCTTAATTCTTTGAATGGCTGCCATGAACTAGAATAATACATAAATGATAACTGTGAGGTTTGTTGCACTGAATAGGGTCCTGATCCCAGACTCCTGGACTCAATAGAAAGATTTCTCTGCCTTTTACAGGCACTGAGGCTGGGTTATATCCTGAATTATTTAGTTAAGAGGAAGACATCTATGGATGTTATTCTCATGTATGCATATTCCAAAGTAACATTATATCATGTTGTGGCTGTTAAATTTATATTGAATTTTGGTTTGTTTTTTTGGCTTTTTTTTAAGGTCAAAATATACAGATAGTTCAAATTGTCTTGGAGTGTAAACTGCTATTCCTGTATAGCTGTATTACAGGGACAAGTCAGTGCTGCTCTGAAAACCTAGTAATTTATTAGTGATATCTTTACATTGCGAGTACAAATATGACACTGACACTATGTTTCGGACTCAAGTACTCTCATGTTCTGTTAATAAATTGCAGTCTTGAATGTGTTCATTGGAGTGCAAGAGATTGTTTACTCTCTCTCTCTGCCATCATCTGCAAATTACTTAATAGCACAAATAAATGTTACATAAACTTTAAGGTTTTCTTTCAAGCAGCAGAAGCAATGAAAAAAAAAAGAAAAAAAAAAGGCAGTGGTGAAAGGCCTTCATTTGTGGCTGTAGTCCTGTTAAGATCCTGTTTGATTACCTCATGGTTAGATTGGGTGTAACATGCAGATTCTGTTCACAGCCTTTTACAATTAACTGATACTTTAGTATCATTAGGTTAGGTTAAGAAATCAGTTTTGTTCAAAAGAAAGTATATTCTGATCCTTCTTACAGCATTAGAACTAGATGGCTGATACTGTTACTCTATAACCACAACACCCAGGGCTCTGATGAAAGTTGCCACCTACCCACCCACAGGGCAATGACATTGGATGGGCTCATGTATAAACTTCTAAACCATAGCAGCTTTCAGTCTGCATATTAATCAACCAGATGCTGATACCAGCAGCAGACAGCAGTCTGACTTTAATCCCCAGTCACAGATGCTTCAGAGGTGGGTATGTGTGATGTTAGGTTTATACACAGTGCCAGGAAACTGCCTGGTGTGTGCTGAACTAAACCTGTCTGACTATGCTGTAGCATAACAATAAGTCTGACATAGTGTGTCCTGCTTCTCAGCACTCTAGAAGAGAGGGCAGGCATGTTGGCTTGGCAGAGTGCACATCCATCAGGATGTTCCTCACCTTGGAATATCTGACTTTCTAATCCGCAGCAGTTCTTACCCAAAGACAGATTGGATTCAGTAGCAACCGCGTTTGTATGACTTGGTGCATTGACCTTGACCAAACAGGTCTTCATTAGTTGTTTCTTACAAGCTTGTGGAAGCAATAAGACAGTAAAGTCTTAGGTTCAGAGCCCTTGGTTTTTACTACTGGTATGTGCTCAGTGGGATGTTGTAAAGATAGAAAACTTTTCAGGAAGCTTTTTGAACACATGGGCAGTACATCTTGTCTGTCCGCAAAAAAAATACCCTGACATGTTGCTTCCCCATCCTGGGGGTATTCTGCTGGTTAGGTATATTTTCACCAGTGGCCAACAAACAAAACTGGCTGCTGTCAACAGTTAATTTAGCTGGTATGGGTTTGTTTTTTCTCTCTTGTTTCTCTCTTCTGTGTTAAACTCCAAGAAGAAAACTAATACTGTCATCGAGGATATTCCAAAACTTAAGTGGTATTTCAGTTCTACTCAATTTGATTGCTTATGTAAGACTGATATTTAATGTAGGACTGGTTTACTAGGAGAATATAAATGTATTTTTAATTATCAAAGATCTTTGTCATCCCATACGGATATATCCAAAGACATTTTTCTTTCTTTCATGGCTGTTTGTGTCTTCTACAACTTGAACTTGTTTCCATCTTAGCAAAATGAGAAATAATCAAAAGTTTCTTGATCTAAATCTTTTATTTGTACTGGACTGAGAAAGTACTGAATTTGTTACATGACAATCAGTACCTGACAGATGTAACATCTCTTTCTAATGCCCTTTATGCCATGTTTCTTAACGTAAAAAATAGTATAACGAAAGGAAACAAAAGCTGGGACTTTGGTTTCCCTTCTTTTCTTGTTAAAGAAGGTGGAAAGCTGAATTACAATTAAATTGCAATTGTAACCTGTTAATTACATCCTGCAGCTAAAGAGAAAATAGGGAGAATTTAAAAAAACTTTTAAAAAGAGTCTTACATAGTATTATCTATTCCTATATGAAATAATTAATTTTTAAATACTGTTTAAATAATTTATCTGTATTTAAAACTAACTGTTTAAAATCTTACATTTGGAACTTTTTTGGCATTAACACTTAAATGAAAATTTTTAAATATTAAAAAGTCTTTTAAATATTCGGTACAATTCAATATTTAAAAAAAAAAAAAAAAAAAAAAACAAAAAAACCCAGAAAAAGTAATATACATTGTTCACACATAGTATTGTACATGATAGCTGAGCTCCAGAGTGAGCTTTTGAGTTTGTCAGACAAGTCCTAGCTTAATTGTGGTGAACCACTTGCTTATCCTCTCTCTGCACTCCAAAGATTATAACAGATCCCTACCATCAATATATTCTCTTTAATATTACATACACATACTCTACACAGTGTTTTAATTTCCATCTCTATTCCCAGAATTGTAAATAAATGGTTTTTTCCTAGCAGTTAGATCAAAATACTCTTTAGCACATACACAAATATATTTGAGACACACACATTTGACAAGAAACATACCAATTTTGCTCAGCTCAATTATAGGAAAAATTAACTCATAGATGGAAAATAACATAACTGAGAAGTTGTAACTGTTGTATTTAAAATTTATAATAATCTTGTCACCAAATGTTTACAGGTCATGTTAACAGTAGGCAGATAAGGACTCTCCTGTCCTTTGGTGTCTTTTTCATTAATCCTTCCAGCCATAAAGGCAGCAGTGTAGGCATGGCACTGGTGTCTAACAGCTACTTTGTCTAATACCTGGTATTCACTGACAGTATTACAAACTCATTGTTATAGACTTTGGCAGGACTTCACTAAACAGTCTCCGTTTTTTTTTAAGCATAGGTATGTCTGTCATTGATAATTAAGTTTACTGACAAATTGCAAATTGTATTCTCCATCCTTCTATAAAAATCTCCTGTATTTAGCAAGATGATTTCTACAGATGCTGTAAATAGATTCTGGTGGAAAGAGGGGTACTCTCATGCCTCCTATATTACGCGTGTCATGGTATTATGATTGCATTAGTTGTGTCCTATTGTACAAGGTAGCCCCCAGATGTCTTTATTTCCCCTTGAAAAATTCTTTTCCAAGAGGACCCCGAAACTTTGCAAAGACTAAGTGGAATGTTTTGTGTAGCTACTTAGGGATACTTGCAGAAGGAAAATATACCAATGTAAATCAACATTTGTATCAGGAAGCCTAGCCTAGAAACATTACTCAGAACATAAGCACATGCCACATGATATGTGTAGTTATTCACAGCTGAACAAAACTCACATTTCAGGTTTTGGACTCCTACTTTCCTATTCATGTGCAATCTACAAACTAGAAGCTATTTGCAGGAATTACTTCATGGCTAATTCTTGGTAATTGTTCCTGAAAATATAACTTCTTCACAGATAACTCTAAGATATGGTTTCAAGATGAAACTTTAAGAAGGATTTGAATGCTTTGCTCATGTCTTTGCTGTGTAACATTCTGAATGAACCTTAGGAAGACAAGGTTCTGTGAGAAGTATCCTGCCTTCCTTTCACTTATCCTCCCTTTTCTCTAGCATGAAGGTACTTCAGTGAGGTGTTCGCTTCCATGATGGACTGTATCTGTGGTGACTGTGGGTTTGGTTTACATGAAATTTGATTCTTCTGCTCTCAGGGTAGCAGACTCTGAGAAGGAATTGTTTCCTAGGGAGAATAAGCATTCCAATCACTTTATTTTAATTCATCATAAGAGATAAACCGAGAACTTGAGTTTATTTCACAGTAAAAACATGGTACAACAGCAGGCCTCCATTTGTGTCTCTGAAGACCTCAGCCAAAAAGTTGGGGTTCTGTAGGATAAAGCAAGCAGTCAATGCTAAAGTAATCCTCCCCCACATCTTTTACTACTTATATCACTGGTCAGGAATACTGATACACCAGTGAGACTAATTCTAAGCTGTTCTGTATGCATGAAGATTCAGGCCCTGGTATTCTCAGCTCTGCCATTTTCATTAAGCCATCATGTGAAAACTAAGCCTATTTTGATGGGAGAATTTCAGAATCAGAAATAACAGAAAGTGATGAACTATTAGTTTTGCCTTTGTGGATGTTTGTCTAGACTTAAGAGAATTTGTATTTACGTCTTAACCTCTCCTCTGACGTATGTGCAGTGTCTGTGTATATGTACATATATCTCTACAGTTCATAGTTTATATCAGACCCAAGAAAGCCTTATTATTCATTAGTGCTCTTTGGATGATAAACTGAGCAGAAAAGGTGCAATTTTCTTGTAATGACATGTTACGGTGACTCAACAGAAAGAAGTCTATGAAAGGTTAAGCATACAACAGATCAAACTTCTAAATTTTTTAATTAAAACCTTGATCTCAGGATTTAATGGCTTCTTTTTGCTTTAGACTCTTCATTTATGCTTTTGCCTGTACAAGACACTGAGTGTCACTTTTCCACACTGAAATACAATTAACATTAGAGAGACAAGTGTGTGGTTTGGGTTATTTTTTCCTGAGGGTTTTCTGCGAGTTTGGGGTTATTTTGTTTTTTGTTTTGGTTGGTTGGTTTGTTGCTTTGGGTTAGTTTTTTTTAACAGGTGAGAATAAAGGCATCCTTCCTTTCTTTCTGATGGTTAAAAAGGTCACTGGTTGAAAGAATGTCTTTCTGGGGAGAAGGAAGAATTAGTAAACACTACAAAAATGACTGTGAAGCCTGCTTCAGAATTCAGGCCAAACACATAGGTCAAGTCTAGAAAGATACAGAAAGACAAGTTATGTGGTGTATAATTCTAACTCTCAGGCTTCTCGTATGTCTGTAAAATGCATGGAGGGGGTTAAGTTTCTGACTGGTTGTGAGTGAGCTGGAGAGCTACATACCACAACTCAATCAAAAGCAGTAGCTGAAAAGCAAACTATTTCTCCCATTCTTTCTGCTGTTTGAGCTTCCATCTGGATTTAATCCTCTCCTAAACACAAGTGTTTACAATCACTCATTCAAGCAGGATCACCTTCTATCTTTTATAACCAGGTCTAGAAGAAGTGAATTTCTGGCGTTGCCTACCTGTTATTTTGTAATAGCCAGTACAAAAATATGTAAAAGATGGTAGTGCAAATACCCTGTCATTCTGAAGGGCCTTCCAGACACTGCATTGGTCCCACAGAAGAGTGGTCAGAGGAGCTGTGCAAAAGCAGCCCAGGGAGAAATCCTTGGCTTTCCTTCTGAAATGGTGTCACTCTTCCAAAATGAACTCAGGACTCGGGGGGGGGGGGGTGGCAAAAGAAAGCATAGAATGAGAAGCAGTATACTCATTAAAAACAAGCAAGCAAACAGAAAACCCCACTCTTATTTGCTACATATCATACCTTCAGAGAATCAGATTGTAGTTACGAGTTAAGCAAAATCTTTAGACACAGCCTCTACAAAGTTTGGTGCTGACATTAAAATACCAATTGTACAAATGATTGTGAAGACTGAAAAAGCCATCAAGCAGAGCCGATCCACTACAGAGGCTGCAAACTTCCATTCACTACAAATGGCTTCCTCTTCATCCTGGTCTCTGAATCGGTTTGCAATGTACCTGACCTCTTCCAAGATCTTAGCCAAATCTGGGTCACCTTCAGAAGGATGGCCACTGTGCAGCAGGTTTTCTTCATCTGTTGGTGAGCAGGTCATCCTCCCACAGATCACCCCTGAATCAGGGGTAGGTGTGCAGTGAACCCCTTCCAGCCCCCTGAACCCGATGTATAGCATATTCCCATTACTGGATTGCTGGGCACTCAGAGTGTTCATTTCCACACTTGATAGGCTACCTCGGCGCTGATTATGTTGACAGGCAGGACGCACTTTATCTTCCCCTGGTCTTTTCATCCTCAGAAACCAAGCACACCAGTTGAGAAGGATGATTCTTGTCTGAAAGAAAATTGTTGAGAATAAGCATCTCTTCACATAGCCACTGTCCTTGGGCACTATTGGTACTTTTGCAGCCTGGGTGACTGGTTGGCCCCTGGTTTCTGCTTAGTCTGTGCAGGAGTTCTAGAAAATAGCACCAGACTTTTCCAGCTGATTAATTTTCCCATCATGGAGGCTGCTTTCTTAATTCTAATAGTGCTATTGAATGTCTCAGGCTAACTTTTTGCTAACGATGGGTGTCTCTGTAGTGTTGAGTTCTCCTTACACATGAGTAGGAATATGGCAGCCTTTTCCACCTTTACTAGAAACCATGAACTAAAAGAAAACCCACTTACTGAAGAGCAGTTACTTTTTAATAATCTTAATAGTGCTGCTTTAGACGGTGGTCAATAAATTACAATTCTTTCACTCGTATTTATGCTCTAATATAAAATTCACATGACATTACTGTTTGGAGGGGGCTGTTAAAACAGATGCTGGAATGGACTGGACAGAGCCACCAAGCTTTACAATGAGTCTCTTCTCATATTGTTTTCATGACAGGTGATTGCAGATTCTAGGAAACAGATCTGCACATATCAAAAAGAAAAGATTGAAAAATTACTTTGTTTAAATAAAAAAAAAAGTACTTTACAAATTTAATCAGTGTCATTTTACTGTTGTCAAATTGCCTTAATCCAGCCTTACAGAAAGTGCAGACAAGCCAGAGACTGTTCCAGTTCAGATGCAAGCTTCTGTTATTTATTTCAATCAGATTTTAAGAGCTCACTCCAGTGTTTCTTTTCCAGAGCACTAATGAAATACTATTGTCTCATAAAATGTGCAAATCCTTCACTGTAATTAATATTAAATTTGGTCCATTTATTCTGACTATGGATTGCCACGCAGACTTGATATTATATCCAGGCAAGCATCCCAACCAGAGACAGATCTTGTCCTCTATTTACACTATCTAGCTTCACCAAGAAGGGTAATATTCGTTAGCTGAGGGCTTGATCCAAAATCCACCAGTATCCGAATAATGTTTAATGGTCTTCAGCTTCTCAACACTAAAGCTCCCTCTTCAACCTCAAGTACTCTGTTTTCTCAGGGTGTTTGGCTCAGTAATGAACATTTGTCCCTTTTAGGTCATCAAACATACATATGAAGATATACACCATTGATTCTCTTAACTTGAAATTCATTTTAAAGTCACTACCCAGAACAGGTCAGGGAACATCTCATTATCTCTTTTCTGCAGGGCACTACTGTATGCAATAATACCTCATTGTTCTAGAGAGAAAAAAAGAGAAAGGTCTTTCCATTTCCAGTGATGCCTGATGCTGCCATGAGCTGGGTGAAGTCAGGAAAAGTGGACAGTTAGCTAATGATGCTCATCACTATTTAGTAATCCAGTATCAGTGTAATGTTCTTTGTAGAAACAACCATTCATAGAAGTACATTATGAAAAGAATCATAATGCTTAGAAAAAGACTTTAATTTTTCCTTACTCTTTACAGATGTTTTTGACCAGAGATGTAAAGATGAGGATTTTCAGAGCAAGTTTCAGTTCTGCTTCAACAGACATCTTTAACAAGTGCTTTTTAAGCTGCTGCTGTTTCCGTACACACAGAAGCTAAATACATAGCAGCCTGCGCAGTTGCATCTTGAGGGTGGTGTATTTCATGCATTTAAGATCTCTATCAGCACCTTACTCTTTCCTTCTACTTGTTTCACTTCCGATATTTGCAGCTTTTTTGAAAAGCACCTTCATTTACCTTTTTAGTTTTTAGCAAAATCCTGAGTTGCTTCTAGCTGTTATAAGAGAGATTCTGAGTATATAAGCAAGTTGAGGTATATTCATTCTCTCTCTCACACACACAAACTCTAAGAAGCCAACCACACAAAATGTATCAGGACATCTCATTTCTGGTAAAACTACTTTTCAAAACAAAATATTTAGGAAGGATTTATGTTTTTTAAAGGAAGAATTAAACATGGGACACAAGCTGCTATATCGCTTCTTTGGTCAGGACATTTGTGCAGTTGTTCTCCTGAGACCCCACTTGCAGTACTGTGTACAGTTCTGGTGTCCTCAACATAAGAAGGACATGGACCTGTTGGAGCAAGTCCAGAGGAGGGCCATGATGATGATAAGGGGGCTGGATCACATCCTGTATGAAGGGAGGCTGAGAAAGTTGGGGCTGTTCAGCCTGGAGAAGAGAAGGCTGCGTGGAGACTTCAGAGCATCCTTCCAGTATCTGAAGGGGGCCTACAAGGATGCTGGAGAGGGACTCTTCATCAGGGACTGTAGCGATAGGACAAGGGGGAATGGGTTTAAACTTAAACAGGAAAAGTTCAGGTTAGTTATAAGGAAAAGGTTCTTTACTGTGAGGGTGGTGAGGCACTGGAACAGGTTGCCCAAAGAAGTGGAAGATGCTAGAGCATCTAGAGCCTAGAGCAACCTGGTATAGTTTAAGGTGTCCCTGCCCATGGCAGGGGGTCTGGAACTAGATGATCTTAAGGTCCTTTCCAACCCATTTACAAACTATTCTATGATTCTATAATGAATGAAAATCAAACCTTACCCATTTAGGCATTTTCCCCCCATCTGGATCATGATGATGGTATTGTAGAACAACAACAGTGACAATAACAGAAAGACCAACAATAATCATAGTGCTGGCAAAATACTGAGCTGCAAAATAAACAGATAATTACAGCAATATACTTCAGCTGATATTGCTTTGTAGCAATAAGGGATGTTTATACACATGCATACGTAGTGTTCTTTTTCTAGTGTAGTGATACACATGCTACTTCAGGTACTTACGAGAGATTTCTCAGACCCAGAAAGAACAGCCATTATTTTGAGAGGATAGACAGCCTCCAGTAACGGCTCTGTGGAACTGAGCACCTGCCTTTTCTGAGCAACTTCGAAAAAACTGTCCTCTAATTTTCTTTCACCAGCATTGTAGAGACCGGCTAGTACTTCTTTTGAAAAGTTTCTCTTTGAGCAATTACAGTAGGAAGATTTACCCATGGTTAGCTCTGTATTCCTAATGTCTGACCAATGGTGTCGAAACTGCAACAACTTCTAGAGAAAACCAATTCACTTATGCTTTCCTAAAATACACGTAGGTTCTCTATTTTGTTCAGAGGAAAGAGCATGGGCATTGTATAGGGAATCACACCCACAAGAGCATCTTATTAGCTGGCCACATTTCTCTAATTCAGTTGCAGTAGGCCATTGCACAGGTAGTTATCTGCCTTATTGCTGGCCTTCATGCAAAGTCACTGCACCTCATTTGACAAAGACATGAAAGTGAATAAAAGCAGTAGTGAGCTTACCAATTAAGGGCACAGAATCAGATGTTGCTGGCATAATTTCAGCCACAAGTAACATGAAGACAGTGAGAGACAATAAAACTGTTATACCTGAAAGAGAAACATGACATATAACATTAGATTGGTAGCCTGTAATTACAAGGCTGTAAGAAGCAGCAAATGAATCTAAAGGAGTGCCCTTTTCAAGATACATTCCCACTGTTACCCTTGCACCATCACGTTAGTGGTACTCCTGTCCTTTCTTGTATTACCTCAAGTTCAGGGTAGCAGTACTGTCAAGCTAATACCGATGCTTTCAGAGACATACTTATTTTTAGATCCTTGTAACTGTTCAGCTTTTATCACAATTTGTTAATTAGCTGAGGTAAATCAAAGTAATTCTTGCTGCTTGCTTGCTTTAGAAACATGGTGTGATTTTGAGTATTTGAGCATATGACACTTGATTAATTGGCATAGAAGCTACAGGTGGTGGTGCAATACATCATCTTCCTGAAAGATTTGCTGTCTTGGTCAGACTTTGATCTCTTTTGATATTTGCTGTTGGATTCTGCACTTGGCTATCCCCAGGCAGTCCTTTCTGTTGATTTTTGGAGTTTGACTTCTGTTAGCTGGTGATGAGTTCCCATCTTTCTGGAATAAGACTTTGCTCTTTTCTCAGGACTAGTTGTAATTAAGGAGCTATTCATCGTCAGGTGGAAAAGGATTTAGGAATAAAGAATTAATCTTAAAATACGGGGAAGGACTTGATTAGGGAGCCTCTATTCAGTTAAACCACGTTCTGGAGAAATGTCAATTTTGTTTCTACATTTAACAGTTACATCCACTTAGGCAAAGCCAGTGCATTTCCAGGTTTGTACAAGGCAAAAAAGAGGCATGAACCTCCATCTTAAGGATCAAGTACTTAAAGTCATCAGACGTGATTCACAAACCGATGGTTCAGTTCAAATTCACTATCAAAGTTATAATAGTAGCAGTTAGAATCAGTCTTTCTGGGAAGGCGCCTTAGGCTGTTAATACAACTCACTATTAAAAGGAAATAATAATTCTCTGCTGAAGGTTAAAGTGTTCAAATGTGTATTTGTAAACTTGAGCTTTTCTCAGTAATTGTTGGGGTTTTCTTCAGCAAATAAATGTCAAAAAAATGAAACCCTGCTTCTTAAGAAAGTTAGTCAGGAACTGCAGCAGCATGTCGTGTTTCCCCATTTCCTAACTTCAGTGTACGCTAAGCTGAGAGCAAGGGTTAAACATCACACAGCTTCACCATCAGACAGTAAAAATAGTTCTGTAGCAAGAATATGGCGCACAAGGTATTTTCCCTTGCCTACTAAGAGTACTTAAAAAACTTTCAAAAGGGCAACTTCTTTCAGTTTGGTCGCGTTTACAATATCCTGTTAAGGATTTACCTAGTGAGATCTTTTCTCCTGAGTCTGCTGGAAGCAGAAAAACTAACAAAGCAAGTGCTGATATCAGTACGCAAGGAATAAGAAGATTGAGTCCATAATAGAGAGTCCTACGTCTCATAGTTACTGTGAATGTTACATCTGGGTATGGTTCTTTACAGCATTCATAAAAACTCTCAGTTCTCTTCCCAGGAACTCCTGTGTAGGAGGGAAGAGGAAGAAAAACATAATGTGAATAAACTGTATATTATATAGTGATTGTTTTTAAAAAGGATAAACATTTTTTCTAAATTCTAAGTTTCACTATAGGTAAAACTGCTTTAAGCTTCATACCCAATCAAATAATTTTTGTCAGGTAATAAAAGAAAGCTGGATAAAAGATATTGAATTCAAGTGGCAGTTTTGTCATCTACTTTTTTAATGTTGATTTTCATCTTACACCTGCTCTCAGTGTCAAATGTCACTAGCTAAGTAATTTATTAATTTCTATCTTCATTTCCCAGTCTATTTCATTAATTTCAGCAGTGGAGATAAGGCTGCAATTTCACAGGGTAAATAAGAAATCAAGAGCTTACCTACTAAATCCCACTCTCCATTTGAAATATAGCCAGATATATCTGCTTCTTGCATTTGTAAGTCCAAGGACCAGCCTCCATAAGTCCAGGATCCAAACTTCAGGTTACACTTCTGAACGTCAAATGGAAACCAGCGCACATCTATGTAGCATGAGCTTTTAAATATGCCTAGATTGGATTTTAAACAAGAGCACTTAATTTAAATGCTTGTTCCATATAATTTCATTTAAGTTTTGTAACCAGACCTTGTTCTATGTTTCACCCTCTGTTTTTCACTTGTAAAGCATATTTAATCTGAGTTATGCCTTGACATGTGAATAGCAAAAGTCAGTCACAGAAAAGGGAAAGAACCATTAACATGTTGATGTTGTAAGCTATTCTTTTGAACTACATTTCCACTGGGCACATGGTAGGAGAATATTTAGAGAAAAGCTCAGATTTCTAGATACTGTATTTCAGGAAGAAATGAAGCAGAATATTCAATCTGTTTCTCCTATTTCTTTTAATGAATAAAATAAGAAATCCTAAAAAAATTTTTGCTATCTTGTTAGGTTTACACAATCTTGATTTATTGAGGAAGGCTGGCTTCTTTTTTTTTTCACTTGTTGAGTCAGGCCCTGACATTTAGCAGCTTTCATAATTGAGCTGAAAAACCCCACCAAATGGAAGATCGTAAATCAAAAGTACAACAGGCAACTGCCTGAAATCCTCTGGGGATCTTAAATGGAAAAAAACTAGTTTGTCTGGAAGGCACTTGGCTTTATTGCTGTAGTTTCTAAAATTCAGATTCTAGGATAAGTTAATTCTAATTATGCCAGTTGAGTTTAGGAATAGAAACAGTACTCCACTGCTGATATCAAGTAAATATCAAACACAGACTCCTTTCAGACTAACAATGTATTGATGAACCACCCAGCAAATTACTTCAAATAGAAGATACATCCAAGATGTTACTGAGCATCTTACTGTAAAGTTAACATGTTAATAGAAGAGCCAGCTAAATTAATGAAATGAATTTTTATTAAGAAGCATTACCATGGCTTTAAGAAACAATGTCTTTTAA
This sequence comes from Myiopsitta monachus, assembly GCA_017639245.1. Classification (NCBI taxonomy): domain Eukaryota; kingdom Metazoa; phylum Chordata; class Aves; order Psittaciformes; family Psittacidae; genus Myiopsitta; species Myiopsitta monachus. The sequence goes on along the minus strand of CM029921.1, from coordinate 15,517,940 downwards.
AATTGAGGGCTTCTATTTTTTATTTTCTTTCATACTTCCACACTTCTGAAAAAGTGTATTATGACAGAAGAATTCACAGAATTGCAATAAACGTGTACCTTTTATGGTGTTTTTCATGCAAAGGTGTTAAACATTTAATTCATAATGCATCTAGCCTTTACTAGATCAGATGATGCTAGCTAGATAAATAAAATATCAGAGAATTCATGTCAAATTTGAAACCAGACCATACATACGCAGTCCAAGTTATCAAAATTTATGACATGGTAACAGCCTACCTGGTGGCAGATATTGGCAATGTCCTGAAGAATTGACTAGAACATTAGTGTGAAATGTAGCATCAAATCTTTCATCAGCACTAGAACAGGGAAGGAATAAAATGGGTTATATGCTCGTTGAGTGGCTGAAGACTATCTGAGACAAATCCATTCTTCATAAAAGGATTATTTCACCCCCAAAACTTGGTAGCTTTTCTCCTGACACCAGTTTTTTGTGGCCTCAAATACTGATAATATTGGATTTTGACCTGACAAACAGGTGCAAGTGAAGGTAAGCCACCTCATTGCTGCTTACTTATCCCACTACATTCATTACAGTGCCTGGGTTCTTACTGATTTCCATTGGAAAGTAAGTGCTTTTTAAATGCTTCTCAAGCACTTATACAAAGAAAACTGTTTTCTTACTGTCTACATGAAAAGCAGCTAATGACTACATGGATACTTCAGTGTCTCATCCTACCCCTTTGCATGTGTGAGCACTATTACTATGTGGCATACATAGACAGTTTAATGCAGCTTCAGCCTTCATTGTCTACTTCAGAACCCAAAAACTGGGTTCAGCAATAAAAGAAACCACATTAGAGGTGTCAGTGTAATAGTGCTGTCCAGGACCGGCTCAGTGTGCCTTTTTAAAGTTTCTAGAAAAGAATCATGTTACTTGGAGAGAGCTTCAAATTATGAATTGGCAGCTCCTGCCAGGGAGCATCAGAGCTACATCTGACAGTATGACATAGGGATTTACTAGGCATTAAAATTTTAAGAACTTCTAGATGGAAAACACCCTATTTTTAAATATTTAGATGATGAAATAAAGAATCCTATGAAAAGTTAAGTTTCCTGAATTAAATCACTCTATGAAAGATATTTAGATTTCTTAGCATTGCAGTGGATGTATACTTGGATAGTATGGTGCCCTCTTTCACAGTTCCCATTTACTACAGCAGGTTTGATTTTAATCTGTACATCTTTGGAAGTTTGGGACCTAGATATTCAAGAAATTGTCAGAGTTATTGAAATTGGTGCCTACATTAAATTGCACAGAACATATTGGGAAGGTTCTAGCAGCGAATGATCATAGCATCTCAAAATTATTTCAGGGACAGCTCTGTTGAGTTCATGCCTGATTATGGACACGATCTCCCTTCTCCGCCTTTCATTTGTGGAGTGGAGAAGTGAAGTAGAAAACAGGCTACTGTATTTTGTTGTATTGTTTGTAGTTTCCAAACAGTCACTTTGTGGGGACTGGTTGGCACACAGGGCAAATACAGTGCCAACTGCTCTTGAGCAGGGCAAAAGAGGTTGCACGAGCCTCAATGTCTGTGCTTCTGTTGACCCAAAAACCTGTGTTGTCTCTAGGCTGATTTGAAAATGACAAGTCTCTGATACCTTTGTCTGCCTACTAGCAGTTTAGTATCTCATGATTTTCTAATCACCTAAAACATCATCAGAAAAATGCAGTAAGAATCTGAGAGGAGGAGAAAGTGAAGTAATCCTATTTCTAGCAGAAAATCAAGTACAATAACTGGCATGTTTTTCCAGCAGGAAAACCCTTACTGAAGCTGTCTTCTTTAAAAAAAGATAACTTTAATATTTGAGCTATTCTGGTGCAAATTTTGTATCATACATATAAAGTAATCATTATTTTAGTGATTGTTACTTTGCATTTGATTTTTTCCTTATGTATTTGAAGAAATTAACTTTAAAAAGTATCTGGACAGGTCTGTGATATATGCAGACAAGAAAAAAACTAAATGCAAATAGTTAACTTGCTCATCTGGAGTTGCACTTTTTACTGTGGTGAGCAGAAGTCCCACAGTGTTGAAAAGCTTACAAATATTTAATTTGAACTCCAAAGAAAAGCAGAGAAGTCTAAATATCATGTATATAGCACAAATGGATTCTAGCACAGTTGAGAGGAAAAGGCAATTTGATCCTAAGTCACTTGAACTAATGCAGGCCACTCTTCTCCAGCTTCACAGCTCATGGCTGGATTCTCTGAGTTCATGTTGCAGCTTTTCTTCCAGTCGAAGCACTAATTGTTCTCCCTCCTTGTTTTGGTTGTCTGTTTTCATGACATTTGTAAGAAACTGCTACTGCTAATCTCTACTGATTGCACTGCTAAATTTGGCAGACATGGATTCAGAGGATATTGGGGGAAGAGGCAGCAAGAAAGACCATACAAACACATGTATTCAAGCAGGTGTGCATGCATACATGCACACAAGTGATCAAGAAACTAGGATTCGTTGCCATGTGACTTTGCCTTTCCTAAGAACAATTCCAACAATGGGAACTACCATATAATGGTGCAGCAAAGAATCTCTCAGTGTCAGCCAGAGGGTCTGTGGTGGATTGATGGCAGTCTGTCTGAAATGAGCCTAATTCAGAACAGATAGTTTGAAGAGGAGAGCAGTGAATATCCTAGCTGTTTTTGTAGCAGGAAGAAAGATTGACACAAAACTGGGCATGGAAAAATGGGAACATAATTTTTGGCATTTACCCATGCTGCCTCTAGTGAAGCCCAGCCTAAAACCAGACAAGAGCCAAAAGTCAGATTTGAATTCACCAGTAACATTTAGAGGAAACAAAGTATTTATGAGGAAATTATCACTACCTGTACCATTGAACATATCCAGGAAAGTTTATTTTTCCAATCATAGAATCTGTGTGTTAGGGTTGGAAAGGACCTTAAGATCATCCAGTTCCAACTCTCCAGCCATAGGCAGGAACAGCTCACCCTAGACCCTGTCACCTAAGGCTCTGTGCAACCTGGTCTTGAACACTGCCAGAGATGGAGCATTTAATCTCACAAAACCCAACCAGAATTGGTGGTAGGGAGGATGTCGTTGTTTACAACTATGTGCAGACAGTTATTTGCAGTATTCCAGAACTTTCCAGTTTTTTTGAAAAGTGTTCCAAACCTAGGCATTTTGACGAGATGATTATGTCATTCATGTTGCCTTATCTTTGCAACTGGACAGGGTGCTAGACTCCTTTTCCCATGATAGTTTGGATCAGTTGTCTTTTGAGATCCCTGCCAGCCTGGGCTGTTCTGTGATTCTGGAATTCTATGATCTTCTTTCCTTCCTAATACAAAAAAAGTATGTGTACCTGTTATAGAGAAGAATATCTGGCTTCCAAATCAGTCCATCAGAAAAACGAACATTCTTCACTCCTGGGTATTCAGACACATTCCACTGTAGATAATGGTCTGTCCAGTACTAAGATATGCACAGAAAAAGTAAGTTAGGTCACCTCATCCACTGGTTTACTGTAGTTCTCTAGGGACTGGATAGCCTGAAACAATAGGTTTTCTTTTGTTAAAGAGACACTAATAACTTCAGACAGTGAAATTTTTGGAAAGGTGAATTAGACCATTGAGAGCTCAATGGAAAGCACAAAGGCCTCATGTTCAATTCATACTGCAGTGCACATACGAACTGTAAAAGATTTGGGGTGCTTGTGTTTTATTGTTCGTGCTGCCTCCAGTGCATGGGATAGAATTGATTTTCTCTTATAATTCATACATTAACTTTAATTATTTTTATCTTCATAGAAAACTTTGTTTTCTGTTGTTGGAAATTCTTGGGCTGTATTACAGACATGAGGTTGAGCAGCCAACAGTCACTGCTGACAGGGAAAACAACTGCAATAGCAGAACAGTCAATACACAGAAGGTCTTAGCAGCTCTTGTGGCCTGAAGTTAGGCAACCTCTGAGGCAGATGCTCAGCAGCACTGCGCTGTCCCAGAAGGTTCCTTCCTGGCTGGTACCTACTGCACTGGAGGCATCTCCTCTCGGGACTTTCCATGCTCCTTTCAACCTTGAAACTTGTCCTTGACTGCCAGTATAGGCAAGGGGTCTGTCATAGTCAAACCAACAGGGGTTCAGTCTGTGTTTAGTGTGGCTGAATCTCAAATACTGTCATATGGTCCTTCATGGTCAGAAACAAAAGCACTGCCCCAAACTCATATTCTCCAGAGAAATGCTAGCATTAACTACTGTGTTCTCCTCAAATTGAGGTCGCACTTCACCCCCTACTAAGCAGGTAACTTGTCAGGATACAAGGATGGTTACTGTTGTGTGCAAAAGGTATAAATAAGAAAAAAGTTCATTTCGTTTCAGAAAATCTATTTTTTCTTATACTATACTTCATTATACTGTGCCTCTATCTCCAAACTATATTATTTACATTAACTTCATATAGCTGTAGGTATCACATAACTTACAGTGAAAACTTCTCCAGAACTACTGTGCTGTTGCAATTCCAAATGTTAGTCTTTTAAACATAAACTTTGAAATGGGTGAGCAAATGTACAATACTTAGCTCTTCAACAGTGCAGTGGCCCTTGTCAAAATCTCTGACAGATATTAGGCTCAGAAAAAAATCCTAATGGGTATTATGGAGGTAATATTATTGATCATTCTCATGGGGTATTCACATCAGGTTGTTCTCTATAATTCCTTGCATTACTGTCACAGGGAAGTTTCCGTTTGATATACCAAAGACCCCTGTTAGCCTCACACCGCAGGTATTCAAATTCATTCCTGTACCTCTAGAACAGTGTTCATAAATTACTGTTTTGATGCATGCAACCCATCTAGGAGCATTCAGCACAAATCTTTTGTCAAGCTTTTGCTACACAATTTCTTGGTCTGTGCTTCCATGTTTTTCTCATTAATTTTTTGCTATGAATTGGTAGCACCTTGTCACCTGGACAAATTATCTGAGCTCTGCGTTGCTTTTTCCCTTTGCAAATAGCAGGTTTTTACAGAAATCTTAAACCAGAATATCTGTTTTTCTCTGTTCATAGATTTTGTTTTCACTGCCTGCTCCATTCACTGTTCTCTAATTAAACCATGTGTATTGCCCATGCTCGTCTATGCGCAGTTTCTGTAAGCAGATTAACAGCTTCTCAAATTCTTCTTTTTTCAACTTTAAATCAATTTGTAGTGAATTGTGTCACATGAGCTTCCTGGTACACGAATATCACTGTATGGTTTACCACTTCGTAGAGTAGTTTGGAGATGGGTTGGAGAGGACCTTAAGATCATCCAGCTCCAGACCCCCTGCCATGGGCAGGAACACCCCACACCAGACCAGGCCGCTCCAGGCTCTGTCCAACCTGGCCTTGAACACTGCCAGGGATGGAGCATCTACCACTTCTTTGGGCAACCTGTTCCAATGCCTCACCACCCTCACAGTAAAGAACTTTTTCCTTATAACTAACCTGAACTTTTCCTGTTTCAGTTTAAACCCATTCCTCCTTGTCCTATCGCTACAGTCCCTTTGTGGAATGTAGAAATACTGAGATCCTCATGAGAACTCTCTTTTTTCACAAAGTCCAGCTATGCAAACAAACGCAATATGTAGTTTTGAGGCATTTAAACCTGTGGGCTCTTGTTGGCTTTAGGCAACTCCTTTTCACTTCCAGGAGCTGACAGAACCAGTTGCTGTGAGCAGCAGTGGCAGAGCCGGGGCTGGCAGGCTGCAGGCAGCTGCCACAAAGCTGCCACTTGGCTCCCCCCTTCATTTCCATCTGAACTGCATTACAATAATTTACAGTGATGTAGCCAATAATTTTTTATTCTAACTTCTTTTAGGAGTTACCATGGCCAATAGGTAATAGCATAGGGTGACACTGAATGATTTAAGAACAGTCCAAAGGGTGATAGAAAATTTAGTATTGAAGTCTATATTACGGGTAATGTTATGCAGATTGTACAGTTGCTTGGTTTAGCTGTGTGTACAGAGTGCTTACCCATCCAGCTGGACATGAGCTGCCTCATTTTGTTTTGACTACAGAGCTATGATCTCCACTGTAGCTGAAGTACATCTGATGTGGATTAAACTAGCAAACAGCTCAAGACAGTTGGGTTAGTATTAATCTGTGTGACAGGGCAAGGCTTCTGCTGTAACTTAAGGATTTTGATACTGAACAGTATTGCCATGGAGATAGTGCTCAGGATCAAAGAGTCTTCATGTATAAATACTAGACTTGCATTCCTCTTTCTCCCAGATTATTTTTTGCACTTAAGTATTTCAGAGGCAATTAAATAAATTATATTTAGTATACATCACTGATTATACACATATAGAGATCAAGAAAGAGAGTAAAGTGGGAAATTTAGCGGAAAAAAAATTCAGACCATTTAGCATAAGAAAATGACATATGTTTGCCTTAAGCATGCTTTGATGTGTCTGGTATCCCACTATTAGAAAGCTAATATGCAAACACACTGCTTTTTTTCCTTTTAATGTGTACGCAGGTCATGAAGAGTAGCCCTATTCTTTATAGCCATCAAGTGATCTGTTCATTGCAGTTTTAACATGCTCCACATACAGTATGTGTTACAGTGAATAAATCAAAAGAAATACAGAATATATAAAAGAACCATGAATTTCCTTAGGGGATAAAGGAAAACAATCTCAAAAAGGATAAGGATGCTGTGGGATAAAAGAGAAGGAAAATAACTGATAGCTCTTTGAGTATGAATTGTTGTCTGTTTTCCTGGTGAGAAATCATAGCAACTGTTGTAATTGTAGCTCAAAGCCAAAACCATATTATGTTTGCCAAATTTTAATCTTGCTGTACAAGCCTGTAAAATAACATGGGGTGAATGCTTCTTCCATGTTAATGTTTCTTTGTGAATAAATGGAATATCTATCCTTTCTAGGTGATCAAAATACTCTTTCATTTGTTTCCTACCACAGTGCAAGAGAGGTGCTCTATAAAAGAATACAGTTTAACTGAATGAGCTGGGTAAAGAAACTGAAAGGTGTAAAGTTTCTGTGGTAGCAACATGATTATTTTGAATAATAAAACTCTTCTGTAAACCTTTACTTAATCCAAACAGTTGAGTTTCTGTATTAGAGATGGGAATTCAACTAGTGGCAATGCTCATCCTAGCTGCTGTAGTATGGAGAAAGCTGCCTGTACCACCCCATCTTTGTAAAACACAGACTTACAGTAGAAGCATTTTGTGGAAACATTAGAAGCCCACAGTAGTCAGCATGGTGAGAAGCATATTGTTTATTCTAAGTCTTAATTTAAACTAATGCAAAAAGATAAGCAATCAACTCGGAATAAATCTGTGTAGCCTCCTTTGCCCAGAAGGAGCTCGCTCGCTAGTTAACCTTTCAGAGAAAAGAAATTCAAAACACTCTCATAAAGTTCTTGAATATTCTGTTATCTGCTCCATTTATTACAAACATGAGTAAAACTACTTGTCCAGCAATGCCAGCCATGAGTTAATGGGGACAAAGTTCTCTGCTGTGGAATCTAGTGATGGCGATAGTTACTGTTAATAAGAGAGAATGTGAAATTCTGTGGCAACTATAGCAAGTAAGTATTGCAACAAAAAGTAAAATAAAGCTACTGTTTGAAGAATGAACACCCTATGTGGGCAAACCAAACTGGGAAACCAGGAAAAAGTATAGCTTTTTCCCAGCTGCACATTAGAAAACTGATGTTGCTGTACCCATTTTTGTCATGAAACTGAGAGAACAGAATTTGGAGAAGAAACATAAAAAAAACCCTCATGTTCACAGTTAACTTCTGATAACAACCTATGTTTAAACAACATTTTGAACAACACAGGAACAGCATGGCCATTTACATCAAAAGCCTTTTGCAGTATCTTGAGGCAGACAGCAAAGCAAGTAGGATGGCAGAGATTGTTGAAATGAGCAATCAGGCACTTTCACCTACAGTTACTGTATGTGGGACTTTCAGGATGCCATTATCTTATACCAATCAAGAGCTTAACATACCTAAATCAACTAAAATGAGTTAGTAACTTACTTAGTGTAGTGACTCAAATTCTTCAAAGTTTTTAAAAATACCTGAAACATCAAGACCTAAATCCCAGCCTTACAGTTTTCCATTCAGCTTAGCTTTGTACACTATGTAGCAAGCTACAGAACAAAAGCTTGAAAGTTTCCTAAAATTCAAACCTCTCACCAGATTAAACTGAATGACCAAAGGGGGAAAATAACTACTTTATTTCAAAACTTACCATTTGTAGCCAGACATTTGTTGTTAATACTTGATTCTTTTCATCCTGGGAGGAAGGAGAAGGGGAAGAGGAAAAAAACAAACCACAGCTTAGTACCATACAGATAAAACAACACCTGTAAATATATTTGACTGTTACGAAGTAGCTGGTTGTCCTACGGTACTATTCAAAGCAAAGGGAATCCTTGCCTCTAACTTGCTGCAACAGAAGTCTTCACATGTGCTTTTTAATTTATCTCGTATTACCACAGTCAGTCAGACTCTTTCTTGAGGGTATGCTTCTGCCAGGCTTTTCCCTGGGACTCGTTTAATAAGGAGTCTTAAAAGGCAAAGCAGATTACAGTAGGGCTTGCCTGTTCCACTTTTGTTAAGAGCAGCCCTCTCACTAATAAACCTTACACACCAGGCATATGCAGGTAGGAGGAAAAATATTGAACAAAGTGTGACTAAGCACAGATGATGTGTGTTGAGTAGCTTCTTAATAGGCAAGTAGCACCACTTACATCAGTGGAACTGTACAAAAGGGGTTTTATCAGCTTTACCAGGAAACTGTTGTCAGGGCAGAGCATTATTATTCTGCCAGCAACAGTTCCTGTTTGAAGGCATTCCCCTTTGCCTCCTGTGACAATATGATCTCATCTTAATGCTGGAGTTTAATTAAAGAGTATAATTCTGAACTTTTCAGACACAGGAAAACATTGGTGACCTTATTCTATGGAGGTACTTCATCAGTATCCACCTAGACTGTGTGAAGCTAATGGAATGTACTATATATACTGTCAGTATTATACATTCTCCAAACCGAATGCAAAATCCCTCTCCCAAACACCAGTCAAAGCTACATTAACAATCTAAAGGAGTGTCATAGGAAGTTTCAGTCACCTGTGCAGCAGCAGCTATCAGAGGTGCTCGTATGCCTTGACCTCATTAGCTGAATGGCACGTACTCCTGCATGGTTAAATTCTGAGTTAAACTCACATTCTACTCCCAGTGTGATCTCTTTCTACACATGAATGGCCGCAGCACTAGATTAGTGATGTTTCAAAAATTCCCTTTTCAGTAGCAGGAAAAGATTGTACTAAAAAGTGGAGTGCTGCTGATGCTTGAGCTAATGATATACCATGGAGATGTCTTTTGAATCCCTGAGCCCACATCATAGTCAGATGAACTATTTTAGGAGTATCAGAAAGGAACTCTACTCTCAGGCAGCACACATCACAGAACCAGGCTAGAGAGGCATCACTGAGAGTTGAACTAGCAGAGCTGAGAGGAAAAACAGACTTTTAATCCAGCTGTGCTGCTGGCAGAATGATTCTGTGCTTGCCACTGCAGGCAGCTGGGCACATGGCAGAGCCATCGCAGGTTTGTCTGCAGGAGGCTGCAGACCTATTCTGAAAGCTGAATTACTCCTAAGTGTGATCTTTCACTCAAAACTAGTGCAGAGAGGGTAGCCTGAGAGCACTGACTCAAAAGCAACTTGCATACCGAAGACAAGAACAAAAAGATGGCCTGTCCTGTTTTCCTGGTGTTTCTTTCTGTTACCTTAAGCATTTAGAGTCTGAAAGAGTGATTTTGAACAAAATAACTCCCACTTGGACCACTATATTTAAAGTTCCATTGGTGTTTGAATCATAAATCCCATCATTGCTCCTCAGCTGTAAGAACTCCGCTGCATGCAGAAACTTGGTTATAGTGGTGTGGTTCTTTATAGTGGTGTTTGTTGGAACAAATGGCTTCCAGCATTTTAATTACTATTGGATTGACTCACCCATCACTAGAGGAAAGATTCTGATTTTAGAGGAATTGTGCTTCTCTGTGGTCCCAAGGGAAGCTGGTGAAAAGTGGCAAAGGAGACATCCTGCAGGGTTTCCTTCAGGCTAGGAGAGTTTTTTTGATGCTGTTTTGAAAGCTTTACAGCAACCTGTATTAACACTATTTTTTATCAGGGTTGCACAGGACTTACTCATTTTTTGTCACTATGCAATATTTTGTAAACACCTACAGAAAAAGTGTTACACACAAAAGCAAGGGAGTTCCTATTACAAATGCTTTCTTTTATAAAGGAGCAAAGAAAAACAACAATGTATTCAGAGATGCTGGGAAAATCAGCCAGAGAACAAGACCATAAATTATACCACGTAGTTAGGATTGATGTGGGTTTTTTCCCATACCAGCTACTTTAGGTTACTTGCTGTTCAGGTGGTACTGGCCAAGTAGCGCAGGCAGCGAAGAGTTAGGTTTCAGCCATGCAGTGCGAGGTGGGTGGGAGGCTACTTGATTCATAACTGTAGTCATGACCTGTGAGGGCAAATGACAAATTGCCACTGGGCAACTTATCACATTATTCCACGGCAGTGTGATTGATGAAAGAAAAGTAGTTGACGTCAGGAAGACCTGAATGGTCCTTTGTCCATTTTTGAAGGTAGAGGTAACAATTTCTGGAATTTCTTGAAGGGAATTGTACTGTCTCCATTATTGCAGTTCCCGTCTCTGGTTTTGTCTGTCTTTACTGTATAAACAGTCTATGAGACTGGAAACAGTCTATGAGTTTCCAGATCAATATATGAAACATGCTCGTGTTAGAAACAAGTCTCGTCTTCAATATACGTGAAATCACAAACTCACTGTAGGCACAAAGAGGATATATAGTAACTGGGTATTCTTTACAACAAAATGGCATATCTTGGTCATTACTTGTAAAGATTACTACATATCCCAGCAGAATCAGAATACACCAAGAGAAGACCAGAGAAGTTCATGCTTCAAGGATTTTACATTTTCTCAAGAATTAATGAAAGGGTTTTATTTTAAAAACACCTGTGGTCAAGAATGTGGGGAAGCAACAGAACAGTACATTTCTGAATTATGTATAATAGCTGAATTCGCCAAACGTCAGATAAAAATATTCATAAATTAAACACAGAAATGCAGCTTCAGAAGATTGTATGAAAATACGCAAAAGCTCCATGTTAACATTATGAAGAGATACAGAAAAGTGCAATATGGACAGCAACTCCTCAACAGAGCAGTCTCAGACGCAATTTTGCATGTAACATAGGAAAAGAACAGAAACGCAGCAAAAAGCCTGTCCAAGAACCCACCCCAACATTAAAAAACATCAAAAAGCAATACAGAGCAGAAAAGACAAGCAAATTACAGTATCGCATAAGACTGCTCATGGTGTACTATGAAGAAAAATAGCATGATGGAGAGACCTTCTGTTTGGGGTCATACACTTGTAGCAGAAGAAATGATGATGCCAGGATCAGATGTTCACATTATCCTTCCCTCATCCTGTGTTCAACAGAATGTACAAAACAAGAGATGGAAATTTGACAATGCCTTGTGAAGAGCTTTAGCCTGGACATTACAAACTTTGTAAGGAACATTATCTGCTGACTTTCAAAAGGATGTTAGCACATTTATTATCCACACTAGAAAAGCTATGCAGAAAAAAACCAGCAGAAAAGTAAAATCAGCCTGCATGCCTATGTACTGGGATGCACTGTTTTGCAACAGTTAGCAAGAAACACATACTTCCCGAAAGACTTGCATGAAGTAATGTCCTGAGTAAAATCTGTTAGCTGTAATTCATGAACTTCAAATCCAGATTCTTATGTGGTTGCATCTCACCTAAATTACAGAAAAAGTAATCCGTCTTTGAACTGGGCTTCAGTTACTATGAACCTTAATAGAAGAGTTTGCAAAAGCATTTTAAGACATCCCTTGTCATAGCAATAATGCTAGGTTCCTTGCAGCAAGACTGAAGTTAATAATTGTAGGCTGAAGTTAACAGGCTGGCAGCCAGTGGGAGACACATAAGGCACTCCCTATACCGATCTTCACTTTTGTTTGCTTGAATGTCATTCTACTGAAACCAGCAGGTTAATCAGTTCATTTGTTCTTACTTCATTGTCTCAGTACTTACTCATTAAACATTCTCAACATCTTCTGATCCACAGTGCCAGATTACTAGTACCTAATGACTTTTATACCCCCCATCCTTTAAAACCCTGTTATGATAAATTTTTGCTTCACTCAGCTTTGGGTTTTCTTCCTGTTCCTTTTTTATGGTCATGCCCTGCGCTCACTAAACAGTATGAAGTGAAAAAGCCTGAATTCTTTTATGATTAGTACTGAGACAACAGGCTGGAGGATAAGCTAAGCACTCTTAAAATGGCCAGTGTACAGATGATTGATGCTATGGCCATGCTTTAGGCAGCCATGGTGACAATATGAATCTGAGCTCCTTGAAACTTCTGGAGAATAGTGAAGGGGCTGCACTTATTAATTCCTGCGCATGGTGTGGCCAACATCCAGGAGAGGCCAGAGCAGCAAGTGGTTCAACTTCACCCACTAGAAGCCCAACTGAAAACACCATGGTGACCTTCATGTAACTAAGACAACAGGGGGGACTATTGCAATTACGCCCTCCTCATGTGCCAAGGTTAATGCTAAACTTTTGTATTAAAGGCTGCTCAAGGCTTCTTAGTGGTTCAGGCAGAAAAGAATTTTTGCTGTCTTAAGGGTGAGGATTAAAGTCAGGTTACTTAAGAAAGCCAGTATGATGCTTCTGCCATGAAATGAAACTGCAGCTGCTAGCTGAAGACTGCCTCTAGTCATCCATAGGTGCAGACTGTAGCTGCCATGACTCTTGATGTTGAAGAACATAGTAGAGAATAGAGTCATGCTGCCCACCACCTACATGGCACCTTCGAAAAGGCAGGATTAATTAAAATGCAAATCTGGATAGAATCAAGGACTGTTTGGTTTTTTTTTTTTGCATGGGAATAAAAAGCTACATGGGGAGTTGGCAATGTGAAACAGGTTTTTTAAGCAACATAACGATGAAGAAAAAAGCAGTGTACAGAATTTGAGAGGAAAGATTTGAACTCCTGATGCCTCTTCCCCACCTGACTTGCCTTTCAGCACAAAAGGAATGGGTTAGTTCAATTACCCTTCACTTCTCCAGAAGTCAGCAGTATACCTTTTCATCACAGTAAAATGTTTTGACTCAGCATACAGCACATATTTCCAATTATGCAAAAATTGTATAAACAGACATTACGAATGCATAAATAATAATATTCCATGATCCAGCATGTGAGACTCAACACCAGGAACAGGCCACAGAATGTTTCTGATTTCTTGAAAATAGAATGCAAAAAGTGCAAAATGATTCAATAAAAAGTCAAAAGTGGAAAATATAAATTTTAGCTGTTTCAGTGCACTTTTCTCAAGACCACTTCAAACAAACACACATTTATATTTGGTGTATAATGGAGGCATTTAAGTCATTACCCCTTCATCTGTTCCCCATTCCACTTCAAAGCCAAATTCACCCCTGAGGCACTTTCACTGCTAGGATGATACTTGACTGGGTGACTTTCTCACCTTCCAAATTAGACTCTGGCTCTTTCAGACCTTTAGGGATAAGATACTGCGATTGTCCTCAGGATTTAGCTAAGTATCACCTGTGACATTAAGGTGAGTTTTTCAGTTAAATCTCTGAAATCCAGCTTGCCTGAAAATGTCTTCCTTCCTTTGTGTGCTTCTTGATCTTTGACTTAAATTCTGGTAGCGTTTTTTTAATCAAAGAGTTAAAATCTTACTGCAAACCAAAATGTGAGTAGTTAATTAAAGTGAAATTGAAAAGAAAACTTCTCTTGAGCTGTTAGGTGTATTGGATTTGTGATGAATGCTATATGAATTGCTCTTCATACTTGCTACATGCTGAAGGTCTTTGAAATAGAGAACTGCTATTTAGAATTGCTCCTGACTGGGAAAGCAGAGTTTTGTTGCTGGAGATAACACAGACTGGCACAGATTGCTGCTACTAGCTGTTTTTATTTGTTAAGAAGGCTGACTTTGGACTGTAAATTCAGTGAGGAGCGAGGCAATAAATGGCTATTCTGGGACTAACTGAAATACTTAGAGTTGTTCGAGAAACAGTTTCCCTGTAGGGAGACCCCCCCTCCTCACTCTCCCCATGGCCCCGCTTTCATTTGTGATTCAGTGAATAAAGTTTACTGAAGTCCCCTAAATATCTAGCCAGGAGCAGTGCAGCACAGACCTGGCATATTCCCAACACAACCTGCTGTCCTAAGCACTTCCTATCATCTTGGAGGACAGAGTGGCAGTACCAATCCCAGATGCAGTGACAGCTCCTCTGTTACCTGCTTGCATTAAAAAATCAGCCTCTTCACATCATGTGAACAGTGCAGCAGAGCTGAATAACAACTTGCACTGGAATGTACAGCTGAAAAAGAGAATGCAGCAGAAGAGTATTTGCGACAGTTGAATCATCCATGCAAAGTTTTGAGGCTGAGGACTTTTGTAGATATTGGCTCAGTTATAGAAATAAATTTATAAATATTTGTAGGAGAGTGCCACTGTTAATCCAGTGACGTTTCCTGCAAGAGACAGATAGGATTAAGGTCTGACTCTGCACTCTTGCTCTGTTTATTTCTTGTTTTAGAACCACAACCTGCATTTAGTGATTCCTCTGTCTGGCCATATTAACTAGAACTATTTCTACAAATTAAAGGGTGTGCCTCACTAGAAGTAATGCTGGATAAACCAGACATTCCAGTTCAAGCTACCTCTCTTTAGCAGATAGTGCTCTGTGACAGCCAAGACCTCATACTATTACTTCAATTGCGTACAGCTTCTCACCTTCAAAACATTACCTATCTTCAGAAATGTTTACTTAGAGTGTAATATTTGAAGTTCAGGATATGGAAGATTTATCTCAAAGCAATATCTACTCACATCATCTTCCCTTGAAATGCATACATCCAGGCTGGTCTACATATGCATGTGTAATGCTATTTTCCTTATTACTTGGGTTGTGGTGCAGAACAGTGCCAGAGTACTTAGAGCTAGCCAGCTATGCTCTGCTGGCTCTAACTGTAAGTTATTACTCTTATGGCATATGATTATAAAGCATTTTTCTGTCTTGGCAGTTTTTAAGCTTGTCCCATCAGGAAAATGTGAAATTGTTCAGACCGCGTATTATCTTTTGGGGTTGGTTTGGTTTTGTTTATTTGTTTGTTTTGGGGTTTGTTTGGTTTTGTAATTAAATTATTATAATTGGGAATAACTGAGTAGAAAATCAATAAATAAAGTGACTTTGTAAATCTTCTAACCTTATTACACATTATTTTCAGCAAATTAAGCACAAGGAAAATGGTGCCTGAGATAGAAATAACAATACAACAGTGCCAAATTAATACTTTACAATGCAAAGCATTACAGATTTCAGCACTGCTATAAATATCTTTATCAGTCTTTGCAGATAGTTATACAGTTCAATGTATAGCAGTTTAGACTGCCACATCTGCTGACATTAGTTCAGATATTAGCATGTAGTAACAGCGACAAGCAGAAGAGTCAGGCTGAGCAACAGAACAGAAACATCAAAGCGTTACCACAAATGGAAACAAGCAGTCTGCTGTTGAGTGCAGAGTGTCCCTGGGGTAGGGTATGCAGAGGTGCAACGTTTAGCCATGGTGAAGCCCATTATGGTGAACTCCTGGTTTCATGTAGTGGAAACAGCGACAGGATGGTCTGCAAGTCACTGGTGAGAAATAGCATCCGGCAGCTGGGAAGGGAATGGGAGAGGAGGAAAGGAAATCTACTGGTGTGAGTGATGGAAAGATGCCATTAGCACTAGAGTAGCTACCATTCTGATTTGTGTTTGATACTTGAGTCAGCACATATTTAATACAAGATTTGCTATGAGCTTACCCACAGATACAACTCAGTGACTCTAGAGCTTGACCTATATGTAAATCTGAAAAAAATTGGAGTCTTCAAGTGTGTGTTCTGCATGGGTATTGAAGCATGGAGCTCACCTGTTCCATGCACTATTCAAGTGCAGGAGAAGGGAAGAAGCAAAAGTGAGGAAGTAAACCTGAGTATAACAGACAAGTATGCTTCTGCTTATTGCTAAAGTCTGTGAAAGTGTTAAAGGTATTTAGAGTTAAAATGCTAAATTGTTACTAAAGCATTGTGTGCTGCTGGGATAGGAGCAGGTGCTCACTTTTGGTCTTTTGTGTATCTTTAATTTTTTCTTTCAAATAAAACTTAGGATAGTGTCATTTGAATTTTATCTGGGTTAAGTTCAGTTTGGAGTGTGAGATGAGGAGTCTCATTGCTTTGCTTAACTTAATTCAGGAGAAATTCTGAGGAGGAGGGTTGCTCATTTTGATGTGTTTTTTTTTAAATTGTGCCATGTGTGCTCTGTTTTGCAAGTCTGAAAAACTCCGGTGGTTTCTCCATACCAACTAATTTGACATGCTTTTCAAGAAGCATTTTCTTTCTCCCCAACGACTGTATCTTGCTTTAAAAGAAAGGCAGAGTTTGCTCTAAATGTACACAGGTCATCCCAGATGAATGCAAATCTTACACAGCAGAAAAGCTGCTGGAGAAAGAGCATAGAAGAGCCATCTGAACTCTGGGCAGAGCATAAGTGCAAGGAGCCACCTTAAATGTGAGAATGTGTTTCTGTTCCATATGTACTCTGACAAGGTCTGACACTTGTGCTTGCCATTGAGTGTACAGGGCTTTGTCCTGACAGTTGGCTTGAGATATATTGTTTCTCAGAAAAGAAGCAGAGATTATAAATGTGGGTAAGAGCCTCATGAAGTACCCTTTCTGTTGCCATGGGGATATTATTGTAATAGCAGGCTTTTTTCTTTTTTTCCCAGTACATTGTTGGTAACAAGAGATTGTATTTAGATTTAAACAGTCATCTTTGCAAAGGCAAGCAGGGATCGGGCATTTGAAATGAGCAGATTACAGTATAGCCAATAAAACACTTCAGCACATATTGTGAAAAAAATATTCTTCTGAAGAGCAAGAGGAGGAGGTTGCATTTTTTTCAAGCTATCTTATGAATTCCCATGATCCCTCAGTTCAATTATTAAATATAGCATAGAGCTTAAAGTGCAGTTACATTTAGTGCAAACATGCAAAGTAATAACTGTGTTCTATTGCTTTATTTACAAACAATTCTTGATTCCATTGTATTGCATGTCAGACTCCCATTCAGAGGATTGAACCCTGAATTAGTGTTAACTGTCTATAGGTGCTGGTTATCATTTCCAGTCTGACACAGATGGGCATCCAAGCTCTGAGCACATGCTGAAATCAGGGAGCTGCCAACCATTCCACAGGCTAAGAGGGAAAAATTAGAGCCCTCATAGCCCCACTCCATAAACAGTGTTAAAACAAGAGGGAATCAAAGCTTTTGGACTTGGTCTGTTTGCCTAGAGCTTAGCTACAAAACACAGAAGTTGAAAGGTCAAGTTGTTATACCAGATGTACCAGTAATGCCAGGACAGCATTGTATCAAAAGATTTGACTCTATTTTTATTCTTGATAATCCACTTTAAGTCATATTTGACTTTTTATTAAACCTTTTTCCTTAAAACGTTTGTAGGACATACGGAAATGCTGTTGTAGCATGTATACTTAGCAAACTAAAGTGCAAGGAAAGCAGGTGTTTTTTTCAAGGAGAGAAGAGAAATTTATGGAAGAAGGAAAAGCTGAACACAAAGCTGTCTCTTTCTCTCCCGTTGTGTCATCAGAGCATACAGCTCTAGCACCAGCTTGCTGCTGGCATTCTTCTGTTCTATTTTTGTGAATAACAGTAACAGAAATTTCAACTCCGTCCTCTACAAATGGACATAGTTAAAGCCAGCTTCTGAGAACCAGTTAGCAAATTGCTATTACTCATCCCAGGCAGTCTCTCTAACTAAACTATCTTATCTCCACCTTTCCAAGTGTAGGCAAAGCAAGCAAGGAGTAGCTCCAAAGTTTCTGTGATGTGTAATGTAATCCATTATTCTTGATGTCTCAGTGTCTCTGTTCAATCTAGGCTACATCACAGACATTACCATGGCAATTAAAAAATCTCCTGGAGAAGGGTGTAGTACAAAATGTTTGTCCTGCTTGAACGTCACTGCAGCTCTTGACACAGAAAAATGACAAGTGCCCCTTAACTGAGGAAGAGAGGATGAATCAGCATTACAGAAATACTAGTTATTCCTTACCCTACATCCTCTGAGGGACAGGTTTGATAGAAATTTTTTAGAGGGTCTTAATATTAAACTTTCCTTAAAAATGCACCTGGTCCCCACTTCTCTTTAATGCATGTAAACAATTACTGACAGAGGTACTGAGAAAATGTAAGCTTGGCTGAGAGAAATATATTGATGAAAATCAAGTGCATGCAACAAGCATGACTCAAATGTCAGAACACCTACACAGTCCTTCAGGCTGCTGTTTTCTGTGACACAAAAGAGCAAACTCTCTCCCACAAAAAGAACATTTCTGTCTGTTGAGGTCAGAAATGGAGGGAGCGCTCCAAAGTTGAGTATTTGAGATTCCTGAGCTCAGTGAGTTGTTCAGTCAAGTTTACCATTGCTCATTATTTTTTCTGTCCTCACTCTTGCATTTAGTAGCATTGGTGCTAGTTCATAAAAAGCCTACTTCTTTCCTCTCATACTTAGTCAACACAACTGTGTAGTTACTGAAAGTAAGTACATGGATGCCAAACACAGAAATATGTTAATACCCACGGCTGAACACAGAAGACAAGCCAGTAAAAGTCCAAAGTAGTAGTGCTATATAACTAAAAGCGTGTAGGTCCACCAACTCTGCACATGGATTGTGCTCCATTCAAGCTACTCCATTATGAGGATCATATAAGCAATATGAAGACATGATTATAGGCCATGCAAATACAGCTTCACATTACTACCAGAGGATTTTGGAGAGATGAGCTGGATAAATATCATATTCTTGGGTATCTGGCTTCATGCCAGGCTCCTAGCACTTCCCAGTTAGCTGCTGTTGAAGCTAGTGTTAACAGCCTTGCCTTTTTACGAATAAAATTCTAGTTTCAGATAACAGTCATGAACATGCAAGCCAAAGTGATGGCTAAATCCAAATATATGCTTGCTTCAAGATTCTTCTGGTTATTTTGGAAAGTAATTATTTTAATTTTAAATAAATCAAAACCTCAGAATTAGTTAACACAGCAAAAATAAAGAAGTTAAAGTTTTAATAAGTTTTTAAAATTTCTTCTTTTATATATAAGTGCTTGTACACATATGCTCCCTGCTGCCAACCCATGGTGAGATCCCTTAAGTTTTTTGCTTTTTTTGTCAGGGATATATTTAGATTGGGAACAGTTGGATTGTTTAGTAGTCTATTCAGGCAAACATGGTGAGGAGTTCAGGAGACAGCAAAGAATTCGCATCTGTATCATCTAAATTTGAAGTAATTAACATTTGAATGTTTCTGCGTTAACATGCCGTTCACAGATAGAAAAGGGTTTGCTTGCAGTCCATTGAGAATACGTTGATCAACTGCTGTCAGCACTATTAGATCTGTAAAATACTGAAAACTTTCTATAGTGTGTGCTTTTCTGAGAGAAAAGCAGGCGCTGTATCCACACAGGTCTGAGAATGCAGCCCTAAAATGAAAGGGAGAATAGAAACAGAATGCTTCCTACTTGGTTGTTCACGAGCCATAGTCCATCAGGGCTACCATTTAAAAATGTTAAACCATGACTGGTAATCTGATCTAGTCCCCAAGCTCCTCTGGTAGCACAGGTGCTCCCAAGCATGGTGTTAGAGGTTAGGTGCCTTGCTTTAGGAGCACTTCTTACCTTCCCTTTGCTGTCATCCCTGAAATTGCTGCAGCACCCTTCCTGCCAACTTGTGAACCCACACAGATCCTCTTTACAGGAGCAGGGTAGAGGCTGTGATGGTTAGGTGTGGGCTACTTTTCCCCAGATAACTCATCCAGCCCACAGCATCTTCCCACATCACTTCCAGAAGCCTTCCTAGAAAAGAAACGGGTCCAGCAGAGGCAACCACCTGCATTTGAACTCCTTTTCTTCAGTGTATGTTGACATTGCAAAGGCAAATCAAATCCAGGAAGAGTCAAGTCAACTCCCATTTATATGTGCACATTAAAGCACCAGTTTTAGAGCTTGTAATTAGTCTGTAGTGCACAAAACCTGAGCAGAGATTAGACTACACACACATTGTGCATCGGCTCATGCCACAGCTGGGACTGAACCTGCAGGTCTCCCAGGAGCCTGGGAACAGAAAAGTAATTTAACTGGCAAAGAGGGTTTGAAAATGCTGATCTACTATTTCTACTTTATGGAGCCAGGTCCTCAGCTGATGCAGATCAGTGTAGCTGCACTATCCAAAGACAAGAAAAATACAGAGCTTTCAAACATTTCATACAGATTTCCACAGACTGTAACAAGCTGATCCACGTTGTCAAAACAAAGGAAAGGAACATGTGTACTAAGCAGTAACATGATGTTTTGTCTAGTACTAGAATACAAGATAAATATTGTCATTTTAACTGCATATAGTCTTTAAAAAAGAGGAACTATTCTGCATATTATAGGGACTATACTCATTTCAGTCCCCAAACTTCTGTGAATTAAAAGCTTTGTATAAAAACAAGTACTAGCTGGTCAGAGCTGACTCCCACAAATCTTGTCTCATGCTTTAATTTTGTTTCATTAGCTGATCACTGAGGACTAGTAGTCCTCATGCGATGTGACTTTGCAGATTCTGTTGCTCTAGTAAGAGGTCCTATGCAAAACATGAAATGTTGTGGTGCCTGTGCTCTACAGTAATCCATCACAACAGAATCTATTTTTCTAGGACCTTAATCATACTTTTCAGAGTACGAATGCAAACCTTCATCACCACTAGATGTCTACTCACTTTTTGAGTTAATGGTGCATCCATACCAATGTAGTTATAAAGCAGAGGATTAAAGTAGCAATTTTTTTATGATTCATGCTGATTGTTTATATCACAGAGGATGAGAAAAATGTCAGAGAAACTGCTTTGCTTTACTTATATTTAAAAAACAACAGCAAACAAGCAATAAAACAAACCAGAAAACCCCCAACTGATTTATATTACAGTTCCAAAGACTTCTGCTGTGGAAACAGAAAGCAGAATAGAAATTCTGACTTCCGCAGACAATGAACATCTCTAATGTCCTCCAGTTAACTGTTATCAGGAGGTTTTTTACTGCCTTTAGTCAGTCATTTTTTCCTTCCTGCAATTTGCCTTATATTAGTATAAACCCATTGCTTCCCAGTCCATCCTAAAGAATATAGACTGTGTTTAAAATATCTTCCCAGATCTACCACTCTTTGAGAAGACTAGGTAAAAGAGAGATACTGAAGGAAAAAATAGTCCAGAAAGCCAGAAGGTATTTAGAAGCATAGGAAAAATGGACATATCACAGAAATAAGGTTGCAGTTTCTCGCAGTTTATCAGTATCTCACCACAGGAGGGCAGGGAAGGGTGCTATCTGCCTCTTTAAATCAATTAACATAATATTTTTTACTATTATTTGAAAAGAGTGGTTCTTCATATTTCATGGGGAAGGAGAATACACTGTTTTCTGTTATAATCCAGTGACGTTCATAGGTATTAAACTACTGAAAGCATATCCCAGCACTGGTCCAGTTTTCTAAGCTCTCAGGAATAAATCATGGTAGAATGGAAATGTCTACAAGATGAAAGTGCAAATAGTTTCTCCCTTCAGCATGGAGGGAATAAAGATCAAGCTGCAAAATGAGAGGAAAATAAAGCTTGGAGAGACTTTTTGTAATGTACATAAATGAATGCTAGAAATTTACAGAATAATGCAGATTTGATGAGCTTCTGCCTTAATCATTGTTTGCAAAAAGGCTGCTGAGGTTTGATAAACAGCTTAAGAGCTTAGGACCTTCTTACTTCTTTAGTGCCATTTCTCAACAAGCTTTTGATTTGGTGGTTTTATTTGTCTTCCCAGATTTTTTGTTGTTGTTGTCATGGGAGATATTTTGTTTATAGTCTCTTTCTTTACAGAAGCTCTTCTGCTTCCATGATTGACGGCATCATTTTCTTTTAAAATGTCAAGATATTTCACATTACTCTCTTGCCCAGTGGGTTCAGGGTATTTGATTGCACATAAGGAGCTGCAGATTCTTAGGCAGAAGCTTTGCTAAGCTCTGTATATAAGAAATGGAAGTCAGTTGTATGACACTGTAAAATGAAACAAAGACGAAAGCCCTTGAATATATAAATCTCAGTCATACAAGTAACCAAGAGCAATATAGGAGGAGCAAACTTTGACTTAGTTCAGATAAACGTAAAAAAGTTTGTGTGCTTTCATTTTTCCTTTGGTCTGCAACGGTGAGTTGAAGAGCCTAAAGGAACAGGATTACTCTTGAGATTCTGCTGCTGCTCACTATATATAAACAACTGTTCAGCACTTTTCTTTCCTTAATATAAATTAAAAAAACCCCAAACATGAGAAACTGGAAAATAAGCGAAAACTGTTGTGTAGTAAATTATTTAATTCACTAGTAAATGTCTAGAGGAACCATGAAAGATTCCAGACTAAATGGTGTTATGCAACATAAACAACTTGAATATTACTGTAGATAAACAACTAAATTCAACTTTCTTAAATAAATTATTAAATGGTGATTCTTCTGCTAGTTAAATATATATATAGAGAGAGAGCGAGAGTATAAGATCAAGGTTGACCATAGTGGACTCATTCATACCCACCAAAATGTTTGTCACCGTAAGTCTTGCTACAGAAGTCACAAGCTAAGAGAGTATTGATCCAACATTCTCCCAAGTTTAGCAATTTGCCTCAGACAGAGATGGAACTAGCGTGGTTTGCTAAATATATGGCATATTTAAAGTGACTAAGAACCCTGTGTAGAGGTTTGTGAGCAGTTTAAGGTAACATAAATCCAAAGTAAGTACAGGTCATCTAGAAAAATGACTACTCCAAAAATTGATTCAGCTACCTGCTCAGTCCCAGAGGCACTGGTGCAAGCCAAAGGGGTGGGAACATGAGATCAGAAGTTACTCAGATCATATCTTCCAGCCCAGAGTGCTGAGATCAGTGTAAGACACTCACAAGATTGTGCCCCGGGTTCCACACACCAATTGGGTATAAATTTTAGGTTCAAACCAGAAAGCCCGAGAACACAGTAATGTTTTCAACAGTTGCAGAGTAAAATTGCTGAAACTCCTTAGAAAATCTGAGAAGACATATTAGTGAAAATTAATATCAGACAGCCATTTGATCCAATCCCAATGCAATAATTCTTCTAGTCTTAACTTTAGCATTTTTATGTTAAAGTTTTATTTAGTACTGTCTTGTACGCTTCAACAGTTCTTATGTTATGAACGATTCTGATGTTAAAATAATCTAGTCTATCAAAATGTAATTATTTTGTAAATGTTTTGTAACAAAGATGACCTTTTCAGCTGTGTTTACATAGATCTAGTACAGGGAGAGTCTCGACTGTGACTAAAGTTACAGTAGATGGCATGGGAAAAATAATACAAGTATCGGCCCTCACGCAGAGGCAGTATTGACCTGTCTTTTTTTCCATCTGAGAAAGCACTCAGACATCAAATTAGACTCATTCAATACAACCAAAGCCTCTGGCAGATGGATTATTTCCAGTGCATCAAAATATTTCTTACGTTGTAATAGTCAAAATTTCACATAATTTAGGCTTTGAAAAAAACATGCATCAAATTGGGTCAAAACAGTCTTTTTACTCTATTTCACAACAAGACAATGTTGAATTCTAGTTTCGCACTTGGTATTCTCTGAACCCCTCCCAAACTTATGTCATCTGTAAATTCAATAAAAATATTACTTAGTCTGTCTTGCAGATGAAGAAAATTAAAGCACTGAATCAGTACAGGTTCCTGGGAAATATCATTGTGTAACTAAATTTCATCATTTTGACAGAACCATTGCCAACTACTCTGAGATTTTCTAACCAGTTCTGCCATGTGGGTTTACCAAGGCCTTATTCTCTAGTTTTCTGCCAAGAATGTAATTCAGAAAGGCTTTATTAAAAGTCAAACAGGTACTTTGCTGAAAACGGTCAAGAAATCTGGTATACTTAATGAGAAGTATCTCTATGCCATGTACCCAATTTTGTGCAAGAAGGAAAAGTAGCCCATTTCTGTAGAAGTGTTCTTTGTGTTGTTGCCAAGCTGCAACATGGGAAGTTCTGCTTAGACTTTAGGAAAGCAAGTCTACCAGTTTCTAACTGAAACAGGTTGCCCAGGAGGTTGTGGAATCTGTCTCTATGGAAGCATTCAGTACTGGATAAAGGGCTGAGTAACTTGATGTATTTAGACATACTTGGAGTAAGGGGTGGACTAAATAACCTCTGGAGGCCCCTTTCAAACTAAAATAAGACTGTAGGATTCTTCTACTTGCGTAGACACCAATAAAAATTGTTTGAACTGTTACTATATATCTCAGTGTATTCCAGTTCTTCATGTCTGTGTCTCTAAGCAGTAATTTACAGTATAAATATACGATTATTTTGCATTAATTTCCAAGGTTTCATCCTCTGACTTTTGGGGATGGAATTCCCTCAGATATGTTTCTCTTGTGTTAATTTGCAGTAGATGCAAATATGTCTATTGTAAAAATGTGAAGCTAGGCATAAAATTCATAACTTGGTGATCACAATATTTGTTTTTCATTACCAATCACTATTCTGCATTATCTGTAGCACCATAGGAACAGCACAACCTCTGTGTCTATTCCTAGTGTTCACTCTAAACCAATTGGTAGTGGCTGAATATTCTCCTCTGATGGCATTACTGGGGTAGATGTAACAAGAGAATATAAGAGTGGTTGAAGGTGTTTGCCTCCACATAGTGTTTAAAAAATTGGTGGCTGTAATTTTATCCAGTGTGGAAATGATATATTATCAGCATGTTTAAGAATCTGTTTCTCAAAAATGCATACGCTGGAAGTTTTTTCTAAGCACAGGTCAGGTTCATACTCCATGCCAACACTGAAATATTAGACAGGTAGAAGCCAAAGACGAGCTTCTCGTGCAGGTACTGGGGTCTCCATGAGGTGAGATTTTGAGAACAGAAAGTTCCTTCTCTATATCATTATTTTTTTGACACTGTACTGAAGCTATGACCTTGACTGTAACACCTCTTCCTCTCCTGCCAATAAGCTATGTGGATACCCTTAGTATTTGTCTGATAGGATTTTCCTTCTGTGATTATTCTTAAATTTTGATTAGTTTTAGTTTTCACATATTTCTGAACATTTTCTGATTCAGATCCTGAGAAATGTTTATTATCAGGCTTTATGCATCAGTATGTGTTGCTTTCTTGCAAGTTGTTCTGAGTCAAGATTTCAGGACATTTATTTGGTTGAATTGCTTGGCATTTCTCATCTCAAGAAAATGGAAACAATTCTAGAAAGCAGAAGAAACCTCTTATTCCATCTTCTAATATTGTAATAACTCAAACATCCTTGAAGAGCAGTTCTGGCCAATTGGGTGCCTGCACTTTGTTTTCACTTCAAGGTGACTTAATGGCAAGATTGTTTGCCAAGGTTTAAGAGCACTGATTTTTCTCCTAAGTAGTTGTCATGGTTTAACCACGTGGGTAGCTAAACACCACATTGCTGCTCACACACTCCCATCCTCCAGCAGGATAGGACAGAGAATTGAAGAAAACAAAAAGTAAAAATCATGGGTTGAGATAAAGACAGTTTAATGGGACAGGAAAAAAAGGGATAATAATAAGAAGAAGAATATTCAGAACAGGTGATGCGCAATGTAATTGCTCACCATCCACCAGCAGATGCCCAGCCAGTTCCCAAGCAGCAGCTTCTGGCCAGCTTTCCCCCCAGTTTATATGCTGAGAATGACACCATACAGTATGGAATATCCCTCTGGTCAGTTGGCTCAGCTGTCCCACCTGTGTCACTGAACTGGGTTCAGCAGTAGCAGTCATTTTTTTTCTCCTTCTTAGTAGCTGGTGCAGTGCTGTGGTTTTGACTTTCAGCCTGGGAACAACACTGATAACACCAATGTTTTCAGTTGCTGCTCAGTAATGTTTACTCTGACCAAGGACTTTCTGAGTCTCATGCTCTGCCAGGGAGGACGGGAAGCTGGAAGGAAGCAGAGACAGGACACCTGACCCAAACTAACCAAAGAGGTATTCCATACCACAGCACGTCATGCCCAGTATAGAAACTGGGGGCAGTCACCCGGAAGGGTTAGATCACTACTGGGTCAGGCTGGGTATCGGTCAGCGGGTGGTGAGCAGTTGTATTCTCTTCCCTTGTTATTTCCCTTATTATTATTATTGGTGGTAGCAGGAGTGGTTTGTGTTCTACCTTAGTTACTGGACTGTTCTTATCTCAACCTGTGGGAGTTACATCCTTTCGATTCTCCTACCCATCCCTCTGGGAGCAGGGAGGAGGAAGATGGGGGAGTGAGAGAGCGGCTGCGTGATTCTGAGTTATGGCTGGGCTTAAACCACAACAGTCACCTCCCAGCTTCTTGCGCCCTCCAGACTACTCTCTGGTCGGGTGGGGCAAGAAGCTGAGAAGTCCTTGACTTAGTGTAAATACTGCTTAGCAACAACTGAAACACTGGTGTTATCAACATTACTCTCATTCTAAATCCAAAATACACCACTGTACCAGTGTCATGGCAGCAGTAGCAGTCATTTAGCCTGGTGAGGCTAAATTTATGCTAATGACTTAGCATTTAGTCATTAGCCTGGGTGAGGCTTAAACCATGACAACCAGCTACTAGGAAGAAAATTTACTCTATCCCAGCTGAAACCAGCACAGGAATGGAGGAATAATGCAAACTGGAAGACACCTAGGATCCCTGTCTTGAAAGTTCTTACTAACTTGAAGCTTTATTTAAGTCCACTCCCTTCAATCCTCTCTTTCCATTTCATATAAACACCACCCACCCCACCCCCATCCTCTTCCACGTAAACTCCATCTTTCTTCCAAACTCCTTTGCTGTCTCTCAGGTCTACCATGAATTCCCATGCCCTCACTGTTTCCTAGCTATTCTCTTCATTCATGTGTCCTCAAACTACATTTTTCTCACACTGCCACTGTTTCACCTCCCCGCTTAGCAACACTGTATAACTTACTATGCCAGTTTCCACTCTCATTAGACAATTCATTAAGTCTATTTTCTAGTGAACTAAACTAAGGTGGAGCAGTCAGCACTTACAGGTCCCTCGTTACATAGTCCTGATACTACCATGCACGTTAATAAGCAGCACCAATAAAAAAGAACCAAAAGCCAAACATATCTGCAAGCATAGGGTAGAAATAATTTCTAGTTTTAGAAGGAAAGGGTTAAACTAAAAATGTAAGGTAGGAAATATCCATTGTATTTGGAAACAGTTTAATGTACTGTCTACCCTTCCCTATCAACAGAATTAGAGTGGAATGGAAGAGACTTAAAGTAAGGAATAGCAGCAGCCAGGATCCAGCCTTGCTCAATCTGTTCTGGCAAGGATTTGACAGATCTGCTGTAGATAGGTCTAACTTCCAGTACAGCTGAGAAGCCATTAAAGTGAATATATAAACTACAGGAAAGTATGATGGTGACATGTTTTGTTTCTAGCTCGTTAAACTAGTAATTGTTATTGCAAGTAGCTGTCATTCCCACCACCATTTGCTGCTTGTTGACAATGAAGAAAACTCATTTGTTTTATAGTGTGAAGCTTAGTTTACTTCATGGTTGGTTTCTTTCTTTGTCTGTCAATCCCAGACCTCTGAGAAAGAAATGCAGTCAGTTTTATAGCAAGCAGAATGAGCTGTAACTAAACTGCCAGTATAAAAACTATGGCTTCTGACTGATTATGAAGGGATTTTTTTGAAAGGCACATAAGATCAAAACCTGCCTTTTGCATCATATTAGCCATGGCTGCCATTGACTATACCCAGATTGGCTAGTGGGTATTTGCCTTGCAGTTATTATGGCTTTTAATTAAACTTGACAAGTCCAGAAGTAATAACTCTGTGAAGTTGACTGCCTGCTGGCCTTTAGCCATGTGTCTTCAACAGCCAGCTGTTCATACAGTAGTTGAGGGCATAGTTGTAACCATATCAGGAGTGTGGGGAAGACAGAGCCTCACTATTAACTCAGGGAAATGCAAATGAAACCTTTATGGTATAGATGCAATTTAAGAAAAGTGTCCTGTGGGCATTCCGCTTATTCTAAAAGGAAACGTTTTTGATAACATAAAGAAGGCTTCTGTAAGATGTGTCATCACTAGAGGGGTTTGGCCATACAACAAACCTTTCCCACTGTGGTTACTACTTTAAAAAAAACACTGGCTTAACACATGGTGTTTTGTTCAGGTGCTTAGTTTGAACAGACCTTGAACAGACTGCTTAAGCTTTCCTGGACATATCTGCCGCACTGACACTGAAACAGCTCACTGACTCTGATTGCCCATTCTCACTTACAGATAGTAAATATCACCCTGGGAATACACATCCTGGTTTTCACCTTAGGTCTAATAAATCTAAAACTTGCAAAAACATATATAGAAATGATGAGCATTTAAACTTGCAGAGTTCTCTCTGTGTGTGCTGACATTCAGATCCAGAATGGTATCTGGCTTCTAGGAATCAGCAGTTTGTAAAGGAATAGCCACTTATGAATAATCCCATCTATCTGCTTTTTAATTTTGATGTGCCTCAAACTTTAAGGATTTGATGTCAAGATAATGTCATTTTCAGGTTAACTACTGGTTTTATGTAATTAACTTGTTTATCAGTGGCCATAGCTCATTAAATTCGGTAAAATTGAATACTGTAAAGCCAGTTACATGTAGAGTTTCATCTCTGTGTTGCTGTGACAGAGTGGAGCTTAAATTACTTGTATGTGAACCCAAAAGATCCAACAGTGCATTTTACAAGCCTGCCAAGCCCTGCGTAGGATTATCTATTGATGTACCAAACAACTGTCGTTGCAAATAGAGCAGCTAAAATTTAAGCTCACAGAATGTAGCAATCTTATCTCAATAATAAAGAAATAATATAACTTGGATTTTGGCCAGGACACCTCCTCCCTCTCCCCCCATCTCCAAAATTAAGAAGCTTTTTAGTGACTAGCAGAAATCAAGAACTTGGGTTTGGCACATCCCCCCTGAATACACTTCTTGTTGGTTCTAAGCACAGTTAAGGATTCTAAAGGCAAAGAATGCAGTTTGGGCTTCACTTTAAATATTTCATACTACTAAGAAGGTTTGGAAATACTGACAAGAGATTGAAGGCAGAGGCAAACTTAACTTTTCAGTTTACTTCCTTTAGGAGGCAATCAAAACTTGGCATTGTGTCTTGAATCATTTATGCTTTCCTATACCTTGAAGTCTTATTTTGCTATCATGAATCTCCGTTCGAGGATAGAAAAATCCACCCTTCTAAAGACATAGTTTCCTAGATGGTTTCAGACTCACCACATCCATGATCTGCATGAGGCTGAGAGTGAAATAGACAGTGAGCGGTTGGGAATCATTTGCAACTGGTCGCTCCAGTGGGTTGTAGTTTTTCAGCAGCTCCTTGTAAAGCTTCCTTTGGAACTCTCCTTGCAGGGACTCTTCATGCATAGGAATAAATAGATAAGTAATTAGGATTCTACATCAGAAAGTCAAGCTAGGATATACACTCTTTTCCTGCTATCAGATATTATGTATCTACTGTTCTGCCTGCTTCATTCCCAGAAAAACACCACTGTAATTCGTACAGTTCATTAGCTGTTACAGTAAAATGTATCGCTCTTCTTTTTCATCCCAGCCTGTAAGGGGGATTCCCTCTTTGATCATTTCTTGGCTGTCCCGGAGAGATAAATTCTAAATGCTAAATGATGCTCTGACAATGTCAGTATCCTTTGGTCCATCAGCAAGAAGAGGTGAAGAAGTATTTTGACACCTGTCCTGGCATAGCTATAACCAGAAAAGCAGAACACATACGACATAGGGTATCAGCAAGACAATGGGAGGAAAATGGCCACAGATTAGACTGAATCCTGCTCCCAGACCTGCCTCAGATTGAGAACTCTTTGGGAAAAGTACTCTCTGCTTTGTTCTCTGTTCATGCAGCAACGAATGAAGTGGGGGAATGGGGTCCCTGGCAGAGGTGATAGGCACTACATTAATACGTGATGATACTCTGGGATTTCTGTCCTTGCATCTCAAATCCAGGGAGGGTCTTTATTCTGCCGTTTTCCTGTGGAGGAGGAAGGAGCATGTCCACACGGATGGAGCAGAGTAGACCAGGGGCAGAGGCAGTTTCAGAACGAACGGAATCTGGGTCAGGGTAGAAACAGGTCCTCCGGATGCGAGTCCTCCCTGTCTCCTCTCCAGACAGACTTTCCCCTTCCCTATTTTATAGTCCTGAGCTTCCCGCACAAAAAGCCACAGTCTTCTTGCCCTGAAGCAGCTACCATTTAAGTGCCTTGGCGGAGTTGGCTCCCCCATCCCCGCTGCTCTGAGCATCTCCCACGTCTC
This sequence comes from Myiopsitta monachus, assembly GCA_017639245.1. Lineage (NCBI taxonomy): Eukaryota > Metazoa > Chordata > Aves > Psittaciformes > Psittacidae > Myiopsitta > Myiopsitta monachus. The sequence goes on along the minus strand of CM029921.1, from coordinate 15,487,251 downwards.
TTCCCAAGCCCGGAGCGGCCCGGGACGAAGCATAGCATTGCCCCGCCGCAGCGGCAGGACGCGGGGAAGGGACTGGAGGGACCTCGGAGTACCCCCCCCTCCCACCCGCGCCCCTGCCGCACTCCGCGCTACCCGGTGCCGCCCGGCGTTCACTCACCGCGCACAAGCCCCGCCGCCGCCAGCAGCCACACCACCAGCTCCTGGAGGCCCATCCCGGGAGCCCCAGCGCGAAAAGGGACGGGCACAGCCGCAGCGGCTTCTCCCGCCGAGCCCCAGGCTGCCCGGGCGTGCCGCGGATCCGGGCCGCAGGGAGCCGTCGCCCCTAGGACCTCCCGCAGCTCGGCCCCTTCCTGCGCCCGCGGCGGAGCTCGCCCTGCGGCGCTGCCGGCCCCGGCGGAGCGGAGCGGTGCTGGCGGCCCGCCCCACGTCCTGCCTCCCCGCCTGACGGATCGGCTGCTGCCCTGATCCTTGAGCGTCCCCGGGGGGAGCGGGGCCGCTCGCCGGCTGCTGCCGCAGCCAGCGCGATGCGGTGCGCGGTGGCCCCGGCGTTATAGAGACAAGGGCGGGGGCAGCCCCCCCCCCAGCCCCGCCAGCTGACGGCCTCCCGGCAGCCGCCGGGCTTCGCGCCCTCCACACGGGAGAGCACCCCGCCGTGCTAGCTGGAGGGTCAAGGGGCGTCAGGTTCCCGCGGGCCGCGGAGCTGCCTCCCCAGATGCCCTGCCAGCCTCAGCGCAAGGGCTCGGCTGCTGCCATGAAGGGTGAGAATTAGCCCAAAAGGCAGCAGAGCGCCCCGGACGGGAGAGCCATCGCCTGCAGCGAGCCGGGCAGCGGGAGGGGCAGGCAACCGGGGTTGGGATGCAGCGCGGATCCAGTTTTCGCTGGCTTTACCCAAGAATTTGACTTCGGTCACATTTTTGAGGAGGAGGGGAATGGGCAAAGTGATGTTGCCCACGAAGCTGTTAAATCCCCAGCAGAGGTGCAGGGCTGGGGGCTCAGGTGCTACATGTTTTGTTTGGATATGGGTAAAATAACCATAACTGAGGGGTGTTGTGTTTAGTGTTTAACAAACACATGGCTCAGTAAAATGATGCCTGAGCTCCTGCTTGGAGTAGGTATAAAGCACCACAGTTGGAAAGCATGCCTACAAATTTCCAAGCATTTTGTGGGTTGTCCAGTTCCCATTTGCAGCTTGAAGCACGTTTTTGAGACCATGCATGGGTTATTCTTTTCAGTCCAAATCTCTGCCCATCAAATCCTCTGTCAGGTCCTTCTGAGTCATTCTGTAATTCCAGGGATTGGTGTTCATTTCTCACTGACACAGAATTCACAGCATTCTGGAGTCACTTTGACATCTTTTTGCATGAGTGTGAACAGAAACAGTGGCAAAACTGTTTTTCTTCATCCTGGTTGATTTTGAATAACTGTACAATACAGGGTTCACAGAAGCTAATTAAAGTTGATGAGAAATCTGCTTTTTAGGCCTGCAGCTTTAGCAGATCCTCATCTGTAAACACGTGAAGATCAACCTCACTTATCCTAAAGCAACACTCCAGAATTTTTTGTTTGCTGAAAAAATTACCATGTGCAACAATTTAACTAACATGGATTCCACAAAAATGGTCATCTGATCTGTAAAGATGATGCTAATAATGCCTTTGACCATAAAGCTAAGTTCTAATCATTTAAAAGACAAAAATGTTTGAAACGTGACTTTTTTCTTGACAATACTACATAATGTCGTTCCAATACTGAGAAGAAATTCATTTAAACTTGGAGTTACAGTTGAAGCAGGGGATATTACACAGGTCAGTCTTACAAAGCCAAATTTCTACAAATAAGATATCTAAACAGAAAAGTAGTCTTCTTTTCTAAAAACAAAAGTACTGCTTGAGAGTACCAAATGTCCTTTAGAATTCTAATGGTTAAATGTCAGTTAATCAAATACAAACGGTTTTAATTTGGCTGAGGGGAAAGGGATTTATTTTTTCAGGTCTCTGCATTTTGTCTTGGATTGCCTGGATTGCTGGTTTGCAGCTGTACATTGCATAAACCCAGCATTCCCTAGTACTCCCTCCCAGCTTCTGCAAAGTCTCAGTATCTCTCCTAAGGTAAATCAGTCCAGTCCATGTAATATTTATTTGAGATAATCACTGATGAAGGTGAAGTTGATGTTTTTCAAGCATGTAGACCAACAAATATCATGTATCGTCTTCTATTTTAAATGAGATCTTGTGCTTTCTCCGTAAGTGCATTCTTTATACTGGCACAGCACTCTCATACCATCAGCAGGCTGCAAAGGGACAGATGTCACGGTGAAAAGGAGCTCCTGGCTCTTGGCTCTGTGGAATGGCAGCTAGGCATGGCTCAGTGAAAAATGATGGTTATCTTCAAACGGCTGGTGACACTTCCTTCAAGCAAAGTGTTGCAAATGGTAGCATTCAGAGAATGGAAACAAAAATGAATAATTTTTGTTGTCAGAATAGAGCATATTTGGAGGCCATGGATCCTTCAGAGACAGGGAGATTTTTAAAATGAGGTGCCTCCTGGACTCCAAGGACCATTGAAAGCAGCTACCTGATTGCTTCACTAATGGAGAGCTGTGGAGGGAGCATCTGAAACTACTTTAGATACATGTTTTGATGAAGAATTCACTACAAGTAATTCAGACCACTAGATGTGATCTATTTTATCTGACTCCTTAGAGAAATACTGACTTAGGTACTGCACATCAGAAGTGTGGATGTGCCACTAGTTGTAGTTTTGCTGTACTCGGGAATGCAATCCAGGTTTTCCCTCATGGGCAGCACAGACCATGCTCTGACTTCCCCAACATGGCAAATGTAAGCAGCAGAAAGTGCCTGCTGCCTCTTCAGCTTGCTGAAACAGCCAAGCGTGGGAGTGGTGGGTCCCTCTTCCAGCTGGACTGCTGGTGTTCTTGTTTGTGACAGAATGAGTGGGACTTTTCCATACTCGTTCCTGATTTAAAAGCAGACTAGCCAGTCTCCTCGCTACATCGACTGCAAAACCAGTGACTGTAAGTGGGTGTACTAAGTGTCAGTAGCATAAATCACGAAGCAGAATACATTCTGGCTGTTGTAGATGAAAGTGAAAAAGCAAGCCTAAAGCCCTGTGTATCAGCCCCCAGTACCCAGCATCTGACTAAAATGAGGCCCGCTGAAAAGCTACTGCCAGAGAGCTGGGTTGACCACTCGTGTGGGGATGGCATATTTGGATGATGGATTGTCTTATAATCAAATATTCAAGTAATATATAGAAAATACACCCCTCAGTCATACATGAGTCATCTTCTCAGCACTGAAGAACCTGACAGAATAAATGACTGACTAATAGTCCAGCTTAGATATCTGCAGTAACCATTTTATGAGCAAGTTTGGTAGTAGCAATGAAAATAGATGCATGTGCAGAGGAAAGACGTTTCCAGTAATAAACCTGCCTTTGATTTTAGTGATAGTTCTCAAAATGAAACTTCTTGGGTTTGTTAGTCATGAGTGAATGCAAATTGCTTTCAGCATGTTTTTCTTGAGCTAGATTTAAAAGGCCACCGTTAGTTCATACAGTTACTATGGGCAATTTTTTCCTAGAACTTCCTTCTAATATGGCAGAGAGGACGAAAAAAGGAAAAAGGTGACATAAGGTAGAGAGAGGAAGGAACTGTAAGGGTTTTTTCAGTGATTTTAATTAGGTTGGAGGATTTTTCAAGCTTGGGTAAGCTTTCAGGTGTCTCCTTTAGGATTTGTTTTGCAGAAGGAGTTTCAGACTACTGGTTGTTTTAATGACTAATTATAAGACAAAAGATAAAGATAAAAATGAAGTAAAACCTTGACCTGAAGTTTGTCTACCAATTAGACCAACATATCTGAAATGTCTTCTTACATTCAGAGATAGTCTTCACATAGCTCTAGGACTTTCTTCTGCATGTCTTGCTAATGCAGAAACGAGAAGCCAAATGCCTTGTTTTCTATTTGTGTTAAATTTGACCCATTTGGTGTGTTATTAGAGCATGAGAAAAATTACCACGGTTACCTGAGCCAGGTAAATAGAGCAAGAAATTTACAGGAGCTTATTGAAAGCTGTTTTCATATTTCAACTTGATTTTTTTTTAACCAGAAATGTTTGGATACTCAGACTTCTTTTAATGAAACTAAACTTTCAGAGATTTGTTTATTTTTGCTCTATACTTAGAATGTCTACCTAACTACATCAGTGTTCCCACTTTTGCTAATTTACATAAGTGAATCTTAATTTTTAATTGAAGCTATTGCTCCTAATAAATCCTCTGGGATGCATAGATTAAAATGCTGTGGGTCTCTTTAATGGCTGCAATTCAAAGCTATCTTTTTATCACAGTCAAAATTGTTATTCTGCATTCCCATAATTATGAAGATAATGTAATGTGGCAGGTCAGAGGCAACAATGACATTGCTAATACCAGGCTGCAAGGATAGCTTGTAAGTAGCTATTCAATGCCTTGAATATTTTAAGTAATAATTTAATTTATCAGTTTGCTGATGGATTTCTGTAGTACGGATTTTAATAATCCAAACATTTTAATGTTTTTTACATTATGATGATCAGAAAATAGAGTATGTTAATAACTGTACAAGTTTCAAAAGCACTGCAGTGATTTAGAGCCTATGTCATACTTATTAAAGAGATGCTGATCACCTGGGAGCTTAAGTCTTAGGGGAACCCAGTGAGTTTAAGTGCCTAAGAGTGGGTTTTAGAATCATAGAATCATATAATAGTTAGGGTTGGAAAGGACCTTAAGATCATCTAGTTCCAACCCCCCTGCCATGGGCACAGACACCTCACACTACACCATGCCACCAAAGGCTCTGTCCAACCCAGCCTTGAACACCGCCAGCGATGGAGCATTCACAACTTCCCTGGGAAATCCATTCCAGTGCCTCACCACCCTTACACTAAAGAATTTCTTCCTCATATTCAATCTAAACTTCCCCGGTTGAAGTTTGAACCCGTTACCCCTTGTCCTCTCACTACAGTCCCTCATGAAGAATCCATCCCCAGCATCCCTATAGGCCTCTTCAGATACTGGAAGGCTGCTATTAGGTCTCCACACAGCCTTCTCTTCTCCTGGCTGAACAGCCCCAACTTTCTCAGCCTATCTTCATAAGGGAGGTGCTCCAGTCCCCTGATCATCCTCAGTGGCCTCCTCTGGACTTGTTCCAACAGTTCCATGTCCTTTTGATGTTGAGGACACCAGAACTGCACACAGTACTCCAAGTGAGGTCTCACAAGAGCAGAGTAGAGGGGCAGGATCACCTCCCTCAACCTGCTGGTCACGCTCCTTTCGATGCATCCCAGGATGCGGTTGGCTTTCTGCACTGCAAGCACACACTGCCGGCTCATGTTCATTTTCTCATCCACCAACACCCCCAAGTCCTTCTTTGCAGGGCTGCTCTGAATCTCTTCTCCCCCCAGTCTGGAGCTGTGCCTGGGATTGCTCTGACCCAGGTGGAGGACCTTGCACTTGGCATGGTTAAACTTCACCAGTTTGGCATCAGCTCACCTCACAAGCGTGTCAAGGTCCCTCTGGATGGCATTCCTTCCCTCCAGTGCATCAACCGAACCACAAAGCTTGGTGTCATTGGCAAACTTGCTGAGGGTGCACTCAATCCCACTGTCCATGTCACCAACAAAGATGTTGAACAAGACCGGTCCCAACACCAGTCCCTGAGGACACCACTCATTACTGGTCTCCAGCTGGATATTGAGCCATTGACCACAACTCTTTGCATGCAGCCATCCAGCCAGTTCTTTATCCACCAAGTGGTCCACCTATCAAATTGATGTCTCTCCAACTTAGAAACAAGTATGTCGTGTGGGACAGTGTCGAACGCTTTGCACAAGTCCAGGTAGGTGACATCAACTGCTCTACCCCTGTCCATCACTTCCGTAGCCCCATCATAGAAGGCCACCAGATTGGTCAGGCAGGATTTCCCCTTAGTGAAACCATGCTGGCTGTCACCAAGCACCTTGTTGTTTTTCATGTGCCTCAGCATGCCTTTCAGGAGAACCTGCTCCAAGATTTTGCCAGGCACAGAGGTGAGGCTGACTGGTCTGTAGTTCCGCGGCTCATCCATTTTCCCCTTCTTGAAAATGGGGGTTATATTTCCCTTTTTCCAGTCATCGGGAACTTTACCTAACTGCCATGATTTTTCAGATATGATGGACAGTGGCTTAGCAACTTTCTAAGCATGCAGCTGCATTCTATTCTTAGGAATAAAATAAATAATAAATCACCAGAATGGTTTAAAAACAATTACCCTATAATTTGTTTTAATTTTAATATTTTAAGTTAAAATAAAACATATATAAATATATATTTTAAAGTTGAAGCATTGTGTAACAAACTCATTTAAACTGTTGATTTTGAAAGCTGTGAATGTCAGTGTCCAGAAATCCCCAATTACATGTGCTACAAGAAGACAATTTCCCCAAATTTCTCTCACCAAGTGGAGATTGGCTGATCCCATCTTGCATACGCCAAGCCAGGTGCTACCTTCCTGCTGATTGCTGCAGGGTGTTTTGTGATAGAAGACTGGTAACTAGCTTGTCAGCGTGACCCTGATAGTTCACTGAACAGCAGTTTGGCAGTCACACATTTTTCCTCACTGTTGACCTAGTTTGAGGTTGAGTTACTCCAGTAAATAATTCTGTTTCTCCAGGGGGTTCTGAGCGGCTCTATGTTTTCTGTTGCTTTTTTATCACTGTATAGCAGTTTATTGGATTCATGCATTACATTGCCAGGTTCAGCCTCAAAATCCAGTTCATTGTATCATCTTCCTGATTTTTATGAGGAAGTGGCAGGATTCCTTCCAGGAAGAGGGAGAGATGGAGTTGTTCTGTGAATGCGGAAGTACCCACGTGGGAAAGGGTTGATAGGGTTCCCCCAGGGAGAGGACTGACTAGGTTTTAGGCTTAAGGACAGGAACAGAAGAGACAGAGATATTCTCTTGAGAGCACTGGCTTTATTAGAGCAATAATTATTTAAGGAAAATGCTTCTGTAATTCATAATCCAGTGAGGATTATAGAGGTATTTTCAGTGTATCCAGTTTCATCAAGAGGGACTACCACAGACCATGAACAAAACAATAATCTCATTCTCAAACTGCTGAGGCTGTGGTACAATGCAAGTGAGAGCAGCCAGGTAAATTTTAAATTTCTCTCTTTGAGCATCTTGCTAGAGCCAGATAATCCTTTATGAGAGTCCTCCTTTAGGAAAATTCCATTAAATTCAAACAAAATAGGATTAGAACGAAATTTGGTAACGTATTCAGCAGAGCTCTACTTCTGACTCTACTTTCTTAGGCCTGCAAGGCTAAACTGCATCTTTCCAATGTTATCTTGAGGTATGGAATTTAACTGAAAGTCCATTGTTTTTATGACCAGGAGCTGATGAAAGGAACACAAATTCATACAAAGTTGCAGTACTAACCTCCCCAGTTTCATTCAGATGCGAGGAGGTACATGTGGAACACTGGGAGTGGGCTCTCTGAAGAGCAGTGTGGGTGTAAAGAGTCATGCAAGGCAAAGTGGTGAAAAAATACTGGGAATGCATATAGGGCTTAAATGTGTTTCTGTCTCTCCATGTATGCTGAAGGCATCCTTGTCCTGTCTGTCTGGAACACCGTATAGAAGAAAATTCAAAATTCAGTCAGAAAAAGGAGTAGGATTGTTTAAATTGATGCTTGCATTACTGGTGGAATTGAGTCTTACAAGGTGTGTTCATGTATGGCATAAACCATCACTAGTCAAATGATTGCATTGCTAAGGCAGTAGTATAGTCTGTGTTATTTCAAACTGCAGGTGTATAATCATTTTTCTGACATTTCTGAGGTATTTCTGCGAGGTTTATGTGCCTGGGACGGAAGCACTTCCCCTCCTGAATACTTTTTTTTTTTGTAAGACAGACCAAAGAGCCTGTTCTTTTGGCAGGTAAAACCCAAATTACTCTCTCTAGAAACAGTTCTTTCCCATGGGAGCTAGAATATTTCTTTGTCATAAGTTGGGGTTTTCTGTTTGTTTGTTTACATAGTGATATTTATAAACATTCATGAAGTGAATCACTGAATTCTGAACTATGAAATTCTTTGCCAACAGCAGGAATGAAACTTGCCTAAAGTGTAAACCAGCAGCAATTTAAATATTAACTAGCAGTTGATATTTCATAATGCTTCCCACATACTCATTTATAAAACACTCAAGCTTCAAGCTTTGTATAAATAGCATTTATGAACTGCTATAGTGTAATTGAGAGTTTGGTGTTGGAGGAAGGTTACCGCTTGGTAAGTGGGAACTAGTAATGACTGTTAACTACTTGTGTGTCATAGCTTTGCTGTGTAATCTTGAGATTACTTTAATGGTGTGCCATTTCCTTGAAGTATTATAATGCCTATCTAACAAAGATATTTTAAAACTGTTATTTTATTGTACAAAATAATATTGATGTGCTTAGACATAACTAATGTGCAGCAAGAATGTCTGCTTACAAAGGTTCCTTCAGCTCCCTAGAAGGTTCAATAGTGGGTAAATTAAACATGACAGATAACCAGTGTTCCATGAATGTGTTAATTTAATTGCTGTAAGTGAAGGGAAAAAGTCAGAACAGAAAGAAAGGTCATTACCTGTCTGGAATACTATCTTGGAATAGTTTTATTTTCTATTGGTACCAAGCTAGGAGCTCAAATTGGCCAAAGCTTGAAAGAACTAGACTGTTGCATTACATATTTATGTGGCCTTCAGTTTTAGCCACTACATGCATCTGTAAGCAATAGTATAGAAGCAATTGAGCTTGCTTATCATTTGCAATTGATCATGATGTTTGGCCTTGGGCTTAGAAGACTGTGAGAGCCAGACCCTCTGCTGCTGTTCCAGCTGGCCTTTCCATGTTTCTCTGACCACTCCTAAAGCAAAAGGCTCTCAAATGAGCATAGCCGTGTATTTTTTTTATTTCTCCATCTTAAACTTTTGAATTATGATTAAGCTGTCTTCTTAGTGAAAATTTTGCTGTTCTGGTTTTGATACCATAATATTCCATTGCCCTTGCAGATGTACACACATTTGATGTAGTATAGATAACTTCATTCCTGTCCTTGTTGTTTAAATCTTGCCTTGAATCCTGTTCTCCTGTCAGCTTGACGAGGACTCTTTCAGGGAGAACTTTCATGGCACAGTTGTCATGAAATGTATGAGTGGTTTTGGTCTCTGCTTGGGCTTAGATCTTGTGTGTCAGACAACACTTGTTATTTATGGAGTTTCTCCTATTTTATTATGCATTATTGGGAAGCAAGCTGTAGTAGTGCAGGTGGAGGAGAGCTTTTTAGCCTGCTGCAGTGTTTGCCACGTGAAGTTCCTGCCTCACTGTGTGTGCACAGGGGTCAGACAGTCCCAGCCTATCCCTGGCAGACCACGAGGAGACTCACACTTAACTGAATCTCTGGGTTTGCCTTGGTTAATGGATTTACCTTAACAACCACTGTCTGTAAGGCTTGATCTTTTGACTTGCTGAAATAATGTGTATAGCTTCCTGACTGCCGAAATCATTTCCAGAACTTTCAGTTCTTGCAGACCTGCAGCATGACTGGCTGCCTTTACCAGACAAGAACAGTGACATCAGATGGTTATGGGGCCTCAGGGATAGAATCATAAATACTCAGTTCCTTCCTCCCTTTTTCCTCATTATCTTTTTGTTTTGTTGTTTGGTTTTGTTGTTGTTTTTTTTTTCATTTACCATGGTGTGGGAGATACTACAGCCAGAGCAACCTAATGAATATAAATCATCAATTTACCACTAGGTAGCTTACTGAAATAAAGGGCACAAAGCTACAGATACCGGGCCCAAACTAGCCCCGAATCAGCCAGGAGATCCAGTATCCCAACACCAGGCTCTGTCTCATAGTTTCAGTATTATTTTATTTGGATTTTCCTAGTCTCTCCTCACTCTCGACAATGGGTATACATTGCTATAAATAAAATAAGGTAATATTATGCTATTATTTTTTAATCTCACTAGTCCATGATAACTGGAAACCCAGATGCTAAGTAATGGTTGAGATTTTGCTGTTAATGTGGCAAGATACCATGAGACTGTGCCAAAGACCAACAACCTCTCTTGTTTTGCAACATAAAACATTGCATATGCAAAGAGGTAAGCAGACAGTTTATTATATGCTGTGAGCTGACACATTCATTTTAGGGAGATTAATCTCACAAAGGAGAGCATATGTGGAATTGGGTCACGGCACTTCACATATTCAAACTTGTGTAAGATACGAAGTGATCAATCCTCATAAAATCTTTGTAAAGCAAATAAGGTTTATTATTTATAGGAGTAAACAGGTTAGCATTTATCTTTTTGAAGCATGGCAGTAACATAAAATATATTCTAATTTATATTTTTTTCAGTTATTTGCATCTTAAAAGCTCTACATTGGATTGTTACACCTTCCTAGAATTTGGTGGTTTATGTAAGATGCTTGCAACGTGCTGAAATTACAGTTCTCAAAACTAGTGAAGAAGAGAATAGCATGGCACAACATGGAAATTCAATGTTATTTATGCAGACATATATATTTTAATACACAACTATTGAACCCTTTAAGTTACTCATAATCAAGATAGTACTATCACATAGGCCACCTAGCAAAGCAGATGCTTACCTCCCAGTCCTGGTACAATCAGGAAGTGCTAGCACAAGAATGAGACAGCAAAGCCAGTAAGATCTGTCTTCATTTATAGTCTGCTTCAGTTTCAGTTGCACGTAATAGAAGCCTGATCACTGCAATGGCATTTGAAAATGACCCTTAGCAGAAACTGAAGTCAGGTTTAATGAGAGTTAACTGGAGTATGTGGAGCAGTGTTATTTTTGTTCCTGTAATTCATCTCCTTTCTCCTCTCTCACCAGCAATTCCTTCTCATCTTCACATACAGTTCAGGCTTTTTGTATTGTGACAATTGCTACTTCATCTTTCTTATTAAACTAGATCCTGGTCTGGTGCACATAACTGATTCTCTGCTGAGCTCGAAACGTTTTTGTTTTTTTTTTTTAACTAATCTGTGCCAGAAGAAGTTAGGGTTCTCCCACTTATTTTGCAATATTTGAGGCTATTGCACTGTATTATTTAGCAAGACAATCCTTGCATGGCTTGAGAGCGGCTTTTTGTGCTAGTCCTAGAACTTCACCTGGTAGCAACTGTTCAAATTATCCTGTGGTCTTTCAGCCACAGTCAGTCTTGCAATGGGAGGCAATGCTTTGAGAGCAACATCTGCATGTTTGCAGCAGCTTTTAGGATGATCAGTGTAGAATACATGTTGCTTTTTAATCTGTGCTTGGCTTAAGATCTTATGCTTCAGAAGAACTGCCCCTGATGTTTTTCTGGGTCTGGGAGGTTTGGGGCTTTTATGCTTCGTGTTAGCCCAAGTTCTGCTGACAGCAAAGGTAGCAGAGAACTTTGGTCCCCAGTCAGCATTCCTCAAAGACCACCACAGCCACCCTCAGAGAATTTTGCTTCAAATGTTTGGGGTTTGTTTCCGGTTTGTTTGTTTGTTTTTTTTGTTTGTTTGGTTTTTTTTTTGGGGGGGTTGTTTGCTTGTTTGTGGTTTGGTTTTTTTTTTTTTTTTTTGGGGGGGGGGGGGACACGACGGTGTTAATTCTTTTTGTCAAAATGTTTAACGATGTTAAACACTTCCGGAGCTGTCTCAACGGTGTTGCAGCATGTTGAGCATCTTTCTTTGCTTGCCAGGAGTAACAGTGACACCCTGTGGCCAGCTCAGTAGAGGACTTGCACAGAATTTCCGTTGCTGCTTTCCTTCAAATTCGCCTCTAAATTTCTTACACTGTGGGGAGCATGGAGAGGAATCCCTCCTCTCCACATAGGGGTTGCCTTCATCTGTTTGTCCTGTGTCTCTCTCATTAGACGTTTTCATTGTTTGAATACATGTCTAATGAGCACTTTAAGATGCTTGTGGCTAAATACTTAAAAAGGTAGAGCAGAAAATGTAGAAACTTAGAAAAGATTACATTTCAGTTTAAATTGATTTTACAGGACTGTGCTGTTGTTCATTATCTTTCATACCATTTTTCTCCAACAAGGAACTGTCCACTGAACCATATTGGTATGTAATGACAAAATATCCACAGTATAAAACTGTACTATGTGCACAACTAGATGTTGAACTCAGGATCATCCTTTTAACTTCTTAGTCGCATCCTTACTTTGATTTGCATAATGAATCTAAGCACAATTGCTCTGTAACTACTGGCATAATTCTGTTTACAGTTAAATCCTTCACTGTACAGTACTGTAGTTCTACTGTTATCACATGCTAATGTAAAAGGCATATAGCCCAGTTAAAAATTTTTTTATGAGTTTATCCTTTGACACTTGCTATGTCATTCAGGCAACATAGCTGACTGAATACTATGGTCTGCACAATGCAAGTGGTTTAAGTCTCATGCATGCTAAATAGCTGACAAAAGAAAGATTTTTAAACTTCATGAGAGGAAGTCATCTGCTTTTGGCTGGTTTTGGATGTTGGTGGTGATTGGTTTTGTAGGGTTTGGTTTTTGTTGGGGTTTTTTGGGGTTTTTTGGTATGAAGGAGAATAAACATCTAAGGAATATTGGGCAAAGATCCATATATTTTAAAACACAGACTGTTTTTCAAAAAAAAAGGATATGCAGGGAAGAATTTAATAAATTATGTGTTCTCTGTGCTTGAAATTTGAGCCCATTGTGTCTTGTCCAATCAAAAGGTATTTGGGTGGCAGGGCAGTGTTCTTTAGCATTGGAACCAACTGGATTATTCAGTGGTTTATTCTTGAAAGATTCTTGTAAGCAGGTTAGAGAAGTGTCTATGACGAATATTTTAGGTAGAATTGGCCCTATCTTGAAGCAGAGAGATGGAGCAGATGGCTTCTAAAGGCTCCTTCCAATCTTTCCTTCAGTGAGTTTATGGTCATGTCAGTGTACTTTGTGTTTTAAATAGTATTTTGTGCATATTCAGTATTATACTTTCCCAAACATACTGAATCTTGTTCTGTTTGCTTGTGTGGGATCTAGAAAAACATTGCCTCTTCTCACCTGCCTTTTTCCACTTGTGGGCTCTGGCAGACCCGTGTTTGGTGCTGCACAGATGGTGGCTTAGAGCATGAGTACCTATGTTGACAAAAAAAAGCACATTACTTCCACCATCACAAGCCATCTGTATCCCTAGAGGATGAGCACACAGGGATACCACTGGAGACTAGCATGGAAAGGAAAAATAAAGGAGCAGCTCCACTTCCAAGCACTCTTATTTCCTTCTGTTTGGTTTTACAGGATATCTGCAGGTCAGTTTTCAGAATTGGTTTCTGCTTTGCAAAATCAAGCTTTCATAGATCACAGTGCCTATAATACTGTCCTCCTGGCTTCATAGTAATTTCCTTGGGGGCATGCTGTTTCTAAGGAAAGGATTTCACCATACAACTTCAAGATGATTGGAAGATACAGGGACTCTAATTCTCCCTTGAAGGACTCAGCTGTAACTTATTCAGATACGAACACTCCCTGACAGACTATGCAGACAAGACATTGTTGACCTATTTTGTGCAGAAAGTGTAAAAAAAAGGTAACTGAAGGGAAAACAAAAGAATTTATTTTTCCAATTGTTCGATCAGAGTAAAATGCAGCAGGCAAGTAGGGAGCATGAATTAGGACAAAACAATTAATGTGCCCCTCCTTGAGGGGTTTTGTTTTTTATCAAATATAGTATTGTCTGTAACTTTCAGGTCTTGCTAAAATCTTCAGACCTGTTCTGTGCTTCATCAGCAGGTAGCTACTCTTCCTTGCCTTTGCCCATGCAGCTACTGCTCCATTGCTCCACTCTTTTGACTTACTCTTTTTTCTCTGTTACTTCTCCAGATTTTTTGATCTTTCTTCACATTGCTTTTTGCATCCTGGCTTTTCCTCAATTTTTCTGCAGAAACTCTTGGTCTGGAATATGTGGCTTCCTTTCACAACTGACTAGTTAGAGCACTCTGAAAAGGATGGACAATGGGCAGGCTACACTTGTGTGCATCCCAGCTAGCCATTTCTGCCTATCTCTTTCCAGCATATGAGTCCCCATAACTTGTGCCTCCCTCCACACAGCACTTTGTGTAGTTTGAAGGCACTGCTTGATGGTAGATTGCATTTCAGTATTGTTTTATTTGGGCTTTTAGTTGTTTGTTTGAGCTGAAATTTAAGAAAAAAATCTTTTCGAAACAGGGCTTTATGTGTTTTTCTATATCTGCATGAATCACACAAGATTTTTACAAGAGAAACATTTTATTGAAGTCCTATATAAATTGTTTCTCTGATTCCTTGTGGGCTTCTCACATACCAGATTCTCTCAGGTACCAATTTCCAATTACAGAAGAAAAAAAATATTGAGTTTTTTTTCCATCTCTTGTTGCTTTTTTCTTTGTGTTTTTTTTTTTTTTTATGAAATACTGGTGATGGCTTTTCCACTGCCCATGGCTAAATATTTAAGACTAGATAAGAAGACAGACATGAAAAAGAATGAATTTTAAAGACAATTCTTAAGAAATATCTGCAAATATTTCCTTGTCTCCCTTTAGTGAACTGGTCTTTCCCCTTAGCTGCTGTTGTAAATATATTTCACAGCACATGAATGATACAAAACAGGAATAGTGGGGGCAGTTTTGTTGTCAGAGAGCATTGGAAGCCAGAGTTGCAGAAGCTTCCTGTGTCTTTGATACATTAGATTACTTGAAACTCTGTAGGAAGTGAATATAAACTTAGGCATTAAGCCTGTAAAGATGTGTTTGGCTTTTAGACACTACACTGTCTTACTGAAGTAGATGAGTTTAAGTTTTTTGAGTATTGGTTTTTGTTGCTTTTATTTTTTTATAAATAGGACTCTGGGGGCCAAACCTTCTTTTCATGGAAGTAATGAGAAACTGGCCACTAGTTTTCTAAATAGGAATATGGTCTTGCAGTACTAGCCAAAAGAAAGGTCCTATTAAAGACAGTGCAGAGACATCCTAATAATTTATTTACTTTAGCAGTAATACTCGTGTAAATTAGAAGTGGTTTTGTATGAGTCGTTGTTAATAGTATGAATTAATAAGGTACTGGATTAAGTCTTTTATTCTTCATGAGTGCTTAATCCTGCCTGATTTACAAACATGAGGAGCAATATCAAGCTATGAATGAAGATACAAAATCAATGTATATATATTTTCCTGTCTAGATTAATATGTATGCTATATGGGTGCTGATTTTCATTATGTAATCTGTTCTGAGAATGGAAATAAGCACCATTATTATTTGGAAATACTGTGAAGACAAATAGCAGTTTGAATCTACTGAATTATTAAAGTCTACTTAAATCTGAAGAATCTGTTGTTTCACTTCATGGAAAATTTCTAAGCAGATCATAACCTGCATTTTATTTTACATTACACTCTCCAGACTGTTAGGTTATCACCTTCTCTTTTGTTTTCAACCCTTTCAAAGCTATAATGAAACAAGTCACAGGAACACATGCCCAGTTATAAAATACTCATATGTACATCTTTTACCTTGTCTCAGCTCCACTCAGCTATTAATTTAAAAATATTACAATACAAGACCACGCAAGTTAAGTTTCTTATGTTGTTGATGAATCATCTTCTACAACTACATTATATAACGCTACTTGGTTTACACACGCAGAGGATATTTGCAAAAGTAAACAAAGATTTTTCTGTTGGTATCTAGGTTATGAAAATTGGTCTGTTTCGTGCCAATTCTGTCTCCCCAGGAAGTCAGTAGTAGGGAAAGTCACTGTAAAAATGTCATTGACTTCAATCAAGTGATTTGTCTCAAGGTGGAGCACCTTGCCAGCCTGATGTCAAACAATTTGTATCAACTTGTTTGTTGGGGAGGTTTTGTTGTTTGGTTTGGGCTTTTTTATTTTTCTTTTTTAAGGGGGTGTGCAGGTGCTTAAATGTATATAAGGGTATACTTGTCTGATCAAGCCTGTGAAACTGGAATGCCTTTAGCAAATCAGGTGCCAGCTTCACCAGTATATTACTCCAGTTTTACACGGCGCTTAATCTCCTGAGAGCAACTAGAGTAGTGCAGTGGCAAATCAACACCTCATGCCTAAAAGCTTGTTGTCAGCTGATCTATGAAGAGCTTGCACTTACCGCTTTGAGTAAACATACGGACCTGTGCAACAGCAGCATGTCATTTGGTACATGCACTTAATTTGGATTACAGACTGGAACAAGATTACAGTCTGCCTATTTAGCCAGGTAAACATTAATCTCTCGGCCAAAATCTTGCAGTCATGGCCCAGCCTCTCCCCATGCTGGAACCTCCTGCTTCAGTTGGTGGATCTGCTTCTGTAGTTCATCTCTGTCCAGCTTCATTTTCGCTTCTAGAACTTGCCGTAGAGACCCAATGCTCTCATAGATAGCTGCAAATCCTAATTGCAGGTGAGACTTAAATTAATTTATATTCAAAAGCAAGAGTATTGCAATATAGTAATAATACTAGTAAGGAATGCGCTTCCTACCATGACATTCTGCTTTACTCTAGGAAGACAGCAAAAGAAAAATAGGTCTATAACTCTGTGCTGATGGCAGAACTGCACCTGATCACAGCCACCCTGTGCCTGTGTATGCTCTGGGGAGAGCACTCCTAAGCTAAAAAGTTGTCACCTCTCGTTGCTGTGAATTTCACATGTGGTGAAAATCCTTTTTAGTGCCACAGGTGCAGCCATTACCTCTGCCCCAAGAGTCTTTAAACTACTTCAATACAGGCAAAGGCATTTTGAATATTATTATAGGTGGCTCACTGTTATCCCATTTCAGAATAAAGAACTTCGTAACTGTGGTCCTACCAGCATTAACTTCGGCTTTCATTTCTTTTATATCTTCATTTATCTCATTCTGAAGTTTGCCAATGCGAATATTTATCTTTTCTTCAGTCTGTTTTGCTTCATGTGCTTCCATGGTTATCTTCTGTATTTCTTCTATTTTGTCAATTTTCTCTGCCATTTGGTTGAATTTCATCTCTATAGCTCTTTCACTCATTTCCTGGAGACGGGAAAAGAATTTTAATGATTTACACTGCAGGTGAAATTACACTGGTCTTTCCCAAGTACACAATAGATACTAATTTAATTTTCTTTTATGTGGAATTCAAAACTGTAAAGAATTATTTTTTATTAAATGATTGAAATTACTTGATTACCATAGGCTAAAATACTGATCTATTTAGAAGTGATCAGATTTATTTGAAGACTTTCAGGTTGTGGGGATGCTACATTTGACATCAGGGAAGAGAATTATACAAATTTTGAGGTCTGAAAATGTCACTCAAATAATATCTGTGTTATATCATCTTAGTTTTTAATGATGCTTTTGAGTACTTCCTGAGAAGTATTATTAGGGCATTTGAACAAAACTTACAGTTTTTTCCTTGAAAGTAGATGAGAGTTGGTCAATCTTTTGCACAAGCTCTTTTTCAATCCTTTCGTGTTCCTGTTCCAACCAGCTACGTGCAGACAAAATCTGGCTGCTGAGTTCTTCAATAGCATTTTTTAATCTAGAGCATAATAGAAATTAGCAGATTACAAAAACGAATAAAATTTGGTCATTCAGCTATGACAGTTTTATGAACATGTTTGTAAAAAAAATAATCATGGTAATGCAGTACATGCATGACACCGTATTAAGGTGAATCCTCAAACTTCTAAGGCTACTAAATTAAATGAGGTAACATTGGTTTTTCAAATAAAGATAAAAAACCACAATAAATATATGAATATGAATATATATTCATATAAATAACAAGTATTTATTTATATGAAACATTTCACGACATTTTGAGATGTAGTAGGTGCAAATTCTTTGCAGCATTGAAAACAGAATGCAGTCATCTGTTCAGATTATAATCTTCGGGTCCATAGGTCTTAGATCAGAACAAAGATTTGATAACCATTTACTTTAAAGGCAGTGCTGGTTCATACAGCTGCACTTATGTTGCCTGTCTGCAGATCAAGTTTATACTGACCAGCTCTGCCAGTGAAACTATTTCTTTAGAAAGTCTTTTTTTTCCAGTGAATATTTGAAACCTGGATCTATTATTTCATCTAGTTTGCAAATAGTTCTACTGATGTAAATGGATAGGATTGAATGAGGCTGGCAATAAGCATTAAGGAGTGAGGAGGTGGATGGCTTAAGCCACAACTGCCACTGAGTGAAATGCCTGAAGAAGAGTGAATATCTGAATTGAGTATACCCCTATATAATGTCTAGTAGTTGCACAGTAGTTTATCATTAATAATTTAGGTATTTGAGTTATATATATTCATATTTGAAGCCAGTTTAAAGCAATAAGACTTTGTGAGTGCTTGTGCCTCACTTCCTGGTGGCTTGAACTGAACTTTTTGTCTGCAGTCGACAGCATTTGTTGCCGTGTACAAAAAAGCTACTCCTACAAAAATCCTTATTTGTGTTCTTTAGTACAAATTCTGTCTGAATACTTAACTAGGGACTTAGTGGGCTTTTCAGAATTGACTAACCACATTAGGGACAGAATTCTTGTTGAAAGCGAGTCCTCCTTGGCGGACCATGTGCTTTTGTAATATCTGTTGAGCACGCATACATATTTAAACAGGTTCGTGCTTTAGTAGACCTGAAGATTACAACGGTCACACTTGGAAAATTGAGAAGCCTTTCTTCCAAGGCGCATGGCAGCAGCCCGGTTTCCCAGGCACTCACTTCGTATCCAGAAGGTGGAGCTGTTGGTTGCTCTCTTTGTAGGCAATCTTCAGCTTTGCTTCTTGTTGCATTATTGACTGCTCTACTCGGCTCAGAAGATGAGAAATCTGAAACAAAATTCAGAATTTAAAATTTTTCAACAGCATTTCATCACAGTCTCGTCTGGGACATTTTCATAACAGTAGAGGAGATCTTAAAGAGAGGCCATTTTTGCTGCCACTTCACAATTACTGAATATGAATGTTTTACTTTATCATGAAATATATATTATCTTGCAAGATGAAAGTGTCAGTATTGTGAAAACTAATTTTTCAGCCAAAACCAATTTGAATAGTCTTGCCTTGAAAGCATCTGCCTGCTCCCCCTCCTTGAGGTAGCTGAATTTATATGATCCATAGGTGCCCGTGTTGCCACATAAGCAGAGTAAACCAATGGCAAAGCACTCCACCAATACTGAGTGATATTCTTTATCAGGTCATGCATAGTAGCTCTGCAGTGATGGAAGTGCTGGGTTTAATTGGGGATAAGTCATTACTAGCAGAAACTTTTTTATTTTTACAAAACATACTATTTTGTTCTAAAAGGTTACTGCTAATATGCTCCTGGCATGCAAATATAGTATACTGAGCCTTCTGAGAAAGGTAAAGTGCATTTTAACCATTTACATGCTGCACAATGGAGACATAAATTACTTTTGTTGACCAAGGAAATGGGAACACCTTGAGAGGAGATATGAAGAATCCTTTGCCTTAATGTTATGTCTCTGCTTCTATCTAGTTCTCACTTTCATTTTTATATCCAGTGGAAGAGAAACCTGACAGACACATCAATGGATTCACAGAACCCAAAACCATTTTTGTTTTGCAGACCTTCAAAAATTGCTATTAACTACATATAAAACCATCCTGAGAAGAACAAAACATACAGGGGGAGACACTGATGCTTGCACTGTTGTGGTAGCTTTGTAGAGCATCCTTGTTGTGTTCACATTCCAACCTCAAGAAGCTATTCAGGCCAGTAATTGTTGACTTTTGTTCATTCCTAGCGTCCTTTCAGGCGCTTTGAAGTACTAGCCCCTTCTACGCAGCATGCTAAAGGACCTTTTTTTCAGTTAAACCAGTACAATAATACAGCTAGGTACCAATATTCAATCTAATAAGGACTGTGAGCAGATACACCTCTCCATTTGTAAATCTGTGACCTCCCAGAATAATAATGAGCAGTAATGGAATCAGTGTGAATTGGACTATTCTTACCCATACATGGATCGCTTTGGTCTAAATTCCATACCTGTATTTCTGCTTCTTTGATTTTAGATTCCAAGATCAGCTTGGAGGTCTGTTGGTCCTTACTTAAGCTCTGAAGTCTTTCATAGGTAATTTTATGTTCTGCAGACAGTCTGGCTAACCCAGCATCACACCTGTGTGAATAAAATACCAAAGCAACAGCTGAAAAGACTGTAAGGTCCAGGCTTTTAAAGTTACCCATTTTAGACTGGGTATTTCTGTGAAATTGCAGGCTGTCTAGCAAAACAATGTCTTTTGAGACTGTAAAAATGGTGATAGATCTCATAGTATTCAGCAACCTACTCCCAAATGGGACTAGAAGTCAGATAGTCTGACACATATATTCCTGTCTTCTTGGCACTGACATAATACGTGTAGACTGTGGTGTTATCATTCAGGTGAATCACATTAGAAATGCAAAGACACAGAATTTCAATACCGTCAATTTTGTCATACTCCAAAAGACATCTGTTAAAATGTGTATGATTTCGCTTACATGAATAGAAGCCTAAATAATTGAGGACTATTTTTGCATTATTGCAACTGTGTTTCTTGGAGTTTTACATTTTTATTTGTGAAATAGCAGTATACATTAATATGTGTAGTAAACTGTGCGGCAAATTTTGCAGTTATTAGTCTTTATTTAGGTAAAACTGTCATTGAAAGAAAAGGCAATTTTGTCTCTCAAAGGCAGTACTGGAACATAATTCTTGTTTCCTTTCTTCACACTAGAACATTTTTTGATGCTGTAACATTTTCAGGATAAATATGCGATAGAATATGTGCATTTTCTACTACCACATTTCAAAGCTGGTCAGGTGGATTTCATCTACAGCAATACAATAAGGGCATTAACTGAGCTATAAAAATATAAGTACTGTAATTTCAGGAAGAAGACCTATGTGAAGTATGAGTCTTGCATATTTTTTGCTAAGGGAAATAATGTTATCGGCAGTGTTAGCAAATTTGATCTGTGTAACTGATGGAGAACAGAGAGCAGTTACAATTTGAGGGAGAAAAAGGCTGTAAAATGAAACAAGCTATGGCACCTTAAGTCATTACCTAAACCAATGACACATTTTAACCTTTTTTTTTAGTCACATTTCAATTTGAAGCCTTTCATTTCAACATTCATTTTCATCACCTCGGTTACAGTAACTACCGCTATCATTAAACATGAAGGGAAAGTAACTGCTAAAATGACAAATGGAACATCTGCTTAATATTGTGGTACAATTTCAATATAAAAATAATCAGTAATGCAACATAGAATCATAGACATTATAAAACTTATGAAAATTAATTTCTGGTTTAGCAGTTCAGCACTGTGAGAACAGTGGGTAATATCAGAGAGATTAATACGTAACAGACCAGCTAAGGTTTACGTGGCAATGAGCCATGAACCTGTAAGTCTTAAAATCAGGCAGTCTCTTTAGAAAGGTGAGAGAAGCCAAATCTATCCATGTTGGTACGATCAGAGCGAATCAGGGGAATGAAATAATCTTGCAAGTCACCAAAAGCCTCTGGGCTCAAAAAAAGTGGTTAGCTTTGTTTCTCTGAGGCATAACAGAAAATACAAAAAGCAACTGTAGCAAATGTAAACAGCAGGCATGTGTAATTGGTTTGAAGGCAAATGAGCGATTTGGGTTTAATCACAGTGCACCTCTCCTCTTTGTGTGACTCGGTGATATGATCAAAGGGGTCATACAGTTGCGTGGTAGCTGGAACATTAAAATTCTGACTATGTTAATTCACTGTCAGCCTGGTATGTATTAATCAGATTATTTTGATTTTCTACAGGGATGCTGTAGTTGGCACCCTTTTAAAAAAGTTGGACTGAAGTTTAAATTCCACTGTCATGCAGGTATCCTGCTAAGTCTGGGGAGCTGTTAGAAAACAATATTCCACATTTTGAAGCAGTGAAAGAGAAGTCTTTTAGAGACCTTTTGATATGTATGTATCTATATATCTCAAAATGTATATATAGTATACACTCACAAACACCTGATTAGTTTTGACCTGGAATTAAACATTAGTGTCCTGCAGACAAAGAATGAGATTCTGATATATTAGTTACGTGAGTATACACTTTGAGTTAAAAACTGAAAACAATTAAATAGCTACAGTCCATGCTTCCACTAGCTTTCAAATGGTAGAGAGCCAATAATAAGATGAACATATGGAAGACCGTGGACTTTTTGATTCAGATTTCTACTGCTTGATGGGTGAGAAGAAAATGAGCAATCTAAACACAAGGACACATCATAGTTTTGAATTTTTCCTCATTCAAAAAGACCAAATAAAAGGCACCAAGAAAGACACTTTTCCATCCCCACTGAACTTCCCACACCCCTGAAAGTTCTGCTTTGATAGGTTCTTTATAGATTCAAGTTAAAATGACAATAGAATTCTTCTTAAAAATAGAACTGAACATTCCTGAACATTGGATTTAAATTCCTGGGTAATCTAATCAAACTGTCTATAAAAATTGAGCCAGTAGACTGTGGCTGTAGATGGAAGTTGAAAACAACTTC
Source organism: Myiopsitta monachus (assembly GCA_017639245.1). Taxonomy (NCBI): domain Eukaryota; kingdom Metazoa; phylum Chordata; class Aves; order Psittaciformes; family Psittacidae; genus Myiopsitta; species Myiopsitta monachus. The sequence goes on along the minus strand of CM029921.1, from coordinate 15,464,629 downwards.
ACAGATTTGGTCATCCTAAAAGCACAATGAAAGAAATAAGAAATGAAGAATTCTAGGAACAATATTAGTTTAAAAATATAAGAGCTGTATATAAAACCATTTTATTCAAAGAAATGCATAATAAATCTGTCTTCATGTCTGAAATGCTGAAGCTGGCCATAGAAACAACCCAGTGCAGTTTTTCATATGCAGTTGCGCAGATGCACTGTTGAAATGGGGCCAGAGGTGCACTAAAATGTGTTCAGTTCACCAATGTTTAATTTTGAAGTACATTTTCTGAAAGTTCTGGTTGCCAAGCTGTATGCCTATGTGAAATCAGTAAATGAAGAAGAAATTGAGAGATTTCACAGTGCCGAGTATTATTCTGAGTTTCAGAATACAGTATAATCTGAGGAACAAGTAAAGTTTAATGTAAACAGTGAAATTACCAAACAACTGCTTTCCAAGTCTTAGTGAGCAAAAGCAGTAGTTATTTTTTTTTGGCACACTGAGGATTATTTTTCTTGTCTGTGATCTCTAGGAAATCAAAACACAATGGTTGCTCTATTCAGTATCACCAGGGACTGGATAAAGCTGAGAACTACATCAATACTCTGCAGCAGGATGCTATCTAAATATACTATAATGATACATACAGATCTTACCGTTCCTGTTTTAGTGTAACAGGAGATGTTTCAGTTTCAATACCAGTGTTTCACTGACAAACAAGTAGCCGAAGAACAAGTAGTGAAAAGCAAGTCAGTATGTGTAGGGGACCCACTGGGCAAGAGCAGCAATGCTGGTAGCTTCTGACTAGTCTAGTTCAAGGAGCCCAAATCAGCCCTCATGATGTGCATCTTGTTCACAGCAAGTAGCCAGAATGCAGCAGATTTAGTATACTTCGCAGTTCAGAAATGCAGCACATCCCAGATGCATCAGACTCATTTTCTGTGCAGTGTAGGAAAATCTGCCTACATGTAATGACTCCAGTGTGTCTGAAATGAATCAGATCTATAATGTATATAAAAATCATCTAAATATGCCAAGTAGGCCCTGATACTTGGCCAGCATCCTGAAATTGACACTAAAGTTTTTACAGGACCAAAAAGCCCAGACTCAGGTGATTTGCTGTCACGTGGCACATATAAACTGATTCACAGTGATTGTCCATCTGCATGCTTCTAGCCTAGAGCAACCATGATCTACTTGGAGTTAAATTAGCCTACTGTCACTGCAGCCTGAACCATACATTGTACCTTGACTGTGGCTGTGAGCTGCTGCATGGTAAGTTGGTAACCCACAGTAACTTGATCGTGTTTCTAAGGTTCCACTCTCTGAACTCATCTGAAAGCTAGCAGGACTAGGTGTTAAAGTTAGAATTGCATTAAGTGAGTTCAGCTTATTTTATATAAGGAACCTTGGCTAAAGTAATCAGAAAGTGTTTATCTCAAGGAATGCTTCTAGTAAGCGTCTGTACAATGCCAGCAGCATAACAAACTGCCATCTTGACTGTTATCTCCAGATACTGCTAAATAATTAACATTCTTTCTCAAAGTAGAGTATGTCTGTAAATAAAGGCAAATAGCTTTCTTCCATGGAACACTGCTTTAGCTTGCTTTCTGATAAAGAGAAGCTTATTTTCTTCCTCATTCAGAGAGAATTTTTACGTAGTGTAATCACAGAATCATTAGGTAATGCTGCTTAGAAGGTAACAGTTAAAGGACAATAAACTGATTCTCTTAGGGTAGTGAATACAAATAGCCAACATTTTTTGCACAATCTAACATAAGGCAGATTGGTATAATCTCATACAATTATCAGATAAATTGCAAGCCAGGCACAGTATATGGGTGTTGCCCCAAGTAAATAAAGGAAGAAATCCTGGCACAAGACTCTGCTAGTCCCACTACCAGTCCCCATAGCAAGTACTTGGGAGAGGCAATGGTCCCATTGCAAAGCTTGCGCTGGCATGTGTTTGTTAACTTGAGTTCTGTTATTGAAAGTAAAGGCACTATATTTGGCTTTTGAAGGTGTCAGTAACTGTATTGTTCCAAACATGGACTTCTCTCAGGATGTAGTATGATCTCAAACTGGACTTTTCAGATAAAGATGCAGGAAGATCTAAGCATATAAATGTCTCAGGGGCTTGTCAGTGAGATAGCTCTATATGTGTGTATATATCTATATATATATTTCTTCAATTTTGTTATTTGACAAAATAAATGTCAAGTTCATTTCTAATGTCTAGTTCATTTATGCACTAAAGGATAGTGCAAAGCAGTAAGTAAAAGTTCTCCAAATTTCTTTACAAAATGGGCTGTGTATGTTAGTGGGAACTGCAAAAAACCCCAATAATTTATGAGAAAACTTCAGTTCAAGGAAAATCCCTCCTGATTATTTCTTTTGGCTGTTGAAGGTTATCACTAAATCAGTTGAAGTACAAGAAAAGGAAAATAAAAATTATCTGTATAATATAGACAGTAGGTCAAATTTAGGACAAGTAAACTTCCACCAGAGTTATGAGCCAAACTAAGCTAGATTAGGTCCTTTTTCTGTAGCTATGTATGGCATCTGTCTTTTGTGTTCAACTTTACAAACAGTTAAGCAAATGTTGTTAAACTGGAGTTTGTAAATGTGTTGTTGATAGCACAATGTGAGGTCTGTGTAGTGGCACAACTGTAATCTGGAGTTTCAAATAGCTTGTAAACCCTCTATTATTTTATAGTTTTTCGTTCCTTACACGTCAGTAGCTCATGCATTTTCTTTATTATGGCTAAACAATAACTGAACACACAGATTTTTACTTCTAAGATATATGCAAAAAGTGCAACTATTCTGTTCTTTGCAAGTGCAGATTGTTCCATGCTGCCTTTATAATCGTGCTAATTTATTTGTTTCAAAGAAAGACCAGTCCAACCATAGTACTCTTTAAAGCTGAACCAAATCCAAATTCCTAAGGAATTTCAGGTAATTTATTAAAAACTAATTTCAGGAATTTCAGGAATTAAGGATAACATTGTTATGTTTAACATGTAATACTGGAATGCAAAGGATTATTATTCATTTTCTTGAAAACACAGAGTAAAATTATGCCAGGACTTTTGCCAAAGTTGAATTCAGCCCATTGTCATTAGCATTCATACTTCAAGATTAAAACAACATTAGCTAGTCCCCAAAATATGCTTCTGTGTTGACTTTTACCTTGCAACTCTTCCCCGAAGATCTCCTAAACCAGAAAGCTGCCGCATTTCGAGACTCTTCAGGGTAGAATTTGTTCCATAGCTGAGATTGTCTCTGACACGTATCTGTTCCTGCAGCATCTACAAAGCATTCATATGCAAATACAGTCTCAGTATGTCACATTTAACGTACACTTAAAATGTCACTCATTATTTTTTTAGTATCTCATAACATCAGGTACTATTTTTTTATTACTTTATTAAAAGCTTTATTTTGTCTTGAACTAAACCAGACTCCTTTTAGGTCATATATTATTTTTTTATTCTCAGTGTCCAATCTGCATATAAATACCATAATATGTATAACATATGACTTGACAACAGAATGGAGACTTAAATATCAACTTTTATCCTTTCATTTTCCCCACCACACCCCTGTTGCTCATTGCAGCAGAGGTCAGGCATGAAGCCATGTATCTGCATGTGACTAGGTCATAAAAATGAACAGTTGTGTTTGGCTGCTTGATGTCATCTTTAAGTTGGAAGTGAAAGAAAGTTTACTATAGAGCTAAGGTACTTCCTGGTGTTTATACAGCACGGCCTTTGGTCTGAAGTTGAGCTGGGTATGAGTGTTGCATTAATTCAGTTTTTTGAGGTTTTCCAATGCAGCTTCTCAAAGCAAGCTTATTAGTACCACAAAGGTTTCTGTGTTTATATGCTAATATGCTGTGCTATCTTCATAGCCACTGAAAGAATTATGCAACTTGCAAGCAGTTTTTCAAGTTACAAAAACAATTCATAAGCTTGCAGGATCTTTAGACCTTGTCTGACCTTTAGTTATCCTGTGGTAAACTTTCCTATTAAATCAGAAGGAATAAGTAGCTGAGATGGCATTACTCCTCTGAAAAATTCTTAACATACCTCAATGTCCCGATTAAGCTGCCTCACTATTGCCGTTATGTTTCGGATATGTTCCTCCAAGAGTTGCCTAGCCAACCGGTCACCCCCCCCTTTGTTCTGCATTCTGTGCAGAGTGGAAACAATGTCCTCCTTAATGCGAAAAGCGTGTTCCACAAGAGCCGCCGTTGTTTTCTCATGGCTTAGGATTCTGTCTTCCAGCTGATCCACCAGGCTCGCAGATGCCAGTGGGACCTGCTGTCAATGCCTGGCTATGCAGCGCTATGTTTCGAACCCGTCTAGTGAAGAAGAATATCCACATATTGTTAATTTCTCACACACAACTCTGCAATAAATTTCCACTGGAGAAAGTGTAATATTACCTTAGTAGCAGTATTGGGAAGAAGCACAAAAATACTTACAGAGTAACCCACTGCTACAAATAAGTGTTGGCGACTGTGTGTATCATGTATAAAAGCAGGTCAGGCTCTTTTTCATATTCTTTAAAGAAGCTTAAAAAAGCAAAGGGTCTTAAGAAAAGGACATTAGCATTATAAAATTAGTTACAATCCAGAGCTATAATGTGATTAAGAATCCAAATTCAAAACCTTTCTATTGTATTACAGAAGTAATGTTATTTGACTCTACAGTTTTCAGGCTTCATCAAAGCAGTAGCTGCAGAAGGTAGGTATTGCAAATTAAATGGAAGCAGACCAAGGTTAAAAAGGAGTAGCTTGTATCCATTCCTTTTTTCAGTCTCTATAGCTATTCTGTAACAAAGCTTGTTCCTCCATGTCCTGCACAGGCCGTATGCACATGTACTAACTGAGGAGAGACCAAAATTATGACTATCTTCTCATAGTCTTGGAAGTCAAATTGTCCTCCAAAATAGCTTACATTTGCATATCTTAAATAATTGTCTAGATTTTTCAAGAGTTCTGCACTGCATAGCTTCCATGGAAAGCAATGGAGCTCATAGGTGCTCAAAGTAAAACTTAGGCTACTAATGCATGCAATCTTTTCCTGCTGCTATATTCTGTAAAGAACAATTTCCAAAACATAGGTGGAAGATACAAATTCAACCTCACTTTGAAAGAGGAGATTGTTTTCTTGGAACTCTGTATTTATTGTGTATTTGCCATGTTGTTTCCTATTAATGAGCCAAATTAACACTTTACTCTCGCCATGATGATATCGATAAAGATGTATGAGGACTCCGGCAAAGGTCACTTCAGGCTGAGTTTTTGCACTTAGTCCATACTATTAGAAGACTGGCTGAGTATAGTGTTCTTGGACTTCTACTCACAGTTTAAACTATTTGATTTCTCTGGGAAAAGGTTAAATAAAAGCTGAGTAAGGAATTGTGATTTGGGCCAGGATTTGAATGAATCTATAGTATTTCACTTTGCTTTGCATATTATGCCAAAGTCCTAAGTCACAGCATTACTATATATAGGAAATTGAGAGACACATAATACTTTGCAATATGAAGATTTTATTTTTTACATTCCAAACTGTACCTTTCAGAAGGGGCAAGAGTTGGGAAGATTGGGCTTCGCTGGGCCATTTTCTGGTCAATAATATATGTCTGTTGAAAAAGTACACATTGAATTATTTAATAGTTTATATCTGGCACTGAAACAACTCAATGCTTCTGTTTTAAGTGAACCTCTAAGTAAAGTTTAAGATTATGCTGACAGCTTTGATCTCGGAATTCGGATATTGCTTATGGAATAAATACAAATAAAAATTAATACAGAAGAATAGAAACAAAAAACTGCTAAAAAGCTTTTTTTGTAGGGAAAATGATACTCTTGAAAAAGGCACGGTTGACAGCCTTGAAACTGAAATCTGCTGTTGATCCACAGAACTGGTTTGGCAGGACAGAGGCAAACAAACTTCTTGTCCCCAGTCTCTTTGCTGGTCTCAGACATCATTAATCAATCAATAAAAAAGTAAGATCAACAGGATTATCATAAATCTTAAGAAGGTATTGGCTGGAGAATGGGATAAAAATATTTCATGTCAGCGGACTTTTTGGGGTATCTTTCCGGTAAAAGCATTGGCAGTTAGAATCCTAAATAAAATGTGTGACATCAGCATAGTTTAGCAAAACTGAGCCTTGCATTGATATGTCTCCAGATCTAAATGGTCACACTTTGTGTTGTAAATACTTCTGTGATAAGAATATAAATTCTGTTTCTAATTTTTAGACATAGCCAGCCAGACTGTGACAGACATTGCAGCAGGGTAGGTTTGTTAAGTAGCTTCAGAGGAGCGTTTTGGATATCTCACTGTGAGACCAGTACATGGCTAATAGCTTTACTCATTGACAGAAATTAAGTTAATGAAAAAGATGGTATCCTCAGTCAAATCCAACTATTCCACCCTATATAAAACAAATAAACATTAAGTACAAATAGGATGAGCATGGCCTGAACCTGAATTCCTTGGGAACCTAAAATCCTTACTGAAAACTAAAGGCTGATGTATGAAAAAAATTTTGTAATTGCTGATGAAATCTGGTGTAATATGCTGTACAAACAGGAAAATAGGGTTATTGATACGATATAGTCAAATACTGATGGCAAAGAAATGACAGGACTACCCTCAGAGATCTCAAAATGCCAAGCATGTTTGTGCTTTAGAAACATATGAAAGCACTGCCTAAAAGCAGAGAGCAAACATTGTCACAGTATGTGTGTTCTATTTATAGCACAGTGCTTCAGAAACTACAAATTAGAGAAAAATAGTTTTGAGAGAAGCTGGGTTGCTGAGCAGCAGTGACACTAGACTGCAACTCAGAAGGTCTGATTCTAATTCCTTGCTCATTCTCTATACAAGTTGTTTCCACATCTAATGATTCTATTTCCCTGTATGGAAGACAGAGCTATCTTCCTCCTTGCTTAAGTTCTTGTGTGCCTATAAATAAAAGGCACAGTATAAGAGCTGGCTATCATCTTGATGAATTCTGCTTTTAAAGTCCTGCGCAGGCCCTGACTGTCCAGTCCTGCAAGCCTTTTCCTCAAACTCGTGGTTTCCTGGCTGCTGTCTTTTAAACAATGCCACCGCTCTGCAGGGCATCCCTGCTGTGTGCAGTGTTACACAGTGCAGTAACCGGGCACCTCTCGGTAGATCTGAGCTCATTCGCTCCTAATCCTCTGGGCCATAGTGTGTTTTACTGATCTCGATGCAATGAAGCATTTAAACACAACTTAATTATAAACTCAGGAATATCCCACTGTTTTAGAAGAGCTATGCATATCATAGTAGCAAAGCAGGGGATGCTACCTAGAAAAATGAAGAACAAATATTAAGGTCTGTACATCTAGCAGTATCTTAGTGAAATACACCTTATAAAAACCAGCCAAACAAGAAAAAAAAACTTGACTGGATTGTAGTAAGTGTTGTAAGTAAGTGTTGTAATCTTACAACCTTCAGTATTCTTTTATTATTGATTGAAAAAAACATAAAATGTTTGCAGCAGAGCAAGCATAGAATTGCTTGAAAGTTTTACTTTTTTTCTGCCAGACTGCATTAGACATGTAGCTAAATGAAAATGTCTGGAGAAATTGTGCCTATGAAACTAAAGTTACACAGATGGACTCTCATTCATTCATTCCTGCTGACTGAAGCACATCACTCTGTACAACACTGAAAATACCCCATTGTTTATCAGATTTCTTGATCTCATCTAACATCCAGAAAGGATGTGTTAAGACCTTGCTCAGCAGTTGTAAAAAAGTTTTTCTGCAGTTTGGAGGTATTTACAGTAAACAATAACGGATTAGGTGTCTGAACTAATGACAGACTCCCTCTTCATGAGCGTAATACCAATTTAGAATTATAGAATACTTAGACTAATAAATATAAAGGAAAAAAAATTATATTCTGTGCCTAGATTCAGAGGAGTGTAATTTCAGAAAGCCCTGATTGTAGTGGCAGTAAACTGGAATCAGCGTGGATACCAGATGAAATACGGATTTCAGGTGCATTATATTTTTTACATGTTATCTCCTGCTTGACACTACTATAGCAATTTAAGTCATGACATATTAGCCAGGTTTTTTGTTGATTGATTTAATTTACTGAGTATTCCAAATATACTTGTCACATGGACAAGATTTTCCCAGTTCTAAATGGTATGCCTCACTGACAAAAGCAAGAGTTCTCTTGATACATAAGGCAGCTTTTCCATATGAGCAGCTGGTTCCGCTTTATCATTTCTTTATGTCAATGACGTCAGACATGTAAAAGCTTGGAAAAAAAACATACATGGGACACGCTGAAGAAACACTTTTAGCAATGCAAAGTTCATTCCTGGCTATTTGTACTGTGGCATCCCTTGCCCACTTCAGCAGACTGCCTCGCATGTTTATTTTCTGTGGGTTCTCCATTTCTCCTGTTTTGAAGAATAATCACATCTGTAATGTTCAGTTCCCCATCTTCCATGAAAACCTGTGTCAAATACTTGCTGTAATGTCTGTGCACGTCAGAGCGTTTTTCACATTCACTCTCACAATATGTCTGGGTGGTGGGAAAGCATTAGTTTTCCTGAAAATACTATTTTCCTTCTGTTGCTGGTCGGGAAGTGAAGCACGTGGGGGCTACGTGACTTGACATAAGTTGCATGGGAATCGAAGCAGACTGAAATACCTGCCTAGGCAAACACTTTAATCACTCTTTTCTTCTGAAAATAGAAACCACTTTGGTTGCTGTACAGTATGGCAGCACCGCCCCGGAGCCGCAGATCCTGGTGTTAGTCTGGAGCACTTTGGGGCCGCATTTTGGAGTACATGAGAAAGCCCCTGTGTCACAGCTCGGCAAAAAGATGGGTCAAAACCTGATGTATCAGTGCGTCACGTGAAACAAACCCTTGCAAAACCCCTCTGCGCTGCCATGACGTTCTGTGAACATGAATGCGGTGTGCGGCGGAGTGCGGGGCGGGGGCTCCCCCCTGGCAGAGAGGGAACTGTGCCAGCTCCGAGCCCAGGCTAAGGGTCCTCTGAGAAACGTGCCTGCTCAGGTGCTTGGTGCTAACGCAGCCATGCAGCATTCGGGGTGCGAGCTGGGACCCGTTTCGGCGGCACGCCACGGGGATGCTCCGCTCCGCCTGAGGTCGCCTCGCCCGCGGCTCTGCCGCGCAGACAGGCCAGGGAGCGCCGGGGCACCCCGCGGTGCGGAGGTCATCGGGAATCGCGGTGAGGGCTGTGAGACACGGGGTGGGCGACAGCTGACAGGACACCGCGGCGCAGACACCACTCTACGGCCATGCAACACGGAGCGACAGAGTTGGGACAGACTCAGCGGCGGGCGCAGGGCGCTGCGCGCACTCACCCGTGCTGGATCAGGGCAGGACAGCGCTGCCCATCTTTCCCTGCGTCCCAGGGGCCGGCTGAGCCCCGCTCCTCAACGCGCTGCCACCGCTAGAGCAGCCGTTGGCGAAGAATCGCGACTGCCTCCAAGCAGCCGGGGCGTCCGTCCGTCTGTCCGTCCGTCTGCCCGTCCGTCCGCCCGCGGCGCGGGGCCTCCGCCCGCCCGCCCGCCGGGCTGCAGGAGCGGGGCGGCCGCCGCAGGCCGGGCTGCGGGAGCGGGAGCGGTTGCCAGGACGCCGTCGCCATGGGAACACGCTCGTTGGGGGGGCAGCGCCGCGCGGCAGCAGCGGGGGGGTACATGGGATGGGAACACGTGAATATTCCAGCCGCCAGGACAACCCCCTCAGGCCGTCGGTTCCGCTCAGGTTGCACAGCGGTGCGAAGGAGGGACGGAGGGAGGGACCCCGCAAACAACGGCAGGGGTCCATGCGGCGGGGTCAGCGAGGGAGCTGTGGAGAGGGGCCAGGCCTGCGGCTCCCGCACCAGCACACGGCCTCCGGAAAGAAAGTTCGGCGTTGCCAAAGCAGTAGTTACTCCGAATGACTAACGGTGTAAAAGAGCTGAGAGTGTGACTGAAGTATGGATTTTTCCACAGCATATAACAAATCCTGATAGAATACAAGATCGTTAAAATCACTGGCAAATAATAGTTTTGTTTATAAGATTTCTGGGTTATCTTTTCAAACAAGATCCAACATGTAGCTTCGGTAAAACTTCATGTATCACAGCAAAGATGATCTGTCCTTTGCACAGTGGAGGCATATAATCCAAGTGAAAAGGAAAGTCCTTAGAGGGTGTGTCTGCCTGCACTTTTGCTTCCTGCTTACGTCATTCTTTGGATTTCAGTACAAACCACCTTGGGTAAACAAAGGGTAAGTAAAATTGCAGACAAACTTACTGCATCAGTTCACTCTGAAATAGCAGATTGTCTCTGGCCTTGGTTAAAATATATACAACATCTTATACCGTTGTATAGGGGAAACATTGCAGGACTGGGGATCTGGCAGATGCAAAGGATGAAAGTGTTACAGCATACACATACTATTGTAAAAAGCAAGGCAGGGTTGAATCCACACTCTGATTGACCTATTTATTTTAAAGTGATTCCCACAACAAAGGATTGGCCCAGAAACAAAACATGCCATAGCTGCTTTCAAAATAAGGTAAGTAGCCAACTGAGAATCATAGGATTGTGGAATCATTCAGGTTAGCATGGACCCCAGGAGGACACTTGGCTGACCTCCTGCACCAAGCGAGGTCACTGATGAGGCCAAATGCTGTTGTTGTGGGTTTTATCCAGCCTGCTCTAGAAAACCTCCAAGAAAGGAAATGCCCAGCGTGATTTTTCTTGCTGCTTGGATATTCAGTGTTTTCAGGAGGTTGTATGTCTGCAGGAGTAGGGATTGAAAGCAAATTGTTATTTAAAGCAAATTGATTATTTTAATTTACAAATATGTCAACATCTGTGCCTCCTACTGCAGTCTGGAAAATAACATTAACAGGTACCTCTATACCCGCTCTCAGTCCACTTGGCCCTATAGCCCATGACTGGAGACAGAGTTCAGCATGGCAGGGACAAAGGATGGGGAGCTGACATGTAAATGATGTCTGTTCTTGCACTCTTCCCTAATGTCCTGGGTTCAGGACACCCATACCAGCCACTGCCTGATACAGGACACTGAGGTGAATGATCTCTGGTTTGACCCACCCAAATGTTCTTTTCATTTTGTGTTATCAGAGTTCATTATTTTTATACTTACATCACTTCCTTGATGGTTCTAAATAAAACAGTACTAAACTGTTGTATTTTATATCATTACATCTTCTGTGTAATTGATACTGAATACATAGATTCATTTTCTTAAAGGCCAGTTCAGATCACTTTCCTTAAGGCACAATATCAACAAAAATGTTGATTTATTCTGGAGTGTTCAACTGTCTCACACATGAATGGAACTCCATTTTAAATAATCACAGAATTACAGAATGGAGCAATTTAGGCTGGAAGGAGCCCTCAGAAGAGAATCTGTTCCAACTCCAAGTTCAAAGCGGGGCTAATGTTGATGTTAGATCAGGTTGCTCATCATAACATAAAGTTTTGATCTTAAAAGCTTGTGTAATGTTTCAAAAAATCTCCCTCTGATGAAGAAAATAAGCCAAACAATTCTTGTACTTTTGGTGATGTGAACCTACAGCTTAACTGAAGTCAGTCACAGGAACACAGGCAGCAAAACTCCCCAGTTTCTACATTCCTGTGGACTTCCAGATTTATACTAGCCTTGCAAATAACAACATTATTCATACATTTTGGTTTGCAGCTAGAGAAAAATTTAGCTTCATGAATTCTGAGTACCTCTTATGTCTGAGGCTTCTCTTAATCAGATACAGTCAGAGAGACACATGTTGTTTATCCTCCAAAAAAAAACCCACACCAGACAACAAACCACTGGCTGAAAAGGGCTGTTCACTTTGCTACTGTACTTTTTACTGTAGTGGTATTTTAGACGGACATGTTAAACATTATAATAAGCATGTCTTCTGAACAGGTATGCTTCTCTAATTTAAGGCAAACAAAAGAGAGGAAGGAAGGGAGATACTGTGTTAGCTGCAGAGAAAGGTAGTGAAATAAAGTTGAAATTATTATACTGTTTTCCAACATGGAAAACTGTCCTAATGACTGAAGTGATTTCATTGCATTTTGAGTAAAAAATTCCTGCCTTTGTTTGATACATGCCATTTTGTTTGTCACTTCATTTTACAAGAAGAAATTGCTGAATCCATTTTTTATTTCTCTAAGTAGAATTCTGCATTTGACAAATGTAGCTGAGGGCAGAATGTAACCATCTGCATTTTAGCAATAAGATTATAAAGTGCCTGTTTATTCTGTTTATTCCTTGGAAATCACATACAGCAAAAAAATTCATTGAATTTTCAATTTCATGCCATTTGTTTTTCTGTGACACAAATCCTTCATCTTTCCAAGAAATATCAAATTGTGTGGTTTTCTGACTAGAAGTATGATGTCTTGTTAAGGGCATTAAGCCTTATTTTAGTGGCTTTCAGGCATTAATTAAATTATTAATTTAATTATTCTGGCCAACAGAAGACAAATACGTGGTTTATAAAACTTACTCTGAATACATTTTGTAAGGAAGGGGAAAGCAGCAATGCCTTTTGTTTTTTCTCTGCTGTCGGTTTTAACCAATTAGAAAGCAGTCAGGGCACTGCCAATTTCATTAGGATTTCTCATCTTTTCCAGATTCACTGACTTCTCATAAGAATTATTTCTTTCTTAAGCCAAAATAATATTTTTAGAACGGAGGACAAGAAAAAGTTGTGTTCTGTGGTGCTTCTAGAGGTAAGGACGATGTTCTTTTTACAGACAGTGTAGTTTTTATACATTTCAGCATCAGTGCTGGCACCCTGTGTCACTCAGACAATGGGTAGATGGAGGCACGTGTGAGTTATCAGATGCACTGTGGAGGCAACAGCTTCTCTCTTGAGGCACTGCGTGGTGCAATGTGGGCCCCATATCAGATGATGGCAAAGAGGCTGTAGTCACTCCTGTCAGTGGCCTGTACCTACCTCTGATAGAGTCCTGAATGCCAGGTCAATAAAACCTCCTCAGGTACTGAAGTGAAGCTTGTCATTAAATGTTTTCCAGAAGCTTAGCACTAGCTATCAGTATCAGGAGGACCAAGTGCTGCAACGGCTTGCAGCCAGAAAATATCCTCAAAGTAATTCTCAATGCTGGCACTTCTGTGCGTGAGCTGGTAGGTGTTACTAACACAACACAACTCTGTCAGACAATACATGCACTGAAAAAACGGATGCAAGTTCTTGATGCAGGGACTTGCATCTTTTCAAGATAGGTCTTTTAAAGGTAACCTCTCCATAGGAATGTTGTGCCAGACATTTCACCACTTCTAAGTTTTGTGTATAATTTAAAAGTACAGAGATTCCTTTTTACTCCACTGGAGCTCCCCAAGATGAAAATGTGGGTTCTGGCTTTCCTGGAGATGACTATGACACATCATGGGCTGGAGGAGCCGAGGCATGCAGACCATTCAGGCACACCACCACTGACAGGAAGGGAAATGCCTTCCCCTGCTACTGAGCATGGATGTTGAATAAGTATAATTCACTTAAACCAGTCAGCTTGGGAATTAGATGTTTATCATTAAAATAAGCAGAATTGAATGAATATGTTTAGAAGCGTGAAAAGAGTTCATTGTAAACTCAACAGTGCTTGGTACACACAGTGCTAAGCAAAGGTTCCTGCAGGTGCAGAGGAACTACAATTCTTCGTCCCTACAATTTTTGTTGAAAACCATCTTATAGTCCATCTAGAGTAGGTGGCCCCCAGCAGCACCCATAAACTGCAGTGAGCTCAGGACCAGTTTCTCCATTAGCTCTCCAGTGTGCATGCACTTTTTTACTCTCCTCCTACAGCCTATTTTCTCTACTTTTTTCATTACTTTTTTCATACAATATAGATGTTGTGTTATGTAAACACACATACATACAAATATGTCTGTCTTAAGAAAATTAACCAAGACATTAAAAAAGACCCGCATCCAAAGCAAATAGGAAACACCTACAAAACCAGCATCTTTTGTTTCTCAGCCGTATTCACTCCCTGGATTCTTACATGATTGTTTTTTTCCACCACTTTTTAGCACAGTCTTATAAATTTATGTAACATTTCCATATTCAAATGAAATACTAGGCAAACTATTTTTGTCCTATTTCCATAAAATTGCTGTTACCTTCTGCTGGGAATCAAAGTATGAAACTTGTGTGAAGTTTTGCTCACTTCTAGCATTATTGGATGTGTTTTTGCTTTAATAGCTATTGTAGCTCATATTCGCCACCCAGTTACTTTCTCAATGAAAATACTTCCTACCTCTCATATTGATGTCAGCTAACATACAATCCACTATGGAAATCCCAACCTTCACATGATCAGTAATCACAAAGTGCTGTAAACCCAGCTGAGCTGAGGAAGCGTTTTGGTATTCTTCAAACCCAAGGATGAAGCATGCCCCTGGGGCTGTTGTGTTTCATCGAAACCACCAGAGTGTGTGGAGCCCAGGAAGGGGCCAGATTAACAGTTTAAATTTTGTCCCATCGTATTGAGCAAATCAGGGCGGTTTGAATCTGTAACACTTCATCAGCCGTGTTTAATGTCTCCAGACCATCATGCCGATCCTGCTGCCAGATCCATAAGGGCAAACCACTGCCCTTGTTCTGCTCGGGCAGCTCTGTCTGCAGATCCAGCACCTGCCCCAGAGGAGCCAGAGCAGCTCTCCAAAAAGTCAGAAGGGAATCCGCTTATGCCTAATGTCTGTATTGATGTGGAAGCTGGTCTGTAATTTGTTTGTTTATAAAAACAAACAATAACAATGGGATAACTATATTCTGTATAAACCACTATTTTTTATTCCCCTGCAACTTTACTTCTTTTTCAATAAGAAATGAACTAAAAAGAGTAATATCCGATGATGAAAAACAGGAACTACACCTATCGAGAGTGCTTTTCAAGGTGGTTCAGAAGCAATGTTAACGGATGACTCAGTGTCTGGCTGTTGTTATGATCGTTACATTATGGTATTCCCATTTTATTTATATTCTAGGTTTAGGAGTGGCGGTTAAAAATCCGTGGAAGCCAACCACAGGGCTTTGAACCCGAGAAGGGCAGCTTGTTAGCCGGACTGCAGCCCTCGGCTGGGGGTATCTTTACTAATTTGCTCCTTAGCAAACAGTCCCGGGGAGCTGCGCTGATTGTATTCTGGTCAGAACGACGATGAGCAACACAGGGGAGGACGGCGGCGGGCGGCGGGCAGCGCCCGGGCTCATCGCATCTGTGTATGCACACCTCGGCTCGTTTCATGCCCCTTTGGTACCGGGCGCTTTGTGCTTCCCCAGCGGCCGTGGGCGCGGGGCGGAAGCGCCGGGGCCGGGGCCGGGGCCGGGCCGGGCCGGGGCCGGGGCCGGGGCCGGGACGTGCCGCGGGGGCGGTGGCGCGAGGGGGCGCCCGCCGCCGCCCGGGATTCCCTCAGGGGATGACGTCCCTGCGCGCGGCCATTGGCTGCGCCGCGGCGAGTTCTCCATTTATGGACACGTCGCCCGCGCGGGGCAGCTGTTGCTGCCGTCGCCAGTCTCTGGCGTCCCGCCGCTGGCGCGAGCCCCGCCGAGCACGGGGCCGCCCCGCCCGCGAGCTGCGCGCGCGGGGAGGGCGGGCTCGCTCCCCCCCCCCCCCCCCCCCCTCCGTTCTCCCCGCCCGTCAGTCCCGGGGCGCCGGCGAGTCTGGGCAGAGCCGCGGGCAGCGGAGCGCGGGGCCGCCGCGATGGTAAGCGCGGAGCGAGGCGGGCGCGGGCAGCTCTGGGGGGGGGGGGGGGAAGGGGCCGCACGGTGGCTCTCGGCGCCCGTCTGCCGCGTCTTCCCGTGCCCTGCCGGGAGCGGGCCGCGGGCAGCGCTCCCTGCCCCGCGCCGCGCGGAGGGCGCGGTTGTGTAGCCGGCGCCTTCGCGTGGGGAGCGGGACCGAGCCAGGCACTTGCCGAAGAGCGGCCGGCCCCGGGGATCCGGGCTAGGTGCCGCCGCCGGGGCAGCACGGGCAGCGCGCCCCGTCGTTTGTCGTCCATTGTAGTCTAAAGAGGCTTTGAGTGTCGGTGTCCTCAGGTAAGAAAAGCTTGGTGTGAAGGTGGTGCCAGGGCGTTGTTGAGCAACAGGTGACGCATCTGTGCTGCTAAGAGCGCTTCTTGGGGGGCTTCTGTGGGGGCATCACCCCTAGCTGTTGTTTCCAGGCACTCGTGTCCCAGTACCGGCGTCTGCTCCTGCCACCTGCGAGCGGGTGGCTGGCGTCCGGCGGCGGGAACACTTGACTCGGTGCCGCAGCTGCAGCTCCCGAAGCGGGTGTTCGGGCACGGAAGCTGCGGCACTGGGTCTGTTGAACGCCTGTTGTGATGAGGGGCTGCGGTATCAGTCAAATGTATCGGTGCTAGGTTAAGGAAAAATTGAGGTTCAGGAGCTGAGCTCGATTTGTCTTTGGTAATTGACTCCTGATGATTGATAATAGCTTTCAGAGTGAGGTAATACGAATAATAATTATGACTACCTGTTACTCAAGAACTTGGAGTAAGTAGTGAGAAATCTCATGTGGTAATAAAGTAGACTAAAATCCATAACCCAAAAGTTAAGGTACTTGGAAAGGTTTTGCATTATATCTGCTAAAGCTTAACTGAGGTTAAGTTTTGAAGACTGGCCCAACTTAGTGCTTGCGTATTCAGAGCTTTACTGACTTAAATACTGTATTACCTTGTGCACTTTGCTCCCAGTGTCTTTCGAAGGATGACCTTCTTATTGCCTGTGCCTGTGTTTGACTTCCTGAGGCAAGTACAGTTGTCCCTGGTTACACTTAGGTTGAGCACAAGTCTTTGATTTAAATAAAGCATTGCAAAGGCTAGGAAACTAGAACTTCTGTCATAGCCAGGCATAGTAATACCTCCAGCTCTCACAGTCCTGTTGCTGGTAAGGAGCTTTGACCTGAGGTATATGTGTTGCTTCTTGCTTCGATTGTTTAGCCAGGTGTTTCAGATCAACCTTTGCTCCTCAGTACTGGTTCCTGTGGTCACAGGCACCTGTGGCACCTTCAGACTTCCTGGAGAGATGATGTGTCATTGCCTAGGTCGCTGACATGTTAAATGGGGATGGAAATCCTTGGTGCAGGTCCTTCAGAGGAGTCCACCTGTTAACAGTAATACTTTGAGAACAGTGAGTCTGCTAGTTGGTCTGCTGTGGATCCATTAATTCCTTTTTAAGGAAAGGTTTTCATCAAAATACAGTTCTTGTAAATGTATATAACTAATTGGTAGCATATTCAACAAGTTTTACTTTATCCAAGTAAAAGAACTGGTTTTCTCCATAAGATACCCGTTTCAGAGAACTATTCAGGCAGTTACTCTCCAGCTTTTAATGTGATACTTAAATAATCTTGAATTAATCTTTTCACTGTGAGATCTCAAGCTAATGTGAACTGCATTTTTTAAGACTGTTCAAAAGCAATAATTACAACAAAACCAGTAAAGATTATTTTTAAAAGTGCTAATTAAGAATTATGCCCAAATAAATGTTTGATAACCATGAGAAGGTAGTATTTTGTAACTTAGCTGGCAGAAGGATTGCCTGGCAGCACTTACAGTAACTGCTTACAAACATGATTCACACTACTAATATCCTGAAACTTTATACTCATTCTCAGTGCTCTATGAAAAAAGTCACATTATTTCTCTTATTCTTGTCTTGACAATTTTTTTTTTTTTTGGTGGTGGGGGGAAAATGTCAAAGGAGTGCTTTGTGTTCTCTAATTGAAGTTTTTTTTTCTGCTATATTGTCTCTGTAGACCTTTTGCTGTTCTGGCAGGGCCCACAGTGAAGGGTGCCGAGTTACCATTAACATAGCTGTAGTTGTTTTGTGCTTCTGAGGTAGTCTCGTATGGCAGAGCACATAGAGGTGATGCTGGGGTAGGTGTTCTTTCGCTAGTCTCTGTGCAGTGGTGCACTGCCCCACTCAGGTCTGCTGGCAGAATCGTGCTGGCTCTGTGCAGCTTGGCAATAGGACCTTTTCTGCTGGTTTATTTTCAATCCAGGTCAGTATCTATATCCAGTTATTAGTGCGGTTTCAGAGATCATGCAGACATGGAATGGATGAGCTGTTTCATGGTTGTAGTACAAGGTGGGAATGAGCAACAGTCAGACAAGCTGCATTAAAGCTGACAGTTTGGAGGAGCATGTGGCAACTGTTGATTTTATTTATGATGTTTTTCCTCTTTAAATGCATTCATTTTCTTCACTTTTGTTGTGGTTTAAGCTCAGCTGGCAACTAAGTAAAGTATCCATGCCACCACTTGCCCCTCAATTGAAACTTCGTTTTAATTTTTTTTTAAATTCAGAGTAAACCAGAGCCTCTTAACAGCTTAGCTGCAGCTTGCAAGTCTTCATATGTGTGTATTGTGTAAGTGTAAGGTAGGCCCACTCCAGTGAAGGAGTGGATCCCTAATGTTCAGGAAACCTCTGTGAAACTGAGCTGAAACTTACTTGAAGTGAAATGTAACATCAGGTGAACTTTATGTATCTTTTGCTCTTATACTGTGAGTTTGGACCTTGGTGATGTCATTAGGTAGTTCATGGAGGAGGTGCACTGGAGGATCTTTCTAGAGTTGGATAGAGAATCTGTATCGTGTTACAAAACAAACTCCTCAGGTAAATGTGATGACATGATCTTGAACCATTCATTTAAAGTGGCTCTATAGTCTTCAGGGAAAGATTGTTCCTCAGAGTGCTGTCAGCTGTCTTTGACTCTAAGGATAAAAGATACAACATTCATCAGCAAACATAATACTGTTTGTGTGGCATAAGCAACTACCATTTTTATAACAGGCAAACAGCAAAAAGCAAAACCAAATAAACACCCCAAGAACAACCCACCAGTGGATCAACTTTGTCTACTTTTGCATAATCTGTGTATATTACCTCTACTTAAGTTTTGTACCACTTTGCTGGGGAGAGTGAGAGGGGAAAGACTGCAAGAAAAAGCAGGTTCAAGCAGTATCTTGGATTACCTCACAAATTGTTGAGCAAGCCAGGGTTGTCCAATTCCCTTAAGAAAAAGTGTTCATATGTTGGTTTTTACCATGTTTTCAATGCTAAGCATTTTTCTGTAGCACCACAGTCTGTGTGTTTTATCTGGGTATATTTGTGTCTTCCCGTTTCCACATCTTCAACAAAGGTGGAAGATGATTCTTAAGAAGGAACCTTTTTATAGCAGTTCAGCATAACTTGGTAACACTAGTGGTCAAATATTGATAGCCCAATCCATGAAGATGCTGGGGATGTCTTGATTAGTTGTAGTACCTGTAAAAGTTTGAAAAAAATGAAGATTACTCAACTTGGCCTGAAAGGACTTGCTAGCCTTTAGGATTTGGTCCAAAAATAGCTACTGTGTGATGTGAACCTTACACTATTTTAAGTCTTTTCCTGCAAGAAAATCAAGCAAGGCACTGATGCTTCTGTGTTGGAAGGGTGCTTTTCTGTCTGGTGCTGCAGACAGCAGCATAAGCTCAAACCTTGCTCTCTGCCAAATGCGGAATAGTAGAGAGCATAACAGCATGTGCTTTGCATTATGTCTAGAGGTGCATTAGTGGAAAAATCTTCCAGCTGTATGGTGTTTCTGTCTGGCCAATATCTAAAACACAGTAGCATGTTCAATAGCAAAGTTAGTGATTCAGACTTGTGTTTTGTTTACAGGTTTACACTGTGTGCATATTTCACTCTTTCTAGTTTAGTTCTCTAGAATGGTTTATGCATATCTTGTGTGTGTTGGAGCACTTTTTCAGGCAACACTAATTTATGCACAGTGTTACCTAAATGCAGCTTTTGCAGCTGAAAACTGGGCACATGATTGTGTGTGTATGTATGTCTTTAGCATTTTTCTCATAACTTGTTTTGCCTTACGGAATTGTTTTTCTTCCCCCTCCATACGTAACTAGCTTGTTGTGAAGTAAATGGGATGACAATGCTATTAGTAGTTTGACTAAATTATCTGCAGCCATTTTTGCTAAACTTGAAGGGATAACCCGCTCCAGTCTTAACTGCCTCTTAAAGCATTGCTGCATGTGTGGAATGAGAAAAGCTGGAATGAGCTTTTTAGAGCCTTGTGATAGCACACCAGTGAAATGTTACCAAGCTTTTACTGAGTTCTCAGTAAAATCCTAGTAATCATTTAGGTTGAAAAAGACCTTTAAGTTCATCATCTGCAGCCATTAACCCAACGGTGCCAAGTCCACCACTAAGCCATGTCACTTAGCGCTACATTTACATATCTTTTAAATAGCTTCAGGGAGAGTGACTCAACCAATTCCCCGGGCAGCCTGTTCCAGTGCTTGACAGCTGTTTGGGTGAAGAAAATTTTTTCCCCAAATATCCAATCTAAACCGCCCATAGTGCAACTTGAAGCCATTTCCTCTCATCCTGTCACTTCTCATCTTAATGTGGAAAGTACGTTTTCTTGCTTGAAACACTAAGAAGTTGCACATCTCTTTTGAGAAGTCTTCTCAGCCCCTTTTGTAATAATTTTACTTATCTTTCATTCAAAAATAGCAGTTTACTCTTTTCCTAGTTTTAGGAACTAATCTAAAAGTGACATCAATCTAACTGGTCATGCACTGCTCTTTTGCAAGTTATATCAAAGAATAAAGGTTTTTGTAATCTCCTATTCCCAGCTTCAGCATAAGGAATCAGAAATACCTGCACGTATAGAATTGTCTTCTAATATAGCATGCATGTATTATTAATGTATAGATAGAGAACATGTAAATAAACATCTTCAGGCCTACAGAAGAACCCTTTATATCAGTAAAACCTGATCAGTTTTAGTTGGTGCATCTGATGAGGAAGTGAGCAAAAAGGTAAGAGGTAATCTTTCTTCCTCTGCTCCTAGCTCTTACACTTTTCAAAGGACCCTGGGTAACCCTACGAGTGAGCTTACTGTAGTTCTGTGAGGAGTTCTGACACAGATTGCTGTAGTTCTGCTGATAGAGACTAATTTGGGATTGGCCTCTAAGTTGTCAGGTTTTTGCCTCCCCTTTGGTTCTGGTTGTTGCCACAATTTGTGGCTTATAAATGACAAACTGATCTGCTTTCCTTTTCAGATTCTTAAACACTATTGTAATGCAGCACTTCAGTCTCCTTTTTTAGGAAGCTGAATTCTAGATCTGGATGGTGTGTGGCTATTGGAAAGCAATAAGAAGTATGTTATAAAGGGATTTTACACCTAATTAGAAAAGGTTTTGTTCTAGCAGTGAACAGTGCATGACTAGAAGGAGTAAAACCAAAGAAGTAGTTCTCAGAACTGGGG
Organism: Myiopsitta monachus; assembly: GCA_017639245.1. Lineage (NCBI taxonomy): Eukaryota > Metazoa > Chordata > Aves > Psittaciformes > Psittacidae > Myiopsitta > Myiopsitta monachus. The sequence goes on along the minus strand of CM029921.1, from coordinate 15,443,286 downwards.
AGAGAGTGTGTGTGTTTTACAAAAGCAAGGTAACAGAAAATGCAGAAATTGCTAGGCTTTGGCAAGAAAGGGTTGGCTTGCAGTGTTGCTAACTTTTTGAATGAAGGTATTCTGTACTATCTAAAGTCTCGTCTTGAATATGAGCAGCAAAATTTGCATCAGCGTGAAGGCTAAACCTGAGGAAAATCATGCTAAGGTTCTGTTGGATGTTTTCTCAGTGTTGGCAGTTGTTCAGTTCCTCATTATCCTATTGTCTGTCAAAGGGCTTTTCTGGTCAATGCTGGTCACTAGCAAATGACTAGCATTCCTATTACTCCTGTGGAAGTGTCTTCCACTCCCCTCACCTCCTCTTTACCACTTGTGTATGGATAAGTACTACTGGTGTATAGGCTGCTTGATAATTTTTGAAGCTGCTGTAGCCAAAGGACTCTGTTAGCTGTTGTATCTTGTTTGACTTCTATTATTTCTACTACATGGGTGTAGAAGTATTTACAAATATCAGAGAAACATGGCAGAAAGTAGAGAAGAATTTTTCTTCCGTATCTTATGATCGGAACAGAGAGCTGTCTCTTACTCTGATAAGTTGTTTAGACATTCACCTCACCTAATCATTAGGACTCTTGTGTAATCTTAGCCTCCTTTTGCCCTTCTGGGAGAGCTTAGGTACAAGAAGCTTTTATTTTAGTCAGACCTTCCTGAGCTCGGTTGGGTCTTTCCCATCTCCCGCTCCTTCCCCACATTCCTGAGATGCCAGTCACTGTCCTGCCCAGGAAGTACAGCTGTCTTCATCTCCTGACTCATCCTCATCTTCTAGCTTTCCTATCCTCCACCCACTGATTTCCTCCCCTTCTACCCTCACCTCTTAAAAAATGCACATGCCCTTTGGGGAGACCAGGTGTGCAGTCATGTCCTGGCAGCGTATGGGATCTGTTCTCTCTGCTTGACTAAGTTTTTTAATTGAAACGGAAAAAGCAAAGTGGTATTGGTAACTGGAGCCCAAGTCAGATTTATCAAAAGTGATGCTTATTGGGAAGCGTACTTAAGATGTGCTTTAAAGTATGAAGAATTGCGTACTAGCATAACTTACTAAATTCAACAACTAAATGTGAACTTTAAGCCAAGTGTTAGCAGATCTCAAGCAAGCTTCATGATTGACACCATTCTGAAAGTGTATAAGGAACTATAGAACAGATCTGGTGCTTTGCTCTCCTGTCACCTAAGTCATTCTTTAGCTGCCGGAAGTGTCCCTGGTGAAAGCTACTTCTGGCTGTCAATGGTAATAATACAAAAGGTGACTGCCTTATACTCTTGGGGTGGCAAGATGATAGAGCTTTATTTTGCCTACTTCATCAAAGAAGGGAACATAAATGGTTTATGCAAAAGCATGTGCTTCTAGAAGCTATTTTTGTGCTTTGTTCCGCAATCTGAAGTCTAAATAAGAGGTTTTTGTTGGCATCCTTCAAGCAGGACTAGCAGTCTAGCTGCACTTGTCCCTGTACAGGAAGTGTGAGGGTTTTTTTCCTCGCCAGCTCAGAGCCACTCACTGAATCACCTTCATCAGCTGAGCCTGAGTCTGTAACCAGTTCTTGGTCAGCCTTGTCTAATTTCAGTGTTGAAGTCATATGCAAGTCTGAACAATGCATCCTGATACCCTTTATAAAACATGTTGAATGTTCTTAACACACGAAGATTTAAAATCTTTCATGCTTGTGACTTATGAAGCCAGATGTTTGATCCTGCACCTAGGACAGTCTTATGTTTTCAATCTGGCATTCCACAACATTTGTGAGCCTTGAAATTCTAGGCAGTTCACCAGTGTGGGCTGTTACCTTTTGCAGTGATTTATGTCTTTTTCCTGTGCTTTGAGTTGTATATTGCTAATAGCAAAAATACAGGAAGATGGAAGTTGGGACCTCTTGTCAGTAATGTATATGCTGTGCCAAGCAGTAGTCAAGAATTTGTCTCATCTTGTGTGTTTTTTTTTTTTCTTCTGCTTTGAAGGATGCAAGTCTGCACAAATGCTTAAGTGCTTCCAAATTTGCTTTTGCAGTAACTCTTAACCCAATGTTATTCCCAGCTTTGTAAAGAAGTACGCTGATACAAAGTGTATTTGATTTGTAAGAAATGCTACCAAGACATTTGAAGTCCTTTGGGTTGTGACCCCTGTACACTCTTGATAGCTTGTTTGGTACAAAAGCACTACTGGTCTGGGGGGGTTAGTAGGGAGATTCCAAGATCAGAAGTTTACCCAGGTATTGTAAATATACATACATGCAGCATTAGCATTCTATTAGCTGTTTGGCTTTGAGCTGTTGTGGTTCTTCTGATATGTACTTGCATGTACACCTTTTGATCACTCAGGTTTTGGACTATTGTATTGCAGATATTTCAGTATATGAACTGAAAATACTTTTTGTTAAGTGAAAGCAGTGTTCTTGAGGCATATTGAAGGAGTGCTTTCATTAAACCTAATCTTAAAAGCCATTTCATGGGACTCAAAAGCAAATGCATAGTTTTATGTTTGAGTATTTGTTCTTTCAGTATTTGAGAAGAATTTAATTTCTGTTTATTAATCATGAAAGAATTAGTTATTAGTTTTCCTGCACTACATCCCCAACTGCATGCAGTACATACTTAAAGCAAGAGAAATGTGTGAAAGGATTTATAACAGTAATTCAAAGCAGTTATACTTACAGTATAGATGTACTGGGGATTTCAGATTTTGTGAGATTCATTCCAGAAAGGATATAAAGCTACAAAACCACTCATCCTTGCTTTCTGAGCACAGAGGTACTACTGATCTACATAGTCTGAATTAATAAATAATTATACAGTATCTTCTGGTAAGGGAAATGAAACATAGGTTTTGCATACCTGATTCCACTGTTGGTATTGGCACTTCCAAATTGTTATCTTAATATGTTTTTGAAGGAGCTGTAGTAATAGGATATGGTCATCTAGGGAAAAGCCTAATTAGTTGTGGGAATCAGTCATTGAATTAGACTTGTATCTTATTTAGTTTTATCTTTTTTGTTGGTTCTTAATGGTACAGTTTGTATGGAAGCAAGCTAGACTGACACACGACTCCTATCAGGAGTCTTCTGATATCTTGCCTACCATAATTTGGATAATAAATTTGGATTCCGTGGGATCTGATGTATTACATGATTGTATTACATATCACTTCTGTAGCATATGCTATCTGCTGACATTGTTCTTGTCTAAACTTGATAGTTTTTGAATTCTGAATTGCTTTAATCCATGAAAATAAGTATTTGACTTTAGCAAGTAAAATAGAGTAGTCCACTAAGAACAGAATTATTTCAGCTAGATTTTATTTTTCTCCATTTAAAAACTGTGTTTATGCACAGTCATGTTTCCAGGACTTGAAGCTGTGCCGTTGGTAGTCTCCAAAGCCTTTTTCAGTGCTTCCCCTCAACTCTAAATATATACCCTGCAAGCAACTATATTGGTTGAGAATTGCTACATTCAGCAAACCAAAAATTCCTGCAAAAACATTCTGGTCCTTGCAGTGGAAAAGTCAAAACAACTTTTCAGGGTAGGATGATTTGGATGTTTTTCAGGTTTTTAGGGTGCCCTGGCTGTTCTTTGGATAGCCTGGAAGACTTGAATAGACTGGAGTATGGTGGCTTTTTGGAATTGCTGGGCCGTGGTGGAAGCAGAAGGTATAGGCCTACCTACTACAGAGTAGCATCTTAAATATGCTGAGACATCTATGGCAAAAGAGATAAAAATGCATCACTGACTCCTGAACTGTATCCAAACTGTTAGCTGTTTACTTGCTCCACAGTGGCTGTCAGCTTGGTAAAGCATTTTTAACTTCTTCTTGCTTAGGTAGTCAAGAATTCCTAATTACAGATGCTTAGAGCTCACATTTGCTAGATGCCTTAGTAAGGGAATGGCACTGGCACAGAGTGCTTTTGTGAGTAGGAATGCTTTTCTTCCAGGTAATGGATGGGGCTCAGTGGGCCCAGTGTGTTCATATTTGACGGCTAGTGTCACATTCTACTTACCAATCCTTGAAGGCGAGGTCCCTGCAGGAACAATGTCCAAGAAACCTGTAAGGACTCAAGTCTCATTCTGTTAGTGATGATAAGTTACAGGAATAGACTTTCAGCAACTACTCTTTACTCTTGAAGTTGGAAGTGGAAGTTCTACAGACTGTGCTGTTTGTGGGTTGTGTGTGGTGGTGTTTTTGTGGGGGGGTTTTTGGTGCTTCTCTTTTTTTTTAAGAAGTAGGTGTGACATGGGGGAAAAAGTGAACTTGAATATTATCTCTAACAAATGGAGGTCCTGTGTGGCACTGCTTATGTCTGTGGAGGGCTGATTGAGGTTTGGCCTTTAATGAGCAAAAATTTGAATTGCATTTAAAGCAGAATTGGGGAAGGTGGGAGAATAACTTCATTGTAAGAGAGGCCCCTGCTTTTGCTGTTTTGAAGTGTTTCACTTGTGTTTTGTCTCAGCATTGGGTTGCTAACCACGAAGTTCAGGGCATGATCATTTTCAGATGAGAGGAGAGGGACAGGTCATCATCAGAGCAAGTGAGATTAGAGGTGTACCTAACCAAGGGAAAGAGGACTTGACAGGTGCCTGAGTGTCCGCTGTGTGGAACTTGAGATACATGTTGAGTACCTGTTTCTACCAACCGAGTCTGGTTTCTTAAGCAGCTTAGATATTTGTCTATAACTGCATTATGGCAATATGAAATAGCTATCTGCATGGCAATAAAGGACTAGATCCAAGGTACTAAGGAAAATAAGAATTTGCCCAGTTTGATACATGCTTTAAATAACAAATCGGCGTATATATGTGGTTAATGAAACTTAATTTATGCAATTGAAATAGGCTCTGTTGTGGTTAAGAAAGGTACGTCCAATAATGGAAATTAATGTGTCCTAGCATAAAGTTGCCTTCAAACACACAGAATATGTATTCTCTACAGAACTGACTGCAGTCTCCGCTGACCTTGGACTCTGTCTCAGGAATAATGCTAAAAGTGTGCAAGCCTCTTGTGAAGCTACAAAGTGGTTAAGCTCCAGCAGCACACAGTAGTAGAGAATGTATTACTTCATGTAGATAGTACTATTGTTAACTGACAGTTTCAATATTGAAAGAAATACTTAGTTTACCAGTTCCTAGTGTTAGCTGCCCAGCTGTACTGCTCCAGAAGTCCTTAAAGCTGTTCCCATGAGTACTATTTTTTAAAGCTTTTCTAGTGGCAAATAGAAATTCTGGTTCCAGAGCTCTTAATGCATGAAATACCAGCACGCCCAGTCCACAGAGACCTAATCTCAATATGCAGAGTAAGTTCATGACCAGCAGTGGTTTCTTCCTGTAGTTTACTGTGTGTTTTTATTCTTGGTTCATTCTAGGAACACTGGAGAGGAAACAGAACAACAGTGGCTACTTTTTGCCATATTTGGTATTGTTCTAGACAAAGTGAACATCCTTCTTCACTAAAAGAGTGGTGATACAGTGTTTGTGGACAGTCTGACCTCCTCAAACTATGGGTTAATCTTGGCAGGGTCACATCAGGTCTGTTTTCTTTGTAGCTGTCTACAGTGCTGTTTTCTGCATCAAGTTCCAGTGATGTTAAGCAATTAGGTGACACTGCTGGGGTTGATTAAGATAAGTGGTCTGCATCTTGACAATACTAAAAGCTTGTCTTTACATAGTTACAAGTCCTTGTTCTGTAGTAGATATTCCACTGGTCTATGTGTTAGCGCTGGTGTATTTTAAGTTATGAAGAATTGGAATTAGTGTTGGCTACAAAGTACTTCTAGGGAAATGAACACAGGCTTTAATTACTGATAGTGAAAGAGGAAAAAATAATTAGAACGTCAATGTCAGTCGCACCTCCTAACTTGACCATTGGGTTGGTTTATTTTTTCCCTTGAGACCAGTACTTGGGTGGGATTATGTTGTATTCTGTATTCCCAGTACAGATTTGGGGGGAGCCCCAAGCCCTAAACCTGGTTTCCTGAACAGTTGCTAGTAAAGCCATATTGAGAAAGAAGCAAATAGGTGTACTTCAGAAATCACTGCAGTCACTAGAAGTGTAATCCATACTTCCTGCTAAAATAGTTAGCTGCTGTTCCCATGCAATTCACTGGCAAAATACGAATTAATTATGTGACAGCAGGTTCTGATATTTTTGAGTCCTGAGCCTGGCCTCCTCTTGCTCTCAAATGTTGCAGTCTGTACTTAGACTGAGTAAATTTCAGCTGCATGTGTCAGACTGCCCAAAATAAAGCCAATATGGATATAGTCTTGACAGAACTAAACCTTGCCAATTCTGGCTAAGACAAGAGTGTCTATAACCCACCCAGAAGAGCAGAACACAATACAAAATTTTAAATCCCTGTTTTGGTGATGTAGGATAAGTTTATAGGCTAAAACAGCTTTCATCCTGTCCTTTTGTGGAAAGGAATTTAATAACTGTCTGTTTATTCTGAAAACAGTCTGAACAGTGTGGAAGATGACAAGTGCTGAAGCAAGTATATTTGGGCTGTATTGATGGTACAGCCTGTACCCTTAGTGCATAGGCAGATATTTCATAAACTTCTTGCCATCACTAAGGATGTTCTGATGAATCTGTTCTGAAGGGAGCTGAATGTAATGGAGAAGTGTGGTTGTTACTACAATTAATAAATTAGTCATGACTAGCTATTTAGCCTGACACACCTCGAGAGTGTTCAACTACTGAAATCAGGTTTTCTTTTGTTCAGATAATTTTTTAATGATAGAGGCAGAGGTTATTTTTGCGCCCGAGTCCAGTAAGTAACTTTTTCACTTGACTTGTCTGGTGCATCGGTCTGTTCTCAGCAGAATACATTCAAAATTGAACAAGCATTTAGTAGGCTTATCCTGCTACTGTATGGTAGAATTTTTCTTCATGCCCTGTGTGGCTAGAGTGGGACTGCAAGGGCCAAAGCATGGTGAACTGCTCCCATCAGTTTGACTGTAACCTGACTATTGTGGTTTGTATTGCATCTCTGATTTCAAGAACAGTTAAATAGCTGATAACTTAGTATGGGGGAAGAGAGACTTCAGTTAAAAATACTACTGTTCTAGAATACACTTAGGACAACTTATGGGAGTTCTTCCTAGTCTGCGCTTCAAAATATTTTGGAGCGTCAGTAATAGGGATGTTAACTCTGTTATGAGGTAGCTAGGGCGTGATTTTTACATCTGAAGCAAACAGTGTGTAGGAAAAATATCCTTTTTTTATTTCAAAATTATTTTACCCAGGGACTACATTTAGATCTTAGAAGTCAAGGATGCTGCTGGGTGTTGGTTGGTTGGTTCTTTTGTTGGGGTTTTTTGTTTTGGGTTGGTGTGGTTTTTCCCCAGGGCTTTGAAAGTATTTTGTCCTGCTGCTCTCTACAGATGTAGAGTAGTATTCTAACTATAAAGTTAAATCCTGTTGCTGTTTGCTCATTGAGAGTGCAGGTGTACAAACAGGAAAAGAAAAAACAAAGGGGAAGTTAATATCATCTGATTGCCAAAACAATAAAGTGCCAATTCAGTAGCTAAAATTATGTTCAAACTGGTAACAGGATACAGTGAACAATGAAGAATGTTTTTTACATTTTAAGAATGTTTGTAGCTAAATGTGTCCTTTTAGGGCTTGTTTTTCAATTATTCTTGACCAGTTGAAACTCTTGAGGGAGGTAGAAGTCTACCTCATTCAAATGAACCCACTTACTACTTCCACATTGTATCTCGATGAGATGCGTAGTCACTCATTTTTCATTCTTGATGTTTTTGAAGACTTGGGAATATACTCAAGGACTAAAACTACTCAGGTTTTTAAGTTTGGGGGGGGGGGCCTGTTGTTTTTGTGGTGTATTTGGCTTTTTGTTGGGTTGTTGGGTTTTTTTTCCTCTTTAAGTCAGGGCAAGTGAGGGCATGTATTAGAACTGGCAGGTGGGGGAGTGCTTTCTGTTGTTCTGTACATTTGCTACTGTGGCTGTAATAAACCTAACTGTTTTCCCCTTCATTCCTGTTCCTGTCTTCCAGTCTGTAATGTGACAGTGTGCAAAACCTCACTGAAGTACCAAAGGTGTACAGTCTCCCCCTCCTTTTCCCCCTCTCTCCCTCTGTTTTGTTCTGGTGCTATTTTAATAAGGAAGTACTGGCGAGCATTAGCTAAGGGGCTTATTCCTAATGGCTGACCATGGTACCTCTGTTACTGAGCTCTCGTAAGAGCTTGAATGATCAATAGTGTGTGAGAAGGCTAGAATCCTCTGCTGGTTTTGACAGGCAGTGTATCCAAACTACTTTGTGTCCTTTGTGATGGAAGTATGACTTGGCTCACAATAGGCTGAGTGACAGATACTGTTTTCTCAAATAGGGAAGAGAACAAGGGGAATAAATCTAAGAGGGAATGGTGGCACGGTCTGTGTTGGTGACATGGTGGGAGCCTAGTCTGATCTAGGCAAGCTGCTTCCAATTTTAATGTGAAGTTCTGCTCCTTCAATTCTACCTTAGTACTCTTTCCATCTGTTCATATATGCCTTCAATATTACTAATGAAACTGGTTCAGTCTAACATCATCTGTGATTCTGACCTTGTATAGGAAATGCGTGCTTGTCCTCATTCCTATTGATTAGCCATGTGACTTTGAAATACTTGGTTGGCCTGACTGTGGTCTTATTTCTCGGCTTCTGCAGTTGTCTTTCACAAGCTCTCCCTTCTACATTTTTTAGCTTTCAGCAGTTCTCTGTCTTCAGCTGCAAATCCCAAAAGACATGCTGTACTTTGTTTCAGACTTCCAGTATGATTTTTGGGGTTTGTCCCTTAAATGTTACCTGTACAAATATGTAATGTGAGTTATGCCTTTACTGGGTAGTCCTAAACAGGTTTAACCTTGCCCAGACAATGGTTTTGAAATGGTGTGTAAACATTCAAACGTTCTTGTGCTCCATTTTAAAGGGCTTATTTTTATGGTAGCGTATATGGAAGGGAAGCTTGCAATGATGCATGTTGTATAAAGGCAATGATGTTCTATTTTATACTTTGCAATAAGGAGATGGAGTTAAACATAGATGTACAAATGTTATCTCCATTCATGAACCTGGTTATATGAAGTCATTGCTTAAATGCCTGTATATGAAACATGACTTTTAACAGATTAAAAATTAATTTTAACCTTTATACTACTCCTTAAAATTACTGCTATGGGCTGTTGGAGAGTTTGAGTGCAATAAAATATATACACAATTTGTGCATTAACACTAATGCATTAACATTTAGTGCATTAACAATTGGCAAAACAGCTCTGAAGACAAATCTCTAATAGGAATCTACAGAATAGTTGGTGTTAGGTATTGCTTGTATACAACAGGCTATAAGTTTGTGTTAAAATATACCGGAAAGCCTTTCTGTCATGATAGCTCTGTGTGATTTAAAATGCAGAGTATCTTTTCAAAGCTGTTGTGAGCACTACCTAAAAGCAATACAGCTACTTTAGAACTGGACTCCGGCATAAAAAACCTACTCTGACAAAATGTTCTATGGCACCTTTAATCACTACAAATGACTGAATCATCTTTGTCTCCCATGCACTCACTATGTAAATCAACCCTTGCTAAACATCAAGACTTGACAGGAGCACACTCCAAAGCAAGGTAGCTGCGGGCTGCCTCCTGTTCTCTCCGGCTGTTTTTCAGTGGAAACAAAATGATTTTGGCAGGCAGACATTGCACAAGGAGTATGCAGATATACATGTGCATATCTAGTGGTCTCATTCTAATCTACAGGTTTTAGTGTGCTATCATTAACTGGATGAAGCATGCTTTAGCTGCACAACATAGTTTTTGATATGGTTGTTCAGACTGACGCTTTGTAAGGGAAAGAAAAGGCACAGACAGAAGGCTGGGATGGTTTAAGATCACATGCCTGATGTGTGATGTGTTTTTCCACTATTGCTTCACTTAGATGATGCATAGAACTGTGCATGTTCAAGGAACCTTGTAGAAACCAAACTTTTCTCAGTCACTATGCTTCAAATAAACCTAAGCATGTAGTGACATCAGCAGGGGTTTTGAGAGTGGGAGTGTGAATCCCAAACCTGCATCATTATATGACTAATCTTGTAGCTTCAAATCCCACCTCATTTGCTGAAATGTTTAAAGTGTTCTAGGCTTTGCGCCTTTATCCCATCTTCCATCATAGGTTTTAAGTCAATATGACAGGATAGCATGCTGCTCTCAAGTGACCTTGATGGAGTGAATGGCCCACCCCTTATGAAAGTCAGTATTACAAGTGGTAGCAGTGCAGGTGGTAGGGAGATGGCACGGCTGTGAACTGTGTACTCCTGTGTGACTTCACTCCTGATCTGCAGCTACTTCTAAATGGTACAGTGGTGTTGTGTGTTAAAACCTAACAGTTCCACTCTATGGAAGTGAAATCGATAGACATTTGAAATTATAATGAGATTTTATGGTACTGTGTATGAAACATGAAGATGTAATAGGAACCTCTAAAGTGAGTTATTTATCTACTGTTTAAAAACTTAACTAGATGAGGCATTCTAGTGTACAAAGGCTTTTAGATGCACGTTTCAGATTTAAATGCAATACAACCTACACGAGAGGCACTTTGTATTGCTTATTATAAACAACTGACGTATTTTACTAAAGAACAATTTCTACTAGTGTGTTCTTTCTTATTTTGAAAAACCTAAGGAAAAAAGAGGCTTTTGCTATTTAACAGGTGTTTCTAATAGCTTTTGTTAACTGGATGTATTAACAGTAGAATGATTCTAAAATACTAAAAATTGTATTTTCAATAGCAAAATAGCAAAGACTTGCAGCCTGTTCAGTTGCTGGCAGTCTTTATTCCTTGCTTGTTTAAAGAGAAAGGAAAGAGAGAAAAAAGAGCCCAACTCCCCCCCAACCTGTTTGTGTAATGAGTCTAGTCCTGTTGGATTTGGTCTTACTTGACTTAGTTTTGTTGATATTCTTTTGTGTGTGTTTGTGAAAGGTTACCTTGGAGAGTATTTGAAGCTTCAGTTCAATAAGCAGTGAGACAAATGCCCTTCACTTCAGTGTGGCGGATTAGGTGGAATCTGTACCTTAAAGTTTCGCCTGGTCTTCCAAAATCTGAAATGTGCAGGTGAGGAGGAAAACTTTAGATGTGTGAATTATGTCCTTATTTGTTTATTTATTAAAAAAACCCCAAACAGATGCCATATATAAAAATTGTCAGGCTGCTTCAGTATACTTTTTCCTTAGTCCTGCAGAGACATTTGTAATTGGCCTAAACACTTCCTGCAGAAGCAAGGTGAGAATGGTTTTCTTTGCAACAAGCCTTAACTAGGCATAAGTAAAATTAGCAGAATAGAATAGGTTGGCAAGTTAATACAGATACCTGAATATTTCATGGTTCTTTGTTCTTTTCTAATTGGGTGTTCATAATTGGAAGAGTTTTGGTTTTGAAAGCCTCAATGAGTTTCAGTATTTTAAATGTTGAATAATTCATGCCAAACTTTGTTTACACGTTGTTTATGCCACCAAAGAACCTCAATGAACTGATTAAGAAGACTTAACCGCGTTCCTATATTTGCAATTATTCTCTGGTTAGTAATAACATTTAGACACAATGATCTTGGCAGAATCTTAGCTATGTTTACATCAAGACTGGTAGTATGCCAAGCCTCAGCAGTACAAGGTCTTTTCCATTCCTGGATTATTACGTTTTTAATTCCATGGAAAAATGTTCCAACACACTTAAGTTTGTTTCCAGTGTGTTTTTCTATTTTGGAAGGGCACTTTATTTTTGGGTTTGTGTGGATGCTATGGCTGAGTACAAGCAGTCTGACTACAAAATGAGTTGTATATTTATGATGCTGATACTGAATTACAAGATGTAACTGACTTTTAAATTTGGTCTGTTGCATAATTCTGCAAAATCAGTGATAAAGCTATGGTGTTTGTGAAACAGCAGCAGCCTAAGCCTCCTGCAGTGCATTCAGAGCTGGCATCTCTGCAAAACATAATTAACTAGATGATCCTGAGGTCTTTACAACCCTAACTATTCTATGATTCTATGCCATATGACATCTGTGACACTGAATCTAATCCATATCCTGGTAGTATCAGTTACTTGCAGCAAATGTGTGAAGAATGCTAGTTTGCAAGTGAACTTGCTTGTTGACACATCTGTTAAAAGCCTATAGGTTTGAAGATAGCTTGATATCTAAATTAGTTTTCAGTTAGCTTTCTTGCTCAAGTGATAATTTGAATGCTTGATATTAACATTTAACATTCTAATATGTAAAAAAAAAAACCAGAACCAAAACCTGGGGGAAAATTGCTGTTTCTGTGCTAAAAGGTGGTGAGGCACTGGCACAGGTTACCCAGAGAAGCTGTGGCTGCCCCATCACTGGCCGTGTTCAAGGCCAGGTTGGACAGGGCTTTGGTCAGCTGGAGGTGGAAGGTGTGTGGCAGAGGGTTGGAACTGGATGAGTTTTAAGGTCCCTTTGAACCCAAACCAGTCTGGGATTCTAGGGTTAAATGACAATAAGTCAGTTGCTCTATACAACTGAAGTATTACATGGTGTGGTTTTAATGTAGTTTCTTCTCAAAGCTGCCCTGGACTGAATAATGAAAACTGTTTTAGAAAATTAGTCCAGCATTAAATATTAACCTTGTAACAAGATTCTTTCACATGCACATTAGGAGAGTATCTCTGTTATGGGCACTCAATGGGACCTGCTTGCCCTGGTATAGTGTAAGTATTAGTTCAAGTAAATATCAAATCCTGACAGAGAATGAACAAACCTGTGCATGAAATGGTCTTGTCTGTTAAGGACTTTCATTATGCATTCACTAAGTTCCCATTTTTGTATCTTATGTTGGAGTAGCTTACTTCTGCTGTCACCGGGTTGTTCAGGGTTGGAGAGGAGCAATCTCTCTGCCTCTGGATGTTTAGGTTTGGTCCTTTCATGCAAAACTGTAAACCTGACCAGGGAGGAATGGACTGGCAGGGGAATGTGCTTTCTAGGGCAATGGGGGACTCCTGCAAGCTCTAGAAAGAATGTGCTCCTTAAACTAAAGTGTAGCTGTGTAACTGTCCTAAACCCTTGTACTGGAAGTGGATAGTAAGCTCTTTGCGGATCAGGCCAGAGATGAAGGTACAGCTGGGAATGTAAAGCAGTATCTTTTTGAGTCTCCTCCTACACAGTGCATGAGGTTTGTTGGGTCTGATGTATACTGCTTTTCCCAAGGTTTTGCTTTCTGTTGCCTTTTGATAAATAGCAGTCTTTGGAGAGTTGATGTGAACTTACAGATTTGGTCCTTTGGAAATGTGTAATTTATTCCTGAGTTGGAGTGCTTAAAGGAATTCTTGTTTGCATTTATGTAATAATTAAACAAGGAAGTCTCATGCACTGAAATAAATACTAAGGTTGTGTTCTTCTAGAGTGAAAGGCTTAATCCATGTATTGAATAGTTGATCTACTCAGTGTCTGAAGTCTAATCTCATTTGCTGCATGAACAGCAAAACATGAAAGCTAATAAAAAGGAGTTTGAGAGTTAAACCACATATGTCTTACCACCCAGGTGTTGGCTCCACTGTAGGTGAGTGAACACCACCTCCTGATCCTTTCCCCTATTGCTGTGAGTCAGTGCTGCCGAGGTAAACAGGAAGCTGCTGTAGTCCTGGAGCTTTTACTCTCTTTACTCAGCACTCTGTGAAATTAAAATAAACATAGAAAGTAATTTTTACATTAGAACCTCCGCACTTTAGTAGCTCCTGCTGCCCCCCCCCAAACAAGCCCCTCCTGTTGGTCAGCAGTGAGAGGAGGTGACCGGTCACATGTGAAATGTGGACATTTTGGAGGAGGGTGGACCTCTCCTGCTTCTCCCTGAGTGTGCAATAACAGCTTTTCAGCTCTTCACTGCATATCCCACCTCCCACTGCCAAGCTGTGCAGCACTGCAGGACTGTGGCTCCAAGGGCTCTCCCTGTTCAGGTTGTCTCCCCACTAAAGTGACCTGTGTAGAAATCAAGTTACCTGAACTCTCTATCTAAACACAGTCCAAGGACAGATGATGCAGACCTTTAATCTAACATAAAAGGTGACTTCTTGAAGCCACCCGATTGGGAAAATCTCCAGTAAACCTAACAGTATACCTTTAAATTCTGCAAGCAGGACTTTGGCAAATGAGCTCCTTATCATGGGCCACCACCCTGGTACAGCCCAACAGAGGTCAGCTTGTATTGCCCCAGTTGAAAAGACACTGCATATGGGAGGGCAGGTCCCAGTTGTAACAGTTGGGAAGATCAAAGCAAATCTCTCAATAAAAAGTTAATTTGAAACTAGTGACAATTCAAGTGCCCATTGTTAAGAAATAAGCATGTCTGTGTGTCTGTCTTTTGGCATCTTGGCAGTTAAATGGTCTGACTCTGAGCAGAGTTTTGTCGTGTCAGCACAAAGGTGCTTTTTGGTACGTACTGTTGAAAAACTAATCTTGGCCACAGTTATCTGCTGTGTTGCAGCTTTTGCAGTTTTATTATGCCTATTACAATAAAGAGTGTTTTTCTTTATCCTGAACTGCTACAGACATGTGACTACATGACAATCTCAAAAAAAAAAAAAAGTCTATGTTCCTTCTGGTTTATAAATAAGTTCAGAAAATGGCTGTAGTTACACCTAAAAGAAAAAAAAAAGAAAGGAAAAAACCCCACAACTCAGCTGTTGTATTTCTAAATTCACATGTGATTCAGGGAGATAATTTAGTTAATGTGCTTGTTTTATAAATCAGTCTTTCATTTTTTGTGGAATTGCTACATATGTAGAATCTAGATTCCGAGGTTTGAAGGGACCTTAAGTATCATCTGGTCCAACCTTCCTAGGCAAAGCATGACGTAGGCTAGATGCCCTAGAGCCCTGTCCCACTGAATCTAGTGTTCAACCAGAATCTCCCCAGCACCAGCTTGTGCCCATTACCCCATATCTTTTCCATGTGACTCCTTGTAAGAAGGGAGTCTCCATCCCCCTTGTAGCCAGTCTCTCTTGAGCCTCCTTTTCTCAAGGCTAAACAAACCCAGTTTGTTCAGCCTTTCCTCATATGACAGGCTTCCTAGTCCCTGAATCATCTTTGTGTCCCTTTCCCGGACCCTTTCCAGCCAGCCCATATCTTTTTTTGTATGGTGGGGACCAAAACCAAATGCAGTATTCCAGGTGGGGGCTGAGAAGTGCGAAGTAGAGTGGGTTTTTGTAGCCACCCTTTAAATACTGGATTATGGTGATAAGGTCTCCCCCAGCCCTCTTCCCTCCAGACTTCTTTCTAACTTATCACAGGATCCTAGAATAGTTAGGGTTGGAAAGGACCTTAAGATCATCTACTTCCAACCCCCCTGCCATGGGCACGGACACCTCACACTAAACCATGACACCCAAGGCTCTGTCCAGCCCGGCCTTGAACACCGCCAGCGATGGAGCATTCACAACTTCCCTGGGAAACCCGTTCCAGTGCCTCACCACCCTTACGGTAGAGGATTTCCTCCTCATATCCAATCTGAACTTCCCCTGTTTAAGTTTGAACCCATTACCCCTTGTCCTCTCACTACAGTCCCTCATGAAGAGTCCCTCCCCAGCATCTCTATAGGCCCCTTCAGATACTGGAAGGCTGCTATTAGGTCTCCACGCAGCCTTCTCCTCTCCAGGCTGAACAGCCCCAACTTTCTCATCCTGTCTTCATAAGGGAGGTGCTCCAGTCCCCTGATCATCCTCGTGGCCCTCCTCTGGACTTGATCCAACAGTTCCGTGTCCTTTTTATGTTGAGGACGCCAGAACTGCACACAATACTCCAAGTGAGGTCTCACGAGAGCAGAGTAGAGGGGCAGGATCACCTCCCTCGTACCTTCTGGTCACACTCCTTTTGATGCAGCCCAGGATACGGTTGTCTTTCTGGGTTGCAAGAGCACACTGCCGGCTCATGTTCATTTTCTCATCCACCAGCACCCCCAAGTCCTCCTCCGCAGGGCTGCTCTGAATCTCTTCTCTGCCCAACCTGGAGCTGCACCTGGGATTGCTCCAACAGTTGAAGCTGTTGGCATGAAAACATCTAGTTAGACATTCTTGGTTAAAAAAGCCAGTAATAAGGTCCATGCCAATTTCTGTAATTTTCCCAGCCTGTTATATTCTTGTTCATTATCCTATAGCTATTGATGAGGTGAGGCCAAACACAGTTTCATATGCAGAATATAATACTCCTTTTTGCTGCTGGAGTGTGTTAGTGCATCACATTGGAATGAAATTGGTTTGTATCTACAGGTCTTAGAAATATGTGGTAAGCAAATGAAACAACAGCAAAAAGCAGGTTTGGGGTGATAGGCGAATAAAAGTCAGTTAATGAAAGTGGCATGCTGGGGCTTAGATGTTTTTACAGTTTTAATTAAACATCTGAGCCATCCAAAAATAATCCATTTATTGAGATTGTTTCAGTTTCTGTACATGTTTGAGAAAGATAGTTTTGGTCTTTCTAAAACAGTCTAATATTTAAAAATGCTTTGTCTGTGTATGAAAGCTGGCACACCGTATTAAAACTATTTTTAAAGAGCTTTTTATATCGGACTGGTCAGGCAGTGAAAATGGTCTTTGTAGATGAGAGTTCAGTACCCAAGACCCTTAGAAAAGGCATATTGTGTTAAAAATTTAGAATGCATAAAAATGATAGAAACTATAACACCAAACTTGTTACACTGCAGTCACAGTTCCTCCTTCTCTAGGAGGTATGCTGGGCACCCTTTTAAAAACAGGATAGATCTGCATCTGGGGCTGAGTAGTAAAGGTCAGCGTGGGGTTAGAGAGGCTGTCATAAATAGTTGTTTGGTGACTTTTGGGATTGTGATTCATGCAGGCCTCCTCCCCTCCATCAGTTGCCTCTCAGTGTAGGCAGACTGAAAAGCAGGTGAGCTGGTGGGAAGGAAGGGGCTGGGCTCCCGCTGACCACCCTGCCCAGACATGGGGCTGCTGTCCACACTGGCTTCCACCTTACAGGCTGCTTAGGTGTTCTTGCATGAGCTGTTGTGCTGTTAGTGAACCAGGTTACAAGAAGCTGCTTCATCTTCTAAGGGTATCAGACTACGGACTGAAAACAAATCACTGGGTTTTAATCATTCCGATTTCATTAAGCTTTGTCAGTTTAGTATTTTAAATTGAAAAAAATTAGAGCATCTTGTATATGTGTTACTGCAGAACAGGAAGAAAAAAAAGAACCTGAAAACCTTAGAAGTCTGGGGAAATGTAGTGTGTTAAAAAGTGTAGAAATATATTATGATCTTAATGAAAAAGTTAAAGTCTTACTGATGGATACATAGTTCTTATATATATTTTCACTATTTAACACATTTACTATCATTTTATTATGTAGAGTTTTCCTTTGGCAATGTTATTTCAATAAAACTAGTTGCTGAAAAGTGAAATTTTTATTACAAGAGAATAGCATTATAGTTTTCTACTAAATTCAGGGCAAGATTCAAAACTCATAGTTTGGCATCTCCTTTTTCTCACAATGATTACTGGCGGTATTGAGCATGTTTTTCAAAGATAAATCGAAGTTCATTGGGGTGTAACTAAAATATGAGCTATTATAAGTATTTTCCTTTAGAATACAGTATCTTCCTGTTTATAATTAAAGCATTAAAATGATTACATAAACATTTGTTATTGGGAATGACCTTTTTTTGGTAATTTGAAAGTGTTAGTAACTTCATTGGAACTTGATCCAGTAGATGCAGAGTGGATTTGTGGTGACTGATACTCTTTGATTACAGTGGAGTAGTAACTAAATGGGGTTTTAATGAGTGGTTTTATTCCCTAGAAGTTCTCTCAGGTCAGTGTCTCAGCAGTAGCACTCTTCAGAGGAGACCTTTGTTTTACCATTGAAACAAAAGGGTCCGTAGAAGGGGAAAAGGAAGAGCAACTTTCAACTGCTTATGTGCAGCCATACAAAGAAGGCAGTGACTGAGCAGAAAGGAATTCACTGGGTTGATTGCGGTCTCAGCATGGGTTGCTGCTCAAATTTGGATTCCAAAAGCTGGGAGACAGGGCAGGGAAGCGAGTGCTGACATCAGCTAGACCAGGACATGGCTGGGATGGCATTGTTGTAATATGCCACGGGTTTTCCTTTCTCAAAAAACTTAAGCTGGCACCAATATAGTATGTACCACACAGCATCAAAACGTCTTCTAGCAGTGTGTGTGTGAGAGACTCTGGTCCATGCGCAGAGCTTCTGAGTCACGCTGTTCTAAGGTTCCTCTCTCTGGAAGCCAGATGGTAAGCTCCCAGTTGACTTCAGTTTCTTATTTAGTTTCAGGATGATCAAGAAAAAAGAATTTCAGTGTGATGCTGCAGGAGAGGCGGTGGCATCTTGTCTGAATTGACTGAGTTTTCAAACTACACATTTCTATTAAAGACCACAATAATACTTTTTGTGAATGTAATGCACAGAGGAAGACTCAGAATAAATTTCTCATATACAAATTGTTTTCTGTTGTTTAAAACAAACAAACACAGATCTTGTTCCCAAAGGGGTGGAGGAGACTGGGACATTGCATGTGGAAAATCTTGTGATATTTGGCCTCTGAGATCCCACTTGCTGTGTAGACTTTTGGGGGTGGTGGTATGCAAATAATCTCAGCCTCTCTTTTCCAGGTAGATAGTAGGAAGTGGAACCAGCACCCATCCCTTTATTTTTGTAATTACAGTGAGAGAAAAAAAAGTCCACATATATGCCCATACATTGTACAGCTGCCAAATGAATTCTGATACAGTGGAACTGTGATAGCAAGTTTGAGTTAAAATGCACAATATTTTGTACTGTTACATGTAGGATGTATGACTGCACAAATGCTTTGAAACCCATTTTTAGTGGAGAAGAATGACAGGTACAAAAGCTTTATTATACATTTTGGACTGGTAAAGCCAAGGCAAAACTTGTTTGTAATTGTTTTCTTGCATGTTTTTAACTTGCACAATATGTATATACAGATGCAAACTGCATATGTAATTTACAGATCAAGAGTTAATGTGCATGGATGCTGGTCTGTGAAACAATTGGAGTGGGGGTGGTGTGTATGTGTATTTACATATATATAAAAAATAAGCTCATTGACTAAATGTTGCTATTGTAAGGCCTGTCTTTAATCCACCACAGTCATAGGAAATTTTGGCTACTCATGCCATGAGGGACTAGTCAAACATAGACAAGCACTGGAGCCTGCTCAGAGGCTAATGTTTTAAGAGCAAGTCAACCATATTAAGTAAGCAGCTAACAGTATTGCATTTTCTTGAGAAGATTATTTCTTGGAACATCAGGCCACATCCATCCAAAAAGCTGTGGGGTAAGCAAGCATGAATTTACAGTTCATTAACTACTTTCTGGTATCTGCCCACTGTCTTTGTAAGTTGTATCAAAAACTTACACACGCTAGCATGATCTGCTCTTCAGCTCATTCCTGTCCTTATTTTGTTGTGTTGAGTAGCTTTGCCTTATTCTTTAAAATAACCTCTAAAAAATGGTAGTGAAAGTTAATACTGATGCAATACATGGTCCTCACAGTCAAACACAGAGGTAACTTTTATTTTGGTAATGTTCTGTTACTTATCTGACAGGAATGTTGATGTCTTTCCTGACTCCTGAAAATAATAGTGACATGGTTTAGTGGTGGACTGGGCAGTCCTGGGTTGGACTTGTGGATCTTAAAGGTCTTTTCCAACAGAGTTGATGCTGTGAGCATGATGTGTATACCCTGTAGACACTTCACATTCCCATAACAAGCATGCATTTGCTGTTCAGATAAGCAGGCTTCAGTTTCTGTCTCATCTCCTTCTCCTGGCCCTGGCTGAGTTGGTGGCAGGGAGGTAGAGTCATGGCTACTCCCTGCTTCAGAGCTCAGGGCAGGTGGTGATGGTGGGGATGTCTCACTTAATACCTGCCTCACATTAGATTTAGATAATTTGCTCCTTGTCTACCTGTTTGCTTCTGCTGTCTTCCTTTAATATCCTTTTTGAAATATGGGCAGATCATTGCAACCAGTTATCTCTAGTTTTTGTAGCACCAGAGCTATTCTCACAAGTGCTATTTAGAAGCACAATTGTCTACTATGGCTTCTCGGTTTTGATTATCCCAGAGGCAGACCAAAAGTCACCTTAAGTATTTCTGCTGAGAACAGCAAACTTTCGCTTCATAGATTTATGTGAAAGATTCCTGTAGGCGGATTACAGAAGTTCGCTATTTTGATGGATGATGTCAGTGCAAAAAAGTTGGTTGTGTTTTGGTTTTTGTTTGTTTGCTTGTTGGGTTGGTTTTAGGTGGTTTTTTGCTTCTTGTTAGATGGAAAAACTGGTACAAATTACTCATGTATGAGACTAGTGATATGTCTCCATTAGTACTCTACACCTACATATGTCAGGTGTAGAGTAAATGGTGTGCAGCTTTTTCGGTTTTGTATGGCTGTGTATCATTTGGTATTGTATTCATAAAACTAATCGGAGTAGATAGACACATGCCTTCAAAACTACAATGATTTCATGCAGTAGTACTCTGTCATAGCTGAAAAGGGAAAAAAAGGTTGTACTTATAATTATTTGACACTCTTACTCCCTTGTGGAGGCTGAGAATCACTTCTGATGGAGGATTGATGTTTGACACTGAAAAAAGCTGTCAGATTCAGGATGGCAGTTTTTCCCTTTGTGGGAGCTAAAAATTAGTATTTATGGCATGTAGGTTGCTGTAGTTCAGAGAGTTCTGATGGAGAAAGAAGGCTCTTTCTCAGGGGCAGAATACAGTCTCTTCTGACCCCGTGTTTTTAGTGCTTTATTTTTAGACCTACTATTTAAAAATAGTTTTTAATATTTGAGTTTTTAATAGCTTGAAATACAAAAAATACTTGTTTTTTTCCCCAGTCAAAAGAAAACCCTGTTGTGACACAGTATGGCTAAATCTTTTTATAGCCACATCAAATACATGTTGCTTAGGACAATGCAAAAGTATGCAAACATTTATAAAGGCAAAAATAAGAAACCGGCAGTTGCTATTGTAACAGAAGGTGAAGGGCAGCAAAAAAAAGTTCTGTAAATAAATATCTCATTGATATTTAGTATTAATTGTAAACAAAACAGTAACATGCTTTAACCATATCGTACCAAAAGTAGTACAGAAAGTAGAGAGCATTTCGTACATAGCAAGTATTTTACATCCCCTCTCTGGGTATTAATGTAGCAATCGTCTTAATCTGTTAACAAGTGGGTGTTAAGGGAGATTTACAAAGTGAGGGTAGAATCAAGTTTTTGTGTTCTTTAGAGTTTTGATTGTGTTGATGCTGAAGGTAAGAAAGTTGTTGAAATGGAGAGGACAATGCTGCCTAGTCTCTAGCCAGGTGGGAACTGTTTGTGGGCTCCTGAAGCAGTATGGCTCAGAAACAGTAGGCTCTTAGCTCTCAGGGTCATCTTGTGACTCATAAATATTATTATTAGTCAGTGCAAAGCAGATCTGATTCTGAGCCTAAAACAGCAACCAGATGAATAATAACAGCTGACAGCCATACGGCATACGCCCTTAATTCCAGCTTCACCAGCCCAGCCTCTGTTCCCTGTGCGATGTCAGGTGGTTGAAAGCCCAGGAGGAGCCTGAAGGAGGGCTGGCAGCCAGGTGGTTCAACTCCTGTTTCCACTTCTGTGGCTTTTAGTAGCCTGTTGATGTGTTTTGTGTTTTTTGTGTTTTCCCTAAGCTGCCAAGCTCATCTTTTCTCAGCTGCTTAGGCATTGTTAGTGCTGACACAAAGACTTTGATTTGCTTACTTACTGCATAGTTAGATCACATCTTTCACTGGGGAAATCCAAGAGAAGCCAAGTTGTTATTTGCTGACATCTGAGCTGGGTGGCTGGGCTCAGGGATAGACTGCAGGCTCTGAGCCTGAATCTGCCTATGCCACAGGGGAGCTCTACTAGAGTTATGAGTCCTCAGTGTGGTTAGTGCTGACATGGGGGTGTGGGGCATCTCTACTGGCCCTTGTTCTGCTGGCTCTGAAGTTCCTGGTCAGTCCCAGGAGACAGTCCTTGGAACAGGTGGAGAGCAGTGGCAGGGAAAGTGTGTTGTGTGAACAGAAGACAATCAGAACTGAGAGAGTTAGTCTGAGCCCTCCCTGCAAAGCAAGGTCAAATTAAGGTAGACACCTTAACTTGTTCAAGTGTAAATAGTATCCAGACCAGAATGCTGCATTCATATGTGGATGGTGGAAAGCTCTAGCTAAAATAAAGGTTAAGTTCTCAAGAAATACGCAGTAAGAACCAATCATTAGTGTTTGCAATGTGGGCAATTGTAAAGCATTGTCATTTTTAAGTATATATCCTTGACTTTTAGGAAATATACAGCCTGAAGAAATATGAAGAGTTGCTTTTGCAACTGCTATGATGTGGAGGTGTTTTTTTAGGTTATTTATGCATGACAGGAAGAGTTTTTTCTATTGGAAGAGCTTTTTTGGGTTTTTTTTTTTTTGGTTTAGGGTTTTTTGGAGGTTGGTTTGTTTGTTTGTTTTGTTTCAAAGCTATCCTACAAACCAGTTAACTGTTATCTGGGCATGGTTATAGCGCCATTTGGAAGTGACTGAAGTTAATAAATTCAGGTTAGACTCTGTAGTTGTCATTTACGCTTGGAAGAGCAAGAACTTGGGGATGTCCTGTGGAAAGAGCACTCCCTGTTTTGTTGTCCAGACCAAGGATGTGCTAGCCACTGCATGTGGCCATCCTGCTGATCTCAGGTTCTCATGGAGAGTGAGAGCAAAACTTAACCACAGATTAATTTAGCACTACTAAAGTTTGGGCTTATTTCTAGATCCCGTGGAGAAGTCTCACAACAATTTGGTGGTGACTTGCTGCTGCTTTGTATATTTGCATGTAAAGCTGTTTTGTAAGGGAAATAAAGTAGTTCCAAACTGCTCATGGAAACTGCCAGTTAAAATGTGGTAAAATATTAATGTGAACAGCTTAGTGCCACCACTGTCAGCTGTCTCCCATGCTGTTGCTTTTTTGGATAGTTGGGTTGCTGCCTTTTTATCCCTCTGCTCTCTGTATCCCTTTCCATTTGACTGTATATGATACTATAGCACACAGATTTGATTACATCTGCACATTAAAGCAGTACCTAAGTGCTGGGAAGAGCTGCTTCTAGGGCAAAGCTGAGCTGCCCCCTCTTGTTTGCTTGCTGGCCTGTTGCTTTTGGGAAAGAACCCTTTGGCCTGGTAGCATGTGTGGCTTAATCATTGTCAACAACAGTCTTTCATAACAGACTTTCAGAAAGCCTGCTGTTTTGCAAGCTGTGTGCACGTTTTCCATATATCTCATGGCTTTGTGAGCTTTGTGTCTCATTTCTTATGCATTTTCTGTAGCTTACTCTATTATCGGATGCTAAACCACAGTCTGTATAGCTTTGTAAAGAATGCAGTTCTCTGTGCACTTATTTTGATACCATACCTTTTTGTCCACCCTGCCAGTTCCTTTTTCCAAAATGCAGTTTCATAAATAGCTGATGAGAACACTGAAGGAAACAATGCTTTTCTGCTGGACTTCTCTTTTCTCCAATAACCTGACCTTCCAACTGATTTTTTCAGTCACATGTTTCATAACAATTTCCAGAAATTAATTGGTTCCTTCATTTTCTCAGTGCCTTCAGCTCACTGCTTCCATTGTACAAATGTAAAATTGACAAGGCTCATGCAAACTCAGCTAGTTTGGTTGCTATTTTACTGTAGCTCATGTAAGAAAATTGCTGACATTGTGTCTTTTCAGATGTATTTACCTCCTCTCTATTAAATTTAAAGGCATTCTTTTAATTCAGGTTTGCAACTGTTCTTCAGTGTTAGCAGTGACAAAGCTGCATCAGCTGTAGCGGTGGCTGGAGACTTTGTAGAAAACATAAATAAAGCCTACAGTTCTGCCTGCAGTAGTAAGATGGGTCTGGGTTTAGTGCAAGCTACTTTAACTTGAGCTAAAAATCCAGTTGGTCCTTGGTTTTTCTGGCAGTTGAGATGAGGCTAACCCATAGGCATGACTACACTTGCTAATACATGTTATGCATTAAATCTCTGTCTTTATTAGCTTTTGGTGGGTTTTCACCCTGTTAGATGCAGTGAAGTTTGTGGGAAAATGTAATCTGAAACTAGTTTAATGATCACTTGCAGCCAGCCGAGCTTAAAGTAAGAACCATGTGCTCCCCTGACTCCATTGTTCCTACCCTTGTGCCTGGTCTTGGTACAAGTGCTTGACTATTTACAGGAGGGAACAATATGGCAGATGAGCTTTTGTGTTGGTACAGTTGCATAGGTCATTTTCTAGTGCAAAAATGTGCACACACAAAAATTGCACCTAAGTTGCTAATGTCCCATTTTGAAATACTGGAGTGAAGCCAAAGTGTACCTCCATTTTCTTACTTTATCTGTAAAATAATGCATTATTTTGTTCTGCCAACTTCTTTACACTAGTAATTTGTGTGTATTCTGACAAATATGACTTGATCCCATAACGTACATGAGAGCAGCATGGATAGTCACATTGTTTGAAATTGTGGTATTAAAAAATGAGGGGAGTACACAGAATTGCCATTTTGTTGGCCACATCTTTCTTGAGAGTGCACACAGCTTCTCAGTGTAAAACGTGTTAAATCCAACATTACTAATTTCAGCATTGCATAAAAAAAGAAGGCATAAAAAGGCAAGAGGGCAGAACTCCATTAGCATCATCTGCTAGGCTATAGCAAATAGGTTTGGGTTTGGAGAGCAGGTTTATAGCTGAATTAATAGCATTGATCTAGACTGGATTAAAATTTGTTTGTGGGTGTATCTATAGAACATAATTACTGTTCCAATGAGCTGGAAGAAAAACAGATTCTGATTTCAAGTGGTACAGCTTGAAATGTCACGTTTACAGTAGCATCCTGAAACAGTAGTCTCTAAGTGCAGAGAGAGAATGTCTGTTTAGATGTCAGTTAAGAATGGTGACTAACGGATCAAAAGGGACTGTTAAGACTTGCAGTCCACAAGCTGTGTAACGTCATCTGCAAAACATCACTGTATACTTACTGTATCAGGCTCATGGCTTCCGCTTGTCTTACAGCATATGTGCAGGTTTGACTTCAAAGACTGTAAAGGGTGGTGAATCAATTCTGGTGGTGGTAATTGTCCTCACTACTGATAGTTGCACTGTAGGAGTGTATTTTTTGTATCCTCAGCTTCCAATAGTTGGAAAAATGTTTTTTTTTTTTTTCTGCTAGATTTAGCAATGTCTGCCATCTAAAATCCTTTCTGTGTGTAGACATTCACAAAACCATGGTATGACCTTCAGATTTTTGAGAGCAGTGCAATTCTTCAGTAGTTCGGAGGTAAGTCATTTGACATCATTTATGTATGCTTTTATATAATTCCTGGATCAAGAATTGGAAATCAGTGAAAGAAAAACATTTTGGAAATTGAAATCTGATGGTTTGCAGTTATTTAATGATAATGAGAAACATCATAACATTTTTGATGCTTACTGTGCTTACTTGCAGGGCAGCAAAGGACACTACAGGTATCACTGGCAGAGCCACAATGTCAAGCACAGCGGAGTGGATGATATGGTCCTTCTTTCCAAAATCACAGAAGATTCCATAGTGGAGAACCTAAGGAAGCGATACATGGATGATTATATTTTTGTATCCTTTATAGTGTTGCTTTTACAGGGGCCCTGTTGACTTGCTGAGCCAAAATGTGAAACTAATTATCTGCATGTATTCTGTGTAAACTGATTACTCAAAGATGCTGAGTGTTTAATGTGACAGTTCACCTAAGATTACACAAAATGCTTTTGTTAAACTGAGCTAATTATGAGGGTTGAAATTAAGATCTGAAAAGTTATTTTAAGGTACTCTTTTTGGTACTTGGAATAGTTCTTCTCATTGAAGATATGTCTGTAGCTCTGTACATTTATATATCCATGTGAGCCCTGAAGTTACTGCAGTAATACTACTTTCTAAGGGCAAGCATGAGTAGGTTTAAGGTGTATATATGTGCCTTGATACTATGTTATCTTTTATACCTCTTAAATTCTGATGCTTTCAAAGTAGCATTTATTCTGTGACATAATCCCATTTACAACTTATTCTGGAATTGTTAATACTGTGAATCATGGGCTGATGGAAACAGCTGAGCATCTGAACATCTGTAAATCTACAGTGTTCATGCTTATTTTTTTTCTATGATTAATGAAAGAAGATATTTTAAATACCTGAACATGGAACCCAACCTGAACATAGAACCCAAGAAGGAAAATGTGTTTCAACACCAAAGGGTTGCTTTTTTAAATTTTATTTTCAATTTCTTATGAAAGCAATTCCTTGAGATAAGAATAATCACTGTCATTTTAGCTTTCACAGTGTAACATAAGCCGCCATAATAAGTCTGGTAAATACTAGTCAATATGATTATATACTGTAAAATACAGAATCTTCTGCTGTAGCCAGATTTTCATACTTGCTAGTATGGAATAATGGAGAATAGTTTCCTTGAAGAGTTTTAACTTGTTTTAGCAGAAAGGGAAGGAAATATAACATCTCCCGGCTTTTTCCATACCTTCAGATGGTTAAGAGGTAAGTAGCAGCTTGGTTTATTGAAGACTGATAGAGGAAAATAATTTTGGAGTTGTGCTGACATTTCCATCCCAAACCGCAGAGGTTTTTAATGTATGTGCACATGGGTTTGGATTCTTTGTTCAATAAATTAACACACCATTATTACATTGGCATTGCAGAAACATCATAAAGTTGTGCAGTATTTGTCAAACTGTAGTACTGAGGCAAACTGTGGTGCTCTTCCTGTTAGTAACACGAGCGCTTTGTCCTTGTGGAACACTGCATCTTCCATGCAGTAAATTCGCAAAGTCTTTGGCGCTCTGTGCCAAAGAAGTGGTTTTATGCTTTTTTTTTTTCTATAAAACAAGCGACATTTAACGTGGAGATGGTCTTTGTACTGAAGCAGGAATAAGAATGTTTTCCAAGGGGGCTTGTGGTCGCATGAATGATCAGAGTCTTCTTGTAAAGCATTATAGTTCTTTTGTGTAGGGAGAAAAGACTCCTTTTGCGGTTCTGCAAAGGCTTTTCATTCTAGAATGGAGATCATCTCTTGAATCTTTCAATTGTTTGTGTGTCCACCCATGAATGAACATTTCTCTGTGATACGTTGCATAGAGATTACGGAATCCTCCCAGAAAATGCTGGTATTGTTTACCAACAGAAAACTGTCACTTTGGATGTTTATACTGACTGAATACTTGATTTATTATATTTGGGACCGAGATGATGTCACTTTAAGTGGGGAAAAAAAAAAGTATGAAGAAAGCATTGCAAAGTAAGAGTACGAAAATTATGCTCACTGAGTTATACTTCTCTAGCATGTTACCATTTTGTGCTGTGGCACTACAACAATAGATTTTTACATAGGGTAATCCAGCAGTATGAATTTGGTAATTTTCCCACTTTTGTCTGGAAAGCTTAGTAAGCTTGCCTGGGAACAATTCCAGATTGTTAGATGAAACCTGCAGAACAACATTTTGGCCTCATTGACATGGGTACACTGCTAACTCCAACTCAGTGAACCAGTCCTGCCTGTAAAGTACTATTAGTTGCTTCATATATGTATACTGCAACTCTGATTCTAAAGCTTCTGAAGTATGTTGTAAATGTTAGGTACATGTGGAGCTGAATGCAGAATGGTGAAATACTAATGTTCAGAATATTGTAAAAAAGCTTTCTGGGGCTAATAATAGCTTCAAACTGAGGGGCTTCTTATAGGGCAGCCTGCAGGACTCTAAGGGACTGTTAATACTTTCGCTCATAAAATAACAACACATACTGAATTACCTAATTCCCTTAGCTCCCCTGCTAGTACATGCAGCTGAATAATTGTCCAATTTAGCTCAGTACTGGCTGTTTCCATCCAACTGTGTGTACTCAGCCCTATCTCGATGAGATCAGAGTGTGTCACTATACTATATTCTGCAAAGGTCAAAACAATATTTTCCAATACTGACAATATGACCTCCTAAGTTACAAAGGAGTAAACCAGTTCAAATATGCCATTTCCTTTCTGTATTTTTATTTGATGTGTGTCATATTTGGACCTCTAATACATATTGCTATACTTAGCTTGTCCTAAAATAAATATTTTGGTAATAGGAAAGCATCCCATTGAATGATATGTTTCTATTCTTGTAAGCCTGCTAATTTAATTTTTATTAACAGCTATAAGTGGTGGAGTTTTTACTGTTGTTTGAAGTTGTACTCTATTATGAAGTAGATGGAAAAGTTACTTGGCAGTCACTAGCAGTAAGATAATACTTTATGAAGCTGTAATTACCTTAACTTCTTTCGAATACAGACATATATTGGCTCTGTATTAATCTCTGTGAATCCTTTCAAGCAAATGCCGTATTTTGGGGAAAAGGAAATTGAGATGTACCAAGGAGCAGTAAGTAAAGCAGTCTAAAATGGACTGCAGTGTTCAGGGGCATGTAAATACTAGTCAATATGGTTAAACTCTTTGAAGCATTTGTTTTTGGTAGCATTGTACTAGCCTGCAAGAACTTGGCTGATATCCATTACCACCATATATTGAGTCTTCAGATTGAATTCCCTGGAATATAGGATTAGTATTTCAAGAAAGTACTTGTACTGATTAACCTGGGTCAGGTTTCTCTTGTTGACATGGGTTAGACACTCCTCCTTGCAAAGGCTGTTGTTAAACTTAAAAGTGTGGTGCGCAATACAAAATGACGCGAGATCTCGCAAACTGGACAAGAACAAAAAAGCAAAGAGTTGTCAAAATTGAATGCCGCTTTTGAAAATAGAGCTTAAAGTGTGAGTCAGCACAAGGACATTAGGGACTTAAAATTTTCTTTCCTGCTTTGCTCAAGTTGGCCATGTCCAGAGATCTGGGAAGCCATTTGTTTTGAATGGATTCCGTGGATGAAAATGAGGCATGCACCACCAGGCTCTGTGTAGCAGTTCAGGTGGTTTATTGTTAGCATGTGACCACAAGGAATAGGCTAAAATTATGTGAGCAATATATTTCAAGCACAAACCATTTTTGGAACAGGGTGTTTACGATAGTTCAGAAGAAAATTATGGATGACAGAAAGATCAGTAACAAAACCCAGAGATTTTGGTTTGTTTTTATTAAACGAACAAAAAAAATCCCTCAGGAAAATTTAGTCTAAAGTAGGATTCAGAATTGTTTTTCCAGGAAAATAACTCTTCCAATTTAAATTAAAAAATTACATTGCTCTGTGTTGTTTAATTCTGGGTTGAAAAATGGTTCTCTGTTTCCTCTCCTAGGCACAATATGAGAACCCACCACATATTTATGCTCTTGCAGACAGCATGTACAGGAACATGATTATTGACAGAGAAAATCAGTGTGTCATTATTAGGTAAGAAGAATATCTGTAAATAATATTTTATCATCTTCTGGTGTTCTAGCTTCAAGAAGCTTTAAAGTTTATTTCTGTTATTATATCTGGAAAAATCTTCTGTGTCCATGGCCACTGAGCATATTGGGGTTTTCTAGGGTAGCTAAGTACTTTCTGACCCTTCCTGTTGTTTTCCAGTGAAAATCTGGTGATAGCTTAACCACAAGAAATGTTTGTTACACAGCCAGCTTCATGCCCAGTACCAAAACTGCAACAGCTTGAATAGCTGACTACATAACAGAGTTAAATTAACAACTATAGGAACCACAGATACTGTTAAATCAAACATTCTCACACTGACTCCATTTTTACCGTACTCTGGTTTTAGTACTGTTTTTTCCCCTGTTAAAAATAAACATACTTTTGTTCCATTTGGAATTTTGCTTACATTCAGTCAGAGATGAAAGGAAGAGAGAGATACTGGAAAATTAATTTTGTCTTCACTATTAATCTCTTTAAATTTATAAATTAATAGATATGTGGGAACTGCTGATTTTACATGGAGGAAGGTCAACCAGGTGTTAACAGTTTTCTACACTGAACTGTACTCCTATAAAGGCCTCCCTGTTCTTGGGCCCCTAGCTATAGCATGAAGCCATACACACCAAAATGCCCAAAGCTTGTATTCCTGTCTCTCATATGTCTGAGTTGTTTCCTGTGCTCAGTCTTCCTTTTTGCAAAATAGATGCCTGGTGCCATGCTGAAGTTTCTATAGCCATTTAGTCAATTCAGGCCTCTTGGGAATGGCTAAAATTGAGATTTATTTTGCTTTTTGAACATCTTCAGAGCCTGAGATGTTTGACATGAAGCTACATTTATAGTGAAAACCTTTAAACTGTTGTGAACTGTGATTAAAAACCCCATATTTTTTTATCCATTGCTAATGCCCAGAGGTTCAGTGAATGCAGAGGGTCACATTTTCAGAGAATGGAGGTGCAGATCTGAGATACAGACATACAGGTTTAAATTCATGTGAGAATTTTTGTGCTTGAATGATGGATGACATGCTTTGGAGTGTCTGAATTTTGTATGCGTGGAGTGAATTTCCTCTCGGTGTGTGCACAGCCTATTCAAAATCTGCTGGAGTTACTTGAAATCTACTGCAAAACTGAAATAAGAAAGACCATGTTTGCCAGGGAAACTTCAGAGTTCTTTTTTCTTTCTAGACATCTATTTTTCCTAAGATGATTCTTATTACAGACACTCTAAATAAACTGTAGACTTACAAGTAATTTTCATGATGGTATTTTTATTTTTTTTTTTTTTGGGACACTTAGAAATTGCTTAAATGAAATCAAGTAACTCAGCCACTCAGAAAACAAGGTGGTTGGTGACATCCAGCCTGGCTTCACTAACTGGAAATCCTGCCAGACCAATCTGGTGGCCTTCTGTGATGGAGCTATGGAACTGATGGACAGGGGTAGAGCAGTTGATGTCATCTACCTGGACTTGTGCAAAGCGTTTGACACTGTCCCACATGACATCCTTTTCTCTAAGTTGGAGAGACATCAATTTGATAGGTGGACCACTCGGTGGATAAAGACCGGGCTGGATGGCTGCACGCAAAGAGTCGTGCTCAATGTCCAGCTGGAGACCAGTAAGGTGTGGTGCCCCTCAGGGATCAGTGTTGGGACTGGTCTTGTTCAACATCTTTATCGGTGCCATGGACAGTGGGATTGAGCGCGCCCTCAGCAGGTTTGCCAATGACACCAAGCTGTGTGGGTTGGTTGATACGTTGGAGGGAATGAATGCCATGCAGAGGGACCTTGACACGCTTGTGAGGTGGGCTGATGCCAACCTGATGAAGTTTAACCATGCCAAGTGTAAGGTCCTATACCTGGGTCAGAGCAATCCCAGGCACAGCTCCAGACTGGGGGGAGAAGAGATTCAGAGCAGCCCTGCAAAGAAGGACTTGGGGGTGTTGGTGGATGAGAAAATGAACATGAGCCGGCAGTGTGTGCTCACAGTGCAGAAAGCCAACCGCATCCTGGGATGCATCGAAAGGAGCGTGACCAGCAGGTCGAGGGAGGTGATCCTGCCCCTCTACTCTGCTCTTGTGAGACCTCACTTGGAGTATTGCGTATAGTTCTGGTGTCCTCAACATAAAAAGGACATGGAACTGTTGGAACAAGTCCAGAGGAGGGCCATGAGGATGATCAGGGGACTGGAGCACCTCCCTTATGAAGATAGGCTGAGAAAGTTGGGGCTGTTCAGCCTGGAGAGGAGAAGGCTGCATGGAGACCTAATAGCAGCCTTCCAGTATCTGAAGGGGCCTATAGAGATGCTGGGGAGGGACTCTTCATGAGGGACTGTAGTGAGGGGACAAGGGGTAATGGGTTCAAACTTAAACAGGGGAAGTTTAGATTGGATTTGAGGAAGAAATTCTTTAGTGTAAGGGTGGTGAGGCACTGGAATGGGTTGCCCAGGGAAGTTGTGAATGCTCCATCGCTGGCGGTGTTCACGGCTGGGTTGGACAGAGCCTTGGGTGTCATGGTTTAGTGTGAGGTGTCTGTGCCCATGGCAGGGGGGTTGGAACTAGATGATCTTAAGGTCCTTTCCAACCCTAACTATTCTATGATTCTATGATTTTAATCCTTTTGACCATATTTCAATTAAGCTGTTTAGATACATCCTGTATTTTCTGACTTTATTATCACTATTTCTAACAACTAGAGTTGGCTTAGGAATTCAGTCTCTTGATGTCTGGAATTTGCTTGCTTATGTTTTATTTCATAGACCAGAAGGCACTGAAATTGCTGCCAGATTAGGAGTTCACAAGATGCTGCAGCTCTTGAATGAAATGAGTGTTTTAGGTGAATTCATGTTGTCCTGGGTTCAGCAGTAGCAGTCTTTTTTTTTTCTCCTTCTTAGTAGCTGGTGCAGTGCTGTGTTTTTGACTTTCAGCCTGGGAACAGCACTGATAACACCGATGTTTTCAGTGCTGCTCAGTAATGTTTACTCTGACCAAGGCCTTTCTGAGATCTGCCAGGGAGGAGGGGAAGCCGGGAGGAAGCAGAGACAGGACACCTGACCCAGACTGACCAAAGAGGTATTCTATACCACAGCACATCATGCCCACTATATAAACTGGGGACAGTTACCTGGAAGGATGAGATTACTGCTGGGTTGAGCTGGTGGATGAGTTGTGGATGGTGAGCAGTTGTATTCTCTCTCCTTGTTATTTTTGTTATCATTATTGTTATTGGTGGTAGCAGCAGTGGTTTGTGTTATACCTTAGTTACTGGACTGTTCTTATCTCAACCCATGGGAGTTACATTCTTTTGATTCTGCTCCCCATCCCTCCGGGAGCTGGGAGGGATGAAGGGGGAGAGTGAGAGAGTGAGAGAGCAGCTGCATGGTTCTGAGTTGTGGCTGGGCTTAAACCACGACACATGTACCACCACACCATCAGTTTCACTTAATAGCTGCCAAGGACTTTACTATTTCTGCCCCTAAACTGGTGGTTCTTAACAAATTGAGATGCAGTTTTGCCTTGACTGTCTTCAGTCCCACAGGAGTCTGCTGAATGTAAGCGATTCCAAATGAACCTTTGTGTCTCAGTGAACCATAGTTTTTGCCATGAAAATGTGTCCTGTGGAAAATGAGTGATGATGAAGGTGATATGGTTATTATAAGGTGCCTATTTGTTTCTCTACTTTATAACTAGTCTGAATTTGGAGTGACCTCAGTGAAAATACCTGGTAGAATGGAAGGAACAGAGCAAGCTAGTACAGAAACAGGCCCAGGTTTTCCCTTCTCCCTGCATCCCAAGGTGTTAAGTTTTTCCCCCTAAAGAAAGGTGATTTTCTCTGTAAAGAGAGAAAAGGTGTAGATTGGACTGAGTTACAGTCA
Organism: Myiopsitta monachus; assembly: GCA_017639245.1. NCBI lineage: Eukaryota > Metazoa > Chordata > Aves > Psittaciformes > Psittacidae > Myiopsitta > Myiopsitta monachus. The sequence continues at coordinate 15,409,902 of CM029921.1, read as the reverse complement.
GATCAAAAAGGCTACGTCTGGTTTTTGGTGCATATGGAGTTGCAGGAATGGAGACACTAGGTTGATGGGAAAGGGGCTGGTGCTCACCAGTGTCTGCCACCATACAGTGTCTCACCAGTGTATAGCATATGGCTGCGGCAGCTGCCTCTTGACCTGGGGGGACGCATGCATTCCTAGAGACTACATGTAGATTTCCTGGTAGGTGAAGAAAGGTCCCTGCAGTGTCCTGCTGTAGTCGGGACCCTGTGTGTGCAAGAGGATTGCACAGCCTTTTGCCAGGACATCTAATTCCAGAATTCCAAATAATGCACTTAGACACCAATAGGGAAAGCTCAGTATCTTCAAAAAGTCAGCAATGAGCTAGGAAAGCTGATCCGAAAGAAATGCAGTTCTCTGAAAGGCTGAATAGGCAGCAAACAGAAATAATCTTTTAATGTGATAATACTAATTTTAAAAGAAAAATTGTTACTGAACAACCTTTCCAGGGCCAGGGAAGCCTGTTTCATCAGTGGAGTAATTGCAGCATACATGCATATGCATTAAGAGAATTACATGTAGGTGTGTCTGATTATAGCTGGGGACCCAGGAGCTATTTTGGATGCCTGTTAACAGTGTAAAGAATGAGGTTATTCATGGGCTGGACACCGGCTGGGCTGGATGCAGGTGCAGAGTGTGTGCTTAGGTGGGAGGAGGAAGCAGTACCCACAGTCTCTACCCTTGTTTTGTATGCATGGGTGGAATTACAAAGGGAGTTTACTCATGAGTGACGCACTTATGCTGGAGTTTGATTTCTCATTCAGTTTCTTTATTACTGAGGAATGATATTTAATTTAAGTCTGCATTGAACCAAGCTCATAAATGTCTGCTACAGCAGACCATTTGCATTTCTTCCTCCTTGAAATGGTGGCACTTCCAAACTATCAACAAGGAGTTATCCAATCAAGACCTAATTACAAAGGATTGTCTGATGTGGCTTTTAATCCTTTCTGGACTATCACTGTCCTTTAATTAAGAGAGTGGAGGTTATGATTAGTATTTTTCTATTATGTAGCAGTAAATGTATTTTTTCAGAATGTTCTTAAGGGTTTACCTTTCTATAAAGTTAAGGACTTTAGTTTCACTTTTTGTTCTGTGATTCTCTGCCAGTTGCTTTAAAGCATTTCTTCAGCCCTTCTTGTTTGTAATTTTCGTTTGCATTTGACATCCCTGTGGCAATGTTTGGTTACAGTATAGCTATACATGATGACTGCATACCTGAAAAGACAATACAACTTAAGTACTACAAATCTATGTTCATGGAAAGATCATTTACTGCCTCAACTGTTTTTAGTGGACAACTCATAGATATCTCAAATCTATTAAGGTCACAATTTAATGTGAGATTTCTAGGCAGTTCCTGTATCTACGCTTTCCAGAAGACTCAAATGACCGATCAGTCTAAAACATCTGCACAGAATCTTAACCGGAAATATGGTGGAATTTTCATGAGAAAGGGGTAGAAACAGAAGTCTAATGCAGTACCAGAAGTTAGGTAAAAGCTCCAATTCAGAAGGGAAAAATATTTCACTGACGTTCTGTTACTGAGGTTTTTCCGAACATAATTAGAAAAAGTAAAATTTTCTATGTAAACAAACTAAAAAGCTTATCCAAACACACCAGAGTATTGCACATATGCAGTGCTCTTACAGGACCAAGAGTTCTTTATAAATATTTGTTATTAACAGTTCTGCATTGTCCTGGTGATATAAATGAGTATTGCTTGTATTGTTCTACAGCCAGGGATGCTATATTAGATGTCACTCAGAAAATTAATTTTAGGGGGAAGGAGGTGGCTGTGTACTTGATCTTGCTTCTCTAATCACTGATTTGTGTTTTCTTTGGGAGCAAGGGAAGGAAGGAGCAAGAAATTCCCCTTCTGTGTTTGTAGCCCTACTCTGATTTCAGCCAAGTATTAATAGACTTTCTGATCAAAATGTCATTTGTTTGAAGTAGTAAATAGTGCTAGAAGAACCAGTGTTTTTCAAAGAATTCTTTTTTGTTAGTAATTGTTTTATTTTTAGTGACAGAAGTCTCGGGAAAAATGTCAGTATCAAATCCATTTACTTTTAAGCCATTATAATTTTTTTTAACCTTAAAAAACCTCCATACTTCCAAGTATTTTTTTCTACCAAGCTAGAAAGTGGTTCTTACATCTTCTTATAATAGTTTTAATAGCAGCAGAGCAGTAAGATGTATGTGAAAAAGCATCTGTATGAGAACCATTTGGCAGGAATTCCACAGTTTCCCTGCCATACCTGAGCTTTACCTGAGCAAGATACCATCCCATCAGATAAAGTTACTTTGGTTCATAAATTATGCATCATCCTGTGTTATTCTAGTTTAATTGGAGCAATTTACTGGTCTCTGATCAATAAAAGCATAAAAAAGAGTAAGTGTATGCATGCAGCAAACTAAAGCAAACTCTCAAAGGCAGTTGTCTGGCCAAAGTAATTTAATATAAAGATCACATATAAAAACAGAGACTAACAATAAAATGGAACTCTATTCTTCCAGGTCAGTTTCCATGGCAGACACTAGGGAGTGAGAAATACAAGCTACGCTTAATTTGAACAAAGGATAATTTATGCATCCAAGAAGACCTTACACAAATGTGTTTCATTTTTACTGAGCAATAAACAGTACCTGATCAAATCAATTCAGTATTTGGTCCCAGATCCTCCTCTATATTCAGCAGAACACTGCATAAACGAACTCAAGATTATGATTTTAGACTGGTCTGTGTCATTTTACAATAGGATGAACAATTTGCTGCAAGCAAATTCTGAAGAAATGTTGTTTTGGTTACCGAACTATTGCTGTTCTGAACTTCTAAATGGAGTTTGTCATCCATCAGACTAATCTGTCCCTGTGAATATAGCAGACGCCCAATAATGTAGACTGTCTTCTTAATGCCTGGGAAAATGAATTCATGATTTGGAATGATATGCATCATGGTCTGCACTTCACAGATGAGATGATCAAGAAGTATTTTTTTCACCTTTCCACTTACCTGTTTGATCTGTGAAACTACAGTCAGGAGAAGAAAAAAGCGTGAAAGCTTTGTGGTTGTAGGGAAAAGCCTTTCAGGATTTCTGTACTCGTGGAAGTTTTAAAGGTGTAAAATGATATTTGGAGTTTGGCAGTTTGGGGAGCTTTTTCAGAATTAAACCATTGGAAATGTCTCCATTACTCATGCTGATAAGGAGCTCTGAGTTGTTCATTCTCAGCAAGTCTTTTTCCTGTGCAGGAAGTGCTGATGTTTCTCTGGCAAACGTAGCTAAAATTTGTGCAGGAAAAGATGTGCATTTGATCCATACCCAGGAACAAGTAGGTGTGGGATGGAAGAGTCAACATTCACTGAAATTATTGAGGAGCTTAAAGATTTCCAGACAAAGGAAAAAAAAAAAACCAATCGACAAAAAACCATTTCAGATATTTGTCACTGAAGCAACATCTGTATGTTGTGTTTTGCATTAGTGTAGTTGTTCCTGGTCAGGGTAAATTCATTAAGGTCAAAGCTGACTTGGATCAAGATGTAAGTCAGTCTAGAGGAGTTCTGTTGAAATGAAGTTAGCTTTAAGGTATGAAGTAAAGCATGAGGTTGGATTGTCTGGCATGCCAATCTTCTTTCCCTCTTGCAAAGCTTGCTAATTCCGAGAAGGCAAATCTACTGCTGTTGGAAACATTATTCACCTTTGAAATGAAATATTATAACGGAAGGAAGGAATTGTGAAAGCTAGTATGGAATATTAAGACTTCTTGTACCCTGTGTCAAGAGGCATAGGAACAGGAAGGTAGTTCTTCCGTCATTCAGGATGTGATTAATAATGTCTCATTATTTCATTCAGGAACACCTAAAACAAAAGACTCCTGAAATGAATTAGGTATCTGGCATGGCATTCAAAGTTTGGATTTTTGAATGAGTTTTTAGGCTGAGATCTGAAATCCCATTAAATTTAGATGGGAACTGAGTTCTTAACACACTTGTTCTTTTTTTAACATCTTGGTTTAAGTCCATTTATTTTTCAATTTACTTAGTTCTCTGCCTGTGAAGTCCCGTGGAGATTCTGGTGTCCATGCAAGATGATGTATTAAGAATTGTTTATTCACAAACATATCCAAGTGCCACGCTACAGTACTATACCACAGTCTATATATTACTGGGTTACCAGATGTAAATGTGGTGTGTATTTATTATTATTTATTGTTAAGGTACCTAGTCTTGGTTGAACAGGATAAACCTCAAATTACTCCATTCTAGATTTATTGAAAAACTAATAGCTACATTATTGTGTTCCTTTTTTTGTAGTGGGGAAAGTGGTGCTGGAAAGACTGTAGCAGCTAAATATATAATGAGTTATATCTCCAAAATTTCAGGAGGTGGTCCTAAAGTACAGGTGAGTTGATATAGAGTAATACTGAAGCATAAGTACAGTCTATAAAGATTTACTTCGGAGGTTGTATGACAAGAGTGTGTTTGGGCAAACATGAGGCACTCTACTGAAGAACTTGTGGTTGAGCAGCTAGAAATACTTACAAGCCCTCAATCAGAGATACCTGAAGTGGACAGTGACCTGCTTGCTTGCTGGGCTGCCTATGTGATGAGAGGTGTATGAGAAAAATCCACAGACACAGAATCTGCTCTGCTAAGAGATTTGTAGCTCTTTTGCTAGATTATCTCTATGAGCAATTTCATTTATTTATTTATTTAAAGTTAAGGGGTAAGGGTACTGTAATTATTGTTTTTAACCAGATTAAGAACAGGAATCAACCTCCCATTAGTAGATGTGAGGTTTTCCTCCCATGTTGTTCACTTTCTCTTGAAAACTGAGCTGGCTTTTTGGGCTTTTATTATTTCCACAAAAGCTCTGGTTTGTATGCATACATTAGAGAGCCAGCAGCAGGAGTATCATCTTGTTTCTTGAGGTTATCTAGTAAAAATAAGAGCATCTGAAAGTCTGCTGAAACAGCAAATAGTTGCTTTTGTTAATAGCTGTACTATCAATGTCTGCTCTATCAAAACCTATTAGCTAAAGCTAATTGAGTGAATTCGCTGTGAAAGTTCCCCTAATGATGTTACATTGGCTGACAGGTAGTGGTAGGTAGGTTGTAGCAGTATTTGCCAGTCCACTCTTTTGAGTGCTTACTGTTAGTTTTTTGCTTTATTGCAGTCTCTGATGTTTAGCATGTTCTTCCTGCTTAGTTTTGTGCAATAGTGATACTAGGAACATTGCAGAGAATAATTTAGTAACCAAGAGAATGACCCAGAGAAAGTACGCATTGTGCTGTTTCTGGAATAAGTATAATCCTATTTTCTAAGTAAATATTTTATTTGTTTAAAAGATTCCAGCTTTTTGTACAAAATAAAAAAATACTCTTAGTGATTCCCAAGTACCACTTGATGAAGTTGGTAAGTTGCCTTAAGCGTTTATTTTGAAATGAAATTCAGTCTTCTCTTCACAACCCAGCAGGCATTGAGTTTGTTCCAAACCTAATGTCTTGTCCACACTTTCAACTCGTAGGACTAGATGAAGAGACAATAGTAACATACCCAGTTACTTTCTGAGACAACTAGATAGCAGCATTATTGATCCCAAAACAGGCTGCTGAAGCACCTGCAGGATCCTATATTTCATGCTGCTCTGACTTCATTGATTGTGGTTCCAGGCCCCCCGGAAGATTTAAATGTTCATATGTAAGAAGGAAATTGCTTAAAATCAAGATGGTGAAAAAACAGATCATTTATTGGCTGTGTTGTTTGACAGAACAATGAACAGAAGGATCAGTTTCTCTAGGCAGTTTGTTCAATTTTGTAGGTTTTTCTTTAAAAAGTAGGAACTAGAAGCTCTGAAAAATGAGAAAAAGTTGGTTAGATTTGGTTCCTAATCTGATTAGGAGGGTTTCTTACAGCTGCAGGATTTCTGGCTCTTTCATATATAACTCAGATGTCATGGGTTGCTCAAAAATATTTAAGAACTTTTAAAATGTCTATTTCTGAATCTCTGTTTCTCTGCTTTTCCTGAAATTTTAGCATGTTAAAGATATTATTCTACAGTCCAACCCTTTACTGGAGGCTTTTGGGAATGCAAAAACTGTACGGAACAACAACTCCAGCAGATTTGTAAGTCAAGTCCTTCTACCGCAGAGATTACTTTATTCTTCCAACTTCTGTTACAGAGACAGTATTCAGGAGTATAATATAGATTGATTACAGATGAAGTAAATAAAATATGAAGTGTGTTTAAAAGCATGGTGTTAAGAGGCATCTGTTCTGTATAGGTTGTGCATTTGGTTCTCTTACACTATGTACTGGTCAATTTATGTATAGAATATTCAGTGTGCAAACAAATTATCAGCAACAAAGTGGCCAGTTTTCCAGGTCAGCAAAATAGATGCAGCCATACATAAAAAAAAAATACAAAAGAAGATAAGGGTTTTTTGTTTTGTTTTAAATAGATGAAACCACCCTTAGAGTTGTTTGACAGGAAAGGCCTTTACTAATACGTACAGAAAGTAGGCAGGTATTTTCTTCAGTTTGTCTGTTGTACAAATGTATTATAAAATAGTCAAAATCATTGTGAAATGACTGTTCACTAGATAATGTGCTATAGCTTCTGTTTTAAGTTGCACATAGGCTTTACAAACCAAAGATTTGTTCCTCTGCCAATATGAGTGTTAGTGCAATTAATATCCCCTCTGGAAGAAAAAGATAATTACTTTACCTTCCTTCCAAGCAGAACATTATACTTGCCATTGCTTGTAAATCTGTTCAATTTACTTCCAGCATAGTTGGGCCTTATGGCTTCCTTTATACTAAGCGGGAGTCTCAGCAGTGAGAAGAAGCCACTGGCTTCCTCTCTACATTTGCATTAACACATGATGTATTATTCCCAGTCTAGCGCTGTGTAGCAAAAATAAAGATAGGCTGTACTTCAAGAATCCAAGCTTAGGATATACCTTGAGACAGCTGTGTCACTGCATCCATAAAGAGTAAATATCCTAGTAACCTTCCCTGTGGTAGCATGCAAGTGCATGATTTCAGATTCGTATGTACTGATCATTCAACAGCTCTAATTATTTATTGCAGGGCAAATACTTTGAAATCCAGTTTAGCCCAGGTGGAGAGCCAGACGGAGGGAAAATCTCCAACTTCCTACTGGAAAAGTCTCGAGTTGTAATGAGGAATCCTGGAGAGAGGAGTTTTCACATTTTTTACCAGGTCAGAAATGTATAGGTCTTTTCCCAGGTATTTAAAATAACTAGGACAAGTTTTTCCTTTTGATTCTAAAGTCATGCTCAACACAGTGAGATTACTGAATGCACACAGCAGAAGGTAATCTGGACATGACCAGGAAACTTGACAGCATGTTAAGACACCATCTCACATAGACCTACTTAGCTGCCTTGCAGCTCCAGAACAAAAATACTTCAATATTTCAAATTCTTTTCTGAGGCTGGTTAGTTTGTTCGTTCCTTCTTATTGCAGCCACGTCTGTGCACAACTGTATGGACTTTACATAGGACTGAGGAACTTCTCTGGCATTGTTGAGAGTATGGGAATGTTTTTTTAACTACTCTGTTATTTAGCCTTGGCCCTGTTGGCCTAAATGGTGCAAAGAGGTGTGACTTGAGCCACGCTTCAAATCAACATAGCATCATAGCAGTTCAAAGCTTGCTTAACGTATATCATAATGGGCAAAAAGGATACTTGGTCTCACAATTAGAGTCACAAATAATGCTTTTTCAGGATGTTCTTTCAATTCTGCCTACTTTCAGTAGACATGGAAAACATGATGCTCCTGAGAAATTAGATAAGACATTGCAGATGCAAAAACCAGTGTTACCTTAACTGTATGAGTTAAGCAAGGCATTCAAGTCAGTCACAGGCTTTGTTTTTTACTAGATGTGGAAGTTAGAACTAAACCATTTGTGGGAATGGGGATGAAAATCTGGTCTTTCGGGTTTAACAATTAACAAAGTGCAGGAAGGGTACATACCTGGCACAGCACTATCTCTCCCAGTAATTTCAGTCTCAGACACCTGTTTCCAACCTGTCCCATCTTTGCTGAAGATCCTTGTATGACACTTAATTTTGGCGATTTCTATTCTGCAGCTAATTGAAGGGGCCTCCTCGGAGCAAAAAAGCAGTCTTGGCATTACCAGTATGGACTACTATTATTATCTAAGTCTCTCTGGGTCCTACAAGGTTGATGATATTAATGACAAATCAGATTTCCAAGAAACACTGGTGAGTTGTTTTTACTCTATGATTTGCATAGCACTTGATGTGTGTCCATTTTACTGTTCATTTGTAGCAAAGACGTTGATGTATTAATGGTGAAATGAGAAATTTATGTAGGTATAACTTAAACTATACTTTACCCCGTGGGACATATGTTACCCTGAAGAGGTATTATGTTGTAGCTTAACAAGCCTGCACAAAAAGCATGGCTTAGGTTCACTTTAGTCAGTTGAGAAGACATTCTAAATTACATGTACTTTAGGCTCCAAACCCCAATCTTGTTGTGGATTATTTTCTAGTAAATTGTTGAAATTCACAGCCTAAACCAGGCAGACCATGCTGCTTTTTTGCGTTATTCAATACAGCTTCACATTTCTTGGTCTCAGTAGATGAACTGCCTGTGTAGAAGGAATAAATGCATTGTCTCTTAAGTTCATTGTCTATTTTGCAATGAAAATATGTATTTTTAGTGTGACACACAAGAGCAGGTGCCTGGCTTTTTATTAACTCCTAATTTTTTTCCAGAGTTCCTTTTGCTAACATCTTCTAAATGGTTTAGATGCTTCTGTATTTAATTAGAAAATTACAGAAATGCTGAAGTAGGACAGCTGGTACCTTTTGAAACCTCAGTGCAGGCTGTAAGGAAATTCGGTTGCCTTAAGAATTTGAATTGCTTTGAAAAACCCAGATTTTTAATGTCAATATTTTAAAGGGACTTCTATGACAAAAGTCATTGAACAGATCCTTCAACTGATCCAATATTTTTTTTTCTTGGCAGCATGCAATGAGTGTGATTGGGATCTTTGCAGAGGAACAGGCATTGGTGCTGCAGATAGTGGCAGGAATACTGCATTTGGGAAACATCAGCTTCAAAGAAGTTGGCAACTATGCGGGAGTGGAGAGTGAGGAATGTAAGTACCTCTGGAAACTCTTACAGAAGTAGCAATGGGCTGAAACCCAGATGGTGTAAAGTGAGCTGCAACCTTGAGCTGCTTATCCAAACACAGTGCATCATTTCTTACAGGAGCAAGGCTACTAATGTAGACTGTTTTCCAAAAGCAATGGTAGTGAGGCCCCTGTTTTGCCTTATACACTGCCACTGACTGAACGGGGGTGTAATTTTGAATTTAAGAAATCCTTTTCCAGCCTTTGAGTATGAAATAATAGAAATTGTGAGAAATGCTTTCAAGCAAGCTTGAATTCTGCTCACTTCAATGCATCACCACACATTCATGAAAATGCACATTTTGGATGTGGTTTGTCTGACCTCATTTTCATGTGCAAGCAGCTACCAACTTGTGGAGTATCCCCAGTGTCAGGTATACAGTCAGCGCTCAGGTATAAACATATTTATGTGCATGCATCCAGAAGAGGTGCCTCAAAAACAAAAATTCAAAATTGAATTGGCATTCAGAACTTGCATACTACAGTTCTGTTTCCTTTCTCAAAGTTCTCAATCTATACCTCCTTATTAGATAAATCTACTGTGTATTTATTTATTATTTCCTTATCCATGGTCTCTGCATCCTTCACCTCTTGCTGCTGTTTTGTATTAGCTAGGCCCACATCAGTAACATGTTGAAAGATGAATGATCTTGATTTTCAACATTTTTGTCATGACTTATACCTTGCATCTGATGTAGATTTTATGTTATCTTGATAGTTTAAGGACAAGAGTGGATAAGCACAACATATGTAGTACCTTATACATATCAACCTGTTCTCTTAACTTATTTCAGAATGGTCCTTATGTTTAAGGAAAACTGAATTTGTTTAGTTTTAGGTAAGCTAAATGTGAATAAAGTGTATTGTCTAGTCAACTTTCCTCTCAGGTGCATTAGTACTCTCCTGCTATTTCTTTTAAAACACAGGGAAATAAAAATCAGACATTTTTAACCTTAATTTTTTAATTTGAGAGAATAGTAAGTGGACCCAAAGAACAACATTTTGTGGCTTTTTATACATCCAGATAAAAGTATAGGAATTTTTATATGCCTTTTGATTCCAAATGAGTTGCTGTGCTGCCATATGAATCACAGTATTCAATCTTTTAATGTCATCAGGACATAGGTAGACAAGATAGATAACAGAGCGCTGCTTCAAAAAGTACCAAACTGAAAAGACAGGAATTCAGAATAGGTTGGTAAATGTGAATGGATTTTTGTGATGAGCCATGTACACAGTTTTTTTTCTTGTTCGCTGGGATATAAGTACACAAGTAGTGTATGAGTAATGCATTGAAAAAAAAAATACCAGATAGAATGAATATAGAACCTAATCATAAACATACTGCATTTTAAACAAGCCAGAGAAGAAAGTGATGTCTAGTACAATTTCTGCATTATGAAGTTAAGAGTTGGGTTCATTTCTCTTTTCCATTTTTCCTCCCAGTTTACTGTTTGTCCCAGCCAACTAAATAGTAAAGCATTTATAGCTTGGACAGCCATGAAAGATAAGACACAATGAAAGACCACTGATAAGTCATGCTTTGCGTAAGTCTGAAATAATAAAGTTCTAAGAATTTGGTCAATAGGGTTCTTGTTACTATATGGCTAACTGCAGAAAAACATGCAGAGGCCGTTCTTCAAGACTCCAAAAGCCCCTGGCCTCGTACTCTGAGTCAGAATCAAATCTAGACAGACCATTCTGCTAGTGATTACTGTCTGTTACAGTCCTTGATTATAATTAATATTTGGGGGAAAAAATTCTCTTTATTTATTCTAAATTTTCCATGTTGCAAATCATGCCAAATACTACTTGTTTCCTCCTGGCTGCAGAAAACAATTTAGACCATCCTTCTTTACACTTGCATTGTATTGAAAGATTTGCTTTACACTTTCTGAAAACGACGACTTGAACCTGTCCTTTTTCAGCTTTTCTTCACAGATTGTATTTAAAGCTGTTCCACAGAATGCGACCGATGGCTCTTTGAGGATCGTTTTTTCAATTCCATACATATCCTGCTTTATAGTATTTTCTAGATGGTAATTCTATAGTCCCTAACTAGGGAAAATAATCAGGCATCTTAAGAATAAGAAGTTAGAACCAGTCATGTCCATCTATTCTTTCTTTGTAATAAATCATTAGCACTGTGAAGGAGGAGTTTCTCAGGTGTGCATAGTGGTTCTTACAAATTCTCACAGTAGTATTGGCTAAATATTTATTCTGGCATCTTTCCGGTATATGTGAGTGTATTTGGCCTATAATTACCTACATTCTTTTTAGTTTGAAAGCATATGATATTTGACTTCTGTGTACTCTACAACCTGATTTCTCAGCAAGTTACCAGAGATGTTGCCAGTGACTCCCTCTTCATTAGTTGTGTGTTTCCTGGTACTCTAGAGTGAATTTAGTCTGCTTTCTGATCGCAGTAAATCAGATTTCAGAGAGCTGGTGGTTATTTGAAGTTTTAAAAATAATTTTGGATTAATGTACTGGTGGGTTCAGCGAAATCGCTGTGACGTTGCAGATGTGTGAAGTACGAGTGGCTGCTGCCTTAGTGACTATTTTACATCCTCCTCACACTAGTAAAGTAGATCTGAAAGCAATGGAACGTGGAGGAAACACTGTTAGAGGATTGTGTGATTTAGTGGAGGTGCAATACCAACTCCAAGAGCTGCCCTTGGGAGCTAGTTCCATTTGCTTTTAAGCAATTTCTCATTTTCCATTCCTTAAGGTGTGTGACAGCTGCAGCTAACATCTGCACCACGTGTGAGTACTAGATTTGTGGCTGCTTATTGCACAGATGTATTTTTATGCTTTATTTTTAAACAAGGAAAACCAGAATTTGCAATGAACTTCTAGAGTAAGGGATTAAAAAAACAAGACCAAATAAATGGCAAGGCAGTTGAAAACTCTTTACAATATCTTAACTTACAAGAAGAAAGGGAGAGAATATTAGGAAGCAGATAGCATTTTCCTTATTGCAATGTAAGCATTTCATGATTTTACAAAGAATTTTTAATTGTGTCAATTTTTATTTAATGTGTGAGCTCTATGTTTCATTTCCATCTTCCCTGGGAGTAGTTTTTTTGAACCACATAGTTCAAAACTATGACCTGTGCTAGCTTATACATTTGAGGGACTAAAGGTACAGAAATAACTAATTTACTTCAAGGTGGTTTATCTTAATTAAAATCCATGTAAGTAAAGAATTGAAAATGTCCTTGGGGGGATTAGGGAAATTTTAAATACATAAATCCCACCTCTTTTTAAGTTGCTTGCCCCATGAGGTTTAGTACTGCTGATTGTTATTAGAGATATAGCTAATCTTTTTCCCCTTCATTCTGTATTGTTTTAGTCTGAGTCATAATCCAGCAAACCCAATCTCTCTTGCAGTTTTGGCTTTCCCTGCTTTTCTCCTGGGAATTAACCAGGAGCGCCTAAAGGAAAAACTGACCAGCAGACAGATGGACAGCAAGTGGGGAGGCAAATCTGAGTCCATTAATGTAACGCTAAATGTGGAACAAGCCTGTTACACCAGGGATGCACTGGCCAAGGCCCTTCATTCCCGTGTTTTTGATTACTTGGTGGATGTAAGTTGGATTTGCTTGAATCTACTGCAATATCAAAACAAAATAGAAATCCATGAGGAATGTTTCTTGCAGTACTTTTCTTGTCTGTCATTTCTTTATCTCAGTCTGTTTCCTTGCCTGAACCTTAGCAGCAGCACTGAGCAGTGCAGTGGGAGCCTGACCACAGGTATCATATACAAGGTGCAATATAACAAGTGCTACATGTTCTTTGAAGCAAATGAGCAGTGCTTTCAGCACTGTATTTGCAGTCTCCTGCCACAACTGTCCCATGTGACATTACTGACATCTTTCTGTCAGCATCCATACTTCTCTGAGTCTTACTTTCTCCTAAGTAGTGGATTATTTTCAGATGAGCACTGAGGCTGCAAAGTAGGGGAATACAGAAATAGGTGAAAAGATTCATGGTACCATCTGCAAAATGCATCAAGTATCACTCTTAAAGCTGTTCTTTTTGTTGGCTTCCTTTTTTTTTTTTTTCTTTTAACTGAGCCAGTTACGCCGCAGGGAAAAGATTTTTGTGAACAGCAGATCCAAAGGCTCACTAACCTGGAAAACAGGGTGGTGTACTCGTTATTTCCTAGCTGCTAATAACACTCGATTAAAAAGTGAAAGTAAAATTCCCCATTATGTATATTTGTATTCCATTAAAATACGCTCTTCTAAAATAAACAATATTTTCATATAAATATTAAAGGATATGAAAATCTCTTTTAAATATATAAACTACACTTCAGTTTACATTTTGTTTTTGTTTTATTAGTCTATTAATAAAGCTATGGAGAAGGACCATGAAGAATATAATATTGGTGTCCTTGACATTTATGGCTTTGAAATATTCCAGGTAAGGCAGTGCAATACTCGGGGTTTGAGCTGATCTGACCTGGGAGAGTTTTTTATTTAGAGGTGAAAAAGAATCCAAACCACAAAAAAACCTAAACAAATCCTGTGGCCAGAAGAACCCAACCCAGCTTCCTGGACATTGAGTTCTCACTGGTAATGTCTCACTTAATAAACGCAAACTATGGAAGAAACTTCAAAGAAACTAGGTCAGTGATCTTAAAAGATCTGAGATTACACAGAATGTCTATAAAGTCAGCAACCCATCCATCATTGACAGTGTTTCTTTGAAGCTTATTGCCAGCATAAGAACTAAGAATAACTGCATATGGAGCATGAGTCTAATTTTTAAATTGTTTCCTTTTCTATAGAAAAATGGTTTTGAACAGTTCTGCATCAACTTCGTTAATGAAAAGCTACAGCAGATTTTTATTGAACTGACGCTGAAGGCAGAACAGGTAACCAGACATTTATTATCTTTGAATTCCTAAATGAGCTATTTACTGCTTTTTCAGTTGGTGGAAAAAATGAGGTTTTATTGTCTGCTAACAATAACATTTGCCTTGCTAAGCAAGACAAATATTACCTTTCTTGTTGGCTGACCCTAAAACTGTGAATAGTTTCAGCTACAGGCATTTTTCTCTAGTACAGTGGCACAGAATTGAGTCCATCACAGTTTGCTTACTAATGCAGTCATATGACTCTGCCCAGACTTGCTGCATATTCTGACTCATGGACAGAAATGGAAAGCTGCAGCTTGGTTCCATCCCTGTGCTTTCGTTGGACATGACACACATCTAAATGGGAATGCTTTTCTTAATTCCCTCAACACATTTATTTTTGTTAATATATATGAGTGAAATACATTACTGAGACACGCAGAAGTACTTCTGAAAGTATTGCAGTTCTTTGCTCACATTCTTACTGCAAAATCTCACTTTATATGAGTGTGAGCTTCTGCATGGGAGGGCAGACAGAATGTAGTTGAGACTGAAGCACTGTATACAGCATGAGCTCAGGCCTGGCACCAGCTTTAGGACGACGTTTTCAAGAATGCTTTTGTATAAAAGTAACTGATCATTGCAGCTGAATGCACAAACGACCTGCTAAGCATCTAGCTCAATTCATATGTATGCAACTGAGTAGTGAATTGAACCCGATTTTAGTGTGATTCCCCCCCCCCCCCCCCAATCTCTTGATGGTTACAGTGATTGGGTACAGAAATAAAAGTAGAGCTCTTTCTCCAGTTCATGTGCATTTCTGAATGTATTGTTTTGGGGGTCTGATCCTTTGATATGCCCATCACAGTCTGAATTTTTAGAATAGATTAGGATATGGGTGCTTAGGTGCACTGTCAAGATAGTGTAAAAGTCACTTGCAAAGTACTTCCACACTGATGAAATAATCCTGGTCTTACCAGTAGCTACTCAGGGGCTATGAATGACAATAGAATGTGTGGAGAGAAGGATTCTGATTCATATCTTTGGCAGTAGAGAGTGGATTTAACTGTCATTAGGGTCATTTCTCCCCACCCCCCCCTTCACATTTGATGAGTCTGAGCAGGATTAGTGCTGAGTTTGTGTATAGGTAGTGCATTGTAAATCTAATGCTACATCTGCAGTGCAAAGGAATTTTTGCGTCTCTCTTTTTACTCAACAGGAAGAATATGTGCAAGAAGGAATCAGATGGACGCCAATTGATTACTTCAATAACAAAATAGTGTGTGACCTTATAGAAAACAAAGTGGTAAGTATTTAGAACAAACATAGAAAAAGCAATAAGATTTTTCTCTAAAATATTTGGGCAACTGCTTTGCTGTCAAGAACATTCATAGGAAAAAATGCAAATACTGTTGTTTGGTTACTGAGTCATCCTAAACCTATATATAAATCTTACATAAGATGGCTTACAAGAGCGCTAAGATATGTCATCAAAGATGTATGTTATCCAAGATATTGACCAATAAGAGACCCATAAGATAGCATGATTGATGTGTGACTAAAAAAGTAATGATGGAAATTAAAATTTTATTCACCTAAATTTATCATGAACTTCATTCATGATGTATTCTATTGTACATCAGATACAGCTCTGTGTGTCCCTGGGGGATGTATTTCTGTTTGGGGAAGCTACAATACCCGCTTCCTCTGAGGTACTGTTGCAAATTAAGCAGAAACAAGTGAAGAGGGAATGTGAGGAAGTGTTGTAGATGCAAGGAATTTGTCTTTGCTCCACATAAAGTCTTTATATTCTGATTTGAAGTGACAACAAATGTTGTCTTTGGAATAGAAGTGGTTGTTTTTCAGCTAGTTCTTTGTCATCATGAAAGCCAGGTAATTTTAACAGTAGTTCAAAAAACTATAGTGACTTGTGCTTAAATGCTCATCAGATTTAGCCCATCTCCTGTCTGTTTCAGGATAACTAGGAAGATAGGATTTATATCACAGCTTGTAGATAGCTCTTAAGTTTGTCACACTACACCATGTGAGTTTAAATAGGCTGGGTTTTTTTTTTTGTGGAACAAGAAAGAAGGTTGCTTTGTCAGGGAATGAAAAACTAAAGCAAATGTTGAGCATTTGGAAAGGGTGTGTGTCTTGTTTTAGTTTATTTTTAACAGCTATCATTGATTTCCTACTGTCACTATCATTTCATGAAGTGACATCTCTCCTTCAACTGCACACTTGTGCATGCGGATTAATCTCTACTATGAACTCCACTGAGGGGAGGTATTTTTCCTGCTGTTACTTTTCTCTAGTGTTTTTTGTAGAAAAGGTATTTTTCTGTTTTCAGTGGAAAAAAATTGCATTGTAATTCTTTCCTCACTTCTTTTGCCATTTTTGTTATCTTCCAATGCATTAGAATCCCCCAGGGATTATGAGCATTTTAGATGATGTGTGTGCCACAATGCATGCAGTGGGAGAAGGAGCTGACCAAACACTGCTTCAAAAACTCCAGATGCAGATTGGGACTCATGAACATTTCAATAGCTGGAACCAGGGATTTATCATTCATCATTATGCTGGAAAGGTAATGTGGAAAATCATCACTGAATTCTGCATAATGTATTTATGAAGAAAAATCAGTAATGAAGGGAAGGGGAAAGCCCTGTAGTGGGCTGTTTTGATTTTCAGTAGGTAGAGTATCTCGGGAGACAGTGTCTTCCTTTCACAATGTAGGGAGCTTAGAATATATATGCCCTAACACATGTCCATTCCTTAGAGTTGAGTCTGGGCCTTGTTGCTATCAAACCTATCAAATTTAATATTAAATGTAATAATTAAATGCCCTTAGTATTTTATGTAATTTTAATCTTAATTGTTGGTTATAGTAGCAGTAAATTTAAAGAATTCAAATAGAAAAATGATCCTTAGGGGATGATATACTAATAAAACTGGGAACCTAATGTACAGATCTGTCTTCTTTGAGTATATTTCTCAGGCTGTTCATGATTTCCTGCAGTTAGTAAAGGTAAACCCTTAATGCAAAAATTTCCATTCAATAAAATTCAGTATTAGATCGACTTTAATTCTTTAATCTAGTGTCAGATTCCATTTACTTGCTCCATAACAATCTTTCTTACTGAATTGAAATACATAGATGAAATTCCTTTTATGCTTGTGAGTTAACTAATAATATATGCAAGGAGGTAGTGATCACTGTAGTATTTTTGAGTTATACCAGACTAACCAGAAAGTTGGAACAGCTACTGATGAGGACAGAATTTAAATTTTCTTTAATTATTGGGTTCTCAACTTACCACAAACGCTCAATTTCCACCTTGGCCCAGGTATCTTATGATATGGATGGATTCTGCGAGAGAAATCGGGATGTTCTTTTCATGGACTTGATTGAACTCATGCAGAGCAGTGATTTGTACGTAAGCAAAACTTGCTTAAAGCTAGGAATAATGTGTTAGTTCAGATGGGTGCAGAGGGCCTGAATTCCCTACTTTACAACTTGTGAACTCATTTGTATAACCATGGAAATAAAACATCGCTGCAGTAGAATAGTATCACTTGCATTATGTTGACCTTCGTTTTCTGGAAACCTGAATAAGGTACTGCAGTCTAAGAATAAAATTGTCTAATGACAATTGTTTGAGCCTCAAACAAGGCCATCAGTGATCTGGCACTCTCAGGGCAGGCACTATAACATACAAAATAACTTTTTTGTTAATTAATTGAGACTTAATTTTTGAGAAATGTGTGTTTGAGTCTAGAAGTCTGGTATCATGTCTCTAGGGCTCACTAAAATAGCAGTATATCTCTGTGAGGAGTGCAGCTCATGGGAAATACTAACCTTTAACTAGATTTGATACCACTCAAGTTTAATAGAAATAGCTATTTATATTCTGCTCAACTATCAACTTTTACAGCATATTCCTTAATATTCCTGCATTGCATTGTCTTTCCATGCCAACACTGATTTATTAATTCTTTCTTAGGCCTTTTATAAAGGCTCTGTTTCCTGAAAATCTTCAAGTGGACAAGAAGGGCCGTCCTACCACTGCAGGCAGCAAAATCAAAGTACGTCTAGTTCTGTTGTGTTAGTATGTGCGTAGATGGGGGTGTGTTTGTGTATGAAGACTTAAAGACACAGCAGTCTTTGCTGGTTGTTTTACTGTCCATCCATTCGTAGAGACATCAGGAGTATCTCGATTACATTATTTCGCCTGTTAAAATCCTGTTTTGCCCAGCACCACTGTTCATTACATGTTTTGTTCAGCTGCATTGTACAGCAGTGAATTTTCCAAATGAGCAATTGATGGCAGTGATAATACTACTTGCATGTGCATAATGAATGAGCCCCTTCACTCAGCCACTTCATGTCCTACAATTAACTATAGATAACTGGTCTCTTTATAGTGCAGAAATGCAGCAGGACCTAATCCAGCGCCCACTGAAGTCAACAGAAGTCTTGCTACTGACCATAATGTGCCTTGAATAAGGCAGCAAGTGTTACAAGGCAAGCATCTTTTTTGAGACCGGCTGTAAAATATATGCTTAGATTACACGCTTGCAGACTTTGGAAAATGATATTTCATCAACCTCTTCCTGTATATTTCACCCTGATGGTCAAGTTCACCTGAGGCATGCCTTGTCACTCCATATTTTTATAAAATAGTTTAAATATATTCACTTAGCTGGAGATAATGGTACCTTGCAGTTAGGGGTGAATTTCTCACGAGGTGCATGTTATCTCAAGACACTTCAGTTGTTCTGGAGAAAGACCAAAGGCAACTGAATCGTCAGCAGATGGCTGATAATTTTTAGAATTCTCTCACAGGATTTACACTGTTCAGCTCAAATCCTGTTGTTTTTCTTCAACTTTACAGAAACAAGCAAATGACCTTGTTGGCACCCTGATGAAGTGTACACCCCATTACATCCGCTGCATCAAACCAAATGAAACAAAGAAGTCTCGAGACTGGGAGGAGAGCAGGTATGGATAAACAGAGTATACAATGAGGAACAGTGCTAATAGTCAAAAATAGCCTCCAAAATTCATAATTTGTAGTCATAGAACCTACAGATAAACAGAAGTAGATACTCTAAAGCCTTCAGAAATTAAATTTGGCATGACCTCTCCTGAACTTTGAAGATAAATTGTGGTCACTTGGTCTGAATCAGCTGTTAGTATGTGCAGTTCTGAGCTTTTCTCCTGTCAGTTCTGAATAATCATCATGGAAAACTCAAGTTTTCCATGTACAGTTTGCACACCAAATTCATTATATATCCATTCTAACTTCTGCTTTATGCTTTGAGAACAGCTTCTGTTAGGTAGCTAAAGAGCCAGCAGGATGTCTGTATCTGCTTTTATGTATCAAACTTACCAAACCGCCTCTATAGCCAGCAATGTGGAAGGCTCTTTTTTCACTTCTAGACTTTTAAGTTTCATTAGCCAAGTCTTTAAAGAGAAGTCATTAGAATATCGTATCAGGTGGTTACATAGACATTAAATAGATGTGTAAATTGTCATTTTGGTTTATCACATCTGTTTTAAGGCATCTCCATATGATGCTTTATAGCATTTTTCTATTTGAAAAAAGGTGATCAGTACAGTCTGTATACTATGCCAGGTCCTAATATAGGTAACTTCTATATTACTATATACTTTTTGTATTGGCAAAAGTGCTGATAAAGCACGTGGTTATTTTTATCACAGTGAAACAATTTGCAAAGTCTGATGAAAAGCATTCTTGACCAAATCAACACCACACCGGAATTCATTTCCTGCAGGCTAGCACAATTACATGCAGATGTAGAGCACTTACAGAAGCCACAATTGGAACTGCACTTGAAAGTGTCCTTTAGATTTTGGCAGTAAATGTAGACCCTCTTTCTCTCCTCCTGCCTCTCCACCCCTTAAAATTCTACTATGCAGCACTTGGTTTTCCACTGACACTGGGGACCAGAGGAGGAAAGGAAGTTATCCTGGAAAAAAGTGTGTCAAAAACTTTTAACTGGAAGTTGAGGGGCTTTTGAAATCAATCATTTACATATTGGAAAAGAGGCTTATTATTCTGAAAGGTGTTGCTAGGAAACCAGTGAAACAAGCAAACAATAACCTAGTCCAGAGAAAAGGCCAGCTTTCAGGAGATCCCTTTTGGAGCAAAACTGGGCAAGATTTCTTCTTGTATTCCCATAATGAGGGTGATATTAGTTATCAGTAGCTGCTGCTTTTGCCAAGTGAAATACAAAGGATTATATGCTGTCAAACTCAGACACAAATGGAAGTTGTTCTTATAATGGTAACCCTTTACCGCTGTTTCAAAATCCTAACATTCTCCCCCACTTCAAACTATGATTTCCGCTATACTGTACTAGGACCTCATATAGGATACATTTGTTATTAGTGACTTATCTGAGGAAAAGAATTTAGATGCGTATGGCAACACAAGCTTAATTTTGTTGTGTTGTGATTTTACTGTGAGAAAGTTCTGTGCTCAGGAAAACACAAAATATGATGTTTTGCTGAATGTTGGTTTAGGGATTTTTTGTTTTGTTCTGTGATCACATAATGCTGTACCATAATGTGATGGGAATAGTATATCTGACCTGCTTATTAGTAACATGTTACTAGACTGTGAAACTATTACTGGAAAAGGGAAAAAGCCCTACACAAAGGCTGACTTCCTTCATGCTTGCAGAAGCCATGCCACTTTGTACCACTGAAACATAGACCTTGTACAATATCTAAACTTTGCATAATACCTGAAGTATTCCAAAAATTGGGGTGTTCTTGAAATGTGTTTTTGTTCAGGTCCTGGCACAGCCATTTGGACTTGTATTCAAAACTGCTGCATTAGCTGAATTCCCAGACCCTGACCTGCTTGAGGTTGATGCCTGGAGGGAGATTTTCATTGTGTCTTTTCTCAGAAAGAAAAGTTAAAAAACCAGAAAAGTGTCTCAAATTCTCTGTTGCTGGACACTAATACTGGCAGGAGAGTAAGAAAATGGGAGTAATACTGTTTCTCCAGTGCATTATTCCAGATGTGAACAGGAGCGAAGGCTATAAACAGGAAAATGTATTTTTGTCCACCAACTTTCTACTCTGCCAGAATTCTTGGAGCAGGTACAAAAGACTTCATTCCTTGAACACAGCACGATTAAAACATGGAGTATTCTTTATTATAAGCTAAAAGAGCAGTATCACTTATGATTTAGTGAAATTCCTCTCAAAGCGTTTTTTAAAAAGTATTAACTGAATGGCTTCTGTCATTTGTAGCATGGGATTTCAAAAGATCTTTCCTTTATACTATGAATCATGTGAAGAGAATGTCTCAACCAAAAAAATATATCAGTGGGTAATGCACTTTATATTGGAATTTAGTATCTTGAAATAGCATTGAATCAACAGTTTGTCAGATGTCCCTGCCCATTCCAAGCAGGGTGGAACTAGATGATCTTTAAGGTTCCTTTCAATCTATAATTTGAAAAATCTTTCTAAAATCGGAGAAAAAGCAAGCAGAAAAATCACACAGCTTTTTACAGGCTGACTTGTTCTGATTATATGTAAAGAAGTGCTCTTTAACATACTGTGTGTTAAACTTGCAGGACTAAAATCTTTACAACTCTTACATTTCTGACTGAAAGCTAAAGCTTCTGTAAGTTGCCCTGTAAAAGGAACAGCAACAGAAGCCCCTGAACACCACATTTCTGCATTAAAAACGCACACTGCCTCTTCTAGCCACATGACTTAGATGAGGAAATTAAAGAAATGCAAACAGCAACAGTCATACATTAAGGAAGCTAACGGAAATTCTTCACCTTTCCAAGCATTAAATTGCTATTTGTAACTAGCAGGTTATGTAAGAAGGAACATAAAATAATGTACTGCAGCTCTAGAAAGAGGAATAGGTACCAAAAGGCAATTTTTTTGCTGTTTTTTTTGCTTCGAGATTCATACTGACATACTTGTTCCCCATTTAGAACCAAAATGAATCTGTCTTGCATAAGGGAACTGTAATGGCCTTGGGATAATGATGTTTTAGTTCACATGTGCCGCTGTCTCTCCATAGGCGTTAACATTTTCTATGGGACAGGTACCAGCTCTGGTTTTGACTGTAATTTCAGTATGCCATGATCAAGCTTACCAGACATGCTTCGGCCAGTCCTGTGCCTCTCCTCAAATCCTTCCTTTGCAGCATGTTAAAATTAGGGGGAATGCTAGCTTTTCATGACTGTATTGGCCTCGCTGTCTTCTCTCCCATTCTTCGTGTCATGAAAGTTTGGCATCTGTTTTGCTGTTTTTGGGCTTCCTAAACAAAGATACAGGGTCTTGTTTAGAAAGGAGACATTGTTTATTCTGTGCAGGGTGCTCGATGGAAGTCCCCACAAATCAAGCACAGGGATGAGTATAACTTTAAGCTGTTTATGCATATAGACAAACAAATTGGTGTCCATTAGTTGGGAGTTACATAATTTACTCATTAATTAGTATTCCACCATGTATTGGTTTAAAAGTGCCTCTGGCCTCTCATGCTAATCAGGCACCATTCTCAGTCTCTCTTCTCTCCAGTCACTGGTTATGCTGCCCGCTGCCAAGATTACCTTTTAGCTAACCACTGCTGATTTTCTTCTGGGTAGTGATCCAAGGGTTGGGGCCTGATGTTCCTTGTTGCTACTTCTGACTCATTGCCCAGAGAAGGAGGGTGGATGCTCTTTGTTTAGGGAAGTCTGTGTGTTATCACAGTCATCAAGATTAGCACTGCTGTCAGTTCTGAACTACTGAGTGGATTACCATTGTTTGGCAAAGTGCTGCAAGTATCATCTGGGCTTTCTCCAACCATCAGATTTGATCCTTTCTCCAGAACTACCAAAAAAGAACTACTGTTGATGTTTGAACTATGTAAAACATGGGTGAAGCCTATAATAAAAGAACATAAAACAATTTCTCATGCCCTTGGATACCAGCTATGTAATTGTATAGGTAATAGTTACTTCGCCTTTTATGGGTAATAATAATTAGTATTATAAATAATAATTAGTTAAGAAATTTATACATAAATTAGGAGATGGGAAGTTAAGCTAGGAAAAAATACTAAGGTAAACTTGCTACATTTACTTCAGTAATATAGTCTACCTGCCTTGAATACTTTCCGTATGGTCCACTGTGCATGGTAATGTGCAAAACCAGATTCACATACCTGTGCATGCATTTTAGAAGTCAGTAAGTGTTTAAACATGCTACAGACTTTTAGGAATACCTTAATCCACAAATATGGTGAAGAAAATGGATTGTTACATCTTGCACTGTTTTTGTCCACAGGGTAAAACATCAAGTGGAATACTTAGGTCTGAAAGAAAATATTCGAGTAAGAAGAGCTGGCTATGCCTACAGGCGTGTGTTCAAGAAGTTTTTGCAGAGGTAAGGTAATACTCATTTAGAAGTATTACAGCATATAATATATATATATATAATATAATATATATATATATATAATATATATCATGAGGAGGACAGTTTAAATCCCCTTTCTTCATGATCTTCAAGCCCAGACATATTTACATGAATGTGCTTCAGGTTTCATTGTTTCACGCATACTGTTGCTGAGACAGAATAACTTGTGCTAAATGTAGCCTCCACAGTTGAACACTGATTATGAGGGCTGTACAGGTCTAGAATCCACCCAAGAGGTCTGTACAAAGGAAAGCTATATGGTACTTTTGAATGGTAAATAGATTTATGTACTTCGCTTCGTACACAGAGGTCCATGTGCAACTAAAGCCATTCTTTATCTAATTCATCCATCTGTTTCAAATTATCTTGTTAAATTTAACATTTTTGTGAATAAAACTCTTCCTGCAACCTTTCCATTCACAGTTCCCTAGCATCCAGAACAAGCACTGTTCTGACACCCTGAGTCAGTGTGAGTAAAAGTGGGCTGAGGCATGGGATGGACAGGAAATGCATGCTTGTACACTTGTTTTCATTGGGCGTTCTTTGGCAGCTCCATAGAAGTGGAGGTTTCTGGGCTGAATAGACTTTTATGTACAAAATTTACATTTGCATGCAAAAAGCCCCAGCCACTGAAAAGGCCTATGTGTTTCAAAGCATAACCAGTCTGAAAGCCGAACTCCATACTCCCATATTTAGACAATAAGACCCAACTGCTCACTGTGAATTTACCAGAGATGATTTTTGGGGGCAGTCATGAGTCGAAGTTTTTCAGAAGCATTTTAATAACACATATAATAGTGGTGCTGAAAGAGCAAATTGCACAAGCTTGAAAAAAACTAGACATGAATAGTGACATGACCAGTTTAACGGAAAGCATGCACAAGTACATTGGATTAAAAATGCTATTTCTGAGCAGCAGTGAACAAGGACAGAATTGTCACATTACAAAATTGTGAAATGCCTAACTGGTGTATGCTCTAGAACATTTTTTTCCTCCTGCACTCTAGTCTTGTTACACCAGTAAGTGTATGAAGTTAGTGTTTACAAAAAATGAGACTTTCAGATCTATTCTTATGTATTCAACAGATTTCCTATATTAAAAGGTCTTAAGTCATCTTTTTCCCCGTGCCCTCCTTCATGGGCCAGAAGATGTAGGAATAAATTTGTAACATGCTGAAAGGCAATGTCAGATTCTGTTGTGTAGAAGGTAGCAGTTTCAAATGCCTTAACAACATCAGCTTCTTTAAATTCAGACTTGCTTAGAACCACCTATACAACTAAGCTATTGACAGTACATGGTGAACCTGCAAAAAAAGCTGTTAAGTAAGCTGGGAGTTACTTTAACTTACAACTCCTTACTGGGCTGCATCTATTTATCCCGTAATACTTGATAAATTACATAAATGTGTAAACACACATTGTAAACATAGATCTGTAATACACTTCTATATTTGAGGTGCTATAAGAGCTACTTTGTTACACCACCATGCATAGTACCTGAACATTTCTTAACTAAAACCAGATTTGAACACAATAACATTGGTAGACCCTTTTTAATCCTACTGAATTATTCATAAGTTAGCTTTCTCTTCTCATATAGTTGTTATTCAGAGGTGTTTGGGTTTTGTGATACATTCCTTTTAAATTGTTTGGTATTTTTTATTGCATGGTATTTGTTTAAACTGCATGATACTTTATGCTTTCTGGTTAGATAACATTTTAGATATGACAAGAATGAGTAATGGACATTCCCTTAATGAATTTTCTAACAATTCCTTTTGTGATTTTTTTTTTGAGTATATTATATCAGGAGCTGCCTACATGTTCCTAAGAAACAAGAACTTGGAAATACAATAAACTGAACTCCATACTTTATAACTTTTTTCATTAGTTGAATAGTTTTACTAATAAGCATGATTTGATTTATATAACACAAGTATGCTTAAGACATTAAAAAATATGTCAAAGAACATAAAAGACACGGGGGAGAAATTTGTTACAACATATGTAGCTGTTCTCCAGTCTCATTGTCAAAGGGATCTAAATAGCTGCTGCTAAAGAAGTTAATTATCTGTAGACAACTGAAGCAGCTACAGCCCATCAGTGCTCCTTGGCAGGCAGTGGAACAAAGGCAGCTTTGCAGTTCCAGCCTGGCAGTTCCAAAAGCCCAAGTTCAGGCTGAAAAAGTGGAGAATTCAAAAGGGGCTGCAACCTGGCTGCCACCTCAGTTTCAAGGCTGAAAGAAAATGCCATGAGACAGAAGACTGACTATCAAAGACATTATCATAGCACTTCCCTGCCTGTTCCTCATACCCTTTGGGTGGTTGGTTCCCAGTGTTCCCTCTAGGTAGCACCAACATCACTGTATCTTTCCTCTTGCACCAGAGGCCAAGCCAGAGGCTTTCAGGGATGAAGCCAGGAGTGTCTCCTTGCTAAATACAGACCAGCTGTTGAACAAGTGGATAGGAGCATGAACTGGAAACTTGCTTAGAAAGAAAAAATGACTTTGTAAGAATAAGACTAGAGAAGGCTTGAGTGGGAAATATGTGACACGCTTGGGAATGAATCTAGAATAGCAGTGATGTAGGTACTTAAATCTGGATCATAATAAGTCATTGCTAATATATACCCTTGACATGGACTTAAGGAGGTCGCAGCAGAACTCTGTAATCAACTGTTACAGTCACTGAATAGTAACTTGGCATCTGGAAATGGGAGACTTCTGGGCACTGTTGTCTTCTCATTGCACTTGTTTGGTCTTGCTGAACAAGTAACATCTTAATACTGTGCATCTTCCCACACTTCAGGCTTCTGTAAGTCCTGGCAAAATTGTCAGCCCTATGCCCAGGGCAATACTGATAAAGTCGGTGGTATTCTGCAGCTGTTTGATATCAGGTTTTAATCTCTTTTCCTTGGTGGTTAAGGTATGCCATTCTGACCAAGGCAACTTGGCCTTCCTGGAAAGGAGATGAGAAACAAGGAGTTCTTCACCTGCTTCAGTCGGTCAACATGGATCCTGACCAATACCAGCTTGGGAAATCCAAAGTCTTCATCAAAGCTCCAGAGTCTGTAAGTGTGGCAGAACCTGAATCTTTAAAATATCAAACTCTTTTGCTGAAATAAAAGGCCTGCACACTCCAAAGCTGACATGATATCTGCTAAGGTGGGAGAAGCTTAACAATGTAAGTAGGGCCGAGTCAGTCTGTCATGCCTCAAGGTTGTACAGGGATTCTAGGCACTTCCATAACTGGTGCACTTCATAAGGACCCTGCGTGGTTTTTAAATGAATGCGAAGAGTTTTAAATGCATCAAGAGGGGGAGATGGGATATGAAGATGCTTTGGTGTCAGGTTGCACATGATAACTTTCTGTCAGAGAATCTGTCATATGAAGGAATATCACAGCATGGAAGAATACCCATGACTGTCAGCTCAAGAAAATAGATCCTCTTCTCAGTACAAGAAGCTACTAATGAAAATAGAATAGCCCCCGGTTAAGTAAGGATGTGTTATGCATCATTGCATCAGTGCTCCAGGATGACAGCAATTCAGAATCCTATTCAAAGAACTTTAGAGGCATCATAAGGCTGTTTTTATCATGTGACTGCTAACTTGCACAAAATCTGCTCAAGAAAAGTTTTCTTAACATCACTGTTCAGAAAAGTTGTCAAGGAGAAACTGTGCTCTGCTCGCCATCATGCATTCCTTATTATCAGAAGCAGTCAAGCTTAGCTTATATAGCATACCTTGCATTTGGTTTCTTGGTGCTTTACCTGAAGTTACATATCAAAATAAAACCAGAACGCTTCTACTGCCATAATCACATGGTAATATATCTGTTAAGGGAAAATGATAAAGCTTCTCCAAGATGTATCAGAAATTGTGTAATTTCTACCATGAATAGGGTAAGATAGTATCATCTCTGTTTAGGAATAATGGGACTTTACCTAGAAAGGTAAAATATGAAGACAAAAGGCTGACTGAGAGACAGGTTTACATGGTAAAGCATGCAGTGTTCAAGAGGTAGGTTATTAGAATACCTAGGTGCATGTTGGTAGAGCAGGAAATTCTAGTATAGGATTAATCCTACTCAGTCGTTGCAAGCAACACCTTAACTAGCTTATTATGAGGATATGGGCTTCATCTGCTTTCCTCTGTAGCCCACACCATGATTAATTTCCCAAGATTATTGTGGCATTCTCTCTAGCAAAGTCAGCATGGTAACCTTGGGCATTAGTGCATGTCTGTGTATCTCTTCTTGTGGCACTACAGTTGTGACTTCTAGTCCTTTACTGATGACCTCAAGTTTATTATAGTGTGGTGACAGGTACACACTGTGGTCAAGTATCTGTTTGAATTAATACAGATAACTTAGATGCTTGTAATTGTAAGGAACCAGTATTAGTAATTTAAGCAATATCTTCCACTCTGGTTTTCAATATTTTACACTGTAGCAAACCAGATATTCTTGTTTTCACTGTGAAATTATTTTGCATCCTTGCTGTTCATTGCGTGTAATTACAAACAAAACTACAATCTCAGTTTAGGAGAAAAACAATTCAGAAGAGAAACTAAAAAATAAAAATCACTGTCATGACTGTTTTCTCAATGTTTTGCTACTTTATGTTGTTGATTTGGTTTGGTTTTTTTTTTTTTTCCAAAGAAAGAAATTAACTTATTTGCTGGTGTCTTGTCTTCTGTTGAATAGCCAGGTGGCAAGTGCTGACTTACGATTGATGGATCTAGTTCCTCTTCTCTCTGAAATAACCAGAACATTCATCTTCTGTCCCCCAATATCATATGCTACTAGGTTGTTTCCAAGAGAAAGAAATTATTTTCTAGGGGATGCACATTCCCATTCTAATGCATTTTTGTAATACTAAGTCCTGGTTGCATGTGTATGCCATTTAATGGTGTATCTGTGAGTTCTACTGAAGGGCTGTACTGCAGGTTGAGACAACACGAGCTTGACTGGAAATAATAAACTTTCTTGGGTTGCATTGTTGTTTTAATTAAAATGTTTTAATTTACTGTGTTTTCTTTAAAAATTATTTTTTGAAAAGCCATGAAATCCATTTTTAAGCAAGTACTAAAAATAGTTTGGGCCTTTTTCATTTTAAGTTGAGTAAGTTTCTATGAGCTGAATTATTCTACAGCTTTATTTATATGTTCTTCTATCAAAGACAGTCATCTCTCATATTGTTGAAGTATTGGCTTAGGGTTATGTTCCTTTGGAGAAAAATCATCATTTAGATGATAAATGACAATTTTTGTACCACCAGAGAGCATCTGGTGCTGTTTCACCTGTTTTGGTTAATCAGATGAAGATGACTTGTTTTGCTTGGAAGTGTGAGGGGAGGATTTATATATAATACCTTTTAGGAAAGGGTTCACACAGTATTTTTATAACTTAAGAACCACATTTGAAGTGTTTTCATTGAACTTCCTTAATCATTACCTTCAGCTGCAGGTGATAAGACTATTTTGCCTAGAAATTTTGTAGTTAGTAGTATTGTTAGAGAAATAAATGGTGAGTGCTCACAAGAGATTACATGGATATTGTTACTGTAACCTGAATTGCACAAGGGCTTGATCATGCCATTGCTGAAGCTGAGGAGGCTTTTGTATCAGGAGCACTCAGGCCTGTGCTGAAACCCCATCTAGAGCTTGTGTTTGGGAAGAGATTTTTTTTTTTTAGTAAACCTGCTGTAGATGGAGAGCTGCCAACTGTGAAATAAGGTTTTATGGGTGGCAGAAAGGAGGCTTCATTGTTTACATTTCCATTAAATGCCTGAATAAATAAGTGTACCAAGAGCAAGTGTGGTTCTGCAGGAAATGGTTTGCACTAGATCAAGTTTCTTCTTTAAGATCAATATGAACAGCAGTATTTTTCTAGATTTGCATGGTTTAGGGCAGCAAATTAAGAAAAGGGACCCTAAAAGCGAGGTTTGCTTCCTTGGTATACCTGGTTTTACTAATTTTATCTCTTGAAAGCCAGAAATAATTAGCAACAGGCATTTCAGGGGTGTGATTTAGTACTGTAATTATTAGCCAAATGCTTGTGCTGATGAGACAAGAAAACATTTAACTAGAAGTGAGTAAAAGGCTATAGAAGTTGTCCTAATGCATTCAATTTACATGTATTTTAGTTGACCTGGGAAATTCTCAAAACAGGGGATGCACCTTCCATTTCTGTTTTGATAAATCACCATTTTCTCTTGAATTCTGACAACAATTTACACCTAAAAATCTTGTTCTGTCATAGTGAATTTTAAGATCACAGTTGTAAATCATGAAGCCAGCCAGCAGATTTCGTTGTTGGAAAAGAATGAAGCCAATGGACATGAAAGTAGGAAATTCAGACAGGGAATAAAGTTGCATGTGAGCACAATGTGTTGTGTTACAGATCGCACAGATTCCCATGGACATGGTAATATTCTTACAAGAGAAATAAGGATTTCAGAGAATGAGAAGATGGAGGCTGGATGGAGGCCCAGAGGAGAACCTTGACTCGTATCAGTAGAATATTTCAGGGCTTCCTCTTCTTTTGTCATTAGATATCAAGATTAATGGATAGACTGACAAAAGTCATAACCACTCAAGCATCAGATTTTGTCCAGAAAAGGTTACCTTAACATTCTGATTTCAGAACCCATAGTTGTGGTAGAGGCATGAGCTTGGATCTAGAGTGAAATGCACTGGAAGGTTGCTGAAAGTAAAATACAGCTTTTTCTTGACCTTTTTATATGAAATGTTTGACCCACCCTACTGTCTCCTTGTACAGCTGTTTTTGTTAGAAGAGATGAGAGAGAGGAAGTATGATGGGTATGCCAGAGCCATCCAGAAGGCATGGAGGAAGTATGTGGCCAGGAAAAAATATGTACAGATGAGAGAAGAAGGTGAGTCATAACTTCTGATGACAGATACTTCACACGATTCTAGGAGAGAGTGCCATGAGAGATTAAAGAAATATCTCCCCCTCTATAGAGCAAACCATGACATTGCAGATGACTGTCTAGGAATGACTGGAAAGTGTTGGACCTCTAAGATACCACTAAAGAGGCTGGCTGCTCTGCGTGCATGAGTTTCTTGGTCTCTACCTGGTGTTTTGCTCTCCAGACAAAGCCAGACTGAGTAGGACATTGATCAGAGATGTTCCTGGGGAAGTGAAAAAGGAAAAGCTTCCCACAGTTATACAGGACATAGATGGTCTGTAGGTGATACAGATTATTGTATCATTATATTGTATGTATCATATGTACATATGATTGTACATATCAGATTATGTAGATTATTCCGAGGACTGTAATGCTTAATTGCATACGTGACCTGGATTATGTGAATGAACAACATTCAGGGTTTGGGAGAACTAGTTTTAATTTCCAGCAGTGAGAAATTCTTTAGTTCCTGAAGTGCTCCTGATTCATCAGAACTGCTGAGCTTGCTAATGGTGTATTTCATTAGGAATGGATTTAATAATCGCATGGATCATAATATAGAAGATTGGTAATAGTGCTTCGCTGTTTTTTTCCATATTATAAGCAATTTGGTTGTGACTTCTTCCCAAAAAGTTCTGCTTGAAACAGTTTGCTCTTTGAGATCATGAGTTTAGAAAATTCAGTAAATACTATTAATCAATGTTTATTTTTGGTATTTAAGCATCGGATCTACTGCTGAACAAGAAAGAGAGAAGACGGAACAGCATCAACAGAAATTTTGTGGGAGATTACATAGGCATGGAGGACCATCCAGAGCTACGCCAGTTTGTAGGCAAACGAGAGAAGATTGATTTTGCAGACACTGTAACAAAATATGACAGACGGTTTAAGGTAGGTTTAAGAGCAGCATCCACTAATGATTAGTTCGTTAGGGAGCTGCAGATAGCTCTACCATTCTTAATGGAATCTCCATCACCTTAGTGTCATACCATCTAGGATTCCAGCTTGAAAAAACGGAATCCAGTGGAATACATGGAAGCAGTTACACCCTTGTGATTGGAACATTGCCATTGTTAAACCTGTTGTCCCAGGATGAAGGCTTTATGGGACTTGCTGGACAGAAAGCTACATTAGTTAGGAAATGGGGAGCAAAGCTACTGTCCTGTGCAATCTGACTCTGAGGTTGTGTCATTAATCCCATCAGTATTTTATTTTTTTTTTTCACTTGAACCAAATACTAACAGTACTGCCCAAATCACAGTGCATTGTGTCTCTTTGAACAGCATTGCATTAGTGCATCAATCTCCCCATGCTATGTATTTTCAAACAATTTTGTGTTTCAGAGTGTGAAGCGAGATCTTGTCCTCACTCCAAAATGCATATACCTGATTGGGCGTGAAAAGATAAAGCAGGGTCCAGAGAAAGGCCAAGTGAAGGAAGTCTTAAAGCGAAGGATGGAGGTGGAGAGAATTCTTTCTGTTTCTCTAAGGTCAGTACCTTGAAAATGTCTTTCCTTTGACACAGAAATTTGTGTAGGATGGGGGAAATAAGTTGGGTGATGAAGTGTGGATTTCTTAAGCTGTATTAGTTGAATATTGTAAACAAAGAAAGCTGAAGCTTGATTTTTTTATTTATTCTTTTTTCCCTAGTCCCAGCCCTAGTAAGTGTGCTATAGCAATAGATGTTTATAGCCAGCCACACAAACATTTTCTGACTAGTTGTTAAAATGTTTCACTTACACTGGGTCTCACCAATCCGGTGCATCCCCAAAACTTATTTTGTGATGCATATGTTCACAGTGTACAAGCACATTCTATTAAGTTATGGCTCAAGCTTATATCCCAGAAATAATTCTTACTTACAGAGGTTCATCTTGTACATGTCCACTGCTTCCTAAAGGGGTGTTATCTGACTGGTGAGCTACTGAACTAATTTTTTCTAGTTGGATTTCACATCACTTCTGTTGACTGAATGGTGTCCACACAGAGCAGAGAAACTCAGTTAGGTGAGCAAAACCAGAAAGAAACTGCCCATAAAACCAGTGTATTCTTGCTTATATCATTTTATCCTTTTGAAGATGAGTGACCACAGCCTCTGAATACCTCTGCATTTGTTATTGCAGTTTATCAGAGCTAGTAGCTGAGTGTCACTTAATACAAAATTATATAGATCCATGGCAAGAAGTGTGCTTTAAATATTGCAATAAATAACTATAAGTCCATAGTTGAGTATATCGATAGCTACTGCGGAGGTTTTTTTTAGTATATGCTTATAAAATGTTCCCATTAGCATAGCCGGAAATCTTGTCACTGACATTATCCAGAACTTCAAAACAGCAGTTTTCATTTTTGCAAAAGGTTTCACAGCCATTTCAAGATAAGGGGAACATCTGTAAGATGCGTCTGCTCACTGTACCGTTTTCAAGACCTGTTGTTCATTTATCATACATCTTTATAAGGAAAGTTGCAACAAAACTGTAGTGGGTCTTGGTTAAAGATGGGAGCAGAACCTGTCTTTGTAGTGCTCAAAGTCTGGACCGTGTGCTATGCAAACCTAGAACAGATTGCAGCCAGACGCTCGAGTTGGGCCTGCAGCATTCCAAAGGCATAGTCACATTGAGTCCGCTAAAAGAACGGCTGCCTGCCAAGTTAGTGAAAGCTGTTACACTCCTCTCACATGTCAATAGCAGTTCCACAGAACCTTCTGAAGCAAAAGCAAATATATTCTGTTGAGAGGAAATACGTATGTTATGTCCAATAATGTTTTGAACCTAGTTTGATTTTATTTTGTTTTAAAAAACATCTGGTTTTGTATATGCTAAAAGCAAGCTGTCAAACTGTCCGGGATTTTTCCAAATCCAAACCCTCAAAAACCTACGGAGGCAATCGGGCTTTTCTCTATTACTGTGTTAGTATGGTCTGAGTTCAAAATGAGTCTAATCAAGGGATCTCTTAACTCTGCATTTAAGTGGTGTAGTAGTAATACAATAGTGTGGCTGCAGAGGCTGTAAATATTACTACTTCTCTCGAGCCTGAGATAATCTTGTCTCAGTGACAAGAGTTAGCACTTGTAATATTTAACACTCTACAATTAGTAAAAACTAGAGTGAAACCTTTATTTAGTACATGTATTGCCTACAATGTACTTGGATAGGGGAGGGGGCAGACCCAAACCAATCAACTAATTTTTCATGGAATATTAAGTTTTAGCTAAATCAATACAAAATGAGATATATTCTACATGGGAGAGAGAGGATAACTGGATTCTTGCATTGCTATCTATTTGAACAGTATATGTATGTCAAGAAACCATGCATGAATTATTGACATAAGCTTGTATCAATACACTTAGGTGCAAAGGCAGAATAATTGGCACTACTGGCATGCACTAGCAGTAATTAACACTTCCTAACAATTTAAATTATTAAAGAGGTTCGATTCAAAGTGCAGATGCCCAACTTGGAATTAATTTCAAGAGCTGAGAATGACAGTCCATACTCATGGAAATGTTCTTGCATTTTTAGTTAACAATAAGTAACTGAACTTTATAATTCACCTGATAAGGAGTGACACAGGACATCCTAACAGTACTGTGAAATCAGTCTTGACAGATCAGAAAAAGAAAGGACCACTGACTGGAGAATATTTGCTGCAGGTCTTGGACTTTTCTTACAAATCTCATTCAAAGCCTTGCTGAGTCTCTAGTTTGCTTTAGGGTAGGAAAGGAGGTCATGCTTTTACTCCTCATAGTTTTCTTATTGCTCTTTTGAATACCAATTAGGTATGTTTGTAGTTTCATACACACTTTTCCAAACTATGGGGAAGATTTCAGGACTTGATATGATAAAGCACACAAGTGGTAGGTAGAGTCATCCTTTACGTAATGTCTCAAGTCTCTTACATGACAGTCAAGAGCAACTCTAGCTTTTGACACACTAGGAAGATATTTTTAATTCTGCATAAAAAGGTACTCACAGTCAGTAGCCTTCAGTAACCAGATGAGAAGTTGGAGTCAGAAAGTAAGAGCTGCTTCCCACTTCCAGATTTATAGAGTCAGCAATCAGGCAAACCACCTGGGAGAGCAAAAAGGAGGAGCATGCTTGAAGTGGAAATCTGTTGGCTGCTGGGTAAATAGGAGCAGAAAACAGTAATGAAGGCAGACCTAATGACATAGGGGTTGGGTTTGGGTTTAGGATTTTTTTCATGAGCTGAATGTTGAGTCCTTTAATTAATTTACTTGGAGTTACTCTGAAACATTGAAGCAATACATACATATATAGTTTTAGGTGAGATACTGGCACCCTCTTTGTGTGATGGTGTTGTTCTGCAAACTATAGTAAGAAGCCAGCTTTTAGAGACAGGTATGTAACTTGGACTTGACCTTCACGTGGCTGCCACGGCGTTAACTCATAATGAATGTCAGTTCTAAATCTTACAGAATTGGAAAGGTCCATTTCTCCAGAAAGAGATGCAAATTGAGAGTGCCTTTTTCACTTAGTAGGTGATATTTGTTGAAATAAAATATTATTATAAAATAGTTTTTTCTGGTATTAGTAATAGCAGCAAAAGATTGACCAACAATGTTGACAAAAGAGCAGAGAAGCTTTGGCTTCAGACTCCCTGCTGCAGAATAAACAACTATGAAATGGAGCCACCCATGTTCTGCTGGGAATATTTAGCAGTGTTTAACTTAATACTCCTTTCTTCAATGATTATACTCCATTTTGTGAAATACCATGCTGGTTATTGATAATTGTCTTGTGATAAGGTTAAGCAATTCTTAGGTCTCCACATCTGTCAAAAGTCTTGTGTGTCTGTGAGTAGAGAGAGCACATTTTCTTACACTAGATAGCTCTCAGGTGGCTGCATGGGAATATGGATGAGACATTAAGAGGTAATGGAGGCAGAAAATGAATCTACTAAGAAAGGGGATGGATTCTAGCATGAAGAAAGGAACACAAAAATGCATGGATGTTAACTAGCTTCAAAATACAGTTGATTTACTGCGGGATTGGCAAATTGAACCAGAGCATCCTGTGGTTGCTTATATGCTGCTCAAGTCAGGAAGTATGGGGGGAACTCATGGCCTCCATTTTCAGGTCTTACAGTTTTCTTTGGAAAGCTTTGTTTATCCTTCTTTGTAGAAAGGATGTAGAAAGACAGACTCCAGTGTAGTTACAGCTAGGAAGTATGCCAACATGCTGTTAAAAGGAAGAATGATATGCATACAAAAACCTGAGAAGCATGCTGTAGCAATAGTAATCCTGGCTAGGACACAGCATAACTCTTTTTAGTGTGGGAACTCTGGGAGGTCAGAAACCAGCCTTGCCAAATTACTGATGTGGATATAGTTCTGTGGTTTGTAGCATCTTCAGCAGGTGTAAGTAGTGGTTGATCCAAAGGTGGCGGTGGAACCCAGTGTGTGGTTTGTACACTGTGTTAAACCAGTGCAAACTAAAGCCAACAAAAAGTTGGAAGCTTTCATTCCAAATGTGCTTGCTTTGAGTTTCAGTCTTACTTCAGTAATCTTCAAGTTTCTAGTTCACCTCTAATCACAAGTTTTGCCATTATTGAAGAGATGAACTTTAATTGTAATCTTAATGGCACATGTTCTTTTGCTAACAGTTATTACTATAAAATGATTGAGTAATATTCTTGTCTCTCAGAAAGCTCCTGAAAAAAACCCCAAACTTGGTCTCAGAAAGAGAGACTGCAATTAATGCTGCTTGGACTTTCATATGTTTTTAAAAGTTAACGGGTACTCTGCAAATATCATTATAATGCTAGCTGTATTTGCTGATGAAATTTTAATCTGAATATTACATGCTCTGATTTCTTTTCAGCACAATGCAGGATGACATTTTCATTCTCCATGAACAGGAATATGATAGTTTGCTTGAATCAGTCTTCAAAACTGAGTTTTTAAGCCTCTTATCAAAACGATACGAAGAAAAAACACAAAGAAATCTACCTCTGAAATTTAGCAATACGTGAGTTATGCTTTTTCAATGGGCTTTTAATAATAAATAATCTTTGTTGTGTCTGCCAATATAAGTAAGTGCTAGTTGTTGGGCTCCTGACACTGTGCTTTAAGATAATAAGAGGCAGCACAGTGTAAAAATCTGTATGTGCAAAGAGACCAGATTCTGCTTAGCTCATCCAAGTAATAGGTTAGGATTGTACCTGGGCCATCTCCCACTTTTCACTATTTTTGTGCATAGAAGAGTTGCTTGTTTTCTGCTGAACACAGTGTCTAGGCTCAAGGGTCTTCAGCTTTGTGCTACAGAGCAACTCTGTGCCAGCAGAGCTGTTGCCACACAGCAAGGGCCAAACCATTCACTGCACAATTAATGTAAAACCATACTGCAAGATCTCCTCTGTGCTGGCTGCTGCTTCCTATCATGAGAAGGGAGCATCCTCTTCCAAGTCCTTAACCTTGACCTAGGAGTGGAAACATGAGTTTGAAAGACAGTTTCTGGAGACATACTGTAACTGTGAAACGCTGAAGTCTCCTGTAGGGACCAAGGACTGCAGGATGACAGGGTAATTTTAAAGGAGTTCATTAAGTAAATCATATTGGGAACATTTTTTAGAAACAAGCCTGTAAATCTACACAATGTTTAATGAGCATTTTAGCTGTAAAGACATACTGGAAACTATTCCAACAAACACATGCTTTTGTTAATACTCTTACCTGTTAAGCAGATTAGCAACAGCAGGCCTTGGATTTGTATGTCTATTTGATTTGAAAAAGTGGAAGAATTAGAAAAGTTAACAGGAGGTTATTATTTTAATTTGGAAAGGGTGTAGGAAGACAATAGAAGTGTGAAACATGGCTGTGGTGTATATTCCTCTATGCTGGGAACCCAAAGCCCAGTATCAGGAGTAAAAGTTTTGTTCAAATGCTCACTGTACACTCTGACCTCTCTGGGGCATCTTAAGCTTCCTTGGAGTAGCTCTAGCAGGAAAGTTAAAACATTAATTAACAAGACCATTTTGAAAAGCATTAAAGAGGTGTAATCAGGCAGTTTGTTGCCTGAGTCACTTAGTCCAAGCTTTTTATATTTCTAAGTTACCTGCTACCAAGTGATACTGTCCTGATTTGCCATAAGTACTTTCTGGCTTTTTATTTGTGTGTTCACATGTTTATATTTATTAGACTTGAAGTGAAGCTGAAAAAGGAGAGTTGGGGGCCCTGGAGCAGTGGTGGTTCTCGACAAGTGCAATTTATGCAAGGCCAAGGAGATATAGCTGTTCTCAAGCCAAGTAATAAAGTGCTGCAGATCAGCATTGGACCAGGGCTACCAAAGAATTCCCGTAAGTATGAATTTCCTTTAGGCATTAGTGAATGACTTAGAAATTTTGAGTGGCTGGTTCTTTCCTTGCTTGCCTCTAGCCTCAGCATGTTCTTTATTATTTCTCTGTAATGTTTAAATGAAGATCCAAGTTACGGATCTTAGAATCATAGAACAGTTAGGGTTGCAAAGGACCTTAAGATCATCTAGTTCCA
Source organism: Myiopsitta monachus (assembly GCA_017639245.1). Lineage (NCBI taxonomy): Eukaryota > Metazoa > Chordata > Aves > Psittaciformes > Psittacidae > Myiopsitta > Myiopsitta monachus. The sequence goes on along the minus strand of CM029921.1, from coordinate 15,371,901 downwards.
AGTCCCCTGCCATGGGCAGGGACACCTCCCACTAAACCATGCCACCCAAGGATCCTAACAGTCGTGCTGGAATTTTGTTGCTTTCACTATATACCAACTGTTTCTGAAATGTCTGCAATTCTTTGCTCTGTGGCAAAAGAAGTGAGGGCATTTAATCATGTGACATAGTACAAATGGTGCAATTAGCCAAGTATTCTGGGGGGAGTCTCTCACTCTGCTGAGCTCCTGCAGTTCCTGCAATCTAGCTGATGAAGAAAGGTCTGCATCAGGACAGAACAGGTTGTGGTACAAGGAAGGGTAGTCTCTGTACATCACCAAAGATTGAGCTGCAACTACACCAGCCTCTGGAGTTGTGTGTCCTGCCTTTTTCACATACTAATTGCTGATCAGAGTACTGCTGTGCCAGCTACCCATGGTTTATAAACAAGTTCATAAAGCTAACAATCTTTTGCACCTCATTTACTGTAGTCTTGAAACAGCTTTACTTTATATTGTGGCTGAACTGGATCACAAAAGGGAGAGTATGCACAAGTCATCCTTTTTGCACCTAAAGCTGTAGAACACCCTGGCCAGCGCTGTATGTTTCAGATTCATTATTGCTGAAGATCAGCACTTTCTGATCAGAGTAGGGGTCAGGCAGCCAGAAGGACTTTATCCTTAGATAATTAAATGTTTGGGGTTTTTTTTCAGGTCCTACTAGGCGGAACCTTACCCAAAGTAGAGGGTATTCTAACAGGTCTCAAAGTCAGACTTACCCTATGAGAGCCGCACCACCTCCTCCTGGTAAGTCCTCTTAGCCTCAAGCAAAAACAAAATTCAGGTTTTCACTTTACTCTTTGTCATCTGGTAATTATTTTCCACATCAGATCCTAGTAAAGGTTTAAAATCCTCTTTAAAAGATCCTGTCGGCAAAACTTAAGTTGTAGGCATTGTTTCAGCATTGTATTGTTTGAGTCAGCAGACAGACAAACTGGTATTCCACCAGAGATGTCCTGGTTGTTATGGATGCTGGCATTTTCAGCCACTTAATGCAAGACATGGAATCTAAACCTTACCCCTTAGCCTTCTCCACTTTCAAGGGTAAAAACTATACACTTATCAAGTAATAGACAGTGCTTTGCAGTGAAACTGCTTTCAGTGCCAGTAAACAATAGAATGTGATTTATGCCTCAGTTGTCCCACCCTGGTACATAACTTTTGTGTATGCTAAAGGCTGAGATGTGTCAGCTGTGCCAGTGAACAGCATGGCTTTTTCTGCATGGGATTGATGTCATTAGGGTGTTTCACTTTCTGCTCTTGAGAGATATGGTTGATTTAGCCTGTGAAGTCAGAGGGGAGAACAATGTTCCATTGACACAACATTCCCCAAGAGGCTTTAGGGTTTTTTTACTTACGTTCCCAGGATACTTTCAGTCAGCTGCTGTTTACTGAGAAGCACAATGCTAATGGTGTGAGCTAGGTGTGCAACCACTCTTGGTCACCAAATTAACTAGGCAGTTTCCAATCCTCACAGCTGTAAGAGTCAAACTAAGGATGGCATGGTCTGCAACAACTGCTTGTAGTAAAGTGGGAAATTACTGTAGTTGAGAGTTAACCTCTCTGTGAACACAGATAGTAAATATTCATACAGGGTGAGTTAAAGCAAGGCAAGTCTGTTCTAATAATTTCAAAAACTCTTTCAGCAGTTCTATAGCTAGATGAAAAAGCCAAACATTAGTTGTGTTTTGTGCCTTGCGTAGGTAAAGTAGTTCAGATGTAAATTTACACACATGTCCAAGGCACCAGTGGATACCTGTTCCTGCAGTATGGCCTTTTGTAATCAAATATCTCCCAGTGCTTATGACAGGTCCTTACCAGACATCCTCTTCCTTGTAATATCCAAGGCACATGTCTCTGACTTGAGCACAAGTCCATGAAGATGTGAAACAAAACCAGATTACCAGCAGACCACAAGCTGTGTCTAAATCAACACTGTTTTAAAGTACCTCTATAGCCGGGTCTTGCTGGCAGCTGAATCTGACAGCTGAGCCATCAACACAAGGAGAAGGTTACCTTTACTTGTGTTACAGTTTGGAGTGGATGTGTTCACACTTTATTTACTTCTAGGTCAGCAGCAAAATGGAGTAATAAATCCCCCACAGTCTGTGGGACTTGCCCATGTCCCAGGAAACCAGTGGGCCAATCAGAAAAACCTGTATACAAATATGATACGTCCAGCTTTACCACGGCAGCTGTCAGGAGGATCAGGCAGGATTTCGCAGCAACCAGAAAGCCTGGATTTCTTGAAAGTACCTGACCAAGGAGCAGCCGGGTAAGGTTTTACATTGACTCTGAGAAAAAGGTGTCTTTTTTTGTAAATAGCTTTACATACATAAACTGACTTACATCTGACTTACACTGTATACAGAGATGACCAGATTGTGCTACTGAGCTGTACTCAAAGGTATCATCATCTTCCATAGGATTTCATCATATTCCATCATAAGCCTTTAGGAATGAAGGTGAACCAGTTCTAGTTAATACCTTAAATTTGCCTGGTAATTTTTAGTTAAGGATATGAAGACACTTAGCAGAGTTTGACTAGGCTTTCTTCCCCTCTGGTTTTAAGATCATGAACAGCAGATTTTGTGGCAGCTATCATGCCCAGAAATGCTGGCCAATACTCCTGTTGTTCCACCTTTGACTCTAGACTCATGTACCACAATTGTACTTCCTTTAGGGAGAAAGGCTTGGCAGTATGACAGTCAAGATTATTTTAGCATCATTTGCACTTCTAAGCTGCAGCCTTCCAGAATATGTTCCCAAGACAATCCTGCAAGGTTTATGGGGGTGGGTGGTATTAGGTCACTAGGCATTCTGCGCTAGCCATGAGTCAAAAGTATCAAAAGAAGTGGCCAGATTTGTAGTGGAAAGACAGAACCCAGAACAAGTTGTTGTCAACTCTGAAACCAGCTGCTCCAGATCTTGACTGAAAATCCAGAAGCAGGCAAAACCTCTCATTTGGGGAAATCAAAAGACAGAAGTCTTCTGTCAGGTGTTTATGGGACCGTAGTGCTCCAGAATGTTAAAGGCCTTGCAGAGTTTTAAACTTTCCAGTGACTGAACCGTTTACTGCTTCAATTTAGCCTTTTTATTCCTCTCTCTTGTAGAACATTAATGGAGCTTTAGTGGGAATTTGAGCATCACTTAATCATCAAAGAATTCTGTCAATTCAGCAATTCTAGCACAAAAAGAGAAATAATCTGGTTTTGAATAAGCAGTTTGTGTTTCTTGTTGTTATTTAATTCTGATGTAAGGAAGCCCCAGAGCATATTAAATCAACAAGCAAAGTTCTATTAGAGAGAGAATAAAAATCCACTGGGGTAAGGTGTAATAACTTTGCATAGTAATGGTTAGTACAGACTCAATTCTATGCTCTGCAGCTCAGGTAAACACACGATAGACACCTCCAACAAAACGCACTGTACTGAATGACATCTTCACTGCCTGCCAGTTTTCAATGATGAATATACTCAGGCTGGGTAGAAAAACCCCCCACTGACAGCCACAGCAGTAATTGTAACCAGAACAAGTAAGGATCTACCTCTGGATAGATTTTGTAGAAGTTGAGCGTTTCTGCAGGAAGCCCCAAGTAAAGCAAAAGAGCAGGCAGTAACAGCACAAAGGAACAACTTATTCTGAGGGAAGAGGATGTTGAGGAGTGAGGATTGCTTGCTTTGTTCTCTGGGTTTGTTGTGGTTTAGATTTTTTCTTTCAAAGCAAGCCAAAGCTGTAGGAGACACAGTAACAATACAGATGCCACTGTGTAAAGTAAGGGAACACCTAAAAAGGGCCTAGCAAAGTTATTTCGTAGACTGTAATATTCCAATTTGTGAGTTGCTATCTGTCTAGTGCACCCCACAAGCTCATTGAATTGTGGTTGCTACCTGAAGTGTAAAATGGTATTTTGGTCAGAAATGGGAGAAAGTGCCCGCTCTGAGAGAAGCAAAGTGCAGCCCCGTGAGGGTGACTTTAGGTGGGCATCAAAGCAAGTAGGTACTTGTTTGGTTTTACATTTGTAAAAGTGGTGGACTAGTGTAGGAATTGGAGTATTTTGACTTAGCGTATTCCATGCTTTGTTAGTGCCCATAACCCCATGTTCTGAGCACACAGAAGGGCAACCTGTAATCACCATAATGGACACAACCCGATTATTGTCCCTGCCAGTACTGACGGTGACAGAGGCGTGTGTCGCGTGTGTCCCCAGAGCTGGTTCAGGCACACTCCAGGGTATGGTGGCGGTGTTGCGGCACAGACCAACCGGCAGCGCGTGCCCCCTGCTGTCGCGACAGTGGCACCGCCGCAGGTCAGGCTTGGCTTTGGCTGACACTGCCAGCACAAGCTGAATGTTTCCTTTCCATCACCTTCTCGCTGCCCACAGACTGCTGTCACCCTTGGCCAGCATAAGCGTTAGGGACCTGGCTGGAGCACACAGTAATCTAGCCAAGTAAGCATATCCTTCGACAAACAGATCAGCTCCCAACACCAGGTGAGACCAGAGTCAGGCTCACAAACAAATGGAGGTGGCAGGTAAGCCCAACCCCAGAGGGGTTCTGCTTGTCCTTCCTTTCAGTTTTTCCTGTTAAGTACCATTCCCAGCACTCGGATTTCTCCAATACATTCACCACTACAAAAAACACATCCTAGGGGAGTTTTACAGCAGCAACAGACCAAAAAGAATTACTTGTGCAAAACTGAGTTGCATTATAAGCTCCTTTCTTACTGTACCCGAAAGAACCATCATTAACTAACTACATCCAATGGTATGGTTCAGGTAAGTTTTTCAATGTGAAATGAGTGGTTTAGGGGCTGCTCAACAAATGACCAAAGGTAATAGCAAGACCAGTGTTAACACAATCTATAGAGGCATGGCTAAACAGAATTGGAGGGCAAAGTTCATTCTATTACTGACTTTGTGGATGAAGCATACAAAGGGAAAATTGAGCTAGAACTGATCGATACAGAGCCCAAAGGCACAGACAATGAAGGAGAGCCCCCACTGAGTCACAAGGGGCAGAGTGGAGCCCCTTGCTTCTGAACTCCTGGTGAAGCCTCAGTTCATCTGCCTCTGAACTGGGGGAGATGTGGTGCTGCTAAGGATGCAGTGATACCATGACAGCTTTAACTTTCAGTTATCATTAGCAATTAAATACAAACCTTAAGTCAGAAACCACCATGCTCTCACCAGCAAAACATCCCATTCAGCATGTTCTTGTCCTGCTGTGGTTGCAGAAAAGCTGAGCCACTTTTCTAAGACTTGCTCTGAATTCTTTTATTTCCATACATAGGTCTAGGTTTGATAACATATCTTATCCCAAGCAAATTCAATACATGCTGAAGAACAGGAGAAAACCCTTTCGTAGCAGAATTTAGAGCTGAAATACTATTCTAACGCATACTTAAAAGCCCATTTTCTGGTGCAGTTCACTATGGAAAACTAGACAAAGACATACGGACAAAAATTTAAGTCCAGAACTTAGCATAAGTAACTATAAGCCTCTCCAAGAGCTGTGTGATGTTATGGCATGATATGAACTGATTGCAGTTGGCTCCTCCACATTACTGCAGTGTTTTTAATCATTCATCACATTTATTTATTTACATTAAACTGACATATTGCATCTAATACCTGTTCTCTCTTCCAGCCTTTATTACCTGATGAGCTGACAAATGCATTTCTTCCCTTTTTCCCATTCCTATCTTTGGAGTGGTCACAGCTGTGACAGAGTTTGTGCAGCATCTCCCCTGTTGCTTCAGAGTTGACTATAACAGAACAAGTCCATAGATGGCCCTGGAGTCTGAGGCAACTTAAAAGAGACAGTCTCTTACAGCTTAGTCACAAGAATGGTAAAGTAGCAAGACTGTGAGCTAGAACTTTGCTTTTAATACTGGAAACTACAGTGAAGTTGGGGCATGGGAAGAGACAGACTGAACTGTGCAGCTGCCAAAATACACAGGAACTGCATGTACACATTTGTCTAAATTCTAGCCTGAGCACTAAAATGCTATACTTGAGCACTATGCATTTGAACTGCACTTTGGGAGTCATCCACTTTCATCCATTTCAGTAGGGAAGAAATGGCAACTATGCCTTTCACAGAGAAGTGTTAGATGGCTATCTTAAGAGAATCCTTTTCCCCTTGTTCTGTGATACTCTCTAGAACCAGTCCATTAGCACAGAGGGGTTGATAAGGCTTAGGTTCAAGTCATATACTTCAAAGCATATTTCTGTTTTTATTCCCATCAGCGTTCGCAGGCAGACAACAAACCGACCACCACCAGCTGGAGGAAGGCCAAAACCACAGCCCAAGCCTAAGCCTCAGGTACCACAGTGCAGGGCATTGTATGCGTATGATGCTCAGGACACAGACGAGCTTAGCTTTAATGCCAACGACGTGATTGACGTAATTAAAGAAGGTATGTATTGATAAGAAGACACAACTTTCTGAGCTACCCCACAGTTATTCTCCCTCATTGAGCTTGCAAATCTCTATGACAGCTCAGAGAGTAGAGAAGTCTCCACTCCCACACCAGTCAGACCTCATCAGTGAGGTATGCATTACTTGGTACTCCAGATCTGTATCCAGAACTCCGGTTCTGTTAGTAATTCTGTCACAGGCTTTGGCTGAAAATTACCACAGCTATAGCACAAGAACCAGAAAAGTTATAAACCAGTTCTAACTCTGTGTCTTTAAAGCAACCTCCTAAGTCAGTGATGCAGCCAAAAGATCATCAAGCTAAGGTTCTTCATATTTCTCCTCAGTCCTTCACAAAAAGGCTCTCCCTTTGTGGAACAGCTTTGCAAGGCTGCCTCTTCAGGTGTAAAGTTTACAGAACCTCACTACTTTGCTTTCTTCGTCATAGATCCTTCTGGCTGGTGGACAGGAAGACTACGAGGGAAACAAGGTCTGTTTCCCAACAATTATGTCACAAAGATATAAAAGACTCGGACAAAAACTGGCGTGAAGTTACCTGTGGTTGAAGATGGTTTTCCTTGCCTTCAGAACATGGTGGTTCTGAGTTCAGCAGGGTTTTCACCAGTGAAGTTGTACATGAGCAGGAAGAAAGCTACCCACAGCACAGACTTTGATCATTTTGTCTCAGAAGCATACAGCAGTGGACACAGACCAATTATTTATTATATTTAAAACCTGGTTTTAACACCTATTAAGCAAAGAGTACTCAAACTTACATTTTCCTGAAACAGAAAGGTGCTTTGCAGTCTGGGACCAGGGACTTTGAACTGGCTGTATTTAATAAGTGCCTTCAGCTGAGTATCAGTAACCTTTGCAATTATCTACTGAAGATGTTAAATGCACATGTCCTCTAATGCAGATCATTCTGGGGAACATGCTAAGTATGCTGCTACCTGTCAAAAAGATTTCGGCCAATTTGGGATACTACCATCTAAAAACCTACTGTGATGGTGTATTTAAGTAATTCTGTACAGAGTTGTAATGGAACTGCTTTGTGTTTGCTGATGTGTTTAGGGACTCCCAACAGGCAGTCTACAAAGTTAAAATAGAAAACCACATAGTACTGTATGCTAAATAATGTTGCCTTCTTTGAGATTTATAGTGTAATATGGCTGGCCCATGTTGGATTTATGTTTAATGCTCTACCTGTAATAAGTGTCTTTATGCAGAGCTGTACATTTATAGAAACAGATCATATACTGTATATAAAAACTGAATATGATAGAAACGTGTATGAATGTATAATGTAGTATTCCACTGCTGTTATTCATTAAGTAGTTCTAGAGTTTTTATGCCAGGTACTTACAGATATGCACTATTCCTTTCAAATGGCAATAGCATTATTGCTCAAATCTGATTGCCTCCCATACCAGAGTGACTGTTGCTTGCCATACAGTTAGTTACCACCATTCATGCTTTGCCTTCTGAACCTCCAGAAAATAAAACAGAAGCAGCAGTTAGCTGAACAGGTCTGTCCTGTGTTCACAGTTTGTTTCCAGTTACATATATAAATGTATCCCTTCACAATGTCTGTTGATTTTACTACCTGGATATCTAAAGAAAAAAATCCCCTTCCTTTGCTCCAACCCTTTTTCACCATGCCCAGCTCAAAACCAAAAAAAATCCTGTGTATGTTAATATATTGCATAAAGCTTTAAGCTAAAGCTGCAAAATCTTGAATCCCCTCTCTCCTAAACTATTGCCTAAGTCTAGTTTAGGCATGCCTAAACTCCCCCTCCAGCAAGGGATAACAGACTGTAGAATCTGCTCCTGGAAGCTGGGCCTTAGTCTGGGGGGGAATCACATACACAAAAACGCTCAAGCACATTTTCAACAGACCATGTGCAGGACGTGCTAGGTTGACTTAGCCTATGGGAGAAAAAAGACTCCTGCTCAAGATAAAATGCTGTAGTTTCAACATCCTTCCCACAGGGGGAGCACTGAATTCTAGGCCATGTTTGCAGTATTTAGTTATTCTAAATCAGAACCAGCACACCCATGGAGAGGAGATGCTGGGAGAAGGGAGGTAAAAGGTCAGTGTAACTTAACAGGTCTGTAACTTAACATTAGTTATATAGCACTAAGTAAGTTAACAAATAAATAGCCTTAAATGAAGTATGAGGCAGAAAAGACCTATTACTTATATGGTTATATTCCTTGAGTATACAGATACTGATGTTTAATAGCTGCAAAGGACAGCAAAATGGGAAGTGATAAGGAAGAATCTACTGATGGTAGGTTGGACTGTATTCTTCCAGGAAGGTTTATGGGAGGGAAAGAGAACAGAAGAGAAGAAAGGGAAGGAAAAGGGAGAGAAAAAGGCAGGAAAAGTGAGAGAAGACCAGAAGGGAGCAAAATAGAAAGAAGCAGGAACATCTAGAAAAAGGTAGGAAAAAAATCTTGAAAAAAAGCAGGAAAATCTAGGAAAAGATAGGAAAAAAGCCAGGAAAATGTGGGAAAAGGCAGAAAATAATCTAGGAAAAGGCAGGGAGAATGGAAGGCAGCAAAAAAAGAAAACAAGAAAACAGAAACAAGAAAAAACAAGAAAACAAAGAAAAAAGGAAAAAAAGATGGTGGTGTGTGAGTGAAGAGGCAGTTGAAAGCTTGGGGGGGGGGGCTCAGGGTGTGTCTTAGAAACCAAGCAGATTTATGTTCCTAAACACAAATATTTACCAGGCTAGTTAGTATGTGTTACAGCCTACCTCCCCAAATGTGAAGGTAACACATGACAAAGAAACTCCTGTATACTACTTTGAGACCAGACACTGAAATAATATACATATTTGAGGGACACCAAGAAAAGATGAACTGTCTGCCTGGTTTCATACCTTAACAGTGAAAACAGTAAGTTACTAAATATAACTCACTCTAAAGTCTGGAGGTTCTCACTAGAAACAACCTCTGAGAATAATCATCCACATTAATTAGAAGCTGTATCAATCACATATTTAGTCAGACGCCTTGCTTGGGCATTAAACATCGTATGTGTCTAGGCAGAGCCTTTATGATTCACTCTTTTTCATAAAAGAGAAACTTTATTTTTAGGCAGAGAGTTGTATTACAAAGAAAATTTAAAATTTCACCTTCCAAACCCGCAATGTCTCTGGTACAGCTGGAATGCTATGTACAAGGAGCAGTAGTTTTGCCTCAACAGGCTGATAAAGACAAAGTGCATACATCAACAGAACTTTGCTCCCTAGCATTATCCCAAGAGTGGTAAAGCCAGGTCCTTGATTATCTTGCTGTTCAGTTGAGGGATTGTGCTTATCATCAGTAGTTTGCTACTTGCATACTTGTTCTTTGTAGCCTGCAGAGGCAGAGGAACAGCATTGCAAAAGATGAACATAAATACTGTGCATATAGAACATTTTATAATTTTGGGTCTCTTAGCCTGACTATTTGGAAAACAAGCAAGCAAAGTTACCAAGAGCACAGTTCATCTGGAAATACTTTGAAGTTAGCACTAATGCAATACCCTCTCACAGCCTTATCAGAATAGCATAGATTTTAAGGTAACCTACAAAACATTTACCTAAGGAGCAAGAACATACAGCAAAGGTTCTCTCCAAAACATTTATAAGATTTAAGTAGTGGTACTTACAGTGTATTTAGTTAAGTTCTCATTTACTTTGAAAACATTCTTGGCCATATGTTTCATAGTCATCTCAAGACTGTCTTCTGTATACCCAGTGTAGTACTCCTGCTTTGTATCCTGCAATGTAACAGCAAGAGATCTGAGACTGATGAAGTGGAGATTGCTGCTCAAGGCACAGTCACTTCAGGTAGCCAGTGCCCTAACCTTCATGGCTTAACCTTGAGTGCTAAGAAATGTAGCACTGTCAGTTTAAGTGACAGATCCAGAATCACTTCTGGTGCACAGCAGGAGTCTGGACACACCAATGCCAAGAACCACATTTCTACACTGAGGAGAACATAAAAGCAGCAACTTTTGCAAAGTAACCATTAGTTGAATTACAATTCACTATTCATGGTCCACACTTTCATTCCTCTACATGTACCATGAAAATTAAGATCTTTATTTACAGCATGACCTTCATTAACTCTATTAAAATACTTACCCATTTGTTACGTCCCAGAAGCTTCTGGGACAAGCATAACGCAGCAGCTGCAATCTCTGAAGGACGATGGTGAACCATGTCATAGTCTATCAGCGTCAGCTCCATTAGGTATTTTGCTAGTGTATGTTGCTTAACGTCAGCCTACCGGATTGAGAATTTGTTTGTTAATCCACAAAGTTTCACTTCACCTTTCCATAATAATTCAGAATTGTTTATTATATTAAAGAACTGATGAAAATAGTTGACAGGCACTCATGTCAAAATTGAGACAGGAGTCCAAACCAGCCTAGTGTAGCACCCATATAGAATTCAGACACAAAGTCAAGCAAGGGAGACAGAAAACTGCAGTACCAGGCACTGCTGTGCCCACCTAAGGATACAGATGCTCCTTCTGTAATACACTGGGAGGGAGGGGGACACACAACACTAAAGTGTAGAACATGTCAAGGAGATCCTTATTAAAGCAGCCCCTAACATCGAGCATTACCTAGTGGTCAGTTGAGGTAACTGAAGCCCATTTAAGTGTGGGCAGTTCACTCGAGACAGTGAACTGTCTGGTCAAAGACAAAATTAGTATTTTTACTCTTAAACAATACAATATTTGCATCCAGAAGTTATGAGGAACAGCAACACTGCTCTCCTTTGCACTAGGGACTGCCACAAATCACCAGACAAAACATTAAAAGCAAGGATTCTGCTCTGGGTGCATTTAACAGTAAAATTACTGCCACAATGACTGAACACAGTGGCCAGTAAGTACAAACATGAACTGCTACTGGCTGCCACAGTGATGTCATGTTACTCCACATGGTGAAGTTTCATAGCTGAATTTCTTGATCCAGCACATAGGCAGAAAGTAAGATCACGTGATAAAAGTGCCAGAAGCAATCCTGGTGAGACCTGACACGTCTACGAAGTTCTAGATAATGAGGACGAGTACCCACCTCCCCAGCTTTTGATGCTCTTCTCAAGAAATGAATTGGAAGAGGTCGTCCCAAACTGAAGTTTAACTCTTGAAGAATCACGATCTCCATTTCTCTGATTTCACGACTGGTGTAGGCATTGTCAGTAATGTAAACTAAGTCTGCTACATCTGGAGCGAAAATCTCCTCATACTTTGAAGCTAGAAGCAGTGCGGTCACACCCACCAACTGAAGCCTCTTCCGAGGCACTGGATGACTCTGCAACATACTGAATTTAAAAATCAGGCCCCAGAAAGTCAAACTCTAGATCAACAGATTCTAGTTTATCATTTTAAAACACCAGTATGACAGTGCTTACTCTTATAATGTAAATGAGATTTCAGAAGCATCCTTACAATGACAGGCTCTAAGTGGACAGCAGCCTCAGAGTTAAGAGGCAACATTACAGAGTGCTTACACGAAGAGTGGACTGTGTAGGTTCTTAGAATTTATCCTTTCCTTATAAATCTAACTCAGTAGTTGAACAAGTCTCCTAAGCCAAACATGAGTTGAAAAATATCTTACTTGTAAGAAGCGATCCATAACAGCAACACACATATACAGTGTTTCCTGCAAAAGCTGGAATCTGGAGTGGACCTGGACAAGCCAGTCAACTAAAATGGAACGCATACGCCCATTGATCGTCTTCCCATCAAGGTAATGAGGGCGGACCGCTTGCTGCAGCTGTTGAAGAAAAAGCTGTGTGAGCAACAAGATTAACATTATACTGCAGAAGCACAGACTCAGAATGTCCTACCTCAAGCTCTCTCAGGTACTCATAGATATCTTTTACGTAGTCACTACACAGCTGGGGATCCCCGCAGTCCTCAGCATCAATGTCTTCTACATTGTTGAGCAACACATCAGAGAAGGCTTGGCACAAATCCTCCTCTTGCATAGATACATCCATAGGGACAGGAGACAGAATCTGAGGAACAGATTATAGTGCTTACATATTTACCATTTACACTGCAACACACCCTTGTTTCCACATTTTTCTCCAGTTATTAACACAGTTCCTTAAGATAACAGAAGTTCAAACTGAGCTTGCATTCTAGCACTGCAAACTTTCACCAAGATGCTGTACAGACAGAGTAAGAAAGCCTTCTAGTAACTGCCATCTAAAGCAGAAGCTTCATCCAGTACGTCAACAGCCAGTTCTACCACTTTAATGTTAGCCTTTAAGCACAACATACATTAAACCAAAACCTCAGCTTTTTCAGCAGGGAAATCAGATACATCAAATAAATGAGATACAGAAAAACTATTCTGAAGTTAGAGCTCTAAGTTTCAAATCAAATTAAGAATCAGAACAGTATCATTACTTCTTACCTTTGGAACATCAGTTTCTTTCGAAGCTTGAGTCACAGCAGCTGGAGATTTAGGCAGTACAGTTGCATTTGTCATCTTGTTCGGTGCTTTTGTAGGCTTTATGGATGGTTTGGAGCATTCTGTTTTCTGCAGTGAAAACAATTACAGTTAGTACAGAGCCAGTAATGCACCTTTTCCTTATGGAAAGATTTCAAATGTTACTTTACCTTAGCTATGCGCGTTCCTCTTATCGTAACTTTATTCCCTATTTCTTCCAAAGCAGCCCTTCTGCCAGGAAGGTGAGTTTTAGCTTTACTCTTAACGTCAATCGGAGCATTCTCCACCCCTCTAGTGAGCTAAAACGATAAAAGCACAGGTTAAGACTCTGAGACCTTTCAGGTGCTTAACTCTATTACACACTTACCACCACCATACCTCTGTGTATACTATCCATTACTCAGCCACTTTTTATTTCCCACTCATTCACGCACACTTCGAGGAAGAAGTCTCCTCTGTACAGGTTTCAGGGAGTACTGCACTCTCTCTAGTATTAGAGCAATCCAATCCACCCTATCTCATTCTTCCTCAAAGACAACTTTTTGTTAGAGTGCTTACCTACCGCGTCGCTGTTTATTGTCTTCACGCGGCTGTAACTACAGTTTTATTCTCATGAGCAAAGCCATTTATTACACACAGACCACACCAATTACAGCTGTGCGCGCAGACACCAACACACGTTGCTACACACAGCACATGAGGCACCAGGTTTCTAAGAGCCATCGCGGAGCCAGGATTAAACCACCGACCAGCCGCCATCGAGCAGAGACTGTGCCCCCCCCCCCCCGCTTTAGTGCTCCTCTCCCCCCCCGCGGGCGAGGATGGGGGCGTGCCGTGCGCAGCGCAGAGCCCCCCGCGAGGGAGGCGCGCGCCCCCGCCTCAGAGCTCAGCCCCGAGCAGCCTCCCCCCCCCCCCCCAGCCCTGCCGCGGGTCCCACTCCACGCTGAAGCCCAGGGGAGCTCCCGGCCAGGTGAAGCGCCGAGAGCACCCCCCCCCGGGCAGAGCCCTTTCCAGCCTGCTCGCACCGCGACCCAAACCCGCTGAGCTCGGCTACCAGAGGGGAAAGAGCGACAGCACCTGTGGGCTTTCACACGCTCCCAGCTCGCCCTCCCCCCCCCGCGCCCACTCCCTCCTTCTGTCCCCCCACACTCCCATTTCCCCTCTCTGCTCCCCCGCTCGCTGCCCCCTTCCCTCTACCCACAGTCCCCCCCCCGGGGCACAAGCGGTACTCACAGGGGCGCGACGTGTCACCGGTAAAGCCATCGCAGGGAGATAAAAGGAGGCTGCGCCCGCTCACGCCTGCCCTCACACGAACACCGCTGCCTCGGGCCGCACCGGCGACTAGCGCCTCGGACCGCTGCGGCGCCTCTTAAACCCCGTCCTGCTCTCCCATTGGGCACAATCGTACGATGCACGTCCCCAATTGGTCCGCCTTCTCGGGCCCCTCCCAAACAGGAAACGGCCCGCAGCACTTCCGTCCGGCCGGGCCCCGCGGTGGCGCAGGCGCCTTAGGGCGGGCTGCGGCGCCCCGGGGTCCGGGAGAAGCGGCTCTGCCGTGACGGCGCGGGGCCATGGCGGAGGGCAGCGCCGCTGCGGCTGCGGCTGCCGGCATCTCCCCCGAGCCGCTCAGCCAGCCTGAGAGCGGGGGTGCACGGCCCCTGCAGCGCTCTCAGTTTAAATGGCACTCATGGCTTGAGGACGGCATGGCACGTGGCTAGGAACAGGCGCTTTAACAAGTGCCTGAAGCTCACGACTAGCTCAGCTCTACAGCAGTTGCCTGAATTTACATATATGAGAACTATTCTGCACTCTCCTCAACCTCACGTTATGTTTGCTCACATACACGCAAGTTACGGCACGATCTACACACAAGCGCGGTTTTGCAGGTGATGATTCTGTTTGTCAGCATGTGCTGGACCTTGGCACCACACAGGTGCTTCCCATTGCATCAGGAGCACCACGAGAGTGGGAGAGCTTGTATGGGATGGGGCTCTGAACAACCTGGTCCAGGGGACCGTGTCCCTGCATGCAGCAGGGGGTTGGAACTGGAGGAGCTTTAAGGTCCCATCCAACCCAAACCATTCTATGATTCTATATTCAAAGGTTGTTAAAAGAGAACTCTTTCCTAGGCTGCAGCTGTAATAACCCATTTGCAAAAGAACCTGCTTACAAAGATAAAACAAGGCAAAAGGAAAACTTAGGTAAGAAACAGATTTTGAACGATACCAATCTAACGTTTTATTTATTGCATACAAAAGGAGTTCTTTTGACAATGGAATTTTATATGAAAAGTAATTTGATGTATACTGTTGAGAACCTTATCTTCAAAGTCAAAGATGCTGCAGAAAACTTAAGGCAATGCATCTAAGCATATAAAGCACAGTAAGTGGTGGAAATTCTTAAAAGCAAAAGCCTATTCTTTTTCCTTCCCTTAAATTATGGTTAAATCACAACTTTCTCTGGAATAGAAGTAGGCTGCATCTTTATTAGCCCCTGCAATAGCATGTAAGATCAGAACACTGCGATTCCTGACAAATACCTAAGTGTTCAACATCACATTACAATGTTATGCATATATTTAAAAGCAAGACAGTATCAGTAGCAGTTTATAAAACAAGTCAATTAATGGACCACTAAAATACCTCCAAGTACCTGGCACCCAGAGTGGGTGCATAAAATACTTCCTAAAAAAAAAATTAAATAATAATTATCCCCCAACCTGTTCTTCTTTGTCCTGTAAGGAAGCCAAAATAGATTTTATCACATAACCAGGAGTCTCAATTATTTCAGAGCAGCCCCCCAACCCCATTTTCTTTTTTGTCCTATGTCTCTGAAGTACCTTCTTGGAAACTGTAAAAGTGAGTATCATCAGATTTAAAGCATCAGTGGTCAAACAACTTCTTTTCAACAGCCACTAAAGAACAGAAAATCTGTTCAGTCCTTCCAGTTACTTTTATTCATTTTTACCTGTGCAGCTTCAACTTCATACTCACTTTCAGTTTCCTACAGCCATAAAGTTCAAGAACCTTTAGCATAAAACCATGTCAGGTTTTGAAGCAGTCAACTCATTTGTTGCCTCTCTCCCATATCCCCCATTGTACAAGCACACAGTGGTTTTAAGTTCAGTTTTAGCAATACAACTAAGCTTAAAAATGTCCATTTATCACACATGCTGGAATAAAATTTCTCTCCACTTAAAGCCTCAGTGCCCGAGATGTTAAGTTTATTGCCAGCAATAGACACTGCACTGGCAAATACTACTCCTAACAGATAAAAAAACCCCATTAAAATAAAAAGGAAGCAGCTTTAACCAGACAAAAACAGGCATCAAATTAGACAAGGTAATATTTATAAATGGATTAGTGTAAACATAACAGTTCATCTTCTAGGTTTACTGTAAACGATTTTACACTTGATCTGGTTATGAAAGACAAAGACAAGAGAAACTGAAGGTATTTATTATTCAATCCACTTACAAAGCAGGTGGCTTAATGCAAGCTTATGGACATGTTCATACATGATCCCCGAGGAACATCTTTTCCATAGTGACAGTAATACTGTCTCAATGGTTTTGCACATTTGCATTTTGCAACATTGAGCACATTTAAATAAACTATAATCTATTATATGTGAAAGAATGTTGATAAGCAACTTGAATCCTGATGTGGACTTAAAACCTCCTCTAAAGGCAAAATGTTAGTACATTATAACTTAATTCTATATACTATATTATGCAGCAAATCTTAACTATAGAAAATATTTCAATCAGTGATGGACTGTTGGTAATTTATAGAGGGAATCTATGATCAAGGCAAAAACTAGGTAACCACATAATTTGTGTCTCAGTTTCTACAGAAATTTACAGGCTTTCAATTTACTAATGAAAAAATAAAACAAGAGACAAGTGGATTTAGCTAACTTTATTAAACTAATCGAAATCCCAAGACACACCTGGAACCCTCAGAAATTCTGTGAATGCATGTACATCTGCCTCCCCCACAAACAAAACCCAAAATGAAAAACACCAAAACAGCAAAAAACAAAAACCCTGCAGCTCTAAGTCCTCATTGAATGGTTTCATATTAAAAAAAACCCCAAAACCTCAGTGTGCGCAGATACTTCAACTTAAGTTAGCAGAAGACCAAACAGTTTCTAAACTCTTTCTCCACTTCCCTAATAGTTCTTTCAATCTGCAAGTATCTACAACCCAGCTAACTGAAATCAACATTTAGTGTTCACTAGAGCTGTTTCACAGCAGCAAATATTTAAGTTAGGGATTCAAATTTCTAGACACAAGAAGAAAATGATAAATACAATCTGAACAGCAGTCTAAATGTTTAATATTGACATTCAAATATATCTGCATTGTGCTGAAATTTCAAAAATGAACACAAAAATCTGATCAGACAAAAACTCTGGTGATGAGTATGCTATATGTATCAGTCAAACTGAATATAGTTCATATTCTGTTCCCAGTATTAAGGATGTTATTTGACTCAGAACTGATATTGTAAATATACAGCAGCCATTTTTTCCTAATTAAGGAATGTCTCAATACATAATATTATCATTTTCTAGATGATCTTTATACATTTAAACTAAATATATGACTGATTAAATTAAGGAATCCAAGGTTAGTAATGTGTGAAATTATACTTTCAAAGCTTGATACTATGTAAAAAACCAAAAAAACAAAAACCAAAAAAGAGACCACACAATTCTACTTCCTAAAGCAGCTAATCTTGCCTGCAAGTTTGGGGTCACAAAGCCCATAATATGTGCAAACAAATGCAATACAAGGAACCATGCAAAAATACAGTAATGAAAAGAAAAAAATGTAAAACCTAAAAAAAGTTTTATAAATACACTGAAACTCAACTGTCTTCTCTTTGGTTGACTGCAGTACCAGGAAGGATAAGGGAGGGACAGGGAGGACAAGAGTTCTGGAAAGCGGCGTCAACTTTCACTAGGCAGTTGAGCCTCAATGTCCACTCTGCAAATGGGGCACTTCTTATTAGTAATCAACCACTGATCCACACATACTTGGTGGAAAAGGTGCATACATGGCAGGCGCCTGTCATCAGAACAGAAAAACATGAGTGTTAATAAAGCATTTCCACATCAACATACCTACTGCATAAGAACAGTAACGTGGGCTTTGCTATTGAGGTGTCAGGTTTGTTTTTTTTTTTTTGCATGTGCATGTTCTTCCCCAAGTTTCACTGGCTTTTCCAGTTGAACCTCTGTTGTCTCTAGTTCCACGAAGAAATACATATGGGCAATGAAGTCGAGTATCAGCTAGCTTCTGCTCTATTACATCAATTTAAATCTGTCTTAAGTAGGTTTACTCCAGATACACTGAAAGCCTGATTAATTGAGGGTTCTCAGCTTGGGCTCATGTTATAAGACACACAGTCAACTTATGAAAGACTGTAAGACATAACCCACATTCTACCCGAAGACAACACAAACTGAAAAGTGTGTTTTCAATTGCAGGGAGTACTGCAGAGTAGTGTACTATAGTCAAATATGATTTCAAACCCAGAATATTAACACTATGTTCTGATATTCAGTGTTACAATTTACCTCACATCTTCACCTTCTTCCAATATAGACAAACAGATGGTACACTTTTCCTCAGTGTCTTCTTCTGTTCCTTCCTCCCCATCTTGCTTGCAGTGCAGTTTCCTCTGTGAGAACCAATCAGTTGTTACCTTATTAGTAGAGATGACATTATTGACAAACTGAAGAAAATCTGGTTTTAGTACATATTCAACAAATACTTTTTTTAAAACTTTTCATAATATTTTCTCAAATGTATTTGAGCCAAAATGAATCTGGAACAAGGACTTGGAGCAAAATCACAGGACAAATCAGATTTAACTATTGTTAATTACAAAAATCCACTGGACTGACTGAATATACTAATTTCATATTGTTGCAAACAATCCTTTTACTTGTTGTCTATGTATAAACTTATTAATGTGGATAGGACTCTATTATGGTATCGTAAACTCCAACTGAGAGACAACTTATTGTTGCCCAAATTCTGTTCCAGGTTCAAAACTTTCTAATGTCCCGGTCTTCCTACTCTGATCACAGTAGAGGCTCAAATGATACATACCAAGCAGATAAGCATCACTAACAATTTTATGCAAAAACAAAGTCTTATTTAATGAGTTATCATTTAAGTCCCTTGACAATATAACTATTACCAATAATTTCACTGCTCACAGGGCTACTCATAACTTCCAGACAAGTGAAGTCTTATTAAACTGCCTCTGTTTATCACATTATAGTAGCTCTTTATCTACGAACCAAGGTTAAAATTATCTTTGTGAAAGAAGTGGCATTGTAAGCTTTGCCCCATAAGCTTTCCTTACAATCCTTGAAATTGAAAGATACAGAAAACATGCACTCCTTGAAGCTGCCCTTTCTGCAGATTTATCCTAACCATAAACATTATTACGCTTTCAAAGAAATAACACAGACGGGACACAATATAAGAAATCCTCACCTTTTTGTATTTATGTGGATACGTGCATCTTTCTATAGTTCCCTGTGTTGCTCCACGATTAACATTGCCTAATCGTTCCTCCAAGTGAATCAGCTCCTAAAAAAATCAGGAAGGCATAAACAGTGTAAAAACTGCTATTTCAACTATTTTGAGTAAATATTATCCTAACATATTTGCAGAATGACAAACTCTCAATTCCCAACTTACTGAAATACAGACAAAGCAAACGAGTATGTCAGGAGTGAAAAAGGATGGGTTTCTGTAAAAAACCCACACAACAATGCCTGGTATGTTAACATGTAGGGAAACACTATTTTACTACTAAAAAAATTAAATAGAAATCAGGAATTGTTTGTCAGCTAGGACTAGTTAACAATATGTTCACACATAACTGTGTATCTAATGAGGAAAATGCAATTAAAATGCATTACATAAATCTTTGCTTTCTAATAGTCATTAAGGCTTAGCAGAAAATGTGTTGCTTAATTTGAAATACAATGATTTATTTTTCTCCAGCATTGAAGTTTCAGAACCATGAGATGTCACTGAAGATGTTTTCAGTGAACTAGGTCATTAACTCTCTGCATCTGATACCTTTTATTTTCTCTTCCCCCTGCCCCTTCTTCCCTGAGTTTCAATTCCTGCGCTACATAACAAACAGGACAGCACTGTTCAAATTGCCAAGTTTTACCCTCACTAGGAGGTTCCTGGCACAGTTATTTGAAAACACCACTAACGTTTACCAATGTGTCATGTGAATACAACATCCTAGTAACTGGGTGGTGGGCAGAGTAAGATGTAGTATCAGTTAATAACCACCTAAGCCTACATTGTCCAGGGTACCTTTTACTGATTACCTTTTATCCCAGTTCACAACAGTGAGGTCACTCTATAAATAAAGAATATTTTATGATTTTTACATCTATATAAAGAACTAGCTCTACCATACACCCTCCCCATATTCCATCATAACACATTTTGACATATATCTAGTTTTATTCTATTACAAACCTCAAAATTGCCCCTGAAAGGGCCTCTGAATGATGTTCCATCCAATCCTGATGAAATGTAACGGATGTGAGGGTAGCCCGCCATGTCTGGTACCTATTCAAACAGCAGATGTTAAGTTAAACCTATTCAGAACAGTTTCAGTATTTTACTGTTCACTTTGTAAAATTTAAGATCCTTTTGCTTTTATTGAATCACTTATTATTTATACTCCTCAGCTTAAGCGTACAATTCCAACCAACAGCAGAGCACACCATCACTGAGCTCTCTAAATGTAACTAGAAACAGAAGTGAGACAAAATCCTGTTATTTCTCCACACCTGCATTATAGTGCTTGGTCTCACTTCCAAAGTCTCAAAATCTCAACCTACTTTGTATAAACCACCATAAATATCTACCTATTTTTGTAAATAAGACACCTAAAAGCTATGCATGAAGTTACAAAAATGAGTTGCTATATATTCTCAAATGAAAGTTTTTGACACCAGAGAAGAAAGAAGGCTAATACTCAGTCTGGAAAAAGAGCCAATATCCTGATCTTAATGCAAACAACTGAACATCTGCAGACACACTTGAAATTTAGAGGCAGATCAAAAACATAATACTCAAAACTCACATCTAAAGTCACAGGCAACTCAATGTACACTCCATATTCTAGCATTCACTAACTTCCTTGCGTGTTAGGGGAGACAAGCAGTGAACAAAATACCACCATCCAGTGATACCACAGGCACTTCAAGCACCAGCGTTTTTCATACAGGAAAGCAGAAAGGTAGTTTGTATACAAAGGACCACCCTCACAGCAGGGCTTCCACGTTCCACTTTCATCCCGGGAAGATGAGTGAATAACAGTATTCACTTTTTGTCAGAAATATGTTAATGAACAGGTGAAGAATAAAAAAAAAAATCCAAAAGCAAGCAGCAGATCGTTTGCTTAATCATTTACAGTGCACTGATAGGAGGGCCATAAGCAGCAGTTCACTTGGAAGAACTATCTTCTTTTCTGTGCTATCAGCTAGGAATGTCTCTGCTGCTGTATATGACAGCTCAAAATGCATCAACAAGTCGGACATCTAAGATATTACTGAGTCAGGTGTCCACATGTGACTTTTCTTACTTCCAGCAGACACTTCTAAGCTTGACATATATAAAGGTGTAAAACTGAAAAGAATTGTGAAAGCATAAACCTAGACTATGTGAGTTACATAACAGACCAATAAGGTACTTTTAGATACTTCTCAAATGCAGTCTGGTAACAAAAAGCTGACATGGACAGAAAAGATTCCTCTGCCATAAACAACTTCTTTTTAGAAAAGAAAAACAGAATCTAACTGAAGCAGTTTACAGCCCGGTGCTTGTTAAATGATGAGCATGCAGGGCCAATATAAACCACATTCATCAATATTCGATTTTTACAAACCAGAGAAATAGAAACTGAAGATTTAACTTTCAGAATGTTTGTAGAATCCCAATACAGGGTGTGCCTCTCTTGCAAGCAGCCTAAACATCTGTTGGTCTGGTACTAGTTAAGAGTTGAAGATGGGAAACAAGCAAGACAGGATGACTGTGGCAAACTCCAATGTATCAATGTAAAGCTCTACTGTTGTTATGCAATATGCAGAATGTATTTACAGAGGTTATATACCAATCCATAAATTCAATATTATTGCAAATATAGAATTTTATATCACAACAGATATATATTCATCTGCATACCTAAACATTTAATGTAAGTAACAATCTGTTGGTGTCACAGGTCTTACTGTTTGACAATATAAACTGTGACTGTAACAAAGGAGAATGCATTAAAAATACGGTATGTAAAAACCACATTGTAAGAACTCAGTCTCAGATAACTGGTGATTTATGATCCATTCTCCATTTAATTGTGCATTTAAAGAACAAGGTCACTCAGCCACACTATGAAAATACTTGTCCCAGGTTTTTACTATTCATAGACCTGTTTGGCATCAGCTGGGAGTTTCCACTGCCTGTTACTACACTGTGAATTGATTGCTTCCACCTCAGAGGAAACTCCTGACAAAACTTAACCCATGTCTCAGGAGTGATTTTCAGTAATTGTTTTTCTTCTTTTGATTCACCAGGATGTGAAGAGAGACTGCTGGAAAACAGTATGTCTGATAGCACGGACACTGCATCATTACCAGAGCTGTGAAGTCACAGGTGTATTGCTGTAATGCAGTAATTCCAGTTCAAACTGCCTCAGAGGTTGGAGTTTAGGAACTACAATGACATGCACCTGGACAGGTCTCCTATTTGGAACAATTTCTGCTACTAGAGACTATTTAAAAAGCCTACTGAATTTTAACACTTCAAAACCAACTAAGAAGTTCTCAGAGTACACACCATAACAAACTGCTGAACTTTGACAACATAAATACTGGGTGGGACTATACCTTTTTATGCTAACAAATGGGCCTTCAAAATGTCCTGATGGGGAACAGTGTAACACCTCTGCAAAATCATCTGAACATATATTATGTGGTGGTTCTTTTATAAAAAATGGCTTATGCTTCTGGCCAAGTAAACACTGTATTTTGAAAAACACTCTGTAAGGAAAAAAAAAGAGCTCTTTTACACCTGCAGAATAAGCAGTCCATTAACATAGCAAGATTTTAACTAATTACATTTGCAACTACAAGCTGGAGGAAAGATGGGCAAGAGAAAACTATCAATAATGCCCAACTAAGAACAATCTAAAATCCTTTTGACAGTTACCCTCAAGTTTCAAATGCAAAGAGAAGATTTCAGCTCTCTTGAAACAGCTTCACACACAAACAGAAGTGTGTTTTCAGCAAGTTTTCATATTGAACATAAGAAGAAAGAAAAGACTTATAACTAATGAAGAAACTAAAAAGTTAAAGGTAATGCCAGTCTGCACTAAGCGCTTGTATATATTCTTTTGGATACAGTCAAATTATAATTTATACTTTAAAGCAATATACTCTGGATCTGCAAATTCCAGTACATGTTTGCCAAGAACTGTTTGTTTCCTGTACAAGTATCTCTTTCTGGTTTTGCACTTCCCACTATCACAAAAATCTGCAGCAACTAAAAACTTCAAGGCTACGTCTAAACCATTTAAAACACTAACATTCTAAAATTGCTTGGAAACAGCTAACCTGTGGGAAAGATTTTCTTCTTTTCTATCTTCCACCTTTCTGGGATCTTTTTGCCTTTCAGATGCTACAGTCAGTGAAGAGATTCTTCCACTGTTGTGGTAGTACTTCTCTATCTCAATCTTTCATACAGTGTTTCACATTAAGTATTACCTTCATACAAATCCTAAGTTAGCTTACCCAGTTAAGTGCCTAGCTCCACATCAATACTCAGTAAGAAGTAACTCTGATCAATCAGTATCTTACTAAGCCAAATTCAAACAAGGAAAAGTTGCAGCTTTCATAGAGACACCATGCAAAGGAACAAGTAATGTGTGTTGTACAGCTAAGACCTAACTGTATCAGTGTCTAAGTGGAACATAAAATGAGTGCTCTTCAACAGCCTATATTTTACTGAAAAAAAAAAACCAAAATAAAAACACACTCTTAAACAAAACAGTAGTTCATGTTTATATTAAGGAAAGAAGCAGCAGCTGCACTACAAAAATCCATTTTCCTTTCAAAAAAATGCGGTTAAATTTGGTAGTTAACGAAAGCTTTCTCAAACCTAAAGGTCACCCTGAACTACTATAGGTACTGTAGATGCTTTACAGTTCATGAGCTATTTTTGTAGGGAACAGCTGCATCTCTTACAGCTGCGATACCTGTATGATTACACTCTGAGTGATATTATTATGACCATCATATAATGTACTGGAACCTAGTGACCTATACCTGCAAATCCTTCCCAGTTTTTACAACTAAGTGCAAAGATGGCTTCAACCACTCTGAGTCATTCAACAGTTAACAGAACAGAACAGTAAGGCTATGTAACAGAAAAGAAAGGGAGGGGGCCAGCATATGAAGGCTGGATGTATCACATCTGAGAGAGGTTCAGGTACTCTCTTTTTTTAATATTATGAGCCACAGATCTCCTTTTGACAGGCAAGCTGCAGTCTAGATTCACAGATGAATT
The DNA here is from genome assembly GCA_017639245.1 of Myiopsitta monachus. Taxonomy (NCBI): domain Eukaryota; kingdom Metazoa; phylum Chordata; class Aves; order Psittaciformes; family Psittacidae; genus Myiopsitta; species Myiopsitta monachus. The sequence continues at coordinate 15,347,357 of CM029921.1, read as the reverse complement.
AAGGAGTCTTCTCAAGGCTTCTATCAACCCTACAGAGAATTTTTACACTATAGCTAGCAAACTGTAAAGTCCAGATAATTCCCCCCCTCAGAAATTTACAATTGACAAGACACTATTTAAAAAGGCAGGAGAAGCTGGAGTCAGGAGACTGGAACTGCAGATCCCAGGAACTTCTGTGATTACCAGGTCACTGAAACAATTTGAGACACATGTAGAAAGCCTTCATTTATTTAAAATTTAAATTACTAAAAAACCCCCCCAAAAAATACCCCCCCCAATTATAACCCAGCCATAGTCAGCTATTTACTTAAACAAATGCTTAAGTACACTTAGTGTACTTACTGCATAAAGGAAACACTGCTTACTTCAGGTCTATATTCCATTTGAAATTTAGTTATCAGTTTAGAGCTGAAGAGATTTTATTTTTCCTCTTTGAAGAGGAGAAGATGGAAGGGGGGAGAAATAAGACTTTCTTGTTTTAACCTTCAACCTCTATCCATTAAGTGACAAAAAGGAACAAATCCAATTCATAAAAATAACCCTTTCTTTAACAGAGCTGGTTTTAAAGCACTGATTTTTTAAATGTCCAAGTAACAAACTCATATTCAGAGTAAGTTCCTGTTCGAAGCTGAAATAAATTACAATTTCTAAATTAATGTCTGCAAATTTTTGAAACTAATAGCAAATAAAATGAATTCTCTATTTTTCTAATACATTCTCATTTTATGAAGCCTGAAAAATGTTAATAAATATTTTCAACTTTGCAGTTATAAAAAGCAACTGTTTTACAGCTAAAAATAGCATTCTGGTCGTTCAGGTAAATGGGTAGCATCTGGGAAACAAGAGACCAGAGAGCCCGCAGTACAGAGAGGGGGGCCATTTCAAGCCCTCCTCAGGAAAAATTAGGAACACATTCTGGTGATTGATTTTTGTACCTTTTCCCTTCCAGATTTCACTACAAACTGGGATGCCTCTTTCCTGAAGCAACAGAAGAAAAGGAATTCTGCTTGGATACTGGTTATAGTCATAAGTCAGAATTACAGTTAGTATCTAGCCCATTATGAAAAAGTCATGCTCTTTTTAACAGCTCTCTCAGCTTATTAAATCATGGAAATTTCCATCCTGTCCACCCAGATGTGATAACTGGTGCTTGGCACTCAGGGACAAAAAGCCTTTCATCTGCGGTACCCAAAGAGCAGACAAGGTCATTCAGAATAAACAGATACTGAAGTGTCATCTAACAACAAGCAGTCACAGCAGAAAACAGAGAAACAGACAAACCCCCCATCTCCTGTGCCTCTCTTGTGTGATGTTTCATTAGTTATGCCATGCACTGATCTTCAGTTGATTTTTCCTGAAAATGTTAAAAGTTTCCAGAATGGATATTTGTCCAGAATGAAATCCATCACAAAAATCACTCCGACAGAGAAATTTCTTCAACATATACACAACATTAAAGCACTAACAATGGGAACAAAGACTACTTTGAGCGCGGGTCACCCTTAAAGTAACTGTGTTATATCAAGGAGGGAAGCAGCCTAGTCCTTGTCACAGATATGAAGGAAGCTCTTTAACAGCTTTTCATCTAGAATTCCTCCTGAAATAATGTTTAAACAGGTGAAGGAAATTTTGCTTTTCCCATCCTCTATTTGGACTGCTAAAGCTGCTAAACACTAATTATCTCCCCTAACTTATTCTGAGCATTTTCTCTGAGGATTAAGTGGCAGTCTACATTCCAGCACTGATTACATGAAAATTAGGTTATCTGCATCCAGGTAAAATCTGAGATTTGATACATCAGAGTACTAGTGCCATTAAAGCTTGAATCTCCCATTATGCCCTTTACGGTCTGGCAGTATTTTGAATGGGTTTTAGTACTTGAGAGCAGACAACAGTGCACACTGCTTACTGGGCAGAAAGTGGATTCGACACAATTTTTTTACTTGAGCTACTGCATGAGTTACTTTAAAAGGCACCCCACCCCTCATAAAGAATGGAGAATATCAACATTTGATGACCTCTGCATCAAGAATATGACAAAGGAGCATTGTAAATTGCTATTTAGTACCGTCTGTATGTACTGAAAGAAGAAAGCACTCCTCATAACATTAACCATTTCGCAGAGGGACTCCAATCACTGTTCAGCCTCTCCTCCCCCATGCCTATTCCTGAAGGTACAGTTAAAAAAAAACCCAGGTGACAGCTGCAATTGATCTGTTGCTCGTTAATAAAAACTAAAATGGCACTTCTGCTTAATATCCCGTTAAGTTTGTTAGATGAAAAACTTCACTAACTGCTCTATATTCAAAGCAAATTTTGCTGACAGATCTGTACTCTCACATACATGCAAACTAAGAAACCTCTGACATTCATTATTACCACAGAAGGGGTAGAATAATCAAAAAGTATTTGTAATGCTTTGAACTCATTGTATATACAATGCCTAGCAGTGCTCTAACCTGCTTCTGTGTTCTAGTTTGTGTAATTGGAACACACTTCAAATTAGTCAGACTCAGAACACAACTTCAAAGTCGTACCACTCAGTCTGATAACAGCACAGTTTCAAAACAGATCCCAAACGTGCTTACAGCAGTCTATCTATGCTGTGAAACACACTGTCAGTACAGTGTGTGCAAAACCTAAAAGTGCAAACAACTTCAGTAACATTTCACCCAGAGATTCATGAATTACTGTTACAAGGACTAGATATCTCTACACAAATCTCTGTAGTGTTAAAATACCTGTTTTGTCTGGCACTTATCAATTCGTAACACCAGCTCCTGAGCAGAAGGGCAAAACTCCCTAAAGTATTTTAACCACATACTCAGAAAATGCTTCTGAAGATTCTCTATCACAGCCTTCTCCCATTCTACTGCTAAAAATATAATCAGTGGGGTCCCATTGACTTGCCTGTGTAACATTTTAGTTGTAGGAATACCCCATATTAAAGTTAAAATATAGCTCCAGGTTTCTCATCACACTGTAATACAATGATCAGCTGAACGACAAAGTTTCTGGAAACTTCACAGCAATAGTGGAAATAAATCCCATAATTGCCTTATCAGCCCTGATACAAAATGAGATAAAATAGGCATGTTTAACTTGCTGCTTCCTAATGTAATTGCTGGTCCCTGAACTATTAGGAGGGACCTTTCTCTTTGAGAATCTAAAGCAACTGATACTATCTGCAAGAGTACCACACATGAAGTAACAGTAAGAGAGGCCTCTTTTTCACCAACTTCAGACACCTAACTGAACGAGAATGCAGAAAAATCTTAATTTGAATAGATGATGTATAGGAGGTAAGATAATGCAGTAAAAAACTTGTTAGCTACATTAATACACCAAATTCTACACTAGAAAGTGTGTGCTTAAGTATGCAAGCTGTGAATCAATGAATTACCAACCCTGATATATCAGGGAAGTACTTCAGGATTCCACACAGCAAGGAACAAGCAATGTGAAACCAGACTATAAAGCAACAGCTATTACAGTATTGGCTGTAAATTTACAGTTCAATCCCTAGATGTCAATTCTGGCTACTAACAGAGGGATTCTGGATGGGCAAGACTCACAGGTTGATTTTTAATTACAATTTTAGCATTCATTTACAGATGAACCCACAATTTTTATTAGATTAGTTTTAAGTAAGTTAAATAATACGGTCTAGCCACATAGAAACACTGAACATACTCCGCTAAACTACATTTGTGCCTTTGAGTTTTCATTAAACAAAATGATAATATTTTAAATAAACCTACAAGCATTCTTTGAAACATAGTATTCTGCACAAGTCAGTTATGTTGATTCTCCTTAGTTTTCTACTGTAGATTATGTGTAACATGGGACTACTTTTACCCTCACACTTCCTGCTGCTTAAAATTATGTACTTTATCACACAGAATTAGGTTGATGAACACCAAGTATTATTTGAGAACAAACAACTCCAGATGGAACTCCAGCTGTGCTCTATACTGTATACACACTGTAAGAAAGCATCAGTGCTAATCCTCATGCACTGGATCAAAAGTTGGTACCTTTAACAATCCAAAATTTATTAAAGAAGAATCTAAACTTTAAAAATCAGATGCAGAGGGTCAATGCATTGCAATGCAAGTGACAATTTAAACTCAAATATGTTTCATTTTTTAAGAGCTGAAGTTAGAAATGTTAGTGTCCTATACTGTTTCTTCTTATTTGACAATGAACCTATTCTAGCTCCCTGTCTGGGAGGCACCACACAAACACTGGAGTACTTTCTTCTTCAGAATAACCATTCAGTTATGCAGCAACGTATGCATGTCTAATTAAATACAGTAAACCTTTAATTAGTTTTCCTGACAAACAAAATAATTACAATGAGCAATGATCATAATTTTTCATATGATATTGCCTTACCATTAGAGGAAGAGCCCCTATCTGCAAGTGATGAAGCCGAGGGGGTGCATGGTAGTGGGCCAAGTGAGGATGCAAGGGCCCTGGAGGGTAAGTAGCTGCAGTCACACCAGCTTCAATTCCCAGTTCCCTATCACAAGGACAAAAGTGGCATTACAGTAAAGGTAGATCTTAACTCCTAAATACCATTCCACTGCTTTGAAAAGTATACAATACAGCACCGCTACCACTACAGTTTTACACAAGGTTTTTTTAAAAGCTTGTTTAAACACTGTGAAAGAACTATCATAATGTAACTAAAACTTGGTTTTGAATCAACTGTGAAGATTTAGCACGATAAATCTGAAGAGCCAACTCCACATTTATCATGCCCAGAAATATAATCAGCGTGAAGTCTCTGTAGCTCTCGCTGTGGGAATAGCGGCTGTCACACATGCACCTCTTCCCTTACTGAAAAGGAATCAAACAAACAAACAAACAAGATGTATTTAACCACAATAAATAAATTGTGGAACTTTAATGTAACCTTCATGAGTGGGCCTGATGCAATCTGAAAGTTCAAAGATGAGAGAAAATAGTATGTAACTCAAATCCAAAACTCTACAAAGAACATAAACATGCTAATAGTGTTCAGCAATGCTTTACTTGCCTATTTTAAAATCAGTACTTGAAATAACTAGAGTCAGCAACACTTAATTCCACTTTAAAAGCAATGGATAAAACCCCCTAGCAATAAATTTAAGATACTGAGTATTCAAAACAGTATTTCAAAGCCATTAACAGCCTCATCACAATTTGAGCCAGCAGGTGCATGCAGCACTTTCTAAAATCATTATCAGCACTGTGATCAGCATACTATGGTCTTCTCACCTAAGTCCTGAAGGACTAAAACAGTAGCTGATTACTAACCAGGCAGATCTCTCTGGAGCTTGGCGAGGATGAGAAGACATTGTCTGAGGCACATGAATGTGATGCCCATGACCGTAATTAGGATGCATTCTGTGAGGATGTGGAGGAGGCCGCTCATGAGCACGTCTGAACAACATAAAACAGCAAGTAAATTTCATGTACTTGTTAACATCAAGTAAGCAACATCCATGATCAAAACATTACTGACTGAATTACTGGAATGCATTTAAAATAAAACTCTCCATACAGTAATTTCAACTTTAGATGTAAGCTAGAAACTACAGTACAGATTTCATATTCAAAGACACAGCCAGCTTCAGCTACTGTGATCTGCCTTTGGCAGACTTCACCGCAGAAGGACTGACAAAGTGTTTAGTCCTAACCTCAAACTGCACATAGGAAAGCAAAGGCCACATGACAAGTCATGTTGAGATTCAATTATTCACAGCTAAGCTGCAGCTAATTTTCAATAAAACCATACCAGCAAAAGTAATGTGGGGAAACCTAATACACTAATCAGAGAACACAACTGCCTCATTGCTCAAGTAGTAAGAAGGCACAGTTTTTAACATGCCATAGAACTACAGGTTTGGAAAAAAACAAATCTTCAGAAAAGCTGCTGGCTGACTTCTGTTGCTTTACCACTTCCCAGTTCCAGAAAGAAATGATTTGGTATTTTTCACTGCATTGCTTTCAACGAAGAAAGTTTTCAGGGTTTTTTTGGTTTGGTTTGGATTTTTTTTGGGTAGGTTGTTTGGTTTTTATGTCAACAAAGAAACTTGGATTGTGCCAGAAGCAGTACAATGTGTTCAGATTATGTACCACCTTAAACAACTTGACAAAGTACACTAGACATTCTGTAAATTTACCTGTCCAGAGAAATAGTTACTTTACAGCACACTATTCTAATCACTGTAAATTGACACTTCTCCAGACAACTCTATCAAGCTTGTAGACAGTATGTTAGAAGTTATAGTTTCCTCCAACAATATAGACCAACATAGGAAGAGATGGATCAGCAGGACCTACTCCTAGTCGCACCTTCCTTCAGTTTATCCTCTATATAGATAACAATACAGAAAAATCTAGAAGAACATTTTAATACAAAAAAGCTCACAGAACAATTCCATAATTCCATAAAAAGATTATGTCACGTAGGCCCATTTTTCCTAAAATGAGTCTAAGAAATAAATTTGAAATTATTTCTATGAATGTAAAACTTCCAGGCTGCCTATCCCACAATCTTCATCTGAAGTAGATGATGAGATTTAAAACCAGAGAATCTCTATGTTCTACAAATGCAGTGCACCTTCACACACTGCCTTTTGCACATTTCATGGCTGATTCAAAGACTGAAAGTTAGAGCTCTTGTACCCACACTTGAGACATGATAGCAAGAAGAGAACTGCTTTCTGTTCACGCTAGTGTCATAAATCTAGTTTAGCAACAACAGTGGCATCTCTTAAACAGTAACACCAAAGCTACATCTCAACACTGGTCACATCTTTATACCAATACTATTCAGTCTTTCTTCTAAAGATGTAAAGGCATAGTAAAGCTAAGTATCTAAGTTCAATCTGAATTTAACCTAGTAAACAGTCTCTTATGATAAATTGTTCATTTTGTTTTAAAGTGTTCAAAATATTTATATAAATTAGTTATATAAGAAGAATCTTAGCAGTATCAACAAGGCAAAACACAATGTCAAGGAACACATCTGAAGGGAACTCATGATGTACTTTCCAAGCTGTTCAGCTTGAAAAGGAATTCCTGCCTGTTATCTGGAAGATGATAGAAACATAAGCTTCTCTTCTCTTCCATGCCCATTCATCCCTTACCTGAAGACATTATTCAGCGATGTAAGGGAACAGGTTCAGCCTTAATGCTCACATGACTCTGGTGGTATGTAAAGACACCTTTTACCATGGTTTCATACTAATAGTTCCTAACCATGCAACTAACAGTTTGAGATTCACATGCAACATTTTACAAACCTGAGGGAAATGAATTATATGTTTAGATATTGCTCTGAGTACATTTGTGACGTACGTTGGGTGTTGCATCATTCTTCTTCTCTGGACCTCCATCCTCTGGATCACTTCATGAGGATGTAGCCTCTGTGCTGGAGGAGCTGTTGCAGGGATGTGATGGGATATAGGCTGGTGTGTTGCAGGAAGATGCTGTGGTATTGGAGCAGCTGCACTGGCTAAAGGATGAGTTGGTGGTGGAGGTGGAACAGGATGAGAAGATGCATGAGAGGAGATTGAAGGATGGAAAGGATGCACTGGATGAGGGATAACATAATCTACTTGAGGTGGAGGTTGTGGCTGTGGTGGAGGATTTCCATGAGCGTGAGGACACGCAGAAGCTTGATGGTGAAGAGGTCTGGTCAAAGAAGCATCTGCAATGAAAACATCAAGTGATTTTAATCTGGTCAGTTGCAGGTTATGACTGAAATTTTATTTAAAAACTATCTTTGCACAAATGCTTCAATATTATTCCACCAGTGTAAACAGTGGCAATGGGAATATGTGCCTATGCGATTTTTAAATAAACTAATTCCAGCAATATACCCTACAAGTAACCCTTATGTTCTGCAGCCAAAAGTATTCCACTCGCCAGTGCTGGTAATACGAAAATAATAACTAAAAACCCCCAAACAAACAAACCCATGTGATGCATGCTGGAAAAGCTATATATGGGGAGAAATTTTACTTCAAGTTTTTTGTTTGTTTTCAATACCCACCCTGCCCACTGTCCTGTAGAGACATAAAATCCAAACAAAGAAATCACAAACAAATTAGTTGACTTTTTGAGCTTGCTCGAGCAGAACTCACTGGGGGAATGGGATGGGGTATGGACCAAGGAAAAGGAAATAAAGAGGTACTGCTAAAATACACAGGAGATGAAAAATATTTTCATAATAGATACAGTTGTTGAAGTCTGAATGTTATTAAGGTCACTCAGAAGAAAATACTTTTACCTCACCTTGATGCCATTCAAATCCTTTACACAACCTGAACCATTTAAATACATTTCTTAATATATGTTTTGCTAAGTGAGTTCCAAGATTAAACCAAGCAGACAGTAAGAGTTTTCACAGGCTGCCAGGGAAGCTATTTTCATGTTTGACTGCGTGTGTCCTCCCCCCTCCACATACCCAGTAATTATCTGTACTTACAAGGAGAATGCATATAATGCCGACAGGAAGAGAGCGATGCCTGAGGAGGAGGTTGAGGCTGTGGCTGTGCAACCATACTTGATCCATATCCATCTATTGTTATTGATTGGCTTGGGCCAGCACTAGCCTGGTGCCCATAAATTGCAGTTCGAGAAGAAGAACTAGGACAGCAGGGGTCAAAAGCAGATGTTCCATGGAAGGCACCACTTCCATGACTTCTTATAGCGCTGCTGCTTAAGTCTACTGGCAATGCCTGCTGGGTAAACAAAGCATCTTTTTTCAAGCAATTCTTCAGATATTGAAAACAGTAACCCTCAAACAATGTGGTCAATAAACCCCAAATCAATCACAAGCAACTCAGGTCCAAATTTTTAAGGCTCAACTCTGGAACATTATTTAAACTATAGTTAATATTTCTTACTCCTAAATTCTTGAATCTGGTGAGAGAGACCAAATTCATTACACCATGCTGTATAAAAAAAAAGAAACCCCAAAACCCCATGATGGATAAATCAGTGAGTACATGGGAGCTACATACATTAAAATATTTGGAGACAAAACCCCAATCTTTCATTTTCAGTTGTGAAAATTTATTACACTTAAAACAGAAACTAGGTTAATAGTTCTGCATGATATAAGTTTGCTCAGTATTGTTCTTAATAACTGTCTTGTTCTTAATAACTGTCTTGGTTTAGAGCTGTGGTTTTAGTTACTTAAGTCTTAAAAAACAGTGGTTTTAGAAGAGCAACTCTTTTATTTCTTTTATAAACAGAACATTAGACTTGATTATTTTCTTCCCTTAAAGTAACCAAAGCATTTAAATTGAAAAACTGCTATGATCACCAGAATATATTTCAAGGTATTTATGTTTGGTTTGCTTAAGCAGCCACTATCATCTTATAGTCATCAAGAGGATATCAGCTGTCAGTGACAGGATTATGACTGTAAAATTTCAGGTTTTGTGTGTCCATATATTATGACTCAAATTTTCTTTTAGTTCCCTTCTATAATGCCTGCTACAGAACAAACATCCTATTCCATTCTCTCATAAATGTAATTACTTGAAATCACAAAGGGAGAGTCACAAGAATTAAACATGCCTGGTCATGGTAACTGGTGCCAGAACTGCTGCTTGCTCCGCAAGGTGCAGGCACTGGAGGTGGCCTTTCAACAGGGCAGCTGGAGTCACTGAATGAAGGAGATAGTGGAACAGCTGGATGAGGGTTGTGGTGGTGGTGGTGATGATGCTGAAAGTGGTGGCCATGCTGCTGAAAGCAGCTTGTATGTGGGTGCCCCAATGCATGATGAGTCTGTGAAGGTCCTCCACAAGGAGAATGCTGAGGGCAGCACGATGGTAACCTTGGCATGGCTGGAGGGCCAGTTTCCAGTGTTGCATTAGATGCAGCTCTTCTGATATCATCTTGAAGATAAAGAAAATTTGGCATTAAAATGAAAGAAATTAGTGAGGCTGATCACCATAAAACTGCTGCTTAAATAGAAAAAAAAAGTATTGTACTTCAGACAAATAATAGACTGAAAAACAGATCTAAACTAAAACAAAACAAACGGGATACAAGAAAAGAAGATTTAGCCATGCCTCTCAAATGAACCAAAGCAAAATGGTTCAGGTGGACGTACTCATGGGAACCACTAGTGGATGTGAATTGACTCTTGCCTTATTCCACTTATTTAACCCATGTTATCAGCAGGGAAAGGAAGAAAGATTGCCCTGTGGTTAGTGTGCAGGGACATTAAGTTCTCGTGCAGCTGTGGCCAGCTCAGATTTTCTGTACCTCACCTGACTTGCAGATAGGGGCAGAGCACCCATGTTTCAGGTATGTTATAAATGCTGTGTATATACAGTTTTACTACAGGTCAGTATCTAACAGGTCTGTATAAATGTGCTTCCAGTCAGGCAATATACAGGGAGGTTCAAGGAATGTACATATATCCTTCACTTTCTTACAAAGCACATTACAAAACACTCCTGTAACACACTGCGATGAAAGAATTAATTCCCTGTGAACTATATTCTAACTCTTCAGAAAGCAAGATTTTTGGTATAACTTGGTATATATCATTTGGTATAACTAAATAATCCCTATAGGCAAAAGCAGAAGGCTCCAGTACAACTTCCTTCATCTTTGGGGAGAAATCAGATTCCTGTTTTCTCAAATCACTACTATTATGTTCAGTAGTTAAAGTTCACATGCCATTTAATCCAGAAAATGATCATTAACCTTCTTTGTACCAGGAGACAACACAACAGTTTAGAAAGCTCTCATATTCTGTACCTCCAGGTGAACTACCAGCAGTGCCACCACTGGGAAGACTAGCAGTTGTCTCTGGTGTTGCAGAGGGTTGGATGTTGGAGACGTCTGGAGATGAATCAGAGGTCTGCTGAGATGAATCAGAGGTCTGCTCCGAGGTAGACCTACTAGAACTGTTACTGGTAGAAGAACTCGTGACCTGCGGCTCCACTCTAGCTGGCGTGGTTGGCACAACTGTCGGCTCTAGCAAAATAAAAAAAGCTTCCATGTTCCTTAAGTTTTAAAAGCAGCTGGTTTGGTCTGGTTGATTTTGGTTTGTTTGGTTGTTGGTTTTGGTGAGGTTTTTGGGTTGGTTTATTTGGGTTTTTTTGTTTACTATTGTTGCTGGGTTTTAATTATTTTACAAGAAATTCTCAATTCTGATCTTGCCAGAAGCTAAGCAAGTTGGAACACAAAAACCTGACAGGTACAAAATACAAAAGTTAATTCTGTTTCACTTGGGTGTGGAAAAAACAGCATTTAAAAAAACCACAACAAAACACTCAAATTTTAAGAATTAATATAAAATCAATTCCCAACCAAATCTGACAGATCAAGTTTTATTTACTGAATAACATCTTACTAGAAAGGAAATTAAATTACTTTGGTACTTTATGATTAACATTTGCTGAAATCTTTTATAAATCCAGAGGCAAACTACTCTCTGGTTATTACTGTTACAATTTTTTTAAATGCCTACAAAGCACAGAAAGACTTCTAGATAACTAACCAAGAGCAGCATAATACCATTGAAACTAGCAGTGCCACTTTACAAACTTCAGTCATTCTGGATGCAGAGTACTGAAGGCTAAAGCAAGATAAACCTGGTTTCTAGACTGAGTAAAAGCAGATTCATTAAATCAGTATTCGAAACTTCTGTTTCTAGTACATATATGTTCATTTTGCATATTGTACATGTAATAGTTGAGAATTTATTTAATATACAGGGAAACAGACAAAAACACGTAATAAATCTTGTTCTCTACTACACAATTGTAAACAGGTTAAAATTTAAAAGGATACTTGATGGCAAAATCCAAATCTAGTCTTTAAAATGTCTGCCTTTGACTGCAAGTTTGAAATTTATCTGTGATTACTGAAGAAGGCAATGACATGATTGGGAATCTGAGATACCATAAAAGGGAATATCATCAGAAACAGCCAAGGTTTGCTTTGCTAATAAAAATGTCTTCATGGATGTCAGGCAAAAAGGAAAAAAAAAAAAAATAAAAAAAAAGGCATCAAGACACTTCAAATAATTTTTACACAAAGTCTCAAAATAAAATATGACTGGCTTTGAAGATTTCCCTCTACATTTACTAGGTGTATCGGCAACTCAAAGGAACAAACTTATCTCCCTTCTTGCAAGTCCTTAAACTCATTACATTAAAAAACCATGGCCTGTTACTTACATTTAAAATCCTTTGGAATTTAATGTGGTGCTCAAATAGACTGGATTATATTTGCAGTAAAACATTTTGGGAGAAATGCATTAATGCTCAAATTCAGAAAAAAACCTAGCATGTCCTATAGGACACCTATAGCCTAACATGGCCATGTGATCACACAGTGGCTCAAGACTGGATGCTAATATGTTCTGAAAGCAATCCTGCAGTCAGACAGTTCTCAATTCTAACAGCCTTAATCACCCTGCTAGCCTGTTACTGTGTGGACTCACCATCAGCAACACAGACAGTTCTGTCCCATCGTAAATATGCACATTACAAAAGTAAAAGTTCATTGAGCAATAGTATTTTTAAAAATAATATGATTCCTGAATTTAAGATTAAATTCTGTAATTTGAAGTGTTTAAAGAGTAAAATTAAAGCAATAGATGGCCTCTATTCTGCTCTTGTGAGACCCCATTTCAGTACTGTCTGCAGTTCTGGTATCCTCAACATAAAAAGGACATGGAGCTGCTGGAGCAAGTCCAGAGGAGGGCCACGATGTTGATAAGGAGGCTGGAGCACTTCCCGTATGAAGACGGGCTGAGAAAATTGGGGCTGTTCAGCCTGGAGGAGAGAAGGCTGCATGGATATCTCATAGCAGCCTTCCAATATCTGAAGGGGGCCTACGAGGATGGTGGAGAGGGACTCTTCCTCAGGGTCTGTAGTGACAGGACAAGGGCTAGTGGGCTCAAACTGAAACAGAAGAAGTTCAGGACAGATATAAGGAAGAAGTTCTTTACTGTGAGGGAGGTTGTCCAAAGAAGTGGTAAATGCTCTATCCCTTCCAGCATTCAAGGCCAGGCTGGACAGAGCTTTGGGTAGTATGGTCTAGTGGGAGGTGTCCCTGCCCATGGCAAGGGGGTTGGAACTAGATAATCTTAAGGTCCTTTCCAACCGTAACCATTCTATGATTCCCCTTCACTGATACAGTTATGATACTTCACAGTAAATCTATAAGGAAAAGAATGTGTAAATCAACCCATCCTCTTCCTTAAAAAACCATCAGAAAACAAAAAACAATTACAAATTCTTCCAGCTCTCCAACCTACCCCAAAAATCAAGACAACTTGAAGAATAAGATAGTGGGAGATCCTAGCTTGCAATATGCTCAGGGATGGAACCACAACAGGACAAAACTTTTGTTAATAATTAAAAAGCAACATGAACCCAAGAAATCCCCCAAACCACTGCCAACAGCAAAAAATGGAACTGCAAAAGAGTACAAGAGCTTTAGTTTCTCCTTCTCAAATTCTGACAATACATGGAAGTTGCTCTTATGATTTTCAGCAGAAAGAGATTTATTAAATGCTAGCAGATTTTAATGTTAGGAAACAATTAAAGGTTACAGCTTCAGAAACCTAACAAACTTCACTTGTTTGGGGTTACTGGTTTATTTTCTGGATTGTTTGGTTTTTATTTTGTTGGGGATTTGGTTTTGGGGTGTTGGTTTTTTTTTTTGTTTGTTTGTTTGTTTGTGTGGTTTTGGTTGGTTTTTTTCTTTTTTTTAGAATAATTTTTACTCCAAAGCGTACAAGAACAGTAACTATTCCAAATCACAAGGAGCAAGAGATTTTACTTCTACAGTGTTGTACTGAAGTGCATATTACAAAAGAAGTAGTTCCAACCTGTTCTGTAATTTCTGCCAGGTGAGACAGCCTTCAGACACATACCGCACATGTTCAGGTCAGTTTTGGAAGAAAACTTGCATCTAGTAGACCCATTGGGAATGGATAAACTTTAATTTTAAAAGTAAAACCACAAGAGGGTTTCCTGACAGGCCTGGAAACTGGTTTGCTTAGAATAGAGACATTTTCATAGAATGGTTATATTGTAACCAATGCAATTAACTTCTCTCCCCTTACACTGATCATCCTGCTTCTGAAAAGGGAAGAGATTTCTCAGATCAGTGCAACTTACCATCTTCATCCACTGTAAGGTCCACTACTTCTGCTGCATTTTGTCTCAGTGGCTGTATCACTGTGGAGATCCTGCTGCGGTTCCGCTGTTCTTGAGGTCGTGCAGCGTGAGAACCAGAGCTTTGTCCCCAGTGTGACCTTGAGTGTCCAAGCGTTGAACGAGACCTTAAAACAAGATAACACCTTAAGTACTGGCCTAGTTTTTGCCATTATTGATTTTTCTCATCAGTATTTGAGAAGATTTGTAGTATTTTCTAATTATTATTTAGTATTTTTTACTAGAAAAGCATTTTGTTGTGTTGGAATAACCCATTCCTCCACGTTCACTACATGTGTACTTATAAATATTACTGCAGCCTTTTCCAGATAACATAATGGCAAATACTCAACAGGTTGAGTTTAAAAGGTCTTTAAACCACATTACTGTAAAATACATACAAGAAACTTATAAAAAAATTCACTGTGAAAATCTACAAACAGTCAGGCAAGAGTTGCTTCTGATGTCATGTTTTAGCTTTGTTAATAGTAAATGAAGAGTCCCCAAATCCTACACTACTCCTATGCAATCTGAAACAGATTTATGAATGCTGGGAGAATTGTAAAGACAATGAACATGTTAACTTGGGACAGAATATTTTCAGAAGTTAATTTCTGTATTTTAAATTTCCAAAATGTCCTAAAGGTGCAAAACCTCTGGACTTTTCTCTCTCGAATATTAATTATGTTTCTCCTCTCCTCAAAGAACAAGCACAACTTTGTGTAATATTTAAATGATGAAATGTGGTTTGAGGAGAGAAAATCATAAGCCTGTAACCCATGCCTAACAACAGGGATGGCTTTATCTCTATAGCATAACACTTAGTACCTGTTCAATTCAGCCATACAAACCCAAGCACTCAAATCAGTGATGCTCTGGAATCTAAGTTAAGAGAATACTGTCTGTAATTAAGGGAAGAATATTTTTACAGTATGGTATTTACCAGTTCACTGTTAAAAACCTTTGACTCTCCAGTATTTACATAGATCAAATAGCTCTTATTTTCCAGTTTGGAAAAAACAATGTACTCGGACTTCAGAAATTCAGAAGAGGAAAATGTGAAGAAAAGAGAACTACTTCACTAAAAACAAACCAAACCCACTGCACGTATCACCATGGAGCTCAGTCTACGTTTGTTTTCTGCCTGTACTCCCTTTAACTCATCTGTGCAACTCACTAACAAAGATCAGTATATATTCCTGTGGTGCAAAAAAGCATGTTTGCTACAGTCTTAACTGGCTTACGCTTCCACTCCACTTCAGTAATCACTGTACTTTAAAGACTGAGCTGATTCAAAAAGATTAAAAAATTTTCTTTCAAGTCTGGGTTTGCATTATATCCAAATTGATTTGTTTGTGTTTTGTGTGTGTCCTACTAACCATCCAGAATGAAATTAACCTCTCTGGTCACCTCTTTGGTGACTCAAGGTGCACTCTTGTAATACAAGGAAAGGTAAATGTCTCACCTCCTACTTCATCTTCCCCTTGCCTGCAGTTAAATAAGATGGAAAATGCCATTTCGATGTTCTTTATCTATCTGCCCTACAACACACTGATAAAAGTGAAAGACTATCTTATGTACACTAACTCGTTCCTGGGTCTACATCACAACAGATGCTTTGCCTCAACACTTCCAACACATAACTGTTTTTGTTTTTGTTTCTAGCTTCTTGAAGTCTAAACACAAATTTTGAGTTTCTAAGAGATCCATGGGCTGTGTTGTCCTGGAGAATGTTGGCTTCCTTCCTTGTTTCTTCAAGTAGTTTTCTTTTATTCCCCCCCCCCAAAAAAAAAAAAAAAGGCATGACTAAAAGGAGGATTCAGGAAGAGACGGATTAAGCACGTCATGAATTTTCTCTCCTTCTTTCTGATCTTTAAGCACTAAAATGCCCAGCAAGCTTGTATAAATGCTCAACCATCAGCTGACCTTCAGGTACTAGCAAGTATATTCATACAAAAAAACCTGACCCTGTATTCAAGTGAGTCAATTCCTTTCAAACTAAGTTTCAGCTGTAAATTGTAAATTTCCTGCATAGGAAATACTCTATGTACAAAGTACAAAAGACCAGTTCAGTAGTTTTTGCCATTTCAGGCTCAAGATTTGAATTTAAGACTCTTCTTCCTCACAGAGAACAATTCCAGGAAGCCTGCTATCTGTATAAAACAAACAAAACCAACCAAAACTAAACACACAGAATCATTACTTTTTCCATTAACAAAATAAAACCCAGATATTTCTGATCTTCTCAAAAAGTTTTCAGCTGAACATTTTCAGTGATGTCTTGTTGCAACAGTTGAAAGCAAGGATTGTAAAATGTTAAAGAGCAAAACCTAATTTGACCATTCTGCTACAATCTTAAGAGAGAGACATAATCAAATGCCTTTGAGAAATCTTCATGCTAGAAGGTCTAACGAACCAAACAGGCCAGAAATTTAAATTCACCAGAATTGGCTCAATCTGCTTCTCACTTAAGGCACCAGGCAAAACAAGACTAACAACAATTAAAAGAGGGAGGCCTGCTGCTCCTGTTTTGGCTGTAGCATTGCACAAGGTAAGGTAAGAAAGTAGCATTTTGTTTCCAAGTCTTTCACAGCTAATGCATAATATGTTCTCATCGGCCCTACAAAGAGAGAAAGCTGTTTATTCTTTAAAAGCATCTTTACTCTATCAGATGAGATTTGAATTCATGTTCCATAAGCATAATTACTGTCATCTAGCTTGATTCTATTACCTGTTAAAGCTTTACTGATAAATCAACTATTACTAGAAACATGTTTTTAATCACCTCAAAACAGAGCATTTGAGTTGATTCTGCAGCTTTTGCTTTCTTTTAAACAGAAGGAAATAAACATTGTTGAAGAAATTAATGTTGATTCCTCTTACCTCTCCCTACTTCTTCTTTGCAGTAGATTGAGGCTGTATATTTTTGTGAGTATAACATCCTTTGTATGTTGGAGTTTCACAAAGAATTAAGTTCCAAGTGTTCATTAAATCTACATCATTCACACATTTGTCTTCAACATAAAACTGGCTTATTCAATGTGATATTTATTGCAATAAGTGATTTTTGCAGGAAAACTTGTCTGTTATTTTGATTTAAAATTGCATCAGTGAAAGCACTGACAATGAAGAGATGGAATATTTTCATAATTTACTGCCTATTGTTCCTTTGTAATTAGTTAGTAAAAAAGAAAAAGTAGAATCACTCTTCATATGCTACAATTTTGTCTTCATGTTCACAAATCTGGAAACATACACAAAAGGAAGGCATCTCCGACAGTCCCACACATATGGCAATTTCAAGTTTTCTTCAAGGAACTCCAGTATATTCCTCAAAATCTGACAAATATGGAACAGAACTCCCAGAGAGGCATGAAAAAACAGGAAAGCACACACAGCAGAAACTTCAAAAGAGTAGGATGCTTTCTTGAGAAATGCTCAACTAATCCCTATTCAGCTCAGCCTACATTTGCTCACTCTAGGAGCTGTACAGTGCTACTGCTTTGCTCCCCCAAAATTCTGTCCATCAGTCACACTAACTACAGTCACCTCAACAATTCCCAATTAGCTGAACTGTCAAGCTTTGGCAAAGCTGTGGGTTGGGGCTTTGAGTTTTAGAGGTCTGGCTGGTTGGTTGGTTTTTGTTTGATTGGTTTTGTTTGGTTGCGTTTTTAAATAAAAAAATGCATGCTATGCATCCTGCTTAGAATTCCTATGACACTGCTTTAGGTGCTTTCAACAACACAGAGCCCTGTGAAAAACTTGGAGTCAAGCTAAATTGCACTAATACAAAGAGATGCAAATCTCACCTGTAGCTTTCACCAACTGTGACAATCTCCACTTCACTATCGGTTGAGGTAACATTTATTTCTTCATTAGCAGTAACCTGGGGAGTGGAGGATGCTTCAATCACCACAACATCTTCATCAATACTTCCTGATGAGGAAAAAGGAAGAATAAAGTTTGTATATTTCATCTATCTCAGAGGCTGTCATTATAAGAGACTTTTTTTACTAGACTTAAAATGCATGTAGGTAATTTCATTGGGTATGTCAAAATCGTAAGTAAAACTGTCAACTACACAACCTAATTATTAAAGGTATCAATTCTGCTGGAAATGTTGAAGTAAAATAAACAGAGGCAGAAGACAGGAGGGGGTAGATATGCAAGCTTACATTCTACTGTGCATTGGAAGCAATTACAGTGAATTTTATTAATTTAACACAACAAAATTCAGTCACCTAATCTAAAAACAAAACAAGCTTTCAAACTAGCAAAGCAGTCACGGTTTGTTATCATTAATAGTTTATGGTTTTTGTAGATTTTAAAGTCCCAAGGCTAAACTGACAACAGGAGAAAATATGCACCAACTAATATGTGTTAATTCATTTTTACTATTTTTACCGGTTTTCTTTAAATGGCATTCACAATCATATGTTAGAGAAAGTTAAAATGAAATTATCAGTGGTAAAAAGCAACCACCATACCCCCACAAAAATCAATTTAGAAACAAGTTTCGATAGGAAATAACTTCTACTTCAGGAAGAATGACTGAAGTTCCAGCCCAATACTCAGATGCATGGAAACACTTCTCTACAGATGTAATACTGACAGTGACAAGTTTGAGCTGCCTAGAATACTTAAATTGAGCTATGGATTATTCAGTATAGTAATAGCACAGGGCCAAAAGAACTAAGTAAATGAGCTAGATTTCTTGAAGAAATCTACAAAATTTCAAATGGGAGTTTGCTATTTCTAAGCTAAGCACTTCAAGCATTTGCTCACATTCAAGTCAATACTTAGATCCTGCATGGATTGAATGTTTTCAGCTGCTCTACCCACTGCAAGGCAGCGCAGATTATTTCTTCTTCTCTTTCCGCCTCCATCAATATTTTTGTGTTTAAAAAAAACCAAGTTGTACTCCTTATTTTCCAATGGCATTTATCTGTTTCTGGTCATACTTATCCCGGAGAGACTGGTGCCCAAAGATAGAAAGAGCAATGCTTCCAAATACAGGTACTCACCAAATTCCCATGATTGGAAGTTATGTGTGGTAAAATTAATTCTCAGAACTTGAAAATTTGGGGAAAAACTGAAAACATCAGTGTCTAACACACAGCCACATGCTAAAATTTAAAACATAGAGAGGCCAAAAAGTAATATTTAAAGCAGTTAAACACTACATGTAAGATAGTGAAAGCATTTTACAATACATAATTTCACATGAGACAGACTGACCAAGCCACAAGTGAAAACAGAAAAGATTTAAAATAAGCAGTCACATTCCAGTGACAGAAATGGCTTATTTAGAGTTACAAGTTTTCACTGTATCAAGCAATGGCCTGCTGAGGTCTACAGCATCTCTGCCAGCTGCAGGAAGCAAAACTATGCAGAGTAGAAAGTCCAGGCTACAATCTTTAACTGAAACCTCTCACACCACCCAGCATCCACAACAGCGTTACAGATGTCAGAGAGCACTTCCTGGTCTATTCATTGCTCATAGACAGCTGTCAGCAAGTGTGCCTAATGCTTTTTTTAACTTGCTGGTGCTTTGTACCTCATAGTAATTCAGCTTGAAATAGATAACATTTTACAAATAAATACCCTACTAGTGTTAACAGGTACTAATTTCTTCAACTTTCAAACTCATTTCTTGAATTAGGGGTAAGCTGTAAGCCCTGCTCCCAAACCCTGGTAATACAGCTAACATAGCTAACGCTATCCTGAAGCATGCAGCCATTCTCTGTGATCGAGCAGGTCACGTATTCATTCTGTTTCCCCCCATTCTCAGGCTCTGAAGGTCCTGTGAAACAAGCAGATAAACATATTTCTTCTTCCCCTCCCTAACAGCCTCAGGATTCCTGGGCACCAGGACCATTACTCCCCTCCTTGCTGTCCTTGAAGGTCCCAGGCACCTGGCCAACCGGGTGTTGTTGATCACCCTGTCAAGGAGGAGGAAAGTGTAACAGCACCCAGAGCGCCGCCGATAAAATCACCAGTTACAAATCTTAAGTGGGAACACGGATCAGAACTGCTGCTGGACAGTGAGAACTGCGACCCCCAGTGGCCAGGGACACCCCACCACTGGCTGCTTCCTCTGAGTACCGACTTACTCATTCTTCTATATGATTTTTGAGTCCAATTATTATTCTTACATCAATACAGCAAAACCCATATTAAAATTTTACCTGATCTGCATATGGTCCAGGTGATTAGAAATTTTAAGTTGTGTTATAAACTTTGTATTAAGCTACTTACAGATTGTACTATACTGATTCTGCTTGCAGTAATGTTGTGCCATTCTAATAATAATTTCTGTGCTGTACTAATCATAATATCCTGCTAAGAAAGTAAATCTTTAATTGTGAATTTGATTTAGAGCCATCACCATTCTGACAAGGAACCCTACAAAAAAACCTGCTGGTCCCCTTAGTGTTGGGTCACACTTGTTAGAAGGTGACACTTTTTTCTGTACCTGAGACTTACTTTGGAAAATACTTTCCAAGAGCAGCCGTCCATAACGGGAGAAAATTTTAAAACCATACAAATTACCTGGGAGTCTGAACCCTGGTGGAAAAGACAGTCAACAGAATTGTCTGATTGTGAGCCATGCTAGTACAGGCTAATCCCAAACTCTACTGACTGTTCTTAAACAAGCACATAAATCTTAGTTCTATCAGCAATGCTACAGCAAGCCAATTTTAGGAGCATCCTTACAGCACAGAAAGCTGTATCAGCTACAGGGAAGTGCTGAAGTGAATTCCATGATAACTTCTATTAGAGTAGCTATTTAAAGCTTCAATTCACAGTAGCTAAGTATAGCAACAGTGGTTAATGTCAACTGCTCACAAAGCCAGGTGCTTCTTTCCTCACCTCTTTCCAGTTCTTCCCCAAGCCCTCTCTTACAAAACGGCATGATAAAAAGGATCTGTACTCACTTCCTTGTCCAGTAATGCTGTTATGATAAAAGCTCTGAATTATGAGCTGAATCTGTCACTGTGAGAAAAGGAATGCATATGCTGTAGTTTTACAAGGGATTAAATAACTGAAAAATAATAAACTCTACCAACAAGCAACCCATTTCTACTTGATACATGTTTATCTCAAAACTGTTAAAATAATCTCAACATGAAGTGGTGGTATAATATTTTCACCAGCCTCTGGCTTTTAAAATACTGGATGTCTACATTCAACATTTCTGGGAGACAGACAACAAATACATTAGAAGAATCAAGAGGACCATACTGAATAAACTCAGTCTTATCATTCTAAGCAGCTCTGAACAAAAACTTGAGTAGCTTCTCAACAGCACTGTACTCTAAAAGTGGAGGAAAGGCCTGTCTAGCACTAGCTGCTAAAAAAAAAAAATCAGAGTAACATGTCAGACCCTGAAGGGATTTAAAGTGCTATTAGGTAAACAATTTATGACAACGCAAAATTCTACCCAGCTTTTTTTACATCAACACATTCCCATTTCCTGGGGTTCAGCTTCATTGCCAAATCAGAGTATCTGAAGCTAAAAACTTGTTCCAATTTTAACTTCGGCTAGATTTCGCTCTACCAACTGGCTGTCTCCAACTGGCACTCCCAGTCCTTTAAATCCAAGCTGAAAACCAAATACCTGTTCAACCATACCAGAAAATATACATTACCACACTACAGAGATCCAGTTACAGGCAAAGCTGAAATTTTGCTACCTTTGACAAGGAAAGTCCAGAGAGCATTCTCTCTATAGGTGCATATACAGGTCCCCCTAGTGTTAGAGAAAAGTTTCCGAGCTACCTAAAATCAAAATTTGCATGTCACAGCAAAACTGTTGCTGCTTGCAGTCATTTTAACTGTACAACCAGTAGTTCAATTAAAAGCAACTGATAAACATTCACACTAGCATACCCCTGAAAGCACTTGCACCTTCAACTGTAACTGTATTGTTAAACTAAACATAATTGTTCTTACGTTGTCCTCATGCCCTCAACTCTCCTCCATCTCCTCAATGAGGTTCATCTGCTCATCCCAGATTTAATGATGATAGCTGCCTTTTACGGCAAACTGTTCGTAAAACAATCTAATTCCCAGGTGTCGGGATTTTGTACTTGTTCAATACTCTCCCACTCACAAAGCAGAGTTAGACCTTCCCTGATCGAAAAAGGAAGAAAAACCCTATATAGGTTGTTTGGGTATTTTTGGTAAAGGTTTTCTAAAAGGATTTGTTGGGGGGGGGGGGGGGGGAACCCACCAAAACCCAAAGCACACCCCACACCCCCCGAAAAAAAACCAAAACAAAACCACCCAAAAAAACCCACAAAACAAAAAAACCACACCAAACAAAAATGCCCATCCAAATATCTAATTTTCAAAAAAAATGCCAAGTTAATAACTACAAGAACTAACCTACTAAACACTTATTCAGTTAGACCTGTTACAGTTGTTTCTTGCAGTAATCAGAAAGAAACACTATCCAGCACAGAATACACTAATACTTTAAATGCCCTGTAACTTTAGGTAATCTTCAACATGCAAAGAAACAATTTGTGACATGTCCTTAATACAAATTGATGTTAAGTAGGCTACAAGACTAATCACATCTCTCTGATACCTGCTTATTAAAAAATCAGTTATTAGCATATCTCCTTGCATTTTCTTTTCTGATTATTATTATTTTCCTTCTTTCTTTAGTCGGTCCTCTAGTACCTTTACATATATGCTGCTGGCCTCATATACTTAGCAGAAGCTCTCTGTCCTTCAGTATATTCTGGGACTTCAGCAGATGCATATGTAACCTTCACACGCCAATCTAGAGCAAAAAATTCTTCCCTAACATTACCAGGCTAGTGTAGCATTGCTAGCAATACAACCCTTTCCTCCTATAGAAGCACCATCCTGTTTGCTCACTATACAGACAAGTTACATAGCTATTTTTTCAGCTGGCCCCATTTCTGTCCCAATTAACTCAGTAACTAGAAATGCCTTGTATAACAGCAGAAGGCTACAGAAAGCGTTAATCACACTTTCATTTTTACTAAAAATAGAACACTTTTATACAGGAAGTCTGCTCAACTTCCCATTTTATCTGCGATGTAAATAATATGCTCAAAACCTTCCCATCAATACATATTTCCCCTGGAAAAAGAAACAATATAGCATTCACATACTCTAAGCCAAAACTACTTCTCAGTTCACTGAAAGTGTTAGCCCTGAAGTACAGCCAGCACAATACGCATTCTTTAAGACATATCTTATTGCAGTTAAAATTGATATCAGTGTTTTAATCTAAAATTAACTGCTGCAGTGCTAATCATTTTTTCATTCATGACATGAAAATAAACATTTCATAAATTAAGCTTTGTTTACAGGTAGTATAAAACCTAAGTCATTGGACAATGCACTTTTCCACATAACTAGATGAAACAAAGTCCAAGTTCCAGTCTTCCTACCATCAAAATAGCACTGAATTAGCACAAGTTCCCTGAACAGCCTGAATATTTACTGATTATTACATAATTTTTTTAGATATCTCCCTCCAAAAAGAATATTTTGAAATACGTATGGAAAAAGGCCTAACAGAAATATGTCAAAGGAAATAAAAGCACAGAAATTGTATTAACTGAATTTGTGTTAGAACAGGTAGTAGCTTTTAACAGTTCAAACAAACTAAACAATTTGACAACTCTCCGTTCAATTACATTTATCATGGTTAGAAATAGATGGTCATTTAAGAAGTCATAACCTACATTTTCTCATCTATATATACCAGTGCCATCATTGCATGGTGCTCTGTGTGGAGATTTGTTAATGGTTCGGCATCATCTCACAGTTACATGAAACTCCATCCTCTCCAAAAATGAGAACAAACTATTAACTTGGGAACAGAAATGTAGTTTCCCAAATTGGTTTTTAATATGAATGCATGCATACCCCCACACCTTAATTATTTACAAGTCATACCTTCAATACGCTTGAACACACAAGCCAAATATAACTTTTTAGAATAAAAAAATAATTATATTTTTCTCCCCAAAAATAGGCACAAAGATAACTAAGGCTGCGCAATAATTCTTCCATTTCAGATTTATTTATGCAGCCTGTGTGTGTTTGCTTTGTTTTAACAGCAGCAACAACCACCCCTAAACCAAAAAGAACCCTGTCCTTGTATTTTATGATCAGCACAGTCTGAGATATGGTTTCACTTTCTAGAAGACATTTGTAATTAGGCAAAACCCATGGCTGTGCAGGTTAACACTATGCCGTGCTTTAAGTATCTACTTTCACATGCTCTCTAAAAAGCTGAAATGATAAACAGGAGGCACAACTACAACACTGTGAATACTGTAGGTCCCAGTCTTGGGACTACGTTTTACTTGGGAAATTTAAGATTATAAAGCTCCAAGCAAATTGGTAGATGGGGGGGGGAAACCAAACCCAAATCAAAACCAACAACCAAACAACACCCCCCAAACCAAATCCAATCAAAAAACCCAAACATCCCCCCACCTAAGAAAACCCCCCAAAACCCACTCCTCCAAACGTTCAAGTATGCCCTCATATACGGTGTCAAGACATACTAGAGAAGCATCTACGTAACTGAACTCTAAGATTACTGCATGGAGTTTATAGAGGTAAAACATTTGATATATATTCAATACATTGCTTTTCACTTCAGACCTTAGATTTTTCTACAACAATACTAAAGCTACTACCTTCAACTGAATCCTATTTCAGGCTCTTATCACAATGACCAATTCCTCCCCCCTCCCCCCAGTTCCCTTGTCAAGTGCAGATAATAAGGTATTAGCAGCTATTTCTACATTCTGAAACCAGAGAGAGCTGTTATCCCCACAGTCAGTTAACAAAGCTATTGTAGCTAAGGTTTTTAATACAACAGCCAAAAAAAAAAAAAAAAAAGGAACAACTCCGCAGCATGTGACTAATCAGGTTCAGCAACCTTTCAGTACAGTGTTTAGAAACCATTAACTTCACAGATTAAAGATTCTAGCTTTGTTGTAATTTTACTGGAAGTTCTGAATGTTCTTTTCCCGTCAAGAATTTCTGTTCAGATTACTTGCAGTAAGTCTATTTGTAGTAGAACTATAAACACACAAGAAAAAATGGTCCAAAGCACTTACAAACAAAGCATGAGGAATGCTCATTAATCAAAAGTACCTCAGGAATTTAGCTTTACCTGAAGGAACAGCTGTACTGTTCTGGTGGTTTTCACCAGGCGACACAAATAAGTCTTCCTCCCCTTCAGTAGACGAACTGGAAGAAGAATCACTAGTAATGTCGTTCTCACTGGAACTGCTAGAGCTGGGCAGCAAAGCGTACTTTCTTCGAGCTAACACTTCCCGCTTCTTCCTCTGCATTAAAATTCGTTCTTTTTGGTTCTGTGTCCTCTGCGATGAACTTGTTTTCACAAATCTTTTTCTATATGGAAGTCTTCTTAAAGAACTGCTGTGGAAACATGGCCTTTTCATTAATAGCCCAGGCACAGAGTCTGCCTCAGTCCGAGGCCACTTTTGTGACCTCGCACTGTGAGTTCTACTGGTAGTATTCAACACTGCCTGAGGGTGTCTCACAGGAGCACCTTTTTCTTCATCAGATGTTACTGTGTCAGAGTCTCCAAAATGTAGGCTAGATGAAGGTGAAGAGATACAGTCACTAAAGGAAGAATCATTGTCTTCACTCTGTGTTTCTAGATGTTGTCTTAATCCTATGATTTCCTGGTTTTCCTTCTCAGGACAATTTTGAGTATACGAAGGACCAGCCTGCTGGCTCTTGCGTTTTTTTCGCACCACAACACTTTTGTCTTGGTCTGTATGGTTGCCATTCATGTCCTTTTGCTTTTGAGAATCACCACATAAGCGAGAGAACTCATTCCCTACTTTACTGGCAATCATCTCAACTTCTGCAGGGAAACTTTTGGCTGCCCCAGTAGGCTCAGGGTTCAAGAGGATCCCCTTCAGACTCTCTTGTCTCTTTGGTGCATCAGAAGGAACTTCACTCTTCATATCCGCTTTTAGAGTATAAAGTATATTACATTCAGGAGTCCATTTAGACATGGAAAGTTTAAAGAAAGGCCTAAAAATAAAAATAGATATGCATCAAGAAAAATAGCATCAGATTTTGATAGCTAAACTGAACTAAAAGTCATTCACTGCTGAGACCAACCCATTGTTGGGAAAAGCAAAACAGCAGTAACTGAAGTACAACTGTTTCATAATATTAACAATACTGCTTGACAATGTAATTTTGAAGTAAACCAGAACTCTCATAGCTTGCATTGAAGGTAAGTTCTTATAGCCAGTGAAAACATTGCAGTTTTCACAGAGAAAACGTATCTTGCCTGCAAAACGTATGGACTATGTGCTTTACAGGCTGCCGCTAATAGGAGTTACATAACTTTCAGCTAAACAACCATGAACTAAACTGCACACTTAAATAAGGCCTATATCTCCCTCTATTGCTGTATATATATGGATAGTAAATACCTGGAACACAACACATGGTACAGTATGGTGACAACTAAGCTATAAAAATCAGTTACTTAGAATTCATGGTTCTTTTCTGACATGAAAAGGAATAGAACAGGAGAGATTTTGAACCTTGTTACTTTTAAAAGTAATAGAAGAATAAAGTAGAATAAATAAGTAGAATAAAGTAACAGAAATCTATTACCTAGATTTTCTTTAAAAAAACATCACACAAGAATTGTGTCATGTACGGAGCTATTTTCAGTCCATGCAATTTTAATTCTATCCCACAACAGAAAGAGCATATCACATGTTCCCTTAATAGCTGGTACCAGGCAAGCTCACCTTCCCCTCAAAATACTAGGCTGTCAACATACAACAATGCAACATTAGCGTCAAAGATTGTTACAAAGAAAAACTTTCGTACTGGCAGACTACTGAGAGACACAGACAACAGTAAGCTCTGTAAGACATTCACCTTCAATCTGCTGCTTCTGGCATCTCTGCCTTCTGTTTACATTCCCCAAAGGAAGCAACAAAAGAATTTGGATCCCACTGTGATAAACCACTGAAGTACTCTTTACTGTAACTAATATCACTTTTTTTGTGCCTCAGGTGAATAAGGTTATAGCACACGTTTGACACTTGTACTACTTAAGCAGTCATACGTTCCCTCTTTCCTCCCTTCCTCACCACTTGTTTGAAGGAACATCTCCTATGCTCTTCTAAGAGATGTTTATGCACTGAACCAGAATGTAGACCTGACCCATCTAAAAGATCAGTTTCCCAACCAGATCAGACACCAATCCAATTCATCATGTAAGTATTGAAACAGCTACACCTAGCTTATAGCAGGTTGTGCTGAACTACCTAGTGAACCACCTTGTGCTGAACCTAGAAGGCTGCTCAAGAAAAATATACACTCCTTATGCAGCACAGCTGGAATATGCATGAAGCCACAAAAAAAGTCTAAGATGCAACAGCAAGATCTATGGCAGGTTAAGTAGCATTGCCTATTCACATCCATTATCTCCTGCCTGTACCTCCAAATTCTTCAAAAAGTTAACACATTCTTCTGTCTGATGCTAATACTTCAAGTTCTTCGCTTATTTTGTCACAGAATGAATCAATACAAGATTGAGACTACTCAACAGAGTCAAATCAGCATTTCTTAGACTGTCTCACAAACTGGTGGTTTCAGGAGCAGCTGTGAACTAGTTGCTCCTAACAGACCTGGAAGAATGACTTATCTCACCTTGTAACAGGTATAAGCTGATGCATTATCTCAGACAGCATGTGTGCTCTTTGTAGCCATAAGCAATTAATCCAGTTCTTCAAGTGATGCAATCGGGAACCAAAATTTTGCAAAAGGCATATATGCTGCAATACTAACATCTAAAGAAGCATAAATTCACTGGATCTTTCTGGAGATCCAAGAATCTTGTGGATCATAGAACCTCTGCTGAAAAGATCCATTTGAATGTTGTCACTAGAAATTCTACCAACAGTTGTAACAACTACTGTTAAATGTGAAGCCTATACCCTGCGGTAACTAAGAAAGTGGTGCTGTTTTCTACTGGAATTACAGCAGATGCTTTACATCAGTAAGCCAAAAGCTAACCACATGCATGTTGGACTAACTCTCCTTTTGTCAATTTAGTCCAACAACAGAACAGGTTCCTACCTTCACTTCAAAGTAGGAAGTATCTCTTATTTTCAAGTGTTAAACAGAAGATTGGCATTCTGGACAATATATATATTTCACTGCAATCAGTTTTAGTGGAATGCACTATATAATTACCCACTTCTCTAGGACTGAATGAAAACAGCTGCAAAATTGAAAAAAAAACTTGGATTAAACTTAAGAGTGTAAGACACCTACATGGTAAACAAAGAAGCCTCCATTAAAGCTGTGAAATTCTACCTACACTTCCCTGCTCCTAACAGCTCCAGAGGAAAATACCAGCTCTCCTGTGCTCCCCTCTGGGCGTGTACTTACCATCAGATACACACACCAGCTTTCTCTGGTAAAATTGAGACTTTCATTTTATACAATTTCTAACAAGCACTGCTTGTTCTCTGTGTGTCATAAGCACAGAGAACAAGAAGTACATGGCCTTTTCCTCATCCTCACAAGGTCACCTTAAGGCAGTATTTTTGTTCTGTTATTTACACACCACTGTTCTACAGAAATGCAACACTCGGGCTAGTCAATTTATTCCACAGTCCAAAAGTAAACCAGCCCCTCCAGCAGTAACACCGTATTTCATTTCAAGTTTTAGAAAATCCACAAAAATCTTT
The DNA here is from genome assembly GCA_017639245.1 of Myiopsitta monachus. Lineage (NCBI taxonomy): Eukaryota > Metazoa > Chordata > Aves > Psittaciformes > Psittacidae > Myiopsitta > Myiopsitta monachus. Next base: position 15,318,394 of record CM029921.1, on the reverse strand, counting down.
TGGCTGGCAGGGGAGGGAAGGTGAGTTTATTCAGAGAGCTTATTGCCTTCAAACATAGTCATAACTTACCATCATATACTATCAGTTCAGCCTATACACAGCAGTTTCCTGTCTTTTTAGCATGACAGATTAAGGGGCCAATTTTATTTAATTCTAAAATTTTTTAAAGAAAGAAAAATCTGACCATTTTCTCATGAGGTGAGTAAAATCAGGGGCTCATTGACAAAGGACTCGGTTATACCCACTGGAGTGCTCACTCTCACACACACACACCCCCCTTTTATTGTTAAACTCTGGTGTGGAAATCTCCATCAGTATGTAAATTCTGCATTCTGAATGGGATTATCTTTGTATAAATGCAGTTTACTTCAGCACAGAGGCAGCTGTGCTAAAATACAGATATTTAACTTACAGCAAAACAAAACAAAAAAAAAAAAGGCAAAAAAGTTTAACATTTTGAGAAACAAACTACAGTAAGATGACAAAACACCTAAACCACCGCACAGTGAAAACCACTGCACTTGAAACACTATTTACAACCTTAGGTTTATTCCAACAAGCAGCCTAGATATAACAGCCAGTTAACTGAGATTCAAATGTTTTGTATATCTGTATATCTCTACTGTTACAACCATGGAAAAAGTCTGGAGTAACTGAACTGAGTAATCAAGAACTCTTCAGTTTTGTTAACCAATACAGAGCCTGAAGGACTGCTAACTCACAGGAGAGCTGCTGGCTTCCAATTACAAATTACACAACAACTTAAATGTTGATTGGTACCCTTTACTTCAAAAAATATACTCACAATGGCAAATAATTCATTCCTTCACTATTTGGAAATGATATTACAAACCTTTGAACAAAAGATTTGACCAAAACAGACAGAAGCTGGAAGAAGAGCTTATACTTAACTAGACTGCAACCCACTGTAAGTATTTTCAGTGGTTAGGTATAAGACATACCCACACTACATACAAGTCCAATGCTTTTACACAGAAGACAAACTTTAAGAGGGACTACAAAAATATTATGCAAATAATTAAGACTCATTAGAATGAGATCATCTGCTGTTAAACATTTAGAAGTTCCTATACACTGTCCCTAATTAAAAGTAGCACTCGAATTTTCCAAAAAGCAGCAAGACACAGAAAGCTCAATAAGCATTAGTATTCCTCCTTCCTAATCAAAACATTTTGCCTTTTAACCTACAGACTCAGGACTTCAGGAGGAAAAATGGGGTAATACCTTCTTTTAAGCCATTATATAAAGCCTCAATGAAGAGCTGTTAAGACAGCTACCTGAAAACTATAAATAGATATTCTAACTGCCCCTCTAAGTGTGTCACTGTTCAGAATCATGAAGTATACATGACTTTCATTCATTCATGTCACAAATTAAAGACCTTTGATATTAATCATGCCAAGACATACAGCAGTGTAATAAAATTTATGCAAACAGGGGAAGTCTGAAATTCCTAAGTATAAACTAGCTCAAAGTTTGAGATCTTTACAGCACACAAGTTTATCATCACATATAAAAGTAGAATATGTCTGAGTTACAAGAGGGAGCAAATTATTTTGTCATTAAGAATTAACTCCATTACTAGCAATCAAAAAGTAAGACAGCACTGAAACTCTATAAAACAATGAAATGGTTCATTACACCATGAACCATTTGCTGTAAACTTGGTTGATGAGTACATGCAATCTAGTATGTCATTACTTGAAAAATGAATTTTCAGTTACATTTTTAAATATGGTCAACTCCCTTCACCACCAAGGTGTCAGAAAGCACCGCAATCAATTCTCTCAAGATTGGCTACAGCATGTACACAGTGATTTGACAAGCCAACCACTTTGCAGAAAATGCCTCTCAACAACATGCTTTTTGCATAACCCCAAATTACTGGTCTCTGTCCTGTTGGTGCGAAACACACACCTAAACACAGCTAGCCAAGCAGTTTATTCAGCAAATAACCAGACTTCTAGCCAATTTGATGAAAAGCAGTGAACAAAAAAGCTTCATTTACAAAGCAGTCTATTTCTTCATTTTCCCCATCTTTGTTTTCCTGCTTCTCTCTCATTACAAACACAGTAACCTCCCTTTGTTGATGCATTCTCCACCACTCACTCAGACCATAAACCCACTTACAGGCAATTCTGGTATCTGGTAGGGTTGAGTGTAGAAGTCAGTGCAGACAAAACTGCTTCCCAACATGACAGCTCTCAAGACTATCAAGAGCTTGTGGAACACACTGTCATCATGACCTCAGAAAGAACACTGCAGTTCTACTTACATAAGAATTCTGTGTATAGACCACTTACATACCCAACCCAACTGCCCACATACAAAATGCTATCAGGCAAGAGAGTATTTGAGACTGTCTCAGAAAGGAAGCTTCTATCAGCTGCATCTGTAGTTCCTTTATTCAGACCTAAGTTTTACTTTCTTTGCATATGTTCACTGAACTTATGATTAACTTTTAAAATTAATTCCCTTCCCTAATATGTGGCCTTTATCAGATTTTCCTTCTAATGTTATTTTTACTCTAACAAGCCAATACTGGTACTGTTATCTTCATGAGAAAACCTCACTGTTGAGTTGTGCAAAGAAATTTTATGTTGTGTATCCTATTCCTACCACAGTACTTTTTTTTTTAACTGACAAACACAGCTGTCAAGAGCTCAAAGAATGGACCAATGAATGGAAGTATTGCACAAGTTGTATCTTAGAACAGTCATTTCTTTACTCTCATCAAAAAGATGCATTTTTTTCTTTCAGTAAGTCTGTTTCATCGGGTAAATCAAGACACCAAGAAACAAGATAATGGAAAAAGCTTATAAAATTAGTACAAGAACTTCAGTAAAAGTGAGATAACCCAAGTACTATTACTTCCCTTTCTCAATGGCAGAGTGCCAAACAAGACTGATTTATGCATGGCCTGATGCAATGGAGGTTGACAGAGGACTTAGAGCCATTTGAGAAGCTGCACCCCTAACACAACCCTATGAAGATCAAATCTCAGCACTATCATGCCCTTTTTCCATAAAAAATAAAGAACTGGCAGAGCAGTTCACGAAAAGAAATCCACTTGTTAGTGTAAAATGGGCAGTCATGCCCTACTCATTTAATTTCTATCAAGCAAGGACAACTGGTACAATGCAGAGTAGGTAACTAATACACAAATATCCAAATTCAGTTCCATTATCAGCAAAACAAGTGCAATCAGACTGAAACCTTATTGCATTGTTTTTCACTTTTTGTTGCTCTTCATTTTCACCACATTATGAGACGAACAGTGCTTTTTTTCTAACGCCTGTTTTAACTACTAAATTTTAGCATACTATATATGGGTCTTTCAATCTTTGCCAGAAAATAAAGCAGTTGATGGTTAAAGATCTATGAATTTTTATAAAACAGCAACAATCAGAATGTCATTTGAAACTCTATTATGTTTGCTTTGATATTATGTAGCATCAAACACACCTTTATTCACAGAAAAATAAGAAATACCATTGCAAACCACTCTGAATTTCCTGTTTGCTTTAATGCAGCTACAGTGATGACACACACCAAATTTTTGAATGACAAAATTACCCAAGAATTCCAAGTGGAATACTGGTCTTTTGTCCTACAGAAAAGTACAGTATTTCAGAATGACATGCATAGTGTTAGTTACTAACTGCATGATAATGTTCTGGGGACAGTTTCCTGCCTACGATATCCCAAAGACACTCCTTGATATCAGCCCAGACAGAAAAGTTTCTGCTTCACAGAGGGGTGCTACCATTACATCAGCTGCAGCAATGCAGGCAGCCTTACTCACTCCCTACAGCGAACTCTAGGAACCTTCACTGGCTTGGAAAGTCTACTCTTAAGTGAAACAACATTATTTCAAGTTCAGTACTACTCTTACTAACCTTTGTAAAGCCATCTCAAAGATAAATCAGACCACAGTGACTGCACTGGAAAATATTGTAACAAACAGCATCTATCCTCTCAGACCAGCAAAGCCTCCTTATTTTAGCTCTGTAAAAAGAAAAAAATAAAATCCCCAAGTCCTTCAAGATTTGTTTCCTCATGCATAAGTCAATTCAGATCAGCAAAGCACTTACCCTGAAACAGAAATGTGAGGCCACCTACAGAACAGCTACAGAATGCCTCTGTACCTCATCTCAGAGATTTACCACCACTCCATTCTTATGGAGAGACTACGGAAAGTGACTGCCTCTCACATCTTTCAACAGAATCCAGCACAGGACAGCTACAAATGGAAGAGCTCTTCCCTATGAGTGGATCTATGGCCTGGCTCCAGATGGAATAGACAGAATGCGCAGCTGGAAGCACCTCAGCTACATGAGTTGGCGGGCCAATAGCACTCTGCACAGAGGCCTATGAACAAGTTAGCTCTCCCACAATACACTATGAATCAGCCCAAGACCATAAGGCACCCACAGAAATCCAAGCATCAATCATCAGTGAAGCATTAGCATGCACATACCCACCTGGGCAAGGAATCTGTTTGGCTTTGCACAATGGATGCAAGCAGGTGGATTTGACAAATGTGGTGTTCACAAGCACATTCTTCAGTCTAGACATTTCTTTGCTCTGTCCTACACTTAAACTCAGTTAACTATATTACCACTATGTAAATCATGGGTTTAAGACATAAGCATTATGATATGGCAATTAGGAATGTTTTGGCTTCAGTGAACTCCAAGACAAACACAACAGCAATGTAACTGGGAATAAGGAGTTGTAGCTTTATGGGGAAAAAAAAAAAAAAGACAAAGTATACTTTTTTATTGGAGCTCAAGATCTTAACTAGGAATTCTGCTTCCAGAGACAGCTAAGGAAGTTCTGAGCTACACAGCCATCAAAAATAAGTTTAAAATTATTTCTTAGTCCCCCTGGCAGTTCTGACCTTTGAGGTACATGTAACTGTTCTTAATGCAGTGTCACTTTGCAAGCACTTCTAGATAAAGCTTTGAGGAGCAAAGTAAGATAGGATCTTTGACAAAGCTGCCAACAAAAACCTTGCAAGTGGAAATTATTAAATTAACCATTAGGACAGTTTTATGCTGTTCTTCAGGAAAGCTGTGGGAAGTAAGGGATTTTGCAGATACTAAAGTGAGTAGATCTATCAGTTTAAGAGGGAAGGACAGTGAAGCAGGACTTCTCCACACTTCACCCAGTAGAACCAAGCAGCAGTGGGTAAAAAGCAAACATTTTACCTGACAGCAGCCAAGTATTAGGATGGCACTTTATTAACAAAAAATACACCAAAGTCTCTTGCCAATAAAGTTGTGAGCCAGCCTTCACTTGCTAAGGAAGTTTAATAAGGAAGACATCGCTTTAATTCACAGCAGTTACTTTTCCAAATAGCATAAACTATATAAAACATACAAACCAGCAAAATAATCTTGTTAGTAAAATTTCTGAGTTAGCGAAAGAAATGTTTTCCTTTCTTTCTTGCTTCCCCTCTGTTCCATTAGGGGTCTCTGTGAGGCCTGACATCAGCCAACAGAAAAGAACACTAATCTAAACTTAAGCCTGAAAGAAGTTCACTCCTGTAAAACCCTGGGCTGCGGATACATTTTGTGTTTCTTTTAAGAGCACTGTAGAATTCGGAGCAGCTGATTGCTGTCACTTACACTGACAAGTCTTAAGGGACTATGACTAGGAATAAGCATCCTATTCCTACGCTGTACTTGTGTCCCATATGACATTACTCAATAAGCACACTTCTAAATCTCAACCTCACTGAGACGCAAACAGCTAAAGAGCTGCAGATCTGGTCATAAAGCTGACTTAAAGGAGGTTGTACATTGTTAAACCTGTTTGGAAATCTTTATACAACATCTGCTTAAGGTAAATTCATCTCTGTACTACCCTCATTGTTTACATGTGAACTAAACCCGCTCATCCCATACCCTACAGCTATATTTTCAGCTGCCTGACATCTAGGCCTCCACAGCTCATCAGCTAGGGAGGGGGGCACTATTACCTGTATCTTTTCAAAAGACTATCCTCACGATTAGAGGAAATATAAACAACTGAAATGAAAGATTCTTCATTTTGGGGAAAAAAGACAGTAACTGCTGTCAGCTAAATGTAACATTAACTGTACAATTAGCAGCTAACTGTAACATGGCCACCTGCACTGAAAGACAAGAGCATTCCAACAGATCCGGTTACAAAGGCCTACAAAGTTATTAATTTAAAGATAAAACACAAGTCACAGATACGTTCAGATACACTCTTAATACACTTTAATAAAAGCCACTGCTTCATAAAGGACACATTTCTGAAAGGTCAGAATGTTCCCATCCCCATTGTGAAAAGACGTGAAGTATGCATGAATACTAAGAGCTGTTGTTCAACCCCAAGCTCCCAATACTAGACGTAACCACAGCTGTAGCTGCCAGGGCTTCAACCGTCAAAACAGACTTAAACACGCACGACTTCAAGAGTTTTAAAACAAGAAGTTTGGAGTCTTATGCACTTTTATTTGACTAGAGTGAAATGCTAAATATGCACACTGCCTTTTCTGTCTTATGATTTCAATAGGCCTTTTTATACCACGGATGACAGCATGAGACAGGTGACCAGAAGTCCATCCAGTGAACCAAGATCCTATCTTTCCCTATCAACTCTTGCACATCAGCAAGAATACAAATTTGAACTGGTGATAATCTTGACTAACAGCTTTTTGCTCGGGTTTTTTACCTCAGGTAGCCCCTCTAGCCAACAAAAAGATGGCTAAAAGCATTTAAATTGGTGGAGAACTACTTTGATAGCAAAGACTACACGTATGCAAAATACAAAAGCCTTTAATTTTTAAGAGTGACAAAATATTCCAGTTCTTTAAATACTGGTTTTCCTCAAAAATGTTTCTACGAAATATCCAGAATTAATTTAACTTTGGAATTTTCTACTGGTTACAACAAAGCCAATGTAAGGCTTTATTTCACCACCTGAAAACCTCATTTTCCTCTCTTAGTTTATAATACATATATTCCACCATAATAAATGCTACCAAGGTCTCTACGCCAAGCAGTCAATTCTTTTCTTCCTTTTGCCAGATATTTGCTTCTGAATTAATCGCATTAAAAACAAACAAAGTCAGGCTACTGCAGCACAGTCTTACTTCTGGGTTACATTTTCTTTGGGAGAAGTACCCAAGTACCAGGAATTAAGGGTATCATTTAATCGGCTAAAGCAATCAGGCCTTCTGATTTCACAAAACCACTTCAAGCTTAATCAACACAAGAAGAGCTTACCAATACAAAAATTCCATACATGTATGCTCAGCTCTAATCACCAAAACACAGACACTTAAAGTACACGGACCCTTAACACCTGCCCACTGCAGTGAGTTACAAACGCAAGGATCCTGGCCTACATTTCTGAATGAATGCCGCTTCCTTGTTTATGAGGCAAAGCAGCCCGACAATGATTTTATTTTTTTCAATATGGGGTAAGAAACAGGATCCCAACTTCGCAAACACCACAAATGACGTTATAAAATCCACTATTACGTACACGGATAAAACTAATTTCCGAAAGGGAGAATTTGTGACCCATTCTCAAGGAGTCAGCCCCCGAGGAGTGCTGCGCTTCCCGCAGTGAGGACGCTGCTTTGTGCGCCAGCGAGGCAAACACACAGGAACATCCCCCGCGAAGTGCCCCTCTCCGAGCTGCCCCGCGCCCCTCCGGCCGGCTCCGCGGGAAGGCAGGGGGCCCAACGCCCGCTACCGGCCAGCCCAACCGACATGGGATAACGCCCCTCAGGACCCGGGCAGCACCGCGGTCCCGCCGCCCGCCGTACCTGAGACGATAAGGCCGAGGGGGAAACGGCGGGTACCGCCGGCGCCCTGCTCAGGGCCGGAGAGCGGGAAGCGGCCCCGGCGGGCAGTCGCGGGAAGCGGCAAGGCCGGCTCAGGCCGCCGGCTCCGCTCGGCCGGTCCGCAGCCGCCGGGCCCGTTGACACGCCGCGCGGCGGGCGGCGTTTTGTTGTTGCGCAGCCCCCACTGCTACCGCCGCCGCTCCCTCCCCAACGCAGCGCGACGCTCGGTGCTGCTTTACAGCAGTCCGCAAAGCGCAGCCGCGCCGACTCACGCCCCTCCTTCCGATAGGCGCCGCTCCCGGAGGAGCGCTCCCTGCCGGGCAGCAGCGACACCGCAGCGCGAGGCTCCCCCGAGCACCAAGGTGCCCGGTACGGGACCGGCGCCCGCAGCGCTGCCCGGCCGCGGGGCACAACGGCTGCTGCTGCTGCGCCTCACCTTGAGGTCTCGTACGAAAGCAGCAGCCTCTACCCAGAGATGTCTCTTCTCCTCGCCCCGCGGGGCCTGACGCTGCTCGGCTATACCCACCATGCCGCCCCGCGGCAATGCCGCGCTGTGTCACATCACTGCACGTCCTTGGCCGCCGCCAAGTCTGCTGCTCCAGGGACTGCAGTCCTGCTGCACCGCACTGCCTTCCCCGGAGCCAACAACAGGGGCAGCGGCTAGGAAGTGCAGACAACCAGCATTTACTGTCTTCAGAAATAGGGATTTACTTTGCATTTACTGCAGTAATGCACTTTCCGATTTAGGAACACGGAGCATGCCCACTCTGCCACACTATTAATGTCAGTAAATCTTGCACGGAACTTCTCCAGCGGATGTATGTGCCTTCGGCACGTCAACCAAGTCCCACATCTCCCTAACAGCACAGTAAGCGTTACAGCTTTGTGGAGTCTCTCAGTCTTTATTAAGTTTGTAACTGCTCAAGTCCACCAAAGGCCATGCTATCTTTGTGCCAGAGAAGACTTTTCATCAGCATTTGTGCACATTCAGAATAGTTCCAGCTTAAAACACCGGATAGAAAAGGGTTGTATAGTGTCAGTGAAAAACAGATACACAAACCCAAGATTTCGGAACAGAAAGGTGCAGTCTGATCTTCCAGTAAATATCCTGCTCAGGCTGCACTGCCACCACAGCCAGCAGTACACAAGTGTTCTTAGTTGTTTTGGAAGAGCCAAACAACCTTCATGCATCATTATGAAAGAAGTGTTCACTGGGGAAAAAAATACATTTTGAGGCTATTAATCGAATGAGTTTCAGAATGAAATTTCCTTAAAGCAAAAGTGGATGAAATAACACAAATTATTTCTCAAACAAGGTAAAAAGGCGTTACGGAAAGACTGTTTCAACAAATGCCTACCTCAAATAGAAATACCTTCAAAAGAACATGCTTCTAGGGGCAGGAAAAAAGATTGCTAAGGAAAGGAACAGCTGAATGTCAAAAAAAGTAGAAACAAAATGCAAAATATGCTAGACCACACAAACTATATGAAAATAAACAAGTTTTTCAGCTTCATGTATAATGTGAGAGCACAGGAAAAAGTGAGACCCACATAAGGTGAAGGCAAAAAAAGATCACAGGTGATTTCCTGTGGTTCCAGAACCAAAATACTAATACATTTCAGTTCTCAATAAAAAAAAAAAAATAGAGGTCATCCAGCATTAACATGTTACCTTTTCTACATAGGGTTTCTTTTTGGTGTTTGGTTATTTGTAGAATCAAGGAAACACAGTACCCCACATCCAGACATACAATGACATTGGGCCACACAGGAAAAACAAACAACACTGAAAGGGAAGAATGGGGAGCAGTGTAATGCTCAAAAGGAGATGGGAACAGTGGGAAGAAGGTCCTATCACATTCAATAGAGGTCACCAATGGCTCGACTGTGTAAGGAATTTTAGCATTTTTTGTTAATGACTGGAACCAAAGTTGGAATAAGAAAAATCTGCTGGGGGGGGAGGGGAGAGAAGGAGGTAAGACAATACATATGAAGAACTGAATGTCCCTGAAGACCAGACTAGCTGGAGCAAGGTTAAAAAAAGTAGAGTGAAATGTAAAGAATGTGCACTTAAATATTGACTGAAAGTTTTGGGATATATTGGGTAGTTGTCAGGTAGAAGGCAGTAGGATAAGAAATTCAATAAACTCTGTAATTAAGAAAATGACCAACAGCCAACATCATGATGTAGGCATTAATAATCAAACATGTCTGTACAAAAATTAAGTCTAAACATATTCTGGGGAGAGAGATTTCAATGCTACTGTAAAAATAATTTCTGATGTAGTCTTACAATTGCTTTATCCAGCTTTTTTTATATGTATCCTGGGAAGATGAACTTTAATCTTAACAGGCCACTCAAGGGAACACTGCATATATGCAAGGAAGCTAATGAAATCTGGCTGGATTACCTTAAGAAATGAGACAGGAGCGTTTTCTGTAAGCTGATCAGAGGCTAAATTAAAAAAAAAACACATATGAACTAGTTATGTATTTACCGATTTTCCTAATAATCGTTCTGAGCGCCAAAGATGACAGAAAGGTGGTTCTTTCCAGAGAAAATACTGTCACTCTATGCTCACCTATTAAAAGATATATAGAGACCATTTCAAAAACAAAACACAAAGGGCTAAAGAGTGGCTAGAAATTTCAGTTCACAAATTAAAAAGCAATGCAGGGTAAGTATAAATACTTAAATACTTAATTTTCTCCCAGTGCCAGTCAGAGTGGACAGATAATCTGTAAATGCTTTACGTGTGTATCGCATGATAGGCCTTTCCTCCTTGGGTAAATTAAAATAAACTAAAGGCAGAATTCCTAGGATCTTTATTAGCTACGATTCCCTAATTCCTGCCCCACTATGGGATACCAGTTGACAGTAAATATAGTATATTGTGGGCCAGCTCACCCTTTAATTAACACCTGATAGAAATTAGTTTGTCAATTATTGACTGGTTATTAACATAATTTTTAAAGAAAAGTAGTGGAGAAAGGCACTTCAAAACTCAGAATTATTCACAATTACTTTGAAATAGTTTATTTAAATGTTTAAGGGCTATCTATGTCCTTTGATACAGCTATTAAAGTTACTGCTGCCATTATTTTAGGATCTCACAGAAAGAGACAGTTGCCTTGATAGTATTTTATTGATTCCTTGGACAAAAGCAATTCTCCTTTTCACACTTCTTAGCTACAGAAAACCAAAAGGTTAAATTGATTAATTTAAATCACTAATGCAAGTTTCAGAATAGCTGTCAGGTTATGATGTCATCAATGCATACTGAACTCTTCAACGTCTTTACTACAGCAAACCAAAACTACTTACACGCACACCCCAGGGCCTGGCAGAACTAAAGACAGAGAAGAAGCTATCTTATCTAAGATAAAATAAGCTTTGATCTTATCTAAGATCAAAATATGCCAGCCACCAGGAGGCTGCACTTTACATTTTTGGCAAAAAGACAAAAAACAAAGCAAACCCCTAACTGAGGTACCTTCAGCAGCTTGGCTTCATAGTTGGAAACAGTTCTATGCAGAACTGCTGTATCAGTTTGCTCGCTCACAAATGAAAACGAGGGACAGCTTTTCCCAGATGCACACAGCAGCTTCTGGAACGCAGTCCCACTGGGAACATGGCCAAGATGCAAGCTGCACCCTTTCAGAAAGACATGTCTTTGATCAGAGCTCTTTTAACTCCAAGCCTGGTAGTGTCCAGGACAGTAGGAACTGTATACACTGACAAATCTCCTGCCTATACACAGGACTATCTATCTACTGTCACAAACACTGCTTCTGGAGTAGTTCAAAATCACTTGCAGCCAGGGTGGACAGCTCATTCTTGACATTTACATGATCTGTAGTTGTGTAGACTTAAAATGGACCATACTTAAGCAGTTATGTAAATGTGTTAAGTCAATCTACAGTTACTAATACTAATAAACTGTAAAGCCTCTCATGGTGGTATGTTGTGAGGGTAACACAAACGTATCACAAAAATGGGATTGATATTCAGATGACACAAATTGTCACAGCTCCAATCAGTCCAGATGAAGATTTTACCGAGGTAAACTAGAGAAATAGGGAAGACATTAAAAATACTGCATGATTTGATTAATGAAAAATTGCTAGTAGGAAACAAGAAAAGGCTAATGCATTTGCAGAGTTGAAAATAGAACTTGACAGCTGTCTGTGCTATATGTTTTGTGATGGTAAATACAGGAAATTTTCTAATGCAATCCAAGAGCTTTCAAAAGCTCTGGAAAATAACATGCACCCCTCAGGTAACCGTGTATTTCAAAGATACACAGAAGAAGAAAATACCCTACATTACAGTAAAATGTAGGTACAGAAATGACCCATTAGTCAGTAGTCATTTAGTTTCTTATTGTAAAGCCTCATAAGGATGTGAAAGGTTAGAAACAGCATTGTCACAACATGCTACATTCAGAAATTATGCAAATCCCTGCTAAGGTCGCAAGCAGTTAGATATTCTAAGTGAGATATGACAATTTAAATACTTGAAATATAAGTATAAAGACGTGGTATATATAATTATTTAGATCTAACAAGTTTGTTGACAATATTTTTAATGGGTCTTTTTCTTATCAAAAAAACAAATATGTCAATCTGTTAACAGAAAGATCACATGAGAAATTCCTGTATGTTCTTTCAGTGCTTGTACAATAATGGGGCCAAAGATATTTCTGCATTTAAACAATGAATCATTAGCTAATTTTAGGGCAATTACATTTAAAACAAACAAAACCATCCTGCAGTTAATGATCTGATTTTACACCAAGAAATTCAATAGCCAATTCCTACCATGTACATATACTTTCAGTAGTAAAATAAAGGAAAATATTCATGTTTGATTTACAAGTAGATCCATGTTCTTCTCCTTGCTGTTCTGTAGAAGAATTGCAACAAGAGCTACTTAGAGAACAGAAACATTTCTATAACCTTCTTCTCTCTTCTGACTGCTCATCATACAGTGTATCAATAATACATCAAAAATAAAACGACATATTTGGAGTGCAAAAGGTTGGTTTTTTTATAGAAGTAATGCATATTAAATTATCAGTGATTTTTAATCTTAAAATTTATCTATTGTCTGTCAGGTATCAAAAATGTCTCAAATTCATTCTTGTCTTGTCTTCAAAGCAGAGAAACAGTGCAGCAAACATAACAGCTAATAATTTTTACACATAAACTTGGTCAGAGGTTTGAATACAGTCAGACTGATACCAGGAATTACTAAAACCAAAGTTTGGAATTGTAGTAACCAGACAAGGTAACATGAGAACTGGGACAAAACTTGGCGCCTTTCAAAGTAAAAAGGACTCTTCCTGCTGTTTTCAGTTAACCTAGCATCAACCCAATATCACACTCTTTTTAAAAAAGGGTTTGGTTAGATCCAAAAAGGAACTGAGTCACTGCATCATTTATTGCTGTAATAACTAGCTTTGATGTAGTCAGCACCCACCGTAGCATCCAAAATACTGTATTTGAAACTTGGATTTCTGAAGCAAACAAACAAAAGCCTAAAGTTGAGAGGAAATCACGCATTGAAAACATGAGTTTTAAAACCACCAGCATGTTAAACAGAGAACAGAATACAGCTTCACTAATAAAAAGATATGTCTCAAATGAGACAGGATCCTGTTTAACTGTAGGTACTTTATTTGGAGATGATCTTCCTGCACCCTCAAGCCCTCCCCTTTCCTCAAAACAACATCTCATAAGGGATATGGACAAACGGGTGACTGTGCAAAACTGGTACATGCTGTTCAGTGCTAGCTGAATGCTCCAGCCAGGAGGCTCCCTCACAAGAGAAAAGGCAAGAACTACTTCTCTAGGTTTAAAAAACGTTGACTGTTGATGCATTTTTACAGAGCCCAACCATGTTAAAACTGCACAGAGTACACCAACTGCATTATGCCATAAAAGATGAAACAACTAGTGTTTGGTCCTTCATTATATTTTACTGTGAGGCCGGCAATAGGCTGGTCAGCACTGTTGAAACCAGGATAATTTTCTATGCAGGGAAAAACAAAATGACAGAGCCTTAAATTAGATTCAAAATCTAAGGACATTTGTGACTTGCACGTGTCTCCCATATAAGGGACAAAAAAGAATTTACAGGAGCACAATTGTGGACTCCTGTCTTTGTTATCATTTAAATATAAATATCTGGGCCAAACGTTTTTCCTCTTTGGAAGTCTATTACCATTTCCTAATCAAACTTTACCAGAAATTCCAGAACCTAATGGTACAAAACAAGCTTTTCGAAATAACTACAACTTTTTCAACAAGAGACTACAAAAGGACAAAGACAGTATTTTTCTTAAAAAAAAAAAAAAAAAAAAAAAAAAAAGGCATCCACACAGTCAAACAGAAACCAACAAACTTGAGTGAAATTCCTGAACAAATTCAAAGTATTGGTATATATCTGGAAAATAATAAAGCAACAAACAACCAACATCATTTGCTCCTGACAATTTATCAAAACACCCTAATTCCCATTTATGGTTCTACAGACATTTTCTACATGTCTACAGACATTTCTATTGAAAATCTTCACTTCAGTGAGTCTTTTGACATTCTGTTCCATTGACATTTTCAAAAGGAAGGTAAGGAAAGTTGATCTGGACAGAAACTACATAAAACTGGTGCAAAAGTGGTTGTATCAGAGGATCACAATTAGTAGTTTACAATCAAACTGTAAGTTTATATCAAATAAAATTCCTCATACACTTCAGTATTGTAATAGACTTGGAGGATATGCTTATAAACCCCCAGCTGACACCAGGCTGAGAGATACTACAATATGCAGAACTTAAGACAAGAGTCTGAAATCACTGTGGAGGGTGAGATGGGAGGAGAAAATTCTATAAATGCTAGTTCAAAGTTCTGCACTTAGCAAGAAATAATCAACTGCCCAGAAAAGAGATACTGTAATAAAGCTGCTGGAAAGAAACCAATAGGTAAAGCAGATCACAAGCAGAGTATGTCAACAAGTTTGTAAGGCTAAAAAAGGCATACATACTACTGAGATACATAATCAGAAGTGTGGCCACCAAGATAACTTCGAGAAGCTGTGGAAAGACTGGACAGGAGCTAGAGGGGTGCAAGAACAAAAGGTCATGTTGTTTCAGAGCTCCAACATAAAACAGGAAATAATCCATGCTTTTAATACAAATAAAATAGCCTGAGCAAAAATATAGTAATAACCTTAGTTTATGCAAAAGGACGCTGCAAGAAGAAAGGGAACACTGTCTTTCATATTCACTTTGAACAAGTAGGTTGAACTGGAGCAAAATGTATTTAATTTAAACATTCAAAAAAGGATAGTTAAGGACTAGGCTGCCTGAGAAATGAGTGGAACCTGTGTTTAAGACTTTAAGATGACATCAGGTAAGTATCAGTCAAGATTGCTTCCATAATCCTGCCTTGAGGCAAGAGGATGACTAAGAACACATTTTAAGGTCACTTTTGGCTCTGTTGCCTGGTTTCTTATTTGGGAGGTGAGTTAGGTGTACAGCTGTAACATCTGCATTACATCAACCAGCAAGCAGTAAGGTTTAGGTAAGTCAAGCAAACTCCATAAGAGTGCAAGCACTGTATCTGTTAGCTTTCTCATCTTTCCAGAAAGTGGACACATTAAACTTGTCCTCACCAATACTAGAGCCTAATCGGTGGGTTTTGTGTGTATTTGTACAACAGTTTACCACAGTAACACTGACTGTCCTGATTTAGACTTTCTTGCACTGATGAATTCAATATAATACGTAAATGAAATAAATTTAAGACTTCTTCATGGATTGTTCAAATGTTATACAATCACAAAACCTTTTTTCTATGGTCTAAATTTAAACTACAGAGCTGATTTACTAACCTAAAAAGTCAAATCTAGTGTATATGATATTAATACAAATGCTACTGCAGAAGATAGCATATAATTTATTTACGATTGTTCTTTTTATAAAATCTTGTTACCAAGTGCAACAGCAGCATTATATATTTAAAACATAGATGCAATGCATAGATCCAAACTGTGTTTTTTCTTAGACTTTTGTGTGTGCTTAACTTTTAAGTACATGAATATTAGTCTTTGTTAACTGATAACTAGCTAAGCAAAGTATTATTTAAATACTTCAAATGCATTTTGAAAAGAAAGAAGAGGGCAGTGTTAGAAATCTTTTAGGATTCAGGACTTTATTTGCACAAAAGGTTGTTTAACAAAAAGTTATTACGTAAACCAAACCTTTATGTTTCCATTTTTATCAATATGCAATTTCTGAATGAACAGGCAGAGCAAGGCCGGTTGCAACTTAAACTGATTTAGACATACTTAAATTCACAAATTTGTCTCATTTCAAGATTTAATAGCAGCAGTAACATTTAACATTGACAAAATAACTTCAAATGTTCCCTACAGAAAGTGAATTAAATAGTTCCATTACCTGTTCCAAATACAGCATAATGTCATAAGAAAAAATACTTTATTAACAACTTAGAACATTAGTATTGTACTTCTAGAATACTTCCAATAAAAACCTGTTATGCCAATAGATCTACTTCTCCACAGGTTGTTCTTCCTCTGATCTTCAAAAACCACTGGTGCTACTGATTAAAGGAACTACTATTTCACCTGAGTAAATGAGCAAAACCCAGCATCAATTACTGAAACATATTTACTAAACCCTGCAAAATCAGTGGCCAGAGCAAGCAAAAAGGTACAACCAAACTTGTTAATGGAAACGCAGAAGCATCTGTGCACATTTTGCCGTTATACCAAAGCATTAACCTGACACGAGTTCAATGAACGCTTCGCTACAAGAGCCAGCAAACCTTTCACGTCCCACAGCAAAGAGGAACCGGGCAGCAGGATCCCGTTCCAGGAGCCCGCCGCACCGGCGCCCCGAGCTCCACAGAAGAGCCTCACACTGCTTGCACTTAAACTCACAAGCACATGCGATCGCCGCACGTTGATTATCTGGTAATCTTTACTGAACAACCCCGCAGCTGCATAAAGTCTTCAACCATAAGCCCTCAAGAGAAACCAGCGAACCGCAAGCCCAAACAACCGCCGTTACAGCGGTGCTTCTACGGGCCGGCCCCAGACGGGAGCCGGCGATACCTCCCCACCTTAGCGCAGGCCCGCGGACCCAACGCCTCCCGCCAGGCTTAGCCCCGCCACCTCCCGCACCGCCCCGGGGCACCTCATGGCTCCCGGCACCGCTCGCTGTAGAACCAAGAGCCCAGCCCCTCTCCGCACCAGGCGTGCACAGCCCGTCCTTCCTGGGCGGGCTCCGCGGGCCGCACCACAGCCCAAGCACCTCCCGCCCAGCCCGCCGCCGCCGCTGCCGCCGCTGCCGCCGCCGCCGCCGCCGCTAACCTCTCGCGGGGAGGTCTCGGCTCCAGGTGAGCCGCAGCGCGCCTGCGCTGCACCGCCAGGTCGGCCGCGGCCTTCATCCGGGTACTGTTCGGCCGGGCCGGGCGGGGGGGGTTTCATTGTGCGTGCAGCTGCCGCGCTCAGTCGTTCTAAAATGGCCGCCGCCGCTTCATCTCCTGCTGCTGCGGGGGCTCCCGCGGCACCTGCTGCGCCGGCGTCTGTGGCGTTGCCCCCGACCGAGAGCAAGAAGATCACCGACCTGCGGGTAATTGACCTCAAATCGGAACTGAAACGGCGCAACCTGGACATCACCGGGGTGAAGACCGTGCTCATCTCCCGGCTCAAGCAGGTGAGAGGCCGGTACAGGCCGCGGGCGCCGGTCTTCCCCTGCACTGCCCTACCCGACCTGCCGAGGGGCCCGGCCCGCCACTGCTGGCCGCACGGCTCCGGAGGCGGGGCCCTCGTCGCCCCGCCGGCTGCCCCCGGTGTGGGGGGCGGGACCTGTGTCTGTGCTGCAGCCGGTGTAATGGTGAGGGTCTGCCGTGACCGGGCAGCCTGGCGGCCGTGCGTCGTCCCAGCAGGGAGGCTCGCCCCTCTTAGCCGCCGAGGTAGTGGGCGGTGGCCGAGCCGGGTCGGGCTCGGTGTCCCAGCCGGTGGAACTCGCCCCGCGGCCTTGTGACCCGCCCGCCACCCTGGGCGTTGGAGCTCGTCGGGCGGCCGCTGGGGCGAGCCCTGAGGCTGGCTGTTGCTGCAGGGTTTGTGAGCTTGCCTCCCCCCTGTTTTCGTGCTGCCCTTAATGTTATCATGGATGTCGTACTAGCTTTCTAGTGTTGTGTTTCCAAAGAGGAATGTGCAGGTCCTTGATAAACTGTGCTTTAAACATGCCTTTTTAACAGCTTAAACTGTTGCCATTGTCATTAGTGTTCCCTCCCTCGCTCTAAGTAAAAGGTTTAACCCAAAGTGTTTTTTAAAGTACTTCTGAGATGGAAAAAGATAATTGTGTGTCTCACTGACTTCTTCTGAAATCATATTGTCTGGAGTCCCACTGAAATCCATTAAAAATTGAAGTTTTATTTTTTGGTCTTATTTAGGCTATTGAAGAGGAAGGAGGCGATCCAGATAATATTGAAATAACTGCTTCAGCTGACACGCCCACCAAGAAACCAACTAAAAGCAAAGGTTAAGATCTGTGGATATGTATTACATTCTTTACCAGTTTTTCTGGCATATATCACTTTAGAGAAGGAGTGTGTAACTGTGGCCTGTAGTTTGGATACAGTTGTGACTTTACTGATCATGATTTCTGTCATCTGAGACATCTCTTGTATTACTTGTCTGGTTTTAGTCACTGTATATAGGCAATATGTAGGAATGCTGGATAGACATGGAAAATGAGTAGGTTAAGAGATGTGTTATGAGGTAGTAGCTGTACTGCTTGCCGATCTTGTGGGCTTGTGCTGTGTGGTGAGGCTGTGAAGGTGATCTGTGGAGTTTTAGGAATATGCTGTGTTCACTCCTCAGCATGGAGTGTTACAGGTGCTGAGTGGGTATAAGAACTGCTGTGGGGCCCTGGGGACAGGGATGGGTATCTCTAGTGTCTTAGAGTGTCTGTGTAACAGCAAAGGGAGAACTAAGAGGTTGTTAAGCCATAAGAAGGTGTTGGACCTAGGCTAGTGATGGGTGTACGATAATATGTGGTAGGGGCTCACTACCTGAAGGGTCAAATTCTGGTGTCCTCAACATAAAAAGGACATGGAACTGTTGGAACAAGTCCAGAGAAGGGCCACGAGGATGATCAGGGGACGGGAGCACCTCCTGTATGAAGATAGGCTGAGAAAGTTGGGGCTGTTGAGCCTGGAGAAGAGAAGGCTGCGTGCAGACCTCAGATTAGCCTTCCAGTGGCTGTAAGGATGCTAGGAAGGGATTCTTCATTAGGGACTGTAGTGATAGGATAAGGGGTAACAGGTTCAAACTTAAACAGGGGAAGTTTAGATTGGATGTAGGGAGGAAGTTCTTTCCTGTAAGGGTGTTGAGGCACTGGAATGGTTTGCCCAGGGAAGCTGTGAATGCTCCATTGCTGGCGGTGTTCAAGGCCAGGTTGGACAGAGTCTTGGGTGGTATGGTTTAGTGTGAGGTGTCCCTGCCCATGGCAGGGGTGTTGGAAGTAGGTGATCTTAAGGTCCTTTCCAACCATAACTATTCTATGATTCTATGACTGTATTTGGGTTTATTAGCATACTTTTACTGAAGACAGGATTGATAAATTGGAATTTACTGAATGGGCTCTGAAGGCTTACTGTGAAATGTCGAATTAAGAGATTTTAGTTTTCTTGCTGTGAAAAATAATTACTTAGATTCTATACAGATTTGTTTGGCAGAGATTGTTGCCTCTGTTTTCTTTTGCATACGTATTTATTACAGTATTTAATGTTTTCTGAGTTTAAGTTCTGTAGGATATTAGTTTGTTTTTTTTTTTCTGTTGTTCTGAGAGCATTCATAAGTAATACTGGGGAATGTCTGGCTTATGCATGGCATTCTTCACTGAACATACATGCTAGGAATGTTCATAAGTGTAGTATAGACACCTGTTTTGGAAATGATCAATATTATTCCACTGTCACTTAACTGAGGCTGAGTTTTGTGGTGGAAATGATTATTCATGCTTTTGTCTGGTGCTGTGACTGGAGAAACAAGTAATAAATTCTGCTTAGAAAGTTTGAATAACTTACCTGTACTTTTGACATAGTAGAAAGTAAAAGGGAATAAAACTGTTTCACAGTGTGGTTTCATTTTCTTCTGCAACATTACTTTGTTCTCTACTCTGGAAAAGTAATTGATGCTTAAGGAAACTACTTGGAAGCTAAATAAGGAAAGGCTTCTATAATTTTTTGTGTAGAGACTTAAATGGCTACTTGCTCTGTGTAATGAACGCTTACCTCCTGCTTTTCATCCTCCTGTTCTCCAGACTAGTATCTTGATGTGCATAATGTTCTTGAACCAGCTTCTTGTTTAATTTTGCTTCTGCAAAGGTTGCTGCTGCCTGAGGCAGGGTTCAGTAACTGTTCCCTGCCATATCTTCTGTAGAATTTTAAGGTGTATGTTAACATGTACGTTCTTGGTAAACTTCAAAGTAAAATATGACCTTCATGAAGTTCTTATCTGCCCACTTTGCAAGCTCAAGAGTTTTTCCTCATTACTTTTTGGATTATAAAAGTCTTATGAGCAAAATTTGTGCCAAAAATAAGAAGGTTCATGCAGTATTAATCTTCACGTGTTGAACAAGGAAAAGCTCTGTAATTTGTCTGGGGAAAATCTTTTTTTATCTTAATTGGTTTACTTGTAACTGTAAGAAAGAATATATATTCTTTCTTTTTAACTGTTGCTTGTATGTGTTAACTACAGATTCTGATTTTATCTCCCTTTCTGATGCTTTCTACTGAAATGTCTTACTAGTAACCAGAAGTAACCTCAAAACTTGGAAATCTAGCACTTCAAAACATCTGTTCCGTAATGTGTTACTAGGAAAGTTTCAAAGGCTTGTGGGAGATGTATGCCCATCACTGGAATCCAGTAGGACTGAATTTTCATTTAAATTAACTGTCTTGATCCCTTTGTGCTTGTACACCTTCTTCACTATGCATAGTGTTGCCTCACTGATTCTGCTGACAGATTGCTCTAGGCCTTTCACTAGTGCTTGCTTCCTCCCTGCCCCACAGCTTCAGCCTACTGCTAATAGATCTTTAATTATTTCCTGGTGTCCAGGCACTACTAGTTCTATAGTACTTTTTCCTGATGCTGCTATTGCTATACAAAGGAGGGTAGGAATATCATATAGTAATTTATGAAGAAAATACAGCCTCAGAAAAGTTCAGGAAATGGGAATAATGACTAAACCTCCTGACAGCAGAGAGAGGTGAATAGGAGAGACAGGTGAGAGGAGGTTTGCCTTCTAAAAAATTGTGAACTGTGTCAGATGGTGTCAATTTTAGACCTGAATGTCTTCTGTAGCCAGTTTTACTGCAAGTCTTAAGGTCTGTGGAAAAAGTGAGATGTCTAATTCCCTAGCATTGTCTGTTAGAAAAACTTGATCTGGAATGTTGATGCAGGCAGAACTAGAGTGGGAATAGTGTGTGTGTGGGGGTGTGATGCATTTGTTTTTTCTCTTGTTGATTTTTTTTGTATGTATGTTGATAGATACGGAGAGGAGTAGGAATAAAGCTGAGAGTGGGATTTACGTTCGTAGAACAAGATCTTGTAATGGCTTGATAAGTTGATCTATCGGCTGAGTATATACTGCAGATTTTTACTGGACTGTGACAAGTTTTTTACAGTGATGATACAAAGCTAACTTCCTATGAGATAGAAAAGAAATATTTGTAAAACACTGAGTAGAATAATAAGACCTTGACTAAACTGGTTTGAATGTAGACCTTTAAACAGTAGCTTTCCAGTGTCCCGTACCAAGTTCCACAGCATGAGATACTGTATGAAAAAGGAGCCATATTTAGAATAGGGTGTTTACTGACTTGCCTAGAATTGATATAACACAGAGGGAGCCATGTGGATCTTCATTGGGAAAACGGACTTTGCATCATGACTTAAATAATGTTTGCAGAAGGATTCTGTAATCCAACAAGAATCCTTGATTGATCCTGTATGCAGATAGTCAAAAAGTTAACACTTTTCTTGGAAGCTAATTTAATTAAATATTTGGGGTAAAGAAGAACTGCAGAACAGCTGATCGGAAAAGCTATGAAGGTGGGATCAGTTGGTTTTGCCAGTTAAAGTTAAAAAGCTTAAAGATAGAACAAATACCAAGTGCCCCGTCTTTAATTGCCTCAGCTGTGTCTTTCCACCCTGGAATTCAGAAGCTATGGACAAATTTCTCTATTTGTAAAAACATGAGTTTTTCCAAAAAGATATTCTTTTCAAGTCTGAACATTCTGCTGCTTATTCTGATAATCTAGAGGAAGTTACTTCTAGTATGAAGTATTTTCCAAATGTTTCTGATGTAGCCATTCCTTTGAACTATTTGCAGTCAAAAATACTGTGGCATATTGATACATCATGACTTAGCGATTGAAAGTTACTTTTCTGCCAAGTTTTGGAATTAGTGTGGATGAGGAACAGATTCTAGGCTGATCAGTTTTAACCTTAAGAGAACTGATGTGAGCAGAGATGCTTATTTGCAGCTTTTCAAGTTTTTAAGGCCAGTCAGACACCTGTTAATTCGTGTCTTAAGTACCCCTCTAGTTTCTGACCGAATTTCCAGTTCGACAGTGCTGTTAGATCAAATGTGCAACCGACAGGTTTTGACTTCTTTATTAAAACTGTTGAGTTACTTAAAAACAAAACTGAGTTGTATTCTGTTGGCCTTCAAAAGGCCTTAATTTCTAAAAACTGTAAGAGCAGTATCCTGCAGATAATGGAGAAGTCTTAAATGTTCTTGTTCCTCTATAATACTGTTTAAGAACACAGAAGTATAGCAGGATAATTTGCTTTCATTACTATTGTGGCAAATGATACTATTCAAATTTTAGCAGACCTCTTAACCAA
This sequence comes from Myiopsitta monachus, assembly GCA_017639245.1. Classification (NCBI taxonomy): domain Eukaryota; kingdom Metazoa; phylum Chordata; class Aves; order Psittaciformes; family Psittacidae; genus Myiopsitta; species Myiopsitta monachus. The sequence continues at coordinate 15,295,595 of CM029921.1, read as the reverse complement.
ATAATGCTGTAAAGAGTTTATTCTGTTGTAGAAATTTTCTTTCCCCTTCTTCCTTTTTGCCTCCTGTCCCACTTTTTTGATGAGTCTTTGGCATCACCTACAACAGAAACCTGTTGGGGCTGCAGAAGAAATGCAAGCACTAATTCTTCAAAAATTTTATGATAAATGTGTCAATCTACTTCTGCAGATGTCTGGTTTAAGACTTCTCCAGAATACTTCTGTAACTCTGTATAAGCCTGAATTTCTCATGTAGAAGACCATTAATAGGTAGAAAAAGCTTATGCTACTTTAAGGCCTGTAAATGAAAGAAAAGCTAAACCTGTATAGTGTTAAACCAGCATTTTAAAGGTGTTCTGCATCTTCTAAGGAGAATATTCATTCTCTGTTTAAGTAGTGGGTTGCCATTTTATGATATGTAGCCATTGCCAGAAAATGGAGTAAGCATGGCTTATAAAGGAGTGCCATCATTCCAAGGTAAATTAATATCTGTGGTGTTAGGCACCCAGCTTTGTGATGAGTGCTGCTTACACCACTGACATTTTCAACAGCCATTGCATGGATAAATCTGTACAGAAATTTCATTGTGTATTGACAGCTGCTGTACCTGTCAGACAACTGCTTCCTGCAGAAGGTCCAGCTGTTCTGACTGTATTTGCTAACATACCCTTTAATTCCAATTATTTTCCTCAAAGTGATACCAGTCTTGAATAAGGTCACTAAAAGGTATTTCCTGCAATCTGATTCTAATCCTGTGAAACTGAGACAGGTGTGCCTTCAGTAGTCCACTGTGAATGAGTATCAGTGTGGAAAAGTTTTAAGATCTGGGGATTCTGGAATTTATCAATTTTTGTGGATGCTGGCTTTTTCGAGTGTTACTGTACCAAGTTCTGAAAATTATTTGTATCAGAACCTTGAAGTGCCGCTTTTGAGCAGCGTGACTGACCAGATCAGAGTGACCCAAAACACAGAACTGAGAGGGACAAGCAAATTTCCTACCACTCTGTGGCTTGGCACTGGAAGGTGAAGGTCATTGTTCAGGTCTCCTTATTTGTACTAAGTACCTCTGGTACTTGGAGTAAATGAGACTTAGTGCGAAGAAAGACAGCAAGACTGAAGAAAGGCGAATGAAAATATGTATTCCTGTTTGGCCTAATCTAGCAGCAAACAAAATATATGGACGGCTTCATTACTGAAAGGTACAACTTCCTCTTGATGAGGACATGTCAATAAAATAAATTTCTGTAGCTGCTATTGCAGAATAATGGGATTAATTTGAGGTAGATTTTTTTTTCTTTGAATTCCCTAATAAAGTCTAGGTTCTAGTTCACCTGTGAGATTTCCTCAGGCAAAATGAGTGAATTTAAATAGCTTTCATGTTCGTATATGCTAGATAGTTGCTAAATATGTCTAGCATCTGATGTGTGGTTTTGGCTCTGTGCTCAGCTAGATATGGGATGCAGGGAAAACATGGTCTTTTGGGTTTAACAAACTCAAGAACTGAAATGTGAGGGGCAAAACAGAGAAGACTTGAATGTGTGTAGAAATCCTTGCTGTTTCTGACTGGGGTTTTAATTTACGTTGAAGGCACATGCTGCTGTACATTCTATCACAGAGTGCAAAAATATTAGTACAAGATTTGGGTTAGTCTTGCTTTCAGATGTCAGGTGTGATGCATATCAAAAACTGTCCTTTCCAGTGTCCTTTTTGAGGAAAGGTGGCTTTCCTAAGTATACCTGTGTTGCTGGCTTTCTGCACTAAAGTCTTGCAAATGTATTGCATTACAAATATGAATTGGGAGTGTTTTGTTTGTTTTAAATGAATTCAAATCAGGGACAAGATCTTTTTATGTCTTTGGATCTGAATGGTTAGATCTCATATTTTGTAATCGTAGAAATAACTTCAGCCCTATGTCTTTTCCTAGGGAGTAGTGCGTGTCTAAAACTCAAAACAATATGCTGCATATAGGAGTACTGTCAGAGTGCCATCTTTCTCTGAAATGAGTAAAACCAATTAGAATCTAACTAAAACCAAAACAGTAGTCTCTTCTTCCCCTGTAGTTGAGCAGTTCCCAGTTTTGAAATACAGTTTAAGAACTCTGTATGAAAGACAATAAAATTAGCTGCTGACAAAAATTGACTGTTCCAGGTAGCAGAAATCTCCATCTGTGTCAAACTTTGGCTGATGTTTTTCTTTTCTACTCTTTTTGAGCATCTGTAGGATTGATTTTAGCCATTCATTACAGGATGAAGGGATCATAGAATGATAGAATGGTTTGGGTTGGAAGTGACCTTAAAGATCACACAGTTCTGGCCTCCCTGGGCAGGGACACTTTCGACTAGACCAGATTGCTCAAGGCTCTGGGCAACCTGTGCCAGTGCCTCAGCACTGTCACAGTGAAGAACTTTTTTCCTCATGTCTAATCTAAATCTCCCCTCTGTCAGTTTAAAGTCATTCCTCCTTGTCCTGCCACCGCATGCGCATGTAGAAGTCCCTCTCCAGGTTTCTTGTAAGCCCCTTTAGGCACTGGAAGCTCCTCTTGCTTTAAAGTGTCCCCAGAGCCTTCTCTTCTCCAGGCTGAACAAAACCACCTCTCTCAGCCTGTCTCCAGAGCATAGCTGCTCCAACCCTCACAGCATCTCCATGGCCTTCTCTGGACTCACTTGAGCAGATCCACATCCCTCTTGTGTTTGGGGCCCCAGAGCTGAGAATGGGAAAAGATGTGATGTCAAAAAATAAAGCATTAAGTGATGATCATGACTGCCATCTCATTTGCATCTGGAATTGACATGAAGTTTCAGTAGAACATGGTAAAGCCACGTCCTAACAACTGCTTTTGTACCTTGACTTACTGAAAACCATCACACAGACTAATCTTCAATAGAATAAATCAGAGAAAGAATGCTCTACAAAGGGTGTGTTTGTGTGGAGATATTTGTATCTAGTGTTCTTTGGTCTTGTTTTTACTGAAGATTAAGGAAATGCAGTGGGTTTCAAAGGGAACTGTGTCTAGTTTTCATCTCCACAGAGGCATCTTTATTAGAGAAAAGTGTGCGTGTCCTGGAAGAATTGAATTCTTTGATGGTACATGCAGTACTACAATAAAGACCATGTAGAAAACACAAGTGTTTCACCTGACTCAGTTCTTCTGCTGGTAGTTCCCTCTAGTGATGAAAAGCACTAGAAAAGGTGGCTTGGAGAGGCTTGCAATTGCCATACTTGTGGATAGTCAAAGACATAGCCAGATTAAATGTGAGCCATCTGATCATACTTGGAACTTGACTCTACTTTCAGCAGGAGGTTAGGTAGACTAGATGACCTTTAGAGGACCCTTCTAACCTAAACTGCTCAGTGATGCTAATTATGCTATAAGGCAAGGCCTTTCCAATGTCTTAAGTCATAATGTCTAGATAACTCCAGTAATTCTAGAGCCGCGCAGTTTGATGTTCTCCTGAATTCCAGTATCAATAAAAAGAGAAGGATTGGTATTAAAATCACTAACTTGGATGTCACTGCTTGTATATGCAACAGCATTAATTGTTCATGCTTGCTCAGCTCACACTTTTTTCTGCTGACCTTAAAAATACTCAGTTTGGGAATTGTCATCTTAATAGTGAACAGTTCAGGTAAACTAAGGCCCAACACAGTATTCAGTATTGAAATATTTAGTATATTTTCAGTATTGAAAGAAAGTCTGGTATATGGAGTAGCTCTAGTAATTAGTATATCGTGTCATTCCAGGTAAAAAGCATGAAGCTGATGAATTAACTGGTGATGCTTCAGTTGAAGATGATTCCTTTGTCAAGGTAATAAAAGTATGTAATTTTTTCTTTTCTGAGTTTGTTTAAGCTTAATGTTTGGCTTTATTTACCAAAATAAGCTTCTACTTTCTTTGTGCTAATGTATGTGGAAATTTGGAGCATTGTTTTTACTGTGTTCCCAGCTGTGGTGCCTAAGGGTGTGGAGGTGTGTGGGTTTTTTTAAACATGCTATAAATTTTTATTACGGATGTGTTACAGTATTTTGCAGAAACAGTGATTCCACCCATTAATTTCTCAGAATATAACTAACACCCTTGTAATGTCAAATAATTGTTTTTCACACCAAAAGGAAAGTGAATTGGAGTCTCAAGATGCAAGTGATCAAGATGGAAATGATGAATTAAAGGACTTTAAAGAATCTGTTGAAGATGAGAACTTGAATTCAAAAGAACTGCCATCTGCAGAAAAGAAAAGATACCGGGACCCAGAGCCAGCAGATACAACAGAAGAGACAGAAAAGGATTCTGTGAGTCAGGTACTTTGTTATATTTTACATGTATTTTTATCAGCAAAATATACATTTTTCTAAGTGTGTTTGTATTCCTGAGAAGTCAGAACTAGGGATTGGTTTTTCTTTTAGTTTGTCTTGCTTATCTGTAAAAGATAATTTAGTACCTTTTTTCTTTCTGTTCTCCTTGACTCGTGTTTGAATAGTCCTGAAGCAGATGTGGCATAGATTGACTGATAAAATACTACCACAGTCCATGCAGTGTTCCTAAGTGGGCTTTTTCCCTGATACTAGTAGTGACATACATAATCTGAACACTGAACTGAAAGATACAAGTAATGAGAATTGCTCATTGATGTTCACCTTACTGAGTGTGATTCCAGTTAACTAAAATGTTTTCTGAGTTAAATAAATCTCTTGACTCTCGGAATGTTGAAGTGTTTTACAGATACTTTGCTGAGCAAGTCCTTTTTATGTTCTCATAGGAAAATGAAGGTCAAGACATGGAAGATTACACTTTTCCAGCTGTCCATGTAAGTTCCAAATAATTTCTGTTAAGCTGATTTTCATGTCTGTTTAGTTGGAAAAGATCACTTTAGACTGGCTTTTTGTTACAGCATGCATCCTAGAGTCAGATGATGTAGTACAATACAGATAAACAGTATAGGAAGCTTTTATTCATATTTTTTTATAATGCAGATAATTGTGATTTCCGAATAAGATGTCCTGTTTAAGTGCAAATTCCTGTCTACAATTTGGGTATATTTAGTGCGTAGACTTAGAAAGGAGTGTGTTTCAAACCCTCTTAAAGACACTTCAGAGGGCTGTGTCAAATGCTAACGTAGTATATACACCTAAATTCCTGTTTTAATGTAGAAATCTGCCTTTAGAGAATGGGAGGGGGAGGAAGGGTGGGGTCTGGGGGGTGGTGGTGGTGTTAATACATCTGTAACATCTTTAAGTTCAGAAATTCTTTCTAAGTTACATGGAATTGATGTCTGAAAATGACATCTTGTACAGCATATCTTGGTCTGCGAGGCTAATGATAAATAAATAAATACCTTTTAAGGTCTTGGTTTCATTTTCACACACTTAGTGGAGGAAGTCTACCTAGTTTCTGACTTCTGTCCTAAGATTTTAAACCGAATGATGGATTGCTTGCATTGAAAGTAGTAATTAGCCATTCTGAAAGCTTTAGCAAGATATGGAGCAGTTTAGAAGTGTCCCATTGAGTTAAGGGGAAGAAAATAGCTGTGTATTCCAGTTGCAAACTGCAAGTGTTGCAGATACGCACCAGTGAAGTTTCGTACAAATTTTCAGTGATTTGACAAGGGAGAGATGCACAGGCTTGGTTTCTAGACCATTTTTTTCTTTGGAAACAGTTTGGGGTTCATTAATTTGCCTTCAAAGGATAGAAATTATGTGGAAACTACAAACTGTTCTGCTTAAAGTTTTAAAGTAGGAGCCATTTAGTCTTGACTTTCTTTTTTTGCAGGATGGTGAAGATGAAGAAAATGAGAAAGGTATGTTTAAAGTTTAATAGAGTTCAGAGGTCTTAGTCTGGTAGAGCAGGCAACTTTCTCTTGTAATATTCAGTCTCTTTCCTTGTCTCCAGTGCTAAGTATCAGTTGTCTCCTTATTAAGCCCAGCACCCGGAATCATTGCAGTCAGTGGATTTATTTCACTCCTAAGAGTTATTTTACTCTTTAAGAGTTGATTACAGTACTTATCAGTTACTGTGGTGGATGTATAATATAGCTGTAATACTATGATACTTAATGAAAGAAACATAGTATTCAAGGACTCCAATTTTAATATACGGTAAGTCTTGATGTGAGAGCTTCCAACTTGCACTGCAGTAACTGATTTTTCATTTAGTGAAATGATGCACCCTTTCACTGAGCTTGAGCACCCAATAAATGTATGGACCATCATATCCTTGGCTTACTGTCACTTAGAAATACCAGTTGTATATAGGATGGTAAAACAAGTGTTTGGAAACCTGTGGAGTGGCTACTTTTTGTAAGCTATGCTCATTAGTGAAACTATAGAAGGAATGTAATGCACTTGGGCAAACAGACTTCCTGGACAGAAGTCTTAAGGATTCTGCGTATTGTGGACTACAAAGGACATGGAACACCGTTGCTTTACAAAAGATGGGATAAACACATTACTGAAGCTACAGGATAAAACTACAGACTCCATGTTTACGAGGGACCCTATGGCTGAAGTGCCTCGTCTGCGCAAATCCAAGAATATGGTTGGAGATGCCTGTGTTGGACTGAGATGGAAAACCTCTCCAGTGGATGAAGTCTGAGAACCATTTGTCTACGAACTCTGGATTAAGGCTCACTCCGTGTTCTGCAGCAGCCTTGTGCGGCTAACTTGACTGCCTAGCAACTGCTTAGGAAAGGAAAAAGGCAAAGGAGAACCCCAGCATGGAAGACTGGCTGAAATTCTCCAAGACTGTAATTCTTTCGGATTTGGGAAGAAGTCCTAGAACCACGAAGATTCAAAGACAACTTAAATCAAACTGTGAGCATTCAAAGCAACTATTTTCTTCTGGAACACTAAATCCTAAACTGGAAAATGGATACTTCTTATGAAGAACGGGTATCTCCAGGATGGAAACGTATTCCCCCTCCTAATGTTTTGGTATTTGTCTCTAGAAAATGTGTTTTGCCATGGAAGAATAAGTGATCCTGGGTAAAGGATTTATATTTGTGTTAATACACCTTGTGTTTTTTTCTAACCTTCCATCAGTGCTAATAACTGGCTTTGTATTTTCTAGGTCCTATTCTAGCTTATGCATATGAAATTGTTTAAACTTCTGTTTTGCCATATTTATTCCTGTTAAATCCTCTTAGATAAAGCAGGTTCTGGTGATGGTACACAAGAAGTATCTAAACCTCTTCCTTCAGAAGAAAGCCTAGCTGAGGCTGATCACACGGCTCACGAAGAGATGGAAGCTAACACCTCTGTGAAAGAAGCTGAGGATGATAACATATCGGTTACAATCCAGGCTGAAGATGCCATCACTCTGGATTTTGATGGTGATGACCTCCTAGAAACAGGTAAAAATGTGAAAATTACAGATTCTGAAGCAAGTAAGCCCAAGGATGGGCAGGATCCCATTTCACAGAGCCTGGAGAAGGAAAGCAAGGACTATGAGATGACTGAGAACCATAAAGATGGTAAGAAGGAAGACTGCGTGAAGGGTGATCCCGTCAAGAAGGAAGCCAGAGAAAGTTCAAAGAAAGCAGAATCTGGAGACAAAGAAAAGGATACTTTGAAGAAAGGTCCCTCGTCTACTGGGGCCTCTGGTCAAGCAAAGAGGTTTGTTTTTCTATGTCAGTTCTTTACGATACTGAGTACCAGCATTCAATAAGATCACTCTACATTATGGGGGTAGCAGCAAGAATCTTATAATTAGTATCCTATGTTCCTGCCTATAGATTTTTTTGACCGCCATAAGTTACTTTTTAAAATTCAAGATCTTCGTATAGACACTATGTCCTTCTGATTGCATTGTCGCATTGTCAGCATTTATTTGTTTTTTTCAAATTGACGATTTTTTAAATGTCCTTGTGATGATGGTAATGACCAGCTATCAGTTCTAAGAACACAAAATGAAGTCAAGTCCCCGTCCTGAAATCTGGAGAAGATTGCCATATATCCACTGAATAGAGTTGTCAGAAAATCTAGATCTTCAGGCATCTTGGGGAAAATCAGTGCAAGAATCCATAAGGGAATCATTTGTTCAAATATACAGTCTAGCCCTTTTTTATTTTTATTTTTCGCAACGCTAACTTGTCTACTAGTATTAGTAGTGTAAATGCAACACTTACCACATGCTGTATTTTCAATTTTCTTCTGATTTTTAATTTGCTTCTCTAGCTCTACTAAGGAATCTAAAGAAAGCAAGACAACATCAAAGGATGATAAAGGTAACTATTACAAATTAGGGTAGTATTGTCCAGAACTAAATGCTTCCCTGTTTGAGAAACTGCTTGCCACTTACATGACTGAACTCATACATCTGTAGTAAATTATGCTAGAGTTATAGTAGTCGCTAGGTATATCTTCATGTCTATGTTTTGGTTTGTTTTTTTCTCCCTGTGTCAGATTCCTCCTAAGGTCGAAAACACTTAGTCTAAAGACTCCATGAAAATACATTCTCGTATTTCAAAATACTTCTGGGAGCAAATTGCGCTTAACATCTTGCAAGTCTTTGTTTTGATGAGAAGGTGTAATTTTCAGAGAAGTCTGCTGTACTTTACATGCTGCAGTTTGGTTTGATGTTACATGCTAGATCAGCAAAAACCAACTACAAGTAATTAAACATAATGCCAGTAATTTTTTTCTTGTTCTTAATTCTAGCTCATTTTTAAATAAAGTGAACTTCTAACCAAGTATAACAGCTTTTCTGGTTGTTTAGTGCATGAAAGCTGGACCGATTTGTGTTGGAGTTTCTATCCATTTGCCATAAACCCCTGTATTACATTTATAAACTCATACTTGAGTGGAGCTCAAGAGCATGTTAGTGTCACCAGTTATACCAGTGCTTCATACTTGAGCAAGTGCATTTGTATAATCTCATGAGTCTCCTTATTTTGCCTACAAGCTCTCTGCCAAAAACCTTTGTCAAAAAGTCTCTCTCATATCACTAATGGATGAATGGAATTTTATCTGATAAATTAGTTTCTAAGGAAAAATTTTTTGTGATAGAGATAATTTAATCTTCTGTAGATGCGTGTCTTTTCATGGTAGTTATATGCTTACAAGGAAATTAAATGAAGATACTGCAAATGTGTTTTCATGCAGCATATATAACTGTAATTGGAGCTATTGCAAGGCTGTCTTAAAATACATAGCCAAAGCTAGCAGAGTGCTCTGTAATGATATTTTATGACATTCTAAGTGTGTTACAATTTATCAAGATATCCTAGTTTGATGGTAGCTGATAACTGAAATTTGTTGCTTCCATGCACTGAAGAAGGAAAGTTATTCTTCAGGGTGGTTAAATTACCTTTTAAAACTGCATACCACTAAATTTTCCAACTGTTTAGCTTGAGATCCAGTCCTGGTCTTGCCTGTATGGCTGGCTACAATTTAACATGCTCAAAAGCAGTTCATACATTTGGCAGCAAATAACATCAAGCTGAACTAAAAAATGTAAGGCTAAAAAACTAAAAAAAAGGTTTGGGAATAAGATTACTTGAATCTCTTGCTCTCAGTTCTGTATTGTTGCAAGAATGATTACTGTCTGTGTGGAGCACATAATGCTTTTCTAGTTTTTCTTCAGAATTTTCCTTAGTTTGCAGCCCTTATTTTAGCAGGTTGCATCCAGTTCTACATCCAGCAGCATTTTTATAAAGCTGTTCTGGATGGAAGGCATATACTTCAAGAAGTTATGGGAATTGACAGCATTATTCTGGAGGCTCAGCCTCCTCAACTTACCTTTCTGCTATCTTTTGGTAATGCGAGTACTCTTAAGACATACTGATGAAGGACAGATGGGTGCTAAAAAAATGTTCTTGGATAAAAGTTATTGATAAGTTTCAGAAGTTGATACTGAATGTACATACCCAGGTGAGGGGTAAAGCATGCCTTTAACAAAGAAGTGTATATGATTTTTCTAGCTCTGTCATTTGGATATGTGTTAGCCAAGCTGTTGGTTCCAACACAGGAGCGAATGAATGAAATCTTACTGTATATATTTTTTTTATGTAGAAGTCTTTCCAAGAAAGGTAGCCAGATAAACAGTTACTTAAAGGTAACAGGCTAAACTTCTCTTTTCTGCAACAGTTTAGTTCAATATTCATGGTACCTTTGTCACCTTAATTTTGTGGCTGTTTTGTAAAACTTGTTTCAGGAAGTGCAAGCAGTGTTAGTGGTAGCAGTGGAAGTTCAACTAGAAACCTGTGGGTTAGCGGACTGTCTTCCAACACAAAAGCTGCTGACTTGAAAAATCTCTTTGGCAAATATGGAAAGGTATTTCATGGGGTGTGATACTATGTGTGTTGTATGTATCTCTTCCCCCTCCTCTATTCAGTTACAGAAATTGAGTAATACTTCATTTAAATAAAGGCCTGAATTGAAATGTCCAACCAGTTTAAGCTAAAAAACTCCTATATTTTCAGCATCTAAAATAAGAGTGCATGCTTATGGGAAGAACCATGTTAATTTTGTAGAGAAATTATTCTTCCCATAAATAATGAAATAGATGCAAAAGAAATGTTACAAAAGTGACTGGTCAGGACTGGCTGAAATTGTTACTTTATTAATTAAATAATGATGGCTGTGTTCTTTTGTAGCAACTGTGTTTAACCGTGGGTGGAAGGTAATGTGCTAACTGGGAAAACTGGAATGTGAACAGTTTTTATAGAACCTGCTGCTTTGTCACACTGGTTTTAAAATGTGTTCTGAGGGCCTGTGAATAGGAAAAATGGGTAACAAGTTAGAGTCAATGTCTGTTCATTTAAGGGACTTTTTAAATGACTTAATGAATTTTTACAGGCTGATTAAACTAATTCTGTTTTCCTGGATTTTTGATTGAACATACAAATTCCATAGAACAATGCAGAATCCATATAAGCTAAGCAGTCTTCTTGAAAACAGCTTTTATTGCAGTTCTCATTTTCTCAAAGGAGCTGCTGATAACTGCAAATTCACAGTGTTTGTATAAGCCTGTGCAGTTATGACATTGTTATATCTTGGGCAGTAGCTAGAACCTTAGCACTGTGAATATCACATATGTGTGCTGATTATTGGGTATCTGAGTTTTCTAATAAATTTACTAGGTGATTTTCTTTAATGCCTTCACTAGTGCTGAAACCCAAGACTATGTTTTATTAAAACTTTCAATTCTTTAGCTGGTTTTGCTGTAAAGATGCTTGTTACCTGTATGTACTTAGCTTCCCAGTTTTAAATTAACTGGGAAATACATAATGTCTAAATGACTGTACCATCACAGGCTGCTAGAAAGACAAAATTGTTGCATTAGAGCATGACTACATCAAGATGACTGGCACCAGTAATTACAGAAATTCTAGGAAGGAATACAGTGCTTTCTTAAGGAGCAGGTGTCAAAGAGCTGGTTGCCAAAATTGCTTGATTCATTTGGTAGATGCCTTTGAAGAATTGGCCCCCATATTGAGTTACTACAGCATACAACTTACACCTTCCTGCCACTACTTGGCAGCTTTTGAAGGGATTAATCTGTCAGACATGAACTGTCAAATTCAGATCAGTGGTGTTTCTGTGGTTGAATTCTGACAGTAACCTTCAAAAGAAGCATTTAGATAACACGCATGAGGTTGTGACTGCTCAAAATGGGATGTAAGCATTAATATGCCTTGATGTGAAAGTTGGGATAAAGTTCTCAAAGCTTCAGTTTCCTGTGGAATTATGTGCCTTTGGAAACTTGGGAGTGTCATCTTTCCAGTGGGGTGGGGGCTTTGTTGCTATTGGGTGGTTTTGCCTTTTTATTTTTTTTTACATACTAGGGTAAAAATATTGTTGGAATACTGTCAGTTCCTTACTAGAAATGTCTCTCTCAAAACCTAAATTTTACCTGTTTATGTAGGTACTTGGTGCAAAGGTGGTCACAAATGCACGAAGCCCAGGGGCAAAATGTTATGGCATAGTAACAATGTCCTCTAGCACAGAAGTGGCTAGATGTATTGCACACCTTCATCGAACAGAGCTGCATGGACAACAAATTTCTGTTGAGAAAGTAGGTTTAATGAGATGAAAACTTTACCCAAATAGACCATCTTATGCAAGAATCTATATTAACCTGTTTGCTTTTGGGGAAAAAACATAGGTGAAAGGGGATCCCTCCAAAAAGGAGCTGAAGAAAGAAAGCGATGATAAATCTGGTTCAAGTAGGAGCACGGGAGATAAGAAGACTGGCTCAAGTGATAAAGCCAGCAAGTAAGAAATTGCACGTTTTCTGAAGTTGTGAAAATCCTTTAAGTTGAATTTTCCTCATTGCATTTGTGTTTCTTTCCTAATAAGAACTCCATCAACGAAAAAAGAAGAAAAGAAATCTGAGAAATCTGAAAAAAAAGAAAGTAAAGAAGCCAAGAAAACAGAAGGTAAAGATGAGAAGAGTGATAATGGAGCGAGTGGCCCCAGTCAAGAATCCACTAAAAAAACTGAAGAAAAGAAAAGAATAAGTATGCTATATAGCCATGTCTTCGTCCTGTTGTATCTGTGTGTCTGACTTGTTTTGTGGGCATGTTCTTGCTCCTATTGGAAACCAGATAATTAAACACTTGTTCTTTTTTTAGACTCGGTAACATTATTACTTTGGAGTTGATGTAAAAGCTCCCAAATTTTATATTGCTACTTAATTACAGCCATGCGCTGGAATGCCGCTTCTGTCAGTAACACTTCCTTTCAGGGAATCAGAAATTTCACTAAGGAAAAGCTGTAATAGTCAAATAGGGATGTATGTATGTGTTAAACCCTTCTTCTTTTTCTTTTCTTTTCCTTCTTTTCTTCTCCCCTTTTCACCAGGTGGTAAAAGCCCAGGTCAAGTTGTAGTTTTAGACCAAATGAAAGGAGACCAAGGCCACACTAGAACAGTTAGAAGGGGAAGGTTTGACAAAGTAAGTATCTATAGATTTGATACTATGCTCATCTGATTTGATACTCCCTTACAGTTGATATTTTCACAAGAAGTCAAGAAGTATCACAGACTGTTAAGCTTAGATAGAAGCTTTGTATGCTTTGGGATAGCTAAGTAGTTAATGATACTTGAACATAGCATCCAGAAATCTCCCTAAATGAATGAGACTTCTGAAATAACCATTGTAATCTCTATCTATAGCCACAGATATTGAGGAACAAAGAGCGTATTATTCAAGATAAAGTGAAATTCAGGGAATACAGGGGTAGAAAGGATATCTTGCCTTTTGAAAAGATGAAGGAACAGAGATTGCGAGAACACATGGTTCGATTGGAAAGAATACGACGAGCTGTTGAACTCCGAAGGTAGTAATTCATCTTTTTGCTAAAGGCTATTTTCTACATTAATTGGTCAGATACTATATTTAGAAACCCACTCAGAATGCATTCTGTCAAGCCTTTTGCTCAGATGCTGAAAGTCTGGGACTCTGCCTGTCAGTACCTTTATATAAATTAATGGACTCCAGAATTTTTGTTTATCTGTTAATAGCCATAAATGTAAACACACAGCTTAGTGCTGGTTATGGGGGGTATAGCTCATGTTACTGCATGCCAGTTTTCTATTTGAAAAGATGAGAAGTTGACCAGGAGATGTGGACAGAGGTAGAATTTGGGGGCATCTGTTTTTAAACAGAGAACTGTTGTGTATCTTAATGGCAAATAGAGCACAGTAATATTGTCCCTTTAAATAACAGGACTAAACAGCTATACTGTTCTATTCTGCTCTTTTCATCTGTCCAAAAGCTTGCAAAGGGTAGTTAAATGACTTCTGTTAGCCGGATTTCCCTAAACAAAGGAATTTGTAGCAACTGTAAAGCCTAATGAGAAAATGCCTTTCCTGATTCTTGTAAGGTACTAGAGGAGGTGGGAAGATAAAAGCAAACTGAAGCTTTGACAAGTGTACCTAACCTGGGCAAGTCAGAGTGGTCATGTTAGTCTGTCTTGGTTTTGGACAGAAAACAGTTAAGTAAATTTTTTGTTAGCTTGAAGAGGACAAGAGCTAAAATAGCATTTATTTTTAAGATCCAGATCCTATTCTTCTGAGCTGTTGCTGTTTGCCAAATGACAACATAGAAATATGAATCCAGCATGGAATACACCAAGAATGATGATAAAACTTTTCCTAGATCCGCTGTCTACTTGAATGGTTCTATAGAACATGCTAAAACAAGTTTTAAATAGTTTTTTTTAATGTCTGTACTTCAGGTGATGTTGGTTTTGGATGAGAGATTTTAGATCAGTTTCTGCCACATCTTTCCCTTTTTCTCCTTTTTTCTTTAGGCGAAGAGAAATTGCTGAGAGGGAGCGTCGTGAGAGAGAACGCATACGAATAATGCACGAACGAGAAGAGTGCTTGCAGAGAGAAAGGGAACGATTAGAAATTGAAAGGCAAAAGCTAGAGAGGGAAAGAATGGAACGGGAGCGGTTGGAAAGAGAGCGTGTCCGTATTGAGCAGGTGTGCGTATTTCTACTTTGGCCTGTGGTGCAGTATCATTTTGGAGTATAACCCAGTTGGCACTTGCAGTGAATTTTGATCCTCACCTTTTCACCCAGCCCATAAAAGAACCAACCGAACACTACAAAACCCAGAGTGTACAGCTGCAGTAATCTTTATCTCTTTTGCTTGACTTGTAATTTGACTGCATATTCTCATTACTGGTTTATGCGGCTTCTATACATGTAGTTTGTTTTTAGAGACAGACATCAGAGCATGTTCTCCTACAAGCCTTCCATAATTTTACTAGATGTTTCCTAGAGGATGTCAGTGGCAACCTGATGAATGTGTTCCTGACCAACAAATACAGTAGCAGTGCAAGAACTTACCTGAAGATATTTCTAATAGCCAATAGCTTCTCCAGATCTGTTGTCTACTTTTTTTTGAGAAACATTCCATATGCTCTTTAATCTTAGATGTTATCCAAGGATTAATTGTATTAGATGGCCTTCGAGAGAAAATTATCAAGTATTAATTCCATATACTTGCTAACAGTTACATAGGTATCTCTAATAAAGAGTTATTGTTTGTTGTGTTTATTGACCCTTCTCTCTCATGGTAGGAACGTCGAAAAGAAGCGGAGCGTATTGCACGTGAAAGGGAGGAACTTCGTCGACAACAGCAGCAACTTCGTTATGAACAAGAGAAGAGAAATTCTTTGAAACGACCACGGGATGTAGATCACAGGTAATCTAATTCTCACGGCATGGTTTGACAGCGTTTAGTAGAAGAAACGGATACCAGCCTTGTGTCAGACTTGAAAATGCATTTGTACCTGAAACAAGTCTTCACAGAAGAGCTGGCTTTCAGGTATTTGGTTTTGACATCAGTTTATGCCAAGCATGAAACATACCTTATCTGTAGGAGAGAGTTTTGAAATAAGGGAAGCATCCTGTGAATTAATTCTTATTGTAAAAAAAGAGTGTAACGCAATTCAGTACATTTGCTGAGAAGAGCTGAGAATGGCAGAAATTCCTAGCTTCTGCTTTAAGAGTTCACATTTCTGGTAAGTGGATGCTTCAGGAAGTCAATGTGATGGCTTTCATTTTTACCGAAGCTGATGACATCTGTTATTTGCTATTTGAGCCACATGAATTGAACTGGTTTTGATCTTTATTTGGCTATAAAAATAGGGCTGAGACCTCAGCCATAAAATTGATGTATCAGTGGTACAGTGGAAGTAAATTGTCACAGTAGATACAGTAGCAGAATATTAATATTTCTTCACTAGAGGAATAAATACAGCTACTGATGATACACCTAATATCTCATGTTCTTATCACAGAGTAGCTGAATGTTTTTAGTAAGTAAGGCTGTGATGTTTCCTACACTACTCTTTCCTGAGAAAGCTGTTCTGATTTGTGGATGTTCACTGTTTAGTTTGGTTTTTTTTTTCCTAGAGGGCTTTTCTTTTTTCCTTGGAAGGCTGTTTTTTTGCTACATTGATGTTTTTGTTGGGGTTTTGGTTTTTGTTGGCTCCTGACGACTGGAAAAAGTGAAATATAACCCCCATTTTCAAGAAGGGGAAAATGGATGAGCCGGGGAACTACAGACCAGTCAGCCTCACCTCTGTGCCTGGCAAAATCTTGGAGCAGATTCTCCTGGAAGGCATGCTGAGGCACATGAAAAACAACAAGGTGCTTGGTGACAGCCAGCATGGCTTCACTAAGGGGAAATCCTGCCTGACCAATCTGGTGGCCTTCTATGATGGGGCTACAAAACTGATGGACAGGGGTAGAGCAGTTGATATCATCTACCTGGACTTGTGCAAAGCGTTTGACACTGTCCCACACGACATCCTTGTCTCTAAGTTGGAGAGACATCAATTTGATAGATGGACCGCTCGGTGAATAAAGAACTGGCTGGATGGCCACACACAAAGAGTTGTGCTCAATGGCTCAATGTCCAGCTGGAGACCAGTAACGAGTGGTGTCCCTCAGGGATCGGTGTTGGGACTGGTCTTGTTCAACATCTTTGTTGGTGACATGGACAGTGGGATTGAGTGCGCCCTCAGCAAGTTTGCCGATGACACCAAGCTGTGTGGTTCGGTTGATGCACTGGAGGGAAGGAATGCCATCCAGAGGGACCTTGACACGCTTGTGAGGTGGGCTGATGCCAACCTGGTGAAGTTTAACCATGCCAAGTGCAAGGTCCTGCACCTGGGTCAGAGCAATCCCAGGCACAGCTGCAGGTTGGGCAGAGAAGAGACTCAGAGCAGCCCTGCGGAGAAGGACTTGGGGGCGGTGTTGGTGGATGAGAAAATGAACATGAGCCGGCAGTGTGCGCTTGCAGCCCAGAAAGCCAACCGTATCCTGGGCTGCATCAAAAAGAGTGTGACCAGCAGGTTGAGGAAGGTGATCCTGCCCCTCTACTCTGCTCTCATGAGACCTCACTTGGAGTACTGTGTGCAGTTCTGGTGTCCTCAACATAAAAAGGACATGGAACTGTTGGAATAAGTCCAGAGGAAGGCCACGAGGATGATCAGGGGACTGGAGCACCTCCCGTACGAAGATAGGCTGAGAAAGTTGGGGCTGTTCAGCCTGGAGAAGAGAAGGCTGCATGGAGACCTCAGAGCAGCCTTCCAGTATCCGAAGAGGGGCCCTATAGAGATGCTGGGGATGGACTCTTCATGAGGGACAGTAGTGATAGGAGAAGGGGTAACGGGTTCAATCTTAAACAGGGGAAGTTTAGATTAGATTTGAGGAAGAAATTCCTTAGTGTAAGGGTGGTGAGGCACTGGAATGGGTTGCCCAGGGAAGGTGTGAATGCTCCATCCCTGTCAGTGTTCAAGGCCATGTTGGACATAGCCTTCGGTGGCATGGTTTAGTGTGAGGTGTCCCTGCCCATGGCAGGGGGGTTGGAAGTAGATGATCTTAAGGTCCTTTCCAACCCTAACTATTCTATGATTCTGTGATTAATTTTAAACTGACCGACACTCTGCTGTTGCTTAGATTTTATTGCATATTTTATTGATATTTTTGTTTCGTTAATTTGCACTTTAAACAGGAGTGCTTGTGGGTTTTTTTCTTTAAATGATTTTGTCCACTATTTAAAGAGTCCACTTTTGTTGGTAGCTTTCCAAAGGTCAAATGAACATCTTTAAAACAGACAGCTGACTTGTAACAATTTTCTGTGTATTAGGTCTTTATTTGGATCCATGCAACTGATGAGAATTCATCTGTTTTGTTTAAAGGAGAGATGATCCTTACTGGAATGAGAATAAGAAAATGGCTCTTGATACAGATGCACGGTTTAGTCACAGTTCAGATTACAGTCGCCAGCAGAACAGGTTTAATGATTTTGATCACAGAGAACGGGGACGATACCCAGAAGGTTCTTCTGTTCCATCATCATCTTTTGATAGGTAAGTTTAGGTAACAGGCCAAGTATTTGCCTGCCCACATCTCTTTGCATTTCACTCGTAACTGTTCAAAATTTAAAATAGTGCTAATGGCTTTATAGAGTTCTGATGCAGTAGAATTGCAGCAGTGCCCCAAAATTTCTTGTGTCTTCAGGGTTGGCAGTTTATCCCATGGAATCTAGTTTGATTTTCTCTGAGGACTTTTAAGTTAACTGCCTGGTGGTCTCTTCTGGGTGACATTTCAAAAGAGTTGTGATTATTCCTTTTTCGCATCTAGTCATAAGTGGGTTCCAATGGATTAAAGCTTTCCTATGTGGTTACTTACCTTCTTAAGAAGCAAGGCTAGAAGCAACTTATTTAATCACAGTTAAGAGTATTTCTTGCACAAGTCACATTCATGAGGATCCACGCAGTAAACTTACTGTGCACTAAATGCTAGTTCCAGTTCCAGTTGTTTCCATTAAACTTCTCCAATAACCAGTTATAAAGTTAAGACCACATAATTGCAGCTTCTGGACTTCTACTTTTGTGCTGCAGTGAACTAGAACTGTATTTTCTCAGTGACTTGAAATCTGGCATTCCCTCTGCTTCATACAAGGCAAAAAGAAAGCCCTACAATTGCTTAAATTATACTGACTAAAAAGTGAACTGGTAAATGCATAAAGAAATGTTAAACTTGGCTATAAGAACTCGAGCTCAAAATCGCAGCTGTAGAAATACAGTTTAGGTGGGAAGGATCATTGAGACGCATGTCACATATATAGTAATGAACATGTAATATAAAGATATTTTTGTATGCTCATATTGTGCTTCCATGTGCAGAGGAGTGGGAAAATGGGAGACAAGCGCATGACTTTTTCCTACTTTGACAACTTAGGCGAGAACGTTTTGTCAATCAAGGTGAAGCAAAAAAGACTCGTCCGACAGCACGAAGAGAAGAGCCGGGGTTTGAGAGGTATCCCAAGAACTTCAGCGAGTCCAGAAGAAATGAACCACCACAATCCAAGAAGTGAACTTCGAGACACAGACAGACGAGAAGTGCGAGGAGACAGAGATGAAAGAAGAACAGTGATAATTCATGACAGACCTGAAATACCACATGGTCGACATCCAAGGGAGACTGGTTCAAATCCACCTAGGCAAGCAAATTGGAAGAGTGAGGGAAGCATAAGCACAGACAAGCGGGACGGCAGGTAAATACGCTGGCTAACCAACAAACTAGTGAACGTGCTGATTCTTACAGAGTTTACCCATAGTAGCAATTCCTCAAGAATCACTGTGTAAAGAGAGAACAGACCCCCTCCTAAAGAATGTCAAAGTCACTTTCAAAATGCATTAGAAAAGATTGTGTGTACGTTGTCACATACACTAAACCTTATCTGTAAACTTGATGCTGACTCCCAGCAGCCTGTTTTAACAGTGTGTAGCAACATGAAGTAAGGAGGCTTTTGTGCAAGAATGTAGATGTAAACAAATAACATGCAAGCTTTATTTATTTAGAGAGCTACATAGATCTAAAAGGAAGAAGCTTAACTGCAAGTTGCTAGGAACCTGAAAACCAAAAGGGAATCTTTGAAGTCTGCATGTGCTGTGATTTGGTACCAATTCTATTATACTGAAACCAAAATTTTGATAAAAGCAATTTTTACAGAAGCGAGAGGTCGGATCGATCGGGAAGAGAAGTGTCTGGACACGTGAGAGGTGCACCTCCTGGTAGCCGTAGCAGTGCTTCCGGGTATGGAAGCAGAGAAGGAGAACGAGGCGTGATGGGAGAAAGAGGTGGAGGACAAGTGAGTCATCTTCTTGTGTTTGTGTGCATGAGTGAGACAAGAAAATGCAAAATCACACTGGAACATGACCATGAAGCATCACAGAAATGACCACCAAGTGTTCTGCCTATTTGAAAGTTAGTTTCTTTTAAAAGTTCTTTTTGTTGGGGTTTTTTAATAAGCCAAGAAATTGCAGGAAAAAATCCCCAATTCTTTTTTTAGTCTACCACCTTTCAGGTGGATCAGAACACCACCTGAATGAGTTGCTGATTAGGCTTTAAAGAACTTGTTGTCACGTGTTTTCAGGGTCTCAATCTGACATTGCCTGCTACTTCAGTGCAGTTTTTGTAATCTGCAGTGTGTTGTTACTGAGAGAAAAACCTTCTGTAAGACTTGTCTTTAAAGCCTACAGCCCAAATTGGTCCATGCCACTAGATCTTGAAGCATTGAAAAAGAATAGTCTTTCCAGCTATATGGAGCTTAGTGATTATACGAGATCAGGGCAGAACTGGAAGTAAAGTATGAATTCACAGAACTTTATGCCCTGCATACCCAAAAGCCCATTGCAAATTAGGTGTTTTGTTACTTTTAACAGGACTCTTGTAAGCATGGGTTAGCTGCCTGTAGACTGAAGGTGCTTTGAGTTCTGTGTAAGTTTATAGTGTTAGTTTAGCTGTCTTGAAAAGCTTGTTTCCTGTTGCTAATGAAGTACACCTTTAGTTCTGAAAATGACTGTCACTTTCTCCCTAGCACTATAACGAGGACAGACATGGTGTTGAGCGCCATAGTCGTGAAACTGGACCAAGGAAAGAATGGCATGGACCTAGTTCTCAAGGAAGTGGGTATCATGACACAAGGAGAATGGGAGATGGCCGTGGAGGAGGTGGCATGATGTCTCCACATACAAGGTACAAAAAGTACTCCTTCCTCTCAGTTTTCTAGTGAGCTCTCAAAGCTTTGGTTATGCTTAGGAAGTGTAATGGTCTCACTGCAAGCAGCGTTTACGTTCTGTGGATGGGTTGCTGCTGCACCGCACACAAACCCATCTTTCCCATGCCAGCACAACTCCCCAGCTGTTGTATTGCTAGTGGCAGTACTGTGCACCTGCACAGAAACAAGTGACAACTTGTGAAGTCTCTTTTGAGACTTACAGTATAACAGTGGGGTGATATGAGACATAACAATGTTCTTACTTGTACATAAAGAGTTTAGATACTTACCATAACTTAACACTTTTTTAAAACCTTTGTTTCCAGTAATTCTTCACCAGTTAATAGAGTTGTACAGATCACAGGCAATTCCATGCAGAGGGTAAGTGGCTCAGGATTTAAGCCATTTAAAGGTGGACCTCCACGAAGATTCTAAGATCGACAGCTGCTTGGTTTCAAGATAACTTATTGAAATCTCTTGTAAACTTTCTCTGATTAAAACACAGGAAACCTTGTCTGGAAGTCCTGGTTAAATTTTTTTAATTTAACATAATTACTTTCCTCTCAATTTTGGAGGCATTTTAATAGTTACGTTGTAATTTTGGGTAGTTTTTGTGTATCTTTGATAAGCATTTTCCCTGAGGCACTAGAGCTGTGTAAAAAACAAATTGGAACCAAAATATTTGTTAATCCTGTATAAAAGAATAGTTTGCAGCCATGTGCTAGTAGTTTGATTTACCAACATTAGCTCTGTGGTGTCATGCTTTAAAGTTAGCTACTTCTCACAACATACACAACTATAACCTCCATTTTGAAGGTTGTCCCGGCTATTCTCTCTGCTTTCTAATTTGTAGAGAACTGAGATTGTTCCTTCATTACTGGGTATTATGTAACCTATTTTTGCAGAAGGTACTGTTACATCGAGTGCATTATGTGTATTCTTGCAAATGTATTCTTTTGAAATAAACCTTCATATTCTGTATAGCTTCTAGTAAGTCTTTGCAGCAGTCTTTGGGGAAGGAAGACAGACTTCAACAGACATGTTGGTATAGTGAATAACAGGTGCTATTAGCTTCCAACTAAAACTACTTTGTCTCCTTCACTATGATTGAATTGAAAATCTAGAAGTACATTTGATAGCACAAGAAAGATTAGTACAAAAAATATAGGAATACTCATGGGAGGCCTAAAGAAATAATTTTACAGTCTGTTCTTTAGCAGAGCTCCAGCAGAACGTTGATACGACTGTGTTTTACACAAGACTACCACAAACAAACTTTGCTTATAGTGCTTGGGGAATCCTACACATTGCTCAGGTAAATCTACAACTGTTGATCTGGTTGCAAGCAAAAGTGATGAATCTCTATAAACCTTTTGGTTTTGTTTAATATTGAATGGCCCATGTTAAATTTTTCTTGATGAGGCCCAATCTGAAATGTAGGTACGCAGTCTAAGACTCATCTGTCACCCAGTCAGCCTAAGTCCGTAGTTACAGTGCTGCTGTTCAGCAAGGAAAGGCAAATCTAATCCACCACACAGCTTTACCAACCTGGATAGTTAACAGAAATGAGCATAGGACCTTGCTAACAGAACATAAGAAGAACTTGTAAAATAGTACTTGAATAAGAGCTGGAAGATATTATTGGTTTAAATTGTCTTTTAAAGATTAAGTAGGTTACGAATGCTAAGGCAAGAGCCAGTAAGAGCATGCTGATGCTGCACATGGATCTTTGCTACATTCAGCTACAGTCTGTTTGCTGTGTGGAAGAACTGCTAAGTATCAGCAGTGTTCCAGAAGAATTAATAGCAGAAAATTACTTAAATGAAGTTGGTTTTGAGTAAGGAGCAAAGATGGGAGGAGAGGGAAACCTGGTACGGCATTTTCTAGCACTAATCCTCTCTGAATATCCAAACCTGACAAATATTTATGTTTAAACAGAATAAATACACTGCATTAGCAAGTGTGTCGGGACACATCTATGCAGTAAGTAACTTATCTTGATGCACTGGATACAGCTTCTGCATTGTTCAGTTCTTAGAAAAAAATTTAAGTTCTGTTTACTGAGGTTATTTTTGCAGGCATTTCTAAAAGTACAAATTAAAACTGCATTTCAAAAACTACATATCCATTTGGCTGCAGCACAGCACTGCTCTAGGTGTGACAACACATAGAGAAGCATTTGCTCTAACATGACTTTGTAGTGACTAATGGATCAAATGGGAAATATGAAAGTTTATAACTTTAAAAAGGCAAAGCTATAAAGAGATACCAAACCAGAACCGGAGCTGTAACTAATCTTGCCAACAGTAAACAAGTCTAGATGTATCATTTAACAGTTGGAATGCATAAATAGTATTTCCTAACATTTTTGCTTATTTAAATAAAAGTTAGCGTGTAAGAAATTTAAAATAGTGGAACACATTTGGGTGATGGGAAAGGGGGGGATGTCTGATTGAAATCAAATTGCCAAAACCCTTGAACTTATAAAATATTCAGATCAGAAGTCTGGTAAAGGACAGTGAGGTGTTTTGTTAGGTTTTGTTGGGGTTTAAGGATTTCATCCAACCTTTATTATTAGGAAAGTACGCAAATACCTAAATGAAAAGTTTAAGTTTGCTCACTTAAATTCGTTTACACACAAGTAGTATCAGAAGACTGTTAACCAAAATAAATCTCAGTAGGTTAAATACCTTCAACTATAGAGAGACTGATAACTGCAGATGCTTTAAAAGAGGAAAGAATGTGATAGTGTTTTCTTCACTCACACAAAAAGGAGTACTAAGATACAGCACTGGGCTTCTCTGGAAATTAGTAAAGTGTTCAAAATCAGTTTAACAATTTACAAGGAAAATGTTTCCTTATAGTCTTTAAAAACATATTAATACAATAGAAACAATTAAAGCTTTTAAAATGCAAAATATTCAGTAGTTGGAACTAGATACCATTACAACATGGAATAATGGTGTAACATCGGGATGAAAAGGATTTCAGGCACATACGTTGGTACAACTGATACTGCAGGACAAGAGCTGGTGACGTGCATGTCTAAGCTATGACTTTTAAAAGTGTAACTTCTTCCCTCTCTTGGTAAATGTATAGTAGCTTAGCATTAGCTTCAGTTTTTGGATTTCTTTTTAAAATCGGCTCTAGGGACCAAGGTAAACATTAGGTAACTAACAGGCTCACAACTACACTGCTGATTCATCATGGCAGTTGCACAATTCTGGTGGATGGCCTCTTGAAGACTTACTAATCTGTGTGTCTTTAAGAACTTCCCTACAATACTCAGATATTTATATAGATCTATAATTTGAATCTAAAAAGAGCCAGTCAAGACAGTTCATGTAATAACTTTGACTTAACACTGGTCAACTAGGGCAACTTCTGTAGGATTCATTTTTGTATGTCTGTTCTGCTCTTGTGAGACCTCACTCTTATTATGTACAGTTCTGGTGTCTTCAGCATAAGAAGGACAAGGAACTGTTCCACAAGGATGATCAGGGGACTGGAGCACCTCCCGTATGAAGATAGGCTGAGAAAATTGGGGCTGTTCAGCCTGGAGAAGAGAAGGCTGCGTGGAGACCTCAGAGCAGCCTTCCAGTATCTGAAGGAGGGCTATAAGGATGCTGGGGAGGGATTCTTCATCAGGGACTGTAGCAATAGGACAAGGGGAAGGGGTTCAGACTAAAACAGGGTAAGTTCGGGTTATATACAAGGAAGAAATTATTTACCGTGAGACTGGTGAGGCACTGGAACAGCCTTGGCAGCGTTCAAGGCCAGGTTGGGCAGGGCCTTGAGCAATCTGGTCTAGTGTGAGACATCCCTGCCCATGGCAGGGATTTCACCTAGATGAGCTTAAGGCCTTTTCTGACACTAATCATTCTATGATTCTGTTTCATCAGTTTTATCTATATTTTCTTTAATAAGCTTACATGTATGTGTAAAAGGTGATTATCAAATGTTGTACAAATAATAGCTATGCTTCTACTGACCAGATAAAAGGATAATCAAAAACTATTTATGTACACTTCAGTAAGAACTTCTTTCACTGAAAGCTATAGTATGAAAGATAAACCAAAACTGTCACTTAGAGCTCAATAAGATTATTGTGGGGGAACTGATGACAGTATTGTACATTCCCTTCTAAACAAAGCTGCTGTAAGGTATTAACATTCTGTGACTGAAGTACCACTATCAACTGTTTGAGGCCTGACCTGTAAACAGTGATTATACACTGCAGAAATGGAGGGGAAAAAACCTCAAACCATCCACAAATGACATAATTTGTCCAATAGCAAGGGGGGGGGGGGGGGGTAAGGGGTTACAATTACAACTCATTTGTTAGGTCTGCCAGGGGTGCAGTTGGCTAAAAATCCTAAACATTTTTTTTTACTTACTCACATAGAACCTGTTTTCAAACTTTGAAGGACTTCACTAGAATTTAATCGTAAACAAAACTGGTAATTAATAAACCAGCCCCTTTTGGCTCTGGCTGATCTACAATAACAAAAGCCCTACAATAAGAGGGCAGTTAATGCCCTGACACCAAAACATGGAAGAGAAAATGAAGTCTCATTGAAAATATGCTTAAAATGCTGAACAGGTAACATGCTGAAAAACTTGGAAAGCTGGAGACACAGTTAAATTCTAAATTGAACTGAATTTCATCTCTCAAATTGTACAGGTTAACGTAACAGCAGCTTTCCTCTTTTGGAAAGAAAAACAAAGGTAAACCCAGAACAGACTGAACTATATTGGGTCCATGACTTTTCAAAAGAATAGTAGTGGTCCGGCTTCCTCAGCCCTTTGGAAGCTCCAGCTGAAGCTGCACATACAGCAGTTGTTTCTCCCAGCTGTCTGCTTGTAGAGCTGGTATACATTGGTACTTAACTATCAAACATTTCAATAAGCGCTAGAACCGGCTGGCTAAGCCTGCACTGCAGTGTCCTGTTCCTCCTCATGGCTGTGTCTGTGGGTATGAAGTTGGGCTGAATAGACGTTTAACAGAAAAAGATTTAGGACAAGTGTCAAGTATTGCAATCCTGCTTCAGAAGTTTGAAAGGATCCTAAGACACATTCAGGCACCACTAAGTCCTGTGACTACAAGACAGCCCTGACCTGTTCCTGTTGCAGTGCACAGAAGACCACAGGAAAAAAACAAGATGTTGCATTACTTTGTTTAGAAATAATTCTTTTCCTTATATTTATTCTGTCCTTCCAGTGAAATTTCTACAGTTTAGGTTTGCTACTTACGAAACAGTTGGTTAGTTTTAAAAGGTGACTGCAGCATATGTAACTAAATACAGCATTCTCTTACAGAATCAAATGGTAAGGTGGGTTTAAAAAAAATACTATGTTCATATAGACATACTACAAGACAAGAAAAACACTGTGTCAAATCATTACATTTTTGCAGAAACTTCTACATTTTCTTTAATTTCCTAAGACTGAAAAAGACAGTGTTACAAAGAGCATTTCAAGGTAGTTTCAAAGTCTATAGGAAAACAGTCATCTGATTTTCTGTATTTCTTCCACAGAAAGGAAGTGCAGTTATAGCATGGACAGAAGTAATCACGCTAGCTTTATTATAGCTGGCACATTAAATTATAATACAGACTTAATGACAATATGCACTTAGAATTAATACATTACATGGAGCAGCCCGTATCATCATGTCCTCCGTATTAAAATTGTTAGCAGTAGCTAAAGATGGCATGGTTATGTCTACTTAAACTACACTGTGTCTTCATGGCAAATTCATAAATTCATGAGCTGAATGAATTTGCAGTAAAGGAACTGGGGCACCAAATCAAACGGGGCCTTTCAACAGCTTCTGGCTAACACCATTAGTCTTGTACAACTCCTGCGTATTCTGTATTCATTGAGATGCAGTGCGTAACAACACTAATACCTTGTTATCTCTGACTCTAGTTTCCCTTAAATTTTATAATCTGCCATTGCCAAAAATAATGTTTTAGCAATGGTAAAGAGCTTTATTTAGAGTTTTCCTTTAACTATTCTACATCCGTTGTATGTAAAAGCACTGGAGTTAGTAAGCATAAATACTGATTGTCAGTGTTATTTCTGTGCCTGAAGGCAGAAGTGTTCCTATCTCTATGCTCAGCAGTATTTACTAGATTACAAGCATAAACATTAACTCAGCAGCTTCACAGATGTGAGCACATAAGCAAGCCTTAAGAAAAAATATTCAATGCAAATATTGACTGGATATGGACAGTTCGTCTAAAAGGGGGAAAAAAAGGCCTGTTTTCATATTGTTATTTTGGAGCTTCCCCCAATCACCCATGACACAAACCCAAGGATATACCCATACTCAGCTGGTTTAAGTTTAGTGACACACTTGTTTCTTCTGATTGCAATTTTGACCCTTTCCTTGGCATGTGCCAGTGAGCCAGAAAAAAGGTTGCAGACAAAACCACCAGCTTTTCCTGAAACAGACACATTTAGAAATCTAAGAACGCCAAGCTATGTCAATGGAAGTTTTTCAAGATTGTTTAGCATAATCTCTCAACTTCAGAATAGCCCAGCTGAAGGCTTAACTCTTAAGTCTATGCAAGCTTTACTAATGGCTTCAATACAGAAAGAGAATATGAACTTCAAGTTGAAACAGACTAAACGTCATATAACTTCATCCAACTCTCTGATGGAGAGCCTAGGATTCTGTGAGCTAAAGGCAGCACCTCATGAGACACCAGTATATCACTTCCAATCTTCATGAATTTCACAATCAGGTACAACTTGAGCTGGATGGGACCTAAACTGAAATCAGGGTCAGCACTAAAGGGCAGTTAAGAGTTTAATTAAAAAATGTACAACTTACACAATTCTGTGTCCCTGTCCACTTCCAAGATGTATACACATTCGGCTTAGTGTTTGACTATATCATGTTTTACCCTTAGCCTCAGCAGGGCTCTTAGCCACGGCACCACCACCTGCTTCCTTAAATGTGTGATTCAACTAGTGATTAAAGCACTTGCAGTGCCTTGCTTCATGTTTCACCAACAGATTAGAGAACGATACCTTTATTTTCATCATATTGTTATAATAATTATGCTTACAAAAATTGTAAGTATAAGCTAGCAAGCTCTTCAGTTGATTTGAGTACTGAATCTGATCTGAATTGTTCCCTGTGGATTTCCCAAACCCAACTACATTCTGTTGAGAATTCTTCTATGCTGTCAAGTAGAGGTAAACACAGGATCATGACTTCTGAAGATAATTAATTAGACAGCTAAAGTCCTTAAAAGCAAAAACCCAAGGAATTTCTCATTTCTGCACATGAAGCTTCTCCATTAGCACAAGTAAAGCTACAAATCAGAAAAAGAACTGCAAATGCAGCAAAGAACTTCTAGGTTTCAGCAAGTTCTCCAGAGCTAACTCTCCAGGGTAGAGAGAGCTCGTAGTGGCAAGAGCTGATACAGTGACCAGAACTGAACAGGGAACTGACATTTAATACAAGTCTTGTAAATTATCAGAGGGTTAGAACAGCTCATCTTGACCTAGAAGCATTACAAGAGCACAAAACATAGATTGTACAGGGACAGACAGTACCAACCCACTATGAATTAAGTTTGCTGGTCCTTACCCAGATGAGGAGACTTGGCCACTGCATGCTGTGTTACAGCTGTTTATGTCTAAAATAAAAGCAAAATTAAGGACAAATCCCCAAACAATCCGAAAAGGTGGTGTAGGGACTTTTATGTTCCAGCCTCTATCCCCCTCAGCATTTCCCTATGGCACTTCTTCCCCATCAAAGCAGATGACAGTTGAACTTAAATACATTGCTTTTTTACTGGACGACTGTAAGAACAAGCTGTGAACAAGAAGCTATATGAAAACAATACGAAAGTTAACATCAAATTGATTTCTGTATAAACGATTTTGTATAACAAAGTGTCATTCATCTCACCAGATTTTCCCACTCAAAACAACACTAACAGTTTATTGCTAATTATGCTTCAAAAAAAAGTAACTGCACTGAAATCACAAGATAAAATGCATGTTTAAGTTCCTGCATGTGACATTTGCTATTGTTAAACTATATGAACATTTTTCAGTGTCAGACTTCTCTTGCTACTGAGGTCTTGTTATCAGAGCATAGATGGAAGAAATGTCAGCATTATATTGCAACCAAACTAAGGCTTGTTACTTTTGCTTTTCCCTAATATGCTTTGTAATGCTGATACTGCATCAATTAACTTGCATTTCATGAGTCACCTGCTGCTTACGGTTACAACATTAAAAAGACTACTCTTACATAAAAGTAATACAGCTCTTAATTCAGTATGTTGTCTCCAAGGATGTACTTTGTATAAACTTCAGCAGTCAACTATGATAAGCATCCTAATGGCAAGAAAGCTGATCTAAGCAATGAGCTACCTTTGTATTGCAGGTCTATTGTAGCAGGAAAGAAGAAAGGTTCAATTATATGTACATAATCTTCACCTTGTACTTGAGTATTTCCTGCTGAATACACCAAAAGATTCAATTTCAAGAACTCAAATTGCCTTTTATTACATACTGGAAATTTTTCC
Source organism: Myiopsitta monachus (assembly GCA_017639245.1). Classification (NCBI taxonomy): domain Eukaryota; kingdom Metazoa; phylum Chordata; class Aves; order Psittaciformes; family Psittacidae; genus Myiopsitta; species Myiopsitta monachus. Next base: position 15,266,522 of record CM029921.1, on the reverse strand, counting down.
AAGAACTGGCGTGTACAAGTTTAAAGAAGCATTTGACAATAACGTGAAATACCGAATGGGAGTGGAGATTAGCAATCCAATGCAAGTGTACACAGAAAAGCATATGCTTCACTTGTAGGTTGTGTGCCTGTGATCCACAAGAGCAGCTCTGTAAAGACAATCTGAACACATATTGACTAGATGACTAGCTACAAAATGTATTTTTTGCATTGTACTGAAGTGAATGTTCAGGAATGCTAATGTTATCCTCTTGTGTTATAATCTTCCTTTGGATCTGCTGTGCTGGGTTGCAGACTCCATAAATGTCACAAGAAAATGGTTCACTTGAGCATTTACAAAGTGCCTTTTCGAAAAACATTTATCACTATGGCAGTGCTCTTTGTTTTTTTGCTAATTCCAAGAATACTTATATTTAGTTTTATTTCACAATTACAATGCAACAACAAAAAATTCTAGGATTCTGTCTTCTGTGCTGGCATTTATCTAGTGGAAAACAAGTTCTACTCTACTTTTCTGCGCACTTTCATATATATTATGTAGGCATTTGGAGCATGTGCATGCTAAATTGTATAAACAGATTTAAAGTATAAATCTGTAGTCTTTCACCAGAACGTGAGCTTCAAAAGAGGCAAATGAAGCAGTCAGAAGTAAACATTGTCTTTCTGGTACTCCATCAATATTTTGTTTTCAAAGCTCACTGTTACAGATAAAAGCAATTCTGTTCATTGTTTTTAATCAGATACTGTCAGAGATACCAACTGTGATAGTTGCTTTTGGAGTGCTTAGTCACAGTGGGGTACAAATAAAGCTTCCAGATGTGTCTCATTTTGAATATAAACAAGCTCATCCACTTAAAACTTTTGCTACTAACAAGCTCAGCCTGTGCAGAACAATGTCCTAGATTTCAGGAATTCTTTACCTTTTTTCCAAAGCTTCAAGACCTGTGAAGAAGAAAGGATATAAACAGAGAACTGTTTGAATAGCATGTTTGCCATCTCATCTGATCTGAAACTCTTTATTCCTTTATTGAAAGGAAACCTGAATTACCTGGGAGTTCAGACTTCATGATGAGCATTGACATTTAACTCCTTTTCCTCTGTGACCACATGACAACATTACTGTAACTACAGTATATTAGGTTTCAGGCATTTCTGTCTGAAACTGGAAATGTTACATGAATTCTTCTAATCTGAGCAAGTATCTTGGGGTGAAAAGATACACTCAATAGCCACAATGCTGCTCCAGCTAGATTTGTTGAAAAAGGAATTTAAAGTGGCAGTACTCTCACTGAAAATAATAAGATAACAAACACTTAGCGCGACATATTTATTTTTCAAGGTCAATAAATAAATGTAAATACACAAATTTGGAAAAAATCTTAGTAACAGAATGTTTTCAAACAACATTCTGGCTTAAAGTCTTTGTTATTGACACTACTGGAATATTTTCTGATCTGCTTAAAGTAGGTAAGTCATTATGTTGGTGATCCTCCATCACATTAATTTGTTTGAAGAAGTTAGGCTGCTGCAAAGGAAAAGAGAGATCCACCTTTGCTCTGACAGAGAAAATTATCTGCATATATTAAGTATTAAAATTACTTTTCTGGCCATGACTTTTCTAGATAATAGAGAAATCTTTAAATTTACAGTTCGTGTATTAGAGACCTCCTACTGTTCATTACTTCATTATTATAAAAGGGAAATTGTAACAAAAGTGGGAAAACCAAGAGGCATGAAAGAAAAAAGCGATACAAACTGGCCCTTTAGTTAGTAAGACATTCTTCCTCTATCCCATCTAATTTTCATTCTAGGTTCGTAACAGCAGCTTCTGACTGGTGCACTTGTGTTTAGGCACACTCTCCCTCAGACATTCTCCAAACCCCTGAAACTGGGAATGTCATATTCCACCTGTCTGCCTTCGCTTTCCCAGATTACTGTACACTAAAGCACTTACCCAGGCTTAGAGCACAAATACGTAACTTGTCCAGGAGAAGAAGCCTTTTTCGAAAGTATCTACAAATTGTTAAATAGAAATCTTTATCAAAAAGGTTCAGCAGGAAGGTAACTGTTATTGACTTAAACGTGGAGGAAGATCTGCGGTTCCCTCAAAATTCAGCAAGTGTTCTGTTCCTGCATTCTATAAATATTACAAGACGCAACATGTTTATTTGGTTCCCATAAATTAGAAAAATCTGCTTTCCAAAAATTCTAAATTAGTGATTTAAAAACAAAATATTACACCTGACCACCTTTCCAAACAGTCTCAGAGAACAGCCTCGCTTCTCACCACCCTTCAGAAGTGTGCTTTTTAAGGATACATGATTTATAAAACAAGTAAGTGTGTTTTTATCTACAGTACACTTGCTTAAATATACAAGTGGACATGTTAACATCATGTTAAAGTTCAAGGTACTTCTGGAAAAAAGGCAGATAGTTATTTTAACTCTGCATTCTTACATAGAATAATGATTATTATAGACCTTAGTCACTTCTCATCATTCACCTATCATACAGAGAGGTCAATAAATAAGAACTTATCTGGTCCAGTTTACCTACAAGAGAAAAAATACTAAAAGAAAAAAGAAGTTACCTATAAAATTATTTGTTTAACCCTGATAACATCTGAGTTGCCATACCCAGTTTGTAATTGCAAGAAAAGCAAACAATATTCATCTTGCTTATAAATAAATGCCCCATTCTCTATGACATTTTTTTGTATGATGCCTATCAAGTCACATATTCTTGGGGCAAGAAAGCTGGCCAGGAGGTGCAATGATAGCAGTAACACAGTATAAGTCTGGGTTCAAAAAAACAAACATACCAGATCCAGAAGCAAGGAAATCTGGATACACTGAGGAGGCAGTGCCCAGCTGTTATTCGGGCTCCTGTTTCATGAAGACTATACCCAGCCTAAGATACAGTTTCATACCATGTAAATAACACAGAACTCCATTGTGCTAGTGTAAAGACTTCAGGAAAAAGTCTTACACAAAACAAATTACCTCCTTTGTTCAGAGTAGAAGATAAAACAGCTTACTAACTGATGTAATGAGTAATGGATGTCACTATGACACAAAACTTGCCAAGATTTGTGTGTTCAGCTACAAGGTGCAGTATTTCTTATGACTAAGTCAAAGCACAGCCGCATCCAACTGTGATTTGGAATTCCATCTTAAGCAGCACGTGCTATGACTTTGAAGAAAGTCCAGTATGATTGTAACAAAGTCACCCATCCTCTCTTGAAACATGAACAAAATCCATGGGGTAATCAGGCACAGGCGGCATGTAACAGGTTTGTTTTCCTTTTTACTCCTTGTTTTTGCTTCTGAGGACATGCACTTGGCTCCAGACTAAATCCATTTTCTCTTACAAGAGAATGCAGCTATTCTTCTCTTTTTCTCTCTCTTTCTCTCGAGGCTCTTTACGTTTGCGTTCATTACTCCCAGATTGTCTTCCGCTTGCTGGAGAAGCAGCACCTTGTACCTGCTATGTAGAAAAAATGAAGCTGTGAACAAACCAAACATCAGTGTAGATGCAATATGAAATGTTACTCTATGGTCAAGTTCACAAACAGAAGGTTTAACCATTAGGCAAACCATCAGAATTCAGGCAGGGTCTCTCTGTATGAATACTCCAGAACTGCCAAAACTTAGTATTTCTAAGAAATTAAGTCAGCTGAAAATATATTTCAAGTCCTGTGTGTCCCTTCCGTTGTAGCCATGTATTCAGATCAGTTGTTTCAGTGCTAAAATTTGGCTTCCAGCATTTTCTGACACTTCTATTTTACTGTACTGGAATTTTTTCCTAGTTTCTTTTGTAAGAATATAATCCACATTTCAGAAGTTGCAGAGTTAAAAGTGTTGGTTTTGATAGCTAGATACGGCAGAGCAGCAGATTTCTGTGACCAGAAACTAGCTAAGAACTTGGCAAAGGGGCTGCTATACAAAGGCAACATAAGCTTTGTTAATTCATCGTGTATTCCAGCTGCTGTCCACTCACAGCTGCAAATGAGTGCATGTTGTTAGGCAACGTTAAGCAGGTTCTTCAGTTCTACCTTTTTGCAACCAGCAGTAGCAAATCGGTGTCTTAGAAATAGCTACTGATGATTTATTAAAGCAAAAAGCAGTGGAAATAACAAGACTTCTATTTGTCAAAATTCTTGTTTCATGCTTAACATCAATTAAAGGTTTTGATGCTTTAGGCAGTCAAAGACTGAGCCTTCACACAGATTTTTCACCTATTTGTAAATAAAAGCAGTTTTAAGTCTTCAGTGGTTAAGAACTCCCCGAATCCGGAACACCAACTTAAACATTGCCTCTTGCACACAAGATTTAGTTACATGGTAATTTTGTATATTAATGTGCATGAATCACATTTTCCAACCATGCGATGCAACTGCTCATAGGCATGGGACAGAAGTTGCACTGGGAGAAACTATAAATTTCCTAATTTGAAACAGGACTGAATAAAATCATGTATCAGAGTGAAACACCTAAAAATGTACAGCAACAAACTTCTGCAAGACAAAATAAAGACCAAACTTTGACTACTGTCAAAAAGCTCTTGTTTGAATGCTATTTTGCAAGTAACGTAAATATTGGCTAATACAATCTATGTAACCTTACATATTACCTCATCCTGTCATTCCAACTTAAACTGTATGAACGAAACCCTAACTTTGGTTAAGCCCCCTTTTTAGCATTTAAGTAGGAGCAATTGCCGTACCTGCATGCACACTCCAACAATTACAGCATATTTCTTAAGATTCAGTATATTCATCTTGTCACTTGCCATACAGAATGTAAATAGTCTTACCAGTGCAAAATAGTTGCAAATGTACATGTGCGTATGTAACTTAACGTTCTGTAAAATTCATAATCATATTCTGCAATAATGCTTTCTTACCTGGACCTGAGCAGCTGCTTGTTCTTGTTCCTGATAGTACTGAGAAGCTCTCCTGTCCTCCTCTTCCTGGAGCTTCTTTGCTAGCTCTAGATCGCTGATTCCTTCTGGGATCTGTTCCCAGTTAATCTCTTGATTTTGCTGCTCTTGTTGTAGAGACAATGCCATCAGGTAATCCTAAACAGTAAACTTGTTTATTAATGCACTTTCACATAGAAAAGAGTCAAGTCACATCAGTGAATTTTTCAGCATGTGCAGCTATGCAATACCTCACTTTTCTTACAGCCTCATCTTCAAACAGATTTACCTCATGGAAAAGAGGAATTTGAGAACAAATCCATAACCTCACCTGCAGAAAGGCTGAAAACAGCTACTTTACGTTTTTCCTTTCACATTGCCTATGTCCCAGCATACAAAACACAAGAGCTATGTTTTGTATATATGTGTTTTTGATAAATCTCTATCAGGTCCTCAATTCCATTATGTGGACAGCAGCAAAAGACAGTGTCAGCTCATACCAGTTCTAGGTAGAAGTAAAGATTTTATTACTGTTACTTCCATCAGCCTCTTTATTCTGCAAGAGATGCACTGCTTTAATTTAATAAAAAACATCTGTTTATTCATTTTTCCCCAGTATTTAGAAAACATTAATGGTGGTTATTATAAACTTATTTTGCTTATTCAAAATGTCAGGTTTCCCAGGAGCTTCTTCTTGCTATATGCTTATGTATTAACAAATGAGTTCGATCTCAAACACTACTTCTATGTAGTTAAAAATAACAAATGACCACCATCACACAGGATCCGCTATGGTTTTTGTCCTACAGTCAGCAAAGTGGGCATCAGAAGGCAAAGTTCAGTTATGACAATATTAATGACCTGAAATGAATTTGTTATGGGGAGAAGTTTCCCAGTGCTGTTTGTGTTTCCAGGTACAAGGCAGATGTGACATTTCACCTAAGTTCTTTGCAGGATTAGATTCTAAGAGATTAAAATCAGATTTTCCAACCTATTCACAGTTGGCCGTACTCTTCTTCCGTTGAAGTTGTGCTAGTACTTCAAAGTAGCACATGTGAAAACCCCAACCTAAGTAGCTGAAGAATTTTTTATAGTCCTATATATGCACAAGTACACATGACTAAAAATATGTACTAATTGTTATACATAGTCACAAGGAAAAAGTACAATAGAAAAGCAGAAATCCAGTACTTGATCTATTTGATCCTGCTGCCCTCTGTAGACAGTTTCAGGGTCTGATGGAGGCCGTAGGTGGAATTCAGAATCACAGAAATTTCCATCACCATCCACATTGTGTAAGCTTTCCCAAACAACTTTCTCTTCTGTGAGAAAGCCCTGATCCGTCACCAGCAGGTAAAGCTGGCCCTATGCAGAAGAATAAAGAAAACCTGTAAAACTAAACCATTATTTTTCACAACCTGTTAGATTTAGCAGAAATGCTCAGCTAACACAACTGCTGCATTCCAGTAAAACATTCATTTAGATTTTTTAGCAAGATTAAAATAGAAATGAATCAGTATACAGCACTAAACCACCAGATACTAGCATTCATTGCTGAATTAACAGTCACAGTTTCTGGATTCCATCTTGTAATTTTGCACTATTAATGAAAGTTCACATCCACTAAAAATTTATATAAAATATGAATCTACACCTTTGTTAACTCCCTGTAAATGCAATTAAGATGTATACCTCAAGACTTGTAATGTAAATTTTAAATCCCAGGAGAAATCACATTAAATTCCAAAGGCAAGATCTGGAGACAAAGGTGATCTTTCCAAATAATCCAAGAGTCATTACCTCAAACAACTGCATCTCAGACTTCATGTTTTTTAATGGATTTTAAGAGAATGAAGTTTATTTCAATTGAAAAAAACCCTACATTTAAGATTCTTGCTATCACTTGTCACCAGTAACTGCTTTTTTTGGATGCTGGCCTTTTTAAGATTCCACAAGGTCAAATTTCCTGATTTCAAACTCTGAAATTATAAAATGGGCTGGTCTGGGAGTGAAAGAGACAATGCTAACAAGTCCAGAAGCCCAGGTACGAGAAGGATGAAATACAAGTTTAGGCTGAAGGAATGGGAGAAGAGCTGAAATTAATGGGAAATTCCAGAAGTGGATCTCAAGTAAAAAGAGATGGAGCTGCATGTTTGAAGGACAGCAAAGCAGCAAAAAGTCCATGTTTAAATTCAAATCAGATCTTAATCTTACCCTATTTACAATGTTTTTTAGAATTATACTCCAGAGCAAGAACGTTATTTATGCTAACAACCATATACCACAGACAGAGACAAGGCAGTTCCTGTTCTAATGATTTCATAGGCAAAAAATGAAAACATCACCCCTACTCAACAAGTACAGGACTAGGTCATAGATTTCTCTCACGTCATTAGAGGGCTGTCTGTAAGATACACTGAAATCCAAATCAGATCTTTCCAATCCTACTAAGTTACAGCCATCCCTTCTGTGGCTGGTAGGTCATATGACAAAAGTATTTTTTGAAGATTCACACGCAGCAATTGTTCTAATATTACCTAATATCACAAGATGTGCTTATACAAAAGGCCAAAGAGAACAAGTAAAAAACCCACCAAAGACACTGTTAACGTCTTCAAGCTTTGGAATGGCAGTTATCACAGCACAGGTGGGCTTACGGACATAACCGTCAGCAGTAAGTCTGATCACATAACATGATCTAAGGGATTATCTTTCCCTCGGAAACCTACCTAAAAACTGATTGCTACTTCTGATGCTTAAAAACCACATAAAGAAAATAAAAGTAAGTAATTTCACATCATCTCCAATTTGTACAAAATACCTTTTTCACAGCAACTTATATATGTCTTTAAAGAAGTCTTTAAAAATGTAAAAGATAAATCACAGAATCTTTCAGGTAAGGCTGTTTGAACCTTTTCAATTTTATTTTGTCCAGTACATTGACTCTAACAAAATCTAAAAAGAAAAAAAGGGGGGTTGAGGGCTGTCAAATTTTCTTCTATTATGCCAACTATTTTGAATTACTTTTTGAACAGCTCAGTGTAGCTTACTAAGAGCACTGAAACAGAGAAATTTTAATGCTTTCATAATATCCCAACTATTAGAAGATGAACTTTCCACACACAAATATTAAAGTATATAATTGCTTTTATGGGATTAGAATCTAGTATCTGTCATCCAAAGATATTTTAAAACTAGCAGCTGTTTGAAAGAGAAATGTTTCAATCTTCAATAAAATTCATATTCGTATTTGGGTTTTAAGACTTCCTCAGTGGAACATGAACACTGATTTTTAAAATGTCATCTAACAGTAAATAGACATTTTAACACAGCTCCCTGATGAAAGGCAATAAACTGCATTACACATCACTATATTACCTAAACAATACCATTCTAATTCCAGTACCAAATGCATAGCTTAAAAACATGCTGCTTCACTTTAACAAAACCTAGCAAACTAACAAACACAGCCTCCCTAGTACTTGTGAAGAGACAGAGTCCTTTTAACTTTATTGGAATGAAAGAACAACGTGGAAACACAGGTCAGAGATCCGAAGTCATCCTTCCCTTTGTTTTTTTATCAATCACTCTGGATCTCTACTTCATGTTAGTATAACTTCCTCAAAATCCCAAACAGATTCCCAAGGACCCTCATAACACTGCTAATACTCACATAACTTTTGGTAATAACTGGACAACTTTCAGCTTCATATACAAAATATGAGCTCTTTTGGTACTAGGCATCATCTCTACAGATATCAGTCTTCCTAAAACTTAAATGTTTTGCTCCCTCTATTTGAAACAAGCAAATAAAGGCCATAGGTACAGGCTGGTTTTACAAGCACCGTTTTAATGCCAAAGCATGTTCTTTTCCCAATTCTAAAGGCTCACAGGCCAACTTCACTGACACAGTGAAATTCCACCAAGGGGATTTTGTGATATATGAAAAGCTTTTTATGATACAACCTTCAACTTCTTATCATATGACCTTCACGTTGCCTCTAAATTTGAGCTGCACTAAGTAATGATATGGCTGGTGCCAGGAACCAGCCACCATTCTTCAGCACTTAACAGATCAGCCTCTGGTTACAACCAGTATAATGTAACACTGGGATTTCTGACTGGATGTGTCCAGTAGTTCTACGTGACATTTGCAGCCTACCAAAGTTTCTGCGCTTCAGCTCCACTCAGTGCAACACACAAGAAGGAAAAGTGTAAGAGGGCACACAGTGACAGAATCAGTAAGAATTATCCAGTGTTGAAACATTCGTTTACACTGAAGTAAGAATTTAGGAAGGCTTTCAAATAGGTAAAAATCAGAATGTGTTTCCTACTTATTAGATCACGGTGCTGATTCTGCATTTACTTTCTAGTCAGGGTTAAAGCTGAAACAGGATGATCAGCACACTGAGGTCATGCAATTAAGCTAACAAATGTACATAAACATGCTTTTCAAGTACACATTGCAAAGAACAACATCCTACTTCACAAAATAAATGTGTTTCTATGTTCATAAAATCTTAACTGGCCATTTCTAAACTATTACCAGCTTATCTTTAAGGTTTGTTTTTAAATGTGGGGCTTTTTAATAGTCTCATGGGTTAACACTGCCCCCAAAAGTACTGGCACATAATATTAGCAGTAATAGAGACTAATACCTGCTCTTAATAGGAAATAATAAAGTCTTAAGTGCATAACTGTTAAGGTAATCTGTACCTACAATAAAGTTACGAATAATTATTTATCCTAAGACTCAACAGTTAGATATTGTAGACCAATGCCCAGATTTTATAGTTTCACATATAAAATGCTTGAAATAAAGTTAAGGAAGGATAAAAGCAATACTATTGTCCTGAAGAACGAGCTCTTAAGTCTCTGGTTTGCACAGAAAACTATTCTGAAATGCAAACAGATCTAACCAGTAAGACCACCTGCAGCCCACAAGACCTCCTTTCCTGGCTTAATTCCATGACCAGAGTAAGTAATTAAAATTGATGCTTTTACAGTACTTGTTCTGAAGCCAATTACCAAGTTTCCAGCAGTTTAGAAAACTGAAAAGGAAAACCAAACATCTGACCAATAGCTTTTACAGTAAAGACAAACATTTAAAGCCTTATCCTTTAAAATCTATGTAAATGTTCTCTTGGACTTCTGGATCAGACCCTTTGGTTCTTACTAAGGAGCCATATTTATTTTACATCAATGTGAATGAGCACTTTCTTGAGATTATTCTAATCTATCTGAATGTTTTAACTGTTAGGGAAAGGTATGACTTTTTTAAAAAAGTAAGCACCATTTGATTCAACAGAGCAGTCCTGAGGAAAAAAGCCTGCACGCATACTAAGAAATGGAAAAATATTTAAACATGTTTTTAAGAAGTTATATACATTACCCCTACTATGCCAAACTCAGACATCATCTTAAACACCAAAAGTGCAATTATTGCTATGAAATATACTTTGTATTTGATTAAAACTCTGTACTGAGTTCTGCAACAGAATCTCAATACTTACAAACTAGAAAACATAACTGCAACACACATAGTTAAAAGTCCAAACAGGTAAGTATCTTGTTACTTTTCAGTAAAGAAAATAGGTTGTATTACAGTCACATCAGTGGGAAAAACATTCCAACTGAACTAAGATACTCTTACCAAACTGATCCCCTCTTTACAGTCCTGTTTTTCCTTGATCTAGGGAATTATCATTTGATGTATTTATTATCTGTGTAATGAAAAGCAAAGGCAAAAAAAAGAATCACATCTTTAAGTGCTGAAAATGATTACTGTATAATCACACGAGCCAAGACTATTAATATGCAATTAAAGGGACAGGAAGTAGAATAAATGACTACTCAGGCAAATGGACAAATAATACTGAAAGATGAAGAATCTGATAACTGAACTGCCATTATTAACTAACACTCATCATACTTCAGCAGATGTCTAACACAGTATTGCCATATTTTTTTTTCTTTTGTAGGTGATAATTAATTTTGAAAATATTACATGTTTTTTCCATTAAGCATAAACACGATCCTAATACCCAAACTTCATCCAAACCAGAAATGACAACATATTGTATTATGCAAATTTAACTCAATTTTCAGAAGAGGACTAGTAAAATATTTATTATTCAAGAACACATTAAATAATATAACCTGAGTAAACAAACTAATTTAACTGATGGTCTATTCTGAAATGCAATCTGTGAAGCTTCACAATTACATTGCAGCATCAACTCAGCAGCTTAAAAAAATACCAACACAACACTCAAGTTTTCAGAGGAAGATTACTTCAAAACATTTCCTAGTAATAGCTGAAAAAGCTCACTGTCACCATTATTCTACTATTGCTACTTTACTCATCAAGCTTCCATTATTTTGAAGTGAATGCTGTAACTAAACCAAAAAATATTACTGAATGAGACCTTTCCATTTAGCTCTTACTCCCAGAGTCAGGAAGTTGGAAGATTCATAAAAATGGCACAAGTTACCTGGCTGAAGATAAACCTTTTTGAAGTGTCCATGTATTAAACTGGAATATTTGAAAACGGTAACAAAAGGTTTCAAATACAGTGACAGTGAACTGAACCCAATTTTCTTCCTTTGGCTTTTTCTCTTGTTCATAAATCAAATACTCTTAAGTTTTCTAATGCTTTTTACCCATCATTGTCTAGCTCAGAGCCTGAAGTACTGTCATACCCATAACTCGTGTAGAAATGGCCTTTTAAATATCTGCTAGCAGAGACTGTTCGTAAGATTTTACCTACAATATATAAAGCACTGATACCTTCTTAATCTACACCAGGAATTAATGATGTTGCTCTACATTCATAACCATTCTATTTCTGATCTTGCAAGAAGTACTTAAGAGTGAAAAAAACCCAACCACCTATTTTTTTATTGTTAATTTAGTAACAATTAAAATAATCTTTAATAGCCACATTTATGAGGAGTCACTCCAACTCCTTTCCTTGCAATTTCCTTTTACTATCCATGCAAAACCAAAATAAATCAATACGTATTGGACACAAAGGAAGCATGAATAGATTAGCCAGCCTGATAAATCATGTAAGTTGGGCAACTAGTACCCCAACTGTTACCAAGGAGTTCTTGTCACTATGTAACATACTGTAACAGTAGCCTGTGAAAGAAATTACAAACCAAAGGCGCAAGAATTCAGAATACTGCGCTGTTTGTTCCCGCTTCCAAGTAGAAATAAATAAAATAAAGTAAAATAAGCAATTCAAAAGCAAGGTAAAAATCCTTTGCTCTGGCAGTGGAAAGCCACTCTAAACTCAGAAGAATTGGGTAGCGTTGTCAGTTTTAGTAAATCTGGTATTTTTAAATTTATACAATGTGTCAAATAATAAATACTGCAAACTCTGTAATAAATACTTCAAAACCAGAAAGTTCAAATTATATGCACAAAGGATGTTACCAGTCTCCACCTCTCCCATTTCTGCTCTGAAACATCCACAAGATTATCCCTTTTTAAGGAGCAACAGGTAAATGCATATGTCATAGACTTAAAACCAGAAAATATCCATCATCTCTAGAACAAGCTCAACAGACGGAATGTGGACAGGACTTTAATACAACTTTAAAAAAAAATAATCTCTTTAGCTAAGTGCCACAAATATTAAAAATGGCTCAATCACAACCATACAATTGTTACATGGCACCAATAAAGAGCAGAATTAAGGCTATTCTGGTTCATCTGTTTAATTAGAAAAATGTTCTGTTGAACTTGAAAATGTCTCTGATTTATGAATTTTGCTCTTTGAATTATTTCAATATCACCAAGTATTTTCTTTCCTAAAGTCACACAGACTCTTCAATTCTAAAGCAGATTCCAGAAAACATAAGCACTTAAACCAACTTGGAACAGGCTTCTACATTTCCTTTGAAAAGATCTCAGTGATCTGGTTTGGCTTTTTGTTTTGTTTTTTTTAAATTTCCTCCAGTAAGTGCAGTTAAGATCAACCTACATTCTCCTTCCTTTGAAATGTAACATACTGAAATCCTTGCAATGTAACATACTGAAATCCTTGCAATGTAACATACTGAAATCCTTGCAATGTAACATACTGAAATCCTTGCAATGTAACATACTGAAATCCTTGCAATGTAACATACTGAAATCCTTGCAATGTAACATACTGAAATCCAAGCCCTTTCACTAAAATACCCGCCTGAAAAAAAAATGCTGAACTTCAGAAGTACCTCCATCATACAAGCCACTGTTATCAGCTGTACATGAAAGTTTCCAAATAAAAGTTTTAGTTTCATTAGAATGATACTTCAATGGCCTAATGTACCTCAGGGATTTTAATTATAAATTTTTGCTAATTATTCAAACTGTCAATGTCTCTAAAACCACGCAAATTTTGTTATGTGCACATAGCTTTTATTATGGGTATGATTCCCTTTTAACTTTGCAACTGTTTCTTTTGTCTATTTCCATATATTGGTATGGAGTGGGAAGAGGGAAGGGCAATATTAGATAGTCAAACATTGCATAGTTCTTGCCCTGTAAGTTCTACACCTTCATTTTCTCTGGCATATGTTGTGTCTTTTCACCATAGTCCAGCTACTGCTGAAGGCTGCTCAAACTGTGACGTAAAAGAAACTCCATTAAAAATCTGCAGAACTAGAATTAAACCTAGTAAAAGGGATGAGTAAAGCAGTTGAAAATTATCAGCTCTGTGGCAACACCACATTTTGATTTCATGTATGTATCTGGGAGGTCCAAAGGTTTCTGCGTAGCTAATCTTGGCTAAAAGCCTAGACTATTTCTGAATTCCTTGACATGAAATCATATATCTATTGTAAATAGATAGGTAGGTTAGAAACAGACAGAAAGGTTACTGCTGACTTTTAAAAATAAAGATTTCTTGATCTCTGAAATTCTGTAATGTACTACTCACTGGAAGTCCAAAGGAAAATGAACAACAGTGTTTAAAAATGGCAACCTTAGAAACTAAAAGCCTGTAGATAACATGAAAATTCAACACTAGCTGCACGAGGTCACCCTAATGACTATGAAACACAAGAAAAACAGCTCCAAATTCCAAAACTTAGCATTTCAGCAGTCTAAAAGACTTTTCAAAAAGGACAAGATTAAAGCCATACTGATTGAGAATCAGTTAAGCTTAAATGCACAACTAATAAATAATACCATTCTTCAAATATTTTAATTCAGTATTTCTTAGGATTTAGTTCTTACAGTTAAAATTCAGAGAAGTCCCAGAAGCATTAACGAAGTTGTCATTTGCTTTTCCTATCCTGGAATACTCTTTTCACAATTCTAACCATTTTCCTTCCCCCGTTTCAGCTTCAAAGAAATAATCCCTTTAACAAAGGGAACCAGTACTGTAGCTCCCCTCAACTTCTCCAAACTGGTATTTGGAACAACATGATGGAGCTACTCATCTATTGGCCCAAACGTAAAGCAAAGTTTTATATCCTCAGAAACAAAAAATTGATTAACTTCATCAATCACTGCAAGTAAATTTAAGCCATGTAAAAGGTGTAAGTAATTACACATAACCACAAAGGGGGTTAACACAGGGAACAAATTAAACAGTGAAGAGCTACAAGAAGATTTAAAGTGAGAATGCAACCTGATATCTAAAACACTGTAATCAATAATTCAACAAGTAACATTTGCTACAGACCTTGTATTTACCATAAGCCATACCTACATATGACCATAATCTGGAATTTATTTCTATTTCCAGAATGAGGAAAACCAAGATTTGCTTTGAAATGAGAACGTAAGCCACAACAATAAAGACAAATATGTTGAATATACCTTGTATTTGGTCATGGTGCTGAAATGATTATTCCTGAAGAATACACAAAGCTCTCCCTCCTGGACAGCCGAAGTCAACTCACACAGCCCATGGTATGTCAGCTGTGTAGCTGTGTTATTTAGAAATTGCTCAGCTACAAATCCTACAAAAACAATACATACTGTTATGTGCGGCTATTACATACTTCCTAATATATAAAACCTGATTACAATGGTAATATTTTTCTACCTCCCCCTACTAAGATACCCCATATTGCCACAAATCTAAGGGAACACATTCAGAGAGGCAAAAATGAGTTGAAAGTTCTAAAATCTCAGCATTTTAAATAAACTTCTCATGTTCGGAAACGCTATGTCCACTTCTAGCATTACTGCTTTTTACCTTGTCATCATGTAGTATGTGATTTATATTCTAATTAGAGGAGATAATAAATAACCAAGTTGAAATTGAAGTGCTGCCTATAACACCTTTCAGAAAAGGAAGTTCCCTCCAGCTTTTTAAAAAGTATATTTAATAGATCCAAGAGAACAAGGCTGATCCTTGGTTTGGACATTGCATTAGGGAAGTGTAGAAGACAAGTACAGTACTATCTGCCTGCCCAGGGAAGAGGCTCAGCAGACAGAATGCAGCTCTTCACACTTGTATCTCTACATACCAACACCACATACAAAATATGTAGCTAAGATTTGAAAGAGTAGATACTTTGATAAAGCATAGAAGAAAGTTACCCACCTTCACTAACCAGTTCACTGTTGTCTGACTGTTTACAAGAAATTATCTTCTCCACCAGCTGATTGTAACTGCAGTTACCAACTGCTTTTACTATGTCAGCAACCTGCAACAGGGAAGACCACAAAACAGAGAACTTACCTTTGTAAGAACAGAAGACAACAGTGAGCCTGCACCAATTATTCATAATAAGAGTTTCAACAAAGAAAGGACATTATCCCCTCAAAAATACTATGCCAAAAAGTTTTAGCAAAACATATAACAGGCTGGGCTGGCTTATATCCCATTTTAAATCCTTAAGTTAACACTTAACATTGAAAGCTGTTGCTAAAGCAGATGGAAGATGGAATGGGGCATCAGTTGGCTCAGTCGGGTGGGTGGGGAAAGTCCAATGGGATAAGAGAACAGCAACTTTCATGACCAAGGTATAAAATAAAAAAAAAAAAAAAAAGGCAGATTATTCCAGCCAAACTCATCAGTTTCCCCATAAGAAAAGAGTACCAGTTTACTGTATATTAAATATTAACGTTAAAAATAAATTATATGCTGTTCTAATTGTTTCTAATGCTCAGTTCTCAAAAGCAGTGGCTAGTAAATCAGAAGAAAGAAGGTACAGTAACCCTGCTTTTCTCCAAGCGCTTAGTGAGCTTTCAAAAACAATGACTGGGACACAGTATTTGGCAACTTTCTACTTCCCACAGCACACAGTTATCATTTAAATAGTCATTTATTCAGCACAGAAGGTTTTTAAAGTTAGTCTGACTATAATCATAGTCTCTGCAAAGTCACCGCACTAAAAAACACACAATCTGTACTCACTCCTCTCTGAAGGGAATCCAATTTTTCTTAGTAGACTTAAGACAACCCATTACCATAATCATTATTAGTGACTCCAGGTAAAATTCTGAAACCTCTCCCTTCCCCCTGAGAAAATTAGGAATTACTTATTCTGTTTGAATTATTGAAAACAAAAAACAAGTTACCTGAGGGTCCACTAACCATCCATGGTACAAGGGGATATCAAGAAGATCAAACACTATGCATTCAGGTGTGTATTCAAACACTCTTACACCTGTAAACTTCACATTGACATCCAGACCCGTCTGTAACTTATGTAGAATCGCCATTGCATCACTCATATTCTTACAGCAGAAAGAAGAAAAAAAGAACAGGTGACCAAATAGAGCTTTGTACACTTGGTGGTTACTCTTGTAACCATTCCTCACTTAGTACTCATCATTTCAACATTTTTTGGGAAAAAAAAAAGCGAAATTACAAAAGCAGGAATTAGCTAAACAACTGTTTCACTGCATATTCACATTAATTCTCAGTTTGCTGATCTCTTCTAGCACAATGAGAACTCTCCCTCCAATTAGCTGTATCCAACTGTTTATTCTTCTGCACTCATAAGCTGCTTTGAGGCAGCAGCTCTTATTTCTTTTAACTCTATTTCCTATAACCGCAAGCCAGTTATTTGCAAGAACTAGACTAGAAAGGAGTATCTCAGGGACCATCCTGAGGTTTCTTCTCCCCTTCTAAGTCCTGCCTTATGAGTCAGGCTGAAGTACTTGCCACCACATAATGAATGAGCAAAATTAATAGATCTACATGCCACCTCTAATTTGGGGGTTCAATACTTAAAGTGGTGATCAACAATGAAGAATCCGATTTTTTTTTTTGTTTCATGAAAGTTTTGTTCTGCATTTCATTAGAAGTGACCAGATATCAAGCTTTTATACTTCAGGTGTTTTAAAAAAAATGATGACATACTCTTACTCTGCTAAATGAATAGGAAAAGGTCTATAGCAATTCAGCATTAGCCATACACAAATTCAGAACATACATCTAGAAGCATTAGTTGAATTTATTTTGTAATGTTTACTTTGTAAACAAAGCAGGAATACAAGACGTCTAGAAAACTGCAGAAGTTCCTTACTACAATTTGAACAGTATCATTCCTGTTTTAGCTATTTTTGCACAAAGCAACAGATGCCTAAAAAAAAAAAAAGGATGTGAGGATATAAATATACAGAGCAGTTAAGCTTGGAAGGGACCTCTGGAAGTCATCTGGTCCAGCCTCCTCAAGCAGGGCCACCTAGAGCCAGTTACCCAGAGGCATGTCCAGTTGACTTTGACTGTCTCCAAGGATGGAGACTGCATAACCTCCCTGGGCAACCTGCTCTTAAGTTTGCGCATTTGAACTTGTCTTTTCATTCAAATACTTAATTAAATCCCTCAAGTATGATAAAAAAGAAAGTCACAACTGAAATTAGTATCTTGTCATGGTATAGAAATTATTGTAATATCCAGCATTATAAATCACGCTGCCCAAAAAATTCACTTGAAATTCTTGTAAGAAGAAAACATTAAGGCAAAGAATATTAATTAACTGTGTAACAAGATGAAACACAAAATTATGATTAACATGTAGACTTGGTTCTAATCCTTCTGAAATGCAATAACTTCGTAAAACTCAATTGTGTAATTAGTTTCTTTTTCCCCTCTCAGGTGATATCACTCATGCACCTACAAGTACATTTAGAACATTCACAGAGCAGAAGTTTTCTTTGAAATTGCTAAGTTAAAGATTTAAGGAACAGGTTTGTGACATATAAATAGTAAACCCATATATTTGAGCACAAGAAGATCATAAAGGTTGTACTTAAACCAGATATGTAACTTTCATCACCCTCCTGTGGTTGATTATAGCTGTTATCATCTACAGTACAGAATTGTGTGGAAAAAATACTATAATTTTGGTATTACACAATGTAGAATTTGATATCTTGATATAATTTGGATTATTATTAAAAGAATCCACATTCAGTCTTCATTCTAATTTCAACTATCCCAAGATACTAGTTTTGATTTTCAACACTGAATAAGACCAAGAAAAGAAGACCTAATAATAAACAGAAAAAGCTTGAAACCCAGCAACTATAATAAATTCAAATCACTTTTCCATGAGTAATCAAAAAACCAGCTGTGACCACAAAGCTTGAAAAGCTTCCCTGAGATAATATATATTACATCAATATTTCCTTTAAACTAATAGCATTAACACAGAAAGACCTCTGTGATGAAAAAAATTGTAGTCAGTGCAAATAATATTGCCTTTCACAATATGGAATCAACCTCTTTCTGACCATCATGACTTAAGAATGGAGATCTCTCTCTTGCCCAGTTGACATCCACAGAGCAAGTCAAGCAAGCATCACATAACAGAGTAAACATAAGGATGTATAATAGAAGACTTCAAAAGCAACCACACTGTTGCATGCTCCCATCTGTATTTCCATGTTACAGTTCCCCAATAAAACCAAAATTCGTTCATTACACTCCTTACAGGCAAATAAAAATAATTTCTTACCTCACTGAATTTTCCTCCATTAATAGTAAAATATTTATAAATTATACTGTACATAAAGCCTAGAAAAAAAGGAGAAACTAACTAAAAAGGAATGGTTTGCATGCTTCTGGTTTTTAACAAGATAAGCCTGAGGTGAGAAGAAAAAGGTTAAGTTCCTTCAGACATAGGTAACTGTATTTTAGGAGCAGCTCCTTACCTGCTCATAATTTAGACGCTGAATTTCAGATATCTCTTTAGGTTTTGCATCAAGAATATAGTCTCCTAAAAAAGGCAAAAATAAATTTATTCCACACTCAAAGTTTCAACACTCTTTGTTGAACACTTTTGATTGAAATTGACTCATCATAAATACTACCATTGAAGATTTCTATCAAATTAATGAGATTGTATTGTTTTATAACCTGAATTATAATTATGAAATAAAACATGAACATAAAGCCATAGTAAGATCATATTAAGAAATAAAATTCAAATGGCCAATGCTGTTACTACAGCAGCATTTCATAATCTCTTGGGGTGTCATATTAATCTCTTAATTATTCACGTAGAAATTCTACATATAGAAATTTACCTTCCTCTGTGCCTCAACTTAAAAATAGTAAAAGGTCAAACAATGTACAATAAGATATGTAATTGCATTACACGATTACAAAGGCAACCACTTATTTTCACTGATACTATGAATATTTTGGAATATGTTTCAGTGCACCAGTAATTCTGACAGGCCTGTATTCCATCTGTGTCTACAACACATGGGTAATTAATCAGCACACTGGAGTTCAGGAGTTATAAAATCTTTAGTGACTAGTATCCATAAACTGACTCTCCAAAATGCTTCAGATTTTACTGCATTTTGTATTTATTCTCTTGCTCCATTACTAAAAAATAAGTTTATAACCAAAGAAAAACATCATTATAGGTTTCCATACTGATGACCTTTAAAGTTAAGATTGTTCACAGTGGCTGAAGAGCTCTTTTAGTTTTATTTTCTTTTAAGCTGTAGAAGAACCATTTGGCATCTGCTGATCCTGCTGATGGACTAGGAACCTACATAATTTGAGCAGGTAATTTTGTTATTCAATTTAATAAGGTAATTCTAGAAGTTAATATATGCCTTCAAGACAGAATACACACATTTACGTAACTAGGATTATGTGTGACTTCAGACAGTATTATTCTATCAAAACAGAAGAAATGTTTAGACACAGGCAGTAATATTTCTTACAATTTGTTTTTCTGAAATTATGTAATTAACTTTCTTCTTCCACTGAAAGATTCAGTGCTAGGCTTTTGAAAAGAACAAGCTATGCTCTCTACAAGCAAAAAATAAATAAAGAGAATACAGTAGTTGTTAGGCTACAAAAGGGAAGAACTCTGGTACACATAGCTTAAGCACTATCGCAACTACACTTTTAACACCTGGATCATTCTGGGCTACTGAAGTTATTGACATGTCAGAAGGAAACAGCTGCAGTTTTGCTGATCTGGATAATTGAGTAACGCCTGCAAATGAGAATCCCATCACTGTGAAGAACAAATTATTTTTTCCTGTTATTTTAATTGCGTCACACTATTAAGGATTAGAGTTACTGCAGTCAATTAAAGGCCCAGCTGAGTTACTACATTGTGTCAACTATAATAAAACAACATCATAAGAGACATTAATAAGTTTAAAGATACCATAAGCCATAGCAACTACATCCACTAGACTAACCACTCTGGAAAACAGGATAGGAAACTTCTAAATGCAATTAAGGAAAAGCACGAGCGACTGAATACCATAAGAAGTTTACAAAGTTGCCTTTGTAAACTGTGTAATGCAGTTGCAGACTTTATTGTGTGGAGTTTGACCTTTTAATATTTTTAAGTTAAGGAACAGAGGGAGGTAAATGTCTGTGTAGAATTTCTATGTGAATAATTAAGAGATTAGTATGATACCCCAAAAGATTATGAAATGCTGCTTTAGTAACAGCATTGACCATTTGAATGGCATAGGTAACTTTTTCTTTTGCAGCATGTGTTCAAATAAAGCTGAACAGTAAATAAGTAAAACAGTTCTCCTATATTACTCCTCACTAGTAAGAATAATATACAATTGAAACAATTTATTGTAATTACTAACCCAAGTATTCCATCAGCTGTTCAGCCGTTATGATTTCCATCATTGGTGGCAGCTTAATCTGTGAAAGTAAAAGCATATTATCCTTAAAATGTCAAAACACCACAATTTAGAAAGTATCAATATGGTATTTCTAGACAGAAGTCTTCTGCCTCACCAATTTATAAGAGCATTAGTATACTGGGAGCCTTCCCAATACCTCTACCAAATACCAGCTACAAGAAGAGATTAAAAAAAGGCATTATGGCTTTTAGAGAAAGCACATGCACACGGTACTTTCTCTCACTTTAAACTCTCTGCATAGCGATCCCTACTCCCATCAAAACATTTCACCAGCATTCCCCTCAACTTCGTAAGAGTTCACACCACTCATTGCACTAGCTCAGCTGCAAGCACCTGGGATGAAAAGACTGGGAATTGTAGCCACACTTAAGAAAACTTCGCCTTATTCAGAAGTCTCTGACTCCCTGCTTTCATTGGAACTCTTAAGCGAGTCTTAACTCAAAAAGTTCCAGCATACAGACAAGAGGCTACAGAGAATCTGGTAACAGCAGCTGCTGGGACAGGAATGCCAAGATGAGGAAATGACCTCCCAGCCTCTCACCCTGTGCTGACATTTCAAGGCTTTGGTTTAACTCCATACAGAAGAGACTGGAAACACAGAACGTGGTGGTGAAGCTTCTGTTCCCACTCTCTCCTGACCTATGCCTGTCATTGGCACCTGCTAAAACCAACCACCTTGGCAGCCACAAGAGCCAAAAGCTTCTTACATATTCTTATGCTTAAGGTTTAATAGGCTCCAACTACTTTATTGGTTGCGGAGAGGAAGGAGGAACTTCCTCCATGAGATGAAAGAACAATACATATTGAAGCCTTTGATGTAGCATCTCCTCCATCAATCATCCCAAGTAAATGTTTTGCTTGTGCACTTCCATTTACACATCTGCCTGCAATTACAGCCAAAGCACTGAACACAAAGGCATGCTTCTGGCTATCTGAAGGAATACCATAGGAGTATATCATCTTTAACCATAGCGTGCTCAATTTTTCTCTGCATAAGTATGAATTTTATTTTGCTAGGGTTTGGGGTTGGCTTTTGGGATTTTTTTTAAGCTGTCTCTTCCATATTTAATCTTTTCATCCTCTCTTCAACATCTTACCACTGGAAGTCCAGAAAGTCTGGTATTTATTTTAAGAATTTTTAAATCAAGTTCCTGAACACTGTTCACAGCTCTCCTCGACACGAAAGACACAATGTGAGATAGGTAATTTATGCTCAAGGTTTAATAGGCTCCAACTACTTTGCTGGTTGTGGAGAGGAAGTTCTTCCATCAGATGGAAGAGTAATACATATAAAGTCTTTGATGAAGTAACCCAAACGCAAAAATACACTATAGCAACACAGTACCCTGTTCACGTTGTAATGGAGAGGGCTTCCTTCCCAATCTGAAAGCTGAGCTATTTTAATAACTTTAATTTAGTGTGATCGAACTATATCTCTCCACGAATTTTACTCATATTTGACAAAAGGCAAATGTGTTAAATATATGGATTTACAAGAAGTTTCATTAAATTTGGAAGAAAGAGACATAAGTTAATATGGCCTTGTTATTTATACACTAAGGAATATGCCTATACTTAGGTCAGAATTGGCCACACAGCATATGCCACACACTGATCAACCTGGAGATGGTGGCCATAGAAAGAAACTGATAGTACCAAGATCTGAGGAAGGAAGGGAATGAAAGTATAAATTGTTAGTAAAACAGAAAATTACTGATGCATAAATTCATCAGAAAGAAGGCTTAATTAGTTCTGCTTATAAAAAAAAGAAAATTATATGAATTAAACAAGAAGAAAAATCAGTCATGCACGCGCAGGCACATGAATTTCTGAAAACATCTTTTAAATGAGTGACAACTGACTGTAGCTTACAAGATTTCTCAACCTTTTCCCAAAACTAATACTCAATACGAAAAAGCTTTTCATAATCTTTGATCTTGTTCATAATATTCACACTATTCATATAAATATAATATATTGCACCATGTAAATAACAGGACTACAGGTTCAAAAAGCTGATTCTCAAACTTCTAGTTCTGAATCGGCAGCAGTCAAGCCTTAGCAAACATCAGCTTGCACACCCCTGAGTTGGCTCTGGTTCATTACAGCTTCTAAGGCACATGGATGTAATGGCACAGAACAGAATTACTTACGCTAGCTCTGCCTGAAGTAGTTCTGGGACTACAAACAGTGCACATGTGCCAGCATAATATAGTACAATACATTGCTCCCTCAAACATTTGCAGGAGTACTGCAAAGACTCAGGACCGAAACTAGCTCTGTTAAATATTTATTTAAAGTCTTTCATATCAGCTCAGCCAGCATTGCTTGGGGATTTCTGCTCAGCACTACATTTGGGAATCTAGAAATATGTGTGTACTACAAACAGCAGCTATACATGGGTTACCTGTATTTATGTTCTTCATATTCACAGCACAAACATACTAATGTTTCAGACTTTATGGACTTATGGTATTATTTGTATCACTGATTAACAAGCTGAATATTCCCTCACAACTGTAATAATAAGCAATTTATGGTTTTTTACTGCAGAACCAAAGCAGTTTTATTTGTGTCTGCCACACCTTGAAAGTTTCCAACACAGCCACAAGTACTTCTAACAGAGCTAACATAGGATATAAAGAGAAGATGACATTTCCTACTGTTCAGAACTTCATAACGAGTACTTAAGCTATAGGAAATAGGAAAGAAAAACACCTCAAAACCTGAGAGAGAAAAAAGATCATACAGAACCATGGTCATTCTCCACATAAATCAACAGAAGAAAACAACTTAAGCGGTTGCTGTCCATAACAATATTATTTTGAGGAACAGTTTTCTCAATAGGTTTCAATGCTTAGTTTCTAGATTTCACATTAATTTTACATTTTAGGAAAAACACGTTTCCTCAACTCCCACTCATTTCCTGTACCCCTCTATTGCAGCTTCCTGGTCTTTCGTCTTGTTCTCTCTCTTCCTAACTCTAGCTACTTTTCATTTCCCACATTCAGAAGTGGGAAACTAAATATTTCTCACCCAACTATAATGTAAGGTACAGTTGAGCCGCCTTTGTAATTAAAAGACTGATAAACAATTTTCATATTGAACAGTTGGTGTAGTACAACTTCCACACTTTCTACGCATAAGACTACAAACTAGAAAACTACATAATACTAATTTAAAATATTTTCTACTGTATTCTCCCACGCTTCAGAAAGGCTTGAAAAAACCAACTAAGTGATAAAAGTCCCACATAGAAGCTAACACTTCCAAAAATACTACATGTACAGACCATGCAAATGTCTAACGGCTTATTATTTATAGTCTCAGAACACGTTTATCTAAAATATGCAACTCCCCTAAATGCAGAGTTCCAGAAGAGGTAAGGGTAGCTTCGAGTTGCATGACAAAATCAATTAATACTCCCTGCAAATACATACCTTTTGCCTTGTGGGAACAGCTTCACGAACTTATCACACAATAGCCTGATAGCACACGCTACTGCTCAATAACCTTAACATCTTCCCCTCTCAACCAGGTTTCCTTCAGTCCCTCAGAGCAGTCTTCCGCATACGAAAAATATACAACTACAGGCCTACTGGTCTGTAAGCTCGGTTCATCCCACAGGTGCAGGAGGAAGGCTGCCAAGGCCTCTGCTGAGCAGTCACCAGAAGCTCACCAGCAGCTCGCCTTCAGAGGCTAAGCCCATCCATCTGAGCAATCTATGCAAATTCTGGCCATAAGGAGGTTTAGCTCAGTAACAAGAAAAAGCAGATCACGTGCAAAAGACCAGCGCCAGACCTCAGACCTGGCACCACCACTGCAGACTCCAACAAATCAAACAGATATCCGCAGCAGCATACTGTGCTCAGCTCCTCTGAAAAAGGGCCATTTTTATGAGAACCTAAAACTAAAAAATTCTAACTAGAAATTTTTTACTTCTTTTCTGCACCTCAGTTTGAATACATCTAAACATAAACAGTTCTGTAACACTTACTTACATAATCATGACAATCACCTAAATAAATAAATCATAGTTTTAAAAGTGACCAGAATTTTAGTACAACTCTGCATGTAGGGAACGCAGCTCCAAAAAACCTTCCATTTATTCAGAGGACTATCACAGAAAAAACTTTTAAAGATACTGTCAAATACACTACTGGGATTACTCTCCTACACGAAAAGTGGTAAGGACAAGATACTCCATATGCACTCACTTCAAGGCAACATTAATATTATTTGTATTACATTATGTTTTCCCTTCAGCTTATTTTATGTTCCAAAACAATTTGTTTCTGTTCCCTGGACATTTCAGATACACCATTTCCGTGCAATGCATTAAGGCTCAGAATTTTTTGGCTACATGACATCACCTCCTACCTAAGAAACAGAGCAGAATTACATGGCAAGCTTATTAAGGTTTAAGCATCTGCTGATTGCCATGGAGTGCATCCTGAGGAGGGCTACCCCCCCACAAAATTACAGCTTAATGCAATGCCAGAAGTTATCGAAAAGTGATGCATGAACTATATGTGACAAAGATCACAAAAAGTACTTAGAAAAGCAAGCTCTGCACTGCTAAGCTTAACTACATAGTGAGCCACAGCCCTGAGGGAAAACTGAGCAGCTTTCAGATTTAAACAAGCTGAAAGACAGTGCCCCACACAGAGACAACCCATGCTTGTACATACATTTTAGATGTTTGTTTTGATACTCTATTAATGCTTTTATTTCCGTCACGGAAGCCTAAAAGGTTACCATAGTTTTGCAGTTACTTTTTCAAGTTGGTATCATACTGCTTTTGTTTTATTTTTTTCTTAGAACATCTTTGTAACATTTGTGCAAGCAGAACTCCTCAACTCTATGTCCTTAAGGCTAAACTGCAAGTTACACTTACACAGGCAGTCTGTAAAAAACACTTCAAAAGAAAAGTGATATCATAATTGTACCATTTAAAAGTACAGCTTTTACAGTCTGCCACCTCAAAGTTGCACGCTCAGACTCTATCGAAGGTATTGGATAAAAAGAGGTAGCAGTTTAATTGCACGTTTAGTTTCAAAACCTGGTGCAATCAAAAGGGAATCTGAATGGTGCCAATGGGTGCTGCTATTTTTAATTTCCAAAAAACCCAAGCATTGTCAAACCACTGCCTCACAAATGACAGCACAGAAATGCAGAATTCATAGAATCAATTATTTTGAAGTAGTCTTTCTACCTGTATTTCTCAATAAAGAAGTGAATTCTAATATCACAAAATACCTACAGAAAGTATAATAAAACCTGAATAATTACTAGGAACAGAGAAGAATCTTGCTCCATTAATGAACAAGATCTTCTAACTACTAGGAAGAAATATTCTAAATATGTGGCACACTTACCTAAGGTACATCTTAGGTCTTCTCATTATTGCAACCCTTTACTCAAATTAACAAACTACCCATAGTCTCTCCTCCCTTAGTGACGGCTATCTCAAAAAAACCCTGGTTTTAACAATGAAAGCATGTAATCGACCATGCAAATGAAAATGTTCATGAAAACTTGAAAACTAGTATTGTAACTGTAGTTTCTCAACTTTGAGCATTTGCATCTACTATCTTCAAATATTTGAGACCATACCTACCTACAGGATGACCAAAACTCTCAGCCTTGTCAGGATAAAGTTCTGAGAAGGAAAGTTGGTGGCTGATGCAGGGAAGAGAGCCCAACACTTAACTGTTTATCTTTTTATTCTCTGTTGTGATTTCGCTTCCCATCCTCATCTCCTCTTCACATAATTTCCATCCCCACCACCACATAGCTTCTATTCACATAATGTATACTATGGTGTTCTAGTTCCGCTTTTGTCTATTTTCACCTCTTGGTCTGCTCCCTTGTTTCCAAATTATAATTACTTGACCTAATCTAGTGATCATAATTACATTATGCCTTACTTTAATTGCTTAAAAGTTAAAAAGAATTATTTTAAGACTACAGTAAATCTGCAGCCATGATGGCTATTAGAACAAAAGCACATCCAGGTCTCAAAGCTGCATTTATTATGACCCAGTTTTACTTGTTAATTTAAAGACAATCTATTCTGCATAATTGTACAAATGTATTCTTAAGGCAGTTAACTTGTACAAATCTGTATTTTATACAACTCTGCATACACTTCATTGCACAAAACTAACTTTATTTCCCAAAATAGCACCTATGTTTTCAGTGCTATAAATAATAATGTTTACTTACCAGAAACATGCACAAATCTGCAAATAATGCACTGCTTAGTTTAATAAAGGATCATCCAGATTTTTATTCTATTTTAAGGCAACAACCAAGTCTATATATGACAGCAGCATCTAAGTAGCATATTGACAGTAGAATACCAGTATTTATTTTCCAAGTTCTGTATGTAAGATATGTGCTTAACAGCAGAAATAAGTCTTTCTTGACAGAATCATAGAATGGTTTGGGTTGTAAGGGGCCTTAAAGCTCGTCCAGCTCCAACCCCCTGCCATGGGCAGTGATACCTTCAACTAGACCAGACTGCTCAAAGCCCCGTCCAGCCTGGCCTTCAACACTGCCAGGGATGGGGCAGCCAGTTTCTCCGGGCAACCTGTGCCAGCGCCTCACCCCCTTACAAGGAAGAGCTTCTTCCTAGTATCTAAATCTCCCCTCTTTCAGTTTAAAGCCGTTCCTCCTTGTCCCATCCCTATACGCCCTTACAAAAAGCCCCTCTCCAGCTTTCTTGATAACGTTGTCTTACTCAGCACAAAGTTCTGGCGGCGCATTAACGCGGTTTCGGCACAGGTGCCCCCCGAACGCTTTCAGCACTACAGAGAACGCCCCGCCCGCCGCCGCGATGTCGGCGTTCAGGTCACGGCACTACCCAACTGGCAACGCCCGCACCCGCCATGGCACCCGCAGCACGGTACCTTCCAGGCCAAGAGCAGCACGTTCATGATGGCCAGCAACGGGCAGGGTCCGTTCTCGTTCTGTGTGATGACGGGCGTGTTCTCCTCCTTCCAGCGGACCCACTTGATGTGATAGACCGACTGGCCAGGGAAACGCTCCTTGGAGGCGGAGAGGAGCTGGGAGCCCGCCGCGGGCCTATCCCCTTCGGGCTCCGGAGCCGCGCCCTCCGAGGAGGCCCCCGCCACCACCGCCTCGTCGGCATCGCTGTTGAGCTCGGAGCTGCTCGGGCAGCAGGAGTGCAGGTTAGAAAAGGAGTCCAACGAGTCCAGGCTCCGGGACTCCTCCCCCGGGGGACTCGGAGCCCCGCTGCTCCCGGAGCCGGCCGCTGCGGGACCGCTCTCCGAAGTAGGCGCCGCTTCGGGGCTCTCTGGCACCTCCAGCCCCGTGCCTTCCGCCGCCGGAGTGTTCCCCTCAGGAGCCCGGGAGAGAGACGTCGTACAGGGGACCACGGCGGGAGCGGGAAGCCCGCGGAGGGGAAGGGCTGCGCTGCCCGCCGCCCTCCTTAGCCGCCGCGGGCCCGTCGCGGCAGCCGCCCTCCCCTGCCGCCGCCTCTTCCAGGAGGAGCTGGCTGGCAGCGCCCCCGCCGCCCGTCTTCAGCGAGCCCGGAGGCGGCGGGGGCTGCGCCAGGCTCTCCATGCCCGGCCCGCCCGGCTCCGTCGTTCTCTATTGGCACCGCAGCGGCCGTTCCTCCGCCAACAGCGCCCAAGACGCCATAACACCAGCGACGGCTCCGCCCCGCCGGGGACGTGTGGGCGTGAGCGGGAAGCAGCCAAGGGTGACCGCGGGGCCCGGGACGGGGGAGGGAACCCCGAGGGCGTGGCCAGGGGAACCTGTCGGCAGGACGGGAGCCGCTGACCGGCGGCGGGGGTGCCGGTGCCCGGGGAATGGGAAGGGGGGAAACGGGGAGGAAGTGCGCGCGCCCCTCGTGAGGGGCGCGGGGAGCGCGCAAGCCTCGGCGCGAGCCCGGAAGGGGAAGCACGAGGCGGGGCAGCCTCGGGCCTACGTCCCGGGGCCAGGGGCCCGCGCAAAGCGGGATAGCTTCCTGAAGCGGCGCGGGCTCTGAGGGTGCCCAGTACCCGCTTCGCACCGAGGCAGCGCCCGCCAGCGGGAGTACGGCAGAAACAATCCCGTTGCTGCGCCGCTCCTCTTCTGCAGGGAGGCGGCGGGGGCGGGCCGCGCCTGCGCGGGAAGGGAAAGGGCGGTGCGAACGGTGAGGGGAGATACTGCCTGCGGACCCTGAGGTGAATCACGGCGGGAGCAGTGAGGGGAGGTCCGTGCCCGCGGGCGCTGAGGTGAAGCGCTGCGGGAGGTAGGCCGCTGCCGGCCCGGCTGTCCCTATGGAGGCGTTCGGAGCTTCCTGCTGCAGTTTGTGAGGTACCGATATTACTGAAGTACCCTATACGGTGAGTGTGACCGGTAACTTAGGAACTGATTCAGTCATTACTCCATTCACCTTAATGAACCCCCTTCCTTCTTTCCTTATCGAAACCTTCAGCTTTTAATCACAAATTTTGAGTGCAGTTTTGGGAAGATAAATTCATATGTTCTTTGTGCTTGGTAGTCAGGCTTCTTATCTGAGGTCTTCCTAAACAACATTAGCAGCCTTATCTGAAGTACATTCTTTGTAACTGTGCTTACTTACACGTTTATGTAACTTCTCCCTGCTGTACCTGTTGGCGGGGTGGAATTTGAGGATTTGGGTTTTTTATTCTGACAGGGCTGGAAAAGGAAAAATAAAGGGTGAGAGTTTATACTGAGAAACTTGTCACAAACCCTAATATAAATAATAAATCTTTGTGTGAGCATAGTTGAACGTAAGAATTAGCGTATTGACTGTCAAGAAGTTAATATCTTTAATGTCTTTATTGATGATCTGGATGAGAGAATCGAGTGCACCCTCAGTAAATTTGCAGATGATACCAGCTTGGGTGGGAGGTCTGCTGTAGGGTAGAAAAGCCCTGCAGTAGGGAACTGGACAGGCTGGATAAATGGGCTGTGGCCAATGGGATGAGGTTCAACAAGGCAAAGTGCCCGATCCTGCATTTGGGTCACAACCACCGCACACAATGCTTCAAGCTTAAGGAAGAGTGGCTGGAAAGCTGCTCAGTGGAAAAAGACCTGGGGGTGTTGATTAACATTGAACATGAGGCAGCTTCTGCCTGGGCAGCCAAGAAGGCCAGTGACATCCTGGCCTGTATCAGCAGTAGTGTGGCCAGCAGGGCCAGGGGAGTGACCATCCCTCTGCACTGAGCACTGGTGAGGCTGCACCTCAAATCTTGTGTTCAGTTCAGGGCCCCTCTCTACAAGAGAGATAATTGAGGTGCTGGAGCACATCCCAGAGAAGAGCAATGAAGCTGGTGGAGGATATGGAGCACAAGTGTGATGAGTAACAGCTGAGGGAACTGGGGGATTTAGTCTGGAGAAGAGAAAGCTCAGGGGGCACTTCACTGTTCTCTACAACTACCTGAAAGGAGATTGTAGTGAGTTGGGGGTCTGTTTCTGAAATAAGAAGTGGTAGGACATGAGGTAACAGGCTCTAGCTGTGCCAGGGGAAGTTTAGACTGGATATTAGGAAAAATCTATTCACTGAAAGGGTGGTCAGACACTGGAACAGACTTCCAGAGAAATGGGAGAATCACGGTCCCCGGAAGTATTAAAAATGTAGATGGAGGCTCCTAGTGACGTGGTTTAGTGGTGGGCTTGGCAGTCCAGGGGTAAACGTTGGACTTGATGATCTTAAAGGTCTTTTCCAATCCTGT
Organism: Myiopsitta monachus; assembly: GCA_017639245.1. NCBI lineage: Eukaryota > Metazoa > Chordata > Aves > Psittaciformes > Psittacidae > Myiopsitta > Myiopsitta monachus. Next base: position 15,235,791 of record CM029921.1, on the reverse strand, counting down.
GAAGCCATAATGGTTCATGTTTTACCTTCACTGGAGGATTTTCCTTTACGCTTGAACCATGCAGGTTGCTCAGGATAGCCTCACAATGAAGAAATCCCCATTCAGTGGGGACAGCTGCAACATACTGTGACATGTAGAGCACCAAGAGAAATAGGTGACCTAAAATAAAACTTTGAAAGTAAGTAAATTAGTTTCTGCAAGGAAAAATGTGTATCGAGGCCAACTGATACAGCCAACTGATGGAAGGTATTTACACTTCCATCACCTCCTCCTTACAGGAGGGGGCCCAAGGCTTCTCACACAAAGGTATGAAGGGGCTGAGAGATGCTGCTCGGGTACGAGCCAACTCTGGGCACCAGCTCTGTTTTTCTCCGAGGACGCAGATCCTTCTGGCCCCAGGAGATACCGGCACCACTCGGCCCCAGCAGAGCCCTTCGAGGGTTCAGGGGTGACAGCCGCTCCGCCTCGCAGGCAGCCCGAGGGTGGCGGCAGGAGCGGCCTCGGCCTACCTCAGCCGAGAAGCCACCCGGTCCCGGCGGTGCCGTGGGCGGGACCCGCAGCTGACGCCTTCCTGGTTACACCGCCGAGGAAACGCAGCTGGCCTGCACTCTCCCGGGCCCGCGGAGGCAGCCGGGAAGGCTCCGCCCGCGGGGCCCCGCCGCCCTTGGGCGTCGCCTCTGATGTAACGTCCTGCCCCGTCCGGCGGGCGGTGAGCTCCCTCCGCGGGGTCCCGCCCCTTGCGTGCAGCGTGGGGAGGGAAACGGGGCTGCTCGTGCGTTCTGGGCGTGCCCTGCGGCCCCGCCTCGCCGGTGGCGTCGAGCGGGCGGCCGGAGGAAGCCGTGGAGCGGAGCTTAGCGGGGCGGGGCGAGGAGAGGCGGAGCGGAGCGCTGCCGGGCGGGGGGCGCCGGGGCAAGCTCGGCGGGGGACAAAGCGGAGGGAGGCGAGGAGCTCGTCCCTCCCCATCCCGGCGCGCGACAAGGGCGGATGTGCTGTGGGTAGACGGCGGCGGTGGGGCCTGGGCCCGGTGAAGATGGATCTAGCGGGGACGATAATCCTGCTGTGCTCCTGTGCGGCAGGCGCCGGAGGTGAGAACGCGTCCGGGCGCGCCCAGCCCACGGAACCCTGGCTTGGGGCTGCCGCCCTCCCTTCTTCTTCCTCTCTTCCCTGATCCCTCTCCGCCGCGGCTCGGCTGGGGGCGGCGGGCCCCTCTCCCCTCAGCGCCGCGCCTCAGCGCCCCGGCGGCAGGCCGCGGCTGGGCCGCCGGCCCGGGCTCTCCTTTCTGTCGCCAGCTCCCAAACACGTCGTCTCCATCCTGCCCAGGCTCTCTTTTCTCGCCGCCTGTGACCGGCGCGGTGCCCCTACCCCTTTCCCGAGACTTTTTTTCCGACGAGGTCCGAGCTAGCTGTTCTCTCTTTTGCTTCCTCGGCCCCTCTTCCCTGGCACGCTTCGCTGTGCTTCCCCTGCCCGGCGCTGTGCTCTCGGCTGCGCTTCAGTTGAGCGGGACTTTCCTCACGGTCCAAGTAGCCACTTCCCGGTTACCTTCCTCCTCCCCGGCCCTCGCCCGCGAACGGAGTTAGGCGGTGGCCCTGGGGAGCGGTGACGTGCCCGGCGGCTGCTCCCGGGAGGGCCGGGAAGCGTATCGGCGAGAGGGGGAGCGGGCGGTCGCGCAGGTGTCCTGCTTCCCGCGGAGCGCCCCGCACCTCGCCTTCCCTGCGGCCGGTTTTCTGACCCCGAAAGCCGGAAGCGCGGGTAGGCGGAACGCTCAGATTGAGGAAGAAAGGCGAGCAGGGTTTTTCCCTGAATTGTGACCCTAGCTTCAAGGAGGGTCTGTCTCCCTCTCTCCTAGGCCACAGAAGAACATGCTTGCTGTTTATGGGGACGCGTAACTTTGTAATGACTCCTGTTATGAGTTGATTTTCAGCAGGGAAACTGTTAGGGCAGTTTGTCGACTGTGTCTGCTAATGTTTAACTGGTCAAATGATGGGTGGGAAGTAGTTTCAAATTTTTACAAGAGTAGACTTTGGAAAAGGTGAACGTCGGAGGGTATTTCTAGAGAAGGATGGGTAGAGCAGCTGAAAAGTCCTCTTTTTCCATTTAGCACCTCTCCTATTTATGTGGGCTCTGCATCTGTGTACATCAATACCTATGTTTATTAATGAAGAATCTAGCCCTAAATCCTGGTCTTTTACATGTTATCAAAAAGTAATATCAAAGTATGCGGAAACTTCAGTTGGTTGTACTTGTGGCTAAGTAGCGAGATGAAAAGTAAGCTGATTTGTGTGGTCAGAAATCATCCCATTATTTATAGGATTAGGAGTGATATACAGAAAAGGTTTTGGTGACTTTTTGTTAATAGATTCTTGTAAACTATCAAGATATTTTAGACTTAATTATTGGCATGCCTTTCAGGGCCTCTTTGTTTTCTGAACTAAGCAGTGCTGGCACAGAATTAACACAAAGTGATTCATTAACCAGTTGTGAGGGATGTTCCCACTGTTTAATGCCAGGCAGGCAAATATGCCTTAAAGATGTAGTAAGCATAAAAAATACTTTTCTCTGGATGTATAGAAGCAAGATCATGAAGTGTATTTTAATTTAGAAATTCATGTTAATTTTTTTCTTTGAGAAAAGAATGTGCACCTTCAACATCTCTTGCACTAGGAAGCATACCTCACTAGCAGGTAACAGAAGCACATCTCTTGGTGTTTATCAATAAAGGTAAATGTCTAAAGAAAGCTTAATAATAATGGATAGAAATCTAGTAGTGGTGTCTAATACACATCTCTGAAATACCCTATGAAACTTTTCTGGTAAAAGTCTCAATGTAATTATGATTTACCATAATGCTGTGTAGAATTGATATTGCTTTTTAATATTAGAATTTTTTGTTTTAACTGCTCACATTTTTAGAGTTTACTGTGAATTTTTTTATTTACTGAAAAAAAATAGAGCTCTTCATTTGCATGTTTTTCTTCTAGGAAGGCATTAATATCTGTGTGAAAAAGGATAAATTCATGTTTCTTAACAGTTTTACTGTGAGAGCAGTGCAGACTGGAAACACCGGAGACCCAGCAGTTTGCCTCATTTCATTTGTAGACAGTGCTCATGAATTTTACACAAATCTTGAAGTTAAGTTGTCCTTACCTGTAACGTTGTCTAGTTTTAGGCATGCAGGTATATTGAACAGTACTTAATTATCCATATTTAATTATGTTCTTTGGGGAATGGAAATAACTGATAGATTCTGTCATTCTACCTGAGCACCATTAGAAGAAAAAAAAGGGGGGGGGGGAGAATAGAAAATATGAAAAGAGGACTTAAGAGATCCCCAAAAGTTGGAATTTAACAAGAGTGATCATGTGTTGCTTAGGCTGATCAGATGCTGACTGTTGCTACAAATCTGTGATAAATTGCTTGCATTCACTGGTACAACACACTCTTTGTGTTGTTACTCAGACTTTCAAGTAGTATCTCAGTGTCCTGTGCTGCTGGATAGTGAACTACCTATTACCCTGTGAGCATAGGAGAAATTCTGTTTTTTCTGAACACATGGGGGAGTTGTGGGAAGGCATTGATGTCTGAGCAATTTAGTTTGCATCCTTGCTATAAATTGGGAAGAATACTATCCTTCATTAACATGACACTCAGCCTCAAGCATTCATCTGGGGTTTAAAAGCATTATAAATTCTATATGGCTGGATGAGACAGTGTCTAGTAAAGACAGCTGTCAGATGGTTGCTTCAGAAATGCCCAAGGTAATTAAAAGTAAATAAAATCAGGTGTTTAGTAACGTCGAAATACCGTTGTCCAAAAGCCTGAGACTGCAGTTTGTTTTTGCTTTTAAAAGAATCTAAAGGTTCAGTTATGCAGTATGGCAGAGCCACTGTAATGAATTACTGCTGTCTGGTGGTCCTGCCTGGCAATTCATTCCCACCTCTCCTTCTTCACTGCCTCTTGTTTGATGGCATGTGGGAGCTAATTCAACTGCTGATTTAAACAAAATAAATTAATCATTTCCTACCAGACATGTAACAGTTTATTGTGCAGACCCAGGCCCAGTGGGAAGAGCTAGGACTTGCACAGAGTGGAGAGGAAGAGGGTAAAAGAAAGGAGGCCATCTGCTTGTACTGATGGTGCTCTACTGTCTAACTGTGCCCTAAATGTGAGTTTTCAGTGAAGGGAAATGATCCTGATTTGGACTTTTTGGTTGCATTTTTTTCTTTCACTAAAAGCTAACTTGACCAGAAGAGAAAGTGTGGTTGTTCAGCCAAATCTGTCTTAGTGCCAGCACAAAGGAAGAATAGAAATGGAACAGAGGAAAAAGGGCAGTGGGACCTGGCCTTCTGCTGGCAGCTATGAAACTACAGCCTGAATAAATTCTTCAGCGAGACTTAAGTCGGGAGGTATATGGTAGGATTACTGGCTTTCAGTATACTTAAGCATGGAAGGGTTAAATCTGAATGGTATGTACACTCTTGTCCCATGTAAAGGAAACTTTTTTTTTAAGAGAAATAAACTTGACATTGAAAACTGCTTGAAGAAGTGCATCTTGCTTTTATTATCTTAATTAAAATTATAATAACCTCCTAGATATTTATCATATGGTGGCATTTCAAATCTGCAAATTAATTATGACACAGTAAAAAGAGTTGTCTGGTAGGTTAGCCTGGCTGCTGAACAATTTGTGATAGTCTGTCAGGTTGTATTCTGGGCTTTATTTTTCGCTAACAAACTTGAGTTATATTTGAACTATTTGCCTTTGTCATGCAAATCTTAATGTGAGTGGTTGTCCCGGGTTCAGCAGTAGCAGTCATTTTTCTCCTTCTTAGTAGCTGGTGCAGTGCTGTGGTTTTGACTTCAGCCTGAGAACAGCGCTGGTAACACCGATGTTTTTAGCTACTGCTCAGTAATGTTTAGTCTGACCAAGGACTTTCTGAGCCTCATGCTCTGCCAGGGAGGAGGGGAAGCTGGGAGGAAGCAGAGACAGAACACCTGACCCAAACTGACCAAAGGGGTATTCCATACCACAGCATGTCATGCCTGCTATATAAATTGGGGGCAGTCACCCAGGAGAGTTAGCTCACTGCTCGGTCCAGCTGGGTATGTGTCAGTGGGTGGTGAGTGGTTGTATTCTCTTCTCTTGTATTTCCCTTATGATTATTATTATTGGTGGTAGCAGGAGTGGTTTGTGTTCTACCTTAGTTACTGGACTGTTCTTATCTCAACCTGTGGGAGTTCCATCCTTTCGATTTTCTTCCCTATCGATCCGGGAGTGGGGTGGGGGAGGAAGGGACCGGGGGAGTGAGCGTGCGATCTACATGGCTGACTGGACTTAGACCACAGCAGTTCTTTTTGGCACCCAATGTGGGGCCCAAAGGATTGAGATAACGACAGATCTGGCTAGAGTGTGTCTTATCGTATTTGTGATAAGCATTCATTGTTTCAGATTAGTAGTCACTTGTCACAATGCTGATTTGTTGGCTCTCAAAGTTGTTGCTTTTGATCTCACAGTTTCAGCATGTGGTACCTTACTTAGAGCCAGTATTTGCTGTCTTAGTGTTTATCAGATGAGAGGGCTTGGGCTAAGGTTCTTGTTTCATTGTACTTTATGGTAATGGCTTGTAATACGGACAGGCTCCTGCAGCAGGGCTGAATGGATGTGGCCATGGACTTGTACCTGGCCATCCCATTGCTCTTCACCATCCTGGCCCTCGTCCTCGCTTCCGTCTTTGTGAGGCTGCTGGAGGGGGAGCGGCTGCTAGTGGAGGAGGTCAGGGGGGTAGAGGAGGGGAAGGAGGCGGCTGCCAAGCAGCTGAAAGAGCCAGTGGAGGAGCCAAGCCCATGGCCAAGCCCAGCCCCACGGCAGCCAAGAGCATCCCCTGGCAGCCGCCTGCCGAGCCCCATGAGCCTGAGCCCCAGGAGGGTGCAGAAGACCACGCAGCACTTCCCAGCAAGGCAGAGAAGGAAGATCCAGACTCAGAGAAAGAGAAGCTGGTGGTGAGAGAGCTGGCAAGCACAGCTGTGTCATTTGAGAGTTCTGAAGGTTTTAAATGGCCTTTGGGTATCCTTGAGACCTGCCTGCTGATTGTGATGGGGATCACCATGTTGGCACACATACAGAGTGTGTTTTACCCATGACCATTTTGTCTGATTTCGAAAGTTAAGCTGGGTCCTGTTTGGGTCTTGTCTAGGGTTAGATGATGGCATAGGAGGACCAAGACATTTTCCCTAAGGCTGGACAGTCATGAGTGGCAGGGTGTGTGGGACAGTATGGGCGAGTATCTAGTCCACTGGGCCCCTCCAGTGCTTTGGAAGCGTTGGAGATGGAAGGCAGCTGTATGGAGTCCCCAACGACAAGCTGCAGAAACTGCTGAACAGGAGGGTGAATTATTTTGAGCCTGGTGAGCCCATGACACTTCACGTCATCAGGCAGAGATGCAACATAGAGATGGACTCATGATCAAGGGGTGGACTTAACCTGGGCAGTAGTGTCCATTGTTATTCATGAGCGTGAACACTGCACACAGCCTCTCCTGCTCTGAGACTGTTACTAGAGACGGAGCCCAACATCATGGGCTGGATGGACTTAGCAGCTATATAGGGATTGGTCCATGCATTAAGGAATGATATCTCTCTCTCCATGCACTAAGGAATGATATCTCTCTCTCTCTCTCTCTCTGTGGATGTATATATATGTATGTATATGAGGTAAGAGTGATGGTATATTGGAAATGTGGGATCTGAGCGTGACATGAATGGTATGGAATAAGGGGTGGATACTGTCCTGGGTTCAACAGTAGCAGTCATTTTTCTCCTTCTTAGTAGCTGGTGCAGTGCTGTGGTTTTGACTTTCGGTGTGGGAACAGTGCTGATAACACCGATGGTTTCAGTTGCTGCTCAGTAATGTTTTGGTCTGACCAAGGACTTTCTGAGTCTCATGCTCTGCCAGGGAGAAAGGGAAGCTGGGAGGAAGCAGAGACAGGACACCTGACCCAAACTAACCAAAGAGGTATTCCATTCCACAGCATGTCATGCCCACTATATAAACTGGGGGCAGTCACCCGGAAGGGTTAGATCACTGCTCGTTTGGGCTGGGTATTGGTCAGCAGGTGGTGAGTGGTTGTATTCTCTTCCCTTGTTATTTCCCTTATGATTATTATTATTGGTGGTAGCAGGAGTGGTTTGTGTTCTACCTTACTGTACTGTTCTTATCTCAACCTGTGGGAGTTACATCCTTTTGATTCTCCTCCCCATCCCTCCAGGAGCGGAGAGGGGGGGGGAGTAAGCAAGTGAGCTGCGTGGCTGACTGGACTTAAACCACGTCAGTGATTTAATATAAACCTCATCTTTTAGAGCAGTGAATGCTTGATTTATCCTTTTCTGGGAAGTTAAATGTTATCTTTTACCACAGTATGTACAAACTTTAATGGATTTTTATGTTTATGTTGGTAAACTTTCAGTAGTTCTTTACCAGTCGTCTTTATGTGCATGAAGCTAGCTTCTATAAGGACTTCCTCCATAATCTTTTGAGATGATTATGAATGTTGAATATTATGAAGGAGATTGTGTATCAGTTGCAGACTTTAACTGCAGTTGCAATGTTAGCATTGTACGTGCTTCTGGAAGTTAAAGTGAATGTTCATTTGAAGCCTTGATTTCAACCCTATCTAAAATCCCTTTTTTTCTAAAAAGCATGGAAATAGCATATGCTCTAGGTGATGCATAGCTGCTTTTGTTTAGCAAGAGGAGAGCAGCAAGAGTGTTTAAGTGCACACTATGAGAGTACTTAAAAGTGTCGTGGTTTAAGCCTCACCCTCACTAATAACTCACGAAGTTTTACTCTCTCACTCACTCCCCTCTTTCTTCCCCCAGTCCCGGGGGGATGGGGAGGAGAATTAAATGAATGCAACTCGCACAGGTTGAGATAAGAACAGTTTAGTAACTAAGGTATAACACAAATCACTACTGCTACCACCAGTAATAATACAAGAGAAATACAAGGAAAGAGAATACAACTGCTCACCAAGCCCGACCCAGCCAGTGCACCCCCCAGCAGCGAACCCCCCAGTACCAAAAACCTGACCATGCCGTGCACCCCCAGTCCACTCCCACCGCCTTCCAGGTCTCCGCCCCCCGACTTCCCATCCTGGACGTGACGTGCTGTGGTATGGAATAACCTCTTTGGTCAGTTTGGGTCAGGTGTCCTGTCTCTGCTTCCTCCTGGCTCCCCTCCTCCCTGGCATAGCATGAAACTCAAAGTCCTTGGCCAGGCCAAAACATTGCCAAGCAGTAACTGAAAACACTGGTGTTATCAGCGCTGCTCCCAGGCCCAAAATCAAAAACACAGCGCTGCACCAGCTACCAAGAAGGAGAAAAAAATGACTGCTACCGCTGAACCCATGACAAAAAGATAAGGAGTTCTTTAAGTTTTTGAGGAAGGGAAAAGAAATAGCATTGTTTCCTTGCGTGATCATATAAAGTATTTAAATTTTGGTTAAGAAAAAGGTGTTTTGCTTAAGACCCTCTCCTTTTGTGTAATAAAGAGAACAGTTATAAGACTGCTTAATGCCAATAGTCTTTTGCTGCCTTGTAACAGTAGTTAGCACTGAACAACTATTTGTGACTCAGCTGAGTGTAGTCTCTCAGCTTTCCACGTGGTCATGAGACCTGGATTGGGTGCAAAGTATTAGTGGGTCATCAGTAAATTTTCATGCTTTAAAACCTTTTTCCTGGGTGCCTGAAGCTGTTCACGGAGTACCTTGCAATACTGAGAAAAGAATGGCCTATAACAATATAAGGAATGAATTGTTATAAGCCTCCTACCATAGAAAAGTTGCAGATAATTTGACTTGTTAAATAGTCTTGGGATTATGGAGCACAGAAGCTTGCACATGCTGCAGCATACTAACTCCTTAGTTCTGATAAAGTTTTTAAATTGAGTTATTAATGTCATATTCTGGGTCTAGGTTAATTTTTTTAATTAAAGCTTCAGCTAAGTTTATGTTGACACTTTGGGTCATATACCTGGATATATGGAAAGCATGTATCTGAAATCCAGCTAATGTATATTGTGCATCAGTTTGCAGTAACAAGGGGACTCATATTAATTTTGTTTGGTTTGTAGAAGTTCTTGGGCCATAGAAGATTTTTTTCTGCTTCTGGTATTATGTTGAAAGTGATTAGTGAAACATCAGATAGGTACAGCATCCTTCATGCTGCAAATTCCGCATGGTGGTTGCTGAAACTTTGGATTTGTCCTGCATCTTATTTCGATTAGATTTATTTCATAAATGTTTAGGATACTTAAGAGGTTTCTGGAAAGCTGGATGAGGATGGACTTCTACTTTGGGACTAAGAGTGAGAGGAAATTAGAATGAAGTTGGTTTTTCATTGAACTGAATTTGCAGTCAGCAGTGAAGAGTCAACATTTGCAGAAGCCTGCAGCACTGTGAGGAAATTTGAATGGGGTTTATTTGCAGTATATAATTACTTGAATTTTAAAAAGGTATGGTAGTATCTTGTCCACATTTTCAAATGCAAGCAATGCATTTGGGAGTGTTAATTTACTTAGTAATTTTTGTATTGCTCATAGAGCTTATTGGCCATCAAGTACTATGAAACGCAGTTACGCAGTTCCTATGATATGGAAAAAAATCCTAAAATAAATCTTACGTTCTTCATGAGGATATGTTTGAAGATTACTGATTCAACCTAGAACTGGAAAACCAGCAACTTGCACCTTCTATGTTCTAATTTCATATCTTTAGTGTAGATAAGATTGTGTACCACAGCTTTCAATAGACAACTTAGGTTTTATGTGTCTGACAGTTGAATTTGTCTTTCCTGTGAAAGATTGTGTTGCAGCTAGTACAAGTGATGCTATATATACTGCACTGTTTGTCTTTGTATCATCACATTGCATCTCAGTGAACTAGAAATGTGTGTCCAACTTCTTTCAGTAAAAAACAATAGTTCACTGAAACATCTAAAGTTTTGAAATATGCTTTTTTGAAGCAGTTGTGTAGGGAAGAACTTGTATGGCAGTTTTTACTAAATATTGACAGTGCTGAAACATTCATTCTACAAGTACATTTGGCAATATATTGCTGTCAGGTTGCTTGAAAGAAAACTTGACTTTTTTTGCAGTAATAGCACTAAGAGATGTTGTTTACCTTTGAGTGGTTTGATACATAAAGTAGTTTCTGTAATGAATAGTCAATTTGTTCTTCAGAAACTGTTGCTTGTATGGAGTGACAAGAGAAGACTTGATTGTATGTTTGTTGCATAAAGTGTATAAAAGAACACTGCAAGGCTTTGTTTCAAACAGTGCTAATGATTTCATGCTAGTCTACTGATAAGTTATGTATCAAAACATGCATTTCTTGGAGTTTTGAAACATTATACATAACTTAATATCTTTAAACTTTACTGGCTTTAATATTTAGTACATCTAGAAGCATGACATAATTTGGGTCATAATCTGCTGTTCAAACCAGAACCACTGAAAAGATCTCACTCTTGACTGTAGTTTATACATATAGATACCTAAACTGTTTAAAAACTGCCTTTCACTGTGTACGTTAAACATACCGTGTGTGTTATCACCATTGCATAGACTGTGTTTTGCTCCAGGAGTTGTTTTGTGGGTGGTTTGGGTTTGTTGGTTTTCTGTTGTATTGGGTGCAGCTGGGGGGAGGGTTTAGTGGTGGTGGTTTTCTTTCTGTTGGGGTGGTTTTCCCCTATTTCTCCACATTATTTTATACTGTTGGAACTTCACTTCTGTCTTTTTTTGGTGTGATCACAGTTACTGAATCGCATCACCTTAATAATTCCTTCTACAGTATCTGTGTTTACTTTTGGCAGGTGGATGAACAATTTTTCATGCATAATGATCTAGTGCTAGTGTTTGATATAAAAGTGTGGTAAGACCTGTGAAGAGTGTTGAATGTGCAGAGGCAGGGGATGGAGGCCTTGGCGGCAGTCAGGATATGAAGATACACTTCTTGTGAAATACATGCTGTACTGTCCATTTCTTGTGCCTATACTTCTATGACTGCTTGGGTTAGATTAACTAATAAGAAGGTGAATCCTGTGTAGAAACTGTGTACATATTTGGAAGAACTGACCAGAATCAGAATTACCCAAACATCTGTAATGCATATAGTGGCTCCTTGTCTGGAGGGAAATAATGTATGTTAACTTCTTTGTGGTTTCAGTTCTTATGATTACTGGGCTATTGGCTGTTTAGTATGCAGAAGTACATCTGAGGGGTATATTTGATGGGTGTCTGGGCAGTGCAAGGAGCTTTTTAGAAAATTCCAGCAACTTGGAGTGAAAAATACTATAATCCTGGTAAAGTACCTCCTGTCTAGTATAAATATAGAGCTGAGATGGTGATCCTCTGTATGAATGTCACAGATCTTTGAAGAGGTCTCAAATGTTAGTGTCTCTGGTCAGTTCTGCATGTCTCTTCCTTCATCAGGCTAGGAGGACCAAAATCTTTCCCTGTTTCCTGTTATGCACGCTTAATGCAAAAAATACTACCTTAGCAGGAAGCATCCAAAATAGACTGAAGTGGATCTACTTTTTTGGAGATACATCTTTAATAAAACAACTCCATATGATAGAACATTCTTTTTCATACAAAATGTGTTGTTAGGTGGCATGATTTGCTTTTAATTTTTCTGGGTATTTGGCACACGTAACATAAACATTCCGAGCAGATGCTTTGGTGTCATGAGTGCAGAGTGAAGCTGGAAGTATAATTCCTGTAGGGAACTAGAAGCGAGACGTTCAGCTGTTGCACTGCTTGTGTTTGTGTCACAAGTGCATTTCTGAAACCTCTCTCAAGCATTTTTGTCTACAGGTGATGTAGGTTGCATTGTGAATTAATTTTGGAGTAAAAGAACTAGTTTTGTTTGAACTTAGTAGAAGTTGCCTTCCAAGGTCCATGTAACTCACTCTAACTGCAAGTGTGCATTCACTCTGTGGGACCAGGGTAGGATAAATTTCAAGGGTACCGAGAAGAAAAAAAGAAATCTGAAATGCATGTAATAGGGAAGTTGGGTTTTATTCACCCACTGTTTTACACCACAGGTCTGCTATACCTGGTGTTGTGATTGTAACCGTAATAATTTCTCAGGCATGCTAAACATGGCTTTTTTTTTTTCTCTTTTCAGGCCAGTATGGAAATCCCCTAAATAAGTACATTAGACATTATGAAGGATTATCTTACGATGTGGATTTGTTACACCAAAAACACCAGCGTGCCAAAAGAGCAGTATCACATGAAGATCAGTTCTTGCACCTAGATTTTCATGCTCATGGAAGGTTAGTGATATTTCAAAAGGTATTTGTTTAAAGTATTTTATTCATGCGTGTGTTCATAGTGAAATGTAAGTGGTGACAGCCATAAAACTAGTGCTAGCTAGAATACACTAAAATGCAGTGCATACAGTTTCTATGAAGTATTTGCTCTCATGTCCATATGAGTGTGAAAATGTTGCATGTAATCTTTCACTCAAACTGGTGGTAACTATTCATGCACTTTGAAGCTTAAACAATGGAATCATACTGGGAACAGAATGGTAGTTGATTCTGGGTTTATAATGCAGCTTTGGTGTATTTTTTACAAAAATAATGCCAAACTGCCTGAGGAGATTTAGTTGAGAAAAAGTAACATTTCAAATTGCACTTGAAACTACAAAATATGCCAGAAAAGTGTTCTGTTTCATGTGTAATGGTGTTGTCTGCTTTTTGTGCTCTTGTGGAATTCAGCTATTATTCAATGTGGGGAAAACATAATTCCTGTTGCAAGACTTGTTTTGTCTTTCATTTAATGTGTGATGGTAACACATTAGATATATGGTGTAAGCAGCCGAGGTATAATTTGTAGGCTTCACTTATGATCTCTTTGTACTTCAGAATTCTCTGCTGCGTGTATAACTGAGGAAAAGCAGGAAGAAAAATTTGAACTTGATAAATAATTGCTAGCTGTATGTAGAAACATAGTAGATTTGACAAAGCAAAGGTAAAAGCTGGTTTCCTTAACCTGTTTTGAATTTATTGCTTTATGAGTAAGTGTTCTCCTTCTGTGCTGGCCTGTAATTTTTTCAGGGAATGAAGTATTGCTACTGGAGGTGTACCCTGTAGTGCCTGAATTGCAGTGAATGCTCCCGGAAGGTTAGCATTAGGGTTGTATTTGCAAGTGCTCTAGAACTGCAACCCAAATTCTGAATTTGAAATTCTGTCCTTAACACCACATTTTTGGTTGCGATTTTTAGTCCAGGAAATTCTGTTATTTAAAGAAGAGTAATATTGCTGCTGAATTTGCTGTAACTTCACAGGATTTCTAGTCTTTGCAGTCTAATGCTGCCACTCTTAAGCTGCAGGCTGATGCTTAATTTAGACTTACCAAAGTGTGTACGACTGCAGAGAGGAACAGGCCTGTCTGCATTCCCAGCATCATCTTTGTGCTAGCACGAGTAGTCTTAAAACCATGCAAGGAATAGGATCTGGGAACTCATCCAGCTGAAAATTATTTGGCAAAAAAAATCAGTATGACTTGATGGGGGGATGCTGAGGCCATTCTTTTGGGGAGCAGCCCACATTTCAGTCCACCTGAGCAGGTTCATCTTGTCATTGGTAAAGATCCCATAATGCTCTTTTGTAAAACAGAGCTCTTGGAATGTACAGGCTAAGCTGTGCTAATAACGTGGGCTAAAATCCTTACAGTGTAGAACTGTTAACTATGTCTGTGATAATGAGGTCTAAAAATTATTTTCCTCTCTTACTTCATGGATCTTAGTCACACCAGACTTCAGACAAAAAGGTTTATAAAGATTTTTATAACAGCTACTATTACTCATGAAGGAGAGTGTTGGTGTTTATATGTGGAATTGATTCTAAATCCCTATGCTTTGAGGCACAAATCCATCATTAACTGAAGAGGCTGAATGGAGGCTTACTATAGGGTCAAACCAGTCCATAATTTAGGATTTTGGTCATTTGCTGTGAGATGCCTAATGCTTCCTGCCAAAGAAGAATAGTTGACAGGCTGTAAGTTTAGTCCACAAATTTCTGTAAATGAGTCTGAGGATGTTCTTACAAAATGTTTTCATTTTTTCTTGAATATGACTTAGGAAGGGTCAAGTGAATCGTGTTTTACTTCATACAGTCTAATAGCTTTGAAGGTGTGCAACAGTTTGAAAAATTGTATTATAAATAGGATTGCCTTTTTGTAGTTGCAGCTAGTTTATTGTGAATAACTACTTAGAAGTGATGGATCTCATCACTGAGAGCACCAACAGTAAAACCTTTCTATCAAATATTCTAGTAGGTAGAAAATAAAGCTTTTGCAATATACTTAAACCATTTATATTTAGCCTGCAGGCTGAAGTGTTGTATTTAATACAGGTGTTGAAACTTAGAGGCAGTCAGTCAGTCTGAGGTTTGAGATTTTGGAAACTTAAACCTGATTTTTTTGAATGGCCTAATATCAAATGGTTAGTTAAGGCTTTGCCCAGGTGCAGAGGTGTGTTGGCATACAGCTGTCCAGCCTGCGTCTCCTTAACTTCATCGGGAATTTGTTTCAAACCTTCTGTTGTTTAAAATACAACTTGTTATGGCAGATGTAATGAACTAAACCAAACCAGCCTCTATTCAATGCTGAAATACTAGCTTAATAGGACATTGAAATTGTTAAAACTCAGTTATTAATTTCTTTTGAATCATAAACTATGTAGTTTAGATGAGTTGACTTTACTGCTTCACCAGTGGTGCAAAGTGTGCTCATTTCTAAAATGAAGGGATGTGAAGTTTTGAAACTTGGTTATGTATCGTAGCTCTTACACCTGCCAGTTTATACAAAGTGGTTTAGTGTGGGTTAATTTAAAACTGTATTTCTGAGACCCGAATGCATGCAAAAGAATAAAGGAACTACATCTATATAGCATTTAATATAATAATTTAATATAACATGTATTGTCAGTCTTTTTACTGAACTTTTTACTTAACACATTCCTAGTAATTTATGCTTTCTAATTTTTTTCTTGATTTGGCCTCTTAATTCCCCCATCCACACCCATTTCCACCCTTTCTCCTTGATCAGTTGATGACTCTCACTTGGGAAAGTTGCCCACGCAATTTGAGTGAATAGTTCAATTTTTAAGTGCTACTTGAATGCATGATAATACCTGCTTATTACTAAATTAAAGATTTAGTTGAGAACTCCTATCAGGTGTTTTGCGACTTAGCTACAGGTTTCCTTAGATTTTTACCTAGACTTTTTTTAATACTGTAATTTTTTAAGTTCTGACGTGTGTTGGAATGCATGTTCTATTCATGATGCTTGTAATAGGAGAATCGTCACTGGAAATGCTTGGAACATTGCTTCTTTGTGAATCATGCAAATAAAAAGACTTTTCATATGATTATCCTTGTGAATATTAAAACATGCACTTGCTGAATATTGCTAGGCTCTAGAAAATCTGAGATAGTTTAAAAATATGAGCTTCACTAATGAAAATGTTGGACTCAAAAGTACTTTCTTCTGCAGCGCTCCAAAATATTAATAGACTTATATTTTCAGATCAGTCTGCGTGAAAACTTGTAGAGATTTAAGATAGTCAGAAACTCAAATATCTTCTAACTAATGATGAAATGCAAGCTTTGCTTCCACTGTATTAAAATATCAGTGATACTGATTGTTTGTAGCAATCCTTGGACACCATTAGATGTTTTCGTTCTCTTTGTTTTCTTATTCACCAGAATGTCCTTGCCTGCTCTTCTGCAACACTACAAGGACATACCCCTATGTATTAAAAAAAGCAGGCATCCAGCTCTGCTCTAGAACTTTAGAAATACAGCAGTAGGTGGGTTTTGTAAGGGAAGGAATTTTAAAAAATCTTACTATCCTATCTTTCTTGGGTTTTTATGGGGAGGGAAGGAGAAAAGAATTCTCATCTTCCTGACTCTGCATAGAAAAGGCTAATAGTGTACATGTGGCAAATCCAGTGGGCACCAAGATTTGGTCATTATTGCTTTAAATAACTTGACAGCTAAAGAGCCTCTCAGTGCTTTCAAAAAAGGACACTGTGTACCGGAGTCATGTAGATGCTATAAGGCAAGCTTCCACTTGAGGTTTTTTGCCTGGTTATGTCAAAGTGCCAAAAGTAGTGTTTGATCAATAAGCAGCTGCAAAAAGCTGCATCAAGTCTCACTACTGCTATTGGTAGGAGGCTGCATGTAACCTTTTTATTCCTGTAGTTAATGAATGCATTTTTGACAATATTTTTATTATTAAGCATGCACTTTGTAAAGCTGTAATATGTTGCAGAGTGACCATGGGATTCAGCTGCTAGGTAAAAGTGATTTAACTGACACCCAGTGTGGAATAAAGTTCAGTAAATAATTGGCTCTTAAATATTCTGCTTCTTTTTACAATGCTTTTTCTTGAGCAGATGAACTTTTATAACAGGGAGAGCTTGCATACTGTGAAATTGTGACATAGGGTCTTAATCCATGCTCACTGTACAATTTGGCAAAGCATTTTTGTGAAGCAGTGTTTGCTGATTGGCTTTAATAATGATTTTCTGTGAAGATACCTTTTTTCATAATTATTTTGAGCAGCTACCAATCATACATTATTTGAGCTTTCTGGTGCAGTTTTGGATGCCATAAGTGGATCACAAAATTTTAGAGTTCTTCAGTATGAGGATTTTTTATTCTTGGTTCTCTGTAATCCTTTGCATTGCCTTCTATAGTCGTTGACTCTATTTGAATAGATAAGGAAACTGAAGGAGGCTACCTGCACAGATATTGTATTTAATATGTTGAATTTCAGAGGTGACGTTCTGAGCATGCTGCTAAGCTGGCTGAGGTGGACTGAAGTAGCTGAACTTGGATTAAAGAAGACTTTATATTGTCACCTTCTGTTTGATACTAAATACTAGATGTTCTCTTTATGGCATATATTTTCAAGTACTTTTGTAATTGTGCATGCAACATAATAGTTCATGAAGTGGCTTTGTCTTCTATGTTCTGTGAGTCTGTCGGAACATAAAGCAGATTCACTGTTACTGGAGTAATCTGAAAGTTGTTGTGTCTGTGTTTCAGTTCCATGTGCACTTAAACATGCTCTTAAGAAGTTAGTCTGTTTAAATAGGTTGATTTAGTGCTCATCAAATAGAACTGACTGGTTGGCTTCTGCGAAACTTCTGTGAATTACTTCCATGATGTTTACTAAGTGATTTTTTTGCAAGGTTTGCTTACTGCAGCTCATTTTGGGCTGTCTAGAATTTAAAAAGAAAAGAATTAAAAATCCCTTTAGTTCTTACTGTCTCTTTTACAGCTTTACTCAGTACTCTGTGACCATTCTTCAATCATCCCCCATCTGTTGTACCTTTTAAGTTACATACCTGGACGAAAAACTAGCCTGGTAAGAGGCCGGTAAATCAGGTCTCACTTTCTATACCTGTTTTGTAAATAAACAAGCAAACAGGGACCTGCGTTCTTACTCATTTTTAAATTAACTGAATCTAAAAAATATTTTAGAGGCTGGATCTGTTGGTTAAATATCTTGCATTTTGGCTTAAATACAGTGAGTTGGAATATGTGTAGCCCTTGGTGGGGGGGAGGAAGGCATTTAGTGCTTCACTTGGTTTTTGTCTAGGAGGTGCCTGGTACAGTGGGCTGGGGAGACTGGCCAGCTGAGACACAGAGTTTCCCAACTGTACTCCTAAAATTGATGTTTATGCTTTAGAACTTCGCTCCTTGGCCAACAAACTTCAATAGGGATAGCCTTGTTTTCAAAAAAAAAATCTTCTTAAAATGAAAAGCAGTGGACTTACATGAAAGTACTTAAGCTGTGTGCTTCATATGTGCTCATATTATCAGCTAGCAGATGTCTTTCTATATCTTTATTTCTCTAAGAAATCTTCTTTCTAAACTACTAAGTTTGAATTCATGTGTTAGCTTTTATACCTTCTGATTTTATTCCAGTTCATCTTTATCTAGTATTTTATATCATGGGTTTTTTTTCTTATGTTAGAACATTGCACTGCATATAAATATTCAACTCTATGTAAATACAACTGGTAAAGTTATTTTAGATAAATAGGAAATGAAATGACAGAATCTGCGCTTAACTTCCAAAAGAAGTTTTACTGAAAGGGGGGGGGGAAATATTAATCTTGGGTAAGAACTCTTCTGCTCTTAAAATCTCTGCATCATACTCTTCAGGACAGAAATACTTGAATGACTTTATTAGAATGTAAATTAGCCAACATGTAGCTACTTGTAATCCTACTTGGATGGTTTCTGTTATCTGAGATAGCGTACATGTTTGCAGCTATGTATATCAAGAATAATCAGTGGCAAATTGTTCAGGATGAATATTGTGTCCTCAGCTGTTTC
This sequence comes from Myiopsitta monachus, assembly GCA_017639245.1. Taxonomy (NCBI): domain Eukaryota; kingdom Metazoa; phylum Chordata; class Aves; order Psittaciformes; family Psittacidae; genus Myiopsitta; species Myiopsitta monachus. The sequence goes on along the minus strand of CM029921.1, from coordinate 15,217,377 downwards.
CTAGAATAACACGCTTAGCAAGTCTGACTTCTGAAGGTCAGGAAAGAAATCTCTGAACAATCATGAGTGCCACCCTAGAGGTGCGGATGGAAAACAAACTTAAGCTGCTGCAAGCATTCTATCTGGAATTGCTGAGTGTTGCAATGCTGTAGAGATTGGTTTTTTAGATAAATACTTAGGAGATGATGATACCCTGTAACTGTACCCAGTTGGGTAATAGACTGATAAACCTGGAGACCCTATCATGTTCTGTTTCAAAGCTATGTTTTCTTTAGTGTCAGTAGCAGGCCCATGGGAACTGACAGTTAAATGATGACAGAATGTGTCGTGTGGATTTAATAGTAAGTGAAAGCAGTGTAAAAAATAATAATGTCCAGAAGTGTGATAGTTCTGTAAACTTAGCTTCAGTAGTTTAGACCCACCATTGAGTTGTTAAGCTGTCTTCTATTTAATATAGCTCAGGGTTGGAGCGAGTCTGACAGTCTGTGAGAAATGAGCTTTCATTTTGATGCCTCATGTGGAAGCAGTAAGAAAGAAGCGCTCAAATTATTCCCCCCTTCCATTTATAGACCCTCTTCCATTTTTCAGAGAAGAGTCTTGGACTTCTTAAATGGGAAAAGTAAGGATAAAAGACCTGCACCTCAAGCAGAGTAGTATCTTCTAGATCCTGACTTGTGAGGAGGCTCATAGAGGCACTGCTGCTAAGATTTTTCTGGTTCCTACTGAGAAGAAAAAAGTATGAACCTAAATGGACTCTCCTTTTACTGGAGTCACCCTCCATGCTGCTGCCAACCTGTCACTTTTTGTTCCCTTTTTCCAGCCACTTCTTCCAGCTGTGGAGTAACTCTTCCATCTCCTTTTTTTTAAATCTCCTGTAGTCACTGAGTGCTTTTGCCTGCTCAGCCTGCCACTGGTTACAGCAGTTTGACTGAGGAAAGGTAGGAAGGGGAAAGCACCAAGAGTGCCCTTTTGTGTTCCACTGGTAATAGCTCTTTCTGCCACTTTTGGAGAAGTCTGCAGACTTGCCATCAGTGTCCCAATATATTGGACATTTCATCATGGCGAAGTAGCTGATCTTAGAAGGTAAGTCAAAAGAAATGGAATAATAGATTAAGCGTTAACTCTTACATGTACACCTTTATGTTCATTTTACCAACTGCTGTCAGTATATACACACAGCTTTTTTATTTCTCTGAAGTAGTTTCTCTGTAATTAGAGCATGGGATTGCTGTAACTCAAGCTCATGGGAAACCACTGCATTTCAGCTAATTATGGTGTTCTCAACTTTTTTTCTTTAATTATCACTTGAGTTGCTATGGTACATACTTGGAAATCTGACATAGTCTCCCTGAGGTAAGCTAAAGTGAAATCAAAATCCCCCTCTTGGTAGTCTTTAGGGTGCTGCCATTAATGAATAAGATGTAGCTTATAATCAAAACAGATTGTATATAACAATGTAAACAGTTTTAGTAAAAATTCTGCCTTCAACCAAATGAGCTACCATACAGTAATCAAGTAATGGTCCGTTACCATGCCAGTTTTCAGGTAAATCTGAGACAGAAGTAGTAACAAATAAGAAAGGTCAAAACATGGTCTTAATTGATTTAATTCTATTCTAGAGACCACTAAGGCTGGGAAATGTCTTGTGCAAGGTAGTAAATGTGTAAATAAATAAACATTATTTTTCTGGAAATAGTTAATCTTCTGCCTGGTGTGTAGCTGGGCTAGCAAATATCTTAGTTTGCATTGGTGCTGGTATACGAAACTTGATGCATGCTGTAGAAATGGTAATTGCCAGAAGTCTTGCTTGAAGCCTTATTTTTTCCATTGTGGCTAGTTTTAGAAACTGTATTCAGGAATGATACAGAAAAAAATGTTGAACTTCTCTGGAGACTCCTGTCCTTAAAAGATTGACGGAGTTCCTGGATTTAAGCCAGGAAAGAAACCTGAGGTGCATTCTCTTCTGCATCATTTTGAGAAGGATAGCTACGAGGTTATATTTGTTTCAAGAAAGTGGAAGAGATACTAGTTTGAAGAAATTCAGAGTAAATGTTAGGGAAACTTAGATATTAGGTGAGATACTGAAATGGACTTTGTAGTGCCTTTGTAGGTTTCTTACTGAGAAATTAAAGTGAACTGGATCGGGGAGTGAGGTCCCTGCCAACTCTCCATTTGTTTGAGTAAGTCATTACGCTTTCAAGTCTCCCCACCTATGAAGTGGCATCTTTTTAGTGCCGTGCATTTCATTGATGTTTGTAAGTAGTACATCAAGATATCTCTGCATATTGAGAAAGTAAATTCTGGTTTTATGGCTGCAGGCCTTGTGCAATACATACGGGTTTTAGATTTGCCATTGCTTAAAGTTTGGTGATTTGTTAAATTTTTTAATTCTCGGAAGTAGAGATGAATATATGCTTGTTTTCCATGCCTAAGTTGCCTCTCATTTCCCCTCCCATTTTTGGTGGGGGAGAAGTAAAGGAAGGTTTGTTGCTTCACTTTTTGTTACTAAAAAGATGAACAGTTCAGACAGATCATCCTGTTTCCATCAAGCATGTTTGAATGACTAGGAAAAGACCTGTCTAAAAATAGTTGTGAGATGATCAAGTTATCTAATGGTTTAACTAAATTCAGAAATAAATGGTCAGACTTGTTACTGTGAAACACAGGTGTATTTTTGTATTTAGAATAGTTCTCTGATCCTGCAAAATAAGCTACTTTTGTTAATAAATAATTAACAGCACAGGTTAGAATTTGTAGTGAGTTACGTACCAATGCAGATAGTAAGAAGGGAGGAAATTAAAGAATTATAAATAGAGGCTTCTTAATTTTAAAACTAGTGAAACTTTTTATTTGGTGTATACAACTTCTATCAGTGTATTTTTGAAGGGATAGATAGGGTAATAAGGATGGAAGGATATCTCACCCAGAAGGAATAACCATACTTCTGAGAGAAAAGTGAGTTGGGGTTTGATGGTGAGTTTTCTGGTTTTTTTTTTTTTTTTTTTTTACTCTCCCTCTCTTCCCCCCCCCCCCCGAAAAGGTAATAAGTGCTTTTGCTAGGATTAGTGGATATACTCCTCTTCATCACAGAGGCAAAATGACAGACTGCTTATGGTAAGAGTCTTCTGTCAACTATTAGAGAAGGGAGGAGAGCTCTTGTCATTTAGCTTCAGTTTAGATGCACTTGAAGAGATTGTGATCCATCTTTGATAACTCTGGAGAACTCGGTCACTGGGAAGACTCAAACAGAAATGGGGTTTTATCTCTGAAATACCTTAATCTATTGCAACCAAAGTGAGTGGAGCTTTTTGGAGGACTTGAATGAAGTTCATCAAATTCCTGTCAATGCTGGTCTTAACTTTTTTTTTTCCTGCCTGTTCATTTCTAATTTCTGTCCAAAAGATCCACACAAGGTGGCTTAAAGGACTTCTTCCCTCCCTGCTCCCCCCCCCTTTGAAAATGTATTGCATAATATTGTAGCATTCTGTCCTATGGTGATGATCTGGGTTGATAATGTTATCTCATCATCACCATGAACCTCTGTGTTACCAGAAGGCAGATTTACGGAGCAAATGAAGAGATTAGCTTAAGAGTACTTTTTATTTACATGTGATATTATAAATACTTGCTGTCATAAAACACGCCTTTTAATGTGGGTGTGGATAGCTACTCTTAGCTGGTGTGTTCTTCAGTGGCTCGAATACTCAAGCGCAACTCTAGTGAACTATTAATTCCTTTTTAATAGCAGAATCTGCCCTCATACATTCATACTGAAACTACAGTACAAGCGCTGTCTGGGTTGCAGAAAGCCTGGGAGTCACAGGGAATTGCTGAAATTTAACCTTCCCCATATACCAGCCACATCTCAGAATTTCATAACCTTGTTGTAGATAATGCATCACCAGAGGAAAATCCTTGCTTTGAAGCTTTATTAACAGTGGCAACAGTAATAAATAATGATAGTTTGTGAAATACTGTTTGAATTACTAGTCAACATGAGTCACTAGAGCCCATATCAGGTTTTAAGCGTAGGCTTGGCTTTTTTCTTTGATCTTGAATTCTGCATCTTAATGTACAGTTGTACTTATAATGTAGTGTTGTATTATTTAATGTGCAGGTGAAGGCAGAAGATATATTTTGTATATGCTTCAGCTATACTAAAAAGTAGTTAGCTTTAATCAACTTTATACTGTGGCACTTATTTGGGTTATTTTGCTGTTAACACAAATGGATACTAGTTTTCACTGTGGAAAGTCAGCTCTATTGTTAGTGTACTGTGTATGCTGAGAATCTGGTCACAGTTTTTTTAGATGAAGACTGACACAGATGTAGTCGACTTGCAGTTACTTGCTGTGTAATAAATTGGTGACATAGCTATAATATTCCTTCAATTTTGAGATAGTGCAGAAAGAAGAAAATATAGGAAGAAAATCAAGACTAAAATTGGAATGACTGAAGTTTCAAAACTTCACTGATCTGTATTTGCACAGTTTTATACAGAATTTAAGAGAATACCAAATGAAATTCTGAAGCAAGCTAATGGTGGTCACAGGAGTGAATTCACACAATGGCAGGCATTTTAAACACTTCAGTTATGTTGTTTGACTTCACTGAACCAAACTTTTGGTTTTGTGCAAAGAAAATGTGGTATGTTTCATGTAAAGATAGCAGTAGGATTTGCATCAAAGAACACAGTACTGTAATTTGAACAAGATCATTCAGTGAGTAAAGTTGTTATGACCAGTGTAAGTATTTTTGTACTAAATGTTTTTGCCCATCTAATTTTTTGGAGTTTCAATTGAAATAGTAATTAGCTCGCCTACATTCCATTTACACTACTTAAATGTTGGCAATGAAAGTGAAATAAGATGGTTGCTTTTTTCTTCTGCTCCACAGTGCTGTAAAATAAGATAGTTGCTTTTTCCCTTAGGCTACATCTGTGTCTTCTGGAGGAATGGGAACAAGTGTATAGTAAAAGTCAGCATTTTAGATTTATGCATTTAAGTCTAGCCCTTTTTACTGGGTTAAATTTTGTAAATTTAGCTACTTGTGTCAAAAGCATCTAAATAATCTTGGTAAGAAAATCCTAGGCTATGGTCTAATTCTCATATAATATAAACATTTTATGTAGATAGATTTTGCATGGTCTGCAAATTGTTTGCCTGAAAATCTTGGTTAGAAGTACTTTGCTTAGTGCTTTTGTAATTGAAGCTCAAAGCCAACTTACTGTCTTGTTTAATTCACTTTAGACACTTCAACCTTCGAATGAAGAGGGATACATCTCTTTTTAGTGATGACTTTAAAGTACAAATATCAAACCAACTAATTGATTATGATACCTCCCATATTTACACTGGACATATTTATGGTAAGTACAGCACTTTAAAATGGGATAAAGTGCAGTCATTTTAAATAGGAGGGCTTTTAATTGAACATGCAGAAAATTAATATCTGTGTGATTAGGGTTACCTATATTATTAAACTTTAACAATGCGTCTAAAGGAATTTAAACTCCAGCTGCTTTTATTCTTATGTGTCACACTTAACAAATGAGTACTAATATTCATATCCATAGAACTTGAACTTCAGCTGTGTTTATGAGCATAATCTTTGTAGAACTCTGATGCATTATAAAAAAAAAGACATCTGCACTTAAAAAATTAGGTACTTTTCTTAGTTTAAAGGAGCTTAAGGAATATGGAGCTACCGTCATTAAGGGTAATATACCTAATTTCAGTAAATACAAAAGATAAAATTTATTAGAAAGGAAGGAGAATTAAGAAATTAAAAACAGATGAAAAGAGAAGGATTAAGACTTTGTCCCTCTTCATACAGTCTGGTTCTGAAAGGAAACTAACTGCGGCCTGAAGATCTGTTAGTAATGTTATGAAGTCTTGAAATGTTTGTTGGTTTTCTTTTTAAACTGGGAAAAAAGTATACAGGCTTAGCACTTAAAATGAATCTATGTAGACTAATTTACCAGTTGACTTAAGTAGGTCAGAGGGCTAAGTTTAAGTTTTAAGAGCGTTATGCTTGAGGAGAAAAACGGATACCTTGAATATAGGGAATTTTTTCTCTGAAAGCTTGCACTCTGATTTATTATTATTATTTTTATAATTGTATGAATGGATTTAGAAGAACAGGACTTGCATATATGTGCTTTCTATGTGACAGCTTAAAAATACGAAGTTTAATTCTTCATTATATGCTTCTTAAACATGTCACTTATGCACCTGATTAGGAAGCTATTGAACTTGGTAACTATGGTTTTGGGATAACTGTATGTCTTAATATTGAACAATCTTAGTGTTTAAAATTCAGATGCAAACTTCTGCAAGTCTTAGTGCTGTTACTCAGAATCTTACTGTTACATAATTAATATAGTTTTTAGCAGTTGTGAGCTGGGGCACAATCAGTGTAATAATGCAAGTATCATTCTTTAGCATCGACTGCTTAACACGTTTAGAAGTGTGTATGCTTGAAGTTTGCACAAGGCTGAAAGCTTAAAAGCAGGTATAAAAAAAGGTATAAGAAGGTATAAAAGGTATGCCTTTATATTGAAAGATATAAAATCTCTTAATGCACTTTTTTTCTTTAACAGGTGAGCAGGGAAGTTTTAGCCATGGGTCTGTTATTGATGGAAAGTTTGAAGGATTCATCCAAACACACAGTGGGACCTTTTATATTGAGCCAGCAGAGAGATATATTAAGGATAAAACTCTACCGTTCCACTCTGTCATTTATCATGAAGATGATATCAGTGAGTACATCCATTTTTGCTATAGATAAAATATTTTTTTTTTATTGAATGTCAAAATGTGTAAGCCATTTGTAAGCATTGGATGAAACTTTGGCTGCGTATGACACTGAATCATGCTCTCCTGACATGATTCATATACAGTTATGGTCTGAAAGAGATTTATGGCAAACCAAACTAATATGAGCCTTCCTTATTCTGCCATTTTAAGAATTCTTTAAGAGTATAAGCAGTGTATTTTTATACTCAATGGATGCATGTTTCTTTTGAAAAATGCATTCATAAACGCTCTGTACTGAGTGTTTTTTCCCTGGGAACTGGAAAATAAAGGGTAATTAGTGTTCAAGTCACTACATGTTTACTTACATCTAATTAAGGTGGTACTTGTGGGAAACAAAAGCTTCCTCTGTGTACATAGTCATAATTCTCTTCATATACCTCTTTAGAAGATATGTTGGCGCCCAGTATGTCCTGTTTTACACAGTAGATGGTAGAAGTGTACAGAGAAAACTGTTTGAATTTGAGGAGTATAGCCCCAGAAGTCTAGCCTTAGTTGAAATGCCCAGCAGGATAAGAAAGTACCATGGAATACTTCTACATCTTCAGAACTGGTGCATTAGGGTTCTCCTGCACTTCGCCTGCCTGTTTATGTATGATCAGTCTTCAGCTATAGTATAAGTAGTTTTTATTTGATGCTTAAGTAACTTTATGCTGAACCTGAAATATACGGCAATAAAGCTGTGATTCCAGCTTTAAATTCTTCAAAGTAGATGTTGGCAGAGAGTCATTTTAAGATTACATTTTGATTATTGAAGCTAGCAAGTTGTGTGTTGCAAGCTCACTTCATGTAGGACTTCAGTCTTGCTTAAAAATCAATGTAAACTATAACTTCATTTAAAAACTCATCCCATCAGGCCGTTGTGCAAAGTGTAGAAGACTTGAGTTTGAAATCCCATTTGGAATTGGATGAGCAGTTTTGGATTATGTCATTAAAATTACTTGAACTACTCTTGTGATCATTTTCGAAGTATGTCATAATGAAACTGTGTCGTGAAATGTCTAAAATAAGATAGATGAGAAAAATCCCTGCTTGTGACTTGGCTGTGTATCTTATAATTTTCTCTGTGCTGTAAGCCACTGAGAAACAGGGTTGTTGCATAATACTCTCTCTGGTTACTACTCTTGCATGAATATAGTGAAGAGAAATGATCTTTCTCTGCTAAAAAGTCAGCAGGTATTGTTTACTTATTTTCTAATTGAACAAAGCTTCTGGAATACAGCTGTATTTTGCATTCAGTGGCAATATGTATGCTATCTTCAAGTATGTCAAAATTGCTGTTAGCTAGCAGATATGTTTGTCCTTCCTGTTACACCATTCTGTAAATATGATTACTAACCCAAAATCAAATAGAAGTTGCAGAATTTCAAAGGGCTTCTGAATGAGCACAGTTCCTGAATTTTATGTACATTGTGAGCTGCACTTGTTTTCTGACAAAATGTGTATCTTCCTGGTGCATACAAGACCCATATTTGAGAATAAAGTAACTTAATGGGATAGTGTTCCATATACTGCCTTTGATTTTCAAAGAGAAGTTGCAGCATGCATTTAATTTTCGGCTCTACAGAGCATTACAGATGGAAGTCTGAGAAGACAGTTTGCCTTGCTAGCTGCTAGTGAAGTATTACGTGGCTTGCTGTAATAGGAGAGTAGTATGGAAAAGTAATAAGAAAATCCCAGAGAAGCCTGAAATGAAACTGTAAGATGCATCTCTTATAACGTATATTATATTTCTTATATTTCTGTGAATAATTTGAACATACTTCTAAATTCTTTGGTATGTCTTGTAGGTCTCACCAAACCATTCAATTCACTGCTTGATAGTGGAATACTAGACTACCACTTACATAGAAGTTTCCGTGAATAAGTCACGGTCTGTTTTACAAAGGATTTTATTAACCCTGTTGTAGAAAAGAGAGGGGAGGAGGGAAGTAAAGGGACATAAGGCAGTAAAGTGATTTGCCCAGTTTCCAAAGGCTGAGACAAGCAAGAAGGTTGTCATGTGTCACCCATGCTGTGTGAGTGACTAAAAATATTGTCTTATGACAGAAATTGAACTGTATCTTAAAGAAACAAAATTTGATTTTATGAAAGTATTGTTAATGTTAGTATTGTTTTGTAGAAGTGATCTCTGTTGGAGGAAGAAATGGGTCGTTTGAGAGATGGAAGAAACTAGTGATGAAATTGGTTCATATTAATGTGTTATTTAAGTGAATGGGAGAGGGATATGAATTTTTTAGTTGCTTAGGTGATGCTATGTTGGCTTACACTGGTTTTCCTCTTGAATCTTGTGCATCAAGATTATCAGTTAGAAACAAAATCAGGTTATCAGAGGGGATTCTCTAAACCTATTCTGGAGAGTCACATGGAAGCAACGGTGCAATACAGCTTCCAGATTGCCAAGTGAGCGACCATTACCACTTGCTCAGCTTGGTTGGAAACAGCCCATCCTGGAGCTATGTCTGAGTGGCACTGTTTGGAAATGTGCCACTCCCAGTGGATGCTGTCCATACACAGTCTGATGTGCATGCATACTGACTGTATAGCTTAATTTTTTTCATTGGTATCCTGGAGGCCTCTAGGATTTCTGTGGTCTGAAATATCTGGAGTATATAACTGCTCCTGTCACTTTCTGAATGGTGCTTTTGAGGCTGATTTTTTTTCCTTTCATGAGTTATTTTTGCATTGAGCTGCAGCTCCAAAAAGCCCCAACAATAACTAAAAAAAAACCCTAAGCTTTACAGTAGCTTTAAAAATAAAAACAAGCATGCAAATCTGTTGTTAATGCTCTAATCCAAAGCTAACTTCTGTGAAACAGTCAAACCACTGGTGTCTTACACAGAACAAAAATGCTAACATTTCTAACTCAGGAGAGGCTGGGGGAAGAAGTCATCTTTGCTTTAATTTGGGATATGTTTTGGTCACCCATGTTTCAGCCTTTTGAAACAATATGCTTTTTAGTGCTTTTCAGAAATCACAATGCAACATATGATTAGCATCTCAATGAGTTCTTATTTGGTAGTTAAACAAAAGGAGTTTTTTGTAAGTGGGGATTATATTGTCAACTTTATAAGGCAGCTTTTGTCTGTTACAGTGGATGTGGTGACCAGTGGAAAGCAGCCTTCTATTCATGACTTGAAACACAAGTTGAATGATTTTTAGTTTCTAAGTCACTCTTGGTCAAACTGTTCTATAATTTAGTGCTACAAAGATGCAAATTGCTGTTTTCATTAAAATATTTTGGAAACTTGTAAGGATTAGGCTTTCATTGGAACTGTATTTACGTTATTTAAATCATATATGCTTCAAATGTACCCCTGAGTTCAGACTGTAAAATACAAAGTCCGTATTTCCTCAGATCAACAGTGGACGGGGAAAATCCTGTTCAGACCTTCAGGAAAATAAACATGGTCTCTTAATTGCCTTCATCATCTTGAAAGAGCTGTACAGCTGAGAACAGGAAGTCAAGTATCATGTAATTTTGGAAAGCCCTAGCTCCTGAATGAACTGACCATTGCAAACTGTGTGTTAGTGAGAATTTGGCTTCTATTTTTTTTTTCATATCATGGTTGTCAGTTTAATAATGAAGGTCACTTGGCAGTTGTCATGGGAGCACGGTGTGACAGACTGGTTAGAATGCAGTCGGTAATAAGGTGGGGGTTTGGTATCTGCTTAAAGTTAGATTTTGTTCTGCCAGTATTGCTTTTGCTAGAATTGGGCACATCTCTATGGTGGCTGAAGCACTGGATTTTCAGCTTTTTTAATGGAAGTTTGTTATACCCTTGCCCGAATCCAGTATCCAATAAGTAGCTGACCTAAATGCTTAACAGATTACACTATTTACTGGCAAGTAGAAGAAAAAAATTCATGTGACCAGTAATTGTGGTGGGTAGGTGCCTTTCTTAAAAAGCATCTGTAGTTGTATATATAATTATTAATGATCTGCTGTCTAGTTAGAAAAAGATGTCATTGTCAAAGTCTGAAATGTCAGGATTGAACAGGAGGGGTTAGGTTTGTTATTGTTACATTGTTCACAGTTTTAATGTTTTGTCAGGAAGTTCAGTAATTGAAATTGGAAAACGGGAAACGGCACAATATGGGAAAAGAAAAATAAAGCATTTGTTTTGCTTGAGGATTTTTCTCTAGTTAGAGCATTGTTCCTGTCATTAAAATCTTCTTTTAGAGATCTGATGGAAAGCAGGCTTCCATTTTTTTCTCAACTCTGCATTCATTGTAAGCAATCATTTAATGTTAAAGGCACGTGTGTTCTCTGGATCAATTCACAGGGCTGTGGTAGGGATAGACTGAGAAGCTGTTGATCCCAAAAAACTGGCAGAAGGCTGTTCCTCTCAAAGCATTTAAAAGCATCGCAAGAACATGGACCACATTTCTGTGATGTGGGTCAAAATTGCCCAAGCCATCTGATACCTTGTAGTTCCTGATTAGCCCCAGATATTTAAAACTGAAACTGCAGAAGGGGATGATGGAAATAGGAAGTCTCAAAACATGAGGAGGGAACAGTGTCTTCATGGTTTGAGGCAATGCAGCATTTATCAAAAGAAAGCTTTGTATGCAACTTTGTAGGCTAGACATGGTTTCAAAGTGAACTATCCTATATTACCTGCCTCCTGTGGTTAGCAGAGTGTATTCAAATCTGGCCCTGGGGAATTTGTCTTTTCCAACATGTGCTAAACCTTGGCAATTGCTGCTGCAGGCTGTTTCATGTTCTTTTTACTTTTAACTGACTTAACATGTTTCTTACTAGATTATTACTTTTTAAGTGAGAAATATGTGTTTGAATCACAGGAAGTCAGTATTAAAAATGTATTAAGGAATTTCCTAACCTCTGGGGAAACAGAATACAGAGGAAATACTGCTTATTTTGTGTAATGCACTGAGAACATTTATTTCTAGTACTGCTCTGTCACTTTTCATAATGCTGCATTAGGACATGAACAGAAGTGGTGATAGCAGAAAATGGTATTTTGTGCTGGTGTAAAATACACTGTGCAGCCATGTTTCCAGTTCATATCTGTGGATTCCTGCAGTTACCACCTGCAGGAGTTGCTTCAAAGTTACAATGTTTTGTGATGATAAAGGGTGCTTATGATTTGGCAGAACTGTCCATTACTCCCACCCTTGTCTAATGTGCTTTTGTTGCAGAGATAAGTGTTTGGTGGTGTAACATTGATAATGGGTAATGAGGATTTTAGCTAAGTTAAATAAGGTAGATTTTTATTCTTTTTTTTCTTCTAATACTATGATGGGAAGAAAAAAAATGGAGATAAAGGGAAGGGTCATATCTGTAATACTTTGCTCTTCGCTCCCATCTAGTGATAGTAAGCAGGATCCCAAAAAGTACAGGTGACTTCAACAGTGAGTGGTACTTTTTGTTTAATATTGGCTATAGCAAAGCCAGTGTTCCACTACATTGCTAACCAAATTGGGTGAGGTACCTTCCAGTAAGAGGGTTTTTTTCCTCTTTTTCTCTCTATTCTTCTGGCACCATGCTATGGCTAACCATACTGTCAGATAAAATTGTACCTGAGTGCATCTACTGTGTTCCAGCTGCTAACAGGAGCAGAACCAGACTACCGCAAGTCCAGGGTAAAATCCCTTAAAATGCATATAATGTGGACATCAGGTCCTTGGTGCCAGGTCTTAGGCTTTATAAATCTACTCTGGTCTGTATATTCTATTTACTCTGTGACTCTGGATGCTCACACTTTCTTAAAAACAAAAGGGGGGAGGTGTTTGACAAACCACCAGAACAAAAAACAACCGAAAACCAACCCACCAACAACTCCCCCAGACCAACAAACCTCGGTGTAGTTTACACATTTCTGACAAAACCTGCACCCCCTTGACAAGACGGTAAAACTGTGGCTTGCCCTACAGAAACTAATTCCTTAAGTATTTGCATATGTGGCTCCCATAATCTGTACTTCATTACCTCTTACTGGGACACCAGTTTATAATGGGATCCAGTCTGCAGAGAAGCTGAAGGGGCAAAACCTCTTACCTTCAGTACTTATCTCCAGAGGAAGCTTCTGCAAGTATGGGTTGCTTATAAATCTCCAATAGGTACTAACAGTCAAAACCTAACCATATGTGTCTAAAACACATTGTGTAGGTAATGAGAGCTGCATTGACAAGCACTGAAAGAATGATGGTAATCAGCCAATTGTATGATATTCTCACTGAGCCAGTTTGAATCTCCAGCATGGAGTCTTGTTTTACTTTAAGTTCTAAATACATCTGTAAGTTTTGTAATCTGTAGTTCTGTAAGGTTTAAAATTATACTCATGCATACACATGAATATATACATACACACTGATCTCTTATCCTTAATTGTACTGTTTACTTTCCAGAATGGAAATCGTACATTTTATCTTGTCAGTCACATTGCTAGCAAAGTTGTGATTCCAGAATTGTAGAATTGAGTTTGACACCAAGGATCATCAGAGTTTCTGTTCTTGTGGATTGGTTGTTAAGTTGCATAATATAAAATACTTTCAAAAATTCTGTGGAAGCTGAGTAAAGCAAGAGTATCCTCCAGGAATGTTAGCAGGGTTTCTTAGTTTTAGTTTGCCACGTAGAATAAAGAGAACCTTTCTCTTATCTCAGCAGACTGTAACAAAATTAATCTGTAATAATTTTCTATTGTGAGTTCACTTTTTAAAGGCTGCTGTTAGCTCAAGTCCATTAGTACAGATCTATAAATAATAGCTCTTATTCTTGTGCTAGGTGTTGCTGCTCATATTTTCTTTTGCTATCTATAAGAAAACAATGTTAAGAAGCAATAGTCAGTTCTGTTTGTAAAACTCAGAATGTATCTTGGTAGAAATGTTTAATGAAAGAAACAGCAGCATAAAGCTTGAATATTAGAATGTTTCCCTCAAACCACATAAGCAATATTGGGTACAGACTGAGTTAGAGTGATACAGCCATGTTTTGCTTGTACTTGGAATTTGAAAATTCAGCCTGGCTTTCCTCTTTTTAGAATATCCACATAAATATGGACCACAAGGAGGCTGTGCAGATCATTCAGTATTTGAAAGAATGCAGAAGTACCAGATGACTGGTATAGAAGAGCCAATAACAGAGGTACAACATAGGCTAATGGATTATGTTGATTAGAAATTAGTGTAATATCTTTCTATTTCTTGTACGTTGTCTCTTCTACTTTTGGTCAGTCATCATCCCCCAGCATTGTGAGCTACTTCAATTATTCCTAGAGGTTTCTTACTAACATATTTTTCCAAATTCCTTTTCTCATTGCTTCTGTAGCGTAGATGTGCTAGCTCATAGTCTTAATGAATCCTACATCATCTCACGTTTTTCAACAACTGGAACTTTAGATGGATGTGGAAATCCAGCTTGAGATGAGGAATATACTTTGTTGCAGTTGAGAAGGAGAGTTTCAAGATCCCTTGATCTCTAAGTAATATATTGGTCCTTAAAGAGTAATAACTTTCAGATTTTCAACTTATGCTCATGTAACACACTTGTAATATGTGAGTGTTTTCAGTGGCAAATGAAGTGATATGAGTGGGAGGGGTTTAGTAGCAATATTGAAAGATAGAGGGGTTACTGCATGCTACGCATTGCCAGTAATAAGAGGTAGGTGGTCTATGGGTGAGTCCTGCAGGTTTTTTGCCTTCAGGTTTTCACTACTTGTCATAAAACTAGATTCCCCTTTTTACAGTATAGTAATAACTCAGTAAGTTCAGTTTCTCTTGCTATGGTCCAAACTGTTCCAAGTTTTGACATTGTTTTGTGGTGTCACTTAAGTATATGCCAACTAAACTAGCAGTATGTCCTGTAAAATAGCATCAGCAACTTAAAGTTTTACATTGTGACTCTGAAATTATCAACAGTATCACACAACTGGGTGTTGGTAACAGTAACATGCTTCCCCAAAAATTTACTTTTAAAACTTCATGGATGGAGTGGGCCATCAACCTATGAATACCTTGAGGCAAATGTGTTAGCAGATACCGTTCTGACAAGCATTATTTTAACTTCATGTTTCTTCATTTACCATTTGTTGCTTGCCAAAGTGCTTAAATATTTGTGTTTGCTGCAGTAGCCAACTAAGGTAACTACAATGTGAAATAAATGCACCGCCCTAATCTAAGTCCCACAGCAGTGTGTTTTTTCTAATATGCAAAGGACTCATTGTGGAAGAGGATTATGAAACAGGAAAACTCCAAAGATCACATGCATGAAAAAAAATCTATTTCACATTGACTGCCTTTTAAATTACAAAATGACATACATGGAAGGGTGTGACTGACATACTAAAAATCAATGGTGTACTTGAAAACTGGCTATAACCTACTTAATTCAAGATTCATGAAGTTTGTGGCTTAAAGAATTAAAATCTCTTTGGATTAGTGGAGTCTGTTTAGAAACATCCGTTGCTGTTCTTAGGTAATCTAGTGCAGCATGTAGATCTATGAAATTAAATGGATTTATTTCCTGTGTATATGTAGAAGCCTTTTGAAGAGCCTAAGAACGATGGTCCACAGCTTTTAAGAAAAAAGCGTGCCACTCAGGCTGAAAAAAATACATGTCAGCTGTATATACAGACTGATCATTTGTTCTACAAACATTATGGAACAAGGGAAGCTGTAATTGCACAGGTATTTCCAATCTCTTAATTTTAAACTATTTGCTCTTACTATATTTGTGTTTCTCTGATAAATGTAATGTAATTTTAATTGTATATATTATTGCTTATTTACTTTAGAATGTCTTGTTTCATTTGTTAGTGATCCTGACATTATAGCTTTTTTTTTTTTTTGTCACTAAAAAGATGCTGTGTGTCTGTGACAAAAGTCCTGGGCACTTGTATTTCCTTTTAATAACGGCAGCTGTGTTTTGTTTGCCACCTCTGAGTGAGACTTGCAATGTGACTTTTCTCAGTTCTTACTCAATAAAAATGATACTTCCTGAAGAGTTCTGTTGTTTGACAGCCTGCTGAGCATCTGTGTTAACACTTGCATAGCCTTCCTTCTGGAATTTCAGTTCAAAACACTGTGAGCTAATGACACCGCGATGCATTCCTGTAGTGGCTGATGTGGTGGAAGGTCATAAAAGCAGTGGTCACTAAAGGCAGATGCTTCTCATTTGTCAGTATATTATTAGCTAGAAAAAGGGTTTGGTTTTTTTTTTTGATCATTTTCTAAAACTGTTACTATCAAGTTAATGTACGCCTCTTGAAGTCTGAAGTTTCCGTGCCACTTGCAAATCTGACTCTTAACTATTTATGCAGCACACTGTACAATCAATTTGAGTAACAGTTTCCAAAGCTCTGAAGTCACCTTCAGAATCAGATTTTCAATGAGTTAGCATTTTAGTGGTGCTGGAAAAGGTAAATGATAATTTTTTTCACATTTGTGTTCTACCAGGAATAAAACAATAATGCTGTAACAAGTTTCTTTTTGGGGAAAAAAGAAATGCAGTGCTTTGAATAGAATTTTAACTACCATGCTGTCTTATCATAGCAATGAATTAAGCGAGTATCACAAAGGGTATAGTTGATAGAATTACATGGTAAAAAAATAAAAGGGGAAAAAAAAAGGCAAAATGCTTTGCTGTTACCTGGCATGGTGATAATGCAGATAGTAGGTTATGTAGTAATTTATTTCTATTGTTTGCCATCAGCATTTGATTAAAAAGTCCTGACAGAGTTCATATGGCACAACATCTTACATGTAAAGTATAGGCCTTGTGGTTACCTATAGTGTAGGGCATAGGTCTTTGAACTGTGGATGCTTTTGTTTTTGACAGATATCCAGCCATGTTAAAGCGATTGACACAATTTATCAGTCAACAGATTTCTCAGGAATTCGTAACATCAGCTTCATGGTGAAACGAATAAGAGTAAGTTGTTTTGGAAATACTTGTAGCTTCATTGATACTGCTTGGAGGCTGTATTGTTCAGAAGTCCCGTTCACTTGTAACCATTTATTGTTAGTAATTTTGTAAAACAGATGTCTCTGTAGTAAATGGTTCCCTAACCCATTTATTTGGTTTGGTTTTAGTATTTATTGTCAAAAACCTCGTAATTCTGTTATGAATCTGTAGTCAGCTTTTATAGGAATTAACTTGTTACATTTCAGCAGTGTTGACTGTGTCAGATAACTCTATTGCTCTTCAAGCAAGGTACTAAAACAGATAACGGCTGTATAGGTAGAAAGTTCCTTCTGAAAGTGATGATTTAAAAGCATAAATATAAACTGGGTACTGATGGAAAGTAAAAAAAGAAATAGGGTGGGGATTTACTACACAAATGCTTTCTGTATTGTAGAAGTTGGTTTTCCAAATACTGGGTAGGAAGTTAAGGCCTGTGAGTCTTTAGCAACATCTTTATGTGACATAACAAGGTATTGATGATTGTAAACCTCTTAGCTGGTATTTATGAGTCAAGTGAAAACGAATCATGTCTTATAGCTTGTTTTAATTTAATTCTAGATTAACACAACTTTAGATGAGAAGGACTCTTCCAATCCCTTCAGATTTCCTAACATTGGTGTGGAAAAGTTTCTGGAACTGAACTCGGAACAGAATCATGATGATTATTGCTTGGCCTATGTGTTTACAGACCGTGATTTTGATGATGGAGTCCTTGGTCTGGCTTGGGTTGGAGCCCCTTCAGGTAATTATATCCAAACCTTCAGAGCTATGAGAAAGTATTGTAGGTAGGTACAAAGAAGAAAAGTATAAACTCATTTAAATTGACAGCAAATAGACAAAAATGTGATAACCAATTTTTGAAATTTTGGTTATGGTTTGTTTTCTGTATTTTTTAAAAATACAAACAGCATATCATGTGTTACTTCAACAAGTGTGCCTGTCTTTCTATGAGCAAGACATGGACAATAAAGAAAAACATATTTCTTCCATTAGACAAAGGTGGTGTTGTGGATAGCTTTTTATTTGAAAGGTGTGAGTGACCAATGACATTCTATAGAAATGCTGTTGCTGTGAGAGAAGATCTCCTGTAATTTTACTGTGGGGTTTTTTTACTTAGTGAAATCCAAACGGGATGTAGATTGAGGATACCTGTATTGGACATTGCACCCTGCTAGTCTTGTTCTACAGGTATGATGAAATCAGGGCTTGTCTCTGCGGTGAAACACCCAAATAGCTCTTACTTAATAGTTATTCTAAAACAGCTGTGTGAATGTAGCCATTCACTGCTGAGAGCATTAGTGTGGATAAATCCAATCTACTCTGTAAATTGGGTTAGTATTAATTACACAGAAGAACTCTTGGTCCATAAGCATCCACTGAGGAGGCAAGCTGTTTCTTGTTCTAAATGTCACTAGAAAAATAACCCAGTAGTACTTTTCTTAAATGACTAACTTCTGTCTAAATGCAGGGAGCTCTGGAGGAATATGTGAAAAGAGCAAACTGTATTCTGATGGTAAGAAGAAGTCTTTGAACACTGGAATCATCACTGTTCAGAACTATGGCTCTCATGTTCCTCCCAAGGTTTCTCACATTACATTTGCTCATGAGGTTGGGCATAACTTTGGTTCACCTGTGAGTATTGCTATTGATCTGTTAACTGACCTTCAGCCATTGTTAAGTGCATGATTTGTGAATGATTTGCGAATGGAGTTTTTACTTCCTTATAAACAAGGAGAACATGATCAAGACTGCATGTGCATATTGCATGCACATTGTATACAAACAAAACACATTGCTGAACTAACCCCCTTTACGAGTATTTGACAGCACTGGTGCAACAGTGCTTTTTTGTAAATTGTTTATTTCCACTAGCTCAAATCTCTTATAAAGGGACTTACAGTATTAGTTGCTAAAAACTTCCCTGTTTTTGATGAAAGACTAGAGTCACACACATAAATACTTAAATGCATTTTAGTTTATCCTAGAGAGGAGAGAGAATCAATGCAAAATTGGTTAATATGACACTTCATTCACCAAGTGAAGATGGAACTGCCTCTTATATGTTCAATTATTTATATTCACAAGTTTACGTAAGAAAATTGTGGTGACGATTAAGATACCAAGGACAATATTTTTGAGCAAAATTGTCTCCCAGTCATTTAGGGGCATGATTTCTTTGTGGCAAGCTGAACTCACCAAGCTTTTGGTTTTGCTGGAGATGAGAACAAAGTTTTCTGGCTTGGAATTTTTATTTTTAAACTTAGGTATCTAGGCTTTCTACTGTGGGAATAAGATGAAATCAAGATATGACAGGAATGATGAGTGCTTCCAAAACAGATGTTCACATGTGAATGATTTCTTCATATGCCTTGAGAAAATCCCTAATATCACTGCTGTGAGTGGGAACAAGCCTCCCAAGAATAACTAAAAATATGAACACATGAAACTGAAAACCCAGTCCCACTGACTTAAATGTCTTTTGGATCAGCTGGGAAGACTGTTCTAATTTTACTCCAAGTTGTATTTGATGCAGGGAAATACGTGAAAGCACATCGTTTTTCTGCATAGTTCTTGTATTCCAAGAAACCTTAGAGTATAAGATTGTAGTGGTTTATGAACCTTTTATTCTGTGTTAATATTACTAAATTGGATTACTTTCGTACATCTATAAAATGATAGCAAGGAATAAAAGAACCTGTCTTGATAGAAATAGTTTTAAAATATTTGTCTTGCAGCATGATTCTGGAATGGAGTGCACTCCAGGAGAGTCCAAGAACTTGGGACAGAAAGAAAATGGCAATTATATCATGTATGCAAGAGCTACATCTGGGGACAAACTTAACAACAACAAGTTCTCTATCTGTAGCATTCGAAATATCAGCCAAGTTCTTGAGAAAAAGAGAAATAATTGCTTTGTTGGTATGTATTTCGTTATCCTGAAAGCAGAAGGGCTAAGCTATTACTATTATGCTTAATCAGAAATTTCATAGAATCAGTATCGTCCCTGATGAATAGTGCCTCTCTGGCATCCTTGGAAGCCAGCTTCAGGTACTGGAAAGCTGCTCTGAGGTTTCCATGCAGCCTTCTCTTCCTCAGGCTGAACAGCCCCAACTTTCTCAGCCTGTCTTCGTATGGGAATTGCTCCAGCCCCCTGCTATCCTCTTGGCTTCCTCTGGACTTGCTCCAAGTTCCTTTTTTAATTTAGTTTATTGAAAGACTCTGTAAGTTAAGAATGGAACTTGCTATCTGGAGTACTGTGCCACATTCTGGGCTCCCTAGTTCAGGAAAGACATGGGCATACTGGAATGAGTCCAGCAAAAGATTATTAAGGGATTGGAGCATCTGACATAGGAGGAGAGTCTGAGAGAGCTGAGACTGTTTAGCCTGGAGAAGGCTGGGGGGTAAGGGTGGGCTCCTGTCTGTTTTCGTAAATGCCTGGTGGGAGAGAGTAAAGAAAGCACGGCCAGACTTTTCAGTCATGTCCAGTGAAAGGACAAATGGTAAGGAGCACAAATTAAAATACAGGAATTCTATTTAAATATTAAAAAAGAAAATAAGGGGTTTGCAGGAATTTTCTTTCTGGAGTCTGTCATATATGAGCTCTCACAAATTTCATGAGATTGTGCAGAAAGTAGGTTTAGGTTTTGGAGTAGAAGTTGTACTTCTACTCCCAGTGCCATCAGCTTTTGCCCTAAAGACCTCAGACTCTGTTAAAGGAGGTGGAGTGCAAGAAAGGATGCTGCTCTGTTGGAGGCTTAGCACTTATCACTGGTGGTCCGGACTGGAGGTCTCTTATCACTGCTGATTTCCTATCTACACAAGAAACTCCCACTGTTAGCAGGAGAAACCTGTTACTCAGAGACTTAAAATTCTGTTAACTGTAGGAATGACTAAGCTGGGTGGCAAGCAAATAATGCAAGTTGACTTGAGCCCTAGTCCGAAGTCCATCTTGACCAGGCATTTTCAGTTATGATTAGCTGGATGCTGTGGAGTCAATGTAAACACTTGTAAGTCCTATTTGCATATTCTTTGTACTGCTTTGTACATAAATATACTGGGATTTTT
Organism: Myiopsitta monachus; assembly: GCA_017639245.1. Taxonomy (NCBI): domain Eukaryota; kingdom Metazoa; phylum Chordata; class Aves; order Psittaciformes; family Psittacidae; genus Myiopsitta; species Myiopsitta monachus. The sequence continues at coordinate 15,196,572 of CM029921.1, read as the reverse complement.
CAGAGTCTGGTCAACCCATCTGTGGCAATGGACTGGTTGAACAAGGAGAACAGTGTGATTGTGGATACAGTGACCAGTGTAAAGATGAATGCTGTTATGATGCAAACCAGCCAGAGGATAAAAAGTGCAAGTTAAAACCAGGCAAATACTGCAGGTATTGTGCATGTCTGTTACAGTACAATATAATTTGGGGGTTTATTGGTAGCTGTAATTGGTATTTTAGAAATTGAATCTGTTTACTTGCATTATTCTTGAAGTATTTATTGTGTTTAAAATGCCTTATACAGTGAGAAGTTTGTAAGCACAATTACGAAATGCAGTTCTTGGTGCTAATTGTAGCTTGCTTTCTGTTAAATGACTGTTCTCTAGCTTTTTGAAACATAATACAACGCTGAATTGTAGCAGTGTAACATACCACAGGACTGAGTGCACACAAATGTGTGCTGAGTTTCTGTTACCTTTATTGGAAGTGGGTCATGCCTCTTGCAAAAGCTGGAAGATTCAAAAAGATGTACCCGGAATGCTGTTCTTACAATATGTCCAGGAAAGCATTAATTGCCCAAATGATAATGGAACATATGAAATTGGATCCTAGCCTAATGCCATTTCTATAGCATTGCCTAACTGGAAGATGACTTGAAAGATACAGTTGGTTGTTTATTTTTTATAAAACCTTGTTTTATAAATGAAATCAACCTGTGTTTTTAAGTCACCATTATCTTGGCAGTGTTGTGTACACTGTGATTTAGAAGAGGAACTTTTAAAGATTGTAAGACTTACAGTGAAGTAACAGTAAATCAACTTCTATCTTTCACTTCTGTGACTTAAGATATATTTGAAATGCTTACCTCATCTGAAAAAGGGGATTTTTTTCTACATGTAAAGTGTGAGCTTTTATGCCTCTCTGGAGACAGACAGAAACCTAACATCTGGTTAGATGAAGAGAAAATTCCCTTATTTTTAGGTGGAAATCAACTCAACTTTTTGATAAAACGTACACAATTCTGTCGTAATTAATCTTTCCTGCCCTAAAATGATCTTTGTCACCCTGGAAGTGAAAGTAAAAGTAGCATGTACTGCTATTTGACAGTATACACCCAGTAGAAAGACCATATCCTGTGAATTCACAGTTATAATAATTTTGCATGTCTTCTCCCTCCCTCCCTCTTGGAAATTTGTATTATTTCTGTGAAATAAAGGCTCTGCGTTTTTTAGTCTTATAACTGGTTTCTGAGATTTTGTATAGCACCTGTGGTGAGTTGTTCCCTTGTGGGTTCACCAGGTGCCATCACCATCTCCTTTCTTTGCTCATGTTCAGCTGATTGTAGTCTAACTTTATGTCCTGCTGCAACAGTCTTAAATATGAATGGATGTATCATTTTTGGTTTAGGATTCTCAGTTTCCCAGTTCTGTTAATACTGAATATTTTTCTATACAAAGAGGTTTCCAAAGATCTGTAATGCAAATCCAAGTGTAAGAATAGATCCAATAAGTAACATGTTAAAATACATTTTAGGAAAACTATGAAGTCTGTCCAGCTGCTTTACACATCTTTTAGTTTTGACATGTGTGATGTTTGTTTTTCATAGCATGCAGTAGTTTTAAAATAGGGATGCACTCACCTACAGAAGGTTTGTGCTATCTTTTAATGTCCACTAAATGCCAATGAGCACCCTGTGAATAGTGTGAAGATGCAGAATAATTTGAGATGATGACTTGGAAGGCTGAGCTTTAATAAAGTAGTTATATATTTTATAACCTTCACTCTTCTGCTTTTAATGGCATATATGTACTCAAACACAGCCTCAGAAATAATTGCTTTTTGTGGTTTCACCAGATATCCTGGTGTGCTACACTCATGTACACTCATAAGGGGCTCAGATGTTTTGATGTCTGTGATGGAAAGGAGGCCAAGTGTTCTCGAAGAACCAGTGAAACTATACTGTGTGGCTTCTTTGACAAATCTTTCTTTCCCCCAGAATTTGTTTATAGGCTGACTGTGATTTCTGATAGATCTGGCCTGTCTCCTTCCCTTTTCTTGTTTATTTAAACAAAAAGTGGTATGCCTGCAAAAAGTAGGAAAATAATTATTATGGATGTTAATTGGTGACAGATCAATTTTTATTACACTGAAACTGAAACCATCTTTATTACACTGAAACTGATACCATCAGACTCATCAGTTGTTCCTGAATTAATTCTGTCAACTTGCTAATTTAATGTCTTATAAAAACAAACCCTGAAATGCTGTTATTTTCTATATATTTAATTAAAAATGTGCTTGTGCTCTTTTTCTGACATAATGTAAATAGTTTAAATGGTTACTACAATGACTAATGGAGCGGTAACCTTTTGTTACCTTAAGGGGTGGAAAAAAATAATTTCAATTCACATTTTACTTAATACAAATCATAAAAATGTTGACTTTGTGTATGTTTCAGGATGAAGAGTTCTTCTGGAATAGTTCATGGTTTTTCTTTACATCCAGTGTTTTCTATTTGTTTCTAGTCCTAGCCAAGGCCCCTGCTGTACTGCACAGTGTAATTTCAAACTGAGGACTGATAAGTGTCGAAATGATTCTGACTGTGCAAAGGAAGGAATGTGTAATGGTGTCAGTGCTCTCTGTCCAGCATCTGATCCTAAACCAAACTTCACAGATTGCAACAGGAACACACAAGTTTGCATAAATGGGGTATGGGCTTTTTATCATCCATTTATTGCAAGGCACTGTATTATGAAGTGATACAGTTTCAATACTTGCTGGAGAAGAGTTTAAGATTAATCCCCTTTTAAATAAATATGTCTGATTTAGTGGTTTCAGTCAAAGAGGCACATACCAAATATTAAGAACAGGTAACAAATATCAAGCTAAATTTGCTCTGAGAGAGTTCCATTTAAAGTGTTTGTACAAATTGGAGTATGAAAGTGGTTTATTTCCTAGTTCCATCTTTTCATTTTTCTTCAGTCTTGGTCAAGTAATTTTGTTGCCTTAGAAAATGAAATATACTATGAAGACATGTTGAATTTGGTTTAATGAAAATATGCAGTTCCTCTACCCTTGTGTATGTAATACAGATGCGCAAGCATATAGAATTACTCTGAACTGCCGTTAGTTTCCTGGGTTAAAGAGTTGCCTTGAAATATTGATGGGAAGCGTTTTATAAATTGATCTATGTTTACCCGGAAGCAGAAACAAACAAAAGTCGTCCTCTTAGAGCTGTAACTTGCATTGCTGTAATTCTGTTTTCTGCAGTCCAGGTTTTTAATCAAATGGTATTGCTTGTAATAATTCTTCAGCTAATTTAGAGTTATTTTGAAGACTGAGGAATTGTCCATATAGTTTCTTGATTTTGAAACAAGAAGATAAACACACTGGGTTTGGGTTGGGTTTTCTAATTTTTTTCATTGAAGGGTCGTCCCACAGTGGGATTAAACCCAGAATCTTTCCTGTCATTGATTTCATTATTTTCTGAGATGAAATATTTTGAAGACATGCTTTTGACTAATTTTCCTGACCAGGGTTTTGATGAATCATGTCTCAGTGGGAATTGCAGCACTGGGAGAGTTTTTCAGGGTACTCTGAGGCCCAAAAAGAGTGTACAGTGCTAAAAAAAGAATTGCCAAACAAGCCTAAACACTGCAATTGATTGACTGTAGGGTTTTGTGTTTATAAACTTTAGAAGAAATGCAAGCTATTATTTTTACTGATAAGCACCTTTAGACCTATGATTATACTTTTAGCTATTAAAAATTAATATCTTTCCTAATGTCAGTGTGCTTAGAATTGGAATTGATTTTTGTGTTCTCTTGCTTTTGTCTCAAACAGCAATGTGCTGGCTCTATCTGTGAGAAGCATGGCTTGGAGGAATGTACATGTGCTAGTTCAGATGGCAAGGACGATAGAGAATTGTGTCATGTCTGCTGCATGAGAAAAAGTAAGATTTGTCTGAATTGTACGTTTAAACATATCAGTAGGTATCTGAAATCTTCTTGGGGTGTTTGTATCTCATTCATAAAAAGTATACTGCAATTCTGTTCATACTTAGTTTCAGATAACACTGTACTGTATTTTCTATAAGATAATATATTTTGTTGCTTTACAGAATAACAGAAACTTATTTTTTTTCAAAACCATTTTGAATGATTGGACACCAGAGTATTTATACATATTTTAAAATTATTAATCTAATTTATATTTACTTTTCAGTGGACCCAGCTACATGCGCAAGTACAGGCTCTAACCAGTGGGAGAGACACTTCGGTCGTAAAACTATTACTTTGCAACCTGGATCTCCTTGTAATGATTTTAAAGGCTACTGTGATGTTTTTATGAGGTGTCGGCTAGTAGATGCTGATGGCCCTCTAGCTAGATTAAAGAAAGCAATTTTTAATCCAGAGCTGTATGAAAATATTGCAGAATGGATTGTGGTAAGTTTGGGATTTTTTTTTATCATACTAGTCTAATGTAAAATTTTCTTGGTTGGCCAGTGTTGCTCTGTATATTCAGTAATTCAGGATCCTGAATGTCCTATGCCTGGCCAGGTTGGAAGGTGTCCCTGCCCATGGCAGGGAGTTGGAACTGGATGAGCTTTAAGGTCCCTTCCAACCCAAACTATTCTGTGAATTCTTCAAAGTATGATCAGTCCTTGTCTTGCTAGTTTTTTCTATAAGCACCTTCAGTGCAGTAAATGTTTTGATAGATTGAGGGGAATGGAAACAAGTAACAAGCAAGTAAATATTTTGTGTTAATACCTCTGTTCACTTCACTGTTTCTGTGTTAATGTTCACGTTTTTCATTTACTTGGGTTTTCCTGTTTTAAATCTTTATATTTGAATGCTCTGATTTCTTTTTAGGAACTAAATTTTTTGATCTCGAGCATTCTTATTTTTATTGCACTTTAGATGACCCTTTCCTAATAATAGACTGAGAGGAGAGCTACAGTGAACCACCATTATAGAGCTGCATAGTCAATTCTGTGTAAGCTGTTGATTGATTTTAGGCTTATATAGCTCTGTTGTAGTAAAATACTCATTTGATAATAGAATGGATCTGAAGTATTTTGGATTTTTTTTTCCTGTGTAAGAACTTTGGGGCTGTTTTTCTTTAAAATGCTGTGGTCATATTTTAAGTGATGCTTCGAAGCAGCTTTTTGATGACTTTTAGAAGGCAAAGCACAGCCATATTTCATGACCTTTGTCTCTTACGCATGTCTGCCAGCCCACCAACCTCAAATAATTTTTTCATGTTTTCAGGCATATTGGTGGGCAGTGTTGCTTATGGGAATTGCCTTGATCATGTTGATGGCTGGTTTCATTAAGATATGCAGTGTTCATACTCCAAGCAGTAATCCAAAGTTGCCTCCTCATAAACCACTTCCAGGTGAGTACGTAAGGTTATTAAATTAAGGTAATGTTTTATCCTCATCTCTTTTGTTCTGAAGGGAGGTTTCAGATGTCCCAACCTGCAGTCGTTAGTCTGGCCAGTGTGAAACTAATTCATGTTAGTTGCAAAATGAAATAAAATTTGTGCCAGTGAAACAATCATAAAAATAACTCCTGCCTTATTCTCCTATAACATAATATGCATATCAAAGGAAAGCTTTGAAGATGTTTTCCACATTAGAGTTCCTTTTATTTACTATTCCATGCTACATTTTTTAAGAATCAGCCTGTTTAAGAAACTGCTGTTGAGATAATAAAATGTATTCTGTAAATCCTCCGTGCAGTTAATATCTCTTTCAAACCTTGCAGGTCTAAATCTGGAGCCTTTCAGAAACAGTTCTATGTAATTTGTATGGCAACTTTTCTGGAAGTCATTTCTTTTAAATTCATTTTAATAATGGGTATCTTTCTTTGGAACAGGCACTTTAAAAAGGAGGAGACCACCACAGACCACTCAGCCACCACAGCGGCAAAGGCCCCGAGAGAGTTATCAGATGGGACATATGAGACGTTGACTGCAGCTTTTTGCCTTGGTTCTTCCTAGTGCCTACAATGGGAAAACTCACTCCAAAGAAAACCTAATAAGTCATTGTCCCCAGTCTTAACTCTCAAAAATAGAAGAGAAAACAAAAAGCATGATATGCCCTCAAAACAAGTGGAAATGTTTAATTTTTAATGAGAGAATCTTCCAGCTCAAAAAGAAGAAAAGTGGTTTTCTTGCATATTTTTAATTTAGTGGCACAAAGTCCTAGAGTATCGTGGTTCTTTCCCCCTTCTGTGCTCTTCATTGCTGCATTTTCTTCACTTGCAGGCAAATATGGCTGTAGGAAAACTTTTACTCAAGAATTTGAAAAACAAAAAGTTCTATTTTTCAACTGCCAGACAAGACTAGGAAGCTAGACCACCTCAGCACTGGAGACATTACTTGTCAATGTATATACATTGTTATATGCAGACATGTATTTCTAACGTACACCCGTACTTGTGTGCAATTGTAAACAAGAGAATTGCAATATGGATGTTTTCTTTGTATTATAAAACTTTTCCGCTATTAATGAAGAAATTACTGTTTAATTGACATACTCAGGATAACAGAGGATTATGGTGTGTAATGGTCAAGGATCCTGTGATGCTTTACACAGCAGTTTGGAATCAAATCAAACCTTTTTTATTATGATCAAAGTTGCTTCAAGCACTCATTTCATCTTTGTCAAACAGCTGCTAAGACATAGCATACAAGATTGAATGGTATTTTAGAGGTATACCAGGTGTATTGCAAACTCTGCAAATGCCAGAATGTTTCAAAAACGTTTTATAGGGGTGTCTGATTTCTCGTAGCTCAGCATAAATATTCTCATTTTGTCTGATGATTCTGTTAAATAATGAATAGTTCAATGAAATATTTCCATGCTTCAGTAGAAAATCCTCCCTGTTACTCAGCTTGTTCTGAAATTTCAACCAATTTATTTGGGCTGTTTAGATGTTCTTACAGTACAGTTAAGTTTGTGTTCTGAGGGATGCGGAAAGAAAGAAAGGCTGTAGGTTTTGTCTTGTTTAATTTCTCAGATATTTGAATAACGCTTCAGCATGATACTGTTGATCGATAACCACTAGAGCTACTACTGCCCAGCTGCTGTGGCAGAGTTCAAATTGTAGTTCGGACTACCAGTTTTTCCACAGTTTTTTACCAGTAGTGAAGTTCAACAGCACAATGTCCCATTCCAAAGTTTTTATGACGAATGTAAATAATTGGCATTTTTGAAAGAGGAAACAAAAGCTGTCTTAAGGTGCTTACTGCTATGCAGGAGATGAAAGGGGGCATTACAAAGTGTTTAAGCTTGTGATATATTTATTGCTTGTTTTCCGAAAGCACCAAGCTAATTAGAGATGCAAATGGCTATAATTTTCCTGGCTTTGCTTAGGAGAGAATTTACTAAGGGTTGGACAGGCTTCCTTTGTTTGTTTTTGTTTTGTTTTGTTTTTTTTAAGAGTATAAGGTTTACACAATCATTCTCATAATGTGACGCAAGCCAGCAAGGCCAAAAATGTTACAGAATAAATGGGATCTCTTCCTTGTAAACTTGTACAGTATGTGGTAACTTTTTCAAAATACAGCTTTTTGTACATGGTTTAGAGACAAATTTTGTACATGGAACCCCAAGTCCAATAGACTATATAAATAATTCTAAATGATCTTAACTAGTTAGAAGTGTGTGTAGTTGCTTTTAAGTCATTTTAAATACATTTGTTTTAAGACTGTGCAAAGATTGGAAGTGGGTTTGCATTTCTAAAATGGTGACTTTTATTCAGCAAGAGTTCTTAGTAACTTCTTGAGTGTGGTAGACTTTGGAACATGTAAATTTTTTGCCTGTAATGTTATCCTGTGGTAGGATTTTGGCAGACAAATGCTGCCGTATTTTAGTTTCAGTCTAAGTTAAATGTTTTCTGAAAACAGAAATGTGCACTGAACTCTCCACTGCAAGCCAAGATGTGGTAAAACCGAAAGTTCAAGACAATGAAATGGAATACTACTGTCAATTTCATGTCCACTGTGTTTTATACAGTATCTTTTTTTGTTCACTTTGGAAATTTTTACTAAAAATGCAAAAAATAAAGTATTGTGCAAAGATATGTAAGGTTTTTTGAAACTTGAAATGCATTAATAAATAGACTTGATGAAATCATCTTCTGAAGATCCATTTACTTTCTGAACCCTGAAAGCAAAAAGGAATACAGATTCTATTTTTGTTTAAGTTTTGGCTTTTCGTGGAAAGGGGCTGTCATGCCAAAAAGTAACTGTACTGTCTTTACACTATCCAAGTGCACCTCCTGAATTTAACATGTAGGAGTGGATGGTTTTGTGTAACCTTCTTAAGGAAAAGCCCGAAAATTATCTTTCAATTACTTGTATGATCACAGAAGAAAAGCTTTTCTCTGTTCTTGTCCTCAAATTGGAAACTAGTTACTAGTGAGTTATACAGGCCTGGCAGCATTACTGCTGAATGATACCTTCTGAAATAAATATGTGTTTTCAAAGAGGAATACTGGTGTTAACAGGTAATACTCTGAATGCACAACTGATGGGTAACACTTTTAAAAGTGAATTAGGCTTTTTGCAAGGTGTTCTAAAACTGGTAAGCTGGGTGTCCATGTTTCTTGGGTGTGTTGTACAGTTGATTTCATGAATAAGGCTGCTTTTCAAAGTCAAGTCCTGCCAGCTAGCCTCATTCTTAGGGCTGTTTGTTGAGAATGGCCTCCTTAGACATCTGTTTCCCTAACTGAGGAGCATACTCTTTGATGTAATCAAAGCACATGCAGAGTTCCTTCCGCACAGTACCTTCTGTTTTTTTCCCATGACTGTTTTTTTGTATCAAAGTGCTTTCCCTTGTAGCTAAATAGCACTGTCAGGGTAAAAGGTATTAGAAGAAAATCAGTTGGAGCAGGGCCCTTCTGGAGCAGAGCCCTTCTGCAAATAGGCATCATAGGTGCCTAATAGGTTTGGTGGTGGTTACAGTTACATTTCTGTCTAGGAACGCAAACCAGAGGGGTAGAAATAATGCCCAGGCATCTAAAATACAAATTTTCTGTCTATCTTAAAATGTGTTTGGGGAAATAATGATACATAAATAGCTGTAATTTTTCTAACTAATATTTGACCTAATAATCCCTAGTTGTAGCTATTTGTTTATTCCTGTTGTATTAATGCTTTAGTTATTAAATGTATACATTCACCTTCGGTTTAGAAGCATGTATAGCCAGAATGGTGTGGGTGTGAGAAGGGCATCAAACTCCTCTTAAGCTATGCAACTCTGACTCTTGTCAGTGACTCTCTTTCACTGGTACAGCTTGCTTTAAGGTTCTAGTATTTATTTTGGGAAAAGCACGCAAAAAGGAAAGAAGGGGTTTTTACTTCTGAATATGGAAGTCCATTATTACAGAGAGGTGATGCAAAGAACAGCGTTCATTGTGTCATTCTAAGGTGCGCTTGTTCTGACAGGAGCAGGTTCCTGATGGCTTCCAAGGTCTCGATTCAGTTGTTTGGAGTGACACAGGAGTAATTCCAATGAGCACAAATTATGGCACCACTGTAGGCACTTGCAGTTGTACATGTAACTACAATTTTATGTTCAGGCATTGTAAGACCGACTATGCAACAACTTGGGCTTCATTTAATTTTTATATCAGAAATCAGTGTAATGGCTGTCAAAACACAGGGACAGGATTTATTCGGACATATTTCTGCAAAAGACATCAGAATAAGTATCTTCATACCTGCAAGGCATCAAATCCTGAATGTTCTTTTAATTTTCCTATTTGATTTATGGAAGTTTTCAAATTATCTGAGGATGTATCAGTCAGTTAAACTGGAGGACGATTCTCCCCCAGCCTTCCTCCACCTCAAAATCTTTAGAAGTCCTCAAACTTGCAGTATCCCATTCTCTGAGTTTCAGCACACTGTAGACTATCTCCTTTTTTTCTACCTGCTTGTCCTGAACTAGTGCTTGCAAGCTTGCTTCTCCTGAAGTTCAGATCCCTTTGTCAGGCTTTTCACCAAGTAAGAGATGCTAAGGTGAAAGAAATACCAATTTAATGTCTAAAATGTGAAGTGTGTTAGGATGTGTAACTACAGGAAAATCATGACTCGAAAGGCTCTTTGAATGTTTTACATTATACAAATCTCATTAAAAGCTGTCTTGCCAACTCTTGTGCTCTTTTTTTTTCCCAGGTATAGTGAGGCACTAACATTTTTTCTGCACTGGAGAAGAAGCACAGTCCAGTTCTTTCTAGCCTTTGTCTCTTGCTCTGTCATCTTTCAATGTCTTCTGACAAAGCCTACTGAAGAGTGGGGTAGGATGTGGTTCTGAAAGCTTACAAAGTTCATAGCTTAATGAATCGTGTAGATAAAATTCAAGTGACAGTATTTCTATTCTATAAATAAGTCTCTTATAAACAAACCAACCTGCAACATAAGAAGTAAGAGTGGCAGATCTAGCTTTTTCTAGAAGCAAAAACTGAATTCTAGAAACAATCTAGGGAGATGCATAATTTGAGTTAGCCACACACATACTTTTCAGTCTCATTTTTCATCGTGCTCTCAAAACTACAGTGGCCACATCATCGTTTGTTCCTTGTCTGTCATTCTTCGGGACACAGTCCATTTTAAATTTATGCACCTAAAACTGCTGCTGCTGTCACTGTATCTAACAATTGAGTCTCTCCAGTGGATTATAGCATACGGTGTTGCTGAAATTTTCTCTTTCTGCGTGTGCTCCTGATTGGACTTTCAGCTATTGTATTGAAGTGATCAATTTTTATATAAGCACAGAACATTGTACGAGACTTTAATAAAATAGTTATGTCAGGAAATCTAAGTATTGGGGAACCAACCTGAAGCTTTGAATTAATCACATTTTAATTTTAGACAAAGAAGGTAAAAATGCTTTTTGTGTTTAAAAAAATCACAATTTTTTTCTTGAGCAAAATCTTTTAAAGCACAAACCTCCAGTGAAGACCTACAGATTCTTTTATATGGGATTGGTATCAAAATCTATAAATATCTCTCCTAATCAAGAATCTGCTCCAAGTGGCCATCTTAAATATTAGGTTAGCTTCTGAAATGTATACCTGTGTAAGGACAAACATTCTCATTTGAAAAGTAAGTATCTTCAGTTCCTATTGTATTTGGTCAATGGTTTTGGTTCAGGAATAGTAGTTACTGAAAACAGCTTGCAAAAGTTAGAAGCTAGTATTTTGAATGGCTGGCAAAGATGCCTGCGTTCATCATCTGATGCCTGCTTGTCGCTTGTGGGATTGCTCGCTCTGCTCAACTTGTTCATTTGTTGTGCTTTTTAAATAAATCTCACTTGCATTCTGATAACATCCATATATTTCGATTCAGAATTCCCTGCAATATCTCGGAATGGAAAACATGCTTGCTCCAGGCCTGAGAACTATCTCACACATATTTTACCATTTAGAGAACATTCAAGACAAATTACATTCAGAGCACAGAGCTGTAGAAACATAATTTTTAATGAATCTTGTGCCTGTCATTACAAAGTGACAAATTAAATACTCTGGCATAGAAACATTTCAGTATGCGCTAACCATAAAAATAATCCGAGACAATAACGTTTATGTAGTTTGTATTCTGACATAAGAAACAAGGGAATTGTATGTTTGAATTTATAAGATCATGGACTGAAGATGTTCATGGGTTTTACCATTTTCATTTAATCATGTAGTTCCAAATCATGCTAAAAATCTGCTAAACAGTCATTTAAAATCTAAAAATCTCCAGGCATTACCTGCTCATGAAAATATGATTTTAAAGCAAAAGTTAACTTAGTTGTGCTAGAATTGTGCGTAGTACAATAAGCATCAATAAAATAATTCAATTACTAGTAATTTAAATCAATACTTTAGTGAAACAACAAAGCATTTTTAGGGTCATATGGTTATGAACAATACCTCAAATGTTCTGTATGTTGAGATGCATTTTAGTTTTGGAATGTTATAAAGTAAAAAGTTCAAACTCTTTGTTAACAGTTTTATCTATTTGGGAACATTTCCTTCTATGAATTACTGAATTCCCCCTTCATGAGGAAATAACGCAAGAAAGTTGTAACTGATAGTCGTCACTATTAATGTTTCAAAGTATTTAATGGGAAATGAGGCTTCTTTTTTTCCCTTAAATTGAACAAAATATAATTTTCCAAAAGCTTACGGAAATGATTCTTTCCAAGAGCAATTTCTTTGTTGCCAGTAAGAAGGTGTTTCTCTAAACCTTTGAGCAATTTAAAATTGAGAGTCGCCTTGAAATCACTCATTGATCTCTTTGGGAGTAGGCTCCTAGATGGACAAAGCACTATTTCAGCTTACTATTACATCACAAAATCTAAATTTTTAATGTATTTTCTTCACCACCTCTGAATCTATTGGGACACTTAAGCGTAATGGAGCTGTGTACTTTTAAAACATTTTGCTAGATGTGTATTATTTTGAATATATCTTGGTGAGTCGTTGATTTTTGTGTTCTTGCTCATTTTCTGGTTTGCCCCTGAAAGCGATCTTCACATCTCACAAGTGTTTTCTCTTGTGCTGGATAAAAGTGAAGGTTGTCAATGCTTTGAGAACAAAATGTCGCTCTAGAAAGAAAACACAGCATGTAAGCATAAAGTTACTTTTTAAGGCTACTATCTTTATGAAAGTGTGCTCTATAGGTACACTGAATCTGACTTTATCCTGTCTTTTTCATGGGCTTGTGAGGAAAGAGATGTATCTGGCTACCAAATAGCAGGTGAGTAAAAGGAGCAGGCAACTCCTGGATACTGAGTGTGTTATGCCTCTGTCTCTTTCTGGTGTCATACACAGCATGCTAGTCTCCATAGCATACCCCCACTTTTGTCTTGTATTCTCGATGGCCATTGTTTCAACTCTTACTACCAGGGTGGCACTACTTGGCCTGCTGTACTTAGTTGGACAGTGGTATTTAGCTGAGGTCATTAAAAATTTGTTACGTAGGATCTTAAATCCACCAGCAACTCCATATCCTACAGAAATTTTTTCCATAAATGGAACTCAAATATATTGGAATCTGGTATTTTATTGCTCATAATTGTCTTTTGTTAACTACCTTTTATGCCATTATGTTGTGTCTAAGTGTTTCTCATTAGATAATCTAACAAAGGAAAACTTATCATGTGTATAAATACTGCAAATAGTGTGAGGTAAAGGTATGCAGAGATAAAAATATTGTCAACAGTTTGTTCAAATGCTTGAGAAAAGGACCAAACAGCTCAAAACACATTTTGTCTTTGTGACTGTTTTTTAGTATTGAATTTCTAAAATTCCTGATTTTTTGATCCATTATGTTTGGTCTTTCCAAGAACATCAAAATCTACAGGCTCTTCTCTCTGAAGAAGATACTTTTCCTTGAATGTCCTTTGCCCATCCTTTTAGGGAATAATAATCTTTCATTTCCCCATCAGGCATTAATACAGTATGCAACAGTAACACGTCATTTCCATAACCATGACAAGCCCAGATCGCACAGAACAAACCCCAGAGGGTTATCGGTATCCACTAAAATCTTGACACAAACTCCCGTTTATGCCTGCAGCAAAAAAGACTTCTAAGGAGCATTAGGTACCTGAAGATACTAGCATCATTTTTGTTGGTATAACAGCTACCCCTCTCAGATGCCTATTTCCTAGGATTTCTTATGTAGCACATCAGCAGTAACTGGCTTGTGCCAGGTTATTGACACAGCTGTATTGGATAGGAGCTATCTGGTTAGAAAAATGAGTATACCTGACATAATCTTCTCACAGCCTTCATTCCCAAGGTACAAAAAATGTGTATTTAAAGAGCTCTCTGATTTGTGGTGTATACTACGCTATAATTTCCTCTAGCAGCTACGTCAGTACTGATTTGGGATCATCACTTTTAGAAGTAGCTTTTGGTAGCAGCAGCATGTGCCAAGTGCTGCGTTAGGAGAAGAAAGTACCTACAAAATACAATTTCAGGGGGACAAAACCTAATAAAATGTGATCCTTTCTCTGCCTCTCAGCAAATAGAGATTGTCTTATGAAAATGTCTCTTCCAATTGTTTGATTTGCCTTTTGTTTCAGTATCAAGGAGATGCATCTCTGCTAATAAGTATTGTTGCACAGAAAGTCTTCAGTAGTAATAACTGGTGCTGGTAAGAAAGAGATTGTAGCAAGGAAAAAATCCCCTTTCTAAGCCTGAGCCACAGTTACAAGGTAAGACATGCTTTTCTCATTAACCTTAATTAAACCGCTCCGTTAAAATTCTCCAAGGGCTAAAGCAGTGGAAATAATTACAATTTTTGTTATTCTGTCTTCTGGTAGAAATTTCTTTGGGTGAATAAGCAAAAGTGTTGTTAGCGTTGCTGTATGTAGAGAACAGAGCCACTCAGACTTGGTGATCCAGTTTCAAAGCAATCAGCAGCGGAAAAAGGAAAAACAAACACTACCACATACCCTCCCCACACACCCTCACACCCTACCCCCAGAAAGAAGCCCAGACAAGACACAAACTTGTTTGCATTCATATTGGGTTTTTTTTTTCAGAAAACTCATCTCTAGTGCTACTTCAGAGATCAGCTACCAAAATTCACATCGCTGAATTCACGCTATTTAAAAGAGCACAATCAGAGTGCAAAAACTGATATCAAATGCCAGTGAAAGTATGATATGTTGAAATATGTACAGTCTTTGTTTTCCAGGACTGCTCATATTCTGCTCAGCCACCACAGAAATTTCAAACTGTCTCTAGTTGAAGCTTTGCTTCCACAGTGTATCATTTCAGGAACCTCTTACACAGCCTCCACAGTGTAGCAATTCCTTATCAGCTATCAGGCACTGGAGTGGCTCTTGAACGGATGAGGTAAAAATAAGGGAATTTTGAACCCTTAACTTCAATAAATAATGAGATAACTGTGTAGTTCTAGATCTGATCTTTTAGTGAATACTTTCAAGAATGGAGACACTGAGTTTCCCTATTAATTACATACTGAAAGTCATAATATTTAGCATATTTTTTGTAAGTAGGAATTAGAATTTTTCATCACATTAATGTTGGAGTCAATATTTATCTTACATACTATCTTGTTTCTTTGAAATTTCATATGTTCCTTATGGAGTGAGATAATCACATTCTGAAAAGAAGTCACAAATTGTTATCAGTTATTGTAATTAATTGTGTGGAAAAATTGCATTGCAGAACTTGTTAAAATACTTCCTTGGATATGTACTCCTTCCCTATCCTCTATTCCCATGTATCAAGAAAACTACCACCCAAGGCTACTGTGCCTTAAACTCAGATGGTGAGCCTGAATATTTCCTATGATTAATTTCTGACCTAAAAAACAAAGTAATTATTTAAATCACTTAAAAATCATGCAATCTGATAGGAGGGGGCAAAGTCAGTTATTGTACATGGATAAATTCACCATTGCTGAGAGTGCTGGGACTCAGATGCTTGCATTTGAACGAAAATAACCTGTGTGCCAAATATCTGTAGTGTTATTACAGAAAAAAATTGTACTTTCAGTATACTTACTTTTGTTGTGTTTCCCCTGCTTTCACTTTTATTGTCTTCACTATAAGTCCTGGTTGACGGGTGCCTTTTGTCCATGTCATTATGGTTTGAACTGTGTCCCAGAGATTTTCCCAAACTGCAGTTCCTTCCCATTTTAACTTGATCATTATTACCTCACCAATATCAGTGTCCAGGGTGATGAGAAAAGAGTAGGTTTTATTCCCATTTATACTTTCAGCTCTGCAGAAAACAAAACCAGAAAAATGCTGTCTTAATTATTATGGTTAAAGTGAAAAAAAAAAACCAAAACCAAACAATTAGTTTGCTCTTCTCTTTAAAACCAAAGAAGGAACTATATTTCCTCCTCCTTCTCCAAAAGGGACCATTACCGTCTCTAGGATACTCTTCCTCCAGGTGCATAAAGCGGTCAAATATGGCAACATGCTGAAAAAAGCAGCAGAAGTGGGAGAAGCCTGAACAGCTGGTGAAAAGCAGTTGGGGCTTCTGACAGCAAAACAAAAGGATGTCTCATTATAGCATCTATGTTGTATCTTTTGTCTGCTAGAGTAAATTCTGACCCACTCTGTTGCCTTTGCTTTTGTTAATGCAGATGGTGTCTATCATAAGAAATATCCAAAATTATTTACCTCAATTACAGCTGCTTATTTATTTGTGTTTTAATTTATGAGCTCTCCCTCTGTTAGCCATGGGATGGACCAAACATAAGTGGACGAGATACTTAGCATTCAGGAAAACTTCCAAGATTACTAAGTTTGGTTTATAGAGATTTTTCATGCAAAACCAGTATGAACATTATAAAAGTTTGTGATTTTTAGGGAACATGGGTGAAGAGAAGACAATTTCCAGTTCATCTTCACTTACCTTACTAAACCGTTTCACACATAACAATTTACATATGTGATAGTGTAATAAATTGGCACCTTCTTTCTCACTTGTACAGTGATGTGTAATATCAATACTCACAGTGTGATGGGCAAGTTTTTAGCATCCTCCTTAGTGCCTGTCAGAGACATGGTGAAAGTTGGCTCTAACTGCTTGCCTGGGATTTCATTGATGAAGTGGATCTTGAACTGATAATGATAGACTGTAGAAAAGAAGAATTTGCAAAGTGACAAAATTAATAGTCAAAGAAGCTATAGATTTCTCAAGCAAAATAAAAATTAATATTGTCTTATTTTTTAGACAGCTGTGTTGCAATTACATCATTTTTTTGAGATTGTTGCTGTGCTGTGTAATCCCTTAGAGTTTGAAGATCTGTTGCTCTATTTAAAAGGATGGAGAAAAAAAGGAAAAAGGTAACCTGGTTGAGTTGCCTTTGTAGACAAAACATTCTTCCATGGGAAACATTCCAGCTTTTCTTAAGTTTAGTTGTTAGAATTTCTGGCAAGCCCTCTATCTAATCACAAGACAAATTCTTATGACTGGACATAGCTAGAGATGTATGTCACAGATTGAAGAATTTACGCAATGTAGTCAGGCCTTTTCACTGATCAGCTGGAAAATTGTCCTGTGAAACAGATGACTCGCAAACTTTTTTTGACTGCATAATAATATATTGTGCTTAGCATGCATATGTTAACAATATGACTTTGTTCAAGCACATTACTGTAAGAAAGATATCATTAATACTTTGAGATTTGGTGGGTTTCTAGAAGAACAGTGTTTAGGGAAGTCTTTGAACTGAATATTGTCAGAATGAAGAATTAAATCTTCAGTGTACTGATTGTGAGCAGCTTGACATCAGCAAATCATGAAAAA
The DNA here is from genome assembly GCA_017639245.1 of Myiopsitta monachus. NCBI lineage: Eukaryota > Metazoa > Chordata > Aves > Psittaciformes > Psittacidae > Myiopsitta > Myiopsitta monachus. The sequence continues at coordinate 15,179,286 of CM029921.1, read as the reverse complement.
AACCAAACCAACCCCAACAACCAAATCCTAGGAGTTAGAGGCCATGTGCACAGAGATATTATCAGCTAGACCTGAATGTTCAGAACTCTTCTGTGTGGTGATTCTACCAGCCACCTTCTGACAAAACTGACAGATTTAGGTGTTAAGGAAGAAAACCTTAAGTAACTTCTATTAACAAAGATCACAGAGTATTTGAAAGAATTGAAGGTGTTTGTATTTATTCTTGCAATCTGGTCAAATTACTCATGGGAAACTGTTCTCGTAAAATATTATTGCACACTAGTTTTTGAGCTAGAAAGATGCTCTTCGCTCCTTTCCTCTCCTCACACACTTCAGGCTTTGCTACATCTGAGAGTGGATCCACCATACTCCTAAGAGAATCATCTTTTTATGCGTGTGCACAGATCCATTTGTTTTGTCTGTGTGTGCAGCGCTCTGTTCACAATGGAAGGCATTTGCTGGGAAAGCTGTAACTTTTTGTGTTGTTTCCTAGTTAACGTATGTCAGTGAAAAACGTATTTTCTCTAGAGAAGGTGCCAGGAAACAAAATGGCTGATTCTTTGCTGCAAACCTGATGAAGATAAAGCAGGCAGAGGCTTGTTTATAGGTCACTTTTATTACTAAACTGTCTTTCCGGAGTTTTCCCTCAATGTAAAAATTGATTATTCTAGTGTATGTTCTGATAAAGCCCAGGCTTTTGCTGTGGTTATGATACTCACTTTAGGGGAAAAAGGAGAGCATATTCATATAAAAACTCTGACTCAGGGTCCCATCAGAGCTTTATTATAAATTTTAACTTCTTTGTAACAAATGTTTTTTGTTTGAACTGGGTTAAAGTACATTCCAGAATATAATGCCATTAACTTGAAAAATGAAACATCAGATCTGGTGAAGGCGTGGAGGGCTGTGAAGGATAATGCTGATTTTTCTGAAATTTCTTCTGTTTGGGCTTTTCACATGATCTTCAAACCTTTTTTTTTTTAAGAGCATTACAAAGATGACTTTGTCTGCACCCTCCCACAGTCGCCGCCTTGTTTGGGAGCCGTTGTGAAAGGAGACTATTGTCTGGAGCACCAATATCTGTGTATGCGATGAGGATGGGTTTTTGAAGAAAAACAGTTCCAAGCATCAAAATGCAACATGTTTAAATTGAAATGAAAGCCAACAAGACACAGGTATTTTACCACAAGCTGAAACCATCTCCCTGTCCAAACAACACAACATAGGGATCGTGTTTCTGTGCCCAGGAGTGGTGCCCTCAGAGCAATTCACCTTCCTGATTCTGATGGTGACCTGACTGTACTGCAGCAAATCATACCAGGAAACAGACACAACCTATGGAATTTTAAAATGCACTTAAAGTCGCTTCCTGAAGCATTTTTAAAAGCATAAGAAGCGATCAAACAGATTCAGCCGCTTTGAGTATCATTGAGGGCTGAGGAGACCCCTCTGGAGTCATCACTTCAGTAACGCACAGCTGCATTAGAGGAAGACTTCGAAATTATTTTAAAAGTACCTGAATTCGTGTGGGTTTTTTAACCTGTGCCATTGCAGTTGAGTACCAGGGGCTCTGAGGAAACAGGACACGTAATGCAAGCAACATTTTTAAGCGTTTTTCCTCGTGACTGGAAAGCCCCCTCAGTGTCCATGCCGGGGCGCAGTGCTGACATTCAAAGTGCTTCCCGCAGCCCAGAGCTTTGGTGAGGGCCAAGCGGGCTGACCCGCTCCAAGAGGGAGGCACCCGCTTTCTGGCTGTGCCAGGCACCACAGGCCGGTGAGATCAGCGGTGCGGATCCCTCCATGCCTGCGGCGCTGCGCTGGGGAAGCCTGGGGCAGGCAGGGCCCTGGCGGTGCCGTGCTGACGGCAGGGCCGGGCTGTGGCGCAGGGTGCGAGGGGCGCTGAGTGAGGAGGCGGGAACTCCCCACAAGCCTCCTCCGCCTGTGGCCTCAGGGGCCTTGCCTGGGCTGTGCCCTTCGCTGCTCGCCGTGTGCCTGCTCGGAAGCCGGGAAAGGAGGCCGCGGGGAGCACCATGCACCAGAAGGAGCAGCACTGAAAGCCCCTTGGAAGAAGTGTGTCCCTGCCAGTCATCCCGCACAGTCCTGCTTGTTCTTGCTTTGAAATGTGCACAGACCTTTCCACTAGGAGGTGAATGTCTGCTCGTCAGCAGCAGTTGCCTTCTGCCTTTGACAGTCGAGGCGCAATCAGCCTACATCCAGGCTTGCACCATTTTGTAACAGAGGCTGGCATACAGGCGTCATTTCCCTGTCACAGTGCTTGCCTTCTGGTAACATGTGCAGGAAGCCACACTGGTGGTCTCTCTGAGCTTTGAAAATTGTCATTCTGTGCTGTTGATAATTTAATGGAGTTAAAGTCACAGTTTTAGTACTACGGTTCTGCCCTGTAAAAGTCCATGTTCTGTTTTCTGTTGTTTGAGAAGCAGTGAGTTATATGTCACCTTGTAGGCTAATTGCAGATAAAATTTGGGCAAACTTGGAACAGGCTGGTTTAGAGGCCTCCCCAAGCAATCCTGCTGCTTTTTCAGCTTGTTTGTATGCTTGCATATCTGGTCACAGATTCACACAGGCCAGTTGCAGGCAGATCCTGTAGATCAGGGCCCAAAGCATCCCCAAGGCCTCAGATCCACAGTTAGCCAGCCCATAGCAAGTATGCAGCATGCTTTTCCCACAGAAACATTGTCAGGATCTTGATGAGAAGGCGTCAACATGGCCTGTGGGGATCTTCAGTTCTCTCAGGAAATTGATTATTCCCATGGATTTTTTTAAGCTTTAATAAAGGAGTAAACAGGATCCCAAAGCTCAGGCTCACTTTCACACTCTGTGATCAATCTGGACACTGTAACAAGTATTTGCACAGACCTTTGAAAGGCATACGAGCTCTTGTTTTCAGAAAGAGGCGTCTACTTTTCGGGAGCCGCTCCTCCCTGATGTTGTAGCCCAGTGTGTTGCACCGGTTCTTTCTACAGCTGAGACACATTCCTTTGTTGAAAGTGTTGATGTCGTTGCACCAGTATGCTGTGCTCTGCTTGTCACTGTGAAGCAGAGAGTCGATGAACAAATGAACTGACCTCTCATGAGCACATTTCACAGTTTGAGCAATGCCTGAAAAAATACAAACAACAAAATTTTTCATGCTCTTGCTCCTCTTTCGTCTTCCTCATTCCCACATTTCGACTGCAGAGGGGTACAGTAACCAGCTGTAAGTAGTACGTTATTGTTCCCAGCATGCCCTTTTACTGCCCTTTGCATAATTATTTTTTCCTTCCCCCCAGCCTCCACCCCTTTACGTCTAGATTTTGCCTCAGAAAGCGTAGATTGTAGCAACTTTACTTTTAGGATCATTCAAAAATAGTTTGGCTGAAGCCACATTGTAATAAAATAGAATAATTTGCTTAAACTTCTCTAGCCTGTTTAAGACTAAATATGAACCTTGATTTCATTGTCCTGGCTGTTATAGTCAATATGAAATACAATTTAAGGCTATATACAGTCTTTCAGATCATGCCACATTACAGGCAGCAGTCCCATTCTGAATGGTTGAACAGTGTTGTCTGTTGGATACTTACACACTAATGTCATCTTTTGTCCCTATCAGAGTGGCAAACACTCATGTTGAATTGAATTTTGATTTCAGCTACTACTGAGAGGAAATGACCAAAAAATGTATTAAAAACATTAAAGTATTAAACACATAGGTCTGATTTCATGAGAGGTAACTTTTTCTTCTGTGTCAAATTACAAAAGTTTCCTTCTGTGTAATTTGGATATATCACATAGACTGTTCTTACATGTTTTCACTGATAAGCTTTCTAGCTGATGCTTGGTTTCACATATGTCATGAATTACTTGCTATCAAGTGAAGTCTGCTTTTAGACAGTGTGTTGATAGTTACATCAATACCTTTTTCAGTGTGTTGTATCAGTTTCTCTATATGTTTAGGTACACTGGAAATAAGCTTCAATATATAAAACCTGGCCTCAAGCACTGGCAGTCATGTCCTAGAGAAAGCCTCATCTGTGCAGCTGAAGGACATGGAGTTGGGAAAAGGTGAACTAAAGAGGTTAGTAGTACAGCCCTGTGTTTTATTTGATTTGAAATAATTAATTGCACACTAGATTAATCTGGCTTAATTAGAATAATTTTTCTCATTTCCTCTACTGCTAAAACAAATACCTTTGAAATTATTCAGAAGTGCTTGACAGCAGGATGCTTGTGGCCTCACTTTCTGAAGTGCTAGGCAGCCAGATTCCTTACTGGAGTCAGTAAGAACAGTTTGAACTCAATCCATGTAAAAATCAGATAACCAAATTCTAGAAAAGAAATTTCTTGCATATAATGGGAGGTAATACTCCCACTAGATACTGTTTAAGACCATAGAGATACATAAAGTTTCCCAAAGATACCATCAGTGCAGCTGCAGTGCTTCTTCCCATTTTGTGCCATTGGTTCTTACCAGTGATTCCGTATTCTGCAATGTGGTTATACACATGCATGATGTGACAGCCAGGCTGAAAGGTGCCTCCATTGGGGTAAAAGTCAAAATGAGCCACAGGCTGCTTGATGCCAACACTGAGGCCCATGTGCTGTTTAGTGAATGTATGAATTGCGTCTACGAAGTTTGCATCATCTGGAGATAACCGGTCTGTTGGTGACATGCCTTCAAACAAGGGGCCAGCAGGGTCAAGGCCTGCAATAAATGCAAATAATCCAGCTGTGATGTAGTGCAGATAGGCTGTTCTTTTACTGTTATGAGAAAAGCCTGTGATAAATATTTAAAAACAGACAGCACTGGTACTTTACAAGGTCTTTCACCATAGAAACAAAGCCAGGAACACTTGTCTTGCAGAGCATACAAGATCACACCAAAAGGTAAAAACTGTAGTAAGCAGTAACTCCTACATGCACAAGGACACAGGCCCAGAGATCGATTTGTTTGTTATAGACAAACCATGCTGTTTCTGCTTTATTACCTGAGGGATGTTTATTTTGTTTTCATACTCTAGAGGTCATGTATTTCAGAGGCCCTTTTGAAGACACCAGTCCCACAACTGGGATGGCTTTTAGCCCACATTTAGGACCTGAAACTTTATAAAGCTTCACTTCTTGCTTGAGAGACTGTATGTCTGCTAGACATTTTTTCTAATAATTGTTCAATGTAAAAGCCTTCAAGGCAAATAATTGCAGAATTTAGAAAAATAATATACCACTTAAGGAGTCTCGCTGACTTTCGGTGTACAAGATTTTTTTGCATGGTGCTCTTTTTTGTTGGGAACTGATTTATGGAGAAGGACTGCCTGTGTAGTTTAAAGCTGCCTTCAGCTTTAGAACAAGCTTCTAAATTTTAAATTCTTCAGTTGGTATTATGGACTAACTTAGTTGCATAGATGTAACTGGGCAAGACTTTTAACATAGGCTACAAGCAGGCATGTCACCCTCAAAGCATGCAATTACTTTTATTTTTAATAGCTTTTACACTATGAAATGTTTGAGCTAATTGTTACAAGTCTGAGTAATTTGTACTGAAGAATGCGTATAGGTGTTATACAAAATATGTTTTAATGTGGTTAAGTATTTTCTACTTATTATTGAGGTTTGATGTACTAATATGCTTTGAACAAACAGCACTGATGATCTAAAGTCCTTCAGTGTACACACAGGTGTAATGTGCCACATAGTGTAAAATCAGCTTCTTGGCATGCAGGCGCTGTCACAAGAGCTGATTATATAATGAACTGTGATATGTGGCAATGAATCCAAGATTAGAATTGGAACTTCAGACTAGTCGTGTATTTGCCCCTGTGAAAACAATCAAATGCTAACTTTGTTTAATTTAAGCATCTATTAGGGATACAACATATGGTGATAATTCATTTTGAAAAGTGTTTAATTAAATTTCCTAAACCTTAATTTTTAAAGCAATGGGATGAATCTTCTGAACTGTGATAAATATTGCTGTTCAACAGCTAAATATTGATGTGATATTGATATGTCAAATATCTGTGTAATTTAAATCCACTGACTGTTATATTTCTTAAAATTATGTCTCTTACCTGTAATTCTTCCAATCTTGTTCGTACCACTGATAAAACTTCCAGCAAATCCTGAAACATGAGCTCCTAGGCTGTACCCAATTAGATGAGCATTGCTTCTGGAAAATTGAATGGATTCCTGGAAACAGTGGCAGCTTGATTTAGATGCAAAAAATGTGAAATGTAAACAGTGAAATACTTACTTCAAGCTAGGAATACCATGAATTACAACACAGGGAATGTGTATGTTCATGATGGAAATCAAATGAGGTGTGTGGATCATGCACTGAATCTTTCCCCTGTCTGAATGTTATTCCTTGCCTCCTTTTCACGCAGCAGGAAAACACCACACATTTGGGCACTGCTACTTACGTGCTGTGCCCTGGAAAGCCATCAATGCAGATAACAGGATTTTTGATGCTGTTTGTTGCAAGTGGTGCAAATGTGCATTGTCTTTTGTCTGCAGTATTTGACTTTCCTATGACTATAAAATGGGTATCTGTCCTTTAACTTCAGTGTAAAACAATCCTTCATAGAAAGTGCCTGCTTTTTTCCCTTGAGACACTAGCACAAGCCAAAGTAGCAAAACATTGCTCAGACATGCTAAGTGATACAGAAGTGGTATTTCTTGAATTGGTTTGTACAAAACTAGGTATCAGGTATGAAACCAACCTATTGAAGCAGAATCGGACTCAAGCCTGTCTTCCTACCTAATCAATACTATCTAGATCTTAAGCGTTTCAGGTGAGCTGCAAGGCTGAAAGTTTTTCTGACTTGTGAAGAATTCCCCTACTAACTCTTGGATTAAGAGTGCTGAGATTTACTTTGATTTTATTCTTTATTAAAATGTAGCACAGCGCTGCAGTTTTTGTTAACAACCATTGAGGATATTCCAAATTCTCACCAGCCTGTAAGCAGACAGAAGCATAACTATCTAGTTAGGACTGTTAGAATGAAGGTGTTTTTCACTGTTAAACTCAGGAGGGGTGCTTCTCAACAAAAGGAAGGTGTAGAGCTTGAATGCACTCAGTTGAATGATGTGAAAATTTGTGGTATATTTAAATCCTAGAACATACTGTGGTACAAGAGAAGCTACCTACAGTGCTGGAGCAAGGAATTGTTTATTCAGGCTCCAATTTGTTTGCTGACACTGAAGAAATCACAGACTGTCTTTAACTGTTGACAACGTGGTGTGTCCTCCTGGGAACTGAACAAAGTCCACCATTTCATTCATTCAATAATTAAACAGCTTCAAAATGTGACTTTAGGCTCAACTTAAACTACATTTGACCAAGAGCTAAGGTTTGTTTTAATGTCACAACAAAAAAAATAGTAACTCTGTCTCTTCTGCCTTCTGTTCTGTGCCTGTTGTCCCTATCTGGGCATGGTACCTGACAGCTTCTTCTAGTCCTGCCATTCCTTTTGAAAGCAGCTTAGCCATTCAACAGTATTTGCTACAAATCTTTTAGCTTTGCGGTGTATTTCCCTTTCACCTTAGGCCTCACCATATTCAAATTAATGTATTAAAAAAATCATTGTGAGGTCCAGAAGTATAATTTAATTTCAAATTAGGAAACTTAAATTAGTAATGGAGATAGAGGAAATAAGAGTTGCCTGGTTTGTGTGAGTAATTCTCATTCTAGTGTTTGCTTTCTGCGTTTTCTTGAATAGTGCTGGAGACTGGTGATCCCTTGAAGACTTGTCTGCAGCCTTTTCAATCTAGCCATGGCCACTGCTCCCTATGTAGTAGTTTTGATAAGTAGTCACTATGTTAACATGGCTCTGTACTCGTTGCTACCTCCCTGTCATCATCTTTGTGTGGCATGTCTGTCTTCTTGAAAGGTCTCCCTTTACATTCTGGATCTCTAAGCCATTATTTTAGAATAATGTTTGAGGAGCTGAGGCAAAAATCAGACACAATGGCATTGTTGAATTCTGCATTAAAAGCAGAAGGTAAAAGCACAGATAACATACCCTATTTTACTGAACTAACCACTTCCAAATGATTATGTGTGTATGCTTTCAAAGTGTGGGACTCTCAGCTGTCTGGACACATGCTAACTGAAAAGCTAAAATTACATGAGGCTCTCTCATCTCTAAAGATATATAAAAAATATTTTAATAAGCAAGAGTACTTGCTTTTTTTTATCTTGCATAGTGGAAGTTTTATGAAGTCATATGAAAGTTTATGGAAGAAAAATTTTCAATGTATTAAATTAATACAAGGTATTGAAAAGAACATCATTAATCAGCATAGTATTTCAGAATGGTGGCAGAAGCATAAGAACAGATAAATAGGTCTTTTCCAGAGAAACATGGGTGGCTCTTACCTCCAGCCATTCCAGGAAGCCTGCTATCTCCTGCCCTATGTAGCGTGTATTCTGTACAGCAATGGGATAGTGCTGGTGAGCAGATACAAGCCAGTCTGCAACGATCACATTAATTTGTTTTTGCTGAGCCTTCAGAGCTGCTGCCATTTTCCAAATCCAACTTTCTAATATTCCATCCACCTGTTTTATTAAAGAACCAAACAAAAAGCATATATTCTTACTCTCAAGCAGTCTCTGCCAAGTGGTTCTTTTTAAAAGCTCAAGGAAGCAAAAACCATAATATAAAGAAGGAGGGTATAGTGCTGATAACTAGATTTTAGGGGCTACAGTGCTGAGCCTCTGTAGGAAAAAAAAACAACAAAACAAAAAACAACAAAGAATATAAGTGTATAATAATTTGTCACGTAATATGAGCTGTTGTCAGTGAAATGATGTCCCAAAATATTTACACTCATCCTGAGATCATTGGTGTTACTGATTTACTGATTAAAAAGAGACAGAAATGCCCAGAATATTTCTGATTTCATTCAAGAGCAGCTGACCCCTGTATATTTAAACTAAAAAGGGCTGGAGAGGGAGGAAACCTGGAGGATTGCAGACCAGCAGGCATTTACTTCTACAGCCATTCCATGTGAGATTTAGTGGACCAGAATTATTAAGAATTCATAGAATCATAGAATGATTAGGATTGGAAAGGACCTTAAGATCATCCAGTTCCAATCCCCTGCGATGGGCAGGGACACCTCACACTAGACCATGTTGCCCAAAGCTCTCTATCCTGGTTTTGAACACTGCCAGGGATGGAGCATTTACCACTTCTTTGGACAACATGTTCCAGTGCATCACCACCCTCACAGTGAAGAACTTCTTCCTTCGCGTCTAACCTGAACTTCCCCTATTTAAGTTTAAACCCATTACCCCTTGTGCTATCACCTACAGTCCCTGATGATTGCTCTTGCATCGATTTCCTCAACTGCTAGAACATCCTTATCTCTTCTAATGTTTTAACAGAATTTGAGAGTCTCACTTCTGGGTTTCCATACATGTTCCTCTAAGAGCCCAACGTGTCTGCGAAACTATGTTAATGTGAATGGCAGCAGCTGCAGGCCGGTCCATGGTTTGTCTTTGAGGAGGGTATAAACTTTGAACAAATCCTGTTTTGGGAGACTTGGCTAAAATAATCTAGAGCAATATTTCATCCAAAGCCAGCTCTGCTGGTTTTTCGTCAGGGAAGTTCTATACATCAAGGGTGTTTTTCAGAGTTTCTCTGTGTATTTTCAGATATGCAAAAAAGATCCATTTTGCCATCTTGTTGTGATGGCATGGGTTCTGAGAGTGTCAAAGATCTGTTTAAATGATGTTATTCCTTATCTTGCCTTTTGTTTCAGCAGCTGAGAAGCAGCTGATCCAAAGTCCCATTAGTACAGCAGCGCTAATGCTAGGCTTTTGAGAAAAATTTTCATGGGGGATTTTTTTCTTTTTTACAGTTTAACTGAAAGCAGTTCACTGATAATTCATTGACAATGAAGGCTTCATTTTCAGCTGAAGGGGCTTAGCAAGAAGCTCTTTTTAAAGTTGTATCTGTGGGAAAGATGTGGGGAGATTGTGTGCACTTTTCACTAAGTGTGTAAATATATGGCAGTGAACATATCAGAGAACTGAATCTGGTATTTAGTCCTCTAGAAGCTCAGCACATTAATTCAGCTTGTTCGAACTCTGCTTTAAATCAGGGCTGAATCTAATTCTTGGCATGGGACTCCCATATGAAAAATTGCCTGTAGATTTCCTTCAGAATCCTAGTGGGGAATATCCTCTTCGTGTTTTTTCTGGCCATGTTTGCTACCAGGGGAATCCGCCATCTTTCTAATCACAACCTTTCTTCTGAAGTTACTTTTGGCACTAGCATAATGAGTAGAGAAGTATATCAAATCACATGTAGTTTGAATTAAACATAAAATGTGAGTTCATACCGACCATCCATGGACTATTATCACCAGAGGAAGAGAGGCATTGAAACTGCATTTATCAAGAGTCTCCAACTGATTATAAAAAATCTGACAGTCTTCTTTAGTTGCATCTGTATAGAGTCGAAATTTGGTTGCAAAGTTTTGGTGATTTTTCTTTGTTCTAGTGTGCTGATTCTGCGATTCCAGTGCCTCTGAAATGAGATTCATAAGAATGGAAGAAGTTACTAGTGAAACACAGTTTATAAGACAGAGTAAAGTAGTAAGATTGAAACTTTAGCTAAGTATAATTGCTGCCCACTCCAGGTGGGCCTAAGCTGTACATTTTGGTTCAAAAAAGTGGTTTCTTTCGATATTTGAAATGGTCTAAAAGTGCCTCTGAGTCCATCTATTTGAGCAATAACAATTACACAGGAAATCTTGATCTGATTACTATGTGCCCTTATAGAATGCATAAGTATTTTGAGAACCCAGCACAGGTGTTTTGACTTTACAATGCTAGTGCTTGCGCAGGCAAGCACATTCATAGGCTATTAACTCTGCAGGGCATATCTTACTAATGTGCATTTGATAGTAATTGTTGAGCAAGCTTCATTACACTAAAATAACCATTTTATTCAGGGTTGTAACTCTGCTTGGGAACTTAGGTTACTGCTTAAAATGACATAACACATAATACATGGTTCTTTTTCTCTAAAAAGGTAAGATTAAATGGTCTTGTTCCAGTTGCAATGGTTTTGGTGGTTTTGTTTTTAGATGAAATAGCTTGGTACATATAGGATAGCATTTTTGGAAATGTCTGTTAACTACCTGAGATGCTCTCTGTATTTAAGAAAGTGGGGGCAAAGTGAACTGTGTTCTCATCAACATTATGAGCTTAGAAGGAAAAACATAAGAGAAATTGCTTGAGTAAAGGAAAAAGAAGTAAAATAAAGCAGAAGCTTACAAAACCACATCGTGACATGCAGGCCTGGTGTTTCATTCTAATAAGACTTCAGACTCTTTTACTTATCTGAAAAGTATGTAATGAATTATTCCTAAACTAGAAAAAAATGGACATTAGTAGAAAAAAAGTTAAGTTTTAATGGGCTAGACAAATGAGAGGTTGCAGTTGTTTGTGTTGGAAAAGAAATTTTGAGTGGAGAGAGTTTACTAATAGGGTTCCTCGGGGACTGGTTTTTGGCTAATCCTATTTTCCTATTTTCGTTAAAGCAACAGGAAATATACAAGACTGTCAAAATTTGGGAGGCATTTGCTAATACTGCAGAGAACAAAATGTTAAACACTAAGAGCTAGATCACCTCGAAAATATGGCAACAGAAACAAAATCTTGTACTATAAAGAAATCTTTAGTAGATTGTAGATTGTACTATGTAGAAATCTTGTACTATAAAGTGCAAAGTCATGCAGTTGGTAGCAATTTCTTAAAAAATGTGGCTTATAAATTGGAAGTGACATAAGGGGAAAAACACTTGATTACTTGTAGTAATCCATAGCAAAACTGACTGAGTCACTGCTGTGATTTGGGTGTGAGAAAGGAAAACATAATCCCAAGATGCACCAAGGAAGTTGTTGTGGGTAGGAAGAGAGGATGTTTAGTGCTAGTAAGTTATTAATAACAACATACAGAGCAGTGTGTATAGTGTTTTATTCACCGAGAAAGAAGTTAAATTATCTGTGTTGGACACAACTCATGTTAGTTAAATTTTAGTTCTTGTTTTTTTCTTGCATAAAAGTGCCTTATACACCATTAATATTGGAAATACTGTATTTTGTCTTCTAAGTCAGCACATTTAATTTCTTTTGTACATCGCAACTCATATCTGGAGATGCTTTCAGAAAACATCTAGAATCATAGCGTATTAATTTCTATATTCTATCTGGAAATGTATCCTAAGGTTCTCTGATGTTGTCTTGATAGGATTTTGTTAATTTACAAGGTACTTCTGATGCATTTATAGATGAGCCTTTATCCTGCAAGCAGTTTTGGTGATGGGAAACTCCCATACTCATATATTTGCAGTAGTAGCATGTTATAATGCACAGTACAAGGAATCCTAATGTGAAAGCATGCTGGATTTAGATGAGACTATTTTTGCCACATGTCAGTCTTGTTAGAAATTTTATTCAGGGTTGTTTTTTTAGTATAATTTTATGACATGATACAAACAACACATTTGATTTGGTTAAGAGAATGGCAATTCTGGCAAGAAAACTCCCAAGCTGAACTGCAGTGGATGTGCACTGTTTTCTCTTTATCCCTAATTATTGTACATTCCAAGTAACTGCAGGCAATGTTATGTTTCCTGGATAGGAGACATTATTGTATAAAGTTGTTCAGCCTTTTATGAGAGCTGGAATTTCATAAGCTTCAAAGACAGTTCGTGAAGGTTTAGTTGTCAAAATGCTTTGATGTCTCACATTTTTCATAGTGGCGCTTTTAACTGTGGCAACTGCCTAGAACTAAGTCTGATAATTCCTCTGTTACAATGTCTGCTTAACAGCATTTCTGTTTGATTTTTTTTTATGAGAGTGGACTCAGTTTCTGAAGAAAGAAATATTACGAGAAAGTGAATCTAGATAAAGAACTGAAAATTAGAAAGTTCTAATAATTTTCTCTACCTCTGTTATTTTCAGGGTTTGGGGAGTATCCCTTACACAACAATAAGTATTGTGTTCTATTTTTAGCACAAAGAAAAACAAACTTGTGCCTGTTGTTGTACACATCCTTTCTTTGTTTTATGCCTTGTTTTAATTTTCCTTTCGCTTTGTCTGTTTCTGCAAAGCAAAGGCACTTTCTCACTTTCCGTATTGTTTGTACGTACTACAGAAAGCAAGTCTAATAAATAGCTTTTTTCTTTATACATTGACTGTGAAAGTACTGTGGTGCTTTAATGGGCGAGCTTTTGGCTTGCTAGCAAGTCTGAGATTAAAAATACAGTTTGAACTTCTTCAAGGCTGTCAAAAATTAAAAGTTCCAACAGAATCTGTTGTGTTACTAGACAAAACTGCTTCAATCTGCTAATCCATGTGATGACTTGGAGAAGAAAATAGTCTGAAGAGTTTGGCTTCTATAACAGACTTTTGCTAAATATGCCATACCAGTGATTCATAGAATCATGGAATAGTTAGGGCTGGAAAGGACCTTAAGATCATCTAGTTCCAACCCCCCTGCCATGGGCAGGGACACCTCACACTAAACCATGTCACCCAAGGCTCTGTCCAACCTGGCCTTGAACACCGCCAGTGATGGAGCATTCACAACTTCCCTGGGCAACCCATTCCAGTGCCTCACCACCCTTACGGTAGAGGATTTCTTCCTTATATCCAATCTAAACTTCCCCTGTTTAAGTTTGAACCTGTTACCCCTTGTCCTATTACTACAGTCCCTGATGAAGAGTCCCTCCCAGCATCCTTATAGTCCCCCAAATTTCGTGACATGATTGAAGGGAACTGCAAAGTTTCATAGGTCAGTTTACAAAAGCAACAACACAGAACCACTAAAAATTCTCCTGTGCTACCTAGCTAAGAGGGCCATGATCTTCCTGAAACTTAGAAAGTTTCTCTTTGGAAAAGTAGCCCTTACCCAGGTGGGTTTGCTGACTTAATTTGGTTAAGGGAAGAGTGACTAATTGTCATCTACATGAATTTGTGCAGTGTCCTGTACAGTGCACTGTCCTGCACAAGATCCTTGTCTCTAAACTGGAGAAGCATGGATTTGATGGATGGACCACTTGGCTGGATGGTCACCCTCAGAGTTGTGGTCAATGGATCGATGTCCAAGTGCAGACCAGTGACGAGTGGTGGTCCTCAGGGATCAGTGTTGAGACCAGCTTTATTCAACATCTTTGTCAGTGACACGGACAGTGGGATTGATTGCACCTTCAGCAAACTTGCTGATGACACCAAGCTGTGTGGTGTAGTCAGGACCAGGACATTGGCCAGGGTTTGAAACCAGGAAATATCATAATGTAGGGGGGAGAGGAGTGATCCAGAATCCAAATGTATTTCTTTCAATAGCATGTCTGGACATAATAATACGATTACAAAATATCTGCTTCACACCACAGAATTTGCCTAAAGGATGTCAGGAGTGAGGACAAAGTATGGTAGGACTATATAAGGTGAAGAGCAAAATTTTAATGCATTTAAATACATTTTAAATTCAGCTTATGGTAAAGCATAAAAACTTTGGTTAGAATTGGCATCCCAGTTAAGGAAAGTAGCTTCTCTGGTGAAGAAAACTAATGTTTGGCATCCTTCTTCCTGTCATGGAACTCTACAGGAAGAGTTTCTCAATAAGGTATCACTGAAGAGGGTTAAAGATGAGGTTTCAGTGACACTCACCTAATCCATAGGCAGTTGAAAAATTAAGTAAGTAAACATGAATGGAAGCTGAACTTTGGGTTGCTGGTATGTTAAGGTTACTTAAAAAAATTGCACACATGAGCATGTGAATACACAGCTCTCTACAGGCTCACAGCACATTTTTTCTGATTGCCTTTTCACTCTTACTGCAGCATCCATTTATGTCATGAGTGCATTTGTCTGAGCTTTAATAAATCTCCGGTATCTTTTGGATGATTTTTACTGCTTGTCATTCATGTAAATGTTTTCAGAAGAGTGCTTATGTATTGTGTTGTTATTTTAGTGTGACCAGTATCCAACTGGTCACATTTAAGGAAGAAATGACAACTTTTGTGGTCTTCAGAATTAGAGAATTCTGTTGTGAAATTGAGCAAAGGCACTGACATGTTAATGGTTTTTGTTTGGGCTATGGAAAGTTAAATGCATCACAGATCCATTCAATTCCATAGGTGAAATTGAATTCTAAGGGGTTCAGGGGGGTGTGGGGTGTGTGTGTGTGTGTGTGTGTTAATCAGTTAAAAAAGTTCAGGGGTCTTAATCTGACACATGCTTCCCTTAGAGCTATTCTTGCTTGAAGCATAGTTGTTGGTGTTCATGTTGGATATGGAAAATCCTTTTCAGTAACCCCTCTTACTTTGTTTTGTAGTGCCTGTCATAACTTCCAGAGTGTGTGCTTACTAGGGAAAGCCATTTGCTGCAACTGACACAAAATGACACAAACAAATAGTAGACTGTAAGAATACACATTGTAACAGACTCCTAAATCTAAAAATCCTACAAAATTTAAGCACTGGTGTGTAAAATGTAGATAAATTGTATGTTTTAGTTGCTTGATGTTTACCTGAGCATTTTATAAGCTGCTGTAGGCAATAATTTTTGTATAATAGCAGGCACAAAATCAGGATCAGAATTCTGCCATTTAAAAATGTATCCAATAAAAATGGTGATGGGAATGGACTGAAAACATTAGGCTGGCATTTGTTTGCTTTTATGTTACTGATTACAGCACTACCTTGAAGCAAGGTGTGGTCTATTCTCCATTTTGTTGAGATTTTTTATTTAAGATACTTACATATAAGCTGATTTTTATTGTTTATGCCAGTTGAGGGCTTTTGTGTGCCATTGACTGACAGTTGAAAGCTTCTAAACCAGTGGGGGAGCAGGGGTGTGTGTGTGTGAGGGAATTCTGGGTCTTTGCTTCAGAATCCCAGGCAAGATAAGGAAGTCAAAACTTAAGTCTGTTGACTCAGGAGAGGTCCTTTCCCTTGAGGAGAGGCTGTTAGCTAACCATTGTTAACCTTTTGTTAACATACTTTAAAGCCTTTGTTGAAAAATCCATGAAGAGGAGAGCACCTAAAACCATGCCATTCATTCCCTGTGTTTAATGGCTTTCAAATCATCCAGATAGTGCTACTAGGGGGTGGCATTTTTTGGTGTCTTAATACAGGTGATACTTCCTGAACCTGTTATGATCAGCCACTGTTATCATGCTTTGAGTCACTGTGGAAGACACAGTTGTCTGAGATAATCAATAAAAATATAAACTCATCCCACAGTTTAACCAAGAGAAGGTTGTTCTTCTGTGCTCTCCCCAGACCTCTCAGGTCTGTGTTCTTTACTTACCTGAGCTATCTGTGGAAGGGGTGAGGATTCTGTAAGTTTGTTTGCAGGTATGATTAGCAACTGCAGTGTTAGAACTGTACTCTGGGCTGCATCAGTGTGGCCAGCAGGTCAAGGGAAGTGATTCTCCCCCTCTACTCTGCTCGCATGAGACTCCACCTGCATTACTGCCTTCAGCTCTGAGGCCCCCAACACAAGAGGGATGTGGACCTGCTTGAGCAGGTCCAGAAGAGAGATGCTCTGAGGGCTGGAGCAGCCCTACTATGGAGACGGGCTGAGAGAGCTGGGCTTGTTCAACCTGGAGAAGGCTAATGGGGGACCTCAGAACAGCCTTCCTGTACCTAAAGACTGCTTACAAGAAATCTGAAGAGGGACTTTTGACAAAAGCAAACTGAAAGAGGGTGGATTTATCAAAATATTTATCTAATATTAGGAAGAAATTCTTCCCTGTGAGGGTGTTGAGCCCCTGGCATAAGTTTCCCAGAGAAACTCTGGCTGCCCCATCCCTGGCATCCCTGTGTTCAAGGCCTGGTTGGAGGAGGCTTTGACCACCCTGGTCTAGTGGAAGGTGTCTCTGCCATGTTAGGGTGGTCTTTCAGGTCCCTTCCAACCCAAACCATTCTATGAACTGTCAGCAGAGATCCACATCCCTGTCATTTTCTGGTTTGTTCTATTCAGAATTAATTTCTGGGTGCAGGCAATTGGAGAAAGAAGAGAATATAATGTCTTGTTCAGTAATAGCAGAACTATGATTTTTAAGAAATTATTAACATATTACTAAGGAGCTTAGACCTAGATGATATTTCTCCCTCTCTTTTTTAAAAATTAGAATGCTTTCCAAAGGAAAAGTAATTTAAAAAAATACCCAGCATTGAATTCATGGCATACATAAGCACTGTAAAAACTATTCAGAGTATTAAGTACAGATCACTGTTTAGTACAACTTGTTTGCTTGGTGGTCTAAGACATAAAGGAGTGCAACCTACTCTCAGAAGTTGCTTATATTAAAATAATTGAAAAAATACCCTCAGGTGATTTTTAAATTCTCTACTTATGAATCTTGTACTGATATTTATTTGAAATTGCCTCTTAGGGCAGGTAGTAGACACAGGTACAGACAGTTTCAGTTACTTGCAGTGCTTTAACTAGGAGTATTTGTGTGTTTGGAGAATAAAAATAGCATTTCAAAACAGAAGTCTTGCTAAAAAAACTTGGAACAGGTGATGAAAGGGATTAAATACCATGTTTTGGTTTCTGTTTGCTGTCATGTATCTCAATGATTCAGGGATATAGCTCTTAAGTCACCTGTGAGTTCCTCTAAATTATCTCTTTTTTATTTACATGTATTACTTAGTTGCAGAGAATGTATTTTTCTTCCTCCCCTAACTAAATTAGTATTTGTCATTGGTTTTGAACACTGGATTGTCTCAAAATTTTCCAAAGAATTGCCTTTTTTTTTTTTTTATTCCTGTGCCTTACTCTTTTAATCTTCTCTTCCCTGTAAAATCCTTCTTTACTATGTGAAACTACAAAGCTTTTCACATGTCCTTTATTTAGAATCAAGTATTGAAGTGATGGTTAGAACAGAAGGCAAAGCAATAACACCCACCCTCCAAACTGTTAACTGTTCCTTTTGTCTTTTTATATCAGATGAAACCCTCGTGGAAGAACACTGATCTCAAAAGCTTGATATCTTTTCTTGTCTGATTAAGTTAGGTAAACAATTTTTTCCTCTTTTTCTATCCTTCATTATAATACAATTTTAAAATATTAGTTCTCCACTAATTAATCTCCAGTACAATAATCAACAAGCTTGTGAGACTGTTGCAAAAGAACAGGGCAACCAGTGCTCAAAGAAACCAGCAGTGCCTCTTTGTTTAGAGCTCAGCTGCTGGGCTCTGGGCTGATGCCCTGTGCAGAACAAAACACCCAAATCTCTCTCTCAGAGGGTGCAGAAGGAGGCACCAGCCACACAGCTATTGGACAGCTTGCATTATTTACAGGGTGACAAATATGCTGTCCTCCTAGTTTTCTCATGTAAAATACTTGTAAATATGAACATTTAAGTGCTACTTGTGCAATGTGTAATTGCTAAATTAGAACACCAGTCTAATCTGAATTTCATGAAAAAAATTACTGGAAAATCATTACAGTATGGCTTTCCGGGAATGCTTTGGACTAGCGCATAATCTAGATCTTAAATTGTTGCTATAAATTAGTGTTGCAAGTAGTCATCTCCCATCTGTTACCTAACAAAAACTTTCATAGTTTCAAGTAAGTTAAAAGCAGGTATATGTTGGGAAAAATACTTTCACCCTTCATGAAAATGCTTCCTTTCAAATATATGCATGACTCAATTTTATTGGCAAGGGTTTCTGCCAAGGTATTCAGAATCCTGATTTGGAGCTTAAATTTCCTTTTTCTTGATATTGAAAGCAAAAAGAAGAAATAATCACAAACTGCCTGTACCAAATGTATTTGTCTGTGGGATGTTATCAGTAGAAGGCACAAATGAATAATGGCAAATGTGAAACTGAGTAGATCAGGACTCTTCAGCCAAGAGACAGCTAAGGGGGATATGGTACAGAGGTCTATAAAATCAGGAATGGCATGGAGAAAATAGAGGGGGATCACTTGTACGTCTTTCCCAGTACAAAGTGTAAGGATTATTTTGATAAAATATTTTGTCAGCCAAAGATGATGAAAGGGTTCTCCTCAAGACATGTAGTTAATCTGTGAAATTCCTTGCTAGGTGTGATGTAGGTATTTAGCATTTGTCTGAGGTTAGTTGGAAACTGGAAGTATCTGTGTAAGAGAAATCCAGTGACGATTACTATACACATAGACACCAACACTTACAAAGGAGATCCATGAACTGAAAATGGTTGACTGCTGGGAGAGTACATGGGGGAAGTGCTATATGTCAGTGTCCTCTGCTGAATATGCATCTGCTTTTGGCCACTACTCAGGTGATTGAACTAGATGGAGTTTGGGTTTCATCCACTACAGCCAAGCTTCTGTTTGATTAGAGCTACCTGGCATTACTTTTAAAGAAATAATGTTGAAGTCAGAATTGATCAACACCATATTTAGGCTTATTTATGTTGAAATGTTTGAACCTTTGGTTTGCAGTTTTGATGCTGTTGAAGTTTTGGCTTTTTGTCTAGTTTGGGCTAGAAAATGTCCTTGTGATATGAAAACATTTTCCTGTTCAGCTTAGTAAAATTCAAGTCATTTCTTACCCTCTTTACACTCTTAGAGGTTTCTTACACTCTTTAGAGTGGTCACGCAATGTGACAAAGATTTGTTAGCTCAAGTTTGGGATGAGCCATTATAAAAATTAGCAAAGCTGTTGCTGAGCTCTGCAGGCCTTTCCAGGAGTACTTTGAAAACTATTATTCAAGATACTATTTCGTGGAATACTTAATATTATCTGCATTCTATAATGCAAAAAGTCATTACAAAGATTAACAGTGTATAAAACTTTTATTAGGAGCTTTATCCCTTCAACCCATAAGGCCAGACACCTTTGCACACTGTGATTCCAGTCATGGAGACAAGATGTATAAAATGATCAAAAATGTATTTTAAAAGTCATGAGGCTAAGGTCCAGTAAGTTAGATGGCTGGGCAGCTGATCTGTGCCCGTCCAGAGCCTTAAATCTCAATTTCAAGTGAGATAAAGCTGCTTCTTGGGAACAGTGCAAGGGCACACAGTGCTGGAATTTTAACCCGCTACTACAGTGACAGTGACAATTTGTGTCTGGGCCTCTGGCAGTATTTGAATTTTGGGTGTAAAATTCTAAATTTGGGATGAAAAGAGAAAAAGTAGGTTTTGGAGCTGTTCCAAGTCAAAATATCTGGAAACCAGTAGCAGTAAATACGTATTAGAGGGCAGTAAAATAGTACCTAATGATGTGTTAGAGCATAGTTTTGTTTATAATTATCCATTATAGCTATGTAATTTGTATAACTACCTTATGTGGTGTTGTATAAAGTGCATACACGTACAGAAACATTTATATATATATATATAAAAATCTACATACAATTGTTAAATGCTATGTATTAATACTACACTGCTTATATGTACTTGATACAGTATATGATATTCCCCTCATTATTTCAGCATTTAATATGAATGAAGTATTTCTTTGGGCATTTGTGTTAGAAGGTTCAAGTATTTGATATTCATCGACCATATACATAAAATATCTGTGAATGTTTCTAGGTACTCCCTGTGCATCCATACATCACTGAACACTCTTTGTACAGGCCCAGAGCATTGCTCTTAATGCAGGTGAAGGACATGCTAAGATAACAGCGGCAGTAGTTCAGATAATCTTGATAAAACTTGAAGGCATAAGTAAACCACTTATTTCCTGACTAAATTTTGATTATGTTTTTTCTTCTTCTGTATTATTCAGTATTGGTTTCTCTTCAATCAGATTTTTAGTGTCTCTGGTTTGATCTGTTAAATCTGCTCCTGAAGTCCTGTGTCTTTAGGTTTTGACAACAGTATGTCAGATTGAAGGAAATTTCAACGTTCGGTTTCAGTTGGATCATTTTTTATTTGCGTGTTTGTTGTTTTGTCAATTGCAGAATGACATGAATCAAACTCTGAAGAATAAAGTTGCTTTCCATATTTTGAATACGTGGAAACTGATGAACAAAATTACTATGTTTTAAAGTGAATTGTAGTACAATTGTTTTGTATTTGTTTTCTAGGACACCTGAAAGTGCACACAATTTTTTCAGTTAATATGTCTTAGAGACTGCTAAAACCTGTTATGAAATAATTGTGAAAATGAATAAATTTTGGAAGTGCAAACTGTCTTACTTCATCAGCTGCTCTTGCTCATTCTCTCTAGACTGCTTCCAGCTTCACAAATGTATGAATACGAGAACAGATACCATTCTGTGGAACTTCTTTGATCTCTGCTTGTGATACCTCGCTAGGGAGAAAGTGATCATAAATTAACTGAACCATGAATGAGCTGTTGAATTCTTCACGTTATTAGATTTGCTGGTGGATGGTTAATGAAACAGCCTTTTGTTCTGTCACCAGGAGCTGAACAACAGAATCCAACAGGGCAGGACACTGAAAGTGTGCTGAAGCCATGTTTGCTTTGTAAAGCAAACTGGATCTGTATTAGTGAAGAAAATTCAACAAGTATAGACAATATTAAATTTTACTATAAATTGATGGGGTTTATAAATTGGAAGTATGAAATCTTTCCAAAAGTATGGCATCATTAAACAAGCGCTATATTAAATCTGACAGCCTGAAAAGCACAAAAAAAGCATGAAAAGACCAGTTGTCAGATAGTGAAAAGGAAGTTGTTCAGAGCTGATTATGCAATAGCAAGGGTAACAAAAGGCCTGCAGACTTCCTTTTGAAATCAGTGGGAGCTGGGAGTACTTAGTACCCTTCATGGGTCCTGACCAGTTTGTGCACTTTTACCTAATTTTTTTTTCTGCTCTAGTAGAGCTTAGTGCCCTGGAAGCATTAGTCCACTTAACAGCTTTGTTTGCTGATCCCTATACTGTTGGAGATTAGATTTTCTAGTTTCTGTTGTGCCCAATAAGTGAGGAGTGTGAACTCCACAGTGTATGTATACATGATATTACTGAATTGTAAGTGCTTTGGTGAAAAGGAGATGACAGTCAACTGGCTAGTTAGTGGATCTCGGAGCATGGATGCCTTCCTGCAAGATCCACATGAGAAGTTAATAGCAGGCTTGTCCCTTCTGTGATGAAGGTTGAATTTCATAATGTCAGATTTGGCTCCCTAATGAGTAGGCTGATCTGCCGTTTCCAACTAGTCCAGTTATTGCTTAGAAGAAAAAGGACAGATAGACAAGTAATAATAGCCTTCAAATCTCAGTAAAGAGCATCTGAGTAGAGTTAATGCACTGATGAAGTCTCATAAGATGCCATCACTGAAATCACTGTACACTGACCATCTCCGAACCTGGGTACTTTGCACATAAGTAATTAATTATACTTAGAATCACAGAATCAACTAGGTTGGAAAAGACCTTTAAGATCATCAAGTCCAACCATTACCCCAGAACTGCCAAGACCACCACTAAAGCATATCACTGAGGGCCTCATCTACTGTTTTTTTGAACACTTCCAGGGACATTCTTGGGGATGTGCTTTGTGGGTAAGGTATTAGTTGATCAGTGAGTAAGGTATTAGTTGATCAGTGAAGTTACTAATTTTATTTCCCTGTCATAGACACGCACAGTAGCCTCTCCAAAGTCGAGATTAACCTCTACATAACCTTCACATTGCCTTCTGCCACTTGAGTGTTACAAACTAGTCACCTGTGGGAACAGCTCAGAAAACATAAAATTAATTCTAATATATATTAGAAAGATTCTGATAGTGGTGATAGCTACTTACTCATTTTAATTAATATGGTGGCAAGAAATAGCTTTGCTGGCAAGAGACATAGGCTTATAGAAGGTCTTTGGCTTTGAAAAAACACATTGTTTTTGAGACTTTATTACATGAGAAAGAAAGCTTGTGTCCAGATTCTGTAGTCTTAAGTGCTTCTGAGTGATTCCATCTATTTTTCTGATACAGAAAAATCACCCACCCACCAAAAGGTAGAACATGTTAGCTACCTGGTAGAAAGCCAGGAGCAGTATCACTGATAAAATCACTGATAGCCTTGTACTACTGTATCACTGGTTAAGGAAGAAAGGAATATGGAAAGGAAAGAGATTATTTTAATGAAAAATATTGTGATCAGTGTAAATCAATCTGATGTGTTTATGCTATATTGTTCTTTCTCAGTGTAAATGATTAGATTGAGCATATCTACTTTCTACTTGCATTTTAAGATGTTCATTTGACAAGTCTTTTTGAACTCATATAAAAAAAGCATGTAACACACACATTAGCATAGCAGAGTAATTTCCCCAAATGTAATAACTCTGAGAATGATTATTTGCATTCTAGTGTACTTGGAGGCCTATTCAGGACAGAAGCCCCATTGTGACAAGTGTTACCAACCACTGAAGATGATTAGGGGAACAGATTTTTGTTCCCCTGACAGCTACATTGATTTAGCAGAGTTTTTCATGAGCTTGGTTCATGTCCTTAAGCCTTAGTTCTGGGATCTTTAGGAATGTGTCCCCATAAATCTATTTTGTGTGGCCCTAAGCTGTTCAGCTGCAACACTGGAGCCAACTTTAAAAAAGATGTAAGAGTGAGTGTACCAGAAAACAATGGGAGAAGACATACATCACTGAGAGTGGAGGCATTCAGAATTAGAAATTACTGCTCCTAGAGGTGCTAGGTGGTGTAGGCACTAGTGCTTTCCAGCTGGGGTGGGTCCCTGCCTGAGGTTTGCTGAGCAGGAGTGGTGTGCTGCCTCTTGTAGCATGTTATGGTGCCAAGCTTTATGCCAGGAAATGCACTGTCATACTTGCTCTGTAAGGGAATAAGACTCGAAGATTTTACGGAGGTGTTATACAGTACTGGTGAGGATAGAACCCCAGCTCTCAAGCCTGGTCCTAGGAGCTGTCCATCCATGGAGGTGATAAAAGAGAACTCAGAGGTCCCACTCCCCCATTCCTGAGCAGAGCAGCTGTGACTCTTGCCCTGATCTAATTCCTTTCACTCAGCCAACATGTGAAAATTCACTTTTCTTTCTAATAGGTTAATTTATTCTTGGCTTCTAAAAAGACTCCTTCAGAAATTTGCTAGGTCAACATTAAGAAATAAATAACATCATAAAAGTGAGCAGGCATGTGCTCCCAGAAACTGCACATGTGAAAATCAGAATAGAGTCAGGACACATCTAAAGTATTAAGCAAAAAGTCTGTCACCCAAAAATAGTGATTGTAGAAAAATTTACATTTTAATTTGCTTAAGACTCTTTTGTGAAAAATATCAATGTAGCCCACTCAGATCTTCCTGTACTTTTTCTTATGCTAATAGAATGATATCTCTGAGTACCTGAAAAGCTGATTTTATAATCTGTCTTCATTTGACTGGCACAAAGCATGTAGGCTCAGAAGTTAAAAATTCTACAAATAGTTACAGACCGATTGTATTTGGGCAACAATGTGAAACTTCGTAGAAGTGGCTGGGAAAACCTAATGAGAGTCTCAGAGGAAAGCTGGAAGAACATTCCTTTTTAATGCTTGAGAAAGGACACAGCAGAGCCAGAAAGTCTCATGAATGTAATGTGAGGGAAAGGAACAGTTTGTTATGAATCCACAAATTGCCATCTCTTACATTCACAAGCCCAGAAGGGAGATCAATGGCTCAGCTGAACGTACAGATAGCTTTTTTTTCTGCTTGGTGAACAGCTGCCCTTTCTGAACATGGCAAGCCTACAAAAAGCACTAGAACAATGTCAGAATGGCATGTTTTTCCAGCCCTTCTATGCAAAGTATAGATGTGACAAGTAAAGGCATCAGAAGATGCGTAATCAGAATTATTATGCAATCATTTATGAGAACAGCTATGTGAGTAAAATCATAATGGTCATCCTTTCAGCACTCTTGCCCAAGTAGCTGCATTACGGCATGCAGTAGAAAGGGAGGAAGCTGAACTACAGGCTTGGCCCTGTGACACCTTGGGCAGGGATACTCCTGGGGTAAGGCAGCACGTGGATGCTGCTGCAGGTCAGAATGTGAATGTGAGGAGAAAGCAGTATCTGGAGAGAAGGACCTGAGTGCACAAATATAATGTGGAGATTACCTTTCTGTGCAGAACTGAATTTCTGCTTAGGAATTCAGTTCTGCGTTGTCCTCCTAACTTCCCTAGTTTGTCAAAAGCTGCTTTCCCATATTGTGCATAGGTGGTGCTTATACCACTAACTTATGCTTCTGACTTTGGTTGGCATGTTTTATCTAGAATCTGTCATGTTTCATAGGGCAAAGAAAATGGGACTGCTATTCATATGTGAAGAATTAAAGACCCAGAATAGGAGGAAATCCTGTATAAAACAGTAGTTAAAAGTCATTCCAGAAGGCTGCTTCTTTCCACTTTATCATTTTTTCCTTTTTTCTTTCTTTTTTTAACTACTGTAACAATAGAAGTAAAGCTATTTGAAGATAGAGTTTCCTTTGTGTATAAAACTTGAACGTGCTGCAGAAAACTGGTACTTTAACCCTCATTACAAAGGAGCATATTACGGCAGTGGACAGGCCTCCTTATCTGCATTCATCTTTACCAGGGCAGAGTTTACTACCTCCAGCTTCATATCACCTCCCCCCAGCCAGAAGTTATTCCCCTTACTGTTTCCAGTGCTCCAGTGTTGGGCCATTGCCTATTTATTCCAAGGAAAATCAGCTAGGTTACCTCAGATCACTGATTTTAACTCTTTAAATTACCTTAATTTATATTGCTTGAAACAAATTAGGGCATGCGTACATGAATGGATCTGCTTCATGACTTGGATGAAAGTGGTAGCTTTCAGGAAATAATGAAAGCTGAGGGAGTGTTACAGGCAGTTACCCTTGCCTAGAAAAAGGATATTTGTTTGCAGCCTGAGATACATACGTGCAAGGATCCAGTAACTTCCTGAAGACTACCTTACTGATTTTTTCTTGATTCCTTAGGATTTAAAAATGGAGTTCAGGTATATTGGCTTGTGTGTAATGCTCTCTCAGTCCTACTGTGGACATTACAGTCTTTTCACTGTAGTATAAAGGTGCAGAAGTTAGATATAAATAGATATATAGTTAGATAATAAATAAAACAATTTTATTGTTGTCATCTTACTAAGCAGTAGGCTCAATTTATGAAATTTCCATAAGCAGAAATAGTATCAAATTGTTCCCTTGTATTTAAATGCAGAAAACTCTATAATGATCCCAGCACCCTTTTTGTCTCTGTAAACCATCCTTTGGCTCACCTCAAGCGACCAACCTGGTAGCATAATCAAAAGGTTACACAGAGAAGTAGAATTATTTGCCTCTGAGTTTCATGCCTAGAACACCAAGTGGGTGAATTTATCCACTTTGGATTTTAGCACTACGTCTGAGTTCACCCTAGACTCCTCAGAGCTGAAATTTTACATAAAAAAAAGGAAGTTATATCATAGTTTATATGACTAAGTCACGGAAGGTGATGATATCATATACACTGCCAGAACGTTTTGTTCTCAGTGTCTCTTCTTTCCAATTCAGTGCATAATTTCCTTTTCTCTCTGGTCCATCTTGTCAGAGCTGTGATAATATCCAGTAAACATTCATATCAGTTTCCTTATTTAAGAAAAAAAAAAAGAACAAGTTGTGTTTAATATTTGCTTTAGGAAATGTTGTAGCCACCTATTGTGCTGTTTTATGTGGACTGAGCAAAACCACATGCCCAAATATGCAATTCAAATCTTCCCTGTCCTATACCAAAGCAACCAAACATAGCGTAGTGTCATGTGTTTTATCAAAGAAGATGCTGTGCATATCACATAGAAAATTCATTCTGTCTTTGGAGCAAATTCTAGAGCTGGGGATTCTCCCATCTCCCTGAATGTCTCCATGTATTGACATTTGAAAATTATAAACAAAATCATCACCACCTGTGCTAGCTTGGTCATAATTTTGCATGATTACAGAAGTGATTTCAGAGTGGAGACTGCTTTTTAGGCTGAAGTCATGTGAGTGTCCACTACAGAGTCTGCTTCAGCCAAGTTTGTTCTCATTTTTGTGAGCATCTTGGCCGAAGAATGGCATTTCTGACCTGGTAAAAAGTAGAAAATAAGCTGAGCAGCACCAGCATAGTAATGGAACCCAAATTTCCTTACTGCTAGCGGCAGAGCAGTGAATGCTGTTGAGTAAACACCACAGCACTGTGACACAGGGGCACCTACTGAGACTTTATTCACCATCCAGTTCTCAGGTTCTTCTTGGAGACCTCCACTGAAAAACCAGGAAAAAATCTATAGGAAAACCCCAGTCTATTCCAGTAGTATGACAATTGCCTTGGGTTTATCAAAGGCTCATAAATTTAATTAAATCAGTATGGACACCTGGACACATAATTTTTAGCTACGGAAATCTGCAAAGGCTGTCTTCTGCCCTTTACTGGCAGAAAGTAGTGAAAGCAGAAACATTCTGTAACAGTCATTCGCTGTTTTAGTGATCTACGTGTTGCTATGAGGAGAGGAATAGATAGTAGTAGTAGGGAAGAAAAGACCTAAACATCCACGTTGCCTTGCTCAGCATGTTGGGACTCTGTGCTGCTGGATTTTTGTTGTTCTCTCTACAGTACATATCATGCATTTCAGTTGTAATAACCGTTTTCTTTCTTTTCTTTAAAGACTGAAGAAGTGAACACAGGATGGTTATTAACCAGGGAGCTACAGGTGGCTGTATTGGTTTTTTTGTAAGCTAGTATAACAAGTTTGATTTAAGAAGTTCTAGAATTAATAGAAAAACTGTTTTTCAAGGTTGGTAAAAAAGGAAGAGTTATCGCTAGCAATAATTCTGTACTGACACTGGAAAAATTAATTTTTCTCTGTATACAGTCTAGGGGGAGAAAAGGATATATTTGAACATAATTTGTCACAGAAATAGTTCTTACTACACTGAAACTGTTGAGCAATAAATTTGAAGGATTCTAGGGGGAAATCTTGGTTTGTGAGTCAGTTTGTTTTAAATGAGCAGGTGAGTTTGGCCATGGTTCACAGCAGACATGAAATCTACCTTGGAAGGTGACTGCTCTGTTCTCTTGTTTCCAAGTACTAACTTGCTTGTTCAGTTTTAACTAAGCACATTGTTATGAAAGTTCTCAGTGATGGTGTTTATGGTATTTATGAGGAAGAATTCTTTTGTGGCACATCATGCCTCATTTTGGAAATGGAAATTATAAAACACAAAACAAAAAAAACACCAGCAATCAAAAATCCCTATTTGTGGTAATAGGGTGTTCTGGTCGCTGCAGCTGTAGTTAACTTGAGCAGAAGCTGAATATTGTGCGTACTCATAACCAAATTGATTTTTATAGAACAAGTACATGAAGAAAACAAGGAAGGTAAGCCTAACATAAACAGTAGGGACATACAGTTATCTAGTTAGACACCTAGATAGTCACTGTCACTGTTGATGATGATATTTGGTAATAAAAGCTGTTACTACCCAGCAAGAAGTTCAGATTAATAAAGAGCTATGAATTAACTTGACATATTTAGGAAATGTAAATTTTACAAGAAAATACCAAGTGAGCACAGTCACTTGGTATTGAAATTATGAATTTTCTCAGAATGTTATGTAAGTATTTCTCAGTAAGATTTGAAGAATTATGTTTATTTTCCTGTTTGGGAAAATACAGTTTCTCTGCTGCAAAATGATGGAGCTGTTGCTCCAGCTATTTCTATAATTATTCATTCTGTAAAGCCTTAGTAATTTAAGTGACTTTACCTTATCCTAAGGAACTAAAAAAAGCCCGAACCAAAACAACTCACTTCCACGAACAGCTGAGAGCCTGCTGCACGTGAAAGGCCACTGGAAAATGACAGAATATGGTTAAGGATAATTTAATTATAGGAAAAAAAACCCAGCAAAACACCAACTTATACTGAGCTAAGTGATGAAAAGAAAGCCAAAGAAACTTTAAAGGGAAAAACAATCCCCAAAACATGCCCCCCAATTTTAGTTCAGTGCTATGAATTTTGTCCTGTGTGTTTTGTGTGGTTCTAGTGCAATCTGAACAACACAGATAATACAAGAATTTATAATCAAATGGAATGTGGCAAGCACATTGGCTGCTGTCACGACAGCAATGGGCAGCTGTCTCTGCTCTGTACTTTACAGGTATTTTCTATTGATCCATGGTTTGCACTGCATTTTTTATTGTAGATGGTACGTTGTTTGATTGCATTTATTGATCAAACTGTCATTTTGTGCTTGGCTGTTTAGCAGGGGGATTGATTTCATTGTGTTTCATTGGTGGTTTTTTTTGGTTTATTTTGTTTGGGTTTTTTTTTGGGGGGTGTTGTTTTGAGTTTAGTTTTTTTTAATGTGTGTGTCTGACAATAGATAGTCCATATGTGTTGAGTGCTGGTGGATATTGCTTGCTTCTGAGGCTCCTGTAGCTATCAGCTGGAGATATATCACACACTTTACATGGGGGCTGGGTCAGCTGCTAGAAATGAAAGTGAAGCTGTTTGTTCTCTCTTATTTCATTTTGCAGCAGTGTCATGGATTTTGTTCAGATTTATGGGAGAGTGCCTTGACTGAACAACTGGCATTGCAAGCAGCAAAAGTCTCTCTCTACTCAGTTCTTTTTCTATTAGAACCATCTTTTATCCCTCTACAGTGACTTTAATAACTGCCATAATTTTCAACTACAGATTCTCATAAAAGGCATGTTATTTTATAAAAGAGAAATATGTTTTCTTCTACCTGGATCTGACAAATCTATTAGCAAAACCTTCCATTAGCTGCAGGAGGAGTTTCCTTTATTTTGTACAAGTTCCTTCCTAATCTTTTAGGTAATTAACTGTAATTATGCTGCTATGTAATTACAGTGTACATATTCTAACTATTCTGAATTCTGACTTTATGCAGCAGTTATTCTAGCTTTCAGTAGATGACTGTTCTCTGGTGCTGTGTGGCTCTGAAGTAGTGCTTTGTGTGGTAGCCACCTTTTGGGGCACATTTGTTGAAATGTAGGGAAAATTATTCCTTAAAATAATGTTCATTTTATCCTAAGGATACCTCCTTCACAGTCTTTCGGCTTTATTGCTTCTTTTATTTGCAGCTTTGCAAGCTGTTTTACTTAGTCATGGACACGGGCTTTTTGGGAGTGGAGGTAGGGCTTATTTTGGTTTTTATTAACAAACCTAATACTATTATTCTTGCATGGGTATAGGCGTATTTGTGGGAACAGGCTCTGCCCCGCAGGCATTTTTTAGCTGCCAACCTTGCTGGACAGATGTTTTCAGGATAATTAAGTTAATGTAA
Source organism: Myiopsitta monachus (assembly GCA_017639245.1). Taxonomy (NCBI): domain Eukaryota; kingdom Metazoa; phylum Chordata; class Aves; order Psittaciformes; family Psittacidae; genus Myiopsitta; species Myiopsitta monachus. The sequence goes on along the minus strand of CM029921.1, from coordinate 15,149,027 downwards.
GAGGTCTGCAGTTGGTTGTACAACCTCTGTTGTAATGGTTCATTTTATAAAAGTGTTCTGGGAGCTGCTCTCCCACCCCTGCCAGCTGAACTTTCCTGTTCTGCCACATGGAACTGACCTGGAATTTTCACATCAACGTATTTTTGTGTCGATCTCTTGGTATATCAGACTGTGAACTTCAGAACACATTGGAAGCATTCCAGAAATCACAAGAGAGATCACAAGGGCAGGGCAGCATTTCTCGTGGTGCTTCAGTATGTTTGCAGTTTCAGCTAGAATCAAGTGGGACTGAAATAACAAATTTGTCCAAAATTCTTAACCTTCCAATTTAATTTTAATTGCTTTTATCTCTTAGATACTTTTCTGTCATCTGCAGGATGGTCCCTGGTGGAACTGATGCATCCATTTCCTTCCAGTGTGCACAATAATTCCTATTTCCCTAATATATTTCTCTCAACTCAGCCTTTACTGGCGCTTTTCAGATGATGAAATGTTATTTGTCTGAAATATATGCATGAAATATTTGTGGAAGGGAAAATATTAAATATTTTCCTTCAAATTCTAGATAGAAGTAAAATATTCTTTCTTATTTTATGAGAAGTGGAGAATAGAAGGACTATAAACATGCCATTAGAAGATGAAATTCTAGTCCACATTCACCTTGTCTCTTTGTCCCTGACGCAAGTGTGAAAGAAGATAGCTTGAATGAGGCCAAAAGTTCTCAGCTGAGGTCTGACAATCTATTTGTATTTCTGCTATCCTGAAGTCCAGGTGGAAACAGAGTAGTCCATGGTTGGTTCATGACCCTTCAAATGGGTATTACTATGTGCTGCAATTAAGAAGAGTTCCCAGGCAGGTCTGTTTGGGTCTGGAATGAATGTAAAAACCAAAAAAAAAATCTTCTAAGTTTCCCTATTCTTTTTCTCCAATAGGTTACTAATAAAATATAAAAACTGTCTAAGTAATAATCCTGTTATAGTCAGTCTTGTTTGGACTATATATTCCTTTGGACAGCAACCATGTCACATAATATATCTGCAACATAAAATCATCCCAAAGGGTGGAGACTGCCTAGGGCTTAGTGTGGGGAAGCAGCATCCACAGCCCAGAAGAGCTTCTACTTAATTCCATTCCTTTATTCTTTCAATCAAATAACTGTTACATTCTGTTGAATGTAGTTTGGCAGTGAAACGTATAAACAAGTTTACTGTAGCATTTCAGCCTGGGGTAGAGAGCTGTTTGCTGTCACTGAAGTGTCCTAAACCTTCCAAGCAACAGATTAGAGTTGAGTCAGTTTTCCTAATCTTGTTGTTGGCTCTGCAAGATGTAAATGTGTCAGTAAGTAAAGAGTTTGGCCAGCATGCAGGGAACATGCCTGGACAATCCAGCATAGTTACACATGTGACACATGGTGTAGCTGTGAAAACTCAATATTCGCATCCGTTCCAGAAGCAGTCCTGGGCCACCTTCTTTCTTCTTATGCCTACAAGGTGTTTGACTCAACTATTGTAGTGCTTTGCTCTGTGCCACTTTGAAATCTAACTCTCCTTGGAGGCATAAATTAAGTCAGTGTAGCCTTGAGATATACATAAGATCATTTGAGTTTAGATCCTATGTAAGTCCAAGCAAACAGCTATTTGATTGAAGAAATTAAGGAATTGAATTAGCAGAAGCTCTTCTGGGCTGTGGCTCTTGCTGTCCCACCTAAAGGCTGTTGTATTAGTTTTGGCCTAGACATGCCTGGGGCATATTCAGTGAACATCATTCATTTGATCAAAATGCTGTAGTGGTTATGCATATGATACAAGAAGCCAGTATTTAACAAGTTGTTGCTGTCTCACAGACTTGTCAGATAAGAGCATATTTGGGGAGGACACAATAGCTGACCTGTTTTGCCAACTTGAATACAAAGTTAATATTCAGTAGGACTGTGTGGGCTCAGTGTGTTTACTAAAAAGTAAGGTAGATTATCTTATGAAGAAAGAAATATGAAGCTTTGAAGTCTGGCAACATAAGCTTCAAGTTACTTACGGGATCGGCAAAATGAGGAGTCTGTTTGGAGGACTCTCTTATTTGTATTTTTCTGTTTTCATTTAATCTAGTTGTAAATTCTATAAATTCTGAGTAAAACATATTAGTATATGGGATGATTTGACATGTGTCACAGGAACTGTTAGCAGTCATCTCCATGCTGCATGGGAGAAAAGACCGCCTTGGCCAAAGAAGCAGGAGAGCTGGAATCTGAGCCAGTGGTAGAGCCAAAATCACAGAATAAACGTGTCTTCAAGCACCAAATGTTATGGAGGATGCCAAAAATTTGTCTAGGGTGGTTGGGCCTTCCTCTACAGGCTGATTAATATGGACATCCTTCTAGGTATCTATCTTCTTTTTGCTATGGAGACAAATCAGTTCCTTTATAACAGCTTCTGATATTTCAGACAGCCAAAGATTATGACAGGATGGAATGCTTCTCTGTATTTAATTATCATGTTTTTAATTTGAATTTATCAGGAGACTGGTTGAGTAGTCTGCAAAATTGTCAGGCAAATGAATCTTCTAAAAATAAAATGCTGTTAGCAAGATATTCAGCATGCGTAAGATGGAGTTTATAAATAGGTTTAGGAAGAATTGAGCTTGTTATAAAATAAATCAAAGTTGGATTTTTAGGGATATGGCCACATTTCAAATTTATTTTAAATGAGCCTAAATCCTGACTGTGGAGATTTTGACTCATTCTTTCTATATTCTCCAGAGCCCTGCAATAAATGGACAATATGAAAACCATGTGTGCTAGAAAGCAGGCATAGAGCTGTCTGCCAGCAGGAATCAAGTAGTCTCAATCACCTGGCATTAATGTGCAGCTTTTCTCCATCCCAGTTTTTTGGTTTTTTTTTTTTCCTTTTTATTTATTTTTTTATTTTATTTTTTCTTCCCCCCCCCCTTTTTTTTTTGGTTACTCAGGAATGTCACACGTGCCCTCCCAAGAAGGAGAAGTGCGCATGTGAGTGGTGGTGGGCCACAGGCATCAGTTATCTGGGTGTGTGGTTCAGGACAGGAAGGTTTTGCAGTGCCAGCTGCGGTGGGTGCCATGCCTGGTGAAGGACGTGGTGAGAACAAGGAGCAGTTGGCAGAGAGATGGATTTGGTGCAAACCCACTCCTGAGAGTGGTGCAAGCAGTCCTGAGGCAGCTGTTTCTAAAGTAATGGGAAATTTCCTCAAACAAAACTGTACCTTTGAGGACCTGGAGGTGATTCTCTATAAACGTTTTTCTTGACATACCACCAAGGGAAAGAAAAAAGTACCTAAAACTAGAACCGAAGCAGAAGAAAAAGGTGCCTCTTTTTCATGCTTATTGTATTTGGGGTACCTGTTTTCAGTCTCAAGTGATATATTTAATGAAAATTATTTTTAAAACCAGCAAAGAATGAAACAAAAACCAAAAAGGATATACCATCTCTTTCATTGCTTTCAGATTTCTTTTTTGGCATGCTACTTTCTGTTATTTTAATTCACATTTTGCTACCATATTGCAAGCAGTGCTTACAGCCAGCCTTTACTGTAATAAACAAGAAATAATTTTATTATAAGTTCTATTTAAGAACATGCATATTTCATCTGACTACTTCACAGTGCAAAAAACATTTCAGAGAACTGCATCATTTCTGTTATTTAAGAACTTGATTGGGATGTCAAGAGCCTAGCTTGATTCCAGAAGCTTAATCTTCATGTACTAATATGTTCAGGAATTGCTGTTCTATTTTCTGACTTACTGGTCAGGACTGGAGACTATGGGAAATGCCTAATTTTTACGAAACCCCTAAATTTTAAGCTGTTGAACAAGTCTCTTTTTGACTCCTTCCCCTGATTGGAATGTTTCCTTTCCAGGAACAAACTTGATAGAAATGGGGAAGTCACCTCAGTTTGGATTACATATGATTACATTATTTTTATGGAATGGAGCAAACTGCCAAGGGTCACTGGGCTTGAGCAGATCAAGGGAACCTGAGTGATCACTTAAGAATGATGCATTTAGGCTTTTACGTAATATTGCATCTGCTGCTCTTAAATGCTTTTCTCCTGACTGCAAAAAAAATACCTTGTCAAGAAAAGATTGTCCTTTTTTATCAAGCATTTCTTGTTTGTATGGCTTCTTAAAGGTAAGCTGAAAGTGAACTGAGAGAGCTGTAATTTTCATTCTAAAAAGTGAAGGCTTTTGAATATTTGGGTTTACTAATAGTGAAAACTACTAAGACAATTATTGCCTTTTAGAATCCTGCTTAACATCTTATTCTATGATGAGTGGATAATGATCAGTGTAACCACTGTGTGGTGGCCAATGTGTAAATGATTCATGGTAGATTACAGTATGTGTCAAACCTGATGAGAAAGGGAAAAAGGATTTTTCTGAGAGAAGACTTTGCTGAGAACAGTAACATTTATGTTGAGGCACAAAATAGTTCTGCTAAAGACAGATATTTTAAGGCATTATTTTAAAACAAAGCTGCCTCAGCACTGGTTTCATCATTTTTAATAGATGACAAAAAAGACTAGATGTTAGAGAGCTTGACGTTAGAGATTTAGCATGAAAAGCAAAGTCAGAAGTTCTGTAGTTGTTTGTTTTCTATGTACTTGCTAATCCCCTGGATTTTCTTGCTGCCTTTGCTGTGCTGACCCTCTAGGTTCACCAAGATGCATACTGGCTCACTGAAAATATCAGACAAATATCAGCGTATGCTGGAGCACTTTCTTATAGGTCCAGATTCCTCCTCTGAGCTAACAGCTGTTGTTCTAAAGTATATTTAACGCCTCACACATTTGAATTGATATATGCTAAAAAGTATGGAAAAAATTCAGAGCTATGACAGCAACAAATAGCTCTTAATTCACTGAAAGTGATTTAGAGATAACGCTAAAACTGTGACTATTACTGTTACTGGTGCTTTGGAGTTGTGGAGTTGTTCTTTAAAATTTTGAGTGGTACTTTAAGGATGGTATAAAGTCAGAAGGGGCTTGGCTGACCGTTGCAGCCACAAAGTGTGATGTGCTTGCATCACATGGAGGAGGCTGATGTATATCCTAAGGTCCTTATTTCCAGCTCTGTGATTGACTTTTGCATGTTTAAAAATGGATACAATGTGAGAGTGTATTGCCGAGTGGAGCTTGTGGTGAAGCAGCAGCCTCTTGGTGACAGACACAAACTTGAATGTAGTTCAGTGACACAGGCAACCCACGATCTGATTGATAGCCATTGTCAGCTTTCAGCTGGTGGGTTCCACATCCAGCTCATGAAAAGCTGCCACTTGTCTTGCTGCACTGAGCTGGGCTCTGCATTTTTTGCAAACATAGCAGCATATGTTCTATGTTTCTCACTCTCTGGCTTTTGCTTTTGCAAGGAATGGTAGTTGAAGATGCACATTGCCTGTCTTGCCTTTTAAGACTTCCTGTTGTTTCCAACTTGTTGTCATAGATGGTGGTGACTTGGTTTTGGAGGTGAATCTTTTAGGTGCCAGGTTCCTTTATATTAGGTTCTCCCATACATATTTTGCCTGGTTTACTTCTTAATCAGTTACTTTTTCAACTCCTCTTACAATTTTGCTTACTTTTTGTAGGAGATTTATCTCTAGACTGAAGGTCAAGCTGTGGATTATCTTCTAGACCCAAAATAGCTGATTTTAACACATTTTCTTTTTTCCTTTTTTCAAATAAATCCTTCTATTTCTCTGTAGCAGTGCCTTTTACTAAAGAGAGCTATTGCTGTGCTCTCTTGTTCTGGAACTTTGTTAGAAATGTGCCTAACACACAAAAGCAATGGCTTACTGAGCTTTCATCAGTTCTTAGCCAATTTCAAAATTAGGATCAGTATTTTATTTGGAGCTCTGTGATTCAGTTCAGATCTCTCTAATTCTCAAGGGGGGGCTGCTCACAAGGGGAAAGCTTCAGTTTTCATAGAGACTTGTCTTCAAATCCCTACATAAAATACTAACTTAAAAGAACAGCCATGTAACTGAGATGGGGTATGAGTTGTCTGTAACCTGCTAGAGGGTTTAAAATACAGCACCATATAAGAAGTAAGGCCAGATGTCTTCCTTTTCTCATTAAGGTTCTGTTTAGGCATTTGTAGAATTCCTTTGTTTTGGAACAGTTTCATCATATCTTTGTTTCTATAGGTCTGTTTCATCATTGGTATATGGATCAGACATAATGTTACCAAAAGCCTACTCACATGTAATAGACCTGTGTTTCTAAAGAGGAGCTATTTCTCTGATTCTTTCAAAGATATTAGCAAATTCTGCACCATATTGGGTGCCCTTGGCTGCAGGTAAAGAATTCAACAGCTTGTGGGAGTGCTAATTAGAGCTAATAATAACTTCAGTGACCTGCCTTGGCTTTAAAATGCCTGACAGAAATTACCCCGTCCTTGAAGGGCATAGATTTTGTTTCTGTGCACATCTGATGAGGGACACTCATGCCTTCATTTTTTTGTTTAGTGATCACACAATTAACTAAGTGGGTGCTTGTGTGTGAATGAAAGAGAAGTGGGTGGTGTTGAGGAATCAAGAGGAAAAAAGGCAAAGAGATCTCTCAAAAATACTACACCAGAATTTCATTAATAGAAGAATTTCTCTTGTAGGCTAAACAGCCTTGGTAAAACCAGAATTAATAATAGGAAAGCAATTAGAGTAGGAATTGGATTATTCATAATTAAGCCTTTTCTCTCTAATTTTGATACTTTTTCCGTGGTTAGTTTGCTGACATATGTACAGAGGGTCTGAGGAAAACGCAGGCTTTAATATGACCAAATACCCGAAAAGCTCCAAGGTATGAGATTTTTATTTTATCTGGCTGATAAGTTGCTGATGGTGAGAAAACAATTGTATTGTCAGTGAGATTGCCCTTGACCTTTCTAATGTGGGTGTTATTAACACTAGCCAGAAAAAAAATTAAGTACAATCGTTGTTGAACTGTTATTGGAATGATAAATCAGGGGTTTTCTGGCTTCTCTTTCTATTGTGGGGACGCACAGATATACAGATGACACTCAATGGTTAGGGTCTGCAGTTCCTAACCTAGACATTTGGCTTCAGCACTGCCTGGGCAACTCTAAGCAGACTTTGTCCCCATCTTGCTGCCACCTTATGCCTGACCTCTTGTAGTCCCCATCATTGTCCCAGCACAGCAGGTCACGTAGCTTCACAGTGAACAAGATCAGGCAGCTGATCCAGCTAAAAGCAGGATCGCCAGGAAAACATAGGACTATTTTTTACTATATCAATTCCCAAGCTGTTTTGCTGCAAGCAAGCTATACTGGGACAATGCAGAGGCCTATGAAATACCTGCAACAGTGACCAGAAGCAAGGTCTTCTTAAATTATTAATGTCACTAAGCATGTGAAGAGCTACAAACTTTCCCTTTGACTTTCGAACATTTGCCATGAATGAACACTGGTAAATATAAAACACAAAAAACAAGTATTTGAGGCCTTGATTTTCCTCAGAGCTGGGCAGATGTAGAATGTCACCCCTTCTCTTCTGTTAATATAAATATTGGGTTTTCTCTTAGATTCTTATTGGCTTAACTCATGTCCTTAGTCTCATTTTGGTTACACTGTTAAAGGGCATTCTAAAAATCAGAGAAAAGACTATCTGCATTTGATTGCCTTATTCCTATCAATTAAGCTTGTTCAGAAACACAGCTGTGGGCTGAGGAATTAACTTGGTGTGCAGGAAGAGGTAAGATGTTGGTTTCCAACTACTCGTACCATCTAAGACCATGCAATATACAATCAACTTAGAAATTTCTATTCAGTGCCAGCTCACAGAAAAAAACATGGGGAAATCTACTACCAGCTTTAATGAAATTTGATTTTACTTAGAATAATTTCAATCAGAATTAATTTTACTCAAGCTAAAATCAAAGAATATTTAATGAAATAAAGGAATATCTGAAACACACAATCTTCCATCTGGAAATTTTAGGGATACAGAAAGTTCTGTAGTACAACAGTTTTGTGGCTGTGTTTTCTTTGAAAAACAGTAATACAGGTAGTCAGTAGCTGAATTGTTATTTAGAGTAGATTACTGAGTAGCTGTAAGAGAAATCTTTAATCAGTCATTAAAAACCTAAAGAGGAGATAAGAAGCAATATTGTGCTGGAGTTGCAGAGTGCTAAATGCCTGTGAGAAGTCCTTCCAAGCCTTGAGTACCAAGTCCCTGAGTGAATGCAGTGTAACTCTCAGAGTTCGGTTCCCTTCTGCACATCAGGATTATCATATTCAAAATATTCAAAGCCAGAAGTGTCTGGGGCTTTTTGTTTGTTTGTTTTTGTTGTTTTTGTTTGTTTGTTTTTTAAGCCAGTTTAAGAACTAACATTGCTACTTGATATGGAAAGTAACTAATAAATATTTCTGCTCCGTATGTATATCAGCTGCATGATGGCATTCAGGGGAGTAATGTTGTGCTTAAATGAATGGCTCAATACATGTTAAGGTTATGCAGGTATCCTCAATGGAATTCCTTGACAAGCACTTAATGTTTTGTAAAGATGAAGTTTTTTTTGTGGATATACAATCTTCATAAACTGGACTAGAAAGAGAGATAGAAAAGGGCACAGAATTGTAAGAGAAAAACCAAACAAATCTAAAGTGCGAACCCTATGAATCTAATAAAATTCTGGAGATGAGTTTGGGAGAAGGGAGGTGCAAAGTTTCTTCCTGGATGGAATAACATGTCACACTCCAGCTTTTATTTTTATTCCCTAAGAATCTTTATGGTAATTGTCTTTGTTTCTGCTACCTAGAATTCCATATAGAAGATACAGTGTAGCCAGCAACCCTTCCCATTGTCGCTTAATCTGAGCTACGATTTAGGGAGCTTAAAATAGGAAGCAGCACAACTGTCTGCTTTGAGGCTGCATCAAAGACTAATTTTTGTCTGTTTGCTTCAGTTAAGAATCTCTGTTGCATTCCTTGGAAACACAGACACTACTAAGTCATTGGGTGCTGAGACACATTCCTTGGCTGAAGTCTTTTAGAAAAGTTCCTTTAAATTAACATATTAAAGTAAAAGATTATGTAATGGTCATTTAGCATGAGAAGGGTCCAAGGCATGCATGAGGATCATGCGGAACTCTTCTCTTCAGGAGAGTGCAGTCATTGCTATTGGGGTAGAGGTAGAGTTCTGGCAGAGAAAAGGCACATGAAGTTCTTGGAAAGAGTGAATCCTTAATGTATCCGTGCCTTAGGAAAAATGTGGAAATTTCCAGTGCTCTCCTATTCTTCTGGTGTAGAATGAGGGCTGAAGACCACCAATTCAATTGTATATATATTCGATGGTATTTGAAATGTTATCTATTGCCCAGTAGAATGCTTTCAGTATTTCTGTTTTCTATATGGACCTTGGTGTGCCCTAGAAAGCAATATGTACAGGTCAACTGGGACCATTCACTATTGTCCTTTTGGTGAAGGCAGTGCACATACGCTGTCGTTGTATTGCAGAGTACTGTAGTATGCAAGCAAGCTCGGGGATAATGAAGTGGTTATTGCCCAGTGTGTATAAAGGTGGCAGAATTACAACCCTTGTAGTCAATGAAACACAGAAGAGCAATTTCAGCACTGCACACTGACATTATTTTTTTAGGAACATTTTGAGAGCCTCATCGGGCAATCTATAGACAAAGATTTCTGATACAAACACCTCATTTTAGTATCTCAGCTTTCATGGCTTTTTGATGTCATCTACTAAGAAAGTAATGATATGTTATGTTCCTTACAAAAAATATTCGCTATTGAAACAACAAGCTTTAATTTCTATTCCCAATTAAGCAGAAGGTAAGCATGATGGATAGAGAGCACAGTAGGTTTTTAGATGATGTGCCAGCTGTCTGTGTAGTTTCTGGCCCAGTGGAGGTCCAGTCACCAATGCTTTAAGCAGGTAACTGAGTTTTTATATTAATATTCTAAGTTCCCTTTTTCTTTTAAGTCTAGACTCCAATTTTAGAACCTGCCCTGCTCATATCTGCACTAATGGAAGAGCAGGACAAGGAATTAACTGTGATTTAGTCACAGTTCCCTCTGTCTGGTCTGGAGGGAGGAATGCATCCTGTCCATTAAACTCTGTACTGCCTCTTGAATAAAACATATATGAAAACATATTTGCTTTGGGGTTACTTTCAAGTATTCTGTTAGTTTTTCAGTATAGTTTTTTATTAGTATAACTATGGAGCGCGCACCTCTCCCACACCAGTCCGACAGAATCCCCAATTTCAGTGGCTTTTGGAAATGCAGATTGGCAAACATGGAGTTAAACCTTAATTGATGTCCTCTACCATCCCTTATGACCCATTGTTGCTTGAAAGGAGAAGAGTGGTGCTTGAAAGACAATAAAATTCTTCAGCCAGACACTACAGATTATCTTCAGACCGAGATGCATAAAGTAGAACCACAAGTGGTTTAAAATATAGAAGATTTTAAAATAAAAAACTTCATCTCAGCAGTGTTTCTATATATTTGTTAACAAAGCTAGCATTAAAATATGGGAAACCATGCCAGTGTAGCAGAATGCTATGGGACTTGTCAACTCCAGAGGCAAAGCAAGATAAAACATGTATACTTTTCTTTTTGTCCCTGGACCTGCTGTGACATCATCTCCCCCATAGGCCAGTACCTTCCTCTGTAAGTAGTCTTCATCAGTTTCACTTACTGAGTAAAGCAGTCTGCAAAATTAGAAAATGGTATTAGGATCAACTAGTTCAAAAAATCCCAAATTTTGAGGGTTTCTCTAATAAAAATTGGTATTTCAGATGGGACATGGTGGTTTTATTGCAGAGCAACATGTTCAGACACCTTCTCCACTCATATTCAGTATTTCTGGATTGATTGTTTTGTCATTTTCATTATGTTATTTACCTGATGGCAATTTGTTGCATTTGGAGCAGCACCATGAAGTCTGGAGGTCACATAGGTGCCCAAATATAAATACTAATGTTGGTAAAAGATTAAAATGGATTTTACTGGACTCGGAAAGCAAATTGGAAAGGGCAGGAGAATGTCTGTGAGTACTTTTAAGCAACAGCTCCCGTTTCCACAACTGTGATGCAACCATGTTGTATTGGAAGCATTTCAGCACCAGCAAAAGCTTCGGTTGTCTAATCATAACGAGTATGTGTAAGGTTGTGCAATCCTGTGCAGTTTATGCTTCCTGAGAATATTAGCAAGTGTAGCATGTTTTGCTTTTTGAATGGAAAGGAACAAGCAAGAAAGATATCACAGTAATAGCACTTAAACCCCAGTGCGTTTCTGTAGAAGGCAGCTGTGACGTATGGCAGTGGTGATTTTTTTACTTGAAACACAGACATTAAGGGTTTTTTTCTTTTTCTCAGGAATTGTAATTCACATTTGGCCTACTGCCAAAACAGTGAACTTTATCACCCAGTCTTGGCATGTGCAGATAGATGGCCCCTTCTGTCTCTTTTGCCAGTTATTGCTTATGTTGCCAGGAAATCTTAATCATGCTGCTTGGAAGCTGCTGCTGTCCCTCCTCCTGCTGCCAAGCTATTCCACTGTATAAGGACTCTGACTTAGCTTCAGAAAACAGTTTTATCTCTAGGTAAAATATAGGAAAAAAGGTCACTGTGCTAAGGCCACCCTAGGGGCCCATATGGCATTACAAGCTTCATCATCAATATTGCACTGCTGTTGAAGCAACGCTATTATTAACCCTGAAGCTTCATAGGGATTGGTCATAACTATGTTTTGCAGTATGAAATGTGCAATATAAACTATAGCAAACCACAAAATAAGTAGAAAAGAAAAAATATTCTCTTTAATCATGAATGTGTTTATTGATACTTTCCATTAAAACTATATATATACTAAAATCGCAACTATAGCCTTCTCTAGTTTGAGAGAAAAAGGAAGAAAATCAGTTAAGCAATTAGATTTCACTGCCACATTATCAGAAAATGTTCTGTATGTTCATATTTCTCAAGTGCTGGATGAGTTCAACCACTATTCATGCAGTAGTCAACAGAATGTAAGTAAAGTGAATATCAATTGAAGCTTCTCATTAAGAAGTTCAGTCACTTGCATTAGTAGAAATATTGATACTTGTTTCATGCATGGGTAGTTCTTCTGTTGATCGAGTTCCCATTATTGTCTACTTTCAGGGAAGTAAAGCAAAGGGTCTTCAATTCCTTAGTGCAGAGTTATATTTTGGACTCTTTGGTGAAAATTTATGTCTGAAATTCTATTTGTAGATTTTCCCAGGTGCCAAAAGGAAGAATAGCTGGCTTCTAATAGAAGTATTAGAGATTTTAGTAGAATTCTAAGACTTCCGAGAGCATTGCAAATGCTGTGTACTCATACAGTGTTTCTGAAACACAGCCACTCGGAAATACATCTGTGGAAATTTTCCTAATAGCATAACATGGCTCGCTAGTGTAATTTGTTAGTACCTAACATCCTGCCTCTCAGCTTCCAGGACTTCATGGACCAGTGTTTTGGTATGTGATAAAATATAGCTCCTGAATCCCTGTTTCAATGATCCAACTAGAAGTGACCTGAATTTCAGGTCAGTGGTGATGCACAAACTCCACTGAAGTAAATTACATATATCAGTGGGTTTTAGCCTTGTTTCCATAGGTTGTAATCATGGTATATTTGTGCATATGAAGAAGAGGGGGAGAAAGAGAATAATTCTTTTTATTAATTTTTTTTTAGCCAATTGAAATCCAATTTAAAGAGAGAAAGAGGTATCAAGTAATAAATTACTACATGTTTTCTGAGCATCAGCAGCTTGATAGAGAATAGACCCTTTAATTAACACAGTTGCTATTGCATTAACATAGGATTCAAGTAAACATTTAATTCTAACACTTTGCTTATCCATAAGGCTTAGCTGTTACCTTGCACTCTGGTTGTCATTTGGGGTTTGGAGAAATTGCTCGTCAGACAGAGAGACTCAGAAAGAACTGGCTTGTGCTTGAGTTCAGCTGGCGCAGGCATTGTGGGTGCAGTTAGCTCAAACCATTTTGGCCCTGAAATTTGATCTCGTTTGAGCACTGATACCAGACACAGGAGGCGAGTAGCTTCCCACTCGGTGCAATGAGCAGTCCTGGGCCAGTCACTACCTGATCTGTGAGCCTGTCTGCATTAGCTAGTCAATGGACACAAACATACCCCTGAAACAGTCATGGCATGTATGCAGAGCAAGGCAAAAAAGGTTAGGTAGCAGACATGAGGTGGTGACAGTAGTGCAGAGCTGGGGAGAGAGACTATGGAGTGGATCTCAAACTGAGGAGGGTCCTACCAAGGGTTGTGTAAGGCATATGAGGAAGCTGGAGTGTGCTGGGACATTCATGGGTACCATGGGAGACACAAAGTCAGGAATATAGAGATGCTATAGAAATGGGGAGAACAAACTGAGAATATTGTGACAAGAATGTCATGAAAGCGCAGCTGGAGTTCAAGACTTGAGGAGTTTGGGATACATAGAATCTAAGTGACTGGAAACCAAACATACTTAGTTCTGCTGCTCATGGAAGTGCTTATGTTAAATTCAAAGTTGAGTTTGAACTTATAGTTGGACATTTTAGCCAAGGAGTTTCAATCAGAGGAACAGATTACTGGGCCATTCTGTCCCATAAAAGGAATTGATTTACTTAGTTTTCTACCTATGGTGGGAAATTATAGTTTTCTCTGAAACTGGAAGTAAGACTGGAATACAAGTACCCTGTGAGCTTGTTGGCTTCAGTTCTGGTTTTCTATCATTTGTTATAAACCCAAATAGCACAGAATTAATGTGAAGTTAAGGCACAGATTATTATTACACTGAAAACATTCCAAGGAATTAAAAGGAAGGTCTCTACATTTTTAGTATTTATTGTAGGCTTTAAAGACATGTTGGATAGTGGAAGTGATATTCACCCTCAGTGTTAAAGGTAACCATCTCATCATCTTGGCAGACTTTAGTTCCTATCTCTGCAGTTTAAATAGCTTGTGAATCTTCCGTGTTTCTTGCATTTCTAATAGTTTATCAGCTTCAGGTAGAAATTACTGTTTTGGTAGGTTTTAAGATCTGCTATGGTATACTGCATGTACACTGCATTTTATTGAGAAATTTTATCTAGGCTTTGGAGGATTTGATATACCCAACACATCCTTTTATATCTCCGTAATATGACTGGGGATTAAAGAGAACATAGCAGCTGTTCAAATTTCTGTACAATCCATTCCCATGGTCTATGTTATAATCTTAAAGTGTTAGTACTGTAATACCTAAAACACAGCAAAACTGGACAACTAAGATGTTACCTTGTTGTTTGGAAAAAAAATAATCTAGCCTCAAGTGCCAGCTGTGGGACTGTCAAGTAAAAGTGCTCGCTCAGTAACATGCATTCTCATGTCAGCTACTGTATATTTCTGCTCTACACAAGGGAGTAGCCTAATGGAAGATATTCCTACCTAGTTTTATGTCTCCAGGAGAAGAATCAAAATAAATAAGAGCTTATGTTTAAATAGTTTTCGCATTCTTCTAGAAAGAATCATCTTGGCTCAGCTTCAGGAATGTTATATTTAGGTGCTTATTTCTGGTCTTTTTCTGGGATGCTGCTTTTATAATGAAATTTTGCCAAAAATTGCCAAACTCTTCCCTGCTATATAAAGAAACTCATGACATTTCAGGGACACTGTTATGGCTTTTTAAGAAATAACTTCTGTGTGTGTTTAAATGAGATGTTGTGTTTGCTTGGTAATGCAGTCCATTTTATTCTCCATCATTATGTATAAAATAAGCTATAACATATATTTGTGTACATAACTTGATCAAATGGATTTACATACACCTGTCTACACTGATTTACCTGCTGCTGTCTAATTCCTATACATTTTGTTTTGTAACGTAGTGTCGTTAACTGTGTAGGTGGATAGAGTAATACACAGAAAATTGAAGCAAGGAGTTGATTATTTGCTGGGTACAAATAAACAAGAAAGGCTTTTACACAGTGATTGCTCTTTTAAAGGGTGGTTCCTGTACAGGGCAATTGCTTGTGCTAAAATTACATGCCAGACACTCAGCTCTAGGAAGGCTTTGTACCTCCTTACAGTTATACTGATTGTTGCTGTAGTTCCTGCTAAAACAGGAACAAGCAAGCTCCAAGGTAGAAGGATATTCAGATAAAATGCAGGCTATGGTCACTGGAAGCTATCTCCACTTGACAATGTCAAAAAGCCTCTCATGTAGGGCTAAAAACTTCACTGCCCTTCTTAGTGAGGATTTTACTGCCATTTGTATGTGCCATTGTGGCAAACAGATTTGGATTAATGAGAAGTGAAAGGAGGAAAAAGACTCAGGTTGCTAGGTGTGGCCAACACATCAGAGCTGATTTGGGAGAAGACAGAACTAGCTGAGCTGTACTGATCAATGAAGTGGTAACAGAAATAAGTGAAATTTATTTGAGAGCATGGAATTACATTATCTTCTGGACAAAGCTGTTGTGGCTGAGATTGGATTGGGGAAGGTGAAGGGGGGTGAAAGGCGCAGAAATAGATTAACATAAATGGATAGTTGAAATCAGAGTTGCACCAATTTAAAACTGAGAGGAGATGAAGATCTGAGTTCAACATAGTGGAGTATCAGGGCATTTAACCTTGTAACTGCTCTCTGTTAGTTAGGCTCCAGATAGCCTCTAGAAGAAATCACAGTAGATTTTTTTTTGCATTTTTAGAAATGTACCTGCTTTGCTTCTTAGATCAGTCTCTTGCTTCAACATACTATGTACTAGGCATATCTGCTAGTGCTAATATGACATGTGACCTGGTTTTTGTGGCCCACAAGCAAGGTTTTAAGCTGCAGAAGCAGTGAGCAAACAAGTGAAGTCTTTTGACACTAGGAGTAGTAGGTCATGAGGGGAAAGGGGGTGGAGAGAGTGAAGTGACTGACCTTGCTATAAATGGTGCCACATATAGGAGTGGGTAGGAGAATGTGAGCTGGCATCAGGTAAGACCTATGACTGTAAGAGACTGAGAGTGCAGCAACTTCCTGTCTCTGCCTTGTGTTTATAGCTAAGGTGAACTAAACTTTAAGCACACAGTGGAGTCTGAATAGATCTGGGTAAAGGTGATGTGAGAAGCCTCAAAGTAAAGTTTGTGCCCTGATTTTTGATTCTCTCAAACATACAGAACTTGATCAAGGTTTCTAAATAGCTTGCTAAGATTCAGCAATTGTTAAGGCCTTGCTGCCTTGTAAACCCGGCCAAGCTATGGCATTAATTGAAATTTACACCTCTCAATGTGTTTTAATTCAAAGATTTTATATAGTACAAAATGAAACCCAAAGGGAAGTTTAATGTGCAGAATCAAAGAAAGGTGTTCCTGCCTCCTGTAGATTGAAATCACTGTGCCTATTACACACACAGTATTTTTATGGTAAATGTTTTCTAAAACTGTTAATACAAATTAACATAAATGCAAACCACAGCTACTGAAAGAGACCGTACTCCTGTAAATGTGCATTTCTTGCTTTATTTACAGCTAGGGAGAAAGCTACATTTATTCCCCATCAGAGCATTAGAAATGCAGTTAGATAAGAAGGAAAATTAATACTTGGTCTGTATGGCTCAACAATGAAGGCAAACATGGAATTGTCTTTGTCAATCACATTAGAGAGGTTTTAAGAAATGCAGCTGTGTGATGCAAGGCCATACTCAACAGTCACACAGATACTGACATAATGTGCAGTGTCACAAAAGCATAGAAAATAGTTGTACAATCATGTAAATGTTAAAGATCCTCAACAGTACTCTACAAAACATGCTATAGATGTATCTCTCTTAATCAAAGATATTCGTCACACTTGAGGTGAAAGGCAGCCTTATGTTAGGCAATTCAGGAAATGAAAGCTTGAACACCCTCAGATAGCTAGAAAATTCTACTCATAGCAGGAGACTGAATCTATTTTATAGAAAGTATTCTGGAAATATCCAGCCCAAAAAGGTTATGACTGATATCAGTTCCATGTATATTTTCAAATCTATATATTTTTAAATTAGCTTCAGCAGAAGTTTTTGTTAAAGGTCATATTACCTTAAGTCCGTAGTCTCAGAATGTAGATTTCCACTGATAGATGTTTGTTGTAATTACATTTTCCAGTAAAGGCAATTATAAATGCCATATTTTAAGTGAACATAATACTCAAGAAAACCCCAGAACTCAAACCCCAGCAGGCTGATGACCAAACAGTTAATAGTACTTCATTTTTATAGCAAAACATTTCAAAGAAAGCTCATGATCACTATTTATTTTGGATAGGGTATTACCTTTTTTCTTTCCTCCATATGTATTTGCTGGGATGATGATATAAGAAAGCAATAAAAATGAAAGAAGTCGCAAACTTTTCATTTCTTCTTTCTCTGAATGAGTTGGGGAATACACTGCTCGATTCTGCCAAGAGATGGGAAAAGGAGAGAATTACCAATGCTTTGCAAGAAATTGTTTGCCCATTAATCATTAACCTGTAAATCCTCATGTCCACTGCTCTAGTCTCTCCTTTTATGGAAGTGAAAATGGAATTTGCTGGTTTCCAACCTCTTTTTTTATTTTCTGCCACTTGTGGCAGAAGTAATTTGGAACTGGATCCTCCTCCCTTACACAACAGTGCTTGGCTCTGAACACAGTGGGCTTCAGGGCATTTGTTCTCTGGAATACTCCTAAAGGCCATGAATAGGCAGCTCAAATTTGGTTGGTCAACATCTGAACACATTGCAAAAGAGCTGAAGGTTAATCTAAATGTTTCATTAACACAGACAAATCCCAGTAAGGGAAGCACCAGAATTCTATATATAATAGAGACTTATTTCAGTGACAAAATTGTTACCAGGTTTTGGATAGTTGCAAAATGTTTCCTTTCAGATTAAGTGAGCAGTTTTTATCACATAAGAAATTTACTAATGAAGCACAATAAGCAACATCTCTCTCCACTTCTGGTAAAACAATCATAAGGAAGTGTATGTAGTTTATGTAGGAGTCATTGCAGAGAAAATTATATATCCATGCAAATATGGAAATCAAAGCAGAATCTTAATTACAGCTGTGTGCATATATGCCACAATGAATAGGTGAGTACTGTAAAGTGTGACAGGGCAAAAAGTACTCTTGATTATGCAGCAAGTATTGCCACAAAGTGGGATCTTGCTCAGGGACAGGACACAGTGCTGTCTTCTGGGTCTTGTTAGCGTCAGTCTGGAGCATCATAGTTTTCCCACATCAGTCAATGTTCTTGAGACCTACTTCAGCTTATTTTGAAGAAACTGAGTGCCATTTATGATGTAGCCATGGCAGCAGAGGCTTGGCCTGGGCTGCAAATTGATCTGCATTTCCACTAATTGTTGGATTGCCAGCTTATTTGTGTTGATGTTGCTAACCTCCACCGCTACCTGCACAGCTGAGCTAGTATATAATTAGGCAGATAGGCAGACAGCATTGTGGAATTTCCCTTAGACATAGTTCTCTGGCACAGTAAACTATCTTGAGGTTTTGAATGTGTCCTCGTGCTGACGATGGGTGATGGTGTAAATTCTTCTCTAAACTTAGTTTGTTAAGGATTTGCAGTTAGTAATAGCAAGTAGAGACAATGTTTTAAGAATTCTACAAGTATCTGTGTTGGACTGAACAACTGAAACTGGCTTGTAAACTTAAAAAAGTAAATTTTGAGTATTTAGTGACACCCAGATTTTTTATGAAGCTTCTTATCACAATTACTATGTCTAGAATGTGTGATATGATAGCTATGCCTTCCCACCTTGAGGAATTTTTCATTGTTCATTGTTTTTATAATTAAGAACTATGTCAAAGTGTCACAGCTTGAAGATTTTTCTCTCTAGAAGACAGTAAATCTCATAGGACCCATATGTCCTATCAGAACTACAAAAAAAGTATTCTCAGCAGGGAAACTCTGCTGTCATGTTTGACTCATTGTTTTGGCATACAGGAGCATGCATCATGGCGTGTGGCCGATGGTGCTGGATTTTGCATGAATAAAGGAGAAAAATACAGAGCACTCCTGAGTCCAAAGAGCTGTGAGCCTGGGATGCATCAGGCAGCTAGAAAACTCTACAACCAATCTCTAAGGTCATACAAGTCACCACAGTTGACTGATTGATCAGTGTGTGTGTCTGTGGACATATAGCAATAAAGAGTGAATACAGAAACTGAGGTGATAACGATCAAACTGACTGGCCGATAAGTACTTTTTGCAGCAGTATTTTGAATGAATGCACGCAAGAAAAGGATTTGCAGTAACTGAGACGGGACAAAGAACTTGGACAAGAATTTAGGCTGTCATGGTGGACAGGAAATGCTGTATTTCAGTAAAGTTAATGCTAGTGGAAATTACTGCTAAGATTTAGCACAGACTTGTAGTGAACTTAGCAAAATGTAAGCTGAAGATGATGTGAAGATTACAGAACTGACTGACAGGTTGAATGGTGATACTAGACACAGTAATCAAGAAAGCAGAAAGCATTTAAGGGGTAAAAGATTATAAGATCTATTTTCTTCAGATGGGAATTGTTCTAGAACAGGGTGGTAGATCTGTTGGGTACAGAACAGACTGTTGGCTCTTTGTGAGGAGGCTGACTGGAAGACTACAGAGACTGGTTGATTGGTTGACTGTAGAGATCAGTCTCTGGATTTACTTCTCACTTGAGAACCCATGTCAGAAACCAGAATGGCATTACAAGTATCTTATGAAGGGTTGATTAAAGCAGTAACAGGAAAACTGGGAAAAAGCTTACAAAGGATTGCTTCTAGTGGTAAGAGGAAAACTGGAATAATAAGAGTTGCAAAAGGAGGAGGAGTCTGCCTTCCTCTCTGCTATTTGCATCACTTAATTTGGCAATCCTGTGTCAGTCATTGCTAGTAGCAATTTGCCTTCAGTGTTGACAGAAAATCAGCAATAATGGCGGAAGAGCAAAGCAGTGTTGTGGGAATACTTGTACAGCATTTGAACTGAGAGATTCCACAGCATGTACTCAAGATGAGTTTATGTAACACAAAATCGCTTGCTATGGCGCATTAGTCCACAGAGAACAGATGCAATTGTGTTCTGGAGGAAGGAGTTGCTCCCAGTGGCCTCTAAAACTTTGTCACACAATGTGTTTCTGGAGTGTGGGTTTAGTGGTTTGTTTTTGGGTTTGGGTTGTTGTGGTTTGGGTTGGTTTTTTTTTCCCCTTAGGTCTCTTCTGCATTTGGTTTACCTGAGTAATTCCAATTACCTTTATTATCTACTCATAAAGACAAGAATGGGTCTCCTGCCATGTAATGAATATTAGAGGTAGAAGACTCCTGATAAATAATTTTCCTGTGAATCCACATAATGAAGTCATAACCTTTGCCATCTTCACCATGTTTATCTGGTCACTTGGTGAAGTTACCCACTTTGCTTGAGCTGCTCTGTCTCAGCTTGGTTAGTTGTTATGTTTGGATAGCATACATAATATTCTATAAATACATGACCAAAACTGTTTTAGGAATTAGTTCCTTATATAAAAGTATAACAAGAATAGGTCTTTGGTACATTATGAGAATAGGAAAATTGGAGACAGGTATTTGTCAGAAGGGACTGTGCAATAGCTAGTCAGCTACTTCGCAGCATGTTGTATCACACATTGAAATGGCTTTTTTTCAGGCACATTTGAAACTATGCACTGCAGTGACTAGGAGCTGCAATATTCTGAGTGAAATTCATTGTGAAAAAAATTAGGTGCTCTGGGTCTTCATATTAGTGCACTAGTCAATCATAGAGAATGCTGTCTGGATGAAACTGGATACTTCTGAGACACAAATAGTTGTCTGCTGGCCTGCCAGGGCAATAGGAACTGTAAGAGTACTCTGCTGCAGTTCTGTATCACTGGCAGTGACAAGATTTCCAACGTACAACACCGGCCCTAGAAAATAAGGTAACAGAAATCTCAGGGACTATGAAGAAAGCTGGGAGATCAGGTGTAGGTAAATGACACCTGGAATACCCAAGCTACGCTGTGTCCTGATGTGACTTTCAAGAGTGAGTGCAATGTTCATTCTTTAAAGTTGGGTATGTTTGTTATTCGTGCTCTGGGTGACTCAAGTGGCTAGTTCGGTATTTGTAAAAACCCGGAGTCTTAAAAAAAAAGTGTGAAG
Organism: Myiopsitta monachus; assembly: GCA_017639245.1. NCBI lineage: Eukaryota > Metazoa > Chordata > Aves > Psittaciformes > Psittacidae > Myiopsitta > Myiopsitta monachus. The sequence goes on along the minus strand of CM029921.1, from coordinate 15,127,858 downwards.
TTAAATTCTTAAATTTAAGGTTTAAGTATGTTAACTGTAAAATTTAAAGGATCCATTGGTAGTTATTCTTCTTGTTATTCAAGTTATTCACTTGATAGTGAGCAGATCTGCTCTCTCTTTTCCATAACACCCAGCATTTGCACATTACTTCATTTTCCGCACTGAAATCACTCATACTTACTGTAGTGATCTGGATTTTTAAAAATGCTGAGTCTAAAAATAGATAATCCAAACTGCTTTTCTGTGAAACAGATAGAACACATATTTTGTGCAGCATGAGGCTAGTGCTTTGCCTACTTTACACGGAATAGAACCTTTTCCTAAACCAAAATCAAATTTGTAGTTTATGTTGCTGTGTTTATGTCTAGTTTGCATGTACTGTAAGAGGGCTTGACACCCTTCTCTCTTCTGCTGGAGATGCTGCTTGTACAACATATACCCAGGAGGTATACTCTTAATCAGAATCCCCATCTGCTTCTTAGCTAATGTTCCAATTATAGTTAGACTTCTTGCACATATTCACATCTATAATAAAATTGATGGTTTCACTATTGAGAGGCAGCATGTGACTAATTGTGCGTTGTACCATGCAAGCTTTTACTTAAATATATGCTCCTAATCAAGTTAGAGAAAGGAACATGGAGCAGAAGTTTGTCAGGCATACAGTCCCGTTCTTTTCCTGAGACCACACTGTTCATCAAGATGGTTTTCAATCACCTGAAGACCAATAACACTGTAGTACGAATTGTTCTCTAAGGTTTAGAAGAGATTTTATGGGCCAGAACTTCAGCTGGCATAAATTGGCTTCTGTGTGGCAATAATGATATTCTCTAGCTGAGGATCCACCCTGTGTTCCTATAATTACCCACTGGCATCCGAAAAAGATTATTATGATGGTTTTGCTAACATACCTGAGGTTATAGGGCAAGAAAAATTTTATGTGGTTGAATTTTTAATGCAATTTTTAATCCAGAATTTATTCTGCCTGTTTCATCTTTCCTAGGATTATTTAATATCAAATAACTCTGAAGAGACATATTTAGATAGACTTTTATATGTGGATTCATGGCCTGTGTCAGCAACTGCACATGAGCCTAAAACTTCATTTATGGCAATAGCTATTGAGGCATCAGACTTCTCAGTGTTAAATTCACAAGTAAACAATTGATTAGCAAACTTTGTTTTCTGATATGAAAGAAAAACACCCATTTGCATAAGCATAGTCCTGTGAAAATATGAGTTTCTTCTGCAAGATGCAAGAAGATGCTCTGTAGCCCCTGATAAGGCAGTCCTCTTCCAGGACTCGTCACCCAGAATATTGTCTGGCTTTCTGGCTTTCCTTGGATGCACAGCTAGGACTAATAATTGCATTCTTACAAGTTTAATGCATTCTGTATATGTGTGCCTTTTAGTAATTTTTAAAATACTCTCCACTGAATAGTTTGTATTATAAACCGCTGTAAACAGGAGAACAGAAATTCAGCTGCCTAGCACAAACATTTTGCGGTAAGTGGCTCATCTGGTCCTACTTCCAACTTAAAAAAAGGGCATTTTTTAGCTTGTTTCTGTGATGTAGCTTCATGCTTTTTGTAACAATGCATTACTTGTTATGTAGCCTTAGAGGAATGCTATTTCTTGGCTTATGTGTCTGTCTGTCTTCCTCATAGGTACACTGTGTTCACTTAGGGTATATGTCTGAAAGCTTAGCAGATCAGAAAAGCACAGATTAGAGGAACCAAAGAAAAGGGGAGAACAAATCCCAATTAATCTTGCTTGTCCATTCTCTTGCATTATGTATAGACTGTTGTGTGCTCGTATATTACTTCAGCCTTAAAACAGGTAAGGAGCTGGCCTACTTCCTGACTTTCATTACAGCTAGCTCTATTCTTCAGCAGACGGGGCTAAATTTCTGCATGGTTATACACTACTGAGAGGATAGAACAACTGCAGACTTTTTTACCCACCTGCATTCTGTCTTATTTTGGATTTTCACTGCTGTCAGTGCCCTATTTCAGGGATGATTGTATGGCCTATAAAATTTTACACTGAATTTATAATTGTAAAAGCAGATCTTTTATATAGCTGTGATCTGTAAAATGTGGGGAATCTTCCATGAATTAGCATTGCAGAGTCAATAGTGTAAAGAAGAATGTGCTTTTGCAGAAGCCAGCATGCATGCTGAGAACATTTCCCTTCATTGGACTGTGTAAGAAACAGCTAAATACGTGCAACAACCCAACCTTTTCTCTCCCACCCCCCATGAGGATTGAGTTTTATGGTTTTAAGCAAAAACAACACCAGTGCAGTGCCTTTTGAAGCTGCTGTGCTTGTTCACCTCCCTCACATCAAACAGAAAAGCATCTGAAAGAGATGAATACATGGTAAAACCAACAATGCTCTCTCTTCCCTTTCTAGCTACTGTACTTAGGAGGGAGTCCTTTTAACAACAAATAGAAAGCAGACTTGTTTTAGAAATTGATTGATGGTTCTTATTAATAAAGAAGACAGCAAGAACAAGACAACTAGGGCTTACTGTAGGCAACATATTTGAAGAGGATACACTTGAAGGCACTTAAAACCAAAGGCAGAGGACCATGTCAAAGTAAAGAAACTTGAAAGACATTAAACATTCAGGTGCTGATTGATGATGATTCTTAGGACTTAACATGCTCACAAGAGCAAAACCTGGATCTCTGTGGAGCAGCTGTCACTGAAATTGAGTCTTTATGAAAAGGAAAGAACAAACAGACAAGAACACTGAAAGAAGAATAAGATTAAAATACACAGAGTAGGTACAAACAAACAGATAAGCAAACACAAATCTCTTTGGCCAATAAGGAAAAACAATGGGAAACACAAACCTTTTATCTGAATAGATAAAAGTCTTCACAACGTAGCCAGACTAATCCATAGTACAAAATATTTCCAGGTAGTCATTTCTTCTGTACCCGCTGACTGCATGGTTTTCAGCACCTGTGTCTGAAACAAGTGGTTTAGGCCACCAGAGCCAGAAGGCACTTTTAGGGGCAATACTGATGGTCTAGGTTAAAAAAAAAGAAAGAAAAAAGAGGCTAGGGGAAGGGGGGACCTTTCCTTGCAGCATCCTCTCTTGCTTTCTCACCTCCCCTCACCCTAGTGACTTCTTGCTCTGACTCAGGAGCTAGCATGTTTTGGCTTTCTGCACTTGCAAGTCATTGTGAGTGAGTGTGAAGAATGACAGGATGAGGGAGTATGTTGGGGGAAGCAGACTGTTTGAGGTAGTTAATTATCCACCCCAAATATTTTGTTTGTTCCAGGGCCTGAAACAGCTCTTGCTAGTCTTAGCAGAGCTTAGATACTGGATTGGGTAGACCCTTGAATCTGATGTATTGTGGCAGTTCCTACATTCCTACAAGACAAGAGAAGATTATAGGATAGAAAATTGGCTTACTTGAGGGCTGAAGAAGCCTTAAATACTTTAAGTATTAGTTAGGGTAAACATTTAAAATCGTGGCCAAACTTTCTGAAAATCTGGTCTGAAAAACTGCCTGAAAATATTACAGAATAGTAGCAGAATTATTGACCTTATTCACAGAAATAGAAATTAATGTAGCCTACTAGAAAGAAATTAAATACTTCTTTCTCTTTTAGCTCTGGAACTGCAAATCTTCGATGTCTGGATTAACCATAGGATAATAGATTAAGTATTTTGATATTCCAAATCCATAGTTGTTGAAATGATTTACAGCTTGTCAGTAATCAAATGCCAATCAGTATTAGACTTGAAGTAAGTAACTGTGACCATGAATTCAAACAATTTCTTGGTACTGTCTTGTAAATACTGATGTTCCACAACTGAAATGAGAAATGGGAAGAGCTGTTAAACACTGAATTTAGCACAGATGTTTCCTGTTAAAATGGATTAGTAAAATTTCAGTATTCAATGGGCCTTTAACACCCACCCTCCATCTGTGGTATTTGTTTTTAGCATTGTGGAATAGGCCAAAAATGCAGACTTATAATGAAAAAGAAACCCCACTAGGGTGTTTTCTCTAGCTCTCCTTTCTGTTTTTTCTAGCTGTGTTCCTTCATTTGTATGTGGAAACATTTTATGGGGGGCAACATGGGTATGACAAGGCTTGTTCTCCATCTGGGAGTCACAGTTACTGCAGCTAAGTGCACTGCAAACAAGCCCTTGAGCATATGCTACATACAGAAGTGCTAATTGAGAAAGTCTGATGATGTCAGTTGCGTGACAGTGATCTTTGCCAAATGACCAGTTGGTACTTGTGGCTTTTAAGTAGCTCGGGTTCAACAAAGTGCTTGAGAAGTGCTGTTTGCTTTTAAGAGGAAGCTGAGCAAGAGGCTGAAGGCAAGCTGTGCTGAGTGACCAGATGAGCACTGTGGGAGCAATAAGGTCAATAACCAAGAGAATTGCCACAGACCCACTCAGATAAAATGGTGGTAAAGATCATCTTTCAGTAAAACTTGTTTGGAAGATAAAAGAGAAGAAGGAAGCAAGCATAACAGTGGCTCTGTCCATAACATACGTTGTGAATACATACACAATTTACTGTGTAAATCAACTTCTCAAGTTTCTTTCATGTGTATTTATTCACGGTTCAATGTCAGACGTAATTTCTCACTCGTATGAACACAGGTGTTGGATATATGACATTAAAGACTTGGGTGGGATTTGGGGATTACTTAATTTTTTATTTTCTTTCTGTTTTCTTCTATACTTCAGTGTGAGTTTGCACCAGAAAAGTCCGTAATTCCTTCTGAGACAGAACAGTGATATCAAATGCAACATTATAAAACAGGGGCACGGTATCCTGTAAAAGTGACTTGAGAGTTCAGAAACTGACATACTTAAAAGATCTGGCCTACAGAGGTATGGAAAAGGTTTTTAAAGGCCTGATCAAGAGTTACAAGCACCGAGCTAGGAAGAAAGTTTTTGATGCTACAACTGCACATTTTTACAGTGAAAGGAATACCAGTGTTTTGTCGTCTACTGGGAGAAACAGTCTTGCTGCCCCCAAGTACTTCTACTTTAGCATAAATGCTGAGACTCTATACAGGAGTCAGACCAGGCTGTCATAAGGGTTCCTCTCATCCAGAGCAATTCAGTTGTCTTTCAGAGACACACAAGGATCTGGTCACAAAATGTATCCCTAATGTAAGCTGCCATTCACTGATCTTCCTATTTTTCCAGGTGTTGAAGTGCATAAATATGTTTTCTATTCTTGAAGGTGGAGAGTTACTTAAAAGCTCTAGGGCATGATTTAATTGGAAAATTACCATTTCATTTCAGTTTTGTAATTTTTTGTTTCTCCACCAGAGAGCCATTTAAATGTTTCTTTTCGGAATGCTAAGAATGTGTCCCTGGGTATGACCATGGCCATATCACTATGGCTGACACTGGCAAAGGCTAAGGTTAGAACAGTTATTTTTCAGTCCTTTTTTGATCTTCAGGGATTTGATTCATCCATACACCTCAATGATAGTGTGATTTCAGAAAAGTTCAGTTAGATTTCTTACTTACTGAGTAGTTACATGGTTAAAAACTGCTGGTTTATAATTTTTAAGTAAAGTTCCATTTCTGAGAAACAGATTCTGCTGTTAGGTACGCTAGTGTAAATCAGAGTTTTCACCATGGCAGATGCATTTGTATTCATGATGCTGACAGCAGAGGTTGTCCCAGATTTTGATTTAATATTGAGAGGATTCCCTTCATCTCCCTCTGTCTCATCACTATGCAGTGCTGTCATACAGCAGCTGTGGCTAGAGCTGGACATACTTTTCTGGTGTGGGATGATTCAACACTAGTGCAAAGCTGCTGGTGCAAGGTGCAGTCAGTTTCTGCTATCATTACCTCTTAAAGAGGGCAGGGAGTGAGAAAGCTGACCTGTTCTCCTCTAGTGTGGTTTAAAGATTGAGCCCAGCTACAGTAGATCATCAAGGACTGTTGCCATGCATTTAAAAAAAATTAAAAATTAATGACTAAATCTAATAGCGTGACAGTAAGTGGTGTAGTTTCCAGCTGTTTTGTCTTTGGTTTTTGTTCTGTCTCTAATAGTCTGTGCTGCTAAGAACTGATATTGTCTTTTTGTCTGCATCCTTATCTATTGGCAATTCTCTCTCTTACTATTTACTTCCTCTCTGATGCTAGTGAGCCATGGTTCAAGCTCACCTGACTCTGAGTGAGGTTTTCAAGCAATCTATATGTGTCTTCCACTGACTGTAGTATTGTTTACTGTGAAAAGGGGTTCACTTAGAAAAATAGTGTCCTGTGCAGCATGTGGCAAAGCTGGTAAAAAAGCCCACCCCCGAAGCGGGTGTGTTAATGCCACCATTAATACTGTTTACAGACTGGAAGAGGAAAGGTAGCCTTTCGCTTTCTCAAGCTGAACAATTTTGTTGTCTTTTAAGGAATGTCTTTAAACAATTCCGAAACCTTCAGCTTAAAAACATACACAGTAACCTTGTATCTACTGCTTAAAAGATGACCTTAGGAGGTGAGTGTTTGGATCTGGTTTCTTCCTGTGTCCCTCATTTCTCCTTAGCTCACCGGCATTTTGCTCAATTTTCTGCTGGCTTAGATGTCCCATTTGCTAAAGGGAGTTCAATATTACTTATTTTTCTGGAGTGTGGTGAGGCTGAATGAATCCTCTGTAAATTACATTGTATTTTTTGGAGGAAAGGTGCTATATAATTCAAAGTACGAGTTTTGTATCTGATTGAATACTTCAATTTAACAGATGGAAGCAGCTCTTAAGACCAAAATGTTGAACATTTTTTTCTCTTCTGCTATTTTTATATCTCAGAACTCACTTTAAAATGAATGCCTGCTAAACGAACAGAAATGTTAACAGAAGTAAGTTTTCCTCCACACAGTTATGTTCCCACATCAAAAAAATGTAACTTCAAATTTATTGGTTTCAGACCACACACATTACCAGGGCAGACTGTAAGCACAAGGAGGCAAACAGCCATTCCATGTGCTGTTTGGCTGTGGCTCAACTTTGCTCCTTTACAGTGGGGCACTGCTTCTTCCCATCACCTACCTACATCCATTGGGATCCTACACATTCATCAGGGCACATGTTTTCTTTCTAATGAAAATAATAGCTCCGAAAAGTTTTTGACTGTCTTTCTTTTACAGTCTTGTGGGCTTACCAACTTCCTGTGAGTTTTGAGTAATATTGGTTATTGTCAGCAAAGGGTGAAGTATGCCATGGCTCCATTCACAGCAAAACAGTGCCCATACTGAGGAGGGTTGTGTCCCCATCACCTGCTACTTCAGATAAATTACTTCATGCTTTTTCCTGTTAGAGTAAATGACAAACTCAGTTCTCCTTGCACATAGGCTCCCTGCTTCTGCTCTAGTTCCTGCATTTGCTTGAGTTCATGCCTCTGCCCTGGCCTTGATTGCAGTTTCAATCTGTGCTTCTTTTTCTGGGGCTTCGTACTAGGGAACCTGATAGTTGTCTTTCCCAAAAGGTGACATATTATTTGTTGAATAACTTGGGGGACAAAGCACAGTTGTCAGTGGTCAGAGAAAAGGTAAGCAGTCTAAAATGCATTTACTTTGGAGAAGAAGAGTCCCACCGCCTAATTCATGGGATGCAAACCTTTCTAAGCCCATACTTGCTGTGGCATCTTAGACCATCTTAGGAACCTGAAAGTGCACAAGTCCATGGGACCTGACGAAATCCATCCGTGGATCCTGAAGGAGCTGGCAAATGAAGTTGCTAAGTCACTGTCCATCATATTTGAAAAATCATGGCAGTCAAGTGAAGTTCCCGACGACTAGAAAAAGGGAAATATAACCCCCATTTTCAAGAAGGGGAAAATGGATGAGCCGGGGAACTACAGACCAGTCAGTCTCACCTCTGTGCATGGCAAAATCTTGGAGCAGATTCTCCTGGAAGGTATGCTGAGGCACATGAAAAACAACAAGGTGCTTGGTGACAGCCAGCATGGCTTCACTAAGGGGAAATCCTGCCTGACCAATCTGGTGGCCTTCTATGATGGGGCTATGGAACTGATGGACAGGGGTAGAGCAGTTGATGTCATCTACCTGGACTTGTGCAAAGCATTTGACACTGCCCCACATGACATCCTTGTCTCTAAGTTGGAGAGACATCAATTTGATAGGTGGACCGCTTGGTGGATAAAGAACTGGCTGGATGGCCGCACGCAAAGTGTTGTGCTCAATGGCTCAATGTCCATCTGGAGACCAGTAACGAGTGGTGTCCCTCAGGGATCGGTGTTGGGACTGGTCTTGTTCAACATCTTTGTTGGTGACATGGACAGTGGGATTGAGTGCGCCCTCAGCAAGTTTGCCAATGACACCAAGCTGTGTGGTTCGGTTGATACGCTGGAGGGAAGCAATGCCATCCAGAGGGACCTTGACACGCTTGTGAGGTGGGCTGATGCCAACCTGGTGAAGTTTAACCATGCCAAGTGCAAGGTCCTGCACCTGGGTCAGAGCAATCCCAGGCACAGCTACAGGTTGGGCAGAGAAGAGATTCAGAGCAGCCCTGCGGAGAAGGACTTGGGGGGGGGGGTGGTGGATGAGAAAATGAACACGAGCCGGCAGTGTGTGCTTGCAGCCCAGAAAGCAACTGTATCCTGGGCTGCATCAAAAGGAGCGTGACCAGCAGGTTGAGGGAGGTGATCCTGACCCTCTACTCTGCTCTTGTGAGACCTCACTTGGAGTACTGTGTGCAGTTCTGGTCTCTTCAACATAAAAAGGACATGGAACTGTTGGAACAAGTCCAGAGGAGGGCCACGAGGATGATGAGGGGACTGGAGCACCTCCTGTATGAAGACAGGCTGAGAAAGTTGGGGCTGTTCAGCCAGGAGAAGAGAAGGCTGCGTGGAGACCTCATAGCAGCCTTCCAGTATCTGAAGGGGGCCTATAGGGATGCTGGGGAGGGACTCTTCATGAGGGACTGTAGTGATAGGACAAGGGGTAACTGGGTTCAAACTTAAACAGGGGAAGTTTAGATTGGATATAAGGAAGAAATTCTTTACTGTAAGGGTGGTGAGGCACTGGAATGGATTTCCCAGGGAAGTTGTGAATGCTCCATCCCTGTCAGTGTTCGAGGCCAGGTTGGACAGAGGCTTGGGTGTCATGGTTTAGTGTGAGGTGTCCCTGCCCATGGCAGGGGGGTTGGAACTAGATGATCTTAAGGTCCTTTCCAACCCTAACTATTCTATGATTCTATGTCTTCCTTACTGCACCTTGTGGCATGAAACCCAGGGCAGCCAGCGCTGCCCTGCAGTGCCCTCCCACCACCCATAGGAAGAGCACAAAACCAGGCTGTGAGCCTTTCCCGTGGAGGATTTAATAGTTCAGTTCAAGCAGGGCTCAGTGTCCTGCTATGTATTCCTGTTCTTTTCTGCGTTCTAATTATAACTTCCTTTTTTTTTTTTTTTTTATTTCCAAATTCCATTTGCCATCTTGTCACACAGCGAAAGAATTCAGACTATTGGATAGAATCCTTTCTTGTCACATTCCCTCACAGATGGTCCAATCTGCTCTGCAGATCATGCCTAAAAGCCAGTTAATATGGCAGTGCAGGAACACGCATTTAAAATGCAAATTCTGGCTCAGCCTCGGGTAAGCACCTATGTTCTGTGCCCTGAAACTGGAGGTATGCAATGGCACACAAACCACATGTAAAGAGAATGATCCTGCTACTATCCCTTACAGGTGCTTTCAAAGAGAGGTATGTATTTGGTACATATTCAAAGACATAGAAGAAGTATCTGCCTTTTCAAACTGAGGCACGTTAGGCATGGTAGTGCAAATTAATTAAGATAGACATAACCGATTTAATTCTAACCACAGTGGATACAGAAAATATGTCGGTCAGTGTTTTGATTTGTTTTATTGCATCAAATCAACAGAAGATTTCATTTCCTTTGCTCATTGAAGGGGAACACTTTGATGAATGATGGATGATAGCTGCCTTGATGAATGACAGCAGCCTTCCAATATCTGAAGGGCCTACAAGATGCCACAAGAGGAACTCTTCATAGAGGACTGTAGCAATAGGACAAGGGGAAATGGGTTTAAACTTAAACAGGGGAAGTTCAGGTAAGATATAAGGAAGAAGTTTTTTACTGTGAGGGTGGTGAGGTGCTGTAACAAGTTGCCCGAGGAAGCTGTGAATGCTCCAGTCCTGGCAGTGTTCAAGGCCAGGTTCCACAGAGCCTTGGGCAACATGGTCTAGGGTGAGGCATCCCTGCCCTATGGGAGGGGGTTAGAAATAGGTGATCTTAAGGTCTTTTCAGCCTTAATCATTCTATGATTCTATGATCTACCCAGGAAAAGAGGGGGACCTAGATGCACCTCATCTAGCATTAAGGTAAATTGCCACAGTTTTCTGTCTATGTACAGTAGCCAGGGCTGTCTTAATCTAATGTACAGTTTCTAAAATACTATTGAATTACATACATGTTTCTTGTAATGTGAAACATGTTGTAGGTTTTTGCATTACTGATGCATTACACAAATGCATAATTCATTACAGTTAATTTCATTTTGATACAGAAGGTCTAATAAGGACACACCTTTGCTCAGTGCCACCAATTTTGTATCTGAAATGTATTTAAAAGCAGTTTGTAACTAAAAATTGGGGATTTTTTTTTTTCTTTATAGAACTATAGGATCATTGGAAATAAGGAAGAAATTCTTTACTGTAAGGGTGGTGAGGCACTGGAATGGGTTGCCCAGGGAAGTTGTGAATGTTCCATCACTGGCGGTGTTCAAGGCCGGGTTGGACAGAGGCTTGGGTGGCATGGTTTAGTGTGAGGTGACCCTGCCCATGGCAAGGGGGTTGGAAGTAGATGATCTTAAGGTCCTTTCCAACCCTGACTATTCTATGATGCTGTGATCATTTAAATCCTCTTATTTTTTTTTTTTAGAAAGAGAAGTTGCTGTGTTTCTGACAACATTCCATACTGAGTCTTAAAAACTTTTGTCTCCCAGACTGTTTGTTCCATATTAGTGAAATTACCATGTGAAATTCTACAAAAGTTATTACATTTTAAATACATCAGGTTTTGTTAAAGTGAAAGAGAGAAATCTGAATTCCATTTGCTCCAGAATGACAATCTCCAAATGGCAGCAAACAAATTCCTCAAAATGCTATCTCTATTTTTGACTGTCCATTCCGTATGGTATTTGTCAAGAGATACGTTAACACGAAAATTCAAATGAGTCATTTGAATTTTGAAAGGTACTCAAACTGAAGGCTGAGTATTGAGCAGAACATTTAATGTCACATTTTCCCACTCCTTTTTGTTGCAGAAGTAAGGAATTAAATTCAAGAAGTCAGGATGCCGTTATGTTTTTATAGTTCATATAGCAGTGTAAATTTTGAGATGCGTGCAGAGTTTTCCCATAATTCTTTTTAGTGAGAAGAAGTCTGCATAAAAGCTTTTAGAAGTGTCCATGGGGATCCCAGTGAGGTGATGATGATTTTTGTTAGAAGTTAATCTTAGAAAATTTCAGAGTAACAAAAATCCTGAACATTTCAAAAAATACCACAACTTTCAGAACAGTTCATAAATATGTGGACTAGCATAACCCCAGCTCGGAGGTTCAAAGGAACTGAATATTCCTGATTTAAATTGACTTCCAGTTATGGAATCATAGAATCGTAGAATAGTTAGGGTTGGAAAGGACCTTAAGATCATCTAGTTCCAACCCCCCTGCCATGGGCAGGGACACCTCACACTAAACCATGTCACCCAAGGCTCTATCCAACCCAGCCTTGAACACTGCCAGGAATGGAGCATTCACAACTTCCCTGGGCAACCCATTCCAGTGCCTCACCACCCTAACAATAAAGAATTTCTTCCTTATATCCAATCTAAACTTCCCCTGTTTAAGTTTGAACCCAGTTACCCCTTGTCCTATCACTACTGTCCCTCATGAAGAGTCCCTCCCCAGCATCCCTATAGGCCCCCTTCAGATTCCTTTACTCTAAAAAAATCAATTTCAAAATAAGTGGGGATTTGGCAATAGGGTAATTTCTGGGGAAATCACTCTTTAAGGGGGGGGTTTATGGTCATGTAAAAACATATATTGTCGAATCATAAAATGGTTTAGGTTGGAAGGGACCTTAAAGATCATTCAGTTCCAGTCCCCCTGCCATGAGCAGGGACACCTTCCACTAGACCAGGGTGCTCCAAGCCCTGTCCAACCTGGCCTTAAACACTTCCCTTCAGTTTTGTTTTTCCATTTAGACTTAGGCAGAGTGGATCAAACTTGAAGAGCTGCTGTAGTTTCCAGAATATTTTTTTATTTAACTACAGGTTCTTGATAACCTTTTTTTCATTTTCAATGCTTTATTTAATGCATTGTAATGCTTGTTCCCTTTGAACAAAATACATAAGGAAATTAAGTTCTTACTTGTAATTACAGGATATGTGTATCACATTTTAGTTGTCATAGCAAAGGATATCTAGGCTGTATCACTGGCACATGACTACAGCTGTACCCCGCAGAAAGCCATTAGTACTGATGTGGAGCATATCACATATAGAATCATAGAATCATTAGGGTTGGAAAGGACCTTAAGATCATCTAGTTCCAACCCCCCTGCCATGAGGGCAACACCTCGCACTAAACCATGTCACCCAAGACTCTGTCCAGCCTGGACTTGAACCCTGCCAGGGATGGAACATTCACAAATAGCCAGTCTTCATTACGAATTTTGACAGCCTAAGGAAAGCAGGTTTGGACTAGAGTATTTTTCTTGTATTTGCTTACGTTTTGCATCATTTATCCCTGTATTTTGCTGATACATTTTCAGGGGAGCTATTAGTCTGGATTACATTGTGATGACTTTGATTCATAAATCAAAACAAAATAAGAAAGAAAAAGGAATTGCTTTTGGGAGAAGATGGGCCTGTTACTTAGAAGAAAAAAATACTTGATGCTAAATTAAGTGCTTATCAAAATAAATACAACAGAATATGACAACAAAGAATTTAGATAATAACTTGAAAATATGGATTTAAACACTCTTTCCTCATTTATTCTGTGCATGTGATTTGCTGAGTCAAAGCCATGTAAGCAATTCTATCTTAAACAGTTGGCTTCATAGTGATAGCTACTAGTAAGGAATTACATGGCCCAGTTACTATGGTTGTGATAATAGCTGACTTTGTATAATGTTGGCAGTTTCCTAATATACCAAATAGGGAAAATTCAAGTGTAAAATGTTCGTGTCTACCATCATTTCTGAAAGGAAGTGTTTCCCTACAAGGCTGCTTAGCTTCACTGGTGCTTATGAATAGGAGTTCTCCTTTGTTAAGAAAATTGGTTTTGGATTTGCATAGGCAAATTGGTTGCATTAAGACTAGTGGGTGCAGAGAAGAAAACCCCTGAAAATCTGACTGTTAAAGAGTTGACCTTGTATCACAAGGGATGAACCCAACATGTGGCTGGAGAATCATGCTGGAATGCCAGACAGCCCGATGCAGCAACGCATTGGTGCTTCCTGCTTCTGGGCTGGTGGCACCTCCAGGGCAGGCCCTGGGGATGCAGCTCACAGCACAGCTTTCCAAGCTTTCACACCCTTGGCTTTCCAAGTTAGTCAGGTCTGTGGAGCTCTAGTCACCTCCTTTCCAAGTATCAAATTGCCCTTATGATCCTTTTCTGGGACAGACTGGTTCATGAGCAGAACAACTGTCAGTCCCAGAAGAAAGTGAATAAAATTCCTTAAAAATCTGAGCTGCCAAAGGAGGAACTACTACAATATATATAAGCCATAAATATACTAAAAGTGCATGAGCTGCAGTGGGAAATAGGTTTCATTTTTTCCATTTCTTTCAAGATTTGTTTTAACAGTTTTGAGTGACAGAAACTCAGATCTATAGAAAATGAGACATCTCAAAAGTGAGCATGTTCTTTTCCCTGGGCAGGCACTCTGCTCACCTGAAGGATTACTGACCCTTGTCCTTTGGTGATGACAAATCAGATGGCCTTTTAAAATACCCTCAATATTTTTCTTGCACAAATATTGGGGATTTTTTTATTGAGAGCTTTCTAGATTACTATGATATAACAGTTTTAACTATAGGCAACATAAGCTTCATATTTTTTAACTTCAGCTGCTAACTTGAAACTGAAAAAGCATCCTTTGACTACAGTTCTTGGCCTTCATTCAGTCAACCTTTGAAGAAACAGAATGTATTTTTGTATAAATCAGGACCAGGCTTAAACACATGGGGCAATTTGCATGCTGAATTTGAAGTTAAGATTTGACATAACAGAGGACATTACAAGAACTTATGCTGAAGTTTAAATAAATCAGTGCAAAGCTAAAGGTTATTGCCAGTACTGTTCTTGCAGTTCAAGGCAATGCTAATGTGGTCTAGGGTTACTTTAATATTTTACAGCCTCACGTTCCCTCAGTGCGTGTTTTCAGCATGCATATCATTCACTTTTATAATAAAATAACTTGATAAAGCCTTCTCCTTTGTATTGGCCTCCTGAGGTAAAAAGTCACAGAGATGTTAAATCTCACATTGCTTGCTCCAGCTTCATTACGTTCAATGAAAGAAATATCTTGGTCATATCTCATAGCATGCAGTACTTCCTCAATAACTGGATTGCTCTAAGGAAGGACATTTTTTACCTGGATAATGAAATTGTTTCCTGATTATATCCCTGGTCATCTCTGTGTGACACATATAGGAGGTTGGCAATGTATTAACAACTACTGCACAGCATGATGGAAAGCTTTGAAAAGGAATTTTGTCTTTAGGGGGTGGATGAGTGGAATATTTACGGTCTTCCTGAAAGATGTACTGTGCAGCTTTCTATTCTCTGTGCAGGAAGAGGCGTGTGTATATTCTAAATATAATTATGGGTCAGAGTGTAAATGTTAGGCTATGTGAACTCCATGACTAAAACCAGACCTATCAATTATGTCAGTGGTAGGTTACTGCCAAGATCAAAAGTGGATTATATGCCTGGCTAAGTCTGTACTCATGCAGCTTTGCTGGTGCAGCAGTCTTGAGCACCAAAGAGTGCAAAAGAGGACTCTTGCAGCAAAGTATGTTACTAATTCCAGATTGCTGTGAGTGAAAGATGCTTCCTTGAAAAAATGTTGTCCATATAACTATCTCTGTACTACAGCTTTTGCTTATGCAAATAGGCACGTGTCAGTTCTGTCCACTGTTCAGGTGGAGAGTATTTACTAGCTCTGATTCATCATCGTAGAAGCCTGGCCTTCAGTAAATGGATTAACAGGCCTAAGTTGAGCCCTTGCCCTATGCTCTGGTGAAGGGGTTGAACATCCGTAAGATTCTGTACTCACCTGGATCAACCCCAAATAATCCTAGGGCATCCAAATCCACAGTCAGTCATCAAATCAAAATTGCAAAGGATACTTCTTTCTGATCTTCACTTTGGTAAGGAAGTAGAAAAGGCAGAAAAAGCAACTTCTAGCAGAAACATAATTTGCCCTAAAACTGTTGGATGGAAAGTTCTTGGTCTTCCTCTTAGGTATAAGACAAAATTAGTCATTTTTGAAAAAATAAGGCTTTTTAGTGTGCGCACGACAATATAATGACTCCCATTTTTTTTATTACTAGAACATAGGGATTATAACTAAGGGATTGCATGGCATTGAATGTAGAAGGTTTGAGAGATGATGAATGCAATATCTTTGTTACACAAGAAGTAGAAGGCATTGATCAAAAATGCTCTAAGGCAAACCAATTAGGGACCCATTGACAGCAAAATGACCCTGCTCATCCATCTTTCAAATGAAATATAAAACTTAGGTCCACATCATTTGTGGCCATTTTAAACACTTGAACATTTTTACTGAAGTCTGAATGCTGTTAATTTTGGTCTCCTGGCCTAAACTCCAAACTGCAAAATTGTTCTGCTTACTCCCTTCCTTAATTACAGCAATAGCTTCATTAGGAACAAATGCATTCATAGTTTGCTGACCTAAACTGCTCTTATATTGCTATGCACTATTAATTCTTACTGCATTTCTGTGGTGGATTAAATGACCTCTGGACAATACATGTGTAGCTTGTTTAAAAGGTGTTGGGACAAAAGGTGCTGTATGTACAAATGCTATCATAGAAATAATTTTAGACCCAGAACATGCAGGTATTGAAGTGTGTTCGCTGAACAGGGGAAACTGTTGGCATTTGGTGATGTAGCTGGATAAAGGACAGAGACTGTTTGGGAGCAGAGGGTGTATGCTCATGGGCTGGGAAGCTGGTGGCTGCTGATTATCATGAAAAAGGTACTTTCTCTGAGGCACATTGCAAAATTACAGAGCAAGTCTTGAAACAAAAGAAAAGTGGGGATTTACTAGAAACAGGAGGCTCAGTGCTTTGCCTTTTACACAGTGCTTTTACACAGTCTGTGTCTGTGTAATGATGTACTATGGGTTTTTTTCTGGAAGTTAGAGAAGATTGTTGATAAGTCTGCTAAACTATTCCAGAAAGTCTGTGCATGGTTTTTTAAGGTTCTGTACTTTGTCCTAATTAAGTTATAGCTTCTTTGAAAAAGGTACATACTCTGCCTGAAAAGTGAGGGAAGACCTGAGATAGTGTAAAATACAAGCAAGAGGCTTTTACAGAACTTATCTTCCTGTTGTGCTGCTTAGCTACAGCCTTATCCTTGGTGTCCAGTGCTCTGCTCATTGCATAGCACCTGAATGACTTGCCTAGAGGGTTTTTAAACTGTGGATTTTAAAGTTTTATATGCATTAGAATAAAGATGCTATATTCAGTGTACTATATTCAGTGTGTGCTCTATTTAGGTGTTCAGGGTGAACTTGGATATATATGACTATCTAGTATCTGTCAGTTGTTGTGTAACTTGTACCAGAACTCTACATCCCTACAGTTCTTTTTCCAAACATTGAAGCTTTTATACCAGAAGTGTTCAGTTCATGACTTGTTACCTGAAATTGTTATCATGCTTCTATGCAGTGCTGGGATTTATTCTTAGTGCTGTTAGGATGTACTGGTGCTCTTTTTTATTTTCAGTCTTGTGAAACTGTACTGAGAGTGCAGTGTTCTTTACAAATAGGAATGTATCAATTCCCTCCAAAATGTCAAAGTTTGTCATCAAGGGAAAGAACAAAAAAATTATATTGTACACATTACCAGTCAAGGGGACTGCTGACCATTGTGGATGGTCTCCTAATCCCTACCAGAGCAAAAAAAAATGCATTTAGAGAAATTGAAGCAACTTTGAACAGTCTGCTATGAGTAACATGGGTTCATTTTGCAACAGACTTTATTTGCTATGAATAATTTGATGAGCTTTATTTAATTGGCAGACACAACAAATAACCAATCATACCACATTTCCCACAGGCTCTGAATCGAGTTAGAGCCCTTTTGCACTGTTAAATGGTTACTAGTTTTCCTTTTTCAACATCTGTTTTAGTCAATCTTGCAGAGTATCCATTCACTGATGTTAGAACATGATGTTGAATGTTTAAAATTACAAACAGCTTTAGGATGGTACCCTGAGCAGCATTCAGCTCTCTCTCATTTTGGATTTTTTTACTTTGTATATCATATACCGAACTTCAAAAGAAAACACAGAAATCTACTGGTGTGAGAAACAAGGAAACACAGCAAGTACATCATTAACAACTTCAGCAGAATTACAGATTCTCATTTGGCTTTCAGTAGAATATAGACATCTAAATCACTTAGGAAAATCAGCAGTTTTTTATCCAAACAGAAACAATCCGCAGCCTTTTCCTTCATTTCAATAACACTCCAATTCTCATTCTGATGCAGTAGGTAATGGAGATTCAACACTGCAGTATTTGGTTCCCAGGATAAGCCAGTTCTTTCTGACTTGAAGGACCAGCCCTGGATATTAATAATAACAGTAGATTCCTACACCTCTCATATGAACCAATTAGTCTTTTCACTAATGTTCTCATTCATAAGCAACAAGGGATCTTATGCTGATTTTAAGCTTTCATTCTAACCTCTCTATAAAAAAGCTGGTTAGTAAAACAACTTCAGTCTGAGTAGAATTTGCACCACACTGTACTTATTATATACAAAAACCATGTGCTTACCCAACTTCGCCTTACTTGATGATGGATTCCAGTTTTGCATAAACTATTTTATAAAATGAAAATGGAAAAAAGGTATTAATGAAGATTTCCTCCTTAGAAACAGTGGATAGATATCACAAGTAAACATTTCTCAATTTTATATACTCTTCAACAGAAGGCACAACAGTGTCACATATTTGAATGGCTGGGTTTTCAAAATGACATGTTTTTAAAAATATTGCTAAATAAGATCATTTTGTACCATGTTCTTGTGCCAAAATACACAGGATACACTATATAAATAAGTCAGATATGCATTTAGGCATCTAGGACAGGATCTCAGAATTGGCTTTTTTTTTTTTTTAACTGTAAAATAACAAGCCTCTATTATGAGCTAAATACTGTTCTTTCTGTGAGACAACCATAACATTTGTCTACCCAAACTCAGCAGAACTGCTTCTCTCAAATTATAACAAACTATCAGAGACAGAAGACAGAAAAGATTTAGGCCCAGATCCTGGCCATTTTTAACTCAAAGGCTGATCTGTCATTCTCTAAAAGAGACCAGTATTTTGCCTATAATGAACAGTTGCTTTGATGCTGGCTTTATGGCCAAATGAAAGAATAAGGAATTGTAAATGAGGGAGATGAGATTTCTTGTTATGACCAAGGATGCAGAAGCTGGTGTGCAGATAAAAATCTATTCAGTAGTCTTCAACATGCTGGGTCTCATACAGAAAAAGCAGATTCATGTAATAAGATATGAATTTTGAAGGAAATGGAAATACGAATGAAGCTCTAACATGGGAGGTCTTAACTGGTCAGGTACAAGGGCAAATATAAAACCACTGTTCAAGGAAAGGTTCATGTGATACAGAGAAGAAGTTAGTGGGCTTGTTATCTTACCATCATTTGTGACTGAGAATATTTTAAGACTGTTTTTCAGGATTGCATGATAGGATACCCTGAAAAGCATGATTTTGTGGAAGCTAATTGACCTGGGTTGCAGACAGAGGTGTTCTACCTTAATTTTCTTGCTTTCTCCATGGATAGTGTCACAGCTGTGGCTGGATGATACAGCGGCTGTAATGTGTGTTGAAACAGAAGAAGATGATTCTATGCTTTAGTGAGAATTGCAGAGTAGAAGAAGTGTGTAAAGGATAAAAATCCATCTTTGAACAGGATACTTAGTGTGATTATTAGAAAATGGTACATTTCCTTAAAGATCTGAGAGAGACCTCTTCTGTTTATCACTGCATCTAACTACATGGGATGGCAGTATAAGTTTTAAAATAATCAATTGCTAATGAAACCAAGTGAAGAAATTGCAGAATAGTGCAACTATGCCCTAGGAGATTTCTCTATTTAAGATTATAGAAGAGCTAAATGATCAGTCAAGTACAATGCAGACAAATTAATACTCTCAAGTTTACACAAGTACATACTGCATGTATTAAAAGCATGTTCACAGTAGAACTGAGATAAAGGATTTTAATAATTCTTTCATCTTGGAAAAAGCACTTGAAAAGCTGTCCCAGTGAGTTAGAGAAATGAACCCTGCAGAGGATTTGAGGGGAAAAGGGGCTTAGCTGGGAGTTTCTGAAGAATAAACTTCCTAGCCTAGGGAAATAATGCAAAAATTATACTTGGCTGAGGGAAGGACATTGCTTTTGTTTGCTTTCCCGGGGGAACTTGCCTTTTGGTTTAGATGAGAGAATCTGTGGGCATTTAACTGCAGTTCTGGAGACTTTCTTTCAGCACAAAGTGTTCACCTCTCCAAATTGCAGGCCTGTCGTATCACTTTCCATTTCTCTTACTGTTTCTCTCCTGTTAGGAGCCAAATCACTGTACTGTTTGCAGAGCAAAGTGCACTGTAGTCTCAATCTCTGAGGAACTTTAAAGCCACCTCTCTAACAAAGAGAATATTCACAGCAGGTGAGAAGGAAATAAAATGTGAGGAGGGAGAAAAGACGGGAAAAAAATAAAAGAGGAGGGTGAACAGAAGTGTTAAACTTTTTCCTCTAGTTTGTGGGATAAATGCAGGCTACACAGCTCTACCTCTCTACATTTCATGAAGATGCAGGAAACTTGGGTTTATTGTTTTATTCATATCCCTGGATTTTACTCCCCCCCTACACTGCCCTCGTGTGGTCTTAGTTCCAGAAGAAAAAATGTGCTATAAGCATTACATTAAGGGGTTTGGAGTCGTGTGAAGCCAGTCACATCACATTTTGGACCTGATTCAGGTGCTTAATTCAGGATATTTTAACCAGTCCTACTGTTCTGGTCTGAAATCTCACACTGAAGATTAGAATCTGTTGTTACGTGATCAGAACAATTGTTCTGAATCTGATTGTCTGCCCCTGTGCTATGAAAGCAGGCCTTACTATGATCTAAATGCCAGTTTCTTATCCTATTTTAACTTCTGGGTTTATGTCTCCTGATTGCTGTCACGTGGCTTGTATGAAAGAGTTGGTAGTTCCAGTCCTATGTATAGGAGATGAGTGGTTATGTCATGAAAATCAGTTTCTCCAAGCAAATGGCATGATTAGCACAATCAGATCTCTGAAACAGAGAGGTGAATGAAGTTTTTGGGTGTAGTAGGACTGCACCACTTTCTTTCAAATGTGAGTCATTAGTTAGTGAAGATAAATTTCCCCTAAATATAGAATGTGCTGAATTATGTTTTACTGATGTATAGAAGAGTTTTGGTCTCTTAATACTTGTGCCCTGTCACAGCTCTAAACTGTCTAGAAGCATAAAAGAAATTCCATGAAACTGGCAGGATGCAATTGTTTATTGTAGTGTTGCCCTTCATTCACTACAGGGTAATTTTGTGTATCCCCTCTCTCCCAGCAATCTCTGAGCAAGATCTGGCTGGAGCCAGTTGGAGCCAACCCATTGTGGCTGTGTGTACTGCTGAAAGCTATTTTCCTCTCTTAAAAAGGTAGAATTGCCTGGTTCTCAAAGTCATCTCTTCTTCCTGCCACATGCTCTTTACTGTATTGCACCCGACTGCTGTCAAAGTAAGGACCACACTTTCCAAGGATCAAGGGCTCACATTGTCTGTGGTATAGGCAAATGTAAATCTAATAAAGCCAGTGGCAGTGTGCTGGCTTACGCTGAATTGTGGCCTATAAATATTTCTACACCGGTGATTTGCTGGGCAGTGTTTAACTGCTGCCTTAACTGGTACTCAAATGCAGCATGGAGAGGGCA
The DNA here is from genome assembly GCA_017639245.1 of Myiopsitta monachus. Lineage (NCBI taxonomy): Eukaryota > Metazoa > Chordata > Aves > Psittaciformes > Psittacidae > Myiopsitta > Myiopsitta monachus. The sequence continues at coordinate 15,106,574 of CM029921.1, read as the reverse complement.
CTCAGCCAGAGCTACGGGTTCTCTTCCTGGCTCAGTCATAGTCATGCTCCATCTGTTTTGCTGTCTGTCCCATAGGAATAGTAATACTGACATTCCCTTGTAAAGTACTTATATAGCTGCAGTGCACTCTGTAAGAATTAACTGTTATCACCATAGACTTCGGGAGCCAAATTTTGACCTTTTGATGCACTCATATGTCATCAACTTGCCATAAGCATTCTGAAAAAAACAATTTAACCAGCAGACTGTAGCAGAGTGAGGACTGCAAAAGCTGCTCACATCACAGATCTAATTGAACGCTGTTGTCCCACCATCAAAACAGAACAAGAGACAGCAGATCTAGACAACAGCAGGTCTTTGCAGCCATTTCACACCAACCCCTCCTGGGAGCAGTGAACTGATGGAAGTTCATTTGTGTGTGATTTGAAGAAAAATCTTAAGAGAAGCAATGGGTAAAAGAAACAAGCATTGTAAGACTGAATGTCATGAGGCCTGTCAGGCCATGTGACTTTGGCTGTCTCTTTGAGTCCTTTTATGCTTGTTACTGAGCGCTCCTTGCCTTCAGTTCAGGCACTCCTCTGTTTAAGCAAACACAAATAACAGCTATGTAGTTTTCTTCTAAGGGAGACAACAAAGAAAGCAGAAAGAACAGAAGTAACTTTTCCTTGAGAAACCACAGGCTGCAGCAACTCTTAGAACAAAATGGCTAATGCCTCCACTAACAGACAGATTTCAGCTTTACAGGAGGGAAAAGACATGGTGATTTTGTGGAAACAACCCCCCTGCCCTGGATGCCATCCCTTCCCTCCAGTGAGTGTGTCGACCACACCACACAGCTTGGTGTCATCAGCAAACTTGCTGAGGATGCATCAGTCCCCCTGTCCATGTTACTGACAAAGATGTTGAACAGTGTTGGTCCCAACACTGACCCGTGAGGGACACCACTTGTCACTGGTCTCCATATGGACACTGGGCCATTGACTACAGCTCTTTGAGTGCAACCATCCAGCCAATTCTTTATCCATTGAGTGGTCCGTCCACCAGCACCTCTTCAGTTTAGAGACAAGGATTAGTAAGCAAATGTGAAAAAAATTCCTTTACAGTTGCGCATCATGAATAGAATAAAATACTACCCAGCAAACCCTGATTGTCAATATGTAGGGCCTAATTAATCACTGGGGAAACATTTTAACAGTCATAAAAATGAAGATACAAATATTTGAAGATGATCTGATGATGACTGATCTGTGGAAAGAAGGTTGAATTTCGTCAACTCCCTCCAAAACGAATTCCAACCTGTAGAGAATGTGATTTGCAAATAGCAATGATCCATACTTTCCAATTGTATCAAAAGAGAAGGTATCTGAAATACATGGCTGAGAAAGAGATTTGATAGCTCTTCTTCTATTTGTTCTCCCTAATTTTCTACAGATTTCCCATGTTTGAACCAATGTTCCCCATTGTTGGCCCCAGACCCCTTTCCTACTAGGGCTCTCAGATGTTCCTTCTATGCCAAATTTCATGCAGGTTGCCACAGGTGCTTCTGGCATCCTTGATCACAGTGATTATCAACAAGTGCGGAAGTGGAATAGCAAAGGTTACTGGACACAGGAATATATGGAGAGAGCAGGTAACAGGATAACTGCCCTGCTCAGTGAAAAGTGAATGGACAAATGCATGAGATTTTGCAGCTGAATTATGCAATGGATAAGTTATCATTGTAGAAGGTACATTTCATTCATCACTTGCGGAAATAACCTGGTATCAGGAAGATAAAGAGTCTGCCATACATTTTGGTGTTACCTAGAATTTGTAGATGTCTGGATTGATTTTGCTTTATGTCATCATTTCTTAGGCGAAGCATGTAAATGTGTATGTACCCTTAATCCTTAGAGATGGCTATTATTCTTGTTCCTCTTCTCCCTCCCACAAGCCACCATCAATGAAAACGATCAATTTTAATGAAAGAACTCAACTACCATGTAGTAATTTTAGATGGCACCTCAGTTATACTGGCAAGTTGGGTTCCCATAGATCTACTGCATATTAACGTTGTGCTAAAGCCCATCTTTATTGTATCTGGACACTGTGTTTTGTGCTGTAAGAACTCTGACAAGCAAATCTTTTGATTAAATCCACAACAAAGCAATCTGATCTCCATTCTCCAGTTAGACTGGTGCTTTGGGTTGCGTCTGGATGTTTTATTGCAACTATTTGGACCTAAACTGGAAAGGAGAATGTCAGGAGGAAGAAGGAACAAAAAAAGTTCCTTTTATAAATAAAGTATAGTTTTATTTGTAACAGAAAGCATTTTAGTGTGTGCTCAGACAGGAAAGGGAACTTTTTCAAATTCAGCCTTTCAAGATGTAGCTTTCCATGTTATTTTAAATTAGGATCATACTTCAGTTTATTTCTGTGGTAGTCCATCCCCCACTTTTCAAAGACCTGTAAATCACTGCATCACATTCTGACTGTGCAGGTGGGAAGCTTTTCTGATGTCCTGTTCCAGGCCTACAATAAATGAACAAACCAAGGCACAAACTCACTTTTTAACTGCAGCTTTGCTATAGTCCCTTTTTCTGTCCTCCAAAGCAGGCTCTGTTGTAGGGGTAGGTTAGTACACCCAAGCATGGCATCTTATTCTGCACCACTGAGAGGATGAATTTGCAGGGCAGAAAATGTTCCAGAACATTTTGCCTTTTGGACTATGGGCCGAATTTTGCTTTATTTCCCTGGTGTGAGTTTGAAATGGCTCAGTTACAGCAGTGTAAATTGGATAAGCCCTGCTGGCCTCAGTGGGACAGCTGAATTTGGCCTATTGCTTTCGAACTGTGTGATCAGAACAGTCAATCTTCTGGCTGCAAGGGATAATGTAGAAGAATTAAAATGTACATATGTTAGGGTGTGCTCTGGATGGCATTGTAACAGGATAGAATATCAGACATAATCTTAATCTTATGACAATGTACATGTGGCAGCACTGAGGAGAAAAGCAGCCGCCTCATTATTCTCAGTGTGTTTTGCAGCACACCAAGGCATCCAGGCAGGGAGGCTTTCAGAACCATGGCAGTGCTGGAAAAAATTGTCTGAAATGAGGTGTAAAGATGAATAAAGAATTATATCCTTGTTTTAGCTTGAGGAAGAAAGTATTTTTTTTAAAGACGCAGAAAGATAAATTAGAAAGATTTGCATCTAATGTAAATCTCCAATATATCTCAATTAACAGAAGAAATACATCAAAAATTATGATGGATGATACATCTGCTTGGTCCTGTTCTCGTTATATATGCATCTGAGCTGGAACCAATGCCATTTGTGAATAATTTAATTAAAATAATGACAAATACATGTTTTGTAGCAGACAAAACTAAACATTAATGAGGCTAAAAATCACGAAGCACAGTCTTAATTACTAGAAACTAGAATAAACAGCTGAACTGGGGCAGACAAACAATTAAGTCTTTAGAAAGGAGTTTTCAGCTGTTAGGGTGGAACTAACACCCTGTGAGAGTTAGCATAGTCATTTCTTTGAAGTGCACAACAGTTTGGAATAAACCATAAAAGCAACATAAGATCTCTTCATTCTGAATGTCTTTTGAATATTCTACAGACCTTAATTTTTTTCCAAATAATTTATGCTTCTGTTGTCTGCCAGCCCCACATCTTAGTAATAAATACCTCCTTCATAGTGGTGGATAAGCTGTCACCAGGGAAAAGTACAGACTAGATGATGCCTCTGGACCACTTTGTGTGTTATCCCTCTCCTATCTATAACTATCAAAGTCTGCTTAATAATGAGTAAGGTTTCTTGCATCTTGCACTCTCCTGGGAGGAACTTAACTGGCTTTCCAGATAGAAGCCTTCTGATTTCTCAGCTGACCCCTACTCTAAGTTGGAGGCGTTCATAGCTGCTTCTCTGCTCGTTTTTTTACCCTTCACCCTGATGTATTTAAAGAAAACAAGCATACTCTTTCTACTGTAGGGCAAGCAAAGAAATTGTTAGCACTCCCCTTGTCAGATGGACTCACCTTTCTCCTGGTTGTTATTTCTAGTTTGATTTCAGCTTTCTTTGATATTGGTACCAAAATTGTGCAAAGCTTTCTGTCTGGCTGTAAAGGAGACACTTTTCAAACTGGGTCACCTTCTGCAAGGGTGAAGTTTTAGTCAAAGTTCAAAGTCAAAAGCATCAGAGAGCTGAGAGTTACCACTCTGAGGATAAAATATATGGGGCTTTTAAACCATAAATCCTGCACTTGACAGCATCTCTGTGACTTACGGCAGGCCAAAATGACACCATCTGCTCTGCGGGTGGCACTGCTTTTTTGACAGTGTGTTGTTCATTTCTCTGGTTTTCATTCTCAGTGCCTCATTTCTGACTCATCATGTGAACTGAACAAAAGAATGAGAACTGGTAGCTGAGGCTTCGTGCTTTACTTCCGAGGTCATCACGCTCGTCAGCCATGTGGCCCCTGCACACCCTGGGCCAAGTGTTTCCCAGTTCTGTCGTTCTGAAGTTGCAACAGAATTACAACACAAGCAGAAATGCAAATTAGCTAAATGCTGATCACAAATTACAAATATGATTGGCAAATTTTGACGACATTTACAGTTTTTGAATAAAGGGGATCATTTAACCTTTGCTATAGTATTTTAAGAGCTCAGATTCTGAAACATGGAATAATCATAATCAGTAAATTTGGTAAAATATTAATCAGCATCACCAGTTCTTGTTGAAACGGTTTTAAATGAGAACGAAATTCAGACGTTTTCTACTGACACGGATGAAACTCGGACGAGGAAAAGCTCTGGATGAAGTGACATCTAGTGGCTGCCTAGCGAAATGGCTGGAACTCCAGTGGTCGGCCCCAGAGCAGGGCCCTGCGCTGCCTGAGAAGTTCAAGCCGACGCAGCTGCGCCGATAAAGGCAAACGCCATGTAATTTTCAAGAGAAAATACCTGAACCAGGCTAATTCAAAACTCTGCTGTTAGCTGGCACTTGTCTCTCAGAGAACAGTGCGTCCCTGGAACACAGGGCAAATCGTGTTCTAACAGAAGTGGGTCCCACTACGGTCTGTGAAATACTAACATCTATGTCTATGGGCATGGATTTCCAGCCCTAAGTTTTAGTTCCAGATTTAAGACTGACAAACTCTGTGAACCTAATTCCTCTTGGCTTGATTTTTGTATCTGCAAACTAGGCACAACACGGGAAATTTTTGTTTCAGCGTGGCTTTCCAGAAGTGCTTTATTAGGTCAGTTCTTACAAGATGTTTGCCATTTTCAGGTGGAAAATATAAGTGAAGAGATCAACACTTAGCATTAAAGTCAGGTATTTTAAAAGCAGTCTTCTGCTGGCAGGTAATTGAGTTGATCATGCACAGGAGATGTAGAAGCTGGTTTGGTGCTCAGCCTAAAGGGAAAGAAAGTGCAAGTATTGTTAAAACAGTTAAATTTAGTCTTTCTCAGAAGTGGTGCATTTGGAAGACTTTGTAGAGAGCACTTCTGATTACATGTGCACAAATACTGCTTGCTAGCCAGCATGTTTCACCTTTTAAAAGCTGACATGGTCATGCTGTATCCTATTTTCTAAATCAACATAACCAGTCACTGTTCTCTGTAGCTTCACTAAGAACACCAGCATGCAGGAATAAAAGCATTTCATGCCCTGTGTACCAGTACAATAGAGCTGACCTGTGTTTCAGGCAGTGATTGTGGCCAAAGTCCTGTTTATACAAATAAACTGGAGGGGCATCAGCCAGCAGTCAGGATCACATTGACTGACATGGCTCTTCTGATAGACACCTGGAACAATAGTGCTTCTTCTCTCACCAATGCACAGAGCAGTATGATACTGCCAGGAAAGGGAATGCCTCCCACTTTTATATTTGGCTGATATTTTTTTCTCCTAGGGTTAGGTTTATTAAAGCTTAATATTTATTTTTTCGTTGTTAATTGCACAAATTTTGCTGCTTTTGGTATTTTCTGTGTGTATCAAAGTTTCCCTTCCCTTTTTATATTTTCTCAAAAGTCAGTAGTTTTTTATACACAATTCCAGCTTGAGGGATTATAAGAAGAGTAGAATTTAGTGGCATGGCGTGCTGAAATGGTACAAATTTCAGCAATATCTGAAATGTCAGTTGCTCTTCAGTTTGAATATACAGTATCTTTATTAGGTTTTATTTCATTCCATGTCCACTCATCAGTTTTGAGTCTCTTCAATAATGGTGACTTAATATAAGTCATAATTGCCAGGAGCACCAAAGTTTGTATGCTGCCAAGAGCAGTTTCACACAGAAGATGGATATACCAGCGCTCTTAAAGATAAACAACTAAAAATATGACTATATCTTGCTGAATTTTCTGTTCATATGTAACATAACTATGTTTGTCTTGAAGATAGTTTCTATAAGAAATTCATACATGTATTTTTCCTAGTAAGAAAAATATTATTAAATAATATTTTATAATATTTTTTTATTATTTATTTTATATTGTTAGCAATATATAAATAATATTTATATATTGTTTAATAAAATATTGTTAAGCAATCCTTGCGTACTAAGGATTGGATCACAGCTTCAGGAGATTTACCCGGTACATACCTTACTTTTCAAAATATTATTTGCATAGTAAGTTTCAATGATAATCAGTATGGTTTGACAGTACATAAGTTTTAATGACAGAAAATAGAATTGCACTTTTCTATAGGCAAGCAACTGATTTCCTGATAGGCAAAAAATATCAGAACTAACTGATCGGGTTGTGTTTGTCCAGAATTAATCTAGGTTGAAGCATATCATTAGATTTTGATTTAAGTTAAAGTGTTTTGTGCAACTGTGAATTTGTGGGGTTTAAAAGGTGAGACTGTAGGAATCAGGAAATTCAGAAGGGCTGAAAACCCACTTCACAGAAATGAGAATCCAAACTGCATGGAAATGCCCCAATTCCAGTTCTTCAAGAAGTCTGGGTCAGGATTTACTTCCTGATTTTCACCTAGTGCTTGATGTGTTGGAGTACTTGGCAGGTCTTTTACTTTTGACCAGCGTTATGAAAACAGAGCAAGTGGATCAGTTTGTAAAGACTACTTAATGCTGGAAAACACAGAAAATCTGGTTCCTAGTCTATCACAAGTCTTTTTTATGTTTATATATATATTTCTTTATAAAAACTTAATTTATAGAAACTTTATATGTTTCTATAAAGCAGAAAGCCAATGACTACTGTGTTAAATACTTCAAGCATGCTGGCAAATTGCCTGATAGGGCAAATAAGGACACCTCACATTCCGGTCTTCACAATCCTTCTTAAACAAGGGGAGAAACAATTTTTTGCATTGTCATTAGACAAATATTCGGTTCCCAGATACAGCAGTACTATTTTATTGAAACTTGTAGAGTCAGCCTGCACTCTCTGTATGTTCAGGGTTTTACAAGCTGTTTCCATTACAATAAGAGATTGATGCTAAAGCCAGATAGTCAATTGGTTAAATCCTTTTTGTTTACCACAGAATGTAGACAAAACACTATTCCCCTCACCACACTAGGCAGATTCCTTGTTTATGCTTCCAAACCTTCTTTTCCAGAAACTACTCTGTTTATAAAGCTTCCTCTGAGGAGGACGATTCTTTCACTATCTCTTTACTTTTCATAGAATCACAGAATAATTTGGGTTGGAAGGGACCTTCAAATGTCATCTATTCCAGCCCCCCTACTTTTCTGCTGTTCCTGTTGGGTTTCTTTAAATTGCATCTTGTGCATTAGGACACTCATTTTCAGCCACATAGAACTTCTAAATCCAACCTGTTAAAAGGCCTGTTTATTTCTACTGTCTTCTGTGAGAGTGAATTTCCTAGGTAGTCTGTATTTCCCATGGCATGCTAAATAGTGATGATAGTCATGGACCAGTAGAAAGCATAACCTTCACTGTCTGTGTAATTAATGGAGTGTTGGAAAGTTGCTATATTCACAGGAACATGCTCTTGGGTTTTGTCCATGTTGTTTGACTTTTCAGGGCTTTTTAACCAGCAGAGGCTCAAGTGCATTTCAGAGATACTTGCACTTTTGTTCTGTGAAGCGCAGATCAGAGCCTACTCTGTGAGGTGGAAAAGGCCAGAGCCACACTGTCACTTATGGTCTTGTCTTCAATGAAGACTTTAATTTAATCTTTTCAGCACACATGGTACCCCCTTCCTCTGAAACACAGGGCATGTATTTCCCATTCTGGTGAGCAGCATTGTCTTTTTGAGGCTGCCTTTGAAGAAGATCTCTCTGAGTTTTGGAGCTATAACTCAGCCTTGCAAAATATGAAAAACCAAGCACTGTGATGTTTTTCTGTTTTTAAATCGATACCTGATGCTCCAGGTAACCTGGTTTCTACATAAGAGACTTTTTTTGCCAGTTCATAATGGGCCATGAGATTTCCTAGCTGGCTGTTAAGAAATCAATTTATTGAAGTGAAGGGGCTACACAGTTATCTCAAAATGTAGGGACAGCAGAATGAGTTCAGTAGGCAGAATATCAAATAATTAATTCTCTAAAAGAAAAAAAGGCAAGCTGGAGGATGTAGTCATTCCTTTAAACTAAACTCTCCTGGAAAATTCTTTGCATCGCCATTCAGCTATTGACACTGTGTGAGGAAGGGTTTTATTTAGAAAGGTGCATCTCAAGGATCAGTTTGTTAGGTGTCTGCAGCTTTAGTGAAGTGAATGGAGTCTTGTGCAGGGAGCAAGCTCTTAGACCACTGTAGCTCATGTTATTTCCCAATGCCTAAAGAAACGCCTCCATCTTCATTCCTCTATGTACATTACACAGCAAACACGGAGAGCAAACAAAAAGTACCTTTGACTCTTCAAATATGGGCAGTGCTTGTTTGCCATAGGAGCCAGCTCCAAGTCACCTGGGGAGAAGTAGCACACAGTTCTTCACAGATCTGCCATGGGCTGCACTGATAATCTACAAAAGGCCGCACTAGATCAAATTTTCTTACTCCATGTCTGTAATTCAAATGGAAAACATTTCATTTATAAGGAATATGAATGTTTCCATTTATTTCAATGGCCTTTAAATCAAGAGCTTGTTGTCTACTTTTCATTCTTCTGAATTCTGCAGACATCAGAAAATATCCACGTGTTTTGTGAGCATTTATTCTGTTGTGAGAATGTAGATTCATGATGTAATCAAAGGATTAAAAAATGAGGTATCACTGCTATTTCACACGTACATGTCAGAAACTTAAAGGTTATGCGTTCTGGAAAGAAAAATACCCACTTCAGTAGCAATATTACCTTGATTTTTCCGTTCACTTATATGAGTTTTACAGTAGTGCAACCTTAATGCTTTCACTGGGCTTACTCCTGATTTACAACACTGCAGATGAAAACAGAATCAGGTCTATATGCTTTTGCAGACTTTCACTGTTTTTTGGTAGGTTGCTGATGTAGTTGAAGAGCTGTAATCTGAGAATAATACTAATCAAATTATTATTATCAAACACATTTCAATTTCTTGAAGACATTTTTCATAACATATTTGGCTGCTTTGTGCTCTGGGTTTCAGTGTGCTGTAGACTAATACAAATGATCCATAAAGAGGAAGAAATGAGGTTTTATTATAAATTCTAAATTGTACTTATTAAAGGCATTTTTCTTAGCTGTCTTTGCAAATATGTCAAGAGCCTGGTGACAGTAAAACTTAGTCGTGACACAGTTTTCTGGATGGTCATAAGTATGTGATGAATCAAAGGGATTTCATCTCTCAGATATTTTTATCTCCTAGAGCACCTGTAGCAAAGATTAGTGTGAATGACTTATAAGCCGTATCTCCATAAACAGTTTTAAACCCCTTCCCATACACTGTATGAACAACCGTCTCCAAGAATATAGCATTAAAATTATTAGAACAGGTGTTTTTAAAGTATCATACTTTACATATATTACATTTTCATTTTAATGTTCTTATATATATGACATACCCTTCAATTCATATTATATTGGAGGATGAAAGAATCTTACAGATCCTTCACAAGCAATGCAAAACTTTAGGAAAAAAAAATCCTTCATTAGAAGGTTTATGTTTCACATCTTAATGTTGATCGGGGGAGCCTCTGATGTAGGTTACATAGTTCACAAAGTCAGACCTAAAGAAGCTGACAAGTATCCTTTTAAGATGGCTATAGTGCACAGTGTGTCTCAACTAACTTGGCTGACAGGGTAAGTTGATGGAGTTCAAGTTTCTGCTTCAGCCTTTGAGGTGCAATTTCATACCGAGGGGCAGTAAAGAATTCTGTCCTCCATGGTAGGATTCTGTCCCTACCTTACTTTTGTAGTGATTTTGTGGTGAAGAATGTCCAGCCTTCAGTATCCAACACAGAACAATGAAAATTATATGCACAAGTATTTCAAAAGCTTGTGTAGCAGCTGACAAATGATGTGTAGGATTGTTTGTTCTCTTGTCCGTGTACATGCTAAATACTTGCTGATCCCCATCTTTTAACTATGAAATACTAAATAATGAAATTTATAATAGTAGAAGCTTTTATGAAAAATATGCTTTTATGTAATATGTGTCTCATATTTCACTGTAAATGAGGTTACACTTAAAATGTCAAGGCAGGACTTAGAATTTAATCTTTGCTCCCACACTAGACATTAACTTGGATGTTGTATGAATCCAAGGGCATTCAAACATATTTTGAAAAATATTGGCTTGCCAGTTGTATACAATTAACAAAGGAACAGAGTAACACCCCAGAAGTAATGAAAACCCTATCAAATATTTGTACTAACCAACCTTAAACCTCAGCAAGTATAAAAATCCTGTAGTGGAGCCTTTAACAAATATTTTCTAGCACAAGGACTAAGCAGGATGATGAAAACAACATGTAGTGTATGGCTTAAATGTTGCAGGACCAGTAAGATGTATAGGTAATGTACTGAACAGAAGAAAATACACTCAGAGAAACCAGACCTTCAGATTAAGGTTATGATGAAATAATTTTATATTGAAATAACTTCTCATGCATTTCTAGAGAGGAGAAGAAACAGTTTGCCTACATCCCATTATTAAATATATTCTGTAATGGGTTCTAAATGGAAAATTCTGACATTTCTTTTTTTCCATGAGATCACTGGTTCTTAATGAATTGCATGAACCTTAAAATATGCTGCCCCTTTTTTAGTGTATAATATCCTGACTTTCTGTGCAAAACCTGACTAGTCTGATTTGAAAATATTTAGGAGGGTGCCAAAACTGTAATCACATAAAGAGAGCTATGTGAAAGGAAAAGTGACTCTCCAAAGTAGTGCCTGCCTAGACCAGACTCTCTGTCTTTGTATCTTGTATCTCTTTGTATGAAAATTCATCCCTACCTTTGCCCTTCAAAATCTTGTTGACTGAAGTGTTTTTCCCTTTGTTCTTGTGCGAAACCATGACCCGCCAGATTGGGCCCCCAACAGCATCTCTGCCAGGCCCTGCTCTTGCTTCTGATCTTCCAAGTGTGAATTTCGGTTTACTTCTGCTTTCCCCATTTAACCAGAGCTCCCAACCACTGTGGAGCACTGTGAGATGTGTGTGCAAAGTGAACTGTGAGAGAACTTGATGGCTAAAGAGATGGATACCTTCTTCAGGATACCTTCTCCAGGAATAATTCTATTTATTTCAATAGACATTGTGCCTGAAGAGGCCCAGCAGGTTATGCTAATGTGAACACTTAATAAATACATATTTCTTGAGGAACCTAATACCCAGATTTTCATACCTATGACTGATGAATGTACCATAGGGCTTGACCTGGCTAAAAGCATTTTAAATATTGGCCGTGTGGAATAGTTACAAGACAACATATGAATCTCTTGGGGCATATTCTTTTTAGATAGGAAGTTCCCAATTGTAAATGGTTTCCCTGCTTTAAGGCACCAGACTTCTAATTCGCCCTTTATTGCAAAGGCATCTGGTTAATGTTAAATTAAAACACTCCAGGAAATCTGTACTTTTCACTGTATTTGTTATTTATGTAAATCTTTGGACAGCATCCATTGCTTCAAAATGAAGTTAACTTGAAACATAGAGCAACAGGCGTGAACACAGTCCCAGCAGAGCATTCTATGTCTGATGCTGAGCTGTTAATCTTTATTATTCTTCTAAGACATTGTCCAGATTTCTACTCTGTGAAATCTTCAGATGCCAGATGGAGGCATAGTCTTTTATACTGAATCTCATCTTTTTTTTTTTCTGAACACCATTCCTATTCTGCAAATTTTAGGTAAACAGTGTAAGTCAGGTTGATGTAAAGCTAAATCTGTGCTCTGTTAACTTGGGGTTTTGGCTTATGTCTGCAAGGTTTGAGTAGATTCAGAGGTCAGAGTCCATGTCTAAGGGCACAGATTCACTGAGACAGACAAAACTGAGACCTAAAGTTGGTGTTTGTATCATAAAGTTTCCCTTAAGTTGGCCACAGTGATGACAGGAAGGGAGGAAGTTTGTTCTTTGATTGCAGGCATTGCCATGGTGGTTTGCAGATGTTAAGGTTCAGGAACAGAAGCTTTCGTGGGCATGAGATGTATTTGCAGAGAGAGCTCTTAGTCTGTGACACTGGTTTTGAAACCAGTGCAGGGCTGAGAAGTGTCACATGCTAGACTAACATAACTAGCATTCAGTCCTCACTTGCTTAATCAACAATTATAAATAATAGCAACAAGTAACTGCATGTTTTTTACTGGGTGAACACTAAAGTTACCACAGGACAGCCCAGCCCCCAAAGTGGGACAAAATGAAGGTGTAGCAGAGTGGTTAATTGGCCACTTCAGGTGCAGGTAATGATATTTAGCCACAGGTGAAGCTTTATCCAGGGAGCTAGGTTCATGCCCTCAGTCAGGTGTGTTGATGTGTGGTGTTGCTTTTGAGGAGCTGTAGCTGTTTGAGGAAAGAAATCATTCTTGGTTACCTGAGGACATGGGTATGTGTATTCAGTAGACTTTAGCACTTCCACCTTGGAGAATGTTTTCTCCAAGTCATCTGGCTGCCTGCCTTCTCTCTCTTGCTCCCTTTTGGTTACAGCTGAATCTTGTTTTCTTTGCCTTTTGGCAAATATGGCTGTTCAGTCTAAAAATGCAGAGAGGAGGGTTTCTGTATTTGCTATGTCTGATGAGGGTCTTTGCCTTTGTTTGCAGGCTCTAACAGCTTTTCTGAAATACTTGTCAGCTTTTGAGCCTTATTGCGTCATAAGCAATTGTAGGTTTAGGGATCATTGTCTTTCTCTGCAGATTCCGTGGACTTTGTCAGGCCTCTGACTCTTTTATTTTTGCTTGTCTTCTGCAACATGTGCAGTCCGACATTGAGAAGACATCTGTGTTTTCCTGTCAGAAGCGCCCTCAGATAAAAGGTATGCTTTTTGAAAAGTACTCAGTGCCTGGAGTACTTCACTGTTATTTAAAGGCTTAGTCCTAGCTTTTCGTAAACTTTTCATTTCATGTAGAAAAGGCAGTGGTTGGTTGGTGGTCTGGACTTTGAAGGAATTTGAGAGGACGCTACAGGCTGTTCTTTAAAAATCAAATTCAGGCAATGGAAAACCATAAAATTTTATGTCATTTATGTTTCAAACCTGAATTGACTAGTTTCTTCAAGATGTGTGTCTCTTGGCTTTGCGCTCTTAGAGAAAATTATAATCGAATTTTAATCCTGACAGTACTGGCTGGGGTATTTTTCCAGATGGGGAAGATTAATATGATATTTGAAAGTGTCTTGGAGGAGGTCAAATATGGCTTACATGTATGAGAGGGGTTAAGTAAACTGTGTCAAGATTTTCTGCAACATGTTTTACAAAGACTAAATACAACATGTCATCAGGTCTTTACAGGCTAACATTTACAGAAAGTATAAATTACTTTCAAATGAGGGCTGTCTGCTGAGGGCTAGCTGTTAAAAATGTTTACTTATGTTTATAGTTTTCTAAATCTGGGTTTTTAACAAAGGCACAAGCACCTCCTCTAAACATTAGGCATTTCGAAAGAGTTTGACTCAAGCACACCATTCTAACTGGTTATTTGCTGCTGACTGTGCTGGCTATTACCATGAGATAAACAGGTTAAACGTTGACTACATAATTTTAGCTGCTATGATTGTGAGTGGGCAACTGCTGAAGTATGCAAGTATATCTTGTAAGTCTAGATCAATCTAGTATGAGAGTAATTATTAGCCATTAAATGTGTGAATCCCTCGGAAAATGGAGTTATTTCCTACAGAGTGTTGAGACAGAGAAAGGGGTAGATATTTTGTGTGCCCATGAAGACTCAAAATTCACTAAAATCAGTGGGCTTGCTTTCAGTGGGAATAGAATCCTAAGTTAATGTGCAGCAGTAATTCATATAGTAAGTATGGACCTAGTCAATTCACCATGACTGTGGTTCAAAACTATGACCCTCCAGTGGGCTCCAAATAGACAGGGAGATATTTTAGGAACCTAAAAAGTCTAATGTATGTCTTGGATCTGGAGATGCTCGGTCCATTTAGCATGACTCACATTTTAGAGCATTTTGAAGTATGTTTTCATTTTAATGCATGAACTTCAAACCGTAGATAAGTTAACTTTTAATGATTCACAGAATTTAGAGAATTTTGGACTATGCTTTTTGTCATGGGTTCAGCAGTAGCAGTCATTTTTTCTCCTTCTTGGTAGCTGGTGCAGCGCTGTGTTTTTGATTTTGGGCCTGGGAACAGCGCTGATAACATCAGTGTTTTCAGTTACTGCTTGGTAATGTTCTGGTCTGGCCAAGGACTTTCTGAGTCTTATGCTACGCCAGGGAGGAGGGGAGCCGGGAGGAAGCAGAGACAGGACAGCTGACCCAAACTGACCAAAGAGGTTATTCCATACCACAGCACGTCATGCCCAGGATGTGAAACACGGAGAGCAGAGACCCGGAAGGGTGTGGTGGTCACTGGGGGTGCACAGCATGGTCAGGTTTTTGGTACTGGGGGGTTCGCTGCTGGGGGGTGCACTGGCTGGGTCGGGCTTGGGGAGCAGTTGTATTCTCTTTCTTTGTACTTGTTATTATTATTATTATTGGTGGTAGCAGTAGTGATTTGTGTTATACTTTAGTTACTAAACTGTTCTTATCTCAACCCGTGCGAGTTGCATTTTATTTTTTTTTTTTTTCTGATTCTCCTCCCCATCCCCCCGGGACTGGGGGAAGAAAAAGAGGGGAGGGAGTGAGTGAGTGAGTAAAACTTTTTGAGTTTTAGAGGCTTAAACCACGACACTTTTGTACTCTTATGTGTACTTCAAACATGAATAAGTTTGCTTTTAATCACTGTTATTAAAGCTGAGGCAATTTTGTGAGAACATGATTTAAGTTTTAAGTGTTTCCCTGAGAGTTATGCAAAACAAAAAGAACTTCTGAAACACACATGCAGGCTGTAATGTATCATAATTTACAGCTATCCTGGGAAGCTCATTAGTTTCTCATTATATCTTTGGTATAAACATAATTTTCTATTAAGTAATTAAGCAATGAACTTGTTATCTTGTTTTTCCTTATAATATGCTTAATTGTAATTCTCTTTTGGTAAATGTTACGTGGAAACATTGCTCTGATTCAAAAGCACTAGTTGATAAGAAAAATTAGAGTGACAAGAAACTTGTGGTCCCTCTAATCAAATGCTATTTTGGAGCAACGTTGGGTAAGGTACTTAAAGTATACATTATATATAGCTTCAGTAGTAGTCTGCACAATTAGACTGGCCTTTCTCATGGTATGATCAAGTCTTTTGATAACATCTAGTCTTCATAGTTCTCCTAGTATGACAGAGGTTAAGAACATATAGCCCAAGTGATCTTTTTCTGTTGCCTGGTTTACATAGTTTTGCTTCTGTTTGGTCTCTGCAGGATATTTTCTGCCCATGTGTTGTTGTTGAATCCAGTTACTTTTGGACTACATTTTCAGTTCCTGGGCTCTTGAATCTCCTTCCTATAACACCTATATATAAACTGCTTGGAAACTAGAAAATGTCAATACACTGACATCTCTTAAACTTTTTGTCTTTGATACAGTGTTCGTGTTTCCTCTACTGTTTTAAAACTTCTTCAATAGTCAGAAGATGCAGAGTTTGCAAAGCAGGAAAAAAAAAAATTAATGGGGGAAATTTTAAAATATCACACATGTGCCTTTAATTCTGTTATTTTCAGAGGCTGAGAAACAGAAATTTTCCTGAGAAGAGGGAAAATTCAAATTTGTTACAGTTGAAACAATCTTTTTAAAAATTTGAACAAAAAATATTTTGGTTTGTTTTGGAGCTTTGTAATCACAAAAAAGTAATTCTGGTTGAAGACCCGGTTTTAATGCACATTTGGTAGATCTCAAAGTTTTGGCCTTAGCTAGCATTTGAGCAGTCCTGCTTCCATGCGCTTTGTTCATGCCAGCAGCCTGCTTTATACCTGCAAAGATTTATTACTGTTATTATTGATAGTCTGTTCTGAATGTGGGTGCACAGGAGAGCATCACTCAGGATTCATAGGAAAAGGCTTTTTTTCCAGAACAAATCTTGAGGAAGAATGGTGTGCAGATTTCCATAACTTGGATGCTAAATTCACAATGCCTTTTCAGTTTTTTCTGCAGCTATTACAGATTGTGTAGCTCTCCTTGTCACAGCGATGGCTAATGGCTTTCATCATCCTTTTGCAGAGAGTGGGAATCATTTAAGGGGCTGTTTTGTTTTTCATGGGCAAATCTGTCTTTTTTTTTTTTTTTTTGTCCCTTTGGCACTGCACTAGGAAAAAGTAATCCTTAGGAAGATCTCAGATATTGACTAAAGAGTAAACCATTAGATCAGATTGTGGCTGACATGAGATATTCCACTGTGCTATTTCAATAATGTGTGCTTACTTTGCTTTAAAGGTTTTTATTAAGGTTCCCAGGAGGCCAAATCAACCAGTTGGCTTCACAATGAGCTTTCCAGCTCGCTCTGGAGCCTTTAGCTCATGTTACTGTATGGGTCACCTTACTGCATTCTGGCTCCTTCCTGCAGCTCCATTAGCTGGTGGCTAGTGGTGTAACGGAAGCAACCCATTTCCCCAACAGCCTCTTGCATACAAAGGTAGTTGTTCTTTTCTGTCTTTAAAAATGCTTCAAAACTGACTAAACTCTTTTTATATAAGTACAACAAATAGCCTAAAAATAGAACTGTAGCTGGAATGAGAGCTACTTAGCATGGATTAGTGTGTTTATTAAAAATCTAGGGATTTTGGATAGTCTTGTGAGATACACATGACCTTTTCATGATACTCCCCAGAGATACTAGTCATAGTGTCCAAAAGCAGCATAAAGTAGTTCAGTCTCAGACAAACAATATAATTGAGGCCACTTTGAGCTTAGTAATGGGATATGAACACAGTAGTCCTGCTTGAATCACCTTTCCAAGTATACCACAGTTGTCAAATATTGCAGTTATTGGTGCAATTAGCACAAGGATTTTATATCTCTGGATATAACTGAGGTTTGTGTTTTCAGTGTTGAATATAAAGAATCAGTTGCTTCTCTTAGTAAGCTTATGCTAAGTCATTCTCTTTGTAACAAATAACCAGAATCTTTCTCTCTAACTCTGGAGTATGTTGATCTTGGTTTACTGAAAGTCATGAAACCCAGCTGTCATGCTCAGCATTTATTGGAAAATCTTATTGGCAATCTTGGCAGAGAACTCAAGGACTGCACAAATGGTGTAGGCTAATATATCCTCCCCTACAATACAGGGCTAAGGTCAAGGATTATTGTGGGGCAGCATGGAGAAGCTGCATATTCTATTATCATCTTCAATCCTATGGGGCCTTGTCATTGTGCTTAGCGTCATACAAACATAAAACAAAAAAATGCCTGCACTCAGACCTTAAAATCTAATCAGTGTCCTCCTCATCTGGGCACAGAAGCCCCAAGTGACCTAAGTGTAGCATCCCCTATTTGCATTACTTTTGCTCGCTCTGTTTCATACTTGAACTGCTGCTGACTACAGAAGCCAACTCTGGAAACAAGCTGTTAACGTTTGAAAAATGTTCTAATTAAGATATTCAAATAAGCCAACAGCTTAATAAAGCACAGACATAGGCTGTGTATTTTAAGACAGAATTTTTTTTTAATTAATGTGGCCTTGTCATACTCCTGACATTTACTATACATGTTACATCAAAAGAATATGTTTCTGTAGCGTTTATATCACTGTGTCATAGTCTTCAAGAATGATATAGCAAGTAATGATGATAAAGAGCATCCTGTCCAAATAAAACTTTTTAAAAGTAGGCTTTGTTTTAAAAAAATAAAATTAGCTACTGTTGATACGGGGCTGATGATTAAAACAAGTGCTGTGGCTCTCGATACGTACCTGATGGAAGGTATTCTAGGTGGTGTTGTAGTGTTGATGTTCTGAGGAAAAAAAATCAAAACCAAACAACAACTTATATTCGCCTGTTCTGTGTTTGTAATGTCCCTTGGTCAAAGGTTCCCAGCCGAGGAATCACATGCCTGGAGTACCCCCTTTTGCCTCAGTGCTGCATTTGCTACAATGGAATGTTTGTTTCTAAGTTTTTGTCCTGACCTTTATAGCAGGAGAGCTGGATGCCTTTAATCAGCACTGCTCTCCTCTTAGGTAGGCTGTCCATCCTCTTACTCTTGAAAGGGTGAAGCTGGGGTACTACTGTATCCTTTGTCCTAGATGTTGCTTTCGATAAAACTGTCACTATCAGAACAGTCCTCTTTCTATAGGACAATCTCAAAGCTGCTGCAGGAGGGAGGTTTGTGCGATAAAGCACTCTAGGGGTGACTGACCTGGTGAGTAGCGTGTTGCACTTCCAAGGTCAGACACACCATATGCATGGGGTTGGGGAGCTTTGCTGTGTACACCAAAGCTGAGGAGCAAGATGATCATGAAGATGATCATGTGTTTATTATCAGACCAAATAAAAGCACACAAGAAAGGACTGCGTTTGTATTTATTAAAAAAGCAAAAAAAAAAACCAACCCCCCCCATTACACACCCAGCCAAACTTTGAAGGAACTTGAACAGAGCAACAGGAGAAATGATGACAGGAGCAAAGTTCGTAGCCAGAGGCCATGATGTTAGGGGAAAATAACTTTGAAAGTAACCATGCTCAAAAACACTTAGTTTGCTTTATCTTAGTCGTGATAACATTAAAACACCATCAGGAAGTCTCAGATCATAGGAGTTCTTTACAGCTTTTCATTTTTACAAACTGTACACACTTGCTACTTGGGAGTAGAGTGAAGTTTTTACTTCTAGAGAGAGCTTTTTTAGGGAGAGGATAGCTGTGCTCTGAAGTTTACTTGATATTTTTAAGGGTATATATTTTCTTGCTTTCTAATTTCTAATGAAACTACCTGAAACCAGATGTACAAATAAGAGCTCTGTTAACCTCAAACACTTCCCATCTACAATCTGGAAGACAAGCTAATCCTTACTGATTTATGCATTGTATCCTGTAATGCAGTGTGACTAACTGCCCAGTTTCTCAGGGTAAGTCTTGTATAATAGAAAATCCACTGATGCCTCATTTATGCCTCTTGTTCTAGGATTTCCCTTGGGGAAAATCCAAATCCCATACAGGTCTCCCTTACTGAGGTAATTGTCATCCTGCCAGGTTGCTATAAGCAATGCATCTGATCAAAAGCAAGGAAAACGGTGCGACTGACAGATGAATAGGTGGAAACCAATTTTACTAGCAGTGTACATCTTGAAGTTATATGGAACCATATGCCTTTTGAAAGACATCTTGAAATTGTTTGGGTTTTGTTTTTTTTTTTGGCTTCATGGAAACGGAGTGTTTTGGATGGGGCCTGGTGCTCAATGGGTATGAAAGACCAGTGGCACACAGTCAAGACAGGAGCATGAGAGAGCCAGAGGCCTGCTGCTAGTTGTACTGGAAAACCAGGTAAAATACTTGGAAGACAAAAAGGCCCTTGTAAACAGGGTAAATATTTTAGGTTGTTTTTTGTTCTTTTTTTAAAAACTGTACTGTTTGGTTTCTTGTGTTTCTCTAGTTTCAAAGATCCACCTGTGATAACAATTGGGGCTTATAATGGCTTCTAGTATCCTGTAGCTTTTGTTACTTTGTATTTTTGTGACAGAGCAGATTGAAATGTCTCTGTATTCGTATCCATTGTATTTTCTTGTATTGGAAGTCTTGGAAATGTTAGCACTGTTTGCATATACTTTATGTTTCCGAATGGCCTGTGTCTGAGTCATTCTTCTGTGAAGAGTCTTTGTAGGTGTGAAGACAACACATTTCTGAGTCAAGGTTTGTCTGCTGTTGCTTTCCTCCCCAAGACTTGCTTGAGTAGCCTTTGCACTTGCTTTATGCCCTGGGATTAATCTGGCAGCTGGATTCATGTCTTTCTTGCTTTTTGTGCTTCTGAAAGCTGTTCTTCAGTGCTAGCATCTCCAAAAACATGTGTTGTTTCTGTAGCGTGAAAACATGAACCCACTGGGGATTACACGTGTATGAGATGAAGTCTTCTCTTGCACTGAAACCAAACAGGCTTTCTTCCTTAGGTTGCAGGGGAGTTACATAGCAGACGTTCTCTGCAGTGTGTTGCCATTAGTTGCCATGTCTTGGACATCTGAGACAGAAATGAAGATAAAACAATTCTGGTCTTGGTATTGTGCAGTTTTAATGGAAAGATCCTTAGTGGCTCTTGTGAAGGGCTGTAACATAGTTCACGGGGAAATCGATTAAAGAAAGTTAGTGCTCTGTTTCCCTTCTTCCCCATTGAGATTTGCATTCTTTTTTAGTTCGGGTTTTTTTTTGTTTCTTTGTTGTTGTTGGGGAGTTCTTGTTTGTTGTTTTTTTTTGTTTTTTTTTTTTTACTGTTTCAATAATCTGAAAGTGTTCAAATCGTCAAATAACTTCTGCTCCGTCACTGTGGAAAATGACACTGCTATGGTTTAGTCCTTTTATTCTCAAACACAATTTATTTTGTAAGTCTGTTTAAAAGGCATTGACAAAACACCAGACTCCTTGAATTAGCAATATTTGTTGCCAAGCATGCGCTGCCTCTTTGGCTTCATGTCTGTTATTTGATGCCTCGGCCATACCACAGAAAGTGCTGCATCTGCTCAGTTCTGTCTGCTCAGTTCTGTCTGAGATTGTTCATTTCCTTCTATTCAGATGCTGACTTTTCAAGTCTTCCCGTATTGTTTGCTTTGTTGCCTTTTCATTTGAAGCCGTGTTAATAACTGGAAGGCAGGCAAGGTTTCCTGAGAAGAGTTGTCCAGTGCAACAAAGTACTGTTATTTCTGAGGGTGTGAAAGTATTCTTCACTTATTAGACTATTAGGTACCTAATGCTGAGGAAATACTAGTATTAATGTGCCTAAACCAGTTCTCTTGTTGATAGCTGAAAATGTGAGAATTTGCATCCAAGACAGATGAGTTTTCTGACAGATGAACAAAAAGACAATCTTCTGATGGTGTTAATTAATACTATTGGCTTTATTTCTGTGTTCCCCAGTAAAATGTACACTCTTTTCTGAAGTAACCAAGCATTTATCAACCAGGCTTTTGGCTGACCTCAGGCTAAGAGGGCTTGTATTGTTTTACCAGCTCTTGAAGTGTTCTCTCTTCGTTTTTATTGCTTTATTTGTCAGGGTAGCTACAGCAGGATCCTACCTCCTGATTTGATTTCTGGATAGTTGGAACAATGTTCAGACTGTCAAAGGAAAAGTGTTAAAGGGTGAGGTGTCCCTGCCTGTGGCAGGGGGGCTGGAACTAGGTGGTCTTAAGGTCCTTTCCAACCCTAACCATTCTATGGTTCTGAAGCTTGATTTACAGTTATTTAAAGCAGACTGCTCAGTCCCTAAGTAGGGAAGCAATGAAGGATTGTATTAGTCTGTCCTCTACTAATGTCATAGAAAAGGAGCTAATTGCATTGTCTGGCTAGAAAGCTTTATCATAGCTGATTTAAAGTGCTGGAATATTCATACTCCCCATCTCAGAAACACCTTCTGAAGGATGCTGTAGTCAGCAAAGAAAAATTACATGTATGTGTCATGTCTAGCTTCATACTATATGGATTTCTTTAATATCTGATTGAAATATACAATGAAACATCTGTGGCTAAAAATATTTACCTACTACTCTCTTCTCTGAGACTGTATCATTAAAGCGTGCAAATATGCAGAAAGACACTAACATTCACAGTACAATAATTATAATTATTTTTTTAACAAGCTGTAAGTGCAAACTGGAAGATAAAAATCCAAAGTACTGACTGATATGCGCAGAATGCTTTTTTTTCCTGCATGGTCTTGTGCTATTTTTAACAGAGGTTTTAAAAAGGAAGGCTTTAAAAATTGTACATGCTTGAAAGAAGTAATATGTTATGCATCAACAATTGTACTAAACAGAAAAAGAGCATCTGTTACTGGAAGTTACAGTTAATTGTTGTATTTTCCAGCACAAGGTTGTTTGGTGGGAACAGTGGGGAAAAATGCAAGTAACTGCCAAAAACCGAGCATGTGAGGTAAAACTGGAATTTGCTCTCATGAGAACTTTCTAAGATTCAGAAGTAATTGAGAAAAGCACGCTGTATTCAAATCTCTGGAGAACTGTTGTACTGTATAGAGACAGCACAGCACGCAGTGTTGGTAGGAGAAAGAACAGAAAATCAGACTGATAGGAAGGTGTGAGTCCTAGGGATGGATGGGGGGTTTTTAGGTTTTGGGGTTTGGTTTTGTTTATTTCTCTTCTGTGTAATTTGAAGCTCCTGTTCTTTCCTTCTTCTTTCCTTCATCCCCTTGTGCCCATGGAACAGGTTTTCCTGTGGTTTTTGTTTTGTTGGGTTTTTTTTTTATGAAACAAGCAAAGCATGTCCCTGTTAGAAATCTGTAGAGTAGAAGATAGCTAAATTAGCTTGGGACATTTTGTAAGCACTATAGGCCAAAACTGATGTGATATATGCATGCCTTAAAAGTAATCCCTGAAGAGGAGCTCTAGGCAACACATCCCACCTAAATGCTGGCTGTCACTGGACTGGTGGGAAAGGTGTGGCAGAAAGCGTCCATAGGCAGGCTGCAGATAGGAACAGAAGGTCCAGAGGCGAGGGGTCTGGCTTTCTAGCTGTTGGCATGGGTGCCTCCTGGCCCAGCAGTGGCCATTACCCAAGTGTGAGCATTTCTTTGCTTTGGCATTGCTTCTGACCCACGAAATCTGCCACAGGGTCTCCACGCTGGGAATACAGCTTGTTAGTCAATGTGTTCTTCCAGCACAAGGCTGTAAAATATTGTAAGTCATAGCAGGCAGCTATTTATTTCTTAATATGTCCATAGGTGCCAGAGGGGAGACTTTTTTTTTTTAATATATAAAAATAGTGCTGAAATGCATTTACTAGGGATTGACTGTATTTATTTTGAACCACAACACATTCATCCACATCCACAGTCAAAAAAACTACAAGAAAGTACAGTTTCCATCATCCGCTGAGCTCGATTCTCTGAGTGCTTATCCTTGCCTCTAGTGCATCCTGTTGTGAATAATTCCACTGGCTTCTATGAAACAACATGAAGTAACCAATCTTAGCTCAGTGCTATTTCCAGGAGCACTCTCCACATTACATCAGCGTGAAGTGTAGCTCTAAAGAACAAGCACATTGCCCAGAAAAGAACATACCCAGACAAAAAGTTAAGCAATAATTGTTGCTTGTTTGAAACATTTCAAATGATCAAGCCTGATTACTACTGACTTGTTACTCAGAACATCTTACAGCTGTAAAACATGTTTCTTGTTGCCAGCTGTATTGTATTAATTCAGTATGAATGCAACCACTAAATATCACTTGATATTAGAAAATTACAGTTTATGCAAAGTAAAAATACTTTGTTTTGCACAAAACAGATCATGATGCCTATGTAAGGCATGAGATGATTATTATGGTTCCCTTTATGTTATGGAGATACTAATTCTGTAGTTAAGACTCAATTGAGTTTTGTCCCTAAAGCAGGAATTAATTCTTATACTTGCAAATGTAAACTATGTCAAATGTGAGACAGGTCCATCGCACCTTGTTCCTGAGTGAATTCTGGCTTTTGTAAAGTCAGTATGAATCGTGGTATTAGTGCCTCACATCTTCAGAGAACTTACAAGCATATTGAATGATTAAGAACTTATTTTTTAAATTTATTTAAAGCAAAGACAGAATTGACAATTTGTTGAGAGCATATTTTAGATATTCCTATGCTTGCATGCTAGCATGTCACTCCATACAATTTGCATGTTGATAATTTCAGGTAAGTAAATACCACTTATACAGAAACTCAGTGCACAGGAATGGTATAAGTAGGAGAAACAAGATTTTATGTTGATTTACAGGCAGAACCTGTTGTGATCAGGAGAATTTTGAGAAAATATGCAACTTGTCTGTACATTGGCTAATGCACAGACACACAGCATGTGTGGGCTGGTCACTCAGTAGATTGTATAAATGAACTGTCCCTTTCTCATTCCTGACCTGTATTCTGCTTTCCCCCATGTTTTCAATAGTATATTAAAGGAAGCAGCATTGTGCAGCGTATGAAGCCTACTGCAAATTTCTAGCACAATAAGTGATAACCTTCCCCTACCGTTTTGGACAAAATCTGTCACTTCTGGTTAACCAGCTGTCTATTTTCTGCACAGATATTTCATGTTAGATGTTGGTGTCAGTGGAAGAGTAAGTTTGTTTTGACCTGCAGGCAGACCTCTGACAGTTCCTACCTATCTAATCCCTCTTCAGACACAGATGGTTGGCAGCCACCTGGGAGTGCTCCTGTGTCATGGTTTAAGCCGTAAATTTCACGTCTCCCTCCCTTGGTGATACTCCCAGGTATCACCAAGTGATGAAGGACAGCACTTGTTGCAAGGGAGAGCAGCTTCTTCTGCAATTGCTTTTACACACCATCTTTTTTTAAGTAGTACAACTTATTAACACACAGGCCAGATGGACTATGGTGACTATGCTGCCAACATAAAGTTTATAGTTAGGAATAGTTTCCACATTGTACTTTGGGTTCTCCTGCATTTGCCCCTGCTCATGTTGGGGACTGATTCTGTGAACCCTCCTTTCTTGGTACTGTGGCTCTCCAGATAAGGACACAATGCAGTCAAACATGGACAGGAATAGCTATGTCAGTAATTAACCCACAGCAGAGAAATGCTGAATCAAATGAACATTTTGCACAGGGTTGATATGGTCTCTGGGCAACCTGAGTTTCTTCAAAAACAAAATTGGAGTTACACTCCCTCAAGTATGCAGCATCATCTGACTTTCTGCTGCAGCAAGCAAGGCTTTGCTTGACCTGCTCATTCTGTCCCTTCACTGCCATGATGGGGGGTATACATGGGAGCATGATAAAGGCCTACAGTGATACAGGCCCAGTCCGCCCAAATGCTGAGGCAGACTCTGACCACAGTATTTCCCAAGCCACTTCTGTGGGTATTTCACCAAAGACCACAGGCTTACTGGCAACATGAAGGGTTCCTCCCTTCAGGAGTGAAATCAAAAAACAGTGGGGGATTCTAGGAAGCAGAGTTGAAGGAATCCAAAAGGAAGAGCACCCTAAAATAAGTGCATTGAACTAGTAGTTTTGCCATGAAAATAGCTCAGGAGCATCGCCGAATAGGATGTCTATTTATTCATGATCACCCTTCTCCCCCCTCCTCACATATATGAAAATATATTAGAAATTAACTTTGATATAATTGGATACATTCAATTCACAATGATTAAGCAGATCATTTCGTTTTTCAAGACTGGATATTTAGGAAGTGGTGTATGTCCAACCACTTCACTTTAGTGAGAGAGAGCCCATACTTCAGAACTTTGATGTGGAGCTGGCGTTACTCAGGGACTTCAGATCTAGGACTAGCTCTGAGAGCAGTTTCTAATTTTAATTACTGCTATCAAAATAAAAATTACCCTCACAAAGCAGATTAAATCCTCCCCTACACCCCCCTTCCCCCCCCCCCCCCCGAAACCATCATCAGGCCTCTCTAAGGTGTATACAGACTGGCCTTGTGCTGACCTCTGAGCAGGGTAAGCTTCTGTTGCTGGCTCTTCTCCACAGGAATGGATTTTATCCAGAAAGAACAGCAGAAGAGGCTTGGGCTAATGTTCTAGGTTGGGCTTTTAATATTGGCTAACATAAAGGTCAAGTAAATGATTTAAAAATAACTGAATATTACTGTTATGAAGAACCTGTGCAGAACTACAGCTTTGTCTCTTTGGTGTTGATCTTATAACACACATTTTCTACCTTTTGTGATTATATTCTGAGTTACTAAACCTCATCACTGATGAGCTGATTCCTTGCTTCTCAGTTAGTGGCTCCATAAAAATTAGTAAGTTATTTAAAACTACTTCAGTTGACATTAGGGTATTATTTTTAATTTTCAGATAAGCCATTCTTAAATAATGGCCATAAGAAGTGAGAAATGCTCTTGCCCATTAATTCAGCACTGAACTAATTGACTAATATGCATGCAGTTTTGTAACAATAGCTCATCTATTTTCAGGTAATTAGGCAACATGATTAAGATCATGTGTGGAATTAACAGGTCAGTACATTCTCTCACTAGTTTCATCTAGAAGATAATTTGATCTGAAAGCCATATGAAATGGAACAATTTACTCATTCTGGCCCCAAGTTCTCAGTTTTGAATGTGGTCAGCCTGATGTTTCATAGGAAGAGTTCAGCTATGAACTTCTATATGGATTTTCTCCTTTGAAATGTGACTTTCTAATTGAGGCATAAAGGTTTTATGAAATGGTCCAAACAATCGTTTGCATGAAACCTGCATAACAGAGTGAGAGAGAAAATGCTTCACTTCTTACTCCATGTTGGTCAGTTCGTATTTATCATGCATGTCATTTTCTTCTCCTGGCTCACTATCTGAGTGATGAATTTCGATAAAAACAATATAGATCACTGCTCCAAGTATGCCTCCCAGCATAGGTGCTATTATAGGGACCCACCACCAATTATTTCCAGCCCTGTAAGGAAAAAAAATAATAATTATTCTTTGTTAGTCCAGCGAGCACCCTACCTTATACTTGGCAGTGATAAAACCAGGGTGGCCTGACACTGGCTATACTGTAGACTTTTCTGTTTTATCTCACTTTCTGTATAAGGATGACACTCCCATCTATCCTGCCCATGCTGTGATTGAAATGCTAGGTACCAGCCATCAGGCATGGTGATCTACATGCTGTACTTGCAGCTTAGAAAATCAAGCCTCTCTACTGCATGTGTCCTTTGGGGGCAGGGGATAATTTCTCCCCTGTGGAAAATGAGCTTCATTGACTTGCAACGAAATGAATAGGGACATACCTATCACACGGCAACCTTGATTGATGCTGTTGCCAGATGCTCATGAATAGGTTTTCAGGAGTAATTAACGCAAGGTATGTTGCAAAAATGGTTTATGTCATCTGTGTGGAGATCTACTGCAATAGTATATACAGTCTTCCTCTTGACAAGTATAAAAGATTATACCTGATTTTGAGTATATTTGCCTTAAGGAATGTAATAAAACACAGTGACTGTAAAGTGGATTATACTTGATTAGAGTGGTCAAGATTCAAATTTCATGATGTAGTGTCTTATCTCTATGTTTGAAATGTGGGGTCCTTCAGTAAGAAGTAAATAAGCATTTAGAAGTTTCATACACCTTAAACTTACTCTTTTATACAATTACTGTGTTTGGGAAGGATGTCTGGCATACTGGCTCCACTGAACTGTTTACATTTCCTTTGCACAATTACTAGGATTTAATTTTTAAATGTGCAGCTTTATGAACTTTTTTAAAGAAACAAGTTCACCATTAAACAGTAAAAAACAAAAAATAACAGCCTCTTTATGCAGGAGATTTGGGCTGTAGACTTGTTCTCCCTTTCCCAGAGGTCCACATTCAGACAGTAAATTACTGAGTATTGGTTTCAGAGCACAGCCTTTCTTAACTGTACTAGTGCATGAAGGTGTTTTGATTTGATAACATGCTGTATTAATTGAATATGTAAGTCTACAATGAAAACCCTGCTACCTCAATTTCATGCATATTGAAAATGGAGAGATAACTTTTTCTCCCAGAAATACAGAGGGGCAAATTCATCTGTGAGAGGAACTTTTAAAATTCCAGGACAGCTTTTAAATTGAAAGAATAATTATTCAGCACTCAGTTGTATAGATTTATGCGTAAGTGAACTTGTGGTTAATTCACAACACAAGAATAGAACAAGACTAGTATCACAGTGCCCTGTAGATGCTAATGTCATTCCTTGTTCAGAAATGCCTTGGATGTGTATGTTTTGCCTTTGGAATTACTCATATTTGGCCTTGAGGATATAAAATAACTCCTCATTGTTCTACTGAGTTTATAGATCTGTTTGTTGTTGAGTCATAAATGTCTATTCAGCCCCTGAATTTCTGGAACAAGCATGGACTAAGGTTTTATTGACTTACTCAGCACAACAGAATCTATATCAAGTACTTGCGTGTGTTTCTCTGTGCCTGTATGTGTATGTGGATATGTAATGAAGGTGTTTCTTGGCAAGTTTTTATCTCTGCTTTTCCCATGAACTGAGATGTGCCTTGTTGGCTCCTGCATGACCTCCAAGTCATGGCTTGTATTTGCAGCAGCTGCTGCGAGCTGCACT
This sequence comes from Myiopsitta monachus, assembly GCA_017639245.1. NCBI lineage: Eukaryota > Metazoa > Chordata > Aves > Psittaciformes > Psittacidae > Myiopsitta > Myiopsitta monachus. Next base: position 15,077,897 of record CM029921.1, on the reverse strand, counting down.
ACAGATGCCCTCTGCAAAGATGATGGGTGTAAAGTCTTTGTGGACGGTGATGCCAAAGCTTGAAATAAGGACACAGCTGAGTTATGAGTTTCCACGGCACACAACACCCTTTCATTGACACAGGAGCAGGAACTCTTTGTGGCAAGCACAGATAGGCTTCCTGGAAGCAACCTTAGGTCCCTTACACCCTTGCTTTGCCCAAGCACACAGCTTTGCTGCTGAGTTAGCAGGAAAACCTCCAGCTATGCCTTTTTCATCATCAGGTGTTTTGCAGTTGCGTGGAGCAGGAGGGAGCTGGTTGTGAAGGGCTGGAGGCAGTGCACAGGCCTGGCAAGTGGCACTTGGCTGGACTGCCAAAATTTCTAGGAAACTACAGTGTATAAGCTTCATGGACTGAGAACTTTGGCGTGTTTTAGACTTGCAAATACATGTCGCACTTAGCCAACTGCTGCAGGATGGTGAGATAACATTATTTGCTATAAGAAATGCCAGGGTAATTCAGGCATTCAGCAGTGTGGAAGGTGCCTTGCTGGTGACCGTTCTACGGTGTGGGAAGGATGCAGAGTATTTCAGAGGCCGCTTTGCCATTCTGTTGCCTGTGCAGACAATAGGTGCGTGTCCCGACCTCTTCCAAAGTGCAGTTCCATCTAGCCCGGGCGGCTGGTGCCCGGAGCCGCGGCCACGAGGTGTCAGCGTTACCGCGCTGGCTCCTGCCGGGCTTTGCCCGCCGCGGGGCCGCTCGGAGCACGGTCCGCAGGATGCCGCGCTTCTGCCAGTGCGGGTCCGACCCGGCCTCGGCAAAGGGGCTACAGAATCCCTAATAAACCAGGGGTGAGACGTTCTATGGCTAGCCTCAAATGCTGGTGGGAAATACTGTTCTGTGGAGCCGTTTCTCACTTGTTCATTGCTGTTTCATGTTCCCTTATGCCTGTCAAAATCCAGCCTGGTATTTATACTCAAAGCTCTAGCTGTTTTCTCACTACGGAGACAAAACTGCCCTACCCACAACATCTCTTAAGCTTCCTTGAATATTAAGCATGTGATTGAGAGATTTCTAGGTATCTCCGTGATTTCAGAGCAAATAATTAGAAGCATTTAGGTCTCTGAAGTCAGTGGTTGGGAACTGTCCTCATCATTAGAGATATCTGTGACGCCTGCTCTCAACAGGTTGAGGAACACTTTGCAGGACCTGTCCACAGAGTTAACTGCATCTATTGTATGCAAAATGGTGCTCTCTAGGGTGCTGGTCAGAAGCTGCCTTTCCAGCTGTAATGGGTCAGAACGGCTTCTAATGAGAGCTCTTAACCAAAATGAATGCAATTGCTCTGGCTATGGAAACCACACCAAAGGCTGTGTCCGCTGGCTTGATTCTCAGGGCAACTCCTCCTTCAGGTAGGTACCTTTGTGCAAAATGTATTAACAGAAAAATTTAGAAAAACCCTGCTCGATAATCAGGGGACTGGAGCACCTCCCGTATGAAGATAGGCTGAGGAAGTTGGGGCTGTTCAGCCTGGAGAAGAGAAGGCTGCATGGAGACCTCATAGCAGCCTTCCAGCTATCTGAAGGGGGCCTATAGAGATGCTGGGGAGGGACTCTTCATGAGGGACTGTAGTGAGAGGACAAGGGGTAATGGGTTCAAACTTAAACAGGGGAAGTTTAGATTGGATATAAGGAAGAAATTCTTTACTGTTAGGGTCATGAGGCACTGGCATGGGTTGCCCAGGGAAGCTGTGAATGCTCCATCGCTGGCAGTGTTCAAGGCCAGGTTGGACAGAGGCTTGGGTGACATGGTTTAGTGTGAGGTGTCTGTGCCCATGGCAGGGGGGTTGGAAGTAGATGATCTTAAGGTCCTTTCCCACCCTAACTATTCTATGATTCTGTGACTGCTTCCCTATGCTCTGGACATCTCCGTGCTCCAGCAGAAGAGCTCCCCTATGGTGTAGTCACTGTTCCCTGCCTGAAAACATAATAAAAACAGAATTTCCTGGACCTGCAAGCACAAAGAAGGACAGAGGGGATTTTCTCCCTGTGAACTGATTACCTCAATGTTTAAAGCATTTGCTTGGGATCAGGGTATAGAGAATCTGATGCTTCTGTGTCTGATCTGTTCCAAAGTGAGGCTTTCCTGGTGGTCTCTGGCTGCCCTGTAGGCAGCACTCAGAGCACTCACTGACCTGGACAGAGTGACTCAGTCAACCTTGTGAGATGTTTCCCTTCTCATGCCAATGTATATTCAATGTCTCTTCAGTACTTCCTGGTGCTTGGTTTGGTGCAGCACTCCCCTTCTATCGCTGTGGATGTTTCATGCTTAGGTCCCACTTCCTGGGCATGCCTTTTACTTGACAGCTTGAGCGCCTGTCTCAAGGTTGTGAATTCCAGTTCAGCTGAGACATCCAAGGTTGAGCTGTCAACTGTGGCTGCATCACTTCAGTCTGTCATGCATATGTAAAGCCAGCAGAACATCAGGCAGTTCAGGATCATAGCTACAATCAGTCAAACTTCTCCCATGGCCTATAACTGTTCCAGAGCTTCCATCTACCTAACAAAGCTCATGTTCTTCCTAACTCCCACCTGAATCTATGCTGCAAGTAGATGAGAATGTAATCCTGTTGTATCATTCTTTTGAACTTGGTTATAGCTGTAGCCTTATAACTGAAGCCAGGGCGAGAGACTTCTTTCTCAATTTATACAAACCTGAGACTGCTGTAAATTTATTCTAGCAATGACCTGAGATTTAATCTCCTTTTTTTTATGTTCCCATTTTAAAATTTTCTGGTATGGTCTTTACAGTGGGGATGCATTTTTCTCCCTGTATATAAATCCTAAAACTAAAATAGGGAAGAGCACGTATAGGTTGGTACAGATGTGGAGTTTTCTTGTGACTTCTTATATTTTAATGAGCAATTTAAATTACTTTTGGGGAGGAGGGGAGTTCGCAGCTATTCTGTGACTTGACCACAGTACAATCAGGCTTCCAACCTTTTCAGCAATGTAATAGTTAACTTCGTAATATTACAGATCACACAGATGGCGCTGTAATTAACATCATAGTTAACAACTATTTAGGCATGAGAGGGGAGAATCCCAAGTGTGGAATGTCACTCTGTGTGCTGCTATTTGTTGAACGGTGCAGTCTAATGATACAGTGGTAAGAGCTGCCAGGAAAGAAGAGTTTGGAGATGAGTGGGCTGGTGAGCTGACCTCCTGCTGCAGCTGTGTTATAGCCAAGCTTTGGCTCTGACCTATGGCATGGCTATATGTCCATTTCTGCTGTGCTGTGCCTGGCTTTTCTTTGTACGGGAAAAGCTTTGCTGCTGCTCTCCTCTACTAAGGCAAGCGATTTATGTAGATAGAAGTCATACTAAATAAATACAGCTTATTTGTACTTGGTGAAGTAGCTAAAATGAAATCTCTATTAACTGGAGCTCTCTTGTGGTCTACAGTACTGTGGATTCCTACTTGTAAATAACTGGAAAAACAAACCGTACGAAAATAAACCAAAAGTTCTACTTCCTGATGACAGACTACTCTGACTTGGGTATCCCAGAGTGCCTCTTACACTGGATATGTGTAACCTGTGGATTTGATGTGCAACTAATTAGCTGTGCATTTGGCCAGCCAAGAGTGTGCATGTGCGTGTGCACATCCATGCACAGGGAATTGAGAGTGTGCTCTGAAATGTGGGAAAATGAAGGGAGCTTTCTTTTATTCATTCCTTTGCTCCCAGGCAGGAAGTCAGGCTTTTAGATTGTTGTATATTCCTGCAGTAACTCAGTAGTAATAATAGGCTAAATCAATCTGATATGTCTGTGTTTTTTACAGCACCCAATAAATACTTCCACCTAACTCCTCATGATGATTATTATGTTTTCTTTCTGAAAGCTGCAGGACAAGAGAAGAAAGCACTCTTACATTTTCAGTGACCTCTAAGAATCTCTAATATGTTGGAAAGGGTCTCCTTGAAACAGTGATTGATACTAGAGATAATGCATGTTTCATTTGCCTTAGGAGCAGGAAATCCTTTATAAAGCCCAGTTCCTAGAAAATGCCTGGCTTAAAGTGTATGAATAGCTTCTTCTGGTATGCTTCTTCTGGTATGCAAAGAATTATCTATATGTGTATAAAATATGACTTGGTACCATGTTGAATCAGGATCTTACAGTCTTAGGAAGCAATTTTAGCCAAAAGCATTTTACTTCATATCCACGCATACTTACGTGAATACTTCCATCCCCCATCCTGCAATGGCTGTGAAGAGCCTTGGGCCTAGATCCCTGGCTGGGTTCATGGCACAGCCGCTGTTCATTCCCAAGGAGCAAGTAAGAACAGTTATAAGAAGTCCTACTGCAATTGGCTCCAGGCCCTTAGGTACACTGTTATTTCTGCTGTCAAAAATAGCAAATATAGCCAGAAGAAGAACAGCTGTTGACATCACCTGCCCAATGCAAAGAAAAAAATATTGAATAAACATGTGCAGATTCCTTCCAATAATGAAAAGAGGGGCTATGGCAGCTCAGTGGATTGTGGTGGCTTAGACCTGCTATTTAGATTGACCCCACTATACAGAGTAGCAAAATATGGAACCCTGTGCCTCTCTACTTCATAGTAAGGAGAAGTTTTGATATCTGTGCTGAAAGAAAAAGATCAGAAATCTGCTGAGGACATGGGGGGGGAGGGCAGAGAGAGGCAACAACCTTAACTCTCCTGTGTGACTTACGATGCTTTGTTGCTACTGTTTTTTTCCCTACCAAATTGGCAGCTCCATTTATGTGACTTCCGGTAGTTCTGCTATGCCAATGCAGTCAGTTACATTGTTATCAAAGTGTTTTATGTGACTTAGCTTACACTGATAAATTAGACTAAATATGCACTACTTTATCCAGATATTGCATGAAGTAAGGAAAAGTGAAGTCTAAAAAGTCAAAACCAATCAGCTACAAAATTAGGAATTACCTAAGTTAAGGTTGCACATGTAACTGTAACATGAACTCTGTGTTACAGATGCTAATTGAGCTGATAAAGGAAATTTTCTTGGCATTCACTTTGATGGACATGCTGCTCTGCTTAAAAGCTTTGTAAATATCGATTTTGCTAATAATTAACTTGGGGGGAAGCAGACAAAAGTTTCAACCATGTCAAGGCATTTAATTTCTGTACTGATTTAAAGAAGTTTGAGTTTGGTTTTTATTATTATTTCAGCTGGTTTTAATTTTGTTGTAAACCATCCATGGGTAAAAAGCTCTTACAGAAAAGGCTGTTGGCTTATCCAAGAATCAGAATTGTCCTTCTTACAAAATTTCAAAATGGTGTTTGCATTTTTTGGAAGCAAAACTCGGCTCCAGCAATCCCTAGTTTTTCATATTTACTTATGTGGCATTTACTTCTTGTATGTCTGAAGAGGGACAGGTAAATTGTTTAGAAGTAGATAGAAGATACAAAACTTCATTTTTTTTTTTTTTTTTTTCCCATTGGATAAGTGGCATCAGAGGATACAGATCAGAAATAAAGGGGAATATTTTTTCAGATACAGTCACTTGAAAATAAACCAAACCAAATAATACAAATCTATTTGCAAAGTGACGGTTGAAGAGGAGGCTTATGGTAGCAGAAAACTCACTTGTTCAAGGTGTGTTAAACTGGCTGCTTAAGCTTTACTTAGGGAGTAACAGGTCAACAAAATGGACTGGATTTTGAGGTAAATGGGCATAGCTCTGCTGAAGTTTATGGAGAAACATTGATTTATGCTGGGGAAAACCTCTTTCATATGTTGCATTAAAGACATACAGAGTGCAAAAATTAATATGATGTATGTGAAAAGAACAACTTGAAATTTTCTTGTTTGTAAAATATAACTCAAATGTGACCCCTGCACACAGCACTGCCTTATCATTGCTATTGTATGCAGTGACATACAAATAAAACAGGGAGATTCATCATACCTGTTAGAGATCTATGTATCGTTTCTTACTACTCGGTTTTACAGTTCTCAGCATGTTTATTTTGTGGACTCAAGAGCAAGTGCACTTACCTGATCTGCAAATCCATTTATGAGGGACAGATATGGAGCTGGATATGTTGCAAAGATATGTGCTGTTGCATTAGGTCCTATGACTTCGAGTGTTCCATTGCTATATTCCATAAAGGCATCTATAGAAAATAGCCATTACCTGGTTGCACTTCTCCATAAACATTAGGTTTTCTAGACCTAGAATGTGTGTGATAGGTTATGCATTTCATATTCTCTATTGAAACCAGTTGTTTTTTCTGGGAACATAGTTAACAGATTTGAGGTGATGCACTAATCATACCCTCCTGTTTCATCTCTCCTGTGCCTTGAAATACTTCTTTTATGTATCACAGCTTTCCAAATGTGACTGTTGTTCCCTCTCCTCATTGCTCCAAACTCAGTGCCAAGGAGCATTTTCTGATTCTGAACACAGTTTCGTTACCCTGGTAAGAGGTGCTATATTTGGCACAATGCCCTCCCAGAATGCATCCATCCTCTTTGTACTGTTGTGGATTCCCAGCTACCAGGAATTACTGCTATTCCATTTGACAGCTGAGCAATAATGACTTCTGGGAATGAACTCTCCTGAGAGACCTTCTCTTTTTCAGTGTGTGGGCCTTATACCCTGCTATGCTAGTCATCCAAGGTGTGAGGAGATATGCTACCTCCAAAACTTCAGTTCTTAGTGTATTTTATAGATATTGTAAATACATGTACCTTTATGTTAGTATATTTAAAGTGTATTTCAAAAAGTATAATATGACTTCTATGTCAGGATAATTTGCTGCCTTGGCAAGCCCTGAAATGTTAGGAAGACATTAAGATGAAGCACTCAAAAATCTGCATAGGCAGATGTGAATAACAAACACTGTGCCTGTATTTCACTAGTGATCCCATTGATGAGGTGATACTTGTGAGTGAAGAAACAGCTTCCCACCTCCCATGGAAGTCATGGTAAGCATGGTTAGCTTCTCTTGAAGCTAACAGGCAAATCTATTTCTCCTTGCCCCTGTTTTTTCTAGCTTTGCTTAAGGCCATGACATGGGTGCAGGGAACATTTAGCTGGTTATTTGGTTGGTCAGGCTCCCTCATTTGCAGTGTCAGATTATCTTGTTGCATTTAACTATTGGAAAAAAAATAGAATAAGGAAAAGAAAATGTCTCAGCTGTGAATTACTTTGTACACCTTTACAAAAGCTTCATGTTCAGTAGATGAGCATGTATATTTCCTTACTCTTTCAGGCACACCACTGAAAATGAAAGCACCTAGCTCAAATAGCTGTATATGGGGAACATGGAAGTGTCGAGCTCCTATGTCTTTTTCTACCCATGAGTTCTCAGCGGACCTTGATAAGTGCATGACACTCTTCTTACAAGTTGCAAGAAGGAAAAAAATGTACTGAAGAGGTTTGGGAATTAATAGGAACAAGAGAAAGGCAACGTTGGTCTTGAGCAGAGATAGGGATATGAGAAGATCCAGCACTCCTGACTAACAAGAAGTCTCTAACCCTAGCCCTAAGTTCCTGATCCTGGCTCCCTATCCTACTGCTACCTTCTAGCAGAACCCAATGAATTTACCTCCAACCCCATGTGCGTGTTGACGTACCGCTGCATCATGCCTGCAGCCCTAATCTTGGCTGTCTAGCTTGAGGAGGGCTCTAGAATATCCTGTTCTGGAATCCCACAGTTACCAAATTCTAATGCTAACCTTAAAACAAATTCTTCCCCCTTCTGCCCATTCCAAATCCCAAACAAACTGACAAAACCCCCATCAAACTTGGACCACTTAAACAGTTTCCTCAATTCCTAAAGGTTTTTCTGTTCATGGTTGGTACTGGCACTGAGCATTGTGTGCAGTTCTGGTGTCCCCAACATAAAAAGGACATGGAACTGTTGGAACAGGTCCAGAGGAGGGCCACAAGGATGATGAGGGGACTGGAGCACCTCCTGTATGAAGATGGGCTGAGGAAGTTGGGGCTGTTGAGCCTGGAGAAGAGAAGGCTGCATGGAGACCTCATAGCAGCCTTCCAGCGTCTGAAGGGGGCCTATAGAGATGCTGGGGAGGGACTCTTCATGAGGGACTGTAGTGAGAGGACAAGGGGTAATGGGTTCAAACTTAAACAGGGGAAGTTTGGATATAAGGAAGAAATCCTTTACTGTCAGGGTGGTGAGGCACTGGAATGGACTGCCCAGGGAAGTTGTGAATGCTCCATCGCTGGTAGTGTTCAAAGCCGGGTTGGACAGAGGCTTGGGTGACATGGTTTAGTGTGAGGTGTCTGTGCCCATGGCAGGGGGGTTGGAAGTAGATGATCTTAAGGTCCTTTCCAGCCCTAACTATTCCATGATTCTATGATACACAATGGGCATTTTCATTTTTCCTCTGTTGCTCCTAGACCAAGCACCGTCTATAGACGTAATGCCCATCAGAGAGAGGCCTTGGAGAAGAGGGCTGGGTCAGTACAAGTGGGTTTTGGGGTAGGTGATTGAAGCAACTGATTAATCCAGCTGTGTGGATTCATCATGTCAGGGAGTCTGTTACTAAGTTTTTTCCTTCTGTGGCACACTGTGTAAAATCAACAGCCTCAAGAATAGTGGAAACTTTCCCCCCTCCCTTCTTTTCTTCCCTTCTAATGTCACCCCTTTATCACTGTACCTGGAGCTCATTGCCTTGGAAAGCTACCTCTATAGGGTGGTCTGATGTTTAGTCAGGGGGGACTTGATCTCATATCCTGTAAGCTCAATGAACAGTGTTGGTGATATTTGCCTACAGGCACTTGGATCAGGTCTTTAATGTTTCTAATTTGCTTGGAAGATGAATAGCCCTATATCCTGGCTATTAAGTAATTTAAAATCCTTACTGAGAAATACATGATCTTAAAGTATCTGATTTCCCATGAATAATTTTTCTAGATTTCAGAACATTTCCTGAATAATTAATGTTTCAGGAAAGTTGTAGGATACCTGGAATATTTGAGCCTTCCCCCCCCACCCGCCTACTTCAAACTCTTTATGCGTCTTCCTTTTTAATTCTTTATGGCTTTAGCTTCAATCCTGCCATTAGCCCTGTGTGAGCAGTTCCGTGCCTGCTTGGCATTCATTGAGAAATTGGGGCCTTAGAGACTGCCTGACCTCTAGTTTGTCCTGTGAGCATGTCTAAGGTGTACTCACCGTAATAAATCCCAAAGACAGCTGCTGCCCCAGTGAATGCTCCCAGGAGTTGTGCTAATATGTAAATTGGTAATTTGGTCCATCTTAATCTTCCAGTCACGCACATGGCTAATGAAACGGCTGGGTTTATGTGACCACCTGAAAAATGAATCGCAAAATAAGTCATATGGATGACTCAGATACATGAGAATAGGTGAAGGATTTGTAAAAATGTGGGTGCTTTTGAGCATGAGACTAGTACATGCTTTTCTAGCTGTTGTTTTGCAATTATAAACTAACTGCAATTAAACTGAAACAAATTACAGAGGAGAGGAGGAAAGCCACCAAGATCTAGCTTTCCTCTTAATTTTTGCAGACTGTGCTATTTATCAAACTGCTGTCTTGCACTGTACACTGTATAGACAACTCTTCTAGAAAAAGCCTTAGTCTGCCCTATTGGTTGTGATGGGAGGGTCCATCATTCTGAACATATTCTCTCTTGTCAAGTCTTTGGCTTATTATTTTTAAGGGAGGATTGTGGCAGCAGAACATTCATTCAGTTTAGCAAGCATGTATGAAGATTAAGGACTGTTACTGGCTTGATCATATATCTTGAGGCAGATCTGGAGTACCTTGGATTTAAGTCATGTTTATGACCCTGTCTTCAACTGGGGATTACTTAGGAAGTCAGTTTTCATGAACATAAAATAAAATAATGTCATGCCTCTCCAGCTTCATGCTGACTGTTGGTGAGCTGTGCCTAGATAGGATCTGGGGACAGCAGTGTGTAGTTCTTTATCGCATGTTTTCGTCAAGCTCTTATACCCTCCAGAAAGGTCCATGATAAAAAAAACCTGATAAAGTATTTGTGCTGAAACAGAATTTTATGTCCTGTGGTATTTAGGAGCAGCTACATCTAAACTCACGCATGGAAAAGATTTCAGTAATACTGGAATTCTTTGTGACAATTTTAGTTTCTAAGATACATTTATTATTATGTCACGTGCTAGTCACTTCCCTCAACATCTTTCATCAACAGGAAGAAGTGTTGAAAGCTTTTTTTTTTTTTTTTAAATAAATATGTAGTTGATATTTAAGAAATGGAAATTGCCAAATAAACAGATGGAACAATACTGCAAGGTAAAAATACAGTAAACCCTAAGTTTTGCAAGGACATAGCAGATCCGTTTCTTACCTTCCAGGTAAAGTCTCACTTTGTCCTCATGGTTATTGGGGGAAAAAAAATAGCTTTTTTCTTTAATAAAATAACTAAAAGAGTGTGACCTTCGTCTATCAAAGGTTACTGATGGAGAAAGAGCCTCTATGTATTGTTTCTGTGTTTGTTTGCACTTCAGGTCAGGGAGTCATATTATGAAATCCAGGCACCTTTGATACATAACGAACTGACAAACACAGATAACAAACTGGATAAAACCTTCTTTGTATCACTTCCAAAACTCTGCCCTAGTAGCATCAGTCCTGAATTAATTCTGAATTCCTCACTGTATTTCAAATTCTTCAGCACAGAGCAAATAGATGGCTGGCACCTTATTTAACAGCCCCTTGTGAATTTTGATGAACTGTTGTCTTGTCTTTTGTTCTTAACTCTGCCTGGAATTAATCATTTTCCTGTCTTTCAACAACTGATACTGTTCCCCACCTGTATGTAATACCTGGTGAGTATGATGGCCAGAACAAGACATAATAATATTAGAGATATCTAATTAACATTGCATCTGGAAAGGAAAAGTCTAGTTGAAGGCCAAATATGCTGACCTAGGAGAGTTAAAAAGAGTCTTGGTTCTTGTGCCACTGAGTGTCCCAGTTTAAAAAAAAACCAAAACAAACCACTTTGGATAGCATGTTCCCGAATTCTTGTGTAGCTCCCGTGATCACAATGATCTAGACATACAAAATTAGATGGAGAAAAAACAAAAAGGGAAATTTTCCTAGGTAAGAGCTCAAAATCACCAAGTGTGCAGCCTGTATATTTTATATTACCATAAAGAACTGATGCAAACTATTTTAGTGATACTTAAACATGAAATGTCATGACCAAAGAGCCACAGAATTTGCTAACAAATTTTGTATAGCAACTGATATTCTAAAATGTCCACTAGTAATCATATGCTGGCTAATCACAGCCTATTGAAATATCTGTTGCTATTCTTTTGCAGAGAAAATGCACTGTCTGCAGAATCCTTTGTCATGGGAAAAGCACAAGAAGTGCAATACTGCAATGTCTACAACTGTTCTGCCCTGCTGGGATTGAACTCTAATCTTCTGTATAATGGAGATTAATATCCCTTACAGATGCAAATGTAGGACAGGTTAGTGTCTCTACAGGTTTTTGTTTTTTTTTTTTTTTTTTTTTTATGATACTGCATTAGGAGAGTTGTAGTTTAATGCTGTAATTTAGAGATTGTCAGTAATAGGAATTAAGTCCATGTTATATTAAGGAACCATTCTGTTCTCTTTCAATGACAGCAACATGACTGCCTGTTTTTCAGACCTTGAGCACTTTCTAATGTGAACTTAAACTTCCTTGTGCACAGCACCTTTGTAAAAGTATTTGTAAAAGAGAGGAGAAATGGCCACACTAATTTCTGCTGTAGCAACAATTTATAATGGCCTATTTATACCGAGAGATATCTGCCCAAATCTGCTTTACCTTCTTTATGAAGGGTAAGAAGTCCCTCTATGAGAGCTAGAGTACAAGGGCACCATTTGCTATAAGCGAACAATACAAATTCCACGTACAACATGGAGTATTGTCTATTATAATACATAACACTGTATTACTATAATTATGTAATACATAACACTGTATACATAATACATTATTACGTATTATAATACATAACACTGTATAATACATAACACAACCCATCCTTTATTTTAAAGGGAGAATTTAAATGTTAAAAGCAATTATGCTAACATTTCTGATATTAATTTGGCCAAACTGCATGGTGGAAATAGGAGAATAAGCACCATCCAATATGGCACATGTAGATACTGATCAGTTATCCTAGCTACAGGCAAAAGAAAGGTTCGTGACCAATATACATTGAGGAAATAATACAGCAGAAAGAAAGGGGCAGTGACAGTACATTGACAGTGCATCAGAGTTTATCTCTAGTACTCAGTATTTTTTGCCATTTTTTTCTGTGATCTGCTGCTCTTTGAATCAGCAGACAGGAGCAGACTTGCTATTGCGCAGTCATATGACAGGAAGAGATTGCACCCTGTAAGGTGAACCCTGCTCATTATACCCGTTAGTGGGTCATTCTATGTTCTTCCAAGCTGGCAACCATTTTAGCTGGTGCCTCTACTGGATTCTGTATGCTTTTCATGGTTATTTCCTTAAATGCAGTGCCTATCCTGCCCAGGATCAACTGTATTGACAGAATTTTCAAAGCAAGACCAAGCAGATTTCTGGCTTGCGCAGACTATTTTCCATAAAAGCCGGACATGTGCCAAGTTTGCACACTGTAGTTCAGATCAGAATTTGGCCAAACGCAAAGAATAGAAGGAAACAAGAACACAAAAGATTTATGAGCAAAATTCTGATGCAGACTCTGCTGCTATTGCTAAATACATAATTGTTTATACTATGAAATGTAAGTAATTTAATAACATAGCCTTTAAACTGTGGCAGTAAATGCTATATAAGGAAAAAAGGTCACTTACCAGAAACCCCCCCAGACACATACACTGCTATGGTGACTGCCATTGCAAATCCAACCGATACCGTCATAGGCCCACCATGGACTCCTCGGCTAAGGACAGCCTGGCCCACACACCCACATCCAAGCATCTGTATTTTGAAAGAGAAATGTAAAACCGTGAGTGTGCCTGTCAAGTGTTGTTGGTTAGTTTGCAAGTTCTGTTGCTGTCCAGATATACCTGAAAATGTTGTTAAATATTAAATCAATGCTAGAATTTGAGATTAGTAGCATGTGTGCAATTGTTGCCTTTGCTGCAATGAACATTTCCTCTTTTTCCCCTGCTCTGTGACCATGTTTGCTTGTAAGGACCTCTGTCTTTCCTGGAAAAGAGTGTTAAAGTACAATGATGGGGTACAGATCAGAGCTTGGAGCTTAAACAAGATCTTACAGCCTCTACAATAAATCTCCGTATCTGAAATTGAAGAAGGAATTAATTCTGTGTGGTAAGTTTTTGTTTCCAGATTGTTATAAGCAAGGAAAAATTATTACACAAGTTATGAAATATTGCTCAAAAAGCTTCTAATGTTTAATGCTGAAACTCTGGAAGGAGACAACTGTCTGGAAATTGGCATACGTGTTACTGTTATCCTGCCTTGATATCATATATTGCTTTATCAAAATACTTCAGTGGCTCTGTAGCTTGAACAATTAATTGGAGATACCTGAATAATTCACACTGGAGTATTCTCAGTGTGTTTAAACTAGCTTCTATTTTATGTTGGTTGTCAGAATTAAATTCAGCAACACATTTATATGTATGCTTAAGATCATGTTTATTCTGTTCTGAAGCTTCTGCTTAGCTTCAAGTGTATGCTTAGGTCCTATTAAAGTTGGTAGGAAAGATTTTCAGAGTTACAGAAGCCTTTAGTTTAAGATAGACTAGCCGATTGCTTTCTGCCAGAAATCAATTTGTGTCTTTGAAAATCTCCTTTTTAAATATATGTCTAAGTGCTTTGCTGAAGGACCCAGCACTCTGTGGAAGATATCAAATATCTGTAAGTCTGAAAACCTTTGCTTCTTTGCAACTATAAGTGATCTGAATTGTACTGCGACAATTCTGGGATGGGACTTGATTTATCCTGAACCTTAATCACTCCGATGTTAAATCGGAGATATATATATATATTCCTACTTTGATGGTACCTGGGAATCTGATTTTTTTTTCTTCCTATAAAATCATTCCATCTTAACCTGTGTAATTGCTTTGGTTAATCTCCTTGCTTTGCTTTAGTGCTCTGCCATTACTGCCAAACCACGACACTTGTTACCAATGTCTGTATCACAAATATTCTTTCTAACTCTGCATATTTGAATACATAAAATCTAGTTATTTTAGAAATGCTTACTTTCAGTTGCAAGGTAGTTGCATTCAGAAACTGCAAAGTAATGTGAAGATCTCTTCTGCCTTAGAAACAGACTGTACCAAAAAGGTTTGGTGATGGAGGTTTAACAAGCAAGTCCTACTATAGTAGATGCAATTTAAATTGGAAAAAAAAAATATTTTTGTTTCCAAGGGTGTTTCCCCAAAGGCTTTAACTAACACCAAAATGTGACAGAAAAGCTCTCAATAAAATTACGCTCTTAACCAGCATTGCAGATGGAGTTGCTGTTGTAAGAGTGTCCTAAGACTGTCTCATATACCCAGGTGCAGTTCATGCCTTGAGGTTATAATCATGCAAGCAAACAAAGCACTGTCTGGTGCCAAAGCATTACAGCTGTCAGGTTAGGTAAAGGCAGGGTGGTGTTAGATAGCAGTAGTTTATTGGACTGTATAATTGAAAGTTGCAAGACATACGCCAAGCTGCAGTCAACTGCTGTGCAGAGGATGACATATGCTTACATTAGGCATTCTCTCATTGCTATTAGTATTATATACCTAGCAATTCAAATGGTAAGCACAAATGCACATACAGATACAAAACCAAAACAAAATACAATTGAGTTGTTTGTTGCTGAAACCACATGGGCTTTTTAAAGTTCATATGAGACAATCTTACTCATCATATATTTATATGTTTAATATAAAAAAAATAGGTATACTGGAATTTATAAACTTTAAGGTTAGGGCACAAGTATAGAGGAGGTAAAATTAAGTATGCTCTCACCTTCATTTTCCAGACATTTCAAAAGGAGCATTGCAGAAATTGCACCAGGCAAGATTTTGTGAAAGATACTCCTCAGACATGGAGTAAATCCAGTAAGATGGCCTGGGGCACTGTGTACACTGAAATGCAGCCTGCATTCACGCAAGCAGTTAGATCTACAAGCATGTGCTTGTGTTCTAAAATGGCATAGATAATTTTGCAGATACAAAGAAAAGGATATTCTTTTGAAAGTATTACTAAGGAGGTTATAAAAAAAGAACAGGCATAGGGGAGATGGGTATAAAAAAAGGGTAAGGGACAATAAGATCTGTGTATATCAACTATAAATTCACAAGAAGAGGGAAGGAAATGACAGAGAGAGGCTGTGGCCTCCCTTCCCTAATTACCAGAACTGAGGAGAATCATACAGACATAGCTGTGTAGCACTCTTGCATAATAGCTTCTGCTCTGCATGTCATAGGGAAATATGCAACTACAGATGCTCCATTTTTGTGCTTAACTAGACTCAGAAAGCTCAGTCTACAAACAAGAAAGCATGCAAGCCAGCTCAGACACAGCTGCACTGGCTTCTTGCTTAGTGGATGTTGGTAAGTGACTGCCTGCTCATGAATGCTATTGCAGGCCCAGTCAGAGTGTCCCCATAAATCTGAACCATGTGACACTAATATTTTCTCCATCTGCTGTCATTTTAAGAAGAGAAAAAACTTTTCTCATACCTACTGTAGCTAGGTTAACATAACTGGAAACTATCACCTAATCATGTAATTACAGGAGCAGCAATTTAATATCCTGTGAATCTTTGCTTGGCTGGGTTGAGACCGACTAGATTATCAAGTTGTAACTAAATATTCTAAGTTTCTAGGCCAAGCTCGGCCATCAGCTGCACCCACACAAACTCATTGAATGAAGCACAAGGAACCAATGGGAATTTAATTTACAGTAGAATATAACCAGATCTATCATATCTTACGTTACCAAGTTTTCATCTTATCAGTTGTCTATAGCCTGATCTGCTTAAATTTACTAGAATAGCTTCAGTACTGACTTTTCTTCACAAAGTAATGATATTAGTGTCACAAATAACACATTTGGGTGTGGAATAGCTGTCTGCCCATTCCCTGCCAAAAAAACTTGCTTTGTAGACATTAGAGCCTTTTCTTTGTCTTGTGTAACAAGGATAATGTTGGGAAAGGAAAACAACCAGCCTCCAATGAGCATAATGTCCTGTCACTCCCTTGAAGCTTACAGAATTTTATCTCTATCACATTCACCAGAGCTTCTGAAGGTCATTTTGCTTCCATCTGTGCTATTTTCAGGATTTTTGCAAATTCTTGAAATAGCATTTTTACTGTAAATAGGATTTCCTGCCAGACTGGAATCCAAAATTTTAGGAATTTTAGGTAATTTTTTTTCCTACATGGCCTATAAAGCTTTAGACATCTTAAACTAGAATGCATACATATATATGTGTGTGTGTATATATATATATATCAAAGGCCCCTTCTGATCAAACAGATCTAGTGGTAGTGTGCACTCATAGCCATACACTTAAACATTACAGAAGCAGCCAAATCTCCTGCTTTTTAGCAGTGTGGAGACAATGACAGGTGTTTTGTTATATCTTGTACTTCACCGGCTGTCAAGCTATGGTGAGGGTACAACAGATGTCCCTCTGAGCAGCTATGGCCTCAATAGCTGCACAACTGGATGATGCTGTACATAAATACAAGAACTCAGAGTGCTATATGGAATACAGAGTCAGCAGTTACCAAAAAAATAATTATAAGCTGTACAATTTCAATTGGGAAATGCTAGAAAACCAGTTCAGAATTCCCCTTTCAGTCAGTTTTCAGGGCTCCCTCCACCAATTTACAATTTTGTGAGGATGCCTTTGTTCAGGTAAGGCAACCCTGCCCCCTTCCCGTGCCACACTCCCACCTGTTTTGTCCTACTGTTCCCCAGACAGGCATTTCCTGCTAGGCCCATTGCCTGCTCCCCTTTCAGACTGGACAGCCCTGCAGTCTGCTCTGGATTCTGCCACATGTGCGTATGTTCCTGGGCAGTGCTGGGAAGGGGATGGGCTCCCAGGGGCAGTGCAGTGAATTAGGCTCAAGCTGTGTGCTTGCAATGAGTGTCCTGCTATCCTGAAGTCACCTGTTCCAAGTCTGCCCTAGCATTTCACTTCTTAGGGAAACCTCCATGACTTCTCCAAGCAGCCAGACTTTTAATGGCATATTTATGCCCTTAAAAGCAGAAATATAGGTAGGAAGAGTCAAAGAGTCCTTATGAGACCAGGAAAAGTGATCTTTTTTCCTTGACCACAGGTTGGAATCTCTGACCAAAATTGCCTGTGAAAGCATTAGAAGTTATCTGTGGTCGACCTAGCCTTTTACAGTTTCCCCTGCCCCCCCTTAATGTTTCCATATGCAGTTAGTTTGAGTGTTGCCTATAAAAGTAGTAAGTAAACTTTTCAGATATAAGGCAATTACTAAATTGATGGTGTCCTAAAGGTCTTTTATTTGGAGTCTGTTTTAGAACTCGGTTTCATTTCCAACCTCTTAAATTCTTAAGCAGACTTGCTTTTTAAATAATCTATTACAGTTCATAATAAGGTATTTTATAATGGATTAGAAACTCTTTCCATACAGAGCTATATTTTTGCTATGTTTGTGTATTATGTAGGACCCTGGTTCAGACTGGGCTCCTAAACACACTTTCAATAGGGATGGTAAGGCTAACAGCAACGTTAGATGTATGGAAGTTCAGGGCTTTAGCTGAATGAATTGAGTGTGCAAGCATTCTATTTGCAGGAAGCTCCTGCTATTCCAGGAAAGCGCAATCTTCATCTAATTTAATGTTTAATATTTGCCGTCTTTTGTTAAATCAGTATGTAAGATTTTTAGGTAAGATTAAAAATACAGCTTACCAGTCATGTAGTTGTTAAATACTTCAAAAGCACATGCCTCTTATTTTATTATTAATTAAATATTTTGGTTGGGATGGGAGGATTTCTGTACACTATGATTTAATCAAACTTGAAGTAATAAAAAAATCACTATATCTGTTCTCCTGATGATCTCCTTGGGATATAACCAATATCCTCTGGGGTTCAAATGGATTTCCCTTTTGAAACCATTTTTTAATGACAGACATCATTGCTTCTTGGAGACAAGAATGTAGATTTAGTAAGGTTTTGGATGAATTGTGTATATAAAGCTCTTAAAACAC
Source organism: Myiopsitta monachus (assembly GCA_017639245.1). NCBI lineage: Eukaryota > Metazoa > Chordata > Aves > Psittaciformes > Psittacidae > Myiopsitta > Myiopsitta monachus. The sequence continues at coordinate 15,059,683 of CM029921.1, read as the reverse complement.
ATAAAGATCAGGCTCAAATTGCTCTGTGGGAAAAATACAGTGAAAATATTGAGGTACAGACTATGCTGTGGTATATAAGCTGACACTTCTAGATTTTTATTATTGCTTTTGCTTGCAATAGGAGGCAAAAGTTTGAAATCATCTGGAGAGAATGCAAAGGTCTGTATTCTCTCGTATTTTATTATGATTAATATTGCACTCTTCATCCTGAAATGCTAAAATGCTTTTCTTTCCTGAATTCTATGGGGCAACTGCTTTGAGTCAGTTTCTTCAGTGGAGATTTTTTTATTTTCTTACTATGTTGTAGAAATTCAGGAAAGAAAGGAAATTAAACATTTCATATTCAGATACAAACTTTCAGGAGTGAAACGTGGCCCCTTGCAAAGGGGCTAGGAAGAAATGGCTAGACAAGGGAAGAAATTCTTACCTAGTGTCTTGAGGAGAGAAAGAGCCTATTCAAGTGTTGCTTCCTTCCCAGGTTACTCATTTATTCTTGAGTTGTGTCTCTCTGCTTTGCTTCCTACCCCAACCGAAAAGATTAAAATCTTCCTGTACAATTAAATGTGTTTAGTCTCTGTAGCAGTGCTTGGGGAATCATCTGTACTACTCAGAGATAGTGCAGGAGTGGGCACACTAGTTTCTGAAAAATGAAGTTTTCTGTCTCTTTGGAGTGTAAGGGTACATGTAGCTTGTTTTACTCTTTCTTTTGAGTGCGGGAACAGGGTGGTGGGATCTTTGCTGTGTCCTTGCGGTTGGGGATGCACGATTATGAGTAATCAAAGCCTCAGCATGTTCTCTTCCTAAGCTGTTTTCTGTTAGGAAAAAAACTTGAATGCTTTTAATGGTAAAGAAACCTTTGGGTTAGAGAAACTGTGTGAAGTTTGCCTTGTACTGGGAGAGCTCACAAGAATTCTCTTTTATCCAGAATGGTTTATTGAACTGTTTTGATCACAGAGATATAAACTCTCTGTATGGCATAACTGCATTTACTATCTTTTTATCTGTTCCCCAACTGTTTGTCAGTTTTTAAAATTATTACTTTTATTACCTTTTTTTATTTGGCAAAACCTGAAAAAGCACTCTAAATTTGTGTCTAAAACATAAATACAAGTGGAAGAGGATTGTTTGTGGTTTTGCACTTGCAGTTGAATGTTGGAAGGATGCAAGTGTTCCGTAGGGACTTTTCTCTGAGCCTCAAACTTCACTCCTATAGATGCAAACTTTCTGGGGAGGGGAGACGTATCTACAGAAAAAGATCTTGGAAAACTAATTCCAGCATACTGGAACCCTGTGGTTAAATGAGAGCTGAGCGTAGACACTGCTCATTTGTAGCATTACATCATATTTAAAAAGCTGTTGAGTGGCTTATCAAAATACCGATTTAAGTTTTAATAACCTTTTTTATCTAGTTTTGACAAACTTAAGTTCACTGTCCAAGAGCTAATTATATAAGATTCTGTACCTCAGAAGTTCATTGCTGATGGCAAACAAGGTTGCTGTCAAACTACTGCCATTCAGTTTTCTATCTTAAACAAAACTCATTGTTTAAGCAATTTCATCCTGTACAGAGTCTCCTTTTCACAAAAACTCAGAACATGGAAAATATCTTTTTTTAAAACTTCTTAGTATTAATTCTGTATTAAACACTAAACACTTATTTAAGGAATGAATTATCAAAAGCTACATTTACTCTCATGTAATAACATCATGTAATGATGATTCTAATGCATGCTATATTACTGTGCAGTATTGTAGTTAACATGCACTGGAATGTAAGGCCATAAAAAGATATGGAAAAGTTGTGTAAGTTTTAATCTTCCAGGCTAGGCAAATCCATGGAATGTCATATTTAAAAAATTTTGCAGGCAACACCCAAGCTCACAACAAAGCAGGAGTGGTAACTTGCAAAATCAAGTGGTCAGAATATGAAAACAAGATAAAAAGGTTTTGATGAGTAAAATATAGCTAGCCTTCCTTCTCATTAGTTGGATTATTTGCAATATGGGGTGTCATGCATTTGTTTCATGCTCAAGCACTGCACCTTTAGACACACAAACACTTGCTTCAGTGGGAGTTTCGCAAGAGGCTCCCCCCCTCCAGCTGGAGACTAAGCTTTTGGATAGGAGTACTTACACTACCCACTTGTCTCTGTATACTAAATGGAAGCGTATGTTCTGTTTCAGCAAGGGAGCATACACTGCTCTGGGCTCAGAAGACACTGGCTCCTGTGCAGCTTCTTTCTGGGAAACTGTGTTTGGTAAGATGCTCTTAAGAAAGACAACGAAATAAACAGGTGAGCAGAACTGGTAAAGGAAGCCACATGGCCAATTTGGCATCTCTCCTTTTTTTTTTTTTTTTTTTTTTTTTGGAAATGTTCCTATTCAGATACACTAAATGGCATAAGCCAGAGTAAATCCCATTTTGTTTGAGAGCAATGCGGCCAAATTCTGAAGTGGAAATATGGAGAGAAGGATGATTAAAAGCAGAGAGGCAGTTGGATAGGTGAGTTGCAGGCAGGCTCACTGAAAATTCACATAAACCATCTGTCTGATGCAGCATGGCTTCCTGACACTCCTGTGGCTGGCATCCAGATGTTGTCCCCCATAGTAACCCAGAGGAGCCCCAAGACAAAATACACTGAGCCAGGAGGCATGCTGGAGAACAAAAAGCTCTCCAGAGAGCTATTTCACGAAGTGGCCTCAGGCAGCCCCAAATACAGAAGGCTGAGGTTGTCAGAGGCTGGGAAATGTGTGTGTGCACAACGGCGCCTCAAACACCATGGACCAAATGGGTGGATGTTCTCCCACATCAGGAATCTGTTGCCTAGGTGTAGTCTGGGGGGACCAGTCCGACAAGTTGTTTCCAAACACCGTGTATATACATCATCTATAAAACATTTGTACTGTTTTCAAGCATTCATTGAAAACTCTAAGGGTAGATTGTTGTGGGGTGTTTTTGGTTGATATTTATTCTAAACTACAAATGGTACAATTAAACTTTGCAGGTTGGGGGTTTACCACGTGACATCACCAAGGTAAATACAAGAAAGGGGCAGAAGGTTACAAATAATCTGCAAATACCCAGCATAATGTGTGCTCCTTGTTGCCTGTACTGCAAATATTAGTTATGTTAAAACTGCACTGCTCCATTTGTTTTATAGAAATCACATAAGAGGTGAAGTGTAACATTTTTTCAGGTTGATGGAACGTTATAAGATGAACACAGTATCCAAAGCTCAGTGTAACCAAGCTTACTTGCAATTTGCGTCTAGTTATGGACTCTATATTTTGGGGTTTCTGCCCTGGTTCTTGTTCCAGAGTGTAATTAGGGAAGCTGTGCTATGCTTGGGGAGGCTTGATGCTGAAAGAAATACTTGTTCCCCAGCAGAATATGTCTAAGTGAAATAGCCTACTCACCAGCAGGATTACCTGGGCAGGTGGTAACAGCAGCTGCTCTGTATACCATCAGATCTGCCTATACAGCAGGGCACTTCCAGGTTCCTAGTTTAGCGTTTCTCATTGAACCCTCAGAGGTTGAAGCCAGGTGCTTTGGTAAGCAGAAAGAGGGATCACACACATTATCTGTATTGTCAGGTTGTGCAGTGCAAGCAGCTGGTTCAGATAACCTGTCTGTGACATCTCAGGAGGCATTACTTGGGAGCATCTCAAGTCTGATCCACTGGACTGAGTATCTGTTAATGCTCAGTAAATTTGCTGTGATTCTGGATCTCACCCTCCACTTTAGTTTCTTCTGAAAAGAATTCAGTTTATGTGCTCTGAAACCATGCTGCAAGGCAAACCATAGGATATTAAGTAGGGATGACCAAGAAATGTTACCCAAACTGTATACCCACTGACTTTCTCCAGGCTTGTCATCTCAAGTCTGTTTGCAGGCAGTCCTCCTCAGCCACAGGTGAAGGTTTGAGGTTTGCCTCAAGTGACTGATTTAATTTTCTAGATATCCTGAAATTAATCTTAAAGTTTCTACATTTTCCAGTTTGGGACAATAATGTGTTGCAAGGTTTGAGTTTCCAAAGATGATAGTTCAAGCTCTACTCAACATCACAGACCACATGCTATTAACAGTGTGTGGCCTGTGATGTTTTTCTCCAGAAAGAAAGTGGAAATAGGTGATTTGGAGGACAGAATTCCACCCACCTAACTTCCAGAGGTGCTAGGTTCGTGGCAAAATCAGGTATGGTCAGGTAGTACTGACTTCCAGACAAATTCTGTTGGTAATAGAAAGGTTCGTCCCTGCCTCACTCCCTGGCATGGGTGCTCCCCACAGGCTACAAAACCCATCGCTGTGATATGAAATGGGTTTCAGCAAAGATCTGATTCAACTGTGCTGTAAGCTGCGGACTCTGGTCTCATTTTCACTTTGCAACAGGAGTAAGACATAGTAATAGGATGGTGAAAGAAAATTACCACTTCTTTTGTATATATGGTATATGTTTTTCAAGGATTTCTGCTCTCTGATTTACCAGGTGCCCTTTTCATTAGCTCCAGTCTAAGTTAAGGGTTTAATATTTATCTATTCTTAAAGAGAAACTACTCACTACCTGACAGAGCCTAAAAGCAATAGCAGCAAATAACAGCAGAAAAGTCAGTTCATTCACAATAAATGTTTTGTACTGCCACTAACTTGTGCAGTCTAAACATAAATTGAGACACCCAAGCACTGAAAAAATTGCTTTTTAATCCATGTGAGGCTCTTCTCTGTTTTAAGCCAAGGCTGAAACTGGAAAGGGTAAACCAGAATTGAGAAACTCGGATTGTCAACAACAATTTTGTAGCTTCATTTTCTACTACATTCGTGTGGTGAATATACTAGAAAATGGGATCTGGGTTTGCATTTCCTTCTAGTCTTGTGCAGCAGGACATTAAATAATAGCATTTGTGGTCTAATCTACACTTTAATATGTTTTCTTTACTTGCTTAATTGTATTAATGGACAGAGGAGGATGATATTGCGCTGAGGACAGAGTACTGGAAGTCAGGTGATCTGGGTTATATTCAGAGTTCTGCCGCAGGCTTCCTGTGCAGTCTGCTGTAATCAGGTTTGCTAATATATCAAATGAAGATAATGACATTTCCCCTCCTTACCAGGGTGTTGTGACACTTAATTCATTAATGTTTGTAAAGTGCTTTGTTCTTCTTGCTTCTAAATGTGCTCCTTACTTCAGTGATGTCTTATGGATGGTATTAAATTTGAGAATAATGTTACTTTAGTCCCTGTGCACTTCAGTTGGCTGAAGTGCAATAAAGACCATTATTTTCACATATTTTATGAGGTACTGAATTTTTTTAGATGGCTTACTTGAAATTTAGCTAAAATATAGTTACAGTTGTAAAATACACTGTCAGCGCTATGCCTGTTTCTTTTTATTTCCTTTTTCCTCTCACTATGAAACATTTAGCAATAAGCAGCACTGTTTTGTTCAGACTGAAAGGAGGAAGAAAGAGTTTGGCATAAATACTCTAGCTGCTCGACTTTCAACTCTGCTACTGAGTCTGCTCTCTACCCTGGTAAATTAGAGGGAAGAGCTCTGTGTCCCATTGCAAAATACACAGAAAAACTGAGCAAGAAATTAAGTAAAAATAAATCTGAGTATATGAAAATGAGGAGTTTTGATCTTTACCTAAACTGTAGCTGTACTACAGGACCAGGCAACTGTACAATTTATGTAGTACAGTTAAACCAAAAAACCTCTCAGTGTTTGGCAGTGCAACTTCCAATAAATTCACTGCAAATCACACAGCTAAATTTCTATATTGCACAGGAAAATAACTTGGCTAAAATTCTCTTAATGTGAAATACAATATATTTGTTAAAGCAAATGGAAGTTATGCACAGAAGTGGAAGAATAAACTGCTGAGGGTTTTTTTGTTTGTTTGTTTGTTTTCAAAACAAAAGCAAAAATATCATTAATATTCATTGTGCGTATTTTGATTTTTCACAATGTGGTAGCTCACTGAAATTCTGCTCCTAGATGAAATCAAATGCTTATTAGACAATTATAATAAACAAAACTATCTGGTTTTAATAGCCAGTGGTAATTACAGCAGATGAAGAAAGGAATTACAGACTTACCATAAATAGAAGCAGTTCATTCAAGGCTGTACAATGTTTGTCAGGCAGTAACCATGCTGCTGGTACAGTGCAAGAAAAAGCATACATGTCCCCTTACAAGCACTGCCCAGCATTAGATTAGTAGGAAGAAAGGAAAGCAGCTGACACTTACTATCATTATAAAAGTTCCCAGGAATTCTGAGAGGGCTTCTTTAACCAAGCTGTTCTTCAAGGCAAATTTCTCCTTTAAACTCCTTTTGCTTTTCCGGCTCATTTTGGCTTCCTCTATTGCTCTGGTGCCCTAGTTACAAACACACACAAATTTTGTTCTGTATTTGTCCCTGCTTCAGCTGAACTTTGACACTTTTACTTATACATTGAAATATGAGATTTCATCTTGTACAGCCAGTGAAATCATCTGACTGCAGGCATTGACAGAACCAACTCAACATGCCCTAACAATTCATCATGATTTTTCCATCCTGTGTCTTCTCCGAGTACACTTCTATTTTTACTGGCTAGATAATACCAGTAAGTTCACAACCAGAACTCTTCTTTTTTTCCTGCAGAATGGATTAATCATTACCCTTCCTGCTTTCCAGTAAAAATGAATAAAATGTTGTTCCTGTCACCTTGATCAAAAAGGCAAAAAGAGAAACCACAAAGCCAGACACCAAACTATGGTTGAAAATTTCCCTCTGACCTAGATTGGGATTTAAACCATGCTCTTATTGGCTGCCCAAAACCTTTTCAAGGAGAGGTTGTGAAAGAGTGAATGCTTGTGAGAATGCTGTGCTCTAGCCTGTGAACGAACGCTTCTATCTTGTCACTTCTGAGGGATTTCAATGACTAATGAGGAATCTTACCTTGGTGTAGTATGTTGAAGTTGTATATCCACCCACAATCCTCTCTTTGGGTTAAATGCCTTGCTCTCTAGTGACCTGTCCTGTTTACAGAAGAGCGATGAGGCAGAACAAATTAGGAATGTTTAATGAAATCTCCTTCGGTCCAGTGGCTCCCTATAATGCAGTATAGGCAAGTGAGGGACTGAATGACTATATGTCTCCAATATGTTTAGCTTAAAAGTGCATAGATGCTATAGTATGAAGCATGATAATATTATATTCCATGATCTTAAGACATGAAGTTGCTGAATATCTCAAAGAATTGGACCTTCTAGGGGAAAAAAAAAAAGAAATACTCTATATCGCTCAAGTGTCTTGTATGGTTTATCAGATGTGATACTGGCTTGACTAACTTGCCATCTGCGTGATTTACAAGTTGGTTTTGTTGATTGACTTGACACCAAAACCTTAGCCCAGTTTTGGTAGATTATTTTGGCATGTGTTGTAGATGCTCAGTGCCTTGGTTTCTATGTGTCCTAAACCTTTTTCACTTTGGTGGTAAATATGTTGAGGTCTGTCAGTACTGCTGTCTGCTGTGAATAGGATGGAGCTTTACAGGATTGGGCAAGTGGGTTCACTTCTGTTACCCCATCAGTGCTCTTCCTTGCCTCAGACTAGGACCTGATGCATGTTTCTTTACATTCACCACCAGTTTCATTTCTTAACCATCCAGTTCACCCTACCACCCAATTTTAATCCTTAACCACTCTTCTGTGTCCCTCTACTTGCCTTTCTCTGCCTTCACATTTAAGTACTGCCCTGCCTTTAGCTGATTGAGAAAATGATAGCTTTGTGGCAAGCAAAGCTGATGAATTATGAGATGACTCCATCTGTACCAGTGCTGCATGAGCCAGGTGAGCACCTGCGCAGCAGCAGGCATGCTCTGGGGCAGGAGTGCTACAGGTCCTGCCTGTGGTGCAAGTCAGCACTTGCACAGACAGCTGCAAGCTGCCTCTGGGAAGCCCCTGAAAATAGCCTGTGTCCAATGCTTTGAAAACCTTTACCCTACACCACTGCAAAACAAAGATATTATTCAGGATGTTAATTGTCACAGCATGCTAAAGTATATGTTTATTATGTCTGTGAGAGAAGTCTTTCAGAATTACATATACAGTTGGGCTGAGGGAGGATGCTAGGGAGGCCATTCATTACAGCAGGAATGAGATAAACCACTTCCTCTCTTCCAGGAAAATGAGAAATAAATAAATACAACTAAAAATTGCTTTTATAAGTGTATGTCCATAGCAGTTGTTTCTTTTGCACAGATGTAGGTTTCCCTCACACAGTAGGATGCAGATACCTCTTAGTTCAGTCTCATAACAGCTGTGAAGGCTATTTTTCAACTAACAGTAGGGCAATAACATGTCAGAGACACAAAGCTTTACTCATTTGTCCAGATCATATTAGCTTCCTTATAACAGTTGTCTTTAAAGGGTTGAGAATTAGCACAAATACACATTTTACAGTTGCTTCCTTCAGGTTTTCTTCAATGCTTTATAGAAATCATATGATTTAACTCCACTAATAAGAAGCATGATGCTAAGTTAGAGCAAAGGTCCTTCTCATTTCCATAATCAGATTCAAACAGATGCTGTATGAAAGTATAGAACATAGTACATAGGGGATGATTGCTCCCTTGGTAAATCCTTCCAGCTTTTGCCAACTGGCAATTTAAAGTCACTGCTACACTTTTGAATCATTTTCAAATAGAAAAGGGGACAGAACAGGAAATTCAAATTTCTTCTTTGATTGTATTCAGAAAGAGGTTCTCAAGACATTTCCCAAATCTAGCAAATGTGTACCTTTACAAGAAAGACACGTAAAATGTAAATATAAACACCATGAAAGCTTTGTCCTTAATTGCTAGCCTATATGATCCATGCTTCATGTTACTGCCTTTTAGTCACAAGCAATGGACTGTGTGGTTAAAAAATGAAAAGAAAATACACTGTGATTTCTGTTTTCTACTGATCTCCCTCACCTGGGACCTGCTCCCAGAGTCATAATGGTAAGGATAGTGGCAGTGCCACCCATAAACTTTGACAGCTGTGTTTTCTAAGGGAAGAAAACACAGACATTCTTCAAAAACTGAAGTCTATATAAGTAAAGAGCATAGGAAGAGGAGAAAGTCTGTCAAATGTAGAACCACAACAGAGCTGACAAAAAAAGGTTTAAGATTTTGCCAAGAATGTGGAAGTAATAACATAAACTTTTTTCAGATTCTATCACGAGGGGAGTCCTGCAAGAAAGTAGGTAAAGCAGCAGAGGCTGAAAATGTAGAGGAAGCATTCAAGGTGCTCAACTCCACAGCTAAAAAGCTAAAAGAATTATTTGCCTTGCTAAAGAACGGAACGTTAGGTGGGCTGAGGGTGAGGAACTGTCCTAAAATTAATTGTCAATAAGAAACTTCAAGAGAAATTGATAAGTTAAACAGTAACCAATTGCTGGAGCTGTGTAGTGTTTCCATCAAGGATTCAAATGTTCAGCCACTGAAGTGCTAGTGCCAGTGGGTTGTTTTTTGCTGAACCTGATCCTAATGCCAGCAAAATAGAACATAGGACACATACCACTGATCCACTGCTGTTTCAAAAGAGCCCTCCAAGGGTGATCATGGACACTACAAAACTGTCAATGTGACTTCTATGCCAGGAAAATTAGAGGAACTGATGTAAAGAATAAAATCATTAAGGCACACAGATAAAGCTCTGTAGAAACATCCGATGGATTCTGTTAAGGGAGGTTGTGCCTTCACAAATTTATTTGCATCCTTTAAAGACATCAAAAAGCATGCTGATGATATTGTTCATGCTTGAACGTGTGATCAGTGTAACCTGAGACTGCAAAATTAAGACCCTTGGGACCCTTACCCTATGGCAGTCTGGACTGAACTATTTCTTCTCTTGCCTGTATTCAAGCAGGGCAGGAATTCACACAGTGTATATAACCTAACCATTTTTATAGTAATCTTCACTCCTATAGAAATAGCAAAGTAGAGAATTACGCATGTAGCTCCCACAGTTTAAATCCCATGGGTAAGAGTATATACTGCACAGAATTTTTAATAGCACATTATTCAGAGTATCACATGAATTGTTATTACTGATGCAATAAAACCTAAACCAACACAGCTGGAGAGACCAAGCCTATAAATACACCATTTATTTTTTTATATTGTAATAATAAGGGCCAAGTTATTTTTAAGCCTTAATCTGCTGATTTTAGTTGAATTGGGCAAAGTCTGAATGTGTACATCTACTATAATTGACATCTCTGGTCAAATGCCTCTACCCAATTTATGTTTTCATACAGAACCTGCTGCCTGGTCCTTAAAGGATGTTCTCTGGCTTATGGATTGTTGCTGCTGCTGGAGGACTCGAAAAAATCTGGTGAGGAAGATCTGAACACACTGTAATTCAGTGTTCTAAGCTTTTTGAGTACATTAACACACACACACACACCCCATTTCTTTAGTTCTTATGTTTTCTGATCATCCCTCTGTCTCTGCTGTAGTCTGTGGTAGAAAACTGCTCATGTAGTGATAGGACAAGGGGTAGCGGATTCAGACTTAAACAGGGGAAGTTTAGATTGGATATAGGGAAGAAGTTCTTTACTGTCAGGGTGGTGAGGCATTGGAATGGGTTGCCCAGGGAAGTTGTGAATGCTCTGTCTGTGGCGGTGTTCAAGGCCAGGTTGGACGGAGCCTTGGGTGGCATGGTTTTGTGTGAGGTGTCCCTGCCCATAGCAGGGGGGTTGGAACTAGATGATCTTAAGGTCCTTTCCAACCCCAACTATTCTATGATTCTATGGTGGCAAACATTTGCAACATGCAGCTCGGATATAGCTGAGTACACCTTGGAGGGCAGATAGGATGATCCCTTGAGAATTTCTTTGTTCTTTCTTCTCTGTGATTTCACTGTCAGAATAAAACACTTCAGATCATGAATATGAGATCAAAACCACACCACATGCATATGTTCCAAGCTTTTTGCCAGTAATCTTTTAAGGCCCATTTCAGAGCTTCTTGAAGTCCGCTGTTGCTGACACTGATTTCAGGGAGAATTAAACTGGGCATTTTCTAAAGCAGGACCCAAAAGTTTTCTTTGTTCTTGATTGGCTGGGCACACTATTGGGCCACAGTGCATAACTGATGCTACTATATGTGTATATATATTGCCCATAGTTATATAACTGAGGATAGTAAATTGTCAGTGTATAATATGGGCCCTGAGAGCTTCCAAGCCAGTTTAATCTCTGTGATAGTCACGCTGGCATAGTGAGGCACAGATAATATTCCACACCAAAGAGCTGCAGGACAGGACTGTCAGTGCTGGCAAAACGTGAATGTGTTAGATAAGTGCAGTACAGATGTTGCGTGCAGCAGTGTTATGTGCTGGGCTGTGCTCTGCTTCCTTCTGAATGTGCTGGGTATGGCTCTAGTATAAGCTTATCTGGTAGGTTACAGTATGGGCACATCTGACTTTCTGAATGCATCTGGAAAAAGGTCATTCCAGTACAACAGGAATTCTCTTTTAAGGAACAGATCAATTTTGTGCAGACAAATGCTTTGGTGCAGCCAGTTCCCTGGTTTTTTTCTCTGCATATTCCCTCTTCTCAAACAGTTAATGAACACAAGCAGTAAACATAAGGGAGGATTATTGACAGCATGTTCTCTTTAAAATAACTCTTTCACTCTTTCCTTTTCCAAATTCCCTACAAAAGTTCTCAAAATAGAGATAAAAATTTTAAATTCAGCTTTGCTATTAAAAGCAAAAGATATCTTGGTAAATATATCTTTGCAGAGTGGAGAAAACCTCAAAGTATATCCAACAGGCTTTGCAGTGATCGAAGCCGTATTGTTTTCTTAACCCAAGTGGGATAGATTATCAAAACCTTTCATCTTTCTACAGGGCATAGATTCCCTACAGCAATGAAACTTATGGCTACCTGTAGTGTTGTGAAGAGCAGGAGATATAAACCTACCTAATTAATAAAAGAAATTAAACATGAAAGCCAAAGATAATGACAGATCTGACTCCATTGATTCGTAAAGCATCAGTGTTTGGCAAACAAACGGGTAGCTACACAGGACAGCCAGTTTGTGGTTCTGAAACCTATTTGTCCATCAGGAAAGTGACAGTTTCCTGTATCTCACCAACCCACCTCTCTGCAGCTGTCTCCCACTGACATAGCCCCCTAAGGATGCCATTGAGTCATGTTTTGAGTCTCTGTTGAAGAAGTATTTGCTGTAGGACCTGTTGTTCCTGTTGCTCTGTCCCCTCTCTCCTACAAGAGTTTGTTTTGCCTTCATGTTCCACTCATCTCTTGTCCTTTAGTAGGTGAGGTGCCAGTCTGCATGGTTTTCGTTCTTTTAATTCCATTCAATTTCATTTCATTTAAACATTTAAATGTTTAAATTCTCTGTCTTTCCAGAAACATAAGCTTTGTTCCTCTTAAATACTAACTATATAGATACTAAATTTATCTCAGGCTCCGTACATATTGGATTGCCAGGCCCAGTTCCGTAGAACTCACCAGTTAAGATTTTTTAATCAAAAAACATGTTCCGAGGTTCACAGCAGACCCTTTATAGGGTGTACTTAGGAGCAGACCCAGGCAGCAGTCTTGTGTTACTTCTGTGTAGTGTCTATATTCATGGAGGTAATGAAGCTATTAATTGAATATGTAAGTTCAGGTAATTAAATATAAGACTTATTTCTTTAGTTTAAAGGGTAACAATAAAAAATTTAAACTTGCAAACTAAATCACACATTTAGTGATGATAAATGTGATCTGGAAAGTGCAATATTCCAATATGAATTAGTTAATTGCATCCATTCATTAGGTGATACACATTAGCAGAAGGTCAATCCATTTGAGGCTTGATGTGTTTTACAAATAATAAATTCAAACAGGTAAATTGAAGAGAAATTCAAAATAGAAAGGTTTTTTATATATTTAAATTCAGAATAGAATCCCCACAACCAAGAGCACAAGCACATTGCCAGTAACTTCTCAGTTAAGGGCACGCATTCTTTATAGCCGTCTCCTGAGGCACTGCCGCTCATTGCCATGCATACTCTGGAGGAGAAGATGGGGGATATTTTGCAGACGCTGGGTTTAACTGCCCCACTCACAGCTGTGAGTTGCTATGTATTGGCGTGCATGTGTCACTGTGTGCCTCGAGGGCACAGGCCAAGGAGCAGCGTTGAGCTGGATGGTCTCAGGAAGTCTCAGGCTAAAGGAGTGGTACCTCTGGCTCACTTTATACATGGCAAAACCAGCCTTCTGCACAACAGCCTAGTGAGTGCCATGGTGCATTTCAACTAGCTATTTAACCTGTAATACTAATTTTTAAAACCAACCCAAGTATAAAGTGAGTCAAACACTGACAGTCTTTCCAAGCGTATTCACTTGATCACTGTCACTGGAGTATTTGTGGCTTCCTTACATCGTTAAATTTAAGTTTTAATTTAGGACTGAATTAACCATAGCAGCTATCAACACTTCTACTGGGTATAAAATGGCCAATATCACAGGTAAAGAAACTTATCCATTTGACTTATTTTTAGGAAAAATTATGTTAAATGAAGTTTTCTTCTTTAGCCATTCCTGGATATTCAGTAATAAAAATAGGGTTTCTTCTTATCAGCATTTATTAAAATTTTATGTTAAAGGTAATGTAGAAATAAGGAAAATAAAAGGAGATTTTCTTTTGTTTCTTTAGAACTTAAAATATGTTCAGACTTATTCTTAATCATTAATAAGATTTATAATAGTGAGACAATCAATTTACTGTGATATTTGAAAAATGTCTGAAATAGTATTTTATAGGATAATCACAGTATTGGGATGTTGTTTCACATATAATATTGCTTATGTGTATAACAATATTTTTATATTATATATGTAAAACATCTGTCTGGAGCACGGGCTGATACCATCCTGCACACAATTCAAGCGCCATAATTCTTAAGGGATTTCAAACAGTGAGCCTCTTTCAAGTGACCAGGCTTAGAGACATTTAGAGAATTGATTCAATTAACCTTGAGGAAAAAAGTGCTATAATGTGTGATTTATGTTTGCAGATAAATTAAAATACAAGTATCTCCTGAAGAGCATTTGCTGCCATCATGGTCAGTAATGAAAATAGCAGGCAATTAAAATTGGACACCTGAGGCTGAAGCTTTTACTGTCCATATCAGAAAATGAAGTTGAGATTTTGTAAGTGGAAATCTGAGCTGAAAAATAACTTAGAGGAAGTTTCTTTTCAGTCTCTATTTTTCTTCCAAAAGTGGTTTCTAAAGCACATAAGAAATAGGAACAGGCATTTACTGAGGCAGGAGGCAAATGGTACAGAAGAGCGGGCTCTCTCAATCAACACTGAATTTGTATGAGGACCCAGGGATATCCTTGCTAAATGGCAGTGGGCAAGCTGAGAGAAATACATATAAGAAAGAAATTATGGGTCGGATAGAAATAATTTTAGGGCAGGTTTTGAAGCTGATCTTGAAATAAATCACTGGAAGTCTCTGACAGAATTATGTGATTCACTTCATGTGTGTGACAAAGTGCTTGGAGTCAGGAGCTCACTACAGAGCATAAGAAATGTTCACATATTTGAAGTAGCAAGAATGAAGAGCTCTGTCCCTTTCCATGGTGTACCAGAATACACTTTGGCACAGCTTCTCTGCCCAGAAGAGCTATATGAGATACAAATTGTTTCACCCAATTCTCTAGTTTTACAACTTCCTTTAGACAATGGGAATAGTATAGAGCAGAAAAATACCAGTACTCTGAGCAGGAATGCCTTAATTACATCTGCATTGTCTTCAAAATCACAGCTGTGTCTCTTGCACTCTCTAGCTACCAAAGGTCCTGTTTCCATCAGATGTTGTTTGTATAAGCAATGTCTAGGTCCTTGTCTATAAATAATAACAGTTGTTGAGGGTGCATTGAGAAACTGAGATCTGAAACAAAGGTATTTCTTCAAATTATACCTTTAGATTGATCTAAATATAAGAATAAAACTCTTCCAGAATGATTGTGGTCTTGGCTTATATACTAGCCTAAATTCTAATACTAAAGTAAGAAACAATTGCTTGGTTGTTCTTTTTTTGACAGCTATTTCCTCACAAAGTATGAAGGCAGCAGTGTCTTTGCCATTACAATCTGAAACGGAACATATTTGTTTCCTGATTTGCTGTCTAAGTAGGAGTTTAATTAAACCCATTCAAGTGAGTGAAAAGAAAGCCAGTTTGACTCAATTGCCAGTTGATACAGTATTAACAATTCACAAAAAAAAACCCCAGACAAAACAGAACAAAACAACCCCAAAACCAAACAGAAACTACAGGAGTACAATAAGAATAAGTGGTTTCTCTGCTGTACATCAGTGTTTCCGGATCGCAGAACTCGGGCTGAACCTGGGGTGTTGTTCCTGTTCTTTCTCTTCTTGGCAGTTGTTGGGCTCACTTCTTTGATTTCACAAATTAATTAGTTTACTTCTGTATTCATTATTATTGCTGAGTTATTGTCCTAATGTCCAAGGCAATAAGGGTGGTCATCCCTCCCACAAAGAAATTGCACTACATATCATTCAGTTGCAGGGTTTGAAGCTATGACTTGATTTGCTATCATCAAGTAGGTGGAGTAGTGCTGAATCACTGAAGCAGCTCAGCAAACTCGATACACCAGTGTGACCAGCATAGTGCTACAGACCTCGCTCCTAAGTCTGTTAATTTACTGTTGTCCTTAGTGAGAACTCGCTTGTAGTCTTTGTGCTAAGGCCTCCATCATTGTCTTCCAGGATGGTGGAAGAGGAACTGTGGTTGGTCACTTGATGTCAGGAAGACATAACAGCGTGTCTGGTGTGTTCTCCTGGGGAGCCCCCTGATGCTGGCTGTAGACCAGGAGCCTGCAAACAGTAAGTGCAGAAGTGCAGTGCTGTTCTCCACTGGGGAATGCCAGCGAGGTGTAGGTAGCGAATAGCCCAAACATAGTCGGCTCTGAGTGCTTTTGCAAACTGAATTGCTTTTAGATGTAAGAGGAATGTGGTTTGTATAACAAGTAGTTGATAGAGGTTGCCTAAGCAGCTCCAGATTATGTGGGTTTGAACTGCATCTCCACATGCACTGGAATCCCTTCTCACCGGAATCGCCTGAACCTTCCTGACTTGATTCAGTAATGAAACTGTTACAGGGTTTCCTCATTCCTGAATCTGGTTTAAACACAGTTGGTTTTTAAAGAAGCACATCCCCGCTCTGATTTATTTTAAAAGAGCTTTTAGAAGGTGTCATTCTCGTGATGAAGTGCTGGGTCTGTGTTGCCAGGGTACCATTAAAAATTGAATTTCTGCCGTTTAAAAGTCTCACTCATCCGCAGTGTCACAGTTCGACAGCTTTGCTGTCAGTGTCTGTAATGTCTGTAATGTCACATTACACACAGGACCGTGGATCCATTTCCTGTCAGGGGAAAAAGGAAAAAGATGAAAAATGAGAGAGCAAAATCTGCAGCCTCCTTCATTACTGTGCTGGAGGTATACAGATCTGTTTAACCCTCAAACAGCTTCAATGGCACTCTGTATCTTGTGCTGCCTTTCTGGGCACAAGTAACCTTTGTCCCGTGCTCCAGTACAAACACTCAGAGAATGCTGAGACAGACTTTTCAGTTGTCCACAAAGCTGTAAAACACAGAACAAGGAATATCTATGGAATCAACAAACTGATGTTTAACAAAATCAAAATATGGCCCAATCCCATTGCTTACTCTTGACTGGGTCAAAAGAAAGTCATGTGGTGTATTTGTTGTTGCTCTGTTTTGCCAGCTTTAGACAGCTGTAACTTTGGTGTCTTCCCTGTTTATCTGTCTGTGATGATGTTCAGAGTGTTTGCATCGGTAAGCAGAACCTTATTGCTTTTGCCTACAGTAGCAGAAGTGGTCTGGGCTCTCTGTGGTTTCTGTCAGGAAGTTTTGACCAGAGGGAGTGCAGGGCTTTGACCATGAATTCCTGATGTCCCTCAGCCCAGCCAGGGAGCAAGGTCGAGCCGCGAGACAGTGAGTGGTGGTTCAAGCTTGTGTTTGGCTGCTGACCCGCAGTAGCCCACTGCAGGATGGTGCCCAGCCTCTTGCGTCAGTTGGCCTGCTCCTACCAGGGCCCCCCAGAAATGATAATGGCTGGGAACGGGTGGCTGTTGCTTGACCAATCGATTCTGCCCTTTGGGCCTCTTCCTTTTGCAAAGCACTTTCAAGAGGGCAGAACGCCTGAGCCGGGCCGCGGGCCCTCCCCGCTCCCACCTCCTGGTCGCGTTCTTTCCCGAAAGGCGCCGGGAAGCAGAGGCGCCCCCGGCCGCCCCCGCGGCAGGAGTCCCGCAGTCCGGGCTGCCCGGCTCGGGAGCGCGCTCTGCGGGCAGGCGAGAGGCGGGGGCCCCCGGCCGCGGCGTTGGGCGGCGTTGGGCGCGCGGCCGGCAGGGGGCAGCAGGCGGACGGGGATGGCGCCGCCGCGGGCAGGTAGGGCTGGCGCGGGGGGGTGTGCGCAGCCGTGGCTGCGGGCGGGAACGCGCGGGGGCCGCGCTGTCAGCGGCGGCCAAAGGAGAAGCGGGACGGCCGGGGAGCAGTGGGCGCGGCTGGAGGGGACAGGGGAGGGCAGCGCCGCCGCCAGGTGCTGGCCGGGGGGCGCCGGGAGCAGCGGGGGAGCGGCGTCGGACGCGCTGTCCGCAGGCGGAGGCTTCGTCCCTCCGGACCCGCGTCCTCGCCGCGCCTCGGGCTGGGACCTGTGAGGGGCCGCCCGGCCCGCCCCCGCCGGCTGTGCAGCGGGACCGCGCTGGGAGGCAGTGCCGCTGCCGAGTCTCCCCCCGCCCCGGGCCCCGCTAGTGCTTCCCGAGTGATGTCCAGGCTCCCCCCGCGGCGAGAGCTCCTCGCGGGATGCCCCGGTCGGGGCGGCGCGGGCCCGGTCTGGCCTCTCCTTACGCGGCGCCTCCCCGCCGGTACGCAGCAGACGGGGGGGAGGACACAGCGGTTTTGGCGGCCCCTGCTCCCCTCCCGCGCTGACCGGCCTCCCCAGGCCCGCTCCCTCAGCGCGTCTCTCCGCGGGCGGCGGGGGAATCCCTATGCGGGGTCTGCGGGGCGCCGCGGCTGCGCCGCTCTGCCCTAGGTAGGACGGACCTGCCCCCCTGCCTCTGCCCCCATGTCCAATAAGAAGAGACCCGGCTTGACACCTGCCTATATACAGAGGAGGAGAGCAACATCTTCAGCTCCGGTCTTTGGAGGGGGGGGTGGGGGCACCAACCCAAAACACATCAGATCAGAGCGGGGGGCTCGGTGGTACTATATAACCCCCCCCCGAGACTATGACTTCCAGTAAAATTGAGATGCCAGGGGAGGTGAAGGCAGATCCCGCAGCTCTGATGGCATCTCTGCATCTGTTGCCTTCTCCCACTCTCAACCTTGAAATCAAATACACCAAGGTAAGTTGTGTTCGTTTGTTCTGGCAGGGAAGTTCATGGCTTTCCCTCCAAAGGAGGGATTTTACTTAAAATCGGTTTTATTCTGCCCTACCCAACTTGAGTGTAGAGATGAAAAACTACTAAAAGACTGCCTTGAATTTGTAATAAAGGAAACGGATTCTTAGCCCTGTAATCATCTGAAAAACCACAGGATAATAGAAAAGCAAATTAGATCTGCTGGGGCTGGCTTTGCCGCTTCTCTTTAAATGCAGTATTTTCTACAGAGCTCTTGGGGTTTCTTTTCAGTGCAAAATCAGTAGTTCTCAAGTACATTTCAGTTGCATTTGATGTACTTCAGAGGAAGTTACTGTGCATACCTGTATGTCTCAATCAGAAAATAAAACTGTTCTCTTTCTTGAATTACTCTGTGTGCCCAAGGGACTCCTTTTCAATTCCTGGAGGACTTCTAATACTACCAGGTTGTTACAGCGCTGGAACAGATCTCTGCTAACTTCTGTGATGCTTGAATACACCCTTGAACACTATTGTAAGGGGGCATATTTTTCCTGCTAACCTTTAAGATTAATTTTTATAAAGAGAGGGTTAAGAACAAACCCAGTGGGTCAATGTAGAAAAATCTGCTGGTTTTCTGTGGTGTATTTTGGGACTAAATTGGTTTTGTTGATTAAAATGGACTTTAAGAGCTGTCATTAGTTTGTAAATGCAATCTGAATTTTTAAATTTGTTTGTATATTTTGGATCCTTGCATCTTTACCATCTTTAGTTAAAGAATGTTTTCATTTCTGTTGGAGAAGTTTCAGATATATTATATAAACAGATTACAATGTGTCAGACAGACTTTGTTTCTAATTACTGAGTAACTTAATAGGAAAATAAGCACATCAGCACTGAAAAAAGGTGATAACATTTTTATCTACTGGAAATACAACTTCAGAAGCTTTAAAGCTGATAGCAAACTCATTTTGGCTGATGCAGTGTATTTTTTCCCTCTGTATCATCACTTTAAAAGCTTTTCATCTTTTCTCTTTTTTTTTTTTTCAAGCGGGTGCCAAAACCAATTTGTTCTCTAATTTGTTACAGCAATTCCATGTTCTAGAAGAATGTTCAGAGAAAAGTGAACTCTTTTAGGTTTCATTACATTTCAGTGCAAACTGCAATATGCAAATTAAAACATGCACAATATTTCTTGAATATAATTTCTTTGAAAATGGTTTAACTCAGGAATGCAGTTATGATGTTGTGTGGTGTTTCACTTTGGAAGGAGTCATACTGTGCAAACAGTGTTTGGCATGAATTTTGTTCATTGCTGGTTTCAGCGTGAGTTGTGCTTCAGGAGCATTTGGTGGATACCCGAGAGTAGTATCACAGTCAGTTTGTACAGTAACTGTACTTGCGTTTCTCTGTTCGAATAATAGAATTGGTTCTAAAAGTCGTGGGAAAAGATAACTCATCAGCAGTCACATCTGATCTGTGAGAACATAAGCTGCATAGAAACCTTTAATAATTCAGAACATATAGTGCCATCGTCTCCGAAATATGCACAATGTTACACATTTTATACTAGGAACAAGTAAAAGAAAGTTATTTTATTTCAATATTAAGCCAAAAGCAATGGCAGCAAGATTCCTCTGAGCTTCGTTTTGAGATATCAGGTAACTCCTGGTTGCTTTTGAGAGAAATCTGGTTTAGGACAGGTATCGAATATTTCACTTTGGCATATCCTCTGTCTCTGGTTTTCTGTCTATCTCTCTCTTCCCTCCTTTTTCTCTGCAGGAAATACAAGTGATTTATAGATAACTGGAGTCTTCAGCTTGGAGTCTTGTCTTGGGCAGGACTTTTATCCAGGATCCACTTTCCCACCTATTACAAAGGAAAACAATAAAAAATGAAATAATGGATTGTAACTCGATTCTTTCTTTTGGGGGGAGTGGTCACTTCATGTCTTAAATGACAAACAACTTCCATAAACAATAAATAACATTAGGCTAAAGCACTTCAGTGAAAAATAAACCCTCCAACAACCCCGAACCTTCTAAAATGAGACATCTGTAACCATTCCTAGAGCCTCTCTCCTGCTTGTTAGCTGAGAATTTTAAATACACAACCAGGACTCAGAGTGCTCAAACACTTGACTACAGCTGCCTCTGAACGTAAAATCTTAACCATTTGGGAGTTAATTCTTTATGAAAAAGAGGTACCTGTGAACACTTGAACTGAGTGAAGTAATTTTAAAATATTTTTTTCCAATTAAATTCCATTTACGGAATTCTGAAATTGGGGAATAGTTTTGTTAGGATAGGGAATGTTAAAATTCCACAAAATGAAATTTGTTAAAGATATGTCGTATGTGAAAGAGAAATGGAGAAAAAATAACTGTATTATTCATTAATCTTGAAAATACTACGTTATCTATGGAATTGCTGTGCGAGCTCCTTCCAAGAACACTGATAAAACAAACACCACCCATGTAATTTTCATTTGTTTGATTATTTGGCACAATTACTGAAATTTGCGAAATATTCCTCTGGTGGTTTTAGTGATCTGAGCAGAAAACTGTGTGTGTTAAGCCCTTCTGATCTGTGCACCTGATGGAGCCACAGAGGTGATGTAGTTTTTCAGTGGTCAGAAACTGTACGTTTGGTGATAAAAACTGTATGATGCCATGTTTCTATGCAAGATGTGCAGCGTCTATTGTGACCTCAATACCAGGAGTCAGCCTATGCTGCTTTAAAAAAACAATCATTTGATATGTTTTTCCCAGCTTTTTTAATACTTTGGCATGGTCTCTGTGAAAAATAAAGTGTGTTAGATGTGCGTGATAAGAATTGGTGGACAGGATGTGAACCAGACATGAAGATGAATGTTAAAGCACACAGGGTTAAGTTTTTTTTCACAAGGCTGGCAAGTACTAAAACTGCAACATGTAAGATTGCCTTTTTTTTTTTTTCATTGGAATAATTCTTTAACTCTCTACTTCTTAACATTAACTTTTAGGGAGGGATTGCATCTAGAGAGCAGGGCATCTTCCAGTATTGCATGGAATTAGGTTATTCTACAGCCCTGTGGCGTAGCAAGCTCTCCTTCAGGCTTGTCTGGACTGTGCCGGCAGTGCTGTGCTTTATATGTTAGCAAGCACACAGGTGGGAAGGGGATTCAGCTCTCTCTCAGGCAACAAGTCTGACTTCTGCAAGTGTCAACTTGATGCCAGGAACTCTCCCAGAATGGCTGCTCCAGGTATGAAAGATAGATGGCTGAGATAAGCTGTATCATGATGTCCGGTGAGGATGCATTGTTAGCATGTTTTGTACAGGAGAAACACTCCTGAGCTGATGGCTCTCTGAACCTGATAGATTCTACGGGTAGTCGGAGGGTTCTCAGCTTAGTATTATATTGATGCGTTCCTCCTTGATGCTCTTACAAAACTCCATTCTCTTTCCTGAGACCTGATGGTCTCCCAGGTGTATGACAGTAGATGTGGAATCAGCCTTTTGCAGCGTTTTCCTCCTGTTATCTCTGTTTGAGGGGCTACAGGTGCTTCCACAGGATGTAGCTATCCTTCCTTTGTAATGGCATAATCAAATCTGCATTACGAAGTATTTTCATAGTGGTTTTAGTAAGTCACATTGACTTCAAAAGACAGCTTGGTTTAAAACGAGGACCCTAAGGCTCTGTCCTGTCCTAACTGTGCCACTAAATCATGTAACTGAGTGAACAAACATTTTCAGTTTGCATCTTGTTGGGGACACGAATCCAGCTGGATGTTTTGTTTCTTGCTTGCCAACTGATTTAAGTCTGAGAACAAGTTGAAGAATTGCAGTCTTGAGAGCTTTTTATAAAGGGGTGCTGTAAGGGGGTGAAGTTACAGCGCTGTGGCAGTGAAATGCACAGGAATGTTTCTGTCAGAAGAGCCTGTGAATTCACTGACAGCCGTGGGTTTTGTCCTGTATGAAAGCGTTTGCCTCTGCTCAGATGCCATAAAATCAAGTCAGTGTCTAAACTCAGACCAGGTAAACTACCCAGCACTGCAACAGAAAACTGTATACAGCAATACGTACGAAGTGTAGGCAAACTGCTTCTGGGTAGACAAGAACTAACAAATACATTTCCAATTCTCAAATGGTAAGTTTTTGGGCTTGAAGTGTTTTGTTACTAAGTAAGTTTCTGTATTTTCATTCCCATTGTGCTTTCTTGGCATTGCTCAGAAATTAATGCTAAAGAATGCTATTATAAAGTCTTTTCACCAAAATTTCCAGCACCTATTTTCCAGATAAAATTCTAGACTGACATTAACATAGGTGGCAGGAAATCTATTTTATTTAGAATAACATGCAGAATCTGTGTGAGTTTTCTGAGCTGCAGACAAACTTTGGCAAAACTCAGGTAAGTGATGAATACATGCTATTTCCCATCTCTTTCCCTGAGTGAGCTCACTGCTTTAACGCCCTCTGAAGTTAGATTCAGTGGCTGATAGTTGAAGAACCAAGTGAACCTTTTGGGTCAGCTCAGTGAGCGCTGTCCAATTACAGAAGATGTGGCACAGGAAATCAGGGATGTTTGCATGAAGAGCAGACAAAGAGAACAGCTACTTTTCCCCTTTGCAGAACACTTCAGCATCTGATGCAGACACTGGGTCACCACATATGAAGTTTTAGAGTATATACTGTATTTAGATTTACTGCTGTTTAAATCTACACTTGAATTCTCCTCTAGTGTATTCATACTTTGTGGTTAGTATTACAATCCATTAAACCCACATAGCAATTACAAATTATTTATGCACTTCTTTCCAATAACAGCCTGAATAAAAGATCCTTTCCCCCCAGACATTTAAGGTCTGCAACACAAACCAAATGTACCCAGCTTTTGCATGATGAGGGATCAAGAAACAATTGTAATCTTACGAGTATTGGGTCCCCTGTCTTTGCTTACTCTGCTGCTATAACTGTGTTAATTCAAAAGCATTAAAAATGTTGGATCTACCAGGCTGAAACTGGCAAGAACTAGGTAACTACTGCAGATAACTGCTGCATTACTGAGTAGGTAACAATTGGAGCAGTAACCTCTCACAGTGCTGAATTTTTAGGGAAAGACTAAACTTTTAGGGAAAATGCAAACTGGTTTAATGCATCAAGCTGTATGGTACTGTACTGATGGGTAGGATGAAATTTTCTTCTCCTTGTCCAGTTTTTAAGGTCAGATAATACACTGAAAGACAAGAGCTGTGCAATTAGTATTTTTCTCATCTTTGCAAAAAATGTTTATGATTTCAAGGATTCAGATACAAAAGATGCATATAATTATTTGCACAACAAAAGCAGGTCAGTAATAATCAGAGCACTTACCCGAATTGAAGAGCAGCCAAATTCATACTCCTGCTCTGAAGCAAAGAGAGCAGAAATGTGAATATGGATCACTACTTTCTGATGATGGATAGGCCCCAGTTTTGGATGCTCTCCATATTTGGCTATCCCTGGAAAGAGTCTCATATTCCCTCCTGTTCAGTAATTCACTTGGAAGTATTTATGATCCCTGAGAGGAATCAACTTGATAGCCCAGTGGGCAGGGCACTCATGAGGGGAAGTACAATTCACATCTTAGCTCCAGGAATACTCATGATGTTGGACAGAGCAAGGATTTGTTCCCAGATCTATGGCTGTCTAAGCATTGACCCTGACTATTGAGTTGTGATAATGTGTCTTGAACACACACTTCCATTTTGACAAAAAAATTAATTCCCCTTCTTTAAATCCCTATTCCATTCTGTCCTTCAGAAACCTCACCCACAGAAGTTCACCAATCCTGGTACATTCCTATATGGAACCTCTCTCTTGATGTATCCACATTTTCTGATAAATCCCAACAGTCCATAATTCTTAATGATCTCTGCTCAGATTATACATCTCCCTGTCCATGAAAGATTATTCCTAACAGACCTTAACAGGCTCTGCCAGTGTGAAGTTATTCACTGCCATAAACAGCTTTGGTTTTGGGAGCACCACACAATGGAACCACTGTATCCATTTCTCATCCCTTCTTTACAATGCACATTAACAGTTGCCTTCAATAAGCTGTCCATAGACGCTGCACGTCACCGGGGACATAGCATCATCTAAAATTAATTTGAACCCTTCCTTCCAACAGGCTTTGCTTTGCATTAATTATCTTTGGCAAATTTCATCTACCCTTGAGTTGCCCAAATGGTTTTTAACTTCAGTCCTGGTGCTATTCTGTACTTCCATCAGTCTGAATATTTTTATCTGCAAACTATGTGCCTTACTATTAATGATCTGCAAAAGCAGGTGAACCACGATATCGATTGCTAGGCGCAGTAATGAAGGGGCACCTTGCTATTAACCTCTTTCCAGGGAGAATTATCCATTTATTTCCAGTCTTTTTATCTTATCTCTTAACCACTTTTTAATCCATGGCAGGACTTTATCTTTCACCATATGGTTACTAACTTTCCTTAATAGCCTCTTGCTAAGGACTTTATCATCAAAAGCCTTTTTAAAGTCTAAATAAATTATATCCACTGATTCATCTCGGCTCCTCATTTGACTAACTATCTTCCAAGGAATCTCACAGGTTTACAGAGATAATTGACAAAAGATGAGATCAGTGGTCCATATCGTAGATTCTTAGTCAGATTCTTCATAAAGTCCCATTCTTCTTTTACAGTTTTGCAGCTAAGACTGAACTGTAACTTTGTGCTATTTGTTTTCTAGAAATTGTTTCATTTTCTCCACTTCTAAAAACCACAACTTTTTAACTGTTTGTTTGGGGTTGGTTTTTGTCAGTTTGTTGGGTTTTTTTAAGAACAGAGCTCACTCTCTGAAACAAGAAACCAAAACATCAACTTTAGTTCAGCTGAAAAAGATGTCAGATGAAAAATGCATTTATGCAGAGACAGCTTTCTAAGGCAGTTTTGAGCACAGGTTGTGTAAAGGTTTAAAGAATCTTCAGAAAGTTGCAGTTCTGTGCAGTCCTCTACTGAGGAATCCTCAGACAGGTATCGGTGTCCGTAGTCAAACACAAACAAGCACATAAATAGCTATGTGAAGACTTATTACAAAGCATTACATGGAGAAAGGTGAAATCTAAAACATGATTGCCATCTATGGGTCCAATGTTCATTGCTTTTGCACTTACTCAGATGAATAAGAGGTATTCCCGTTCAGTCTGCAAGCACCTTGTTGGGTTTTCCCCAAAACACAAGTTCTATATTTCAGAACTTGTCTAAAAACATCCCTGTACTGACCAGCATTTTCTGTTACTTTTAGTAGCAGTCTACCTTTGTGACATGAATGTCACACATCAAGTTATGCAGTATAACTAAGCTTTAGGAGCACTTCATTACTAAAAGTATGATCTATGAAGCCACATCAAAGAGTTACTGTGATAGCATTGCTGAGATAGACTCCAACTGACAGAAAAAAAACGGCTTCATACTTGCTCACTTGAAGACAATTCCTTCCCCAGCAAGCCCAGTGAACTAGATTTTTACCTTATGGCTTGGAACATAATACATTCCAGCTTTGCTGGACTGAAGTGGGAAAATACATCCACATCAAATTCTGTGACCCAAATGAGAATGTTTAAGGTCAGCTCAATCTCAGCTAACCTTAGCTGGAGGTTAAAAGACAAGGGCTGCACTGACCACTAAAGTATATAGACCTTAATCTGTGAGGGATTCATAGGTAATGAAGGCGTTGAATTGAACTCAGACTCTAAAGGGGTACCAGTGGGACAGCTGTGGAGAGGCCTACAGCAGGTGTTGTGGTTATAGAAAGGATATACTTTGCTAATTTCCATGTGGATTTCCAGTATGCCCCAATTTAAAATAAGCGAGTTACAAAATCCATTTGGAAAGCCATGAAGATGTAGGAAGTGTTACATAGAAGAACAGGCTGCAGCCTATTTGCTGAACTCAGATGGGCAGAGGATACCAGGGAGGCACTGTCCTCTGGTTATCTAGCAGTGATTATGCAAAATCGCTTAGTTCTGACCCAGAAACTATCAGAAAGTGCTTTTCCCTACAGAAATTCCAAACACGTGTTTGGTTTTTGCACATGTAAAGGCTTCCTTCTAAAGTGAGACTAATTTATTTACAAAGCAGAGCTATTTACTGTTTCAGGTGTATACAGGTATTATTTAACTGGAAGGTAAAAGGTGATTTTACCCTCTTGTGAATAGGTCAGCATGACTTAAATTTGGCCTCGTAGAGCTGGTCAGAACCTCAGCTCTACATTTCATCTGAAGTAGATCTCACCAACTGGAAGTTCCTTCCAGGTCTGTGCTGTGGCATGGTTCAGCAGGAAAGCCACTACTTAATACATCATCATCATCACCCACCACCCTGGTATATCCTTGGTGGCTTTTGAGCAATTCCTGATGCCTCAGCTTTTGAAAACTGGAAGAATTGAGATGCATTAGCATTTAGGATTTCTTTCAGGAATGGTATTTCAGCTCTTTGCAGCACACCTGGGACTGGAGCACCCTTGTCGTGGACTTGGCCTTTAAATGCTCTTTGGTGTACTGTTGGTGTTAGGTTTCTGGTGAAGATGATTCCCTAGAGTAAGTATTTTACCTGTCATCTTCCTGTGTTCGAATCAGTGGCTGTGCTTTTCTTCCCTTGGCCCTATAACACATACTAAATTTTGGCCAGAAATTTAATCTACTTTGGTACAACCAAATTAAGATCCCCTCAAATGAGCTGCCACCTCTAGAAACACTTGCAGTCTTCCTTCTATACCTTTCATAGCCAGGTTGGTTTTGGAATCCAGTGACTCTCCCTCAGCTTATATATACTTATTTATTTAACTTAAGCTTCTCTTGGCTGTTTTAGTTGTGTTACCTTCTTGGTATTTTTCTTCAGAATACTTAGCAGCAATTTTTTATTTTTATTTTGTGTTTTTCAGCCTGTTAAAGTTACCACTTTGTTCCTTTTTTTGCCTATATTTCCTCTTGTATCTTCCTACCTGTCCTGGGTTCAGCAGTAGCAGTCATTTTTCTCCTTCTTATTAGCTGGTGCAGTGCTGTGGTTTTGACTTTCAGCCTGGGAACAGTGCTGATAACACCGATGGTTTCAGTTGCTGCTCAGTAATGTTTTGGTCTGACCAAGGATTTTCTGAGTCTCATGCTCTGCTAGGGAGGAGGGGAAGCCGGGAGGAAGCAGAAACAGGACACCTGACCCAAACTGACCAAAGAGGTATTCCATACCACAGCATGTCATGCCCACTATATAAACTGGGGGCAGTCACCCGGAAGGGTTAGATCATTGCTCAGTTGGGCTGGGTTATCAGTCGGCGGATGGTGAGCGGTTGTATTCTCTCTCCTTGTTATTTCCCTTGTCATTATTATTACTGGTGGCAGCAGTAGTGATTTGTGTTATACCTTAGTTACTGGACTGTTCTTATCTCAACCTGTGGGAGTTACATCCTTTTGATTCTCCTCCATACCTCCAGGGGTAGGAAAGGGGGGGAGCAAGTGAGTGGCTGCGTGGTTCTGCGTTGCTGGCTAGGCTTAAACCACGACACAACCCCATTTATTTTCTTGATTGTGCTTCCCATTTTTATCCTTGGGAATGCAAATCTTCTTTGACTCTCTCACATTCTTAAGCCTCCATGCTGATTCTGGGGATTTTGATTTCCTAGCTTCAAGCAGGGAGTTTCTAAGTTACTTCCTTTCTTAAAAAAAAACCGCTTCTTGAAGTTTAGTGTCCCAGAGAGTAGGGCTGCTTCATATGTTTCTCTCGTGCAATGAAGCTGAATTTATTTATGTGGTAACCACTTCTCAGGGGTTCAGAGACTATTTTTAGTCCTTGACAGGACTGCGTCAAATGTTCATTAGGTTGGGATACAGAAAACTCTTATGTTCTTTAGACACAATCTCAGTGCAGCTCTCACTGAACTATTACGCAGTTACTTCTGCACCAGTCTTATTACCTTCATGTTCTTTTTCCACTTTAGTACCACTTCAGTGTCATTTCAGCTGCTCTTATCCAGTCAGTACTTCACTCCTGCTATTATCCTTCATGAACTGAACTGCCTCTATATCCGTGGGTCTGCATTATCTGTTTTGTTCCTCTTCCAAGAAATAACCACTCAATTCCTTGCACACAGAGCTGTTCACCCCTCTCCGTGGCTGACTTTTCCTCCCTACGTAGCTTATACCTAGAAATCATGGTATGCCTCTGATAATTCTCATACCCATATGTTCAAAAAATGCTTTTTTTCCTGTGTTACAGTCCAGCTCACGCACACTTAAGATTTCTTATGCTGGTTTACAGGCACTTGTACTTTTATTTCCTAACTCATGAAAATTGTGATCTAGTTAGTTGAAAAACCCTGTAGTATTTTCAGCTCAACCAGTAAAGCACTTCCCATGACAATGAACCCCACTCTTATTTACCACTCTGTTAGTGTAAAAAGTCCTTAAAATAGAAATTAAGTCTTAAACTGGCTTTAATACTTCTTTACATTGTCAAAATGATTTGAGAAGGCATTTATGTAACTGCCAGTTGGATACACAGATCTATTTATTTTTCCCTTTATGGAACCATTTCGTTTTGGTTTTGGAAACACATTTAGAGTTTATTTTAAATGTTCTTTGCATCATGCATAAAAGCACTGTCCTGATTCCACTGGGTGTTTTCAAACCTCACCAGTGTACCATAACAAACACATTTTACACTTGCTTAAGTGGGTTTTTTCAGCTGTAACAGAAATAGTTTATTTTCGAGTAGTTAGAAATTGCCAAGAAGTTACCACCTGCCTTTCCAAATCAAGGGCTGTTTTTTTATTGTCTCATTTCTTCAGTTGGGATGTGTGGTGGCAGCAGTCCTGTACTGGAATGGCCTGCACCAACTTTGGGAAACATGCACGTGTGTTTTTGAGGATGTCTGGCTAAGCTTTCACCCACTTTTCCATCATTGCCTGCTGTTTTGCTGGTCTTCCTCTTTTTGTCCTTATCACACTTTTGTTACCACAGCTACTTAATGGCCTCTCCTGTCTTTTGTGAGATGTATGGGATGCTGTTTTCCCGGAGATGAGAATTCAGCTCTGCTTTTTCACTTGTCCATCTGAAATTGTGATACTGACTAACACTAAATGAGTTAGCTGTGCTGACGATGACTTAGTCTTGGTGGTCCAACCCTTTGACAGAGACTTTAAAATCCATTTGCTACATTACTAAAGACATTTTTAGCTAGCATCACTCAACTGCAAGTGTTAATATTCTGCTCCTTCTATCGAACCTTTTAGCAAGCATTAATTGATTCAGTCTCACTGTAAAACTGGTGACAAGGCTCCTTCACAGATGGGGGAGTTAAAGTTTGGGGGAGTGTAACCATGACTAACTCAGACAGTAGGTCAGTGTCAGAGGCAGGATCTCTTGCTGAACCAGCCAGACTACTAGAAGATAAGCCCTCTTTTTCTGTACATACTATTCTGTGAAACTGAAATACAGATGAATTTCAGAGCCAGTATTTACACATGGGTGCATGTCTACAATTTTGTATGGTATTCATTGCACACTTTTTTGTGCACTCACCTATACATGCACACAGTATAGACTCAAAGATCCCTTTCTTTGTGCTCTTTACTCTCCTTGTGCCAATTTATCAGATGTCTCTGCTGTTATTCCCTCAAATGTCGCCTGGGAGGCAGTGCCCTCCTTGCTGGAAGATTCGCACGATGAGTTCAAATGCAGCTGGAGCCTGTGGTGTTGCTCCCCTCAGTAAGTATCTGATAGAAGGAGTTCTTCCATTGATGCAATGCAGTGATGGTACTGGAAATCCTGGTTGTTGTCTCTGTTACTATTTCTATTTACTTTTCAAAGGTTCTGTTTTAGAAAGGTGCTCCAACATAGAGAAAGCCCTGCTATTTAGATGACAGCTAGGAACCCTGTGCAGAACATGCCCAGTGACTGGTGCAGCACAGCTCTTCCTCCCATCAGCCAAGACAGTTTGTATTCTAGTTGAACCACAAATGTGTTCATGTTCTCGCTCTCTGTCTCAGTTCATTTCTATCTTTGAGGGAGCAACAGGACAAATCCTTGATAACTTACTTCCTGCTTAGAAGCCTTTACCTGCTTTCCTAGAGTGGTTCCCTGTGACTGGGAACCTTTGTAGTCAGCTGTTCCAGCTGTTTGCTTAAATGGTCTTCAGGGAGACTAAAAGCAGTGAACCTGGAATAACAACATTTGACTTCAGCTAGATCCCATGAGAATTTAGTTATTACTTAATGGATTGAATTGGTGACGTACCTTATACCAGATAACTGCCAGAGGCTGCATGAAATTAACCTTCACAAATGGCTAGTTATTGGTGTACTCCTCACAAGAAAGCTGGGCATTGGGCGACATATGTTCTCTGTAATTAATATTGGTTTTCATACCTTTACGTGCCAATAGTGTTTGCAATGTCTGGGTGAAAAATCTCTCAGATTAAAGTCTCGATGGTGATTTTAGCCATTTAGTGATCATGTGTCATAGTGTTCAGTACACTGAACATAAATCCTGTCTTGTAAACAGCAGGGAGACTAATGAGGTTTGCCCACATTCTGGTATCATTACAAGGGGTTCCAGCAGAGAAAAAGGGAATTTGGTTAGAAAGGGGAAAAGAAACATGAATTTTAAGGGAAAGGGGGGCGAGAAGAGGGGGAGTAAGTGGATCCCAGGACTTGCATATATGAGCATTTGTTTTTTAAGGAAGGCTTTTTATTGACAAGACTTATAACCTGCTTTGCTTATTTCAGGAAATCTCTATGTAGTTACATTTTGGTTTTGCCTTAGTCCATGTTTTTAATGCTGCATGTTTGGCAAAAGTTGAGGGTCATGTTTTTAATTTACACACTCAAAAGTTATTAGTCTGCTTCTGTTTAAAGGTAAATAGAAGAGTTCATTTTACATGCAGGCCTACATCTTTCTACAGAGTAGCTTGCCAGCCATATAAAAATGCTCAACTCAATTAAATATTGGCATTATTTTGCTGTACCCTGAAGTGTTTTATTTGCTTGGGACTGTAATCAGCCCTTGCAAGAGCACTTCACATCCAATTTTAGTCTTAGCACCATGGTGTACTTTGGGGTGTAAATTTGTCAGGTATCCAAGCACAGCAGAATACTTTGACAGCTTAAGCTCAGTTCTCCCCAATCAGCCTTATGAATAATAAGAAGTGGAATGACCAATTCCAGTTTTGTACATGTAAAGACAATAGCTTATCGACAGAAAGAACTGGAGGAGAAATCAGAACTGAACTCTGAGGAAAGGGAATCCAGCTAAAGGTTTCCTCTCCAGAAGAATATTCTAAAGTAAAGAAATCAGTTTTTACCAAGGCTTTTTTACTGAAAAGAAGTTCCAGACGGAGAGATTTCATTGCAGCATTGAAAGAGAGGAGAGTTTTTGGGCTTCTTTGCATCTTCTGGAAGAGCAGAAAGGGTTTATAAATCAGACTTCTGGGAATTGTTATCTCACAGCTTCTTCTAACAAACACAACAATTTGTTTTAAAGGCTTTCACCACAGATGTCATAAGTGGTAATCCCTATGTTGTAAGTGGGTACTTAATGTGATTTAACTTAATGCTGATGATGCAAAGCTATTCTCTCCCAAAGCCCATTAAGAACATCCAATTTTCTGGTAGACTAACACTCCTGCTTACTATTGTAGAGATAAGTGACTGTTTAACCAGAACAATAAGGAATAGTTTCAAACCAAGGCTGCAAAACTGAGTTATCACAAAAACTGGTCTTTGTGAAAAATCAGACTTTGAATGCAAATCCAGTCACAAACTGGATTTTGTTGGTTTTTTTTAAAAAAAGAGTTTTAATTATATTTTTAGGGATAGTTTGAATTTCTGTATGTACAGACATGTACATAACAGGCACTTCTGGTCACCTTAATAAGCATATGGGTGAATATCATTTGTGATATTAGTAAGCATGGTCTAGGTAGAAAAGGGCCCAGTGCAAGACATTTATTTAAATAAGATAAGCTGAAAAACACTGAGTTTTATTCCACATCACCTGAAGTGCAGATAATTCTAAGAGTTTATCCAAGATAATGCTTCTCATACTGCATGCTTATGTATTTGTTTGATTTCTTGTGGATTCTGTATGGGCAGAATGACATGAAAAGAAACGTCAGCAGCATCATTTACAAAAACATGCTAACAGTAATATTTGAAGATATTAAGGATGCAAAGCAGAAGTTACGGCAAACTTTCCAGGAGCCTAAGGCTGCTCACTTGTGTCCAATATAGAGTTAGCACTTTGCAGGTCAGTGGCTCTGCTATTTGTCTCTGACCTAAAAGATCTGGAGTTCTTCACATCAAAACCAAGTCTTGCTGAGCTGAGATCAAACGTGTTAAGGTAAGGCTCTTGCCAGTGATTTATCGCGCCAGAGAGGGTGATCAGGCCATAAGGGGCCACTGCAAATGAAGCTGACATTCCAGCAATTTCTCATGTGTAGTTATAAGGTAATTTTCTCAAGCAGAGCTTTTAAGCCAAAATAGATTTGTCCATTGTATTTTTCTGTGTTGCCTATGTCTGAAATCTTAGTAGTATTTACTTATGCAGCACAGTGAATTTCTAAGTAATGACTTGCTCTTTGGTGGTAAACGTTTAAAATGGCAGTTACCTACCACTGATGATCTGCTAGATATTTTTAAATGGCAGAACGTGTACAAATGAATAGATCATGCTGGTTTACGTCATACATAATGAACACACAAGATTTGCAATGCACAAACAATGCAAAACACAGGAAATCTATACAGACCAAGGCTAGTTTTGTTTGTACAAAACCCTCCTCATTCCCATCATTTCAAATGAGTGGAAGGGTTTCCAGGATCAAGTTCTTACCAGCCACAACTTCATTAAAGCCAGTGACAGCCCAATAATTGATTCTATAAACAAATACTCCCTCCTCTCCACTCCTGATGGGATGGATTTTTAGAAATCTTTCATTATTTCTTCTTTTAAGTGGCAGTGACATCAAGGATCATAAAAAAACTTCATAAAAAAGCACTGCCATCCTTACCCAAATCATTCGGTGATGGCTTTTCTTTGTCATTAGTGGAAATGTAGAACGTACTTAATCTTTAATCATTCTGGCTTCAGACACAATGTTTTCTGATGCAGTTAAGCAAGACAGTAAATGTTCTTCTCCAGCAATTAAAGAGAGTCCCACAAGTGAAAAGATAAGTAAAGCTTAGGAGCTTAGTTTCTTAAGAATACATGAAATATTACCCAAGCTATGGGAAAGGGTTATTGCTCCTGTATTGTGCTACTAACAGCAGATAAATTCTTCATGAACTGCAAAAAGGTAGAAGTTACTTTGAGGAAAGCCTTTATGTGCTGTAAGTGAAGTTTCTTCCCACAGGTTTAATAAGGGAGCCGAAAGGAGTAAAATGTTTGTGGCGGGCATAGTTCAACAGGCAATATAATGTGAAGTTTCTTCTCTTTAGATTAATTTTCTTGAACAACCAGAATTAAATTTAATCCCTTTAATGATACTGAATAAAATAACGGATGCTATATCAGCATGTGGCACAGTGAGAAACTGAAATAGAAAAGGGTATCATCGCAGTTTGGCAGCCTGGGTTTTGTGCAGAAAATACTTAGGGGCTGGGGGAGGGAAGTAAGCATGCTACTGCATGTTGTGAAGACTTATTTAATCTTCTTAACTAATTACTCACACTTCCTAATTCAAAATCATACAAACAAAAACGTTTAGATAAGCTGGGAGTTTTTTCAAATGGGTGCCCCCTACAGCTTAGAAAATAAACAGGACAGGTTTCCCTGTCTGATGTGCTGCCATTTGCAAAAGAACAGACCCAGCTCCCAGAAAGACAGAAGACTAATTAAGACAGGAAGACAGGCAGGTCAAACATTTGGTGTGAGGGATTTGGGACGAAGGGGAGAAAAAATCATGTTACATTCCACTTTCACAGCAGACTGACAGAAGGTTTCAAGCCCTTTCTCTGATTCCATTTGCTGCTCAGAGACCCTGTATTCCCCAGCTTTTCCTCCCAGTCACACCACTCCCCAAACCTCCACCGCCTCTCAGCTGGCTTAGCAGGGCTCACTCTATCTGCCTTTAAAAAGCACCCAAACAAGGTGCCTAGATGGGTGGACCAGACAAGCCCTTACAGGGAGGGGGTGACTGAGCATGCTGGAGGTGGCGGGTCCTGCCCTGAGGGGGCGCTGCTCCTTCTCCCACCCCACCAGGACTGGGAAGCGACTGAGCTCTGCATTAGACGCTGCCGTTAGGTGCTAGATTGTATGAATCCTCCTCCAGCTTATGTCTGTCATGCTGCAGTCTGACTTCATTTGCACATGCTGAAATGTCACTGAGATCCTGATGAAGTCACCTATTTTAAATACTTGGCTTCTGATCCAAAGTCCAATGATGTTAAGGACTGTTTTTGATTTCAGTAGTCTTGGCACAGGCCTTGCTACTTGGAAGTTACATCCAGAGAAGCTGAACACTTCAGCCTTCTCATCCAGACGTGTACCCTTGGCACAGGACTCAAGTTGCGTAAACGCAGTTCTACTAGATTTCAACATACTGCTGTGCTGACAGCAAACCAGAGCAGCCTCATTCACTGCTTGTGCATTTTATTTCCAGTTCCACTTTTTTATCCTCCTGCTGTAGTATGCTTGTATATGTTCAGAATTCTCCAACCCTCTGAGTACAGGCTGAAGTTCGGACTGTAGATTTCTTAAGTGAACTTGCGAGCTTTGGTTTATGAAGGAAATCCCCATTTATGACAGACCATATCTAAAAGCCATGGTATTATCCTCTGGGCCCTGAGGTCAAAATTTGAGGTCCAAATGAATTGAAAACCAAACACCCCCAAACACAGCTTTAGGAAAGGGCTCTCCCTTTTCAAATCTTTGGGGGTTTTCTTTGGCAGACAGGGGGAGGTGTGTGGTGAGGAGAGGGAAGGGGCCAGGGCAACCCGGCAGCCAAAGAAGAAAACTAAAAATCAACATGTTCTGGGGTTGTTTGGCCCTCACAGACCTCACAGGCTCTAGAGCGGGTGTCAAGTTTCCAGCAAAACAGCTCTGTCCCCCAGTACAAACACCCCTCCATTGACTGTTGCCACTGCTTTCTTTTGCATGCTGGGGCCCAACTCAGCTCCCACTGAAAACAGTTGGATTTTTCCTTTTATTTTCCTTGGGGTGGGATTGGACCTCTAGTGGCTGAAAACCAGCGCCATCCACAGCAGCTTGCTAGCTCAGTACAGCCTTATGTACAGGTGGTTCACTGTTAACTCTTCTTAAAGCAATTCCATTTCCTCCACAGTTGAAAGGCATCTTACTACAAGAACCAAAACCTGGGTAACTTCTGCAGGACTAATGCTGCTCTGTGGTAACTATAATGAAGGACATGATAACCTTTTCTCCTTGCATGCCCAAACCAGCCTGCTCTGATTTATGTAGGTGTATCATTTGCAAGTGATGCAGTCATTGGCACTGCCCAATGAGAAGCAGGAGAAACATCTTCTGCACTGTTTGGGGAGGTTGGCATCAAAGTCTGTGGCCATTACTCATGACTTGTGAACTGCAAGCAATGAGCAGTAACTCTTGCTGCTCACCTGAACAATCCCCTTCTTAAAATAAAACCAAACAGCACTGCTGATGAATCACTGGCCGGTCAGCAATCAGTCTTCTTGGGGCTGGCTTTTGCTTTCGTAATGCCTACATATAAACCAGGTTTTTCACTGATTCCATAGCCAGCTGTTGGTTTCCAGTCACTCCCAGGAGTGCCCTACTACATGCTCTGGCTAGAATGTGAGATTTGTTGTATCAAGACAGCCATAAAAGTGAAGGAAAACAAAGCTTGAGAAAATAAACAAGCTGCACCACTGATTGGCAATCCCATCTACTTCATTCCCTTACAATCACACTAATCATTAGGACTCTTGAAGTATTTCCAAAGGAGAGGAAATGAAGTTGCCGAGATGGGAAAGGATATGAAATTTCCTGACCAGACTGAGGCACAGGTGCCCGGTATCTGTGATGTTATGCAGTATTTACCAAGGGAAATGCTGCTGCTGGATTTTTTGCATGCCTCTAAAATTGTTGCTTGTCCCCCGCACCAAAAAAAGTGTCATTATGTGTTTCTTAATGCCTCCAGCTCTGAGAAGATGCTGAGGGCTGAACAGCTGTGATTCTTTTATAAAGTACTTTGGCATCTGATGCCCCCTCCCCCATCCTTGTAGATTTAATGTCAAAAGCTCTCTAAGGAGAAAGTCACATATGAAAAAAAGATCTTTGATGGAATGAAACCATAACCAGCTACTAAATCAATTGAGTTAGGAAATTCCTATTCCTTCCTCCATTCATCCAGAACCAAATCTCCTGTGGAAAGCCATTATTATTTGGATGTTAAAATCCTCTTCCTGTACCAAAAAAACATTTGTGTAGCTGCAACAGCACAAAAACCTTGTTTATTAAATCCATGGGAAAATAATTCCACCTCCAAAGAGCTGAGCGTGAGGCCACTGTCTGTCCTGCGGCCCAAGTTCCTACTTGGACAGCTGGCGAGCCTGAAGAGAACAGCTCATGACATCACCACGAGGCAGTATCGAATTAAGGATGTAGATCATCATTTCACTCACACATCATTTGAGAACATTTTCGAGACAGGAAATGAAAAGTTACATTGTTGCCACCTGTGTTGATTGCTTTTGCCAGTTACAGGAGCACAGATTACTTTTTTCCTGTATGTTTGAAGGGAGGACGGTATAAAGTGAGGCAGTGTGCATGCAGGAATCCCCAGTGAGGGAAAAATCAGTGCCATTTTCCAAATCCGGGGCTAGCCCCTGGGTGAATATCAGTGGCCATCTGCAGTGCCACGAAACCAAATCTCATTCAAGTAAGAGCTACAAAGGAACATTAAAGCTACATTAGTTCTGTGCTGCATTTTAATTGATGAATTAAATCAGTTGGCAGTTGTTTAGTACTTCCTCAGTGGTAACTAGTGATGAAATCACAAAATCCTACCCATTTTTTCCCTGTTCTAAATTTTGCTACTATTGCATTGCAGATTAGATTCAGCCTGGTTTTGTACACATCCCTTTCTCTTTGAATACTTATCACTCCTATTACCTGTATGGTTTGAAATGAACATGAAGTTGCTAATTATTATTAAGCCAACTGAGACAGATGGCTATTTAAACAAGATATTGTAGTTGTTTATTTGCAAAAGCTTAATTTGCTTTGCTTTATGCTAGAAACATTTACTCTTGGCTTGGTTTCAAAACTAATGGGCATCCAAAAATGCTGTTGAACTCAGTGCATAATGCTTTCGAAATGCAGATCTTATGCAAAATGCAGTATATGATTTCCTTCCAACTACATGTCAGCAAGGGCTCAAGGTAACTTGAACTTTTACATGGTAACTTTGAATTTTGCTTTTCCTTTGCATATTTCTTGTGTGATGCAGTATCTCAAAGGCTCTGACCAGGCCTGTGCCCTGTAGGATGGGTCAGATTGCTTCCTTGATTAGTCATATGGAACTCGGTCACAACAGCAGCTGTATGTAATAGACCATGGGCAGAATGTGAA
This sequence comes from Myiopsitta monachus, assembly GCA_017639245.1. Classification (NCBI taxonomy): domain Eukaryota; kingdom Metazoa; phylum Chordata; class Aves; order Psittaciformes; family Psittacidae; genus Myiopsitta; species Myiopsitta monachus. The sequence goes on along the minus strand of CM029921.1, from coordinate 15,021,669 downwards.
CCTAGCAAATACATGGTGGGAGCATTTTCTTGCAACATTCTATGAAAAGGTCTGTGAGAACAAGTGTGTGTGAGGAAGAGGTTATTGTCAGTGCCAGAGGGATGTGCCTGTTCTTTTAAGAAAATGCCATGTCCTCTCCATGTTTCACTTGGGAAAGGAGCAGAAATTATCAAGACACCTATAGGTTGGGATCTCATGAGAATGATGACACTTAAGGGCACCTTCGCAGGGGCAGCCAGGAGCTTCCAACCGCACCTGCTATGTGGTAAAACCTGGTTGGAACTTCCCATCCTGCACACATACACATCTCACCCACCCACAGCCTTAGCTGCTGCCCTGTTCCGCCTGTTGCCTTAGGTGGCACTGCCAGGGAGCAAAGAGTATCTCATTTCCTCCTTAGACCGCTGTACACCAACTACAGCCAGATTCCTCACTTACAAGAGGCATTCTCTGTTTTGCCATAGTTGGGTTTGTACTTGGCCAAATCACTGTACTGACAGGGACACCAGAAAGGTTTGCCATCTCTCTTCCTGCTCTGACATTACTGCAGTTATTGGCTCTACCAAGAGTAGATGGCAAACTAAATGTTCATATGCTCCAAAATTTTTCAAGTGTTCCCTTCTTCTCTTTCCATTTTGGCACAGTTTTGTTGACAGCACCCAACTGGCCAGATTATTTAACTACTCACAATACCACATAACAAATACATGACACGCAATATACTTTTTCTTACTGCAAATCACAAAAGGTAACATTAGGACTCAAACAAAAACAAATTACCTCAGTAACTCCTGGAAAACTCGAGTGGTTAATCAGTTACCTTTTATTTACATATATATATGCTTAATGCTGAATTAAGCTGTAAAAACCAAAGGCTGATTTATAGCCCCAGTCAGCCTTAATTAACATTGATTCCAGGGGAATAGTAAATGTGAATAGCCTTTGCAATTGAGGTTGAACAATGAACTCACTGGGTGTTGTCCAATTTGTACCATGATTTACATGGAAGCAAGCCCTTCTTTTTTAATAGGGTTACCCCTTTTTCATGTGGTATTTAGGATGGGTTATATATAATCCATAGATAGGAACATTTGCTGTCAAATATTCTCCCTGATTTAGAGGTAGCCTTTACCGTGGTCACTATAAATAAGGCAGAAAAAACCCAATTTGAGGCTTTGCAGGGATTCCTTGTTCTTGCAATGTGTCATCGCTTGTCCATTCCATGGCATATTTACGAAGTGGCCATAATGAAAGTCAGATTAAATGTACAGGATATATACATTTAATCAACAGCCATTGGAGTCAGTAGTGCTGGAAGAGTTATAAAAGCCCCTGTGAATGCAAATTTATTGCAAAAAGAATCTGCATCTTGGTGGTAGGAATATCTGCTGAATGGTACTACCTGACACAGAACACCTAAAACTTTCAAAAGTGAATTATTTAAGTGTAAGGTTTTGCTTGTAAAGCCGCCAGCTGCTGGATTTCAAGACTTGAAACCGTTCCAAAACATGGGACTAGGTACTTTATTTGTGCACTGGAGTAAATACTCTGATTTTACTGCCAATTTAAATGTGCTCAGTTTACAGTAATGAGCTTGTATAGGCAATACCTTGTTTATAGAAAGTGTAACAGGAAGAAACTAACATTAACCATTAACAGTAGCAATTTTTCTTGCCTTCAACTCTAGCTTTATGCCAAATAGATTCTTCCCATGTCCTATTTGAAATATCTGTTGCTGTTCTTTTTCTAGATCTGTGGGATAAACGCAGTGTTTGATAAAATAATACACTTTGTCGTTCCAGTCAACTTGAATTGCAACACTCTTTTGTAATTCCAAGGCATTATTTTAGTCCTATGGTCAAATGTATTTTTAGAACAAACACGTCCTGTGTATTAGCAAACCTGATGATAGGTGTTCATTCCAGCAGAACGTAGTTAACATTTTTTAATCTTTTTTAGAAAGAACAGACCACTTTTATAAGGGCACTCAATTGCAGTTGCCACCGCTTCTCAAGTTCTTATACTCAACCTGGTTTATTCTTTCAAGACAGATCACACAAGGAACCTACATTTTTATGTACATACTGTAACCTAAACCAAACATCCTTACATCCCCTTTGGCCATCTGCTCCTGAAGCTTTTCTCCCTTTTCCTCCCTCAGCACACCCACACATGCTCTGGGCCTGGAGTTAACTTCACCAAAAGCATGACACTAAAATCCTTCCACAGAGGTCACAGATCTCAGAATTTCCTGGTTTCACTTACAGTTTAAAAAGTGACAATGATACACTAGAGGATTTGGGCTTATGGTATTAGTCACTAAAAATCATACTGGTGATTCTTTCTTTATTTTACTTCGGCTGGGTTAGCTCCAAAATATCCTAATGGGGACCAGTACTTTGGTTTGCAGAGCAGTGTAATCGCTGAGCAGGAAGATACCACCCACGGACCTGAAAGTCCAAGAACATGAACAGGTTCAAGATAAATACGGTGTACAAAGAAAGTGATAGATGGGTAATGGTGTGGTAGGTGCTGGGTGCAGCCACCTCTGAAAACCAAAACAAAAGAAGGGGAGCAGGAGTAAAGAAAAGACAGACTCTGAATGGATGGAAGGGCACACAGCAAAGTGGCTGAGGCTAGAGGCACAGGAAAGATGAGGAAATACAACAGAAACAACCATAAAAGCAGAAGCACATGTAATTGTTGGCTCTATGCACAACTGTTGCATTGCCAGGCTCTTTTCCAGGCAGGCACAGATTCCTTCTGCCCATGTCCTGACAGTCGGACACAAGTCAGCTCTGAACCAGAAGCTGTGTCACTGCAGTTAGTGTGGCACTCAGCCTGAGCTAATAAGCCCTGCTGAGAAGCACACAGATACATGGCTTCTCTTTGGCTTGGAGAATAGGTTGAGCAAGCTCATGTCTGGTAACAGAAAAATCTGTAGACCCACCTTTGCCTTCACGTGCAAATTGTGTGCAATTTCTTTGCTTTCTTTAAAATGCAGAGGCATTTTAAAGTGTCCTCACCATGGTCTTTTCTTTTACGGCTGCTTCATACCCTGTGGTGTTGCAACTGTTCATCTTGAGCTTTCTGACTGTATTTTTTCTTGACTGCTATTTTTGCTCCATTAGTTGTGAGTTTTCGCAGCTCAGTTTCTCCTCGTCAATTTATGACTAGCTCTCTACTCGTTTCCTTCTTTCTTTACAGGTACATTAAAGCTTTGGTGATCCTCTTTCCTTAAATACCCAGCATGTGATGTTTAGTCTGCCTGATCAGTGGGACAGTTATTTGTCCCAGCATTGATGGTAGTTCTGTGGTGAAACTGGACCACTATTTAATTTGTTTCATAGCCATGATCTAGAAAGATAGCTCAGTTTCTATAACCTGAGTATCGCTGATTGGAACTGAGTCTCCTGAATCTTTCAAAGGGTTTCCCTTTGCTTTACTTTAGCCAGAGAAAGGTCCCAGTCTCTATAAACACAGTGTAATCCCTCATGCAAATCAGGGTGGTGAACATTCTTTCTATCTAGGGGTAAACTCCTGCCTCCAGTGAAGTCAGTGGCAAAATTCCCATGCATTTCAATGAGGCCAGAACCTCTCCTCACACATTTAAGGGTGTATTTCATGGAATACAATGAAAGAATATTGATACCTCAGCTCCAAGGAATCTGTATGGTGCCTGGACTTTTTGAGCACTTTAGTTCTTAGAAAGATTTCAAGGACAGAAAAAAGTCTGAATACCTGGAAAACCTTTCACTCAGCCATTTCCTGGGGTGACCTTTTTCATGTTTGCTAATAAATAATTGCATCCTGTTCCTGAAAGTCATTCAGAAGAAAATAACTGGCACATATGCAGCTACCAGTAAAAAAAATCTACTTTAAATAAACTCATTACCTCTCTTAAGACAGCTCTTGTCAGCACCATTGAAATTCAAATTTAGCTTGCCCATGACAATTAAAATGATGTCAACAGAGAGTGAATTTAACAATTTCCATTGTTCCAAGCAGATAAGCAAGTTAATTCTGTGCTGCAAGCCATCACTATAGCCATAATCAACTGTGATGTTTGAGATTATTCAGCCTTGACTGGGTTGTATCAGTGACCAAATGTTTACTTACTGAATTGAGTGATTACTCCAAATCCTTGTCTTGTCTCCAGCAGTTTCAAGGCTGTTTCTCTGATATAGATGGTTCTATTTTGAGTTTATATGTTACAGTTTTTGAAGCAAATTTGAATGTCAACCACATTAACTAGAGTTTGATGTTTCTTCTATAGTGACACTGCCACAGAATACAAGAAGACATCAAGGGCTGACCTTTAACCTGAACTTTCAAAAACTGTAATTTTCACAGGCATAAATAAGTTTTAACTCTTGTATTAGTATCTGCATTTTTTTTGCCAGGAGTTGTTACATGCACTTCTGTTTGTGCATGCAGGAGAACTGATGAGTTTTCTTCCTTTTCTAGATTTTCATCAATAATGAGTGGCAAAATTCTGAGAGTGGGAGAATATTTCCAGTATATAATCCAGCCACAGGAGAGCAGATCTGTGAGATCCAGGAAGCTGACAAGGTAATGCATCCCGTGAATTGGCGGATTAAAGCAACAGGTCCAGAATTACACTGTTGGACAGTATTAATCATGGTTCCAAAACCCATCATGTGATTAAGCAAATTTTGTGACCCTTTCACTGTTTCTAATCTCAGTGCCTTTGCTTTTTTTTCTTCTTAACAGGTTGATACAGACAAAGCAGTGAGGGCAGCTCGCCTTGCTTTTTCTCTCGGTTCAGTCTGGAGGAGAATGGATGCATCAGAAAGAGGCCATCTTTTGGATAAGCTAGCAGACTTGGTCGAAAGAGACAGGGCAGTTCTTGCTGTAAGTGCAAATGAAAAACACCAGTCCAGTCACCTGTCAGTTTTACATTCTGAGAGCAACTAGTTCATAAATGCACTAATATGAATTATATTTGAAAACTGCACTCCGCTTGATGGCTAAGATGGCTGACTGTCTACTTAAGACCTGATGCGAAGCTCATAAAAGTCAACAAGAGTCCTCCAGTTGACTCAAATGAGCTTTAAATTGGACATCAGACAAATGAATGGGTGTGCACATGTGAGTGCCTGTCATGCCTGCTTGTAACATCTCTAAAATAAAAAATGGAAGGCTAAGTGATCTGTGCAGGAATTAATGAAATGGCAGGTGAAACGCTAACTGACACTCAACTGGTAACAGCAATTCTGGGTACTGCACTATTTCACTAACATACAAAGCCATCTAAACAGTGGCATTGTTAATGTTGTTTTCCGCATGTCAAGTGCTTTGAACTAAGCTGGTGAACATCTTAATTCCAGCTTTGTCAACACTTAAATTATCTTACCACCAGCATATACTGTAAAATCACCACAGGGAGAAGGAAGTGCACAGCAAATCAAGTTTACTCTGCCTGTCATTTGATTTTTATTTCTAGAGCCAAGTTCTTTACTGAATTGCACTGCAGGCAATGCCATTAATTGCACTTGGGGATATAAGTCAGTGCAGAATTAGGCTTCCATTCTTCTCTATAGAAACTCATTTGGTGGTTGGTGTGTTACACATGGGTGTACTTTACGTATTCTTAATGATTTCTGTTAGACAGCTATTGAGAATGAGGCTACTCAACATCTTAGGATATTTTATTGGATTATTTTTGCTAAATGATCTTAGGAACCCCTAAGAGGATAGCTTATAAGACACTTTCAAAAATAGGAATATTAACTTAAAAATAAGGACATTAGCTTGTTAATTTATGAGCTTCCCTAGAGGAGAGTTTGTTTATTTGATGACAATAAATAAACTGGCTGTACAGTATAGATATCTCAGACCTCAGCAGGAGTCTTGGCAGCCATATAGAGAAATTTTTATATTCACAACGATTATATAAAGAGGGATATGTCCATTCTTCTCTTTATGGATTCAGTTCATTAATATAGGGTTATAAGGAGCCCCTTCTTAGCTGTTATCATTAACATAACAGAACTGAGTTTGACAGGCATTTTTATCTTGGCTCCTGATTAAAGCAATTTAGCAATTATATATCCGGACCAAACACAGTGGCTGTTAGGTCCAAAATACACACAAGCACACGTACATGTATATGGATGCACACAGAAACCCACAAGACAGACACACACACACAAACACACACGCACACACATGTTCTTAAAATCATAGTCAATCAGAGTACTCCAGAAGGAACCAGATTTACTTTTTTTAAGGAAAATGGGTTTGGGTTGTTTTCTTTTCACATTTGCAAAAGCAGCAACAAAAGGGATCAGATCATTGTTCTGAACCTTTTGAGTTAAGACTATGCCAAAATGTAACTGGTTGGTCTTCAATAAAATCTTTGTTATGATTGAAGAACTGTTAAGATAGATAGTGAATACTTCAGTATAATAGTCTGAAAATACTACTGTGCTTATATCTCTTAACTTTTTCTTGTCCTCTAGACTATGGAATCACTGAACAGTGGCAAACCTTTCTTGCAAGCTTTCTACGTAGATCTTCAGGGAGTCATAAAAACCCTGAGGTATTATGCTGGTTGGGCAGACAAAATCCATGGAATGACCATTCCTGTAGGTAAGAGAGATTAAAGCACAGGTATGCACCTAAATATTCTCATGGCCAAATGACTTAATGATTACAGCTTCTTGAAAGGTGGAAGGGAACCTTGGTTTGTACTTACAGTGTGTAGTTTGTTGCTGAAGCAGATATTTAAGTCAGCAAAGGCTGGACTAGATGACCTGCTGTTGTGCCCTATATGCACATCCCACAGAGTGTTTTGTTTCTTTTGCATGTGTCCATCTGAGAAGAAGCTATCTCAATACCTACATTTAAATATTGTTACACTTATAAAAATGGATGCAGTATAACCTGACAAATACCTTGGAACACATGAAAATAGCATTAGCTGTATGTTGAAGAATGGTATGCTTCTCTCTATATATCCTGTTTATATATATGTTCTTACTGCCTATGCAAATAATTTTACTTGGGACTAAAACTGGATACAAATTCATTTATAGTTTGAGTTTGTAACGTTACTATAGAGAACTCTGCATACTTATCAGATATATTTTGTCTTATTTACTTCTTCCAGTTATTCAGTGGGAATATATTTTATATTGTATGTATGAGCCAAATGTTCATAAGTGCTAGGAAATTCATTATTCTGCTCTTATGTTTTTTGTTAAAGAGATAAGAAAAAATCCGTACAATTACTTTTATTTAACAAGTTTCATTGTCCTGCCCCTCCCTCCCAGCTGTTTTACAAATACAGGCTGCACTTCTGTTGTGAACATATCCATTTGCAGTCTGGATTAGATATAAAAAGTGCTGTAATTATGCAAAATGGCACATCAAAGAATGATTTTATGCAGGTGCAGTCATTAGGATAAATGTACTCATCTTTTACCTGCATAAAATAAATCTTTGGGAAAACAGTAAGGAAAATTAACATTTATTCTGTGGATTCTTTCTGGCTTTGTGGTGCATACTGTTCACTGCACACGCATGTTTATTACACTTCACTGAGGGAGATCAGCAAGTAAATGAATTTTGCTGTTGCTCATCTTTTTCCGTACAATTTCATCATGTAACAGCCCAGTAGCTAGGGTTTCTGCAGTCCACTAGCTTGCCTCTGTGCAGCAAAGCACAAAACTGTCAAAGTTAGGAAATCAGGTAAATTAAAAATGTGGCCCCAGAATTTGCAGGAAGAAAACAGATCATGTAACTCTTACTTCAGCATTACTCATCATGGTGTCTCAGTTATTAAAACTATAGTGTGTCATGACGGTGTTTATCATCACTATATTTTCACCAAAGAAATGACAGTTTTTCAGGTGTAGGCTCTCCTGTAAGGACTCTTTAGAAGATTTCCAGTCACTTAGGCTGAGATACAGAAATCCTGGTTTTGCTGCTTGCACTTCACATTTAAACATGCAGAAGGGCAGAGCACCCCATAAATTAATATATTCAGCAAATTTCCTGTTCCCTAATCTCTTTCTCCCTGGTCAGTGAATGCCTTCTCCTCACTCATTATACCTGCAGGTACACAGAATTTAGGTCAGTCACCAAAATGCATTGCCAGGTTAAGGAGAATAAATACTCTCTGCTTATTCTTGTCTTCAAGTAGTGTATCAGATGAAACCACTTATTTTTTTAGTGAAGTAGGCTACACGGGGCGAGAGGAAGACACATTTTCAGCATGCCTTCCCAGACTCAAGCTCCAGTGCTAACAAACACATCTATCAGTAGTGTAGAATCCTAGTCCAGTTGCAGATTTTCAAGGTATCAGTTCTTTCTCCTGGTTTAATGCTTCTCTGTATGCTTCTACTTTCACACCACAAATTTGTCATTCTCATAAAGCTGTTTTAAAGCAAGGTGGGTGTTAAACAATGATGCTCTTTACATTCACTTATCAGCTCATCAAAGGAAACCAAACAAGACAACAAAACCAAACTAAAAACCTGATTAAATGGCCTCTTTCTGTCCAATGTACTACTAAATCTGAAACCTTCCAATCCTTCATCTGTTTTTGTTGAGGCTTTCTTTTCCTGTAAAATAAAAACAGGCAAGTGATAGACAAGTAGAAGAAGAACAGTGTGTTTTACAGTCACATTCCTTTTGGTCCCAAAGCTGCTGAAGCTTTCAGACTGCCCTTTGCTTGCTCCCATGCGTAAAGCCTTGATGATTTAAATTAAAACAGAATGAGGCTAGACTAGAAACTGTTAAAACTAATAAACTGAATGCAAGCAAATATGTATCTTTAAATCAAGCTATGATATGATTCAGTTTAAAAAACCAGTGCAGCTTCCCCACCCACTTTTTTGCTGTGTTCTGGTACATGAGGCATGTGGCTGTATTATGATTGTTATGCAAATAAAATATCTGTGACAGAGGCTTCTGATGGAAATCTGAGGAAACACATCTGTGGAAGGTATTGCTGTCCCAGAGTGAGATCCCTGGATAAATGGGGCTTTCTTTCTGATTAAAAAATAAAAATCTTTGGGCCAGGTGCTAAGCAGCTGCAAATTGATTTGGCTCCATTAATATCAGTGAGGATTGAAAATGCCAGTTTACATCAACTGGGAATTTTAAAACCAAAATACACTCTTAAGACACATTTTTAGATTGGGTGTGGAATCAGACTGTCAGATCCTTCTCAGGCAATGTTCTGTCTGCCAGCTAGTAGAAGGATAAGAGCAACAATCATCAGCAATAGCATCTTATTCTAAGTGTCATTAGCATAACTTGTATAAAGTAATCTTCAAACTCTAGAATGTTTTGAAAGTCTCCTATTTAATTTCTGTGCATAGGGGTGCTTTCTGTGCTAACTATTCAAACAAAGTGATTCATTTCATCAACCTTGAGTTATTTTGCCATGGTAACAGCTTATTTTATATTACGGACAAGGTGGCTCTTAGATACATCTTTGGCCTGTCCGGGGGCATCTGAATCTTCTGAACAACTTCAAGTCACATATGTTCACAAAGATATCGTTAGAAAGTAACTGCCAAAATCCCATCTTAACAATAAGTCTGTGGATGGTGAACTTTGGAAGTAGGTGTCAAAAAAGCGCAGCTGTCTGGAGTCTAGTGGAAGAAAGCAGGGCAAGCAACTCTGCATGGGAAGTGTTGTTCTGCGGGAAGAACGTTCTGCCTACACTTGGTAGAATTAACCACCGCTTGTCTGACTTGGCAAGCAGGCTCAGGTTATCTATAACTTTATGTTATGAAGCATGCAGACATGTGGCAATGATTATGCAGTGACAAACTAAAGTCAGACAGTGCTAACGTAACTGCGTTACTGTTATGTTGTCACCATCCTTCTAGCTGAGAATCCACCTCTCACAGTACTACTGAGCACAATTTGGTATTTTTAGCTGACTCCCCTATGTGCCTCTTGAGCACTTAGACCGTTCTGCCTGTATATACTTTTCTGTACTTCTACTTTACTTCTGACTGGTCTGACATGTCTTCCTATGGTCTGTGAACCACTATTAGCAGCTGTGAAGGATAACCTAGAAAATCAGACTGATCATCTCAATTCATGAAAGAAATATTCTTATCTGCACTGGGAACTTGTTAAGTATCTAGAGATCAAAACAGTACCATGACATTTTGTCAATGCAGAACAAACCAACTTATAACTATTTTCGTCCTCCTTTCCCTGATGTGAATCTCTTTTCTCTCTCTCTCCCTCCTTTATTCCCTCTGTTCTATCCATCATTGTGGTTGCAAGACTACTGTTACCTTTCTCATAGTATTTCTGGATCTGGCCCCCAGCTGATGTATTCGCTACTCTAGCTCAGGTTTTTATTGAGCAAATCCTGTAAACTAGGTGTACATAAATAAGCAAACATGAAAATAAATTATCTCTAATCAAATTCAGGTTGAAGATCTGTTTATCTTGTGACCTGATTCAGGCTGCCCCAAGCTCAACAATGCTTTAGTTCAGGACTGCAGATGTAGCATAGTCCTCACTTTAACTAATGATACCTCTAACCCCTGGAGTTTTTTTGCCATTTTCGTTCATCAGGGTCTTAAAAATAATGACCAGATGAGAGAGTTCATTGAGTGAGTAATTCCCTTTAGTCTCATACCACCCACACCTGCTGTTTGTGAATATGCAGTCTGCTTTTCCTGCGTCTTTGTTGTCAGGCTCATTCTTAGTCCATATTCTTGTATTTCCCAAAAGTTCACCGAGAAAAGCCCATAATTTCCAAGTTTCCATTCACTTGGTCCCTTTATTTATTCACCTCTACCTTGGCCAAATGGTTTGCAAAAACCTGTCTTATTTCCTGTTGTCTTTGTTTTCTAGCTGCATCCAACTTTTTCCTGTCACCTTAAACTGACTGCCTGTTTAGCTTGAGGCCATTTCTGACACAGGCCTTGATCTACAAGTCAGCTGTAAGAGCGTGGCTGTATGACGACCCCTGTATTCTCCTTAGTGTTGTTCTCTGCTGTAAATTATGCTCAATTACACATTAGTCACAGGGTTCCTATTTTCATTCCACGCCTACAGATTGTAGTGGATCATTCAGTTACTTCAAAATGCCTGTTTATGCAATGAAAGATGAGTGATACGTATGTTACTTCATTATCTCACCTCTACTTGTATACTGCTGTGTTTCAGTCATGCCTTTCAGGAAATTGCCTTTGTGACACTTCCTTCTCTTCTATCAGCCTGAAATCAGCAGAGGCCAGTAATTGGCTTCATTGCTACTGCCCTTTTCTGTTCAGTACAGCTTGTCCTCTTTCCCAAAAGAACAAAGCAGGTTGCCTACTTTCTGATGGGATGCCTGCTTGCCTTGTTCTACCGAAAGAACACTTAGGTTGCTCCTTGAGCCTAGGTTTCCCATGCTGGATCATGAAAAAACATTTCCATGACCTCTTTATTTCTTTTACTGCCATCAAAGGCCGATCCTTAGAGCTTTTTCCCCCTCTAATTTTTTTTTTGTTCTGCCAAGTCAAACTGCACTTGAGAGTAACCATGCTCATCTGTTTCAGATGGAGATTATTTTACGTTTACAAGACACGAACCCATCGGAGTGTGTGGACAGATCATCCCTGTGAGTATCTCTACTAGCGCTTTCTATTTATTTTCATTTGAACCAGCTCTCTTTAAAGACACATAAAACATGGTCCTCAGCTATGTGTGTTTTCCATTACGAAAAAAGCTGAGCTCATACTGTTGACATATCTTTAACAGCCTCCCTGCAAATGCTTATTTGAACATGCTAATAGGGTTTAGGCTCTGTTATTAGGAGTTAAGTTCTCAAGTCATAGAATTCTCATGATTAAAACAAGCAAAGCAAAACACAGTGTTAATATGCTGTCAGTGGTTATGGATGTTCACACAACTTACGGAAAATTGATGCTTTGCTGTGGTAGTCTTTTTATTTATTTAGTTTTTACTGTGATTTAACAGGCTCCTCAATTCCTGGGAGAATGTGATGCATTTTAATTCCATTCTTTCCTGCTATTTCTTTTACAAGAGTGGAGGAGAAAAAGAAACTCCAGGAGACAGATCATTACAATTAACATTGCGTAGCTAATAAAAGACATGAAATGTTTGTTTTATTTGTTCTGAGAGAGAAACAGCATTTCATCAAATCTAATACTCCCCCTACACCCCAGTACACATTCTTAATATACTCTTGCTGAACACTGCATGGGAATTGCACTGAGAGGCTAACTTTTTCAGAAGAACCAGTTAACCAGCTCTGGCAGAAATTTCAATGGGAGGCTCACATATAGCTATCAAAATACTGTGTGGAAGCTTTTTTTCCTTCCCAAAGCACTGGGGAACTAATCAGGACATTCTCTGAAAATTTTGTTGATGTTTCTTGTTTTGTTCATGTTAACCACATTGCCACTAAAGAGCAACATGCAGCAATTCCATTAACAGAGGAGCAGCCAGAAAAGATTACTTTAACAACGTTAAGCCCTGTTTCCCTATTTATATTTGCTGTTACTTTTTGTCTTTGTTAGGGGGTGGCTATTGTGTTTGGCACTCAGAGAAACATGCAAACGACTCAGAGTCTGTAGCTACACCCATCCTGCACTTATGCACTCACAGACTGAGGGATTCCACAGCCCTATCCATTCTTCAGGCAAGCACATGGATAAGCATTTGCAAAATGACAAGCCCAAGATCTAACCCCGAATTTCCTTGCCATCTCTTAGGCTTGTCTCATTGAGCTTAACTAACTGATCTGTTGAAGAAACTTGGCCACAGGCTGAAGATTATCTCTAGTTTTGATTTGCAAAACAATTTGTTCAGGGTACCCAGCCATCTACCATACTCGGTTATTCTTACCCCAAGTTTGTCCTCCAAAACTCCAACGTGACTGTCATACGTATCTATTCCAATGCTGCTGCTAATCCGCTACATACTGCCTCCACAGCTACCAGTCACAGGGTACAGCCCCTGGGCTGCTGCATGCACTTAGCCATTACACTAGCAAATATGTTATTACAAAAATAAAATTTAAACAGCAAGCCTTACACTAAACTCCTCATCCTCTTTCACATCCTAGCTGCCATCAAAACATATGCTCTTTGGCAGCTTTTAGCATAAACAGGGCTATATACCACCCTATAAAACCCGTAAGAGCTCTCCTTGCAATACCATTAGAAGCACAGGCTGTTAGCACACTGTTGGCTGTATAGCTCCCCTCCCAGGTTTATATACTGGAGATGGAATTAAAACATCACTTTGTCTCCGGAGCTTATAAACAACTGAGGGAGTAAAAAATTGGGTGTTTGGTGAAGGAAAGACAGTTGTGTATTTTTCCAAGCTAGCCAGGGGCTAGAGAGATGTCCGTGAGCATGGCAGCTGATATGCATCAGGCAATAACATGCTCTGGCCAGTGGCTGACTCTTTGTGACTGATACTTTCTATTTTTCTTTCCAAAGGAGATTATTATATGCATTTATAAGAGTGATTGTGCAAAGCAGTTATTTTATTACTCTGGCATTTCCACCGAAACCAGGGGGCCTATCCACTTGACCTGCTAGGAACAGGCCTTGATACAGAAAGGCTTGTTACTCTTATCCATAACTTGTTTGTGCATCAGAAGGATATAATTCACTACATCTGCTGCTGCAGTAACATGAAGTTGAAATTAACGACGATACAGACATTTATATCAGCAAAGATATATCAGTTTTGCAACTTGGTTTTTGCTGTTCTTTTGAAGTCTTCCATAGAAATTGCTCAGTAAGACGTTTTGAAGAAAATTAAATGCTTTGCCGAGCATTAACATTTGGGGGTTTTACTGTAATCCCATCAATTAAGGGTTATATCATTTTAAGTATAAATTTTGTATCTAGGGATGTATTCAGGGACAGAAAATCTACATCCAAAAACGCTTCAGCATGAACAAACAGAATGTTTGTTCCAAATGTATCAGAACTCCAAATATCAGAAGCAAGAAGTATTTGTGATGGGGGAATCAAAAGTGCCAATTGCAAGACAGTAAATGAAATAAAAAAATTGTGACCAAAACCATTAACAGGTAACAGGATTCCTTTAGGAAGACTGCGGCTGGGGGCTGTATTTTACTGAACAGGACAGAAAGCACAAAAAGGTCACTACTGTCACTTCTTAATGGCAGTAATTAAAAAAGAAAAATCCTTTCTTTGTGCTGGGAAAGATTGCTGCTGAGGATCAGCCTGAGAAATGAGGGAGGTAGCAGCTTGACATCTTGAAAACAAAATGCCACTGCAATATTTTTCCATCTATCGGCTTTTATTTTTTCCTACAGTGGAACTTCCCCCTGCTGATGTTTGCATGGAAGATTGCTCCAGCTCTGTGCTGTGGCAATACAGTAGTTATTAAACCAGCAGAACAAACGCCGCTCAGTGCTCTCTATATGGGAGCCCTCATCAAGGAGGTAAGAATAAATTGACAGGAATAATGTCTCTGTCTCTCCTTGTGGGGAAGGAGCTACCAGCACATGCCTGGTTTAACGTGTTCTGTTAGTTTTCGTAAATCATGCTTCCCTTCATTCATTCCTGTTTTGACAGGCTGGCTTTCCACCAGGAGTTGTCAATATTTTGCCAGGATTTGGTCCAATTGCTGGTGCAGCCATAGCATCTCATGTTGGCATTGATAAAATTGCTTTTACTGGATCCACTGAGGTAAGAGGATTTATAGATACGGTACTGTAAGATGTGAGTAAATACTTAGGGAGACAGTAGTAAGTCCTTGTGTTACATTTCTCACTGTCACTGAGTAAAAGAGCTACATCTAAATAACAGTGGTCTGTCCTTCCCAGCTAAACTTACGCGCCACAGCACTTCCAAACCAGAAATGGCTCCTTTTCTCCAGTCCCTGCTGTGCTCGGCACCTCAGCACAGGAGACATGCCTGAAAAAATATTGCTGGGATTTCCTGTGGGCTTATGAGGATGCAAATCACATGCAAGGAGGCAGAACATCCTATGTATATCATAGCACACATAAATGCTGCTTTAGCATCTGTAATTTGTGTATTTTGGCATACTTGGAAAAAAGGGAGAGGAAGGGGGAAAATAGGGGCAAATGTACTTCAACTTTGATGCTGCATTCAAGTATATTGAGGATGAGGAGGAAGTCTAAAAAGGAAGCTGTGCACAGAGAAAAGGAGATAGTCCAAGGTGTCTGTTCCCAAAATATTGGAAACAAGCTGTCTAGAAGATGAAGGGAGTCAGTTTTTTTCCTGGATGCCAGAATGTCTTAATGTGAGTCTATGATGCAGATGTTACAGAGGAGGTTTGGTCTTCAGATGAAGGCTGTAATCTACAGAAAGAGTAACAGATCCCTCAAAACTCAGATCATGTCTTGCTCTCAAATATGCACAAAGCTGGCTGTTATCAGGATTGGGGCAGGGATGACAGAGGTACTCCAGACTGAAGTCACAGGAGAAGGGGCCTTATCTCATCGTCTGAAGGCAGACAGAAAGGAATCTCAGTGGGAGTTTCAGGGCTGGTTATATTTAGAGAGTGCTAAACCCAGCCCTTTTCAATTCAAAATCTGACAACCTATTGTACGGAGGGAGCTAAACCCCAAGGATTCAGTCTGACTTCAATACGTTTGACTCCCACTCGTGGCAGTGGGAGGCTTTATGTATCCCAGGGGTACTGCTCCTCACAGTGAGTCAGTTTGGTTTTGGTTTGAGTTGATAAATTCACAGACCCAGCAGCCATATTAGATAGGTGTGGGCATCTTCCTGGTAGGCCCAGGGATTGCAGAGACCAGATCAATTATTTCATGTAAATTATTCTGGTGGAATTATCCTGTAATCAAGTTTGGAAGTCATCATTCACAAGCTTAAATTGCCAGTAAAATGTGGCTGCAGTCATATGCCTAATTTGCACAGGTACAGTTCTTCTGCAATTACTGTGTGCCTATGTGTGATTTTTTTTCTGGCAGTTTTAGATTATAATGTACACAGGTTCCATTCAAAGTCAATGGCAACATCAGATTTCAGATTATTCTATGGAATTACTCTAGTCATTACTTCGCCTGTAACCAATTTATATTATCATCCTGGAATATAGAAAACTTTAATATGAGCTGATTACCCCCCATAAATTGAGTTGAAACAATTGTTTTCATAAAGATATGTGGTCTCTGTTTAAGATAAATATTCTATTATACAGGATGTTGCACTGTTTGGAGGAGGAAAAATACAGATGGGTTAGGTTTCAAAGTTGTCTTTTGTAGCCAAAATAAATTTTTATTGTAGTTCCAGACAGCTTTAGTTTTAATAGGCGTTTAAACTCAAAAGCTGTGGGTTTTATACTAACTCAGTGCCTACCTTTAAAAGCCTTACTAATAGGAAGTGAAAAGCATTACTGAGATGAAAAAGCAATTCTCTAAGAACCTAAAGCAGGAACAGATGGAACATTTTAATACAGAGTTAGTGTAAACTATTCCATATTGTTTCTGATTTCCTGTAACACTGAATTTTTGTAACAGCAAGTCAACATTGTACCATTTTAAACACAGTGCTGTGATATGAGCTGCACTATAGAGTCTCTGACTTCTCCAAAACGGATTTCAGTTTTTAATGAAGTAATAATGGAAATACTTTGTGTCTCTGGTCTTGTCTGAGGCATATCCAGCGATGTGCATTTCCCATAGCCATTAGATACATAAATGCTACACTATTAACTTCCATTCCCATGTTTCATCCAGGTGTTAGTTAAAGCAGTACTTTCAACTTCAAGCAAGTTAATGATAAAACCTATCAGTACAACAGCAAAGATCTTCAAGGTTAGATGTCTGAAACAGGTTTTTCTCAAGTTCTTACCATTAAGTTCTTTTGGAAAAAATACAATTTCTTTACAATTTTTACAGTTTTAAGTATATGCTTATGGCTAATGAAGAGTCCCTGTTTGCCTGTAAAAATCACAAACCCAGGCTATTTTTAAAAATAAAAGGGTTCTTTCAAAGACGGAAAACAGGCTGCTCTTCCTGCAAAAAAAAATTAATGCTAATGATTCCCAAGATTTGTAGAACACAGTCCATAGAAATATGAGCCAAAAGGCCAAGTTCATGACATCAACTCAATAAAGCCTGACATAGCCACACCAAATATCCATCCAGCCTAGCACCTTATCTCGCAACATGACCAGTAACAGATGCTTGTAGAAGAAGAGAGCATGTGTAGAGTGATCCTCTCCTTGCTGTAGCCTCACAGCTTCTGGTAATCGACAGCTTAAAGACTTCCTGAGCCCAGATGTGCATGTGGACAATTGCAACTGATGGCCTTGTCATCTGTGCATCAGTCCTGTACCTCTTGAAACTTCTGACCAGTGCGAAGCCTCAAGTCCATGCCTATGCAATGACAACACATAAATGACTTCTAATTTATGATACTGGATGCTAACTTATGATGCTGGTCCAGTTTGCACTCTCCATTCCTTTTCTTAGATTCTCTAGTGCTTTCAAAGTTGTTTTAAGTAAGTAATTCAAGTAATTTAAGTGTTTTAAGTACTCCCCCACAAATAATATGTGAAAAATCACGAAGAGCTCTTTTTCTGTGCTACCATCACTGGTTGATTCCACTTCTCTCTTTCCTTCTGACCCCTCCTTTATGGGTTAGCTCACACACATTAACAGAGCAGTCTGCCAACTCTTTCATCCCTTAGCCTTGCCTGCTTCTTATGAAACACCCTCCCATGAATCACCTCCTCTCTCAGTCCCCTAGTGCATGGCTCTCAAAACTTCCCCCCACAGCTCGCTACGAAGGGTTCTGCAGACACCCAGCAGGCTATGCCTTTCACTTTGACAACTGTCACACTGCAAGAAAGAAATTCATACTGAGTAGGAAAGCAAGCCTAAAAATATAGTGCTGCCTCAAACTCCAGCAACTTTCTTGGCTTTTCTGCTTGCTTTGCTTCATCCTCTTCAGCAGCTTGCTTGGTGTGGGCATTTTAAGGAAAGTGTTTATTTTTACTGTGTTGTTTTCAGTGAACCAAGGCTAATCTGTGATCCTCCTTAATTGAGATAATTCTCAGGCTTGACACATTTTTTCCTCATTTTCCACAATTTGATGAAACTTAAAACTGCCAAAACCAGTCGTTCTTCCAGTCAATCTGACCATGTCAACACTTGCTCCTATCCCTTTCCTACCTTCCCTTGGAAGCCCATAATCAATTTAAATACCTCCTTACATTTTACTGTATTTCTCCTTGATCTTTCTGGTGGTCCCAAGGCGTAAAGTGAAACTCATCAGGACCTGGGGTGTGGTTCTGTAAAGCTCACCTATCTCCCACCCTATCCCACTCATACATGCCGTTCGCTTTTACTCTGCCGCTCTCTGCCTCAGCTTCTTCACTGTTCCATGTATACCTATCTGAGCTTATTTTGAAAAATTACTAGCAACAATTTAATTACGACAAAACTCAGTCATTTGTATTTTCTGAGCTTGCAAATAGACCCAAACTCAGGATGTCTGGCTTACCTAGACATTGGGTATACATTTACTCAGCCACTGTCTGCTGTTGGGCTGCAGAGCTCAGAAGTACAGGGGAGGTTATACAAGACTGTCTTCCCCAGTTAAATGAACAGTGGAGCTCATTTATTTCCAAACCAAGTGCCAATGAGGAGACAATTCTGACACATCAGAAATGCACGGAGGTTCAGTATATGACTTTCTTATTTGCTGAAAGAACTTTTTCAAAGTAGCAAAAGGCCTTCAAATAGCAGGAAAAGGCAGCCATCAGAAGCTGCTTTACTCTTCATTTGCCTTTATATCCACTTGGATCCGTGAATTCAGTTACAGGCTTTGCAGACACAGCCATTTTGACTGCCGGGGGCTGTCTACACTTGTCTGTATACATATGCTCCATTTCAACAGAAACTGTGTACCCTTAAGGTCTTGGTGCACATGGAATAGTTGGGTACAGTGTGTTCTGGGTTTAAGATTAGAGATGATTATGGAGAGCAAGAAGTTATAAGTTTAAAAATATGTGCATTTAAAGCACTGGATGCATTAAAAAATGTATTTTCCTTACTGCAAAGGTTTAATGAGTTCTAGTAACTTCTGTTCAAAACCAAATGTGTTACCTCCAAATCAGAGTGGCTTACAACTCTCTCCAGTTGTTAAATGCTGTCAAGATGAGAATAATAGATAGCGCACAAAATATTTGAAGCCCTGGCCAACAAGAAATGTATCCTAAGTGGCTGGTTTCCACTTCGTTCAAGCTACGGCCCATTAAAACGTGGACAGATTAAAGATAGGATTCAGGTCTGTGTTCATGCAGTTCTGTAGAGTAACCCAAATAAATATCCAACAAATTGGTTTGGATGCCTGTGTAAACAAAAGGTCTATAAACAACTGCAATAAACCCCAGCAAAAGAGTCTGCACTTTGCTTGTCAGAATGTTTTCTTTATGCACTTAGATTAACAAACCATGATCTCATCATTAGTCAACAAGATACTAGAGAGACTTTCAAAGCAAACTACAGGAGAGTCAAGATTGATTCATGCCAAACAAATGTTTGTAGCTAACAGCTGTATTATCACTGATTCTAATTTACTCAGCAGGGTTCTCATTTCCGAAGCAAGATGAATGTCACAATGCATGATTGAGACAGAAAGTCTACCTACTGTATGAGCAATGAGTTGTGTCAGCTCTCCTGCATCACACAATCTCTTGCTGGTTTTGGGTATCATAAAGAATTACATCCTGGCATTTTTTACTTTAGCAACAAGAATCCTAAAGGTGATTTTACCTGTTCTGAGATGCCTGTCAGCTTCCAGTGCTACACACATGCCCTGTTCAATAGAAGGAGGATTTAGGGAAGTTAGATTATCATTCACTCCTGCTTCTGCTGAATCTTTTTGATTGTATCTTAAACAGCTTGTGTGTCCTGAATGAAAATTAGTTGTTTCCCTTTTCCTTCCTCAGTGTTTTTGGTAGAGTTGAGGGAGTTCTCCTTAGACAAATATTGCGCCTCTTTGCCTGCAAAATATACATGTCGAAAGAATTCACCTTCTTAAAACTGAAACAAATAGGATGGTGTTTATCAGCTCTGTCAGAGTTCACAGCATTTAGCCATGGATTTCCATGGGCCAGGATTTAACCAAAGAACAAAGGAGCCCTTTATTACTTAGGATTCTGTCTAGGAATTTCTGTTTGTGATTGCCTTTTTACTTGTGCTGCACCATTCACTATGCTCTTTTGAGGGCTGCTCCTCACACAGGGCACTGCGCAGTCAAATAAAGCTGCTCTTCTTCATGTCAGTATTTTAAAATTCACTTGGCTTTGCTAGAGACACACCTTGAACATGGCATGAAGTCCTAAAATGTCTTCAGAAAGATATTGCACACAATCTGGAATTCAAGGAAAAATGAGGCAGGCTAAGTAAGCAGCAGCATGGGTTTGAAAGTTTTGCCAAAACCCTGACATCCTGTGCCTCAATAGCCGGAGAGGGAAAACTGCAACTCCAAAAAACACAGAAAATTCCTGTCTGATAATACAACCTCCCCAAAACTTAATCAATCTCTTGTAACCTAAATCATTTACTGTTCTTCAGATGTTCTTTCAGTATCCCGAGAAAGGTATAGCAAAGGCGGGCAGTAACTGAAGATGTAGGTGTTCTGTCAATTTTTGCACTCTTCATGGTATCTTTTAATCTACGTATCTCTCTGTGCAGTCTTACCTTCACAGTCTTGACTGTGGCAGCTTGCAAATAAATGACCTACTCTTAGCTAGACTGCTGTTCCCCTACATGCAGGTGTTCCCTAATGACCTAATGCATATCTGTGATCAAAAGACGGTTCAGAGCAGAGGAGAAGCCAGACATTCTGACGGAACTGTAGAGGAAGTATCACAAATCTTGGAGGTTTGCTTTTGACTCACAAGACTCCCGGTGCTTTAATAGTAACAGGCAAACCCACCTGTACCATTTAGAAACACAGATTTCTGTCTAAAACCAAAGAAAATTAAGAGAACATGAAAAGCAACAGACTTTTTTGTATTTCTGCACGAAGTATTTAAAATGGGATGCATAAGCCTCTTGAAAGAGACATTAAACTTCCAACCGCAGAAGGCATAAATAAGTACAATCAAATGCTTTGTATCATGTATCTCAATATCTAATGTCATACACTTTACAGTCCAGAAACAGACTCTTGCAGGACTGTTCTTCAAATCACCTTTTTGTACAGAGGTGCCACAAAATGCTTCTTCAATCTTTTGTTGTTGTTGTTGTGAATAACAAATTGCTTTCTCTGAGGTGGGCCAAATTACATCTGCCTCACCCTCCATGCAGCTTACAAGGTTATGGTACTTCACAAGCTATCCAGGGATACTCCTGATATCAATCTTGAAGCCTATTCAAAACAAGGATGGGGAGTCAGGGCTTTCTCTGCCAACATTCCTGCTGGATAATTGCACAACTCCATTATCTGTGGGGGAGTCCCCTCTTCCAGCGTTCCCTCACAAAGCTGTACTGCTTATTGAGAGCTTGCAGATATAGCTGAGAGACACCACAGGAAGCATGTACTGAAAGACCGCAGAGATTGCAACACTATCACTTATCCCTTTCATGCTGTCTTTCTCCAGAAAGAGAGGGTCAGTCACAAAAGGCTGCCTTTGTCACTAAGCAATCACAGCGCCTGGTGCCTTCCCTAAGCCTTTTCTCAACCTGTAAGTGCATAGGGCACAATAGGAACGCAGTGAACAAAAATGCTGAACAGCATGAGCCCTACCATCCTGACGGATGCACTGATTTCTAATGGGAAGGACAGAGTGAAGCTGTCCGTTAAGTTTATACTTGGGAACTTGACAACCACCTCCCTGTATTAACAATATTCTGGACCATATTTTTCTGAATTAGCACCACTGCCTCCAAGCCCTTTCGACTCCAGTATTTGCCACATACATATTCGTCATATACATAATAATTGGATTTGCATATTTGTCAATCCCTGGTTTGTACAGAATCCTTTCCAAGTCTTTACTTACACGGACATTAAAGTGGTAGAATGGAAGGCAGATAAATGTGAGCTCAACATATTGCTCTGGCTTCCTTGTCTGTTCTGCTCTTTGTGAGTTTTTGAGTGGGAATAGCTGGTGGTTGTTCTTTGAGAGAGGGAGGTTCAAGGCAGTGAGGGTGTGAATGGTATTGGCTGGCACTGGCTATAAACATGGCACTGTCACTGGTTTCCAGTGTACATTTTCAGCAGAGTTTGAGAGATTGGAATTTCCAGATGACGTGCTCAATGTACGTGGTGGGGGTGGAGGGCAGAAAAGGTCCTTCTTTTTCGTGTTCGCTTCTGGCTGTCAGTCAAACATGGCAATAAAATCAGCTCCTATTAAGGGGATATGCAAGGAATTTCATGATAATGTCAACACTGTTCCACTGATACAGGGGTAAGGAAAAGAAGCTAATTTTAAATTTATAGACTGGGTTTTTGTAAGGAATAACCAGTCACAGTTGACTGTGGTATCACCAGATAAACAGTTAATCACAAAGGTACATGAAGTGGTTGACAATTCCTTCATTATCCTGTGGGGTTCCTGCTTTGTTTTTTCTGTGGGGGCCCTGGTTTCTGTTTCATTTGCTTTCTGATTACTCCAGTGCTGACTTAACTTTCTCCAGCAGACTGCCTTCAGTTCTCTTAAGAGATTCTGCTTCTCATCCATTAACCCCTTACTGCAGGGAATTCCACTCACCTGCCTCAGAAATAGGAAACAGCTAGAGAGATCAGAGTACTATGTGGGAAGTCTAGCTCTGGACTCACTCCCATCTTACTTCACATCTAACTATCTGTGCACCCACAAAGCATGTCCGAGTCAAAAGAACACATTTAGCAAGGCTCTCAAGCTTCTCAATATTCCACAGATACTTTTAATCCTGTGTTTTAACCATGTAGGGCCCAAATCTACCCGTGATTACTTCCGTGGCTGCAAAACGGGCATAGTTACACTGCAACACTACAAAATCTGATTGATTCTGCATTCATTGATCCAGGGAGGTGAGAATTTCCAGGGAGCACAGCTGCTTCTCCAACTGTATTGATGTGGAGACAACATCAAATACGTAGCTGTCAGATTGCTACTCCATTGAACCTACCCTCACGTTCCTTGATGAGAGCTGCAGTCTGCGGCTGCTCCAGCCACAGGGCTCCATTCTGCTCCAGCTTATCCCACAATCTACAAAGACGTTTTGAAGATGCTTTTGACTTCCTCAACTGATATTTAGATTATCTGTGGTGCAGCTGAGGGTCAGGTCTGGAATGGTACTTCTGTAACTTCTTGCCCTATTTGATATTCTGCTATGTGCTCTTAATCCTGCAGGAAAGGCTGATGATTTCATCAGAATTTGACAATCTGGCTCACGATTTCATGGTCAAATTACTTAAATGTTTGGGCACTGTAAAATGTATTTTGAGGAGAACAAATGCCCTCATACACAGATTGGCTAGCAGTTTAGTAACTATAAATAGTAAAGGGTGAAATAAATTATAAAAGCAGTGATCATATGGGGTAACTATAAAGAAGAATAATGGCAGTTATTACGAATGAATAGTAATATGCTTAATACATGCTCAGATATCAGATCTGGGGTTTTCCACTAAAAATTATATAACTAAATCTCTTAATAATAGTATCTAAAACCTTGTGAACATGCCACTAATTTGGATGGAAGCAATTCTAGTTACACCAAGTTCAGATTTTTAATTCAGCCTTCCTACTGCATGCTGAAAGCAAGGCCCAAGCTGTTTCAGCATAGATACAACCAGGTGAAGGGTACTCTGTGCTCTGCCTCATCCCTTCCTGATTTCTAGCAAAAAGCCTGGAAAGCTGTCCACTGCTGATGAGAATCTGTTTGGATTGAAGATCCTGCTGGCTTATTTAAAGCTCTGTTCAATGATAGCCAACACTGGCTGTTAAAGTGAACTGTATGACTACATTCCCTGTAAAATGTGTCTCCATTTCCTTTCAGGTTGGGAAGCTGATCCAAGAAGCAGCTGGAAGGAGTAATTTGAAGAGAGTTACACTGGAGCTGGGTGGGAAAAGCCCAAACATTATTTTTGCAGATGCAGATTGTAAGTCAGCACTTCCATATTTTTCTTAAAAATATGTTTGGGTGGTGGTTTTTCTTTTTCTTTTCTAGTTTATTTTAGGGCACATTTTTCATACAAAGTGACCTGAACCAGTAGAGCTGTATTTAATGGCACTTTTAATCTTACAGAAGCAGCCTGAGGGGTGGTGTTTTTTATAAACAGACAATATTTGAATCCACAGATTCAGAGACAACAAAAATAACAGAAAAAAATTACAGCCACACATATAGAAATGGCATTATCCACAGTCATGGTCCCATGCACATCTGTCACCCTGAGCTCCACATCAAGGCGGTTTAAGAGCTTTACATTTGGAAATTCTGTGATTTTTTTGGCTTCACAGCATTATTAAAAGGGAAGGCTTTAATTTACCCTTGAATTACTAATCTGATCAGTGCAATATTCCTTTGTTAAGGTGTTTTGATAGTAGGTATAAATGAAGATTATACCATTTTTTAAATTTTCACAATTGAAAAATTGTGTATTGAAATATCCTCATTGCCACTGTCAGCAGGGAACTGACGATTTTGGCAGCTGGATGATGTGCAGCTGAGATTTTTGGCACCTGAGAAGGAACAGGGCAGCTGTTTAGGATAGGATAAAAACACAAACTGGAAGTCTCTACTTAAATGATCAGCAACGAAATAGCTAAAAATGTCGATATCTAAATAATCAGCAGTAAATTTTGACACTAACACCCACTAAGATGAACGGGACAGTTCACACCTTGCTCTGAGCTCTTGTTTCAGCTGTGTGCAAGCACACAGTACTTAATGCCTTGTCTGAGAACTTTGTAACCCAAATAAATAGACATAGAAGGATTTGATCTTTTAATTTTGAGGGGAAGGACAATAGACAAATGATTCTGAATAGCATGAATTACAAGAGCTGGTCACACGCCTATATGCATCTTACAGACTTTCTGATATTTGAAAGACTAGGGAAAGCTAGAGAACTTTTCAGGAGCTTTTCTACATAGAAATGTTTCACCAGCTTGGGGATCTAAATTACAGCCAGTTGTGCTTGTAAGCTAAAAAGGCTCTCGTCAACTGGAGCCAAATGCAGATGTTACAGCCTTCTACCCCAGTTACTCATCCTCATCTCTCACCAGAAATCACCACATCCCAAATGTCCTAAGGTACTAACTCAGACAGGATCATCTGAACATTTCTACTAGAGTAATATATGCTGGGGGCAGGTCTGTGTTATGGGCTTCCATAGGGGAAGAACAAATGCTCCTATCTGCCATACAGAGCTGTACTTTATCTGTGACTTGCTGTATTTGCCAAAAAAAGTTGAGGACCTTGGGAGAAGTTGCAGGCAATGGGGGAATAACAGACGACAGTCTTCTTCCTGACTGTCTGTTCTACAGTATATCATACTAAAGTTCTCTGGTCTTCCCATAATTACAACCACCAGTGCCTGACCTGAGATTCAGACTTCAAAGCACCAATTATTTAAGAACAGCAGGCAATTTGCTCACCATTCCAAAGGAGCTGTTTGTTCTGTTTGAGGGACACTGTGTGCCAAAGGTTAGCAGAAAGCATGACTAAGCTGGTGAAAGTTTAGTCCACCCAAAAAACAGAAGAACGGTTAGAGCCCCTCGTGGTGGAAAACTGAGGTAACAATAGAGGGAACATCAGTTGAATCAGTTCTCACCACTAGCGTTTTCAATCTCCATGGTCTGAATTTGAATAGAAAGATATGATTGTGGTCCAGGGAACATACCATATAATTTTTTTCCCCACAGTGAGGGCAGACTAAGACATTTCTGTTAGATGGATTTGTCTAGAACGTGCTGAAAGCACTGTTGCTTTGTTTATTCCATTAAAGATTGTACTTCAAGCAATGTTGCGAAGTGCTACAGCTGATAACAGAGATATTACAGTGCTGTAGGTTATCACTGTTAAAGGATGGCTTCAATATTCTTGTCTAGTCAGCTATTACACCCAATGGGAGAATTTAGCTCTGAATGTCTAAATACAACTGGATCCTCTCTTGCTTGGACGGTAGATGTGTTAGTTGTACCTCTAAGGAAGTTAGAGTAGAAATCAAGGGTTGATTGTTCTATAATTGACCTGTATTTTTAAAGTCTTGCCCAGTCATCTGCATAGGCTGAAAAGATGTTTCTGTCTTGCAGAAAAATAATGTGGCCATTATCAAAGTTAAATTCTCTTAACCATTTGGTTGGCTCCAATTCTCATGTATGCAGTATTAAATTAAGTGCAAACTTGCAATCACAAATTTCCCCCTCCTCTACCCATTCCAGTCAGACAGACTTCTGTAATGTGGGGCACAAGCCACTTCCTAAGGTCTAATATGAGTTTCAGTTGATGAATTACATGTTGCTGGCATAGAAGACACTGCTGAAGTTCTTGCATACCCTACTTCTGTAGACTGCTAAAGTACTGTCTTGATGTAACTTGATTTAATTTTTGCAGTGGACATAAAGCAATATTTTGTGACTTGTACCATGAGATGGCATCTGGAATGTATTACTTATGGACCCTCCTTTACCTAGAAGGAGGTCTGAAATCCCGAGTGGTCCTTTGTAATCTAGTGTTTCCGAAGCAATTGTAATGTTCCTAATATCTCTCCAGTATAGCTGCGTCCTGAGTGGAATAAACGAGGGAAAAATCAACTTCAGACATGTTTAAAATCTCCATATTTTCACAGGGATTATGATGCAAAATGAAATGAATCACCTTGATTTATAACCCTACATAACAATATTATGTTTTGATTTGGTCACTCTTTTGTTTTATTTAACCAAACCCTACTTCTGCTTTGAAGTTTTGGGAATGTGGCACAATGTAATACACATGACAGTGGTGCAATGGCACCCGTGTCTATGAAGTTTTGGAGCAACATATGCTGTCTTGTTTTTTTAGTGGACTATGCTGTGGAACAAGCTCACCAAGGGGTCTTCTTCAATCAAGGTCAATGCTGCACTGCCGGCTCACGGATTTATGTGGAAGAATCAATCTACGAAGAGTTTGTTAAAAGAAGTGTAGAACGTGCAAAGAGAAGAGTTGTGGGGAGTCCTTTTGATCCAACGACAGAACAAGGTCCACAGGTAAAGGAATAGAGCTTTGACTCTACAGTCCAGCAGCTGCCTGAAGCATTTAAACTCTTCTAAGACAGGGGTCGGTCAGTGCATGCTCACTCACAGTCCAGGGTAGCTGACATGATAAGCATTTTAAAGTTTAAAATTTTAAAGGAGTAGATAACCTGTGTAGCTCAGAGGTGCTTTTTGTTAAAGAAAAATTGTCATCTTAAATATCAGTAAGTTTGCCTCCCAGCTTTAACCACAAGATTCTGATCTTCAGCATCCAAGATACAGCTGTAAACTGTGAGAAGCTCTCAAAAGTTTCTGTGGACACTTACTTTCAAGAACTGTTTACAACCATAACTGTGCTCATTGACCACTAGAAAGACAGGAATTCTAAGCAAAAAATGGGCAGAATTAGAAATAGGTCTTTAGAAAATGTTCCTGCCACTAATAACCAGCTGGACTGACACCATTTGCAGGAAGTTAACCTAGAACAAAAAATAGCAATGTTTTGTTTGGGCTTAGAAACCAGACTGCTTAGCAAGAATGTGGATTGAGCCACATGCATGAGGGGCACTGCCTTAAGAAGACTAAGCCCTTGGTTACAGTCAGCAGCTATTTGTAGATCTCTGGCATCTACAGTTCAAAAAGCAGTGAATACAAGTCTACTCTCTGGGACATGACGCCTAAAAAACCAATTTTCACTTGATTGTCAAGTGTATGGTCTGCAAGTTAAAAAGCTGCTTTTCTCTTTCAGATTGATAAAAAACAATACAACAAGATCTTGGAACTGATTCAAAGTGGCATTACTGAAGGAGCAAAACTTGAATGTGGGGGCAAAGGGCTAGGAAGAAAGGGCTTCTTCATTGAACCAACGGTGTTTTCGAATGTAACAGATGACATGCGGATTGCCAAGGAGGAGGTATTCATATACACGGGCAAAATCATTTTAGAATGTCCTAAACATGACCTTTTTCTTTTGCTTACTTTAGAGACAAAAGCTTTAGAATGAAAATTACCACAATACTTAAAAAAAAAAAAAGGTAAAATCTTTATATCTTTTCAGAACTCCTGATGCACACAGCAACTGACAGTATGAGTTGGGTAAAGAAGCTCTATTTTTACACTGGCTGTAAAGTCTCAGATCTCCAAGAAGAGATCAGGGAAGAATGGATGAGTTCCACTGAGAGACAATTGCTTTGGGAAATTCATGCAGTTTTACAGACACTATTAAATAATGCTGTGGGAATTTGTAAAGACTATAACAGGAGAGAAGAGAAAAATGCAGAATAAAACATGAATGTCTCTGAGTGGGCTGGTTTATTAATTACTGATTCATCTTTCTTGCAGATTTTTGGGCCTGTTCAAGAAATACTGAGATTTAAAACCATGGATGAAGTTATAGAGAGAGCCAACAATTCTGATTTTGGGCTGGTAGCTGCTGTCTTTACAAATGACATAAACAAGGCCTTGACAGTCTCTTCAGCAATGCAGGCTGGGACAGTCTGGTAAGGCAGAAGTTATCACACTCCTGCTCTTGGAGATAATGAGTCTGACTCACTATCATTATGACACCTCAGTTTTGCACCCTTTGTCTGAAAAATGTTTATCTAGACCATCCTGGTGGTGATTCACTAACCAAGATACAGAACAGCTGTAGGGAGGTGTTGTGACTCTGCTCACTGGGGGTGAAAACTGGAAAGTGCCTGGCTTGCCATTAACATAGTGGCCACACTGCTGAACGGCGTTCCTGAAAACAAGCAAAGCAGAGTATAAACGATCCTTTCTGTGGAGCAGACGAATCCTGTGAGGTTTCTGTTAGGACATAAAAAATCATGTCCTTTCTAAAACACGTAAAGAACTGAGGGGACACCTTTTCTCTCTAGTCCTTAGAAATATGTAATGCCACTTCTACAGTTTAATAGCTGGCAATTTGGTATGTCAAGCCTGGGTATTCTAGAGATCTGGGAGAAATCAGGGAGAAAAAGGACAAATTAAAATCTAATAGCTCTGTGTTATAAACTGGCACTGAGGTTTGTCAGCACATTAACAGCTCATTACTGAAGTTGCCTCCAAGTATTCTGTGCTCTCCTCTAGTCCTCACAGGCCAAATCCCTTTCTCCTAATGAGTATGTTTTGTGGTTATAAATACCTAATTTCTTTTCAACATGAGACAAGGTTGTTATTACTATGAGGTGTACAGTGTCTTGAGCCCCACAAGTTTCAGCCCCTCCCTGAGTTATACAAAGCTCTCTGACAGTGCAGTTGGACTGAATACCTCTTCCTGTTACAGGATAAATTGCTACAATGCCTTAAATGCCCAAAGTCCTTTTGGAGGTTTCAAAATGTCTGGCAATGGGAGAGAGATGTAAGTATTATTCTGCTGTCTTCTGAACTGTATTTTCAGCTCTACTATTTAATAAACATTAGTGAATCCTTCCATGCAAATTAAGATCAGGAAATATTCCCATCTGGGGACTGAGGCATAATATGACAAATTGCAAGTGGCTTACATGATTTACTTGCAACCTGTGTTTTCTGAGATTTTTTCTTAGCCATATTAACTAGCACTTTTGCAGAAAGATTCTCTCTTTAGTACTGCTGTGTGTTTGTTGACTGGTTTGGTGGTCTTGTTTCAGAGCTTTTGCCATATATTTTGCCTCTCTTGCTATTTTTTTCTTTCTTTACTTTTTCTTACATTTATTAATATAAGTGCATCTGAACTTTATTAAAATGCTATCTCTTCCAGATTTATAAACAATGTTAAATGAAATCAGGCCTAGAGAAGGCTAGAAAAATGTGTTTATGTCCCTTTCAAAAAATCACCTTCCATTATACAGCTTTCTGTCCACCTTATTCCATTTAGAACTAGGTGGCAAGTATTTTGAAATGGAGCTCCAAGCTCAAATACTGTCCCAGGTACCTAATTTAAAGTCTTACCAGTTTTTAATTCTCATTACAATCACGAGGAAGTTGAGCAATTGCATCAGCCCCAGATTGGTTACACATACAAAGGATTCAATTAATTTCTGTGCAGGAGGCCTGTATACCAGATATGTCTCACCTAAGCTTTCAAAATAGCTTATGGCTAATGGCAAATTCAGCAGTAAAACTAAAGTAAGGTCAAACTCTTTAAAAGTTTAAATATGTTGAAGTATACAACTTGATCTATAAAATAAGCTCTATGTAGTCTGAAATATTTTCCCTCATTAGGGAGTACTTTGAATAACACATTCATACTAGTCTCCACATTCATGAGTTATGAGGTGATCTCACACTGGCATAAATATGTCAGCTCATCTAACTCTTATCATTGTGAAAATATTCTAAAACTACTAAGCTCCATAGAGCACACGAGTAACTTGACACCCAAAAAGTGACCCCGTTGACTTCAGGAAGGTTAACTGTGCAAGCAAGATACTCACATATTGATAGTGAGGAGTGTTTGAAAGCAGGGGAAACCAACCAGGCAGCACCCCAGCTCCCATGGAAAAATCTGCAGTACTTGTACACTTGATTCCCATCTACAGCTTTGAAAATATTCATCATAAACAATGAATGTTTGGAATGGCAGTAATCTGTATCTTGCAAAGGTGCCTTAAAACCTATTTAGGAGTAATTATTCTACTCCTTTCAGAACCTCTTTGATCAGATATCACCTTCTAATTCACCTCCTCCCCCCTGGATTAATATCTGCATACATTTGATTAAAATGCCACAGTTTCTTAGATCCCTGTTTTTAAGAGATACATTTTATAGCATAAATTATGTTGAGTCAGACAACTAAAGAAGAAAAAAAAATCACAAAAAAAGAGGTAAAGTGTCCACACATACGTGCGTTATTGCTAAGCTAATACTGTGTTACAGTCAAATCACAACTGTGTCACTGTGCTGCCTGCGCTAGCACTGTATTATGTGGGACTTGTTTTCTTCCTACATTTAATTTCACAGATTTTTATAACACATGGGGAAAAAAATGAACACAGGAAGTTGAGATCTGCTACACTCATTTCACACTCCCACTACATGTAGCAGGGTATGCACATAGCAGTAGAGCACCAGAACTCACGTACACAATACAGCTGATTTCTGTTCACATTAAAACCACTTTAAGAATACAAGAATATTGTAAGCAGTCTAAGAGATTTTTTTTTACATTTACACATCTTCAAGGGAATGAGGTGTCACTCTATTGTCCGGATAGCTCTGAGATACAGGAATGCATAGTTTCATTCTCAAAAGAAGTGCAAGTCGGAGAATGGCTTGGAGTTATAATTCTTTTCCTTATCTTTTTTGTTTCTGGGACGGAAGAAAGTGTCTAATACTTCTTTTGGAAGAGCAATTTGTTCCCCTTCCCTTACACCTACACAACCAAGAGAGAGCATCGTGTAAACTTGACCCGTGGGCTCCTTCCTTTTCACATACACAACCCTTATTATCACCCTGATACCAAAGTGCCATCCAAAAAGATCCAAAGTGGCCATAGAACAGGATGTTACTGCTCCCTACTTCCCCGTATTAGACTGTGGGGACAAGTGAGCCCTTTAATTGAACACACACTGTCTCTTCCACTCTGGATGTTCTGAATAATGCAACTCCCTATTGAGCAAGAGCAACTTTTTAACTTCTGAAGAACACTTGATTTAGAATTCATCACAGTTGTCCACATCAAAACTTTTGGCCAGAAAACAAACATGTAAGGACCTGAAGCCTTGAGCTGAAGAAACAATCAATAAATATATCTAACTTTGTTTGCCAGACCAAAATAAGAAACTAGCTGCCATCAAGCAGAAACATTCACGCAGACATACCAGCATTAGTTACTGGGCTCCATGCAGCTCCTGGTGACAGCTTCCACTGAGCCATACAGGAATGGTTCTGTGGCTCAGCCGAGTCTGATAAATAGCTAAAGTTTTTGGTCATTGTTTTGAGACAAATTCACCACTTTCTACTGAAAGCTGGGGGTTCAGTGGTCCAAGTCAATGGGATCCTTTCACTTGTCATAAAATCTTTACTAATATATTTCCTTGCATGTACGTAGACTCTGATAAACCTTAAAATGCCTCCTGAATCACCAATCTGAGTTGAACATCAAGAACTGTATCACACATGAGGCTTACTGAGCCAACAAGCATATCACAGGGTTTCAAAACTGCAGGTTGACTGAAATGGACAGATAAATACCTGTATTCCTGCCCAGATGAAGTGACTTTCTTCCCTGATGTTACATTTTGTGTTAAATTTATGGTGTAGAGATAAATGCAACACCAGGAGCATATAAGCAGGGCTTAATGGGTTTGAACAGTGGCCCCTCACTCCACTCTGAAAAACACACTTATTACAAAGAGGTTCTGAGGAATTCCCCTGAAATACTCTGTATGGTGAAGTTAGCATTAAATTCTGCACACTCAGGTTCATCTTTATCCAGGGTTGTGAGGAGGAGTTCATTTTCCATAATACTCAGTTTGGACCTTCTCTTTCTTGAGTGCAAATATAAGCAGTAATTTCACTGGCCAGTGGTGTAGGTCTTGGTGTTCGGACATTTTCAAGGTCTGGAAAGGACAGAGGACATCACTCCCAACAGTTCCATCAATGGACAGTGAGTATTTCTGGGTTTAATGTCATTCTGTATCTCCTTGTCAAATGCAGGAGCCCATCCATTGGGGCAGGGGGGAGGGGGGTTCGACCTAAACTGAAATTTCATCTTCAGGTTTTCTGAAAGGTGGCATGAAAGGAAAACCTGTGCAAAATCAGAACACAACAGAAGCCTATGCTGGGAATTTTCGCTCAGATCTTAACTTTACCAAGAAATCACTTTGCAGGTTTTTGCTCGATAAAGAATTAATGTCTTGTGTAAGCTGATGCTACAATTTCGTTTCTTTTAGGGGTGAATGTGGATTGAGAGAATATTCTGAAGTTAAAACTGTGACAATAAAGATCCCTCAGAAGAACTCCTAAAATGATGAAGGACCACACTGTGCAGAAGAGCACGTGATGCCACCTTCTCTATTGCTTATGGAAACCAGCACTCAGGAATAAAAAGCATTACACAATATATATTTAAAAATTAAGTTGTGGCGTATATACTGGGCACATAACTGCATCCCTAATGCAAACCAACTCTGCATGTTTTCATGAAACTCTCCTGAGAACCATTACATCTTTGTAAAACAAATCATAACAAGAGATAAAATTGCTATTGGGCATCATTAGTAACAGTTCTAGCTAGAAAACTGTTAAATGCAAATGCATGCACACACACATTTATCTCTTCCTTAAATAAAGAAGTTTCACTGCTTTCAGGTTGCTTTCTCAAACAGACCTGCCTTGTACTGACATTCTAGATTCAATCATGGCTTTACAAGCCAGATTCTACCCAAAACACTAGCAATGAACAACATAAGTAACACTGACATTCTAAAAAAATCAAACACTCTGAGCAGTTATGAGCCAAAAGCTGGTATATTGGCAACA
Source organism: Myiopsitta monachus (assembly GCA_017639245.1). Classification (NCBI taxonomy): domain Eukaryota; kingdom Metazoa; phylum Chordata; class Aves; order Psittaciformes; family Psittacidae; genus Myiopsitta; species Myiopsitta monachus. The sequence continues at coordinate 14,988,033 of CM029921.1, read as the reverse complement.
TTCCAATTAGCATGCTCACATAAAGAGATCAGACTGGGGAGGGAATCAAACCATTATATGGATAACGAAATCCAAATACTTATCAGTGAGATTTGGATTTCACAACCCACAGTGATTTCGTTTTCAAGCTTATTTTTGTAATTAGTTTTTGTCCTGCATTAAGCAAAAATCCTCCTTCACTTACAGCAACTTGAAAGGTTTTACCTGCCTGCCAAAAGACCTTGGCCAGGACAGGGTGGGAGGGTGTTAAGGAGGACAGGAACAGATTCCCAAAGGCTTCACAGATAATTTCAGCTTTCACTGCTTGTCTAGCTTTGGTGTTGCTACTGTTGTTTTCACCTTTTTTAAATAAGTATATGCACATGCTGACTCCGTTTGTTTGTTTGCTGTTAAACTGTCCATGGTAACACTGGGAATGAAGTATTTGTTACAGCAGGAAGAACCCAGCAAAAGCCCACCTGACAAGAAGTAAGCTTGACTTTATTTTCTCTCTAAATGAGGACTTGGAATCCTTACCATGTTTGTGAGCTTACTGGCTGGTACTGACTTTTCAATTTTATCTGTTCTTTTTTTTGGCCCAGGACAAAAATATGTGCAAGTTGTTTTAGAAGTGAGGTGTTTTAAAACCTATGACATTATTACTTGCTGCCCATAGAATCTCTTCCAACTTGTAACTAACAAACTAAACACCATCTCTTTCTCCCTCCCAACTGCAGAGCTCATTGATTCCCCATACCTTTTAAAAAAAAAAAGGTTTCATTTTATGTTTTAAATTAGAATTAAGAAAATTAATTTTAAGAAGTACAGTAAATCACCTACACTGGGTAGCTCCATTATCTGGGATGTAAGACAAAATTATGGCCTCAAGTGTAACAGTTCCCCTAGCTGCAGAGTCTGTACTATGAACTGTTGAAAACTCCAGATCTGATCAGCAAATCACTTCTGCACGTTCTTAACTTCCTTTACTCTCTGAGGAATTCCTCATAGATTTGAAGTTGTGTGTGTCCTTAGACTTACTGCTGGATCAGGACAAGAGTATCCAGCACTCTGTAGTGTGGTAGCCCTCAATATTTTGTACTTTTAACTCATGTCAAACTGTGTATGTGTTTTTAAAGCAATGTGTATACATAATGTTATTCAGAAATGACAGTACATTCGCAGACATGGAGATGAATCAAAATATTCCTGAGTTGTTAAATGCAAATGCCATCTAGTTCAAAATGTAGTGTACGTCAGAGTGAAGAAAACCAAAATACGGCAAGTAAGAGATTAGTTATCTTTTAAACTGCAATACAAAATCTGAAAAAGGAGATTTTACTTCTTTTCTCCTATTTACTTAAAAAAAGACTTCCTGTGCTAACAGCATTTACACCGTGTACTCTTTTGTATTCTTTTTGTGTATCTTGTATGTCTGTGCTCTATTCCCAGTACCTTCAGGTAAATAATGCAGAGCTGCCATTTTTTTCAACACTGTCACTGCAGCTCCATTTGATGTACATGGATTTGTGAAATCCTTCTTTTAAATGTACCATTTGCATGGATCCAACAAAACATTTTTCCAGTCCCCGCAGTTTTTTGTTACAGTTTTTAATCATGTATATAGTTATATGTTATTAAAAAAGTAAAAGGATATTTTCTATGAAGTTTTTTCCATTAAAAAGGTTTAGAGAAAGACCTTAGACTGTGAGACTCCTTTCTTGTTGACAGAGCTATAAAAATATTTAAAGAAATATTTTCTTAGCAAAAGATCTGCTCTCACAGTAGCTTTATTTTCATTTGCAAAAGTGAATGAAGTAAAAGGCCAATTACATTTTCTGGAATATTATTCCAGCTGCATGAAAACCACTTGTGAGTTGCAGATCTAGGTCATAGCCAGAGTTCATCCTCACCCTCATGACCATGAAGTTTAGCTATTGAGGAAGGTCTGAAATCATCAGAACCAATGGGGTACCCTTGCGAACTGCTGCATCACAGCTTGAGTTTTGGATAATGTTTAAAAAAATCGTGATGCTTTTTCTTTCTGTAGTCAATGAGTCACAGAGATAATTAAAGTAACACTCAGATCTTTTATGGAGTGGATATTCTACTTGTCTTTAATTTCAAAATGCTAAAATGGGGGAAAGGATGGACTGAATGTTAAAATTCACGTGGCCAGGTACTGCACAACTCTCACCCAAACTATTCCTTTATTCCAGCGTTACTTTCATTGCCAGGACCAGCATTCCTCTTTTGAAATGGTGCTGATTTGTATAAAGTAACTACTTGGTTAATAAGGCCAAGCTACTTCATTGTATGGCAAGCAATGGTTATACTTCAGTGTCACAGAATAATACTGTTGGTTTAATCAGCAGTCTACAGGCAACCACAATAGACTAAATAGACTAATAAATCATGACAGACTAAACCAGATGGGAAAAAAGAGAATAAAACTTGATAATAGCAGTGAAATTGCATTCTCATAAAGCAGTACTGTTCCTGAAAGTCTGGGTCATCAGGAATATGTTAAGTAGAGTTTAATTTCTGTTTAACTAGTGGCATGGACAACACACTCTCACAGGACTGGGAGTGGACAATTAGCACTTTCCATATTCTGTGTCTCTCTGACCTGTTTGCAACCTGTCTCACCACTCCACGCAGTTGCATAGGCACAAGCAATGGTATGTTTTTGTGAAAGCAAACTGAAGGAAGGAAGGTTGTTCTGGAACCCACTGAAAACAAGCGCTGTCATTTAATAAAATGAGCAAAGTTCAGTCCATAGTAAATAAGCATTCTGTGGAGCCCCAGACAGTGAAAGTAAATATATCAACAAAAGTGTATACAGGTGTAAAGGGAGAGTTTGGAAATAATTGTGCATTTCTTCTGGGAAAAGGATGTGAAGAAAGGCTGACAGAATTTCAGTTCTGTGGCCTTCAGACAAAGCAATGGATATTGATATTACTTGAACAGCTTTCACACTATATTGGTGCCCTGTTACAAAGAACACACTTTTTCTTCCTCCCCACAGAGCCAGGATGAAAAACCTTGCCTTGTGGATGCAGAGGCACTGTGCTACAGTGCCCTCTTATTTCCCGGTTCTGTCCTGGAAAAAAGAACCCATAATAACACTGAATTCAGAACACCAATTTAGAGAGAGAGCAAGTCGATGAGCAATACACTGTATTGTTTACTCATGACTCTCTGCATGGTCACACCTACAGCCCTGGAGAGCTACATTTACAACCACCTTATATTTGCCTCCATTCATCTCCGTTTACTGCATGCTGAGTCCATCAACACAGGAAGTTATTTTTCTTGTAACAACTTCATACCACAATGACTGATACTCGCAGTGCTACATCTATCAGGAAGCAGCAAATGCCTCTGTGGCTATAGATGCCATCAGCATTCCCAACCCATTGAAATAGACTTCCCTCAGCACATTAGACTACAGCTGCATAAAATGCATCTTTCTGCCTCATCCTCGTTAAAACACAGAGTTGATTAATTCTTTCTGTATCTTCACTGTATCTTCTATGTCCACTGATGGCATACAGGTATCAAAGGGACTATGTGTAGCTCTGCCAGAAAGCTCAGGAACTTCAGAAGCAAAGTGGGGGACTTCAGCATGAAGCTGGACCATTTATAAGGATAGATTATGCTGATGTGAGAGTAGAGATGTCATTTCATGTGACTAAAGTGTGGCTAGAATGTGCTACTACTAGAGCTTGGGGTCCCGCTTTCCTCTTCTAGACAGCACAACGTGGAGTGCTGGGATGCTGGTTTCAATAAGAACTTGCCTAATTTTTCTCAGAGGACTGGAACTGACACACTGGAATTCAAGGTTAACACAGGCAACAGATTGTTGCAGCTGGCTGAAGTTCAAGTTCAGTCATTTTAGTGGTGAAGAGCAGGTTAAGCTCTCTGTGCAGCCACAGCTGCTTCATTGGGGTAGTGTTCAGTGCCAAGTACTTCGTTGTCTAAGACTGAGGCCTAGAGGCTGCACACACACATATGACTGAGAATCTATCCCAAACACAGTGAGTGGCATCACAAAGGTGACTTGAGTCTTGGTCCAACTGAATTAAGTCACCGGAGCTGTTGCATAATGTCCCTTAATTCCCTTAGCTTACTGTTAGAGCGGGAGAAAAAGCACTAAGTGTCCCTGGTTCATAAGGATGGTTAATTCTAAAACAGTTCAACCAGCTGAGTTTAAATCCTGAACCCTCACTAAAAGCCAACCTTAACCCCCTAGCACAGGTACTCTAGAACCCAGTTGCACCGGTAAAAGCACAGCTCTTTTTTTGTGATATCAATAAATTTAAGCCCACTCAAGCCACTACTGAATAGAGGGACTGAACACACGATCCAGTGCTTCTCTGTGATGAGCATCTGCACCATTACTTTTCGTGGGTTCATATGGAATGGATTTCATCAAACAGCAGAGCACATACACAGCACATACATTTTTGGCTGTGCCTGCTTTGTCAGGAAGCACTCCAGGGAACATTATTTCACCTGATTTCAGGTGACATTTATAAACACATTATGGAGGGCCCTTGCCATCAGCTGCAATGCCCCAAAGACTCCAATGCCAAGAAGGCTGAGACATCTGCTGGGACAATTTGCCTTAAGGATTGATGAAGTCTGCATTACTGCTATATTCCCCAGTGCGCTACTGTAACCATTCCTTGTATTGTCATTTAATCAGAGTACCTGACATAAATCCCATTATTCCAGGCTGGTTGTGAGGTGGTTTTATCTGCCTTTAGTCTCCTGACAAGACCTGCAAAATAAACCTGGATTGTGCATCCCCAACAGCCACAGACTGTAAGAAAAGCTCCAGCTGCAGAGGTTGCCAAGAAGGCTGTGCACACAGCAGGCCGAAGTAACCCAAAAGGGTGCTTGTGAAATGTTTGTGCTGCTGGCAGGCAGCACATTGCCAGGACAGATCACACATCATGCATTTGCACATCAAATGAACCTGCACTGGTCCTGAGAGCATGGGAAAGGCCTGTCTTGAACGGCATGTGTCCTACTTCCTAAACATGTATACTTTACACTTTACACTTGGTTATTGGCCAGACTGAAAGTACCGCAAGTTCCCCAAAGCTTGCCGTTTTGCCTTTGAAGTAGAACTGTTTGGATAATGTTTCCTTTGGCAATTTATCTATGTAACAAGCAGGAACTGGCCTTGCAACAATCCACCACTAGCTTTTTACAAAGTATTCACACACTTGTGTATGTGCACTCACACACAATTTGCCCATTTTCATGAACTTGCTTAGCCCTTCTCCTTCTCCCTTATAGTTCATGATGAGGTTGGTGTAACTTGTGCTAATATTAACTCAGTTCATTTTGGGTTTTTTTCCTGCTTTTTGTGTGCCTGGCTCAGTTCCCATTTCCTGCAGCAGCTTAATTAGCAAGACATTTGTGCGCAGCTCACTCTTGCTGCCCAACAGAAAGAAAACGTGTTTGCACTGCTTTCTCTGGCAAAAGGGCTCCAGCTCAAGGTCCACTGGGTTTCTCAGACTGTCCTGGAACCAAGAGATGGGACACAGAGCACGGTCTTTTGTGAAGCATCTGCTGTTTTCTGCTTTCTACTGGTTCAAAAACCTCTCCCACAGTCTTTGGCACTTGACATCCAATCTCAAAGCACAGTCGGGGCCTGGCAAGAGAGGCCTCCTTTTAGTTTTTAATTCTGAATGTCACAAACACTCAGGTTTCTGAGGAGGATGCTGAATGGTAAGGGACTCCTTACTCCCACCGAGAAACTGCAGATTAAGGACTAAAGCTAAAGCATTATCCTTGTATCTGATGGTCCTGCCACTTGCCAGGACTCTCAGCTCATTCATTCACCATGACAGAGTGGCTCTCACTCGGAGCTGGCTAATGGGATGACCTGTAGCCAGACTGCACAGCTATGGGGATCAAGCAAACAGCCTTTATTCAAATCAAGCATTTGCCCAGAAAAATCACCAAATACTCTTCAGCCTTCTTCTTCCAGCATCATGTGCATGTTCTCTCTTAAATACATCCTTGCTGTGAAATTAAAGAGAAAAACATGTTGTCTCCAAAGAAATGGGCGTGTGTACAACTACCATCCGAGGTTCCTCAGTAGCCTGGAGCTCCTGAGCAGGACAAGGGAAGCTCTTACACTACGATGTTGCACTGCACCAGGATTGCCTTATTGCAGTGGCTGCCACACCCAATGCAGACGAGGAGACAAGTCTAGCGAGGCTGCTGAGAGAGCTTTGCTCCTTCTGTCCAGGCACAAAACTTAACTGGAGCCATGGACTTCTTTCCTGAGAATCTGTCCTATGTTTCTCCACAGTGCATACTGCACACCTTAAGTCACAGGAAGCCATTGCTAGAGAGTTCCTGGGGACTGTTAAGTTGGCCAGGCCTCTGTTCACACCAGTATATGCAGAACCACCTACTCCCACAACTGAAACTGCAGCAAAACCCAGAGCAATTCCTGCTCTGCCTTTACTACGGCTCTGTCTCTCCAGCAATCTTCCCCTTGCAGTATTTGCCTCCCGAGGACAAACACAATTTGCCAGACATTTATGGGAAAAATGCCCAGGAAATGCCACTGGTGCAACACACTTTTACAGGAGTTCCCTTAGGGAATACACAACATTTGACCTTCTCCCCGATTCCCATTAGATTTCCCTTTGTGAACCCCTCTGCTACCACCATTTCAGATGGCTCTAATGGGAAAATGGCCGTAGACTCCAGCTTGCCAATCCCTTTCAAGAAGACCCAGAAAGATGCTCTCATCTCCTGCATCTGCAGTGACTTTATAGCCAAGGCTCTGGGACAAATGTTTTAAGTTAATTTCATATTTTAGCAGCCATAAAAAATACAATGACAAAATCACCACAGATACTGCTCTCAGCGTTTCAAATCACCTTGCAGCTCTTCCCTATGCAAAAGCCAAAGCTGCTTTCTCCCCTGTAGTGAACTCTGACACATATTCCCTGTAGCATGCGCTGCAGGAGGGCTGGTGCAAAGCTCTGCTGAAAGACTGAGTTGCTAGTTGGTTTCTATTTAAAAAACACATAGAACATCCTAAGCAATTTCTCAGAGTTTTGGCAAAGAGGCTCCTTTAACTAACGGTGTTCTTCGGTAGAACAGCAACAAACGGCACGACGATTTGTTTTTACAATGTCCTCTCTGGGAAGACTAATTACCAGCCAGCCTTCTAGTGTGGAGTTTTAAACATTTGGGGCCCCATTCTTTTTCAAGCAAAATTCATGCTGTGGATTGCAGAATCTGTCTGAGTGGGGGTATTTTGCTGGAAGTTTCTAAAAGATTCAGGATAATGGGCTGGCCAAGAGACTTCATGATGCTTCTAGAAATTAAGTAGGAAAAAGATCATGTTTTTCCTTGTATTACTATTTCTCACTTTGAGGTAGTAATACAGACACCAAATCAAAGCCACTGCAAGTGCTGTTCTCAGCTGTTCTGTACACAAAGCTCAGAAGAATAAAGGTAGGTCTCATGCGTTAGTTGTGAAAGCTGTGTTCAGCAGCAATAACCACATTGCACAGTGCAGCACAGTCTGTTGAACCTCTAGCAGATTCTGCCTGACAAAGGAAAACAAACTGATGGACTTCTTCCAATTTGTCTTTTTTATACAAAGTTTCAGGACAACCAACTTTTCCTCCTCATTATTCTCTCTCATGGACTTCTGTCTTCCTCTTTAATTCCTACTCCTCTTGGAGTAAACAGTACCTCTCTGAAGTTCTGGCTGAGGTAAAGCACTTAACATTTAACTGTACTGTCCATATAGTCTCTGCTGGTATTTTCCAGCTTTATCATTGAACACTGGGCATTCTGGGCAGTAACTCTTCATTAGACTATGTTCCTGGGTGATGTAGATTGCAGAACCAAGGCAGCAAACATAACTGACATTTGGACTCAGTCACGGTAGCCAGCCTTCTGTAAGTCAATATCAGTCTCATCTGCACAAGCCTACCTCAAACCATCCAATGTGACTTTTTTTCAGTTATAGATATCAAGCCTTCACAGCAACTAACTCTGTAATCTTTTCTAACTGGGAAATTAGGCAACAGTGAAGGTATTGTATGTTCAGAACTCACTGTTCAAATAAAAAATAAACAATCACAAAGGCTTGCCAGGTTTCTAACCTATAGTTCTTTCCCTGCTTTGAATGGAAGACATGCTTGCTTACTTTAGCTTGAGTCATAAACCATCTCCTGTTGCAATTACAAGCAAATTAGTATCTAAGCAACAGCAGATGCTGCTGAGCAGAGAAAAATTGAGAAACAAGGATGAAATTTACAGAAGGGAAAGGGTAGTGGGAGGCTTAAATGGGCTTTCACTTCCTCTATCCCTTCTCCCCTCCAGTACTAAGTACACCTCATACAGCCTCATGCCTCATTCCCAGTCAGGCACTTGATCACATCTCCTGCATAGCTCCTCTTCTACAGCCTCCTGCAATTGTCCTTTAAGTGGCATTATTTTTAGAAATGTAAATGGAAAGGTTCCTTTGTCTGTAAGAAATCAAGTCATATAAACCCCACACAGCACTCAGAATTTCCAGTATCTATAGAAAATCCAAACCTGTGAATTTGCTTCAGCTGCTTCTTTATGTCAGGGGTGTTCAGAAGTTCAGACCTGGAAAGAAACTTATCCTCTCGTCATGAAACTGCAGATACGGGCACTTCCTATGGAATATATTTACAACATAACTAGGCTTTCGATGGCCTACAAACCAAAGTTACGAGAACTGAGGGAGTTACAGTTACAAGGTAAGCATCCATTTTGCAACTGTTATTTAATAAACAAATAAAATCAATAATAAATTTAATAAATAAATAAAATCAGTTATTTCAGCTGCGATGGCCTGCAGGGACAACAATATTTGCTTTCTTTTGCATCATCTTTGTCAATCCTCCTTCATGGCACAAAAAAAGGGAAACAAGTGATAATTGATCACCTGATTATTTATATGCAGTTAACCAAAACCATGACCCCACTGTCCTCTACAAACACCACAGACTTGGTCTAGGCCCTGAAAGTTTTAAAACTAAGATGAAAAGCCAGGAAAAAAGGAAAATCATTATTACTACCATTTTACAGACAAGGAGCTGATTGAGTGAAACAAACGTAGCTACTCATTCTGAGATTACAGAGAGAAAGCTGCTGCAAAGGCTGGGATCAAGCGGAGATCTCTTGGCTCCCAGCACAGTGGCCTACTTGGTACTGATTTTTTTCCTGAGCTGTATTTCTTGTATATAAACACTGTAATTATGCTATTGTAAAGGAAAGATTTATACATGCAAACACATACACAAAAAACTGATGAGACTCTTACAGAAGTATTCTCTTTGAGGATCTGTAGAATTTAAATACTTTCCACTTCTGACAAACTGAGCTGGGAAAGCCCTTGAAATCCTTTGTAACTAATGATCTTTTAAGACCTTTTAAGGTGGGGAGGGGTCCTGATTTTTCTTGTTACACAGAGCCACACCAGCCATTCATTTTTACATATTTAGACTCAGTATAGGATCTCTCAGCTAATAAATAATACCATCAATTTTCACCAGGGCATGACCATAGACAAATTAGCTTTTCAGCACTTGTATCAGTTTACTGCAGTTTTGGTGTGTTGTTTCCTGTTTCTCCACATCCAAGTAGAAAGCACTGTACTTAGATATGACTCTAAGATATTTATTTAGTTATTTTCATGTGTGCGCTTTAAGCTGCAGGTTTTTTTATTTGGATGCATTCAGTTCAATCTGTTGCATTTCCTTTCTCTCCTCATTCCTGCATTTGCTCTCCACAGCAGACGGTAAGCTTGCAGAGGACCTAAGTGCTGCTCATCCCTGCCGATTTCACTGGGAACCGATAGTGTTCAGCACCTCTGAAAACTTAGGGTATATAGGTATTTAGGTATCTGCAAGGCTTTAACTCAAGGAAGCAGTTAGGCACCAGTTTGTGGCTGGCTGTGCTGGACATCAATTTGTAGTTGCCTGACTAAAAGCCTTTGAAAAGCTGAGTACAGAAAAGGACCACTACATGAGATTTCTCACAGAGGTCCAGCCAGCTAAAGCAGTGGTATACATAATTAGGGCTCTAGGTTGAGATGAGCTGTTCTCCAGACTCTGTTGGCCCAACTAGATCTGTTAAGGCAGCAATGGGAGATCAGACCCACGGAGCAGGTGTCAACACCTTCAGGACAGACATATCAACTTAGGGTGAGATTCACCTTGCCCAGGTTCCAAATTTAGGAATCTAATTTGAAAATTACATTTTTACCCAGATGAATTCAAATTATGTTCAATGCTTCATCTTTTAAAATCAAAACTACTGATGATTTGATGGCAAAGTTACCTAATTGTGCACGCAATGTGCTAGGTTACCCTCAGGAAACCCTGATTATAGGCTCTTTAACAACTAACCCTGTTGTCAACCATCAAGGCGTCAATACACAACTGCACTGTAACACAGACACAACAATGCCTTGAGACTGTCAAAACTAAAACAAAACCCCAAACCAAATGAAAAATCCAATGTAAAAAATGTATGCTTTTAAGTAAAAAGCTATTATTTTAGAAAAATATACAGAGAAAATACTAAAGCAGAAACAACAGAAATTAATTTTGGGTTCTTGATAATCACCATCCTAAATATCAATAATTCTGTAAACTGATCAGATAAGTAATGATACAGTTTTTCCTATCATTTTCCTACATTTTTCCCATTTTTTGGTTCCTTATTCACCTAAGCAGGTACATAGTGCTTATACAGATTTATGTCAGCCTGTATGTTATTTTTCTCTGCTCTTCTATTCCTAGCCTCAGTATTCTTTTTTGCTGCTAACACTGAACAAACTACATGTAGCCAGCTTGCTCTTAGCTCCTGATACTTTCTGTTTACAGTGTAATACCCTCCTAGAAGGTACCAGGTACTACAGATAATTCAGCTGCCTTCATGACTACAATAATATACTCGAGCCAGTGCAAACAAGTGATGCAATGCAAGCCGTGCTCTTCCCAAGGGTGGAGAGCATCCCCCAACCAGACTCCCAACTTGTTTCTTCCCAAGAAGAACAACTTTTAAGGTCACTTTTGAACCCTTACTTCCCAGTGGGGTGGCCATGGTCCACCCAGCAGAGCTGACGGAAAAGAAAATTAACCTCTGAACTATCTTTGCTCATGTACAGAGTACATGAGCTAGCAAAGAGCAATACATAACACTAATTGCAGCTTCAATTGAAACATTTTTCTAAATAATCTGAAAAGATACAAAACTGCTGCTGAATTCTTGGGACCTTATTTGGAAGCTTGAATTAGCTGGTGGCAACTTGATGGGTAAGTTGTGTATAGTTTTCAAATGCAAGAGCCTCAGTTATCTTAATGTTCCTGTAAGAGCTGCTAGTGATTCCCATCCTAAATTGGTCATTCAGAAGATGGTTTAACTAGAAGGAAACTGCCACCATCTAAATGTATTACAATTTCTATACTTTTTGCCTTTTAAAGCAATGTGAAAATAGAGAACACTTAAATATAATAATTAGGGTATCAAAGGATTTGACAGGATTAGTACTGTATCAATTCTTTAGTTATTAATCAGGTTTCTTTATATAATCATCATTCATTGTTTGACCACCTAATATTTACATTTGTTACTCTAATGTATACAAATAACATTTTTTAATTATGATTCTCTTCTTTAAGCAGCCAAAATATGTATCACTGAGTTGGCCCTTAATGGGATTTGGACTTTCAGCAGTTTTTCAAAATAGTGAGGATTTTAATATAGATTACACAAATAAAAGTCAATCCATATTACAAATGTGTAACTAGACACAAACTGGAAAGCATTTAAAAGCCATCACACAAGTCAAATGCATTAAGAAACAGTTTGAACTTTTGCAAAATGTTGATTATCCCTTGAACTCTCAAGGCTAATCCAAGTACACCTCTTCTTATTCATTCCTCTGCTTCATTCCTGTTCTGAATCTGTTTCATGGCTTGGCGCATCAGATGATTTTTTTCTTGTCAAGACTGCCTTTTTCCAGCTGTCTCTGTTCAGAAACCTCTTCTTGCAGCAGCCTAACCTATTCTCCACAGCAAAGAATGGTGACAAGCAACCAGACTTCTTAAAGGCCAGACCAATGTTCTTTCTGACCTTTTCAGACTTTACTTTCTTGTAACACAGAACAAAACACTTTCATATCAGCCTTTCACAATTAAATCAAGATTCTCATCTAGCAGACTAAAGAAGCTCAAAAACCTTATCTTTTGCCTTAAATTTGTACACATCCTACAAAAATAAAAATAATCCAAACCAGAATACATTAATGCACATAGAAATAGACAAGAGAACACACACACAACAGATGCTAATTATTCTGTACTACCGGAAGGTTCTCAGACTGTACATGGTCTGGAATAGTCTGCAGGAAGACTTTTATACCACCTAGAAAACAACACTGCTGCAAGATTTTCTAGCATCTTTCAAGCAGATAAACAGCTTCTGCAGTGTTGTAAAGGACCATGCTTGGGGCAACTTGGACTGGATTGGAGAGAAATTGTGCAGCTCCTGTACACAATAAAAATTACAAGTTTTCTTGCACAGTGTAACACAACCTGCTTAAAATTTAATCTTAATGCCTATGGCATCTATAGGAATTATGAACCAAAGGTCAGACCTTACTATAGGTGACATCTGTTGTCCTAGTGATGCGTTCCACAACAAATAAGGGCATAACACTAAAGAAAACACGTGACATTGGTAAAGAAAAACAAACAAAAACACAGAAGGAGAAAAGACATCAAATTTTTTTTGAGCAGGGCAGAACAAATGTTTGACAGAAAAGTCTCAGGTCCAGCTGGGAGAAGGCCAAGACTAATTTAACCTTTGGTCAAATGGTTGGGAGTTAGCTAGTTTCCTTTTTCCTCTTACATCACTCCCAGAGATTTTGACAAAAATAATATGGCCCCGATTACATGACATTACAGGCTCTCATAATGCACTGGGGAGGACAGTGTTGAAACTCCTTGGAGAAAAATTAATCCCAGCAAAGCAACAGCTGTAGGACTGCTATAAACAGAGAAAACAACTATAGTGTTGGCATCATATACTTATATGATTTTAATATAACCTATTAACGGGATTGGATTATTGGATATTTTTTAACAGGTCTGATGGCCTTGTATCATCATAAAATATCAGTTGGATTGCATGTAGTTGCCATTAAAAAATGTAACTACTCAGTACATTCTTATACATACCTAAAGCAGACACAGGTAGAAGATGATTTATATTGCTTCCAGAAAACTTAGGCAGTCAGAAAATACATGATCCATATGTACATTTAAAATATGCTGGAACAGATCACCAGCGTTGTCATCATCTGCCCCACACAGCCCCTGATCAGGTGAAAAGCACCTGCTCAGCTGCCTGCACCCTAGTCCACAGCTCCAGGAGCCGCTGTGACAAGTCCCCTGAAGGCCTATTGCTGAAACCTTCTTCAGCATTTGCACTTCCAAAAACTTAAAGAATTCCCTAGTTAAAGAAAACACAACACTCCTGTCCCCTGATTTCCAGTTACTCTACAGACATACCCCTCTTCTATTACTCTTACCGCTGCCGGCACGCTATTAAAGATGTGCTGTTCTCTGCTATAAAGCCCCTCTGGCTGTAGCCCACATGCTCATTTTGGAAAACATGACCTGAACAAAGACTCCAGTTTAAGCCTCTCCTGTGCCCGGGCCACACATCCCTCCCATGTTTTGGGTCCAGGCCCATATGCTGCCTGTGAGAAAACAGCAGAGCTCAGCCTTCTGTACCTCTCCTTGGCCCTTCTCTGCATTTCTGCCATGGCAGAGTCACCCCTGAGGCCACATGTGCTCCAGACTGGTAATGAGCCTCCCAAGAGCAGCACAGTGGTGTTTCAGTTCAGCCAGATTGCAAAACACGGGCTTACCCCTCCCTGTGTCCCTCACCCATGCACACCTCCTCCTTCCAGAGCACCACACTGAACCCCAAGTGTGAGCCACACACACTGAAGCAATGGCACTGGGCAGGGTGACACTTCCAGCACAGGATGCACATGGGATAGGTGAAGAGCTCCACAAGGCCAGGGCCACAGTGGAAAGCTGCATCCATGATCTGGCACTGTGAGCCCATCAGCTGCACCAAGAACACTCACCATCCCTGCAGATCGGCATGGCAGCGGAAACCCCTGGCACAGCCTGGCCTTCCTCCTGTCGCCCCTCCCAGCACAGCAGCTCTTGCCCAGGCAGTCGGACAGTGCCATGCAGGAAAGACCTCAATGAAATACAGTGCTTTCCCATGATAAAGCAGCCAAAACTATTTCCCTGAGGTTATAGCAGCTGGTGGAAAGCTGAGCAGTAAGCAAGAAGTTTTGACACCTCAACATGCGCTATGAGGAGACAGGGGGCTGATTTTTTACTCCAAACTGAGAAAGTATGCTCATATGGAGGAGTATTTTTAGGTGCTTTGTGTTGCTACTTTGAGCACAGGAGCTGGTTGGGGTTTATTTTCCCTTACTTGGTTTGGATTAAATTTCTGCCTTCCAGTTTGGAGGAGTAAAGATAGATGCTCGTGGCAACTGTAAAATATGACAACACATTCATTTTTAAGAACTGCTTTTGAATATGGCAAACTAATTCATTAGGTTAAATTAAACATGTGACTGCAACTCTTAGTACAGTTAACAGATTGTAACCAATGTCATGACTATAACAAGAAGTATATCACAAATATTGCTGTGAAATTTAGTGCATATTGCAACTTATAAATTTCATGAAAGGCATAAAGTAGCTTCAGAAAAATGTAAATTGCTTTTGAATAAACACAATTTTTCACTTAAAATTATTCAGGTGGGATGAGATACGACTGGATATGCTGTTATTTTCCCATATGTGTTTACCCAATCTATATGTATACTTCTTGAAAACATGACTTCATGAAATTTCATGACAGATTTCAGGAATATGTTTCAGGAGCTATGCCTATACATGCTGTATCATTATACTGCATGTAATCCATAGGAGCTTAACATGTAAAAATCCACAGGGGTTTAAAAAAACCACTTTTTTCTTACACAAATTTTAGCATAGCATAACAAAATGTGCAAACTTGAGAATAAGTGATTAGTAAAACCAGTGAAAGTTGGCACACTATGTTGAAAGCTCAACACTACCCACAAACTTCAAACTGCAAATGCCTACGCCTCTGGCTGCATGGTCTTCACTTCAGGTTTGGGCTGGGTTCCTGCCCATCTGAGCCAGAGAGCAAAGTTTTCCCCTGATAGGTCAGACAGGTTACTACAGCCTCACAGCTTCCAATAGCCTCTGCTGTGTTGGAGGGAGCAGAGGAGGCGCAGGAGGCCCATGGAGCTCACTGCCCCTGAAATACCCAAGGCACATCCAGCTCTCCGTAAGGAGGATGAAAGGATTGAAACAGCATGTTATCTGTTGTTCTGCAATTGCCATTCACACTGTGCACAAAGCCATGGCACAGGTCTACTGTGAAATCAGAAAGATGGTGGGTACTTCCAGGCCACATACACTGCCATGCTTGTAGTGAACACAGAGGTGTTTGCTGTGCCTTGCTGGGAATGGGGCTCTGGCAGTCAGGGGCTGCCCAGAGGCCGCCCAGAGGCCATCCCATTGGTTTGGCAGGCAGGGCCTTTCTATATTTGGTGAGGTCAGGAAAGTGAGCCTGCTGCTGGCATGTTGTTTACAGGAGATCAGATAAGCAATTACGTGTGTTCTTGTGGAGAGCATAGCTGTCACTTCTTAAGAGATGCAAAGTATGTCTCAAAGACAAAGGTCTCCACTGCTATGAAAGGTATGCTTTGATGTTATTCCTCTGAATGATCTTCCAAGATCTGCTGAATTGGAAAGGCATATCTACATATGATGGAAGAAACAATAAGAAGATCTGTCAAGTAACAAGGCCATAATAGAGCTCCTTCCTTGAAACGTAATTGCCCTGCATGTATGCAAAGACATACAAGTCTGCCGGGAAATAAACGAGGTTTTGCAAGGATCATTCCAAACCTAGAAAGGTAGAATGCTCTTGCTTTACAGATGCCTTATTAACTTAAAGTATTTTCATGTATTTTCTAAAGAAAGTTTACAGTCTACTTAAAGTATATGACCTGTGCCAGGAAAAGCAAAGGGTGGGCAGGGGGGGCACATGGCTAAATGTGACCAATACTGTAGAATATGCATCTAGGAGCTACATTTTTGCCTTGCAGAGCTATGCCATCTTTTCAGTTCTACATTATGAGAGCTGTAATCTCAAGCAGGCACAAAATAAGTGAGCCAAACAAATTTGAATGTGGACCATAGTGCAATCATTATAGATTTCTTGACCTGAAACAGCCCTTAATACTGTGCCACTGAAGGACATGATCTTGGCCATCTATAAGCATCTAAACAAATAAGTACCATTTGATCAGCTTTGCTTTAAAGCGGCAAGTAAAGAGACTTGACTGTTTCAGTAAAGGAATAATGTAAATGAATGCAATATAGTAGCAAGGAGACTGCTAAAATAACCTGCAGCATAACAGGCAGTCAACATGGATGTCAACCCTCACTAAGACCACCGTGAAAATTCACTGTTTTCGAACAGGACACTAGAATATGCACATACTATCTACTTGCATACTTCTCTTCTAACTTCAGAAGGAAATACCAGTTTGGCACTGGACACCAAAATAGGGTATTGGCCAATCATAAAATCCTGCTGATCCCAGCAGTATAACACATTATTAAGCCAGTTCCTCAGCCTAATGGAGTAATTTTTGTAAAGTTGCTTGTTAAAAATATTGGGACTATACTTTTCTAGTAATCGCATGAAGAAACTCTTGGTGTGGTTTAGAGTGTTTCCCCTAGTAAGGGGAAACTAGTCAACAGTCAATTTAGAGGAGCAATGAGATCAGAATTTGTGGCACTGTTACATTTCTGCCTTATTAATCACTACAATACGGAAAAAATATCCCTTCCTAGGACTGACAAGTCAAGATCTATTGGGTGAAGGAAGGGAGAGCAAGCTGAGGTTGCTCTCCCGAATTTCTGCATTAAAAGCCTTTTGAATGATCCTGCTTTTGATAGAACATTCTAAACAACTAAAAATAAAAGTCATTTTGCAGCCTCACTGCATATAAACGTATACATGGATATTGCTGGAAGATATATTTTTACTTAACCTCTGAATATGAGAGCCATGCCAGTAGGCAGACTTCTCAAATGTCTTCCATTTCATGGCACACTTTTATGATAGGAAGTTATTGACATCAGAAAGGAAGAATAATGAAACTAAGGTCACGGAGTTATTTACACTGGTGGGTGGATCCCACAGCATTCCTGTATGATTTGATTGTTTTGATGACCCTCTTTTTGGGATTCTGTCACACATTACATCTGATATTTGGATCTTGGTAAGCTGAAAGGGACACTGAGAGGTTTGTTTGGTTACTGTTACCACAAGGTTAAAAAGCCTATCCCTGTTCAAGCCTATGGCACAATTCTCCAATGACTTCAGGAAGCTTCCAAACTCCTTGCCCCAAGGTGCTAACAAGCTGAAAAGAAGGAGCCATGTAGATACCAAGATGAGAAAGGGACATCCAGAGAACACACAGGGAACACCCAGAGAAATACAACTGAATTGGGGGGGGGGGGGGGGGGGGAGGGAGGAGAAGGAATAGTCATGAGTATGAAAGTAACTTTAAAAGGCAAACTTTATTTTTTAATTTTGCTGTTGCAAAAGAATTTGGGAATTAATATCTTGAAGTCTTTCATTTAGAATTGGGAACTGAAAGTCCACTGCGACATAAACCAACAGTAAGAAACAGAGCAGAAAAAGCTGTGTTTGGATCATAAGCAGAAATCTCATAAACGTCACAGTCCTGAGATGAGCCTTTCCTCTGTTTTCAGAGCATTCTGTGAAGCTGTTAACCTTCACAGATACTGTAGCCCAGTCTGGACAGCAGGAATTAAAAACACAGGTCACAGTGAATCAACAAAATAGACTAGTGACACATTAGCAACAAGGACATGTAAGTATGGCTGTGAAAAACATGGCTCTGATCCTAGTGCAGAAGCTAAGGGCTTCATTACGTTTAATTACTTCCGGCTTTAAATCAAGGCCTGCTTCAAAATGAGGGTGGCTGCTATTAAACTAAATTACTTTCCCCTCAAGCTTGTATGGAAAAGTACAGTACCAAAGGAAGAGAGCTTCTATTAAAAGCAGTATGGTAAAGGTGCTGCTGCCAATCTGGAGATGGTTTGTGACTGGGAGCAGCTCATAAATGAAGTTTATATGGTATCTGTACTTAATACTTTATGAGAGAGAAACCTTTTTATTTGGCTTGGTTCCTTTCTGCCTGTTTCTTTCTGCTGCTCATTGAACCACTCTGAACTGCTATATAATGACCTTTCCTAATGCAGAAGTTACACATCAGCACACTGTTTCTTTATCCTGAGGGTTTTCCCCCTTGCAGCATGCATACAGGGAATGACAATACAATATACAGCAACATGAGACTTCCCAGAAATACAGTGTACTCTGGGACGTGGGCAGCTTGGATGACCAGAAGTCTGAGCATAGATTTCAAACATAAACACATTAAAGTGGCAGAAGAAACCCTCTCCCACAAAGGTCACAACACTTATATCCTAGACCTGCCTGGACGACAGGCCCAATTAGTACTGATTAAAAGAGCATCAAGAAGCAAACACAAGCAACAGCCTTTGATAAAATAATCTGCTGTGGGATACAAAAGATTCCTAGTGGACAAGCTGAAATGGAAATGAGGGATGGTTACTCAAAGCAAACCAAATATAAACTGAATGAGGGTCTACCCAAATCTTCTGACAGATTTTCTTAATCCCTGTTGTGTTTCTGGCTCTCACTTGTATTCAGCATCTGCTCTCTATCCTTGATCACTATCCGAATATTTGCTTCATGCACTTAATTTCATTCTATTTCATTTTACAGCCTGCATGGTTCCGTTGTTCATTCTTTGATTTGCCCTCACATTTACTCAGCTTTTCATCTTTTCCACTTTTTTTTCCATCTCCTGCTTTATTGTCTCTTTCTCTCTCTTTTTTTGCCTCAGCCTATACAGCCCTAAATTTTCCTTCCCTATTTCCCTGTTGCCTTCCTGTCACCATTTGTTTTCTATCACCCTGCTTCTCTGCTGGCTGATGTTGGAAATATTTCAGGAATTTATAATTCACAGTGTCATGAGAACTGTTATCTTGGCATTTTCACTAGCGAAAGTGCTCTCGAACGGTGAGGACAATGATGGAGCAAGTCTGGGACAGAGAGGCTTTGGATGGACTCTTCCCTGAGCCCACTTGCCTCTGGAGTGGTATGCTCCACTGTGGAATGTGTGAGAGGAAGCTGGGTCCATGGGGAGTGTGCAGGCTGGGGGCAGGGAATGTGTATTGAGAAAACCGAAATTCCACACAACAGAAATGACTACAGGAGAAACTGAAATGTAAGAGAGAAGCAGGATGAGGGAGCAGCTGGAGGGAGGAGGGGAACAGGAAAAAAAATACACCCACCACCACCACACCCTAGCCTTCAAGTGTTTCTTCCATGCAGGTGCAGACGAGCAGCAGTACCAGCCCTTGGTAATATTTACTTGCTCTGAGTAGTAATACTAAGAAAGTCTAAGAGCTCAATCTATCCATTATTTCCTTCCCTGAGCAGGGTTAGGGGTCACCTTTAAAATAACAACGGCAAATGAAAGGCAATTACGGGGAATAAAAAATGATCAGTGACCAAAGGAGCCAGCCAACGCATGGACTGCTGGTAGCTTGTCACTGTAGTATGACAATATGCCAACTCAAAGTCACCACAGAGAGAAAAATAAATAAATGGGTAATGTGACTGTATTCCAGTATCTAGAAATGTCTCAGGAAAAGACCATCAAAGGTTAAACCACCTACTTTGTTATTGCTTCTGCTGCTCCTGCTATTGTTATTTGTATTCTGGTATCACCAAGAGGCCTCAACCAAGACTGAGGATATCATGTTAGGCACAAGATAAATATGCACAGGAAGAGAAAGTTCCTGTTTTAAAAACTTAAAGCTTAATGGATGAGCAAGAAGTTGAGGAAAAACAGAGATAAAGAGAAGTGAAATGACTCAAACTGAGTCACAGCAGGTCAGTCAGAGAACTCCTACCCTATGTTTTATAGTTGCAATAGGAAATTTAATAGGAAGAAACTGTAACCATTGTGTATAGTTATTGTTTGTTAGAATATGTTTATGTTTAGAAATGTAAGAATTTCACAGGCTCTTGCATCCACAATGATGGAAGCCTCCCCTGTATATGCAGATAAAAGTTCATGTTTGCTGTTTGCTAGGTTGGTACTTCACATGCTCACATACTGTCTTGCCATGCTAAACACATGATATTCATCATTACAGATCATGTGTAGATGGTGATGAGGTCAAGATATGTTCATGTGTTTTAAAATCTTCAGAAACATTTTACTCAAGTGCCACAACCTGCTAATGTAAGATAGTACAGAGATGTCCCTAACTGCTAATTGCAGACTAGAGACATACCAGGATGTTTTGGCCAAGCACAAAGAGTGGTGGTGACCGGAGTTAAATCTAGTTGGAGGTCAGTCACAATTGGTGATCCTGAGGGCTCAGTACTGGGGCCAGTTATGTTTAATATCTATCAGTGATCTGGACAGGGGGATCAAATGCACTCTCAGTAAGTTTGAAGATGACACCAAGTTGATTGGGAGCATTGATCTGCTGAAGGGCAGGAAGCTCTGCAGAGGGATCTGGACAGGGTGGATTGATGGGCCAAGGCTATTTGCATGAGGTTCAACAAGGCTGGGTCCTGCATTGGGTCACAACAACCCCACGAAATGCTCCAGGCTTGGGGAAGAGTGGCTGGAAAGCTGCTCAGTAGGAAAGGACCTGGGGATGCTGATTGATAGAGCTGAATATGAGCCAACCTTGCGCCTGGGCAGCCAAGAAGACCAATGGCATCCTGGCCTGTATCAGCAATAATGCGGCCAGCAGGGGCCAGGGCAGTGATCTTCCCTCTGCATCGCATGCTGGCGAGACCGCACCTAAAATCCTGCGTTCAGTTCTGGGCCCCTCACTACAAGAGAAATATTGGGGTGCTGGAGCAGGTCTAGAGAAGGGCAATGAATCTGGTGAAGGATCTGGAACACAAGTGTGATGAGAAACAGCTAAGGGAACTGGAGGGGTTTAGTCTGGAAAACAGAAGGCTCAGGTGGGACTTTATCGCTCTCCACAGCTACCTGAAAGGAAGTTGTAGTGAGGTGGGGGTCAGTCACTTCTCCCAAGTAACAAGCAATGGGACAAGAGGAAAAGGCCTCAAGTTGTTCCAGGGAAGGTTGAGACTGGATATTAGGAGAAATTTCTTCACCAAGAGGGTTGTCAAGCGCTGGAACAAGCTGCCCAGGGAAGTGGCTGAGTCACCATCACTGGAGGCATTTAAAAGATGCACAGACATGGCACTTAGGGACATGGTTTAGTGGTGGGCTTGTCAGTGCTGGGTGAACATTTGGACTCGATGATCTTAAAGCTCTTTTCCAACCTATTCTCTGATTTTATGGAAGAAGTGCCTATCACCACCATTTACATTTTTCAGAACTTTAAGAACTCCAGACCTTAAAACAATTGCAGAATCATTCCAGTGCTAGTCCAGTAACTACAGCTACTCAACAGGACTTCAGGATGGATGCACTGTGGCTGGTAACATTGCAAGACACTCACAAGATAATTAACCGTAAGGTTTGTTCACACTGGGTCCACAGGACACAGCGGTACCATGTCTGAGAGAGACAAACTTGGTTAGCAACACCTGAAAAATACAGGGGAAAAGATGCCCAAATCATTGAAGCAATCACTAGACCAATTACAGCTTCAGGCAGAAGACTGTGGCAGAGAACCCATTAGTCTTGGTTCTCATGATTTCCCCAAAAATTCTATTAACTAGTTAGCAGTGACTGACAGTTACTAGAGCATTGATTCACTCCTGCCTTCAAAGCACAAACAAAAGTAGCATGCATACCCAAAGCTGTTGAACTGTTTAAGATGTCCAATTGGAAATGAAACAAGAAGTTACAAAACCCTGTTAGGGGGAATGAGAGTTTTCTGAAACAGTGGCAGAAACAAGCAAGGGAAGGAACTTCCACTGAGTGTGCCTTTCAGAATGACGCATTCCTGAGCACCAATTTCAAATTATTTGGACCCAACCTATAAAGATCAAAACCCAGCAGCACCTAGCAGCAATCAGCTGAGAAAACAATTAGGACAAGACAGAGTAGGTTAATCACTGCAGCCTATTTAAAGCACTGATAAAACAGAGGTGGTCCTTTATTCTCAGCAGTCCTCAGGCTCATCACCATAAAATCCCTTAAAGAGAATGACCAAATTCAAGGTACTTAATAAACCCCTTCTCAGGTTCTGTTCCAAATATTTTAACTTCATTTATAATCATTAAGCACTGATAGCCTAAGGACACAAGAAAAGGAGGGGGAAAGTCAGGAAAGTAGCCAGATATGAATCAAAATATACCTGACTACAAAAATACTTCATCATTAGTTTCTCAGCTTTGAAAAAATGAATCAACTTTGTTGAAAATACCAGAATGGAACTGCTACTTCAGATGGTGTTCAAAATACAGCATAGCTAAAAGCAGATGTGGACACACCAGAAAAATGGAAACTTACAGAATAGTATCTGTGGTTTACTGTGGATCACAAACTGAATACAAGTCAGCCTGTCATGCTGTTGCCAAAAGAAAAAACCTAAACACAACAGTGCAGAAACAGTAGCAGAAGCAAGAAGACATGTTTATAGGGTAAAGTTACAGGCTAGAGATAGTGAAGAGAAAATAATGAGGCTGATCAGTGATTCTGAAAGCATGATCACAGAAAGATGCAGTGAAGTAGAGGTATACAGCCCAGTGCAAACACTCCCAGGGATGGGAGGTGGGAAGGTCAGGAATGGTAGCAACCTCTGAACATCCAAAAGGCTATACAAAAAGGACTGGAAGAGTCTGACCTCCTGAAGAGAAATTCAGGTTGGGCATTAGGAAAAATCCTTCCAATGTTACTGTTGGGAATGACTGAGGTAGACTGCATCACCCCTTTGGGCAAGGAGATAGACTGGATGTTTGTTCAGCATAATGATTTTTCACATTTTTCATCCTAACTGGTCAGTCACCTGGTATGTGTTACATGTAACTCCCTTCTCTGGGCAGGGAAACAACACTTGACTTCTGGTAATGCTCATATTCAAATCCCCCAGTTGTCAGACGTTCAAATTAGAGAATGGGTTTGGAAAATAAAAAAGGGAAGTTATCAACATGCCTTGAATGGTAATGTAAAAACCAGCGAAGGACAGATTGCATTTGGGGGTGTCCTCAAATCACTTCCCACATTGACAAATCACAGTCATAATTTTCTGTGTAACTGACACAGTTTTGCAATAGCAAAGCCGTTTTCACGTTAGCTCAGGTATTATGTCTTTTCATGTTGTCTGATGTAAAATTACTCTCGAATTTTCCTTTGGAGAAAAGAGAGGAAGGGCTCTCCCTACAAGGGTTTTGGGCAAAAACAAGAGAAAGAGGTTGACAGGAGTTTTAAACCTGATTACCTCTCCTGTTAGGTTCAAAACATTATCTTCCTTGTTCAACATGTCAATCTGTTTGACTTCTGTAACAAAAATAGAGTCAGACCTGTGCATATTGTATTTCAGAAAAGTCATTTTTTTAAAAAACATCTGTTTGGAAGTGTTAAGGTTCTGCTGAAAAACCTCACACAGATGTGGGCAGCATGCCATATTCTGAACAACAATAGGCTCTGCAAACTTCCTCTCGGGACATCCTTAAATATAATTCCCAAAGAAGAAAGAAATCAAAGGGTTTTAAACCAAAATTTTGTTTTCTAGGTTGCACATGGTACCACACCTGTCCGGCTGCATGGAAGACCAAGTCAGCTGCCACCTCCTGGCAGTGCCATGTCTTGCACTATTGCTTTCAGTTCGTGGCTCCACACTCCACTACCCCATGTCTAGTGATCACACACATTAGATAAAGAAGAAGAAAAAGGTGGTGAAACACCACAGAACTCAGAGCATTATGTTTTTCTCATTTCTTCCTTTTTTTTTTTTTTTTTTTTTGCCATTACAGTACCCTGTATGTGCTGAATATTTGCCAGGATTCTCCACCCAAACTTCATGCTCTCAATTCTCCCATATTTTTCAATACTCTCTTTGGGATTCTCATCCCATTGTTTCTTTCAGATTTCATTTTCTTATCCCTTTTTCTCTTCAGCTTTCTTTACTTTCCCCCCTATTTTTCACAGTCCCTCTCACCCCTGGAGGAAAGGAAAAAAAAAAATAAAGGAATGAAATGAACTGCATTTTAACAATCAGAATAACAGTGAAACAATGCTCTTGAGATCCCATCTGTTGCCAACACATCTCCCAAGACAGCAAATGATGGGCATTCCTGGCTAAATAAAGAGAATTTCCCACACCCATTAAAGATCTACAGAGCAAAGACTGTTGCTTAAGTATTTACTTTTTATGGCATACAAGAAAACTACCTGGAATTGTAAATACCAATGACATATTGTTCACATCTCTACCAAACATGTGGTCACTGGCCATATGGATAACTTCTGGGTGTGAAATGTCCTTTCTCTTTTTTACAGTGCTGCAATATCCTTCTGCCAGAAGCTTTTTTAGAAGTTTAATTGCATAATTCTGCCTCCAGTGGGTGAAATTAAATTCTATTTACAAACAGAACCAACATCTCTTCCTACCACAAACATCTACCAAAGTAAGCTGTAACTCAGTTCCTAGACACTACCCAATAAAGAACTGTGGGGGTTTTATTATTATTAATTCAAACATTCTTGGATCAAGACTTCACTTTTCTTTACCTGAAACAGCAACATTTATGCACACCATTTCCATCCTCCATCTAATTCACAAAGAAGAGCAATTACTTAGAATATGATTGCCTTGGATTTCTAGGGTGGACTTATTAAAAATATCAACACTGGCATAACATTTCTCAAAGTTATATAGTTTACTAAGGACTTGAATGGAAACACAGTGAAGCTACAGCAGAGCATGTCCAAAGTGCCATTCCTCATTAACTTGCTAATGAACTTCTCCATTAAAAAGGAAAAGTGACAGACTTTTTAAGAGATATTGTGCAAGTTCTTAAGAATTTTCAGGGGAGTTGCCTTGACATCCCTACTGATTCAGCTTTAGGTCTGCACTCTAGAGAAATGCAATTTCCATATGGTTAAGCAAATGTTTCTCACCAGCATATCTTCAAATCAAAGTTATTTTGTATCTCCTTTTTCATTAGAGTCATATCCCAGATGGTGCTTCACAACAATAGGTGTTACTGTGAAAATACTCAGGCTTCAGAAATGTAAAACCATGACAGAAAATCTGAGACAAAGATGGAAAGAAAGTGGTGTAAATTACTATCACTTTATTTGCATCAGTGCTGAAGAGCTTTTTGAAAATGGGTGAAATTCCATGATCCAGAGAAACAAAATGATGAAAAGACAAACATGGAAAAGTGTAAGAATAGATAACAGGCCTCTATTAGTGGAACAGAGGGAAAAAGGGACAAAAAGATTTCCAAACAGAAGGCTGAAATGATCAAGCAATGTTGGGGTTTTTTTGAAGCAGCTTGTGAGTTGGGTGGGGAGCTACTTGAGTTGTTCCAGAACGTGGGCAATATGGTTATGCTCTTTTGCATACAAATGAGAGAAGCCAGACAGTGCTGTTCTGCACAAGCTAGAATTTGAAAGAGAGGAAGCATGGAAAGACATATAGAAAGAAACTGCATTAGTAAAGCTGGGAAGACAAAACCAACTGCAGATGAGATTATGGCTAAAGCAAATCTGAGCACTAGCATATATTCTTGGTGTGGTAGAGGTATGATAGCTGGTGAGAGGAGGAATTCATTCAGAGTTCAAACAGAAGGCCAAATTTCTGGCTATTGAAAGTAACCAGAATATCTGAGCAGAAGAGGGATGCATTTTTTATGGAATAATATTGAGGAAATTGCTCTGCTTTTGAGAAATACTTAACTGAAGACATTAGCCAAAAGATATTTATTGAAGGCTCTGAACAGATTTACTTGTGAACCTGATTAGGATTAAAACAGTGTCAATAAAGCTATGACAATCTAAGGCACAGTTCATAGACAAGGGTAGCATCTTTCACTAGATGTAACTGATATATCCCACACAAATACAGCACAGTCCATATTTTAGAATAAGAATAAAGAAGAGAAAGGGGAGACTACTGTCTGGATGATGTACATAAAAACTTGAAAGAAGGAGGGCAGATGAAACATTTCAGAAGGATGAATTTGAAAGCAGAATATATGAACTATCATTACCTTCCATACAACAAAACCCTTGAATGGAAATCCTAGAGGATAAAAAGAAGATCGGTGCCAAACTATAATGCGTCTTTCCAGCCTGAGTACAGACATCTCTGGAAGCTCAGGATTTGATCCTTGTATCCAGAAAAGGTTTTTTCCAACAAATGCTCTCTACACTATCACTGTAACACTATCAGAGATAGGTTATTGCTAATCTGATAATCTGCTGCTGTGATAAACTACTTTGGAGATACATCAGGAAGTAATATAAAACCCAGTTCCTGCTTACATGTGATATGCTGGGTTTACTAATTCAGGACTGAGCAAGTGCACAGTTATATTGCAAAAACTGCTTGTGTCTCTTCCATGTATTTAAATAACCATAGCCAGAAGTAAGAAGTCTGAGTTTCCTCAAACAAAGAGGAAACAGGAAAGGTATGTCAGGAGGAAATGGTCACACCTGTTTAGCAATGCCTGACTGATAAAATGGTGTGAACACATTTGTAAACGAGCTAAAATGCTTGAAGGATTTCACATTGTGGTTACATTAATGCTTCCTTGTCCATTCTGACAAAGTAACAGTCTCTCAGATTTCTAAAATACTGCCATAAAGAGGCAGGAAGCACATACAGCAGGTACAGCTTCATACTCCTTCCCAGTCAGAATTTGTTAAATCACTTTTGCCTGTTCCATTTTCCATTCCATGTCCCATTTCACATATTCATCTTGTGGTCTGTTCCCTTCCCTGGCCCTGATTGTGGAATGGATTTGTACCTTGCTGCACATGCAAATACTCAGTCTCTTATGCAAATCAAGGACAATGGATATTTTCCTTCTGTTTGTTGGGTGGGGAGAGCATGAATAGATTCTATAAGCAATTTTTAAGGATTATAAATAGTGTCTGCTTCTGTTCTGTGTGACAGAACCCAAGTCAGCAAGAACCAGCTAGCCCTATGCCTTCCATCTTTCCTCACTCTGTGAGATAAAGAAATCCACAACCAATTTGTTACTTGAAAAAAGAAAAGGACATAAAGAGCACAATTCTCTCCCAGATGATGAGGGATGAATTCATAGCCTTTACTCTTTAGCAACAGCCATTATTAATACTACCTTAATTATGCTTGATGATGATGAAAATATAATTAACATAAAGATCCACTATGTTTTATTGATGTTAAGTGTATGTTGATTATAAATGGGACAGGATGTATTTACTTGAGCTTCGCTCTTCGAGGAAGGTTGTGAAATCAGAGTCCAGTCCTGCACTGAGAATAAAACCTGCACCTTTTATAATTGTAATTGTACCCAGATGTTCCTCTGTAACATAGATGCAGGTGGTGAAAGCAGTAAACCGGTATGGAGCAGATGTGCTCTAAGCACAGGTGGGATGTGCTCCCAGTGCTACAGTGAATTTTGCACTCACTGATGTAAGAAAAGAAGAGTCCAGAAGATATAAAAGTGTTACAAAAAAGTGATACAGAAATGTAAGAAAACTGTTTCAATTTTGGTGACACAGCTTGCCACCTAGACTAGAAAATCTAGGAAGGAAGACAGGGCTTTTTAAAACTGAAACTGCAACAATCCAAAGAGACCAGGTAACTGACAAAAAGCATGCTCTGGTACAGAAATCCTGGAGGGTGTAGTACTTCATACTTTGTGGGATGTGTGTAATATGCATCAGCTGTAGAGACTGTTTCTGCCTCATGCCACCACATAAATAATCACTACTACCATGTTTTGACTGTATATTAATTACCTAACTGACACTTGAGAATTATGCTCTTCTTGTACTATTCTACTGTGGTAGATTAGGGAAGATTGATTTGACTTTGTCAGCAAGCTGAGCCAACCAGCCTGATTCCTATTAACTTTTCAGACTGCATCTAAATAAATCTAACAAGTCTTCACTGTCATGTAGAACACACTGTTCTGAAATTTTACACAAACACTAAACACCACTCGTACTTCTCTGTCATTATGTAACACATGCTCACAGAATATGTGCATCAGTTAGTCCCTATCTGTGCCAGGTGTCAGACCAATTTATACCACTCTAAATAAGGGTAATCTGTGCCCCAAAAGTACAGATGCTGAGAGAATTGGATACTGAGAGAGGAGATGCACTTGGAAACTGGGAATAATCACCTTGACAGCG
Organism: Myiopsitta monachus; assembly: GCA_017639245.1. Lineage (NCBI taxonomy): Eukaryota > Metazoa > Chordata > Aves > Psittaciformes > Psittacidae > Myiopsitta > Myiopsitta monachus. The sequence goes on along the minus strand of CM029921.1, from coordinate 14,959,460 downwards.
TTCCTATGGACTACTCACTGGTATGTTTTCTATAGACATGTAAGCAAGGGAAAGTATTAAAGAGGGTGACGATGGGAAGGAATGAGACAGTGTGGTGGATGTTTGTGGAGTACCTGACAAGTGTACGAGGCAGCATCAGAATATATTCAACAGATTATGGTTGTAAGAGATCTAGATATTAGAGACAGAATTTGTCCTATGGATAAAGAAAGCCTAGGCTGTGAGTGACTGCAAAAATGAAATCTGAGATCGAAAGTAGGAACTATTTGACAGATGTCCTGACTTACCTGAAGGATAAGAAAGAAGTCCCACAGACACACTCCGAGTGGATGGGAATGGTGCAGGACTATGGGTGTCAGAAACAGGGGGAAGAACACATCACATAGTAAACTAGCATGGTATACCTTGGTTTGCAAAACACCTTCAATAAACTGCAATAGTTTGTTCACCAATGCACAGATTTATGTTGGGTTAGTTTTCATTATGTCCAAGTCATTATTTATACTAGATGCTCAGCGAAACCATCCAAAATACGTGCTTTATAGACAGATAATAAAGAGCCTGATTCCTATCCCAGGGAGCTTGCAGTCTAGACAAAAACATCTCTGCTATTCCTAATCATACCAAGCTGAATCTGGCTGCTCACATTTGGAACCCAGATGAGAATAAGATTTCTGAGGCATGCCCCATGACTACTTCCCCTCTGTGAGTTGAGTAATCAAGTTATAAAGCATACCATGATGAGCTTGGCAATTAAACATTCTCTAATTCATCTGAAGAGATTGCTGTGGTAACAATTTCTATACCAGCTCTATTGTTGGTCCCATTTCTTCTACCCTTCTTTATTTAGGAATAGTCATTCTTTATCTTCTGTTTAACCATACAAGGTGGTTATCCTGATAGCAGCAGACATATGTAGTCTAAGAATACTACTATATAAGGAAAACGTTATGGCTATGATAGGTCTGGATCACCTTTACGATGAGCAAAAGCGTATTTCATGGAATCAAAGTTCTTACACATTTCCAGAATAAGTCAACTTATCATGTTGAGAGAGAGGAATAAACACCATAGTCCAAAAGTACCAGTCGTAAAACTTTTCCTACCAGCAGAAGTCAGCCTCACGAGAAAGGTGTATGCCAATGTGAAGAATTTGTTTTTTCTTTATAAAGCCTGCTATAGGGCAAAACTGACAGCCGTAGTGACTTAGCTGTTTCTTCTCTTTCATACTTGAAGGACAAATAAGAAAACAATTAGGAGTCAAACAATCCACGAAGGAACAAACAAGGAAAAGGCAATAACTGCTCTGCTTTGAGATCTGTGGATGGGCAGAACTGTGCAGAGGTAAGTATTATGAAGAAAGGGAGAAGAGGAAATGATCGTTTCATGAAAGACTCCCACCTGTTCCAAGCATCAACAAATTCATCCTCTGAAAAAATCAGTCCCTGAAGAAGGTAAGCACATTTTCTGCATGTGTCTTTGTAGGTAGTATAGATGATATAGTCTGGATATAATAAGTCACACAACACTAAAGAAAACAGATACTCAAGATGTAGATTACTCACGTAATAGCAGGCAAATTTGTTATAGGAATGAGTCAGCAACAGCACGGCAGAGTTGCAAGAACGTAGGCACCATTGCTGCACTATAAAAATCACGGATGGCCAAATGTCAAATTATTCTGTTAACTTGAGCCAACTACAACATTTGCAAAGTTACTGAAGTTTTAGCCCAGAAAATTATTTTCGAGTAGCATATGTACCTAGGTCCTAACCATGTGAAGAAACTACAGTAACCACTAGTAACTCTAGTCTTCTTTTGGTATTTTCACCTAAAAGATAGCCACAGAAGGCAGAAGTACACAAAAATCTTAGTATTAAAGCAGTTTAATAAAGATATAAAGAGTTCCAATACAGGTAGATTTCACTTGGAACAATTAATTGTTACAGTACAAAATATGAGACAGTTTGCTTGAAGAATGCCAGAAGTCAAAATCAGCATTACAGTGAAGGAAGTTGTTTTTTATAGTATCATCATACATATGAAGCAGTGTATTTACTGGATTTTGTTTCCATCGTGGCTAGATATGATGTCCACAGCAAAGCAAGATATTTATTTTTAAACTTTATCACAAGTACCCTCCAAATCCATTTTTTTTTCTAGCCAAAGAAAAACCAAGTGGTGTAGATCTGTTTTCCTACTCTCAGTAGGATCTAAGCACTAAAAATAATTCACCTATTCCACTGACTTTTTGAGGCTGAGTTTCAACTCAGTGTGAATGTGAACATACACAATATGAGGGAAACTGATAGAACAATGATACCGTGACTTGATCTGCATGCTGGTGCCAAAAGAAAATTACAGCATTTCTTACCCTTGTTACTGCATTGACATTGACTGCCTGTCTAAAATAAGCACTAAAAGTAGAACACATACATACATGCTGACTCTGATCTTTCTATTCAGATAGATAAAAAGTTATCTAAAGGATAGTCTTTAGACTTATCTTGTAGAAATTTTATGAGCTGGAGTATTACCTCATTTCACATCTGTGTTCTAGAATGATTTTGGTTAGGTTTATACTTTATACCAAAGCTTCAGGTACTGCCTTCTACGGACAATGATGCCTTTGCATCATTGCCCCTGTTGCAAATTCTGCTTTTATTGATTGGGTTAAGGGATTGGTTTTAACACACAGTTGGCTCCATGTCAACAATACCCAATGAAATCTTCGGGAAATGTAGGGAAGATACTAAAAAAGACTGTGGTGAAACTCAAGAATACCTAAAGTGATGCTGTTTAGATGTATGCACTTCCTCCAATTGTTCCACCTCTGGCTCTTAGTGTTGTCACCTCTTCTTATTATTGATCTTTCACATGGGCTTTTTTTGGTTACAGCTGCTGTCGCCCCCATAAAAAGTAGATTAATAAAATGGAAATGCCAAATGCCTGCTTTCCTCTGACTGATGTGCCTTTCGCAGACTATAAACAGCTGGAGTTTTAAGCTCTGTGTTCTGGATTATACATGGCTGGGAGATGAGGGAGTGAGGGGGAAACCAACCTAAATTTAATGTTTAGTTTTTATATATATAAGAATCTAGGGAAACAATTAAATAGCCTGCGTCATGGTGCATAAGAGCTGATACCCATTGTGCCATATGCAGTTATTACTGGGTAAAGGTCACAATGTCAAGTAACAAAACATTACCACATTCCTCGATACTGTAATTATGGCTGACATAGAGGGCAATATTTGTCAGTATATCTTTATTTAAGCAATTTACACCAGGGATATGTTTGGTCAAAAGTGAATTAGCATCAGTTCCAAGGAGTCCTTAGAGTAACTTTTGAAATAATAACCTTTTCTCACAAGTAATTACTTCCTTTCAAACTGAAATGTAATTAAGATTTAAGCTTCTCTCAGGAGAACCCAGATACTAAAGTAGTCAGATGATTAATAATCAAATTCTATCCTTACTACAACATATATGGGGTTTCAATTTAAAGAAGTGAATGTTTTTGAATGAACCCTATTATGCCATTTGGTGCTTGTACCATTTATCTGTGATTTTCATAAAAGAAAAGATCATGATGGTACTAAGACTCTCAATGCTATTGCGCCTTAGAGAGATATGTCAGTGGGCATCAAACTGGCTTTACTAGTCTGTCAGAAACGCCTCTTCTCACAGCCAGTCTTGCCTTACTAAAAGACTGGGCCTTCCCCAGGGATCTTTTCCTCGTAGTGCCCCCAAAGATGTTGGCTGCTCATCTTCCCTTCCCTCGTGCCCTTCTGTGGGGCATGAACTGCAGATTTTCAGTCTCCCTTCCTGCCATCAGCTGCCCTTTTGTGAGCAGCACCTTATTCCATCCTGAGCTTTTGGTAGGGAGAGTGATGCACAGTGTCAGCGGAACTGGGAGAAGAGGGGACAGAATCCTCTTCCTGCTTCCAATTGTCAGAGCATGGCAGCCATGAGAGGCTGGGCAGAGAGACAGGAGAGACACAGTGATGCCTCACTTTGCTGAGCAGGACCAAACTGGTGCTGCACAATGCATGGCACCTGGCTGGGTACAAGTATCACGGAATAAGCTCTTAGGAACTATTTTTTCTTTAGTTCCTATCAGTCCATTTCAGCCATTATTTCTGTGCTAACAGCCAAAAGACAGTGCTAAAAACGTGCTGCTCAAGGAAACAATTTACAGGAAGGTAGCACTCTCATGGAACACAAAGCTAAGCAGAAGAGATGCCAAGTTGAAATGTTGTATTTCTAGTGTATTTAGATTGCTATTGTTTGTGCTCTCAAGCAGAATAATGAAGTTTGTACATTTTATGAGAGTGAGAAGAATTCATCACAGTATCTCTCCCAAATTAGTAAATGTTTTTATTTACTTTCAATATAAAAATATTGGTGTACTTCATTCAATAGTTTACTCTAAAGCATTTTATATTACAATGTTAAGGAAAGGAAGAGTTTTCTTGAAGAGCCCTGCTTGGGAGAGGCTCTCTCCTATGCTATTCAATTCTCAGAGCACAATAAACTCTTCAGCAATACCTTCTGAGCACTTTCTATTTCTTGCTCTCAGTATTTCCTGCACCAGCATTGCTTTTAACTGGGCCTTCTTCAGGAACTCTCCTTTTACTGTGACAGAACTGATAGTACATTAGTTGGTTTCTTCCTAATAGATGCCACCTCTCCTGATAGACAATTTCAGCTCCTCTTTTCTCCCTGTAGTTTACCACATGCAGTACCAACCAACTCCCCTACTGTTCCCTGGCAAAGCTGACAAGCCACTGCTTCAGGCTGGAGATCTACAACCCCACTTCTCTCCAGGGAGGAAAAAAAAAAAGTACAACAAAATCTCTTGCAAACACTTCACAAATAATCTCTCATTCACACCCATCTTTTATTAAACCACAAAATCTAACATAGTCCAACTGATTTCTGCTCCACAGCCCTCCTGGACAAGTCTCGAGTTGTCCTTTCCCCTTCCTAACCAATACTTTCGACAGAAAAGTAACAATTTCTCTGTAGCTTTAATCAGAAGTTGCTGATTTCATCTTTTCTCTCTTTTTTTTTGTTTGGAAGTAAATAAAAACATGAGCTGGCACACGTTTCTAATGCTGCTGTAACTCAAAATACTCTCCACCTATCGCCCATCTCAAGTCTTACAACACCAAGCACTAAATGCGGTGGTGGTTTTTCTCCCATTTGTTGTTTGTTATGTAGCTAAACACAGGATTTCACAAAAGACCCATTTTACTGATCTTTTAATCTAAATAGGGCAACTAAAAATCTATGTCAAAGCTAAACCCCAGTACCAGAGTACACATTAACCTTATAGACACATGCTTACACACATGCCAGCGTGCTTCTGTTAAACAAGATCCTTTCTTGGATGCAGGCTAAAATTTGTTAGGCATAACTGAACTGTAGCTCTAATACACTTTTCTTATCAAGAGGCCTCATTAATTACTATTAGTCACAAAACCAGCATTACAGCTTTTATATGAAGAGTTTGGGAATATTCACTAAAACCAGAAACAGTGCATCCTAGAAATTTCTGTAGAGAGTACATTTGCTGCAGTACAAGTGATAAAGCTATTACCAACAGCCAACTTTCCTTCCAGCTTTTCATTTCTGAGTAATGTTTGCAATGAAGACAGAAGTGTAATAGACATGAAGGAATGTGGCAATCCATTTGTTTTATTTCTATGAAATTATTGCTGATTGCAGGTTTGGAGGATGTGTGGGTGAAGTTTGCTGATTTATTTCAGTTTGGTCAGGAATGCTTTTTTAAAACACCTTTAACCTTTTTCTTCCAAACAGTTAATTTGGGTCACTACTTTTGCACTGAAGCTTTGATTGTTAGAGGAAATACTTCTGCATACTTTTGCTCTGCTGTAAGAGAGGCAATATGTTGTGGGCCATATGCCAACAGATTTTAACCACAAATTTAGGGAAAGGAGACAGATTAGATTGTGGTGGTCTTATAATCAGGGTTTCTCAGTGTTCTTTCCTTGCTGAGAGCAAGTATTCACCACTAAAGTGGTTCTATGTCATACAGATGGCGTATCCATAGTAATAGGGCAAACTAAACCTGCTCAGCTACATTCCTCTATGCTCTGATAAGCACGCTATAATAATTTTATCTCAGAACTTCTCTAAAGTGTCCAGCCAAGTAATATACTGTAAGATATTTAGTGAGTTCTGAACTATTTTTCAGCTGTCTGCATGCAAGTATCTTACTCAATAGACAGAGATATTAAACGAAGACCTGGAGGTTTTTGATAATAAGGAAGAGCCTAACTTCTATTAAAACATTTACAAACACTGTTCCTTTTAAAAGCTGGTGGTCAAGGAATGAAGAGAAACAAAATCTATTTAGCCACAGCATCTATCTGCCTGACATTGCACATTTGCCTCCAGTAGCAAACCTACTTGTTTAGGCAATCTAGCTTTGACCACCTAAGATGCAGATCAAATAGATCCTCCACCAAATCTCTAGGGAGACTACTCAACCATTTAATAAGTCTCCATGATACTTTCCTTTCTTGAAGTCTTCCATTTCTGCGAAACAGCAATTGTGTGCTCTTCTGCTGTACGTTCTTTTATTCCATCCCTTACTCCTTAGCAGCTTCTGGTGCCAGAGCAGGATGAGCTGATGTGGTGACTCACCCAGTCAGCATTTGGGCCTGTCCAGATCTGAGTGTATGAATGCCCTAGCCAAGAAAACGTATTAACACAGTGGGTGTTCCAGGTTGCTGTGAAGGAAGAGTGAGCCATGCACCCTATAGATGGGAACGCATGACTTTTTAAAATATGTAGCAGGCTAGCCAGATGCACAGTCTGTGTGATACAGGAGCTGGGAAGGGATGCTTCTTTCCTATGTTGACACTGTGACACAAATACACCATAAAACCTGACTGCTTCCATACTCCATCTTTACTTGAAACACAAACATTCAAGTGAAAACATAGTCTGCTGTCAGACTGCTGCAGTCGAGGGCAAAGCAAGTTATTTCTTAGGCAATACAATACGCAAAGGTAGAGCATGAATCCACAAAACCACTGATGCATCTGTAGGTAGAGGGAACGTCAGTAAACAGTGATTTCCATTTTATACCCTAATGGCTGAAATTTCTAACAACAATGCTGCTTGTCTCAGTGTAGAGACTTGATTTTGTAATTTTTAATTGCTCAGTGTCTGAAATGAAAGCACAGAAGGAGCACCACCAGCAGCAGTACACTAAAGGTTTTAATATTTAAATAACTTCCTATATAAATGAAACTTTAAGGGTTTATACCCATGTTTCTTGAAGCCATGTCAGTGCAGTGCTGAGCCCATGCTAAAAATCTCCTGATCAAGCCTAAAACTGATTTGCAGAACAGGAATCCACACAGAGTGCTTTTTCTCAGATCTCATCATCTCTTCAGTGGCTCTGTTGTGTAGAAAATGGAATTCGTTACTAAGGAATGAGTCTCAGGAACTTACACAAGGAACCTCTTTCTCCTTAGGAAGAATGAGTAAATGATGGGCACTCACATGAGACAGCTTTTGCTTAACATGCCCGTAACAAATGCAGGACTTAAAAAAAGGCAGCTTATGGCAGGGGAGGCAGGGAGGGAAATGCAGAGCTAGCAAGACAAATAAATCAGTTTCCCACCTTAAAAAAAAACATCAGGACACAATTTAAGTTTCCATGTGAAAAGTAGCTGTGTAATGCTGGCACATGAAAAAGGATGGTTGGAGAGCTTTGTCCTGCAAATTAAGCGTTCCACCCAATTCTTAATCTTAAGGGTTACCTCAGGAGAGGAAGCAAAAAGCAATGGCAGCTTCTTACCCCACTTAAGGGAACCTGAAGCATGAACTATCTGACAGTCACTTAACTTCTCTGTCTCTAATTACTCCCATTCAGACACCCTCATTCGGTGATACAAATATAACTCTAAGAATGAATAAGCTGGCTCAAACTAACAAACATTGTAGCTAATTAGGTTCTGTCTCCTCAAAAGGCACTACCATCAGTAGCGCATTTAGGATGGGTTCAACTATATGGAACTCAACGGAGCGCACTGGATCCCACTCTCAAAGGGATCCCCAGAGATCAGCTTTCTACAGGATCAGACACACTGCCTCACATTTGACTGTTGACATCCTGTCCTTGTTTACCTCTCTTGGAAGTCACCCTCGCATGGATTCTCTTCAGGAAAGGAGGCATGATGGAGAAAATCTCATCAAGAATTAAAGCGGTATTGCTGTTTGGCTTTTAAAAAGGGTAGAGGATAGATCTATATACTGAATATCTATATATCTGAACAGCTACAGATTAGCAAACCTTTCTTCCATACTGAGCAAGTGGTTTGAATATCTAAGAACAGAATGGTATGCACAGATAAAAAATGATAGGAAAACCAAGCTTCTTATAAATAGACATCAAAGCAAGAACTTTCCACAAGGCATAGAAAAAGACCCCTCAGGACTTTCAGCTGCCATGCAAAAAGAGAAAAGATCTTTTTCTCTAAAAGAGAGAAAGCAAAAGTAGACATTAAATGGTCATTTTGCACCACAAGTCGCAGCAGAAGTTGGTTCCAAACAGCTGGGACCAGTAGCTTTTCAAATAATGTAGAAAATGGAAAGAATGGTAAGAAAGCACAGAATTCAGGATAAATAAAATTAAAAATAACCATGAAGAGCTGAAAAAAGTGTTTGTGACATGACACTGAATGAACAAATAAATACCAGAAATTCAGTGTTGATAAGTGCAATGAAATGCAGAAAAAAAACCCAACATAATTATAGATGTTAATCAAGAGTATCTATATTAGCTATTACTACTCAATTAAGACATCTCTTAGTCACTGTTTTTCAAAACCCGTTCATATCAACTCAATGCTCAATAATAACTAAAGAAAATGGATTGGTAATAGTCATCAGGAAAAAAAGCGGGAACAAAAAGGATCACCATACCTTACAAAGCATTGCATGTGCAGCCCAATTGAACAATTTGAGGAAAAAAAACAACTATCTGTTAATCAGTTACACAGATTATGGGAGAAATGTGCATTCATTTATTCTTATGAAAATAACGGAATATGATAGAGAAAAAAATGTCTGAAATGATGGAAATTACCATGTTGGCAAAATAACTTTTGATTGGTTTTCCTTTTAAGCACAACACTGGAATTTGTGGGAAGGAGTCCCAGAAAAGTTTTCTATAGCACTTTTACCCCAAATGAGACCTATTGCATAAATGTGTAGGTTTATTAAACCATTCAGAGGAAGAAGTGATTGCGAGGAAAATAATTTGTTAGGAGTAGTAGATTCATTTTATTGTGTTCCAAACCAGGATAATTCTAATCACCATTTCAGTGTAAAAATGAAAAACAATTTCTCTAGCCTTTCTGGTCTGCTTGCTTTACTAAACTGTGGTAGAAACATTTGAAAGTGTCAGTGGGATGTGTTTTTCTGCAGTCATTGCTTTTTTGTATCCCCTACACCTAAAGCAAAGATATAAATATATTTTCAGCTTCTAACTCTTTCCATCCCTTCCACAGATCATTTTTTCCTTAAACAAAGCTTTGCTGTGGACAAATGGCACCTTCCCAACCTCCTCAGAACATCAGTTTGAGTGTATTTTGCTATCAGTGTTTAGCATATTGATTAACTTGTTTTTAGACAAAAGCTGTGAAGAAGAAGATGTTTCTTTCTTCTGTTCCTCAGCAGGGATCTCAGCAGTTTCTCATCACCTCCAGACTACATGCTGAATAGAGGTGTGGGGCCAAGTTGTCTGCAAACACCAACAGCTGCGCTTGGTGTAGCCAGCAATCCAAGCACATGTCATCTCAGCACTGCCCTCCAGGTATGTTATTTATGTTTAGTGGGATAAACACCAGAAAAGAAAAGCTTAGAGGACAGGTTTTATACAACACAGTAGGAAATACTATTCTATTCACTCACTGCTCTTCAGCTATCCTATAGAGTTGACACTAATACTTTATCTAGACTACCAAAAAACATATAAAATGGACAAGGAGAAATGAGGTTCCATTTGCCGTTCTCTAGTACATGTAGGTTTTCAAGGGTTCTTTTTAGAGAAATGTATACATCCTACCCTATTCTAAAGGCTCTTCAGAAAGAAATGGAATATCCAGAATTCAGAATGATTCAAAATATCATTCAGGAATAATAATTTCTAGATTCATTTATCATTTTGGTGATAGACATGGCCCTGCTTTATGATCTTTACCATGGTTACAGTTCTGGTAACCAGCTCCCCATGAGTTTTTGAAAGATTAGGAAACTTAATAGCCTCATGAATAGGGATTTGCATAATTTCATTTTCTTCAGCATCAAATGCTTTCAGCATTTTCAAGTATTTTTAACAAAAAAGCAGAAAATAATTTTTCCTCTGTGGAAAAAATCTCTATCTTGCTCTTCACATGAATTGCTGAAACAGTTTTGTAGTGTTATTTATTAGCCATGCACTTTTGAGGTCAAAGGGCACATAGGTATTCACACAGACACTGCTGGATTTCAAGATCACTCTGAAGCACTTTCCATACTGACCCAACTGTGATGTGTCTGCCCTGCAGAATCAATGCATGAATGCAGTCTGTAGTAACTTGCCAAGACTGGCTCTCATCAAACTAGTCTGGCACATCAGCAGTGAAACCATGAGAAGACAGACCATCAGCTGGTGCCAGGTGGGAGCCCAGAGCCTTACACAGGGTTTCTCAGGCTGGAGCTTCAGTTCATGCTATTGTCTATAATAAATTGTGTTTTGCTGGGGCAAGACTGCAATGACAGGGGAGGACATACCAGAAAATGCATTATAGAAGCTGCTGCAGATCACTACATTGTGAAAGGAGGATTTCTCACAGTTAGCAACGAAGCAGTATTTCAGAACCCAACTCTCCAATTCTTCCCTGACACAGAGAGACAAAAACGCAAGTTCTAATTGGATTATAAGTAAAGCAACAAAGCAAACCCAAGTTGCCTTCCTCAGTTCAAAGAGGGGATGCAAAACCAGAAGCACAAACTGTTCTCTTTCAAAGCTAGGATGCAGCTGAGCAGCCCTTTCTGTCAAATTCAGGTGCCATGGGAACAAGCCATGAAGTATGTGATGTAGATCAGTATGTTCTAACACTTTCACTTCTTATGAAGTGAATTTTTTTTTAACATCATTGGAACAATAAAGAATAGTTGCAATCTCAGGGCTGACATCTTCTCTTCAGTGTCACGTTGCTTTTAAGTTAACATCTTTAGAAGAAATGCAGGCATAGTCATGTCTTCAGCAAGCACATGAAAGAATATCACTAGAGAACCAGAAGTTCACTAGCTAAACACATGGTTCAGAAGCTGACCATTTGCTTGCAAGCATATGTAACATTTGTTTAAATTCCCATTCTATTGAGATGGTTCACAAATAGCTTATTTGCCCCCGGTTTTTTCCCATGTCCCAACAGCTCCGGTAATAAATAATTCTTTACAAAGGTTAAAAAAAAAAATCCTCACGCTCTTACAGAAATCTGTTGAATCACAATAAACAGAGACAACTCATTTGAGAGGCATCATGTCATTAAAATGGGACATGCTGCATTGGGTATAGTTGTTTAAAAATTATATATGCAGAAATAGCTGTTTTGGAAACTAGCCCTCATTTTTCTTCAGCTTTTTACATCTGACTCCACACTGATATGACTCCATACCAACAGTCCAGAATGTGGTCAAGCAACATAGGAACACACAAAATGCCATTCAATATCATGACATCACACATTAAAAAAGTTAAAACCAAATGTATGGCTCTTTCTGACAGCCTAAAATTCATTTAATCTGAGTTAACCACTGAAACATACTGATGTACAATTGTTTGCCTTTACTATTTCATATTCATACAAAAATAAGAATTTTTTGGACTGCAGAGATGTAAGCTACTGGAGATTCTTCCTCATTTGCCCATCAAAACACTAGCTACATGATGTAGCATAAGTGATCTATTACTATGGTAGTTTTTAACAAAAAAAGAAACCCAGGGAAACTGCAGCTGGCATATGCAACCCAACCCGCTAAAGGCAAAACAGCAGTGTTTACCTACCCTGAATTAGAATTTTGCTTGTATATCTGCACCTGCATGAATTCTATCCATATCTATACTAAGTGCTTTTTATGAAACATATGCTTTCCTAATCCAACGAGGTCTGTCCACAAAAATATTTCATTACATTCATCAAAGGCTGTATCAAGATCTTTGTACTATGAGCAGATTTTATAGGCATCAGTACCTGTGGAAAGCATGTTTGTTGCCTTTGGATCTGCCAGTGTTCTGCTAAACCACAATAACCTTTAATCAATAATATCAGGAGAGGGAAAAGGCCTGCAAATCAAATTATTGTTTTCCTTTGCAATTTACACGGCTTGTAAGCGGAATGTATGGATTATCTTCAGGCATTTTGAATATACTGAGACTTAACATCAGTGAAACTCCCCCAGTAGGAGGAGTTGATGATCTGAACAAAATTTTTCAGGTGTCGTGGTTTAGGCTTTCAACCATAGTTGAAAGTTTTCAGCCATGACCACTGAAACAAATGAGATTCTTAGGAAATGTGCATTATACATGTTCTGAAAAATCAGGACCTTGCAAGATATTTTGAAATGGTCATTTAAGAACTGAAGCACAGAAAGCCATAATCTCTTCTTTAAAGCCTGATTATGACTTCTCCCACCTCATGTGAAATGGTAAAAGCACACAGAATAACTTGATATTCATTCTAGTCACTTGAAGCTTGGAAAGGTTTTAAAGGACAGATATAAAGATCAGTTTAAGAATGGAATGAAAAGCATTAAAAAAGAATACCTCAAACGTATTTTGACATTTGCAAAACTATTTTGATGCCAAAGCAAATAATTTTCATTTACTTTTAATCACTCATTTAAAATCTGTATTAAAAAGTATTCTGACATTTGTTTTTATACTCCTATTTCTCTCTTTTTTCAATTTTGAAAAAAAGGAGAAGACGAGAAGAGAAAATGTGGAACATGCTTTTGTCTGTTGGTATTGTTCTAAAGAGAAAGTACCTACATGCAATTCATTGATAGACACAGAGAGATGCATATGCACACACCTGTCCCAACAGTTATGCTTTATATGTACAGTTTTCTGAGGATGGAAAACGTCTAGTGAAAACACTTGTACTTCTTTAAATCTTTGAGATATATGTTGGCTATGCAGATAATTAACCTATGTGATTAATGTACCTATTTGTCTGTAGATTGAACCATAACCTGGTCCCTAACTAGCTAAAAATAAAAGTTTCTGCTTGGGCTTATTTGATTTCATTAGCAATGCAATTACAGTATGGTACTTTGTGAAGAAAACAGCTTACAGTTTGGCTAGTTTTGTATCCAGCTGCCTTGACTTGCCCACACCATGTGAGGAGGTACTCATTTCCATCTGGTTTGCGAGGGTCAGCTTTCAGAACAGACTAATCCTAGACCCAAACAACCCAATCCTTTCTGCTACTTCATGCAATTTACCTTCTGAAACATGAAACCACATGGTACCCACAGACAACTTTTAAGTTGCTTGAGAAATTTTTATTTCCAAAGTATCTCATATGGGTATCTCGCTTCCTGACAGGATTAGAAAGTAAATGGCTCTATGCAAGTCATAATCATGAGCATGTCACTGCCAAGAGAAATTATATATTGAGTAATACTTAGACATTACAAACCCTTCACAGAAATGCTCCTCATAAGACTTCAAGCATTTGAATTGTCCCAGCAGCACTGCTTTGTCTGTCATGAGAGGTTTTTTTAGGAGCAACTCTGCAATACGTTTTCTCATGTGCCACAAGAAAATAATTTTCATATTTTTCCCATTTGTAATTTGGACCTAATCTTCCAAATTTTTCCTCATATACATATGAAACAGAACAGATTCTGTCCAGAGAGACACTTGTCAATAGGAATACTTATGAATAAAGGGTCTCTAATTCTTTATTAAAGTCATCCAGTTCAACACTAGATATCACAAGTACCATGTATTTGAATTTCCTCTGTATTTCATATTTAAAAATATTTTTAAAAATTAATCTGAAGGACAGAGGCTTCTCTTTCACAATCCTAACAGATTCTATCATTGGACAGGTCTGGTTGTTGAGAAGAAACTGCAGAACCCAGCTCATACATTACTGTCAAAGCCATTTGTTTTGTTAACTACCTGTCAATGTTGCAAAGTGATAATCTAGCTGAGGTACACAGATTCACAGCCTTCTTGAATAAACACTGTACTTCCCCACCCTGAACTTCTAAAGAAAGAGTTCAAAAGAAAAAGCCAAGTTCATTTTCATATGCTGAAACAGTCAGCAATTAACAACCCTTAGTTAAACAGAAAGGGTTTATTCCTGACTCATCAGTTTGTCAGTGTATTTGAGCAACTACATAATTAAACTGATGTGTCTGTCCACAATGCTAAGTCTGAAACACCACATTAAAACACCAGTTATGTCTTTAAATGGGACAGGGTGCCAAAGTATTTCACCATCCCTATTAGTATTTCCCAAAATGCTATTCAAAATGAGAACGGTCTATCTACACAGCAAAACAGCTAAGTTATTACAGTAGAGAATATAACTGACAAATTCAGGGTTCTGCTGAACCTTTAATAAATTTTACCATTTTATGCAGTGTTGTAGCACATTACTAAGTCAAAAGGCAAAGATGTCCCCTCCTTACTAGGTGCTGCGAAAGCAACAGCATAGGTTTCCTGCATCTTCAAATTTGAGCCCAAAGGTAACAATGCCTTCCAGCATCCTAATGGCAGACCACTGGAAAGCAGGATAATTTATAAGTGCTTTGCTTTGTAAGCAATCACCATTTCTTTGATGTGTTTGCTCAAGAATTCGCATGAATTATTCCCAAAGTACTTTTTTTTGAGGTGTAGTAACTATTGGAACACTCCAGCTAGCATTGGAGAAGATCTTTCAACCCTGTCAACAGTAGATGTATTTCAAGCTGCTGCAGTAATATGGCTGTAAACTGTGGTAAGCAAGCCAGCAGTCCTGGAATGAAGCGATAACCCTTTATCAGATGGAATGATAGAGCTGGGAAGGACAGACAAGATTTCAAGCACATAGGTCAATCTACTGATGTGCTGATTGCTTCAGTGGTATTTTCCAGCAGAGTGCTAGAGAACTAAACATCCCTTTTAGCTACAAGAAGGATGAATCAAGAAAGATGCTATTTTACCAAATAAGTGTCTCTAAGGCAAATTTTTGAAGGTAGAAAGTTTTCACTTCTCAATAAAGAGTGTGTAATTTAGGCTCCTTATCTGTCAGATGCACTGCAATTCTGGTGTTTCACCATGCTTTCTATTTGATGAATCCTTCTTCATCTCATTTTTCCCCCACGTATCTTAAGCAACTTTGGTGTTCTAAAGAGGCCACTTTTGCATCATCTTAGCATGAATAGCATTCCTAATGATGTCCTTTAAGAAGCAGAACTCTAGGCAATAATATTGCTTGCTGCTTTCAGAGAGGCAATGCAACTGTAGAAATGCAGTTTTAGGACTGAGAATGCTACTTTAGTCAGATGGTCTTGAAAGATATTTTATATCTGATCTCACAGACATGATGAACAGGATGAGAGTTCAAGCGTACAAAAAGTCAACCCGAGTGCTGTTACTTCAGTGCCAAGAGATACAGAAGTCAGCAGTCCTGTTCTGGCTGCAGCTGATTCAAGAGAAGAGGTTACTTGTCGCAGCTGCTTCCCAGCACATCCAAGATCACTGCCCCACTACTTGCTTTGTAATCTAGTTCAACTAAAATGACTAGGTTAGCGTAAACATTTTAAAAATATATGCATAACTTTTTTTCTCAGATATTCTAGAGAGCATTTACGCACAAAGTTATTGTGGCAGAGCCCTAGGGAGTGAGAAAAGAAACAGAAGAGAGTCCCGTGGGCACTAACCTGTTCAGTCCTGCAAAGCTGAAATCTGAACAGAATGTGTGACTTTATTGTATCTTCACATTACGGTTCCCTAGATAGTACTGAGCACTGTTTCCTTTGTCCATAGAAACAATAGCACATATAACTCCACATGAAAAAGTTATTTGCAGAAGTTACTTGACAGTATTGTATTAATAAGACAGAGTTAGGGGTAGCAATTAAATTATGGAATCAACAGAAAAGCACAATGAGCTCATGCAATGTATACAATGAAGAAAGTGGATATGACAAACAAGCTAAGGGAAGGTCAAGTTGTAGTACGTACCAAAGGACACCAGAGGGATTATAATGGAGATTCTCCAGGGAGAATTGAGCTAGCATGAGACTGACAACAGCTGATAATTCCCTAGCAGAACCTTGTACAAGTCTCCAAAGCTGGTAGGTCCTCAGGAGAGTTGGAATTCTTGTAATCAGAGCATTCACCACGAGAAATATTTGGTCAATGCCACCAACATCTGAATGCCTGAGCTAGAGGGAAGATGTTGGGAGAGATGGAGTACTTGTAGAAAGCACAGTCTCTTATTTAAAGATATGGGAATAAAGAAACTGTAAAGCCTGAACAACAAAATAAAGCTGAGAAAGAATTGAGGAGCGGTTTTAATTCTCTTTTCAGTGCAACAGTTCAAGCAGCACTGAAGATCCTGTATCATTAGTATTGCATAAGTGATATCATGCTTCCTCATGCCAAAAAATGACAGCATCTGATCTTGGAAGGGGCAACACTGTCTTTCTGCCAAAATATTGGTTTCTACTTTCATAACTAGAAGTTTAGAGAGACCCTAGATTAAGTCCCTCTATCTAGTCAATGCTGGGAAGTAAAACTTTAAAAGCAAAAAGACCTGCTGGGCAGTGCAGAACAGGCCTGCTGGAGGAGCAAGAGAGAGGGCTCATATAGCACAAGAGCCTTTATGGGATCACCCTGGCCAGCACAACCTGCAGGAGCTCAGAATAAAAGATGCTCTGGAGGAAAGCTCTCTGCCCCTAGTCTGCCTCCAGCTGAGCACAGAATGCATGAAGATGACCGCTTTGAGCCCTTTTTTGCTGTCCCCACTAACTGTTTGCCTTGAAAAGTAACAAATACCCTTTCCCCATCCCCTTTTAAGTAACAAGCAAAATAAAACAGCATAATCAAGTTAGAAATAAATTCTGTGACTCCAGCCATACAAATCCTCTGCAGGCTATTGAGTTACACAATAGCCTCAGCCCACAAAAAATAACTTACAGGCATTACATCATCCAATCAGACCCAGGGGCAACAGCATTGTTACCTAACAACTTCAGACAGCTGATTAATCACTTTTTGTAGGGTGTCAATTACACCACACCCTGTTTGTTCATAACACTGCTGTTGACAGCGCAACACAGACAAAGCATACTACCCCCCATATACATACCCCATGTACACACACTAGCGCTGCTGCCAAAACTATGTGTTTTATTTGTCATTAACTCACCTAGAAGTACTTAAAAACCCCTAGTAAATAAATAAAATAAACAAGCACAGCAACATAATGGCACATCTGGGCTTGCTATGAGATGGTATAGTGAAATTTTAAATTTCTTCATGTTACGTCACTTGTTTGAGGAAACAGAGGGTTTTAGAAGGAGCGGTGAAGATTTTTATGAAGGGAGCCACTCGCAATTGACACTGCCACTTTGTGATTCAAGAATCACATGATGGAAAACGTTCTTTAAAAAAAAAATCTTTTTTAAATTCAATTTCCTTCTCAGTCTTGCTGCTCATCTTTAAGGCACATTTCACCATTATATACATTACTGGTGCTGAGGAATTTACGGTGATCATTTCAGTCCTGACACAGAACTGATAATGCGTGATTTCCTTATAACCTCTCCTTTCTATGTGCCTGCTGGAAATTGTTTTTCATTGTTCGTAAATCCAAGGCATGTTTACACTGGAATACAGGAAAAGCTAAAGGAGAATGCTAGTGTGTAAGCCATAGTGGCTTTTTTTGGCTTTTGCTGTGAAGTGATAAATGATTCTTGGTCCCCCATGGGTTAGAGGGCACCAAACTTCAAATAACTACAACATCCGATAACAAAGTTTTTCTCCATCATTTGCAATCAAAACACCAAGAACACAGCCCTCTGGACCTCTCATCCTTCATGTTCAATTGTAAATCCTGATTAAATAGCTTGCAGGTGTCAGGATTAGAGTATATTCATTGGGAGCCTAAACATAGCACCAGCTGGGTTCCTCATTTGCCAGTTGTAGTTGCTTCTTTGTTTTGAAACTGTTGACAGTACAACTAAAAATATTCCTTTGGGTAGAGACAGAGTTAAATAACATGCAGGATGAGTAAGAGAACAGCTGTAGATATTTTTCTGTGTTTAACATACCTGCCTTGTTGATTTATAGTAAGCCCTCCATATAATGTACATTCTGTGTAATCCAAAACATTTAACCTTTAGAGCTGGGGCTGTGATAAAGCTATCAAACACAGGAAAGGGTCTTGACAAGTCCTGTATTACAAGCCTTCTTCTCAAAGGAGAAGTGAAATACAGTTTCACCTCACTTTTAGTATACAGTAACAAGCAGTATTATGCCTTATCAGTTGCTACCAACTAAACTGTATGCCAGACATCTACACGAACATCATTGTGGAAATGAAAAAGACCTAACTTCGGCAAGTTCTCAAAATCTTGCTCTAGTGAGTGTCCAGTTGGAGCATGGTTCCCAGCTCTTCTTTTAAAAATGCAACCAAAATGCTTAAAGGACAGAGAGATGGTTTTCACTTTTAGTCCTTTGCATAAAAGCAAGGAGCATCTGCCAGAAAGCAAGACTATCAGTTCAAATTCATATCTCTTTTATTATGATTTTATAGTGGAAGGGTACTCCACTACCAGTACTGTGGTCTTAAGATGTAACACCAAGGTTGCAACTCATTTCTATCATTAAAGAATTTCTGCTCATTTTGCTGTTTTGGCCAAAGCCATATTCAATTTAGAATTAAGTTCTGGCTACTTAAAAATCCCTAAAGTTTGCAAACAGTTATTAATTTTGACTGCCTGTCCCAAACTCTTGAGTAAAACAGTACTATATTGTAATCGCAAAGGCTGCTTCATTTGAGTGGGCAGTGAACCAAGTCATACAGAATAGATGCAGTGACACGCATGTATAAAAGACATGACTACTTTCCCTATAAAAGAGCAGAGGGAAAAATCTGAAAAATTTAATAGCCTTTATTATACGGCACTGAAGTAAAGCAAAAAAGAAAAAATAAAAGGAGGGTTTCAGATAATCAGTCCAAGATAAGCTTAAACAAAATATTGACTACTTTACACATCTGTATTTATGAGGGGGGAGGAACATAAGTAGACATAGGCCAAATGGTCCCAAAGCAATTTACACAGTAGTGAGGCACTCACCTCACTCATGACTAATTGAACTCACTTTTCCCAACATCAGGTCTCAGGAGAAATTCAAAGAACACTATAGCATCTAATACTGAGATTTTAACAAGTCAGCTTGCAATGCTGCTAGAGTTTTAAAGGCAAGTTCTTCCCAGTAAATAATATAATGAGAAAACATCAGCACTTAAGAGGATGCCACAGGGTTAATGCCAGGTTTTAAAGGACTTCAAAATGGATTTTACCCAGTTCACATGTCAGGAGGCACAGCACGGAATCAATTTACAGCAGGAGCCAAAGATCACAAATTTTAGGGGAGCCTGGGGACTGATTCCCCCAATCGGTGCCGTGGGGTGCACAGATGAAAGAGAAAACTTGTTTTTTTTCTTTAATGGTGACAGCATATTCTGAAATTACGCACAGCAGGCAGGAGAAACCTGCATAGATTTCAAAAGATACTGCAGGTTTGTGTGCTGAAGCACACATTTAATGTCCTAGTTAATGTGCTAGCCTTTCACCTCTGGAGGCCTGGGCTCAGATTTATCTAAGGTAAAACGAAGGAGAATTTGGGACTTCTATCTTCTTAACCCTTATTGGGCATTAGTCCACACCACAGAAGTACAAACATGTTATCAAACTTTGTCTCAAACTCTACTTTAACTATTCTGAAGTCAATCTGAAGTAATTGATCTAAACACTAATAACAGTCCTTGGTTTCCACTGATTGAAATTTGACTTTCTGAATGAAAAAAAATCTGTTCTTGTTTATATCAATGGAAACCCAGATCTGTACCAGTATTCCGTGAAACAATGTAGAGAAATTCAGTGTTAGACATGAGAGAAGACACCTACCCAAACTGAAAAGCAGACTTTTTTCAGGTCCAGAATATTTGCTCAGAGCCTGCTTGGAAGACACCATATTCTATATTTTTCTTGTCATGCACAAATGCTGTGTAAGTATATCTTTTAAAAATGTATGCATGCATTTGGCTTTTACTAATACCGTTATAGACAGAATTAGGGTTCAAGATGTGCCAGGCAAATTCAAACACACCCAGATAATGCTTTTTCCTGAAAGTGTAGAGCATGAGAAAGGAAAGGAGTGACTCTCAAAAAAAAAAAAAAAATCAACCAAACAATCACTAAAAAGCAGCTATTTGCATGGAGACTATTCTGGCAGAGTGGTAATCTGGCATCCATCTATTGAAGAAATTAATTCTTAGAACAGGAAAAAAGAGCTCAGAAGGCCTACTGAATTATCCAGATCTGTAATGTTCAGGGCTTCTATAGAACTATTCCTAAATAGTCATATTTCAAAGTATTTTTCTTAATCTCACTTCAGAATTTCAAAGCATCAAAGTACTCACCACTTCTGCAGCCCAGCTCCTCTCACATGTAAGAATTTACTTCCCCAATCATTCATTCTCTTTCTCATTCTCTCATTCTATTCACGTGAATAAAATAATCTACAAGAAAACTTTCCTTTCTAGACCTACCAACTACAAATCTAAGGTTATAGACAACTCTTTGTACTGTTATGCCAATTCTTACTATGTTCGATATCTGCGTTTCAAAGGTTTGCACTGCAAAGGGTGTATCACCTGAGTAGGTGTATTACACTATACTTTTTATCTAGAAGAGCCATTTCTCTTGCAGCATGCTCTGAGGATAATGATCTCTTTAGCCTTATATGCAACAGAAAGCTAGTCTGCATTCATAGGTCTCATATACAGAATCTTCTCTCTCATCCTCTGTGCTGTCAGATCAGTCAATTAAAGCAGACACGCCTAGTCTTCAGGCTGGCCAATCTCTACCTGCTATCAAGGCTAAATAGACCTTTATTGCACTCAGGTACTTACTAGAGAAAGGTACAGTACTGAGCTTAGTTTCACCTGATTCAGGTGAAGCTATGTACAAAACTCCCTGGTCCTATATATAAATCCAGTCCTTAACAAACTTATCTTGAACCTTCATCATCCTCAGCAATGACATTATGCCCATTATTTCCTGCTAGTATAGACAGTATTTCTTGTAAGCTAACAGTTTTTGCGTCTAGTGATCTTCCCAAGGACAGATATAACTTCTTGTAGGATAGGACATTCCTGAAAAGACACACAGTTTTTTTCGTTTATTTTAAAACACAAGGTCATCTTAGGCAGAAGTTTATCTTTCCATTTGTCTTGTTCCCTTTATTTTTAAGATGAGCATAACCACCACAGTAACTCATATTCACTGGTGCATTTATATATGAAAATGCATTTTTCTCTCACTGCATCTGGTTGCAGTTTCCATCCACAAAAAAATTAACCCCCAAATTCTGTCTATTAAAAAAATACCTCTTTACACTTTACAGCTTTAAAGTCTTCATTGTCTCCAGACAATAGCTCCAGAAAGAGTTATGCAAGATTATTTAAAAAATATCTAAATAGCTTTGCTTAAGCTGATGGGGGAGGGATCTTAATTTCCTCTGCAACCATTACTTTTTAAGTCCCTCTGAAGTTTAAACAATGCATGTAGCGTTAAGCCTAAAAATACCTCAACAACATTCTTTCCACCTTGGTTGCAGAAGTTTTGTAGGAAAACATGATAATCACCATTTCTATTCACTCATCAGGAATGTTCCTCTTTTCCATGAGGGACCTTTGAGAAAATTCTGTTGATAATAAACTTACAAAGCCCTCACCAGGTTGAGAGGCTGTTATTAAAGTCATTTTTATAACCATCAAGCCAAAAGAACTTGTCATACACATTCACTGGAGTCTCCCTTCCCCCTACTCACTCTTTCCAAGTTCATTCAGAAATCACTGGTATAAAGCAGCCTAACATGCACAGCTGCTACAATATTGCTGGCTAGGAAGTCTAACATGAGCATACAAGTTGGAAGTTTGGCAGTTGTTCTTGTCGCACGTGTTGAACAATGTTTTGTCTGTACTTCAAGTGACAAACTGGTTTCAGAAACAGGTTTAACATGGCAACATAAATAGTGATGAAATTACCTCACATCTGTAAGGTTAATGTTATACATTTCTAGAGCTCACAGAAAAATACATCAAAACAGAATAGCTAGACAACAGAAATGCATCAGTTGTGCCAAATCATTTATGATAAGGAGGAAAGGTGCACTATACGATCCCATGAAAGGAAGAAAAATAACTGCACAAAATATTGCAATCTGATATAGTAGACAAGCTTTTAATACACAGAAACATGTAGAAATAAACATACTAGACTGAAGGACTGCACACAAAATTACAAACTACAACTTTGCACTGGAAGGGGCAGTCATAAATGACATATTTTGCTAAATCTCTTTCTTGCTCTAGCTCGTTTTCTTTATTTTAGAGAAATGTTTCTGGTTTCTTGATTTTGGGTTTTTGTTTTTGGTTTTTTGGTTGTTTTTTTTTTTTTTAATAAAAAAGAAAAGAAATCTGCATCAGCTCATTTGAAATCCTAGAATTGGGTTGGAAGGGACACTAAAACTCATCCAGTTCCAACCCCCTGCCACTGGAAGGGACACCTTCCTAGATCCTAGACCAGGTTACTCCAAGCCCCATCCAACCTGGCCTTGAACACTGACAGGGACAGGGCAGCCACAGCTTCTCTGGGCAACCTATGCCAGGGGGCCACAGTCACAGTGAAGAGGCCTTCATAATATCTAACCTAAATCCACCCTTTGTCACTTTAAAGCCATCCCCTTTGTCCTATCGCTTCATGCCCTTGTAAGAGGTCCCTCTCTCCAGGTTCCTTGTAGGCCTTCTTTAGGTACTGAAAGCTGCCCTAAGGTCTCCCTGGAGCTTTCTCTTCTCCACGCTGAACAATCCCAGCTCTCTCAGCTTGTCTTCATAAGAGAGGTGCTCCAGCCCTGTGGTCATCTTCATGGCACTCCTCTGGACTCAGTCCAACAGGTCCAAGCTATGTAACTCCATAGCAGTCTTCTTTTTTAATTATATACACCAAAGCTTTCAAATCCACTCTCTTTTGGAAGTGCTTCTCCCTCAGTATCAAGCTGGTTTATTAGGTATAAATACTGAAGTTTTTCCTAAACAGAACAGGTGAGTGAAGCGAAAAAAACAGTGCAAGCTTCCCAAGCTACACCTTACAAGATGACAACTTGAACCACACTTCAGCAAACAGACTCTTCAGAACGCACAGAAAATAGAAGCTTTCTCTTTATATGTTTCTTATAGGTATAAACAACCAAATAACTTGAATGTCGTCTCTTATGGTCAGATATAACCTACACTCATTCTTTCACCCTGAGTGATGAGAGACATTACTTTGTAGCTGCAGTAAAAGAACCTAGTTTTTCTTCAATACAGTTCTAAGCCTATATATGTAGAAATATATTCCCCCAAACAGTAGTGTCTTCATTCTGTTCTAATTCAATAACTGATGGTAGAAACTATTTGAAAAATATGAGTAAATTTTACATTAATTAGTGCTTTAACTTTGTTTTCTTACTGACATAAATTAAGTGTACCCTGAACAGCTCTTACTGAACTGCATGCAGCTGTTATATGTAAGTTTTGTGTGTGAATGTGCAAACACAGAGAAATAAAAACCACGCATGTCTTATATAAGAAGTTGGTTAGACAAATAATTTGCAGAATTGAAATTTAGATTTCATCATTAAAACACTGTCAATGCCATGAAAGTAATTTCAGGCAGCTTAAGTACAATGGACAATCTTACGCCCAGAGTTGTTGGAATTTTGTTTGTCAAGAATTAGTTGGAATAAATCTTGATCTATTCATAGAGGCTAGAACAATGGCATTGCAAGACAAATTATGGAACAACCTTCAATGCTACTTAATTTTAAAGGGGACTTGCTTGGTTTCTAGCAAACAGAGACATCAGCCTGAAGCACGGCCACCACAAGCAAAGCATAAAGGCATTAATTAAACTTTAAACACTTGAATGGGGCTTTTGAGACTCCTAATCAATCTGTTGCTCCTGTTTAAAAATACATTCTTTTTTTTCATGGATGATACATACCACCACCCACGACAGTGTGTTAGTTTTACCACGTGCACATGTTAAATCTGCATAAGACACCTCGCAATATGCACCTTGCATTCTATGCCTCACAGTTTGCACCTCATTTTTGTACCCAAACCACAACAGAGTTGTTTGTTGAAACTAAAGCACGCTAGCAGGAATAGCATCAGTTAAAAGATGCATCATAATAAATCAAAAGATAAAATCAAGTGGTGGCCTAAAAGTCATACTGCCCACGATTGTTTAGGGTATCACTGATTTCTTAATATAGCTAAAGCAAGAAAACTGAAAAACTGGGAAATTGGGAATCAGCTGCTCATGATATATATCACTCAAAAGAGATCAAAATGACTATTCAACAGGACTCTAAAAAAGCTACCAGAAATACCAATTTGTGCATTTGTAGAAATATAGAAATTATTATTTTAGAAATTATTTGCATTTAGAAAGTATTTGGCATGGTACTAATTGTATTTTAATCCTAACACAAAACAACCACCTTGCATAAAAAGGAATATTTTCAGCATATATTTTCATAGAGCACATGAAATCTTTAAACTTTCATTCATTAAGCAAAATAAATTTGAGATCAGGACAGAGACTGAAATTAGTACAGCTATCTTGGTGACATATGTCAGTTTAGGGTTTTCTCTTAAATGGGCAAATTATTCCTAACCAATGCAGGTAATTATGTTCAGAATAGTTATTTTCCGAATGATTTGCTGCCGTATGTTCTACAAATTCTGCTACAGTACTCTTAAGTATTTCCTAAAAGATGATGAAATTCCTGAAAATTCTTCCTAGTCATAAAAAACAACAATCCTATACAACATCAGATATTTAAATCAGCAAGAACTAATTAAGAAATGATGTTTCACAAAGCTTTACGCCTGATCTACCATTAAGTATTTTCATCAAATATGAGGGCTAATTTTACTCTAAGTAATAAAAAGCTCTTTCATGTAGTGTAATTTAAAATGACCACATTTTTCAGCAAATAAAACAACATGCTGTCAATGAAATTTAAGCAACCTCAGGAGTACCATAGAGGTTTGACTAAATAATGATCAGATGAAAAACTCATTGGTTAAGTCTTACCAAGGATGTCCACACATTAGAGTTAAGTCTGCACTGAAGTGCTGCATAAACATATACTCCTTTGGCATTCCTTTTCTTGTTTCTTTTTTTTTTTTTCTTTTTAAAGTGAGTGTTTTTCATTTAGAGATTATATCACGAACAGATGTAGGATAATGTTAATAGTCCCTTCTGGGAACATTAATCACAAGGTTTTACTTATTATTTGGTGTCAGCATTTAAAAGTTAAAGCATTTCCAGAACTGTCACCATTGAAATATTCCTTTTGCTTAAAGCTAAATTACAAAACACTAATATATTTTACAGTCCCAGCATCTTTTTAAAGGCATATATAAAAAGGAAAATGGCAGGCAATGCCCTGCTCTTATGGCAACGGGGTAGACTGACAGTAGTAAGACTGTTTCCACTTTAGGAAGTGGACTGAAAACCCAACTCTAATAAGCTTTTTAAATGCTTGAGCAAATTTAAGTCTCCACAAAAGACATTTTTGATTGTCAGCAGGATGCTAACACAATGCTTTCAAAAGTGGATTTCTCATTCCCAGCTCACTGAGCAAACATTAACCAGAATCAAAATAAAAACAAGCTAGGGCCTTTTTACCAAAGAGATCTCAACTCTCTTCCATACTTATTCTCACACGTAGAACAATGTGCAGGTGAAGCAGATTGGTATTACTTCAAAATACTTGTTAATGTATGTGCAGAAATGTCTCATGAACTACAGTCAAAACATCTAAGAAATTAACCAAAACAAGCCTATATCCTTCTAATCCCAGGTAATGACCTCATTGGATACGTCAATATCCTGGAACTCGGGAACTCTGCATTATTCTTCCATGTCGAGATTTGCTATTTACCACCCTACACAGGTTCAGTGAAGAGCTTACATGCACTGTCCTTAAAGTGTCTATGAGCTGTAAAAACTCATTATCCACCCACATTGACCAAAGTGAATGTTAATTAAATACTTCACATGAGATTTACCTAAGGTTTTAAAGCAAGCAGATAAGACTACTAATTTGTTTAAACAGTGCTATATTTGTTAGCATACAGAGGCCAAGAATTTTTTCTGTAACAACATCCATCACTTCTCCTCTTTAAGAATATACAGGATGAACATCAAATAAACTCCTCCAGGAGATGCCTGTCTCTCTCTGCTGGCTTTAGAATTGAACCATCTTTAACTAAGCGCTATGTTTTTGGAGTGCTCAAGTGATGTGAAATGAATCCTAAAGACCATTTAGCCATTCTTTACACCTTTAGTTCAGAAATTTCAGCTCAGTCCTCCTCTGCCTAACCCCACTAACTAGTCCTTTAGATCTACTTTGGCACCTCTGGAGAACAATAGCAATGGGCTAAAGTAAAGACGGAACTGCTTTTGCTTCCACATTAGTAAAAAAGGTCAAATCATGCAGTCTGTACAGAAAAGTGGCTTAAGCCTGCTCCCTGGCAAACTGATTCTCTACTTAGTTTCCACAGTATAAATTTCAAAAATGTCCTATGTGAAAATGCAAGCACGTGCACCAAGGATTATTTTGACACATGGTATCCATCATTTGGATTTACTAATTTTCCAAAATAAACTGTTTTGTCAGTTTCCCTGTGCATGTGAATTTTTGGGTAAAAGCAACGTGTAACGTTACAAGACACATTCATGTGCTGACCTTTCACAAAACTGAAATTGTTAGTAAAGCTAGGGTGATGGAAAGCACTCCATTTTCATTTTGGAAAGAAAGACTAAAACACCCAGATTTGAAAAGAGAAGCTGACCAGCACTAGCCTGCGGCCTAATTCTGCTGCCTCACATGAATGATCAGACTGGGGAGGCAGTGTTAGTGAAAGTTATTCGCACAACAAAATGTTTATTTAAGTAGATCCTTTCAGAAGACTTATCTGCATATGACATGTACAAACCAGGCCTATACAAATAACACTAACTAGCTATAGCTTATTCCAGATCTAATTCTAGAGGCTCTATGTTCCTTTAGTTTGGCACAAGTATTACTGCTGCACACACAAGTTTTGTGTACTCCTTCCTATTCTATAATCAAACCTTAACCCTTACTTTTACACAATCAAGGATCATCATAAATTTAATTCTATCAGGTAATCTGACATTAAAGCCAAATGCTCCAAGAAGATAACACTGGATTTGGCCATTGCATTTTCTATCTCTAATCCAGGTCTTTGTCAATTAATACGGTATATTCATAGCATCTAAACTGATTTTAGCTATTAGTTATTTACTCTGTGACTCAAAAGAATCCTTGATAAGCTTCTATTTCATGATAAACTATTGTTAATTACAAAGAGGGGCACAATTTGTAATAACAAATAATTATTTGCCTAATTTCAAACTGAAGTTTAAGAAAGCAAGAGGAAAAAAAGTGTTTTTCAGGAATTTCTGTATGAGATATTAAGAATAGGATTCAGGCTCTCATGGACATACTGATTTTTGTTCAGGAAAATTAGTAAGTGAGCATAAACAATGATATCTAGGACTTAGAAGGCTGTGTGGAGACCTCATAGCAGCCTTCCAGTATCTGAAGGGGGCCTATAAGGATCCTGGGGAGGGACAATTCATTAGAGACTATAGTGATAGGACAAGGGGCAGCGAGTTCAGACTTAAACAGGGGAAGTTTAGATTGGATATAAGGAAGAAATTCTTTATTGTTAGGGTGGTGAAGCACTGGAATGGGTTGCCCAGGGAAGTTGTGAATGCTCCATCCCTGGCAGTGCTCAAGGCCAGGTTGGACAGAGACTTGGGTGACATGGTTTAGTGTGAGGTGTCCCAGCCCATGGCAGGGGGGGTGAAACTAGATGATCTTAAGGTCCTTTCCAAGCCTAACTATTCTATGATTCCATGTTTAGAAAGTACTTCTGAAAACACAGTTACAGACACAACAGTAACAAGGAGCACCTTTTAACTAAGAATCTTTTACAGAGGTAAATGAAACCCTTACATACTCCTTGTCTGGAGCTGCACTCATCCTTTCTTAGGAGCTGCATGCATAACCTAGGATGCACGCAGCCTTTACTACTGGAGGTCTTCACTAATCCCATTCCTTATTGCAGTTCCCAATTCCAATTCTTTTCGACGATGTAAATAAATATTCTCATGACTCTCTCCCTCGTCCCACCCCTACAAAAATCCATATATTCAAAAAAGAAAAACAGAGAATAAAAAAAATAATAGAACCTTTCTTCCCCTTGAAGCTCCTGCCTTAAACAGTATTAAGTAAAAGCACTTATGTAATGGGGAATAAGCAATTTATCTTCTTGCAAGTATCTGTATACAGATGTAACAATCCTTAGACTGTATAATCAGCCTTAGTAGCAGAAGGAAGTTCATTCTGGAAGGACACAGAACTTCCCACCCACACAGCCCCAGAGCATGCCTGTCAAGGACATCTGACTTTGTACCTATTGGATTACACAACTCAGGAATAGGGGTTAGTGTTTGCAGTTTGCAGTTTCTGGCAGGATCCCCAAAGTAATTTTCAATTAAAAGGTTAAATGCTGGTACTTGTCAAATGTGAAGACATACAGTGTCGTAACAATATGAAATAGCTTCCTTACAATTAAATTAATTTCACTGGGTATTGAAGCACAGGTTGCAAATATTATGCCTTTGGGTAACTTGAAGAAATACCTAAATGAAGTACAACCATTTTCTGTCACTACAGTTTCTCAAGTGGAATATAAGCTGGGCCTTCAAATCCTTTCAACTGAATGACTCAAATACATGTAGGTCCAACAAACTTTTGAATATTTTTGTTTCCATTAATAGCCTGGTTTTGTTAAATTAGCCACGTTGTTAAAACAGTGCTAATCTCTTCTTCCCCCCACACCCCAAATATGTCAACTAATCATAAATGAAGAAATAGTGATGCTTCCAGATAACCACACAAAGAATCAATGACTTCAACTAAAATGAGGCAGTACTGAATAAATTACACCCACCTAAGGTTAAACTTACTTTAATCAAACTGTTTAATAGTAGAATTTTTTTCCTTTTAACAGGTCAATAGAAAGAGGCTTGGGAGACAGAACACACCTGAAACAAGGAAAACACAATGAACAACGGATAACTTCTGGCAATTGAAGGCTCCATCTTACCCCCAGTGAACTCAAGAACAAGACTTTCATAATCTTCAAGACCCCCACACACACATATATATACACACATATATGACTGGGGCTCTAATTTGGTTGAGGAGTGAGAATTATAAAAGATATGAAAGTATATTTAGCCAGAATTTTGAAGTGGACCTGTGGCTAAGACCCTGGCCTGGATTCAGAGGATGAACTAACAAGACTTTCATGTTTCCCTGGTTCAGATACGCTTGCAAGCACTTAACTTCTGCATGTTTCAGTTTCCTCAGGTGTAAAGGGACAATAATGATATTTTACCCTATTTTGAGAGGTACCTAGATAGCTGTCTATGAAAATAGTTCATGGTTATTTTTAATTTTTTTTTCAAATCTGTTAAGTAAAATAATATTCTTAAATACTGCTGCTGTAACCTCAGGAGGTCAATGCAAAGAGCCTATGCCTGGATCACTCTTTGAAGTACTGCAGGATTTAAAAAAGTCAGTGTGATTAAAGCTTTGATTCAGCAAAGTCTCACAAAAGAACTCAAGGTAAGTGACGGGATTACCCTTGTATTTAAAATTAAGCATGTACACAACTTACGTGTTTAAATGCAGAAGTTCAGCTTGGCTGCAAGAAACATACTGCGTACAGAAACAAGGCAAGAATAAATCTCAATTTTCCTGTGCAGATGTAGGTAATTCCCCTCCCTCTCTAGCCTTGTAACTTGTTCTCCATTCATCAGCTGGTGTGTTTATTTTTGCTGTATGTGATGTGACTAGCAGAACTTAGGCAATGAAAACTTTTTAATCAAGTGAAGATCTTTTGAAGAAAAAAGAGGACCTGCTCCACTTCTCAGAATGCAAGGTCAAGAGTTATATACACACATTTAAAGCCCAGTTTAATTTAGCTGAGTTTACAACTAAGAAAAGGAAACATTTCTTCACTCAACCTGTGAAATCCACTGCCACATAGAGTTACTGAAATAAATAATGTTTTGGCAGTAACAGAAACAGAACAGTAAGTGTACTATCCTTATTAATCTAAATACTTATGCAGATTATAACTGTATCAGATTATACAGCGCACCTGAGTAAATCAGAGAAAAGTTAGTTCCATCTGCTGCATGTCACTGCTCTCAGCCCTAGAGAAAGCACTGGCTTTATGCACTCACCTATCACCAAAGGACCAAGGTTTTCAACCAGCAGATGTATGAGCAGTCCTGTATGTCAGTAACTAGAACACAGACTCAGTAACTAGTCTCTATCAGGACTTGTCTGCTCAGACTCACATTGTAAGATAGGAGCACAGTAAAGACTAACAGTTAACTTGGAGTGAAACACATACATTGCTATGGAGTAAACTGAGCAGAGATTTTTGAAGGATTAACCAAGCTCACCTCCATTTTATTAATTCCCGTGAAGGGCATTATCTTACACTTATTGTAGAACAAAGACGCAAGACTGAAAACGGTCCTATCACTGCGAATCACTCCCCTACATACGTGGCCTTCTCAAAACCTCAGAGCTCTCTTTGTACTCCTGGGAAATACCCTGTGGAACCATGGGATATGTAGTCTTGCCTTTAAAGCGCTAGCAGCATTTATTAGAGGTGGAAATGAGAAAATAATTATTCTTGCACTCCAAAGAATGTATAGGAAAAAAAGGGAGAAGAGAGAAACTACATATTTGTTCCTGGTTTAATTTTCCTTATTTTCCCTCTTTGTTTCTTTGTAGAGGCACAATAGGCTAATTTCTGCTTTCAGGCTTGGTTAGAGAAATACCATCAGTTTTCATGGGGCTTAGAAGACAAACAAGTCATGGGAGAAGGAAGGAATGAAGCATACATCAGCAGAGAAGGTGATACCTGAAACTTAAATGAGACAGGGCAGTGAAGCTGCCCGCATGGTTTCATTGGTGCAAGGCACAGCTGCCGACCAAACACTGCACTCTGTTTAAAATGATGAAAGGAAAAAAGTCAAAACTACAGACAGCCTTCTCCATTCGGCCTCTCTCACTTTCCATGTATGCCCAAAACTATTTCCACCCACCCCACCCACCCCATTTTTTTCAAGCAAACCCAAAAATCCCAACCAGGTTTCCTTCTCCCCTCCAGGCAGAACAGCGGGGCTTGCTTTGTCCATAGCCCCTGCTACACAGCCACAGTGCTTCTGGTTCTTCAGCCTCAATGTTCCTTTCAGGAGGACAACCCCTGTGCTGACCCCTGTGCAGACGCTTTAGCACTCGCCTGGGGAGGGCACTCTCTGCATTGCTGCAGTTTGGTAACCAGAGGTGGATTACTAGTGTCAGTCAAAAAGGAAGTTATCTGCATTCCTCACAGACTACCAGGAGGTTACCTGAAAGCCAGGTTGTATTTGTAGTGATATATGTTCCTCAAGCATCTGCCATTTCATGATAATGGAATGTGTGATCTTACACACCACTAACTGTCATGAGTGAATTTCCCCTCTCCTCTACCTGTAACTGCATCATGAAGTTTCTCTTAGGCAGAACTAGAGTGTTGACAAAGGCAGTTAACACAACGTGTATTTTCAACTGTGGTTTCCCTTTCATTTGTACCTCACTTTTATACCCACCTGTCCTTAAGCATGTGAAGTACACCTATAGCTGACAAACTAAAGATAAAGCTATGTCTCCTTATATAGGTTTGTAAGGCCACTGCAAAAAAACCAACAGAACATCACCATATTAGGAGAAAAGCTGGGGAAAGAAAGAAGCAAATAAACATGAGAAAATGAGGGAAAGTGGAAAAATATGAACTGTTACAATCTATAGGCATCAGGAGTTTGGGTCTGATGAAAGCGGGAGAGAGAGAAGAGAAAGAGAAGCTGAAGCCTAGGAAAGGAAGAGTAGATTAGTAACAATATCTGACAAGACCAAAACCAAGATGGTTAAAAACCAAAAGGCTCAAGTAAGGACATCTTTTGGGCTCAGTAAGGTAACTTTTCCAAGAATGCTATAGGTTAGATTTAGAGCTTTTGGATTAAAACAGTTTTATTGGAGTTAAAAGCAGAATCAGCTTCTTAGCTCAGAAGAAAATTTCCATTCCAGAAATACATAATCACAGCCTTCAGTAACAATCAAGACAAGAAGATGGAATTGTTCTCATTTTCTTGTTTAACTGCACAGGAAGCCTATAGGAGGAAGGGCTGATTACTCTACATACAGGTATGAATTGTGGGGTGCATCAGCCCTAACAGCACTATGGCCACACTTTGTTTAAAGCAACCAATAAAGAAGCCACAGTTAATGATGAGGTCACATTCAAAACTGCTAAATTCTGTATGGCCTTTCCATATCATAAGACTACGTCACTAGAAAATGTTTTTTATAAATTACTCTGCAACTGCAAGCTGTTCTAAATAATCTAGAAATAACTAGAAATAACCAAGAATAATCTAGAAATAATCATGTTTCATACAGATGGCACAGCTTTCTCATTAAGATACAATCCACTTATATTCATTTGAAAATACATTTTAAAGTTTTAGCCAGCTTTATCTAACTCTCACTCTATTTTCATGTGTGCAGATTCCATTCACCTATTCTGTCAGGTTCAGATAGTTTAGTTCCATGTCCAGTCTAACTTGATTCCTTCTAGGAAGCCTAAACAACTGCATATTTGGCTCTATAGGTTTATTTTGTCGACAGCTATGCTACTTACTTTTGATCTTTCTATTGCAATGTCCATTTTCTAGAGAACTGAAATTCAGTGAGTTTTCCATTAACAAAGGTAAGATAGCTATTATGCCCAACAGAGGATGAAATATGGCCTTAGGGAAATCAACAATGTTAGATGTCTTGAAAAAGAAATGGTAGAATTAGAGGGGAGAGAGCGAGAGGGAGCACATGCAGCTAAAGTGAACAATGGTTTGCAGCAGTTCAACTTACAGGAGAGACCAAAGAGTCTGTGAGCTATCAATCTGGAGAGATCATCAAGGGGGAATACAATCAGGATTCCAAAAATGATGAAGGGAGTGTGAAAAATTACTGTAGAAATTTTATTTGCAAAAATTCTGAAATTTTCAGGCTCTTATGAGGCACTAAATGAACATGCAATACAAACTAGCTGAAGTACTTCTACACACAGAAAGGGCAGTATAATTCCTGGCCTAGCTGCCATAGTAGATGGTAAGGACATAATGTATCAGCAGATTCAGAAAGGGGATTATGCAAACTCATGGACAATAGGTCCAAAAGTGGATAATACCCAATGATTATTGGCGGGATATACATACTGATATCCCAATATAGCAACTGTAGATGCTGGGCAGTCTGAGAAGAATGGACCACAGCAAATGACCAGGTTCGTGTGCACTCCCTAAGTAGAGTGTCTCTTGTTGCAACAATTGGAGCCACAGAGCTCCTCAGACCCACTAAGGCATTTCTTATCTTCTCTACATGACCTTAAGAAATAAGTTACTTTATTTAACCAGTTCACTAAGGAAACGTTACCTGACTTGTACACCAAAAAATTCAAGATAGCTGCACACAAGTCAAATTTTTTTGTGGTGCTAGAGAAGAGCTGGGTGGAAATGCCAAAATGCATTAACCTGCACTGCATATAGTTTAGGAATGCATAAATAGAAGAATGGTATTTCTGTATTTAATTTGGAAGATCTGATCAACAGTGTTATTCATGCTTTTCCGGAATACAATGCAGTGGTATATATACAAAGACTTTTTCACAATTCAGTAACTGTCCTAGCTGCAGAAGTCATATAGAATAGAAGCCTCACATGGAAAACCATTAGTGTGTCAAACCAGAACGCAAACTTTGAGATTTCTTTTTTCAGACATAACATTAGGAAAACCATCACCATCCTTTCTGCGAGCAATGAGCATAGCAAGTTTCCTGAACAAAAGCACTTCTTTCAAGAAAAGTTCTCCTAAAACCACAAGGAGCATAGAAATACATCTGAAGCAATGCATCTTAAATTTTTCAGGCTATATTACAACCACAGCTGCACAAACGCTAGCACATGAAAAAAAGACTTTTAGCCAATTATCAAGCAAAACATCATGTAAAAGCCCCTTTGGTGTCATTATTTGTTTCAGCCAGAAAAATTCAGATTTCAGTTGCAACTGTTCTGGGGTATTTTATGGCAACCCACTTGTGAAAAGTTTGAACCCACTTCACTTTCATTGAGAAAGATGTTTCTAAAATGAAACATCTGGCTAAATGAAGAGGAGGAGTTTTGGGACTGCTGGGCTTCAAAAAACTTACATGTATGAACCTATGCTGACACACATATCAAAAGGAAAAAAAGGGGAAAAACTGTCATGAGCTTAATCCTGCCAGAAGGACAATTGTTTTTCTTCTGAAATAGAAGTTTTACAGCAACTTTTAGAGGATTTTCAAAAGTAAAACTTATCTCACTTAACCAGAGAACATAAAACACTGATTGATGTCTATCTAAATTTCCACACAGAGTATTTATTTTTATACACTTCTTCATTCTACTGCTATGAATGGGAAATACTAATGAACAATTTTTCTTTGAATACCATGCCATTCTGATTATACCCTGGATATGTTGACAAGTTTATCAACAAGATTTTGGCTATGTATAAATTGAGTCCTTTTAATAAGGAGAAAATTATTCTGGTTTCACAATAACTTTGCTCCTTGGGTGCTCACAGGTGGAAGCAGATAAGAAGGGACTTTAGAACAGGTAATTCTGAGCAAGTTATAAGCACTAGTTAAACTGGGGATGTGAAATATTTTGCTCATTGGGAAGTTAAAATGCACGGTCCATCCAAACACATTCAGTGGAATAAGCACACCTTTGTAGTATTAATTGGTGAAAAATGAATGTTACGAAAAACACTCTGTAAGACAGCATGTACAAATCTGGAAATCATTAAATTGGGAATAAATGTTGGCACTGTGGAGAAGCTTCTAGCTCTGGAAAGTGATTTGCTAGTCTTTCAGAGGATAATGACAGATAACTTTTACTGCAGCTTTAATGTCTTCACTTCCAAAACAGTAAGGATTTGTTAAATTTTGTGGCCTTCTAGAAAGGGTAAATACCCCCACAGCATCAAGGAATCAAAAGCAAAATCTCATGTAATTTCTGTACACTCCTTAAAACATTGAAATCCAAGGTCTAACCAAAGCGGGGTAACTTAGGAACAAGCAAAAAAAAAAAAAAATATCATGAAGGTCCTCCATAAGACTTTTGGGTCATGCCATCAGCTTACCCCACAGAAAAGCATACTTCTGATAAATTGATACAGCTCCATAATAAAACTAGTTAGTTCTTCTTATTCCATCCCACTGTGCTTGTTCTAGAACATGGTTCTTGTGTTAGAAACCTAAACTGCAGCTCAAATTTCCTCAAGGCCAGTTTATATCCATTTTTTTGTGTTTAATTGTTGTCTTTTAAATAGCACTGCTTTTCTGGTATTTTCTCACGTGGATATATTTATAAGTCACATCTCAGATTTCATTTGCTAGGCTAAATAAACCATTGCCAGTTTAGTTTCTTCTCACAGATAAGCTTATCATTCCCATGATCCTGGTAACTTCTGCAGCTTGAGTTCTCTTTCTTTTTTCAACAAGGAAATTGGAGCCGTTCATGGTATTCAGATACAGCTTTATCATGCCTTGTCAGGCCCAAATACTTCCTTATTTCAAGTGGGAAGATTTGGTCAATCTCAAATTCCATTTGCCCTTTTGCGTCTGGAACATATTGCTGGCCACTGTGACCACCAAATACACTCGGGTCTTTCCCCTATTGTTTCCAAACAATGAGCTTCCAGTTTATATCAGAAATTGCCACTAATCCCAAAGTGCATAACTTTGCACTTCATTCCATTAACTTTCATTCTGTGACTGTTCCTATTATTCCAAACCTAGAGGTCATCCATTTCTTCCTGTAAGATATTCCTGCACTTTATGCGTTACCAGTGGGTCCCAGCTGTATATCACCATCAAATTCCCTGTCTTGTTATGCCAAAGACATTAATAAAAGTATAAAACATATTCAATGACCAATCTTCATTTGCCACCTTCCTTCCAGCCCACTACTCCCCCTCTTTCAACAGAACCCACTCTCTTCCAGGTAGTTCTTACCCACAGTGCCCATACAAATCCTAGCCTCCTACAGTCTAACACCAGGACTCCCCTGTTGCTCTTTAGCAAATGTTTTGCTGCAAAACATCTAGTACACATACACTTTTTGTAGGCAGCCTGTTGTTTTAAATACCTGTTTGACCAGGTATTTGTGATCTAACTTTGGCAAGCACATCTCATATGTTATCACTTTTTATTTCTTTTTTTAATAATCTCCATTTTTAATTACATTTTGACTTTAACATCTGCTCTAAGCCTTGAAAGTAAATTATATCCACTACAGGAAGCAGTATGGAGCAGCACACAGATTCAGATCCTGATTTCTACCTAGTCTTGAATATTTCTTCCTCATTGCTTTTCTGCCAGTGAGCTGGAGGCAGAGTGTATTACACCCAGATTGGTTGGTACTTTTTAATTCTAGGTCGTTTCAATTGAAATCTTTACTAGAAAGAGATAACAGATAAGAAACAGCTTCTACCCAGTGGGAAACAAAACAAAATAATATTTTAGTTGAAAAGAGAGAACTTGAAGGAACAGGTAATGACCAGTCATTATTTTTCACAGTAAAAGAATAAAGGAGAAGTACCATGTAAAATGACATAAACCAGAAGAATTTGTTACCATAGGATATGTGAAAGTTGAAAATAAGAATGTCTTATGAAAGGGATTTGATCAGTTCATGGAAGATAAATACGCCTATGTCCATTAAACATCATAACCCAGCACAAGATATTCTTCTTAAGCTGCCAGTTTCCGGAATTCAGAGGGTCTATAATCTGACTTTTTAAGAAACGGCCACTGTTGGTACTTCATTAAATGCATGTTTGGTCTGACACTGTGATTTTTGTTCTAAAACATGATTGGGGAGAACATCTAATACAGCTAGTTCATTTAATGATCTTCAACTATATCATTCAATGGCACTGACCAGAATTCAGGCCCCTTCATCAATACACAGAGAATACCCCTTAGAAATTAATGGAACATATTTCCATACTCTATTCGTCCTCCCACACAGAATTCCAGAAGACTCTACAATCCTATTTTATCATGCTTCTCAACAACTTAGTTCTCTGCTGAGTGAGCTTGGTCCCGTATCTTTTTTACACAGCAGAGAAAGTATTTCTTCCCTTTAACTTTTACATTATTTGAAACTCTGAAATAACAAAACATAAATAACTAGTCATGTATTGAAAACCATGAGATCAATTTCACAGGAAACCTTAGCACTTAGACATATGCAAATGAAGTACTTCATGTAAATACAAACGCCATCTGACAGTATACCTGTAAGATCCAACACACTCTAGAGAGCTCAAACTCAGCCAAAAATGTGTTTCCTGATGAAGCATAAGACAAAGTCACAGCCCCAGAAGGAGGCTGTGGGTGGAAGAGAGATGGGGGCTGAATCATTCTTCTCCCAAAATCAAGGAATTGTTTTGGCTTCTTCTTTGCTGAGGTCATTTTGTGTCTGCATAGATAATAATAAATAAATACATTGTAATCACTGTGGATTTATGAGGCAACTGAAGTTATTTGGGCTTTTGCAGAAAGCAAGGCTGGGAAAATAAGCTGGCAATTTTTTTGACGTGTCACATGCCTAACTAAAACAAGTTTAATTACGATTTCCCTTATTCATCTATACTTAAAAAAAAAGGAACTAACCACAGCTGGCATTAAACCCATCGTGTGTGGGCAGCTGTAAAATGTATCCACTTGGCAGATCATTCACAGGCTGGTCACAAAACTGACAAAGCAAATCCTACCCCAACTGATTCTTACACACCCTTGGCAATCAGTTCTCCTTCTGCTTATTTTTCTGTCTTAAATTAGTGTTCCAAATCCCATACATTTTATTTTGCTTTGTCTTTCCTGAAAGGGTAAGTTTTTGATGTGGCATCTAAATTTCGGTATCTATAGACTGGTGTAGCAACTGTCTCTACCTCTAGTATCCCAGCTCTCTCTATAAATGTTAAACATTTTGGAGCTTCTATAGGAAAATGCCAAGGTTCAAAATACTAGAAATAATACAATACTTCCTGAAGTGGACCTTGTAAAGTCAATTCACCCTGGCACAGCACCTTATGAATACATACTATACAAGCAATACATACCTCAGGCTTCACACCATTTTATTGGCAGTTTTTTGCCATTTCATCTGTACATTTATTTAAGTAAAGTTACTTAAATTAAAAAGATACAGTATGCTGCTTTTCCATTTTTAAGTTCTCAAAAGTTCTGTAGATCTCAGCCTTGTACCTAAACCTTGCAGGGAAAACTGACAAAGGAAGGGGACATAAGGAACCCCAGCCACTTCAGTTATGAATACACACCTTTTAAACAGCCAACGAATTGAATTTGACCAGCTTCAACACAAAATACTGAAAACAGCCAGATCTTTCACATACACTGAAAATAAAGTTTTGGCTGTCTTAATAGGAAAAACTCAACAAATGGAGTGAATAGGATAAAAACCTTTGTAACAGTATTGCCAGAATTAGAGGACTCCACATTCAAAGTTGAAGTAAAGATATTCTTCAGAAAAAAAAAATATTCTTAGCTCTTCCCTAGCTAGATAGTGGCACATCTCTAAGGATATCTATGAAAAAAACCCAAATCAATCTATTCACTTGTGGAACATGGCACTTCCTTGTTGCTGATGTTACCATCAGAGATACCAGTTTACTTAACAGAAAGTACTTTATCTTAGTAACATGACAGAATATTAACTATCACAACTACTACTTGAAGTCCACATCATGAATAGAAGTCAGGACATGGACCTTAGTGCCTAAAGACCAAACAAGGCCAGGACCTCTTCTTCTAAGTATTGCCAAAGCCTGTGTACACTGAAGCAGTTTAAGATAACAGCACAGACACAGGGAGGGGATGGAGCATACAAACAAGCAGGATGAGCAACATCAGATACCTCACAGTCATATTAGTTCTACATTTATGTATTTAATTTTAATGAGTAAGATAGTATGTCGCCACCAGGACATACTATCTTACTTACCAGGAGCCTAGCTAGCTGTAGTGAAAATGAGCTGTCTTTAATTTCCCATTCTTGCTAAGCAGAAAACCCTGAGCACTACAAATGTGTATCTGCCACCTATGAGATTTTGCAAGGTTTTAAGAGGCAGGAACAATATATTGCACAACATGGGTTATGCTGTGAAGTTCCAGCTTCCCTGAAGTCCACAGCAAAATTCCCATTGACTCAAGCAGAGCCAGGATCAGCTCCCAAGAGGTCAGCTGTGCTGAGAACTGTGAGCTGTGTGCATTGCAAAGAGCAAGTATCACCAACTCTTCAGCTTGCACTCACTCTTCTTGTGATAGTTTTTGCATGTGGTGATTTTAGCTTTGCATGCTTTACAGATCAAGGAGCCACCACAGCATTCCGGTTTTGGTTTATTTATTTCATGCAATAACAAGGCATGCTTAGTTTCCATTTTCCAACCAAAAGTGCTGCAGGGATGGAAATTAGATAAAACCTCATAATTCATCTGGTCTCCCACCCCCACCACCTAGCTTTCTTTGTAATTACCCATTTGTTGCAGCTCAGTTACTAAAACTTTTCCCTGCTCCAAATAAGCTTCAAACCTTATTTCTTTCAGCTTCAGTTACACATTATCAACAGAGCTTAAACTGTCTTTGCCTTACTGATGCATGTAAGGAATCTGAAGACGAATTTAGATTTGGATGAATTGCTGTCCCCATAGAGACAGCAGTTTACCAAGGAAAGACACTACAGTTCTTTGGCAGTACTGCTCCTGACAGCTACCACCATCAGACCCTCTGGTCTTCAGGGAGGGTAAGCAAAGCAGAGGAGACTAAGATAAGCTGCATAAATGGATAGAGCCTGAACTGTAGGAATTTTTGCATGTTTGGCTTGCACAGGTTATTGGGAAATTTTCCTCAGATTTTTCCATGTATGTGTTTTTCTACCCCCCATATTTCACTTTGAGTTTCAGGTTTGAACAAGAATTTTAAAAGTTAAAACTGAAACTCACTTGAAATCATCAGGTTTCATTTGCAAAACCATAAGTGGGCTTCAAGTCTTTTGGAAGGTGCAAATTAAGGAATTTAAGTGAAACTTTGAACAGACAGTTTCATATCTAAATGCAGAGCAAAACTTGAAAGCAGGAAAGTGTTGCGTGGTTCTGTAAGAAACATTTCATGCAACAGTTCTCCTGGGCTTATACTTGGTGCATGTGGAGAAATGTTCTCTCTGCACTCTCCTAAGATTTCAATACTCTAAAATGCCAGATTATTTTTTCTTTAAGCCTTTCCTTAATCTCTCTCCTCCTTACTCTTTCTGGAGTAGGACCAGCACCAAAACCTCTGGGCAATGAACTTTTACAATAATTTCACAGAAATCTCCTCTCTTATTTTAGGACGTAAGGGGTTCCCTGCTCATGGTTATGCACCATCAGTCATTATCTACAAAGACTAAAATGCCAAGGATGGTCTTCAGCTGTCAGCTCTGCCCCTCTGAACAGGGTGTTACAGGATGTCTCCTTCAGCATTTGCAGTCTCAAGAGAGGGAAGATTCTTTCATTCAGAGCAGGGAATAGCCTCCACAGCTGCAGAACATAGGAGGCCCAGGGAACTTCCTAAGGCCAGCAGCTGTGGAAGCAAATTTTGGCTGGATTGGTCCGTTATTGTTGATGTACATCAGGCCTGAAAATCAGTATCAGGAAAGAGTGCACATGCAGAAAGACTCATGGTCTATTTTTGATATTTAGCTAAGCAAATGTATAATATTTAAATCGTGCTTTAATGTTGTGCTTAATATTGCCAGTATTAATAAAAACTTGCACCAGGTCTTTCAATGAGGTCATATTTAAAGGAAAGCTCAGACCTGCCACCACCTCCCCATTCAAATAAACCAGTCCACCAGCACAGTAACCATGACTTGAAGTTGCTACACGCACAAAGTTAAA
The DNA here is from genome assembly GCA_017639245.1 of Myiopsitta monachus. Taxonomy (NCBI): domain Eukaryota; kingdom Metazoa; phylum Chordata; class Aves; order Psittaciformes; family Psittacidae; genus Myiopsitta; species Myiopsitta monachus. Next base: position 14,917,856 of record CM029921.1, on the reverse strand, counting down.
CTAAGTCAGACATCTCTTCTTTCATATAGTAGTATATATCAAGTTGGGAACATTCAATTTTTACTCTGTGAGTTAAGCACCAACTACTTAGCATCCTGTATTACCCGGCAGTATAGTTGTATGCCCAATCTCATTGTAAAAGTTCATCCTTCAGAAGCTTCCTAAGTGACCTACATGAAGACAATGAAACCTAACGCTGCGTTCAGCACTGCATCTTTTTAGAAAGTCTGGCTTTGTCATTATGCACAACCTGAAGATGGGGAGATTTCCTGTCACTCTGCTGCCAAATTGCTTGACCCTTCTTGTAAACGCTGGGCTAACTCATATTATTTTTGCACCTTGCTTTCAACTCTTGTAACATGGAAGCAACTCACCTAACTTCACACAGATGAGTGTTTAGCTCACAGCCCTCTGATATTCTCAGATGCAAATTCAGAACATTATTAGTAATACACATAACCCCAGTAAGGGCTAGGAAGACATAGTCTTTCTATTTCCTTCCAAGTGACAAAAGACTGCCCCTCCAAATCTAACGTTCTGCAAAGCAGTGGCAGATTCAGCATTCTCTACCTCGTACCTTGAAAACCAAGCCAAAACCTTAGAAACTTAGACTTGAAGAGCTGAACAAGAGGCAGAAACAGATCCATTCAGCAAGGACAGCCAAAAGAGGAGTCAGAGAAAGCCAAAGCCACCAGTTTCCTCCTGCTGGCTATGCAAGTAAGGAGCTCAAAACAATGGAGGCAGCAGAACAGCATTACACTGGGGTCATTTGGTTTTAGCTCCCAAATGGCTGCAAACAGATGCCTCTAAGTAAAATCTCCACATCACTGCAGCCTCATCACCCTGGAGCCACATACCCCATACTCAGTTTGGCAAACTGCTTCTCCTTGTCTGCTTCATCTACTCAGGCTGAGACCCAGACAGCAATAGGCCTATGTGGGGGGCCCACAGACCCCCAGTGTTTTGGACCCATCCCTAGAACTGGTAATTATTCCTTTGGCAGTGCTTGCCTGCCAGAGAGCATCTCCCAGCCCACCCCTGTGGGGTTATGAGAAAAGTGCAGCTGAGAAAAGGACTGACATAGAATGGGTCAACTGACAAGCAGTAAAAAAATCAAAGACCACATGATAAGCACAGTAACAGAGGACAGTGAGGCAGGAAAGAACACTGGAGGACACCAAAATGGACAGATCATGGGAAAGGACAGAGAATTTGGGCAACAGGAACACAAAGAGAACACTATGACATGGTGGCTTCCAACCTATGGCTTGAAGGCAACAGTCTGTAATGCTGCTTTGACACAGGAAATGAAAATATTCTGAGGACAACATGGAAAACAAAATATGGTGTTGCCAGCAGCTTTATACTTGCTCCACGTGACTGATGAGCCAGCACAGGTTGAGGAGTTCAGCTCTGTCTCCCTTAGATGAAAGTTAAAATTATTCCACCCAATTCCCCTCCAAATTATTATTAATATTTTTTTTCATGGCTCCATCTCTGGGTTAAAGGAATTTGGCTTTGGAGCTGGTCAGCTCTAGCTGCCTATGTGTGGGAACACACTGCAGCCAGGAGAAAATCATCACAGCCCATTTCCCTGCAGACAGGTGAATATCACACAAAATGTCCCCAGCACTGCCTGTGGCTGAGCAGGTCTCTAATCTTTAGTGTTGCTCATTTTGGTAATCTTGCCCATGAGATGGTGACAGGCACATAGAGAGATGGTCAATGCTACTTTCTGGGCTGATTCTGTTTCCGAGGGTATGATCTTCAGTTCCAAAAGTGCAAATCTGCCACACTTCACAAGTTCCCAATATATCACAAAAAATTAGACTCCTGCTGGAGATCAGATGAAGGAAAAGACCCTCCTGTGAGAATCACAAGATTATAAAATTTGTTCATTTCTAACCAAATAAAGCCTGGATTGGTTATTCTCTGCTTCCCATTTCACATACATGGTGATTTTGAAATATTTCTGTTTATTTTATAATACACAGCAAAATGAATGCTCCTTACATGCAGAAATAAACATCCCTTTTTCTCCCTTACACACACACACACACAAATTCTAGTAAGAAACTTCTTTCCACATCCTTCCTTTGTGGTTGTGAATTCTTCTGGGGCTGACACAATGCCCAGAGCCAACAGAACACTTGCCATTGCTTTCAGTCGGAATATGATTGTGCCCCTTTCCTGTAGCAGGCAGAGAGTTAATTGAACAGAGTTGAAGATGCATTGTAGGAGACAGGAGTAAATCAAATTATATGAAAACATTCCCACGGTTTTGATTTACTTCACAGAAAGAAGCAAAATATTAGACATCTTATATTACTTCATGGTTGCCTGGAGGGCAAATGTGAGGTAAAGGTTCAGAAAATTCTAAAAATGTAGCTATAAGCCCCTTCTACTAAGTTCTGTATGAGTTCTGCATTACTGAGAATACAATATTATTCTAAGATGCTGAATAGCAGCCTCTAATCCTGTTTCAGAGGGCAATAGATTCCACTGGTTTAAATGGGCTATTCCTTTGCAAAACTGTAACTGGAAAACTAGCTGTAATTGTGAACAGGACACTAGAAGCGGTAAATTGGGCAAGATTGTAGTGTTGCTGACATCTACTGAGAGAAAGCGAAACTGCACATCTTAGCAAAGGGATGGGGGAAGACTTGTGCCTTATTTGGGTTTTTTTCCATTTTAGTTTTCAAGCTCATTTTATGCACGTTTGCATATCTGTAGGAGAGAATCTGGTTCGAGACCATCTTAAGAACCTGAAAGTGCACAAGTTCATGGGACCTGATGAAATCCACCCGCGGGTCCCGAAGGAGCTGGCAAATGAAGTTGCTAAGTCACTGTCCATCATATTTGAAAAATCATGGCAGTCAGGTGAAGTTCCCGACAACTGGAAAAAGGGAAATATAACCCCCATTTTCAAGAAAGGGAAAATGGATGAGCCGGGGAACTACAGACCAGTCAGTCTCACCTCTGTGCATGGCAAAATCTTGGAGCAGATTCTCCTGGAAGGCATGCTGAGGCACATGAAAAACAACAAGGTGCTTGGTGACAGCCAGCATGGCTTCACTAAGGGGAAATCCTGCCTGACCAATCTGGTGGCCTTCTATGATGGGGCTATGGAACTGATGGACAGGGGTAGAGCAGTTGATGTCACCTACCTGGACTTGTGCAAAGCATTCAACACTGTCCCACATGACAACCTTGTCTCTAAGTTGGAGAAACATCAATTTGATAGGTGAACCGCTCAGTGGATAAAGAACTGGCTGGATGGCCACACACAGAGAGTTGTGCTCAATGGCTCAATGTCCATCTGGAGACCAGTAACGAGTGGTGTCCCTCAGAGATCGGTGTTGGGACCGATCTTGTTCAATATCTTTGTTGGTGACATGGACAGTGGGATTGAGAGCACCCTCAGCAAGTTTGCTGATGACACCAAGCTGTGCGGTTCGGTTGATACGCTGGAGGGAAGCAATGCCATCCAGAGGGACCTTGACATGCTTGTGAGGTGAGCTGATGCCAACCTGGTGAAGTTTAACCATGCCAAGTGCAAGGTCCTACACCTGGGCAGGAGCAATCCCAGGCACAGCTACAGGTTGGGCAGGGAAGAGATTCAGAGCAGCCCTGCGGAGAAGGACTTGGGGGGGGTGGTGGTGGATGAGAAAATGAACATGAGCCGGCAGTGTGTGCTTGCAGCCCAGAAAGCCAACCGTATCCTGGGCTGCATCAAAAGGAGCATGACCAGCAGGTCGAGGGAGGTGATCCTGCCCCTCTACTCTGCTCTCGTGAGACCTCACTTGGAGTACTGCGTATAGTTCTGGTGTCCTCAACATAAAAAGGACATGGAACTGCTAGAAGAAGTCCAGAGGAGGGCCACGAGGATGATCAGGAGACTGGAGCACCTCCCATATGAAGACAGGCTGAGAAAGTTGGGGCTGTTCAGCCAGGAGAAGAGAAGGCTGTGTGGAGACCTCATAGCAGCCTTCCAGTATCTGAAGAGGGGCTATAGGGATGCTGGGGATGGACTATTCATTAGGGACTGTCATCATCATGGCTTGGCTTCGTGAACAAAGATTTGAGAAGGGCTTTACCCACTCTTACTAGAAGTGCGCTGATGGCTAAAAAGGCCAATGCAGGATAGACAAATCCAGTTGCAAAAAGCACAGTGGAAGGTCTCCTTAGGTGGCATAGGCAAGGCACAGTTCTTACTGCATTGTCTTCTCCTCGATATTGATTCTGTGTGTGTTCTCAAAAGAGACAGCAGTGTTATGTATGATGTGTCTCCAAATCTCCTGATTGGAGGCCAGGGTGGACCACTGATGACAGTCAATATGGCCAAGGCTAAGATACTGTTTCAGGGAGTCCTTATATCTCCTCTTTTGGGCACTTCGCTTGCGTCAGCCGGTGGCGAGTTCACCGTAGAACGCAATCTTAGGGGGTCAGTAATCCTGCATCCTGGAGATGTGCCCTGCCCAGCACAGCTGCGTTTTCAGCAACATGGCCTCAACACTGGTGAACTCTGCCTGTTCAAGGACAGTAACATTAGTCAGGTAGTCAGACCAGTGGATGTTTAGGATTGGTCTGAGGCAGCGCTGATGAAAGCATTCAAGGAGTTGCAGGTGATGGCGATAGATGACCCATGATTCAGACCCATATAAAAGAGTAGAAAGTACAATGGCTCTATAGACACTAATCTTTGTACTTTTCTTCAGGTGTTTATTACACCAGACTCTTCTATGGAGTTTTCTGAAGGCTCTGTATGCCTTTGCTACTGTGTTATCTATCGCTTTATCAATTGTGGCATACTCAGAGGCCACGATTAGGGACTGTAGTGATAGGACAAGGGGTAATGGGTTCAAACTTAAACAGGGGAAGTTTAGATTGGATATAAGGAAGAAATTCTTTACTGTTAGGGTCATGAGGCACTGGAATGGGTTGCCCAGGGAAGTTGTGAATGCTCCATCTGTGGCGGTGTTCAAGGCCAGGTTGGACAGAGACTTGGGTGGCATGGTTTAGTGTGAGGTGTCCCTGCCCATGGCAGGGAGGCTGGAACTAGATGATCTTAAGGTCCTTTCCAACCCTAACTAGTCTATGATTTATTACTTACCTTGTATCAATATTCCACTGCTTCATTTAAAGTCCGTGAGTCAACAAAGACATTAAAGGGAACGTTTAAAAGGAAAAATAAGGGACATTGAGGAGATGGCCATAACTCTTAAATAAACACTGAAGATTTATTCTTAGACTTGCAGAAGTCTGAATGCCCAGATTGACACACAGTATGAGGAGGCACACCTTGCTCATACGGACTGCACACAAACCCCTTAAATTTTGGCATCTGAAGCCAAAATCTACATAGTACAAAACGCTGGATTTAGGAAGCCATACTATCATACAAGTGATATTGAAAATGTATATACCATTTGTTTCCTATAGGAAACGGATAACTCAGCTAAACTACGGCAGGAACAACAACATCACCACTAAGAGAATGGTACTGAAAAAAACAATTCAGAGAGATTTTCTGATCTGTGTATTTGTTGTTATGATGGCACATGGTAGTTACACCATTCAGTCAATCCCAAGAAAAATTTTTGCTGGTATCTCATGCATTGTAAAGTGTGTTCTTTCCCCATGCTGAAGAGAGAAGAATTCACAGCCATCCTTAGAGCTGCAGAACAATAACCATTACCACAAATCTCATGTCTACGGATTTCATTCTAGAAAGTTAACAGGAAGGGTCTGCGTTCCTCAGTTTGGGTAACAGCAAAACTAATGGGCAGGCGAAAGAAACTATATAAAATTGTAATAGAGTTGGAATAAGTCAGGGTGACAATGATTGTGAGTGGATTTGTGTTCCACCACTTCTGGGCAGCTTTCTCACCACTGAAGTTAACACTGAATTTACAGGATTACAAACAAAAATTAATTTGGCCAATAAATATTTGTAACATAGGGCAACACTATCAATAAAGCAGCTTTATGTAATAAGAGAATGCTTTTCGTAATAAGAGAAGAATCCAAAGTAAAAATTAAATATCACATTACCAGATTTCATCTGTGATGAAGTTATGAAATGTCTCTCTTACCTTGACAGGGAGCGGATTTCAGTGTCTGTATGAGCTTTTCACATTTGTTTCTGAAGATTCTGAAATGGATATAAACATGAGATCTTTGGCTCATGTTTCTGATATATAAAATATGCCCAGTAGTAATTCTTGGTCACACAGGGCAATACCCCAGCTTTTTTAAGTGAGTAGGTCCAATAGATAAAACTGATACACACACAGCTCCCACTTAACTTCTACTTTGAGTATAACACATAGATTAAAAACTGCAATGCAGTGCTGAGAAACCTCTCCAAGTTGTTCTCTGAGAATAACTCATCTCCATTTATGGTGTAGTTATCACTTTATAGTTTTCTTGGTACCTAAAGCTTGGCTTTTACATGCATTCTGACATGCCATAACCTTGGGAGGACTATACAACTCAGCACTTCTCACACCAGGGTCCTTCAGGATTTGTGCAGTCATCACTTGTGCTGATCCAGCATACAACCTTATTGCTCATGCTGGCCTCCTCAGAAAAAGTAGTTGCAGCCTTGCCTTTCATTCTGGAGTAGGAAAAGGTGGGTAATACAGCTTGTCTACCACAGCAATCCTTCAAAGAGCAACTAGAACCTAATCTTTCTCTTCCACATGTCAGATAGGTTAGAAACCTAGGCCAGAAACCCAGGCCACTTTCTCCTTCTCCCCATGGCTTGCTAAACTGGATAACAGCTTCCTCAGAGGAGATAAGCTTACACTAGTATAGAATAGTTTGCATTAGTCTGTGGCTAATTAATTCTTCAGACATACAAGAAATAGACTTGAAGGGAATAGGCGCTCTGTGGTGAAGAGACTTAATTACAGCTGAATTCTACAATCACCTCATCACTGGATGGTGTGATTTCAGAGAAATGACAGTCACCTAACTTCTGAAAAGAAATTCCTAGGAACCTTTTCTCCTGTGAGACTGCAAATCCAAAGTACCTGTAGGTACTTCCCTACTGGCTCTTTTTGCATTCTGATCTGATCTGGATCTTTCAGAGAGGGCTTCTCATGTGTTGCATGAAAAGGCTTGGCACTTAACTCTTGGCTGCGCCATCCACTTTGTGCTCAGCTGAAAACTGCACAGCACAGTGCTTAACACTGTAATATCTTAAGTCTCAGAAAATCTCTTCATGAAATGCCATTTATACACTCATAACTAATGCACTTTCAATAGGCATTTAGGAGGGTTAAGTATCTAGCAAGCTAAAATCCCACAGGCTGGTACTTGGAGTTTTAACACAGTGTTATATTTTAAAATACACAGGTCAGAAATAAAGATGAGGGATTAGATATAGCTGAACAACTTTTCCTGAACAGAAGAATTTCCTTATTTTATTATAAATCTATTTCTGATTACCTAAAAAGAATGTTGAAACATTTGGCTTTCTAGAAATAACTTGGTTCCAAAGATGACTCTCTGAAAAGGCTCATTCTGGCTTGCACTCACTGAAAACCAAAGCACTCAAATTAATATCAACATTTTGGCAATTCTAATAACAGAGACTGCCAAAAGTATGTTGTCTATCAAACGTACACGGAAGAAAGATGTTAGAATATTAAGAACAGATGTCACAGATATCTTAAAAAATACTCATGCTCCCTAAGTACTCTGCAATGCAAGATGTACAAAAGCTCATGAAAGATGAAATTAATGCATTCTGCCCAAATGCTTCCAAATGCTATATATGTATGTAAACTTACTTATAAAATATGTCCATTTGAAGATGTTAAAAACAAGGATTGTGTCATAATTTGACAATGGCCTTGTGTCTCATGATTTAGAGCTTTAACAGTTCAATTACATGACTACTTTTTGTAGTCTGTTATTGAGTATTCATTTATTTACATTTTAATGATTATTCTAGTGAAAAAGTTTACAAAAATCTCCTGTTAGAAAAAATTCTAAAGTTGGTGGAAGTAATCTTTACATAACAATAGCTTAGCACCTAAAATTGAAAGATGACTTAGAAAACCTAAATACCTTGAAACTTTGAGGTGGCACAGAACATGCTTTCATCCTCTGCTCTAGTTATTTTCAGTACTGACAGTTCCAAACAGTAAAAATTAAGTCAGCTTCCAAACAGAAAAATCACAGGGATGGACCAATTTACTTATTTATTTAGTTGTGAACATAGGAAGCACTGAATTCTTTTTAACTGACAAAATTAGTTAAAGATTTTACCTCTAGAGCTGATGTTTCCATATCTCAGGCATAGACTATCATCTTACACAAACAAAGTCAAAACTTTCATATATGACAGATTCAGGTGGTGGAGTGTTAAAACAAAAACCAAACCATTCCTAAAACAAAAACCCTATGGAGTTCTATCAGATACACCACCAACCTGCATTCATTTGAGCAAGCAAAGCCGAACAACACTGGTGTTTATTTTAAGTCTAAACACACTTGCATGCTAAAATAAAATTAATATTTTCTGAGGTAAAAGACTATTTGATTTAAAATTACTGTGCTGAGCTCAGAAATGACATACATAACAACATATGACAACATATTATGTTGTGGATGATGTAAAAGCCAGGTAATAATGTAATAAAACAATGAACAATCATAACAATCATAGCAACAACACTGTCATTTTCTGTTCCTTAAAGTTTTTAAAACAGTGCTCATCTCTTTTACCATGCAATGCTGACAGGATAATGCAACACAAAACTGGCAGCTACAACAGTAATGGTTTTCTTGGCTGCAGGAGGCCTGAGACGCCCTCACAGCTTTCGCAGGGCTGTCTGTGGCGCTCCAGCCCTGCCCATGAGGCCAGGTCGTCTCCCACAGCACACCCTGGAAAACGCTGTTTCCATAAGCACCAGCATATGTGAGGGCTGCACTGAAAAGGGAAAAATTTAAGCCTGTTCCTGTGAAGTACACATTTACAGGCTTTGCTGAACCAGGCCTGAAACCATGACTTCCCGCTTTTTAAAATCATCCCCTTACAATTAACAGATGTGAAGGCAAACTTGGCATATACAGGCGGCTTCATTTTTTCCCTTTGAATGACCTGGTTATATCCAGTTTCTGCAGCAATCGTGTTTACATTGGTGGGGTTTTTTTCATTTCCCTCTTTTAATAACGCAAAGCAGACGCGGTGCGTCTGATTTACCTCGGGAGGCGGGGGAGAGGAAGGGTGCTGCCGGCTCCTCCGCGGAATGCACTGAGGGGAGTGGAAGGGGCGCTGCGGTCGGAGCTATTTATTTTGTTAATATCCTCGGACCCCCAGGGCCCCATTCTCGTCCTCCCTGGCTGCTCTCCAGGCCGAGGCTGTCAGCCAGGGAGAGGATAATATCTTCAGGCTATGGCCCATTTAAAGTTTTTCCTCAGCTCTCACTGAGCTTTTCCTGCAGCTCAGGGGAGGCCACACCATCCTGGCTCGCTAGTATCACGGGGCCCCACGGGTGCCCCCAGGGCCGGTCCTCCTGTGCCTGCAGAGCTCAGGAGTCCTCCCTGGGCCAGCTCCTGCTACCTGCGCAGCCCGAGGCCCGGGTGCACCTCAGCACCATTCTGATCTCCTCACCCCGGGTCTGTCTGCACCCTCACAAACAAAATCCCTGGGTCGGTCCTTGACGCCAGAGCCCCGGCCCCTGGCTTGCGGGATATCTGTCAGGAAGCCCTTCCTGCTCTCTGCGTTTTCCCTCTTAAGCTCCGTGAGGAGGTCTGATATTTAATTAAAGTATCATGAAGTAACTAGGTATTTAATTACCTGGTTACATCAGATAGCCTAGCTTGGCTGAACATATAAATCCATGGAAAAATGTTTAATGTTGGTGTTGAGCTGTTACCCAGAAATTGCAAAGAGGCCAGCTATATGGCAACAGGAGTAATGCCAGGCAGGGCTGCATACACCTCTATTCTTCAGTAGAAGCACCAAAAGGCATTTGAAAACCCACTTAAACACTACTCAGAATTTATCTTGGTTGGTTACTCTGCTGACATAAGGGTACGCTACCTAGCACAACATCATTCATTAGTAGGGCTTCATTAACCCAGGCAGAGCTTGATGCTAATGAGGCTATACTGCCTCCAGTGCCTTGACAAGCTAGCCAGCTTTCAGGGGTGCTTCCTGGTGCCATGCTCATGTCTCTAATGGCGTTACACCAGGAAAGCACTAGCTAATTATATAAAACACTAGTTACAATTTTCGAACCCTAAAGCAAGTTACAAACAAGGCTGTTGGGGGGGGGGGAATAAAAGTATTTCTGGTTTCTCTCTACCGTAACATTCCTATGGCAGCCTTGAACTATTTGCACAATGACAAAAAAAAAAAAAGCTCACAAAATGCCTTGTATGACACAGCTCAGCTTTGCACCAAGGAATGGGGTGATCATGGGGGGACCAACTCTCCAGCCAGCAGTGCAAAGTGGCACTTCACTGAGGTCACAGCTCAATCAGACAGCAAGCCTGGTTTTAAACACCTAGTCTGGACCACAAACAAAACACTTCTGGGCAGGTGAAACAAATGGCTGCACTGGTTCAGACTGACCCCAGGAGTTTCACATTTGTTCCAGCTGACGTTGGAAAACACCTTTCCCCCGGCAGGCTGTGTGCTGGATTGAGTATTGCCTGTTCTTCTGCAGCTGGCATAAAATCAAGGCAGCATAACCAGCACACTGGCTGCTCTACCTAAATAGGCAACAGAAAAAAGTTGTGTACCCAAATAGTATCCTGGCTGAATTAGCACTGTTGGGTGATCCAGTATTATACAGTACCAGTACTACTAACAGTAAAACCATAACCTGGAAGAACATTTCCTGCTGCAGTGGCAGGCTGTAAAGTAGAGAGTTTGTCCTTCAGTAAGTCTCCTAGTTCTCCACTAGCTAGACGCAGCCAGGTGGTCCTTGATCAAAGGCCATGTACAATGTATTAAATGCAATCCGATCCAGGGCAGCCCTGCGATATATAGCACTCCTACAAACATCCTCTTATATTACTACCATCCTAACTGCAGTGTCCTGGCAACAAAGTACGGATTTCATACCAAGTTCCATGATAAAGTGTAATCTGACCCTCCTGGCTCCTCTCCTCCCACCAGTAAAGCTATTTAGACATCAATTTTGCAGGGAACACGTAAGTATTCAGTATAGGCAAGGTTTAAGGATGAGCGTCATGCTCCCCTTCCTGGCACATGGCTGGAAAAGGCATTTTAGGCTTTCATCCTGAACTCTGTATCACTGATTCTTAAGGCCTCCAAACATTTTGCAGCTATCCTTTCTTACACACAAACACTCAAAAGAAAACACACTGAGTTCTCTAGAGCACTTACCTCCTAAGCTGTGGAAGAGAATTATAGACCACATACGCAGGTTAGACAGATGTGACACAGGCTGAAACACAAACTGCTGCTCCCCCGCAGACCTATGAAACTTTATCTCTCATCTCCCTGTTTTTAAAGGGTCAAATATGTGCAGTTCAGGTGACAGACTCCCATAGATGCTCAATCCACCAGTAAAGCAGAGTCTGATTTCTCTAGCACAAAACATGAGGCAGAGCCCCTTTTCTGTGTAAAAAGGGTATGATCCCTTGTAAAACAGGCATAATAGGTGAAATCTGAAGTAGTGCTTTTCCAATTCTCTTTACACTAAAAGCCAAACAATTGATAACCCTGAGCAACTACTTCAAAGATAGAGAACAGAGCTCCTCTAAACAACTGGCTAATAAAGTAGCAAATTGTGGCTTTATCATCTGGTGAAATATTTACCTGATTATAATTTTTTCTACATCTTGCTTTTTTTCTTTTTTAAACTTTCTCTGCATGTAATGTAGGTATGTGGCATGTGAGTAGAGTCAGCTTATAACGCATGTACTTCAAGGCTTGTTATCTTTGGATCTCTACAAAACTTTATAATCATCTGTGAATAAAAATACCTAAACAGAGCAACAACTTTAGATTTTAAATGTCAAGTGTCTCAACAGCCATTCAGTACAAACCTATAAAGTTCACTTCCTCTCTACTGCACAGCAGTTTGAGCTAAGGGAGGGGTCAAGACATCCAACTCAAGCTCTTTGCCTTTACACAAAGCATAAAAAGCATGCATAAAGAGAATTTACATCTGCTACAAATAATTTGAAGTTAATTTTATTACTACTTTCTATCGGCATTTTTCATTCTTGGGAAAAAGTACTCAATGTTAGAACAGGGCACAGCCGATAAGTAAGGCAGCTACCCACACTGCTCCATCCTTTCAGCAAGCTTAGGAAAAAAAAAAAAAAAACCCGAAGGAGGAAACCAGAACTGTCAATGTATTTCAGATTCAAGATCCGATGAGCAACTTCCATTAAATTTAATGGGATTTAAGGTAGCCAAACCAGATCCCCAGGTTTTAATCACAAATACAACTGAAAATAGTGGCTGCCCTGTAAGAGAGGGGTATGCTGCAGTTACAGCATGGGGCAGAACAGCAGCAGCAGCATATTCTGATTACCCATTTACCTGGTTAGCACAAAACTGTTCTCCACAGTCAGTACTTTGCCCAGTGGAGTTTTAAGCACCTGCACATAAGAACCTAACACTTTCCCATGGAGGATCATTCAGTAGATAATTCCTGTTACAAGAGCTTTGGCTTAATTGTCCCAACCTACGTTTTCCGTTTAGCTTTATCTACTCAGCATTCCTCAAATGCATCCAAGTAATAAACCTCTACATAATTTGTCTTCCTCCTCTGTATTCCTATAACAATGAATAGATTACACTGTCTGAACTATAACACTACGATTTTCCGGTGCACAGCTTTTAGCAATGAAGAATTAGGTATTATAATAAATACCAGGTAAAAACTAGGGGAAATGAATTACCAAGCTATAGATCAATGAGCAAGAGGTGAAACTGCTGAAGAGATGCTCTTATTAGATTATCAGACTGAAGGCTGATTTATAGCTTCCTTATCTATCATTTTTATAGTACATAGAAAGGGTTACAAGCACAGATTGCCTTTTTTTAATTAACGTTGAAGTTTTAGATAGGCTCAGATCAGGGTAACCAGGCTTGTTACCTTCCCCCTGCTCCCCAAAAAACCATGAAAGCAGAAAATACATTTTATTGATTTGGGAAGGCTATGACAGAGTGAATAGTTCAATTCACTCTCAGCTTCCTAATATGCTTGCCTATGATTTGCCCAGAAATGACAACAAGATGGGGAGCAGCCCTGCTGAGAAGGCCCTGAGGGTGTTGGTAAAGAGCAAGCTGCAGGAGCCAGAGGTGTTACCTGTTCAGGCTGAAGAAGGGGAGACTTCAAGAGGATCGATCAGTAGCCCTACAGCACCTACAAGGAGGCTAGCAGAAGACAGAGCTAGGCTAAAACAAGAGAGGTTCAGAGTGGGTTTAAAGAAGAACTCCACACCATCACAGGCCAGAAGACAGTAATACACAGGAACATGCCACCCTGAAAGACTGTATAGTCTCCATCCTTGGAGGTTTTCAATACCACATTGGATTAAATCCCTGAGCAACCTCATCTGGCCTTATAGCTGACTCCATTTTGCATGAGGTCCCTTCTAACCCGAAATGCCATATGAACCCAAGCCTGATTCAGGACACAGCAGCTTTGCTCTCTAGCATAATAGGGACTTGCTGAATTGTACTTAAACACAATTCAGCCTCTTCCACCTCTGAAAGGGCTGATGACCTGTAGGTCAGGCTAAAACATTAGTTCCCTAAAACTTTCTTAACCTGTTGGCATGGCATAACTCAACCAGTGGCTCAACAGCATTAGCAGCCAGCTTACACTAGTATTCCTGCTAGCGACAGACAAGGTAAGAAACTGTAGGAAGATGTGCTGATGTTGAGAACCTGGGCTGGGGGGAAACGTAAGTTAAACTGAAAGTGGCAGCAAAGATTTCTAAATGTTGAATACCCTTCAGAAGAAACCTTCAGCTTGTCCAGGGCCCTTGGCAACAGAGACACATACTGTCTCAAAATAATAAATAATTAAAATATCATTTAAAAAAAAGCATTAATGCAGTAGCTTTAATACGTGTAAATAATTCCTCAGCCGCAGAGACATGATTCATTTCTTCTGGAATAAGTGATTCTGCAATTGTATCCCACACAAGAGGCTTTCCTAAGGAATATAAAAGTTGGACAAAAACTGAGCATACTTTTACTAGCCATTCCCTCACCACAGTTGTAAAATCAGGATCAGATCTGGGCTGCAACCAGCATTTCATTTAGTCTTGTAACTTCATTGCTATCTCTTTTAAACACTGCAGTACATATGAATACCACTGTCTGTAAGGAATACCATGCTGTTAGCACTACCTTGTTGCCATAAGTAAAAAAGATAAGGAAAGAATCTTCGAAATACTGAGAATAACTTTTAAAATTATTATCATTTTCTTTTCAGTACAATTTAAGTGGTTACCAGAGCTGGAATGAATTACAGTGCACTGCCAGGATCTTCAGAAAAAGCCCTTCTACCCCAGGAAAAGTTCAGTTGCATTCTGCTTTAATGGCTCTTGGCAAGCTTGCACTATTGTTTTTGTACAAACAGAAGTAAATTTGATATAAATAAAAAATGGAACTTTATGTGAATGTAGCAAACATCAAATTCTTTAATCTTCAAAAGAAATTCTATCCCTGAATAATTAACTATGATATATTTATAAAACTAGAATAATTGAAAACAGAATTCTAAGTTGATTCATGTGGACTGCGCTGAAATATTTATTATTGCAAGTCCAGAAGATCTGTCTGGGTTTTGTCACTGGAAATGTCTAAACTCAGTGTCCAGATGTTTATTTAAGTTGCTCCCACATAGTTCTAATGTCAATTACCAGGGGTTATCAGAGAGCATCACTGTGTATCTTCCTTGACTAATATTCTCATTTCTTCTGCATCTTTGATGTTTTGTTTCATTAAAATTCCTGGCCCGCAGCCACAGAAATCTGCCATGCAGGCAAAAAACTGGTCTGCAGACATGACACATGATGATGCCCACTGTCTGTGCAAGGATAATATTTATCATCAGCTATCATTTAAGCAGTACTATAATCAGTACAATACCGATTCAAAGCAGCTCAGAGAAATACATGTGAAACCAGGGAATAAGAACTTCTAACCAATGTGAAATAACTTGGGTCAGTAAAAAAAGTATTACTGCATTGAATGAAGATTTCTGTGAATCTGTATGGGGGATTTTTTTACCCTTCAGGAAAAAGCAGGGGGAAAGCTACTGACAAAGTAATTTCACACATAATTACAAATGGGATTGATGGATCTGCAACTCTGGAAACCACAATTACATCAAGGCTTTTATAGAAACCAGGAGACAACACAGGCCACTTGTAACAGTGACTTAACCAGAAAGAGCTTATCACAGTCTCTGAAGATTTCCTACACTCAAATGAAAATAGTTGGCTAACACAGCTCATTTTATATATACACACATAGATGTGTACGCATGTAGACATATATGTGCACACATATATCTGTGTGCATATATACACACACAAAACCAACTTGTTTGCCCAAAACCAGTTGGTTTAGTTCATAGGAAAATTCTACAAGATTATCTAGGCAAGATTTAAAGATCTATAAGAACACAGAAGAAATTCAATGCTAACTCAGTCTAAATGGAAGTAGAGATAGAAGAGGGTTCTTCTACCTGAAGGGTGCCTACAAGGATACTGGAGAGGGACTCTTCATCAGGGACTGTAGTGATATGACAAGGGGTAATGGGTTTAAACTTAAACAGGGGAAGTTCAAGTTAGATGTAAGGAAGAAGTTCTTTATTGTGAGGGTGGTGAGGCACTGGAACAGGTTGCCCAAAGAAGTGGTAAATGCTCCATCCCTGGCAGTGTTCAGGGCCAGGTTGGACAGAGCCTTGGGTGACATGGCCTAGTGTGAGGTGTCTCTGCCCATGGCAGGGGAGGTGAATGTGGATGATCGTAAGGTCCTTTCCAACCCAAATCATTCTGTGATTGTAAGAGGGCTGGACAAAATAGTGGCTGATGCCACCTCATGTTTTCACATTAGTACATGGGTACTAACAGCAGGTTCCTCCCTTGGTGAGGAATGTCATCCATTTTAGTTCTGATCAATTAGTAAGAGACAGACACTTGATGACTTCAATGGAAAATGGTCTACATGACATGGAAATGTAAATCTCAATGATTATATAATTTAACTTCTCTCCCTACACTGCCAATTTGAGAAGGTGTACCCACCTACCAGACAAAGCCCTAATAGCTGAACCTTCTGCCTTGCTGAGAATCATTCCCCTTCACCGAGATCTTCAACATACGTCTTTGCACTTTCAGATTCACCTGTGGTTCTGTGCATGCCATCAAAAGTCCCATAGCTTCTTACAGAATAGCAAGTTTTGCCACAGAATTTGTGCCCATTACAACACAGGTTGCATGCAACCTGCACGCACTGGGAGGGCAGTGCCAATACTACCTTCAATTCAGAGATGGATGCAGGAGACGACATGCTGTTATAACCAGAGCTACATTACTGCCACCACTGTTTGACTAACCTCTGAGTATATGTTACTAGCATCAAATACCAACTGAGAAAACTTTCTTCCAGGGGGAAAAGCAAACCCCAAAATAACCACGACACACCACCCAAACAATGAAACCAAACAACAGAAGATGTAGACAGAAATTTTGCAATTGAAATTTCTATTCAGCAGCGTACAAAGAGTATCTCCTATCAAGTGCTTAGCTTCAGAGACTCAGCAAAACCTTGGACTGCAACTACTTGCCACAT
This sequence comes from Myiopsitta monachus, assembly GCA_017639245.1. Taxonomy (NCBI): domain Eukaryota; kingdom Metazoa; phylum Chordata; class Aves; order Psittaciformes; family Psittacidae; genus Myiopsitta; species Myiopsitta monachus. Next base: position 14,901,037 of record CM029921.1, on the reverse strand, counting down.
TATATCACTGCATTGATCTAACAAGCAACTACATTAATTCCAGCTGTGTGGATAGAGGCAGGAAATATGAATATGTTCATTAAACATTATGGCCCCACTTATGTCCCTCATGACTTCAGTGGAGATGTGCCAATTCATGCATAATGCTATTATGGTCCCCAGTATCAAACCTGAAAGAAAAGCAATGAGGATGTCACTTCTTACAAATTTCCCTGTCAAGAAATCTTCCATACTTGCTGCTGGAGGACAGATCCACTCTTATGTGGATGATTAAAAGCTAAATACTTTGTTCAATGATTCTAACAAGTTGAAAGTCAGCTTGCTTCCCACACACATTTCACTGTGCTCATTTGTGTCATCTCCTCACATTCAGTAACTGGATCACAACTGTTATTCACAAATTCCCTTGCACACAGAGATTAAGCAAAACACAGAGCCAATATCCCAGTTCAACAGAGCACTTGCTCGTAAGTGCTCCTAGAGGAATCAAACTCAGACTTCAGTGTATGCTTTCATGCTTCACCAAATCAAGGGCCAATTTGATAAAATGTTAATAACCAAATTATCAAAACAGTTGCTTTAAGCAAGAGATGATGAAATGCCTCTAAAGCTTTGCATACATATGGAGAAAGAATTACAGTATTTACGAAGGAGTCAAATGGAGTCAAGCACTATTATCCCACAGAAAGTCAATGTGAGTGCAAAACATTTGGACCAGGCAGCTAACATTTGCCTGCCACAACATCAGCAGTGACACAGCACCGCAGAAGTACAAGAATAAAACACACCCATTGGCTTACTGAAGATGAAAAAAACCAGCACAACAAACCAAATGTTGTTTTCACACAGCTGTCTTTTCTACTTCCCTCCTCCTCCCAAAACATGGGAGTTCACAACCTGAAAACAAACATAGGAAACCAGGAAATCTCAGTGGCGATCTCCACACATACCACCCTAAGAGCAGTGGACTGGCAACAATAGACAACCACAAACTTAGGAAAAATGCAGTTCAGTTAGCACCTCCCTGGAACAAGACCACACCATGCAAGACCTGAAAGGGTTGTCCTTACAAGACACTTCAGAGAAATTACACTTCTTACTCTGAAAAAGAAACAAGGCTGGCAAAGCAGAATAAAGACATGTTTTCCTACAGCACAGTGCACACGGTGGGGCATAGCTTCTTCCAACAGAGGAGTCTCATTCCCTGTCCCTTTAATGCCACTCTTGATATAGAGGCCAAGAATTCACTGCAGTTCCCCTGACTTAACAGTACTCCTTGCAGGCAGTAACCTGCTAAAGGCAGATGATGTGCCAGATGCTGCTCAAATAAGGCCAAAAATGTTCTGAATAGGGTCCTGCTACTGATCATTTTCACTGGCAAACCCCAGCAGGGTACACAACTCAGATTACAGCCAGCCTCCTGGGTCCAGGAAACTGGCTCTACAGCAGTGCTGCACAAAACCAGCCAGCCGGCCAGATTCCCACATACAATTTAGGCTATTCAGGTCCTACCTCCTCCTAACATTGCGAAAGGCTGCCAGCTTGTGGTGTATCTGCAACACAAGAATCATCTGCGAGTTCCATGTGGAAACCCCCAAACTACTGGCTGGGGCTGCCCATGGAGCATGAGCAGCTTTTACCATGGCTTCCCACTCAAGTTTCAATTGCTCAGTCTGTAGCATCAGGATATTCTTCTCCCCAGCTCCTGATACTACGTCCCTGTGGCAGGTTCAGAAATTCCACAGCACAGAGCCATGGTTTTCAAATTCTCTCCATTTGCAGGCCCCATTTCCTCCACCCAGGAGCCTGCAGCTTACTGTTACTGACTTTAATTTTGATTGCATGGCCCTTAGAAGCAGCCCACAAGCCACCAAACTACAAACATAACTGCTGACCCATCAGCTAGGTTTAACTAAAAACTACAAAAAGTAGTTCTTATGCATCTTTTCTACCCTTAGTCCCACACAGAATAATTAAGTACAGCGGCATTTAGGTCTTTCTCCTTCCAAATGCTATTTCCCAAATACTTTAATCCTCTAGATCATGTTATCATCATCACAGGTAGCAAACCAGATTGCATGTTCTGTCCCTCAGGAAGGGTTACAGCTGTAAACAGATACTCTATTACAGTGCTTTTCTTCTGTGCAGTTTAGGGATTAGGTACTCCCGACAATACAAAAATCAAAGGACTACAGCTGCTGCTGCAGATACCTGCATCACATGCTACAGCGCTCAGACTTGCAGCACTCCAGTCTCCTCACCTGTCTCTGTGCCATCTTTCAGACCTGTATGACCACCCAGATTTAGGTTTTACAGACCTTTCCTCACCTATTTGCTTTCCCAAAAGTTTTCTTTCCCTATATAGCAATCGTTTCCTAAATCCACCTCCGGTGTTTTCCTTGTGGAGCACTGAGGCAAAAAGTTCCAGTTTCCCCCCAAATTTGACTTCATACTTCACACAGTCAAAACATTATTCACAAAAGGAATTTCAGAAACGTATTATCAATTCTTTGTTTTCTACTGGGTTAAGAGCCCCGCTCCCAGAAAAGAGAGTGAGCTCCTCAATTGCCAGCATACTTTTTGAAATGTTCTGGAAATGGGCAACAGTTAAATACACAACAGCACCACCACACAGGATCAACAACTTAACTTGGAATGACTCAGCCGTTCCATGATCCATCCTCTTGTTCTCTAACCCTTTACAAACTTCTGGCTTGCACATCCTCCTTAACATGGAGGACTCTTAGTTGTACCCAACTCTTTGTTTTACTTATCACTCACAAAACCTTAATTCAAAGCACATACCTGTGCTCAGAACCCAGGACCAGCAATCCCCATGAATGCTACAAGTTTTGCAGTAATATACACCCTGTGGCAATAACTTAAAATCCATACCTTAAGCTTGGTTTTGTATTCACACACCACTCTCTTCCACAAAGGCTCCTCCAGCACTGCACTGAACAGCTGCTACTTGTAGAACAAATATATAATGCACTTCACCTGGCATCAGTGATTCTGCCCCACCTCCCCTTAAGGGTGAAGTCTGCCCATTTAGTGGACCCACTCTGGCGAAGTTCCAACGTGTTGAATGCTACTAAAATACAGATCGAGAAAACTGCCCCTGCTTCACAAGGCTTAGAGAGCAGAAGTAAGCCTTAAAAGTGCAAGGAAAGATCATGATTTTAGTTAGCATGAAAGAGCAGAAGCCTGTGTTGAGCTAGATTTCAGTGATCTAGAAAACAAATTCTTAACTCTGTAACTTCACGTAAATTCCTTTAGCAGAGAAAAACCAGCACAGAGAAAACACACACAATAACTTTAAAAGGGGTGACTGCACAGTCAGGGACAAGAGTAATGATGTTCGTAAGAGGGAGAGATGTAAACAGGCCTGGAAGTGGTAACTTGTGCCTTGTGCAACACCCAAGGGAAAGCCAGTTCTGGTCTATCTGGACCAGAATTAAGGACCTCTGGTCCTTAAGCAGAACAACAGACCAAAATAATGGAAGACTGATGATGAGACCCAGCTGGACAAGCAGGTGGTAGCATGAACAACGACTATTTGAGTGATGAACCACAGCGACAAGAGAAGAGCTGTCCAATGCCCTATGGAGTCAGACTCACACACTGAAGGAAGTCTTTCTGCTGAGGGCTGAAACACATACAGCTGAGGATCAGATGGGTCATCAACACAGGTGCTGAGGGATGAATAATGACTGAGTATGTGCCAAAAATAGTGCTGACAAAGACAAGTGACGGTGAGAAGCTGGGAGGGTGGAGCAGGAGCACAGAAAAGGGGACGGAAAACTAAACACTAGGGGGTGGAACAAACCAGGAAAAAGCAGTAAGAAGCAGAAAAGGAAGATATAAGGCCTGAAAGTGGCAAATCTTGCACAGTCTGAAAACAAAATATGAAATAAGAAAGGAAGGCCCCAGTAGGAGGGCAGCTGTGGCAAAAACATGAAGACATTCAGGTCTCTGTGAGATACTGAAGTGACTGAACATACCCGGGTGCACGGCTGGCATTTAGATGGAGTTACAGAAATCAAGAGAAGACAGCAATAGCAGGAGGGTGCATGACACTTGGCAGAAGTTAAATGCAGACACAAGCAGTGATACGTCATATGAAAGGGAATGGGTGGTACAGGGATGCAGAGTATGAATTTGCTCTAGTGACAGTAGGTAAGTCTTATGAGGAAAATTGAAGAGCAAACAGCTGATGAGAAGGCAATAAACAATGAGAACAAGAAACCTGTGACAGGGCAGAGTACAGGAGTACTCCTATGTAGGACTATAGGGGCGATCACAGATAAGCAACCGAAGAGCTAGTCAAAAAATACCACATATTGGCTTAGCAGCAGTTCCACCTGTCAAACTGTTTTGCCAGGGTATGGACCATGCCACAGGAACTGCCTGGGAGAGGTTGTGGAGCATGTGGGAGAGAGTTGCTGCCTGCTAGTAAAGTGCTGTGTGCACTTAATAAGTTGCAGAGACTTTAATCCCCCATTTCTAGATGATGTTGTGCAGCTTTATGAAGGACTCACATGCGGAGCTCCCTTGGTTTCCAGAGACACCATTCCTGCAGGAATACGTACATATCCACGAAGAGCCTTGTGCACAGAGCCACCCTGCAGACACAGCTATTGCTGTGTCTTGGAAAACAGGTGTTGCCAGGCTATACAAGGCATCTCCGAGGTTTGTTTTTTAGGACTGAACTCATGCTAGGCTTGCAATATCCTAGCCAATAGTGGAGTATCATTCTGCAATACTTCCCAGATGTGTTCCTTAGTTTTCAAAGTTCATATTAAAAGGCAGAAAATGTTATTGTAAGAATATCTTTTTTATCTTCAAAGGAAGCTAAAACTTCAACACATACAGAACATCTTCTCGAAGAACACCAGAGGACGGATCTCTTCATTTACGGATTTGGACTATGAAAAAAATAGTTTTCCAAAATATTAAAGCCGTGTGCAAAAATATGGAAACCCACCAAGACCTTTAATAAAGAGGCCAGCCTTCAGAGTAACTTGATGTCTTGATGTGCTTTGCAGTAACAACCAAAAATGAAACAGCAGAGTCCCTTAAAGCCCAAACCAAATTTGAGTTAGAAAATAATTTGAAATTCTTACCTATTTATAACATAAGGACAGAAAGTGTTATTTTAAGGTGCAGGCACAGAAACAAGCTCTCATGTGATAAGAAGCTAATACAGCGTATCACTCATTTACTGTAGATGTATGGGCATATATTTTCACCATAAGGTAAAAACAAGATAATCTTCAATAGATAGAAGAAGTATCTCACATTTATACAAGACAAGAGCTTTCATGTGTGTGAGCAGTTCACAGGCACTCTAGTTTACTTTATGGACATGTGTGCCAATGCCCTGTGCAGCTGCATTTCTGCACAGAAGGAACTTTCTCTTGTGACTCATCACAGGCTGCAAAAGTGTATTAAAGAGTTCGCTTTGCTGTAGTTGAAAACTATGGGGCACTCCACAAGGATTAACTGCCCAAAGCGCTCCAAAAACAGTCCCCTAATAACACCAGGGTTACCACTTAATAACACATTAATGAGGTTTATACTGAAACCTGCCCATCAGTGTAATGTTAAGATTTTAGGAAAAGAATTACTAGGTAAAGCATTCTCAATATCCAGGCTTGAGTTTTAAGAAGTACTGCATAAAGATCAACTGCATGGCTCATCCACAGACATCCCTGCTTGAATTCAGTCCTCTGCTGAAGAATAATCTTCATCTCTTCCATCTCTGTATTGCAGAACCCCCTCTGGTTCAAACCTGAGCATTTTTATACTCAGTCTCTCTCCAAGCTTCTGTGCTGCAAGCTTGGCTTGCATTTCCTATGAAAGAAAGGAAAAAGGACACAAGTCAGAAAAAGCATTCATTTGTTATTTTTATCCTGGTCATGAAATAAAATACTATATTGAAGTATAAACTTGACACAGTAATATTAAGTGATTGCAGAGAGGGCTTTCTTACACATAACTAGCAAAGAAATTTCAGCTCTCTCTTCACACTTAAACATAACTGTGCTATTAATATTTGAAGATGCAAGAGTTTAAATTCCTCATGTGGCAGTCCTCACCTGTGATACACTAGCACGGGCTTTAACAGAACAGAATCAGTCCATGTAACAGAGCAGCTGTACATAGTAACCATGTAGCAATAGCAGTGCTTGACATTCAGCAACCTCAGCAAAAAATGTTTCCTTTTTCCAAATAAATTACCTCTCTTAGAGTGTCAAGATGGCTAAATTAGCAAGTGCTTTTAAAACAATAAGGAGCCACAAACACTTTTACAGTAGCATCTAATTCAAACATTAACTTGGCACTACCTGAAAGTCAATTTCAAAATCCATTACAACAGAATATGAAGCACCTCAGAACTCTGATTCTTCCAGCACATCATAAATATAGTCAAATACAGATACTTGCATATTTTTAAAATAACAAATACTGCTAGGCCTTCATTTATGCAGGGGCTAAGAACTCTTTAAAAACTAATTTCTAGTCAGAAGTGGAATGAGTGCAATGAGGTTAGCGTATCAACACATGAAGAATAACACTAGATTTTGCTTAATGCAGGAATAACAGTTTCAGAAGGGATGAATACATTAATCATATCATTAAAAGAATCAAATACAAGAAAAAGTACCTTTTCTCAAAGTCTGACCACCTCGATTTCATCATCAGAATGAAAAGATCCCTTTATGCTTTCTTTTTTAAAAGTGATCCCAACTGTATAATTACTTTCCAGACCAAATTGTGAATTCATACCTCATAAGCTGCTTTTTGCTGTATTTGAATTGCTATGGATTCCTCTATGGATAGTAGCTTAGTAGGAGAATGGTGAAGTGGTGGCAGCCGAGCTGCTGTGATCTCGTTCAAATGCTTCTTATCTCTAAGTCGTCTTTCTTCAGTGGTAATTGGAGAGCCACATGTCCCAGGTGACTGACTGGATGCAGAACCACGCAATGATCCATTTTGCTCTCCTGATAATCTGGAAGAGGTGAAACGTAAAAGTTATGCTGCAAATTTGGGTCACAAGTTTGAATAACTTCAGATCCAAGCCTTGTTATTTTGAACTTGCAAGAGTTGAAAAAAACCCTGTAAGTGTTACACCACCACAAACAAACAGTAAGCAGCGCCCCGCAAAACTAAAAAGGTTTCTCTGTAGAGAGACAATATCACAGATCACTCCTCACGAGGAACAAAAAAGGAATGGCAATGTTTTGGGAGTCACATGAAGTATAAAGCGCTATCAGTACCATGCGACTCACGATTTCTCTAGAGGTGCAGGAAAAGCCAAAGGCTACCTGCTATTCAAGCTCTACGAGTTCTAGAACTGACCCACAAGAAAGCTTTGTCAATGATCTGTTTTGTAGCTTAAGCTATGAAACTCTGTGAAGATGCCTGACAATTGTTTCAAGTGGCTATAGTGAGACCACTGCTCAACATTCCATGGCACTTAACAGAGCCAACATATTAACTCTGCATGTCAAATAACTTTAAATCTCTTTGATCACCACAAGAAAATCAACCCACTATGCTTGTTCTGTGCCATTTCCAATTTTATACAAGTCAAGGATGCCACAAAAGGTTTTTCTGTTCTGTAATACTTACGCATTTGTTTTAAATTTGCTTTTCTTTATGACTGGGTTCTTGGCTCTAGACTCTAGAACTTCAATATAATGTGGAGTCCTGGGATGCAGGCTTCCAAAGACATTCCCCTTATGTTTAGCCACATTCTGCTCTTTTTCCAATACTTTTTCGCTATCATCCCCACCTACAATTGTAACTTTTTGAAAGGCATCAACCAACTCATCTTTACTGTTGTCCAAAGCACCTGCACTTTCTGTGCCATCCTCAGATTTGCTCTGAGATATCTGCTCATCATTTTTCAGATGACTGCTTGTGTCTGACTTGGAGACAAGTTCACAAAGCAGATATTGATCTTTTGTAACAGTCTTTACTTCTTCATTTTTCCTCCGAGTCCTTTGATTTTCCAGCGCTGTATTTGTGGCATCATGTGCAATACATTCTGCCTCCTGACTTTGGGAAGAAATCTCAGAAACTTCTTTAGTATTGGAGTTTTCATTAAAGACTGTGGAATCCTCAAGGTTTAGCCTGTCCTCATTTAGGATAACTTGCTGTTTGTTTGCATTAATCTCATCCTGCTTCACCTGGAACTCCAGCCTAACTGCAGACAACAGCTCAGCCGTCCTTGCTACTTCTTCTTCTTGTGAAATGGCAAGCTTCAGCTTTTCCACAAAGTCGGAGATCTTCTTACCCTTGTCTGGAAGCCTTGTGATGAATTTCCTAAGACAAAAAAAAAAAAAGAAGAGTCATTTGACAGGACAGAAACACTCCAATTGCAATCCGAGATACGGAACCGTTTCATTACAGTATACAAGCATTAGAATAACATTAGCAAATGGCGGGTTTTCCACTCTAACATTAAGTTTCTTATTTACACGCTACGTTTCTGAGGAGCAGCGAGATGCACAGCACCCGCAGGCTGCGCGCTGGGATAAAGCGACCTTTACGGGCTTTTCCGCTCACAGACGGAACTGCTGCTCTCAACAGCGCAAAAGCCCCCGAGGGCACAGGGAGCTGCAGGAGCCCCGGCAGGGCGCAAACCAGGGCAGCGGGAGGCCCGTCCCGCCGCTCGGCGCCCCTCCTCACCGGTCGGCCAGCAGCCGCTCCTGCCGCCTCAGCATGTCCCGCAGCTCGGGCAGGCCCCGGCCAAGCAGCGCGCCGCCCGCCGCCATGGGGCCCTGCAGCGCCGCCTCCGCGCCTCCTCGGGGGCCGCCATCTTACCGGAAGCGACGGCAAGCGGCAGGGCCCGACTTGGCCGGAACGCGAAGGCCGAGAGCGCTGTGTGCCCGCTCCGGGTTGGCCTGGGCGTTGCTCGGCGTTAGCCCCGTGTTACAGCGCCCGCGGTGCGGGAAGCGGTGGTGCTCGGGAGGCGTAGCGCGCGTTACCGTGGGCCCGAGAAGCTGCGCAGGGCAGAGCAGGTTGCCGGCCGTGAGCACACCCCGCTCTGAGTGCTCAGGCGCTGCGAAAACGTCTGTTTCTGACGTTAATTACTTTGCATTTGCCCTGGCAAAAGCCAGGCCGCTTCCGTGTGTTTGAGCGGTTTTCCGCAGAGCATCAATTCCTGCTTAGGAATCGAGGGTTATTTACTTTTCCACGTGGCATTTATTTTTTAACATGTTCATGTGTGACGCAGAGGCTGAACACAGACGTTCAGACTGCAGTATAACGTTGGCCTGCTTATGCCAAACTTTCCCCCCTGATGCAAGTGCCGTGAGCTTTAGTAAGACCACTCCATCTAGCAGTAATAAGGTCATTAGCTGAATGGTAGTTCTCAGGCACCAGATGTCAGCCCTTTTAATTTGATCCCAGTGGAGGTTTCTTGATCCAAGTAATTGTAGAGGCACATTTCTCAGGGCTGTTAGAACAGTTGTTTCATGAACAGGGCCGACCCTGGAGGGGCTGGAGGAGGAAGCGCTTTAAAATGTCTGCCTGCCCTGTGTTTGCTCAGCTGGACGGGGAAGGGGAAGGCTGAGGCCAGGGGAAATGAGATTAATCAAGTCGGCAGCTACCCACGGAAGCAAATACCACAGCCAGTGTGAGAAGAGCCAAGCTCAGGGACTGGCTGAAGAGACAGCTTCGCTGTGTGTTCTGCACAACCTGGATCATCTCCTGTGCAAAATCGCTTGGGGAGCTTTTCCTGGGAGCTCAGGGAAGAGAAAATCGCTGAGATTTGCTCACCAGGAGGTCACCCACTAAAGGGCACAAGTTCCCTGTGTTGCAGCCTCTGTAATGGAGGCTTAAAGCTATGCCATCTATATAACATTCTTGCATCTTGCAAGATGGAACACTTTATCCTGCTTTTTAGCCTCTTTCTCCTGTGCAGATTGGAGAAAGTGGGAAGGCTAGTTGTGGAAACAGGGTACTGCTTCTTCCTGCATGGAAGTGAATCCAGAAGGAACAATCTCATTCGACCACTGCTCTGCATTTACATGATGATGGTTCATCTCAGTCCATCTACTGTTATTATATGGACAGAAAAGTAATGCTGGTATTTACAGTGCATTTCAGCTTATGTGCTGAATTGCATAAACAGTAAAATACAGCAAAAGGAAAAAAGTCCTAATAAAACGACTGCTGGGAATCACAATTGATCATTCTGTAGCCTTACAGTGGAATGTCATTCACCAAGTCTGTGTTTATCCAAGGTCATTGGAAAGGAATAGTATTCTTCTTTATAGTTTGGGAGCATTAAGTGTTGGAATACCGTAGTTCATTTACAAGTAATGCACAGTTCCGGAGTGATGAACAAATAGCGGAAGTTTGGAAGGTGCCAGAACAAGTACATTCTTGTTTCTGGAGAGATGGGCGGCATCCAGATACAACGCAATTAGATAGCATCCATTCAAACAAAAATGTGCAGAAGGAAAAATGGATTGAAGCTTCCTTAGTGAAGAAGCAGAGGTATAGAGCACTTGTGGGACTGAGGAAAATTATATACTTAGGGATTGCTTGCCCTGGGTAAATACAGGTAGGAGAATCTCACTATCCACACTCTGAACATGAGTAATCACCATCCAGCAGTACCTACTGCAAGTTTAATCTTAGGACTTTATCCTTGCTACTCTTAAGAGACTGACAGATTGGCGTTATTTGCAGTGAATGTTTTTATTTTCCTCATAGCATTCTTGGCCTTTTGATTTGAGAGTTTATTTTGTATCATTTTCTTGAATATTTTAATTAGCATTCACATGAGCTAAGTATATAGCAAACCAGGTTTTTAATCATTTCTTACATAATGGGCTTTCCTGTATTTCTCACTTAGAACATTCTCTCAAGAGCTATTATGGGGTACAGTTTTCAGTCACTAGACATTTAAATATAACTTATTCTGCAGTAGCATGGCTGCAATTACTATGCAATTTAGTATTATTTCTACAGGAAAATTAAATTGTTAGAGTGACAATGAAGAAGATCAGGTATACTAACAAAAAAGAATAAACTGCATGGAAGACACCACACAAAGTGTGACCCATGAATATTCATCTTTGTACACGGTATAGCTAAAAAGAAAGATATTCAAATAACTGAGTAACTTATTCTAGCATAGATTTTTTTCAATAGGTTACACCAGTTACAAGAAACATTGCAACAGACATTTGTGCCCCAACTTCTAGTGTTCCTGTTTTATCAATGCCACTTATGACTAAACTGATGTATTCTAGTTGTATGACATTTTGGGGGAGATGGCCATGAAATACAACTGGCTGAATTCTTTCAGGTGGAAAGATCTCCTGCCAGAAACACCCATGCCTGCACAAAATTGGTATTAAAAGTAAAACTAACACACTTGCTTTTTTTTTTTCTGTTAAAGGCATCATTTCCACTGTCCATTTGTCCTTTATTCAACTTTATAAATACATAAATGTTACTTCTTTTCACTGTAGGTCTCTAGAGGGAAAAAACCCATACTTTTACAGCTTCTTTGCTCCTAGGCGGAAATACTGAAGGGCAGGAGAGGAATCAAGCCACACTTAACAAAATAAACCACTCCAAAAGAAAATTTAAAAAGTGGTATGAATATTTGGAATGTAAATGAATAATTTTAATTTCATTTAAAAAAGCCCCCACCTTTTTAGTCAGCAAGATTTGCAATAATTATTTTAGTTAATATAAGGAAAATAACTCCTCCCTTAACCTTATTTCTCTAAAAAAGCTCCAGACACTTTACAGCAATCCTATATATGCTTATATCTATCACCATATTGTTTTACGTATGGGAAGCAACTGTCAGGTTGTTGTAGCATGTGTAGACACCCCACACAACTTCACGGAATATTGTAACCTCATAGATGTTCACTTGTCCATATTTTCTCTTTAATCTGCCAGGTCCCTTTTTCTTTTGAAAATGTTCACATACCTTAAGTTGTAGAGGTCTCCCTATCACCTTGTTTTCCTGTGTTTCTTCCACGTTCTAATGATTGAGGTAGGGCTGGAAGGACCTTATCTCATTAGGTCACTTAAGAACATTCCTTCTTTTACACATGCAAATAGCCCCAGGTTCTGAACGGGAATGAAATAACATGTAAGTGGCATGAAACTCTCAGCATGTACAATTCCATTCTGTGGAGCAGAGACTTCCTGTATGGAGTTACAGACTTAGCAATGAGGAGAGAACTTCTTACCTATTTGCTCATCCATCCATGTCTTCAGATGTCAAAATAAGGATTTAAAGACTTGCAAAAGTACTAGTACTCAACTCCTAGGATCCTGTGTTGTAGGCTCAGCACTGATCTCAACAAGATTTTGAGGACCTCTTGGCAACTTATATGGAATACATGTACACAGGGAAGAATTATTCAAGTAAAAAAACCTCATATTCTTCAGGTGAGCATTGCAAACCAGTAGCACTCCGATTGTCATGTTTGTAGCATGACCTGTTCTTATTTAGTTGACATATAGATTGCTTCATTTGGCAGTCTTTAAGACAAATATTATCAGTGAGTGGATATAGACTGTAAAAAAATATAAAAAGGGGTCACAGTCATAACAAACTCATCATGCGGAAGCTTGGAGAGCGTCATCCCAGATGTGTTCTGATGTTATCTGTGGGATCTGAAGTTGTAGGGGTTTTTTGCATGGGATGTGCTGCCCAGTTCTTGTTTATCCTCTGCAAGTCAATAGTTCTTTATTTTATGAAAGAGTTCATCTACTTTTGTTACTTGGCTTTGAGAAGAGTCTTTTATAAGGGAGTGTCTTTCTGTTCTCATGAGGCCATCTGCCAAAGGAAACACTGACAAAACATCAAGGCTCCAGGGGAACTGCTGTTGTATTCATGCATGTTTTGAACAAACAAGATGGTGTAAGAGTTTTCAAGGTCTTAAGGCAAGTTTATTTCTAAATGAGTGTTGACACAACAGAATGGAAAGTTTAAATACAATATTTATTGCAGTTTAACCTTTTCATGTCCTACATACAGGGTGTATTAAAAGCATACAATGTAATGGCATTATTTATGTAGCATGTATGAAACTGTATCCCAAAATACTTTCCAGAGTATCTGAAATAAATCACAAAAGAATACTTATCATGGTACAAATGTAGTCATACAATTGATGTATTTAATGCACTTTCTGGGACCTATGTATATAGCTTTTGTTGCTGCTTATAGAAATTAGTTTCTAATGTTATAATACTAATTAACCCAATCTCAAATTGAAAAGTTTATACTGAAGAGTTGCAGTCTTTTCAGTCAGGTTTGTTCTTATCTATGCTAATTTACATTGCTGCTGATTCGAGTGGAAAGCTCTGCATGTTCAAGAAACACACTTATATAAATACTGTTCCACTCCTGTTCTTCAAAGTTACCAGCTTTAGACCAGAAGCCCAATCAAATGGTGGTCATCCAGCTCATCGCATGTCAAAATGCTCTTACAGTATAGCATCGTCTTCAATCCCTGTTTGGTTTAGAAAAAAAGTAGCACATTCCATCAAACAGTCAAGACAGAATTTACACAGAAAATTCTGACAGGAAAACATTAATGCCCTGCTGCAGTCTTGGGAAAGCCTTGAACAGATCATAATTTTGCGAATCTCAGAGTTAAAATAGCTTGCAGTAGTTTCAGAGATCCTCAGGAGTGCAATAAAAGTAGAATGAACTTTCTTTTGAACTCTGTCAAAACAGCATCTTGATACTTCATCCTGCCCTCTCCTGTTCACTGCGGACCTCAGTCATCATGTCCTGTTTTCTGAACTCTGGCCAAAACCAGAGGGATAAAGGATTTATACTTATTTAAACTTGTTGGTTAATGTCTTTCACAACAACATGCTTTTCCTTTTATCTATAAATACCACTTTCATCCATTCATATAAAGTTTGAAGGTAAATTTCACAAACTATGGTTTATAATTAAACTCCTGAAATGTAGAGGGACTATTTGGGCACTGTCCTGGTTTCAGCTGTCACAGTTAATTTTTTTCCTAGTAGCTGGTGCAGTGCTGTGTTTTGGCTTTAGTTTGAGAACGACACTGATAACACACCAGTGGTTTCATTGTTGCTCAGCAGTGCCTTCTCCGATCAAGGACTTTTCAGTCTCATGCTCTGCCAGTGAGGAGGGGCATAGGAAGGAGGGAGAAAGCAGAGACAGAACACCTGACCCGAACTAGCCAAAGGGGTATTCCATAGCACAACGTGTCATGCCCACTATATAAACTGGGGAAAGTTACCCAGAAGGCCCAAATCACTGCCTGGATCAGGCTGCAGTGGGTGGTAAGAAATTGTATTGTGCATCACTTGTGTTTTCTGAGCTTTAATTTCTTTGTTCTTGTTGTTTCCTATTATTATTATTATTGTTGGCATTCTTTCTATTATCACTATATTTTACTTTATTTTAGTTATTTAACTGTTCTTATCTCAGTGGGTTTTACATTCCTTTGATTCTCCTCCCCATCCCACTCGGGGCAGGGAGTAAGCGAGCGGCTGTATGGTGCTGAGTTACAGGCTGGGGTTAAAGCATTACAGGCACAAAAAAATGCTAGAAGGCGTAATGTGGTGAACTGAAGCTGCATCTCTAACGGGACATTAACATGGACAGCTGGGATTATACTGTAGTTTCTCTTCCAGATGATACCCAAGTATTTGCTGTTATCAGCCACTAGAGGGAGATATGATTACACAAGTCCAAAGCTTAACCCTGAAGCTTGAGTTGGGTCGTCACCCATCCTCTTTGCGGTACATCCACATACATTTCCAATTTAAATGTGTTCTCTTTTAGAGTTTCACTTCATTATCTTAGTTGCTCATAGCCATAATTCATTTAATGATTGATCAAACTAACTGTTATTTGGGAACTTTTTTTCATCAAACTCAGTCTCCCAAATTCAGTCAAGCATCAAAACTTCAATCAAAAACACCCTATGCACTCTTAAGACTACAGCTTCTCCATGTGTCAGCTGTTTCCAAGTCTTTGGTATTCAGGTAAAGACAAGTCCTCTGCTTTGCATGAGAGGGTGCTTTGTCTGAGGACTGTTTTTACAAGGAGAGACTGTTCTTGGGGACCTACCCTTCCAGTGGTTTAGCACTTGAGAGATTTTGCACCTCTTCTCTGGGAGAAGCCATTTAAGCAGAAGTATGGTATTAGGCCTGTTTACTGATGTGACAGCTGGAGGGGTTTCTTTGCTCTTGGTATCTATGAAATCTTCTGCACTCCCTCAGCACATGCAAAGTAAATAAAGTTTCCTTTTAGAGCTATTGAAACTAACAATGTATTTTTTAATCATTATTTTTAAAAGAAGCATTGAGCTGCTGTTAACATTTGTGACTTCCCTATCAGGGAAGGTACAGGCTTCCTTCACACAGTAAAGAATTCACTTTTCTGTTAACGGCTTTCATTGCAATTATTTCTTGAATTCTGTGCATAAACCAATCCATGGTACTGTGTTTCACTTTTTGGAAAGAATGGCCATTTTAAGTTCCCAGGAGTAGAAGAGGTCACAAGTTAAAAAAAAAAGCTTATGTGCTAACAGGATCATCTAACACAAAAGCTGGGGAAGTCTGAGCTTCCCATTTTACTATGCATATGCTTTGATTATATCAAGCAATTCATGTTCCTGCAAGATTCCTGTACCACATCAAAACATCCTTCAATCCATCCTCCTATACAGGCTTCTTTATTTAGCAGTTAAACAGCACAGCTAGAGAATAAACAAAGTTATCTAACAAATCCAGAAACCCATGAAATAATGCAGAAATAAGATTTGGATTATGAGGTCAATTATTATTGTTTTAAATACAACTCTACTAAGTATACTTAATTTGAACAGACAGTACTGAACTTAGGAACTTGCATTAGACTGGAGATAAAAGCAATCACTTTGTAAAGCCCTGTGGCAAGGTTAGTACCTCCTGGGATTTACGTTCAATGTAAGAATGATATTAATCGTACAAAATGAAAGTTGTTTTTTTTTCAATATCAGATACAGAAATAATAATAAAAAAATGCCCTTCATTCATGATAACAGAACTACAAGAAAATCTTCATAATTCAGTTTAGTTCACCAAGACCGGAAGACCAAAACAAGGTGTAAAAATATGCCCTGTGCGTATGTTTAAATAAGGTTCAGTACTAGATGCAGTCATTCCTGCTGGTACTTTGAAGTCAAGGGTAAGATTTTAACTGCTTCAGGAAAAAAAATAAAGAGTACTCAAATATCTTGATTCAGGATTGCTGTTGATGCAGGAATTGCAGGGACTGCTGCAGGCTGCTATAGGCAAAATTCTGCTTCATTTCATTTCCTCTAATGGAAAAGTAAATAAAAAATGTGTCAGGGATTTTCCTACACAATTACTATTGTACGTATCACCAACAGTCACGCTATCCCACGACCAAGGAAGTGCAAACCAGTGCCTCAGTACAACAAAGCAAAATCCATTATAATCTGCTCTATCACTTACTCTTTTGAGCAAGAAACATGACATTCATCTGCAGGCGCCGAGGGAATTGCTTTAAACAGCCCAGTTGCATGTCTCTCCAAGCAAAAGAGTACTGGTTATGAGTGGGCTTCGAGGTGAAGAGTGCCCTCAACTACAGCAGGTCTCTATGACAGGCGTGAACAGCCCTCACACTTTGTACACAAAAGAGGAGCTCTCAGACTAATGCCCTCTGCCAGCATAGTTTCAGATACTGCTTCTAAGTAACATTGAAAATAAATTATATTAGAGCTTCATTACACAAGCAATTACAACACAGTTGAGGAAAAAAAACCTGTACAGCTATACAAGTCCTTCCTTACAGGCATTTGAAATGACACATTGCACTTGCCAGCTTCTGAAGAAGCAATATTGACTGCTGTTTCACTCATCCCATTTCCTTCATACCCCCCTTCCACAGTTAATGTCAGTAGTAACTTCAGAGAGGAAGTTACTAAAAAGCTGCTTTCAGGATAAATTTAGCAAGACTCCGTGCTGCTGTTCTTCTCTATGACTTGATAAAAAATTATCTAATCAAGCTGCAAAGGCGCAAGGTATTTGCTTGTATTTAGAAAGCAATGAAAGACCTGAATGCTCAAGATGTACTGTTCTTTGTGCTAAATTCCAACACTCTCTTGAACGGGGTGTATGTCCTCACCGGCCTTGCACTTTCAGGAGATCTTCCATTCTCAGTACTTGTACTGTTAAGGAGACAACAAAAAGCTTACAGAGTTAATGTCAGAGTATCAGACAGCTAGGCTGGAAATGCCATGGCAATGAACTTGTGCCTCAATATTGATATTGACAGGCTAAAATTAAACTATTCAGAGTATTTGGTATGTTCCATACTTCTTTTCTCTATTGCCACAAAGGACATTTGATAAAAACCAGATACTGAGAAGTTTACTGGCAGACATCCGCTGCAGCTCATATTGCAATGTCCAGCAATACAGTTACTAGGACTAAAGATCCTGTAACAATAAAGACAGCAATATTACATTTAAGAACACAATTAATGTGGAAGAGTAATTCCTTAAAATCTGAACTGCAGAGAGGTGAATTTCTGTGTAAATCTCAAAAATAGGAAAAATACCAGATATGTAGGGGCTGCAGTTACATAGAGGGGCCCCAGAGAGGACAACAAAGATAGCTTTCTGTTGGCACCCTCAGTGAAAAACACTGGTTTTGACGTTTCAAAATTCATGCCATTAAAACATGCTCTAGGCCGAACACTGAAATGAGAGTATTTCTTAATTGCAAGGAAATTTTAGTTTGTATTGCAGCTTGCTGATTTCATTTGCTAATTTACATTGCTCAAACTAAATGATTTAGTTTGCAGGGCAGTTAAGATGAACAAGTTTACCTGTTGGAAGTAAAGGTCATGTTCAATGGTCCTTCTTACCTTAGTATTTTGGTTTCTGTTTTTCCCCTTCCACAGAAGTAACGTTCAAGAGCCTTGCTCCCAGGGCTTAGTGCAACCTTGTTGCAGTGTTAGGGGCAGAGAAAGGGGAGGAAGAGAAGCCAAGGCTACAGAGACACTGGCCGCCACAGATCAGAGACAACCACCCCAGTGCAGAAGAGGTAATGTTGCCACACTCTTTACTTGGCAATCTTCCACCTAGGGCTAGTACATCTCCAAGAAATTGCTGCAGCCCTAAACTTTTCCTGTTGGTGTTACCTGCCCTTTAAAATGGTCCTGGATGCATCTCCCAGAACACAAATAATAAAGCATGTATAAAGCCAGTATTAACCAGCCTCAGGGTAGAATTGTCCATTGTCTTCTGCTGTGCTATCAGATGACACAATTCATCAATATTTCCGATATTTCACAAAGTCATATCTCTTGACTTCTTTTATTCCCTTCTTAAATCATGTTACTGCAAATAAGTACTCCCCAAAGGTTTGCATAAGTCACTGAAGTACACCACACCTTGTAGATGTAATCTTTTAAACTTAGGAAAATTCTGTAAAACTCCACAATCCACTCTAACAGTTTAGCACAATGGTTTACTAGTACAGCACCAATAAGGGAGATTATGAAGAACTTTCCTATGAACAAGCAGAAAAATTAAATACCTGTATGGGAGATCACAGCCTACACCAGTATCTCTGGTTTCTATATTGGTCTTTGGTTGGTTTTCCATTAAGTAGTCCAGTTTATCTTGTAATTCTTTATTCTGGAAAACAGTAATTTTCATTTCATAAGTTTATTTTATTTATATTGTGTTAATTAAGCAAGGAAATAAAACTGCACATTGGCTTAATCCACATGAAATAATGTAAAAGTATTTCTTGAGAAAAAGGAATCCTTACTTCTGGGAAAAAAAAAATATAAATCAAACCAACAGTTGTATTCAGAAGCTTCTGTTTTGAGTAATTGTTATAACAACTGTTACAAAACTGTATGTTAAGAAACTTAGCATGAATATTGAGACACTGTATTACACACACTCTTCATGTTACTGGTGTTGTAAGTTTGATTTCCATACTGAAGAACACCAAATACATATAGTAAATATGCATCCAGATAACATCAGATGACATTAGTTCAAATTTTATTTGGTTTCATAAAACTATCACAATAATATAAATGTTAATGCCTTACCTCACATTCTAAGAAAGAGATTTTTTCTAAGAGCTGTACTATAAATATTTCCTTTTCTTTCACTTTCTTCCTTAGCATTTCAATCTATGAAGAAAAATAAAACAAAGATATTCAGTCTAATGGGGATGGGAAGAAGATGAACAAGACAGATATGGTAGGAGGAAAACGTTTCATTTTATTGTTCAGCAACAACTGAACACCTATATGTATTTACAAACTAGTCAGTGGATTAGCTATCATCTCATACAATTAGGATCATTTATATAACGATGATACAGTATATAACATGGCTTTTAAGAATTTGTATTTTTTGGAAGGAGAATGGAAACACAGATGTTGTCATATAACAAAGCACACTAGGGAAAACTCCATCAAAGGCCTTTGTTTTAGTCCGTTTTAACTACACCCAAAAATATGTGGCACAGTTGCTAGTTTCCTGAAGGTCTTATTTGTTCATTTATTTCCTGGCATACCAGGCTCCTTGAGAAAAAGTGCATTTTCATTTCAGACCTAGGGAATGGAAGAAGTTATTTACAAATGTTCATGAAAAGTAAAATAAAGTCAGCTGCACCAGAAGCATTCCATCTCAGTACTGTTCTGTATGGAACAAAAGGCAATCCTCCTTATGTTCTGGGATTTCCCCTGGTCATAGAGATGTACAACAAGAACTTTTGCATTAAATCTTTCCCTGCTACCAGCACAAGCAGGGAAAGGCACATACTGAGAGAAACTGGTATTTCACACTAGTCCCTTACTGTTGGCCCAAAGCTGTTCTGATTTTGAGGGAATGGCTTTCTAAAAGTCCTAAAGCCACAGATTTCCTTTTCTGTTCCTCTGACCCCTTTGCTTAAAAAAAAAAGATTTGCTGTGTGAGGTTCATACTTTTATCAGCAATAGAATAAGAGACCTGTTGATGGGCACAGAGGTCAGTTCCTTTCAGCTGACCACATTTAGGACACAATAGCATCTTGTGCAAACAAACCAAATTTTCCCCTTGGACCAAAGGCAAAGTCACTTGATATTCTCTCTCAAGCCCTGCTGACTACACCCACCAAAACAGTGGCTCATAAAAGGAGCAAGCCAGAATGATAGGTAAATAACAACTTTGTTACTGCTTCCTAGGAGGCAATTCAGGTTATTACTCATCGACAGCTGTAGACACACACCACTTTACAAGCACAGCAGACAGGATGCCTCCTGTATTTGTAGTGACTACTTCAGACACAGAAAGCAGTATTAAAAATATTTCTAAGCAGAACCATTAGAAGTGCACTGAAAGATCAGTTTGAGGGAGAAAAGGGATTCTGCATCATGTATGTGTGCAGGTAGGGACTGGGAGAAGATGGATTTCTCACTGTGTTCTGTGCTCATGCAAGTCCCGTCCTACAGCAACAGCAATGAAAGCTGAAAGCAGTGGATACTTTTTTGCTCTCACTGCTAAATGGTGTCAGGTCAGTAATTTTTCCAATTAAATTTCAATACAGCTTTCTTGAACAAACCATTCCAGGTCAGGCGACATAAAAATCAAAACCCTATTTTCCCCCTATTAAGTGCATGGGAATATATCTCTCAACTGAGGTACTGCAACATCATTAGCTAAACCCCTTTCCCTGCTCTGTGCCAGTTCAACAACTTCTGCTTCACCAAACAGTGCATTATCTAAGGCAATCATCTCCACTAACACTGAAGTCAGTTAAAGATATAAAAAGTTTCTGATCTTAAGCCTGAGAGCAAAATCAGAAGTAAAGCTCGGAAATGGATGGTCCACATCACAAATGGAATGCCAGAGTCTGCCACGCACTGCTTTTAGTAAAGTCTTCACTACTGTATATATTAAAAAGTGCATCCTTCAAAAGTATGCTAGATGAGGAAAGAAAGATGCTCACATTGACAGTACAGCACTAGAAATCTATATATCCTATATATTCCTTTGCATTTTTGGGCAATATGCCAATAGTGGAAAAATCACAAGAAAACTATAAAAATACCTATGCATAATAAAAAAAATAAGTATTTTCTATAGAGCTTCACATTAAATGAGCTTTACTTTGCCAGGTTATCAGTTGCCTC
This sequence comes from Myiopsitta monachus, assembly GCA_017639245.1. Taxonomy (NCBI): domain Eukaryota; kingdom Metazoa; phylum Chordata; class Aves; order Psittaciformes; family Psittacidae; genus Myiopsitta; species Myiopsitta monachus. The sequence continues at coordinate 14,879,844 of CM029921.1, read as the reverse complement.
TGGCCTTCACTGATACAATTTTAAGGAAAAAAAAAGTGAAAAGTATTTGTTAGTAAAAAATCTAGTGGACTTCTACTGAAGTGAATTTGTTTTGTAGAACAGCCAAACCGAAATCAAGGAAAGCTCAGAATACACGAATTTTTCCTGGTCATTATGTTACATTGTTATGTAAGAAAGACCATTTCTAAATCTTTCAGGCAAATTCTCCATGCATTTTCACCAGTCATGTTTTAACTGTGCATCTTGAAATCAATGTTGTGAAAGCAAATGAAGAAACCCATTCAAACCAACAAACTTTTCAGCATCTCTGGAAACAGGGATTAGTAGAAATATTAACATCCTGCTAAAAGAGAATGATCAAATACTGAAAGGTACAGAAAGCAAAACAACAGTAGTACCATCACCCTCCCAAAAATGTAGTGGTAGGTGTTATAAAACATTTCAAACAAAACAGAACAATGAAAAAAAACCGAAGCAAAACAATTGCATGAATTAAACCAAAGAAAAAAAGAGTTATAAAACTAACTCATCTCTAATTTAGTTTCCATGATCTTCAGTTATCACCTCTCATTTGACGCAATGACCAGTTATTACTTGGAAAAGCTAAAATGCGGTGTTTTCAGCGGAACAGTTACAGAATATGAGTGCTGTCATCATCCATCTTTCTCAAAATCAGGTATTTCTTTTTTTTTCTTCTTTCAAGTGCATGTAAAAACCCTCCGTGTCATCTAAAGCTATTATCATTTCAGTTTTCAAATCACAGAAACCACAAAGCTTGTAGCACATTCAGAAAATCTTCAAACATATTTTGATCTCCATATTTAATTACAGCTTTGTTTAATATTATGACTAAATTAAGTCACTGGTTCAACAGCTCCAGTCTCACCAATAAGTTCTGCTTCAGAAAAGATAAACTATTACTTCTAGGACTTTCAAGTGGGTCTTCTCTTCATGCTCTATTCTACTATATATACAAGAAAATAATTTTAACACCAGTAATCAGTACAACACAAAGACGACTGAAGCAAACAAAGCACAGCTTTGTGATCAAGGGGGGTTTTGCCCTGACAGATATCCATTCTTGTTATTGAAGATAATGTAGCTCGTCATCTGCCTAATACGGTTTTTACATCAAACACAAAAAAAATCTGTTACTAAATTAAGTGATCAAATTATCAGTTATCCAAAAGCAAGACCAAATTCTTGTGTTACATAGCCATTTACCTTAAGTTATAAGCACTCTATGATACAAAGGCTCTAAGACATGAAATAAATTGTGTCAGTAACCATGTTTACCAGTATTATGTACAAATAGATTTAGTGCAAGTTAAACTTATATTTTTTATTCTTCACATCAGCTACAGAGACACAAACTCCCCAAGAATGTTTTTAAGTTATTTTAACTGCAATATTCTGAAGACAAAAATGAGCATGGACACCTTAAAATCTAACAGAATATAAAGAGGAAGATCTTGACAAACAGCTTCCTCCCCTTCCAAAACTCAAACACAAACTCCTTTTTTTGAGAACCCTCCAAGGACTTGCAGACTGACCACACACAACAGTGCTCCCTGCCTTTTCCTAACATGTTTACACAGTACCTGTCAGAACCCATCACATCAATCTGTTGTGTCCCTCTGAAGAATTATGCAGAATTTTAAAACATTCCTTCTCTTCTACAGTGCGGAGAAGAGACAATGTGGCACTGTATCATCAGACACATAAAGTCTCAGTCTAGCAGTAAACCGGAATGGAATGATTAGACCATGCAGATTACAGATACAAGGCTGTGAACTGGATACCTTACATGAAGTTTTTTCAGTGGATCTTTAGAACACTGTGAACTCAAAGACACAGCCACACAGACCAAACATATTGCAAGGGAAATTCAGCAGTTGCTAAAATGAGAGGCTGATTCGGCACCAGGGAAAAAGCCCTGCAGTCCCTGCTCCCCAGATGCAGCAGAGCTACCTTGTAAGGCTCTTGCAGAAGGAAAGCAGGGGCAGAATGTAGCAGGGCACCTGTATTACTTCATACAGAATGCTGCACCCCCAGACACATGGCCAACTAGTTATCTCAGCAGCTACTGCGGTGCAAGGTCTGAATCAACTTCCAAAGTTATAACACACCTTTAAACCTACCCACATGCCTGACAGATGACACATCCCACCAGAGCAGTTTACTACAAAAAAGTTTATTTACTGAATATGGACTTGAGTACACATCATCTTATGCCATTAGCACCAGGAGTGAGCAAACCTGATGTGATTAACCCTTGACAGGTATGTCACAGGAAAACAGGAAAAACAAGAATAACTTTAGGGGCTTATATATTCATATATTACCATATTAAATATACTAAATAAAATGCAACCTTAAATCAATACATTTATGTAAGTCACATTGCAAAAGTAAAAGTGATGCTTTCATTTATGAGAGGAATATAACAAGAACACTGGGTCATAATGCTGATACTGGGTAAAAGCACTTCAAGAATAAAATCCATGCTGTGCTACTTAACATAATTTTTATTTTTCCATAAAAATGTTAGTTATGGCAAACTAAAATAAGACGATAACACTTACAGCACCCTAAACCTGTCCTGGACAAACCCAAGTCCTTGAGAATGCCTTTGTTTCAAGGAGTTGCATAAAGCAAGAGAAAAACTAGCAGTTGACAGAGCAATAGATATTGCCTTTTGGTCGAATATAAGGTAAGGAGAAGGGAAGGAGAAGCAAGATAGGTCCAAACACAACACTGAACTGAGGGCCCATGCAGTGGCCAGAATAGTCTAGGGTCAGAAACAAATGGGTGCAAATCAAAGACTCTCAACTCCCATAGACTGACTCTTGAACGTCAGTCACTTCTGGACTGACTCCAGGATGCAACTATCACCAAGATGTTTCTACATTTTATTTGCTCAATAACCAAGGCCTATAATCCACCTCAACCTTGCTATATTTTTAGACTTGAGCATTTCACCTCACTGCCAGCTCAGCAACTTGCTCCCAAATCTGGCTTTTGCACACCTACCCTCTCAGATTCTCCATTTCAAAACAATAGAAACGTGAACTGCTAACAATAGAAATGTGAATTTAGCAACCCTGGGCCACTACGATCACCTTTTTACCTATCACTTCATTATCTCTTACCTCCCCCACCCCACCATCTTCATTGCTGCTGCTTTCGCTTCTCCTACTGGGAAATGTTTGATTATTCCAAAACTGGGAAGGGAAGAGCTACAAGGCCCAAGCTACAGTTTGTAATTTATCTGGTCTGTCAGTGACTGAGGGGCATTCGTGCTCTTAGGAGCATTCCCCCAGTGCTGTAACAACTAGGAGATAAGAACACTGGCTTGGTCACCCAGTACTTACACTGCTGCTCAGGGTCTCTGTGCCTGGTGACAGGCCAATGTGCACTCAGCCCTTCAGCCACCCCACTTCAATCCCTCTATCTGGCTGTCAGACACAGGAAGGACACCTGACCTCTCCCCATCATGGCAGGATACATGAAGTTCCCTGCAGACTGTGCTGGGTGTGTAGCTTGCATTTCACATACCCACTGCAATTTCTAATGACCTGAATCAGCACATAAGGCCCCACAGGCAATGTGATCATCCTGAATTCATCCACTGGCTCAGGACTGATATGACCACGGCACTCGTTTTCAAGCTTCCACCTCCTTGATTCAGTTCTATTGCTGTTACCACCTCCATGCTTCTGCCTCCTTCAGAAATCTTTTTCAGAGGTCATTTCTCTGAAACTCCCTTGAGTTCCAGATTGTTACTTTATCTTGCAGCAACTCCCAGAAAATTAAATTCTTCTTGCTGATCCTATCAAAGAAAATCTGTTTCTTTCTCACTACTGCACCTTACAGTCTCCAATACCTCTCCTCAAATACCAAATAAAATTGTCATGATACTTGAATGGACTTTCTAGGAAGCACTGCACTTCTGAATTTCTCTTCTTCCACCAATCAACTAAAGATTGCTTCAATAAGATGGAAAGCTAAATGTAAGAGTCAACAGCATTAAACTGGTCTCACAGATAGAACACCTAAGAACAGTCAAAAGGAGAACTGCAAGACTGTCCTGGGTTCAGCAGCAGCAGTCATTTTTCTCCTTCTTGGTAGCTGGTGCAGCACTGTGTTTTTGATTTTGGGCCTGGGAGCAGCGCTGATAACACCAGTGTTTATCAGTTACTGCTTGGTAATGTTTTGGTCTGGCCAAGGACTTTCTGAGTCTCATGCTCTGCTGGGGAGGAGGGGAAGCCGGGAGGAAGCAAAGACAGGACAGCTGACACAAACTGAGGAAAGAGGTTATTCCATACCACAGCACGTTGTGCCCATTATGTAAAAATGGAGAGCAGAGACCTGGAAGGGTGGGGGGGGTTCGCTGTTGGGGGTGCACGGGCTGGGTTGGGCTTGGTGAGCAGTTGTATTCTCTTTCTTTGTATTTCTCTTGTATTATTACTGGTGATAGCAGTAGTAGTTTGTGTTATACTTTAGTTACTAAACTGTTCTTATCTCAACCTGTGGAAGTTGCATTCTTTTGATTCTCCTCCCCATTCCCTCGGGACTGGGGGAAGAAAGAGAGAGAGAAGTGAGTGAGTGAGAAAACTTCGTGGTTGACTGGACTTAAACCAAGACAGCTCTTTTTGGCGCCCCATGTGGGCATGAAGGGTTGAGATAACAACAGGATTAATAGCCACTTGTCACAATGCTGATTTATTGGCTCTTAAAGTTGTTGCTCTTGATTCTCTTGAGTTCATGGTTTAAGCCTCTAAGCCACGACAAAGACTTAGAAGAGTCTCTAGAGAAAAGTTGGAGATGTGAGTAGTGATATTAGAAAGGAAGTCAACAGAATTACAAAGCTATTCAAGTAGAAGGAAAAACCATCTTAAGAGAAAATTACAGTTGTGTCCAGTTGTAGAGCCTTTATAAAAAAAGTCTGAAATAGCAAATTTTATTCTGTGTACTTAGACACAGTTCTGGAGGCTTGAAATATAGAGTGATCTATTGGATTGGAACAGATTCAGCTGTTAGATAAACTCAGTCAACAATTACCAGTTGATATTATAGAATCATAGAATAGTTAGGGTTGGAAAGGACCTTAAGATCATCCAGTTCCAACCCCCCTGCCATGAGCAGGGATACCTCCCACTAAACCATGCCACCCACGGCTCTGTCCAACCAGGCCTTGAATTTATCATCCATTAGTTCAAAATATTTGTCAGAATATGACAATGTTAATATATTGAAGTGTTACGTATTATTCAAGTATCATGCATTTTCCTCATTTATCTATCATTCGCGGATTGGACACCTGTAACACTGGTGCAGATATTAACAAACTTGTCATAAATATGACTAAACAGAGGACAAACACATACTATGTGACACAAAACAAGACAGGCAAGACATTGCAACATCAGCCTGAACTCTCAGAGATAACTGCTGTACAAGAAGAACTAGATTTTTCTCAGTCCAATATTTCACTGGACCTTAAGCAGTAATTCTTAGAGGCAAGACAAGAGTGTTGAGATTTTTTTCAGGGAACATAATACAGTGAATAGGAATGAGCACCTTCACTTTTTAAGCCTCCATAAATCACTTAAGCCCCACCATACTTTTTTTTATTTAAAAACTCGTATTTAAAGAAAAAGTAACAACTGATTTAAGTTCATGCACCAACATAGAGACCTTCCTAAACCAAGGAGCTGGATGAACCCATTACATCAGTCTTTGATGTACATCTATTGCTAAGGTAGGCCCACAGGGCCTAGATGCCCTAATGAGTTATAAACATTGGCACATCGTCTAACAATTCAACCCACTTTATTAAGAGCTGCCTTAGTAATGTGCAAGTTTTCTAATTAATGACTTGGCCAGGCAATTCTCAGCTGAAAGAGCTGATGCTATGCATGTATAAACACTCTCACCAAACACCAGCAGTGATTCTACTTCTGCCAAAAGATAAGCAACATACTGCATTGCTCAAGTCCACTGAGGCGTGCCAAACACTTGAATTGGGGGGTGGTGAGTTATTTATGTTCTGCCATTTATCTTCTTCCTCCCAGCTCCGAGGATGGGTTTCTCTTTCTACATTTGCTGTTGTGTGCTTTGTTGTTGTTTTGGGTTTTACTGTAGGTACTATGCAAAGCAGATTTTGGTTAATTAAAAAATGACATCTGTCTATGGCTGGTAATTCCATCTTCTCATCCCTTATGCTTCTGTGCGGCTTCTTTTACTTTACCTAAAATTGAAACTGCACTTCCATATTAAAACTGGAATATTTTGTTGTGCATCTGAAGTTGGAGTATCTCGATGAAGAAGCTTTCAGCTGGTTATTAAGTCTTCGGTGGGAAAATTTCTTCTTTATTCCCCACTTGCATAATACAAAGTATCTTCAGTATCTGGGATATCATTTGCTCATTAGCACTTTGTCCTTCATGCAAGTATCTTCTACAACAGAACAGGATACAACTTCTCCCTGGGGTTTGGTCACCATTTATTATCCAACGAATCTCAGACTAAAGCTGGAGAACAGCTCATGGGCCATGACCTAGAGACAGTTCAATTCAGTAGTTAGGGGAATTTCATGTGACATCTGAGTTCTGTAGATAATTTCTTGGCATGGAATCAAATATCCTTTTCTCTTCTCAGTACCCTTTAGAACAGCTCCTCGTATCTGCATCAACCCACTCACCTTGCTTACAAAATATAAATGCTTATTTCCTTCCCTCTCCTGCTTCTCAACAATGAAACTATTACATATAAAATAAGCTTATTGTGCCATGAAATGGCAATCTATTTCAATGTCAATTGCACAGATCTCAAAACTAAAGCTCTCTGAAATCTCTCTAGGTTTGAAATTGAGATAAAGCCAGAAAAAAACATCTGTTGCTGATTTAAAATCAATGTTTTGTATTTCATTTGAAGACTTCTAGCTTTATATTACACTAAACTCTCTCCCATCTCCTAGAATGGCACACACGGGATAAACTGACTGACCATATCAAATAGCTGACATAAAAGACAAGCTTCCAGCACTCTCACAAAAAGCAAAAGCAATTTCATCCCTGCACGAAACAATTTGGTAACAGCATCCCTTGCCCTCCTATTGCATCTCTGTGCCTGCCTCTGCCTGCCCAATTCTGTCTCTACACTGGAAACTCTGTAGTGGAAGGGCCCAAAATTAGCACAGTTCCACCTTTGACACTGTGAGTCTTCCTGCAGACTTTTCCTGTGATCGAACTAGCTTTTCCCTGGATTGTCTTTGAAAGTCTCCCACTGTTCAGCTGTACTTTAAGAGGGCTACAAAGACAACAGCTGAAAAAAACCCCATGCCCACTAATGTTCACCAATCTGACCACTGAGCTCTGGGTGACCCACTCTGGCCATCTGTCTGAATCTTTTGAGAATGCTTTTTGGAAAGCCTGCTATGTACAAATAGTATGAGAAAAGCTCTGGGTTTCTACACATCTGCTGAATAATGTCCTGCATTTCATATAAAGTGTGCTGCACTAAGCTGAGAACAGATAGATAGATTTACTTAACAAACAAGTTCAAAGCAGGGATAAATCTGTCAGCCTTAAATCATCTGCAGTCTCTAACAAGAACATGAGGCTTTCAGACTATGTAGGATAATTTTCTGCTCAGCTGGTGCTCTAATGGGCTGTGATATTAACTCTCACAGCAGAGAATCCCTGTGAGGCTGAAAAATGGGTGTGCACGGGATGTACCATGCAGAGATGTTGAAAGTTACCCAGTCCAGCAAAATTCCATTTAATTTCTTCCACTTATTTTTTTTCTGAAAGTTATTTTCCATGCTCCTATCTAATTTATGTCTGCTCTGACTAGGTCAGGTTGGCAAATGTTCTATTAATGCCTGAGATGGAAGGACTTCTTTTCAGACAAAAAAAAATAGAAGCAAATTATTTCTTCACTAAGGAGTATAAGCGCATGGAATTGTGATTGTTCTTCTTTGCCTGGGCTCAATTCCCTAGGTCACACATCTACTGCATTCAGTACCAACAAGATGGGTTCTCAAAAAAGGAGGCTCTAATACTCTTTTCCTCCATGGCCTGCTATGTTTGGTGCTTCTCTGCCAGCATCCCCTTTCATGCCTGCCAAGATTAGGACTGACCACAGCCTCCTAACATATTTGCCATCAAACAGCACTGCATCACAAAGCTCCACTATAAAGTTTCTCTTTCACTTCCTCCTTACTGCTTTCTGTTCCTTTACAGAATGCCCTGCATCTGTCACTTGCCAATGATCCATCATCTTTCCCTAAAAAGGCCTGAAGAGCAATCTATTTCGCGATTTTTCAGCCTGCATATTCATCTCAGCACTTGTTCAATTTTGACACTCCTCCATATGAGTTTGAAGCAGCACATCTTTTTATTCAGTGCCCCACTGAAATAGTTCATCATTTCTGTAGCTGCACTTTATTGGAGATGATAACAGCATAAACCTGTTGTGGTTTACACTGAAAAAATAAACCCCTCATACTTGAGGTCTGTGTCCAAATATACCAAGATTAATACTAAATAAAGCTCATTCTGTAGTCAAGCAAGCCTAGGCTTAGCCATCCTTCTCAGTTCATACAGTAGCTTTGTTTCAGCATCTAGCACAATACTGCTGATAATTTTGATTACTTTCTTTCCACTTCTCTTCTGAGTTTCCCATGCTGGCCTCTTATCAGTCTACTCTCGTACAACAGAGGCACTAAGTGTTTCAGAAAGCAGGCTGTCTAGCTGCTTTGATAATTCTTTCTCAATTATATAATTTAAATGCAAGTTATTGATCATTATAATGCTCTCATAAACCCTAAAATGAAATGTTATTTTACAGACACCAGCCATGAAAGTATTCAGTAATGAGAAACATGGTAGGTTTTCATGACACTTTTCTAGATAGGAATATCTGTTACATTCTGCATTTGGTTAAATTTAAGTAGAGGGGATTTGTGCTCATATATACTCTGATTAACATATTTTCTGGGAGTTAAGTAGTAGCACAATTACATAGTCTTTCCTGTTTGCTCTATAAAGTATATTTAGTGATGTTGCTCATTAGTTTTTAACTTAACTCCAGAACAGACTCTTCAGATAGCATTCCTTTTCAAGAGCCTACCTTTTAAGAAGCATTTTCATTGCTGATTTCTCAGCTTCTATGGCATAGTTAGCAAGTGTTGCTTAAAGTAAGCCTAAAAATAATTTTCTAATGTTTACTCAGAGAAGAGCATAAAATCATGAAAAAAACCACGTGTGGATAGCTCAGGGCACAAACATCTGCAGTGCTTTCAATCTTCCCCCATGGTGGACAGTTATCCTCCTCTGTACTATTAAAGCTGTTATTTTTAGACCTCTAATGAAAAGAGTCCAGTTTAAAATAGTGCATGCCAACTGTATTATGTGTATTTCTTCAAACACAGCACAAACACAACCCATGGATAACACAAAAAATATTAAGTGCCTAATGTATTTAGTACCATCTGATGTGATCAAACTTCTGTTACAGGAGTCTTTAGTTAGACTCAGTAACTTCAGTTACATCATAGAGATGTAGCTACAGGTGTTCACGCAGTTCTCAAGGAAATGGGATTAAAAGAAAAACTAACACACGCAAGGACGAAAGGAGAGAGCAAAAGGGCTGGCTACATGGCAGTCAAGGATTTGTACAGATATTGAATTGATTTTGAGAAGAAGGTAGTCTGACATCAAGCTGAGTAATACTGAGATAGCTAAATAAGGAGTTGGTCACCTAACATCTACTTGTCAGACAGGGTAACAAAAAGATCTGGAAGGGCTTTCTGTGTATATGAAGGCACCAGCAGAGATAGATGAAAAGGAATCAGCAAGCTATTACTTGTATAAATCTTGGGCCAGTTCTTATTATTTCATATTACTAGAATCATTTGGGTTGCCCCATGTATCACAAAATGACAAGTCCTTCAGGGCTTTTGGTTAGAACAAAAAAACCCTGATAATATGATGGTTGTCTTACAGATACACAAAACGCATTAAGTAATTGTTCCCATAATCCATTAAATCAATGGATTGGATTATTAGAATGGAAATGTTTTTCTTAATAGAATACCATGGTATAAAGGATGTTAGCTCAGTTTTTGACCACCTGCTGTGCTGTTTGAAAATCATGAAAATGGCAAACTGAACTAGAAAAAAAAATCAAGACTTTATACTAGTCTATACTGATGACAGAAGGAATTTAATGCAAACATCTCCCTTTTGCATCCCTCTGTGTAAAAGACACATCAGGTCATACAGCAGGACTACATCAGAATCTTATAAAACAAAAGAGATATAGGCAAACATATATGTATTTATATATAAATTCCATCTTGATAAAAATGGAAAAGCACCATGTCTAATCAGAAATTCTATTGTAGCACATTGTGAATGCAGAAAGAATACCTTAGGTTAAAATGATTTCCAGACATTTGATTTTGTGAATGTGTGATGTCCAAATACAAATAAAAGATACTTCATGAATGCCTCTCCTCTGTGCAATAGCAAGGCTTGTGTAACAGTGCTGTCAGTCTGCTTTGTAAAGCTTCAATTTAAACTTAATTTACCTATTTCCCATGTCATTCTTTCACCCACTTGGAGAAACACATCTTTGCAGTCACAGCCTTCTGGCTGCTGCACATTGGTTATTGGCATGTAGGCAGTGTGTAACTTAAAGCCACTTTCCAGCAGAAAGCCACTTAAAGTTTTACAGGAAATTTTATCAGCTAAGATGATAAAGATGCCCCAAACTAGGGTGAAAGAGATGATCAGTGAAAAACTGCTTGCCTGGCTATTTCTGTGAGGAACCACACTGAAAAAAGAAAAATGATTAAAAAATAAAGGCAGGTTTTGCCTTCCATGCCTGTACAGGAAGGAAACCCTTAATGAGCAGTCTGTACTGTTTCTGCAGTTACCTTCTGCATGCTTCAAATTAAGTTGCAAGTTGTATGTGTATTTCCTGGACGACCATAAGGAGTTCCAGAATTAGCGTCAGCCTAAAAATCACAGTATATAAACCACAGTCACTGGATTAAACTGCTTTCACCTAGTCTTTCTGCTTCACTAGCTCATCTTTCATTGTGTTTGCAACTAAGGTGGCGTGAGGAAATTGCACGCAGAACAGAGCTCTCTTTCAATTATGTACTAAACCAGCCAGTGTTCCCCCAAAAGGCTCAGAATTGGTTTACTAGATCTCACCTCCTCAACCATGTGCTTGACTTTCTTCTGTTGGCAGTGGACCATATCATCCAGATGTTTGATTCGCTCTCTTAGGCTAGCTGCTACCTCCTCCAAATGCTGTGACCTAGCAAAACATGGAAGAATTAAGCATGAGTGGGTATTTACAAAATAAAAGCAAAACAAGAACAAGCTCCACAATCCCACCATAAATCAGGAAGACTAGGTCAAGAAGTAGGCAACTCATATTCGCTGACAGATGTCAATTTGTCCAAAGTACATTTTAATGGCAGCCTTTTAGTCAAAGTGGCTGTCTCCACCCAAGTTAACCCACCTTTGTGTCGCATGCTGGCATGCTTACTCAGAGCCTGAAGTGCTGACACTTAAACAACGTGATAAAGCTCACCTCCTTAAGATGTCTGGTTTTCCTTGATGTGAAAAGCATTTACATAACTAGATGTTTATCACAGAGTTTGAAAGGACCTTAAGATCATCTAGTTCCAACCCCCTGCCATGGGCAGGGACACCTCACAGTAGACCATGTTGCCCAATGCTCCGTCCAACCTGGCCCTGAACACTGCCAGGGATGGAGCATTCACCACTATTTTGGACACCCTGACCCAGTGCCTCACCACCCTCACAGTAAAGAACTTCTTCCTTATATCTAACCTGAACTTCCCTTGTTTAAGTTTAGACCCATTTCCCCTTGTCCTACTGCTACAAATCATCAAAAGACACATTTATCTTGAGTTATTATCACTTGAAATCTTTTTGGAAATGCATACTAACTAAAAGCCAGGAAGCACATCTGCTGGCATCCTTTTCGGAGCTCTCCCACTACAGGATTCAGGACTCTCCCACTACAGTCAAGGATTTGGCATAGCTGCCAACAGCAGCAGAATACAGAATAACTGGAGTTAGTATTCTGGAGTTAGTACTGGAATATTAACTCATCAACAGAAGGAAGTGTGGTGAATGTTTTAAGTTTGTATGAATGACTCTTCAGATAGATTCTGCATTTCTTCAAATCGGTTTAAGACAGAAACTGAAGACCCCCAGAACTCCTGCCACAAGCTGGTTTCACAGCTTACCAGAAAAGTAGTTTTAGAATACACAAAGGCACAGGAAGGAAGCGTTCTAGTAAGTTTTGGGCATGTTGGCCATGGGAGCCTCCATTTATATCTGAATGTTCAATTCTTGCAGTTCTTCAAAGAAAGCATTTGGCTGCTTACAAAGTAAACTTTTGTACTCTTCGGTTCAGGACTGGACAGAATTTGAGAAGTGGAGGAGGGGAATCAAAACAAAAAAGTCTCTTTTCATCTTGGTCTATGCAGAGCAGAAGACACTGTTGAAGCTGCAACTGGAACAACCATACAAAAGCAAAGCAGCAGATGGCAAACTGTATGACAAGATTTCAGTGAATGACTGGATTGCAAGCTGTTTCTCCCCAGAAAGAGTCTCTATTAGCAGTAAAGTACTCTACAGAACTATAACTGCCGCACTTTGACAAGGACTCAGAAAAATGAAGGCATTGCTGCAGGTTTTTCAGTCCTGTATGTTAAGGACTTAATTATTATTATGTCCCACAAAACTGTAGTTTACATTTTGATTGCAACTGTAACACATATTTGGTCTCTCATTGAAAGATTCAGAATTTGAAGCACTGATAGCAATGGAGTAAAAGAGGTCCTTCCTCAGGTGGAGCTCAAGTGCCTGGTCAGGTATAGACCCATAACAAGAACTTGAGAACTTAAGAACTTCATCATCTGAACCCACATTCACTGCTTGCATTGCATAGATTGCAACTCTGTGCGTCCCTGCATTGCACAAATTCTTGTCTGAACACCGCCTTTACTCTTTATACTGCAGCATAACTTTTCATGCTCAGTGGCCAGGGCAGGATTCACTGAAGCGAGAAGAGTATCTGTTATGCAGAGGTAAAGGAAGAAAGCAACTATCTTTCATCTCCATATTATATGTTGTACGCAATATCTGCTCACTTTAAATTGTTATTTTAAAAAGCTGCTGTGAAAAGCTGTTGTTACCCTTAAACCAGATAAGCTCAATACTGATAGATCAATACAACTAGGCAGTGAGATGCTGTCATCAAGGACCTCCTTTTATGTTATGCTTCCTAAAGAACAGTGGGATGCCAGAACCTTAGAACTTTATTTCTTGGTGCCACAGAAATACAAGTTGTTATCAAGAACAATTATTCAGTCTCTACTTATGATTCATCTCTACCCACTTAAATAGTGTCATATAAACTTTTAAATGGCAGATGCAATTTTCACTCAAATAGCAGTTATGCTGTTTCAGTGCTGGATAGATTTCCCTTGAAACTTTGCCTTTGGCTTTGCTTGAACCTTTTTTTTGCCTGCTCATGATGCTCTGTCAGCCTCAAATAAATACTAATGGATGCATATGCCATCTCTGGGCAGAAAAAGCACATTCAGGTGCCATTACACTACTAGATCTTTCCTCTAAGCTTCATGCTTTTGAGAACAACCATTCACAGAGGACTCACTGCCAATAATATCAACCTCACTTTACCCAAATAACTTTGTAGCTTATTTCTGCACTGTGATGCTACATGACAGATTTCTTCCACACTTTCACTTTGTTCACGTGCATATGTTAATGTGCACCACATGTATAGACCAGCTCCTCCAAGCCTTAAATATATTCCCTGCTTTTCCTCTTTTATGCATGTTTGCAAACAACTTCTCAAGAAAGATGCATCAGAGGGGGGGTTTTGTTGCAAAAATTAATCCTCTTGCTCTTTTATGTGTAAATAAACTTACACTCAGGTGGACAATCCCTACCAGACTGCAATTTTGAAGACAGATAAAATACAATTCAGGTGTCTTCAAAAACCAAACCGACCACCCCTTAAAGTTTCTTAGCAATACTACAAGTCCCACAGACAAGACCTATCTCACCTTTCACTGTCAGAGTTGTTTTCGGATTTTGCTCCAGATATTTGCATTTCATTCAGTTCAAGTTGTTTTTGCAGCTGGTGACGTTCCTAAACAAGAAATGTTATCTTTCAGTTATCTGTGTGTCGAAACATAAAGGCTTCATAAAGCATATTTCAATGCAATTCAAAAGATCATTTGTGAAATTAAAATAGAAACTGATTAAACAAAATTCATTAAGAAGCACAGGATGCATAAGAATAAAATCAAGTTCCTAGCTATGCATGGAAATAAGATCAGAGTTTTCAATTTCCTTTTTGAAGATGTACAGTTGTACTTGAAACAGATGTTTTTGAATAAAAAGATGAGCCATCACAATCTTAAACTATATAAATGTAAAATTTTCTAAGATTTCCCTTCAAAAAAATCTCTCAGTCCAAGGCTGAGATAAAGATATTGCTCTGTTTTCTTCCCCAGAATATTCTTGTTTAATTTTCAGGTGTCCACCAGCACAGCGCCTGTGAAAAACCTACGAGGCTTTGGGAACTGAGTCAACATAAGCTAACAAAGGAGCCTGCCGTCCACTTTAATGGGAATTTAAGAGGCATTCAGTTTTATTCTGCAAGTATTGGCCAGATAAGAGCAAATTAAATAACCAACATGAAGAAACTCATCTGTACTTAAGAACTATACTGCAATTTTTACTCACTGTGAAATACAAGTTGTAGGGAGAAGCCCAGATTAAGTTAAGGGAACTGCTAAAGGGCATATTAAGCTGAACAACTTCTCAGTATAATCAGTTGTTCTGCTAATAGATTTTCAAGCATTAGATAAAAGGGGCTCGATACAAATGCACATTAGGCTAATCAGTCAAGCCAACAAGACAGGCTCACGAAAATCTATTTCTTAGTAACAAATATTTACTATACTAAATTTAAGCCAGTGAAAAAAATGCTTTATGTATAAGAACAGAAGAACATAGTCCCTTCACTTACTAGAATGCTGTCCACTTCTGTATTTTAGAAAGCGAAGCACAGATCTTTAAAGATAATGAGATGCCTGCTATTAAATGAAATGAGAAATGCCAAAGTACATCCAAGAGCACTGAAGTCTTTTGGAAGGGCTGCTCTTATACTGTCTAGAGTGACACTATTCACTCTGAGGACTAAACAGTAACATTCATTTTCAGTTAGGGAAATGATACCAGAAAACTAAGAGGAAATTTCACCATAATTCTTAGGCTGATACTCTTAGGCTTAACAATACATTGAAATAATAGTAATTTGACGACTAGTCTGAGTTTTGCCCTGGAGCGTAGCCCATAGAAGAGAAGAAGGGAAATAAGGAAATACAAAGAAGCGATGCAAAAAGTACTGCAACTAGTTTTACAGAAGTGTCACACTTGACAGTCTCACAAGAGGTAAATGTCTTAGAGCTTTTCTGCTTTCAGAGCTTTAAAATTCAATTGTCAGAAACTTGCTCTCAATTACAGTTTGGTACAGAATATTTAGCCAGGGAGCGGAATAATTAAATGCTTTTTCACGCTAACAGGAACAGAAGAACCTAAGTTTTGAATTAAAAGGCATAAAAACTGATTTTTTAATTCTTTCCTCAAATTATTCTAAGCTATAATCTAAATAAGATAGGTATCAGCATGGAAGATTAAGTGGCTGATAGATACCCACAAAAAAAATCCTCAAGACATTTTAGTTTGAAGCTTTCCATTTAGCATTTCATCCCCAAGTGGAGAAATTTGGAGACACAATTCCAATCAGGACTATAAATAGCTAAATAGAAATATCTATTCCTAACTAACTACATTTTAATCAATCATAGAATCATAACTATTTGGGTTGCAAAGAACCTTAAAGATGAGATCAAGTTTTGGTACTGGAAACCTGCTCTAAGGTCTATCTAGAGCCCTCTCTTCTCCAGGCTCAACAAGCCCAATTCTCTCAGCCTGTCTTCATAGGAAAGGTGCTCCAGCCCTTTCATCATCTTTGTGGTCTCCTCTGGACTCACTCAAGCAGGTTCACATCCCTCTTGTGTTGAGGACTCCAGAGCTGAAGACAGTACCCCAGGTGGGGTCTCATGAGAGCGGAGTACAGGGACAGAATCCCCTCCCTCAAGCTGGTCATGCTCCTTTTGATGCAGCCCAGAACATGGCTGGTTTCTGGGCTGCAAGCACACACTGCTGGGTCATGTTGAGCTTCTCATCAACCAACAACCCCAATTTATGCTCTCAGACAGTTTTTCATCCATCTCCATGCAAACTCCATGCACTACATGAACCTACAAACAGCATTTCTCAGAGATTTTGGATCATTAGGCTTGGGAGACCTTGCACACTGAGGGAAGACTGAACGGAGTTCTTAAACTATTTAAAATAATGGTTAATTTAATAAATAAATTTTGACACTTCAGGCAACCCTGACTATAAAGACTACTACAAAGATAGAGCCACCACTTAATCATAGTGTCTTTATGGTAGGCCAGGTCCATTTACTTACATGGATACAATAATTAAGATAGATGCAAACAGCAATGGTATGTCACTGAGCAGGGTGCTGAGCAGTGGAAAAGGAAGAGGGAAAGGGAAAGAAGAAACTCATTTCCTCCATGCACTTCTGTATTTCCTAGAAAGTCGGTACCTGACTAACTCTCATACCTCTTCCATGCGTGCAATCAGACGGTCCAGCTCACCAATTCTCTGGTCTTTTTCCTGTATGCTTGTTTCTGTAATCTGCATCTTCTTATTTGCCTCCTCAATAGCCTTCAGAAGCCGATTTGTTTCCTCCTTAAAATAAGAACATTTACAGTCACATTAACATCCCATAGAGCCAGGCTAATAGCTTTCAAGCAGAGCTCAAAGCTTTTCATTGTATTTGCCTAGAAGTCTGGAAGAGTTGTGACCTTAAAGGTGAATTGTATAGAACAAAAGATCTGGGGTATTCTGAAGTGCATTTTAAAGCATCATTATGAAAATCTGAGAAAAACTTTTACCCACTTCTTAGATATTTGTTTTCCCTTCTGAGGATGCCATGACATAACAACATAAGAAAAATATGCTGTTGTAGAAGGTAGCATTTTAGACACCAAAGTTTGCTATGTTCAGCTTTGTACTTTCCTTATATATGAAACAGTATCAAGAGACTGGGGAATCTACATTCAGTTTCCATCATTATCTACTTTATCTGTTAGAAAAATGCAATGACTAACCGCTCATAGGAAGGTTTTAGTTTGGGAGTGGAGGGAAAGCAGGGGACAGGAAGAGTTCTTCCTCTAGCAGCATCCACTAAAGTTGTTCCCTCTCTCCTGAAGCTATAACTAAAACTGGACATTTTTTTTCCTTTTTTTTTTAGAGAGAATCAAAAGTCAAAAACCGCAACTTACTTCATATCGAATTCTGAAATCTACATTATCATTACTGTTACTATGTTTGTATCATTACTGTTACTGTTTTTTACATTGTTTTCTTAGTCCTTCAATCGCAAAAGCTTGGAAAGCTTAATAACCTTGGCATGGCTAGTTCACAGAGACAGGAGTGAAGGAACACGTCAGCTCTGGAGTAATAAGTGATTCAGAAACACCCAAGCTAAGCACCACTCTTACAGACTGGTTGTACATACTAGGAGGATTTCTTTCTCAGCTTTATGTTTCTGTTCCTCTTCTCGCATTTTTTCCTCATACTGACTGTACAGTTTTCTTGTCATCTCTCTCATGACTTCAGCATTGGCTTCCTGTGACGATTCCACCTGTGAGAGAGGAAAGTTGACCTGTCAGTCAGTACAGCACTGCTGGCAGCAGCTGTGAAGTTCACATGATGTGAGAGTAGCACTTTGAACTTCAGCTCTACCTTGTTATAAATTTGACACTGCTGAAGCAGATTCTCATTTGCACCAAGACCATTTACAATACTCTGCCAGTATATAAGTAATTTGAATTTGTAGAAGTTACCATTTCATCAAGTTTTATGTTGTCTGAATTTAACTAGTTATTGCTCATCCAAGACCAGGCTATGACTCTTTAGTAAGCCCTTCTGTAACAGACCCAAATCACTTGGATTGTTTCCCCACTGAAAAGATATTTGATTCCCCCCATTTTACAGAAGCATAGATTAGAGATGATCTAGACTCAACTATTGTTTCTAAATGATCATGAACCTCAAAGCAACAATTACTTCAAGCTGGACCCAAGCATGTCATGTTAACTAGAACACACAGCTGTATGGTCCCTCCTCTCCCTTGCTGCTTCACATACTGCTCTTTGTGTAGGCACAAGAACTGGGGTGCCCATGAAGAAAAGCAGATTAGAGAACAATCAGACTTCATATTCTCAGGGTGTGGAAGGGTTAATTTCTAACCACATGACCAGAAACTTTACCATTGCTACAGGGAAGAGGGCAGGAATGGTAATTCAGAGACAGGATTTCCCCCTTCTGTTGGCACAAAACACTGACTGAGCCACACCCTCAGTGATTAAATACCAGATAGGATAGTCATAGCTTAAACCCATCTACTCTGTAAGCATCAATAAAATAGCTAGTCCAGGACTTAGTTCTTTTATTACAGATGCTATAAATCAAACAAGGTTATACTGAAACACTGTGGGTCCTACAAAAATGTCAGGAAGAGGAAGAATACACTGTCGTGTGGGAGGAAAATAAAGTGCTCCCTGCTGATCACTACAGTTCACAAGACTACAAAATACCTGGTTCTGATGATTAGGGTTTTGGTACTGTTGGGGGCTTTTTAGGGGGTGGGTTTGGATCTGTGTGTTTGCTTGCTTGTTCCTGGGGTTTTTATTTGTTTCTTTTTCCATTTCAAGGACTGAAAGATTTATTAAACCCCTGTGTTTATCTTGCATGGTGGGAGCAAGCTATTTTACTACCCTGTTTAACAACAGTGTATTTCATCCTGAAAAGAGACTGAGCTCTGAAGAACATTACTTGTACTGCAGTTGTCCCCTTTGGCGCCTCACCTATACCAACACTGGGGCAAGGGCAGCAACCTGCACTTTGTGAGAGGGAGTGAGTGGAGTTAGTTCTCAGTACAACATGAAACCTTCCACATTTCAAGAAGCCTGAAATAATCATATGATTCAGAAAGAGCCAACAATGAAAAGCCACTCTAAGATATACTGAACTGGAATATCATCTTTGGCATTGTCTCTCCATCATTCCTTTGCTTACAGCTTGAGCAATGAGGACAGTAAAAACAAGCATAAAAAGGTACGCGCATCAGGGCATCTGTTATTGGACTCTTAAGCAGCGTCTCCAACCTCAGTTACTGTTATGACTGTATGAATAAGCCAAAGATCCTTAATAAGCTACATGGGTGTGTTCTCCTACCCAGAAAAGACTCACAGCATATGGTAGTTATTGCTTTTCAACTGCTATTCCCCCAGATTCCAAGCCATCCTCTTACATTCACCCCTGGAATTAAATCCCAGATGTCTTGGCAATTTGATGTTTAACTTTCAAAGACAGCAATGAAGTATTTTATCCACTAACTTTGTACTAAAACTGCAACTTTGAGGGCAAAATTTAAAGGTTTTCCTCATTAAAACAGGGTATGTATTATGCAGACCTTGACATGCTCAAAGAGAAACAGGTACTTATATATTCAATTGAACTTGTACTTAACCTGTGGTTTTCTGCCCATAGGAGCAGAAATACCTTCTTCTCTTTTAACCATTCATCACTAAGCATGAATGTAAGTCACTAGAGAGCCAAAAAGAAAAATCTTCATTGAAAAAATTAAACATTAATAAACCAGCAGTCACCTTAATTTCACAGTGACAAATCCTGATACAGTTTACATCCAAATTAGCCTACGTTGAGCAATTTTAGAAGAGGCAAAGGTTTCCAGAAGGTTTTTTGCTGGCTTGGTTGTTGTTGCTTTTGGCTTTGATTTTGCTTTTGTTTTGTTTTTGTTTTGGTTTTTTTTTTTAAACATTTTTTTAGACATTAAAGGAATATGTTTGGCAGAGGAATGAAGAACACGGTCAAGATTTCTGGCACGTAAAACTTTTCCATTTGCATTTTATTCCCTTGCATTTCTCTGAAAGGAACAGCTGAATTCTCTTTCCAAGACACTTGCTGTTACAGCATATATCTGTGGACCACATACTCATAAGACTTAACAGATTACCTATTAAAAATTGTGCAATACCAAAGAAATTCATCATGAAGGAATTCTTATAGCACCATATAGAGTTATAATATTCCTTTTCTTACAGCAATGGATGCTAATAACTATTCTATGGTTTGAATTTTCACCTGCCAACATCCCTGAAAGACAATCCTATGTTATGGAAAGACTGACGGCTGCCAGCTGAGATTCTTTGTCATTAAAACAGTATTGATCCGCAGGAGTATGTCAGCTCTAGCGAATGATGAAGGCATGAAGAATGAAGAACGCCTTACAAACAGGACATAGGAATTCATTTAACGTACTCCTAATGCCCTTACTGTGCAATATTTTTAGAGGAGTTTATATACCACACCTTTAATTTCAGTAACTGGTTTTCAATTTGTGCTGTTTCCAGTTGCTTTTGCTTCTCTCTCAGCTTTTCCATAGATTGCTCATGCGTATGTTTTAAATTCCTTATTTGTTCCCTTATATCAGTGTTCTCCAATGTAACGTCAACTAGAGTTTTCTAGAGGAAGGAGGCAAACCACATATTAAAAATCACAAATAATTTGGTGAACTAATACAGTCAAGAGATTATGGAACAGACACAACATTTAGTTTCCTGAGGTATCAATGCAGTGTGAACAATTTTGGATGGTTTAATGCTTAAAAGTATAGCTCTAGTTGTATTTTGTTTACTAGCAGATATTTCCATGAGGAACATGCTTAGTGAAATCAAGTCCTGGAATGCTATAAGAAAAAAAACAACAAAGGAACACGGATATATTTCAGCATGAATACTGCTCCCAACAGTCTTCCTTTCTTCTCTCCAAGGGCCATATTATACATATTAAATACACTAGACTGAGGAAAAACTGTGACATACAAAAAAGCAGGAACATTAAGTTTTTCAGCTCAGATACCTGTAAGTCTTTAGCACAGAAAATTCATTCTCACCTTCTCCCTCCCCCTACATTTCACAGGTATGTAAATTCCCACAAGTGTTAAGCATCCAAACAGGCCGCTTCCATTTCTGTTAACCAGTGAAGATAGGGATCAGTCAGGAGATGAACCGTTTTGCATGAGACAAATCACATTTGCACCTTAGATATTTCATAGAGACATGCCTAGTGACATTAGTCTGCTGCAGATCAGCATCTCTTTCTTGTACACTATTTTTAATAGGTTTTTAAAAACACAGGTGTTGGAATAATTTTTTTTTGTCTTTGCTTCCTATATTAGCTGCCTTAGATAGCCAAGACAGTACTTTACGGGCTTGTTTAATGTTAGAATCTATATCTGTCATCCATGTTTTATGTATGCTTTTAAATCCGTGTCAGAAAAGGTGGTTGTCAGCTGTGAAACAGCTAGTAAAATGTACCTGCAAGTCTATTGATGCTGATGTCAAGGAGCTGTTCATTTCACTAAAGCTATCTAAGGCAGCAGCCTGCACTCGCACATGATTCTCTAAGGATTCCTGATGAGCATTTGTCACCTGAGCAGGAAAAGAAAAAATAAATAAAAATTATATAGAATAATGACCAAGTTTACCTATTCTTTCAAAGGGAGCTACATAAGAGAAAGACCCCACAGTTAATTTTCACAGTACTGGGATACTAGAATGCTTAAAACATACAGGCCTCAAACCATATTCTTGTACCTCAGGAACAAACAGAACTTAGAATCCAAATACTCTTAACAGGAATAAGGCACGAGTAACTATGTTTATTGCTAGTCTGTAATTGCTGTAAAAGCTGTTCTTTTTAAGAAGGACAAGAGGATATTTAGCAGATGGCTACTCAGAAAGCTTATGTACATGGAGTGGGCAGGTTTTAAGAAGTCACAGAGTGAAAAGCAGAATAATGCAAGAAATGCAGAAATGCAGAAATCCAGAGAGGTTTTGGTGAACTGTAGAATAGCCTTAATTAAGAAGGAACTGACTAATCAGGTCTGCAAAGAAGCAACATCAAGAAGACATAAGGATGAAACAATAGGAAGCAGGTTGGAAAAGTTAGCAGAGAGCTTTGTTGTCTGAAAATGTCATCTTCTGTTGTGTACAAACACACACATGCTTAAAAACTGGAGGGGGTTTGGGGGTGATAGGCACAAACTGACATCATTTAAGAGACCAAAACCCAAGCTGTGTAAGTAATTATGAAAAATCCAATAAAGAGAAAAAAATTGTTACTAATGGAGACCAGCCCACCTCACATTCTCAGATGGACCAGATTTGTTTCTTGATAAAAACATAAGAACACTAGGGACTGACATGGAGAACAATGAGTGTTTAGTAACCAAGTCATACACAGATTAGGTCAGCATAAGGAGTAGAAGCCAAGCAGTTACAGTTAACCCTATATAAACGTGCTCATGTAAAAACAAGCAAACAAAAGCAGAAATGCTTTGGATGGATTAAGAAAGCTACAAGATAAGAACTGAGGTGAAGAAGCATACTGCCCAGGGCTGTATATTGGAAGTACAAATTACAAACAAATTTTATGAACAAAAAGTGGTCCTGAAAATTGATGGGAAAAAAAGCATAGTGATTTAAAGCTGAAGCAGAGTATATAAATTATTTTAAACAGAATCCGCAAATAGCATGAAAGATGGAAGTCATGTTAACCCAAAGCCAATAAAAAAACCCAACCATACATTATTAGGTAGAACAACGCTTGTGTTTTATTACAGGCAGTGTGAAATATTAAAAAAGGGAAGAGTGTCTCCTAATGTGCTATTTATATCAGAAGGAGTACTTCATAAACTGCTAATTTGCTGCAGAACTAGAGATTCTGTCAGAGCTGATCAGAAACCCTTACTTAAGAGAGATGTTCAGACTCATGCAGGATTTCTACTGGTCTGACAGAAAGATCTGGAAGTGCCAGATATCACCACTGTGATATACATCACTAACTGTTCAGTAAGGATCAGCAGCAAAAGATGACAAAACTTCATCTGTATCAGCATTTGCCTGTGTGCATGCTGGGTGGGAGACTCACCTTTTTGGCATCATTAAGACTATTTGACACAGTCTACAGCAACTGAATTTTCTCCCCCTCCTCCTCTAGAGTCAGGGTGATTTTTTTGTTGTTGGGTTTTTGGGTTGTTTTTGTTTGTTTGAGACTAGTTGCCATAGACATACCAGTTTAACAGCGAGTTCTGATCTTTTTACATAGTAGAGCATGCAGAGAACTGACAGCCTCCAAATGAGGATGGCAGAAGGGCACAAGTCAGGGTCCCAGTCCCCTGAAGTCAGAATACCTTTAATAGCCAAAGCTTCATCTGAACCAGGGCTGTGAAAATCAATGTTGAATATAAAATCAATGTTGAATATAAAATCAACAGCAAGTTTTCAGGGAGATTTTTTTGGACCGAAGAACTCAGCAGTTTTATACAAAGGATACTTCTACAGACTGCAGCAGCTTTTACTGCTAAAGCAGCATGTCAGAAGAAAGAGAGGTCGTCGAATAACTATTACAAGGTTCAATTAAGAACCAAAAGGTAAGTAATTTTTAGAACTGTCAAGCACTTCAATATTAAAAAAAAAACTGCTGCTTCTTTCATAATAGTGTTTAAACAATAAATTCAGTAAACCACAGCAAAATGTTGAAATGACACCAAGTTGCACTTTACTCCTAATTATGTAAGTTATTTATTCAATTCACTGGCAGCTTCCTGGTACAAACATCTCCACTAATTACCAATACACACAGACAATGCTATTAAGATCACTCTTTTATTTCCAAGAAGCAGGCAATTAGTATCTTCATATATAAAAACATCCCTGTCCTACCTTACCTCCCTGGAGGGGAAAATAAATACATAAAAAAATCAGATGTCACATAAAGCAATGAATTAGAATGGCTTGAGAGATTATTTCTGTTCTGTTGAAGCAAAAAAAAAACCCCACAAAATCTTTTTAAATAACACTGGGACAGTTATTCTCATATGCCTTACCTCCAAATGAATGTGTACTTACTTTCAGCTCATTTGTAAGCTGCTGTATTTTTCGTTTCATTTCATCATATTCACCATACATTTTCTTTCTTACTTTTTCCAGAGTTGCTCTAACCTGGTGTCAGAAAAAAATCAAACACCTTTGTCAAACTTATTGATGATACTATTTATACAAGGATGTAACTTTTTGGTTTTGATATGTTCTACATTGCTACTTTCAGTAATTTCCATTATTAATTTACCTTTTCATCAACAGCAATTTACTCTTAAGAACAAGACAGAAACTGAAGTCTCAAGACTTGTCAATGTAGGGGTGATACAAATAAATGTCTCTGAGTAATTCTAAGCTTCTCTGTGCACACTTAAATGCTTGTAGATTAATAATTTAAATAATAAATTATCCATAATTCATTCTAACCTGATTACTAAACAAATTAAAATTAATTTGAGCATATAATGTTTTCATTCTGAAAAAAAAGAAGCATCCACACATGGGTTTAATACACCTTCATCCTTTTTAAAGTGGTAAATTAGTTTTCCCTAAGTATCCTTTGAAGATAAACCCTGTAAGACTTCTAGGCTTGTACCTAGCTAAACAATATATTAGCATAAATTTATCAATGCAATTTCAAATCTGAGGAACAGAGTACTCAGTTTGATTTTATTTAAGAACCAAGGATGTAAATTATGCCTCGCCTTCCAAAAAAGAAAAGAAGGGGGGCAGGGAGGGAGAGCATGCTGGAAGACAGCTTGGATTTATGTGCCATTGCAATCATGCACATAACCAGCCTTCTCAAGAGCGCACATTGTAAACACTAGTTAAATGTTTGCCTACAGTTTATGTTCCAGCTATATAATTTGAACTCCTCTTCCCCCCACCCCCTATCAAACACAGACTGATTGCAGATAATCTAGGGCAGCAAGGTTACCTCCCTGCTGCACAAGCTTGGGGAAAGTGCAAGGGGAAAACAGTAGAGCCTTATAGAAGAGGGGATGTTTCTAGCAGCTCTGCAGTATACCCACTCCCAGAAAGAGGCGCATTAGCCACAGAATCTACGCAAGATGTAAGCACAAGCCAACCCCAAGCTACATGGTCCCTCTAGCATAAGAAACATGAAAGGTAGCTGATTTCTGCACTTCACCTCAGAAAATGTCCCTTGCCCTCTCCCTACCCACATATGCGCACACGCACACACCCCACTCCCCTTCTTGCAAGGTGCATGTTTGACTCAGGTACAGAGGAAATTGTCAGCAGTTCTGACGTGGCCTATCATTTCTGATTTATTTAAGTCTTCACATATGTGGCATAAGCTGAGGACTTTGTTTAAGACTAGTTTTAAAGACAAAATTTATCTGGCAGACCAAAGTTCAGCAATCAGCATAGCTGAACACAGCTCCCAGAAAAGAGCCAGTTCGTCTCTTCCCAGGTTTTTCCCACTTTTTCCTGTAAGGATCAGTACCCTGAACACACACACACACACACACATACACACACACGCACACACGCACACACAAGACATGCAGTCTACCTGATCTGACACATCCCTCCATGCCACAAGCAGCTGTGAACAGTAACAGGGCAGCCCAGGGAGCCAGACCTCATGCAGATTCACCCATCCCTGACACCACCCCAGCAGGGCAGGCAAACAACCAGGCAGGCAACCAGCAGCCGATGCAGCTCACATGCCATACCTGCACTGCAATGGTGACATACCCTAACTGTGAGGGCAGGAACTTGAGCGTAGTGAATGCTAGGAGCAAGCAACTGTGAGCAGCAAAGGAGAGAAGCAAGTGCTGATAGCTAGAAATCAGGCAGATGTAAGAGCACGCAAAATTACAATCTCTTACACTGCTGGTTTGAATTAGCGCTACCCCCTTTTATAGCAACTCAGTTTGCACTTGCATCAGTGTAACACATTGACCAATAGCTTCCTGGGTGGTGAAGGCAGATGGAAAGAGGTGGTCAGATTTTTTGCCCTAGGCTAACTAGAGGGTTATTTCCAAAGCCCAAGAGCCAAGGACTGATGGCCAGAGATGCCGAGTTTCAAGCACAGAAACCAGCAGTGTCAGAAATGCCTTTTTTTTTTTTTACAGGAGAGCTTTTGCCAATGATGATAAATGAGCATGCAGAGAGAAAGTAGTACAAAGTCATCCTTATTAGGCTGACTATTTTAAGGCTGCCCCGAAATATACCCAAGTGATTTTACTGTGTCACCTAATTTAGGAGCCTTTTCAAAACTGGGGGATTTGGGAACAGGGGGGAAGCAGAAGACAGGAGAGAGTTTATCCTTTAAGGTGTCTGCCTACATAGTTTCTTCTGTATGACATCTGAAATTCTGAAGGCTTCAGGACAGAAACCTCAATATCTGTTTGGCAGTCTGCACGCCCAGCTGAGGCCCAGTCAGCAAGCATTAACAAGTATCAGTTGGCACAGAGACCTTGTGTCTGGACGGCACAGTTCCCAGGTACAGAGCACGCTTTTTTCCAACTCAAATACTAATTAGGCAAGTCATCAGCTTAGAGTAGGTTCCCAATTCAAATTTGGGTGGTGGGCTAGACATCAGTCATCCCACACACACTCACAGCTCTACAGGAATATATGGAAAGGATATTTGACAAATTTTGAAGCTGAAAGCATAACTCACTTCTTTAATGTAATTCATCTCCTCTTTCAGCTGATCAGCTGACCAACCATAAACCACCATTTCTCTCTTATGGTTGTTGTCAGTTCGGTGCACAACGCCATACACCATCCCATGAGGGAGCTTCCCTGGAGACATGCCATTAGGTACATGGTAGAGCTCCTTAAAAGTAGAAAAATAAAAAAAGTTACTTTTAAGTCAGTACTACAGTAAAAAAATAACATACAAAAATACAGTATCACAGGGCCACAGGAGACAGTCAACTCTAGTGAAAGCACAACAGTACCTAAGAACACTAGTTCTCAAATGTTTCGGGGCCAGACAGTCAACCTTCATGGTTTTAGGAAGATGAATGGTCAATTTATACTTGATACAGATGATAGAAATGTCTGATTTCCACTGGCTTTAATGGAAGTGATACAGGTATAGCTAGAGACAACGGGCTGGATTTGTGCAGGGAGAGGTAAAGGCATGTGAGAGAAGAAGTTATCCTGGCTTTCTTTAGTTCACCAATATATGCTAGTAGAAAATGTTCTGCATTCTTCTAGCTCTCACTGTTCCCTTTAAACTCTTGCAGCCACAGAATTGCCCCTCACTCCCCAAACTCGCTCCTGCATATAAAAATGCACAAGTTCAATCAAAATTATAGAAAGTTATCAGAAGAAACTAAATTAAAACATTTTAAGGAAGGTCCCTTAAACAGAGCTCAGAAAATACTTGTTTATATTGGAGATAAATAAAGTAGAATTTCAGTTTGCATTTAAAGCTAACTAAGGACCTCCAAAGCAATCAAACATTCATTTCAGGGCTGCATTGCTCTTATAGAAGTTGTAGAACTAACATTGTAAGAGCGAAAGCAAAGCTATGAAAGAGCATTAATGTGGGTGTTTCAGTGCTATTAACTATTGTAGGAGGATAAAAGTTTGAAATCAGGTCTTGACAGGTAAATAGAAAGGCTGTTTTAAAGTGCCTACATTTGTTATTCTAATGATCTCCAAAGTCTGTAAAACAATAATTTTGTGTCTTTCTTTAAGGCACTCTTTGCAACAGACTCCTCTTACTCATCTCATCGATGTACTTAGTAACAAAAATACTCACACTAACAGTAGGAATCATTTCCCTTGGCATGTAAATAAATATCTGCAAGGTCAGATGGAACCATCTGACCTGACTATTCACTTCGCCTCCCTTCCAATCAACCCATAGAAACATCGTTCTGTAGCAATCATCTGAAACGAGTCAGCCTCCAGAAGAACTAATTTCTTCTCTTGATTACAAAGAATTAAAAAACACAGCTTAGATGAAGACGTCCACATTATGATTTTTTTAAAAGGGAAAAAAGATTCTTACCTAACTTTGAATATTTGCAAACTAGGAAGGAACCAAAAATTAGGGCTTATTTCTGAATAGAAAGTTAGAAAGACACTGTCTTGGAAATACAGTTGTTACTGCCTAGCTTTGCACCTTGTTTTTGAAAGGCCAGTGCCAGACACACATCAGTCTCATGCTAGATATACCAGGACATGGCTAAATTTGGGAATATTTACTACATAGATCTTACGGCATAATCTGTTTGGGTTTGTTTTGTTGTTCAGTAATGATATTGCTAGGAAAACCAACAAACTTTGAGATTCATTGCTAAATTAAGAGCCTAAGCAATTCTAAATACTATCTTTGACACTGAGCAGAGGCTAAAAGAGATGAAGCTCAGCATCTTTCATCCATCTCCAGCTGCATCCTAGACAGTCTCCAGTCCTTCACCATGACAGACAGGGGGGATAGCATCTGCAGTCTAAAGCAGTACCACTCAGTTTTTAGCAGTCAAACTAACACAACTATGGTGGCAATGTAAGAATAAATTCTTCTTTGGGTAAGGGAAAAATGAACAGGAAAATCTACTTGCATTAAGAAAAATGGGTAAAGACAGACATTTGGTTTACACTGCCCCTCCCACATGGCACTGAGATTTTCTCAACACTAAATCCTACAGTCCTTTCCTTTACCATATCATTACTGGCTTAACCACCCTGCTGAAGCTCTGGGTGTGTGTGCAGGGCTGGGAGGGAAACAATCACAGAGCAAACACCTGATAAAGATTGTTTCAGGCAAAGAACAACAAGGCTGTAAAGCAATCATTTAAAAAGAAAGCCTTAAAACCACTTAATGGAAAAACATAGGGCAAACAGCCCTCCTTACACATGATATCATTTTGCACTTGAAAAACATTATATGCGAAGCTTCACACTCTGATAATCAGAAGTTTCATAATTATGTATTATTGGGGGTTTTGTTTTGCGGTTTGGATGCATACAAAGAAAAATCCCACACCTAGTTTTTTGAGAGTAGAGAGAACACAACACAGAAACTAGACGGGGGCATGACTCAAAACTTTTCTGTGTTTGTTTGCTTCCAGGGTTGTACATTTTCTTTGACAGTGTCATCACAGCTCCTCCCCTACATCTGTATAAAGGGATTACATACAAGTTTCCATCTTCCTGATAACCAAAAGAATAATCACTTTGATTGCTTAGAGATTACTAAGGCGCCAGACACTGAATTCATAAATCCATACACTTTACCCATGATTATTCCTTTTTTATGAGATGAACAGCTGAATACTAGCAACTACTAAGATCCTTTGTGCCTCCAAAACATTAGCAGAATTGTTTAAAATGCTATTTGCAGAGTTCTGTATGAAAATGATGAGCAACTTCCTTATTTTTAGAATATTATTAATACATTCCTAAGGAATGTGCTAATTTGAAGGATCTCCCCCCCAGGAAAAACCTACAATTTCAGACCAAATGGTTTGCAGCTGGAGAATCACCCATGACACTTACATATTTCACAGAAACAGACAAATTTCCTTATAATGGGCAGCACATGCAGGATTAAGTATGCACAAAGCCAGAATGGGTACATGTCTATTGGAATAATCCTTTACTTCCCAGTTGTCTACATTGCACAAACCTCTCAAGATGCTTTTGCCACTTCTCTTTCAGAAGAATAAAAGAACCTCAATCAGTGTCCCAGTTCTACTACATGCTATTTAAAATACAAGATATTGCTCTTACCCCCCCCCCTTATTTCTCCTTCGTATCACAACCCCCAGGCAAGCACCTGTTAAAATTTCCGTGCAGTTTTTGCTTGATTAAGGCTGTGCAAACCAACAGCTATACAAATAATTGTTCCAATTTCTTAAGTCTTTTTGCTTGCTGCTCTATTTCAGCTATGCTCACCTTCTACACCCTTGTTCCTCTGGTTAGTAACTTAATTTCCACTTCATGACCACTTGTCCTAAGGTTCAGCGTATGCCCTGACAAAATAGGGCTACCCTGATACAGCCTCCTCTTAGAGGAAGGGTTACAATCAGACAACTTTGCTCAGTGCAGGTTTGAGAGATGGATGGGTTGCTTTGCTTGTTGACTTGTTTTTAACGTACCTTTGCCCTAAAGGAGGCCTTGCTAAAAGGCCGTTTCTCAAACTACTCCACAGAACTGCATCAGTAAGTACTCTTCAAGCACTCTTTCTGCAGTTTGTCTCCTGCCTTAAGCTACTTCCACCCACCTTTGTTTATTTTCCGCTCTTCAGTGCCTTGTCCTCTGCTCTTCCTCTGTCACATCTTTTCTCTCCCATGTTTTCTCTTTGACAAATCTTGCATTTTCCACATCGCCAGGGACTACAGAATCTTTCTAAGCCAAGTATTTTTCATTGTTTTCCTCACGTCCCATGCATATCCACTCTCAGAACTTAGATATTTTTCTGAGAAGGTCCTTGCCTGTCTCCACTCTGATCTGCAGCAAGGCATCTCAGTGATGGTAAGAGAATAAGTAATTATGTGCAAGTATTTAGGAGCAAATAAATACCACAAATCTAACCAGTGCTTGAAGATGGAAGGTTTCATTAGATTAGTTAGCCATTCCTGTTTATGGTCAAATTATCAGCCAGCTCCAGTGAACAGGAAAGTCCTCTCTCCCCACCTACCTATGCACTTCCTGCACTGGAACAAGCACAGTTGTTGCCTCAAATTGTGCTCAAAATCCCTTCTAATGGGAGCTGCTGATCTGAAAAGGCAAACCTAGCTTAAGCAATTTGTGACTGTTTCTTTGTACCTACAGTCAGTTATACGACAGACCAAGGTAATAGCAAGAACACATCATGCTGATGCACATGAACACAACAGCTTCCAGGAACATGCTTTGTCTGTGTTGCAGCAACAGTCATGTTGCACTTGGTATGATCATACAGCATGTACTAAAGAAACACAGACTGTGTTTACTTAATATTTAAAACAGAAGCCTACACCCCAAGGTTGCAAAAGTGTTGATAATTGCCATGTATCCTGTTTGTGTCCAAGGAAGTAGCCCAAGTAGCATGAAACATGTGAAGCAAAGACACTATAAACACAAACACTAAATATGAGTTGTTAGCTGCTTTTTGTGTTGCCAGTTATTTTATTGGCATTACATAGATAACACCAGGAGGTTATTTGCTTCCCAGTGCTTCTCCATCAGTTTTTGAAATGTAAGTCAGATACCCTCACACTTTACACTTTCTCCCTGCCCCAAAACTGGAAGCAGATCTACAGAAAAGGTCCTTTTACCTCAAAATAAAATATAATGAACATAATGACCAGCACAATTCTGGGTTTAGTACTCACATGGCCTTAAAATTTTGTTAAATTGTGCTCTTCTTTACCTACAAAATCTAACAACTCTTCTCTTAACCAGAAACGTATCAGCTAAGCAAGGCTTCATCTTTTCTTCAACTGTTACATTCCAGAGGTTTCTGAAAAATCCAGTTATCTTTTACTTGTTCACTAGTTGTATACAAGGAAAAAGGACATCCACATTCTTACTTAGGGTACATATCTTTTGTTCAGTAAAATGACAAATTTATATTATTGAGCTCACCAAGGAAAGTTGCTGTGCTCTGACAAAAAGCAGTTGTGTATTCCTCTGCAGCCCATGAAACTTGTGTTACATTTAGGGATGTTTCATATATAAATAGTACTAAAATAGGGAACGTATGCCAAGACGTAGACATGAGTGTTCTTGGATTCATGATGCTAAATAAGAAGTATCATTTAACACATTCCCAAAAAGTCGAAGTGACAGGCGTTACATGAAAGCTGTATCTACTCAATGAAATCTGTACAGCAGAACAGCAATATTTGTACACTAAGAAAGTAAGATTAAAAAAAAATACAGCAGTAACCACAGAAGTCAGTGGAATTCTTTCTGTAGTTCTCATGTAGTGCTGTTTTAATGAACGTGTCGCTTAACTAGTACACATCAAAAATCAAGCAATCAGTGCTGCAGAGGCTGAAAATCCCATTAGCCACCTCTAGCAGGTGAGCCACATTTGTCATGGCACAACTTTTGCTGTGCTGATGGGAGTGAGCTGGCAGCAGCAGATCAGCAGAGAAAATCGGCACTGTCCTAAATTCAACATGCACAACTGATCCAGGTCTCGCACAAGTTTCTGCTCGATTCTCTCCATCACATACGGGAGCGAATTCCCCTTCTGGCTTCTTTACAGCCTACTTTTTTGCTGGGGAAAAAAAAAATGTTTGCTATGCTTCTATGTTCCTGCTTAGCAAGCAAAAAGGGTTTCACCTCTTGCTTGTGATGCTTTAAAAGCATAAGAAAATTAAAGAGTTTAGGGATATATACAGCAAAAGTACCAATTAGAGTTTAGGACTAAACACTGTCTCAAACTGTTTGAAAGCTACAAAGATGGGAAAGTGACACAAATTTCTAGAGTGTTCTCTCATTTTAATTCTCTTGTTCATGTGTTCTAATGAAAACTAAATATCTGCCTATACATCTCCATATTCTACCTTCGAATGCCTAGCTGCAGCTTGCAGTGACACTTCCAAATTTAGCCATGCCAGTGAAGAAAGGGGCTGATGGATAAAAATAAGCCCAATCCCAAACAAGGACAATACAATTATCTAGTAACCCTTCATTATGCAAGACAAGGCAGGCTTCAGACATACAGATTTTACACACAATCCAGCACGCACAATATTCCTTTGTACTTCTTGGTGAAGAAAACAGCCTCACACTACTGTCATCCATTGTCTATGATTAACAGAAGTAACGGAACAAAATCAGGATAGTTTCAGATTCTTGCTATGTAAGTGCTAGCAATTCAGAAACATTTAGCAGTAGGCTTTCAGCCTGTAAAAAGCAAACCAACCAAACAGCCTCTACTTGTGACTCCAGTTCTCATATGCTTCTTTCAAGGTATCATGGCTAAATATGAATACAAAAATCCAATTTGAGCACAAGCTCAGTCCCGCTTCCATTTTTGAGATCAACTTCTGCATACCATCTGCCAGCCCTTCACAAAAGACAGGGAGAGGCCAACCTAGTACAGTAATGCCTGCAGCAATTTTGTTACAACAAAACTGCCCAGCTCCATCACTCTGATTTAATCTTGTATACTGATTCATTTTTATTTCATGGATGTATAGCAATAAAAAGTCAATCTGGAAACTTAATGCACTGATAATAGATATCATGAAATACAGCATACATTTTCTGCTAAACTTGGACTACAGTGAATAAAGCTAAGCTAACAGCTACTAACATAACCAATGAAGTGATGATGTCTGATCTGACCTCAAGCTCCAAAACAAGTTATTGGGAGGATCAACACTAGCAAGACCTTCTGTGCAATTCACTAGCTGATTTTGCAACTTAAACATCTCTTAATAGTACTGAGCCCCAGAAAGATACGGAAAAGTAACAAATAGTAAACTATCACTATGTCACATTAGGGCAGCTCAAAATCACCTCCTCCTAATGAAAGATTTGAAAGAAGAGATTACAGCAAATGTCATGCCATTGTATATTTATAGTTTTCTGGCATTCCCTCTGACACAGCAAGGTCTCTGCTCTCTTCCCTCACCAGCAGCAGGCAGAGGCAGGGGAGGCTGTCTCACTCCAGCACTTATCCTGCCCAAACAGGAGAGTGCCTGGCAGCCAGGATCAGACGGCCTGATCTGCCTGAGTACTTCACCAAATACTGTATAAAACCAAGAATCACCCTGCAGTTCATTTCTGTAAGTCACACTAACATATCTTAAATATATGTTCCATTTTCCCTGTTCCCATTTTCCTCATACTCAGCACTTAAAGACAACACAGAACTTCAGACTCCAACAGGAGACCTGCTGTTAAATTTGATTCTTGGTGAAGCTGTATTTTCTGACCTCAGATTGCAAAGTGCAAGACAGAAAACTGAGCAGCTCCCTAATTTCTCTCTGTTATCACTATTTCCATAAAGGGGGCACAGCTCTCATAGGACTGTGCAAGGATTATCTAACATTGTAAAACCTGTTATTCTCAAAGTGCTTTGAACAGCTTCAGGAACACTAAGGCAGTTGAATACGGGCAGATCAGCAGACACCTAATCACTGCTTGTAGGAGATGCTTTATTTTTCTAATGTAAATTTTGCAGTAAAAGTATCACAGACATGTCAAGAGTCCTGTGCACATGGTACGTTATTGTGTAATCAATTCAAATGCATAAAGCAATACATTACATAGACAAAACTCTTCAGGTAACACATTACAGTCTTGTTTTAGAGACATAAGAAAACAAAGTGTCATGGGTTCAGCAGTAGCAGTCGTTTTTTCTCCTTCTTGGTAGCTGGTGCAGCACTGTGTTTTTGATTTTGGGGCTGGGAGCAGCGCTGATAACACCAGTGTTTATAGTTACTGCTTGGCAATGTTTTGGTCTGGCCAAGGACTTTCTGAGTCTCACGCTATGCCAGGGAGGAGGGGGAGCTGGGAGGAAGCAGAGACAGGACACCTGACCCAAACTGACCAAAGAGGTTATTCCATACCACAGCATGCCATGCCCAGGATGTGAACACGGAGGGCAGAGACCCGGAAGGGTGTGGTGGTGGACTGAGGGTGCACAGCATGGTCAGGTTTTTGGGATTGGGGGGTTCACTGCTGGGCGGTGCACTGGCTGGGTCGGGCTTGGTGAGCAGCTGTATTCTCTTTCCTTGTATTTCTCTTGTATTATTACTGGTGCTAGCAGCAGTGATTTGTGTTATACCTTAGTTACGAAACTGTTCTTATCTCAACCCGTGCGAGTTGAATTCTTTTGATTCTCCGCCCCATCCCCCCGGGACTGGGGGAAGAAAGAGGGGGAGTGAGTGAGTGAGTGAGTAAAACTGTGTGGGTGGGGGGCTTAAACCGCGACACAAAGATTCATGATGTGATTTTTTTTGTACCTGCTTCTATGTGCTGTGACTATCTGTAGGGCTATTTTTTAGATTACACAAAGACCATGAGACATAATTACTCTGTGTCCCTTAATTGCTATGAAATTGACTAATCGAATCCCACCTAGCTCTGAAGATGGTACATACGCTTTCTAGAAGTCCTTATATTGTGTAAAAGTACTGAATTTTGGAAAACTACTCTAAACATACAATAAATTACATATCACCTTTTTTGTCTCACCTAAAAAGGACCAATCTCTTAAAAATCACTGTGCAATACACCGGAATGTAAGATGAGCCAGATAACTTATTTAATATCCTAACATCGTCTGATATAAAGCCCACTTGCCTTTACTTCTATTATGGGGGAAATACAGGTCTCATCAAATACAAGGTCCCACAGGAAAAAAAAAATGGTCACATAAGAAAGTCGCTACAAATTGTCCAAGCCCTAATCATTCACACTTCTTTCTTATTATTACACTACTCAGCACAGTACAGTGAGTAAGCCATGAGTCAATATCTATCCTCCTCAAAACCAAACTGACATTACTCTTAGGGCAATGGACTCATATGCTGCAGAGCCAAACTGACAAGAGACTGACAGAATAAGCAGTGAGGGAAGCTACTCTAAGTGCTATAAATAAACACCTCTGTATAAAATGAATTATTGCTATTTAATGGTGGCTCAAACTTAGTTTGCATTGAAGCCTCTTTCATCCACTCTGTAAGTAACACTTATAGATCCTCAAGGACCAATTACTCTGCCAGAGCAGATTCTTGTCATTTAACTGCAGTTGGCAAGTAAGTGCCACACAGCAGCTTGCTCACTCCTCTCCCTGCTGGTGGGATGAGGGGGAGAGTCCGAAAAAGGTAAAACCCGTGGCTTGAGATAAGAACAGTTCAATAATTGAAATAAAGTAAAATATAATAAAAAATAACAATAACAATAGGGAAAAGAGAGAGAGAGAAATAAAATTCAGGAAGCACAAAGTGATGCACAATACAATTGCTGACACCTAGCCTGACCCAAGCAGTGACTGGTGGCTCCTGGCCAACACCGCCCAATTTATATACTGAGTGTGATGTTTCATAGTATGGAATATCCCTTTGGCTAGTTCAGGTCAGCTGTTTTGGCTGTGCTCTCTCCCAGCTTCTTGTGCATCTGTTCACTGGCAGAGAATGGAAAACTGAAAAGTCCTTGATTTAGGGTAAGCATTACTTAGGAACAACTAAAACATCAGTGTGTTATCAGCATTGTTCACAGACTAAAGCCAAAACACAGCACTGCACCAGCTACTAGGAAGAAAATTATTTCTATCCCAGCTGAAATAAGGGAAGTAGTGTATGAAAAGCTGAGTGTATACAAGATTCCAGCACAAGAAATATCTGAGAAGGAATCTTTATCTTGACCATTTTATTTTTCATTTACTTTTATTGCTTTAAAATGTTTGTCTTTGTAAGCCATTTTACAGTTATGTTCGCTTCTGAATACCACCAAGAAATTATTTTAAATAAAACCTATTGCTGTTTTGCTTCCTAATGTCATATTGCTACTCAGACACTGGCTCTGGCAAGCTTAGCCAACTTCTTGTTTAATTTTGGTTTACCAAAGTGTAAATGTGGTGAAGTTGTGGAGCCTGTCCAGCTTCCCTTTCTAGTCTCTCTCCATCCTTAAGACAAATTAAACATCATCTATTGTTCTGAAACAGCTCTTAAAGAACTAGTTCTGCACCAAAGCAGCTATAAGATTTTGTGTGTGCACACACTTCCGAACCCTTCTATGCACATGACCTTCAAATCACTTTCACGTCAGAACGATCTTGAATTCTTTATTTTGTATTTCTTATTAGTACATCACCCATTACCAAAATTAGCTGACACAGCAAAACATCTGGGTCTGAGCTCCCTACACATTAAGGCTCAAATCTAGCACACTCTTAAGCTTACATGAAACACAAAATCCCCTTCAGGTGAGGATCAAGATCCTGTTTAAAGCAATACCCACTCTTGATAGCTGTTTCCTACTCTTTAATATATAAATATTATATAATCAAGTCTTAAAAAGTACCTTAGTCACAAATCACCTACAATCTCTGTGCTGTTCCACTACTACTGTCCCACTTCACATACAGTTTTGCTGTCCTCAACTGCAAGGCTCAGGCTTAAAGCTCACAGCTGACTTGCTCAGCTTCCACATGTTCTGTGGTCTTCCAAGATCTGGGCTTTGGGCTCCCAAAACAACTAAATTAGCTTCTGTGGATGGCAATATTTAGTCCTTGTTTATACAGAATTTACCTTTGATTCTCAAAACTTACATTTTTCTTTCTTTCAGGTTCCTTTGCTCCCTGCTCGGGCTGTGAGCCTTCATCAGGGGGTACAGTTAAGCGTAACCTACAGACATTCATCTGAAAGAAAAAAATTTGCTTTTAGATTTAAGCATTACAAAAAGTCATTTTAATAACTTATATTACAGAATGAACTGTACCAACATTCAAGTTTTAATTTTGTATTTTTTACCTGCTGCTTCATAGCTGACAAAAGATTATTCTTTTTTAAAGTTGGAGGGGGTTTTAGCTGGCGAGAAATAATTCAAGGGCATCCCCATAATTACATACCTGAAATAGCAAAAATCCATTTCAATCAACAACATGTTCTTATGTACTCATAAATGACATTGAGAGTTGAGACAACAGAACAATGAACATGATTTTCCAGTTTCTCAGTTCCGTTTGCAGATTTAGCATACTTTTAATCTTCAAAGTGGATTATTTGGAACCATGATGTGTATTCTGGAGAGAATGCTTCTTTTCTGTTCAATGTGTATCCAAGCATTTGATCCAAGATACCTTAGCACTACAATTCCACTGAGTGTGAACAGGAATATTATTGAAATCTGATATGTACAAGCTGTTTATAAAAATTAAGCTTCAAAACACTTCAGAGAAAATTTAAGAGGTATTGTTTCCTATTTGATTTCAAAAAAGCCATTCTCTTGCTGAGGAAAGAGGCCAGTGGGGTTGATACTTTTCTATGCCCAACTGCAGTTTGCCTTTTTTCTGTCTGAGATCTTTGGTGTAATGATATTCTTCAAACAACACATGTCATACAAGAAACTTGGTTAAAACTTTCAGTCTTTGTCCTGTTCATGAGATATTTTCACGGGAAACAACTGCAAGTCCTAAACAGAGCACAGAAAATAATGAAATGAGAAATCTGTCTATTCAAACTTGAAGCTGTTTGTTGCTAACAGGCCTCTTAAGGCTCTTTCTCAAGATGTCTAAAATATCTCTTTCATGATTACAGTGGGCCATCACCACTGTTCTTCTACAGTCCAGAATCTCATCAGATCTAGATCTCTCTCATTTCCCCTGATCACCTACTTCAGTCATGTGTAATGTGTACCTTCTCTCTGAAATACACCTTTCCATTGCACTTGCCCAAGCTCACAGCTTGTGTCTTGATCACCACAGCATTTCCTTTTGCCTTGAAAATGACAAGCATGTCTGCTCACAGGCATTCAGAGCACAGCAGCAAAGTCCTTTCCACAGACCCCAAATTTTACAATTTTATAATTCACTTCTTCCAACTGTCTCTCATATCAATTAAGCTAACTTGACTTAACTTTCAAGGCTCTTTACAACACAGCCTCCTCAGAACACCACTACTCAGCATCACAAAGATTTCTGTTTTCCCTGTTTCCAAACAATGAACCTTT
This sequence comes from Myiopsitta monachus, assembly GCA_017639245.1. Taxonomy (NCBI): domain Eukaryota; kingdom Metazoa; phylum Chordata; class Aves; order Psittaciformes; family Psittacidae; genus Myiopsitta; species Myiopsitta monachus. The sequence continues at coordinate 14,841,023 of CM029921.1, read as the reverse complement.
TTTAACTTCACAAACAAGCTTTAACTTTTTCTTCTTCCCAAGCAAAAGCAGTTGGAAGAACTATCTGCAAATACCTGCAGCAACTTCACTATTTTAATTCCACCATTTCTTTAAATCTCTTGAAACAACAAACCAACAGTGTTTAGACTACTGGTATGCTGTCAACTGGATTTAAAAAATACTAATTTATATTGCTTTACGTCTTTCTCTCAGTTTGGTATTTCAGGTCTGCAAGGCCTTCTACCAATAAGGAACAGCATCCTGAGACACAGATACAGTTCCTGTAAAATATGTGAGCTGTGTCCATATTATAAAGATGATCAAGGTGAAATATAATCTACTCGACACATTTGTGGAGGCTACTTTTTGTGCAGTGGGCTCCTCACCATAAATTCATCACTCACCTGTCTGCTAGCAAATCTAGAACAAGAAGCCACAGAGAAAGTGACACAAACCCCACAATACTTTGTATAAAAGAGGTTATGCTTTCACACCTGCTAAAGAACTCTGAAACAATGTGTTTTAAAATGATGAATTCTTGCACATTGGCTTTTGACACCTGATTGTCTGCTGTGCTCTTCTGAGAATGCCAGACTCTCCCCATAAACTGCAGAAGCTGCAGGCGCTTCCTGCTTACAAGTTAGTTATCAAGATGTATTAATTAGAAACTTCTCAACTTCGGAGCTTATTGATTCATAAGGTAATTAATGCCACCTTTTCTCACCTATTTATTTTCCATTTCCCTAAGTTCTTTCTTCCCATTAGCTTAGCAAGGCTCTTTCCTCTTAAAAAACGGCTGTTTACCACAAGAAGGGAAGCAGAATCTGGCATTCCTCCATGTAGGCAAACAAAGAAAGACCAGGCCCATAAATAGGAAATAGAACTGAAGTTGTGCTGTGCTGTGCAGGAAGTGACGGATGAGGCCAACTTTTTCTTACAGCGATTTCAGATGAAGGAAAACTGGACTAAAAAGATTGAAAGGGTTGCTAGAAGAAAACATTAAAAATACCTCAAATAAATAGGAGGAGATAATGCCTGGCAACATGAAGTTAGGAGAAGTGGAACTGTGCACGATTCCCTGAAGTTGGCAAATGGCTTGCCTGTTAGTCAATACGCAACTAATTGTAGCCAACATGCTTGCAGATATACACAGTACAGTGATTGTAAATAAGTAATTATCCCTGTACCTGTACACCTGTTAGTGAATCATGACTGCCTGTCATGTTACAGCAACTGATGCATTAAAGGGTTACTATGAAGGAAATCACAGAAGCCCAATGCAGATGGCAGTCTAATCATAACAACTATGCTGGAAATATAAATTAATAGTGCTAATTTGTTGAGACTAAAACTCCTGTATGATTAAAAGGTTGTTATCATTTAAACTGGTTTTCTTGGTCTTTTCTTTTCACACTGCCTTCTCCATTACCCCGAAATCACTCCCCTCCTCTTAATTTCTACACTAGCTCCTTACTTTAAAAGCACCTCAAATTAGTATCATACTGTTGGCAGTATTCTGACACAAAATAAGTTTGAATGCTTTACTTTGCAGCCTGTTGCATGCAAATGCCATACAGAGGGTGGCATTGGTAACCACGTAAGGATTCCAGCCTTGAAGCCATGCCCAGTGAGGCTTGCCCAGAAGTGGCAAAGTACCACCCAATTCCTCACTAGGACAAACTTATACAGGTTGTACTCTTGCAATTACTTATAACAATAGGACTTCCTCAGCATCCCATGGGAAACAGTAGCAAACGTACAAAGTAGCCATTAACTCCCGCTCCTACCGGGCCACTGATGATGCACTGTACCTATGGACAGAACTACAGAGCAATCTGTTAAAATTCAAGAACACTATAAAGATTGGAAGGGGAAAATAACAGGCACTGCCTTTCCCACTAACCTCCAAAAGCAATTATGAATACTGTACCTATGCTATTCTGCTATGCAGTGCTTTCTGGAGAAACAACGCACTGTACCATTTGTCAGCAAGTTTACTTGACCAAATGAATGAGCAGGCTCACATGGAAATTAAAGCAAACCCTCCTCCAACAGCAAATCACTGCTGCAGTGATGCCTTAAAATGGAAATGAAATGGTAACAGGAAGAGCCTTGACTTAGTGCCAAACAGTGGCAGAATAATGTGCAACTGAGGATGAAGGAGTAATCTCCAGAAACAAATTGGGTTATTCAGAGAGAAAGCAGGGAGGAGAATGAAAGAGGACTCCCCAAGCAGGGAAAAGGCTGTGATTCCATTTCCTTCAACTGCTGACAGTAAGAACAAATGAGGAAAACGAGGGACAGATGCATCTTCCACCCTACCTTTATGTCACTGACATTGTAACTTTGTGAGAATAACTTCAAAAAGAAATACTGGGTAGAAGAACTGGGTATCAGATTTTCTAGCCTTTAGTTTGATTTGCAGCATCTGTAGCTATGGCAAGCCGACAACATAAGTAATCTTAATTGTGCCAACATTTTGTGTTCACTCCTGGCTTTTTGACACCAACAACCCAGGAAAAGTATTTCCAAAGCTTATCTGACATCATTTGTGAGATGAATACGCAGACAGGAAAACAAAGGCTGAGGGGTTCAACTCAGCACTCCACAAGGCAGCTAAAGTTTGCTGAGTGCAATGTAAATTAACAGGTGAAGACATACTCTTTTACCAAATTTCTAAGAGGCTAGTGGGAAAACATAGATGACAGCTACTGCAGTATGGCAGTTAAGAAAAAAGCCAACCCAGGTTAGTTAAAAATGTTAAGAATTCATGGCCCAAATCCACAATCCACATGCATGTTTACCATCCTGCTCAAATCACTAGGGTGCAACTTAAAACAAATAGAGATGACAGATTCAGTCTGAGTAATGTTCTTCAGCCTCTTCTTCCCCATTTGATAAACCAAAGCACCCAGAAAGCTATTGATCATAGTTAACTACATACTGAAATAATTAACAAGCTAGCATTAAAATAATGAGCAATGTTTTTATAGAATAACCAAAGTTGCTAGTACAGCAATAGAAAAGTACAATCTTTTCTACAAACCATTCCCATTCTAAGATTTTTTACAGTATCCCCACAGGGAAGACACCAAAATATATTGAGCTAGATATTAAACTAGATCAATATTTATCTAGCTTCAACTCAACTTTACAGTAAACACCACCCAAATCTAACACTGGTGATCTTTCTAATGTCTGATACTAAAATGATTTGGAATAGCACGCTTGTTAAGTAACTATCAGCTAACCTACCAGCTCAATGGCCAAAAATCATTCCCTCTGCCAAGGACCCAATGTTAGTTTTAGACCTTAAAGGTGAAAGCAGAAAAGGAACAGATTTTTAGTCTCAGTCAGTCCTAAAAAGCAAAGAAGAAAGTACTTTTCTTTGGTCATCTATCTGCTGATTAGCCTGCTCCATTTATGAAATCTCTGCTACGAGATTCCCCACACAATTAAAGGGCACTTTTCTTGTGACCACGGGCACACAGGAATATGACACACATCTTTCACTTATTCAGCAGTTACTCGAACTCTCTTCCTCCCCTCTTTTGAAAACTCATGGTAAAGGAGTCACATTTCACTAAAAAAAAAATAACAGCAGCTTCCCAGTGGGTTTTATTTGCAGTTTAGATTTTACCAGTTTCCTTAAGAGAATGTATCAAATGCAGTTCATTTTACATTGTCCCTGAGAAATACATCATGGGGATGAAAGTAAGAAAATTATCACTTTAACACAACTTCTCTTAGCTTTAACTCCTTTAAGAAACACTAAACAAGGAAAACTCCAAGGGAACATGGAAGATATTTAGGAACGTAACTGTGATTACCAAGTCATCTTAATTTTTCCACATACATGAGCAACATCATTGTTATGAAGGCAAAGGATTTTTTCTGTGGAAGAGCCTGACCCTCATGTTATCCTGTATAACACGGCAACATGGCATTCCTCATTGTTTCAATCATGAACTTGTATTTTTGGAGTGTCAAAAAAATCACTACATAATTCAAGAAGTATCATGATCACAGGATTGTATTCCTTTGTAGGAACAATCTTGTAAGTTATTGTGCTTTATTTCTTCACACATGGAAAGTGCATGCACAATGACAGTAGTGTGGTTACAGCAGCAAAAACCAGCTATTTAAAACAGTGGCTGTAGAGAGGTTCCTGTCATATCTGCCAGTTTTAACAACTTTTTAGAAGCATTACTCAACAGATTAACACATCATTTTTAGCCATCTCATTTATGAAAATTACAAAAGATACATCAGTAAACCATATTTCTGTATTTGAGGAGCCCATTATAAAAATAAATTACAATTGCCATCTAAATCATTACGGCGAGCTTCCTCATGATAGCTAGAGCCTGGATAGGCAAGTTCTCAGTTGTAAATATCAACGCTCATTTCGGGGGGGGGGGGGGGGGCGAAGAGCGGAGGGGAAGTCGTCTCCAACACAAGCACACCTTCCTAGCAGTTTCGCCGAAGAACAGCCAGGGACTAGCAGTAACAAATGCCTTGCAGGACACCCCAAAAACTCTTCGTTTCCCAGCACCTACAATGAAAGCTCGAAAAGGTGTTCTCGCACACCGCAAGCTGTACCTGAGAACGCCGAAAATAAGCAAGGGGAAACTCTAAGGGGAGGAAGAGGGAGGAGAGCGAGTATCAAACCGCCGCTTCGCCCCACACGTCCCGCAGAACGTCCCGCCACCCTCCGCGCTGCCCCTCGCACCTTCCGCCGGGCGCGGCCGCCGTCGCCGGGCGGCCTCCGGGGGGTTGTGGTGGTGACCGTGAGCCCCGAGCTGTAGCGCAGCATCCCCGCGGCAGGCGCTGACTGCAGCTCCCGCGGCGCCGCTCCGCCCCGGCGCACATGGCCGCGGGCGGCCGCAGGGGCCGGGCTGCGCGGCGGGGGCGGGCCAAGAGTGGGGCTCCGCTCAGCGCAACTCGCGCCCCGCGCTGGCTCGTCTGCCACGGAGGTGCCCGATTTCCGCTCGGGGGTAGCCGGGCGAAACCACTGCGGTACGCAGCCCCACGAGAAAGGTGTCCTTGGGAGGCTGAGGTCGCAACAGGGTGGCATCCCCTCCGCTCCCGGGAGTTTTGGGTGTTGGGGGTGAGGCGTGGGGACGAGGGCTCTGAGAGGACACCAGATCAGCGGATCACTCAACTCTTCCCGAGCAGTGTAAAATAGGGGCTAGGGCTCGGAGGAGCCGCTGGAGGCCACTCGGTACAGGTTCTCTGGTACCCACCTCTAAGTGCTCTAACTAGAGAGTGCCATGGGAAAGCTGGACACTGCCCTCCTCTCCTTCCCACAGCTGCACTTCAAAAGCCACTCAGGCCTTTCAGTTTGTTAGCAGTGCTCCGGGAACAGGTACCAGATTGATCAGAAAGCACCCAGATCCTAGACAGCCTTGGGTGAGAAGCACAAAGCTGATGCAGCTCAGCACACGAGTGAATGTAAGCCTTAGTGCCAAAGGTCCAACAAGGAGGTGAATCTGGTGCACTGGAGGCAGTTGGCCCTGAGCCAGATTGCAGGTGTGGACTTCAGCATTTTAGATGTTCAACTTTTCCAGGATCTGGGCTAAGGGAATGCCACAACCCTACACCACTGAACACAGGCCTACGCACCAGTATCTTCATCTGCAGCCTTGTGCATCTGTCATAAGCAGTACATTCCTCAGCAATCAAAGGGGTTACAATCAAAGGAGATGCTTTTGTTTGAAACAAATTGCAGAACAAATACCTATGACAGCATTTTACCTTGAAATAATTAAGACTACGAGAAAACACAGTTATGGCTATGCAATGTCCTTGCCCATTACAATGTTAATGATCATGCTGGATCCTGTTTTGGAGAATGCTCAAGAGAGGGAAGTAATTTGCATTAAAAAACGGAAACTGCACTGAACTACCAGTGCCTCACCTGTCATGTACAATGTGCCTGTTCTCTTCTGTGTCTCAGTTCCTTATCTCCAGGGCAAGATACCGAGCTATCAACATTGACCAGGATCTGAGAAGAGAGGAAGAAAGCATTGTCCAGGCCAAGAGGAATGAATGAAGAGTCTGCGTTTAGTATTCAGCATCTTTTCTGTTGTCTCCGCAGCTACTAATCTCTCCTTCACCTGAGGAAGGTAATATAGCCCAAGGCCAATAGATTAGAACAACTTGTATTTGTATTTCTCTCAATTCAAGATTGACTGCATGTTACATTATTTTCTTTGTGCCAAGGTTTCTTGTGCCTACAAACAATTGCATTTCCAGTATGAATAATCCACTGCCTTAACTCCTGCTTGTAATGCTTTTTTCAGAGTGGGTTTACAGGTAGAAAATAGGTTTATCTTCAACAACAGGAACATATTCCTTCACAAGTATGTCACCTATCCACTAGGCTGTCCTTTAATAGTAATCATTACTTGTTCCGGCTCGTTCTGATGAGCAGAAATGTCTCAATTTAAATCCCACTATACAGCTAGCTGGTGGCCTTTGTGGTTTCACCTGGGAAAGAGTTCATACACCTGTGAGATTCTCCTAGTTAGTGAAAAGTTGTGCCTTCTGGGCTTCATTCCCCTGTGGGAAAAGGTGTGGATGCAGGGCTGTCTAGTCACTGCAAGACACAAACAGCAGAGCTGCTTTTCTAAGAACAGGTACAGAAACTAAATTTGTGCCACACTGTGGGGAAGGACCTCCCTTCCCATGCGCAGGGCGAGTAAGGCACAATAATTGGATCTCTGGGAGTATAAACAGTTTTGGGACCTTCAGCTTGGACAAAAAACAATGGCAGGGAATGGGCAACAGAGGCATAAAAGATCATGACCAATTTGCAGAAGTGAATGGGAATGGCTATTAATTATTTCCTACCCTTGGGAACAATGGATTTGAAGTAAACCAAGTGCCACATACTCAGATTATGAAGAGCGCTAAGTGCTCTCAAAAAGCATCTGGGCAAACTCATGGAAGACAAGCTATGAGGGCTATGAAACTATCAAAACATGAAAATAGATCTACAGCTACTGACTTAGGAGGTCCTTGAATTGTGGGTTTGCTTTCTTGATAGCTCTCCTGTGACAGGACCTCTGACCACTCTCTTTTCCACCTCAACATGACTCTCTACCATTAGTGGGTAAAGGTGAGAAGCTTCTAGCAGGTAACAGTTCTCTGCTCTGAAAGAAGCTGTCATGCCCAGCATCTGTCCTTGCCTAGGACAAGCTCTGAGTGTATTTTTCTCTCACCCCCATTGAGACTTAAGCCAAGAAGTGACAATCCAGAGAGTCACTCCTTTCACTCCCTGAGAGATCAAGGAGAAATGTCTGTGTTTTCAACTTGTCCCTCTTTGCCAGGACCTCTGAAACTCCCTGGTTCTCATACAGTCTGATATAGATTTACCACAGTTTACAGCTCTTTTCCCCTGCAAGGGTCATATTACACTGTTGTGAGCATTTCATGATGTCTGTCTTTTGGACATAGCACTAACTTACAGAAACAGGATGGAGGAATGGAAAGTAAGTGACTACTTGAGAGTTAAGTTTGACTAAAACAACAGCATTCATTCTACTCGCTTTTATAGCTGGACAGACTACAAAAAATATATACACAGTCATACAGACCACTTATGGATAATATACAATGTAGTGACAGAACATAATTTGACCAGGATGCTGAGCTTTCAAATTCAAAACCTGCCAGTGCTTTGCGAATGCAATGATCCAAAGACACAGCAGGTTAATAACAAGATGACACTACAGTATGAGTATCTAGAGCAATAGTTGTTATGAAACAGCTAATATAATTGCATAGAAACTGCAAGAAATTTTAAGTGTAGCTACCTTCTTAATTTCTTTGCAGACTACCTTGTTCCCCACCACCAGCATTACTGAAATGCTTTCTTCCCAGGAGGCCCAAAGATCATTATGCTGTGAGAAAAGTGGAACAGGATGTCACAGATCAACAAGCCTTTATATGAAAAGCCCTTGGCCACAAGATGGACAACAGCATAGAGTACACGGAGTAGGAAGCTGGTCTGCCCTCACAGTATAGCAGATCATAAAAGAATTCCTGCAGGAGTGGCTAACCTGGTCTTACCTTAACAAACTGTCTAAATATGGACACTATAAAAGACTGATTTGTCTTCACCAAGATCTCGTCTCCATCTTCATGCCAACTGCTGACAGAGTCCACAGAAGAAGAAAAGTTCCAATAGCACTTGATCAACTGGAATATTAATCCTGAGGGATTTGCAGAGTTACGAACTGAACTTACACCTGTGGTCATTAAGGTCATAAAGTCACATGTGTATTCCTTCAAAAATGAGGTGTTATAATTAACTTCTAATAGCCTTCACTTTCCAGGGGGATTAAAATCTATTCTGTCCTCATCATCCCTACAGCATGAAAACCATTTATAATAGAGATTATCAGATGGCCAGAGGGATACAAGAGATTTCAGAACCAGACTCAAGTAAGAACTGTGGGCTTGATCGCCTATTTTTTCCTGAGAGCCGGGTTGTTTATTTTTTTCTGCTGTCTTTCACGCTTGTATTCTACAGACACACACTTAGCCCAGCATCATATAACTCTGAAGCTCTCTCTGTTCAGCATTACAGTTAGCATGAAAATTTTAGCCTGCTAATGGTCATGAAAGAGCTTGTTAAGAGAGACATATTAGGAGCTGAGCTCCCAAATTCATTTTGCTTCTTAAGCTGATCAATAAACTGTTTCCTGTCATTTAATGCTCTTGATACATAGAATCACAGAATGGTTTGGGTTGGAAAGGACCTTAAGATCATCCAGTTCCAACCCCCCCTGCCATGGGCAGAGACACCTCACACTAGACCATGTCACCCAAGGCTCTGTCCAGCCTGGCCCTTAACACCGCCAGGGATGGAGCATTTACCACTTCTTTGGGCAACCTGTTCCAGTGCCTCGCCACTCTCGCAGTAAAGAAGTTCTTCATTATATCTAACCTGAGCTTCCCCTGTTTTAAGTTTAAACACATTACCCCTTGTCTTTTCGCTACAGTCCCTGATGAAGAGACCCTCTTCAGCCTCCTTGTAGGCCCCCTTCAAATACTGGAAGGCTGCTATGAGGTCTCCATGCAGCTTCTCTTTTCCAGGCTGAACAGCCCCAACTTTCTTAACCTGTCTTCATACAGGAGGTGCTCCAGTCCCCTGATCACCTTGTGGCTCTTCCTGGGACTTGCTCCAGCAGCTCTGTGTCCTTCTTGTGTTGAGGACACCAGAACTGCACATAGTGCTTCAAGTGGGGTTTCATAAGAGCAGAGTAGAGGGCACATGGCTAATACAGGGACTACTGCATGAACTCAGAGCCTCCCTTGATCTCACATACACAAATCTGTAATTAAGAAGTTCCATACCAGGAATTTGAAATACAGAATATACACCTTATTTTGCAAAGCCCTTGATACCCATTTTATGTGATTATTTCAGTTATGGTTGAATTGATAAAAAAAGAAATTCCTGGAGTTACCTGCAGTAACAGCTTGATTCCATCTTTTACTGATAGAATCACAGACTATAATTGCAATAAATGTTTCTTTTAGTGTTTTCTGCTTTTAAATGTTGTCCTAGCTTGCTACTCAAAGTCCATCTTCCTTTTGAGTTTCTCAAAATACTTTTTAACCATATGCCAATAAAGTCACAAAATGCTAGATAGCTCAGTAAGTAACACGGTTCAGTGTGCGCCATCATTTCCTCTGGAAGAGACAGAAAAGACAAAACAGAATGGGTTAGTCACTCAAAGCAGTATTTGGGCAAGATCACAGAGCAAGTCCATTGAAGCCACTAGTATCAGGATTCTGCCATGTACCTTTATGCATCTATATGTATGTCAGTGTATTTCACACTGTTAGTGCACCTAGCAATTAGAAAAATGAGGATTTCACCTGGTAGCTATGATTTGCAGACTCAGACTGTTAGAAAGCAATAATTAAATAAAAATTACTGCCAAGATTTAGAGAAGGCTACAAAGCCCTATGAGGGCTTTTTTTTTTTCAGGAAAAAAAAGATATTTTTAGTTTTATTTGGGAGGGCTTTTGATTGAGCATGCCTGTAAGTCATAATAATTGCACTGCTATACAATCACAGAATCATAGAATAGTTAGGGGCTGGAAAGGACCTTAAGATCAAGTTCCAACACCCCTGCTATGGGCAGGGATGCCTCACACTAGACCATGTTGCCCAAGGCTCGGTCCAACCTGGCCTTGAATACTGCCAGGGATGGAGCACTTACATATAGTCATGGCTTTTATTTTATTAGATAAAAAATAAAAGCTTGGACTTTACTATAATCAACTGAGAAATATATTAAGACAACATAGGACAGTTTAATTTATCAGAACATGGCCACATATGAATGAAAAAATAGCACTATAATTTTTCAATCACAAAATCCTAGGGATTTAAGTAGCATCATTTCAGATTTTGCTGAAGTGTATAAGGCATAACTCCAGTTCTGATTCAGCAGAAAAAAGTATCACCCCTTGATTCATCTTCACCATTTCCTCTTTCATGTAGGTCTCCAATTCAGTTAACAACTGGGTCACAGCCTTAGCAGTGTGGCCTGAGACACACGTGAAATGCTAGAAGCCTGTCAGTCATTCTTCAGCAGTAGATTTTGGTATAGTCAGTCCACACAAGCAGGACAGTTCAGCATAATGGTCATATAAAAGTAATGCAGCACAGGAGCAGCAGCATTGTTCACACTGGGGTGTGACCTGGCCAGATCATGTAATTGAACTGGTTAAGGTAGGTAGGAGAGTAGAAAACAGGCACACCCCACCATTAGCACCAAAGTTATATAGTTAGCAAACTGCATTTAAAATCATATTCCCCTCCCTAGAGATAATATCAAAGGATAGATCTCTTCCAGAAGACTGATTTCAGTAGTATTGTTGTTGTGGCAGGAAATTAGAAAATTTTAGAGGCAGAAATAAATTGCACGTTCTGTAAGTGCAAGGAATGGACATATTTCAGGGAGCGTGAGCATTAAAAGGAAATCCATGTATTTGATGGACACTTTTAGCTTACAGAGGGGAAGATGACACACATTTCACCTTTATTTCTCCATAGAAAAGGAAATATAAAAGAGGAAGAAGGGAAAAAGCTATGGAAAAAGGTATGGAAAAAAATTATATTCTGCTTCAGCTCTATTATATGATGGAAGTCCAGAATAGCAAGCATTGGACTTCAGCCCTGTCTCGGGGCAGATGATGATGGAATATTGTTCTAATCAACAAAGAAACCAGGCATTTGTCTGGAACATCTGCACAGATACTACAGTTCTTGGTTGTCTGGCTTCCCCCTGGTCTAGATCTGTTCAGGGCCTCCACATTCACCATCTCAGAATGATACACATGGGAATTCAGCAGCTTATGACTCTCCAGCCCACTGCCTTTTTGCAAAAATAGCTGGGCAGGCACAGGGAGCTGTGCATAAAAGTTGTGAAGTACAAATGGAAGGTCTGGTTCTGTCACTTCTCTCCTTCTTACATACTAAAAAGAAGTTCATTAGAAGTCCTAGAAAAAGAAAGTTAGGTGGACAAGAAGGCATTTTAACCATAAAATATCAGGTCATATTTGGTTCTGATTTCAGGGGACTTCCATGTCCACATGTCTCCACTTATCCTGTCACCAAGAATTGTCTCATTTCCTCTGTGCATAAGTCATTACAATAACAGAAGAAGAAATAAAGTTATAATCAATACAGAAAAATTAGGAGGGAGTGTAGGGAGGACTAACCAGTTAAGGATACTTACTAATAGCTCAACCCCAATGACTAAACACTATTTAGGGAAATGCCCCTCTAACGATAGGCCCAGACCTATGAAGGAAATAGATTCACACACCTAACCGCTTATATATTTGGTCACACACTGTATCTGTGAATCTGGATGGCCCCTCCCAGATTTCCAGTGTGTCAGCCTTCTGGTGGCTTCAGCCCAGGAGGAGGAGTATGTTTTTCCTTCACCTGCATATAGTGCATCATCCAGTTTTAGCAAGAATGCTGCTGAGAATAGCATTGTTCCAAGTCCTGATCATAGAGCGAGAGATTTGAACTATTCCAAGAAAGCACTTTTGAGAAATATTGCAGACTGAATAGATCAAGCTGGTATCAGTGACTTGGACCAGGAAATCCTTGGAGCAGGACTTTCTGATATTCTGCCTGCTTGATAGTGATGTGAAATCTAAATAAACCTGTGGCTTTTCAGTGACAAAGGCTGGTCTACAAAAGGAAAAAAACCCAGTTTGCAGTATCACTTATAATTCAGAAATTAAAGTTTCTACTATGAAATTAAACTGTTTTGGCGGTTGAACTATTCCCATCAGGTTTCCCTGTCCAGAGAATATCACAAGTAGTGAGTTCTTGTTCAAAAGACCTTTGAAATGACTTGAAAGACTCATTTACCCGTATTCGGTTTTGATTCATTCTGTAAATCTACTTCCAATCAAAAGATTTGGATGGCAGCAGTCTCCATGAAATTCTTCTGCTTTCTCTGGATTTCAAAATGTGCCTAAAATCTCTCTGATTATAACTGAGAAGTAAATGGAGGTGCTCTGGATATTAATGTAGGTTAATGGAATTAAAGTAGTACAAAGGAAATATTGCTTTTTATAATTAACCTGGAGATCCATTGCTGCTGCAGGTCACTGAACAAAGAAGTTACTAGCATTATAGGAAGAGATACATACAGATATGTACACAGTACCAGGTTTGGGTCAGACAAAATGGTGAGCTAGCTAGCGTGAAATCAGCCAGAGCTATCAATGCAGTTTACCCCATGGCTAGGAATGATCAGAGACTGACAATAGTCCTCTGTGACACAGCTGATACTACACATGGGGGAAGGAAAGGAGGGGATTTGCCTTCCTGTGGGGCCCTGGGAATTGACCACTGTTGAAAACAGGATGTTAGACCATCACTCTGCTGCTGGAAATTTCTATATTCCTCCCTCTTAGAGAAATATTTACCAAATGATTAATATAGTAGCACAAGGCCCAATCCTCCTCCCTCTAAAATCAATAGCAAAATTCCCAGTAATTTTTGCAGACATTGCACAGGGGCTAAATATAATAAAGATCAATAGCATGCGCTGGATACATTGAAAATGCCTTATGGTTGTTCATTTTCTAGTTTGCTTTATTTGAGTAAACCATTTGGGGGAGAAACAAACACTCCAAAATCTTCAGTCTGCTGTCCTATGACACTATAAAGTACACCAAAATATTCTGTAAGCAGACACGGTAGCAAGCTCTTATGGAAGGAGTTTTGATACATTTCCCACTTCTCATACGGCTGGATTTATGGAGTCTATCAATTTTGAGGTTCTCCTGTGTCAACATATGTATTTAGTATTTTGATAAACTAACAAGAGAGAGAAAATACTTAGAGAAAAAGATCCTACAGAATTAAACATTGGACAAAAATCATTGAAGTGCCCTCCAGAATTGTATTCCTGCGGAGCATTTCTGTTCCAGTCCTTAGGGAGATAATGTTGAAGCAGATTTCTCCATGAAAGTTTTCCTTTCCTTGGCTTATGCAAGGTGCAGTGGCTAATGTGGGCATAAATTGCAATGGAAGATCAGTATAACTAGAACACTTTCAGTTGGCCAAATTTTCCTGTTTAATGGTATGCCTTTTCTGCATAAATCTGCTGAAACCATAAAGAGGATCTAACTCTCAGATTTGGAAACACTTCAGTATAAATGTGAGTCTCTGACAGCAATCAAAGGATCTAGAAAAATAATGAGTTGAAACATATCCGGCTGAAGATTTGAGCCTGATGTGAACCTGATGTTAACTTCCACAGTTCACACGGATTTTTGCAGTGCAGGACAACCACTCACACATTCAGATGACCACCAGCATTAAGGATATCCAAAATAAGGTGGTGGCTTTTTGCATGCTTGCTACTGGCAAGACTTCTTGATCGCATATTGTCAACCAAATAGCTTCAAGATTGTTTGGAATCTGTTTCTCTATTGCCAAAATAGCACTGCTGGCATCGTTCAAATGTCTTTTATTTGTTTCTACAGATTCTATACAATTTCTTCAGTTTTTAACCTTCTGTGGCCAGGTTAGATGGTGCTTTGAGCAACCTGGTCCGTCTGGTGGAAGGTGTTCCTGCCTGTGGCAAGGGGGTTGGAACTAAATAATCCCTTTCAACCCCAACCATTCTGTGACCCTATGATGTTGTTTATTAAATTTTCTATTAATACTACAGGTGTCTGGTGCAGATTCCACAGATCCCATCAAACCTGCTGGAAAGTTTTCAGCCTGTGGTTAGGGTGTTCTTCGTCTTGACAATGCTGGAAATAGCTGCAGCATAGAGGTCAGATTCCTTAGCTACATTTCAGTTAACATGTTTGGGTACCAGCAACCACTTTGCAACAGCAACACAAAGGTTGTAATTCACTGACCATCTTACGTAGGTATAGCTGAATCCCACTGTTCCTGGAACCACATGTGATCTACATACTTACAGTTGTTCTGGTTGAATTTTTAGATTGTTTTTTTGGTAAATATAATCTGATCATTTTAATGTAAAACCTTCCAAAAAGATCAGACTCTCCCTGTGTAGAAATTCTGAGGTTTCTCTTGGGCTAGAACAGCATGATTTTGTACAAATAAACCACACACATTTCACCACAGTTCATTCTCTCCTCTGTGAATTCTGGAAAAATGGAGGAACTCCTAGGGCCCATGCTGTGAAATGTGACTGCTCAAAACTAATCAGTCTGTAGATGTCATGTTCTGCATGACACAAAGAGTATATTTGCTGGCCACTGGTGTGGTGTTGATCTATATTCCAGTAAGCAAACATCAAATAAATGATGTTTTCAGTGAGAGAGAGAAAACATCCTTGTATCTCTCAAATCAGATAAAAAAAAAAAAAAAGGAAACATCTGAGAAAGACCACAAGAAGTGTAAACTCTCCAGACCCTTAATGAAAGCATGAACATACCTGCTTCTACTTTTCCTGCACTGCCGACATCTTCCTTGGTCAGTGCCTGAAGTTAGGTAGAATGAACCCAGGTCTAGGGCAGTGTTGAAAATCTTTTGTTTCAGAATGTTAAAATGTTGAGGTAAAAGACAACTTAATTTCCAATAAATTCTTTTTGTGAAGTCATAGTCCAGCTGTAGTCACAAACTACCTCATATTGCCTCTCATTATTATGCAGAGTAGTACAAATGCCCAGACTGTATCAGAGCTTCTATCTTCTCTGTCAGTGGTCAGGATTTCCTGTTCCAGAAAGACATGTAAGAACTTCACAGGAGATAGATGCTGATTATCCTCCCACTCTCTCCAAATATCTCCCTGGATTTCTAATCATTAGAGACTGGCTTACTTCCTGAACTATAGGTTTAGTAACTCCTGCTGACACATTTTCATGAATAATGGGTATTCTTACCAGCTGTGAACTTTTATTTCTAGCTATATTATTACCATCAGCATGAGTGTGTTTAATTATGCTGCATAAAAAAGTACAAATTTTGATTTTCCTTGTTTCATTTCAGTGATTGTCTCCTTGCTACAGTGTTACAAAATGTAAAGAGCAGATATTATCTATGCTTTTTCTGTCCTTTTGAAATCAATTTCTCCAGACTCAGGACCACTCATTTTTCTGTCCTCTTAGAGTCATACAATAGTATCTGAGTACTTCTACAGCAGTAGCACTTTTATAGGAAAGCACCGTACCCCTTCACACGTAAGTCATCTCCTGCACCTTAATATCTTGAACGCTATTTTGACTGTGGTTCTATACTGAAAAGGATCTTTGTTGAGCAGCGCAAGAAACTTGTACTCTGGCAGGAACTCAATCTCAGTATTTAAGTTTCAAGATAACCTTTAACTTGCCAATCTCTCTTTTAGGTTAGTGTATACACGAACCCTCTTTGCAGAGGGAGCATCACAACTGGCTCCACATCAGTTGCTGCCTGGGAAAACAAGACAAAAGGTGCGCTATTAGGGGATAATTAACACAGGTCAGCAGGCAGGGTGCAATGCCTCAGCTGCAATGACAGCTGCAGCAGGACTCCCTGGCTGCTTAGCAGCACAGAGGGATGAATTTTGCCCGTCCTCACTATACTGACAGATGCCACCAACAAAAGGCAGTAGTGCCTCTGGGCAATTTATCACACCCTTGGGAAGTGGTGACTAGCACACAGATGAAAGTGTGAGATTCTTTATGACAAACCCCTGTATTTTGGCAAAAAACATACTGTCATGGTATTCAGGGAGCATTGTGTCATTACACGCAATTCAGGATGTATTAAAGTGTATCTGCAGAATGAGGTTGAGACCCACCTTTGCAGCATTCAAAGACCAAGGTGGGCATCCCCAGCACCAGCACTGCCGTATTCTGCTGCCGCCTTGCGGGGTGCATCCCTGCCCGGCACGGCAAGAGCAACTGCTGAGGCACTTTAGGCACAACAACTGTTCCCATGCTTAACACTTTGGAACGTTTTCCATGGAAAGAGTACTCCACACTCCAGAAAACTTGCACCAGCTTTCCCTTTTTGTATCCTCTTTTTTACTTTTTTCTCCTCCACAGCCAGAAATGTCAAGCTCTGCCAAGCACACAGAACTTTCAGAGGTGCAGCAAAGCTTATGGGTATCAATCTCCCTTTTTGTCCTCCATATTACTTCTAAATTTGTAAAAATCATAAAAGTGATGAGAACAATTGCACTCTCTGGATAATGACACAATCAAAATGAAAATGTGCTGCTTTTACCTGATTCTCTGCACCTGGTTGCAGAGCACCCTCAGAGGGCCTCACAGCTGTTCTCTGGCAGCCATGCACACTCCCACAGGTGCTCAGCAGCATGCCACTGCATGTATACCTCAGGGAAGTGTAACTGCAGTTAGTGTAGTGGGTAATACCAGGATGCTCTGTGGCTGGTCGGCATCTTCATATTCTTGAGAAGAAAAGCTAAAATGACAAGACTTATAAAAGTTCGTGGTATCAAAGCTCAGTTACTTGGTATCTGACGCTGTAGGCTTGGCAGGTATAGGAGGTACGTGTCTGTGTAATCACTCAGTGTGGAAACCTACTCTATCTAGGGGTTACTCATCCTGTGCACTGGTAGCAAGCTTGACACCATACAGAAGAAAGCTAGATAGACTCCCCAATGAGTTTTCAGGTATTCTATCTCCTCCTGACACCTGTACTGCCCTCCCATATAACTGCTAACGTCATTTGATGGCACATGGATGTCTATGGATGTTGCAGTTTATACACAGGCTCCTGAGGTTTGTGTCATTCCACTTTGAGTCATAAGCACCTGCTTTCCCTGAAAACAACCTTATGAAGCTTTACAGTAAAAGCCCTCCAGGTGAATACAAGAAGATGCTAGGTGCAGGGTAACTGCAGAAGTATAGAAAGCTCTTCATTTGCTCACATAAGCTGAAAGATAGGTATTTAATGTCATGTTCACAATGCATCATGACATTTCCTGTCGTACCAGCCTGGTGATGTCATCACAGCAGACTACAGATACTGCCTGCCTCTCACTTTATTTGTGGACACAAGGTAAGCAAAAATAAAATCCCATACATGTAGTCAAAATTTCACCCACAAGAAAGAGAAGACCTAACAGACACCTAGAGAACAGAGCCAGGAGAGAAACCTCCCCAAGCTCAATTTTGGTCTTGTTCGTTTTTTTCTTAGCTCTGATTAAAACAAACAACAAGGTTCCACTCCCAAACTCCAAACCTGCCCCAAAAATCATAATGTCCCAGCAGCCGCACCTTTCTGTCAGCACCTCGGAACCCGTGTTTGCTGTGAATAAGCTAATGTTAACTCTGCATTTTCCAAAAGTCTGGTGGTCAGGACTCCTCACTTCCCCTCTGCCTTGGTGCATGAAATGCCACGCACTGGGTTTTCCAGGAGTGTCTGCACTTGTCACTGAGGAAGGACGGACCTCAGCTGAGAAGTGCAAGAAAAACTGTTAGCCAGGAACCATGTCAGAAAGCACACAACAGTACAGGACACATTGGTAGTCCTAAGACACCTGCATCTTCATAGAGCTACTGTGCAGTAAGTAGCTGGCCCAGCAGGAACTGTGCTGAGGCTTGTTTCATGGTAGTTGTCACAGGACATCCGATGAAAATTCAGGGCCTTTGCACAGTAATTCCACAGGAATTATGCTGCAAACATTAAATTCCTGACATACACATGCATTTAAATGGAATCTATTTAATTTTAGAAACAAATGGTTGAGTTTGTGAGCATTTTTAGTTGGCTTGTTGTGTATGTACAAACTGTATGTACAAACTTACAGCTACCTTTCTCCTGCAGAGAATATGAAGGACTATCTTACTGAACAGGGGTTTCCCAGTGCCACTATAACACATTCTCTGAGTAGAGAAACCAATAACAGCAGGAAGGACAGAAGACAAAAGGAGGTTAAGTAGACTGCTGTTTTCCTTCTGCCATCCCAACTCCACACCAATAGCACCAGTGTGGTACACGCATACAGTAGGCTTATTGTGTGAACATCTACAAAGATTCCTTTCTCCTCATATATGTGGTCCTACTTCTTACTCATTTTTTATCTTCTCTGCTTAGCTCACAAAGCTGATTTAATTAAGTCCATCTGAAAAAGTTTCCTAACCAGGAAACTGGTTTGCCAGGCAAATTGAAGAGATGAATTCTCTTGAGCTCTGTAGGAAGTTCAGGCAGAACTCGTGACATCCTGACAAAGATTTGTCCTTACGCGGTGTCACATACAGCACCACACAGACCATGGTCTTCCATTGTGACTCTTAGTAATGCTTAAGAAGTTCACAGTTGGGAGAGACATTTTGACCTGAATTGTTAATTTGATCTGATCTTTAAAATACCTGGATACCACAGACAGTATGTACTGAAATTGCAAGGCACAGTGAGCTGAGTTTAAAGTAAACATAGCCCAATTCAGGAAACTTCCTTTCTTTGGTTGGCTTGTGTTCCAGCTTTTACATAGTTTTTACTGGACTATGCTGTATTCTTTTCTTAGCTCTTTGCATAGCCATTCTACCTGTTATACAATAAACCATTTTATTATTAAAAAAATTAAAATTGAAACTCCCTGTAAATCAAGGAAACCTAGACTTCAGGCTGTTATTCTGCAGCAAAGATGCTCCACAGAGCCTGCCAGTTACTGCAGACTTTCAATCTCAAATATGTGGCAGGTAAAACAGCACCCCTCTTGGAAAGCATTGCAGCATTATCTCACACTGCAGGGCAAAGAGCTAACACAGCACAAAAAGCAGATACGCTGAAAAATGAGATTCACTGAAAAATCAGATCCTCAGCATTTCCTCCTAATATTTTTATCCAGGAAGTTTCAACATAGACACAGCATCATGTTTTCAAGGCCTGGTTTTGTGCTCCATAAACAAGGCATACTGACAAAAGCATGAGGAAGTCAAGGACTGAAGCAGCAGCTCGAGCAGATCAGAATCCTTCTGATTTTCAGTGCTCTACTTCCAACTATTAGACCACCCTGTCTTCTCTGGATGGTTCAGCTTCCTTTGTTTTCCTTTTTGTTCTAATTTTTTCAGACAAATTAAGAGGCTTGTTAGGCCTCTGTCAAAAAGCTCATTCACACAGCAGATATCCAAGAAAATGCCAGAACTCAGATGAAGGTGGTCTACGCTGAGGAGGATTTACAGTAAGCACAGTGTGACTGTAGACACTGAATGTATCAATTTTAAACATCAAGACGGATTATGTTTTCAGGCAGACACCAAATCAGCTGATACAGCACTTGCAGTGATGCATAGCCATCTCTGCCTTTGGAGCGTGTGTACACGTGCACATGTATTTGCTTTTGCATGCTCTAGTCACAAATACCCAATGAGTCTTTTTTCCTCAACTATTATTTGCTGTGCTCTAACCAAAACACTTGAACAAAATTAAAAGTATACCAATCTCAACTTCATCTATACGGAGCTTTGAGCAACCTGGTCTAGTGGAAGGTGTCCCTGTCCATGGCAGAGAGATTGGAACTAGATGATCTTTAAGGTCCATTACAAGTTTAACAATTCTATGATTCTATACTACAGAAATCACATGCCTACAGCCTCAGCCAAGTGAAGTTGCAGGTCTCAGTCCTTATCTCCCAGGAAAACAAAGAACATACTTGGCTGAGTATAGCCAGCTATGTGGCTGTCAGAGGTGAACTTTCTGTCAACAGCTCACCTCTCCTATGCACAGTGGAACTGGTTTCTAGAAAAGTTTCATTTGAGACACAGACTGAATTTTCTCAGGGATGAGTCCTGAACAGTTTCATCTCTCTTTCCACTCCAAGGGCAACAATGTTTTCTTTCTCTCTCACAAAAAAAAAACCCATCTAAGTAAATGCAAATACATCTTTGACCAAGAGCCAAACAAAAGGAAAACACAGAACTACAATTTCTTTCTGGAAAAAAAAAGATAAAGTTCAAGAGTGAGTGACACAAAATATGTGTTTCTGATACTGGCAGGCACTCGGGTATCCATGGTTTGAAGATACTGAAAGCATTTTTGCAAAACAGAACTACCCATGCTGCACAGGGGTATGCAGCTAATCAGTCTGCATTAACAGTGCATCCACAGAAGTATCAGGAACATATGCTGTTCCTTTCTCAGCACTATCATTTGACTCAGTTGGACTCTTTTGCAAATGTATACAGGAAACAGGCATTTCAATGAGCACTACTTCAATCTGCTCCCTACCATCCTGATCTTGAACATTTATAGGCTTTCCCTGGGAATAAAATCTTATATCCATACAAGCCCAAATTACATGTCTGTAGGTTTATAATAGCTTAAGCAATGTTTAGTACCAGGCTTTTTAAGAAATGTGAAGGGAAGGTCAAAATCAAATCAATCAGAACTGGGCCCTGCATTCTTCTTTCACACCATCTGTATTTTCTCCATAACTTCACATCATGCCATTGATATTTTTCATTCTAGCCAGATCGCATGCAGCCAAAGGAGAAGGTCTGCTTGAAACTAGTGTAGTGAAACTTAGTGCTTAGTAACCTAATATATGAAGTGTTGTTCAGAAAGCCAATTCTGCTGAAGAAGTGTAAGTACACAGAAAGCACAGAAAAACTCAAGATTACCTGTAGAGTCCCTCTACTGCACTCACACAGAAGTGTTCCTACAGCTTTCTTACTGGCAACTTGAAGAGCTTAAACTTTCATCATCCACCTGTGCTTGGAAGTTGATTTTTATTGCCTGTTCTGCTAATGGCATGAAACTTCAGGATCTGAGTGAGACAGCAAATTGTTATTAGAATCATAGAATGCTTAGGGTTGGGAAAGACCTTAAGATCACCTAGTTCCAGGAGGAGGTGATCCTTGAATACTTGGGTCCCCCTACCTTGTGGAGAAAAGATCAAGTGTTACATAAAACATAGTCTCTGTAAGCATTAAAGTGCTGTCACTTTTCTACTGAGGTAGGCGAGCCAAATTCATGACTGCACTTGACCTTGTCTGTTGAACTTTACCCCCCTTCTTAAGTCTTTCTTTCATGTTGTCATGTAAAACCTGTAATACAAAAAAACCCTTAATTTCTATTCATATCTATACCTTTTTCTCTATAGTCCAATGCTCACAAATAAGTTTTGAAATAACAGTGATATTTTCCCTGCTATATAGTAGGGTCAGGGGTTAAACAAGTGACCTATTCAGCACCTTATGCAAAAAAGAACAAATAAATTGTTCTGGCAATCTCTAAAGGATGCTGCTCTTTCAGCAGAGTCTTCGAACATTTTGCAATGTTACTTGATAACTGCAGTTGGTAGAAATTAAGCAGCTGAAATGTGTAGTCTACTCATAGGATAGAAAGCTCCAGTAAGCTAAAAGCATCAACATTTAATTACTGAAATACGCTGCATGATCCAGAAGAGGCCAAAAAGCTGAAGCTATTGCACTGCATAGCTCACTCAGCAAAGCACACAGCTGTTCTGTGAAAAAAGAGCAATGTACATGACTCCTGGAATAGTTCAGAAAATCAGTTATAAATCAGAACAGATTATTTAATCAGGAAAAAGGAAAAAACTCAAGTTGAGAGGAATGAGGATAAATCAGAGGAGGAGTATGCAGGTTAATAAACAAATTATAGTCTAATCACCATAAGATTAACTACATTTGGTCAGGGAGGGTGAACCTGGCTGGCTATTGAACAATAAAAGGCAATTGACAATGCTGAACTAAAAAAGTATTTGCATATGGTACGGTTTTCCTTAAATAAAGTGCAGCACAAGGGAGTGGGTAGAGGGGATAGCAAGAAGAGAATGACTTTTTTTTTTTTGGTATGCACTAAAAAGATACAATGTCTTAAAGACTTTAATGCATTTATGAAAAGAGATACCTTCCAAACTCAAGGGCATTAAAATCCAATGTATGTGACAAATATCTTTAATTTTATTACTCGGACAGTGAAGGAGGAGTCTTTGGAGGACAGAAGGATTTTGTTTGCTTGCTTTACATTTACATATTTTGCATTGTACAGCAATTGCCATTGAAAGATCTTGGAACATTTGCCAAATGCTAGTGGTTTAAAACGTCAAAACACTCTTGTAGAAGTTAAATCGTATTCCCCAATCTACAAAAGCAGGCTCAGAAAATGAAGTGGACCTGCCAGAGTGTAACAGAGTAATGAAAATCCACAAAACAGAACTTGGATTTGATTCTCAAACCCAGGAATTATAAATGACTGTGCAAGTCTTCTTAAGGCACAAATTGTCAGGAATTGAATATGGCAACATTAATCTTACAGTGTTGTTTGAAAAAAATGTGTATTTAGACAGAATACAACTTTAATGGGAAGGAAATATTTTTTTCTAGAAAACTTTTCACCACGAAAATGGTTAAGACCTCTGTGGGATATAAAAGGCCATTAATCCCAGAGTTCATTGCTCATCATAGGTTACTTACCCTGAGAGAGAAGCATCCACTATACAAGTCATCAGGTTAGGCTTGTATCAAAAGCTTGGGTCTGTCTATGAGATATTATGGTACCATCAAAGAAAACCGAAGGTCTCTAGAGCTCAGAATTCAAGCCATGTCTAATACACCAGAAACTGATGCTTGCACAAACTTCTAGGGATTGTCTCACAACCATGTTTCTTCACATATTCTCCCTCTTGCTTCCTGTTTTGGGTCAAGAACTTCTTCTGAAATTAATTTACAAATAGATTACATAGAAATATTGGGAACATTTTTCTAAACTAAACCTTAAAATGAGTTTTGATGAAAAACTGTCATGAAATGGAGTGAGCAAATCAAACATCCTTAAACTATTATCAGTGGGTTTTTTGTGGCAATCAAGATCTACACCCTATCCTTATCATAGCTAGCATGTATTGAGAAACTGAACTACCATTTTGTGAATGAGCTGAAATAACTTTTTCAACATCTTAAGATTCTGTTTGATTTTCATCATATTGTTTGAGAACTCTAAAGAGGAAATGCCAGTGCCAAGTATAAATGAACAAACTAAAGACCAGCTCTTTTTATGAAGACAGAGGGGGAAATCTAATAAGCAGGATATCTCCCACTAGGAGTCTGCAAAGCTGCATTTCTCTCTTTCAAACTTATAGTGAAAGTTCAAATGAGAAAAGGAGTCTTCTAGATATTACACCTGCCACCTGCTTTACTAGTTAGAAAGCAGCTACCCAAATAAGAAGAAAATGCAGAAGCTTTTTTACAGCATCAGTATTTCCTAGATATATTCTTGTTATATTTTAAACACATGTATTTTCCATAAGAAATTCAGTTGTCATATTGTACATATGCAGTCGTGCACGTACAAAGTAGAAGTGAAAGACCTGATTGTTTATGTGAATGTTTCTTTTACAGTTTACTGTAACTGGAGGTAGATGTAATATTTAGGGATTTTCTTCTAGTGATTTGAAATCATAGCTGTCTGTGAACATTAGGACAGAGTACTGAGACTGGAATCCGTTGCTGAATGTTAAACCTACATAAACATGCAAATAAAACAACAAAAAATACATCATAGCAGGTTATATGATGATTGTCGGTACAGTATAGTACAGGTCTTCTTAGAGGAAAGTCTGTTTCTGCACTGTCAAAACAGTAATGTGAATACCGCAAAAAGTATGTATACTACTTGAAAAGATATGCAAGATTCAGAGTATTACAACTGCCATTCATATAATTTCTCATGTATTTCGAACCATAAAAATCAAGTTGAAGGGAATTAAAGGGCAAAAGAGTTGGTAATCTGCTATGCATTAATAGTATTTCTGATCCTGCAGGCAGGAGTTTCATTTCATATAACTGTATGAAAATGGCTACCGCCGTTGTCAGGACTTTTGCCGTAACCGAGCGTATCAGCCTCACTTTCAGAACTGTTAAATTCATCCTTTTTAGCAGATGCCTTTGTGGGAGTAATGGAAGCTCCCAGCAACTTCAGCTTGAGTTATTTTTTACAATTACATTACACAGTTATTTGCTCCATTCAAGAAAGAAGTGCTCACTAACCTGTAACTGTGGACAAATACTAATATTCAATTGGACTTAGCTATGGTTTCTTAACAAAATTACACAGTAGTGCCTTTTCCTTAGAATTCTGTACTTGCAAAGGAGCAAAACCAGTCTGGTGTAATGTAAATAGCAAGAAAAGTATTTACAGCAATAAAATTGAAAATGCTTTTGAAAGAGAATTCGCAATTCTTTTTTAGTTTCCCTCAAAGTTTGTTGAACAGATGAATCATTTGAAATGCAGATACTTCTGTAAACTGAAATACTAATATATATCTGCATATATGACCACATACTGCAATACATCACAAATAGATGGTCAAGAACATTTTAGAAAGAAAAATCAGATTACATGCTTTGCATTTCCCTGGTGCAATTTCTTGCCAACTGCATACATTTTTGTGATCAATTAATGAACAGATTTAAGCATGTACTTAATTCAAAGACCACAAATAATTTTACCAGAATAAGTGGGACTTGTTAGAGACTTTAAGATAAGCCTGTCCTGATGCCCTCATATCAGCAGACCTATAATGATTTGCCTCTGGCAGTATGAAGCCCATTTCAGGAAACAAAAGGTGCCAAGTAATAACTGACCTCATTCTCACTCTTCCCTACTAAGAACAGAAAGCTTTCCAAACAAAGTTTACAAGAAAGCAGTAGGCAAACCACATTCATCATGCAGATGTGATGCTCCTTCTAAAGTCCACAGGCAAGATTAGCATCTGATTTCTAATGTACAGAATACATACAATAAAGCCTGCATTGGTTTAAAAATGCAAATGTACTTATTGGCTCAGGAATTGTGAATTGGCTCTGTAATGCACAAAACTGAATACATTTTCATTTTTTTCTTTGTAGGTAAAATCAAATATAGCATTTAGTATAAATTTAAGTACTTTACATATGAAACTAATTTATATAACATTTGAAACAAAATAGTACTAGTCAATAAAAAGATTAGGTTTAAAATATTTACATTTTATACAGAATTTCCCCTTACTTACAATTATTAAATAATCCTTTGTGGTTTCCTTAATTTTAAGGAAAATCTTTTAATAACTACAAGCTAATTTTGAATTACTTTCAAATGGCTTTTTACTTAAGCAGAATTTTAGCAAAATCACATTTCAAATGTGAAACATCCCATGTTTTCAGTAGCAGTTATCTCTCTGTGTTTTTATACCTGTTTCATAATGCAATCCTGTTTTCCATAATAAATTGCAGAGATCTAAGGAGAAAATGGCACAGTATGGATGGAAACATTATATTCCCAACACTTGAATCCCTTTATGTCATTTGGCTTTTAGAAAATCCAAGTTTCTTGAAAATTCATGTTATCCTTCCAGAACTTTCAAGGATTCACATCAACACTTATTTATATTTTAGTATCATCATCTTTTGAAAAGTTATTTCCTGAAGGTACTTCACAGAGACTGTCACCGTCTGTACTGATATCATCATCTTCATCGTCATCAGAATCAGCCAACACTTTACTTGGTGACTTCTTCAGTCTATGAAAACAGAAATACACATCTTTGTTATTAAAACTGCACATCTACATGAAAACACTTATGCAACATTTAAAACATTGACAGAATTTACATTTTAAAGGATATCAAATATATTTGTGCTCCAGTACGGGTAGTTTATCATAGACTACATCTTATATGAAAGAAACATGCAAGAGAATTAAGATCATTATTTTCAAGCACCTTTATCTAAAGTCACAGAGAGTGGAAACTATAAAACTCGCACACTGAGGTGTTCAAAGATGGATGAGGAAAACTAACACAGGATAGCTGTACCTCTCAGTCATCAGCAGGAAATTTTTATTACTACAAATGATAAGAGTGTTGAGTTCCACCACTTTTTTCCATTTTTTATTCCCTGCCTTAATGACTTGATGCAGCATGCACATCTTACAAAGAAGGTTTGGACAGCTAGAGCACCCTGGAAAGAATGGGAGAACATTTGTAGAGAAAGGAAATGCAGAAAAGTTTCATAGATGTGTCTCCTAAACTGTCAGCCTATGACGAACTTGAGGTTTATTAGAGGAAGCCTACAGTTTAATGGACTAAAGGGGCAAGAGATCAATCTTGTGAGTGGTGGTGTAACAGATAATTGTAAGGTCTGAGAAGTCATCTTACCTTAATTCCTTTTTTGCAGCATTAAGCTGTCCTTGCAATTGCTCATTTATGTCTACTTGCTCTTCCAGTTCTCGCTGGAGTTTCTTTTTAGCACTTTCCAGTCTGTCTATTTCTTCTTCAGCTTCTTCAACCTGACGTTTCATTGCTTTCAAACGCAAACTCAACTGAAACATTTACATGTCAGCTGATTAGAAGACTATTTTAATAAAGGAATTATATTCTTCCAGCGTCTATGAGAGGGAGAATAAAGACACAACTTTGCCAGTGTAGTGACACTGTAATCCCATGCTTCAGAATTACTCAAAAGCCAGCTTTGAGAATAGTGATAGGACACAGTTTTTTATGAAGAAAAAACATCAACAAGCAAACATACCTTTGGTAGAGTAAGACAACCTTATGCAATAGCAAGAACTGGTTCTCAGTAAGAGAAGACTGGAGCTATTAGCATGCAAAGCTAAGCAACTTTACCTGACAGATACTCTAAAATGTTTCAAAAACTCAGGATTTGAAGGATTGTTCTCTTAAAAGATGTCTGCAATTTGAAACGTATTTCATTCTCTAGGAAGACTATTAACTATTTGAGTCACATACTGAAACAAACCATGTTTTAAGCAAGGAATCAAGAAAGACCACAGGAATGGTAGAGCACATTGCTATTCGAATATCAATGTATGCTTAACACTTACAGCTTGTACTTAACAATAGCAAAACAGAATATATTTGTTAGTGTAGGTATTTATAGCATTGTATGTTGGTGTATGTATTTATAGGATCATATACTGTCTGTTATTGGCTTTATTTCTTTAATTATAGCATTGCTTCTGGAAGTGCCTTCTTTTTATAATTTTAGAAATGAGTAATGCTTTCATACTAGACAAACTAACATGGTGACACCAGGAGCTGTGAATCTTACTAAATGGGTGTTCATAAACAGACTTATCAGCATCCACTTATATTAGTTTCATATTTTTTTAATATGATGATTTATGCTAGTAGAATTAGTATCAAATGTTTGCATATTAGTCTTTCCCTTTACCTGGTCCTTTTGATCAGTCAGTGAGAGATGTTCGTCATCTACTTGCAACATTAACTCCTTCACTTTTCTCTCAAGTCTGCGGTTATTTAGTTGGAAACTAGCTCTATCCCTAGAAACAAAACAAATATAAGACAGGCTTATTAAAAAAAGGAACCAAAATACTTCCAAGTCCTGCTGACATAAATCTTTAGCAATTTTGTAAGACTCAAATAAACACTAATGGCCCCTGCTCTGATTTACTGATTCCATGTAACGCATAAGAAATCTGTTCACAAGAATGAACCACTAAGGGGAATGTGGAAGTGTTAAACTGTAGTTTGTATTTCTAAGCCTGCTACTTGATATTAGACATTGATAATATAATGAGATATGGCACCATGTTTGCACTATGCTCAGTTTTAAATTTACAAGGTAACACCTAGCGTGCTTTCAGTCAAAAAGAAAATTTGCAATACTTGTATAAAACAATAACCATTTTAATTTCTTGCTTGAGAGAAAAAAGCGTATTAGAGACTTAGTAAGAAGACATATTAATAAATATAAACATGAATATTTTCATCTTAATACAATTAGTTTCACCTTTCTTCATTTTCAAGTCGTTCTTCTAGCTCTGTGATCCTTGCTTCCATTTGAGCAACAAGTCCCTCTTTACTGGATCGGTAAGAACCCTCCAGGTGAAGGATTCGGCTCTTCAAGTCTTTGTTCTATAGTTGGAACATACTTGATTACTACATATATGCTGATATTAACAAATATCACCTTAACACAAACTAACTTTATTCTGGCAAGCATAAGGTGACCAGTATGTTTTTAAATTAGGAAATATGAAAAAAAAAAAAAAACCAACCAAACCCCAAGTCAGTGAGATTTTACTGTTTACTACGAATAAATCTTTTCTTACAGTGCTTTATTTAAAAATAATGGATCCTTTAACTTCAAATATTTACAAACCCCTTCGTACAGCATTTTTAATGTGCTAATTTTTCCAAATAGCATTGGATGTCTTATTCTCTACACAATTATTTTGTCAAATAGTGTATTCTTCCCCTGTAACTGGTGTATGGCTAAAACAATTAGACAAAGAAATTACCTGCATCCAATACTACTTTACTCTATCAAAGCTCTTACTGTGGGTTCCCCCCCCCCCTTTCTTAACTATATGATGCTACTTTTACCGCATAGTTTGAAAAATTCTGCAAGCTTCATGATTTGTAAAAGCACACTTTTTGCCCAGATTTACACTTTAGGTTTTATGAGGCCAGATAGTTTTGGGTTTTAATGGCGACCTGATGATTAAATCAAATAAAATCAATCAATCAATAAATAAATGTTCCAGGAACTCTTCCATATTCTCTGTTACAGAGATTCAAAC
This sequence comes from Myiopsitta monachus, assembly GCA_017639245.1. NCBI lineage: Eukaryota > Metazoa > Chordata > Aves > Psittaciformes > Psittacidae > Myiopsitta > Myiopsitta monachus. The sequence goes on along the minus strand of CM029921.1, from coordinate 14,811,970 downwards.
CATGATCTCAGATCTCAAAACTAAAAAAGATATGATAGATAACTCAGATCCAAGATATAAAGAGGTACATGTAGGCAGCATTCCTTTTTCTTCAAACAATTCAGATGGGATTAATTTCACATAATTTAAGGCATCAAATTACGTGTTTGGTAGAAACATGTTCTCTAAAATCCCATTACAATCTGGTTTATGTTCTTGAGACTGACAGTAATACTATGACTTGCTTTCCTCTGGATCTCAGCTAGGGGCTATGGTAATAACCCTGCTTTGAAAGACTAGTGAGCTGCAGAATAAAATGTTGCAAAAACCTAGAAAGTATCTTTAATGTACTTTTCATCACAGATATTTAAACATGAGTCACATTCCTTCCCAGACAACAGAGTAAAGTTCTCCATCAAATCTGTATCTTTTCTTTCAGTGGCACACCATTTTTCACTTTTTCACTGTTTGCTTCTATAGAAGAAAATACTCAAAACCCACAACTGCTTGAAATTATGATCTACCTTCAAGACTGTTCCTGAAGTATTGTAAAAACTGTAAAGAACAGCTCCTCAAAAAGTGGTCAAAGGATTTATGGCTAAACTGGATAGCCATGCCTGCAACGTGCTACAGTCTTTTCTGTATATGTGCCTTTCAAAATTTCTATATTGATATCTCAGTTTTACTTCTAGAACAAGCACACCATATCAACTGTCACATTTCTAACATTTAATGCCTTTGATCCTCAAATGTATAGACAGGATTTGGTGCTACAGAGATGCCTGCATTTTACTACAACAAAAATGTCTTACTATACTATATAAAACATATGTATGCATAGAATCAGACTGGTTTGGGTTGGATGGGACCATAAAGACCACCTAGCTCCAACCACCATATTTATTTATGAAATAAATAAACTGTGACACACCTCAAACTAAAACAGCAGGTACAGGAAGAAAAAATACTACTATTAGACTTAATTCAATATTTTAGTATTTTCTTTTGAGAATCAGTATTAAGACACATGTTTTTTAATCTGTTCCTACCAAAACATATTTCCAGCAGCATACTATGATGTGATAATGACAGCTACCAAATGTATTCCTTAAATGATTACTTGAATGTCTTAATGAAGGCAGATACCCACTCTGTCATCTTGCCAGTGTGATGACATGCCAGCCATAATTGTAATTACCTGTCTTTCCAATGAAATTTTGTCACACTCCAAATCTTGCTTTATAGCTCTTTCCTGAAGCAGTTCTGTCCTCATTTGTTCAATCTATTATAGAAGACAGAAATTTTAAATATTTAATTTACATTTATCTGTATGATGCTGTGTATGTATATATAAACACCAATACATAAAGTACATATACCTGTGCAATGAGAAAAAATTTGCTCTTTCTTAGAACTCAAGACATTTGCATGATTTACGCTGAAGATTACTATTAGAATCTTGAAAATAAAATAATTGTTTCAAAGCTATTTTGGGAAGCCCAAGTTATTCCCAGTGCTTACTCTAGGTATTTTCCAGCCACACTGGGTATTGTTGACGTTCAGTATATACATATTCCTATAGCAGGGAACTGAACTCTAACATGTTGCATGAGGCATATCATGTGGCAGGTAATTGTATTTTGGAACATCATAACAGTCTTCAAATACCTTCTACAGTTGTTTTCTTCATTCTTAAGTCTGAAGGTCTGAAATAGTATCTTACCTTTAAGCTGCTGACTAGTCTACTTTAGAGTTTTACTTTATTAAACACAAAGTGGTAACTACAGAGAAGTGCTACAACTCAGTGAGACTGCTTTACAGACAATTACAGTTTTCTATGTCTGTAAGAATACTAAAAGCTCTTTTTCAATAGACTGATTGCACCCCTCCTCCAGTTACTTTTCTGTCTTTCATACCAGGACAGCACCAACTTCTGGATTTGGGGAGGGGGTGGTTCTTCTTTCTTTTGTTAAAACACAACTTTTGCTTCTGTAAATATTTCAGGTGCGTATTCAATAACCAAAAGGGAAGTATATTCTCCACAGGTAAGATGTTAAAAAACTATCTCATCAATACAGAATTGAGATAAGAATACAGAATTAGTTTGGTTTAACTTACTATTGGACTTGACTGGGAAAAAAGATTCTGGGGATCAAAGAGAAACTCTAAACTGCCCTACAGCTGTTAATGAAATTTCAGAGCTAAAGGAAAAAGTCTGTAGTGTCCAAATACTTTTCTTCCCTCTCATTCCTGCTGAGACTGCCCTCAAGTATTTACAAATGCCTTTGCAGGCACAGCAAATGTGTTATTTATGTGTCAATAGCACAGCATTTTTGCTATTCCCTGAACAATGTTTACTATGATGAATATCACCTGGGGAACACAGTGAACATCTATGCCAATTACTGTATCTCCAAGAAGACTGACAAATGTTTCAGTGGCCCCACTGTTCTTTCCTGCTTTGTAACACATTAACTTGCATAAACCCCCCACCTCAGTTAAGAAACTTTAAGTTACAGATTTATCTCACTAAACGTCTTTTAAAAGCCATTAGAAATTCTTGCATAAAAAAATCCAAAAGCAATGCTAAGAACGTGAAGGTCAAACAAGTGAAGCACATGAAATTTTACCTTAGGGCTTTTTTTTTTTTTTTTACCCGCATTATAATAATAAAAGATACCTGTTTAGTTAATCACATGTTTAAAGAAGTCATTTATGCTGTGTCTGTAGCTTTGGAATGAATATATGAATACAAACAACGGTAGCAATACATACAGTTGCATATGCTATGTCACAGTATGGTTTCAGAACACTAGAAGGCATTCCTGAAAACTAAGGTCGTAACAGTCACTGGACTACAAATATTAGCACCTGCCTGTGTTCTCAACAGCTGGGCAGTTTCCTAAAAGCTCTCCTATAGAGGCCTAATGATGATGATGATAATAATAATATACATTATATAGGAAAACATTTTACATATTAAAAGTTTTATATATACAAATTAGAATCACACGTGTCCACAGTAACTGCATTTGTTCATGAAAGACATGAAAAATATTATAACGTGAGGGATTACATAGAATTTGTTACACTGTAATTGCTACAGCCATGAAGACAGAAAAAAATAAAGCAAAATTCATAGTAAAATGAATGACTAATAAAAAATGCAACTGTTAAGAAAGGGGGGGGTTGTTTTATGTAGGATCTTGTTTAATGGATCACTCTAAAGTTCTGCTGTGCTCTTACTGTGCTCAAAGGCTGTGGCAAATTTGTGCAACCTTCCCAAGATCTCAAATTAAGGAATTATTTAGAGGACAATAATTATATTTGCAAGATAACTTCTACTGTTGTTGGACACTTCAGGGTAAAAGCAACCTCATAGAAAAACAGTATGACAGAGGAAAAAGTACTGTATCTGATTAGGACCACAAAGCTATGTGCAAATGTATACAAGAGCTTGTAAAAAAAGAAGGGCAGCAGCACACAGTTTTTGTTGGGGGAGGTAGAAACTGTTTTCACTTATCTCCTTGCACCTTCCATTAGTAAACAAATAATTAACATGCATAAAGGAAAAAAGCAGCTGACTGCCAAAATGTGCTCAAACTTTTCACTTATTTCACAGCAGTTAAGATAGGCTCTGGAGCTTTGTGCTTCACATTCTACCTTTCCCAGATCTAATATATTCTAATTATGTTAGAAGAATAAACTATTTCTGCAGCTTAAGGCAACAGTTATCACAGCTGGACTTAAAGAATGCTAACAACAAAGACTTAAGAAAAGCAATAGTATCAGATTTTACAAGGCTTTATTAGATGTAACAGCATTTTATGCCAGCTTTAGGATTAGAAGCAGCTGTTGAGTTCATTATTAGCGCAAACAATTTGATTTCTAGTAATATTGTAGATATTATCACCATCGTTTACCAGCTCACACTAGGTTCACAGCTTATGTTTCTTGTTAATACCCAAGTAGGGAAATGTAAAACATATATATATATGATTATATATATTTATCTAGACATACATACACAATTCTCAAGTATGTGTCAAAAACCCCCAACATTTAATAAACAAGCTAAAGCCAAATAAACCCCTTTTGATGCTTCATAACAGAAAAGCAACCTTCATATTTTCGTTTGTTTGCTTCTCACAGCTGGTGCCAGCTAGAGCAAGTATACAGCTATCATTGGGAATGTTTTACCAAAAGGAAGTGAACGATGCAATGCAATTTTATCCTTCAGTATTTATTCTAAAGTTGTCATGGAAACTAACTAGTCCATTTTTCACACTTACTGAAGTCAATAGACCCATGTTTGCATTTTCACAGAATACAAGAATTGATGAGGGTATTGAGTATTTTTCATTTTCGTTTGCAAAACCAAAATGGCAAGAGGTGCTTCATTTCACTTGTTTGTAGGGGGAAAATACCCATCATGTACTAACGTGTGCCCTGTTCCTGCTCCCTTCAGACTCAAAGGGCAGCTGAGCACTCCAGCTTCCTATGCGTGCGTGATTGTTGACCATTTTGCTCTTTCCAGAGCTGCTAATACCTTACATTTAAAACCTAATAAGACACAATCCATCTTAGCCCCCAGATTTTTTTTTACTGTTTCCACTTTTTTGTGGTACTTCTCAAGAATGAAGTAGGGAAGATGAGAACAGTGTCTCATGCAGCGATTCCCAGATTCAAAAGGGTGTTTAAATTAAAAAAGGCTAGCAAATCATGGTAAATGAAATGTGAACTACCAGCCTTGCCAATGTTTGTTCCAACATTTAGCTGCATGTAAAAGAGAACCAGTTGTTTCAAGTTGGTTTTACCAGAAATTTGAGTATTATAGTTCATTATCAGTATATTAAAGTAACATGCAATAATTAAAAAAAAAAAATAAACTCAAACATAACACATTTACAGAAATACAGATAAATGCTTAGCAGACCCTGAAATACTCTTTAGTAATTTGACTACTTAGTCATTCTGGCATAAAATCAAAACAAAGCAACCTTTGTAACTCATGTGTGAAATGAGAAACTCCAGACCTCAAAATAAACATGCCTTTTACCCATTATGTAACATTCTGGTCACCCATCTGCGTTTTAGGTTTCCATTCTGTTAGCAAATTAACTTACTACAGAACCCACAAGTGCAGCTATGACTGAGGTTCTTTTATCCTAGGCTTAAAACACAGGCATAGATTCTAGTATTAAAGGCTTCCTAACTTAACAATAGCATGACCCCACACTATTATGGGTCCTTTACATTCAATTTCACCCAGATTCAAGGTCTGTACAATATCAATGTAATAACAGCAAAAAGACTATATTGCAGTCAAATAGAATCCCAGCAACCTGGGTCCCAACAAAGTAGTGTTTCAAGGATGCAGGAAAGAAAACTGAGCTCCATTCATTTTAAATCTCTCCAGCTGTCTTAGTGGAATATACAATTTCATTGAAAAGACATAAAAAGAGATTTTACTTTTTGTTCTCCCTCTGAAATTAAAGCTACTCCAAATAATGTCAGCAATTCTTTTTTTTTTCTGGAGAAAGAGAGAGAAATGAAACATAATCTTAGTGCAAATTGTCTCCTGGTAATGAGGTATAGTATTCAATGTAAACCTACAGTAGTAGATACTATGCTGGTTTTGGCTGGGATAGAGTTAATTGTCTTCATAGTAACTGGTAAGGGGCTCCATTCTGGAACTGTGCTGGAAGCAGTGTTGATAACACAGGGATGTTTTAGTTATTGCTGAGCAGTGCTTACACAGTGTCAAGGCCTCTTCTGCTCCTCACCCCACCAGTGAGCAAGCTGGGGCTGCACAAGAAGCTGGGAGGAGGACACAGCCAGAACAACTGGTGCTGACTGACCCAGGGGATATCCCATACCATAAGGCATCATGCTCAGCATACAAAGCTGGGAGAAAAAGGAAGGGGGGGATGTTCAGAGTGATGATGTTGCTGTTCCCAAGTAACTATAAGGTGTGCTGAAGTCCAGGTTTCCGGGAGATGGCTGAACACCTACCTGCCTGCCCACGGGAAGTGGTGAATGAATTCCTTATTTTGCTTTGCTTGTGTGCACGGCTTTTGCTTTACCTGTTAAACTGTCTTTATCTCAACCCCTGAGTTTTCTCACTTCTACTGTTCTGATTCTCTCCTGCATCCCAGGGCAGGGGGAAGGAGCAAGTAGCTGTGTGGTGCTTAGTTGCTAGCTGGGGTTAAACCATGACAACATGCTGTAATGAGTTATGCATTAGCTCCCTACCTTTCAGAAAGTAAAACTAAGACAAGGAACGTTGCCTAGGCAGTGATATTCCAAGACAGCCGCATCACGATATTTGTTTCCATTGACAATTGAAAAACTTCCGTAACACTGACTACTTGACCATGGATACTCTGGTTACTTTTTCAGTCATAAGGCACTATTCTCTACTTTTCTGGTTTATTGCAAGTTTTTGTTACAGGACCTATAATTTCATATGTCACTTCTTTCAGCCCTCTTTCTTCAGAACAATGAACTCCTAATTCTCTTAAGACTTGATTTCCAGCTTAATGGTCCCATTTCCGTTAGCCCACTTTCCCACACCTGCATATTCACTGGCCTTACTGAAGGCAGAGGCAAAATACTCATTTATTTGAAGAGACACACCTGGCTTTATATCGATTGATACACCTCATCATACAGTTTCCACAACTTCTTTTTCCTACTTACACAGCCAAGAATCTTTTTGTTACTTGCTTGAATTACCACGATATGTCTCATGTAGCTTGGCAAATCTCACTTTATCTTTACATTTTCTGCTAATGAGACACAATCTTGCTATTAAATCCTTCTTCCCCTCTTTCCGGGCTATATATGCACACAACAGTTCTGGAACTAATGACTGATGTTTTTATGCAGAAAATGCTTTCCAACTGTCTTATATTTGAAATACCTTAATCAGATTTTATACTTGTAATGAAAATAAAGCTTCCTCTCTGATGAAACTGGTCAGCATCTTCACTTTGGCTGACTTAATAAATTAATTCCACAATTTCCTAAGCAGCTCCTTCTTTGAAATCAAGACTCTATTAATGCTGGCCTACTTTTCAGGAAGTTAAAAAATTGTGATCTCTCGACCTAAAATACTTTCTACAACAGGCTTTCTCTGCTAGCCTCATCACCTAGAACCAAGCCTAATATAGCATCATCACTGCGTGCATCAATCATTACTTAACAAAGCTCACTGCATTAAGAGTATCAGAGAATGGCACTGGTCTTCAGCCTTTACACAGTTAGGAAAGCAGGAAAAAAATGGTCTGTGATGACATGCAGGAGTTTGTGAACCTTTTTTTTTTTTGGATTTACATACTCCGCTTAAATACAGTGTATAAACCCTATTGCTTATCATTATTCAGTTAATCACTGTTGTTTGTAATCCTAATAAGACTTTTTCTTCATCATTATACACCAGTTGGAAAACTTGTTCAAGTACCTGTTCTCTGCATCTACTGATCCTCTCGGACAACAAATCTGAATTAGTTTTTTCTTCATCAAGCTCAAGTTCCAGGTGAGATAACTTGTCCTAAGTGGAACAAAAAAAAGTAATTTCAATATACTACTTTCCCATTCCTCTTCAGATTACTACTAGGGCATTCCTCCTTACACTTCAAGGACTCAAACTGTCTGGAAGACTATGCTTGAAAAGTGAAATGCATCTGAAAACATATAGACTGTAGGAAAAAGAGGTTACAGGTAGGTAAGTCTTTAAAGGGAATTGTCTGACAGAAGTAAAATAGAAGTTTCATTTCTTTTTTTAATCATTCCCACCAATCTCCAGAAAGTAACAGAAATTCAGTAATGTTCCTAAAGACTGTTCTTAGAATGTTTAAGTTACATTATACAGTTGGATGACAAATCTTTCTTTTCGTATATGAGTACAAGGTTTTAAATACTTGTTTATGAAAGTCAAAAGACAGCTTAGTTGAACTGAACAGTTATGAAGCTAACCCTGTAACAACATAGTTAGAATATCAGTGTTATTCAGGATCCATAAATGGATTTTTATTAGATGCTACATAGAACTTACACATCTAAATTCTTTCGATGTTCTGAGTGATGGGCCTACGAACAAAAATAATACAATTCTGCTGGATAAACTCCGGAAGAAATTTATTAAAATGAAAGTTAATTAAAACAATGAAAGAACAATTGCAATTTAGAATGCATCATGCTAAGAGATCACCAGGATAACTCCTGCAGTGGTACTACATGGACTTTCAACAGCACCCACTTATTTTGTTTCTTCCTTGCAGAATCCACGTGAAATATCAAAATTATTTTAACCAGTTCTAATAAGCAAGCAACCCTGAAAAATGCCTTTTACCTCCATTAGTTTGATTTGTCTTGCCCGATCATCTTTTAAGTGGGTTTTGGCTTCCAGTTCATACTCCAAGCTTTTCACAGTCTGTTCTAGCAACTGAGTTTTTGTTATTGCCTCATCCTGGGCTCTCTGGTGGTCCCTCAAGTTTTCTTCCATAAGACGCATCTGGAACAATAAGATGGTAATAAGCTTTAAACTGTACTTTCTATAAATAAATTATGTCAGTAAAGGGGATTGACTACAAACATGACAAATCTCAAAGCGTTACAGGAATTGCAGAGCTATATGCTTTGCATAGTAATTTTTGTTTCATCCACAAGATGGCACCAAGAAAATAAACTTGGATTAAATACTCTATACATAAAGAGAAGCTTCACATTATAGGTTTTACCGTGACAATTATTCTTTATTTATTACAGCAAGCCAAAATTTTCACAATTTTTTTTATATGATTTTATCTTTTGAACTTTCACAATATTATTCCTTTCATTTTCAGACTACCACTACTTCAGCTTTTAAATAATTATGTAGTTTATGTGTTTGAGGCACTTCAATGACAGCATTTTGCCAATTACATAACTGCTAAAATATATCACAGAATAGTTTGGATTGGAAGGAACCTTAAAGATCATCTAGTTCCAACCCCCTGCCATGGGCAGGGACACTTTCCACTAGATCTGGTTGCTCAAAGCCCCATCCAGCCTGGCCTTGAACACTTCCAGGGATGGAGCATCAACAACTTCTCTGGGCAACCTGTGCCAGCACCTCACCAACCGCACAGTAAAGAACTTCTTCCTAATATTTAGACAGGTATTTCGATAAATACATCCTCCTTTAGTTTAAAGCCATTCCCAAGTCTCTTAAGGGGTCAGGGCAACACAAGAGAAGTTCTGAACTTGAAAAATCAAACTACTAAAGTAGTCTACATACAGAAAACCTCTGTGACCAGTGTACTCTCATAGCCTTTCCAATTGCAGAACAAGTATATGCAGGCCTTTAAAAGACTGGATTGCCTTTAAGGTAAAATTTACATGCTGAGGTAGACACTTTAAGACTGTGTTTGATTCTTGGTTGCACAGACACCTTTGTCATTTAAATCTGCAACATGGCTCATACAAAGGAAGAGTAGAATATATGTCAGCTCCTTTGGAGCCAGAATTTGATTTTTTCTGAGGGGGTGGGGTGTTTGTTTTTTTCTAAATAACTGCCGTATGTTGGTGGGTTTTCTAATTCAAGAATATTTCCACATTCTCAATTCTTTCAGTAGCAGACATTAAAAAGGCATTAACAGCAGCAGATCATCAATGGAATTCTTGTCATATCACTTAAGTTACATTTATCAAATACTGCATTTATATGTCATAATCAGGAAACCCTATTTCCCTGGCAGAAGATATAAGTTGATCGCCATCATGAAGAATTAAACTCAAAAGCATGATGATTAAGATCAGTCTCTTATGATGGAGTACACAAAAGCATTATAGCAAACATTTATTGCCTTGAAAACTATCTTAGCTGAATTACAGGTCAAAGGTTAGAACTTGTCACTGAACACAGAAGTCATTACCTCATCTTGCATTCTCATAGCTGTCAGGCGTGACTTTTCTACCTCAAGGTTTTTCTCTTTTAATTGTCTCTGCACATCTGCAAGTTCCTTGCGATTTTTCTCCTTGTATTCATCAAGCTGATTCTGAAGCTCCAGAGCTGATGTTCTCGAGAGCTCTACCATTTCAGACATCTGGGAAATAAGTACATTTTTATTTCCTAAGTTACTGCTGCAAAAGGTTCTATCATACTTCATACACCGAAAACTTTTTGTCTCCAGGTTTGACATTCAGCTCAGTATTTTCAACTAGTAAATTTATCAAACTTGATCCCAAAGAAATGAATTCCTATGCAGAAGTGTGAAAACACAAAACAGTAAGGTTTTTGTTTCTAATGGTATGTGTGGCAAAACTAGTCTGTCAGTTCTTCTACCTGACTGATGTAAAGAATTGCACAGTCACACTTCAGTGTATCAATATTAAGTTGCACGGTTTACAGACCGATGGCAAAAGAAGCCTAATGCAGTAGCGTTTTGAGAACCAGCTGTAAAATCCTGAAATATTGTTGTAGCAGACTTTAGAACTGAACTCAAATCTGGGATCTTGTTTAAGCAAAACAGAGCTGGTTTACAACAGTATGCTGAGACAGCGGTGTTCCAACCACTGTTCCAGTCCTGAAAGCTTTTACTGATAGTCTCTAGGATAAAGAGACTAAAAGTAAAGTTTGCATTGCACTTTCTTCTACACATTAAAAACAAACAAACAAACCATAACAAAGAAAACCACCACAAAAAATCTTTAGAATTTGGCAGCTCCTTTGCTTCTGTCTGTTAAATAATCAGATTCCTGTAGCCTCTTTGGAGTGAACGCATACCTCCTCCTGTAACTTTACAACAGTCTTGTTCAGTAGCTGTTGTTCATTTTCCATTTCATTCTTTATCTGCTTTAGCTGTTCCTTCTGGTGAGTTTCATCTTTTAACTGCTGAGTTAACTGTTGCCGTTCCTGCGAAATACAACGGATGTTCTCCTACAGTAGATGAAAAAATAAATAAATACACATACATATATGATGACATGTAGACCCTCTTTTCTTATGTCTTAAAGGAATATTATATAACAGCCTCCATGCAACAGCTGCTGCAACATTAAGACAATCTTAAATAATAAAAAAAGTTTATAGATTTACAGTTTGCTAGCCAGTACAGGACAAACATTATTTTAGCTAAGCAGCGCTCTGTCCCTCCTATAAATTCCTAAACCACTGTTCTAACATTTGCAACACTATATGTAGGCCCTTTTCATGATTCTTCTACATGCAAAGCATACATTTCGCTTTCACATTTTCCTATATGATCCCTTTAACCCTCCCTTGAAAATTTTTTCCCCAGGTAAAAGAAAAAATTAAGTAAAATACAAATCTGTTTCTACAATGAATGAGCAATAACTAGTGGGGACATTTTTCCCTGTTGCTGTACTTCTATAGCACCCTGAAGCCCTAATCAAGATGATGTTCCATTGTGACAGACACTGTGCAAACAGACCTTTGAGGATCTTAGCACAGAAATCCCCTTCCTGAAAGAGCCTTTGCCATTCATGTCCAAACCAGACCTTCATTATCTGGAATAAATTTTGAATGAAGTGCAGGCCTATGCTGTATGCTTATATAACAGGAGCTCCAAATGTATCTGCTACCACATTGAGGATGCTTAAGAACAGAACACCCTCCAGCTTTTAAATACTGTCCATCAGCAGAATAAGTGACTGTCACTGGTTCATTCCAGTACAAGAAAAGCAGGTTTGCAGGTTACCTTCCATCCGTGTGTTGTGACTCTAACCTCTTCCTTCTCCCTCCATAATAAAACACCTTAATGGCCCTACTCTAAATAGACACTACAAGACTTGAAAAAAGGTTTGTTTTTTATGACACCTGAAAGGTGCCATTAAATTGATTAAAACCAGATTATGAAGAATTTAAATTGTTCCAACAGAAAAATGTAAATAACCAAAATCACCATAAATTGTAAAAAGCATTCCAAAACATTGTTTCACATTTTAAAATTGGATATTTAAAGTTTTGTTGAATATCAAATACCTATGATGCTTAACTTAATTACACTTCAAAAAATTTTAAATGTGAAAACACAGACTGTATTTCTCTAGGCAACATAGATCAGAATCTCAAAAAAGAATCTAAGAGAAAAGAAAGAACATTGTCAAAATATTAGAAGTTTGAGATTTCTTTAGATTCACTGTCTCTTACATTCCTGTACAACCCACCAACAAGACATGTCTGATACAAACAGGAGTTATGCTGGATGCCTAAGAAGCACATACACAACCCTAAAATACTGCTGGGGGCTAATAGATGTTGTTTTGCAAAGCTTAGTTCTACACCAGAATTGGTTTAGCTGACACCAAAGGATTTTAAGAACCTTCAAATGGTTTGACTTTAGCACATCAGTTCTAAAAGCTGCTGAAATCTTGGGACCCTGCTGATGTGCCATATTTGAGCAGGTTATAAAAACCTCATGTGCACCTCCCTCCATCAGCCTTTCACTGAACATTTAACTTTACTGTTTGTTTACACATCCTTGAGAAACAAACTGTGCAGGCACAGATGAGTGAAATACATTGTGGCACAATATTCTATGTTCTGCATTTCCAGTGTGCTGGAAAGGGAAGTAAACATCAGAGCAAATCTGGTCACTCTCTAGTTCAGAGTTATCAACACCAAAAAAAACCCCAACAAACAAACAAACAAAAAAAACCAAACCAAACCAAACAAAACCCCAAATCACTTAATATGAGAATAAATTTCACCTACTAACTAGGGCATTTGCTAAAGTTATAATAGGTATGAATACATATAGAAAATAAAATTATTTAAATAAACATAAATAAAAGCAATATTTAAAGAAAATAATACTAGGGGGCTTGATGCAGGCAGTGGATCGCCTAAATTTTCATCAGGTCATGCCAACTTGTACCTGATTTTCAGATCAGCAAACTAAGATGCCCAAGATTGAAATCTAGTTTTCTCTCCCTTGAGTTATATTCTGGCATCCTGAAAAGAAAACTCTGTACTTTTCATGGTGATTGAAAATGGGCAGATGCAATATATATTTTTACTGTTTGCTACTAAGAAGGATGATAAAATAAATACTAAGTACATCACTAAAATTTAGAAAGTTGTGAAGTTGTAATCATCATTATTTTAACAGAAAATACAATTCCTAGGTAACTGACCTGTTCCAAGGAGAAATTTCCATTCTGCCAAGCTTGATTTCAGTTAGCTCCACAATAAACTGACAGTGACACAACTTCTTCAGAGTATGAGAAGTGAAGTTCAGGTGCTTCACACTCTCATTCCCCCCATCTGTTAAAATCTCTCATGCCCACATCCCTCTTGTGATGCAGCAGTATCTGTCAAGCCATCTGATGTGCCATGAGAATCACAGGTCTAAGAATCACAGGAAATTTCCTAGGCCAAGTAAAGTTCCTATCACTTTCCAACCTCCCTTTCTGATAGATCACAATTATTAGTGACCGAAGAAAGCAAAGATTCTCCGGCATAAATTGCCAGACTGAAAAAACACAATTTACAGCACTGTTGTTTCTTAGCAAACCAGTGAGTTTTTAATGCACAACCACTGCCTTTGGAAAAGTGCAGAATAGCTGATTGTTCTCTGGGCTTGATGAATACAACTTTTCTGGAAATGGTGGTTTTCTTACCCCATCATTCTGCATAATTTCCTTCTCAAAATCTATTTAGTATGATTTAATACAGATCATATTATGATCTGTGTTATTTTTCTAGTAATTATGTCACAGAATCATTTATTCTTCAAATAGTGAAAAATACACTAAAGAATAACAATGTCCTTGTTCTTCGCTAAAATGTAGCCAGCAGAAAACTGAATAACATAGGTATATGGTAAAAATATTCTTCATGATAACTGAGCATTGCAATAGCAATTATCTTTGCTTTCAGAAAAACCCTGTATTATAACAGATATTACTTCATTCTTCAATATTATTCAGGAGAAGTGAGATGTCATAAGTTGTTTCTCATCAACAATAGTTTTTCTTGGGCATAAAAATTAGGATATGATATTTCTCTTTTCCAGATTAACTGATAAAGGAGAAAAATACTGATAAAAACTAGCATGCCAGCATGCCTAGCTTAACACTAATACTTGAGATAGACTGATAAGTCATGCTTGAATCACGACTGAATCAGCTAATCAAGATGCAGGAGATGCATATGGTGCACTGATTCATGTTGTGCAGGAAGGTCAAGTCAGACTGTGATAGAACAGAGTTCTTAGAGAACAGTGCTAAATACAAGCCAATGATGAGCAATGGGCCATCTACTGTGATTGTGCATACCATCAGCAATACATACAAGCAAATCTGGAGAATCAGTGAGACAGAACAGATAAACATATTTGAAAAAAAGAAAAAATCCAACTGACCAAAAGCCTTCAATGAAACACTTATTGATTGCATTACAAGGAACAGCAGCTTAAACCCATCATTTTTAAGAAACAAAACTTCCTTACCAATACTGTTAAAATCTTGTATTCTTGAAGCACATTTCATTTTAAAGACACAATAGGATTTTCTTCTTGTTATTTTTTTCTTTTTACTCTGATCAACTGAACCATGAGAACACAGTGGTTAACACAATCTTCTCTTGGCTCATAATCCACTTACAAAGAAGTTTCTTTTTTTAGAACAGTAATGTAAAATTTATGTTGAAGACAGCAAGAGAAAACATCTGTTAAAATAAAAAAGGGTCACTACCACTGTACACTCGTCTCACTTGAGTCTGACTTGTTCGATAGAATCATTTGAAAACTTTGCTTCTAGAGGCAAAACTAAGAGAATTCTAAACTGATACCATTGAAACAGATGCTTCTCCACTACATGTAAAAGGTGAATTGCAAAAAAGAAAGATTAGGTTTGCAACTTTTTCGGATACAGTATATGGTGCCAATAAGAAAAGTTTTAAGATTTATACATATTCATCTCCCTCCTAAACAGATCCGAATTTTCTTTTCACCTGAATAATTCTATCTTCACTCATATACAATATTGCCAACATCCCTCTCCACTGCTCTGAAGTAAATCCATTCTCCACATGATTAATTTCCAGGCTAATATGGGAAAAAGCATATCCTTTCCTGTATCCTGAATAGGCTAAGGAGCAAGGTAGAAACAGGACTTCATACAGACTTTAAGAGGCTTCAAGTTGTACAATATACATTAAATTTCTCTGGTTTTGTGTTGTAATGATAGTGCCATGCAATACCTGCAAATAAGGCTCATAAAAATAGAGAAGTAAATTTCCTGACATTTGTCTACTACTACTGTTTTTATTTATATCCAAATACAGCTTTGTATTCCTCTACATGTAAATACCTGCAAACAATCAGAGTTGAATGATTATTCAAAATACTAAAAGACACTTATAAAACCATAGGTAGTTTTTTTGGCCATTCATCTCCTTGGAGTTTTGCTTGATCCATGGGAGTAAAAAAAAAAAAAAACAACAAACTTTGTCATGGTAACAATTTAAATTAGACAATGATCTGCTTTTTTTTTTGTGTGTGTGTGTGTGTCTCCTCCCATGACAGAGGGGTTGAAACTAGACAATCTTAAGGTCCTTCCCAACCCTAACTATTCTGGGATCCTATGCTTTTATGCTTTCAGGAAACATCTGAACATTGCAGTTAGCTCTGGACTTTAAAACAGAGTGTGCGTCAAAAAGAATGAGATGTTACGCTGCAGAAAGAAATAGCGACTCAGGTAAACAAGTAGAAAAATTAAACTTTCAATATTGCAAAACGCTCTTGTTCTTACCTGCATATCTTCCAGCTGGCTTTCCAAAGACCTTTTTAACAGTATCAGTTCCTTGGCCTCCTTTTCAGAAAGTTTCAAAGTTTCTTCTAATTGTTGCTTCTCTTCCTGCAATGATATGACTTGATACATTTAGAAATAGTGGCAAGACCTTTAATCTGACCAGTAAACCCAGCTATAAAGTATATTCAATTCTGGCCTATCACTGATCTCCCCAGTTCCATGCTGTCATGGGTTCAGCAGCAGCAGTCATTTTTCTCCTTCTTGGTAGCTGGTGGAACGCTGTGTTTTTGATTTTGGGCCTGGGAACAGCGCTGATAACACCAGTGTTTTCAGTTACTGCTTGGCAATGTTTTGGTCTGGCCAAGGACTTTCTGAGTCTTATGCTGTGCCAGGGAGGAGGAGAAGCTGGGAGGAAAGCAGAGACAGGACACCTGACCCAAACTGAGCAAAGAGGTTATTCCATACCACAGCACGTCATGTCCAGGATGTGAAAACGGAGAGCAGAGACCCAGAAGGGTGTGGTGGTGCAGTTGGGGGTTCACTGCTGGGGGGTGCACTGGCTGGGTCGGGCTTGGTGAGCAGTTGTATTCTCTTTCCTTGTATTTCTCTTGCATTATTACTGGTGGTAGCAGCAGTGATTTGTGTTATACCTTAGTTACTAAACTGCTCTTATCTCAACCTGTGCGAGTTGCATTCGTTTAATTCTCCTCCCCATCCCCCCAGGACTGGGGGAAGAAAGAGGAGGGAGGGAGGGAGAAAACTGCGGGGGGGGGGGGGGGGGTTAGAGACTTAAACCATGACACAAGCTGTGACTTTTACATTGGTTTTCAGTGTAAAATTCCTATACATTCCTATACATGTCATCAAACTGCATCCTGCTTCTTGATAACTTGCTGGTTTTGCGATGCCTTCCCAATGACATTGCACATCCTTTGTCAAATTTTGTTCTACCTTTACAAACAGAAAGGAGACTACTTAAGGGGCTGGTTTTCTAACTTACCTCATATCTCTTTATTTTTTCCTTCGCTAAATTTTCTTCTCCTTTCATACTATCAATTTGCTTGTGCAACTCTTCAGTTTTAATCTCTAGCTCATCAACTGTTCTCTTCAACTTTTCATTTTCTTCAGTCAGCTCTTTGACTTGATTTTCCATACTATTTCGTGCCTCTTGTGCAGCATTTCTTTCACTGGCAAGGACAGCAGCATTCTGGGGAAAACAAATTATATCAGGTTTAAAAAAACCCCAGAAGTTTCATATGGCATCACAGCAAATATAGCTAGGATAAAACATCATTGAAATGTCAGCAACAAATTTAACTTAAAATCTGTATGCATTACAAACATGTATTTTTCTTATTCATATTACTAAGAAATAACACAAAACAAGCATTTAGTTTTCCTCAGGCATACCTATGTGCTAAAGTAACATACAACACCTCAACGGTCTCATGCCTGTCATCACATATTTTCACCTTAACATCTTCTTTGTTGCCCTAAAATATTTTCATTACCAAATCCTACTGTTAGGTAATTTCAAGTAATCTAAAAAACTTGACATCAAAAGCCATATGGACCTTTAAGGAAGAACATATTGATGAAGAATGCCTTCTACAGCAACACAAATTTAGGCAGTCTTGCCCCACTGCTTATTCCAAGCACTAACACCCAACATTCTACATCCATGAAACTTTAGTGGGGCTGCAAAGTAAACCAACCTTGGGAACAGGATCAACTGTAACACATAGACACAGAGATAAATATAAAGACAACTTGACACTTAAAAAATGAGGGGCTTGTTGGGGAAGTGTTACTAGGAAAAAAAGCCCCAGACCCCCAAACAATTTCAAAACACAGTCCCACAAAGTGCTGTAAGAGCCCAGAAGAGCAGACTGTGAGCAGGCATGACCAAGCAATAGAGACTGAAAGTACCTTATAGTGGTATTGATGCAGCTCTTCCTGCACATAATACAGCCCACACTTGGGGCTGTACTTAATTGGCACTTCTGCTTGGTTTTCAGTTACTGCCTGAGGATGGAAGGAGTTAAGCTACTAGTTCAACTTGTATTCAAAAGTACACTTTTTATTTTTTCAGAAACTCAAATCAATGCATAACACAAAGAGAATCTACAATAAACCATTCACCACAACTTATCACATGTGCTGACAGGTTTTTTGTTGGTTTTTTTTTGGCAGGGCAACTAGCTGCAGCATGTAACTTTTCAGACCTAACCACCCCTTTGATCTCACCACTTACTCTCTCTGAAACACCCTACCATTTACTGTGGAAACTATGTCTCTATATTGTTACACTATCTATCCTATTATACTGTAACACAGACCAGGTAAGTACTTGTAAACATATCATTCTGGAGTAAAGAGCTGGGAAGATTTAATCTTCGCTCTTCATTGACTTGTCAGTCTGAATTCCCTTCGAAGAACATAAAAAGAAACCAAGATACAATTTTTCATTCTTGCTCGCAGACATTCAGGTCTGATAGAAAGCAACACTCTACAAGGACCTGGTTCGAATGTACAGATCCACTGCTTTCTATAATAAGAACTTAAACAATAGTAAGAACACTAGATATGAGATCTCTCCAACAGCTATAGATTATGTTATGGACATAAAGAAGAACTACTACAGGGTGAGCCTTTCCTCATAATATGCTCCCAGCTTCATTGTTTTTCCTCCATGAATGTATCATCCATTAATTTTTCTAGTCCTTTTTTAATCCATTTTTTGCCTCTACATTATCTGGTGACAATAAGTAATTGCACATAATTACTGAAGCTTAACATTTTCACATATGCAATTGTGTTTATCTGGATGAAAACCTATTTTGTGAAATATTCTATGAATGCACAAAAATAACTTTTCAGTTATACTATTTTTGATGTTTTCCCCTCCCCACCCCCAAAACAAATAAGCGAAGTTACATAAAGGAGTGTTTACAAAATGCACCCGCACTACATTGTTTTCTAGCAAGCAACAGCTTTAAAATAATGCAAATTAGTTTGATAAAATGGTAACTCTGAAAACACTCAGACTGTCTACAGGGTCAATGAACTTATTAGACAAAAACTGGCAGCATAAGCAGGCTGACAAGTTCTGTCTTTTCAAAATACTGAAAAATCTTGTTCTTTTAAGTACCTGACTAATTGAAAGCTCTGAAATAAATCTCTCCTGATGCTTTAAGTTCTCGCATATTGAAATGTCAATAAAATTTATATATTCCTTTAATTTTTGCTTTTTGCATACAGCAAAGTTGTACTAATTAGCAAGCATTCCACCAGTGGCTCCTTTTAGTCTCATTTCCCCTTTCTGGAGCTGAGTGAAAGCAGCTGAGGCATGCTGGGGAGTTCAGGGAAAGGAATGTTGATTTGTCTGTTCTTTTTCATCCAACCACCTACACAGGGCTGCACAGCAAGAGGACTGAAGCAGGCTCACACTGCGCCCGAAGATTCCTCCACCTCATCCGCCACAGTTTGCTCTCCTTTCCCAGTACAGGAAGTATTGTTTACTTAGAAGCACATGCACACACACACAAAAGCAAACAACCAAACAAAACCTCCAGATCTACATACTTAAATAAACACATAAATACACGCACACATATATGTATTTATCCTAACAGGTTCAAAATTAAGTTCAGCCTCCACTGATGTGGTCATATCTGGAGACCTGCTCCAGCCTGCCTTATGCTGTATGTATCGTAGGATACTTTTCCGGCCACTAAAATTAAACTAAACTGGTATTCTATCTCCTTTTTCACTATGTATTTCAGTAAGTTAGCAAGATGCTAGATGAATATACATAAAAGGTAGAGAAGTATAAAGAGCAAATATTAGCTTTGTTAACCTAATTTAAAATCTTGGAAAAAAATTGGGTATATAAGTAAAATCTGCCCCAAGTTCCAGACGCTTTGAGTTACCAGCACTTAACCAGCGTACCTCCACAGGTCTCTAATGACCTTGGCATCATTACAAGGGTTATGCCTTCACATGGATGAACTGTTCCCAAACAAATTCTCTAACATATTAAGTACAAAATTCCTTTCTTTAACCTGGAAGGCATGTGTCTTTAAAAATACCAACAATAAACCTATACACTCACACACACTTTTTCAAAATGGTAAGAAACCCCTCAATATATCTGGGAGCTTTACTGTATTTTAGCTGGAAAGTGGCCATTTTTCTTACATTATCTTCTAGAGAGAGTAGAACAAATTTTCTTCACAGCACACATTACATTGTACACTATTGTTTCAGCATACTTACAACTTGTTTCAGGTAAGACTGAGAAGAAATACAGGAATATTTATCCTATCAGTTTATCATATACAATTGTATTATACACATAAGGCACGGAAGATCACCTTCACGATATCATTCAGGATGATATTAGAAAAAACAATACATTGGTATCTTCAATTTGATAATGAAATTTAAACAAAGTCAAACCACATAAATACAATTTAGATGTTCCTTGTGTAGAAAATGCACACACAGCATCACTTCTCCACAAGAGTCAAATTACACAGCTGAGTTTAGATAGAAAAAAAACCCCACCCTATATTCATTTATCCTCACTGTAATGAGAACTGCACGCAGAGCTCTTCACTGGCACAAATGAAGCTTCTGGATTATAATAGCTTTTGGCAACACATGTCATATCCCATAGCATATTGCAACAGAAAGTCAGAGCATCAAACAACCCAGTGGAGAGAGATCCCTATCCATATATTGAACAGTTATGTAAGGTTCAGGCCAGCAACTATCAAATCATACACTGCTGAAGCGGAAATAGATTGTCGTGTCCTTTGACTATGGAACCCCACTTCCACAAGCAGTGTACTCAACCAGCCCCAGCAACTAGAAGGCAGTATTACTCACGTAGAGACCACACGTTAAATTTACCACTCTGTTGCTAGAGATGGCTGACTATATTCTGCATAATAAAACATGCCAGTAGAAGATAAGAAAACCAATGCACTGAAATCACAAAGAAATTACTATGTATGCCGATATATTTTGAATGCCAACTATTACACCTCATAGGCTAAAACTGAAAGTGGCAACAGCACAGGCAGTTTAAACTGTACAACAGATGGTATTTGCTAACAGCCAGCAGTAATCCTATTCTCTTTAGTTCTGTCTACATGAGCAAGAAGGCACAGCTTTCATTTAAAATTCAGTAACTGGCTCACACATTCAAAAAAGGAGCTAAAAGCTGTTTGCAAAAGCATTGAATTAGAGTGGGTTAGGGTGATGAAGATGAAAGCAGAATGTTCACTGAACACTGTAGGGGCAGTAAGCACAAATGAGGAAAACAGCCAGACAGGCAGAACTCACACGTACAGATTGTGCTGTGGATCCATATCCTGCAGTCCACACATGACTTATTTGTAATGGTGCTGTATGTAAACAGTGAGTTAACAAAAGGTCCTTAAGGCTTAATGACACTACGTCAATTAATGACTCCTGTTGGTACCCATTCATAAATCCTTTATACTGCTACATTTGGGAGTATTGGTGAAGGTTTGGCAATAGTTTAAAAGTTTAGATAAATTTAACCCACAGTAACAGGACTGGGTAAAGGTCACAAAGTAATGATTTAAGTTGAATATGAAACATTAACAAACATGTTGTTAGCATAACGTCTTTAGTTCCCAGAATTGTGGATCAGCCTCTTCAGAGTTGAAATGAGATGATGTACATACACACATAAAAGCATGTAACAGACAAAACTGGTTAAGCAAGATTCTTGAAGAACACTCTAAAATGAAATACTGTATATTCACATGCATTTGTCATATAAAACCCCAACACAACCCAACAAAAAACCAACAACCAAAAGCAAAAATCAAAACCGCAACACACAAACCAAACCAGTAATGAAAACACACAAAAATGGTGAGAAGGAAAAAAAAAATAATTATATCAAGCAGTGAAGAGGACTCTCTGGATATTAAAATTAACAAATCTCAAATCCAAAACTGCAGTTTTTTCCCTATGATATATAAAACATGCTTATTTCTTTTTATTCCCACTTCTTAGTTGTGGCAGTATGTACGAATATTACTTTTTTTTTGCTATATTATGGCATTATATTTATGTAAAGTAAAACTGTATAGCATTTTCCCTGTTATGTTTGTTCGCCTGCATTTGCTTTGTCTCTTCCTTTTAATCTGTCTGTCATCATGCTATCTTCCAGGGTAATCATTGTCTTCTATTCCCTACATTTAGCCTGTTTCATATTCAGATTTCCATCTCTTCAGTCTCTGAAGGAATAATACCTTCCTCTTAATACCCACATCCTTGCAGACTTCTTAAACATACTGATACCTTCTTCTCATTATTTTCAATTACATGAAATATTTTATTATGCTTCTCAAATTTGATCATCTGCCTTATCAGCAGACTTAAGCTACAGAGATTGGGTAAAAGAAGCTAGAAATACATTGCAAATTTCTAAAAAGAACCCAAACAAAAACCCACAAAAAACAACAACAACAACAAAAATCCAAACCAAACAGGGGGGTTGGGGGAGAAAAGAAGCCTGTCTAGAGAAAGAAAACAGCTGTAATGATGAGGTCCCCCAATACAAAGCCCTCTGTGACTGCCTGAATATGTTTCTGCATTCTGACACTGTCATTGTACCATACTGCACGTAGAATCATAGAATAGTTAGGGTTGGAAAGGACCTTAAGATCATCTAGTTCGAACCCCCCTGCCACGGGCAGGGACACCTCACACTAAACCATGTCACCCAAGGCTCTGTCCAGCCTGGCCTTTGGTTAACTTATTAGTGCAGCAGTAGGCTCAAACCATCATGAAGAAAAAAACACCAACAAGTTATCAAATCCTAGAAGAAAAGTCTACTGCAAAAAATCAGTTTCTGACCAGAAAAAAAGAAAACAAAAAGATCATATACAGAGGAAAATAATTTACAGCAGCCAATAACCACTGACGTTTTCTTATACTTCTCACACATTTTAATTCTGAAACTTAAAGGATTAGCCCATCAGCTTGAGAACAAGTCGAGAGTTTACAGGGAAAGAGGTTGTCGCTGCAGAAATGAGCAAGGCAGAAAGAGAAAGGATAGTTTCACAGCTAAGGTGCCCAAATACAGCCCTAGAGAATCTGGTGTCCATTATTCTCTCTGACAAAGAGCTCCAGAGGCAAATCACTCAACCAAAACTTTCCAGAGGGATCAATAACTGCATGCTCTGTAGTTTCCTTGGCGGTTGATTTGAGACACTATGGTTTGGCTGCTAAACTATCAAGTGCACAGTTACAACTAAAGTCAGCAAAAACTGTACCCTGAATGTACCAAGGACTATACAATGGTTAACATTATGTTAACCTTGTCACCTCTGTTTGAACATGCACAACTAATGGATCCTTTTGACAGTAATCTGTCTGCCTTTTACTTTCCTATACTTAATATGGGGAATAACATCACTTACGAGCTGGCAGCTGTGCTGAGAAAAGGAACTAGAGTTTGTGAAATATTCAATGTAATTCTTTATTCACAAGAAGTTTTTAATAGTATCTACTGAGTGCAGGAACACACCAAAGTCTGAAAAACACTGATCAGTGTTCAAGAATCAAAATTCTAACATTGTGTTTAAGTGAATACAAAACTACTTTTAACTTGTAACCGATGAATGAGAAGATGATGAGAAAACGCATCACATGTATGTGTGTACTATTTGATTTGGTACGTACACCTAATTTATAAAGTTTTACCTATTGTAGGTCTGCTTATCTGACCCCATATAGTCACAGGTGCAGCACTGACTTTTCAGCTTTGGGCCAAAGGAAGTCACTCTCCATAAGGAAAATTCAGCAGCAAAATTTAACTCCCTAGCTCTCCTCCTGCTCCTTTCAGGTGTTTTGCTTAATAAAAAGTGAATTTAATAAAATTTGGGTTTGTGTCCTTCTATACAAATTTATAGTCCAAAAATAATTTAAATTAAGATTAGTCAAGGCCAAGTCTAAATGAAGCAATAAACATTGTTCCAAGTCCCGTGTTACAGTAATCTTGGCAAAGCAAATACATTTATATAATATTCTGCTCTCAACTTTGATGCAAGCAGTAAACAGATTTAAAGAATTGGAGATGAAACTCAATAAAAAAGGCATCAAAATCCTTACCACCACTTATTGTGTAAACCCAGAGAAACCGGACAGAACATACAAATATGGACCTCGAGATGCAAATGAAATTCTACTTCTACCTGAATACAGCAAAAGTCTCTTGGACAGGAATGCAGAAAATGTTCTGTGGCTCCACACCTCTTTTTTTTTACCACACCCTCAACACTGGCGAAGACATGAGAGTGGTTGTGTAACTGATCATTAAAAAAATGGTCTTGGCTGAGCTCAGTGTTTCAGCTGGTGAAATTCCCTTTTGGCAGTGACTGCACAGAATGGGACCTTCAGAGTCCTTTTACAAAATACAAGAACAAGTAAAATGAGCCCAAGCTAAGTATCTTGTTCACAGCTTATTACAATTGTTACATTTCAGCTAGATTCAAAGTTTCTTATGCACAACCCAGCAAATTTTTCTGAAAACCTTTATATTTCTCTTCAGAATCCAGTAAAACTGAGTTCAACCAATTAACTATTCTTTACCTGCCGTACTTGATATACAAATCAAAGGAATAAATCTCCATCCAAAATGAGCTAGAGCACAAACAGAAGTTTTTTTTAATGGAAGTAACAGACTTTGAAATTTTCTTTCCATATAGATACTTGTGGAATCAAAGTAAATGACACAATCTTCCAAAACCTTCTGAAAAATAAAGGGAATGGTGTGGCTGCTCACTTCACTCTGTTCCTGGTGTAGAACACCTAAGGTATCACAGAAGATACTGTCTGCTGAAACCAACTCTGAATTCTCCTAAGCCACCTTTTTAGGTTGATGCTGGACTGGTTGTTTAACTTCTTGAGTTACATGTAAAAAGCTTCATGTGGCTTCAGGGATTCAGATATGCCTAGCACCCCTTAGATGACCCTGAGAAGTTAGCAGTGGTGAAGATACCAAATCCCTCTCTATCGTTTTTTTCCTCTTCCTTTTTTGTATATACACAAATCAAGATTAACTAAAACAACTAGACATTTATTTCCCTACCTAACATGCAGGTGATTTCCAAAGAAAGAAAAAACCAAACCCAACCTACATACAAAGACTGACACCAAAAGAAAAAAAAGACAAATATAATGAGTCTCAACATAGGGACAGCTCTTTAATTGTAATCCTTATTAGCTGTTCAGTGAAGACAGCTTCTGAAATCAGTATTATTCAGGTATAGTCATCTAGTTTTTAAAGCTCATGAATGCAAATAACAGGTCTATTTGTACTCTGTAGTTCCGGTATTTCTCCCCACGGCGTACCTTTAGGCAATTCTTCTAACCTCAGACACTGCTTCTTAGAACAGCTGAGGTCCTAGGATGAGTAACACTGTAACACTGCATAGCACAGATAAAAAAGTCTAATAAAAAATAGTTCTAAAAAAGGAATGAGAAAACTCCTTGAAAGCAAGACAGTGACAGAGTGTTAGGCTACCAACCCCACAGGGCTCCCTCTACCCCCAGAAAAAAACCCCAAGCTTCTGGAAAAGAGACTAAACAGCTTTACTTACTGCTTTTCCACCTTACACTGATTATATTAATTCTCCCATGATCTCAAAATGAAGCCTAGCCTACTTTAACATATGGCTATGCCTTTGGAAGTTAACTATTATTAGTTACCTATTAAAAGGGTCAATGTGTTTTCGTGTCTCAGTGAGGTACACTGCAACCTACTTGAATTCTCAGCTGTATGTCAAGAGATTATTCAGTAAGCAACTTCACAAAGTTACAAGCAAGTGCGGCTGTCTTTCCTTCCATTTCAGCTAGAGCCATTCTATTAACTGGTTAAAAATTATTCTCTTGTGACTGTTTAGAGGCAAGACATGTTCTGATGCAAGGCCATTTTTACTGATCAAAACGGTATAGTATCCTTAATATTATTTCCAGAACTACTCCAGGTTTTACTTCATGAGATACAATGAAAGATTTAAATGCCTATATTTTAAAATTGAGAATGCACCCCCTCTTTTTCTTTTTCTTTCTCCCCAGTATAAGCATGACCCAATATTATTTAGACAGTTACAAAATCCACAGCCAGGAAAGCATTAACCTCTCAAGTAGCAGCTATACCAAAGTCAATATTATCCTCCTAGCTGCATATCATGACATACTCAGACTGGCTTATACTAACAGAATTTTCAAGGTCAGAAGTTGTTGCAAATACTAGAGTAAAATATTAACTAGCTCTGTGTTCACATTGCATCCTACTCCACTGGACTTATACAGTCTAGTACTTCACACATATACACAAAAACATATTGTCATAGGACAAACCACCCAAACATACAGATACTGTAAACTTCTGATAGCACTAGAGATCCTCCTGATGGTATTAAAGAAGTAACTGACTGCACTGGCTCTTGCCAGCTTTCAGAAAGCAAACAACAAAAAAACCCACAAAACCCCAATCCTCCTTCCCAACGCAGGCTAACTGAAACAGTCCTGCCTTAAGGTTCATAACCGTCAAATGAGAAAACAGATTATTTGTTTTGTTTAGATGTGGTCCAGTCCAACTCAAACAGAACTTTGCATGGCAGTTTTGCTAAGAGGCTTTCCAGACTCTATATACAGTACAAAAACCACTCAGTTGTAGTTTCATGGTACTGTCTGCATCCAAACACACACATCCCCACTAAATAAATGCAGAAGTAAATTGCATGGAAATGAAAGACCAGATGAGCTGGAACTTAAAAAGCTTGCTTTAGCACTAAAGACAAAGTCACCAAGTTACATCTTCAGTGTGCTTTAGAGGCATGTTTATTATTCTTGTTGACAACACAGCTAATATCCCGTAATTTGTTTGATATTTCATTTAATGGGTGCCTAAAAACATGCATGATACTATTATCAAATGAATTCCTTTCCTTGCACAGAACAGACACTTCAGAGAAAAACAAATCAAATCTGTCTCCTAGATTTTCTATATACAGTTCTAAAATACATGCTTCCAATGACAGTGCTCATTTAAGGAGTGCCTGCAGCCTTCCTTCCACCACTACACTTCAGTCTGTGCACCCTCCCTTTCTTTCCCCTGCTCCATCTGTGTTTGTAGGACCACAGTAGAAATCAGTCAACATACCCAGTGTTTAGAGGACTGGTAAGGGAGGGCAGAAAATGAAAGCAGGGTGAGGGAGGGAAGTGTGTCATGAAAGAGGGGACATTGACTTGGACCAGACACTCCACTGTTCTTGGACTCTGTATACAGTTTAGATCAGTTACCAACTGGCTTCTACCACTGAAACAAAGAAAAAAGTGTTATTTCAATAAGTTAAAGGCTGCTCAGGCACGCAAAGGAAGAAACATCAGTGGCATTTGAAATCCTGGCTCATCTTCTCTAACTCTTTTTCAATTGTTGTGTATCTTGTTTGAGGTGAATGGGCTAGACTCAGACACAGCATTCAGGATGCAGATTCAGATGAGTTATGGATGCATGTACACAAGGGCATAACGATATTCTTAGGCCCAGGCAATTCCTATTATATAATTTGTTTCTTTTACTGTTATAAAGAAGATGTTTTGATAGAGCTATTTATTATAACCCCAAAATTTCATCTTATTAGTTGAGAGATCCTATTAGTTTTTCCACATACACAGTTTCACAGTTATATACAGTATGTTTGTCTATCCCTTTATGTACCAGTGTCTCTGTGATGCTCCACAACCAGTTATGTCTTCACTTTACCCTGAGTGACTTAAGTAACCACTGCTCTGTGTTTGTAGAGCATTATTTCAAAATAGGTTCTCAGAATATACTAAATTTAGTTATGCTTCATTTTACACTTAAACGATATTTGCCAAGCCATTTCTGAAGAAAGGCACACAGAGTTTATATCAATATAATCTACAATGCTTACGCTAGTTTTTTAAGCTTCTGCTCTATGTGGGAGATTTTTATTAGCTTTGAAGAAGAAATATATTATCAGGCTTGACAGAAAAAGAATCAATATGCAACTTCCGTTTCAAAGTTCTTTGCAGGTCTCTGCTAGACTCACCTAAATTCAC
This sequence comes from Myiopsitta monachus, assembly GCA_017639245.1. Classification (NCBI taxonomy): domain Eukaryota; kingdom Metazoa; phylum Chordata; class Aves; order Psittaciformes; family Psittacidae; genus Myiopsitta; species Myiopsitta monachus. Next base: position 14,784,088 of record CM029921.1, on the reverse strand, counting down.
AATTACTATATATATATGTAATATATATTTTATATATATATGTAATGGGGAAAAATAAAAAAAAAGGAAAGCTGCTTCTCATCTACAATACTCAAGATTTTATATTAGTCCCTTATTTTAAAGGAGTACACTTTTACTTCATAATATATGCAGAAGGTAACCACTGTCTTTTGCTGTTGCTTTCACCTGCTCTGGTAAAAGTCCTTCTTCTCTTTGATCATATCATGGCTTTACACATACATGTCGGTTAAAACTTATATGACCACTAGACTCAGTGAATTCTTAAATGTGTGGATAAATGAAACTGCTTCTAAACCTAAACGCCTGTTTTAACATCTTGAGGATAAGGTCAGAAGTATGATGAATCCTGAATAAATCAGTCTAGGTCAGGCTTAGATATGCCTCCTCACAATGTGATGATTACAGCATTTTCTGAAAAACAACATTTGTGCAGACTGCTTCCCAAAGCAGACATAAATTTGAAAGTGCTGGGCAGACTGCAACTGCACTCCTGAGCTGATAAAATTTCTGTGGAATTTGGACAGTACTCACTGCAATTTGCTACAACCTTTTACCTACAGAATTACATTCCAAAAGGTATTTCCAAATGTTACTGGAAATAAACAGTGGCACTACATCTACTTCATCTACATCAGTAACAGAGCACTCGTAAGGTAAGCAGTACAATTCTGGCCTATTGCGCTGTTGGGTCAGCAAAAAAAATAATAATATAAATAATATACATTTTTTGTACTATATTAATGCCAGGAAAATATTCTTATTCCTTACTGCTCTGGCATTTGCTGTTATGGAGAAATACATGTTTAATTAGAAGGACATTAGTTTTTTAATTTATTATTAAAGGCAATTATTACCCCACAGAAGTATGTTACAGAAAAGTAAAACTTTTACCACTGTTAAATAGAAACAGTCTGATCTCACTCTTAATAAACAACCAATGAAGTTAAGAAAAATCAGTCATCAAGACCACAAGCATAAGACATGACACAGAAATGAGTTAAAAACATGAACTGTAGCAAAAAAAAAATAATCTTAGTATCTGTGACTTTATATAAAAATCTCAAGAAAACAAGCAAAAAACCTAACCTACCATCAGTGAGCATGAGAACAGAATCACACATGACAAATAACCCCGCTCTACTCTTTTATCAGATAACCTTGTGTATTTTTCTAACATGATTTCAAACCAGATCTACGTGACATTCTAATCACATAGACTAAATGCACTCTACATTATCTGTCAACCTATCTGACATCTCCAGCAGCTGAATAACTGTTGATTTAACACAAAAATTACTTCCTTTCTCCCTGCAAAAAACTTCCTTTTTGGCCTAAGAGATATCACAAACCACCCTTATTCAGTGTACCAATTTGGATGATGTAAAAGCAACATAAGAACTAACCACCTTGTACATACAGACTCTGATATACCCTGCTCTATCAAACCACTATTACAGCATTTACACACCTGTCTTCCTCATTCAATACAACAGAATGTCAGCTTCAATTGTATAAAACATGATTTACACATACACTGTTAGGTATTCCAGATTAATTATAAAACCAATAACTAACATCATAAGTAAGATCACAGCAGATCACTCATCTAACTCCCCCAGTTACACTTGCCTAATAGATGATATATCAAACTCAAGAACTAATCTCAGCCAGTATACATAGAGGTAATGCTGGCCTTTAAAAAATCATTAAGGGTACTAATACCAGTGAGATTAAAAACAAATAAAAAAGAAACTTCCACTTAAGCATGATAGAAGAAGTTTTACTTAAAATAAACCCAACAAAAATCACTTAAGTAATATTGGAAGAGAAGACCTGGTGCTTAGAGCAATATTAATTAAATTTCACTTTTGAACATCTTATTAAATTTACTATTAGATAGACTATGCCATGCAAGTAAATAAATGCTATTTATAACTATCTCTACACCACAGCAACCCAGTCATAGAGCCATTTCCCAGACTGTTATTGTTATGCCAAACAGACTACTCTTTCATTTCTTGTCAGTTGTAATTACAGTTCCATAATTGAAATACAGTAAATTACCACACAGTAACTTTGAAAGACGGTTCACTGAGGTTAAGCTGTCACTACAATTACCATATGAGAAAAAAAATGATAATTTACGTGTTCTACTTTTCTCTCAAAGAAAAAAATTAATTCAGTTCAAGCAGCTCAGATGAGTCAAATACCTTCATGATGATGTAAACAAAGAGGAACAACACATTTATCAAAGCCAAACAAGCATAAGTCCCAGGCTGCACATACAAACCAGTGTATTAAAAACTCTTCTAACTACTGAAGAAAAATTTTAGAGACAAACTTTCAAAAATACTCTTTATCAGAATTTAGTCATACAGTATCTATCCAGCATCTTCCATATATGCTCCTATTTGCTCATAAAGCATATGCAGCTTTGGATATATCATTCAAGTTGCAAGCTTTATTTTAATTCAGTTCTACATTATGTTTTTGGCCACAAGCAGCAGGATAACTGCAACTCAACACCAATGACACAAAGGTAAAAGAAATCAGCACAGACATTTCTAAGCATAAAACTGGGCCTGTAATTTTGACTTACATTGCTCAAGCAGTTTGCCTGTAGAAATTTTCTGAAATGTTTGGCAGAAATAAAGTGAGGGATAGACACAAATAACTGTCACTGTACAAATAGTGCTCGAAATCTTATGAGAACTGACCCCTTACAAAAAAATCTTTCAATAAATTCCTAGCTGCTGTCTTCACAAAGGACATCTTTTGGAAAACAGTAACAGATAATGCACTTCTGAAAACTGTTGCTATTCTCACCCCAACAAAGACCACATGTTGATGCTGGAAGAGGCAATTCCTTCAGTTCCATTTTCCTCTTGTTTCCTTCCAGACATCCAATCCCTGCTGTTTCCCTTGAGCTGGCACTCATTTGACTATTGAGGGTAAGCTCAATAAATGAAAAGGGAAAAGGAACACACAAAAAAATCCCAACCACCCAACACCACCGCCACAAATAAAACAAACCAAAACAACCAACCAAATGAAAAACCAAACCAAGCATCCCAGCAAAAAACCAAATCACCACACAAACAGAACCAAACAAAAACCCCACCACCTAGCAGTAAGTTCTTGAAGGAACAAGAAGGTACAATGTAACCAGGGAACAGGTTGTGGCACAAGGAGCTGAATGTAAGAATAGAGGGCTGCAAAGAATTGCTAGAAGCTGTAATTTCCGTAGCATCACTGGCAAAGCACACTGGTGCTCTTCAGGGCATCCTCAAGTTTCAATGATTCCATTTAACCCAAGACAAGTAAATGGTCCTCTGTACTATACTCCCATCTATTCTCTCTCAAAGCTTGCAATGAAGGAAACAGTATATAAAGACTCAAAGGGCCACAACTTCAGCTGTGGCAAGCAATCAAAACATCATATATGTCCACGAAATAAAATTTATTCTCAGCAGCTAAGCATCTCCTAGCCCAAATCTCTACCTATTTATTATGCTAAGAGAACAGTAGTATCTGGAAGCATCTATTATGACGTCTGTGAGAGGTATGACTTTTCCTTCTAGAAATTAATTGTATTCACTTATTTTTACCTCTGTTGCTTTCTCCAGGCTCTGCTGTAGATCAAGCAATTCTTTATCATGTTGTTCTTTAAGTTTATCCATCTCCATGTCATGGCTAGATACTTCTTCTTTTAGTGCTCCTTTTAAAGCAGTAAGCTCTCTCTCTCTCTTTCTCAAAATCTCTTCTTGTTGATCTTTTGCTATTAATACTTCTTCCAGATCCTGCTTCATTTGCATCAGCTCCTAAAGAACAAAATTAAGCGCAATTGCATGACAAATAGCTCCAGTGGATGTTCCATTTGCGTTTCAGAGAAGCAGGTAAGATCCCCAAGGCCAACTTTTGGTTTTGTGACTTTTATACTAAGCTAAAAATTTTTCTAAATCCTAATATTATTAGAAGTATACCATATAGCTCTTGTTTCATATAGTGGGTCAACATATCTGATGCTGCAAAACTATGAAAATATTTTGACGGTGTATTCTGCTGTCCATAAATAAAGCAGGATTCAAAGTAAGGGTGCAATTTAGTAACTCACTCAGTCCTATCTTCTGTAGCAAAGAAGCAGGTAAGAACAAAGAAAAACCTTTTTTACCCACACTGCAAGAGAAGTGAATTCAGTGGCAATTCCTTGTTGTCTTTTCTGCTGGAAAGAATAAAGAAAGTTGCTTCTACAAGTGCTGAAGACAAAACAAATGCTTCCCAACTGAGTCCATGCCTTTGCACCCTTCCACCATGTTCACCCTAGAAGTCATTTCTCCTCTCCAAAATGCTGGGAAGGAAGTGGGTAATCAGTGAACCTGAATAATAAATATACACATGCATGTACTCAAACACAGAATAAGATAACAGCAACAACTGAAAATGTACACCTTCAAGAATTACCTGACTCGGTATTTCTCAAGCTATGAATAACTGCACTTTAAAAAATAATGTACACTTCCCGTACACTGGAGCAGGATCAGTATATCTAAACTATTCCTGATATGCATCATTTATTCTGTCCTTCAAGCTTGCAGTGAATATCACTGTCCAGATTGCCACATTCCACTGTTATTATCCATATTGACAGCAAATGTTTTCCAATACTTATTCTAAATCTCTGCAGCTAAGTCTCATTTCTTACTCCATCCATACACAACACAGAAAAATTGACTGCTATTTACTTTACTGCAACATTGTAAGATGCGCTTTTGACTCTTCCCTCACTCTTCCATTCAGATTAAAGACCTTCTTCATAGGCAATGTTTTTCAGCACTATCATCATCATTCCAGATATTCCTCTACTTCTGTACAACTTTCAACTGCAGTAATCAAATCTCACCTACACAAAACAAGGTAGTTATTCTACTCAGCATGTCTTGTATATTAACATCTTTAATATTCCTGAGATCAATAACATTTTTTGCTCCCTGGCTTTCATTTTATCATTTAGCTTCAACTTCTTAAGCTAGTTCTTTGCACCGGTATTAACTGTTTTGGAACTACGAAGTATTAAGTTCATTCTGAATTCTGAACTTCCTTTGAACAATTACACACTGAGACACTTACACACCCCTATCAACGAATTCAATATCAACATATTTCATCATCAGTAAATTAATACAACCAATTACTCTCTCACAGGAGAAAGAGAAAACCCATAACTCTCTTGCTCCTCTCCAGACTCTATCCCTTCTCTCCCTGGATTCCATTAATAGAGTCAAAAATTTAGAGACTACCTTGGTGATTTCTGTTAATTTTCTTAGTTGAATCTTACCCGGCCTTGCTAATACGTACACCTTCTTTAAACTGATCTTCCCTGTTCTGACCAACACAACCTATCTAATTGTTAAAACTGACCAAGATGATTATCTCATAATAGTGAATAACTCAGCTGTCCCTTAATCATTACGGTATTTGATCTCCTGTTCTAGAAAACGATGGTACTTACACTTTGTATTTCTTTTAGTGTTAATATAGTTATAACATGCTTTCTTAAGTCACCTAATAATGGTATATTGTTTTGAATTGACAGAATGGGAAAAAACAAGGCATGTATTTCTCCTACCTGTATCTTAGTTCCCAATTTCTAGGCAACTCTGATTTTTTCATCCTTTTTCTGGTACTTTATAACTAACCTCAATCAGAACCTCTTTCTCCCCTTCATCAGTATGTTTTGCGTTATCCAGTTCATCGTGCATCTCTGAGAGTTGGTCTTGAAGATCTCTGATCTCAGACTGGTGTTGTTCCTGCTCCATCTTCACTTGAAAAAACCTTATCGGGAAAAATCAGACAGAAGTTTTCAATTTGTAGAAATTACAAATAGAAATTACAAAGATGTAGTAATTAGAAATAACTAATTAGTATTCAAAACAACAAAAAAATACAAGTATGTATTCCCCACAAAGGAATGGGATATAATGAGGCAGAAAAATGAAATGTCAGAGGGGTAAAAATGAGAACTCTAAAGTAGATATATAAGTGGAAAGCTGCATTTTATTTTAAACCTGGTACTATATGCTTGACTAAAGTATCAAGTGTTTTCATATTTTAAAGACTTGAACTATATATTGTGATCATGAAATATAAAAAGGAATTTGCACTAAGAGGAAGATGATAAATTCAGCAATCTTTCTCTTCCTTACAGATATTCTAAAAACATGCCTCTTAAACAGTGGAAACATTTCCTACAATAAAAAACGTCACTGTCAGATTCCATTAACATATCCTAAAGACACAGGCACTTTTAAACTAAAACATTTAAGAAAAAGCAGAAATTCCAATGAATAACTTCTGTAAAATCAACTCACTCCTCTAGGTTCTGCCTGAGTTCCTTCTCGCTTTCTTCCAGCTGCTTTTTTAAGGCTTCTTTTTCACACACACTTTCATCAAGTTGCAGCTGAAGATCTTTCAGCCTTGCTTGTGTGGCATTTCTCTCTTCTTTGGAATTCTGCTGATTCTGAATTTCGTACACCAAAAGTTAAGCAAGATAACAGACTAAGCATAAATAAATTAAAGGCTCTTTTTTATTGTATGAAAGAAGCCATTGCAAGATTTTGATATTTTTCACTTGTGGAAGTGCTTAATAACCTATGAATATTAAAAGCCTGGAATGTTTATTTGCACACACAAAGGACTGCTTTTTGGTTTTGTTAGAAATGTGAGAAGTGAAGTCTCCTCAGTACTATCTCATCAGTTTGAAGTATACTGGTTCTTATGATAGGGTTAACATGCAAACTGAAAGAAACTAAACTGATTTTCTTCATGTCTTCAGAGCACGGCTGTACTTAATTACTTCAAATTCAGCACTGCAAAAATAATGCAGTAATTAACAAACAGCAGCTACATAAGTAATACAGTTTGTCTCTCACTTCACATCTGTCTTGCTACAATCAAAAGATTAACATTTACCTCTTTGGATACCTAAGAAATTTTATGTGCATGTGTCTAACATTTTTATTCACCTCTCCAAACTCCTTTTCAAATACTAAGAAAGAGATTTCTCAAGAAAAGGGTAACCATGCTATGAGCAGCTACATTTAAAATAAAAAGTCTTTTCTAAAAGCACAGGTATCTGGATTACAAGGAATACGAAGCAAAAAAGGGTTCAACTGGTCGATCAGTTGTCACTTACTTAGAAAAGTTTATGTGAAGTAGTCAAAAGCTTTATAAGAACAAAGTGCCATACCCTAATTTCTAGATCCAATTTTTTTTCCAATTCTTCCACTTTTCTTTCAAGTTCTGCTTTTTGCTCCACCAATGCTTTTACTTCAGCTGAAGAATCCGAAACCTACAATTAAATAGAGATGTTTAATTCCACAAAGCCAAGATGCTCTTTGACAATTGTTCTTTTTAAATCTAAAGTAAGGCTACAAGCCAGGCTAATGAAGTGTAGCATCACCAGTGACTTTTCATACAGGTCAAGCCAAGCTAATATTTTCAAAGGAACCATGATTTGATTTTCATAAAACTTCTTAGTAATTGCTCAAGGGATGTTGCAAGTAATACAGAAAATATACAAACCTAAAGAAAAATTCAAATCAGGCAACATATGAATTAAGTCACAAGGACTTGGGGCTAAATTTGGCTGAGATACCACCAATTACACAAAACTGCCATCAAAGGGGTTCATACTCGGATGTGAAGACAGATTTGCAAACACTGTTTTTTGGTAATTTCTGAAGATGTGCTTTATATTTTCATTTTGACTGATTATAGCCCAGGATAAAATAATCATCAAAACAAAGCATTTAATCCTCATGCTATCACTGCAACAACTGGGCATTCCTTCACTTTCCTTTAGAACTGAAAAAACAGTTCACCATGTAGCAAGAAACAAAAACTCTTCAGCAGGCAGATTTTCAAATGCCATTAATGTAATATGGATTTTAAAAAATGTCCTAAATTATTGCTTTTCTATATTACAAATTAAAATACTCTTTCCACTAACATATCTATTTATAATCACTATAACGAGAAGATACTCCACTATTATTTTTTAAAGCTATGTATGTGAGTTTTTTCTTTGGTCCAACAACCTTTTGACGTTCACATTAAGTTTGCATCTCTCATTCTAAAATGTAGAAGCTCTCAAAGTAGACTCCTTTACATTATTCTTTAATTGTTAACAGATTTCCCATGTCACCTCAGTACATGATTCAAATTAAGCTATACTACTGAGAATACTACAGTAATATACTGTACTAGAAGAATAGTCTCATTTAAGTCAGTGAGGGAATTCAAGATTTTTAAGCCCTGATTGAATACATACCACTAATAAACAAGCCAAAACAACTTAAGAAATTGTTCACCTGTGTCTTTCCAGCAGCTCTTGACTTTAAAGTCTGAATTTTCTCAAAAACCAAGTTGACTTTCCTCTTTGTCGCATCATCATTATCAGCACTTCTAAAACACACAGAATAAAAGCAATATGATCGAAGGTCCTATTTTTTTAATATTGGAACAAATTCAGTGTCCAAACTATGTAAAATCACCACCATAAAAAAAAAATCCAATATGAACCATTCAGAAATTTTCTTAGCTATGATTTCATTAAATCCTTTAAAGAGAGGCTGTTAAAAAATTATATTCACTGAACTCTTTAATTGTAACTCTCTTCTCCAAAATTACAGCTGTGGAAAGACAGGTATTCAGCATGCATATTATACAAACATACTGAAATTAGAAGGAATTAGTACTACATTTTTCAAGTTCTGACTATTGCACCATAAAATACACTTTAGCAGCTCCCAGAACCTGCTATATCAGGAATGCAAAAAAATTTAAGTACATTGCGTATATTTTAATTAATTTCTCTTTCCTGCATCTTTCAATAAGTTACCATTAGGAAACACTAAGTAGAAGAGTTACAGGTAGACAAAGGATTAAAGGTACATCAACAAGAGCTTCTGCCAAAACTTTAAGAGGTAACACTTTTTTGTTGTTTAAAAAATCCACAAGCTTAAACTCCCATGTGGTATGATTTGAATCCTTCATGAACCTCCATATCACATGAAGTTTAACTCCTAAAGTATTTAAAAGATGAAACAGATTCTAACACATAAATTTCAGGTACACTTAATCAAATCCTGTACGATACCTTATGTAAGTCCTGATTGCCCAAGTATTTTGAGATCCTATGCCTTGAAAGATACAGCTCAGATACAGAATTACAAAACAATTCTAGCTTTGCTTTTACAATTTCACATTTTAAATATAATAGAAAATAAATATTGAGAAAATACAGTCTCTTTGGAGAGCAGTCGTCTCCAAAACTATGTTTACTAACCCTTCCTTAAGGTAATTGTAAAGTATCTGTTTAGCAGTCTCTTCATTCGTTTGCTGTGCAAGACCTTGCTGGCCTTTTAAGAGATCAGGAGTTGCCTAAAAGGACAAGACAAAACATCAAAAAATATAATCATATGAGGGTTGTAAATACAACCTCTACAACTTAAGTCCTCCATTCTAGTCTCTTATGAAAACATTTATGTACTGTGGACCCAAGTTCATAAAGATCCATTGGAGTTTTGCCCTGCTGCAATAAAAAGTATGCTCCACACCAAAAGAAAGAAAACATAATTTTGCATTTTCCTCTTGTGCATTTATGCTTAAGAATAATCACATCATTTACAATAATCTCCTTCGGTCCCACCATCTTCCTTCACCCGAAAAAGAACATACTGTTTTACAAATCATGTTTTCTATACCTGCAGATAAAGGAGTAATTTTTGTGGGTTTAATTCTCCAGAACAATCCCATTTGGAAGTATTGTGTGATGGGTGTTTGTTCTAATGAAGAGCAGAAAAATATGCATTTAACAGTATGAAAGTTTTAGTATGCTAGAGTGCAAAACACAGCTTAAAGAGTAAATTCAAATTTACCTGTATATGAGGGACAGATGAAAATGTTCTCACAGAAATCTTCTTAGTTCCTGAATCAGGTGGAACTGTGATTCGGTTTGGCAACAATAAAGTAGAAGTTACCGTTCTGACGACTTCTCTCTTATTCTGTCCTGGGAGTGTAGATGACCTGAACATCAAGCTCTCAGTATCAGCTCCATTTTGTTTATGGTGTTGCAAAGAACTGAAACTGCTATTCTGTATGTCTTTATCAGGCATTTGCAGTTTTCCAATACTTCGAGCAGAAATCTTCGTCTCTTTGGAAGGTAACTTTTGATCTCTGGATGACTGCTTGTGAAAGCAAACTTTAGATGGTCCCAGCAAGTGCTCAGTTGACTTACCCAAGCTTTTACTGAAATCACCTAAATAATCTGAATTCACATCAGGCCCTAATGACAAGGCACTATCAACGCTTCTTGATCTTTTACGATCATCTGGATGAATTCTATTCCTTTTTCCTGACCTACCTCTTCTGTGAGGGTCCACTTTCTTATCAAACTTTTCAATTAGCTGATCTACTCCTGGAAGTGAATCAGTATCAATATCACGGCCAGTTCCAGGCAAAAATGGGATATATCTTCTGTTTTCATGCCGATTAACATTGTCTGCATATATGGCATACTCTTGGTCATCAAGTAAAAATCTGTATAAGGAATTTGCTGAAGTGGGAGTAGCGGATGAGGACGATGATCTTTGTGAGTCATCCAATACTGGCCCAGATGAATCTTGTCTGCGGAAGGGAAGAACATCTGGTCTAGGTTTTCTTTTCTCTGGATAAGCAGTGGGACTAACACATGGGGACTCTCCTGCAGATGAAAATGACTCTGAAACACACACTTCACTGAGGCTGATGGTGCTACTGGGACAATCCAACAGCTGCTTATTTTGATCTTCTGTTTCTATTGACCTGTTCAAACGCATTTTTTTTGAATTTGCTTTGGGTGGCTCTGCAAGATACGTGTTTGTCTTCTGTAGGGACACTACTTTAGATGAGGAAATCCAAGGCTTTGCTTCATTTTTTTCATCTGCAAGAGATTTAGATTTACTGCACACAGAAGACTGGTAATCATCCAAGTTCAGGTTATTTTTTTCAGGATCATAAGGCTGTAAAAGTTCAGGATGTCTTTGAAAGTTCAACAAATTTGAGGACTTCACTGTTCCACCTTTAAATTCCGATATTCCATTTTCCTTTTCATCCAGATTGGTTATCTTTAGGCTTTTAAGCACACCCGGTTGCATTTGCTGTGTTCCAGGAAACATAGTGTGTTCACTGTTTTTGTCCTCCAACCTAAAAGCAGTATTGGAGTCTGTGGCTGGCTTGCTTGCAGTATGAGAAATGACCTCTTGCTCTTTTCCAGCAGAAGGATTTTCTGACAAACATCCTTCTGTATTGTTTAGTACAATGTAAGGATGTCCATCAATTCCTTGGACTCTAATACTGACACCATAAGACCCCGTCCTAGAATTTTGTGCATTTCTGGTTTTTTGAGTCTCCTCACTTGTGAGTTCAAGAGTAACTTCGTAGTCCTGCTGCATGTGCTTAAAACCAGCAAAATATGGTTCCATGATTCCTCCACCAGAGGAATCTAGCTGAAGAGAAATGACAAAAATGTCATTGTTTAAAACACTTCAGATTATTTCATTCATTATTTTATTGCACCAATCAGTGTGACTATGAAGATTTAACAGTAATATGCAGACAGATACAAGCTATTCAAAGCTTGAAGCAAATACACTGTGATCTAAATGTCTGACTGATTCTGGACCAATGTAATGTTATTTTATGATTATAAATGGTAAGAAATAGCAAGTTAAGACTACCTACACAGAGTTGGTGCCAATTGCTTTAGAATCAGATCACTTCAAATATAAGAAATTCTAGTACAATTTTTTGAGTCAAAGCAGCTTTTATTTTGGGTGTCTCCACTGTATTTACTGAAAGACTGTACACTTCACAAATCAATAACCAATTTATAGTCAGCAATTATTAACAACTATACTAACATTTGAACATAAGAGCAGGAGAGCAAAACACAACCAGGCAGTTTTAGATTATGAATTTTAGGCAACTAAAGCACTGCAAGGAAGGTCAATATCCTCATACCTTTGAGCTGCACTTTTACATATCTGCTTTTCAACATTTGTTTCTCAAGACATCAGAAAACAAAACTTTTTCATTTATTATCTCATTACCATCCATAAGAATAAACTTTCCTACAGATTAATTCAACAATTCTCCCAATGTGGGCTTGTTCCAGAAAACTCCAGTTGCTATTTTGAAACAGATACTTTGCTGAGCAACGCAAATGGAGAAATGCTGCTAGTATTTCCACAGATGATAGCACCTTTTTCAGATTCAACAGGAATGCTAATTCTGGCCTATATGTGCCAATATTATTCCTGCTCTAAAAAAAGAGAAATTAAACCCTACCTGCACTTCTAATGTTAAATGCCATTCTCTTTTTTCTGTAAGAGCTGGCCTGGTACGTAGTTTTACTTTACTGTCTGTTGCATATTATGTGCCGACTGTCTAGTGGCAGAGGCAACGCAGTGACAATAAGAACCGTGTCTATAAAAGAATGAAACACAATACTCTGATGCAAAACCTGGAGGGAATAAACTTTTGAACTGAGCTGGAGAGTTGAGTAACCAGTGAAGCCTGACAAAACCAAGATCATTAAACAGTGGTGAATAATCATTGAAAGGAAACAGAAAGAACAAGATGTCTCATGGAAAAACAAACCTCTCCAGCCAGTTTCACTCTCCTGTGTATCTCAGCATGAACTATCTCCCTTCAGATATTCTAAACAACAGCAGAATTATCATTTCTTCCTGACAGTGATTTAAAAAGTTTGGCTCACTATCAAAGTCTTCCTCAGATATCAAAAGATTCAGTGAACTAGGCAAATTCACCAAGACTAATTCAGAGGTTACACTCAGTAAAGGGAAGTAAATAGACAATATGAATTGGGTCTCCACTTAAGACTTCCTGAGCAGGAAGAGAAACAGAAAAAGAGAAAAGCAAGGATCAGCCAGGGAAGGCTAAAGAAAATAGAAAAATGAATGAGCAACAGAAGGTTAACAGCAAGTACCAATACACTTTATTATTTTGGTACTCCATTCTATTTCTCTATTCTTTCTTAACTTCTCTAAATACTCACAATATCTCACATTAATTACACAGTTTCAGTGTATAAGCTGAGACAAAAAGGACTAAGTAAAAACAACAGAAGCTGATTCTAATGACAGAGTCAATGGAAAGATCTCTATTGGGTTTTCGACCAGGACACAGAAATCGGCTCTGAGCTGCTCTAATGGTGGCTGAGAAAGCAAAGGAGGAAAAAGAGATAGCACAGCACAGAGCTGTAACAGAATATTCGCTGAAGGGATCAGACCACGCTAATCTAATGAATGGTTGCTGGAGGCTGGAAAGAAACTAGGCTCTCCACTCTGTTCTTCAAACTGTTGAGTGGGTACAGCTACATTCAATTACTCTTTGTTTGCTCAAGGCAACAAAAAGGAAGTATTTCTGAAAGTTCAAAAGTTGTTTTCAAATAAGTAAGCCTTTTGAAGCTTTTATGCTTTCCATTTTTAATTACTGTTATACAACGTTGATCTGAAATCGCTACTACTAGTACGTAATACTCAAAATTAATAATTTGTTTTAGCTAAAAAAAATTATAAAATAAAGTTTATCAGACTTCTAAAACAAATCTGCTTGATTGTCTAGGGAAAAAGTGTTAACAAGACATGATTTTGCAACTGAGAATTACTGACAAAGAGACTTGAACCAGCCCATGAAAAAAGCAACAACATTCTATATCTTCTGAAGAACATTTAAAGTATCTCAATGTTCTCAGAAAATACATGTCACTCATAACTCTAAATTTATAAAAAGAAATCCAGCTTGCGGAATACAGTATGCTGATACTACAATAAGTTCAAACCACCCATGGCATATTTGCATCTGACCATGCAAGTGAAAAATCCCCATGATTTATACATAGGTGTAGCTATACATCTGCAGTAGATGAATAAATAAATGCCTTTAAAAAGGACTTCCACTTAGTGATTCTAGCAAAATCAGAAATACCACCAATAAATTTAGACAATTTACTTAGTATATGAAGGTTTACACTACACTTTAAAGCTGTGCATATTACCAGACCTATAAAAACAGTAACATTCGTCTGAATTTGCTAATAGTGGCAACAAACACAAGATAAAGGGGTCAATAAAAATAAACTTAAAACTTGAAAAAAAAAATTCAAATCAACCAGCATAAAGAATAGGTAAGCAATAAATGTCAGTAAGTCAAATTCAGGGTGACTGCAAAAGCTGTGCTTTCAAACATGTTGCAAAGTTGCTAAAAATATTAGATAGCCAGAAAGACAAAAAGAGGCCATACCAATATAACCCAACAACTCAACAACAACCACAAAACCGCAAAACCCCTCGTGTATAGTGGAAACAGTATTTATGTTAATAATCTACCTTAAATTAACCATTAATATATTTAATTTGTCTCTAAAACTATGTAGAAATAAGTGAATTTGTCTTCCTCACGCATTATACTAATGAATTATACATACCATAATATGTACTGTGAATAAGCAAAATGCTAGTAAAAAATTTTTAAATAAAACATTTCATCTTTCTGGTACTATGAAAATATATATATATAACAATCCCCATTACATCTACAAGAAAATAAGACAGCTAGTCCTACCATTCTAATATTTAAAGGTCTTACTTAAGGGTTCCTATTTTATAGGATGTTAAGCCACGGTAGATAATACTCCCATGAACTACATAATATCTGAAAGTTACTTTACAATACCTGAAAGCAATGTTGGTAATATGGTAAACATTTTTAAATGCTTTAAAAAAGCATTACTGGTTTTTCTCACACAGCCTTTCTGAGGAAAACCTAACTCCTCTAATGATGCCAATTGTTTAATTACAGTTACAGTCATATTTTTACGCAAACACTGTGCAGTCAGCATCTCAGGCTTTGGCAGGCTTACAGCAATAGATTAAGATAAGAAGACCGAAGCTGTTCCTCTCCCATCTGTCTGCCCCGCTCCTCTGATGGACATCATGTCAAAAATGAGAACAATGATGATTGAATATACACATCAGCCATGAATATTTGCAGACTGGCATGCCCAGGTAAATGCAATCAGACTTCTGTTCAATACTATTGGTGGATAAAATTCTGACATCTGACACAGGAGGAGCTGACAGACAGGGCCCTGACAGCTACTGTTGTAGCTGTCCGGTTTTAATCTCCTTTAAGTCTGCTGAACCTCTCAAATGTTATGACAAAACAGTTTGTTTACTCTTAAACTCATAAGGAGAGGTTAGATGTTTTCAGAGTTATTAGGAAGAGATTTTCCCCATTTGTCGAGCTGCTTGTCATTTCCTTGTAGTTATCTGTAAAAAATAGAAGCTTTTATTTTTTTTATAGAGGGTGATGCACATTCTAATTCCAGATTTTCTGCCAAACTAGTATTTTTACTTTGAAATAATATAGTCTTGATAGTAATTCTATTTAGTGTCTCAGAGGTTTAAAAATACAGTTTTCAGAAAACAGAAGCAATAATTCTGCATAAATTTGTAACCAGGTAGAAGACTGTTCCATTATTTTACAAAATAAACAAACTATATTATTTTATAAAATTGATTAGTATCTCCTACTTGTGAAGCAAATATCACAGCAACATATACAAATTAGGACATAAGAAATAACTACTTCAATAAATTCTTTTCTTTTGAAAATATTCTACTTGCTAAAACGACAGATAATATAGTCAAGGACATACAACCATCTATCTTTCAGAGATTAGAAGTTCAGCTGCAGGTTAGGACAATGAAAGTATATTGGCATTTTCGGACTGGTAACTTCATCTGCTCTTTGTACCAAGCCAAATATTATTGAGCAGCAAAGTTTCACTTGAAAATGTGCAAACAGTGCAGTATAGAAATAGCCTCATTTTCTACAGTTACACCGTGTAGACTTAAACAGCTGGATTTATTGATCAACAAGTTCAGTAAGTCCAGTCATCATCTAGGGCAAATCCAAAACACAGAACTAAATATGCAGGAAACACTGTTAGGTACAAACCAAGCAAATTCACTGTATTAGGCAACACATAAGGTTTTACAGATATTACTGCAATGTATTCACTGTATGCCCCAGATAAGTTATTTTATTTAAAAATTCAGCAAGAGTCATTTTCAATCAAATATCTTATTGAAAACTGTCAAAAGCTGAAAGAAACTAACTTCATCAGTTTAACCCTAGACTCAGCCTGAGCCTGCAGGCCCAAGTGTTTGTATCTACATAGACCCTTCCTTGATCTGAAACCTCATTAAAACCATGTGTGATCCCAATATGCTCACATATTGCTTCATCAGGCTAAAGGATCAAGTTCTTTAAAAAGATTCAAATATATTGGTTTGAAAGATGCTTACTTCCCTTCAATTTTGTTTGTTACTAACTCACCTGAAAAGCGCAGGTCATAACACACTATTTCCACAAGCAACAGTTCCAGCATCCCATTATCTCAGCTTGCACAATCCTCCCTGCTCCTTTTGTGAGCCAGCAACCACACAGCCACACAGCAGCAAAACAAGCGGTTTTGTGTCACACCAGCAAGCAAGGCACCAAGGAGCAACGGGATCACCTATTTTGCCAGTAACATGGCCTTGGACTGCTTGAGGCAACCACAAAATTCCAAAATGAGTTCTCAGGGTTGGTTTTTGGGACAGAAACCTTTAAAAACTTTAATAAACAAACAAAAGTGGCACTCACAATGTTCAGGCCTTTCAGTTTGGGAATTTCTTTCATAAATGTGCCTTCATAAATGTGTTTAAACACTCATTTTAAATACTGGCCTCCAGAGGGTGTAGAAGTCAATATTTTATCATTACTCAGAAGTGGTTATTTTTGCCAAAAGTAGAAACTATGATATTTTTGTTTACAAAGAAAACTTGTGAGCAGAGGATCTCATATCTGAACATCCAATACTCTGCACATTCTTCTGTAGCAGTTTGTTCTCCAGCGGTGATACAATACTTGTCAAAGAACCACAGAAGAGGAATACTGAAAGTTTAACAGGTCAAAAACATTTTTCAAAAGTGCCACCAAAACATTTCTTTTCTCAGCTACTTAAAAGTTGACTATGAGGAGCTATGTGAGACCTGCCTTACAATCAAAGAAACCCCTGCAATTTGGAACCCGGGCTGCTCTCTGCAGCAGCATTTGCAGAAAAGAGTGCCCTTGAGAAACATACTCCTCTGCGAGACACGGCTGCTCCCTTCAGTGGCTCTGCAGCAATACTAACATTACAGTATCACAAAGGCATGGAATTGCGTCCACTCACCCATTTCAGTTATTCTTTAGCTAAATCTATAGGACAGATATATATACATCATATATAGTGTGTACATATATATATATAAAAAAACAGCCAAAACAAAAAAAAAAAATCCACTATCATAATCCTGAGACACCTAAAACAGAAGCAGCTGAAGATTTTCCATTAAAAGAAGATTAGGGCATACCACACTGTCTTCTCTTCGGAGGAGTGAACTTTTTTGAATTCTGAAAATGCCAAGCTATTAAAGGGTAAAATAACAAATTACACTTGGTTCCATGGAATTCACCTCCACATTTTCTTAGCAGGAAAAAAAAAAAAAATTTTTAATCAGTGCCTTTTTTATAAGGGGGATGTAACAGTTTCTGGATGCTTACTCCAGATTTTTCACACATACACAGCAGAATGCCAGGAAGGAACTATAAAATTTGTCATCCAGCTTTACATAACATCAAGCTTGCTCTCCAAGCTAAATAATGGATTCTCTGTGCAGCTGACTATTCAGAAAGTACCAGCAGTATCACATGAAGACAAAGTGGGTGTTAGGTCAATAATAAATTGCAGTGCTATGGAAAGAGGACAGGAAATAACTTTGGGAAAGAAGAGGAAGGAAAACTTACATACTGTAAGGGTAAAGGAAAGGAAGCAGACAGAATAATTCATGGAAAGACCAAAACTGTAATGTTTTTACACTTGGTGGAACACAGTCTCACAAACATGCCTTGCAAGCATGATGGGAAACTTCATCAATGTCAATCCTACCTACAAACTGAGGCTTCTGCTAAAGGAAAAGGGACCTGGATTGGTGTCCCTTTGGGGTAATATGGAAAATAGCTCTGGGGTAGCTAAGTTTATTTGATCTACTGCTTATAGCAGAGCAGAAGGGAGGAAAGTGAAAATTTAAGGTTCTAGATACGAGACTGTAAAAAAGGGACAGTGAAACTCGTTTAAGAGCAAACTGACAATATCCAGCAACATAAAGACATATGAAAAGGGTGACATGGTTTAGTGGGAGGTGTCCCTGACCATGGCAGGGGGTTTGGAACTAGATGATCTTAAGGTCCCTTTCCAACCCTTACTATTCTATGATTCTATGAAAACAAGTTTGCCATCTTTCTGGTGGATTACTTATGCCCATTTAAGATTTTTTCCTAGTTTAGACGCATTTTTTGTCTATATAAAATAATACTTGTATCACGCCTGGCAGTCACTCCTCAAAATTGTTAGAAAGAAAATTATGATAGTTACAGAACCTAATAAAACCTCCACAGCAATTTCTTCTTGTCCCTGTACTGTCCGTAAACTGCCACTCCCTGTCTGCGGTCAAAACACACAACTTTCAAAAGGCCTATACAGAGGATCTCCTACAGTATATCATGTCATAATTCGGGAGAGGGAAGGGAAACTGCCCTGAGAGATTTATTTGATTATTGGTCAGCATTTATGATGACAGTATCAAAGACCCACCTAAAATTTCTGTAAATGAAAGCTAGAAAACAGAGCACAAAGCTCTAAAATATTAATTCCCTTTAAAGCAGCATGAAAGCTTCATGTTCCACCTTTTCTTCCCACTTGCTAGAATGCGGCTGAAAAATTCTACGCCTAAAAAGAAATAAATAATGAGTTGATGGGAACCTAACTCATTTGGCAAGTATTATTCAGCATATATATCAGAGTTACACCACAAAGACTTATGCTTGGTATTACACAGACACAAGACAAAATCTTCAGCCTCAAAGACAGGGCTGACCTATTATTACAGGCAGAATTAACCTTACATATTTCATAAAAACTTAGCTAGCAATTTATGTTCTTCCAAAAACACTACATAAAAATGAACTGCATAAGCTACTGCAAAACTTAATACTAGATCCCATCTACCACCTTAGATACAGTCCCTCCTCATACAGTCCCTGTACACATCTACATTATTAACCGGGGCAGTACAAAGAGAAAGGACCAGGTTTTGACCTGCTACATTCCATTACAGTCCCAGGACTGCATACCCAACATTGCATTGTTATCTGCAATAAAGTTCAGACCCATTGCCAGTCCAAGATGTGCACGGTGCCCCTGTAATAAATGTAATAAATGCCCCTGTAATAAACCCCACATAAATGCTGGAGGACCATATATCCACACTGCACATTGCCTCTCTTTGAAAGCAGTAATTCCAGTCTCCGCACCAGAAGCCATGTAGATCTGTACCTTCCATAAATTCAACATGGTTGGGCTTTCTTTTCCTTTGACCAAGCTGTGATTAAATATGGTACTCATATGGCTTTTGATACACAATGGAAAATGAAGTCTAGGCAGGAACACTGACCCATAGAGAGCCTGGTGACAGAAGGAAGCCTGCCACCACCGTACTACATTTTAATAGCGAGTATTTCAACATTTCTGAATCAATTACTTTATTTCTATTCTATGAAAATATTCTCTGTTCTAATTTCAGGTGGCAGCCTAGGGCAGCCTCGAATTTCTTGCAGGATGAAAACTCCAAGTAACACTTCTTCTATAGCTGTTGGTGGAACACCTTAGATTACACATATTATTTTAACAATTTCTTCTGAAATGCAGCATAGCAAAGTGTATGAATTCTGGATTTGCTACCTCAGAGATGAAGATTTCAGTTTCAGTTGTGCCCAAATATTAAAGAACTTTATTCAGATGCTCAGCCAATAAAACAAACTATTAATAGCCACCTCTTCAAAGACAAGGACAGGAAGAGAACTGTGTTAGTAAAGACTGTCAACAGAAAGAATTCAACAACAGTTAGAGCAAAAGATATTGTTCTCTTGCTTACAGCTTGGTTCATTCTCCCTCTGGCTGAAAAATGCTATGTTTAAGGAAGTCTCAGAGTCTCAAATGTAAAACATCTTGTTAGTCCTATGGATGTATGTGACAGATCAGCCAAATGCTTGAGCTATGTGACAACTAGCAGGTTTTGTTGGTTATGCTTGAGCTGTGTGACAACTAGCAGGTTTTGTTGGTTTATTTTCCTGCCCTCCTCCCCTTTCCCCTCACTCCCCAAAAATCTGCTTCAATGGCTGCAAGTCAACAACAAGATATTTTGGCAGATCCTCAGGTCTCATAAATTGTCAAAATTTGACTGAAGACAAGGACATAATATATATCCCATTTTCTTAATCTGCTGTGTATGAATTCACATTGTCGTAATTTTACAAGATTTATTCCCAGAGGAAATATGGCACGACCTATTAACCTTGTTTACTGAGTGGAAATTAAAGCATTAATTTTTGGTAATGATAAAACCAGTAAGAAAAGCCAAAATTTCTCCTGTAGTTTTCTAAACTATCAGCACTGCAATATATATTTTATATCATTATTAAAAAGTTCTCTTTTTCTTTACTGAAGCAATTGATTTCCAGATTCTTCCAAATGAAACAAAAGGACATCAGAGACACAAAGCACACTAAAAGTATACTAACAGCAGTCAACCTGTATCACCTCCAAGAAAATAATTCATGTCATCTGTCTCAACTAGTCTGAGGTCTTGTAAACAATGGTACTAGCTAAGTCACTGGAGGCAGATATTTACACTTGTTCATTAATAGTTACATTGGTAATACCTTTATACAAATACCTGCTCCAGTGTACTTGTACCACTATACTGTTTCATGTCCCACACAAAGTCACATACACCTGTACAAGCTCTTTTTTGCCACTAACACAGGATCCAGTCTACTGGGGTTATTTACTTGCACTTTAAGTATACTGACACCACTGCAGTACAATAACATTTATAAACTTCAACTACAAAATGCAAGCAAACAAGAAAACCTTCTAAATACTTATCTCAGAGCTAATAACATACAAGTGATATTACCACACTTAATTCTTCCTCATTTTTATGACAAATTTGCAAAGGACAAGACTGGGGGGGGGGGGGGGGGAAGGGGGGGGGTGTATTTTACATATACTCTTTCCTAGTTTATCAAATTCTAAATGTTCCTATCTGTTGAAGAATTGACAGAAACAACAGCTGAGTGACACAAGTTTACTTACAGATTCTAAAAGCAGTTTGTAACTTCAAATACAATAGCTGGGTTTTATCCAAACATCTGAAAGGATTACACCTACTCCACAAGAGATTCCGTGTTGTTTCACTACATTTTCCACCAATTGTCAGTATTGGAAACTTTGTATTTTGCTCCAAAGGGAATTATCTTAATATATCCCAATGATATCATCATTCTTTCAATAATAAAGAGTATCCTATTCATATTTTTAAAGGCTTGGGCAAAAGCCTCAAGCTTGTTAAAATAGTCTCTTAGAAAGCCCTTCTCAAAGTAATGAAAGCAGAGCAACAGTTGTTAAAAAGTTCTGGCAGTGCTTCAAGAACACAAAATTACTTATAATAGTATCTTAAATAAACCTGCTTACTCCAGAAATTATTCCTTTGATTTAAATGTGACATATCACTGAACCTTCTTCTCAGTATTCTCACCCCCCAAAAATATAACTTTGTCTACAGAAATTACAGTTACAGCAACACAACAGATACAACCAGCATAAAACCCTGACTACAGAAGTCTAGCTTATTCCTAAATAAAATTAATGATCTACATGAGTACAACTGCATGCAAAGACCAAAGTCTCACCTATAAGACAACACACAGGAAAGGGTCAATCTCTATGGAGATGCAAGTATTTAAGTAAAAAAAAATACATGTAAAATAGACTTAGGAGTCATGTTTACACAACCAACACAAGGCCACAGCTTCATGCGTATTCAAGCTGGTTATGGCTCCCATTTTTCTATTGTTAAACTTTGACTTAATTACACTTTATTCTTTAAACACCTGGCTTCTCACCCATCTAGTTTCTTTCAACTAACTCAACCATGCATTTTAAAATTTAAATATGCAGTCAGAACTGCAGGCCCTGAGCCCAGCCACCATGAGACGAGATGGTATCATCACACTCCATCTGAGACATAAGCAAGTAGAGAAGAAAGAGTCTAGATAGCTACACAGAGAAAAGGAGCTTCATCATGTGCTGGGCTGCTCCACCAGGAGATGCATTCACTTAGAAGGGCTTATGAATTGTACACAACTAAAGCTGTGTGGTATGGACCCTGCTTGTATGAGTACAGCTTTAACCAGCTCCTACAAGCTGCCACTCTTCTTGCCTTCACACTGGTATAGATCAATTATTGGGGGGAAATGAGAGAGGTAGGGCTGCTTCTTTAGGAGGCCTGAAGTGTTTGTGGAATTATAATGTAACATTACATACCAATTGTTCTTTTAAAGGCTGCTACTGCTGAATATTTGCTCCCTGCATATAACAGCTAATGGTATGCAAATGACTGTATGAAGGCATACCCCAACCTATTAAGAGGTTCAACAAAGCCTAACAAAAATATTCTGAGCTCTATTCACATCAGTGAAAACATTCCCTCATCTCTATATAGAAGCTCAAATATCACCCACCACTAGCTGTATTATGCTTTACATAGAAATAGATCACAAATCACTACCCACTTTTGAGCAGGTTCATATACATAAAATATATCTTCCACTCTAATAAACTTCATCAGCTTTTCTAGATATAATAGAATTTAAAATAGAGTTAAAACACCCCTAGTGGCTGGTAATTACTTATAAGGCTCCTGCAAGATTCTATAAGAGTTCATGTATACACACACAGGGAAATATACAGGCATGGGTATATATGAATGTGTAAGCACGGGCAGCCTAGCAAATAAGTCTCCTTTTGAGAATGTATTTATATAATTTCCACATCATACATATAACTAAAAAAATATTAATTTCTGCCAATGCCTGCAATCAAAACTTGTGCTCAGGATTCCAACAGTCACATAGGTATTTGAATGATAATGACTCCTACCATGTCTAGGGACACTCACAATAATAATAATTCAGGCATCCTCCAGTTTTACTCATCTCCCTGATGTTTTCAGGGCTTTTTTTAAGTCAAAGTGCTTTCTGAGACATCTCTCAAATCACCTTTTCTCCTCATTGCTTTCTATCTTCACCAAAATCAAGTAGAATGTGAAAAGGTTATTATAGACATTTTAAATCTCATACTCTCAATCGGGCTAATGCACCCAAGACATACAAAAGATGGGTCAATTTCGCTTAAACCAGAGTTTATCTGGCTAAAAATTTTGAGGCATTAATGGAAAAACTATATTATGCACTTAAAATGTTTGGCTATGGATTTTGTCATCCACTCTATTTCACATAAAACAGAAGGTTACAAGTCTACATTTGGATAAACTCCTTGAAGGAGTCTGCCAACTATGTTGGCAGAGATGGTGCAAGGTCACAGCAAATACACTGAGCTCTAATCCCAAAGAGAGGTGACTCCATGACTACCACTTCACTAAATCTTTGGTACATGCATTCTTAATGTGTTAATTTCTCAGGTTTAAACATTAAATTTTCATACTTGGCTATACTGGAAAACATTACCACTTAGATTTTAACTCTACTCAGGTAGTCAAGGCCAAAACAGTTCCTGGAATGTGTTAGTGTTTCTAAATAAACATGCCTGGAATAAACATTCCCTTGAACACATTAAGTACCTTCCTTACAACCAGGTCATATACTATTCACAGCGGGACAGCTCTCCATTATTTTGCCAGGTAAGAACAGAAATGACAAAACCAACCCTTTTTTCATTTTTACACATAACACCAACACAGCATCCAAGATGTATTAAAACCCCTGTAAACTGCCAAACTGAAGATAAAGATGCATCAAGTCAACACCATTCTCCTCATTATGCGGTTTCTTGAGACCTCACAACAAAACTGGAAAAATTCTAACATCTTCACCTCATCCTGGCCATTCAAGACAGTTGTTAATCTCTGTATTTTAAAGACGCAATTCTTTGTAAAGCCCAGCTCTGAAAAATATCATTGAACTGATTAGGTAAGAAGAGAACATCCTCCTACCCGTATAAAAGAAGTGTAAGTGGGGCAGACAAAGAAAGCAGCAACACATTTTTTTAAGCCTGCTTTATTGGAATACATGGGCAGCAGGAGCATTTCTGCTTCCATTCAGACTTGCATAGAGAGGGTGCAGAACCGGGAAAAATGGTCCATCATTTTAGTGTTCACTGCCATTACTCAAAAATCTATTAGCATTACTGATCTCGAGCAGATTCTTGCTCTATCAACACAGGTAGACACTGCTATAGGCCAAACATTTTTTTATGTAATCAGGCTCACATGCCTGGTATTAAGACACGCGTTTTCAGGTTATCAACACAGTAAAAACACCAGATATTAATGACATTACCATAACCACAGTGATTTAAAAACCAGACATGGTAAAACAGAATACTGCAGAATTAAACTGTTCTGGTTTATTTTGGTTTAATTTCTGACATCAGCAGAATTATTTGGCCTCAAAATACTTAAGTAGCTATTTTTAAATAACAACCTGCTCACAATGGTCCAGGCTGAATAATCACCTTGCACATATGTTCATCTTGCCTTGCTCCCTGACAAATGACTTAAAAATGCAAGTTTGAGGTCATGCCATTTCACCTACACATTTCAGATGACATTGCAGAGCCTAGACAAACCAGTTTCACCAATACTCCCAGAAAGATCAACTTCCTATTACACAAGGTAAACAAGAACAGGGAAATGTCTTTTCTCCAGTTTTGTCATCCTTTCATTGAGGTAAAATTCCTTATATAGGATACACCATAAACCATTTTTGCAGTGAATTGAATTCCACATCCCCTATATACAGGGGAACCTCAGTGCATTCTCAAGTCATTTTACTGGGGACAGTGAGATCTAATGCAATTAACAGAAATTAAAATAAGATGGTTTGCTTGGAGGCCATTCAGGCAGCCTAAGCAGCCATCCCATTTATTAGATTTAAAAGCAAAACACAACTAAGTCAGATACTGAGAATAAAAAGTTCTGTGATACACCCATACAAAAGACAGACTCTTCGGAATATCACCACAGATTCTGTAATCTAAAAGGTTAGTCATGATAAGACCTACCTTTCCATTTCCATCATAATGTTGTATTTGCTAAAATAATCCTGTCTACTGTGTATTCGCACTGAAGAAGATTTTAGAAACAGTTAATATCAGCTGCAATTCAAGGTGTATGTAAACCAACTAGGAATTCTTTTCCAGTGATTAAAGTTTCAAAAACACATCTCAATTATGAATACATACACGTAAAAATTTCAGTCCCTTTATAAAATACTTCATTCGAAGCACTGCATTTTATTTATATCATTTAAAAAAGAATTAAACTGATAAAATCTTCTACAAAGAACAATCAACTTCTCTCATGCAAAAGATTATCTTAATATCCTAAAAGAATCCTTAATAAAAATTAGAAATACTGCTAATTTTACATTTTTCTATTTAAAAAGTATAGCTATGTTTCAAAAAGCATGACTATGTTTCAAAAGCATACCATAAAAAGCTGTGTAATTGCCTCCCATAACATGACCAGCTTCATCTTTGTAAAACACACTGCTTGCTACACTACCTCTAGTACATTCCAAAACTGCATGAGAAGTTTTCATTTCCATTTATAATCTTTTCCCAAAAGAAAAAACCTACGTTCAAACTAACACTCTATTAGAAAAAGGCTTATAGCAACTTGGTACACTTTTATATTAATCAGCAGTAACCACAACTGGCTTAGTACACATGAGCATAAGTGAATTTATTCTGGGTCTAACATGAGAATCCAAGATTCTCATGATGAAAATCCAAGATAATTCAATGACAATGTCATTTCTAGAAAAAACAATTGCTAGTCAAAATCTTAGAAAGTACCTTAAAAAAGTAATCACTGGTTTGGTTTTGCCATTTTAGTTATATTTTTATAAAAGCTTTAACGTTATCTTAAAAGTTTAAATGTTATTTAAAACCAGCTCTATAAGAGGATCCTTAACTATGAGACATATGACAGTTGTCGCAATAGGTGTCAGACACCAAATCTATCAATTTCATATAGATAACTAAATGACAAATAATTATACCCCATGGGGTTTCCAATTCATCTACAGGATTCATTTTGTATTTGAATGCATGTAACTTATATACAGTGTAGATGTTCAGATAAATACAACTGTCAAGGATAGGCGTGCACTGTTTCAAATTTGATAACTGCTTAAACTACATTGCAGAGATTTTCTAAAAATACTTACAAACGAAAAGAAAACCAGGAGAAAGGTAAAACCTGTAACAACTACTCTTCTGTCAACTGCAGATGCTAATCCAAAACTCACCACAAAAGTTTTATCGCAGTACTCATCTACCCATAAGCTTGTCGTCATATGGAAGGGTTATAAATTATATCAGATGCAAAGTTAATTGGGAAGAAGAATAAATGTCGGAACGGCCATTCTGAGCTTTTCCCGTGAAAAGGAACACACACAATGCGGACACACCCTTTTGCAAAAATAAACTAATTCGTGGAATGAAAGGGAGATGAAGAAGTCAGAGTGCCCTCAGCTCAGGAATGCCAGGAATCCCCGGAGGAATGCGTGCGGGCTGGCGGCAGCGGCGCCCCCGACTCACCTCGGTCTCGGCGACCCGCGGGGGGCTCCTCGCCGACCGAGCAGCCGGGGCTCCCGCCCTCAGCGCCCCCCAGCCCGGCCAGTGCGCGGTCACCTAGAGCCAAGGCCGACAGCATCATCTCCAGCTGAGGCACCGCAATTACCGCACCGCACTTGGGGAAACGAGCCCCCGCTCTTCACAGCCGGGACGGAAAACTCGGAAATAGTCAGGTCCCATCGGAGTCTGTTTTCCCGGAACTCCCTCGTCCTTCCGCGGCCCATTCCGCACGCTCGCCCCAGGGGCGGAACAGCCGCCGCTCGCCAGCTCAGCTCCGAGGAAGGTTCGGGGAGAAGGCCTGCCCCGACACGGCGCTCCGCCGGCCTTCCCGCGCGTTACCGGCGGTCGTAGAGGGAGAGCCGTGTTGTTCTCCCCGCGCTCCCAAAAGAAAGCGGCACCCTTGGCCTTTGGGAAAGAGCATGTTTAACGGAGCGAGATGGAGGGAAGCCAGCCCCTCAGCGCGGGGAGCCACCTCCACAGCCGCAGGCGGCAACGCAACTCGGCGACGTCCCCAGTGCCCGCCGCGCTCCGCTCAGGTCGCTCCACAGCCCAGTGCCGCCCCGCCGTGCCGCCCGGCCCCGGCCATCTCTGCAGAGAGGAGTGCGAAGCCGTGCCCCAACCCCCCCGCCCCCGACGCCCTAGAGCTTCCGTCGCCGCCAGCCACCGCTCCCCACACCCGTCCCGAGCCGCCTCACCCTGCGAGAAGGTTTCCACACAACTTCGTGCCGCTCGTGCCGTCACCCCGCCAGCCGCGCTCGCCGCTGGAGCTGAGGACGGACGGCCCGCCTCTTCCAGCAGAGGAGGGGGGTGCCGGGGCCGCGCCCGGGCCGGGCCGGGCCGGGGAGGAGCCAGGCTGGGGGTGCTCCCTCAGGTGAGCTTGGGGGCTGCCTGGGGCGCGCGCGGCGGTTTCCCGCCCTTTCCCGCCCCACTGGCGGCCATTGGACACCCTGAGGGGGAGTGTGGTGCGCGGAGTCTCCTCAGGTTGGAGCCCTCCGGCAGACACCTGTAAACGGCAAACAGAGGGCAAAACCACCCGACTCTTCTTTCGTTCAGGCTGTGCAAACGGTGCCAAGACGAAAGGGGGTGGCTGGAACAATCCTCTGCAACAGAAATCCAGCCCCAGGTACTGTCGTCAGCTCGAGGCCTCCCGACAGCCGGGTTTGCTTCCCTCCGCAAGCGGGACCCGCCGGGCCGCGGAAGTGGCTGGCGATGCTCCCGCCGCGGCGGGAAGAGCTGAGGCGGCAGAAGGGGCAGGGCAGGCCCGGGTTTGAATGTGTGTGCGGGGAGCTGGGCTGCGGCGTGCACATCCTGCTCCAAGAGCAACGTCATGAGCACCTCTGGACGCACCTGAGCTGTCCTCACCGTTTGGGGTGATTTTGCACAATGTCTTAAGTTAGACTGGAAACGCCACAACAAGGTGTTTGTAGATTTCCAGAACATTCTACGTGTATAGTCAGGACTGAACTGCTGCCATAGGGCAGCATGATTCCTTCCCCTGACCCATGTGTGAAGGACAGCTAGCTGCTAAGGACAGGTGGTTTGCAAGTGTCATACAAAACAATACAGTGACTATAAGCATGTGACCAGATTTGCTCCTTGGATAATTTCTTCTACCCTTAGAAATCTGTTCTTGAGATTTGAATCGTGTGAAACAAGCGGCATTATCAGGGAGAACAAAAAAGGTGATAGTGAATATACGGGGCTGGGAGGGAACAACAAAAAGTTATATATCTACTTACAAAGTTGTTATACTGGAGAAGGATGGATAGGCACTCATCCTCTCTTAAAATCTGGCTGCTTGGTGGTCACTGCTCACATTTCTGGCTGAGCTACTCTGCTACCTGTTACACGTTCTGACAAAACAAGTCCAGTTAGCAAACACTATTGTATGGAATTGTATTTTATATAACTGTATGGATTTTCTATAGTGAATGTCCCTCTCTTAATTAGGATATATAAACAGAAGGGGTTCAACTAGGAGAGTAGTTGTACCCAACAAAGCATGAATGCTGACACTTCCAGGGCACTGTGTCCAGATTTAGGTATGAATTGGGCAAATTACAAGCGGTTCTAAAGAGGCATCTAGTGAAGTAATTGCAGACATCTAACAATGATTTCCTTTGCTGAGAGGATGGAACTATTAGGTGTGACAGGGGCTATAAAGGCTTCTGTTGTGGAAAAGTGCGCCTGAATTCATTCTCCCTCAAAATGGATGTTGATAGGAAAGTCATAGATCTGTGAATTTTTATGCCCTTGATATTGGGTTGACTTGTCAGAACGCTCTTGAGACAAAACAGCCAAAATGTGTTACCATCTTGATCTTTTGCATACTTGGCCATTTAACATTTGCTTTTCATGTATGCTATTTTCATATAAGCAGAGATCGTGACTGATCTTGGAGCTGTTTACATAAAAGATATATATAGTTTGCTTAGACCCTTTCACTGTAGTTTTCAGACAGCACATGGTTTTTACCCCCACCCCCTCTAACTGATAAAACTTAGAAATAAAGAACGGAAAAGAAATAAAGTAATTAAAACTATTTTTGGGTTTTTTTTTCCCCTCAGTTACATCAGCTATGTGTCAAAGTTTTGGGTTGAATTCACAGACACACATGTATATGGCTGTATTTTATTACAGTTAAAGTGTGAAGAAATATGCTGGCAGTTTGTTCAGCCTTGCAGTTTTGTAACATATGAAGGAATTTAACTTAATAGAAAAGAAAATGTTTCATTTTGTAGTGTAATATGAGAGGTGTATACACTTAGAATTTTCAGGTTATTGTTAAGAGGTTAATTAAAACAGGTGTTAATCAATTATGTTATACAACAGTACATTTCCATTGCTTTTAGAAGCAAGCCAAAAAAAAAAATTAAAGGTTCCTTTCTTGCTAAAACAACCAGACTATGATGAATATTAGTAACTATTCTATAGTCTGCAATTATTTTTTCCATAGTGTATTACATATAAGATAGCAGCTCAGGATACAATTCAATTCGTGTCTGGCCTGCTCAGCATGAAGCTGCTTAGAAAACTGTTCTCCTGGTCTGTACTGAGTTTAGAAGAATTGTTTCATATGATAATTAGCCCAAGGCATTTTTCTTTCTTATTTTTTGCTGTATTTTTTGTAGTAAAGTAAAAAAAAAAGAGAGACAAAAAGGTGGAGCCAGCACAATTGCTAAAATTCTTATATTGGCTGTGAGCATCCCAGACTGAAAAGGAGAGGTTTGAGTGGATTTTGCCTCAAAGCTCTATCCTATACTTTCTGAGCCTTTGAGGAAAGCTTAATTTCAACGTTAAATTTGCATTAAAACTGTAGTTTGAATCAAACATATTGTCAGTTTCTCCCAGATCTTTGGCATACTTGAACATGAGTTTTAGAAGCACTTGGTAAAATAATGCTACAAACATTAAGACTTTGTTCACTAAAAACCTTAGTCCAGCTGGAATATTGCAAAAGTACAAGGTTATCCAGTGAGGTAAGAATTTTTTGAAGGAACTTGTGCAAACATAGCAATAAGCTAAAATTGCACTGAAGACAGAGTTAGGTCATACACAGAATGTCATCTCTGTGCAGGCTACCATTTCCTTTCCCACCCCTCATCCACTTACTCCTCTTCTTTAAATGAAGGCTTTGGTCCTTGTTTACAAAACCAGATGACACTATGATTAATGTCTCTGTCCAGGCAGCGTATTATCAGGCAGTTGTGAAATACAATACAAAATGGAGTATGCAGCGAAAGCAAAAACAAACAGTAATGCCCTAACAGCTTGTGCTGTAGATTAATTCCAGCTGCTTGCGACCCCTGCACACCTTGGGTACCCAATAGCACTCCTGAAATTCAGCTATCCTTTTGCATTGAGTCAGGTTGTATTGAAAGCTTGGTTTATTAGTGCTGTTCTTGGCTCCTAGCAAGATGTATCTCTATCTGTTCATATTCAACTATACATTGAAGTGAATTTTGACACTTTATTATAGCCTCCTGATTTCCTTGCAGGAAAGAATATGATCCAATAATCACTATATAACAAAAAAAAAAATTGTTCTCACAGTGTGTTATTACTCTGAAACACTGCTTCTGATTCATCTTTTACAGTACACCTTGAAAATTTTCTCAAATTATTATAAAAGACTAGATACCTGTTGCATAAGTAATAAAGTTATCCCTGTTATTACTATATTCAGAAAGATATCGAATAGACATTTCTATCTCTTTCTTACATCAAGAAACAGTCTTCAAAATTCACATCTTCTAGTTTTCACTGACTTGTTTTCTCAAAACACTGTCTTGAGCAGAATGTTTACAGAGTTGATTCTAAAATTACATCTGTAAAATTGTATCTGTATCTCAATCATTTAAACAAACTTAAAGCACTTTTGAGTTATATGAGCATAACAAAGTACCCTTTTATAAAAATCAGACTACTTTGTCTATCCTAGAACACCAAAGAACAGTTCTATTTTAAGTATTAAATTTACTGGGGTGTAAACTTATTTTCAGAGGAGGGTTTGGGTCATTTAAAGAAATTTAATTTTACAGTTCTACCAGATGCTTTTTAATGTATGACCTCTGTATTTTAACTTGAAAGACAAATACTCAGAAAGGGAGGCCCTTAGTTTTCCACCTTTCTTATTTTTTCCCCTCTTTTTGCAGTCCCTTTCCTTCCTTTTTTCCTCTTTTTCCTTTTTCTTTTTGGAGGTAACCCGTCTTTTACATTTGTCATCTCTTGTTCTCCTTTTTCTCTGTTCTCCCATATACAGCTGTCAAACACGCAGGGTACTATGGATACAGCCCAGAGCGCTGGGTTCCCCCTCTCTCTAACCCAATTGTGCAATGTAGAGGCATGTAACAATATTCTAAAAAGCCTGAGTCTGTCCCAGCCATTAGGTAGCTATTGAAGGAACATCTTTACATTGCAGGAGAGTAAGATGTGGTAAATAAAATGTATTAAAATGACATATGAAATTGTAGAACAAGAAATCAGTATTTTCAGTTGTCTTCAACAGGGGAAAATACCTGTTTATACTTTACAAAAGTTAGCTTTACTGTTTTTAGCTAACCTGTGGCGAGGAAAAAGAAGATTAAGATTTAAATTGTAACTTGTCTTCTATAGAATTTAATTCCATTTTAGTTACGTCAAGTTTACAAATACTTTTCCTACTGAAGACTGTACAATTATTAATCTTATGTATGTGGAAATCAGGAGATCAGGAGTAAGGCACAATATTCAAAGGTGTAAGGTGAGATGAAAAGTTTAAAAGCTGTTGAGGGGAAAATACAACAAAAAGTTAGATCAGATAATATGACAGTTTCAATATTAATTTAACAAATATGTATTCTAGTCATTAAGTGAATAATTTGTACAGATATGAACTTCAGTTTAAGATTTGGACTCCGTTCTACATCTAGCCACTATGAGACTTTCTGACCTCTCATTGTTCTCCTTGGACAACTTTCGTCTATATCCGTATTTTTTCCTTTATCTTAACAGCACAGTCTTGCTCCCACTAGCCTTATTCAAGTAATCCTAGCAATGACAAAAAAAGTTTTTCCAAGAACAGCCTGAAGAATCCTAGGTACTACTAAGTGCATCTACATTAAAGTTCCAGAAACCACTGTAACTTCTCTGCTGCAGTCTATGTGGCTTGTCTTGGTCAAGTCCAACCTGCTAGGATTTAGCTGTGCCCATGCTGCAGGAACAAACTGGTGTTTTGGAAGTAGCATAGACTGAATCTCTGTTTTGCACAAATACATAAAGTTAGTAATTTTTTGGCATTGTCAATGTATTTATTTGAAGAAAGCTTAAAGGGTGCATTGTTTCAGTCAGTGCAAATGTAAACATTAATTTATCACAAAAATAGTAATGTAGTAAATTAAATGGTTCATATGCTCTTTCTGCATGTAGATCTTAAGTACTATTGTTCTTGTCTTTTCCATATATATTGCATATCTATTTCTTATCTATTGTCTATACTCAGTATTAGGAAACTGTACTAGGCATTGTACAGCTCCATGCAGATATAGATCCATACCAAAAAATGCTTTACAATCTAAGTAGACAAAGGATTTAATCACAAAAAAGACTATAGAATGTGCTATGCTGAAACCAAAATCATGTATCATGGCAAGAAAACGCGGAGGCTTTCTGAGTAATTTAACAGTTCTGTTTCTCCTCCTGAAATAACATATACATGTGTAACGGTAAGGAAATGTAAGCATTTTTTATGTATTTAAATTTTACTCTACACATAGATGTTTGCAAAATTAATGTCTAAATTCTTAAGATTGGCATCCAAAGGTTACATCCTGGGGACATAATGTATTCTGTCTTTCTCAGAAATACTAGTTTCAAATCTTGTTTTACCTTTTTTGTAATACCTTTTTTTATTTAAGGTATCTTTGTTTACAATGTCTATCAAAAATTATCTTGGTTTAGGTTATGCAGGCAATTTAAGGCATGTGTAGTGTACCAAGGAAGACAGCACATAAAACAAAATTAATATTTTCTTGGTTTAAACTGTACTATTGATTAAAAATACAGCAGGACAAAGTTTTACTTGCTTCAATGTATCTTTTTAGGATTTGCAGACATTGCATCATGTATTCAGTTTTCTTAAGAATGTGTGTCTTAGATGAGAGCTAAGGCAAATACCCAGTAAAGAATTTAGACTCCTAATTCCCATTGAAATTAAATTATTATAATAGGGAGGTGAAACATGAAGTATATTCTTGGGTTTAAACCCAGGTAACTTTTGAAACAGAGATAAAATCATCACTATCCCATGTAAAAATCTACTTTTTTTTCCTTACAGGTATGCATTAATTTTTGATTTTTTTTTTCCTCCTTCTTCTACTTTTGGACAAAGATAAGGAAACTTTTACAGCCCTATGGAAGTGTAAAGCAATATCTGATCCAAAACCTGTCTCCTCATTCGGGTTTGGTCCTTTGGCCGGTACACCTTTATGCTGTTATGCAATTGCACCACCTGGTGGCTAAAATCAGTTTAACCGGTATGATCATTCACGAGCATAACTGAGTAGCTTGAAAATCAAGACCATAAAGAAAGAATTGTCTTTAATATTCTTAAGATTGTTTTAATCTCTAGCCACTTAACCAGGTGAGGTAATATCATTTAAATAGTTTTGTGAAGCAATATTTTAGAATAGGTACAAACTTTTCAGTAATGTCCCATATAAGAAACTTTAAGGATTGACTTTCAAAGATCTTTCTGCTTTAAAGGTAAAGCATCACTCCCAATTCACCTGCAGTATCTTAACTACTATTGCATTGAATACTTAAGAAAATATCTCTATCTTTGCAAATCTAGGCAGACCCAAAAAGGCAGGTTAAGAATGTTAAGTTTTGGAGGATTGGAATTTCCAACCTTTACAGATTTGTTTTGTCAGGGCTGATGCAGATAACTTCTTATTTGTGTTATTCAATCCTACTCATTCCTATATGAATAAACAGTTATTCAAGCTTAAACATGGAAAAAAAATTAGGGTTGAACATACCACTTGAGTACAGAAACTGGGAAAAGGGAGGTGAAATGAATGAGTGATTGGAAATCCTTTTTTTTTTATTTTTCAAGGAAGAAAAAAAAAGGTATCAAACAGACATACAGCTTTTTATACTCATTTGGCAGAGTGGAAACCAGAGCAAAGTCAATTCTCTCCTAACTAAGAAAATATATCCAAATATATATATATATATAAAATATATTTTAAAAAAATAGAAAATATATATTTGAAAAAATAAATGAGCAATAGAAGAATTTTAACCTATAAAAGACTACTCTGTCTCTTCTCACTTTGAAGTTCCATGAAGGAATTGTCATGTGCTTTATGGGAACTGCTACCCAAAATCAAGCAAAACATAAGTATTTGCACAGTAGAACGTACATGTGTATAATAAGCATTTCATGGGGTTGGGTTTTTTATTTTTCAGTTCTACTTGTGAACAAAGTACTTGTTTTGCACAACTCTTACAAAAAGTATTCTGAGAACTAAAACCAAGAACAAATAAACCGATAAAATTAACTGAGGGAAACTAGTTCATCCTGCCCTTTACCATGGGTTATTCCTTGCTTTCTTTTGAAAAAAACACACACTGTCTTATATGGGTTTCCATTTCCGATCCCACAACCATCCATTGTCTTAAGAAGTTTACAGCCTAATTATGAATCAGCCCAGAATGCTTACAGTATTTTAAATCCTCAAATGTAGAGGCTTCAGTGATGAAATAGGTTCCATCTTTGGCACTCATGCGAAGTCTGCTCGTGTTTACAGGGACTTAAAGCACTCATAGAACTCATATTCGTATAGATTTGACACTACACTGATAAACGAAAGTGATACTCTAGTTTTCACTTAATACTGGGGGTTTTAGGTAGGAGAGCTTTTCCTTGTTAGTGTTTTGTGACTGTAGAGGGTGCTCTTAAAATACTGGTGATTGTAATACTACATGACAATTTCTCTTTCTATAAAGCTTATCAATGTTAGAATGTTTATATTTACAAAGAAAGTTGTACATCTAGTTGGGTTTATTTTGGATATGGGTAAGAGTCACTGTCCACATTTGTATCCAAATACATCCCTGGAAACTTTTCTAGTTTTACTTTATTTTTGCAAATGCGTTTCTGCCAAACAGTGATATTATCTTCTGAGAAAACTATTGATGCTCTCTAAAACAAGCTGAAATAAATACTAAATAGAACGTATTTTTATTTGCAAGGCCATTCAGAGTTGTACAAGAGCTTATTGTTCTGAAGAAGTCATTTAAATATGCACAGAAAATTCTTTAGTTGCATGAAGTTGATGGTCCCACATTGCACTATCTGGAATTCTGTTGAGAAAGATTTAACTTTATTTTACTTTGGTTTGTCTATAGTTTGTTTGATTGCTCCACCATACTCACAATCTATCTGGTTTTTATATTTCTCTAACTGAATTAGCAGGGGGGAATATCCTAGATACAATAGACTAAAACAAACTTTGTCCTGCTATATTTTTCTCTCAACTGTGCAATATATATTTCCTTTAATAAAAATTATGTGTTCCCCTCAGTACAGCCAAGAAATGATTGAGTTAATTCTGTGTGCTTGAGAAATATTACCTCCTTCTAGAGAGGGTAGAGTCTTAAACCTGAGAAAGGTAAGATTTTTATTTTAATAATCAGAACTGCAGTAAGCCTGTTTTAGAGCAGTGTGAGAAGAGTTAACATTTCTGAGGTCAGGACCTTTCCTGTGACTAGGCCATGAGCTTCTGCCAGCAGTGCTCTGTCAGTCATGCTTGAGATGATGTGTGATCCTTGACTGACTGTGTCAAAAAAAGCCTGTACCATAACATACACTTACAGCAGCAAACCTACACTTTCTCTTTAGTAGGTTTTATGTTGAGAGAAGATGAAACACAGGCTGCAGAAGCAGTTTTCTCAACCTAAACTTTTCAACAATTACTCTGATTCTTATACAGAATTTGTATACTTACTGTGAGAAGGTGCTCTTACACATGAACTCTGGTGATAAGACTTTCACCAGTGGTCACTCATTTGAAATACAGACATTATATAAAATTAACCCTATACTTATTGTATATTAGAGTGTAACAAAGCCTGTGATTTGTGACTATACTTTTGTAACAGCTCTACTGTAGGCTCAGTTTAGAGCATGGAAGTCAGTGCAGCTTGTTTTGTCTGGGAAATCCCTCTGAGCTTTTTTGGCTAACTTCAACAGCATCTATTCTAGGGAGACTTTGCCAAGATCATTAAATCAGGAAACCTTTTAGGCATAGACCAAGCTTAACAAATGTTTGCTGGCTTCTAATGAGATGAACTTGGCCCATTCCTATTTCCAGTTTCTGCGTGAAATTCATCACTGTATGAACTTGCAGTTTAGGGCATGTCCCTTAACACGTTTGTACACTATATCATGCAAAGGGGACTTTATGTTAACTTGGATTTGCAGGCTTGCCATATGAATTGTCAAAAGAAATTCTGCCTTTGTGAGAGCAGACAAAATTAACAAGCCTCACACATCAAGCAAGTCTCTGATAGAATAAATTATACTGTCCTAGGTCTGATGGTAGAAAATACTTCTGATGTGAGTCATGTAATGGGAACACAATGATAGGCCAAAACAAAAGGTTTGTCTCATAGAGCTTTCCTTCCTTAGGATTTAGTATTAAGTAGTAATTTGAACAAACAGAAAACTAGGCTTCCCCAACCATGAGGAGTACCCTAGCTATTAAGATAAACAGTCACATTTAATTCTCTTTCTATCACAGTATTTCTTGTGGGCAGTGTTTTCATTTCCAAAGGAGAATCTAGAAGTGTCTCACTTAAACATCCCTTATACTGAGGTTCTTAAAACAGGAAGTTAAAATGCAAAATTAATATTCTCAGTAAGAGTCAAGACTTGAACAGAGACTTCCTCTGATCACTGATTCTCTATTCACTGGGCTGATAGATAAAGCAGATAATACTTTTCCTCCTTTTTTGTTAGAAAAGGTTGGTATAAATTTCTAACTCTAGGAGAGAGTTCAGAAATGTGTTTTGGAGATTTTCACTTCTCTACAGCTCACATTAAAGGACAGAATGTCAGAAACAGTTGGAACTCAAGACCCATCGCCCTTTCTTCAGTCTTTAATAATGGCTGATCTGAGTGTAACCTGTCCATTTTGGTCATTTCTGTGGTGGACCCTCTCACCCCCAAACGTGGAAAGAGGCAATTGCACTTTTATTCTGGGTTGGAGATGCCACTGCACAGCAAAGCAGTCACAGTACCAAAGCTTCTAACCTGTAACTACTTACAAAAATGAACCAACATTCTAAATTGAATCTGCCTTTACTGATTCACTTTTTAAAACACCCTTTACAATATTAGAAAATCTTAGAAGCTCAGAAGAAACAATTTTGCATTGTACAATACTTGTGTATTTCAAGCAGTGAAAGCTGTATATGATGCACATGTTGGAATGACAATAAGATAAATGGATGCTTTCATTGCAAAAATGCAAACCAGAAGACAGATAGCTTGTTTTGCTTTAGGCAAAGCATGAATGCAAACATTTAAACTGGAGAAAACTCCCCTTTCCTTCTGTGGCCCCTCTGAGCCATTACATTAATTACTTGGAACTATTTACCTACTTCCCTTCATTTAGGCCCCAGGTGCAGACACTCTGGATACTGAAAATTATTTTCATTCTTTTCACTAAAGTGGAAAAACAATATATGGAAACACTCATCTTTTCCTTTCAGAAATCCAGGACTGTGAGGAGAGATGATATCGTAGTAATTATTTTGTGCTTGCTTGTTTTTTAACACCCCATAGCAAAACATGAGAGTGGAGGTAGAGGGTCAGTGATGTTTCTTTTTCAGAGTACAGTGAAAATATTTGTTTAGTTTAGTTGCAATAGCAGGGGCAGTTGGCAACGTTTACACTTACATGTCTTCTAACACTTCACTGAAGAGACACCCCTACTTTTTGAAGAAAAGCAAATACCTGATTTTGCAAATGTGCTGACCTGTGCTTATACCATGCCTCTGAAAACCACCTTTAGTGATCAGAATGTTAGCGTGTGCTCAAAGTATGACCAGTCAGATCCAGGCATGCACTTTTCCATATGGGTAACTAGAGAATTAATGGAGGCATTAAATGTTTAGAGAATAAACAATCAATCACATTAGAAAATAAAAATATCACAGCAGAGGCTCAAAACCTAAATTTCTAAATTGGCAGCAAATAGGATCAGTCTCAATAGCTATGACTCTTTCTGGCAGGATAACCATGTCTCAATGCTCTTGCTTAATTTCATGTCCAACTTCCTTCTGTGGGAAGAACAAGTTAAACCTTTTCTTGCACTCTTAGGAAGAGGTTCTGCTTTTGATTATTTTGGAATACAAACAGCAGACTGGGGGACACTGGCTGTATAGATATCTTTAAATAATTATTAACAAAATCTATGGCTGTTTACACGAAGTGTATTCAACTCCTCCCTTCCCAGTAAAGAATATCAGTCAATCCCAGGGTAGCCCAGGTCATTAAGGGGTGGCTACTGAGTCTGGCTCCCCCTGTCACAGCTGCCTGGCAGCAGGCCCACCCTCAGGAACAGCCAGCTGGCTCTGCTGTGCTTTTCAGCTTCCTCCAAGTTTGCATGTGGACCTGTGAAGCAGCTGAGTTTAGTTTGCCCGATCAGCTTATTTATTGTCAGCCCAGAGAGTATTCCCATTGCCATGACTGCCGATGATCCAGTCAGTTTGCGCTTGGAGTTTTCAGCATGGCCTCTCTGCTCTGTCATTTCTGCTGGTCTGCACTGGCTCTTCGAAAGACCAGATCTGTTTCACAGATTTTGTTAGTTTCAAGTCAGTTCAGCACTTCTCTGTTCCGATCCTACTGCTTGTCCAGATGCACAAGTTTATCTGCTAACTGCTGGCCCTTAGCAGACTCAAACTATGAGAAAGACTAATCCTTCCTCTATTTTCTCTTTTATTCCAACTGCAGACTTGTGAAATGTTAGAAGCTACTAGGGTTACCCTTCATTTAGAAGATCTTGTTAGAGCATAGACACCTATGTTCATTATTAATGATATATATCGAACATTAGTCAGAAATATAACTCCCTTGTAGAACTGTGACCAATAATGCAAACCCAACCTATTCTATGTGCATCTTCTGATGTCAAGAAAAGGGTGTAAGTAGAAACAAACCTTTGAATTCAAGGATTTTCAGAGGCAACCTTAGGAGTAATTCACTGTTGAAAGTAAGAGAGTACCCTCAAAGTAAAAAGATTATTTCCTGGAACATTTTTCTTTAAACTAAAAATATGATGATGCCCAAAATATGCAGAAACTCTTCCTATTCCCAACTAATAATCGAGTATGTTTTTTTTTTTCTGGAAGAGCAAGTTATTTGTCCTAGCATATAATAAGACGATATTGTAATTAATTTAACTATTCAGTCATATTTTTAATCCCATTAGATTAATTAATATCGTGTTGCATTTACTTACCTAGATGAGGGAAGGAGATATTTTGTAAAACCTTATTTTACTGTCTGTTTTATTATATGTTGTCTTCTTATTCAGTAGAACAACACTAAAAACAGTTGTGGTGATACTCATTGCTTTTCGTGGCTTCATGATCTTAGTTACTTACAGTCTCAGCTCAGTAGCACAAGTTTTCAAAATCTGTCATATGAAAGGCTCTCCAAATTGTTTTTAATCACTCTCAACTTCTGGACTTCTGTGATTGCAGTATCGTTACTGAGATGCGAATTTGACGGAGGAAAAACGATCCATTCACAGACTACCATATTCAGGGGATGTGAATTTAAGATCTTCTTGTGAGTCAGTGGTGGCCCTTCTAAGCTGGGTTACTGATAAGTGGCAAGAGGCTTCTCAGATTTAAACAATGATGTTTTTCACAGGCACAGGAAGAGACTTTCAGCTGTTTGAACAGCTATTTCTGTTCACTTCTTAAGAGTGTCAAGCCAGGTGCAGTCATGCTTACTGGCTAGGTGGTATAACCACTTATTCACATTAGCCATGGCCATCAACACAGCAACATCAACACAAATTGCATACTTCGTTATGAAGACACTAACATGTCTCGTTCCAATGCTCCTCCAAACCACACTAGAGTTGTCTCATTCAATATGAATTGTATTCATCTGGACTCAAATTCATCACTTTAATAGGTTCTTTGTTACCTTCCCAAATCTTATTTCAGCTTGTCAGGAAGTTCTTCTATAAGCATAGCCCATGTCAGCAGTTAGCACCCTAAAATCTGCTGGCAGGTAAATTTACTATGATTAAAGCCAGGTCAGGATGGCATCTGAGCTCATGTCCAATTTGTGTGGGCAGAAATATCCAGATACTTGAAGCTGCATAAATACCTTCTTGAAATGGGGCCTCTATCACCTGTAAGGATGAGCAGCTGCTGAGTTGAAAAT
Organism: Myiopsitta monachus; assembly: GCA_017639245.1. Classification (NCBI taxonomy): domain Eukaryota; kingdom Metazoa; phylum Chordata; class Aves; order Psittaciformes; family Psittacidae; genus Myiopsitta; species Myiopsitta monachus. The sequence continues at coordinate 14,743,184 of CM029921.1, read as the reverse complement.
AATATAAACAAATCCTCTGGTATGGAAATCTGTTTACAATACCTGCTCAACATCTAATACTCAACTAATTCTACCTATACTGCATTCACATATTCTGATTCTAATTCCTGTTAAATATGGTATCTAAAACTTGGTCAGGATCAGTATGGAAGTATATAAAGTAAATATATCTGGGAAAGAATTAGTTTTAAATTGCAATGTGCTTGAGAGCTAGTGATTACACTAAGCATGAAATTTGTGTGATTCATGATTATTCCTGCTGTTTCTGATTTTTGCTTCAAATGAAATTGGGCTGATTGTGAAACACATTAGTGAATTATTCTGTTTGTTTAAGAAGGAAGTTGTAATTTTTGAGGGATATAGAGTGTTATCACTGTCATAGTATTTGGGAGAAGGAAATAAAGAGCCTGAGAGATGCTTTCCCATAAATACAGTGTTCTTCAGGCACAAAGACTTGCAAAGGAAACAATTCCTTCTAATTAGGAAAGTAATTTTAAGCAGAAAAAGATGTAAAAGCTTAAGGACTGTTCTTCTCAGAGATGTTTCTGAGAAGAATTAGGGCAATAGAGGATTATTGTTTTGTTAAGCCTTTGATTGAGATCTCAGACTTTCATCAGTTCTGTAGCAATGCAAGCAAGAGATCTAAGGCTCAAACATATCTCCAGAAAAGAGATCTTAGAGAAAGAAAATAAAATAAAATTAAAAAAACCCAACCCAGACTAGGATTTAGCTTTGGGGTATTTATAACTCCCAGTTGAGAGCCAAGGGGAAGTTTTTCTGTCATCACCCTGTTACTTTTAAAAACAGAAGGGGAAAAAAATTTGCTTTTGATTTCTCAAAAAATAGTGTTAGTTATTTGAAAAATTCCAGACCAGAGCATGAAAGATCCTTGAGAGGAAAACTCTGGAGTATAATCAAGATTAAAGCCTTTAATGAAGGCAAAGCTTACTTGTCTGATCAGATTCTAGCATAATGGTCTAGCATGTGATATTATTCTGTATAAGTTACATAACTTCTTGTTTTAGAGCATACTTTACCTTCAGCAGCACAAACAACATTTTTAACCTGTTCAGATCCTGGAGAAATGCACAGAGATTTGAAGAAAAAAAAAAGAATATCTGTTAACAAAAGAAAATCAAACCTCTCTGTGACTTGGTTAAGATGAGAGCAAGACAGGAAACTAATAAAGAGGATCAGAGAACCTGGAAATAAATGTTGACAGGCTTGTGCACTGGCAGTTTAAAATCACATGCTATTAAGCATTAGCTTTCTGCTTAAGTGTTTACCCACAGATTGCCTTTTCCTAGTAAAGGCTAGAGATTACCCACAACTCATTTTGTTTGCAGGTTTTCTGAGTGTGTGTGGGTACATCCTACCATTTATCAGCCACAATGCACTGAGGTCACAAGTCCCCTGCCTCATTAAAAGACAGCAAGCCAATTGAAAAACAACTCCCTTCTCCCTTGGCGCATCTGAACATATGGTGCAGGAGTAGTATGCTTAATTCTGAAACAGTCAGATCTGGGAAGAAGCTAAGCAGTTAGACAAAAAGTAGGTAATAAAACTTTGGATTACAGAGTCATGTAGTTTTCCTGTTTTGATGATAGAATTGGTAGACTACAGTTTCAAGCTTTTTAGGGTTTCTTATACACTAAGAAATAAAGATTAAAAGTTACAATATTAAAAAATTTAGTGGAAAAATAAAACCAGAAGCATGACCCTACTCCAATGTTGAAATGCCAGAGCTTCACAAAATCATCGTCTGAATAGATTGCTGGTGTATTCAACATACCTTGGTGTAGGCACATTGGTATCATCAGGGTGTTTGCTTCTCTCAGAAAACATACTGACAGAAGAGAAGGTGGCTTCTTGACTCTTTACTGTGTCTAATATAATGTGATCTAATACGTCAAATTAAAGGATTGTTATGTGTTCCACAATACAGGCATGTAACAATTGCCGTTCCACAACTTAGAGACATAGTCTGAATATGGGTGGTGCTGGCTAGTGTCAAGCCACCCATCTCATCTTTTTATCTTAAGAAAACTGTCATTCTGTATCACTTTTTCCAGGCTAAGGAGCAGCTATACTTTCATTCGGCTTTAAAAAGGAAACAATCATCTAAACATTTTATACTTGAATGCAGACCTTCAGAGTTTTGTTCAAAATGGTCCTCCAGAGAACACAGTAAAACCAGTCTCTTGGGACAGCAATGGAGAAACTTTCATCAGCACTGAGAATGCATATATTCATTGCTTCTGCAGCCAAGTAAATGCTATTTTGTGGCATCATATATTCAATAAAAATAAAATTACTTCTGATTTTCTTTATTCTCCCAACCCCAGCAAGATGTCACATTCCCTGCTGATTATTAAATTGATTCTGGTTAACTGGAAAACAGTAAAGTTAGCCAGCATAGAATGACTTCATTGCCAAATAAAAGGACACTCTTGAATTGCATCATGCCGTGGGCTCGTACGGATGTAAATAATGTAATAGGATGGATAGCCGCACTTGTCTGTGTGTTTAATGCTATGAATTCAAGTTTTTGCGTGAGGACAAGGCCAAAAGAGAATGTTTGAACAGTACTCCTTAAAACTAACTTTCCTTTCTGTGCCAGACATACAAGCTAATTACTTTTTGTTACATTTTTAACTAACAAGCTGTAACGAGGATTTAGAAAGCTCTTTCTACATCTATTTGCACAATGAAAGCATAATACCCCACAAGGCGGTGTTTCTACAGCTGGAAGAAGGGGTGGGGAGGCAACACTGAGGTAGAATAAATGGAACTGATCATTTTCTCTTCTTTTTCTCCCTCTTTACCAGCTGTACAGTGCTGGGATGGAAAGAGTGTGCCACATTCAGTTACTTCCTTCCACAGCACACCAAGAAGCAAAGTAACTGATTTTGTTGTCTAGTTCCAGAAACAGATGTGGTTTGAATTTCTATGCACATGGGCATTGGTGCATTCACAGATGTATATATATATACCCTGCTTATTTCCACATGCTCCTACTTGATTGAGAAGGCCTACCTGTAACATTTTCAATCACCCACAGCCTGTAAGCAGTTCAAGCACAGCTCCAGAGCCAGGGTTATGCTTTGTCACCAGGAGAAAGGCTGTGATAATGCATGATTAGTCCAAATCCCTGAGAAGCAAGACAGCTGGGACTACTAAACCTGGCATCACTGACTGCAGTGATCAAGTTGTGCACTGGGGTAGGGAGACACCTGGAAGCCATTTCCTGCTTGTGAACTTATCTCCCTCCCCCTTCCTTTCAAAGATAACTATATGCAGTGTGGCTTTTGGCCACAGTGAGGTTTTTTGGATTTGTAACGTCAGGAAAGTTTGCTTTAAAGGCACAGGTCTTTCCTTACATATGAAAACTTCAAAAGACAATTTTTTCCCTCTGCTGGTTTTTTTTTTTTTTGCTTCTCCCAATCTCTCAATTTCTCTCTTTGCGACTTTCTTCAAGTTTTTCAAACTCCAAAGAAGTATTTGCAGTTACATCTTGAAACTGGCAAATGAACCTTAACAGACTAGAGACTGCTTAGGTACTGGCCTGAGCTTTCACATTGCCAATGCCAAAGCCACTGATTGTTGCTTTCTAGCCATACCTCACTAATGTACAACAGGTTACAATTTCCACAGCCCCCTCCCACCCCTTAAATATTTGAAGTTTCCTTAGCTGTGCAAATTAAGTACATATTTTGCCCATGAAAATGCCTTTGAACAGCATCCCTTTTGTCAGTTTGGTTTCTCTTGTGTAGTGTGATTCTTACCAGGAGACATCTCCTGATTTTTTTTGTTGTCCCTGGAAACATTTCATTTGACAGGATGGTCTCTCAGTTGCAGCTATTGGGTAAGGCGTTGGTCCCCTGAAATCAGCAGGAGCCACCAAATTCTAATATGCCAGAAGTTTTCACCTCCTGTCCACTTAAGACTTGAAGCATGTAATACTTTGTCAGTTTGAAAGTGCTCCAGCATTTTCTTGGTATTCTCTATGGAACTATTTGTCTTAGAAAAACTAATAGCAGAGATAAAACACACTGGTATTTCTGACATAAGCTTATAAACAACCTCATTTTTTAATTTTTTTTTTTTTTGCTAAGAGAAATTTCACTTTTCATAACTGAAGTCTAAAAAAATTTGAAAACAAATTAAAAAAAGAAAAAACAGAGAGATAGCCAAATGTTAGGAGGCCAATAAAAATGGTTTTGTGAAATCTCCTACAAAACTTCAAATATTTTTCAGGGTTTTGAGAAAGTTGCTTTTTAACTAAAGACATTCTGTTTTAATGTACTGTTCATGAGCATTACTTTATCACACTTGCACACGGCTACTGCAGTGCAGTAGTTGTAAGATTTTAATAATTGATTTAAGACAGAGCAAGACAGCAGGGAAGGCTCAGGGATTAAGCAAAAGTCCAAATACCAGGCAAGCTTGTAGCAGCAAGGGAGGTCCAACATCAAGGCAGGCAGGCAGTCTGCAGGTCAGGGTCAGCCCAGGAATCATCAGACAGGATCATAGTAGCAGGCAGAATAGAGATGAAGCTGGGAGGTCAGGCCACCTCATAATCTGATCAGCAGGGTCCAGGGCCAAACACAAGCACACCTAAAACAGTTCAGGCAGGGACTGAGGCACAGGGCTGTTCTTAAATGAAGGTCCTGGGCTCATGGACAGGAGTGTGGGTAGAGGCCTCAGCTAAGGCTGGTCAGGACCACTAAATACCATTGATGCACTCAGGCCCCCTCACATAAGACAGTAGAACATCCAGTCTCATCTTTTCAGGCATAAGCAAGAAAAGGGGAGAATTATGGTTGTGGTTTGACCTGTGCTGTATTTTCTGACCCCTGAGTGCCTGATTTCTCAACCACGATATTACAGTAATGCTGTGTCTACCCATAGTTTATATAGACACAGTGTATGTTAAACATACATGTTATGCTGACTTATGATGTGATACTTTTTTTTCCACTGAATTTTAGACCATCTGTGTACTAAAACATTTCTAGACTTGGAAAGAAGATCTGATCTGTTCAATCATTTCACTAAGTAGTTACAGATACAGAGTATTCTTCTGTATGTACTTTGATATTTATATTTCATTCCTTTTTTTCATTGCAATTGAGCATCTGTTGGATCCTAAGGCTTAGTTGATACTTCTTTACTTTTGAAATGTCTTCTTTGCTCATCCTAAACCTGTAATATTATCTGTTTATGTGCAGTTCAATGCAACCTTTTTTTCCCAAGGCTTAGAGTTGCTATAGCAGTTTCAGGTCACCTGATTTCTGAGGAACAGTTTGGTGCATGTCTATTGATAAGTGGTGTTTTCTTTTTCATCTTTCCTAGCTGAGGTAATACATGCTGCTATCTCATACTCTGAAACATAGAGCAGGATGTCAAAAGCACCGCAGGATACAATTGTAACAGGCAGTCCTGTATTTTTGGAATATCTCCTGATCAGTGTATGAAGTGTCCAGTTGGCTAACTGCATTCCCCCACTCTATAATTACAAAATGTGTGATTTTCCTGTTGGCAGAGAGAAGCATATCAACTTCTACCAAGTTCTGACTCTGGAAATCTGGGCAGAAAGGAGCCATTTCAGTGTCTCACATGAAAGAATTTGGAGCAAAGAGCTTCACTAGTTACTACAGTACAGTCATTTGCTTCCCTAATTCTGGCTGGCCAGGACTAGAAACAAAAGAGAAACAACAGGTTTTGTTCCAGGTGAAGAGTGAATGTGTAAGAAGTTAAAAGCACTTGTGCTGGGTCAAACCAAAAGCCCACCTAGCCCAGTATCCTGTTTTAAACAATGGTCCATGATGGGTACCTTGTGAGAAGGAAATGCTTTTCAACTTTTTCTTGCAAAAATTATTTCCTCTACCGCCACTCAGAGAATCACTGTGGGCAGGACAACTGCATAAGAGCTAATAATTAATGTTTTATGCAAGATAAAAAGGATCTGTATCTTGCTGATATAAACCAACAGTGTTGTTTTCAGTGCCAGTTATCTCTGCTGAGGGTATCACCTACTAATTTTACACAGAAATAGTCTAAATTTAGACATGACTCCAGTAGCCGTATCAGACTTCATTATCTGTCCACTTTTGATGTCTTCTCACAGATCATAGCACTGCTCTGTTTCTAGTCTGACACTTTGTTTGGATTTTAATAACCTAATGTGAATTAAAATAGCAGGTGCATAGCAACCTTTTTTTAGAATGAGTGTTTGATGCTAATGGGCAGGTTTAGCCAAGACTTTGCTGAGCCATGGCTTTCATCTCAGCCCGTACAATACATACATGATAAAAAAATAATTAACCCCTTAGCTTCTGGGTAAAGGATTGTGAAAAGCACATGTCAACACAAAAGTTACAAGTCAGTGAAGTTACGGGAGATCATTAGGAAAAGAGGAGAGATTCAGTGTGGTCATTTGAATCATATCACTGTACTCTATATTTCTAATAATAATGATGTCAAGATTGGAAAAAACTGGACATGGTCTGATAATAGACTGATGCATTTAAAAGGAACCAAACACTACAGAGAAGGATTCCTGCCTAATGTAGAAGAGAAAGGAAAATGTAGACACAGACACAAGCAAACTGCAGTTTGCTTCTACTGGAAGATTGAGTGCTCACTGAACAGAAGGGTTAATGGAGAGCTTACAAGAATTGGCTACAGGCAGCCAGTGAATTCAGTTCCCCTAGATTGTTGGGACAGTGCAAAAGCTGAATCTTTGTCTCTTGTAATTGCTTTGTTCGTTACCCCCACACACCCCAATCCTCAAAACAAACAGCAAACAAGCCAAGCCATCCGGTCACACATAATCTTTCTATTACAAAGGTTCCACTTGTAAAAAACACTCTTGTCTATTTCTGTGCTTTTTAACATTTTATCCTCTTACCAGGATGGAGGTCAACAGAACTCACAAATAAAACATTATAATTTGTTTCACTAGCAAGCTAGTACTTTCCTGGAGACACATACTGTATCAGACTGTGATAGTGCAGGTTTCAGATGTAACCTGAGTCCAGTTTAAAATTCTGAAAAGCAGCTTGGTTGGACTCAGTGATCTTAAGATCATTTATGTGCACTGTTTTCTGTGCAGCATAAATCTTTTCTTTTATTCCAATATAAATGATTAGGTGATTCCATTATGCATTTCTGCTACAAGAGGTTCAGTGTATCATTTAGTTTCTCTTCTAGCTTCTGGGGCAAACCCTACACCCTCCAAATTTCTCTCACATGTTACCAAATAGCACAAGAGCATTCACCTCCAGAAGTTCAGCAATGCGTTCGCTTCCCCAAGGCCTGCTGTGTAACTTTTTTCCTTACTCGTTCACCAGTCTCATCATCATCAAGCTGCAGCTGAGAGACAGATGATAGAATGGATATAAATTGAGGCCTGGTAAACTGCCTCTAATCCCACCTTTTCCTCATTTTACTCATTTTTGTATGGTGCCTGAAATGCAGTCAGCCACCGGTACCACCAGCTACTTCGGAGCAAGTTCCTAATTCTTTCTTCAGTTTGTTCCTTTCTGCAGCCCAAAGGATCCTCCCACAGAACCACTGCAGTTAGACAAGCAAAGCTGACTGATGGACAGGACATGTAGAGGAGCACATGTAGAAGGTCTTAGTCACTGGGACCTCTTTCTGGAGAGTGAGTCCAGCATGGGAAGTTGTGCTGTATAGACTGGGTCCAGCAGTGCAGACATCCTTGATGTAGTGGCAAGACTGCAAATTGTCAACCTACTGCTTCAGAGGTCCATTATGGTGGAGAAGCTTTCCAGAGATTAGTCAGGTGTTTGTTAATTTTTGTACCTCTCAGAAAACCAGGTCAATAAAAGAAGGAATGATTTAATGTCTAGGAATGGAGACAGAAAGGGTGTTAATTATACTTTATCTAGTATAATTCTACCATGCGAAGAATATATAGAAGTATTTCTGTTATTATCTTAAATTAACCAACACATAATATAAATTCGCTGCACCACTGAAACTTCTAGTCTTTCTGTGGCTTCAGTACTTGCGCAACATTTCATGTCTCTCATTCTCAATCAAGAGAGTCTGCACTTTCCAGTAGGAAACACCAGCAAAATGGCAGAGCCTGAAGAGAAATCCAACCCACATGACAGAATGAGAGGGGCTTCTAGAAGCTGCTTATTAAATTCTACTTTTTTAAAATATTGTTGGTCTCAGATATGACTTAGTGTTAGAGGTATAATTGCATGCATTCTAAGCAAGGAAACAGAATTGCTTAAGTGAACGCTTCCTCCAGAGTTCTCTTCTTTGGCAATAAAATAGCTTAATGTAGTTTCAGTTTGGATGAAGCTGTTAATAGGCTGCGTTCTTCAGCAGCATCTATTACTCTAGTAAGTTACTAACATATACTGCGTATTTTACATGGGTACGTTACTACGTATTTGAAATCAGTGAGCTTAAACTGTGCAGCATAATTAGAGGAATTAACCTCACATTGCTTTGTCAAAACATTCTTTAATTTCTGGATTTTAGGATTATTGGGTTAGGAAGATTAGATGGGATGCCTAGAAATCTTAAATCAGAGCATCTAGTAAAGTAAGGCTTCTCATGAATCAGTGTTCCAGTGTATCTGTAAACCACAGAGACTGTATAAGTTGCTGTAGTAATTGTTCATAGTATTTCAATGCTAGGACAACAGGATACTGTATTTTCTCTGACCTCTCTTTAACACATTTTTTAATTTTAAGGAATTTAGTAACTTTTCTTCATTATAATCAGCTGGGAACTGTAGTCACTCTGAGTTTGGTGTGTGAATCACTAAGCTTCCTTGCCCGTATGTTACTAGAGGAATCCTGACACTGACCAGACATTGCATGGAATTCACCTTGCAGCGTATGTTTATTAGTTACATTATGATCACTGGGTACAGCTACAATTTAGTGGCTGTCTTGCAAGACATACTTTGTTGTCGGAGAATTCTGCCTTGGTTAAACAGTGTCTCTGAGTCCCAGAAAATATGGTGGACTACAGGCCCTTCTCTTTTTCACAGTGCAATAGCAGATTCACTGGCAGGCAAGAGTCTTCACACATGGCACACAGAAAGTTTTCTGTCATTACATTGTGTCTCACTTCCACAGGAGACTTAGTACTTCCATCCTAGAAGTTTCTGTGAAAAAGATTCTCTTGCTGCTGTCCTGCCTTTGCTTGATCCAGCATATTGTATACCACACATATAGCAATGGAACATACAAGAAAGACTTTCTATATAGTGTATGTATCTGTGTGCATGAGTAGAGAAGTGATGGCACAATGATAAATATACTATCAAATAGGGAAACTTTGGGACCTGGTTCAAATCCGTCTGAAGAAAAATGGTATGAACTTTGTCATGTCAATATTTGAGCAGAAATGTTTGGTAAATTCTGCTGGGGATTCTGAACCTATAGGTTTAGAGTCCAGATGTTTCGTATAGAATGGTTAATGTAATAGTACTATGTTACTCTTTCCTGACATGGTTTTGTAAGTATTAGGAAGATGACTTTTTATTAGTGTATTAAAGAGTTTCAAAATTACTAATACTCTGTCATCAAGTTTTGTGAAGCAAACAGAAGAGGAGTTCTGTTCACAGGCAATATGGAGGCAGCTGTGCTAGCCATATTCCCAAGCCATTAACAGAATAGCATCAGCACTTCAAAGCACCGTATTCCCATATCATTTAGTATTTGCACTGCTAAAATGACAGCATCCAAAACAAAAAACAAAATGCTGAAGCATTGCAATATGATGAAGATCATGACTGTCTGAACAGAAAGATCATTATGGGAAGGTGCAAATCATATTTTTATTTTCTGGGGTATGGAAAACCAAGCTGCTCTGGCATAATTTTGGCATCTTTTAAAATCAAATGGTATTTTTGTCACTGATTTCCACAAGGCCAGAGCTGTGCATTTTGGGCCTGACAGTCTTGTCGGGATTTAACATACCTGAATTAGCAGAGTTACACCTAGCGATAGCTTTCATATTTTCGAACTGAAACTGTAGGAATAGAAGAATAACAGCTTGTCATTTCCTTCTTTGTTGGCAGAGCTCTATCAAAAATACTTTTTTTTGACTAAATTCCCAGTATTTCAAAAATTGCTGTCTGAAGTAGCACAGAACTCTCCAACTTCCTTAAACATAGTGAGCTGTGTTTCTGTTTAACCCAGGGACTGATAAAAAATGATGATACTATTGGGCAGCATAAAATAAGGAAATGAATAGCTTAACAGATGTTCAATGGGATACATTTTTGTTTTTCTCTTTTGTGAGTGCCTGCTCACTACTGTTGAACAGAAAAGAAAGTATCTGCAAATACTCCTTGGATGCCTAAACTGAAAAGTCAGTCTGACTAAGTCTTGTCTAAGAGTCACAGCAGGGGAGTCTCTGACAAGAAAGGGAGCTCTAATGTAGGACAGACTTTTTGCCAGCATGGCCTCTCAACCTGCTAGCAGGGATTGCAGTCTTCAGGTTGTTTTCCCTCATTTTACACCAGTGTAACTATACTGTCTTTAAAGAGTATAATTGGTACCAATTTAAGCCTGATCGGAGTACAGCCTCTCTTTAACTACATATCCTCCTAAACTACTTATTCTTGTGAGACATCACAGCAAAACTCATACACAAAAAGCTAGAACACATAGCCTGTAAATAGGATCAGAGTTGGATATGAATCACTTCCTACCCCCACGAACAGCCCCTGACCTTAAGTAGAACTGTAAAGCAGAGGCTTTGAAATCAGGAGAAATCTCTGGCCTGTTCTGAATTGCTCTCATGGGTGGCACTAGCCCCAAAGAGCATGGCACCAACTACCCATGATTTGGGGGTCAGTAGAACCACCGCTAACTTTCTGCCTGTCAATCAATCCTTTTTGTGTGCCACTAGTTCTAAAAACCCAGTTGGCTTTTTTAGCTTCTTTGCCTTTTAAAAGATATACAAAATAGTTCTAAAGGTTTTTCTGTTCTCAGAGATTTACAGAAAGAGAAAAGTGTAGAAGGTTATAGTGTATGAATCCTGCCATTTAGATTATAGAAATATTTTTGTAATCAAAAATATCCTTGCCAGAAACAGTTCTTTGGTATTTAGAAATCCTTTGCTAAACAAAGTAAAAATGAATGATAAACAAAATCAAGTTTCCTTTGAGCCTGATGTTCTTGCAGCTGCACTTCACTTTTAAGAGAAACCCATTAGCAATTAATGTAGAATTACACTGGCAAGCAGTCCCCAGACTTCAATTAATATCTTTTTGACAAGCTCATAATCTTTCTAGTTAATAAAGTCTCTCTTAAATTAGTTTAACTCTGATTTCACTTACCATTGTAAGCAATCGTCATCAAATCTAGGGTACTTTACAGAACTTTTTCATTTAAAATACTTCTAAAAAGAGAATTTGTAGTTGCGTTTTGCAGAGTAGAAACCACAATTGATGAAGGTCACCCTCAATCCACAGGCAGAGCTGGAAAGAAAATCTAGGTTCCTGAACACCCTTCTATTGTTCAATTGATTATGCAACGGTGCTGTCTCCTGTCTCAGTATCTTGCAAGGAAAGGGTTAAATTCTGATTCCAAGTTATATAATTGATTCTTTTCCTTTATGCCAGTATCAAGATCTTAGACAGTTACAGTACAATATTTTAACTGTAATATAGTGAATTATTGTCTGTAAAAGTTACTTCAATAATAAATATCAGTATAGAACAATCTAGAGGTCAAGTTTTCATTTAAACTTGTGCTCTCAATATATGTGTCTACTTCTGAAAACTTTGCCCTTAAAGCTTTGTGTCAGTTTTGCCTGTGTGTCTCAAATACAGAACTGATCTACATGACAACTTTATGCAGCCACATTACTGTGTCCTGTGGAATAAGAGAGAATGCTGTGAATTGGAAAAGATGTTGAGACAGAATCTCCTTTGACCTCTGGGTAAGTTAACAACTTTTATATAAGTATTATGAAACATGCTATATGTGCGCCTGTTGCATATGCGTATTATGAGGGAAAAAAAAAATTATTCACTCACCTGAACCCATTTTTTATGTAGATGCTGTAGTGAAGTAATTTTTGATATGTAAGATCACATCGGTCTTTCTTTCTACTTTGCCTACAAAATAAACTGAGAGGTGTACAAGTTACAGTCAGGCTTTGAGTCGTAAGTTTTTTCAGGATTTAGAAAACTCCAGCTACTGGAGTGTAAGTCTTAAACTGATTACATCTGCAAAGAAATTTTATCTTTTCATTTTAAAGCTAATTAATGCCTAGTGTCCAGCAGACAATTGTAAGAAATATCTGTCTAAGCATTGGATGACTCTACTGTAACGCACTGCCAGGGAAGATGGATGTAGGGTAATTTTTGAAGGTAAGTTTTGCCAAGTGAGGTTATAAAAGTTTTAATTTGGTGATTCACGGGGATGGTTTGTTGTAATTTTTACTTCTCATGTAAGATGAAGGATGAGGTAAAATGAGGTATGAAAAAACCAAGATTTTCTTATTAGTCTCCTCTGTCTCCTCCATCTTAAATAAATGTAAAAGCCTAATTTAAAATTCTATCTCATTAGCAAAAACTAAGATGATCAAGATGGCTGAGAAAGGTCAGGGATGTTGCTCAACTTAATAGGGATCCTGAGACCAGAAGACATTTCACAATCTCTAGAAGTCATGAGCAGTCTGTCTGCACTCCAGAGTATTTGTCGAGGACACGTAAAACCGAAAATAACATGACCCTGAACACCTTCTAGAACAGTTTTAGTAGCAATAGGCATCAACTTGTACCATGAGCTTAGAATGCTAACTTTACACAAAGGAGTTATTTTAGGTTGCTTCTTTATCTTTGTTTTTTCCTCTTCTTAAGTCAACACTGCGGGGGGGAGTGTGAGTGGGGGGGGGGAACGACACCAAAAGAAACCCTAAAAAACAGGACAGTTTTAAAACCATGTTTTAAACCAGTAGGATTTCCCTCAGCTGAATTTCTACAGGTTTTTTTTAAGTGCCTGCTGCCTATGTCAGTATCAGCATGCTGAACTAGAGGCCTTATTGCTGTGACAATTCCTGTGTTTTTGTGGCAATGATCATTCCGTTCCAGAAGCCACAAATTAGAAAACGGTTTCTCACAATGAAACACCAAACGAAACACAACATGATCTTCCTCCTTTCTCATGCATGTTAACTGTAAAAAGTTTCTTTGTCTGGAATGTGGCTCTGATTACATTTCTCAATCCAAAAATAAACATGGTGCAAAAGGAAAGGATATAGGGAGGGGGGGAAACACTGTCAATGGGCCACCCTCAGGAAAACCTCACAAGATCTACTCTCTGTCTGTGCAAGCCATGGAAGAGCTAAGGAAGCAATCCCAGCTTGGTGGTCTTATTTTTAATTAAAACAAGTGAGGCTCTTTCAGCTGCTGCAGATAAATATTTGATGAAAAGAGACAGGGACAGATGTCAAAAAAATTTAGTAAATAAAGAATAAGACCAGAAGAGCAAATGTTACAACAGCATTTTTTTATGTATTAAAAAAAAAAAAAACAAAACCAAAACCAACTTTACGGATTTCTGTCAAAGGCCTAATTTTATTAGATCATTCCAAAAGCAGGAAGACTAATTCTTCATACTTTTTTTGACAAAGTAGAATGAGCATACAAATACATATAGATAAAGAAATGTTTTTAATTCAACATGCTGCACATTATGTGCTTTAAACAAGACTTCAGAGTCATTTCCATACTTCCATAAGAGTTGATGTTGATATTAGTTTGACTAGTAGTTTTTCTCCAAAATACGTGTTAAGGATGCACAGTGAGAAGGTGCCTAGCAACATATATTAGCAACATTCCCGTTGCAATAATGTGTCATAACATTCATAAGTCTTGTCCTTTGTAAATGATTCATTTTAAAAAGTGAACAAGATGACCTGCAAAGGTCCTTTCCCACTTCAACTACTCTATGACTTGATAGCACTGGTTCCAGATTTAGTTCACCTTTTAGCAAATTCAGTTATAGTGTTCTGTGGAAAAAATAATTATTTAATGTAATTAACTTAAAAATAGGCCATAAAAGAAAGACAAGTCATGGAACAGAGGAAGAATCTCAGTAGTTGGCTCTTTCAAGATGAACATCTTTATTGTTAGCATTATATTGGCATTGCCTGCTAGTTTAAGGTCTGACATTGCCATTCCTGGGTAAAATGTATATTTCCATTGAGTCCAATGTGGATTATACATCTGAATGTGAGAAAAATTATTTTATGAGTAGACCTTACAAAACTGTACAGTGAGTGAACCACAGAAGTTTCAATGGAAATATTTAATGTGACACCAACATTTAAAAATAGCACAGTGATTCAGGTCACCAAGAGCAGGATAAATTTGTGTAACCCAAATTCTGAAAATAGGGTTATGAATTAATGTAGTTCTGAAATACATACCTGACTATGAAGATGGTTAAGAAGAAAAAGTGAGAAGTTGATTGACTGCAGTGCTTAAGGATCTACATGGGGATACTATAGAGCTATGGAGTCCAGCAGTAGGCACAGGTGAAAGTAGAGAAACACCTGGTGATGTAAAACATAAGTTAAACAAGTTTGGGTGAGAGATGAGGAACAAATTTTAAACACTGAGGAAAAGTAACCTTAGATTGCAGTGTACTTTCTGTATTTGGAGGTAAATAAGTCAACCTAGAATTGTAATGACTAGGTATATATCACATGGAAATCAAACTTGCTCAAACAGCAAACTTTCTGATAAAGTTCTAACTCCATTTAAGTCAATTACAAACCCCAGCAGCTTTGAATAGAAGTTGAATGAGGCTCAAGGTGAAAATCAATTCTGAGAACAGTTACAATCAACTTAATACCCAATTAGGACAGAAAAAATGTGAGAGGATTCTTTATGAGTGGTGCCTGGGTTAGGAATTCACAAAGAATGAGTTGCAAGGATCTCTGAACACTTTAAAGGACCCTTGCGGAGGGTGATAGCATTTGGCAAGGTCAGCATGCCTCCAGTTAGCATGGCATTACCATACCCAGCTGAGAACTTACATGGAGCCTGACAGCAGCTACCCTTTTTATTTAGTCTCAGGCTATCTATGGGCTGTCAACATAAGATGGAGACAAACTGTTGTACAAACACAGAATTTACTGGCTGATAAAGCAATAAATAAAATGCGTAGGCAGAGGGGCCAGCTTTAGCTTCTGTTTTCTAAACAAGTGTAAGGACTAAAAAATGTACAATACCAAATCTATGGCGTGTCCAGTGCAAGACATGAGAGAGGCAGGGAATTGGTACATATGCTACTTCTGTATGTCTCAAGCTGGGTGCAGCTAGAATATGGTTCAGCCTCAGATCAACAGAGTGCCTGCGCTAGATTCATATGCACCAGTTGTAGATAAACACTCAAAATACCCACACATGAGTTCTATGCTACTGGAGCTATGTCCAAGCAGTATTGTCATTTACACAAGCAGAAATTGAGCAACTTTTCTAAGGAACTTCCTTTCTATTTTTTCAGCATGCAGAGGAAATAGATCAGAGATGTGTTTGGTGTTCCTAATCATCAGTGATGTGGTATGTAGAGATCTGTTTCTGGATCTCTACATGGACTTCTGTGCCCAGTGAAATACAGGCAGAGAAAAAAACAAATTTCTTCAATGCCTTGTTAAAAAAGGTAAGGACAAGGCCTCAGAATAATAATCACTCCTTCCTCTTCTTTACAGATGAGATTAAGGCAAACAGAAATTAAAGAATTTACCAAGGCTTTGCCACACAGTCAGGATTTGAACTCAGAACTTCTGAATCCAACCCCAGCGCCTGAACCACACATTCCTTTGCTTTTCTGTACTCCCCCACAGTCTTAGGCCATGTGGCCACTATTGGTGAAATGAAAAACAGGTGCAGATCCATGAACAGATGGGAGCCCAGCCTTAGCTGATCTCTGGGGGATAATACAGTGTTGCTTTCCGGCAAAGGACTCCAGAGAGCTGCAGAGGCAGCCCTTAAAGTGAAGCTGCTCTGCCTCACACTAAATGTTATCTCCACCAGCCCAGCGAGAGGGAGTTTTGAGGCATGGTCTGTTTGTCAGAAAAGGACACTGCCTTATTGACCTCTCAGGTTGGCAGTATTGACCTCTCTGGTTTTCAGGCATTCCTATAAAGGTTGTAGAAGACTAATCGCAATCCCATTCCTTGCAGTAACTGCAGCCAATGTTTCTAAGTTGCTGAAATGTAAAATTTCTTCCCTTGAGTAGACAACTTTGGAATGTCTAACCCTCAAAAAATGCCATCAGTCATATACAGAATCTCTCTGGGAAAATTGGTAGTGGTATGGGACAGATCAGCCAGGTAAGAGGAATTTATTTGTTCTGGATCTGTAAGGATAGATCTACTTTTAATTTCCAGTTCATGGAGAGCTGATGGCTTACTCCACAGTACATGGTTAAGCAAAGAATTTGGGCTGCTTTCTCACTGGGAGAGAGATAGTAGGTAACTAATGGGGCAATTGCCTGATCCTAAGTGCAGGATGAAGTGTCAGGATGCAAAGTACTTCCCTGGCTTATGCGACCCACAGTTATAGTCCCTGCAATGGTACAAGGCACATTTTCCTTCCATGTGTCACCTGATACATCAGCAAGAAGTATTAGAGAAGACATTGTGATCCTGTTTCCTCAGATCCACAAAGCACGTATCAAACCCAAGAGGATAGCACGTGCAAGAGGACAAGGGTATGTTTCATGGAATCATAGAACAGTTTGGGTTAGAAAGGACCTTTAAATGTCATCTAGTCCAACCCTCGTGCAGTGAGCAGGGGTATCTTTAAGTAGATCAGGTTGCTCAGAGCCCCATCCAACCTGAACTTGAACACTGCCAGCAGTGGGGCAGCCACAGCTTCTCTGGGCAATCAGTGACAGTATTTCTTCAGTGTGCATGTCCACTTCTGCCAAGAAAATCTAATAAGACCTGACTGCTTCCTTAGATTTCATTTAAATTGGGGCACAAAACCTGTTTTGCAACAGTAGGCCAAACCCACACTGCTAACAACATGTATTCTGCTCATGCTAAACAGTAAATCAAATTGTTTAGAAAATCTATTTTATCCCAGTTTTAAGCAGGTTTTGAAGGAAAGCATTCTCCACAAATGACACTAGTAGAATTTAGCAGCAAAGACCACCCAGGACACTGGGAATCTCAAACCGCTTGGCCTCAGTTTCTCTGATTCATTCTTCTTCGCTTCATGTGTGCTCTTTGAGAGACAAAAAATAGCATTTCCTTAATTTTGAACTTCGATTTCTCTTCCAGCCGAACATTCGTGAAAGCAGCTGGTCCCAGAGGTGGAACATTCCAAAACCCCGTTTGGAGCCAAGTGAGTACATTATGGAGTCAGTCGTGACACCACTTTATAGAGAACAGACAATGAGTTTTGGATCTCGTAAGTACCTTTTATCCCTGCAAATAAGTTCCCTTCCCCCATTCTTTTGGAAACATCTCAGTCTGTATTGGAAACAGAGGATGTAATTTATTTTTATCGCCTTCCCTGTCAAACTGGCCAACTGCCACAGGGTTCTGCTTTCAGATGTAGCAAGAGGCAGGAGAATCACAGTGACAAACCATTCATTTCGGTGGCTCCTCCTGTTTCCTTATCTTATTTAGAGGCTATCTACTGTGCTCCCTTATCACTCCTTCTAATCCTGCAAAACTCCTCTGCAACTTGACCTCTCCACAGAAAAAGCTGACCTGCTTAGACCTCCCTGCTTCCCTACTCCTGCTCCCTTCCTCGGCAGAGCAAGTTGCTCCTTCCTTTGTTACTTTATAACTCCTTTTTCAATTCCTACCTTAGTCCCTCTCTCCTCCTTTTCCTAGTTCATTATGTTGCATTACATTTCCTAGCTGAATGCACATACAGCTGTGCGGCCTCCTTCGGGTATGCTTAATTTCTCACTGTCCAGCCTGCCCTTTGATGTCTGCTGAAAAAGGATACATCTTCTTGTCTGTCTCTTCACATGTGCCTATTAATTACTCTCTTTTAGAGAGACTGTTTACTGACTATCACTCTGTTTACAGTTGAATACAGCTAAACATTTGGTCTTCACAGTTCCCCCCTTATACACCACCCACCCAGTTTCATCCCAATTGTTGCAGAATAGATGTCTCCAAATCACTTTATAAAGTCACATATGTATTGTACTTGCATTCCCACACCCAGCCTCCTGCTCTCAAACACTGTTTTTGCTTCACTTACAGAGATGTAAAGAAAGACTTTGCATTGGTAATTTAATCTCTAGTTCTCTAATAAAAAAAGAAGCAGTGAGGCTGAACATTTTGACCTTTCTGTTGCACATATTCCTTCCTTGGGCACTGTAGAGAACCCTGAAAGCTCTGGAAGCATCAGACTTCTGCCCTGTGAAGAAATAATACGAACTCAGTATCAAGTACAGAAGAATGCCCACTGACATGAGGAGGGTTATCCTATGCATAAATTGTGCGTATGTCTTTTTGCGACCAGGAACCTTGGGCAGAGGGAATTTTAATATGCTGGGGAAGGATAAAAATTACTCTAAGAAATGTGCAGAAGAGAAGAATTATATGGTTATAATGCAGCAGTTGAGATCTGAGATGAAAATTCCTTCAGATGTCCTTCTCATTCCATATGGAGCTTAAAATATTACAAAATAATCTGAAATAAATATAAAACAAATGTGGACTAAATTACATTTTTTCCAAAGAAGAGATTATTGTCAATCACAGAGTCATAGAATGGTTTGGGTTGAAAGGGACTTTAGAGCTCATGTAGCTACAACCCTCTACAATGAGCAGGACACCTTCTGCTAGACCAGGTTGCTCCAAGCCCCATCCAACCTGGTCTTGAACACTGCCAAGGATGGGGCAGCCACAGCTTCTCTGGGCAGCCTGTGCCAGTGCCTCATAGACAAGAATCTCATCCTATCTAATCTAAATCTACCCTCTTCTAGTTTAAAGCCATTACCCCTTGTCTTAACAGGAATGCTCCTTTAACTGAAAATTGCCTAAAAAATCTACCAGTTTAACAAGCATATGTTCAGTATAGGCTTATTAGATCTGAGTTGAATGAGACTTCCCACATAATTACTCAAGGTGAGTGTAACGCTGCATGCCAGAACTGAGAAGCCCCTGCTGCTCACTTCTGCATCCTGAGGAAGGTCAATGGCTGCTGTACCTAAATGAAGCAGCCCCAACACTGGGCCTGGAAGGAATAGAAGCCAGAATGCTTCAGGCTGGAAGGGAAGGACTGGACCTAGAGCTGGAAGCCTGAAGGGATAAATCCTCAACGATGGCCAAGGAGCCAGGCAAGAAGTGGCACAGGTAAGGGAGGCAGAAGCATCTCTGACTTTTACCTATGGATGCTGGAAGGAACCTTGCAGTGTTTAATCTCACCAATGATCTTCACACTGGCACAGTAAACGAGCATCACAATAACCATGTTATTAGTTAAAAAGCAGGGGCATGTACCTGGAAATGACAAATTTTAAGCTTGATTATAACTGATACAGTTTGGAGACCATATCTTATGTTACAGAAGCTGGGGGTGGGGTGAGAGCAGGGACAAGGGAGGAAAGAAGTCCAGGAAGACCTGTGGAAGCACGTACAGACAGCTCCGTTTACATGGCCTACCAGTCAAAAAGTCAACAGTTACAGAAATGTAGAATTGACCACTGTGTGGCTGTGGTTATTTTTCATCAGTTATCCTGGATATGCAAAACAGACACACCAGAAAAATAGTGAAGCTTAACAGACACGTGTCATTTTTGGTTTCATTCACACTCTTTTCCCTGATACCCCTGATAATCCTTTAAATGCAGAATCTGTATTTATATCCAAAAAACTTATAAAGAGAGCTTTATTGACACATTTGTTATACTTCTATATAACATGATAATGACAACCAGCTGGCTACAGCTAATGACAGGCACTAATTCATATTGGGTTACTACCTTCATGTTCTGCAGGCTGTCACTTTCTTCCCCCCATTTTTAGCGTTCTTGCCCTCTTGTACTTGCATTTTATGATGCTCATGTTTACTATTCTTGCGTGCTAGGAAAAGAATGAGCATTTTAAAAGCTTTATGTTTAATTACACTCGTAGCTATTACTTAATCACATAAACAAATTAAATGGACATTTAATTAAATGTTACCCTTTTAAAAGGGTAAACTGGAAGCAGAGCCTATTGACTGAACACCGATATTGCGTGCATTTATCTTAATTAGTCAGGTAGCGTTAGGGATTAATGTACTTTAGCTGTTGTATCCATAATCAAATACATTAGCATTTATGTCTTTGTAGCATACAGAAGATCAGTTAAGATGTGAGCTCTCTCCTGCTGGGTACTGTACAAACAGAACTTGAAGTGTATCTGACAGACTTCCTTCCTAAGTCACTTTTAAAAGAAAATGTTGCAGTAACCTCTCCAGCTTTTGCGGGTGAGAACTGACCATTCTGATGACAATTCAAACCATGATCCAAAAATTTCCACCTTATCATTTTGTACTTATATATAGGAGAATTCTCTCCTATAGAGTGAGTTTTCAGTGTTTTGAGATGGGGGCTTTTCATTCATAGAATCATAGAATAGTTAGGGTTGGAAAGGACCATCCCCCATGGGCAGGGATGCCTCGCACTAAACCATGTCACCCAAGGCCCTATCCAGCCCGGCCTTGAACACTGCCAGGGATGGAGCATTCACAACTTCCTTGGGCAACCCATTCCAGTGCCTCACCACCCTTACAGTAAAGAACTTCTTCCTTATACCTAAACTTCCCCTGTTGAAGTTTGAACCCGTTACCCCTTGACCTACAGTCCCTAATTTCATTTTAGCACATTGAGGTTCTAGTCTGAGTGAAGGGTGGTGCTACAGTAAGTATCAAGCCCAAATGCCTCAAAGAGCTCATCTGATTTTGTAAGCTGTTATTTCAGATGCCAGAGATAATAGTTTGGGACTAGTCTGGAGCACCGAATCTGGTTGTACAGCAAACAATGGGCTATTTAGCGTCTTTCCAACACACACAGAAACTAGGGCTACTGATTAATTCCGCTTCTGTGATAAGCTAATACTTATGATCATCTCATTTATGGATTGAAATGCAAAGTAATGAATACTCCTCAGATCCCTCATTCTACAGATGAGTTTATAACCTCATGCTTGGAGAACTTATTTTTATAGTGATTGCTACAGACTCATTCATGTTCATGAAATTTCTTTAGTTGTGTTTGGACCTGTAAGACTAACCTACAATTCCACCACAAGTATTTATTTTTCCTTTTTGCATACTGGATAGAGAAGGTGTGCATTTAATGCAACATTGTGGGTCAGAACTTCCATGGGCATAAGGAACCACTTAATTTACTTACATAAGTAAGTAATCTAGCAAGCTAGTGAAACAGCCTGTTCTGGCATTTCCAAGAGCTTTCCTTAGTCACTAAAATACGGTGGAGGGGGCTCAGAAAAAGCCTCAGCACAAAAATAAGAAAGTAAGGCCTCAAATCCACGTTACTACAATAGCAACACACTCTGGTTCATTTTGTACAAGAGTTTGATGTCATGTCCATTTACTTTGAATAATTTCCATCTGGGTTTTTCTCTAAGAGCTGAATTGCTGAGTTTTCCAAAACAAACATAACTTACCGTGTTGTTCAGAGGTTTGATGGAAAGAGATCTCCAGCTATAGGACTTGCATAGGTTTCTCATGTTTTTCAGAAGTCCAGGACTAGCACTAGTCTACGTTTAACACAGACTGAATTTTGAATTATATTGTAAATTGCTTTCTCATCTGTTCCATCACACTTGGCAGCAGTTACTCTTCTGATGTAGTTTGTATTTAATTCCTTTGTCTCTCTATATTTAGATGATACTGTTAAAAATGCAGTGAATTTCTCCTGAAAATGAAGCAACTGTGGTATTGTTGTTTCTCTAGTTTACCTGAAATAACCAGAATTCCAAATATTTAACTCAGCCACTGGATCTTAATGGATCTGCCCTTCATCAGTTATTATCAACACTATGAAAGAGATTTTTATCTCACTTGATATTTGGTATCATTTTTTTAGGACTATTTTTTAATCAGTTTTTATTTAACAAATGTTGTTAATTGCATCAAAACATTTGAAAAACCAGGAGAGAATTGAAAGAGCCCAGATGATTTAAGTTTCAGAGCCTAAGGCCACTTGGTCAGACCAATACAAACAATCCCAGGGGACTGCAGACAAACAGCTTGACTAGCTGTCCTACTGAACATGCACATGCAGTTGCTTGTGGTATCAGTTGAACAGTGTGTTTGTGCTTTAACCAGGAAGTAAACTCACAGTATTTTGCAATGGCATCCAGGTTGACAGTGGGATTAACTTCAGGAAAACAAATGATGCTTGATCAGTACAAAACATCACCCAAAAATGGCACCTGACTTATCTGCACTTGACAGCAGGAGCTGAAAGGGAAAATGAAGGATTGTGGCAGTCTCCTATTAGCACCATTTTCCCCCTTCCTGGAAAACTCTTCCCTCACTCTGCTGGGCAGGTGAGCAGCAGGAAGGCAGGACCTGGGGCTATGTCTGTGCAACCCTCCATCCCTGCATTCGGGATGCTCTGCAAGCAGGGCAGCCACACTGTGGCTCTCACCTCTGCCCACATCTTGTATGGATGGTGTCTGGAAGCAGGAAGGTGTCAACTTTCTTACTCCTACTCTTTCCTACTTACTTTCTTACTTTCTTACTCTTTCCTACTGAGCCTTCTTGAACCCAGCTGTTGAAGTGCTGCCAGGCTTCCAAATTGGGACAAAGTCTGTTCCTTCTACAGGACATTTCAGTATCCACAGGTTAGGTATACTAGGAAGCATAAGGCATTAATGTTACAAACAAAAAGCAGTTTACCATCCAAATTGTCTTTTACATTTTGGTTTTGTTCTGCCATGATTTCCAGATGTTAATGGGGAAAATGTTGACTC
Organism: Myiopsitta monachus; assembly: GCA_017639245.1. NCBI lineage: Eukaryota > Metazoa > Chordata > Aves > Psittaciformes > Psittacidae > Myiopsitta > Myiopsitta monachus. Next base: position 14,720,204 of record CM029921.1, on the reverse strand, counting down.
ATTCTTGGAACAATGTTATCTCTTACATAAAGAATGCACAATCTTCTTTTTAACATCATTTACTCAGTGCTGGAGGCAAAAAAGATTAAGTCCATTTTAAGCCTCTCCCAATGCTTTAGAGGAAAGCTTTCCTACAATAATCCAAATGCTCGTTATAGCAGAATTGCATTTATCAAAGCTATTGAAGGACTTGTGATCAGAAAGTATATGCAAACAGGACAGCAGAAGTGTGGTAAATACAAAGAAGAGGAAATGTCATTTTTACTCTGTAAGAAGGGACAAATTTGTAGTAGGTCTCATTCAGAAATGGGGAGAGAAGCAATGATGGGATACTCAAAGGCTGGTCTGTTATTACTACTGGAGTAAGTTAGAATTGAGAATGCGTGCTCGGGAAGGCAGCAAGGCACCTTGGCACCTCTTCCACAGCTAATAAAAGACTTACTAAAAGACATACTTACGAAGTTGAGTCTCACCTCCCATATTTGGCCAGACCTCCTTAGATTTGCCAGTGGTTAGAAGTGCTGGCTTATCAGAAGAACTTGCCTGTATTGGTATGCTGACAATGTCACAGTGTAAATCAGATCTCAAGATGATAATTGGATTTTTTAAGGTTACAAAGGACAGTATCAAGAGTTGGAAAAGATACGGTACACAGCAGCCATGCTGACATACACCGCATTCAGTTAAACATCATAGCTTTATATGTACAGTATCTGTTTGCTTGTCTTTGATGTGCTTTTCCCAGGGATATTTATTTAGGAAAGAGTTGAAAAAACTCAAGCTTTGGCCAAGTCTGCTTGTTACTTGAGGCTTTTGGCTTAAACAGATGTGGACTAAGGACTGCATGAAGATTTCCCCACTGTATGGTGTATGCCTTGGACATTGTACTCTTGCCATTTTCTTCCATTCACACTCGCAGAGAAAAAATTGTAGAAAATGTGAAAATGTTAATTTCAAACTTAAGATACAGACTCCCCCCTCCTTTTTTTTCCTAAAGCCTACATAAATGCATTGATTCAGAAGGAACTAGGTGCTGAACTTCAATTCACAAAAAGGGCTTCACCCTTAGAAACCTATCTTAAGGACAGGCAAAGTAAAGGAACAAGATGTAACAGAAGCATATACCTATGGCTCAGCTCCTGCTCCCAGATTGCTATTTGCCTATGAAATCCCCTTTGTTCGTCAGTGAATGCAGGCGGGGTACTGCTCCTCCTCAGCTGGCTGAGAATTTGTCTATTGGCTTCACAGGAAGTAGCAACAACACTTCCTGTGCCTGCAGCTTATGCCGAGTACCTCAAGAAAGGATGTTAAGTTTTATTTAGATAAAGGTGGAAGCTGATTTTGATGGTGTTTCTCATGCAACACATTACCTATGAGGAGAGAGTAATTTAAAAAACTCACTGATTTACCATGTTAAAAAAAGATGGCACATTTATTGCTACATAAATGTTATATACATAGTGTTTTCTGTTACATTGACAGAAATTTTTTTGAACTTCTTGCTGCTGGTTGGAAAGGTTTATCAGCAATACCTTGAAATTTGACACAGGGTACAAATCTGCAATAAACCAACAATGGAAACTGGAGAACAAGATGAGAAGCAATTCATCTCGGACAATTAGCTCTTACAATACTCCATAGGTACTACACGGTATGCTAGAACCCTACTATGGTCTTACAATGCTATTGTAAATTTCTGATATTAATGAACAGGTTATGGTAAATAACCCTACATTTTTACTACCTAATATAGTAAAATAAAGTAAGAAACTTTTTACTGAAAACTTTTTTGATTTCAAAAATCTAGAAAGAGTAATATTTAGAATTCAAGAAATTTTCTTACAAGATTATTGTATAAAAGACTAGCTACAGTGAAAAATAAGCCAAATGTTTTTTTCTTTCTATTTTATGAAGGAAAGCTTCTGGGCATACTGCAAAGTCTAATATAGCCAAAAAGACAACAAGCTTAGAAGGAAAAAGGCCAGGCAGTGGCACGTGATCACTTTCACACGTCATAAGCAACAAATTTGTTTAGCTGATAAACACTGAAATGAAGAACAAGGCCACAGATATAATCAGGTGTTATTTGATGATCTATGCAAATTAAAGTAATAGAAATGAGTCCACTAATTCCACAAACTGTTTTGTTAGGAACCATCCAAACCATGAGCTGAAATTCATTAGTTTATTTTTAACAATCCATCCTTTGTTCTTTCAATCTGAATGACTTCATAAAAATTACTGGTTTGTTCCTGTTTTGTGTGTGAACCAATTGCCAGTGATGAAAGATGCACTATATGAACAATAGCTCAGACAACCTTGGCGTAGGAAATTTCCTCCCATGGTCATTGCAGTGGAAGACAGTTTCCATGGAAGTTCAAAGGGATTTTAACCATTTCAACACAACTGTGACAAAGGAATACTTAGGGACACTGTTCTGGTGGAGAAACATTCAAAGGTTCAATGCTAATGTGGCTTGGAAGGGGGGCATTTGATTCACACTGGGTTTTTTTTCTCCACTGACAAGCCATACAAAAATGACAAGGTAATTAATGTATACAGTAAGGAAAAACTGGTGACCATTGCTCTTATATTCCATTATGTAAGTAAGCCCACCATACTGGTGGTTATAGCATCACACTACCTGCCACGGTGAATGTAGGATTTCACTATTCACCAAAATTACAGCCTGAAAAAAAATCTCCTTTGTATTTTAATGCATTTTGTGCTTACATACAGCTAACACTTTACATGTACTATATGTAGTACTTACTGCTCGGAAAACAAAGCAACTCTAACAAAGTAGATTCTCCCCACCCAATTTACACTTCACGTTACAAGCTTTACTATGAAGCCTAGAAGCCTAAAAAGGTTTTGTTTATAATTAGAAAAACAAACAAAAAAAAAAAAGTATTTGAGGAAAGTCTGAGGGAAAATAAAAATAACTTCTTAAACCCAAGAAATGTTACGGTCACAGCATTGCTCCTGCTGGCAGCCTTCACCAGGCCTCTCACTGGCTTTGAAGCACGGAGCTCAGTATGGAAGGGTGACTATGACCATAACTGTTCAGATTACCAGAGACCAAAAATAACATAAAAAAAAGCTATACCAAGGAATAGTTTCCTATTGCATGGAAAACACTAGTCATATGGCAAAAGGAGAGGAAAGGACAACAAAAGACTTTTCCCTTCCTTTTTTAAGACACTAATAGGTATGCTGGGAATGCTACGGGTCATGTTTGTCACTGCTTTGTTCTCTGAATGTGAACAGCTTTAGCAAATGCTGGCATCCAGCTGAAACTTTATCAGCCTTTAACATGTTAACTTTTCCCTTTATATGTAGACCTTTACAGTTCCATAACAATAAATAAAATTTGTAGTTACAATGCATTTGTCAATTCAGTTTAGGCACAAGGCAACTTCCACAATGAGTGGAGAGATCACAACAGTCTCTGATTGTGCAGAAGCGACACACTGCTTGCAACAGAATGATATGTTCAGAGTATTTCATGGGCTGAAATTCTGTCTGAAGATCTTGTATCTTCAATCCTGATGCAGGTGTTGACCAGTAGCTTTGATCATAAGATTGCATTTGGGTTTCTTGCTTCAAGTGTTTTCTCCTGTCAGGTTTGTGTCTTCATATAATGTTAGTTGTCTGTGTCCTTGTGAAGAAAGGTCACCTTCTGTGTATCCTACCAATAATTCTGGAATTCTAGAAAGAAATTTGGAAGAGTAAAGGGGTACTGTGAAAAGAATCAGTAAGCAGCATGGTATCAACGCTGGAAAGCTAATTGAAACCATATAATTTTTATTTTTAACCATGGCTTTTTCAGTTAAGTGCAAAAGAAAAAAAACACACTGAGAGGCCTTGAAATCCTTCTTTCCAGAGATACCCATACTGAATATGATACATTGAACAGTTTACTCTCAGGAACATTCTATTTGACTTCCTGGGCATGGGACAAAGTGTAATCTGCAAACCTCAAACCTTCAATCTGCATTTGACTTTGGTCTCTAAAATAAGCAGGAGTCAGTACCCAAAGTGAATCACTACTGCTGCAAGTTAGCCATCGCCATATACCCAATGAGCTTTCCACGTCAACGTCCCACCTGAGTCACCTTATAAAATTACTGCTATTAAAAACCAAAGACATTGCAAACTTCTGAAAGCGGTAGTACGTTGTACTAACATGGCAAGAACAGGCTATAAATTCTGCTGTAAGTCAAGAATTCTCTGACAATTTAGAAGTAGCCTGTTTCTTTGGTATGAAACAGAACAAATTAAAGACATTCTGAGCACCTTCTTTTCCTAAAAAAGAAACCCTGTCTTCTTAATGAAGCAAGCAGCTGCCTATCAGAGATGGGGAAAAAGTACTGCCTTGAGTAAGGCCTGGTTTCAATGCCATTTTGCTGCTTTCCAAGGAACAGGAGGGAGCCATAAATTTCCACAGAATACATTCTGGTGAGATGGATGCCTCTAGCTTAAGCTAAAATAGAAGCAAACCAGTCTATACACACAACAACAACAAACCTCCGCAGCATAAAATTTAGTAGAGTTATGGTTGTAAGTAAGGGCATCAAACCCAACTGCTTACTTGTTTTGAAAGTGGCAACAGTTCTACTATTTTGGAAGACATGGAATAATCAGAATTTTTTCTTTTCAAAATCATTTTTCCCCCATTTTTAAAAAATCCCCAACCAAGCAGCTACATTTAATAAAACCAGAGGACTAATTATCCCTGGTAAGGCCACCCCATCAGCATGGTTTAAATTAACTACTGCGTTTTGGACTACATGGGGCTTTTGGAAACACTGATTTATCTTGCAAAGCTGAAAGCATTACTTTTTAAATCTTAACTACCTTTACTAATAGAGACTGTGACTTAATATAGTTGAGCAATCTCCGCTGGGCACATGAGATGAGCTAGAATGACTGGCCTTAAGCCAGACAGCAAATCTCTTTGTGATGAGAAGTCTCTGTTTCAGCACTGGGAAACTACATGGATTTTTAAACGAGCTAATGCGATATTTAGATCATTTAAAAATGTATAATTCATTTCTATTATGCTTGGCTTATCTAGCAAACTGTTAACTATTCCTCTCATGTCATGCCAAGAAGGCCACCTGAGCCAAGAGATGTAGCCATTGGCAACAACACATGGAAATGAAGAGTTTAACAACAACTTCTTGGGATTTTGTTTTATTATAAAACTAAACAAATCTGCATGCTTTGCTTATGCTTAGAGACCTCGAAGTACTTAGCAGTATGAAGAAGTTTGGTGCTAGTGGCCGCTCAGTAACTAAGAACAGGCACATCTACATCTCCCTCACTGCAGCCAATAAAAAAAAAGCAAGAGCCGTTCCCCTCTAGACCAGAGACGTACCTGGCTGGTGTTCACATATGACCCATATGACGTACCTGGCTGGTGTTCACATATGACCCATAGGGTTGGTAGTTTCACTCAGGCCAGGATGGCTTCCTGGGTGTGGTGTTGGCGGCTCTGCCGATACGGCAGAAACTTTTTCTTCTTCCCTTCTCTTAAGGCAGGCTGCTTTAGGGTTTAGGTTTCGCTCTGGAACAGAAACATGCTGTTAACATCCCCTACGCCGATAAAGATGGCAGTATCGATCCATTAACCGCTGTAGTAAAAATAGCTATGCAGCTTCCCTCTTTGAACTCCTGATGTCCCTGTGCTAAAATGCAGGTGTCTAAAGCTGCAGGCAAGCACTACTGAAAACCCTACCAGGCATCTCCTGAGCCGGTATTAAAAAAAATTTAACTCCCCCCCCCAAACTTCACTAAGTGCCTACCTACCCCCTCAAAAACCTGCTAAAAAGTGCCTCCCTTGTCACCAGAAGTTGCTAACATGCAAAATGAGAACTGTCGGAATTTACAATGCAAACAACCCAGGATTTATTTCTGTGTTTCACTGGTATGCTGAACCTTACTGACGGCACGCTAGTTTTAGTAACGTTACTGCTTCTTTCTTCACCTTAATATTGGCCTGCTGTTAGAAAAAGAGAGGTCGAATGTCCTGAGTCAGTAGCTCTCCTCATACCCTCAGGTCTGTGAAACCACCTTAAACTGAAAGAATATGGCAATGCCACAGAGCAGAAGGCTCATGTTTTTTCAAACCATGTTTCCTCTCACATTGCAGTCAGTACTTTATACAGCCAGCTGTGGACCAGCTATCAAGCTACCTCCATCAGTATGTTTCCACTTCCCAATAAGCTTCAATAGATGTAGCTTTGGATCTAGTTTTCAAATTATGATAGTTTCTAACAGTCAACTGTTTCTGTTCTTCAAAATGTTTTTTCATGAACCAAAATACAAAAGATGAAAACTGCCATGGCCAAAACGACACACAAAAAGTGTGTACTATATTCTATCAGTGCATGTTGAATTTAATCAACATGTTGAGGTATTTTTCTAGCTGTCAGTGAATTCTGGTTTGCACTTTAAGACTGCAGATATAATTTTAGCTGTAAGGAGACTGCCAAGACTGAACAGACAGCACAAGCCCTTCTCCTGCACTGCACAGGCACCCCACAGTAACTGCAGTTTGTATTTTACAAGGGTAATCTGACAGAGGCAATTTTGGACAGACTTGCTAATTCTGCTTTCACCCAAGTCATTACCAACTGCCTCCTACTGCATTTCCTAAAGATGAACACTCCTAAAGAGTCTACTGGGGGAAAAAAACAACCCAAAACTGCTAACTTTTCTTAATCACAGTTTTCTTTGTTTAAATCTGGCTTGTCTTGAAGTTTTAAAGAAGATTTAATTATGTGGAAACTCTGAAAGGAAGTTAATTTACAGCAATTTATGAAACGGAGATAAAAATGCTAGCCTACAGTTAGAGCTCAAAATCTGAAACGTTTCAGTCTGAATAGCACCAATCACAGAATGAGAAGCCTCATTACCAGCAGGGAGAGGAAATGGCTGATGCAATTATACAATGCACTGGTGAAAGCTCCTCCGGGCACCGCACAAAGCTCCGGTCACTCACTGTCAGGAACAGGTGCTAAGAAAGACGCAGAGATAAACGGAGAGCACAGCCTCCTGCATGAGAGGCACCGTATGCTTGCGATGCATGGGGAATAGGAGCTGAGATGTACACGTGAGGAAGGAAAAGCTCTCAACTTACACTGCCTGCAGAATAGGTCCAATTTAACTGTAAGTACATACAGAAGAAGATTTCTACCAGAGACATAAGGTTCAGAAGCAACCTCTGACCAAGGCAATAGTGATTTTACTAGATTTCACACAGAGCTTTCTGTGACTGACAGAATCTGGGAGAGCCAAGAGATGGACTTGATGGTTTTTAAACATTAAAACCCATGCTTGATTAATGTTATTCTGACTTCTTTGTAATATTCAACCTTATCTTCCAGACTATGTCATTTTCAGAGCAAAACAATTCCCAAGGTCAAAGTCTCAGAGATGCTAAAATAGGCCTTTGCCATGGCACTACTTGGTACCCCATCTGCAAGAGTAGTTAGTTGCTCTATGGAAGAGCTCTGACTGGAGACTGCGTGCCTTTATTAGAACCCAGCTCAGTAAAACTCTGCCTGAAAACACAGCGTCTCATCCTTACTACACAGTACCTAAGCTTGTGTTGAGTCCCTTTGTCACTTTCATTGAACTTTTAACTGTTGCTTTGATCTGTGCAAAACACAAGCAACAAACAAGAAATGGAAGTAAAAATAAGATACACAAGAATAAAACACTAACATCATTCAGGGGCATCAGTGATTCAAAGATGTAGTGTGTTAAGCAAATATGACCACTGATGTCATCCACATCTGAAAGACCTTTCCAGTCACTCGATGTACTTCTGTCAGCAGGACATCAAGGAAGACGGCTACTCACTAGTCCAAGAGAGCAAAACCTGATGGAATGCTCATGCCAGTTAACAGATCAGACTATTTCAGTTGCACAGGACCTACAAGGGTCATCTCATCCAACTGCCTGACCCACCTGGGGCTGATCAGAAGTTCAAGCAGGGTGTCTTTGCACCTTAACATGTCTTTGACTCAACTGAAGTAGGTTTTCTCTCTCCTCCCCACTATGTGTTTAATGCAAACCCCCAAGTAAATGTGGTTATATTCACTGCATGTTAATATTTCAGTTACGTAAGGTATATCTTAAAATAGATCTCATACTTTTGTTAGAGCTTTTGTGCTATTACGGAAGCGCTTGTTACAATTTAAAGCAAGGTATGTCAGTATTTTAAATAATTTACCTCTCACTTGCTGCTCTAGACTGAGGATGACTGCCACAGCCTGGTGAAGAATAAGCAGCTTCGTCTGGGGTTTCTCGCTCTTCAGATGAAGCTGACACATACGGCCAAGTTCTTTAAATGCTTCATTAATGTCTCGTACACGCAAACGTTCTCGAGCATTATTAGCCATTCTTCTCTCCTTTTCTCTTTCTATTTTCTGCTCCGGGTTTAAATCCTCATCTTCATTAGTACTGCTGCAAGAAAGTATAAATAAAAGTATACTGAAGTATCACAAGTGATCGTGCTGCTGGTTCAAAATTTGCAGTTGATGAAATTAAACTTTTTCTACTTAATCTATTTCATATTGAAGTATACTCAGATAACTAAGGAAGTGTTCCAAATCAGTGCTTAAGTACTCAAGGTAATTCTTGCTGTTCCTGCCTCTTTCTGAAAGTTTTAAATGGTGTCTGGCTGAAGAGTATGCACGGAATAATGTCTACAGGTGGCAAGCATCTCTAGGAAAAGTAGTGGCAACACACTGCCCCTTGAAGCAAAACTACCACTTCACTCAATCACTGAGGAATGAGGAGTGAAGAGGTAACTCAGCCACCCCATCAGGTGAGGAATAAAGCCTTTTCAACAAGTAGTTTGACCAGTTTCCAATATATCAACTTGTATCTGCTCCAACTAAAGTTAATACGCTAAAACGCCATCAGACACATGTGATGATACAGACTCCGCTGCCAATTGTTGCAAAACTCTGTTTACTGTTATCCCAAATGTCAATGCTTGTTTCAGGCCTATAAGGCAGATCCAGAAGAATTTTACTCGGCGTCAGCTCCAGGTTGTTTGCCTATGGCTTGGGAGGGGAGAAGTGCTTCCCAGACTACATACCTATCACCTATCGTGCTCACCCCAGTGAATCAGGGTCACCAGGCTGCCGCCCTCCAGCACTACTGGCTCAGGTTTTGAAGCGCAGCCCTGACCCAGGTACCAAGTATCGCAGGTTTCTAACGTTCTCCCATCCTCTATGCTGGGCAGGGCTCTCTGTATCTTACACGACTTACACGTACACAGGCAGGTATCAGGCAAGGCACCAACATAAGGGAATGCACACTTTCAAGTGATTTCCCCAGAAAATCCTCTATTCTCTATTTAAGTAGATACAAATACTTAAACTGTTTATCTGTTTCAGCTGTCTATTAATAGATGCACTGAGGTAATGCAAAAGCCTTGAAATAAATTCATCAAACATAAGGACAGCATGCTACACAGCGTTAAGGAAACACAAATTCACTAGGACATGTCAGCAACCCACCTTGTTCTGCCTCTAGATGAGACCTTGATATCCTTCTGGGAGGACTCATCATCTGATTTCATGTCATCCGATGAGGGGGGTTCATGTATATTTTCATCCTTCTCCTTATGTTCAGACTTGATTTCTGTTGGACCTATAGCCACAGACTGGCTCTGTAAGCCACCTGACAATGCTGCAGGCAACCAGAGATCAGTGTGAGTATCACAGGCATGAAATGCCAAAGAGAATCTCAAGCAGATATTGTCAATGGGAGGCCAGAGCTGAGCACAAAGTCTGGGAAGACGACAAGAGGAACTACACTCTGGCAACAGCAACAAGAGAAATCCTGGTAACACTGCTGCACTTGGGCATGTGTCAGGCATTATAAAGGGATCACAACTCAGAGCAGCTTGATCAGTAACAGCTTCATCTAAGAAAAACACCGTTAAAGACAACAGGGCTTCAGTGAAGTAAGGAAACTTGCACCTAATGTCTGGGCTGCAAATTTAAGGGCAGAGCTGCACTGACATCAAGGCTCGGGCTTGGATCAAATGTGCAACATGCACCTCCCTGAATGGTGCAAGCATGCTAACGAGTAAGCTGACTTGTGTCTTCTACAGCTTACTACTTCAAGCTAAAAACTGTGGGAACCATTAACCCCTGTATGGAAGGACTTCCTTTTATTAGCTTGACTGAAACCTGCCCCCAGCTCACTCTGCAGCCCTTCCTGCTGATTCGGAAATGGCTGCAGTACTGCAAATGCCATTATGGCTCCTTCAGCTAAGAGAACATGGCTGTAATGCATAGTCTTCTGCTGAAACTACAGTGGGTCAAGTCTGACACAGGGATGCCCTCAAAAGTGTGGCAGGGAACCTTAACAACAGCATTTGACAGTATTTATAATTAATTTCTATTTATCAACACCATCTATGTCTCTGTTCCCTGTGCTGATGCAATTTTACCAAGATTTACAGCCTGACTCTGGTTACTGCAGACCCCATTTAAAATCACTGGGAAGTTACCTCTGTAGCTTTCTTGTGTTTTATGATTTAGCTCTGTGCTCTGAGCAGAGACTGCACTGGGAAGAACTGAATGGTTGCTGCTGAGGCTGACACTTTCTTCCCGATGAGCCCCAACCTAAAGCAAAGCAAAGCAAACATCTCCATTAACGACGGGCTTTAAAGAAAAAACAAAGTCCAGATACGTAAGTTTGAAAGAAAAAGTATTTGCTGGATTACAAACCCAAGTTAAAGTTCTAGCTTAGTAAAGGAAAGATTTAGCTGGAAGATGCTATTACACTACACTACTTGATCACACCACACGGGATTAAAGCTGTATTTCAAGCAAAGCAGTAACCAACACCTGTCTGGAATAACACAGCAACCTAGCAACAAGATTTTTCACTACTTTCCCACACAACACTACAGAGTTTTCTCCTTGATTTATACCCAAGGGGTTTAAGATTTGATTAACCTCTGATTGTTGTAACTAATTCAACTAGCAATTCTGGTACACGTAACATTTTGATCCTTAAACCATGGGGAATAATGGTCTTCACCCCATGTGTAAGGTGTGTATACTGCCCATGCTCACGTACACAGACACGCACATGTATAAATAGCATCTCCTCACTTGTGCTGAAACAGGATTAAGGTAGAAGCGGATCTAATATCAAAATACTATTTTGTTCATTTTAATAATTCCCTCTCATTTGCCTCCTTTCTCAGCTAAATACATTTATCTTAGTCCCATTACAGAATCTTATCATACAAAAATAACCCAGAGATCTAACTGCTCCTACCACCTCTCAATATTTTCTAATCTGTTCCTTCATAGTACATCATGATCAGATTTCCAAGCAGCAAGCACTGAGAGGAAGCATAAACTTGGATTAACAGTACTTATGCCAAGACAGTGATGAGTGCCCCTGCCCAGCTTGAACAGGCAAATCTGTTAAAAATCTCTGCTCAACACAGAACACTGTTATTAATACAAACCTCTATAAAAAAGTCATATTCTTTTGTCTGAGAAAGGAAAAGATGCAGACACACTGCCTGTATTTAAATAATCTGGAATGCAGTCTATTTAAAGCTTTTGATTCCTAAAGACACAAAAGTCCTTTAAATATTTATAATACAACCACAGTACAATGATACAGTTAAAAAAACCCAACAAACCCTAACAAAGCTGAGGATTCTACTATTATTTGTATAGTTACAAAAACTGGCTACAGATGAAGCTTTTTATTGGAACAGTAGCAAACATGTCAACTAGATTAAGCCTTTAATTAAATAGGTTTATTGCCTGGAGTTACACATGAGAACCACTGTTTTTCAATAAATCCTTCAATCCTAGTAAACTGCTGAGCTTTGAATCCCTCTTGAGTAATTAATGCAGCTTCTACCTTTCATGTCTTAGTATGGGTTTTACCCAGAGAGAGATAAATACCCTTATGCAAGTTTATCCTTTGTTTAATACACAGTCGTTCCTGTAAGCTAACACACAGGAACAAGAAAGGAAAGGGGGAACCCCCCCCCTTAACTAATATCAGGTCATTCCAGGCTGCTATTTGTATCTATTGTTCTGCAGAAAATCTCTTCTATACTGCGGAAAATATCTGTTGCTATTTAAAGTGTGTTTTATCTTCCTGTGTGTGTAATAGGCCTTGTTTGTGAGAAGTTCCACTATGGATGCAGTCATCTCAGCTCCTGTGGTGCTTGCGAATTTGCTAGGAGCAGGGAGCAGAGCCCACGTCTTCCAGCCTATGAGAGAAAACTCTACAACGGGAACATGAAGCTTGCCCTCCACAGAGCACTTCCAAACCCCAGTTTTCCCCTAACTCAGCCCCGCAGGTTGTGTGTGTGATTTTGTTCTTCTGGTCATGCTAAGTCCTAACACATGAGGGTGCTTTAATTCAAGCTACAGACTATGAATCACTTTAGGGCCAAGTTTGTTCCAAAACTTACTTCTTACAAAAGGCAAAAACTTCTTAAAGCTGTGTCCAAATGAAGCAGCTGCCAGAATCCTGGCAGCTTCCAGATCTAGTGCTAATCTAGACATGAGAGATTAGCACATCAGTTCTGATACAGGCAGGAAACAGACTGGGAATAAAAGCTGAATTCAAGTCCATGTTTCAGTTCTTTGAAACAGGCTTACAAAGTCAAAGCATACAACTTAGATTAACAAGATTGACACGGACATCTGAAGAGCCAGGGTGTCACAAACCTGACCGTGACATGAACGTCCATCTCTGATCAACGATGCGCTAGAAAATCCAAACAAAACAATCCCTAAACCAGGAAACTTGCTGAAAGCCACTGAACCCCATGTGAAGGCCCGGAGCCATTTCCTGTGAGCACAGCTGACCTGGGCCTGCTTCAAGGCACCAGACTGGACCTTAAGTATCTTAAACACCGAGCTTAGAAAGCTGAGTTTGCTTTTCTTTCCCTCTCCCCTTTGCCGGAAGAGGCTCTCTCCATCTGCATCCCAATGCCGCGCAACCTCGCGCTCCCCCTGAGCCCTCCGCAGGGCACCCAGCGCCCCGAGCTCCGCCGCCGCAGCACAGCCCCCCCTCGCGCGGCCCGGGGCCCCCGCCAGCTGCGCGGGGCGGGGCGGAGCGCTGCCCGCATTAGCATACAGCTGGACGCCTCGGCCCCGCCCCCGCGCGACAAAGGCGGGAGGGCCGAGCCCGCCGAGGGGCCGCGCTGAGGTAAAGCCCGGCCCGGCGCGGGGCCGCTAAATGGCAGCCGGGGGGGAGCCGCGAGGTTCCGGCACACACCGCCTGCTAAAAACGCGCTGAAACCACTCACCTCCGTGCAGCCTCCCTACAGTGACAGCCTAACGCGTGTGTCGGGTTCTCAGCAAATCAAGGAGCCTACAGCTCAGCAAAAGGACAGCCCGAAGCCCTGCACCGGCTCCTCAGCGCCTCATTTACCACGCCAACTGAAGTTCTGCACCTCAGAAAGACCCGCGCATAGGGCAGTCTGCAGCCACACTGAGTTGTGACTTTAAACAAACCCGTGAGTGCCGAACTTATTTAGCCTGTTTAAGTGATAACATTTGGGAGCTGAAACTAGAAAAGCAGTTCAGTATTTCTGGCAACTAAACAAAAACCAGACGGGTCGTGGCAACTGGCAGCACTGCCGCACATGTGGAGATCTGACCGGGAGCCACACGTGGGGAGAGGACCTTTGCTCTGCTAACGCGGGGCCTGCATCTCACACTTCAGTTTCGTTATTAGTTTTGAACTCGTGGCAATAAAAGCTTTTGAGAACTGAAAAAACACCAAAAAACTCCCCACAAACCAGTCTTTGTTCGTATTTGCTGTAGGACTTACCTAAGCGTGTTCCAAAACACAAGCACTTCTCAAGCCACACCAGCTGATCATTAATATAATTTTATCCGAGGTGAACGTAAGACAATGAAAAGGGCTTTGGAACCAAGATTTTTACACTTGGGACAGCTCAAAGTGGTTCCATGCGAGCATCAGCTCTGCTTAGAAATACAGAGCCTGGAAGGGCTTTGCGCAAGAGCAGAGGGTGGTGCTGGCAAAGCAGCTCCTGCTGCCCTGTCCTGCCCTTACAGCACCACAGACGCAGGGTAAGGAGAGGGAGAGTCCAGTTTTCTTGGATTCCTGTGATACCTGGAAAAAGCCCTGTGACTGAAGGATTGAGTTTCATCCTTAACCGAGTTTCCAGGCCTTTTATTTATTTATTTTTAATCAATTCAGGCTGTTCTTTTTCCATTGTACTACAGTGACAAATAAAAAGCAGCTTGAATAAGAACAAAAAGAGTATTACTTCTTAACTTTTCAATAATACATGAAATAAAATACAAATCAACTTCAAAGGCCACTTAGCAAATATTTGATGAGTTTGAGATATTAAAAATCTATCTGAGAAAGTCTAATGGCCCAACCCAGCTAAAAAGAAAACAAGACCATTCAGAGCGAGCAGGAAATGAAGTCAACTAGAGTTTTAAAATAAATCTGGCTCAAAAATTAAGCAAATGTTAAAATAAAACCATGTCTGGTTACACTAATTACATAAAAAGGAGTTAAATTACTCATTTCCTAGCTCCTTCTGCCAAGATCATCATCTTCAAGGGAAATTAAATTTAACTTCTTTTCTATTTTTTTCCTACAGAGAAAAAATGTTTCGTATGAAGAGACACCCCCGCCTCCCTCCCCTGACACGGAAGTTTCGTTTAGTGCTGAATCCCAATGAACATTTCTTGACTTAAAACCCTTTTGAACGCGTCAAACAAAACCAGGTAAACACTGCACTGATGTTCACATTTCCCACTAGGATAGCCAATACATTATTTTCTTAAAATATACTAGAGGCTCTCTGAAGTAAAGCAGTATTCAATTTCTGAACAAAGTCTAAACCTCATGGTTCAGGTGGTGTCAAGTGCTCTGTTCTCCCACATTTACTATTTCAAGAAACACAAACAGTAAGTAAGTATAGGTTGAAATTAATTGAATAGCGCAGGAATTGTACCTCTTAAGTGGGGGGCACTACTGCAATGCAGTCATCATTAACTAACACCGCGCAGTTTCCACTACAGACAGAAAGGCCAGCCTCTGCTCTGCCCGTCTTTCAGGCTCCATCCTTAAGCCATGCTGAGTGCCTGTGACTGCAAATGATGGCAAAGGGCACTCACTGGGGACTGGTCAAGGCCACGACAGGATGCTTTCTGTTGGAGTCAATTATTCTGATGTAACAAAATTAGGGTTAATCCAAGGAATTCTTTAGCTGACTCACTATTCAAGCAAAACTGATCTGCAGGCTTGCCTTACCCTGCCAGATGAAATACAAAAGCAGGTATTTTTTTGTATTTTTTTTTTTTCCATTTTCCTAATCTAAGGGGTTTTTAACAGAGAGCAAGCATCTTTCAATTGAAACAGCAGGTCAATCATTAGGTGGCAACTCAAGTCTAGATTACATTTAAGTTACACAACTACATCAAACTACAGCAGACTGAGGACTTCATTTTGGGGAGTGATCTTCCACCACCACCTATTTCAATCAAAACCAAGCTGATAAAATATTTATCATAGCTTAGTTTAAAAGATAAACAGATTTCTGTGTACACTGCAGCACTATCTGCATTTGACTGGATCTGGCTTAGCAGCACCAGAAGGTTCCACGAGACAGACAGAGAACAATTATGTTACTGCAATTTCAGTCACTCTATGCCACGTCATTAAGATGGAGGAAAAAACAAGTTTTCTTTTGTATAACTAGACTGCAGTCTACCCCAGACCACTGCAGAACCTCCCCTTTTAACAGCATTCTTTAAGTATTAAATATGAGGCAGTATTCAGAAAAGATTCTGAAGTACTTATGCATCACTTCCTTCATTACTAACTGTAACGGTGAAGTTGTATAGAAACCTAAAGCTGGGTATGTGTTGGAAAGCACTCCCCCCAAAAAAGCCCCAAACACACGCAGCTCATAGAAAGTACCCAGTTCTTTTTGATGTCTACTGCAGTGGTTCTGAAGTTAATATAAATGGATGTGTGACGTGCGAATGGGAGAGCCTGGAACTAATTCAGTTTTATAGAATACAAACCCTTCAGCAATTGGGGTACCTAATTATTTTGATGATAGGTGAAGTTTTGCCTTGATCACACAGTGCCCAGCTGTGAATCTGTTTTATGACAGAAAATTTCACAGCATGTAACTGGTCTTTAAAATTACACTGTAAACATGCAAACACATGGCACCACTAAAATAAGCATGTTTTAAAAAGCTCTTTTTCCTTTAAGCGTTCTTGAGACGGGAGGAATGCAAAGGAAGAAAAAGGGAGGTGAGCAATGCTACAAATAGATTTCGTTTACTGTCTAATGCTTTTAACATACTTCTGATCTATAAAAAGCTCAACTCCATTTTTTCAGAACAGTTCGCTTTTTTAAAGAAACTAAAAGAGATGGATTGAATTATTTCACTCTTCTTGGGGATTAATCTAAAAGTTGTTTCCTCTTCATTGTTACTTACACTACAGCTGTGCTCAAACTCCTTTTCATTTAGAAAAAAAAAGTTTACATTTTGAGCCTGCGCACACCATGGTTCCACATTCCAACAGCTTCCTCCCAGTCCTCTGCCAGCATCTGCTATTGAAGACTAGTTCCAATTTACAATAAACAGCTTTTCCAGACCAGAACACTTGAAATTCAGTCCTTCTTGACTGCTTTTCCCATTCAATCTCCCTATTCACCATTTCAAGGAGAAAACTGTTCTGCCAATTATTACACATCTGGAAAAAATGCATGTATAAGCTGAAATGCTCTCAGCAAAAAGTTTCAGCTTTCTGCATATGGTCACAGCAGGATTTTATGGGCCGCTGACCAGGCCCAATTTTAAGTTTTCCCATCTTTCTCCTCCCCCTCATTTCTACCCCCACCCTAACCCTCTAATTGGAAACCCATAGCAGGTGCAAGCTGTCTGCCACCTTTTCCTCCGCAGGAACCTCGAGTAGTTTCTTCCTGATAAATGTTGGTCTTACACCCCAGTTGTAACTCCCTAGGCTCTGTGCCAAGTCAAATGCATCAGCTGAAGCTGTTATGCATAAAAATATACGTTAAGAAATGCCATTACCATTGATGCTTGTCTGTTGGTTGTCACAAGGCTGGATGCTCCATAGTTTGAGTTCAGGCTTCCAATTGGCCCGTTGTGGGATGGTCCCAGTAAACTGTGTATATCTCCATGGCCACCTGACAGGCTTGTTGAAGGCCCCACAGCGTGATTTCGTAGTACATGGATGGCATCATCCAGTCTGTCCAAGCGATCCTCCATTCGAGACTGCTGTTACAATTTAAGAGGAACAGGAGCAGCTATTACTGAATAAACCTGCATGCTCATTATACCGCAGTACTTTCTACCTCAAGAGATATTAAAGACAGAAGATGAAATGCGTATATCAAAGACTTTGAAAGCACCTACCAGCACTACAACAAACAGGAAAAAGAAAAGGTATCTGGAGATTTTGCTCAAGATATAGCATTCATTCCACAAATAGGTGGCAGCTTTTAAAGTGAATCTTATTATAAGGTTAATGTTACTCAGCTTCTATTACATGGCATGAACAAAGAAAAAGTAAGTGCTACAAAATAAGCTAATAAAAGATGAGAAAGAATGATCATAAAATCAGCCTCACCACGTTGGTAATAATAAAGAGAGGCAGTGGCTTTTTGAGAACCTGTATTACAAAAAACCTGGACAAAACTTGGAGCTATCGTTTTCTAAAGTGGAGCTTTAAAGACACCAGATACTGCAGAAATAACAGGGAATTCTGTATGTTACTGCAGAAAAGTCTGTCTTCAAATTACTTCCCATTAAAAAAAAAAGACCAAAAAACCCCAAAGCAAAACCAACTCTGACACTGCAGCTCTCCAGAAACTGAAATGGCAGGATGTTGGAGTCAGAAGATGGGTCATATGCAACACTAATTTAAGTTTTTAATGGGGAATCCAAAGGAAGCATTAATTGAAACACAAAAAGGCACCATCTAAAGTGAAATAGTACCTCACAGACATCCTTTAAGAAGGACATTGCATCTTGCAAATGCTCGTGAAGTTGCTGTTCAACTCGATTTTTCTGGCAAAGTCAAGACAGAACAGGAAGCAAAGCACAGGTTAAGATTAATTCAAAAAAGAGGTGAGGAAATAGCTGATGTGCATGTCAGCAATAAATTGTTAGTCAAGTTAATGCAACAGAGATCTGATTATATTAAGATAAGAAAAGGCTAATATTTAACACTGCAGTTATGTTAGGATTTTAAGATGTACATAACAATTATACTTAATTGCAAAAATATTGAAGAAAACAGATTTGGCTTAAACTTATTCTTGTTAGACAGAAAAATGAAATTTCACCTGTGGAAACTAGAAATATTAACAGGTAATCAAAGCCTCCCCTCAAATTTTTCCCCTTTCCTTCCCGATCCTGTATCAGGAATTTAAGAAAGGCGGCAGTAACTTAAATCCTCTGCTGAATCTTCAAAGGAAAAAAATGTACAATGCTGTAGATGATTTCCCATGTCTTTTTCTGTAAAATGGTTCATTAATTAATAAATGAACGCTCCCCAATAACAAATAATAATTATAAATAAAACATATTAGTACTTTAATGACAAGTGTAGTGAAGGCAAGCCCAAGAGGCTACCATTTCAGGGAGGGAGGGGAAGGACAAGTAAATGCGAAGGCATGAAGTCTTTATCTTTCCTCCAGACTGAACTTTAGATAAGAATTAGCTATGGATTTGTGAAAAGGTACCAGAATCTCATAACAGCGCTTTAGCACCAGCTGTCCTCAGCACAGAAGCCTGATGCCCAAGGAACAGATGGTGAAAGACACACCCTGCACGTCTTATATTGTTCAACTGAACAGGCCATTTGTTAGCGAAGAATTCATTTGTAATGCTATCCCACTGTTTCCTTTAATGATATGCAGGATTTATACAAACCAAGCCTTCAGCTCTTAAGTAAAAAGTACGGTGCTGCTTTCAACAATTCTTACCAAGGAGTGTAGAGAGTTTTCATAGTTCGGAGATGAGGGTGCTTGTCCTCCACTCCTAGACCACTGACTGGCACCTGTCAAAATTGCCTAGGTTAACACAGATTTATGCAGCAGAAGTGGGAAGCAGCGACGCGATATTTCTCAACTTAATCAAAATCAGAATTCTGCATAAAGGTAAGCTAACATATGGGTATACAAAGGAAGACAAATTCCTTCATTCTGCCTTGCAGAGGGATAATTTTTACATCCTGGCACCTGCAGGGTTAGGTACGTTGTCGATAACAAAGCAGTGACATCTTCACAGTACTTAAACGATACAAAAGTGGACTAAAACACACACAGAGAGTACCTGAAATACCTGCCCTCTGTCAGTGTCACCATAAAAGGGTTGCTGAACTCCTTCTTCAGGTTATGTTCAGTATATGTAGGCATATCTTTAATAATGTTAAAATATACCACAAAAATATTTAAAGAGAGCAAATGGACACTGAACTAAGGATAACTGGAAAACCATTTTTATGACACCTCTTTACTAAATGAGAAAACTTAAAACTAGATCAAAAGGATTTATCCTACCTCATTCCACATGATACCATTTTAGATTATAATGCATTTCTACTTTAGAAGAGTAAAAATACACCCAAGTAATCCCCATTTGTGATTTCAGATATACTGCACAGAAATTGGCAGTTAAAGAATACTGACCGTACAACAAATCGTCAATTACATCCATACTACCTATACACTGCAAATTCAAATCCATATCCATTCTCATCCGACATAAATATACCTAATTACCACGAAAAAATTAAAAATAATTAAATGCGAAATGCTAATAAAGAAGCACTTTTAAAAAAAAGCCTGAAGTAGTCAACATGTATTTTTCTCACCAACTAATAATGCATCTTTTATAAAGATACTACACAAAATTCTATGGCCATTAGAGACAGCTTCCTTTCAGCCATACAAATGTAATAATAAAGCAATTACATTAATAAATTATGGACGCACAATCCAAAGCAGCTCATTAAAGGAAGAGCCTGTGGGCTTGTTCTTTCAATAACAGCCAGAGCTGTACATCTGGAAAACTGGGAAAAGGTTTAATAACATTACAGTTCCTTTGTTCGGAGAGCTGCAAGTAGTTACCTCTTAAAGAAAGGGGTTTATATAACAAAAAGAGTACAGCTTGCATAGCTATTAAAATACCTAAATATTTCCTTTCTAATTAAAAAAAAACCAAACCATCTCCAGTTTCATAGAAGCCCTGAGCTGCTGTAACTGTGCTGGAATTCTCTTTTAAAATACAACTACATCAGTGAGCAAGTTTATAATTACCAATTTTCACTTCGCACAGCTACTCTGGGTCTGGATCTGTAGTCTGCCCCCGCATTACTGTTGTTCCTGAACTTTGGAATGATGCTTGGAGTTTCACTTATTTTTGCAAAGCATTAATGGAACAACTCTAGAATATTCTGGCTCACTGTAAGGTCCAAATTTTTATCTGGTCAAAACTCCATTTTTAGAGACAAGACCATAGTCAGGGCTTTTAGTGAGTGCTCACTTCTAACAGTGAGTGTGCTACTTCCTACAGTGAAGCATCACCTGGCAAACAGAAAGGCTGTTAAGAAAAGTTAAGGCTCAAAAGTTAAGAAAAGAAAGGCTCAGTGCCTGTTCACCTTGTCTCATGAGTTTCTTGGGGGGCTTTTTTAATGGGAAAAGGTATTATTTCCTTAGTGTAAGCCCAGAACAAAACTCCTGAGTGGGACTTCTCACAAAGGAAGAAAAATATAAATAAAAAGGGGGGAGGGAATACTAAACTCCTGTCAAACCAACCACCCAACTGCAACCTGCAGTTTTTAATCACACCTCTAGGAACGCTGGTGCTCTGTCTGCGCGGTGGCATACTCTGTCTCCGTGTCTGCACAGGTTGCCAGATGGCACTGATTTCCTGCCTTCCTCATTCCACTCCCCCTCCTAGAAGTTTGTGCATGAAATCCACCAATTATATTAGAAAGCATCCTGGCACCACAAGCCCTGCAATTAACAACTGCAGCTTTTAGTGCAGCACCAACATAGCAGCATGAAAATACAAATAAGTCAGGCAAGTGTTAGGATTTACAGGGGTCATCGATAGTAATCACTCCAGTATTGTTCTTCTACTACCACCACTAATCCTCTGGCTCCCCTTTCAAACACACACTCAGCATCAGAGTCCACAGAGGGCTGGTTTTGTACCCTCAGAACCAACTGAAGCCTTCTGGATACTTCTGATCCTGGAAAGAGGATTCTTAAAATACCAAGGCTCCCACCATTCAGACCCGTATATAAACTTCACGTACGTATACACAATCTTTGAAACCATGCAAGAAGCCAAGCTCTGGGCATGTTTATGTAAAATCAGAAATTAAATGAGGGCAGGGAAGATGAGACATGCTATTGTCTCACAGTACTTGCGGGTTTTCATCATGTTGTTCTCAAAGCATTTACTTAAATTAATTAAAAAACGTCATTACCCTTATTCAGTAATGTAACAGCCAAATGGTCAAAAATGAGTTTATCGACGTGTGTCATGAAGCTATCATCTCTCAATGCTTTAAATGGTAGTACTCCTACTGTAATTTACAATTAAAGGATTGCAAGTTATGACTCACTCAAACCTATAATAATAAGAATGCTAGATAAACAAAGAACAAACTGCAAAAAGAGGAAAATCACAATGAAGGCTAAAATGCTGCAAAGCATGTTATTGTAGTATACATAAGACATTTGTGTTATCTGCAATAACTTTTTGGGTCAGGACAGAAAATGGCTACCAGGAGTATCAACAGCCATAAATGTAGTAGTAATTACTTTACATTGTGCTTCACTGTGTTCTCAGTGACTCATCTGGGAATAAAGATAAAAGTCCAGATTCATAAATGAAGGTAATTAACTACCGCAGCAATTTACCAAAGGCTTGATAAATTCTGTATCACTGGAACTAAAGGGGGTGGGAGGGTATAATCATAAAGCAGATGCTAAGTTTGTGTCTAAGAAGGATTTCAGAACTATTTGCTTACATCTACTACTGTCTTAGCCATCAGAATCCAGAATGATGAGCACAAATTAAAATGCAAATTTTAGAGAGTTTTACATTTGATACAGGTTCCAACAGACAAAGGCATCAATGGCAAAGGGAAACTTCACATTTCAGGGACCTCAAATTTGTACTCTAAATGCAGGAATTAGCTGGCGCTTTCACACTTACAAAAGCAGGTGTAGTATCTGCTCGGGGAACTCCAGTTGGGATCTTTAAAATTTTAAATACTCTGAAATGTCAGAACTTCTTTCTTCCAGCCACAAAATACTTTCAGTATTTGCTTTGATGTTAAAAAGAAAGCAGTAACAATTTGCTGGTCTGATCTACCTTTTCAGTACAGCAAGGATACACAAAACATTTTTTGTCAATTGCGATCACTGAATCCAAAAGCCCATTAATCCCATCCCTACTCAATTCAACATGGATTTTTCAGTTACAGAAATGCCCAAAGCAGCTGCTCAGGTGCACCATGTCAGATATTCAGTAATCCATTAAGACCACAGAAAACCAGAAGCAGTGTCCGTTAAACATGAGTCAAGTATGAATGATGAAAGTTTTTGGAGTGACACTGCATATAGTCTGTGTATTCATTTACATACGTCCACGGCTGCATTTTACGTGCCATAACTGTAACGAATTATTGCTCTAGATTACACAAGTGCCCAGCTAAGCTCATTCTGTGCACCTTTCACTGCAAGTTAATTTGGTTTTTTTTTAATAAAAAAAACTAAACACTATTGAAAGAAGTGACCAATGGCCTGGAGCCTGCAGGGATATATTAAACAACAGAGAAAGGGAAAACAGACTGTTGTATAAACGTTAAATAATTTAACTAATCGTGCTATAGGAAAGAACAGGGTTAAAGTTACATCATCTTGCTTGTAATTCTAGTTCTTTGTTAAACAACAAATTTAACTCAATGGCGCTTTCACAGCCCTCTCTATATGGAGAACAGCTGTTCAACTTTTACTAGACAGCTGAGGCCACAGTGTCTGTGAAAGCTGCACTACCCACTAATAGCTGTAGGCAGCTGCCCACAGTTCATCTCCACACTGGAATGCTCCTTCCCACATTCACACTACAAACACACAAAGCACAGGTGACAGAGGTGGCTGCAATACAGAGCATTTATTTTGAAAAATGCCAGAAATTCTTCTCCCATAGAATGAAAGCATTCATGAGAGATATGAATGAAAAGCTGTCCTGTGTAAAAGCTGGATACTCTCATAGCTACTGTATTTTCATTAGAGGGAACACACATCAGCTGTATTTGTCACTGAAAGCTGCCATAGAATTTTAGCATATAGCTTAAACTCAACAAAACCAACCAAATCACTCTTATTTCTCTTAATGGTACTGATCTGTACAGACATCTTTATAGCTGTGGCTGTATATGGTCCTTCAATGTTGTCAAAGGTTATTTTAAGAAGCTAATTTTAAAAGCCCGTCACCAGGATTTAAGTGAATGCTCGTCACAAACCGGCTAAGATTCTGGATTTCTAAATCTGGATTTAGGACAATGGAAATACAAACAAAATGCAGAAGTAATTTTGCAAGGAAGCTAACTGCTGATTTCACAGGTATTCCAAACAGGAGGCTTTCAAAACAACAGATGAGTTACTGACAAATGGCTAGTCTCTACCTGTAAGAGGCGATGGCGATCCAACTGGTGTTGACGGATTCGATGGGAAACTACTGCTGGTATGATCAGGAGAATAAATCTAACAACAGACAAAAGAGATTGTGTATCAATACATGCCATAATATTCAGTATAGAAAATAGCTATTAGGATTCCTTTTCATGCTTTTAATTGTCATTCATGATGCTAGATTGATAAAAACCCCAATTTCATCCTTCAATCACAGCTCTGCTTTATTACACTCAAGCCTCTAAAAATGTCCAGAGAACTTTCATTTTCAAGCAGCTGTCAAAATAAGCACAGCCTGTATTTGATAGCAACATGAGTACAACTGATCTTCCTTCTACTTCAACAGCAGCAGAAATTACAGCCTTTTTGTCACTGAAGGAGAACAATATACGTAAGAGTTAACAGCACAAAGATAATTACAACAAACAAAACTTCAGGAAAATGTGGAGAAATGACTTCCCAAATTTTACAGAGAGAAAAGACTTCAGCAGTCAACACATTATCTTCTAGAAATTAATCCCTCACAAGAGAAAATACCAAGGAAACATTCAGCTCTAGTTACGTACCTACCAAATGAAAACCATCTGAAATTTTGTTGCTCTTCCTATTGTACTGCAGTGCATAGAATTTTTCCCTCTTTTTTCTGTATCAGTTGCTCCCTTGAGGTACCAAACCTCAACTTTCAACAATCCATTCCTTGCTATTAATGTAATTAAAAAGCCTTAATAAAAACAGAAGACATAATGCTTAAAGCCTTAATTAAAACTTAGAATTTTAAGATTCTTGGAAAATTCATTTTGTGAAGGCAACTGAATTGGTTTAGGGGCTGACTATGGACTTCAGAACATATTTTTATAGGTCACCAGTTCAAACCTGTTTTGCTTGAGCAGAGACCAGGATTTGTTAGTCATCAGATGGCAGTTAAAAAAAGTCTTCACTGGCAGCGTGGTTGACGTCCCTTCTCACAGACAATATGACATTTCAGCATTTAGCTGACAATAAACTGGGACTTGGTTAAGTTGCATATTGTATTTTTTGAAATGACAAAACCAGGACCTGATAGACCACATGCTCCTTCTTGGTTTATCACACTTTCCCATTAGAAAACACCATCAGTTCGCTTTTGGAAATACCTTCTCCATTTCATATATGCAAAAAGTAAGTACATTTAAAAGAACAAATCACCTCAGACCACTGTAGGAAATTCACGTATTGTGTATGAGTATAAAAATAAGTCTTGGGTGTCAGTATGGGAACTACAGAGTTCCAGGCAGGTAAGATACAGAAAACTAAAGACATATCAGAACAAAGGCCACAAAGTTTCCTTTGAAACTGGCTGGTTTTCCACTGCTCTACCTGCTGATTTTGTTTTGCTGATTTTGTATGGGGGAAAACCTTCATTATACCAAAGCCACAACTAAGACACGAGATCAGAATACATTCTGCATGCAGTCCCTGGCCGCTGTGCTGTTAAATGACCAATGATGAACAACCCTGACACCTTCTGCCAGGCTTAAACGGTAACATGACTCATTTTACTGCAACAAATGAGACTCCTCCTCCTATCAGTCATGGTCCATTCCAATCAGCGGGATGCCAATATGCCAGGGTCTAATGAAAAGGCTCTTAGACAAAAGCTGCACAATTGAGAGCCTGCAGAGCCAAACCTCGGAGCTGTTAGTCCAATTTTTTAAACACTACAGTGTACATTTCAGTTAGGCTTTGTTATGCTAATGTTATTGAGTCTAAAGCAACAAAGAAACTTAATTCATGAATTACTTTTAGAAGTCAACTTCCCTACATTTTCTTTTCTTTTGTGAGGGGACCAGTGGCTATTTAACTACCAAGACCGTACAAAGGCCTTTACCCTAGTTCTGAGGTAGGAATCAAAATGTAAGTTATCACAAAGAGGTCTGATATAATCAACAAAGTTAAACAGTCCTCCTGTTTGATCTCCTCTAAATTAAAGACCAAGTGTTTTGATTTGGCATTAGGCAATGAAATAAACCAGATGTTTCTCCTGCCATATAACCCTCCATGGGCACAATCTTAAAGGGTTATTGTTTGGCAAATGTTCAGGGAAACACATTAGAAATGGCACGAATACCCAGATTTTCTTTTCTTTCTATCTATACTAGTTCATTATCCAAACTAATGCGTAATCCACAGGGCTTTGGGAACTTTGTGTAAATACTTTCATGTACAATTCTCTTTCTTGCCTACCCTGAGATTAAGACCACAATTATCCAGGCTTAAACCTAAAATAAAAGAACCTTTGCAAATGTATTATCTGGCCTTACATGTTTAATCACATACTATTCTGTATGGTCTTTAATACCTAAACTGAAGAACAAATGTCGTATCCTCTGATGTTTCACACATGAAAGGCCTATTGTGAGATGTATATCAACAGAATTTTAGAACTAAAATTCCTCTCAACAGTTGCAGCGGCAGCAGTTAAACCCCAGCAGAAAGGCACGTACTGTCGTCTTGGGGGAGGCAAAAATAAACACTAAAAGGACAATCACAGTATTTAAATAAAACTCTGATCAAACAGAAAAAATATTCTTGTTTTACTGGCTATCAAAATTCATCCGTGCCAGCTTCACCTGCAGCAGAGAGCACCACCCTGCTCTCTGCAGCCGAGCGGCGCTCCTCGCCGAACAAGCGCAGGAAGTGTGCTGGGTGCGCGTGTGTGTTGTGGGGTGCGGGGGAAGCAGATGGATGAGGCGAGGGATTTGAAGTGTGCAGACTATGGCATGCAGTGATAGAGCAGATGGAATGCATCACCATCAGCTATGACAGAAATGATTTATGGAATGACCTGGCTGCTCCTGCCAAGCAACAACACGGGATGACAGAAACAAGTTTCTATGACAACCAGAGCCCACCCACCAGTTAGATTAAACATTTCTGCCCTGACTTCCACTCGCAATATATTTAGAGTTTTTCCTCACAACATCAGCCTGGCTTTCTCGGCTAGTGACTTGGGAAAAAATACCTGAAAGGATGAGAAAGTAACTTATGAAAGAAGAGCAGTGGAAAACGTCAAAGTCCCGCAGCTCTAACGGGCCAGCGTGTCAGACTTCGCAACAGAAATTTGGTCAGGCTGCAGAACAGCAGAGCAGACATCCTAATACATCTGCAGAGTAAGGAACAGCCTGAAGTATGTAAGCCTTGCTATTTCTAGGAGTCAAAACGATCCCAGTTCCTTTCTGACAGGTCTCAAACAGACAAAAAAGAGAGTGTTAACTGCCCTCTGGACTCGTGAATTGTTATCTGCTTGCTGAATCCCCAAAAGCAACAGGGACAACATTTTTCTCCTCAAAGCCAGCTAGGTCAGAGTTCTTCTACCCAATTTGGACATTACAGACATTATCAGATCTGGTAATCTTTTAACATATGACCCTCTGAGGGATGTAGGGGAAACAGGATCTGCACGAATATGCGCATCTGCATTCACTGGTATGAGGTAAGGGATGCAGAATCCAACCCAGGAATGGTGTTTTGGGGCTGCAAAGTAGTCATTCCTATCTTTTAAATCAGACCTAGTCACCCTATTTGTTATGTAGCAGAAATAAAGAGTGGTCCCCCAGCCACCACTCCTAACTGAAACTGCTGCTATACTGAATCACTACCACTTCCTAAAACATACATCTGATTGTGTTAATGCAAAAATAACTGCTACATGCGTGTGCACACAGAGCTTATGGTAGACTGAAGGTACCTGCAATATTTTACATTACCTACATTATTCTAGCAAGAGTTAAGAGTTTAAACTTCATGCATATATAGCATTTTAAAAGCTGCTCCATAAATCACAGCTATACAACACAGCATTCAAAACCTCTCAGTTTAATAAGACCACTGAGAAAACATTTTTAACCTTGAGGCAGGATCTGCTCTAAAAGTAATGTTAAAAATATTTGACTTTAGCTCGAACACGACAGGGAAGAAAACAAACCCAAATCAACCCCCAAGCTCATCAGGATCATCTTCTCCTTTGTCTGAACAACTTTCTAAACTCTCTCTGCCCCAAATTTTTCATCACCTAAAAAACCAAAATGAGTCTTCTACAAATAAAAGCACTTTCCACTTGGTTTTTTACACATTTGTCTAGTACATGACATTGCATCACAGTGTATTATTCTAACTTCATACATGAAACTCCTGATTTGGTATCATAACAGGAATGAAATAATGGATGCAAAGATCAAAATGTGACTTCCAGATCTGAATATTTGAACTGCTACTTACAGATGCCAGTGCCTTTCCAAGGGCATCACCTGTCTGTGAGCTTCCAGCACCATTTCCTCTGTTTCCTGTAACATGGAAAGCAAACCCAACACTTATTTTTAAAGCTGAAATTTGATTTACTTTTATTATTTTATTCATCGTGTACAGTTGAGCAACCACTTTTGAAATGGATATTCTGAGGAAGTCAGTGTCAACAGGATCAGCTCGCATTATACTTAAAAATTTAATTAAAACAATTAGATTTAAATGTAGATGATCTCCTCTTTCAAGTCACACACGGTATCACCAGTGATAACTTCAGGGCCAGCAAGGGAAAGCAGTTAGAAAACAGACTGAAACCATTTTCTAGGACTGCGGGCTAATTTTAATGAAATATGACAAAATCACAATCAGAAAATTGTATCATTGCAGCTGATTTCTAAACTTATCACTGAAGAGCTGCACATTTCATTAATTCTTAAAGCCAAATTCACTGACTAGTTCCTTGTGCGTCTCCCTGCTCCCCCTGCTCTAATTCCCCGTGTTGTACTCTCATCTTTATTTTAGAAAATCCCTGAAAAGCTCTTATCCACCAAGCTTTCTGTCACCCCTGCTCTCAGTTGCATGTCAGCAGCTTTGCATGCCCTTTCGCTCCACACACCATTAAGCCGAGAGACAGTTTGAAGCCCTGCCAATTGGAAACACAGAAAGGACCTGAATTCGGCAAAATATCTGCTTTACTGTAGGAGACAGACCTTTTAAAAGTGAATCTCCTTTCTTCAATTATCAACTTCTAATGGAAAAAAAGAAGTATTTAATGTGAATGTAAGCAATTCACCCCAGAAATCCAAATCATGCAACACTTGCTGCTCCAAGTTTGTGGTGAACTTGGATTTTCTAGCCTGAATTTCCTGTGCAGATTCATTAACTGGGTTCTGTTTAAAAGACCCGAGTGTAAAACTTCCCAAATCAAAGCCAATATAGTCAAACTAAATTTTGCTTACTTAAAATGAAGCTAAGTGCAAAGGATATCAAACTGACAACGGGCAACTACAAGCATTTAATTTCTACATCTGTATCTTAAGAGGTGCAAATACGTGCAAGGAACGGATGATCATCCTGTATTTTGTGCTTTCTAGGCGAGCACAGAAGAGACTAAATCAGCCACCACCATGGCTACTCAGTAATGTCTGAATCAGTTAAGAGAGGAATTTACAATGCAGTTTATCAAG
This sequence comes from Myiopsitta monachus, assembly GCA_017639245.1. Taxonomy (NCBI): domain Eukaryota; kingdom Metazoa; phylum Chordata; class Aves; order Psittaciformes; family Psittacidae; genus Myiopsitta; species Myiopsitta monachus. Next base: position 14,690,967 of record CM029921.1, on the reverse strand, counting down.
CTCCCTGAAGAAACAGCCTTCCTGCCTTTCTCCAGCACAGTACTTCGGTGATGCAGCAGCTCTGAAAACCCCAACACCAGAACTACCTACGTGAACAGTACATACAGCGAACTATGGAAGGGTAACTGCTGTAAGTCAGACAGATACGATCTCCTGGGAATAGGCTTGGCTGTGAAAGCAAACAAGCTAGTAAGTCTTAAGCTAACTAAACAACAATTTGCCTCATCTCAGCCATGCTGAGGACAGAAATGTCACAGTGGTGCAGTATCCCTGATTTACAAGCATCCTATAAATTAAAGCTTACTAATTTTGCATGTCATGCAGCCCCAAACTGCATTTTCTTATAAAATTGAAACAGAAAAAAAACAAACAAAAGAAACACCACCAAACCCAAAAAATTAAAAAAAAAAAAAAAAAAGGCAGGAAGAACTTTTTACCCAGAATATTATCTGATCCATTGACAGGTGGAGTGTGTGAGGCAGCTACATAAGGTGAACTGCTGGTACTGCCACGATGGAAGCTAGACATTGGAGGAAGACTGGCATTTATATCTGTAGGTGAGACTGAATGTGGGGGATAGCTCTAGAGAGAAGAGAAACAGACATACGACATTAAGTTTGTCTTTAAATAAATGCTGACACTTTAATATACCAAATACACAACAACCAGTTCCTTACTAAAGAAAGGGTCTCCTCCATCCTCTGAACACACCACTATACAGCCACAGATATTTATTTACACAACAGACAAGCAAAAGGACATAAATCTAATACAGGAAGTTTGTGATTTCTGACAACTGGGTTTTTAACTGACACACAAGAGCAGCAAACAAGAAACCGATTCCTGTAAGTCAGCTCTCTGTATACAAATACAAGAATCTGTGCTACGTGTCTTACCAAACGGTCGTGTGTGTGCAGGCTGCCATAACTGCCAGACTGGGACATGTGGGAAGAGGAGCCTCCCAGCATCCCACCGTAGCCGGGCTGGCTCATGCCATTGGATGAACTCCAGAGGTCAGAAGAATTGTGGGTCCCATCTTTTTTTTGATTAAAAAAGAGAATAAAAAAACCCATGTTGAATGAAGAAGTGAACCGAGCGCTACTTCCCTTTACACCATTAGCTTATGAGCATACAGAACTCAGCTACTCAGACGAACAGCAGCAGGGAAATGGTGACCAGTTCACTCGGTGGTTCCTATTTTCATGCCACCACACTGTTGCTGAATTTATAAGAAAGAAAGAACTAAACCCAACAGAGGCTTTTATAGCTGAAACACAACCCAAGCGCAGCTGAGAAAATACCAAGTACTCGTGCTAATTACACAGACCTTCAGTAAGGTCAGATTTATATCTAGGGGCTTGATCAAAATTCCAGTCTGAAAGAAATAATAAAAAAGGGGGTGGAGGGGAGAGACATTTGGCTGAGCAGAGCTCATCACGAACATACAGGGCAAAACAACGATTAACCTAAAATACGCAATTTATAGTCTAAAATACCTCCGTACCATAAAAATATAGAAACGTTTCATAATAGCACACTGAAGTCACGGAAATGACTGCATTACATAAGCCTTAACCCGTGTGTCGACGCAGTTTTACTTCTGCAGCACAAACTGAAGTGCTCTGTAAATTCCCGTATTGACAGACTATGCTTTCAATATGCTCCAGAACCTCATCAGACTCCGGTACGAGCTAACTGCATGACGTGAGGCCAAGGAAATGAATTCTGCTCTCGCTTTGTTCAATGCAAACCCCTTTTTTTGGCATGCTGGATATACAAACATTTGAGAACTTAAGACTGTTAGTTGATATTGTACAGTCGAAATTCCAAAGCAGCCCAAAAGCCCCCACCTCATTTTTCTCCATCACTCCAGTGTGCTGTTCTGAAGCCCCTACAAATCAAAGGATGGCGGATTCTCTCCATCTGGCCTGGCGCATAATCCCCTTAAATTTCAGTCAGCAATTAACGTCATGAGAAAAACTTTAAATCAACAGACAGCTCCCTTCATCTAACTGTTTTCAACGCATATAAAACTTGTTCATAGGCTCTAGCACAATGTTACCTTTACACTTCCTCATTCATTCAGTACAGCAGTGCCTGACTGCAGATGTCGACCCGAAGGACAAGTGACATCTGCCCATATATTTACAGTCATTTTACCCACCTTGCATAAAGAAAGTGCTAGCAAACATACTGCTCGGTGGCTTAGGAGATGGGTAACTTGGAGATTCTCTGTTGAAATCATCAGAACTTGGGGACGGTGCATACACCTAAATATTGGAGAGCAGTAAAATCAGGTTAGTAATATCTGGATGTCGTACACTAAAAAACCCATAACAGCATACAGACACAGAGAGAAAGCACACATAAAAAAAGAACAGTGCAGCAAGCTGCAGCATTTGTTGCCCTTGTTTTATTTGCTTTTTAGCAAGTTGCCACAGTACAGAGGAACTACAGTAGAATGATCCTAACAACACACTTTCTGGTGTGCCAACTCAGCCAGGTGGCCTGATAAAAGCTTGAATGCTGATTTTGCTTTCTAAGTGCCTGACTCGTACAGACTTGTTGCTCAAGATAAAAAAAGCAAGATAAAACAACTGGGCCCCAAACAAATTTTATTTTAAAACAACTGTATGCCTGTTTGAATATTCAAGTAGCTGGCATCCCAACAGTCAGAAACAAAAAGAACATCCAGTGACAAACTCAAAGGTTTTAATGTAATCATTGTATCATCCTTTTAGGAACTGCCACACCTCTGCAGAGTCATCAAAAGTGTAAGCAATGCCAGTCCTGAGGACTCATCTTAAAACTGCAACATCCAGCATGTTATTTTCACACTGGCCTAGCATTAAAGGAAACCCGCCTCATTCTTCTTTCAGTGTAACTCCACACTGGCACAACCATGCTCAACTTGCAAGCAACAAATCATCTTCACAGGTTAAAAATTACAAGATGCCAAATAAACATAACCATCAGAAGCCTTTCACTGCAGGGACTCTGGGAAGAAACACAAAGTATATTCAGGAATAAGTAAGTCAAATCAACAAAGTCAGTATTCACAGGCTCAAGGACTTGACCCATAGCATTAGCTGTTCTACACAATGCTGTGTCGTCATACCCGCATTTTGGTCAACACACTGAACACTGCAGTATGACCAGTGCATGTTAAAAGAAAAATCTTACGACAAGAAAAGGGCAAATTAACAAATAACGCAGCAAGGAGTACCAAAATGTAACCCTGAAACCAGAGGACCTTTTTGCTGCCATGTAAAAGAAAAAAGAGGTATTTTTTCACTTCATCGTTCACCTTACTTGTAAATACATTAAGTCTTCATAAACACGTGCATTAAGAGTAATTTAAAAACTTTCAAGCTGACAAAATGCAACTTAAAAGAGTGCACTGCGCCCTGAAATCCTAAAATAAGAAATGATTACTTCTGTCCCTTCCTGTGCATCTTACGGGAACATTTCTCCAACATTCACATCTCTCCCTCGTCTCTCTGGGATGTTGTTTACCAAGCAAGAGAAGGACCAGGACAACCAAGCCGGCCAACAAAAAGCCGTAAGTCCCCTAAAAGAGAACCATTGTTCTCCCGGAGAGTGACTGTTGTGATACGGATATTTAGAAAGTGAAGTGGGCAAGTCCCGCTGCCATTTGCATACCAATACCCCTCCTCCCCACTCCCAAATGCTTTTCTAGCCTGCTGTTGTCAGAACAAATGGCTGGGCATGTGCCTGCAGACAGCGCTCTTTTATATCTGAGGGGCTGATTTACCACTCTCTTAGACTCGTTTTACATCAACAGAATTTCAATACAATCTCTCAAACTGCAGTACGATGGAATCGGGACAAGGGCACAAGGAATTAAGTTAGGGCATAGCTGTCGATATGAGCCATGAAATGAGAACAGCGGCAGGTAAAAGGACACCTGGTACAAAGGAGTCAAGTGGAAAACTTACAACTTCTTTGTTTAAATATTTTTGAGATCAAAATAAATGATTTTTTTTCCCCTTTTTTAGTTTTTAGTACAGAAAGTCTTTCAGGACGCTTCTGTTCAATATTTTACTTGCAAATTTTCAATTTATGGAATAAATGTAAGACAGAGATGCTTACCAAACCTGAGTGACAGAATGACAATACGTTCTAAGTGATGTTAACAGTACATATGTATTTACTATATATGATGAATGCATGTATATTCCATGCCGCCGACATATTTTAACAGAAATGTCACTCTGTCAAATTGTAAATACTCGCACTCATAAGACTGCAAACATATTAGGCAAAACTGGGCTTAATTTACAAGTTCTCTGTTGTGCAGAATAACGCAGCATATGCTATAGCTGATGGATAATCTATCACTGTCACAGGACAGCAGTGGAAACAAAGCTTTATGACATTTAGCACTTCCATGGAGATGTACACTGATTAATGCGAAATCACCTACAGTGACGGAGTGCACTGCTTTTAAACTGTAACACTATCAGTGCGATTTGTAAATACAAGCTTCAGACAAATTTTAACATTTTGCATAATTGGGTGATTTATAAAAACTGAACAAACACCATCTCAAAAGGGAAATAAAACTGAAAAATTCCTACAAATGTACCACTTAGACACATACGTACAAGCCATTAACATCACAAAAATATTATGAATTATATTAACATAAAAGAGGCCCTTCCAAACAGCTACATGAAAGCCCCAGCACAGACACATAACTTTATATAGTTTCTGCTTGTTTTGGTATCTTAACTATAGCTTGCAAAAAAACATAGCTGCAATGTTATGAAGCTGCACTTGTGCCAGTCTAGATTTTTCAGATCAAAGGGTTCTTGCGGCAAAACACAACTGATGTGGTCTCAAAGACTTCATTAACTCCAGATGTGGGGAAATAGCCAGCCAGTTCCACAAAAGGAGCAAGTCTCTTTCAGTTACAATCAGAACTACCCACAAATTAAAACCAGGCCTCTGATGTCATCTGATCACCTGCAGATGAGCGCCAGGTTTTTTTCTGGTTAATGACCTAATCATCATTTTTATGTTGTGATACTACAAACAGAATTCAAAAGCAAAGGAGAAAATTTATTAAGATTAACGTGAAGCCCGTGAGAGGCGAAAGACACGGGTTTAAATTAAAAAAGTGTATAAAGAAGTTGCAGCTTTATTTTTGAGCCAGGAAGCGAGGTAACCGGCAGCTCGAGGGCTGGCTCTGAGCACACCCGCACACACCCAGAGCCCAATCCGGCAGATCACAGCCCCTGCGGTGCTGGTCTGCAGCTCGCATGGCTGCATCCTAGTTAAAGGGCTTTCTCTTCTGCAACAGCTGAGTAAGGCTGTTATAAATATGACGTGGCTGCTCAAGACAGCCTCTTTTAGCTATTAAACTGATAACAGTGACATCCAGAAAGCACCCAACCAGTTTTTCCTGGCTGACATTCCCACTAAGATGAGGAATACTGTCAAAAGGTCAGCCTGTCTGCAGTCTCCTTGAAGAGTGTTGTCTCCAGAAGGTAGAAGAGGAGCCCATATTCTAATCCCCTTAAACGCACTGCACCCTAAGGCATCGGATGTGTCTCCATGCTGACAAGCAAAACACTCTGATTATGAATGGGAAATTCCCTTCTGATAAACTCACACCAAAACCAGATTTTAACATGACTTATCAAGTGGAGGACTCGACTTTCTTGGAGCTGTGCTAGAATATACATCAATCCTAATGTTGCAGTGCTTCTGAAGGGCAGGCAGCCTCCGCGGAGGGAAGCAGGACAAATGAGTTGCAAAGGACATCAAGTCAGAGTCCCACAGTCTGCCTCTTCTGCACCCTGAACTGGATTTATGCTTCCCCAGTGGGAAAAGCAGGATGACAACCAAGATATTTTTTTGAGGGGTAGTGGCAGGAGCTGGCTGCAGAACAGAGCTGAGGTGCCATTATCTGTACTGCATCACGTTTAAGCAAAACAAACGCATCATTCCAGTTCCAAAATCTGCCCTGGTGATTAACATATATAATGAACACTATCATGAAAGTTACATGCACCTAATGTATCTAAAACACATCAAAGGACTACACAGTGTGCTTCTGTTTACTAACACAAGTGCCAATAACATGAACATTAATTTAAAGATCAGCGTTTACCAAATTTTAGTCTAAGTAAACCTTCCAAGTCTTATTCTATAAATGCATTTAATAAATACAACTCTTTCGAATTCTCCTGTTGGCATACTTCCTCCCAGGCAATTTTCCTGTAATATGTTTCAAATTCTTAAATATTTATCAATGTTTAATATTAATGTTAAAAGCAGATTAAATAATAGTAACAAAGCAACCAAACCTTCCTTATGATGATCTTATACTACCTCAAGACCAGGGCTCCCATCACACATACTGTTTATGGATTTATGAATTACGTTACTCATTTAAGCCTAGTTATTAATAATTCCTGGAAGTTCTGAAAAATATTTATCAAGCTGCTTGTGACTGAGGATTTTCTGAAACCAACAGAGATGGATAACCTATTCTGTAGCTTGTAAACTCTGCTAAGTAGCCTATCTACATTCCATCAGCATCAGTCATGCACTAAGCAAGTGTGCACTGATGAATGATTTGTACATGTGGCAAAATTTTACAGTGTATTATCTGCAGGTTTTGTGGCAAAAGCTAATTCTGCTGAAAGGCAGCTCTGGGAAAAGGAAACTTGTTTGCATGTTTACTAAAGCTTCAGGAATGCAGAATAGTAACTATAGTTTTCATGCGCCTCTTTATGGTGAGACACAAGCTGCCAAAAAAACCCACCCAAAATCCTAACCAAAAAACAAAACCACCACCGTAAATTCTGATGTAGTTAATATTCAAGCAAGATGATAAAATGAAGAGCCCCAGTATACGAGATCAGTGCCCCACATCTTCAGTTGTACTTTGTATTTCCAATACCAGGTGTAAAGGTTCATACATTTTAAAAAGTCTTCTCACCACCCAGAATGGGAATAAAACTCTCATTTGAAAGAGCAGAGCATCAGTCTTGTCTGCAAATCCAACCACGATTTTTAACATTCAAACTCCTTGAAGTAGCTAAACTGAATTCCATCTTAAATAAATGTTTATGCAGTTTGGGCGTGCTATACATGCCTATTTGGCTATTTCTGAAATGCAGAATCTAACTGCAATGACACACAGCCTAGCTTCTTCCCCAGTGTACGGCAACTTTAAAGTCATGTTAAAAAGTGACAGGTAAACTTGCCAAAAAATCCCCAATTCTGTATATGGAAACCTTTTGGTCTGTGCTTTTGATTTTATTTTCTGAATTGTAGTGCAAGGCAGAGAGTGGAGGATAAGAAGGTAAGGCAACAGGAACACCAGAAATACATACACGTGTATAGCGCTTGAAGATTCTTTTTGTATTTTATTTGCTAAGCAAAATCTCTTCCCCACACTCTTCAAACTATGCTGTTATTAAAGTTAGTTAATAGACTAACAATTGAACACAACTAAGTCTTTAGAAATTCCTGATTAAATTCAGATTTTAAGGAAACCAAATTAGCTGAAACTCAGCAGTCTGTTTCTTAACCTGCTCCCTGCATTTCAGAAGGCTGCTCTAGCTGCGGCAGGAATCCCCAACACCAGTACTAACCACAGAAAATGCACTGTAGATATAAACTGTGCAAAGGATAGTGCTATGTCTCCTCTGAACTCACCTACTGCTCTTAGTTTCCGTAAAGCCGTCAGAGACTATTATATTTCTACAAACAGACTTCAACATGCACATGATTATCAAAGCAAACGTGCTGAGCAAACAGGGGTTTGCTCGTCTTTGGTGCTCACATTTTGAGAAATATAGATCTGTCCAATACAGCACCTGATCCCAGCCCTCGCTGTTTTCATTTGCCCAAGGAAAGGGACATAACCTTCGCTTTAAAGCATCAATAAAGCTTGTTGCAGACAAGACACCCTTCTGGCGTGGGACCACTGCTCAGCAGATTGGCAGCTTCAACGCAATGGAGTGGAGAAGGGAAAACTCTCTTGGGCTGATGCATTGTAACTCATCAGGGTTTTTTAGTGGGATGGGGAGGGGAAAAAGAATGGTGAGGAGCAGGGGGGGAAAGAAATCCAGCTGACCAGTGTTTACTACCTCTCTTTATTCAATGTCCGCAGCCGTGAGCCCCTAGAGATTTTCCAGATTATCTTATATTTGTCCGGACTTACAAATGTTAGCACTGACCTTGTCTGAGTTGCTGTGGGCAGCATATGGTACAGAACAGCTTTAATTGTACTTTTCTCCCTCTATACTAACTGGCCTGATACTAATAAAAGCAGAATTGAATCGCTCTTTTTAGCACCTGGCTGCTCCAAAACTCACAAACTGAAAACATTCTACGCTCATGTTAAAAGACTTAGTAATTATTTATTGCATAGCAGCTCCAGACAGACACGCAGCCATGTCATCTAAGCATCGCGCAGTAGTATTAACATGTTTTTCTCTGCTGTAACTCCGAGATCGACAGCTGCAAGACATGCATTTTCTCCACTAAAACATACCCAAGTATACACATTTGTATCCACACCTGTGTGTATTTAGTCATTTATATACCTGTGCCCATTTGTACGTGCACACACATTTACAAACTGCCTTTTAGATTACAAATCCTTGAGAAAATTCTCAAAATAAAATCCCCACTAAAAAAAAGGAAAAAAAAAATCACAAAGCACTGTGTATATGCAAAATTATATATACATAAATATATGTATGCTGGGGGGGTTTTTTCTCCCTTTCCAAAAAGGCATTGTAGAAATCTACTATGAAAGATGTAGCAACTCGCACCTTGGAAAAGGGCTCCAAATCTCAGACTATGCTGAGAAAAACACATATTCAAGATATTAAGACCGGTACATCAAATTAACTCATACAATGCACTGAATAAAAGAGTAATGTGTAATATAGTAAAAATTTCATCTCATAGAAATAGTAATCATAGGTGATATAAAATATAGTCAATATTATTCCTTAAAATTATTTTGGTGACAACTGACACTTTACTGCAGTCTATGTAAAAATAATTCTAGAGTACATTTTGAAAACAACCAATTTATTTCTAAACTTGCAGATGAACTGAAAGGAGTGGAAAGCTTTAAAGTCTGTATTTCATTCCTTAAGCACAAAGAAGATACAAAACTTCTACCACTGAAGTATTAGTTTGGTGCTACTGTATTTTACAAAATTTAAATGGAAAGGCCCCAGTGAATGAAGCTCCTTTATTTATTGTTAAAAAAAAGACAAAAAGAATGAACTCAAACTTTACCAAGCACCGTTTCAATTTGTGCTCTTATTTCTACCTGAACATTTTTGTAGCTTTTTTTTTAAATGGGGGTGTTTTGATTATTTTTGGGTCTGTAGCAGAGCTCTTGAAAGAAAGAGAAGGAAAGGTGAAACTTTAAGGGAGATGCCACTTTTAACCATAATTATTTTCTCCAAAAAAGCTCTATATTAAAATTTTGTGAGCCTCCATATGCTGAAAATATTTTCTATATATCAACAGGTGAAGGACAAAAAAACCCCACACGCTAAATCTTTAAGTTCTTTATTTTCTTTACAAAACAGATTAAAACCTTTTTTTTTTTTTTTTAATTTGAGGAGGACTCTTGATATATATATTTAACACATATTACACATAATGGTAAAATTTTACTCCTTAGCAGGGGATATGTATTAAAACACTACTCTTCAATTCCATGTCTCCCTCACAAAACACATAGGAATTACAAAACCTGAACCTCTTCTAATAGCAACCCCCCGACTTAATTTTTAAGCTTTCAATTTCTGAGCCAGTGCACACAGGACCATCTATTGGGCTGCTCAGACACTTGGCTTTCAGCTTAATATTAGCTTTCTTCTGGATTACAAAGTGAAGAAGTTGAAAACAACAAAACATTTGATAAAAAGCTAACAGACACACACATATTTTCTACAAATCACTTCCTATTTGCTTTGTGTGTAAATACATGAGATTTTATATACATCAGCAGGTATCAAAGACCGTAAACACCCAAAATCTAACACAATAATCTAAATAAAAATCTCAAATCAAAACAACGAGGTACATACTGCCAGCTACAAATGGGTCAAACAATACAAGTAGAAGCAATAAGACATCAAAATGAGGGTATGCGCTGTTCCCTCACTATGGAAAGGTTCATACAAAGATTTGGCAAACACAGCAAGAGGTGCACTTCATAAACTGTAACACAAAAAACAATCCCCCCTACTTCACATATCCTCCTCCCGTGTATTTAAATCAGTACTTTAGTCCAACCTGCAGAATTCCTAGGAGAGAAAATGCTAAAGACTAGTGAGATGTTTGGGGAAAAAAATTACTTAAATAAAACCCTGGGCAACATGATATAGGATCATCATATGATTTGTCATCTATTTACTAACTCTTCAAGCTCATAAAGGTCACCTCTGACCCACAACAGGCACATGCTATCAATTTTCCAGCCAGGCTCTCCTACAGTACCAGCACTTCCATCTACTATATGCCTGGAAATACTTAATAAGATCAAAGCCTTTTTTCCTCCTACAAGAACAAAGAGAAATGTTGTAATAGAGTGATCTGTGCTCTAGAAAGAATAAAATCAAAACTTCATGCAAGTTACATTCCCTTTGCTTCAGGGGTATTGTATAGTTAATTTTACTTAAGTCTTATATATATCTCCACATAAAACTTCAAACAGATTGTTTTAGCCTAGGAGCAGACATGAAAGAAAAATAATGTCATATTTGAAAGACAGCTGGCATTTATACCAAAGGAAATGAAATAGAGACCAAGCAATTTTACGCATTCCCCCACCCTCTCCTCCGGTATCTTTTCTTTTATTCAAGAAGCTCATGCACAGTGTCTTCAGTAACTATAAAGATCCACAGTTTAATTATCACCGAACAAAGATCTTGGCAAAAGTTTAGCAATGACGGCACAGCGCACACAGGCCCACGAGAGAAAGAGCAGTTAAAAAAAAGGGAAAGAAAAAAGAGATCAGTATCAGCATCTCGCTTTTTCTTCCTACTTAATGCAATTTTTATAACAAAAGCCAGCCAAAACCGCATACATCATCAACAGACCGGCAACAGCACACAGTGTGCAGTTCACCATTGTTTGCTAATTTTTATACACAAAAATACACACTGTCGTCATACGGACTTAAAAATTCTAAGTATCAACCGCGAAGCAGAAATCTCCAATTTCCACAGTTATAATGCAGACGGGAGACTTCTGTTTGTGAACCTGCCCGCCCGTTCCCCCCTCCTCCCGGGGGTGTGCAGGACTTTATGTCCCAGTCCCACAAGCGAAGGGCAGCTCTGCCCGGCAGCCGTAGCGGGGCGCGGGACCCGCCGATCGGCCACAGCCACAGCGGCGGTGCTCGAGTCGCGCCCCGGGAAGTGAAGCCCAAACCGAGCACCCAACAGCGCGCACCGAGAGCCGCGGCCACGCAGCAACTTCTCCGCAGCGCCCCGCCAGCACCTCAGGGGCCCTGCGGGGCCAGGGAGGGAGCGGCTCCAGCCCCGGCCCGTCAGGGAGCGCCGCCTGGCTGCGGGCCGCTGCCCCCCGTCCTCCGCCGAGCCGGACTCGGCGCTTCCGTACATAACGGAGGAGACTTCCACCGCCTCCCCCGGCGGACCCCACCGCAGGTCCCCTTCACGACCACTCTCCGCCCGCCCCGCTCGCTCTGGCACCGCCGGCAGGGGCACGGGCTGCCCGCCCGCGGAGGAGCCGCCCCAAGAACTCAGTATGCGCCCGAGGACCGGCTGCCAGCCCCGCGCCCGGCGGCTCCCGAACAAAGGCAGCCGCCCTTACCGTCTTCCCGTTGTAGTAGTACATGAGGGAGTTGCTGCCCACCCCGGGGACCGGGTACGCGCAGTACATGGCGCGGCTGGCGGCGGGCCGGGCTGAGCTGCGCCGCCTCCCTCAGCCTCAGCCACCCGCCCGCGCGCCGCTCCGCGCACATGGAGCGCCTCAGCGGCGACTTATGCAAAGCAGGACTGAACCATCTCCGGCCGGCGCGGGGGTAGGGCCGAGCGCAGCGCCCCGCCACCCGCCGCGGCCCGCGCCCCAGACCGCGCCAAGCGCTGGAAGGCGGGGGGGGGGGGGGGGAGGGAAGGGGGAGCCCGCCCCAGTCCCCACACGCGGGCCTGCAGCCCCGAGTAAAGCGCGACCTGCGAGGCAGCGGCAGAGGAACACGTCCTGAGCCCGTTCACCTCCCGCTTGCTGCTCTAATTAAATTAGAGCACTTGCGGCCGCGGAGACGCCGCTTGGTGCAGCTCCAGCCACACGGCCATCTGCCTCATGGACCCGTCTCCAACTCCGGCTGCGCTTCGGAAGCGCCGAACACCCGCCGGAGCACCCCGAGAGACCCCCGCACAGACACCCCCGCACCAGAAAGCTCGTGTGATGGCACAACACACACGGGATGCTCGGCTTAGGAATCATTCTGAAAATCATGCAACTGTGTTCGTGTTACAGTATGAATCCAAAATCCATCTTCAAGATCCCGTATAGAAAGCGTGATGGCTCTTTGGAAACGTGAGCCCAGACTTCCTGTATTATTGTATGAAACACTTTTGCAAGGAAGAAGCAGTTCTGTGCCCACATGAGAAAGGCAGGAGACCCTAACAACTCTGGCACATCACAAAATGGGCAGTATACAACATAGCAAACAGACTGCAACTTCCATCACAAAAATCCCTCACATCTGCACATTACCTATGCCTGGTTTCTTCACATAACAGTGGTATTAACTAATGTTAACTCTTAAATGAGGTGCTCATTTCTTTATGTCCTACACATGAATGCAGTTGGTTATTAACTGAGCTCCTGATAAGTCAGAGATGGATTTCAACCCAGGAAAAAAAAAGTTTAAAGCGAAACCACATTCTCCACCTCTGCGTCAACTGCCAATGCTGTGAACTCCCCCTGCCTCCCTCCTGACAAAAGCAGGAAAATACGTCAGGATAAGGAAAAAAAGGACAAAGTTCAGCAATTTACAGGGAAACAAAGCAAGCTGCAGAAATCTGGTTCGTTCTGCCAAGCACCTTGTGTCAGTGCAATCTTCTGAACTAGAAAGATTCACAAGGGTGACAAACTGACTACAGCAGAATACTGCGGCCAGATAAAAACCTTAGTGGGTCTTCTGTATCATACCCATTATGTCAGGACATAACTACTGTAGTGTCTGTACATACACAGAATATACTCATACTTACAAAAAAATGTTCACACCTCCAGCTTCAAGTGTTTTCTCAGTGAACTTTTCCAATCATTCAGGAGACTACTGTGCCGAGAGTACATTAGCAAATACATCCTGAAGTTGACATCAAATGAAGAACACTTGCACATTCACTTCAGATGAAACTATATATCCAGAACTATGCACTAAGGCTAATGATACCCAAACTCAACTCTCCTCTGATACAAAAGGCATAGCAGCAGCTGCAAAAAAGAACATCACTATACTTCAGACTATTAAATCGCCAGGCCTCCAGAGTGACTGGCGGCTTCCTTCTTTCCCCAGGGACCACAAAGACCCATTTCAGTCCCCGGAGTCCATAAGAAGCTTTGATTTGCAGCTAACAATGCCATTCCTTAAAGCTCCTCACTCATGTTCAGGACTCTACAGATGAGATATGCTAAAAGATCTTCAAATGTTTACATCTGCTCCATCTCATAGCACCCTAGATTAGAATCACCTATTCAAACTACTGTACAACAAAAATCCTAGACACTGGAAAATGCACTTTCAGCTTGCAAGAGCTGAAGAAGAAAGAAACCCCTTTTTTTCCTGAAATAACTCAAGCACACAAACTTTTTAATCACTAAATATACTTCCAGGGTAACTGGAATCAGTTCTGTGAAGTAAAGACTATCATCAACATAGTTGTAATTGCTACTGCGCCTCCATGCACACATGCTCTATTTTTTCAATAGCTGTATCTGAGCTGAAGAACGTGGCCAAGCCCCCTCTCAAATAATCAGCATTATCTACCCATATTACAAACAACTGGAAAAATGCTAAAGACAGCAGAAAAAAATAACTTTACTGGGTAGCACTGGGGATGGTGGTGTTTCTCTGCATTACCATGGCCCTATGCTAGTACAGAGCAACTGTAATGAAAAATAAATAGGTAATATTAACTGGTAATATTGGCTAACACAATTTAACATTTATTAGCACAAGGAAATCATTGATGTTGCTCACCATCACATGGTTAAGGCAACAGCAACAATCTGATCAATAAAACTGAGTACCACCACTGCAAATGCTGTCTGTTTGTAGACAAACTGGTTTAAAAACTTGTACCTCCATAATGAGGCAATAAGTGAATTTCCTCCCAAGTTACTTCCCCACATATCAAAAGGATAACAACTTCATTTGACCAAAAAGGGATTTAGTTGTCCTACCCTCAGTTACTCTGGTGGGAATAAAATCTTAGTCTACAAGATCTGAAATTTATCACGGCATCTGCTCGACATTTACCGGGCAGAAATGCTGTTTCTCACAGGATGCTTGCTACATCGATGCACCTTACAGGATCCAACCATAATTCCCTCCAGCATATGAAACCTCAACACACAGAAGTTTACTCGCACCACAACACATGAAAAATAAACCTAAACCGGAAGAATGTGAAAGACTGCTCAAACACTTGCGCCGTTGTTACCAACAGCTCTGTATATGCAGGAACTACTCCCACGTAAGTATTCCAAAAGCTCCTCAAGTCCAAAGTAAGTTTTCATTTTGTGGCTGCAGTTTTTATAATCCCCATTTAAGCCAAGCAACAGCTGCTCCGAAATTTGTTTTCTTAAGAGAATCATGTTACAGTGAAATGAATCATCGCTGGATTAGCGATACTGTACTGGGTACAGTTGTTTACTCCGTTTTTCCTTGGTGACAAGTCAAGGGTTAATCTCATGACTCAGCCTGACAAAACAAGTCAGCTGGAGACAGGGCCAGTTTTTTAAACTTGATTTCAGACAGACATGCCGTCAGCAGAGGAGCACTGAACTGACATGCACTTTGTAGCCAGAATTGTTTCCACTCATGACCCTGTACCGTGTGTCAAAAACAATAAACTGCCTGTTTCTAAAGTACGCAAAGAGATAATGAAAGCTGATGCAGAATGAAATACTGACCTGATAATAAAACAAGCTACCTGCAAGGAGGGTGTTTTCAAAGATGGTTTTAACACCAAGAGATTTTGTGAATGAACTATGTGTTCTCCCTGAAAACACACTTTTACGTGAGATACGGTTTTGTCCAACTTGTCAGAGCCACACAGACACCCGATAAGCACATGTAACCCATCATCTGGATTTATAAAAAAACAAACAGCATTTCTCCAGATGACTGAAAATTGTACTCTATGAAGGATAATTATGTAACTGTCTCAGCGGACGAGAGCCATCCTCTCGTCAAACCTATTCCACAAGACTGAAATATCAAAGTATTTTTAATAGGTTATTGCTTTTTAATCACAGCTTTATATTTTAAATGGGTTTATTCAAACACAACAAGCAGCAAAAACACAAAGTGAAAGTTCCTTTTTCACCAACAAAAGCATCTGTGACCTGTATGCCCAAGAGCTTCCTTGTGGAGAGCTGGGTTCAATCCTGCTGAAAAAATGGTGACCTGTTCAGAGCCAAAACCTGCTTTGAGGGGATACAAATTCCGGTGTTCTTACCAACCTCCATTTATCTTCTTAGGGGCTAGGTTAACTGGCTATCTGTGGAAATAAGGCAAAGGCAACTGCCCTAGAAGCCTCTCCTTTCCTCCCCACTCTGTCCAAGGTTGGAATTCCTTATCAGTTTCAACCACATTTGACAAAGGAACAGAAGTTTCACAAGTGATTAAGCTCCTACCAGTTTCTAAGAAAACTGAACCTGAAGAGGAGACAGACCCCAGCTGATGCCCCATTGAAATGAAGGCAAGGAATGGGGAAATGAGAATAAAAGACAAATTTACAGTCCACTACTGAACAACCTGTTGCTAATTAAGATACACTCAGTAACTTTCAGCTGCTTCTCTTGCAACTATAGCAAGGTCAGAGCTAGGATCATTGATAAAGGGTGTATTGAGTATCATGCATAATGTAGCTGTTAGACACAGACAAGCTTTCAAGCCTTAAGAAACAAACCTGGCTGTTCTAAAGGGAAAACAAATTGCTTATTATACTGTCCTTTATTCAATTCATCAGTTAAGTAAGTGCTAATTTAGTTTTAAATCCTGGAAGTATAGCCATGCGTTATTAACCAACCACTAAGTATGTTGTTCAGCAGAAACAGAGCAGGCTGTGGGGAAGACAATTTAAAATAACCCAGTGGACTAAATTCAATAGGTAAAACCTCCACAATATCCAAAGGAAGATGATTTACACAAATTAATTTACTCATCTATGCAAGAGCTAAAATACTTCAATGGTTTTCCTGCTCAAAAGGTTTGTCTTTAAATCCACATTTAACAGTCATGTTACTATAACCAGGAAAGAGGGAAAAGTTTGAAGGAATAGAGA
Organism: Myiopsitta monachus; assembly: GCA_017639245.1. Lineage (NCBI taxonomy): Eukaryota > Metazoa > Chordata > Aves > Psittaciformes > Psittacidae > Myiopsitta > Myiopsitta monachus. Next base: position 14,674,411 of record CM029921.1, on the reverse strand, counting down.
ACAGACAACAAGTACTAATGAAATTGCTATTGCTACCCATTACTTTTACCTAGCAATATTACCAGGGCTTAGGGGATGCTTGTTGAGTTTTTTGTTGTTGCTTGGGAGGGTTTTGCTTGTTTTCAAAAAACTCCAGTTACTTATGAGAGATTGGGTTAAAAAAGTTGGGTATTTTTGTTTGGTTTTAATTGGAAACTGCAGGTAGAAAGTTTCTTTCAGTAGTTTCTCAAATACTACTGTATTTTAGATGTTTAAGTTTTTACATAAATATTGTACGAGAGTGAAAAGCATGAGGAAAAAGGCGCTGTGTGCCACATTCTTCAGAACCAAACATAAAAGAGTTTGAGGTTTTCAGACTTGTTCCACAATCCTTCAAATACAACTTCGATGGGATATTGCTCAAATCCAGACAGTTTTATCATTTTTCTGAAATATTAAGCACTATAAGTTTGAAAACCTTTATATGAAGGTCGTAACTCCCCATATCAGCATTAAAAACAAACATGTTAATTACTTTGAGGCAATAAATAGCCCCATCAGAAGTCAGATAATCATCATCCCAAAATGTGCTTAAAACCTACCCCGCCTAAACATGTGTGTAGACCGTAACAAAACTGTAAGACCTGACATCAATCAGCAAGGCTGTGTTAGCGAAGGCTGCAGAAGTCCCGAATCTTTTCCACAGTAACTCAGTATGACCAGGAACATTTATCTGGAAAATTAAGCAGTGATTAAGGGGTCCCTCTGCTGGTGCAACCTCACAGCATCCTTTAACTCTTCTTTCATTACTCAAGTACGGGGTATTTTCCACTTCCTTCCCTCACCAAAACCGTGCAGCTACACCTGCACTCATGTGAGCTCCCTGTAGGTGGCTCCAGACTCTACACCTGAGCCCAGCCCAAGATCTTGACACACACAGGCACACACAGACACTTTGTGAACTCATGAAACAATCCCGAGGCAGAGAAGCTGTACATGATCGCGTGTCAAAACGCAGAGGGCTAATAGTGCCGCAGCTCGTATTTCCTTGCATTCCTCCCCTTCTCCTGCACTCCAACTTGCTGCTTGGAAAAACTGTTTTGCGAACGAAGCCAAGTGAGTTATCAAAAGCCAAAGGAGCAATCCGCCTGCCATCCCCAGTCAGGAATCCGCCTACTACTTCCCCACGAAAAGAGAAAGCGCTAACCACTAATCCTAGCTATTGGTGCAAATGCTGAAATCCCATACTTAAACCTCCAAGACTGCAAAACTTGTTGGTTTTCTTTTTTTTTCTTTAAGTCTTGACATCACAAGAAACTCCGTGGCACTAAAGCAAGAGGTAATTTAATTCCATTTCTTCCCTTCAGTGTGCAAAGACCCATCTTGACCTGAAATTTCATTGAAGATGATGTGGTTTAATTCCATAGAATAAAGCAGAGCCTTAATTTCAGTACCATTCTTTTGAAAAAGCAATCATTTTTGTACTGCCCCTTTCTGACACATGGGCAAAGCAACCTGCCCAACACTGGGGCTGTGCAACCAACTGAAAGGAAACATCTCGTTTTCAACAGCACGTAAAAGCCTGGAAACACAGCACTGCTCACCACTTTCCCAGCTGACTTCAGGGATTATAAAAGCCTTCCCACCAATACCACAAGTATTATCAAGCAAAAGACATTAAGAAATAGTCTTCAAAAAAGCTTTTATCCTTATCTAATGTTATAAAACACCGCACTAATTTATGGTAATGGACACATTAATCTTTGAGGTAAAGCAGAAGTTGCAGTAATTCCATATAAATTCTCCCTAAATTACAGGAGCTGCAATTCAGTCATGTTATTTTTTCAGATAACAGTTTTAGAACTTATGCACAGATTTAAGGTCCTTTTATGCAGATCTACACTCTGCTCATTTTGATACGTTGTGAAAACTTCAAAAATAAACTATCTCCAGTAAATCCAAACACAGAAATACTTTGACATCATTAGATGTCCCTCATATATGTATATGCAGGATTTTAACGAAGTAGATCTCTCAATGAAACCACCTCACAACAGTTCACCACAGTCAGATGATGAGACAGGTTGGAAAATGTATTTGATTTTCATTTTAAAAAAGCTATTAGGAGAGGGCTACTTAAGCACCTTTACCCTAATTCTGTGAGAACTCAGTCTGAACTTTTCACAACAGGACTTCGCAATGGACTGCTTAGTTGTTTAATGACAGTTAAATGTTCCCATAGAGCAAAGAGCAGGTGGGATGCTATAACCTGAGGTTACTGCTGGTTTCTGACAGCTTTCAAATAAAGCTCACATTGAAAAAACCTAAAATCATCTAACCAGAAAACCAGGCCTTCTCCTTAATAAACGTAAAACCTCAAAGGAACACTTCTACTTGGTTTGTAACAGAATTTGGGAGTAGGATGGTTTATGTATTTGCTTTTTCTTCAGGCTCACAGATGAACATGGTGCTTAAAAGGGAGTCGAGAGCAAGTCCCTAAAAACATCCCTTGAATCAGGTGACCAAAGAACAGTCATAAAGCAGAAGAAAGGAAGATGAGAGACTAAGTCACAAGGAAGAAACGGCAAGTTCTGTGTTGCATTATCCATAAGGATACATTTGCTCAGTTTCATTATTTAAAATTGCCTTCTAAAACACAGCACAGCATCGGTGGCAAGGGTCAGTGAGTTACTGCTGTCTTTGAGAGTGTTAGATACTGAAGACAAGTGACAGTTGAATGTATTACTTGACTGCACAAGGCAATTCAGAACAGCTCTGAACAAACTAAATGCTGCTTTCTACATGATGACACCATTTCTGGCCAGTGGGAACAAATCTTACAATAAAAACAAAATAAATAGAAGTCTCACTAGAAAGTCAGTTAAACACATCATCACTGCCAGTCAAACACTGCACAAAGATCTACCCGGGATGCTCCACAGTTTCTATTCAGAGACACAGACTTCAGCAAAGTATTCTATGGATGTTGCTTTACACCAAGCTACTTCAATACCCATCGAACTTCGCAATATTGAGGATAATTCTCCAAAGAAAGTCCACTCCACATGGTGAACACTGTATCTCAGATAAGCATTCAGAGGACTGGATCCTTTCCACTCCATTTCAAATTATCTCCTTTACCCTTCGGGGGGGCGGAAGAAGGAGGGAGCACAGAAGGGAGTAAGATCTATTATTTTCCTTCTGGTACCACTATCTTTTGAGACATACAATCACAGAATCAGAGCTGGAAAGGACCTTAAGATCATCTAGTTCCAACTCCCCTGCCATGGGCAGGGACACCTCCCACTAAACCATGTCACCCAAGGCTCTGTCCAACCTGGCCTTGAACACTGCCAGGGATGGAGCATCTCCTAAAACATATTTATCAAGCTCAGTCTTAAAAGACTAACAAGATACCAAAAAGAAAAGTAGATGTTTGGGAGGTAGTTCTATTCACTAAACCAAGTTTTGGGGTTTGTTTTTTTTTTTAGCCTTCCTTCATAAAGAACTCCTGCAATAAATTAGCACCATGGACTATACTCATACTGTAGAGGATGATATATGAGGAACCCCTATAATCAAATTGTAAATTGTCTTAAATATTTTGAAAAACAATGAACTTGATTTTACTAGGAGCTCTGGCACTCGAAAATATTCACTGGACAATCTCTTATTAAATAAGTGGAAATCTGAAGATTAATATTAAACTGATTGTCTCAGGTACTGTGGAAACTAACACACTCAAAATATTTATTGGAAATGGCATTACACAGAAAGCAATCAGGTATTTGTTTCTGTGTGGCAGAGCTCATTTTCTGTAACAAAAATTAGCAGACATGATGCATTTCAGGTTTGTTTCTCTGACATGAGACTAATTAAATGGCAAAAGAACAATGATATTCTCACTATTTTTCTTAGAATTATGACTTCACGATAGCTACTGATTATGGTACTAATAAAAAAAGCATTAGTTTGAATTATTTTCTGACTACACATGTAAATAGTATGTTTCTGCTCATAGCTCATACATAATTAGATAGCAATCTCCCTGTGCATTTCCAAGTGAGCCTTACTTTTCTTTCTCCTCCCTCTGCGGACTGAACAGCTTTTTGAAAACCCTGATACCCTGCTCTTCCTAATTCAGCCTCACGGATTAGTTACAACTGGTTTCAAGTCATATGATATTATTAGTTTCCTGGCTTAGTTAAGGTACCTCCCACAATCAGAAAAAAATTCAGAAACACAACAGTCCTGAACCCCTCCACGGATAATGTAACTCACCAAACAGTATTTCCCCCCGCTATAATATAAATGGCACATCATAATTTTTCTGCTCACTCAAGCCTGGCTTGAGCTAACAGTGAGAAAAAAATAAACCACTGATTGTTTTAGTTTCTATCCCTCCCAGAAGGCTTTAAATTTAGTAGTTGTACAAATGCTCGCGTGTCAACATTCAGAATGTTTTGGGCAATGACTCACCACTTGGAAACTTGCAACAGGAAAACTTAAAAATGCATCTGCCCACTGCATCTGATTTTTGCAGTAAAAGGACAAGTTCAGATTCAGTTGCACTCCAGAAAGTAACTAAACAATTTGTTAGCACTTTTCTCTGTAGCTATTTTTACTTTAGACCCTGATAGGAACACAAGAAGAAAGATAAACCTCAAAGCACATAATTTCAGAAAATACCATACAGATCCAAGAGACAAAGAAAAAACTACAGGAAGGTTGGTTTTATTTTTTTTTTCCTTAAAAGACTGTTATTATATTACAGTTATCTGGGAAATTAAATTCCTGTTGAGTATCATCTGTTGACATGGCAGCCCTATACTAACACAAAAACATTGCAGAAAATCTTTTAGAAACTGAAAAAAATACAGATTTGTAGAACATTAAGTATCACCTTTCTTGTGACTTTTCATATTATAATTAAACTTATCTGCACTGCCTATTAGCTAAACTGATTTTTATCTCTCCCACAATACATTCAAGACTTCTTACCAAGGTATATTTAAAATACAGACAACACTTCCATATTTATCTGTCATTGACATTCAGTTTTTGTGTCATCTTCCAGAACACATAATACCTTGAATCACATTTTTTTTTAATACGGCATTTTTGCTTCAAGGCTTTATCCAGCCCTGACAGCATCGAAACACACAGAAACAGTGCGTCAAAACTGCAGCATCGCAATCACTGTTCATTCACAGTAACCGCACTTCATTGCACAGATTGGTACAATGTTAACACAAATAACATTTAGCAGCATTTTGTTGTCTCCACTCTTGCCACAGAAGAATTAAATGAAAGCCATTTTTAAAATATTGTTTCTTAAAATTAAAGCCTGGGAAGAGAAATGGGAGAAATGTTTCATTTGCTAAAACAATCTCTCTACCTGGCTGACGCTATTAAACATGTAAGGTAAGCTTTATTACTCGCCTGGAATTATGGTAATAAATTGCATGAAAACTGCACTGCTCTGTGTTTTAGCTTCTCTGACATCTTAAATATATTTTTGTTAACCTAGCAGAAATCATCTGCTAGACTGTAAAGCCACCCTACATAACACACAACTGTTAAAATGTAAATTGCCAAACTATTTTTAGCTGCTGCTGAAGGGGAAAGAAAAAAAATAAATAAAAAAAGCAGGGGGGGAAGGAAGAAGAAGAATATTCCTGGCCTCGGGAATAATGATTTGAGGCATTGTGTTCATTTTGTTTATCAAGCAGCTATTCAGCCTCTAGTGGGGCCCAAGTGCTTATGCAAGCAAAAGCTTTTAAGAGTGCCTGCAGCTGCAATCCTGGCTTCCAGGTAGGCTGCAGGTTCAGAGCACAGCTGCCCCAGGCTATCTAGACTATCTCAGCTCCATCTGGAAGTACGGTTAAAATAGGATTTCAGATCCTTCTTTCTGTATGTATCATAGTAAGCAGGGGGAGGGAGAAGGGAAAGAGGGAGGAGAGAACAGGGAAGATGCAAGGGCTAGAAGACACCATCCGTACTTGAGGCTCAATACAAAATGAAAAGCTCAGAGCATTCCGCTCGGCTGTATCTCTGCTGCCCGTGCAGTATGTTCCATTCAGCCTATCCGGCTTTGAGTTATGACTCAGCCAAGTGCACCTGCGCCCATGTGTTAAGTACTGCCAAATAAAAGCCCAACAGCCATTTACACAACAAAGAGATGTACCCCGCAAGGCAGGAGCTTCCCCCTCCCCTCCTGTTTGTTCTGAGCAGGGGAAAACACAATTCCGTCCTTCACTTCACTGGGGATTTTTCACTTCACGTGGATTTTTAAATGCAGATTCATTTATAAACAATTTTCTCCCTTTTAAGAATAAAGCATATTTAATACCACAAAACACCCCTATAGCATTAGATTATCACAGCCATTAATGATTTTTCCACCAAAACCCTTCCAACCTTTTTCATCAAAGCCCTTTATTCTCGAAGGATAAATTTTCAAGCAAAGAGGGATCAACAAACTAGTTGCTTGAAAGCTTTCCTGATGCTAGGCTGAAGTTAGGAAAGGCTTAATGAAGGCTTTAAAATCCACCAGGGCTTCACAATGAACATCTGACTCGGTGATTTATGCATATTAATAACCTCAGCCCTACTGAGGCAAGCTGAGCTGTACATGTCCTCCGAATCTTAATGTCTTCAGCTCCACTGGGATTATTACAAATGTAAATTTCTAAGATTCTCAGCTATTAATCTCTGTCTGTCCTCCTGTTCAGCAACATAATGACTAATTAAACATCAAAAGACCTGTACAGGAGATCTTCTTTGACAGCTCCTGGCCCAGCTCTCTTCCCAAGAGAGGAATTCAAATGACAGGGACAAGTGGGTAGGAGCGTATGAGCAAGCTACAAATCACTGCTATGAAATCTAAAAATTCCACATCAAATGTGTGTTTAGTCCTCCAGAACCACTCCCAATCACCTAGCCTAGCTGTTTATGTCCAGTAGATACCCTTCCTAACGCTGAAGTTAAGTAATTTGTATGGATGTCAAATGAAGAAAGCACAATTTGAGCATGATCTGTTTACCATCAGTAAAAACATGCAGTACTTACAGAAGAAGGCAAACCAGGGGGCACCTTTCTTACTTTCTTTGTCTGAAGAGGATCTGTACACAGAAAAACAACGTTTCATCAAATATCAGTGTTAGAGATTAAAAAGAACCAATAGCTACACGAGACAGTTTTTTCTTTCCATGCTAGATTTCTTACTTTCCAGTGTAAGTGTAATGCACTTTTATTCCGTGCCAATGAAATCCTTCACACTAATACATGAATGTAACATACCAATGTTCTTCTCTAAAATAAAGTTTCTGCTAAATATTTTGCTAAACAATTACTTTCAATAAGAACACTAACTCTGAAGGGCACACTGATGCCCTTTTGCACTTGCTAAGAAACAGTAAGTTTTGGACTGATTAGTGAGAGGAATGCTTTCCCTTTTTGTACTTCAAAGACAGAACTACCAAAAAAGAATTCGACATGTCGAAGTATGATTTATACTCTAAAAATACCGATATAATTTTTCATAGCTTTTAGACTTCAGCAAGGTTGTAAATAAACAGCAAATCTAACGACCTCATCATTTTCCTTAAGTAAAGCAATATAACTCAAATTTGCATGTAATAGTAAAGCATGGTACCTCCTTCCTTCTACCAACAATTATTATAGCATCACAAAGGAACCTAGCAATTTCACTACCTAAATTAAGACTCTGAACCGGTTTAATCAGCTGCTAATAAAATTAAATTTGAACACTATGCATGCAAATTAGAAGTTAAGGGATGGTCTGAACACTGGTATCTGGCAAGATTACCAGTCCTACACTTGACCCATTGAGTCTTCAATTAAAATACAAAATTCCTATTTTTCTATTTTCATTCATAACATTTAATCACAATGTTGTTATAAGATAAGACAAGATAAAGGTGAGATAAGGTGAGCATATCTGCTGGGTATCTTTACGCTGATGGTTCCCCACAGGGCTTGTTTGAAATGAAAATAAAAGGACTTCTGGAAGAGATATTTACACTGCACTCAAAAGTGTCACCTGGAATAAACCACTGGTTGGGTTCTATGAACTTTAGCGTCAAGTTTAAAGACAATTTGTTAAAATCCTGGTCAGGCAACTCCTTCTTGGGGATAAGATGTCCATATCAGTGGACTTCTAACTAGTAACATTTAACTAGTCCTTAAAAAAGATGAAAATTCAGACATAATTTCTTAAGCCACTGGAAACAAGATCTGAGACAAAAGTGTACTTCCTCTTTCCTGCATATCCGGAATAACATTTGTAACCACCACTTGTCATGTCCCGCGTTTACAGTCCTCCAAGATTCAGCCACGACAAGAGGATATCATGCTGCTATCATTTGAACAGGTTTATACACCCCCTTCTGCTTCTCTTTCAAGGAGAAATAAATAAATAAATAAAGAGTACTATTCTGCAAGCACCATGCTTAGCTTCATTTTGTTGTATTTAATATTATTCGCAACTTACTGAACTCTATTTAGTTTGCAAACGAAACTAACTTAATCATATATTCAAGTCAATAACAGGAATCAGACAATCTGATGTAGAACTCTCCCTCAATGATTGCTCCCTAACTACTCTATGATTCATACCACCACCTTTCTGCACATGCTGGCATCAATGTCCAGCCAGCACTCAAACACTTAAATAGCCCCCCACTACTTGAAACCATAGGAGGTTACTCTTACAGTAGTTTCTCACTAAAACTGATTCAATGGGGACTAAAATATGATCATCATTATCCCACTACCCAGCTCCTCTATTAAAGTTCAGACACCCTTCCAAGCAGCAAACAATTTCACTTCACTTTCTTCAGACTGTTCCTTTTCTGAAACAGATATGAAGAACTGCTGCCTTTGATTCTCATGCTCTGAGGAACATGAATACTTACAAAAATATCTGTGAAGACAGACAACCCCAGATTAAACGGTGGTTGTCTTGACAACAGGTTAAAAAGCTACACAAAAAAGGTATTTTAAAATACATACACACACATATATATAGGTAAAGTTCCAAAGTAATATACTCATAATTAAAAGATTTAAAAACAAAATGTCAAGTATGTTCAGCGCTTTTTTAATGCCCAAGGAGTCTGCAGTTCTAGTTAATACTAAAATTACTTCAAGAAACTATTTGCATTTGATGAAACCTTATTTTGAGTAAATATGGTTTAAGTTACATGGTCTCAACAAACAAGATTTTATTATGGAATAGAAGTGCTATACAGAATTGGGAGCATTAAAAACCCAAACATACAACTTGACTAATCCTAATGACATAACATGCTAAAATTGAAATATAGTAGCTTTTAAAATAGACTATCAGGTTACACTCCTTATACAAAAAAGAATGTTTCAAAACTTGCACTCCCAATTATTCATGATACTCATAGCAGAAATGATAGAACAGCTGGTTCCTTCTTGATTCCCTAATTCAATGCAAAGTCTTTACAGCTATGAAACATTACAACTAACTATGATCGAGTACAAAAATTCTCTTTATCTCTAAGTATCTCCAGAATAAAACATTAATACCGTCAGAGGATTAGAACCATTTTTAAGCAAGTTCCTGCCTGTATATTTTGCAAGGTAGCTTGATTTTAGGATGAACTATTAGGTTCTTATTGATAAGAACTTTAAAGGCATGTTGAACCAATTACAATGAACTATATATTGCCCTGAATAAAGTTACTTTTAGCATATAAAAGGATAATTGTTTCCCCTTTGTGTCTTTCCCCTACTAAATAATGGTAATGACCTCAAGGTCAGGCATTTCCAGGAGTTAATGATGGTGTGGGTTAAGGGCACTCAGCTGGTCATCAGTTCCTATCCATCTGCCATTATTGCTTTTGCAATTAAGGGGTTTATTGGGAGTTTCTTGTTTGTTTTATAAGCAATACTGATCAGTGTTGAATCCAACCTAGTGTATCAAAGAAAATGTTAATAATTCCAGTTTATTTCTTATATAGCAGTTTGCTGTAATTTGAACTGCTCAGTACAGAGCAATCTCCAGTATTTAAAATGAGCTGTCAAAGAAAACAATAAGGTCTGCAGAAATGCATCAGGAAAAGTAGTTCAAAAACTGTCCATATTACTCACCAAGAGCTGGTGAGTCATGAAGTGGTCTTCGGCGCTGATTTGTGCCAGAAAATGGATAATAGGGTGCTCCAGGCTTTCCCGAGGATGACAGCTGACCTGGACTTCCAAGCCCCATATCTGACCGAAGCAGACTAGACTGCAAAATATACAGAGATAAGTAAAATTAAGCTCTATAATAACTCAGCCATTATTATACCAGGCTGACAAATTATTAACCACACACACTGCTCTCAGCATTTATAGAAATTTACTGGGCTTTCAGTGAAGGCCTTGTGGCTCAAAACAGAAAAAGTTTACTTTTTGAGATTAGTATTCAGGGACTTCTACCAAAGCATAATTCAGAAATGCAGAGCAAGTTTGGCTGCGAGCCTCCATAAAACCGTAACCATTTCAGTTTAAAACAGCCAAAAGAATCAGTTCATACTTAAATGCTAAATAAATATCATAACTTTGTTTAGTTTGCCAGTAACACCTCTTCTATTACACAACATAACTGATAAAAACTGCTAAGAGTTTATAGTGTGACATTAGGCTTTAGCACATACTCAGAAATCCAGACTTGTATTACATTCATAAAAACATGGAATAATTGAAAAAAAAAACAAAACAAAAAACAAAACGAAAAAAAACAACAAAACAAAATGAAACAACACCCAACCCCCCCCGACCAATGAGATAAGATTAATGCACAGACCATAAAAAATTATGACATTTTAAAAACTTCAAGCCACTAATGTAGTTGAACCCTACCCTCTGTGTTCCCTTTTCATGCAGTAAACATAAAAACATTCAAAATACTCAACAAGTGCATTATATGATGTTTGGCCTCATTCAGATTTCTTCTGTCAAGCTGAAATGAATGTTGGTGATTTATGAGAACATAGTTTTACCACGGTTGATACTATGCTTAGACTTCCTGTAGTCTGAAAATCCCCAAACTTGGAGGGAAACCCACAGGATGTTGTACAGAAAACAATGCTCCCAAGCAGTGAAAGTGTATTCCCCACTGCTTCCCTCCTGGCTGTTGCTTGCAGCTTTCCTCATACACCAACATTCAGTCTGTGGTACACATCGCTAAAGACACTTCGCTTTTAATATCTGCAAAATCAGATTATTAGCTTTAATAATCTGCAAAATTGAGGTTCCATGGTGGCCTTCAGAAAAAAGTAATTTGATTTCTTCATACTTAGCCATTACATAGTACAGTCTTCCCTGTCAGATGGCAGGACAACAGTCACACTCTTGTCCTGCAATTGTCAGGTGATGTTAAGACAGAAACCACTGACTGGTTTAACTTTTATACCAAAACAAACTTGAGGTGCCACTAGTTAAAGTTTCTCCTTCAGCCCCACTGCTCGCAAGCCAAGTTTTCTCCTCCCCTCAAGGAACATTCAATGAAAAAGTCCATGTGCCCCGGCAGGTCCCAAACTCACGGCAGGAACTGCTCTAGCACTGCTGCTTTCTAGGGGTGCAGCAGCCCACCTGAATAGACACAGAGGCCATTGCTCTTGGTTCTCCTCACCTTTCCTTCTAAGGCCTGAATACCCTCATTCATAAACTAATGTACTTTTTCTGTACTTAATGTACAGAACATTATATCATTCAAGCTGATTCTTGTAGTGTGATGACTTATGAAAGGTGAGGCTAACTCACATGGCTTTCAGCAAGGTACTAAATTCCTTCTCACTTGCAATGCACTGGGATTAGCAGAAAATCCTGAGTTCATATAAAATTACAGACCACATAAAAAAAAAAAAGTAATAACCTCAAGAGCATTTTTCCAGATAAGTGGCTCTGCATCATGCCACTACTGAAATGTCTTTTACTTCTCTGATGACTAATTTGAGCTTGAAAATCTTGTATTTTAATTGAAATGGGGGATGTGAGTCACCCCATTACAAACTAAAGGAGGGCTCAGAAGTGTTAACTATTTCTTACAAATCTATCACACAGTTTGAAGACCAAAGTTAACAGTGACTAAAACTGATAAGGCATACAGTGTCCCCTCAACTCCATTTCTTCATTCTTATTCTTACAATAAAAAAGTCTTTAAATCAGAACTGTTAACATGAAACTCGTACTGAAATGAAATACCCTTATAAGGAATGAAGTGATCTTTACATGAAGTACACAGAAAATATGGGGTGTGTGGAGGTGGAATTTGCTTGCAGGCTGTTTCAAGGTTTGCTATTTTTGCCTTTCACAAACACTGAAGAGTTTATTGTTTTGCAGAAAACACGATTATCAGAATATCTGGCTTACACAGTGTGAGTCTGATTTTAGCAAAGATACTATTCTAAACAATTATTAGTATTTTAGTGGTGAACACTGTGCAGGAAACCTGGGCAACATTTTGTGAAAAACAACGGCATTGCTCCTCTGAAACACTGCCCAAAGAAAGAAATGAAACCGGTTCAGCACTTAGCCCAAGGCTTGACCTTCAGCCCAAGAACACCCAGGTCTGAAGCAAAATCACATAGCCCATGTGGAAAGGGAGAAAGTACTGTGATAGCTGTCATTCCAAGTAGCTGAAGCAAGGTCCCACTCACAGCACCCCAGAACCACTGAGGACTGGCAGGGACCTCTGGAGATCACCTAGTTCAGCCCTGCTTGCTCAGAGCAACTGTCAAACACAATTAGGAACTATGTCCCATTCACATTCAAGACAAACCTCCCTGCTTCCCCCAGCATCTCCTGATCATTGGCAGGGATTTTGGAAATGCAGTGGGATTCATTCAGACACCTCCAAAAAAAAGACCATAAGAGCTAGGAAGCCTCAAACCTCCCCTATTCACTGGGTGGTAGGGGGGAAAGAAGGGGACGGAGATGACAAAAAAAAAGATCCAAAACAACCCAAACCCACTTCTACCTAGCCACTCCGAAAGGCATGTGTCTATATCTTTTCCAGACTTAACCTCCAACCTTTACCTCGTGACACTTGGCCACTCTTGCTTTTGTTCTAAGCATTCCAGTTGTTGACGTTTTTATCAGACCCTGAATTTCAAAGCAGCATGGCTACAACAACATGAAGTTAGTGTGTGAGTAATATAACACATACGCAGTAAATCAAAAGCTATGTCACACACTCTAAAGAAGTTTCCTGATCCAGACTGCGTTTGGGTTAAGAATTCTTATATATATATATATGTATATATATATATAAAAAAAATATAAAACAAAAGGAGGGGAGGAGAACACACCAAACTCACAACCCTCTTCTAGCATCCCACAATCAAATGAAGCATCTGTTTAAAATTTTATAATTGTTCCTCAGTCTTCCAGAAGAAAATACAAATAGATGTCATTAGTTCAGCTCATTGATTTTTCTGCCTGTTTGAACCAATTGAGAAGCAATATTGATTAGGACTGATCCTTTCCTAAGGGCATCTGATAAAGAAAGGAATACAAAAATACCACTGAGGATAGCAAAAAAGCTTTGTATTATCAGCACCAAGCTTCTCCTGACTAAATGCCCGAGGTCCCTGCACAGAGGCAGATCGCTTACATACATAGTTTGCAGCATTCTCCACAGAGAATGTTCATGCTCACTCTGAACCTCATCTGCCAAGCACGGATCCAATTACTAAAGAATAATCAATGACTGGTTATTCTCCTGAACACTGCCGAGTCCTGTCCGCATTACCATTATAAATAAAAAGGCATAACCCTTAAAATATGCCTCTTTGGATTCTATAAAGCATATTTTCAGCCTCGAGATAAACAAGAATTTATTTAAAGCAGTATTTTCCCTAAAGAATGTATGTTCAATAACAATCTTAAAAAAAAAAAGATAAAATAAAAAAGGCTTTTATTACCATCACTGAAGAACACAACAAGCCTGATTCCAAAGAGAAGAGAGAAAGAGGTAAACATGACTGCTTTACTTCTCAAATTTATCCCTTTCAGCAAAACCAAAAACCAGTTTTGATAGCCTCAGGGGAAATGGCACAACCCGACCCAAAAAATAAAGGCTTTTACAAGGGCCACTATCCAGACAAATGCTTTAAAGGTGTCCTCTTCCTAAAAAGTATTCTCATAAAAATAAAATGCAGGGGAGTCATCTGTTCAAACATTGCAAGGGCGAGGCGAGGGGAAAAAGAATCACATCTACATATGGGGGGTGTGTATTTATGCACCTTTGTTGCAGAAAACAAGTGACATTGTATTGCAGCTGCACTTAACGTGCATGCAAACTTAGCTTCCATTCAAGCTAACAAGCTAATCAACCATATGCTTATATCAAAATGGTATGTATGCCTGAGATAAAAAAAAAGCTCCTTACTCAATGTATTTTAAGATGTTTTTTAAATTCTTTCAAAGAATTTGAGCATGAGAGTAAAAAAAAAGTGTGTGCCTACTTTGAATGTTTTCTTTTCCCCAGCCCAACTCTATGGATCTTTAGAATCCCAAAGACACTACTTGATGCCAAAACACTGCTCTGCCTTGACTGAACTTCCAGGACACCAGCCAGCAGGATTCTAATATGTTGGTAAACACTTCTTTGATTTTTTTTTTCCTTACTTTGATATAAAAAAAGAAACATGATCATGTAAAGGCCTGCAGATGTCCTTATGTAATATTCCTTGCAGCTCTCCAGCACTGAGGCTGCATGTAGATAGCAAAACCAAGCTATCCTGCAAAACACACAAACATTTTTTAACTAACACACTCCATACACTGCACTACCATGTATAAGCTTTTACCTTTTCAAAAAAATTTATTTGTTATGGGCAGTTAGCCATGTGCTTCTTGGTCTAAATCTCATTCACATTCGTAGCCAACCTATGCAATATTTTCATCCAAATACAACCATGTGCCTTTACATTATTCATTATTTTCCATCAAAAGAATAATATGGTTGAGAATAAAAGCACTGCCCATTATATGCAACTGATTATGACAGGCCCATTGTGCTGGCATAATAAGGCAGGCTGCTTTGGCAGTGAAATGAGGGCTGCACCTTAGCAACTGCAAACTTAGCCCTTGTCCCTCCCCTCCAATAAACTACTCAGATTTTATTTTTCCTAGGTTTTCTGCAATAGCTTTCTTTTCAGGGAGTTTATGCCCTGAGGCCGAGCAGCCAGGCTGTCCCTATTTCCCTAAGCAGAAATACTGTCCAAAGTTAAAAAAAAAAAAAAAAAAAGTACTGAAGTGTCTAGTTAAAAACTGGGAAGTTAGATCCATCGTTTTGTAAAGGCAAACACAACACTTCAATCAAATCCCTCCATTATTCCATCACATAGTTGTAGGCTAACTCACTTAGCATTTCTCTATTTCTCAGAATGTTACAGAGCAGACAGTAAGTGCATTCCTTGCCTTACTGTAAACTTCAGCCGCTGCACTGTGTAGAGCAAAAGTTTCACACACGTCCTTTTATTCAAGTGAGCCATTTAGATGACATAAAGCATGTATATAATGTGTCGTTATTTCACATCCTGCCTTACAGATAAACCTGACAATGTGCATGAGCTAGATTAATGTAACTCATGTAGCTCATGTCATGTAATGTAATTAAAGAATGTAACAAAACTGAGAACTCAAACCCTGCTAAACTTGCAAAATCCTCCAAGTCGTGTGTGGTTACTGTGATTCCACAGGAAAACCTAGCACTAAAATAAAACATCAACAAATAATTGCTCTGTGAGATACTTACAGTACAGACAAAAAGCTTTTGAGCTGACAAAAAGACCACTCACCTCAGCTCCCGTCATGCAGTTTAAGCCAAAAATACAACTAAGATACGAAGTGTTGAATTTCACTTTACTTGAGTCTCCAATCTTTGGAAACTGTAATGAATATGCACTCCAAAATAGGAGCTGAATTTGGAAAAACACTGACATATGATGTAAATTCATTTTAAATTTAAATTCTAGAGATATGTTTGCAATTATCAGCATGTTGTTAAAGAATCTCATCCTGAGAATATCATCAAATAGTAATGTGAAATACAGTGTTACCATTTTGAGAACAAAGGGACCCTGAATGAGTAATCAATAGCAACTGGCAGAAAATGAGGCATTAATTATGATCCTCTCTAGTGTTTTGTCTCAAACAAGGTTTCATTAAATATATTGTGCTAACCTGTACATCTTCGAGCCATTACCAATAGATCTGATCAGACACATTTTTGGTCTGTTTCAGGAAGAGGAAAATATCAGAATTAAAAAACAACAACATCTAAAGTGTTATATGATAACTTGAGCTTTTTTTCTTGATCAATTTAAAGGAAATCAGCAGTTGCTAATAAAACATCTCAGGAGAGGATCCTCTAACAACATGCTGATAATTGCAAACATATTCCTCATCTAAAAAAAAAAATACTCAGATCTTATAATCTCAATGTAGTCTCTTGAAAATTTAATTATCATCTCCTATACCTAAAGTATCATGCAGGTTTGAGAAGATAATGACAGTCATCCATCAACTGCATCCTGCCAGTGTAATCAGGCTAATCTACCTCACTGGAGTAAAAACCTGCTACCTAGGGTACTAAATACTGAAGTGATGCAACATCATAAACAAAATAACAGACGTTTAGTTTTACTGTCTTCCCAATTAATGCTAACACTCAAAAAATATCAAGGTATCAATATATTCTCTTTTTACACCAAAGCTTTTCCGGATCACCATGAGGTGCTTATTCAATGTGTTCACCTAAGCAGAATCTGCTACTAGGCGAAATTCTGCTTATGTGTAAATATACTGAAACTAAGCACTGGGAGAGAGGACAGAAGGAAGAAGCTTATTTAGAATTCCACAGATTTTTTTTAGCAGTGAGCGAAGTAAAGACTAAACTCGAAAGCAAGGAAACATTTTGTATTCCTTCTGTATCTAGATGGCTTTAAAGCACCCGATTAACACAGATATTCGAATCAGGCCCTTCCTTCTCTTTTGCAGTAGTGGCCTCCCTGCTCTGATACCGCATATTGGCAGGAGTACAAATTCTGTTTTACGCTTCTCAAAGCGGCACCCTGCTGATGTTGGTGTCCAATCCCCGAGGTTATGCTGGCTCAGCTTGTCTTCACTCATCCCCCTGGGCAAGGTATTTTTGCGTTGCTGACTGAATTCTAGGAAGGCATTACTAAGCATTGTGATTACAGGTCAGGCTTCCCTCCCTTTGCCTTTGAATCTTTTTGCTGCATTATGAAAACAGTAATTTGAACAGCTTCCTCACTGTGATTATACAAAAGCAGAAGGTTTGTGGAGAACTGCAAAATGTCAGAAGAGAAGCAGCTGAGGGGTTATTCATCTACTTTTTAATTTTTCTGTACCAGCCTTCCTGCTTTTCTTTCTGATTACCAGATATGAGCATGAGAAGTCAACATTATAATAGAAGATTTTTTTCCTTGTTTACAGAAGCCAGACGATAAAGGATATTTCAAAGCCTAAACTATCTTTACATCTGTTTCTCCCTCTGCATCTTCAGCAAAATGATTTCAAAAGATTTCAGACCATTAGTGGAATGCTTCATGTACACAGTACGGAAGCTGTGCACCTCCTCTCCCACACAAGAGAAAAACCTCACTTGCTCTAAGCATGAAGTCGGAAAATGCATAACATAATGAGGGTTCAAAAACTAACATTAACATAGCAGCCAGATAATTGTTAGGGCTTAACATGAAGGGCCCATATGTTTTCACATATGATCAAGTGAAAGCTATGCCCAGTACTAGGGTGCTAATAAATAGACAAGCCCAGTAAGTATCTTTGGGTACAATCCCCTCTCCTTAAAAAATGTCACCCTTCTCTCCCTGCTCTGTAGAAATCTGTGCTATCAGGAGCACTATCCTCTTAAAAAGCACACCACAACACAACTGAAACCGATGCAAGTTGGACGATTTAGTTCCATGGAAAAGGAATCAAAATGGCAAATCTGTCTTGTGCTTCTTTCCAACCACTGACTATTCACTCAAGCTGCAGTCTCTCCTAGCCCATGCTAGACAGCAAATGGTAAGTAACAATGGTTGCTTACAACACTTGTTTCCCCTTTCCCAATTCTGCTCAAGGCCTTGTATTCATCTCAAGAGCAGTCATCTGTGCAGATGCAAAGTTTGGGAAGGTACTTTATCCCCCCTGTAAAGAATGGAAGGTAAATGGGAGCTCAACATACTAGAGTAGTCATAGACAAAAAGAATAAACGTCAAGAAAATCCAAAGGGCAATCCAGCTCATTCAGACTGACAGGTTTGGCTGGGAGAACTGAGCTAATCTTTTCTCCTTTCTGAAATAGTACCATAAATTTTTAATTGGGAAGCACCCAGCTCTGAGGCAGTAAGATTAGCTGGAGAAAAACAGTAACTGGCTGAACAAATTGTATCTGCACTTCATGGTATAACATGCTTTTTTCTTCCTTATGCAGGAATATGCAAGATACTATATATATATATTGATTTACAGGATGTTCATTACCTTAAACACAATCAAATATTAAAAGAAAGCAAGAAAATTTGCCAACCCTGCATAGTGTGAGAAAGTGAAGGGCAAAGACAAGTAACAGTTTGTCTGCTTAAGACATTCAAAATGATTCCTTGCAGAACTGCTCCCTTTTATAAATAGCATCCCTCCCCCAAGTATAACTAATTCCTAACACCTGCTACCCACTCCATTCCAGGGGGATGTCTTCCCTGATTAACTTCAGGTGGTCACCTCCAGCTCTGGAAGAAGACATCTCGCCTGTGCCCAGTCCAGTTTTACTTTCTAAAAAGGTTCTGCAGGCTCCTTATTTGCTGAGAGACAGGAGATTATTCTCCCAGTAGCACAATAAGTAATTGACTTCTAATAAATCATAATAAAGAGAAAGTTAATATTGCTTGATTTTACTTCAGGAGTAAAATGAAGCAAAATAAACTCAAGTGTGGACATTCCATCTGCCCTTAAACTATACATCCCTCTCCCTATTTCAGACTTTTAAGACAGTATCAGCTGGCAGAATCCAGAATCACTGCTTCAGTTAACATTGTGTCACAGCCTTTCCTTCAGAAGACACATTTCTTAGAGATTGATAGCTCAGCTGTAAAAATCTGCTCTGGGGAGACACCTGATATCAAAGATGTCAAAGAAGAGAAGATTAAACAGAAAAGTTACAAAATAAAATCAGTTTGTCAGCTTTAAAGTTATCCTGGTATTAAAACCCCCACACATGTACAAGCTTTAATTTTTTTTTCCTGTTTCCATAACTCAGTATTACCTGAATGTTCTCCATACTGTTTCTACACTCTGTGAAGAAGGAAGAAAAGCAATCCGATGTCACTGACTGTAGTGTTTTCTAAGGCCCCACAGGTAAGAAATGTCCAGAATATCATGTATTTTTCTGCCTCACTGGAAAGACCCATATGAAGCATCATCTGATTCTTTTTTTAACTACAAAATTGCCATCAATAGCACCTATGCTTTTTATAATTAGCACATTTAAAGTGTGCAGAGCTTTTTCTTACTATGGGGAACACGAGGGGTGTTCCAGTTGCTTGTTTTATTGGTGGTGGGGGGTTTTGGTTTGTTTTGGATTTTTTGTTTGGTTTCTTGCTTGTTTGGTTTGGGTTTGTTCAGTTTGTTTTGGTATTTGGCTGGTTGGGTTTTATCCCCACTCTAGCATCCCTTTTGCCACAATATTACTTCCTCTACTGTCTGCCACCTAGGTGTGGTCTAAATTTGCCTCTTTGCATCCCGTTATTCCTGGTACAAGCTATTTACATTTTTTGATCAATTTAAACTCTTTCATTAATTGCTCCCCTTTTAAAAAATCTTTTCAGTAACACTGCAGTATCGTTGGAGCAGATGGCACATCCTCAACACAGAATAACTGTCTAATTATTTCTCTCAAGGAAGCCAAGCAGGGATAGAAGTCTTAGAGACAAGTAATAAAAATTTCAGGATATGAACCGAATTCCTACAGGAAGAAATGAAGACTGCAGAACTCCAAATGTGTGCAAGAGGGCTGGCATATGCAGACTTCAGGATACATCAGGTTACCCAAAAAGATACTACCGGCCCTACAAGAAACACCTACTGTATCTGCTCCTCACAGCTGCCTGCTACTCTTTCATCTTCCAGCAAGACATCTAGTGCTCACTATTCTTTGACATGTAATGCTACACCAAAGCATGTTAGTAGTGGTCTAGTACAATGGCCCTTGCATTTAAGTAATGAATTGTTAAAAACTCAGCTAAAGTACCCTAGGGGCAACTGCAGAGACATGCCACGGCACTGTGCAGCTTTTGGGGGGGCCATACCTGCAGATCAAGAAAGACTTGTTTGAAAGGTTTAGAGAATAACCATGTTTTAAAAAGCCATGTGCTACAAATACCTGTTTTCTTTTCTGACTTGCCCATTTCAGGTAACATCTCAGCTGTCAGACACCACTAAAACACTACTCTATTCACCATCACTCATTTCTCTCACTCTTGCCACTTCCGACTTCTTTGTTCTTACAAAATACATCTTTCAGATTACATTTTTCATACTGTTCTTTGCTCTTCTGTCAGTAAGTCTCATTTCTGTTTGCCACGTACCTTTTTATACACTCTTACCTCCTAACATTCACATTTTTGTCTGCATGCTTATTCCTGCAGCTGCTTAATGTCACCTCATGCTTTACTAAAAAAATTAAATCAGTTCTCTTCCCCCTAATACTATGCACACATCTTACAACTATATGGTTTACGAATATTTTAAAAATACATATAAGATGGTGCTATTTTATTATTTTTTTGTCTATGCAGCAAGCTGGTGTCTCCATCCTTGTAGAGATGCTTTTTTTCCACTCTTGCTTGCATTATTCCTCACCAGCTCACCAGTACACAAAAGAACAGCAAAAAAAAAAAAAAAAAAATCAAGCTTTTACATTCCCTCTAGACAACTCAAATTTCTGGAGCTCTGCTCTGATCACACTCCTCTAACCTGTGAGGTAGCTGTTGCAGAGAGGGTGCTCAGAGATACCATATTCCCCAGCAAAGCAGGCAGGATTGCTCTTCAGATTTGCATTCAGCTCAAACTGTTTTAAAGTCTTTTTAAATTTGAAAGAGGCAAATTACTGACTATGCAAAGGCAAAGCAACATACACTTGCAAACATTTCTTTTGCCAAAGTGATCATCTGTTAAATTGCCCAAGAAATTGGTGCTAAAGGCATTTTTGGCGTTTATTTCAGAGTTCTTATAGTGTGTTTGTTAAAGAGCAACTTCAAATTCTTTTGCACAAAAATAAAACAAGCTTTTTAGTCTGCAGAGGATGCAACAGCTAATAGATACGGGTTTTCATGCTTGCAAATTTATTCTTTAATAGATTGCTAAATTTGCAAACAACAAGATGCAAACCTTTCAAATTCCACATTAAATTGTGAAGAAAGTTGTTCTTTAGTCAATAAACAAAGGTCACAAATTTTTGCTCAAAAGCCAGCAATATGAGTTCCAGTTGCTTAATAACTATACACTGTTAAATTCTGTAATATATTTCAGCACAAGTCAGGCATACACAGATCTAGCTTTCTCTGACTGACCTCCAAATGAGAATGTTTCTAAGCTGAATCACAGGAAAGGTGTAAGACTGACAAGTTTGTTCCAACATACTTAAACAATCAGTGCGAAGTCAGATAATTTCTTCTCCAAGGTACCTACCTAAGTTACAGGATACACTGAAAGTAACAAAACACAAAACATGCTCTGAAGATGTACAAATGCCACATTTGTCTTAATACTCCAGTGAAGCACACTTTTTCTTTCCTGAGAAAGAAGTAACTGGTAAATCCTGAAAAGTTGCCGGAAATTATATCTCAATATGATTACTTGAAGTATATTCCCATAAGTAGCACTAAGTATGGCGCTAATGTGCATAAAATGTTACTGTCATACTGCACAATTCAGGCTCATTTAATAATGCTTGATGTGCCTTGCATCATGTTGCAGTGATGCAATAATCTGCTACTAAATGAGTCACCTCACATTAGCTTCACAGCAATAGCAGTTGATGGCTATTGAAGGGAAAATAGCAGAGCAGTCTTTATTGGAAACATTGATGGGGCAGCTCTTACTATTGGATTTTTCTTCTTAATCTAAAACTAAAGATTCTGAAGTAGCCTTATTAACCAATAGGCACAAAACTTCTAGAGTAATAGTCGCAGCAATGAGTTAAAAATCCAAGTGCCACTACTAAATAAAATACAGTACACAGAGTAGCCTATCAATTCTTCATACACACTCTATGTAGCACTGTGTGTTTCATACTGAATATAGTAGCACATGTACAGATCATGTACTACACAGTAGTATATACTATGCAATATTTTATATGCAATTTTACATAGACTAAATGAGGTGTATTTAGTAAATATAACCCATAGGTACTTCCAGCATTCATCTACAGATCAATTAAGCTTTTTCTATGTGTTTTTTATAACATTTAAGCATCCCATCATCACAGAGTGTACAGATTGGAAAAAAAAAAAAAAAAAGTAAATTACTGTAAAGGTTACTCTTTAAACAAAACCTGGTTAATGCCTTTTTAGTTCTCGCTTAACATCCACTACATGAAGTACTTGATTTTTATCTCCTTTCTTGCACATGGGATAGTATGTGAAATTGAAATTATTATATGAAGGGAAGGTAATCTCAACATGTCAAAAAATCCATAATGTTTATTTTTCATGCATGATTGTTTAGAATTAAACCGGAACATTAAGGGGACAGTCACAAATAATTTACTGTTTTCAGACTAGTGATGCTAGTGGGGACAGACACTTTGCCAGGCAGATGAGAACAGGCACTGTTAGGCCAAACGACCATCCCCCCCTCTCTCCACCAATTAGCCAGGGCACTTACAGGCTCATGGGGATAAAGTTAGCTTCTGTAACGACCCACAGAAACAATTAGAAGAATTAGTCTAACAGCTACACATGTACTGCACATTTATCTCAATTTCACTTTGAAAATAGTGCAGATTCCTGGCTTTCTTCAAGCTCAGACCTGTCAAAGCAATGCCCAGTGACAGCTGGGTGCCCTTTTGATGCTACTGGAAATGGGAGTCATGCATTCAGCTTCTTAAGTCTCATCACACATCCACACCAGGTTATTAATACCATTTACACCAGTGACATATGGAAAGAACTTCGGTAAGAGAAGAACAGGTCAGAAAGCATTTGCAGAAGTTAGGTACTTTAAATCCAGCTGTACCCTGTAAGATATTCAGAAGACTTGCTCATGACACTGTTGCAATTTCAGAAACCTTAGCCACTGTCTTTGAAGACTCATGGTTCTGAGAGAGTGCAGACACTAAAAAAGAATGGGATTGGTTGGTTTGTTTCACAGGCAGGAACAAATACAGTGGCTTGCAAATCCTCAACAATTAACATTTCATTTTTTTTGGAAGATTACACTGGAAAAAAAATAGACTGAAAATGCCAGAAGATAACAAAGAAGTTATATAGATTCATCTGGAGTAAACTCTCTAAAACCTATTCACTTCCTTCTCAGAGAGCATAATAGGTGTTTTAATAAGGCTTTTACTACTTTCACATTTCACAAGTGAACTAAGGAACCAAGGACAAGCAGAACTACTGCTGAATACGGAGAATAGCTATTTAAAAACCAGTAGCTCAGAGTTCATGATTAACACTGGGTGAATGTATTAAATGAGAATTTGCAGGCGTCTGTTTTGGGCATCATTCCACCTCTTAATTAGTGACTTGGATGAAAAACGAAGACCACATTTACTAAATTCACAAAGCAACCCAGAAGGATCTACAAACGCAGTGCAAGCCTGGAATTCAAAGATGCATTTAGAGAAATTTAGAGAAGGTAGATGCAATATGTTAGGAAGTAAATACATTTTTGCATATGGAACCTGTAAACTGAAAAATACAGGCTGAGGAATGGCAAGCTGGCCAGCATTACCGTAAGAAGGCATTGGAAAATTTCAGACCTGTGACCTATCAGACAACTATCAAAGAGTGGATTTTTTTTTTTTTCATGAAAAAGGACAAATACCATATGGCAGAAAAAACCAACGGTATTGTCAAAAAGATCCAGGAAATTTCTTTTTTCCATAATGGTAAGGCCTTAGACGATGCACTTAACCTAGTTTGAAACACTGGAATTCCCTAGGGTTGTGAACCTACTGGAGAACATCTAGACCAAATTTTGTTTTTCTACCAATACTTCAGTCTCAGATACACCCTGATATGTACCTGCTCCTAAATATATACCTCATTATACACACCAGTGTAAAAATTAACTATTTAAGTCTTATCTTTTCTAAAAATTGCACATCATCTTAATCATCTAGGGGATTTCCAGCCTCTGCAGACTTAAAAGAGCACAGATTCTTCTCTAGGTCCACTGCCTGCAAGACAAGAATTAGATGCCTTAATTACAATGATATTTAGATAAGGCCTCAGGGAAACTTTTCAGGAGTTAAATACATTTAAGGAAAACAAAACCCAGTGCGGCCATGCAGTCTCCTTCATCTCTAGAGGTTTTTAAGAACTGACTATATGAGCATCCATGAGGGACAATGCAGCTGATTTTTCATGTGGATTGTCAAAACGATCTCTCAGGATCGCTTTTTACCACCTTCTCTAAGATAGCTTTCAAAGATTGTAGCTACATTGAGCTGTATTTCAGACACTGCTATGGATTTATGAAAAATACATTAAAAAAAACCCTGACTATTCAGAAACCCCACCATGTTTCAAGTTAGCAAATGATTTCAAGCTCTGTCAGATTTAACTGATAATGCCAAATCAAGGTATGAACTGTAACTTATCACATAAATTTAAACTGTATTAAAATTTAATTGCAAGTTAATTCTATGATCATTTTCTATTACCCTGAGGTAAAAAAAACAAAACAGATTTACCTAAATAACGTTTTTCCCATATACTGACAATGTATTAGAAACTGTGGGTAAGGAATAAGCAGGAAGCATATCAAAGGAATAAAGAAAATTAGAAGCGATGCTAATAGAAACAAATATGTGTAAGATTTTGGCTTTTAAAGAGCTACACTGTAAAAGATCAATATTAAATGGTACTAGATAGAAACAATTAGAAGTTATAAAAGCATTCTCCTCAGTGAGAAGCTAAACAACAGAAATTACACTCATTACTGCAAAGCGAAATAGTATTTTATGCGAAGCTAACAAAAACCTCATTTTCCAATACAGAACATTAACTTAATGAAAGAGAAATGTAGAAATTAATTTGCTTCCAAACTAATGTCAAGTTTAAGTTATGATATTTAAATATACTACACACAGAGCTATTTGAACAATAATAATAATAATAACATTAATACAATGTTTTACTGTCTAGACTGGCAATAATGTGAAGCCTATAACTTGGACTTAAAGAGGTATCCTGCTTTCTGTGAGAATGTTACCAAAAGCTCACCAATACAGTTACAAATGGGTCTTTGTTCCTCACATCTGTGTTGCAGAGAAGTAGTAAAGGCTGTGAGAATGATCCTTTTTTAACAGGGAAAGCAATGCTAGGCCTGCACTGCCACATGGGGTTGCCCATTCACACTTCCCAAACTACCAGTGAAAAGATTCAAAACCAAGATGTCAAACTCGTATCCTAAGTTGCATCCTCAAGAAGAAAGATGTTCCTGAAAATCAGTTCAAAGCAAATAGTCTACACAGAGTAAAACTAAAAGAGATCCCTCTTTGAGAAAACAAACACAACAAATTAATTGATTATAATTAAAAATACAGTATTACTTATTTAAATCTTTGTCCACAAATACAGAATGTAATCAAACGTTCATTAAGCATTCAAACTTCCTGTACATTCGAACAGACTTTTAAACAATGATCACAGTACTGTTAGTGTGGCTCATTAAAAATAACATGGAAGAAATCTTCACTCTAAAATGAAAATTTAAAGACATAAGAAGAAAGTTTCTTTAATTAAAAACCACATCATCTAAATTACAAAATAAAACAATATTACACTGCATAACCCAAATGCTGAAAATTGAAAGCCTAGTAACACTGCCTTTAAAAAATGCCCATGATCTCCACAGGTATAGCAGTTAACTTATGAACTATATTGGGCAATTACTGGAAATTTTTGACAAACTAAATGTGAAAAGTATCATGAGTATCACAGATTAATTGTGATGGGCAGTCAATACTGGCCCGCAATTCTGTCTGCAGACTTGGAGAGAGGAACAAATAACTGCAAAGGGTAAGAAAACTTATTTCACAATGATCTGTAGGAGATATGTGATACACCTGGAGCGCATTGCTCAGTATGTTCAGACCAGTAATAATCTCCCTTTTACTAAAACCATCGGAAATCATGCTCATGAGCTACAGAACCAGTTCCACTCATACATAGCAAAAGTGTCTCCTCTATGCAGATGTATTTAATTGCAAGGCAATTTGACCACACAGAGGCCAGAAACCTCATTCTGCATGTTGTGGAATACATTCTTGTTTATTATGTTTGGTAGCCTGACACATTCAAGTAGCTTAAACTAAATTCTAGTTCAGGTTATTCCATTTGCTTTCAATCATCACTATACTTACCTGACAGCCTGTTAACCCCGTATCTCTTCCATACAATGGAAACGGACCTCTGTCGGAGGTTTTTCCTGTAAAAGACAGGCATTTGATTAGGTTCTTTTAAAGATCTGCTAGATAGCTGCATCAGTTGTCCTTACATAGGCAGCCCAGAAAACCTGTGAGCATCATAGTAAATTTACAAAAATTAAATTGCATTAATACAAGCAGGCTTTTATAGATGTGTTTAACACACTCTAAGAGCACTACTATGACAGATGACATACTTACCGAATTCCATTTCTTACATAACCGATCAGTAAAAAAAAAAAACTACTGCCAGTTTTTGTTGTTATAAAATATCCCTATCAGTATGCTTAAATAAAAAGGGCAAAGGTCCAGCTTCACTTTTGTTAACAATGAGATAAGACAGAGACACTTGTAGATATTTCTCCTTCCTACATGAAACTAATACATAGCTGGTATCATCTTAGGCGATGAATACACATTGCCAAATAAGCAGCAAAATAAAAACAACTAAATAACATGAAATGTGAATAAAAATTTCAATTCAGGACAAGAAAACCCATACCAAACTTAAGCCATGGCTGAATCATTCAGCCATTGCCACTTACTCTTAAATCCTTAACAATCCTTTCATTTCATATACATTCCAGTCAGGTATAAAACTCAAGCAATAAAACTGGTCAAGATGGCAAAACAGACTGGACTCTTCTGCCATATGTGCAATATTTGCCTCTAGGTAGCATGTACTAAATATAGAGCCTGTACGGAGTGACTGCCCTCTGATGTTGCGATCTGAGGTCACAAGACATTAGTAACATACTTGTCAAGTCCAGAAAAATTACTTTGTGATTTACTTGTTGCTTATGCCACCAAACCCACATGTGTGTATTAAAACTCAATGTGAAGTTATCCAGTAAGGCTTAAAAGTTTGTCAACCAACATTTCTTTTTAAAAAGATCCTGAATAGAAGTCTCTTGAACAGTGTCAAGAATCAGTCATCAAGTATGTGTAACGGAAAGCACCAAATGCAGACACTTGCCCTGATTATGACACAGTCATAACTAAGGAACACCCCTTAACACCAGTCAGACTTATCCAGTGGGAAGCATTAATAAACTACAATACCAATTCATTTGAAATGGTTGTCATCTTACCCAACTAGGCACATTGCCTTTTCTAGACAATGCATGTCTCATTCAGACTTCAAGAAGAAAAAACAGCCTTGCTTGCACATTCCCATTCCAGTGATAAATAGCTCCATGCTACTGCAAATGTACTTCCAGAACAGGACTTCCTTTGCTTTTCTGATTTTCGCTCTTACTACCGAAAATCCCTAAATACATTTTGTAAGAGGAAAAACTAAGGTACAGTTTATAGTTAATTTTAAATGTGCATCTTGTGTAAGCAGAGAAGAAGTTTCAATCTCTTGGAACAACATCTCTGCAAGGTTATCATCTTGATAACAGGTAGTCTGGTCAACAATAGTTTCCTTGAAAAATAGCAGCTCTGCTGTAACAAAGGGAGGAAAAAAACATTTTTCTGCTGAAGCAATTTGCCTCTAACAACTATCAGGCACTAAGCAAGTAAAATACCTAGTATGCAAAATTATATGAAGTAGGATGAATCATGTTGCTCACATTAAACCAGACTCAGCATTTTCTTCCCAGAAAATGAGAATCTTGTACCACATGATAAACAACTTTGACTGAAGTATGCAGTATTCCAGGCAGGCTTTGAAACAAATATTTGTACAAGAGTCAATTACAGATGCTAGAAAAATTATGATTTAAATTATGGTTTGCGCAGCAAGCAAGAAATTGGTAGATAAGAATGCATAAAATCATGTTATTCAAATGGTATCACTTTGAAAGTTTGGCAGGTTCCTACTATTAGGAAAAAAGCTTACTAGAACAGCCCAATCAATACAAAATTTGGTTCTAAGAAATGATCAAGAAAAGTCAAGGGTGCCTGATGCTGCACTGCCTAAATATTTATCCAGAATTAGATATGAAACTAATTAATATTAAACCTGTGTTCAGACGACTAAGCTTTTCAGTGAAGGGTTTGGAAAGCAACCTAGGACAGTGACTTTCTTTGACAGAGTCTCCCAAATACACTCCCAGTGCAAGCACTTAGATATGACCCTCAAACCTGCAATACTGTCACAATGTTAAAGGCACACAATTTTAAATAACAATAAAAACCGACAGGCACACATTACAGAAATACACCTTAAGCTCACATTCAAGTCCTGTTCCTGGCTCTCCCTTGTACAGTGGAACCAGACTATGCTGTCCCTTTTGCAGGACTAGAGCACTGTGTTAGCAGCAGAGTCTTCACATTCACAAAGCAGAAGGATAGGTGAGAGAAGGTGAGCTATCCCAGGCACTGCCAGAGCATATCTGTTGCATTGTCCATGAGGAAGGACTTCCTTCCAACAGGAAGGACTCCATCAACAGCCCCTGGACCTTCACCAACATTACATCAAAAAGGTTTCCCAGCATAGTGCTGTCTCGCTGTACCACAGGATGGTTTCACTATCAACACAATTCAAAAGAGTATTGACTACAAATTGCCTGTTGTCATTTCAACACACTTCAGCTGCTCCTGCCCAGGCAGGATGATACTGTCGCTATTTAAAGCCTTGTAAGCAAACGTCACAGGTAGTATTTACTCATCAATAGAAAAATACTTAGCAACTACCCCGCACAGCGAGCCAAGTACCTCAAAAGTGGGTAATGTCAACTTTGAGAAGGTGACACTTCCTTATTGGTTCAACAAACATATACATCCCATACATAATGTCTGCAAAAAACAAACTTACCAGGGTACCAGTGTTCATGACACTGAAAGTCAAAGCAGACCTGAAATATCTTGCAGGTTTACCCCACAAGATTTGCTGTCAAGCATATTCTAATCTCTGTCCAATCACATCTTCTCCACCTCGTCTTAGTCAAGTGCTCACTACGCAGATGGCAATAGTATCTTTCTTTATTATAGCTCGAAATTAAGAAATACTAATGATCAGCATTATGGGGACATGAGGAAACTCACTACAGCATCTGACATTAACTGAAGAGGGTTATGCGAAACACTATTACATGACAAAATCATCACTGAATCTTTTCCTTTGCACAAGTTTGTGTAAACATGACTGTAAGGTAGTACGCAGTCATACCAGCTGGGAAGGTAAAGTAATGCCCAAAGGAAATTTATTTCCTCATCAGATTCTATTTTCACAAAATATTCATGAGAATTAGAGCAACTTTGGCCAGTTCTCTCAGCACCAATGCCTCCCCACCAGCCTTGTGCAGTACAGCTTCCTACTGTGAACTATCAGCTCTTGATCACCTTATTACGTACGTCCTAAATCACACATTTCAGAAAGAAGCTGTCGTTTTAGAAGCAAAATCTAAGCCTTGCTTACACAGCGTCTCAATATTCCAGAGTTATGTCTTTTAACCAGATCTGAACTAAAGCAATGGACATTTAAAAACTACTGAACTGGTTGCATACGGAAATCTTACATCTGCATAGATCAACTCACAAGGCATTTGAATCTCTTAACTTGAACTTGGCATGAATTTGTTGGTTTTTTTTTTTTTTTTTAGTGTGTTTCATGTGTTTTCATGAACAAAACCTTCACTGACCTCATCTCTTCCTAACAGGCTTAAAAAGCACAAGGACTATGAGTTAAAAGACATATATCCAGGAAAATCCCACTAAGCATTCTTAACCACAAATATTTCCTGACTTCATAAACTTATAACCTGGACATACTCTACACCAATTCAAATATTAATAGGCATTTAGTAAATAATTTCTTTTCTCTTGCAGTTGCTTGTCTAAATATGATATGCTCACAACTTAATATAGCTTTCAAATACCACACAAGGAATTGTCTTCCATAATAAATCTATCTGTGTAACAGCTGTGCAGACTAAATACTCTCAACACAGAATGAACTGAAACAGCAAGATGCAAAGTGATCGTGAGCTGAAAACAGCTCTACATAAACTCAGTTGAGGACTACTTCAGTGAATGTGCTATAAACGCCTGCCAGTAGTAACCCAGCCTTCTCCCACTGCTAGATAATGCTTGGTTTATGAGAGGATGACAGAATATAACTCTGAAAAAAAATCACTTCAATTCCCACAGAATTAACCCTTTACAGAATGAAGATATTTGTATGTATTGCTAAAAATTCATTTAGCTGCCAATATGGAAAGCACCGAATTTTTTTGATGAATCCATGTTTATCATCCAGGATAACTATCATAGTGACCACAGCTGGCAGCTGCTCTATTTGTCAGACATGAAGTACGTCTGCCCTACTTGTACAGAGAATCATCTTTCAGTAAATCTTGAGGCCTGTTTTTACAGGTCCTAATCATCATTTCATCACTTGAAAACACTGTTAACTGGCCACAACAGATAGCATATCCAAATGTCAAGTCCGTAACAAAACACTGTTGATATCTTTAAGGACTTTCTGTGGGGTTTTTGTTTTGTTTTGGATTGAGGTTTTTTTAAGTTATTAAATTACTGTTGGTGAATTTGGTAAGAAATCAATTTTTATATTGCTTTCTCCCCCTCCACATCCAGTAACAAAGAATCCAGCAACAAAACATGTTTCAAATGATTTTTCATATGCAGATCCAATATAATAAGAAAGAAGCTGTAAAAGCCATATTGACAGGTGCATATGGATGATTTAAGAACATTCAAACTAAACATTTCGCTAAGACCCTCACTATCACTTTCCAACACACCACAAAATAGAAAGAATCATGCAGTTTATACAGTAACATCCTTGCTGCCTCCAGTACAGACCCATTCTTTATTTATATTTTTATTGCTGTTAAAAATTCTTATTCAGCTATTATTAATTATCATTTGGTATGGCTGAAAAAAGATTACACTTGATCAAAGCACAAAACCAGCCCCACTCCCAGGATTTGGTGTGCTGCCGCCTTCTCAGAGGCAAGACTGACACATGGAGCCATAAAAGTTTTACTACGCATCTAGACATTTCCCACAGCACCAGAGGATTAATTTCTTCCTCTTCTACTGCTATACAGGCTTACTTATTAATAGAGGCTGTCAGTTTTAATATCTGTCTTATACCTACAATCTTATCTCTAACATTTTAAAGGTACTCAATACATGTATGTGTGTGTGTATGTGTGTATTAGTGAATATATAGAATAATATTACACGTTTTTCCTTACAATACTTGCGACCAGAACTCACGGAAATGAAACGAGATCTGAAGCAACACAATTTGAAAAAAGTGCTTAAAAGAAGTGACCTCCTATTCTCTTCATAACAATTTAAGTATTATTGGCTAATGTGTGCCAAGTACGCTGCTGGCTACGCTGAGGATGTTTTTAACAAGCCAGTGCCAACAAGTGCAGCTGCTGGACTTGCAGCACCCTCCTCCTGTTCATTCCAAGCCAAATTACTCACTCAGCTATGAACAATGAAGCAGCAACATAGGAAAATGCCAAGTGCAAGTGAGATTAGTGATGAACTGCAGGATCCCTACAGAGGTCAGTAATTAGCAGGTCCCCAGTTGTAATCGCTTTCCTAACCTAGGATTTTATCTCATCATTACGCTCCATCTTAGCTCAGTCTTCTGACTGTGAGCAGCTTCCCAATCAATAACCCTTGAAGTCTTGCAAACTCATCCAATATGTCTTACCTTTTAATAAAGCAAACCTATGTAATATGAAGTGTCTGCAAACTCATAATACAAATTTTGAAACTTAAGATTAATGAGTAATTCATACATAAAAACTGTTACTGGACAATTTTGTATTAAAGTAACAGAAGAAAAATTATGAACGTATTTAACCAGGAATGCCATGTCCAAGTGATGACCACCAATGTAGTCTATACAGGTAACCACGGGAACATTGGCCCA
The DNA here is from genome assembly GCA_017639245.1 of Myiopsitta monachus. Classification (NCBI taxonomy): domain Eukaryota; kingdom Metazoa; phylum Chordata; class Aves; order Psittaciformes; family Psittacidae; genus Myiopsitta; species Myiopsitta monachus. The sequence continues at coordinate 14,641,842 of CM029921.1, read as the reverse complement.
TGTGTTCTTGAAGTATGGATAAGGAAATGGTATGTATAGACTATGGAAGAAGAGAAAAGAATACATTATTTTAGATTTCTTCCCCATATTGTGACATCTTCTAAAACCAGTTTTCCCCATCAGGAAAAGGAAAGGTTAAGGCAAAGCTTGGTTTTAAGACTGCAGATTTGCCCCCTACTCATTTTTTTTGTTCAAAATTTTGAAAGACCACAATCCTACAGAACAATTCTAATAATCTGTCAGAAGTAAAAAACTACAAGTTTGAATGAGATTCATGGGATTTAACTGTCCAGTCTCAGGTCCGCCAAAAATCTCCTAGGATTCCCCGTGCCATAAATTCTCATTTTTAAGATAGCACTATGCTTCTGCCATCCAGTTGCTTATTTGCTTTATTTTTTCCTATCTAGAAGACCCAAATTGTGTAAACTCTGAAGCTGGAATTACCTGGGATCAGCTTCCCATTATAACTGCTGAAATTTAGGTACGATGCTTTAAGACAGAAAATATTAATTTACTGTTTTTGTTAACGTTTGGACAGGATAATCTGGAAAAAAGTCGGGCTTTTTATTTTTTTCATTGTACTTTCTGAAGATTAGAGAAGTTCCTAAATTCTTTCATACTTGTGTGGCCACTTGCAGATGTCTTTCTCTGTAAGAATTCTACTGACTGAACTGACCAGGCAACAAATCTCAAGAACACCATATTACAATGTTAAACTTGGAAGCCAAGGGATATATCTTACCAAATATTTAATGCACTATATTAAAAACAAATCATGTCAGTGTGTGAAGTGGTATTAAAGAACCTGCTTCCCAAAGACATGCCTTTGACACTTTCATCCCATTGATCTGTAAGTACCTCTGAGAAAAGATGGTATATTTTGCCAGTTTGCAGAGCACTGCACAGATCTTGTATTGTAAAAAAACAATTTATTAATGCTCTTACGTACTTACACAGGCGGTAAGGGTGGACTAAATTCCATATTCTATTTGGATTGGCCCTATGAACTTATAATTTACATGCTCATATCAAACTGAGAACATTTCTATTCCACCAGTGGCTGATCCATGAAGGCTCCTTCCTCAGTACTGTTCCTGTCCTTCCACTTAACAGGCTTACACTGTGATAAAGAACACATCAAATGTTTGCAAGGGTAAAACAGACTGAAGCCTCCGACAGGAAGATGCACATGAGTAACTGAAAGCAAGGGGAAAAGAGCAAGTACAAACCTCTTAAATGAAGAAAGAACTTCCTTCTCCTACTCCCCCAAGCCTATGTGGGCAAATACCTGCAAACCAAATAATTCCTGAATAGCTTTTTAGTATATTTAGTTTCAATTCTCCACTGCTACATCTTCTGGAGGCTAACCTTACCATAAATAATGTTACCACTCTATTAACATGTTAACATCTGTTATGTACAGACAGAACATCCAGCAGAAGAAACACACCAAAAATATACTAAAAATGAGGGAAGTCACGTATGTACAATATCCGAAAAACAATAACCAAATCAAGAATGCATGTGAATGCACACACATTTCAAACTGGTGACAAGAAGGCATTTATTCACTTATCCACCACATATATATCTATAGTGTCCAAATATCTTCACTTTGTCTATTAAGATGTGTCTTCCATTGCCATCTTGCCAATCTCATCCCAAACTAACTGAAGGTGCTACTTACAACTAACTCACAACTAAATTGAAAAGCATTCCCTGGTCTCCTGGTGTGGAATTTGTCTCAGATTTAATGACAGAAGTTACTCAGCCTCTATCAGTGACTTTGAACATCAAGTACATTATTAAGCCTAAAGGGAAGAGGATTTTTTAATTGGAAATTAATAGGGAATCCATGCTTTTCAACAAAATGCTACACCTGTTTCTGATTAAAAGATCATTTTGAAACACTACTTACTACAAATTGCTAAATTACTTCATATATATCTAATGATATAAAAATTAAAAACCAGTTACTTCTGCATGTATCTACAGCTCCTCTAACCATCAAAGATCTATTAATTCACACTAAACTTGAAAAGCCGGCTTTGTCAACAAAGGTTTCCCCCTCACCCATTCTCTACATAAATATGGGTACAAACATGGCAAGCACTTATAACCATCTTCCATAAGGCAGCTGGCAAACACATACAACAGTACTCTGTTGAACAGTTCTTATTTGGATGACTTGCATTAACTTATTCAAGCTTCCACCTTCACAGGCAATCTAGCCATCCCAATCACACAGAGATAGATGTTTGTCAGGTATTCCCAAACTGCAGTCTCCAGACTACCAATAGCTGCTAGGCTGCAAAAAAACCCAAAACAAACCAACCAAAACCCAACCAAAACGAAACAAAGAAAATCAAACCCTGAACACCCATTAGATACTAAAACAGGCTTCAAATGAAAACAAAATAATGTGTTAGGTGTTTTCCCAGCATTACTGCTTCAAGAGAACAATTTCTGCAGGCACCACAGAGTAACCAAATTATCTATTAGAACAAGAGCGAAAATCCTCACAGGACAGTGCCTTGAAAGCAGTCATCTACTGTTTGGGGGCTGAAACCCGTAACTATTCACATGCTCTATTTGCAAGCACACTGAGCCAAAAGAAGGTGAAAAGAAAGCCCCATAAAAAATAGTTAAGACAGTTTAAACTAATACAAAGCTCCTAAAACGCAAAGAGATTGAAACAGGTGCTCTTATTTCAGTACAAAAACAGTAAGGGACTTTAGACTGTCCAGAAATTTGAAGCAGTCCTACTAAGCCACAAAACATTGACAATAACTGCACAAGAGAACATCACTGTGTTGCAGAAAGGCAAACTGGTATTGGAGCGACACAGAGAACGGAAGTTCTATATCTATTAAAAAAAAAAAAAAAAAAACAACAAAACAAAGCTCCCAAATGCCCAACAAAAGAAAAAAAGAAACAAAACAAACAAAAAAAAAAAAAACAACACCCAAAAAAACCAACATACTCAAAAAAAATAAGACCTTTCTAAACCATCACCTGCATGCAACCCAGGTCTCCACATATTTATGCAAACACTGATACCTTACTGCCAAAGGTACCTGCAAGAAGAAAGCTGGGTTTTGAAGTTTTTAAAACAAAACCAAAATACAACTCCAAAGAAAACCCAACAACAAAAAAACCCTGCCCAACAAAGAACACTGAAACCCAAAACAAACAAGCCAACCAAAGAAAGGCAGTTGCAAAGGAAAACATGTGCCTGCTGTTTGTGTTGGGAGGTGAGACAAGCAGCATTCTAGATAGAAAAAGAAAAACACCCAGTCTTCATGACATAGCACAACAGCCGTGGGAACAGACTGAAGAAACGTTAACAACAATGCGCCAGGTCCAGACACAGCCAAGGTGAATGTCAGCCTCAGATTCAAAACCACCAAGGAACACGGTGTGCTGTTCAATGAACTAAAGAATAAAACTTCATGTATCACTAAATACTACCCCTCTGCTTGGTTACCCATGCTTTCCAGAAGTATCACTAGGTTGCTTTAAATGATCTAAAGCAGGCAACAAAAACACTTCTCCTCAGCATGCTAAGAACAAAAAGAATACTCATGGCAATATTGGTAACTATTTTATAGAAACTATACATAAGAATGATAAAATATTTTCCATGTTGACGACAAGGAAGATGTAAAAGCAATTGCTAACATTCTGCACTTCAGTATCTGCAGGTCTAGACAACCTGACTCTTAACACTGACCGACTTTTTTTTTTTAACATAAACCAAGGAGTTCTCTCAAATATTGGCACTGGCTTACTTTTAGAAGAATAATTTAAAGGCATAATCTAATTACTCTTGCAAAACAATACTGCGTTAAGGTAGTTAAAGCCAGGCACCAGACAAAGTTCTAAAATGCAACTGTGAACAGAAGAACATCACTGAATGTTTTTCAGCAACTCAAACTCTGTCCCTAGATTTACACATACATTCCCACTCCACCCTATCAACATGACAATCGAAATGTGTTACTTGGCAGATTGAAACTACTGAAGACAGGTCACTGATCTGGAGCGCTCAGAACTGCATGCAAGGAAGCAAGCTGCCTTCTTATTCAGCCATGTGCAAAAAGATGCCTGCAGGATTGAGACAAGGCCCTACAGCCTCCAGCTCTTTAACTAGATTTATTGTGGGGAGGAGGGTGGTGGCTATGGAAACTTTTTATGGTCCACCATTATCCTGACCTTTCCTGTTGGCCAGCCTCAGTGGCTTTCCAAGAGGCACACCGGCCCTTGCAAATCCTCCCCAGGCACTGAATAGGAAAGCCCAAAATGTCTACCTTGGGCCTAGGAACATGTGGTTACTATAACTCAAAGAACTGCAAAGTGCAAATCTTCCTTCTGAGCCTAAATGGTATTAAAGAGTGCAAGTAAAAATTGTGCGGGTTTTGTATTTTTTCATCTATTTTACCTGCTTGCACTTCAATTCCTGTGCTACCGAATGGGAACTGTGGAGCTTGCACATTATTATGGAAGCCTTCTATACACAAACCGGGATTAATTTCAAAGACACTTTCCCATTTTGTATCTAGCCCTTATCACTGCTATAAGCTCTCAACTACACATTACTTCTTGATATTAAACAGTCATAAACACTTAGAAAAAGGCTTTCCTTGATCCTGCTCTCTCTCGAGTTACTCATCTAAGTCTCAGCAGCTCAAGCACCTATTTTACTTCTCATGCAGTTGCTTTTCAACCTAAAATTATGCTTCTATCAATCTCCCTTCACCTATAATTTTGTCATTAACAACTATACCATGTATATGGAACCTGTCCTGCTTAAAGTCTTTATCAGTAGCCTGGAGGAGAAGACAAAGTGCATACTAAAAGAGTCTGAAAAGACCCCGAATTTGGGGGATGCAGTTAGCACGCCTTAAGACAGGACCACCATTCAAGGGAATGTAGATCATCTACAGAACTGAACCAACAGGAACCTCATAAAATTCAACCATAACAAAAGTAAAGCCCCGCACCTAGAATAGACTAACCCCTTGCAATGGTGCAGGTTGAAGACCAAGTCCACTGAGGACCGGTAGTCTTGAAAAGGACATGGGACAGCAAGTGGAGTGATTATCCACCTCTACACAGCACTTGTTATACCATATATAAAATAGCACATCCAATTTTGGATCCCTCAGTCAAAAAACTTAAAACTAAGAAACAGAACAAAGCTGGAGAGCAAAATGGTCAACAGGAACATTCCTGCTGCCTTCACTGGACACTGAAGGAAACCTCACAATGATGCATCCCTTCCTTTAAATGGTATCACATCTATTCCAGAATCCCAAATTCTGAAATCCTGTGACTCACAATTCTCCCTCCAACTTCCTATCACTCAGACCAAATCACTTCTGCTCCTTAAATTTCTTTTCTCAGCTTCCTTTTTGTTCCACAGCAGGTAACGAATTTATGTATCTATTTCTGTACTGTTTTTTCTTTACCTCTTACACTAAGATCTCATACTTATTTTTCCCCCAACATAAAAATTTAAGCAAAACAAAAAAAGTAAGCTTTCCAATTCAGCTGAATTAACTCCCTTAATTATTCTTTACATACTAGCTCTGCAAAAATGCTCATGCATCTAAAAAAACCCTACACACTATTTATTCTATACCATCTTCCCTTCTCTGCCCCTGAGAGCACCCTCTTGCATACCTGTTCTCTGCAGTGAGTTTACGATTTTCACTATGCTGCATGAAACAGTATATGATTCTGAATGATGACAAAAACTATTCTGCTTTGAGCAAACCATTTGAGGAAAGGTAATAAAAAGTATTAAAACTGCTATTGAAATGTCTGGACCTCTCAATTTTTAGATTTAAAACTGCACAGTAAAACACCGCATCGTTGTAGGAGTTCCAGGCTACAGTTGTATCTTAACACCCTCACTACTTCTACGTTAATTTAATTCACATGTATATTCTGATAGAAAAACAAAGTAGTACTGAGGTGATTTAAATTGTTGCACTTCTACTTTTAGGGTTATTTTCACAAAGTCTATTTTAAGAACTCCTTTGGAAGCAATTGATGTTTTATGCAGTGAACTGCTATTTTCCCAGATGAATAGAATATCCATTCTTTGGCTCACAGTTTCCATGACACTAAAAACAAAACATTCATCGGCACAGACTCAATGTTTGATGGTAAATGCAGCTGCAGCTCACAACAGCTCGCAGTGTACCTCAGCCTGCCTCAGCTGAACACAGGCACTGTATTTTCCCAACGCAATTTCATTGTTTTACAGACAAGCCCTTTCTTGCCAAACTCAAACATTTCAAATCCTGCTGGTATTCCGTCTTGAAATGAAAAGTAACTCAGCTCTGCGAGTAATGATACTAATGCAAAGTCTTCCAAATTACTGAACAAAAAGTACATAACCAGAAACAAGGCTTTGGTAACAGCAGCACTGGCTCCACAGTTATGAAGAAATTTCTGGCCCAAGAATTTCAAACTTTGCTCCCCATTATAATTCCAACTCACAAGAAGAATATTACAGGGACTATTTAAAACTCATAGACAGAGAAAATCACACTGGCAATTCAGAGACAAGGAACAGCACTCAGCTTTTAGTGCTGCTTCTCTCCCCAAAAGAAGCATTAAAGCACACACCTCTCTTTAGAACAAAAGATATTATGAGACACAGGCTTCTGCTTTAGGGGAAGATGGAAAACTCCTATTAGCTAATAATTTAATCCTGACCCATATTAGCTAGCTTTTCATCAATTTGAGATGCAGTTTAAGTACAAGGTCACTCACTTTTCACACTGGTAAGCACACTGCTGTTATTTGCACCTTGACTTAACCCCATCGGTCTGATTCTAAAGCCATGCTGAAAACAAAACCTAAACAATGCTCTGCATTTACAAGAAGCATTTTTAGGCACCAATTCAGTAAAGCTACCAGCAAATACGTACTTAAAAGTATTAAAATGTACTAAATTCAGTAGGGATTGCTCATATAATTTAAACTGCACATTACTGAACACTGGTGGACTGCAGGCTGGCTACAGAGAAATATGACAAAGGAGGATGCATCACCTCACTCTACTCAACGTAGGCTTTAAGAAATTCAGCCAGGACTTCTGAAAGCACTGAAAATGGAACATGTCGATAACAACCTATTTGCAACTTAAGGGAAATGATATTTTAAGCCCGAAATTAATTTATTTATATTACTCAGACTGAAATCCATTTCTGGTTTCGCTACAGAAGAGAGTAATGATACACCCCCTCTCTCCAGGATGAGAAACAGTCCTGGCTCACAGCGTGCGCGTCTAGGGACAAGAAGGGAGACAAACATTCGCACTGAACTACTGAAATATTATGAAAACAACTTCCCAAGACGAGTGAGAGCGGGAGGGGAGGGAGGTGGCGGCAGCCTCCTGCCCCCGCGGGGCGCTCCGCTCCCCCTGCTGCCCCTGCCCGTTCGGCACAGTGCTGCCGTGCCGAGAGCTCCCCCTCCTGTTCTCAGGCACGCGAGTCACGCCGCAGATGGAGCTGCCGCACACATCAGCAATCAAACCGGTCCACAGCCTTGTGAGAAACCTCTACATCATTACAAAAATAATCAGATGGGAAATATAAGCTAAAGGCATTTCCTTATACTAAAATGGAACAAGGCTCCCCTTTCAACCAAGCTCCTTTAAAATACATCTCAATAAAGAAAAACATTAATCCAAAAGACTGCAGCAGTATTTATTAATAAATCATTAGCAAAACAAAAATAAAAAATTTATTGCTCTTATACCCAAACCACCAACTTCAACTTGAGATTCTGCAGACCCTTCAGGATCAAAGCGCGCTACAGCAGCTTACTGTCAGAGGCCAGTGGAATTCACTTTCAGGCATGACTCCTAATAAATTTCTATTGATGGCCTTTCTACTGACAACCTACTGGACTTTTATAACATCCTCACACTAAGCCATTAACAAGAGCGGATCATCGGTGCGCTCCCCACAGGCCACTGCAGATTACAAGATCAGAAAAAAGTGAAGCCTGCTTTTGTAGCTTTTCCAGGAGCTGAGTAACAACCGCACATACACAAAGAACACTTCTTACTGCCAACACAGCACTTGCTTACATGTTCACAGAATTCTACGAAGTGGAGCGTGATCTACGTTGCAGGTAATCACTGTAACCTAAGAACAACATTCATGTTATTTTCAAACATAGTCCTGCAGAAGTTCCTTGGTGGGTCAGTAAACACTGATACAGAACACAAATACTATCTTCAAAATTTCAGTTTTATTACGTGTTTGCTGAGGCTTTGGCTCTTACTTTCCTTCAGAAGCCAAGAAGGTGACAGGAGTCCAGAAGCTGATAGAAAGAGACAACTCCCCTTACAATTCCTGGAAAGAATTTTCTTATCTACAGCTTAAAATTCTTCAAGTTTATTGCAACACTGGTGCACGTTTTCCTATCCCAGTGTTTCCCAAACAGTGGTCAATAAAATACAGGGATCCACTAGCTGACTAACATACAAGGTAACATGCTGCTCTTCCTCTACTTCAAATATGAAGCAAGTTTTACTAAAAATGCTAGACAGATCAAAGACAGATCAAGGTTCCTCCTGAGACTTCCCTTTTGCAACTGCAGTGGTGGTAGCAAATAGGTGACTTCATAGAAAGAATATAAGCAACAATGTCCTTAAATCCACAGTCAATTCCCACCTGGCTGTGATATCACACATACATCTGGTATGCAGGGGAGAGATAAAAGAACCTACAGAAACTTTTTAAATCATAATTTGCAGCATGAAAAACTGAAAGAAACCCCATATCCTAAGCTAACACAGATTCTTCATAGGTCACCACTTAGTGATCCTTTTTGTTGTTTCCTTCTCAAAAGCAGATTCTTTCTAGCCATTTACTTTCCAAAACTTCAGATAATGATCAGAGACGCTAAACTGGGATGTCCAGCTATGAAGCTGGCAATGTGGGAGAGAGACTGGACAGACAAACTAGTGTCTGTTACAACCACAACCAGTATCCCCCTTTCTCAGTCACACAACACATCTTCTCTACCTGCTCAGGTACGTATCCCAAGAGCTATCTGAAAAATAACAAGTTCATGTGATAGTGGTTCAAGGGAAGGAAACAAACAGCAAATTACAGCAACTACTTCGGATGGGAAGATCAAGATTTCGTGAGCCTCAAAAAAACTGTGCTTTAGAAGAACCTCCAAAACTGCTATCTTAAAGATGGATGCTTTTCAGATAGTAAAGCACCCCATTTTATTTGGAGCGTAACTCAGTCACAAATGCACATGAATGCTGAAGCCATCTCATGCAGCTCTATCTGAAATCCTAAATATGGATTTATATCCCAATCCTCCAAACAACTACCTACATGCTTAACAGGATTATGCATGCTTAAAGTCCCTTCGATGTAGAAGTATTTGTAAAATTAGGGCTTACCTTGGGCACACAGATCATTCAATAGGTGACATGAGATTTATATTGGCTCTTGTTAGACTCTAAGACATTGAGGCACTTCCCATTATATAATGCAACCACTGAAGTAAACAAACTTCTTCAGCAGTATTTTCCTTCCTTACATTGCTAAAAGCTTATAAGGATTATTTTTTTCCCTAAAAAACACAGGACAGCATCAGGGCATTACCAAAGCACCAGAAAGCAAATTAAGTGGTCATTTTGCTTATGATTTAAAAAAAAAAAAAAAAAAAAAAGGTCATCAAGTAAAAATCGGAGATTTGTTTCAAATAGCTTTTCTCACACTCCCCTAGAACATTCTGTATTTCTAGAACCGGAGCTATCCTGAAATATCCAAAAAGTTAAACCACTTGAGATATTATTTTAAGCATCTTGCATATGTGTATGAGTAACAACACCTCACGTATGTTTCAGTGTATCCAAACCAGTTCAGCCATGTAGTTTCACTGAGATTTTTCTTCCCTGAATAAGACCCATTCTTTGTTTACTACTTCTTTTTTTCTTTTTTTTTTTTTTTAAGTCTTTTTTTTTCCAATTACAGGCAGGAAATAAAAAGAAATGCAACTCTTTTATGTAAAGTAAATCCATCTGGATGTTTGCTGCATCCTATATTATAAACTTGTGATCCCCAACCAGAATGAGTTATAGTGAAGCTGCAGGCAAAATTGTCTCCATATACCACAATCCATTATCCCTGTCAAGTTAATGTTGCATGTTGAGCCATATGGCGTGGGTACACACTCAACAAAGGAAATTCCTTAAACTTGTTATAATCAGCACTTACAGTCATCCAAAAAAACTGACATAAACAGCTTTATTGTGTTTTGTGCATTTCAGTTGATATCCATGACAAAAAGAGGAAGCTGGGGTGGGGGTGGTAAAGTTGCAATAATAAAAGGGGGGAGGGAGCAGAGACGGGGAGAGAGAGAGACTGTACATTTCATAATTACACAACATTTTCCTTAGCAAGTGATTTTCAATTACAATAAAGCTCAAGCCTCCTGACACTGATACACTGCGCCAGTTTAACAAGAAACACAAAAAACACCACCAAAACCCCCTGCATCAATACCTCATTTTCAATGCAAATAAGAAATCCTGTAGTTTCAAAGTGCCTGACGCATGTAAAAGATTCTCAGTAAAAAAAAAAATTCTGAATCATTTTTAGTTTTCCTGACTTTGGAGAGAAGATTTGCCTTCAGTTGTTGTGTAATTACCAGGAATTTAACAGTCCTTCATTAACAACATGGTAATTTAAGTAAAATATCTTTCTTTGCCTCAAGTGTAGGTCACAGATGAATTAAGGGCTCCCAGAAGCCTCTGCTACCTGGCACAACCCATCACATCAAGCCTAAGTCAAGGTACAAGTAGAGCAGAACTTCATTCCAGCCCCCGCAGTGACAACAATAAAACGCTGAGAAAACACACTATCAAATACTGAACTCAGCATCAATTTCTGTTAATTACAGCCTTGTCAGCAACGTGATTATTCAAACAGCTCATGCAAATGTTAATGAGTCCTTATTTGCATATTTATTTTTTCCTTTGTTGAAATGTCATTGATTATTACATTCTACAATGATGAATGCTGCTGATGATGTGCTCTGATATGTAATTAGTCATTAAGTGGAATGAATAGATCAATTATGAAAAAGGAGTGAGATTAAGAAATATCAAACAAGACCGCCCAATGTAACTATAGAATTTTTTTTAAAGGAACTAAAATAATTTCTTGGCATTTAAAGTGCAAGATCAGTAGTTTTCAATAAATAAACCACTACTTTTCTGAGGTTAAATAAGATCTTCCACATGCGCTGCTACTTGGGTAATCTAATTACAATAGCGGAGCGCTTTTGTATGAACAGTAAGAAATCTGCAGTCACACGTAGGTTTTGGGGTTTGGCTGTCGGGTCCCAACCCTCCCCCAGCTCTTAGAAGAAATTATAGCTGTCCCAGAGCTGCTCACGAGCACACCGCAGACTATGTGATCTTTTAACAGAAACGAAAACAGCGCTTGCTGCACTCACAGCAGCCGCACTTTGTTCTCAAGGCAAAGACTCGCGCTGCCTTTTGCAACCGCCGGCTCTAACGACCCAGCCAGCGCAGGCTGCTGGCGGATGAAGGGGAAATGGGAGAGCAGAGGAAGGAAGGAAAAAAAAAAAACCCACCCAACAAAAAAAACACATTACTGCAGACCAGATGGGAACATTCCACATGACCAAACCAATCAATCACCTCGGTGGGGCGCAGGTGCAACACAGCCGTGTAGCAACACACCATTTCACAGTCTATCGGGCACAAACACATGGTCACCAATCAATGGCACCCCCAGGACCTGGGGGGGAGGCTCTCTCAAGCCTTACTGGTCCATGCCTGATGACTTCATAATCACACATCATTTCATTCACTGGAGGATACAAACCAGCATTCTAATAACCTTCCCCTGAAACCGGTCATGTTGTGCATATTAATAGTGCTGGGTAGAGCTGAACCACCGGCTCCGCGCAGCAATCTGAGCAGAGCCTGCAAGGAAACAACCTGAAGCTACGAACTTCTGCCCAAGGAAGGATAGTCGGCTCAGACCCAGATCAATGGAAACATTATTCATTTTGCCAAAATAAACTGTGCACGATGCTTGCACTTTTCACAAAGCAACCCTTGAACAATAGCAAGTGAGTAGGGATAAAGGGACAAAGCGAGATGAAAAAAGAAAAAATCAGCGGAAGAATGTGCTTCTGTACTTGGTGATACATTAGACGATTCTAAAACAAACAGGATCACTGGCAATCTAAAAAACAAAGTTAAATCTACAAACAAAATAAAACAAAAAACCCCAAACCCCCTACATGCTTGCTAATGCTCTCAGTGAAATAAATTATTTTATTTCATTTAAAGCAAGTATCACAGATAAGTTTTAAAGCACGCAGATAAAATATCATGCAGTGTGATGGGATCACACCAAGTCTTGAATCAGAGCACTAGCTGCTTTTGACTACAGTTAGCAAAAAAGGCCAATTACAAATGTTGATTTATGTTTGTGTTATTGATGACTTAGGAGTATAGCAAACATTATAGACATAAGCGTATGGAGACAGTTTGGCCAGAGTTTATCATGCTATACTTGTAAGTATTTGCACTGTTAAAAAGATATTCAGAAAACAAATGTGACAAAGAGTGCATCTTCTCCTGAAATTACATTATGCCTTGAGGGTAAAAGTCAAATAAATCACAACTGAAATGTAAAGTACTAAACAAACTATTAATATGCACTTTTCACATTTAGAATGCTCTAAGTGTCCAGGTACGTAGCACTCAACCATTCAGCATCAGAGAGCTTAGTTTTACTTTAGTTTTTCTTAAATCAGTTATATGAAGAGCAGACACCTCTGAATTACACAGTTAGCTCCCACAAGACCAGCATGTACTGAACCACCTCGTCTTTGCTTTCAGGCATAAATTGTGGAGAACTACTTGGAGAAATAAGTACAGTAGCCATAGTAAGATTATAGTTGGTAAGTTGCACTCTATAGCATTACATGTTGGTGTAGGTTTATCACAATTCCTCCTTTCCCATACAGAAGGCTACACAAAGGGACTCCAGTGTAATTCATTAATACAAGAAGGGGTGTGGGGGCAAACAGTGCCAGAAGCAGAAAGCACTATTTCTGTTAAAAACCAGATTATTTGGTGATCTGTACTGCTGCAGGCCCTTTTATCTCCTTTCCTTGGCTTCCTCCCTTCCCTATCTCAAAGATCTAGGAAAAATGCACAGAAACATTTGCATTTTGCTCTCAAGTCAGAGTCTCGGTATGGTTCACCTTTTCACAGGGCCAAATCTGTGTTCTGTAATCCAAAAAATCCACACGATAAAGAAGTTGCAGGCTTGGTGTTAAAGGAACACAAAAAAGTTAAAGAACAAACATGAGTAATATCAAAGGAATATTTACACCCTTTTGCAGAATCATGTTGACCAGCAGCAGATGAGAAAGTACTCTCCCTCACTAGAATACAAAAAATCATTAATCAATAAATCATTAAATTAAGGGCCTGACGACCAGTTCTATTCTGGGCACTCACAGAATGCTAATTACTGTAGTATCTGGGGAACTTACAGAGTTAAAACCAGAACATCTTCCTTAATAGGATCAGGTTTTTTAGATTACATTCAGCTTCTTTTATTTTCAAAGCTCTTGAACAGGAATTAAAAATGTCATAGAATGAATCAAGTACTAATATTCATCATACTTCATATGCAACACAGGGCAAGCTGGTGACGACGCTACAGACTTGACATCTCTTAAGGGGTAAAAAATTAACAGCTGGTGACATTTACAATGGAAAGAGCTGGGAAGAGTTTGACGAAGACTGTCATCCAAAATGAAAACAAACCTCATCAAACTACACCCATACCTTAAGCAAGAGGGAGAAGGGGACAGTTAACCCAAGTGTCCAAGCCAGCCTGAGCACCTCAACTGCCGTACCTGCGCTAAAGCACTACACAAGGGAAGCCAAGGACACATGTATCTCTGGTAGGAGGCATGCCCCAGACACTAAACCTCTCCTGGTTTAGAATCTCTCTTCTCATTGACTAAGGCAGGGAAAGCAGTGCAGTTTTGCTTGCTTGTGATGCAATTGTACCTAAAAAAGCTACAACACAGAAAGTGAGGGTTCAGCTAAACATATGGAAACTAAAGCACGAAAAGGTAAGATTTACCAGAGAAACTTCAAAAGAAAGGGTATTCCAAGATAGCAAAGAAGTAGCATCTCTTGCAAGCCAAGGGGATTTCAAAGAACACAGCATGAAACAAAGAGACAAATTTAATGAACTACTGAAAATCTTTTAGAAGTATCAGGTATCCAATTGTCATATAGATTTTATAGGCAATAGGACATCAAGATAACAAGAACAGATCTTAATCAGTTTGTTCAAACCACTGAAGGAGTCATGACAATAGTAACACAAATTCTAATCCATAAGCAAAACAATACATAACTCCTAAAATATCTCCTGCAGCAAAGGACTATGGTGAAAATTTCCTTATACTATGATTCTTACCCCTAAAACATACAGAAGCAAAGTTGTCAACAAAACATTATATTTAATTCACACACATACAGTGTATAAATTAGTAAAAATTATCTTGCAAGCAGCAGCTTTTATTAATTCATTAAAAATTAGGAAAGTACCACTGTTTGGAAAAAGGGAGCCAGAAGATAATGAGCGAAACAGTTATAAAACAAACACCACCCTCCGCTCCCAAACCAGAAAACCTCATCTTACCATTGCACTGACAACTGGTTACAAGGCTAACCTGAAATGATTTCAGCAAGAAGCACTCCCATTATTACAAATACAGCAGAAATGTTATTTACAATAAAGAGAGGGGAAAATATGTTGGAACTTATGACAGTTGATAGCTAAGAATGAAAGGGTTTTGTGATTTCTGGAATAAAAATGGTTAAATGAGACAGTTAATGCAAATGTTGCCCTTAACAAGCAGAAGACACGTATCAGGTCAATGTTAAAAAAAGCTTTACGAAATTAATTCAACAAATAAAACTGCAAACTGAAAACATAGCTTAAATTAGGTATCTAGTTCTCTTAGTAAATGCAACTCATTTAAGCATTCAAATCCAGAGAAAAACTGTAACAGTATTCTTTAACTACTACAGAAACATGCAAATACAGCTAAATTGAATGCTTTAAAATTTGCTACAGTGTAACTGGTCTCTCTTACCTAAACCACCTCTACTGATGTTACTCAGCTTTATCCAGGGTCAGTAAAAATTATTCAGTTTACATTTTGTCTAACTGGATTCCTTATGATCAGCTGTTAGCATCACGCTGGTTGATTTCCATTCAGGTTTTTCAGTTGGATTCATTATAAAAAGGAGTATTAAACCTTGGGCAGGCAGATCTGGCTTTGACTTCAAAATAAGCATTTTTGTAACTAATCAAGCTATCAGGTATCAAATAACATTTTCATTCCAATACTATGTTTTTAATGTGACACATACAGCATGTATTCAAGAATTTCCAGTAGTAGCTGTCAAAGCTGCAAATGTAAAAAAGCAAACAAAATCAGAATTTTCAGAGAGGAGGAAAAAATCCTGAAAAGAACCAAGAATTTATCTTCTATCCGTAAAGGCCTCATTGCAAAGAAGAGCTGGAGTTACATGGAGGCAAGGGTTTATTTTTCTATTTTTTTTTTTTTAAGACATAAGGAATATTTGGGGATTTGTTTTACCGTACTTACTGAGTTGCATCTTAAAGACAAGACAAAAGCAATGCTTATATTACTTGGAGATATTTTACATTTAAAGGCTGTTCTTGAGAATGAAAATATATCCCACAAGATGAACATATTCTTAAAAAAAAAAAAAAAAAAATCAACAACATCCTTGGGGGAAAAAAGGAAATCTGTGCAAAATTTTTGTTTAGATTTGTCTTCCAAAACAGAATATAGATGAGCAGCTCTCCCAACAATGCCTATTTAAGCAAATATTTGAAAAGGGTCAGCAGGACAGAAAGGAGAAAGTCAGCATAAGTTAGAAAAGGTGCTTCTGTGTACAAATGAAAAGATAAAATATGGCCATCTAATAATTTGCAGCTACACTGCCACCCCCTTCTTAAATCACTGCAAATGCCTGCTAGAGAGAAGAACAGGCGGATTTTCTCAGAGGGAGGGAGTAGAGAAGGCAAAGAGCCACCTCCTCCTCACAACAACAGACCTTGAACAGGCTACAAAGGGAGTTAGGTACTGCCCTGCTCACACGGGAAGGGGAGAACACAGGAATATATAATGTCAAAAAGACAGTCAAAAGCAAAAAGGCAGGAAGGGTAAGAACGCAAGCAATTGAGAAAGAAAAACTCCACAAAAAGAAACTAAAACTTACTTGCTGTAGTTTGATGCTTCCTGTGCCTCACTGTTGACGTACTACTTCTACACATTTGCAAAAACAGGGAGATACACATCTTGCCACAACAAAATGGTCAGTGCACATGTTTTTAGACCACTGAATTTGAAAACTGAGCAACCAGATATGAATTTAAGTTTACTCGCTACAAATTTAAAACTATTTAAAAAGCATGAATTGCATTACATCCTAGAAACATTAATAAATATTTTTTAATGTTTTCTGTAGGCTCCCCAGAGCATATTTACGGACCCCTGAAAGGAGACAGCTGACCAGATCTTAGTCATCTTGAAACTTCAGGTTTTATTATCAGCTGCAATTAATCCTGTCTTACAGACCAACACAACCAAAGAATGTATCCAAAGAGAGACACAAAAACACATTTTGGACAGCATCCTGCAGTAACTTGACATGATTCTTGTAAGAAACTGAAAACAACCACACACACACAAAAAAAAACCCCCATCAAACTGAAGAAATTTAAAGAGAGAGCATTTTTAAAGCCAAACTAGTCCTTTTTGTGCCTTATTTCTGAGTTTTATCAGCAGTGTCCTCTACATACGTATTTCTATGATGTGACCCCCATGTTATTTACTAGTAGAAATGAAATATGAAAAAGTTTGGAGTTAGCACTTTGTAAACTGGTCACAGCACAGTAAGCTCAGATGGCTAGTCAAACAGAACATCCTTAGGGAGACAAGAGCCATCCCAGTGGCTGTGCGGGCAGGAAATCTCTAGGCAAAGTGATTCATCATGCGCGGCAAGATGACTGTGACATCTACAGATTCTTGCCTTGAGCAGCATGGTACATGCTACAAGGGATCGAGCGTCCTGAAAAACACCCATGCACATCCCAGAAGCTTCAGTAAGAAGGACATATTTTAAATAACAGAACACTGGACACTAAAAATGTGCACGTTATTTTGCTTCTTGCAGTGGAAAACGATGATGCTCCCCTTCAGCATGTCTGAACCCATGCCGTTGACCTAACACAGAAACAAGCAAATTTTACAATTTTTCATTCAAACTCACTCTTTCAGAAGTAACCAAAGGGTATTTTAACATCTGGCTCATATTCCTTCCTCCAATGTAACTAAGCCACAGCCTTGCAGGTTTGTTTACAAGCTGGCCATCAATAAATGATTCTTCTTCCAGTTTAAAACATACTTTCCTATAATGGCTTTCATTATCCTCTTGTCTGTGCACTATAACTTCTAGCTCTTCTAACAGAGCATCAGAGAATGCACCTCCATTGCAATATGAGAACAAACAGTTTTGATCTTCCAAATCTAGTGCACAGCAATCTGTGCTGTGAAAGAGAATACTTACTGTACTGCACAGCACCCCTGTTCACAATCTGTACTCAAAGACCACTTGGAAGAGCCTGGTTTTGAATGTGCAGATGTCTCACATATAAGCAAAAAGATCCACACTGAAACAGATAAATACTCTTCTACCATGGTATTCCACCAATAGCACTGGCCAGTAACACATACACAGATAAAGAAACAAGAATAACAACAGAGCAAATGTGAAGAATGACATTATGCTCTACATTTCAACAGCCAAGTTATATCCTGTAAATAACAGAGCATAATTAGATTTAAAACTTTACTTTCTTTATATTTAAGATGAAAGAAGAGAAAACCTACCTACAAAAAGCAACATGGCTGCACAAAACCACAAAAAATTGCCTTTGTTAAAACAGTCAAAAAAGTCAACTGACCGCAGAAGACAGTCAAGCCTGGTAAAGACAAGAAAAATCCCAACATGCAGCTGTGTGTAAGCCTGATGGAAGTGCCCAGATGGAACAGTGTATTGATCCAGATGCGTGCATTCAAGGGACAAAAATATAAGTTTAACCACACAGTAAAACTATACTAAAACTATACTAAAACTATACCCTATAGATTTGAGAACAGGTGATTCTGCTGATGATTTTAATGTAAATTTAAGTTTACATTATTTTCTGCTTCTGATGTTTTGGCATTTTTGAAGGAAATAAATTGGACCAATGACATATAATTGTGTTTCACTAAAGCAAGAAAGCAATGTAAAAGTACCTTCAAGAAAACAAGAGAGACTGGACAGAAGGGCAGTGGCAGCTTTAGAAACATAGCTTTCAGTTCAATAGTGGTGCTGAAATTGGTTATCAAGGAAATAATGATGCTTTAGAGCACAAGTTAGAAGAGGGAAAAAAAGTTGCTGGGGCCTGGATAACATTTTCTCCTGATGAATCACTGCGTTTCAATTTGGTGTTTTATTTCACGCCGGTTTACTGGCATTTGCACTATGTCTCTATCACGAGACCAAGCTGTGCCTGTGCTGGGGAAAGAGAGGGAGGCACACAAACCAGCAGCTCGGAGGAGTACAATCAACAGGGAAGCTTGCCTCCTTCATACTGCAGAATGTCAACCAAGCACAAAAGAGCCAGCTAAAGTCACTATCCTGAGTTCAAGGCATTTGTGCTCCAAATTTTTTTCTATGTAGGCAAAATGAGATAAATTGTATAGAAAATCCTCTACGTTTACAAGTTGTTCTTTACCTTTACTCCGTTCTAAATATATTACTGAAAGCCCACTATTAATTCTGTATACATAAGCAAACTATCCTACATGAAATGGTTACGAACTGGAGAAACACATGGGCTTTTTCTTCTGCCAGCAATCCATATTCCTTTTCATAGTTTGCAACTGTGCCACTTAATCAATGAAAACCAGCAGTATTTCTCTTCTGGCCTCTCTGCCTTTACCCCTGCTCCAAAATACCAGAGGAACAGGTTTATGCTCAATTTTAACAGTTTTATTAAGTTGTTGGGTTATTTTTACCAAGTACCTTTTGAACCACGTTTCTAGGAAGATACATTTCTAAAGTAACAGCAAAAATGTAAATTATATAAAGAATACACACATATACAGGACAAAAAAATTCATTGTAATTGTGCACAGGGCATAGCGCCAGATAGCTGTCAAACAAAGGAACAAAATCATACAGTTGTTTGGCACTCAAGGCTGAAATCATCATGAAACATGCACTGTTTATAAATTGTCATTGATGAATAAAAGCAGAGAACAAAAAAATTAAAGTGAATGCAGCCAAGCACCAGAAAGACAAGCCAATCATTGCTCCTCCTCCCACCACTCTCAGTAATCAAACAAAACAAAATAACCCCCAAGTCCCCAGTATGCTGGGCAAGAACAACGCAGCAGTACAAGGTAAACTGAGCATGACATGAACGGCAGACTTCAGATTGTGCTGTCATAGCTCAGCCCAATGTACCCAGAGAAGTGATAGGTTCAGACACCTAAAAATAAATGGCATAAGATTCCCCAGCTTTGTTATTTATGAAGTAATATTTTAAATACTAGCAATGCTTGTGACATTTATCTTGAGCTTAAGCATATCAATCCCAGAAGATGTAAAGAAAAATTGTTTCCGTGACGGTAAAATATATTAACAGATCTTTTGCCACAGAACACAGCACTGCTGGACAAAAAAATAGAAATATCCTCAACTATCACTGAGAAGATTTAATTCACATCAGGTGAAAGGATGACATTTCCTTTGACTGAATACAAAGTAAGACAGAATTGTATCCCAGAAAATAAGAGTTCAGTTTCCGATCTCATATCTGTACCAATTTCAGTATCTTTCATACTTGAAGCTGTGTAATAATGCAACACATTTATATGGAAGCAAAATCTCCTCTAAAATTAAAGAGAAAATGTTACAAATATGTAAAAAAAATCTTCATTTTTTGACTGACAGGTAGAACATTAAGGCGTGCTAAATGCTTTCTGTAGAATAACACATATATGAGCCTCTGCAAACTCCTCTGAAGTGAGGGGGACATGATCAGAAGATTCTCTACAGTATCTCATAAGGCAATGCAACTTTAAAAATAGGTATGGCCTATTTAAGAAATACGGTTCTGTAAGGAATTATTTTCTGTAAATCTCTATTCAAGCAGGTTCATCAGCCTGTACTTGAAGTTGGAGCAGACTCCAAATAAATATATAAAATCAAATCAGATTTGAGGTGACAGCTTGTAATGGACTAGCAGTATGTGAAACAAATAAAAGATGTCATAGGAAAGAAATGAATCCAGTCAGAAACGGAAGTGTTATCCATCACAGCAAATTTGTAAGTCAGACTTCACTTTGCTCCTACAATGCAGAAAACATACTTAAAACTGCAGCACCCTCATAAAGAGTGTGCAAGTACACTTCTTCCTATCTCCGCACAACTTCTTAAAACATGATACAAATGTATTTATGCTGCAGTTATGCACTTAAGTATTCAATGCAGAACAGAGGGATCAGCCTTGAAGCTTAAAGGACTGTTAACAAGTCACAACATTACTCTCAAGACTTCTGCTTTCTATGTCCCATTGTGTAAGAGGAAGAAATTGCAAGATGCCTTACTTGTAGTGCATTTGCAGCCACAAGTGCCAGGCTTATTTTAGAAGTCCCTGTTACCCTGGGAAGTAAACTAAAATTTTGTAACAGCTATTGTGAAGATGATACTGGTTTTGCACACAGCCTCCACACTCCCAATCTGAATTTACACATTATACATTTACACATTACATGCTTTAGTGCACTTGGTTCCTGTCTTGGTTTAAGCCCAGGTCTCCGGTCTCATAAACCACGACAGTTCCCAATTACCTGTAAGGCTTATGCCAGACCTCAGCAGTTTCAGGAAAAACTGTAAAATCAGTCTGAATTTATTTCAATCCTAACTGCTGCAATTCTTTCCCATTCCAAAGAACCTTTTTTATTTCATCACTGAACTTAAGGCTAGTGGTTTCTTTAAAGGAACTGGTAACAGTAATCCCAAATACGGTCAGTTTCTTTATTCCTGTACAAAATATCACATAAAATGATGTATTAACTCATCTTCAGATGAGGGAACCCTTGTAAGCATCTTCTGCAAGCACCCTTCCCAGTCAAACAGCACCCTCCCTCCACCAAATGCCATCCTGGTGAAGCTTCCACTCATAAGGATAGCAAGGTTTCTATTTCTCAAAGTGACCCTTCATCTGGATGCCTAAGAAATAACTCCTCAGAATTCTCAGCTGACTTCCCAATACACATACATGAGTCAAGAGTGACAGAAACTGCACACGCAGCTGAAAGCCACCGTGCTGTTTGCCTTCGGAAAAGCATAAAGACAGCAACCAAGGAAGGCTGGCATGTAAGGCAAGATACTACCATCGCCTAACAGCATGAGCTGCAGCGTCTCTGGTCTTCCACACATTGCTGTTACACAGAAGTCTTTAGCCCACTTTCCAGAAACAAAACTGTGGTGCAATACTGAAGTAAAAGTGTCCAGACATTATTTTCAAAATCAAACTTCAAAAATTTGCCTTCTTTTGGTGATACTCATTCCATTAACCTGCTCCGTAACTGAAGCACTGCACACCTGCAGCAGCTTACAGCTCTAGGGAAAACGCAGAGGCCACTCGGGCAACTCACAAAAACAGTCGCATTAGAAGTCCAATACCTTCGTGTACCTAAAAAGTAAAATTACACCTTTTATAGGCTCACTCATACCACTTGTTTTGGCACGAGCAGCCTAGTTACATCATTTTGGTTGATCAGTTCAGATTTTAATCACTGGATATAGGCTGCTGCATTTATTAAAAGCTGGACTGCTAGAGACTCACAGGCTGCAGCTACATGCACACAAGAATGAAAAAAATTAATGGAATGAAATAGAGATTAAGTAAATGATTTTTATGCACCTGGCAATAAGCAAACATCTTTATTGCAAAACAAAGACAAGCCATGAAAAATTACAAAATTATCTTTTTATCACCAGTGAGCTTTCTACAGTCTCCTATTTGAACAGGATAATAGTTATTATGTAGATCCCTAAGCAACTGCCTCATGGGGAAGTTACATCACCAGTATAGGAGTCACCTCCTCCTCCCCCTCCCTGGAAAGGAGCTTGGCGCCTTCAGACAGACTGAAATTTAAAATCCTACAGCTTCACCCAGCTGATCCCATCCACTGGAACACATCTACAAGTGCCCAGGGATGGCAGGAACCACAGGAGAGAAATATGCCCTTTCAGCATTTCATGCACTGATGAGCCTTGTAACAGATAAACATACCCTACAGCAGCTAAACTGACATGTTATAACAAAGAGGAAAAGCAAGACTTAAAAATTTCATCAGATTGCCTCTGAAAAGGGGAATAAATAGTAGAGTACACTGTGAATAAATCGACACTCCAATGTATCAGACGACATTAACTAAAACCCAAGCTTTGCAGAACAAATTTTATCAGAACCAAAATATTTCAAAACTAAAAATCCGCAGACTTGCATGTTTGAGTTCCCTCACGGGCAATTCAGAAGCACTCAGTATGACAGAAATTCTGGGCTTAAGCGTGAGGTCTTTTGGAAGCAGGCAACGCTTTGTTTCCCTCCAACACAACCCACACTAGGGCCCACTTCCTCTCCCGTCAACAGGCAGTGCCAACACCACCACTGCTCGCGGGGCACCAAACTGCAAGTTCTGCCCGCGGGACATGCTGTGTCCTGCGAAGGTGCTTGCGGCACTAACAGTATCCAGTGAAAAGGTACCACCTGCTCTTCTTCATACAGTGTTAAATCATACAGTTTGATGGATTTTCGAGGACAGATTTCTTCACTTTCCTGCTTGCCAGAAAGACGACCTTTTTAGTTTTTCTTCCCTTGAACCTCAGACTAAGTCTGAAAAGGACTCCAGCACTGATTTGGAGACTATAACGACCTTGTAAACTTGCACGTTACCAGTGCTCACTCAGGCTGAACTGCCGCAGCAGTCACTTGTCAGGCTCAAGCAGGAAGGGGAGGTGAGTGAGGGCACCTGCTCGACCGGCTCCTCACCCGCCGGGGCAGGCAGCTGCTCCTACCTGCAGCCCCACACCTGAGCACCACCGGAGGAGGGAGCGGGGCTGCCGGCCCCTCCGCCGCAGCTGCTGGCAGGAGGAGGATCGGCCTCTCCAGGGGGAGGGAGCACAGGCGGACACCTGCTACAGCACAGCATTACCGTGGATGCGAGACCCCGCTACATCTGCAGAAAGCCTTGAGGTATTACTGTGTTTAAAGAAATGTTAGGAAAGCTATTTGATTGAAATATTACTGTAAACAGAAGGGAAAACTGAGCTTAACACACACTCTTGTGAGCAAAAACCCAAGGGTAAAAATGCCCTGCACTTAGCACTTTCACTAAATGACTGTGTAATTTAATTTCCCAGAAACCCATTAGCTTTCACAAAAGGAAAATGAAGAGCAGATGAGAGCAATTCTTTGGTGTGAGTGGAATTTATTTAATGTAATACCTGGGGGGAAAAAAAAAGAAAAGGAAAGATAAATCTGAAACCGCACCAAGAGATACAAAAACATCGTAACTAGCAAGCTTCAGCCTGCAGATCGGCACAGTAACCAGTAGCCAGGTCCAAGGTTTTACAGGTAGGACCAACAAGAAGTACCCGCCTCTCCCTAACAGGCCATGCCCGAGCTGGGACACAGGCAGATGCCCCCAGAACAAAAGGATTACTGGTATTTAAAACAAACAAAACAGGGCAGAGGGGGAGAGAAAGAATGATGGGAAACACACCTGCTATTTACAGTGATTTATATATTCATATATGAAGCAATTCTAGGTGAGAGAGAGAATCACTGAAATTTAGCTTAAAACAATTCTGAATTTGAAAATTTTCATTATAAAGACCAAAACACTATGAAATTCACATTAGGATGTTAGCCGATCTATAATACCATCTACAAAGGGCCGATCAAGCAATTAAGCACAGTGCCAAACAGAGAACAAACATTCTTAGAAGGAAATGTAAATATAAATCTTCTATTTGCCAGGTTCATTATATGCAACTATTGGGGAAAAAAAAATTCAGAAGAAAAAACAAAACATACACCTATCTGAAGCAACAAGACATGCAGCTTTAGTGGGGTGAAGCAATGGCAACACTTCGGGAAACACAGCCATGATGTATTACGTATAGACGAGTCAGCATCTTGGTATTTTTAGCTTTAATAATCAAAATAATAAATTATTTGCTACAATGCAAACATAACGCTGTGAAACTGCATTACTGTAACTGCATACTGAAACAGCTACTGTCAAGTGAATTTCAAGGAACTTTTAGAGCATAGGAACTTGACAATCTATGGCTTGTGGTGGACCAGTGTCTCAGAGCAGCCCAATACCCTTGAGTACTGTAACTGTGGATGATTTTAACTCGGCCTTTTTTACTAAGAAAAGTTTTTCTAAACTCTTAGCCCACAATAATGTTTGACACGTAATTATGTGAAGCTTATTAGCTCTCCTTAATAACTTCTTTAAACTTATTGCCCTGCTCCTGTAAAATGAGATAGAACTCAAGTGAACTGAAGCAGTTGGTATAATCTTTGTTGTGCCCCTATTTTGTTATTGTCTTCTTTTAAGATTTTCCTCTTTTTTCCCTAATGATTTCTCTGAAGGATACAAATATTTTGTCCCCACAATTTTCCAAGTTAATCCCGATGTAACTGAGCACAAATTATTTCAGCTCAATCTTGCCACTTGCTCACATCTCTGGAGATCATTTCCCTTGTGATGCCTATTTTATTCCATGTGTGAAGATTAGTAATGACTACAGAAGTCAATTCAAGGAAATCTAACTATTATTTTGGACAAGTATAAGGCCTGCCAACACAGTACTCACATCTGTCCTCTCCTTTCCTAAAGGTAATTAAAACAAGATTCCTAGCAAAAGCTATACAGGCATCATTCTTAACGTTTGCCATTTTAATAACTATTTACCCTTGCTTCCTTCCTTCTATTGCTTTCACCATCATAAAGCCATTTGATAATAAGCCCTCTCTCTGCAATTTTGAAATTCTTTTACTGAAGAGCTACTGAGAAAGAAAACCAGCAGTTTTCCTGAAGATCAGTTAGATTCTTAACTGAGAAACAATTCAGATCAATGCCTTCTTCTACTTGTATTTTGAAGTTCAAAAGTCTCCCCTTTTACCAAGGATAACCTTTACAATTTAAGGTTTAAAAGGCTTACATCACCTGTTCAAGACCACCACCAATACTGGAAAGCTTACTGAAACTTCATCTATTTATCATGTTGCTTAAAAAAATGCCTGTAATGTTCATCTTTAAAAATACTTACCACTGGGACACTTAACTTACAAGTCAAACCGAAGAGTTTTGAACAAAAATTAGACATACCAATGTCACAAGTTTGAAAGACGCACTAGCAGAAGCACAGTCGCTCTTATAAACCAACACAACCCACCAATCAAGTCAGTTAAGTTCACAGTAACTCTAAAATCAGAAGGCATCCCCAATCCAGATACTGATCGCTCATTTACATGATGAATCCACAAAACATCTTTAGTTTCACAGTAACTTAAAAGACAATTCATGGAATCTGGCTTCAACCCATTAAGCACCTCTCTACTCCTGCAGCCCTTCACTCCACGTGACAGTTTTGACCCAACACATACCTATTAACCACCTGCTACACTGATACGAGACAGTTAAACACAAATAGAGGGTAATACCATAATAAATGATGTATGCATATGTAACTTACTTGAAAACCCTGTTTTGTGAAACCTGATGACAAATCATCTGAGTGATTCAAGCACATCAAATACAAATGACTATCAACCAGACAACAAAGCCTCCAAAATTTATTACTTTGCTTTCACTATGGAGTACTTTGTTTGCTTCTTTCACATTTTTATTTCAGGGTTATCCTTTATATTCACACTATAAATAGAGTATAAGAAACTATATTTTAATAATCTGAACAATTTATAGCTCTAATTACTGTAACAATACTGACTGACGCATGTCTTGACTTCCCTGCATTGTCTGGTCCTCCACACACTTAATGCTGACCCCAATAAAATAACATGGCCATACCTAGCTGCAGAGTTGAGTCTGTTAGCAACAGTCACTACCTCACTAGGACACTAACAGAGGTGACTGTTACAGTGTCCACAGATGACAGGAAATAAGCTAGTAATTATGACCCTGCAAATGGTCTTCTACAGTGAGTAGGTGAAGCCAGGAAGATGCAAATGATCTAAAATCCTTCGTTCCTGTACATTCATAGTTTCCGATGACAGCAGTTTCTAGTTATCTTGGCTGACAAGTCTTTAAACCCTGTGACTACCTCCAAAACACCCAGAGCTCTAAAATTTAACCAAATTAAACTGTAAATAACTAGCAAAAGAAATAATGGTAAAACAAGGAAGTATACTTTAAAGAAAACTTGGAAAAATGATTTCTCTCCCTATTTCAAGAGACCGATTTTAACACAGCAAGCTTATATTCAACCACCATCTTTTCACTCACTATTGACTAAAATTTTTAATGACTTTTTATCATGTTCAATTCTGTGGAACTGTGTAGGACAGAGATGATGAACACGGAGCACAAAAGTTTTGCCTTTATCCTTTCTACCTCTTGTGAAAGGACACATACTCAAAAAGAAATGAAGTCACCCACTTCAAATTTTGAGCACAGACCAACAAAAATCTGTTTAAGCTATATACAAGAATGATTTGCTTTCTTCCTGGTAAGCAGGAGTAGAAAAGCTCCATAGAATAAAGTCCAGGGAAAAGGACAACAGAAGATACAGTACCACACACTCAAAGGGTCCTAGCAAAAACTGACCTCTACTTGCAACAGCAGCGTACTAAAAACCAGCATAATTACAGAGAAAAGAATCTCATATCCTTCTGAATAGTTTTCTAGAATGTAATTAAACCAGAAAGTGTTGAATAAGCAAAGATTATCCAGTCTAAATGGAGCTACAATACCACCAATATATCTTAGCCTGATTTTCTACATATCTCTATGGATACCAACAGTACTATGCTAGCGCCAAGAGGATTCAGTGGTTTTACTTAAAATACAAGCAACGGCCCTTCTTTTTTTATACTAACAAATCAACAGGATAATTCTGGAATTCATTAGTGAAGAACACTAACCAATCCAACATAATAGCTTTACTTCCTCTGCAAAACACTTCAAAAAATATCTAAATGAATATGGAAATGCATCTTTCTGTGGTAAATTGTTCATTATTGAATCATTATCAACTCTTGTTAGACAAAATTTCCCTCTTTTGCAACGTACAAGATCATTAAAATGTTTGAGAGCTCCATCATGAAAGACAGTGCCACTTTATAATACGCTATCTCTTCAGGCAAATATGCTTACGGCTGAACATAATATACAAAATAACAACATCCCCTTGACACACAATTTTTTCTTTTAATGGTGCTCTTAAGTGTTGACAGCAATGGTGAAATATGTTGTTTCTCTTTCTTTTTTTATTTTTTTTAATAGTTCTTAACTATTTCAGAGATGTATTTCAGTCATGATAAAATGCTGGCAAGGAATGTGTTTCATAGGTATTCAGCATGCAACCCCAGATGCTCCATCTTTCCTATTAGCCTGGTGAGAAATTGCCTTGAAGCTCATCAAGTTCATGTTCTTAGCCTCCACCTCCTTTCAACATCACAGCCTAATCAATCGATGCATTAAAAATCATCTGCAGTAGCTAATAAAATGGATGTTTTCATCCTGTTTAAAGGAATGTGTCTGCAATTTGATACTAGACAAAAAAAATATTACGCAGTTTAAGAAACTTAACAAGAAATCTCATTTTCTTTTCAATAATTGATATAAACACAGAGAGGTACTACATAGAAAAGTACTACTCAACGCTTCTATGTAGCTTTTATCACTCTCTCTTCAAGCTTTCAGCATCAACTTTGGATACACTGCAATAATTCCTGATGTGAAAGTATGATAAACAAAGCTGCATCCTTTACTGTAACATAAGTAAAATGAATATAATTTTTCGTTCTGACAAGCCGAAAATCACGGGTGCAATATTTTTAAAAGCACACTTTTAGAGTTTTGAGGTGTACATTTCCTACAGATATATACTGAAAACTTTCTAGAATTCTCTACATATAGAGTGAAATGAAGTGCTATTGCTCCAACAAAATAAAATCTGTAACAACTGCTAGCCGTAAAGCATTACGAAACTATTTCAGCTCACAACTGCTTTGAGTAACTGATATATACACATCTTGCAATTCATTAGATCTCTTTACAAAACAATCTCTATGGAGGCTTTTTCTCAAATCTGTATAAATGATGTAACTTATAATGTCTAATGGAATCACTTAGCCATCTCCTCAATAAAACTGAAGAACTGAGAGGATAGTTTCTTCATGTATTTAAAGGCATATATTGTTTAGAAATTGGATGGCCCAAAATAAAACCATGAACAATTAAGTGAACAGTTAACCTCTGGCAATACAAATTTTTAAAAAATTAAACTTTGCTACGTATTTTTGCACAATAAAAAAACAGTGTCAACGATAAAGCCTGGAGCCATTCCATACATGCTACCGATCAAAGCACTGGAGAAGCAATTGAAGGAACTTGCCTTTTTAGACTCCTGTATTTAAGAAAGGACAAAATATCTGAAACCATATTAGGGGGAGGCTCTATCAAAATAACTAAGGGAAACTACATTTTAGCTTTACTGTCTTCAAATATAAGTATCATTAATCAATTGACATGCACTCTAAACAAAGACTACAGACACTTTCATTTTCAATTTACATAGTTTTAGGCTCATATATGAAGGTTTAAACAAAATTTGGATTTCAGTAATAGCTGTGCTTTGTCTCCTCTATTTGAGAGAAATTAGAAGTAGTAAACAAAGACCTAGCAAAGTAGAAAGATTTCCAAAAGAAATTGCAGACCACCAGGATTTGGATTTAGGTAATCCACTTAGATTACCATGGCTATGTCTTAAAAGGACAATACTGCGATCACAAAATAGGTCATGTCTACAAGACAGAATTTATAAGTGCAACAGTGCCAAATGTACAAACTCAGAATAAACATTCAGAGTTATCCCTAGGTTTGAGATGCAAGAAAAAAAATAGTGCCAAAGCCATGTGCTGCCAAGCAACAAATATTTTAAAATCAACATTTTTAAGTTCTAAACACAAACAGGAGAAGAGTTTCAAAAAATGACATCAATACATTAACATGTTTCAGGTAACACAAAATTGCAAGCAATGAAGAAAAAGCTTTCAATACCTAAACCCACCATGTAATACACATTTTGCTTGTTTTGCCAGTTTCAAAAATAGAAAATGCTGGACACCCACAGGCATGGACACAGTAACAGCATTTGCCTCGCAAAAAAAGGAGTTTGCATCTATTTGTTAGAAGTGACAATGTTCCTAGCACAACAAATATCAAAGAAATTAGAGAACCAAAAAATAAGAGGCAAGACCTCCAATTATTAACTGAAGAAAAGCCTAAAGTAAATTGGTAGGTCGTTCAGTAATTGATAGCGTTAGAAAAACACTTTTTTTTTAATGATCAAATTAAAAATTTCTATAGATGTCTTCTCACAAAAGTTAAGGGATAGTCTTAAAATAATTTAGAACTCTCACAAGAAATGTAAAATCAAATATAAATACATCCGTTTGCTAGATCGACTCAAGAAAATCTAGGTCATTCTTTCTTCTAAAAACTCCTTGCCAATGCCTTTATGAGGAATTTCTCCAACATAAAAAGATTTCAATAGGAAAGTTGGCATTTCTATGAGAAACAGCAACTTCCAGATGCTTGACATGTCAGGCCTAGACAAGGGAATGAAAAATGTCTCTTTCTGACCAAAGAGGCTTTGAGGGGATACTCGTAAAGAATTACCTACTTACCCATCAGATTTGAGTTCATGAAAGGTGTCGGGGACAATCCTTCATGGGGCCCTAATCGACTGTCATTCAAGTGATCACTGTAATGAGGACTGTCTGCAAAACCCTAGAGAAAAAAAAAAAAGAGACCAGAGTATTAAACAGATTATTTGGCAGCCCTGCTAATTGAGTGTAATGACACTTTCCTAATTAAATGTGTGGTGTCACAATTGGTCATTAATCACAGAAGTTGGCTTTTGGGTCTATCTCACAGAAATTACTCCCTGCCCATATTTTACCTTTTCCCCCTCTTTCCTTTCTGCCCCATCAAAAGGAAACCACATAATTTCTTAATAAGCTGTGTCCTCGTGAACAGTATTTCTAGAAATTGAATAATACTGAGATATGTTGATATTTGAATCCTCTTAAGTGATAAGTCGCTCACCACTGAGAGAACAGAATCAGTCTGGAGAACTCAAAACTGATATTCCCCGCCCCCCAAGGTTTCTCTTTGCATTAATAAAACACAGTAAAAAGGTCAGGAAGAGAAAGGACTTTCCTGACATCAGGAAAAAAACAGTGCAAATGAGAAGAAGGAATTCATTTCCTGTTGCAGCATGCTATTAATGTTACAGATTAATACGCATTTTGACCCTATCACATTACTAAATGGCATAGCTCACTGACAAAAGGTTTACTTCCAAACAGTGATCAAATAAACAACTTTGCCACCCAATTTGCAAACAAGCACTCAAACTGAAAAACTGCTTTGAAAAACTGTTCTGCACTTTTCTAGCATTTGTATAGCAAAATTAGCAGGCTTGGAGCAACCCTTTCACAGTCCAGAAACACTGGCTTATTGAAAGTTTGCGCCAAAGGCATAGAGACAGAAACCACGGAAGCACATGCTATTTCATTAACCCAATTACTTAAAATTCTTTTGTACATTTCAAAATGCTGACAGCTTTTCCATATAAAGGTATGAATATGGAATTTGCCATTTGGACTAATCAGCTGTGCGCTGAATCTCTTACTCTCTACCAAAACATGACAGACCTGACACTCATAATTGCACCTCCTGTGTAGCCAAAGTTTTGAAAAACATTTTGTTAACCTTATCTTGTAATTCTCACTTACTAATTTCTCTAAGTCTGGCAGAGAGAAACCTAAAGCTCACGCCCAATTAAAGGGGAGGGAGGTGGAAACTGTTCACAGCTACCAGAAACCATCCCAAGTGCCCTGGGTTCTAAAATCATCAAGTCACTGAACATTCATCATTTTTGCAGACCATAGGCTCACATTCAAGACAACATTAATGGGGCTGAAACAGGCCTCACTATCTTTGCAGGCGTGCTGTCAGTTCTACCAAAGGGCTAGTAACTGAGGGCTAAATAACTGTCAAAACACTACTGCTGCTTATGGATGCATGTCACAACTCTTGCTGCTATTTGGCTTTAGAAGTAATCTTCCGGGAGTCCCAACTCCCATATGAATCTTCAGCTGACTTTATCTACTTCAGAATCAGTGATACACATGTGATAGGCATTCAGAAACAATCTTAGTGACATTTACAACTTGGTT
The DNA here is from genome assembly GCA_017639245.1 of Myiopsitta monachus. NCBI lineage: Eukaryota > Metazoa > Chordata > Aves > Psittaciformes > Psittacidae > Myiopsitta > Myiopsitta monachus. Next base: position 14,610,112 of record CM029921.1, on the reverse strand, counting down.
ATGACCACAAGGGTGTCCTCTGGTAACCATGACCTAGCCCCGTCTGTCAGACAAGCAGCATGTAGCAGCAGCTGCCGAGGAAATGGAGTGGCTCCTAGCTAAGGTCACCACATGTGGTTTATTTTTATGCTGAAATAAAACAAAAAAGAAATTAGAGCTGCTGAATGAAGAAAAAAAATAAAGCTCCCAAGTAGGTAGTTTCCTATTAGGCTCTCTGCTTATATTGTGGAGGGTTTAAAAGCCTTTTTCCCTAAGACAATACTTCAACTATATATATATTTTTAAGTAAAAAACTAGAAAGGACACTGTCGATGATAAAAGAGAATTTTATCTCAGACATTCAGGAGTGGTGACTAAGATAAGCCCCAGAAACTGACATCTTCAAGAGATCTTTATTTACAAATAATAAAACTACAGGAAATCTAACAAGAGTCATTTCATACATGGCTATACATCATACAGTACAACCTCCCAAACACACAAAGATTAGTAATGCCCCTCCCCAAGTCAATATGCATATTCCCCCCAAAAAAAAATAATCGAGGAATTGGAGAACTGGATGGGTAGTTTACACAGAAAGGAACGTTCTCCCTTCTACTGTCAGAATTCCTTCAAATAATCCTTTACATCACGTTCTTTTCACATACGCCCTCAGTTTCCCAAAATGCCCTGCAATCAATTACCACAGCATCAAAATTACATTTCTACACCACTAGACAAATCAACTACATCTACCTGAAAAAATGCTTTCAAGTCCTTCACAGCACTAAAACCACAGAAAATAGAACATTTACTATAGAGGGAGGGAAATGTTCTACAGAATACGTAAGCACAACTGTTTTTTCTGCGCTTGGATTAAATTCCTAAAATTAATTGTCAGGCATTTTATTCTTTGTCACACAGTACAGAATTTACACTTGTGTGAACTGTGACCTCTCTCAGCCTTCATTTACAGTAGACCTACATAAAGAGGCCTTCACTTGGCTATCAACCATGACATGAGTTATTCAGAGTCTTAGTAACGAGTTATGGATTATCAGCTCAAGCAGCAGTTTTCATTCGGATTAGAAACCCTGGATTTATTCCCATATAACTCACCCATATTGAATGAATACGAAATAACCACAAAGACATGCAGTTTTAACAAATCTCTTCTGCACTTCACAAAAGCAAATTAAGCAAAATCTGAAGAACTTTAAGGACAATGATTTAAATTGCACAGAGGTATTTCAGAGCATTCTTCACATTTAAGCTGCACTTCGAATGAAATTGCATTTGTGGTACCATTCCTTATTTTTACATCTGTATTGTTACCTTACATAATAAACCGCATAAAGTTCTACTGGGGAGAGCTGTAATCAGTCACAGATAAAAGCTTTAGAAGCTTCCAATAGCTTCTGAAAAGCTACTGGAAGCTTCTAGACATACAATCAAGGCTTAAAAATGTATTTAACAAATACGATGGTGCAAATGGACAAGACGTTTACTGCTTAAAGAGGAACAGCAGTCGAGATCCTTAAAAACTCTGTCTGCAGCATCTATAAAGGACAGTGGTTTATTAAAAGGATACCCCACCTGTGTGAATAAGCAACAAAGAGAAAACACCATCAGCTGGCATCTGAACTCACATCTCACAGCAAAAGCAACAGAAGGTGGTGGTGGGGATTTATATGCATCATATTCTATCACAGCCCCTTTTCAAATCTATGCTCTAAAGAAGACTCAATAACATAGGCAAATCTCATTCTTTCTTTCTGAGAAAGGAAGGAAATTTCAGTTCACTGCCATTTTGAAGACTGTCATCTGAAAGAGGACTCATTTGATCATAGCTAGATACTGACTCCAAGAAGAAACAGAAGCTAATCAGTTATGCCAAAAGCTATTCTCCCCTTGGGAAAAGCTTTTCAGTGACATATACTCTGAGCTAGCTCTGCTGGAACAGGCTGGTGATGTCATTCTTGGACCACAGGTGGGCTTCCAAAACCCTTTGGAGCATTGCTACCTACTGTTACCTGTGAGGCAAGCTTGACATAGAAAAGCTGGAAGGCGACACTTCACGCTGAGTACACATATCCACTTCTGCCAACTTTCCTCCCCAGCAAACATACCAATGGATTAGCATGTATCAGAGCACACAGTTTGAGTATTTAGCAAATAACTAGCAAAAAGTCTGCAAAATAGGAGTTTCTGGTATATTTATTTTCTGTTCTGAGCACCCTATTCTGAAGTGACAGCAGACAGCTAGGGACATTTTTTTGTTTACAGAAAGCAAGCTGGTTTTGACTATAACTTTCCAGTATCTAAAGGGGACTCCAAGAAAGCTGGAGAGGCACTTTTTACAAAGGCATGAAGGGACAGGACAAGTGGGAATGGCTTTAAACTGAAAGGGGGGAGAATTTAGATTCTTAGATTCTTCCCTATGAGGGTGGTGAGGCCCTGGCACAGGGTGCCAAGAGAAGCTGTGGCTGCCCCATCCCTGACAATGTTCAGGGCCAGGCTGGATAGGGCTTGAAGGAGTCCGCTACAGTGGAAGGTGTCCCTTCCTGTGGCAGGGGCTTGACATTAGATGAGCTTTAAGGTCCCTTCCAACCCAAACCATTCTGTGATTCTATGATTAGATGCCATAACTGTAAACTCAAAAACATCTTGTTTTGACTACCTCTTACATAGCTACTAGAAAAGCAAGAAGGAAGGCAAAGTTTTGCCAAAGGAAGGCAAAACTTCTCATTCTGTACAATAGTACAGAGCCTCAGAAAAGTCTAATTGGGGCTGACTGATCCCTTGTATACTGCTGTATTTTGTAATTTTGACACCATTCACTCTGCACCTGGATTTCAATCTACATGTTTGTGATCAGAAAGACAAAGTCAGACAGGTCTACACATAAAAGCAACAAGTATCATCCATCAGTAATACTGTCATGAAATGCAGCTGAAAGACTACTGCTAATTAGCTCTGCAATGTAACTGAGTTGCAACGTTGAATGCGCTAACATTTTATCAATTTTTCAGGTATTTCATTGGATTAGAGTGATGTTCTCTAAGCAACAAACACAATCCAACCAACCAAAAACCAACAACAGTTGCGACAGCTTCCATTCCCACCTCTTCTGCGCAAGATGTCCCAAGTGTCCAAGTAATTTAGGCTTTACCAGGAGGATGTCACATGCACAGGGATGCTAACACAACTAAACCAATTAAAATGAGACTGTTTACAAAATCATAAACAGTTGTACGCGGGACACATGAAAATTATCTTACAGAATGTATTAGCCTAAAACAGAGAAAACACACCCCCTCAGCACATTTATCCTACCAAACCATTAGGGAAGACCTGATACAATGAGTCAATGCCCCATTTCACAAAATAAAACAGTAATGAACCTCCTAAAACTGCTGTGCCTTTCAATGACCATTAAAGTTCTGACTTTTTGGATTAAGTCAGTCAGAGAACTCACCTAAGAACAAGCCAAAAAGCCTCCCCAGCTCACTGTTTCTACCCCTTTTCATTGCACTGCTTGAAGGGCTTCTGGAGGATTCACTCTCTCCCTTTTGCTTCCACTTCAAAAACATAAAACTATTGTCTCTTAGTTATTATTTTCTGAAGTCACACCAGAATTTGTCCATGCTTAAGAAAAACTGTACTCCTGACTCCAAGTTGTTGGTTGTTTTTAAATAAGCACACCGCCTTTATTTCCACTTTGGGGCAAAATCTGAAAACTGAAGGGAGACACTGTAACTACATGGCACACTATTTTCTCATGCATTTATTGACTTAATGGAACAACTTCTTCCCATACAGACAACTACTGCTCAGCATTTAATTTGCCCAAGTCCATAAAAGCAGAGAACACAGGTGCTTTTTCTTGGTTCCTCCTCCCTTACCCCAAGCCCTCTCATACACAAGTCCCTGCAACCAGACCAAAATCAGACCCAGTTGTAACTCATGACCAAGCTGCCAGATCAGTAAGTGGGTATTTGCATTTTAGCAACTGACAGTATAGCTCAATCACGGCCTTTAAACTTAAACCATTAAATTTTCACTAAAATGAATGGCTGACTTCACAGTTTGACGTGGCCAAAAGATTAAATTTAATAAATGCTGCTTCTGATTCCTTGAGTTTTACAAGTTTGGCTGACCTTAACTAACACACATTCTTTAAAACTCAAGAATACTGAAGTCTCTTCCGAGCTAAATTTGGCTATGATCATATGAATCAGGCGACAGTCATCTAAATGACTAATGTATAAATGAATGACAATGAATCTACTGATGAAATACACTTTATTTTGGATTATCTGCCTCTCCAAACTAATCTGAGATTCTGAAGACAAGAGGGGAAAATACTCAGGAGGGGAGGGAACGCAGGAAGAAAGCAAGATGCAGAGACTGACTACACGCAGGAACATTGTGGTGAGTCACTGACTGAAGATTAGACATGAGGCTCTGGGCAATAGCCATACCAAGGTGTCCTAGCTAATTTAAAAGATTATGGATTATGTGATCATGTATGCTTCCAGAAATAAACAACCATCTTGTTCTGGAAAGAGTTATTTCCAGACATTGAGGGGGAAGGGGGTGATCATGTATGGAGCAGACGGACAAGAATGGTAGACTCCCCACACCCTTTAGATCATTTCATCCATATTACTGCCAGTTGCCTGCTACAATGCAAAGGCTGAGACCGAGCTGAAGACCCATCTGATGTGCCCGGAAAAAAGCACCTCTGCCCTCTGTAGACTCCATGCATGCCATGTCCCAGCCTGCTGAGAACAGCCAGTGCTTCAGCCCCATCTCGCTTTACTGTACAAAAAACTTGTATAACTCTTGAACAGGGGAATTAATGTAGTTAGCTGATGGAGCTCACCCAACTGCAACAGAAACAAGGAGCTGTACATTTTCTAGTTTTAATTCTAATTCCCTTTCGCTCTCAGCAAGTATTAACATTCCACTACAATATCCTAAAGACAGAAACATAGCCTTATATATTACTTGGTAGTCAGCTACGGGGGGGGGGGGAGTGGGAAAGCAGGTATCACTACCCCAGATTCCAGGTATTATTGGGAAAAGTCAAGAGAGCTTTTACAAGTGCCCTCCAAGCATCACCATAAGAAGTTATGTGCTTTGTAAGAGAGCTATAAAAAATGTCATTAACTTATTTCCACACATCAAATTGAAATAGATGAAAGCTACATGTGCAGGAATGGAGTATGAGAACAACTGAAACACAGTTTGTTTACTTTATTTAACCTGGTAGAGCTTTGGAAGGGAAAGGGGGACACAACACCCTGAACAAAGAATCGACTTTGAAATAATTACTATTTTCTCCAGTTGTAAATCAATTTCCAGTAAGTTAACTTAGTGAACGATGAATCTGTTTTTAAACAGCTAGAACATCCTGAGACAACAGCTATCAACATGATATGAAATGACACAATTCCCTGGCCACATGGAAAACTAGTCTGTGAACAGATCCCAGTGCTAATTTCAATAGATAGGTAATTGCCATAAAAAGAAACAAAATAAAAACCAAAACACACTTCTCCAGTATGGAATGAAAGCATATTTTTCTAGCTTTTGTCTAGGCTATAAAGCAGGAAAAAAATAATACAGGTATAGCCAATACAGTATCAATAAATGCTTCGAGAAAATACCTAAAAAACCTACCTAAAGTGTTCAGAACTTAAATGTCAGAACTTGCTTTGAGAAACGCTGCCCAATAAATCAAATTACAAAGCAAGCTGCATTTGCAAATGTGCCCTGAATATGGAATATTTAATTTTACTGTCAATTTTACACTGAATCATCTGCTTACTTATAAAATACCTCAAGAAAAGCAAAGAATCAGAAGAACCACCAAACTACTCCATCACCCGCAAAAAAAAAAAACAAAACCAGAGACAAAAAAGACACAAATACAACAGATTTGATAACGCTTACTGTATTTCTGCATCCCTCTTGTTTTGCTATTTTAACAGCCTCCTTTCTTGTTAAGTACCTGAGATTAAGAGGTAAAAAAACCCTATTTTAAAACCTGCTAGCTTTCTGACTTCTTTGCAAATGAAAAGTACTCCTGGTGAGGGAAGAATAGTTGAGGCATATAGTATTCAGGTTCCAATTCATGTCAGAGTTACTTTACGTACAACAGAGGGTATTACCTGTTGACAACTTGTTGACTAATGCTACAGAACTATCTAAATCTAGCAGTGGTATCTTGATCTGTTCAACTCTGGCTTCAAGAAGATATATAGCAGAGTTACGTAAACGAAAAGAAGGATAAACTGCATACTCAGTACTGAAGCTACCATCTATGTTAAATCAGGTCAAAATGTACACTCAGCTTTTAGTGCCATGTACATGCTGGAAGATACTTACAACACCCAGCGTTCAGATTTTGGAAGAGAACCTCAGCCAATTTATGCTACATTTTTCATTGGGTTAAATGATGTGTGTTCATGTAAAAAGACTATCCAGCAAGGAAATGTCTTATGAAAAAATATTTTCAGATTTGCTTGGTTTGCAGACAGCAATCTAAACAGATTAAAAAATAACTTGCTCCTCTTATTGCAAAGACATGTTACAACAAAAACAAAACAATGGAAGAAAACCTCAGACAGCAGGATTCTTCATGAAATAAAAGCACTCATTAGCCACACCGCATTAAAAACTATGGTAGATGTTTCATTAAAGGCAATGTATATCCCCAAAACGTGGTAACGCAAATTTGCTGCTACATTATGAGTATAAATTACAACTCCTAAATAAACTAGGAAAGCTAAAATGTTCAGAATCATCTCACAACAGGAAGATGAAATTTTCACATGCTGCAGTGCAGCAAACATGCCACTTGGTTAAAGCACCTCAGAATTTGCCTCAGAGAGCTCAGTAGAGCAAGGCTCTCACAAAGCAGCTTTACAGTCCTCTGCAACAAACACTAAGAGCCAGCTACCCTTCTAATGCAAGGGATTATGAACACATGCAAAAATACATCACTTAGCTAAGGGAGGGACTTGCATACATCAACAAGAAGACAATCACTAAAACCCCAGCATTGTTGCATATATAGAAGTAAAAGCAAGCTTGGAGAGCTGAAAGAATAACAAGCACCACAAGAGATGAAAAACAGTGACATAGTATTGTATATGGGCTTCATTATAATCATTCAAGAAAAAGGGAGACCATCAGCACTGTGCAGAATTCCACTGACTTGCTAATCACCACTCCAGAACAGCTCCCTCTAAAAAAACCCAAAACGAATAAAAAAAAACAACCCATCAAGTTTTCCTACTTTTTCTCCCACAAGAGACATATTTTCAAATTCTTCATTTTTCTAACAAAACACTTAGCCTATGCAAAAGAGATTTTGCCCACAGAAATCCCTAATGTCTCAACTTGTATCTTTTCACAAATTTAAGACTGTCCCAGCCAACTCTAACGCTAAGGTACACTGTTCTTTCAGTCTCACAATGCTGTTTAACTAATAGGTAATGAAAATCAAGGCTCTCACAAAGTTTTCTCAAGTTTGCAGCGGTTCTCAGCCTTCAATATTGCTTCAAAACACTACTGAAACAAGGGTTTGTTAGCTTGTAATACATTATTACCAGAGACTCTTAAAATAAACTGCTATAGGATACAAGATAAGGAGCTTTTGTGAATTAATTATTGATCACAAGATTAAAATACATGAACACCCCACCCCAAGCTCAGGGATATATGACCAGTTTTCACAGTGAAGTTACCAATGCGTTTTCCCCACTTTCCCCAAAAAGTGTACTCAGCCCAGGTTCTTCAACAAGTACATGAATAAATCAAAAGACTGGGTGAACAAAGACATAGCGAAGTTTGCTGATCACAAAAAACCATTCTAAAATTACCTTACTAAATGTTAGTGCAGAATTGCAAAGCAAGTTCTTCACAAAGTCGGTAATAAAAGAGCAAATAGAGTCTGGTGTAAACAAATACAAAATGAACGTGGTAAAAAAATAACCCAATGTCATAACAATGTGGTAACAACTGTACCATGTGAGAAAAAAAATAATCTTTTTCTACACAGTTTTTGAAACAGTACCACTTCAGAGCTCAGTGAGGGTCAAAGTATCAAGACTTAATACTACTTTCATTCTCTGTTCCTTTCTTGCTTATTACTATGTCATGCAGAAATTGATGGTATACCCTCATCCCAACTGGTACAAGCAGTCATAAACACCCTAACTTCTGGGTTATTCACAAAAAGCAGAAAAATTCAGAGAACAGCACCAAGAACTAACCACAGGTTAAGAGAAATTACTATAAAAGCAGAGACATTGTGATTCTTCAATTTGGTTGAGGAGAGACACAAAAGTGGCATGTACAATAAAGATGTGCTTAATTTTATTTTTTTAAACAAACATCAGTAGCAACCAATCATTACTACTTAGAACACAGGAACATGGCAGAAATCAGTTAAATCACTCATCAGCACACTTATGACAGAAGCATCAATATTTTTGCCAAGAAACACTTGTAATTATTGCCAAACCTGTAAGCAAAGTCAGGAAAAAAAAAACAAAACCAACTTGCAGAGAACAACTCCAACAGCTGTAAGAACAATGTCCAAAAGGTCAGCTCTGCCCAGGAAACCGACTAAGCCCCCAAGTACTGAGCATCTCAGGAGAGTGTGACAGTAAAGATGGCAAAATATTTGCCCTGTACTTACATGCTTCCTTAAGCATCACTGCTGAACACAATGAGACCACCTGTACTGACCTGAACAGACCTTTGCCAGGAGTTGGGAAAGGAAGACGTCCTTCAGTCAGTCTTCCACTATCACATTTAATTAGCTTTAACAGGTACATACTTAACTATCACCAAATTCCAATTCTATTTCATTGGAAATCACTTATCTTTATGCGCCTTTCGAATTCCAGCCAATACTGGGCCAACAATTTAAATTCTTAAATAATTCGGTCAATGTACTGTGACCTTCAAAGAAAAAAACCAGTAGCAGGCTGCAGGCAGATTTAAAAATAAATTACCAACACTCCAGATAAAAAGAAGAAATGGTACCTCTTGAGGTTTCAACTTTTCTATGTCTGTGGAGAGGTCTGAGCTTTTTCCATGAAGACTGCCATTTTCCTGCGAACAGACAAGCAGTAAGAACAATTAGGACAAGAATACCATTCCATATTGAAATTATGGAAAAAAAGCACTGAATTTTCAAGTTGAACATGCAAGACAATAATAACTTATTTAAACTCCGTATGTTAACCACGAGGAATAACCTAGGAATGTAGAAGGGTAAGTGTATCAGTATCCTACCTCCTGAGAAAATCTGATCTATATTCTTACAATAAAGACCCACACACTCATTTTAGCTTTTCATCAAAGTCATCTGATCTGGCAGCACATGAAGTAGCAGAACTTATCTTCATTCAAAATTCTGAGCCAGGATTGCAAAGCATTTCATGAGTTGAAAGAAAATCAAAAAATAAAGACCATATATTTTACCTCAAATTTATGCATGTAAACTTCATTTAGGACTGGTAAATGAAGTCCAGTGCTTTTTCAGCAATTTCAATGCAAAAAAGAGAATTCCCTTTGTTCTACTTTTTCGCAAAAGAACATGGCCAAGCGATAAATTATATTTGTGCCTCCTAAGCATTACCAATTCTGTACACAGACAGTATGTATTTCCAGCATCCATGACCTTTGAGGAAAACACCGGAATGGAGTTTTCCTGTGAAAGGAATTAAGTTTTCTTTAAAATAAAACTGCTGTCATTTAAGCAATATCCCAGACAACCATTCTTTATTGCTTCATGCATAGCCTCTACAGAAAATTGCTGTGTTGGTTTTTTTTTTAAACCCCATCAAATTAGTAAGTGTATTGAAGGCCTAGGCAAAAATGATATTCATTGGCCAAACTCTCCAAATTCCTTTGGATAGCCACTTCACATTGATGCTGCGTAATCCTGACCTCGTGGGACAGGCCTTACTCTTCACCACATGAAGATGATATCCTACACGAAACCAAGGAGATGCACATTTCGTAATCTTAAAGCCCAGCACCAGAAGCTGATGCCTCCTAAGGCAATCCAACCACACTGGTGTCTCAGGAAAACCTAAACCTACCAGCACCTACTACCTGGTCAGGGATCCCATCAGGAACTGCTGCCAAACAGATCAGAACCTTCAAAGACTATGAGCCAAGAGCTCAGAGCTAAACTAATCCCACGGAGAAATTTCGTGGGCAGTCTAATCTAACATGAGAATTGCTCTTGAATTTACCTCATATAGCAGGCTTTCCAAACAGAAAATCGGTGCAGGAAGACATTTGTGAAGATATTCAACTTATAATAACCTTTCACTAGAATTTAAGACTATTGGGGTGCTGTCCCCCATGAATTCTGTTGCTGTTTGACAGGGGATTTTTTTGCTTAAGTGAAGAAAACTTTACCACCTCAATACTACAGGAACAAATGATTTTTTTTTTTCTTTAAAAAGAGAAGGCAAAAAAACACAAAACATTGTTTTGGGAGACAGAGGGAAGAAATGAACCTTATTATTTGACTTTTATTTTGTAACTCAAGAGAGTTTACATGCAAGTATTTGGTCTTCTCTCTAAATTTTATACTTATGCACACAAAGCTATACTATAAAATAATTAAATTCAGCCACAAATACAAGTAGGGAAATAAATCTACATGTCAGTATTTTCAAAGTCTGTAACTTACTGAAAAAAATGAGACAGCATTAACTACCAATTGTCTAAAACAAAACATAATTTATAATGTATTTAGTTTGAATTAAGACCTACTAAAACTGTATGCTCCAGTTTAAACAAAAATGAACATATTTGCTTTCAAAAAAAATCCTGTAACCATTACATGCTGCAAATAATTGGTGCTTCAGAATGAACTCTCAGCATCATCTCAAATTACTAGCATGCAAGAGAAAAACCTCTGCACTTCGCAGAAGAACAAATGCTTCAATAACATTCTGGGGATAGATTCCATCAACTCTTAACAATATACTCGGTTTGGTTAGAATCCAACTCGCTTTACGTGAAACTGTTCTATCATAAATTAGGATTCAGCAAGAATTGTTTGCTGGGAGGGTAATTCCCCCCCCCGTCTTACCCTGTCTCATACCCCCAACACCACCCCCACTACCTCTTTTTTTTTTTTTTAATACATACTATTCTAAGTCCAAGTTACAGAGACAGACACCTGACCATATAAGAATTTGATATCTATTTTTCCAGAAGCCTTCCATAGGGCTCCAAGCAAACCTACGTTTACATTTGCTTTTCTTAATGATGCACCCCAAATATCACCAATCTCTTCCATGGCTCCAACTTCTGATATACCTCTGTTAGGGTACTAACATCTGCTTTTATTACCAGCTTTAGGGTATAATGGTATAGTTTGTAGAGGGCTTAATTCTTGACCAGTGTTTGAATGACTTAGTCGGAATCTTCTGTTATAGCAAACACCTCTCCACACACACACACACACACACACAAAAAATCACCAACCCAAAAACAACCAAAAAAACAACCAACCAAACAAAAACCCCACACAATAAGAACACACCCGGCACCCTGATTTCATAGTATTGGAATGTTAGCTGGCTGATCCTCTAACAAAAAAAAGGTGATTAATATAGCTAATAAATTACAAGCTCAAAATCAAGTTAGATCAGGTTAATTTATGACTTATTTAAATTGTTCAGCAACATCATAAATGAGTGTCAAAACACCAAACAATATGAGTTACTTAAAGCTGCATAATAAGATTCCAGTTCAAATGTAGAAAAAGCATCTAAAGACTCATCAAATTACGCGGGATGTTTTAGAACAATGCCTACTTTCTATGTTTCACAGAAATATTTCCACCACCCATAAAGGTCTCCTATCTTTTTATTAAAATTTATTTACCAAGATCAATGGAAAAATGAGGACTCCATGATAAATCTTTCTAACGCTTTCTTCCAAAGTCAGAAGGCAGCTTTAACAATATCCTAGCAGACTATCCGCTTTATTCCACAGCAAAAGAAAGCTGCAAAAGAGCTAACACAGCTTTCTGGCTCAAGAGTACTGAAATCAGAACAGATTATTTAGACTAGGCCCATCAGTTCTGCTGTGCATTTCTAACAATTCATTCATTAGGTACTCAGCTCACTGGCTTTTCCGGGAGTAGACACTTCATAAAAAGAAAATTGAGAATATGAAAGGGAATGTGATTTACAAGGGAGAAAGCTTGCTTTTGACCACTGAGTTGTTTTTTTAACAGGCAGTATTACTTTAGGATATTAGATACTATCAAAAACCTTTAGCTCAATAAGCAGGATGGATGAAGCTGGAATGGTAACAGAAGAAGGCATTTAAAGAGAAAAGCCCCTCTCTGACGTGACAAACACACACTATAGCTGGCTAATGATAATGGAAAGTGTTCCCTACACTTTGCAAATAAACGCACCTAAGTAATGACTTATATTTTCATTTTCTGACCATAAGGTAAATAAACCAGATATTTATCATTCAAGTATACAGTTATGTCTTTTCATCAATTCCTAACCTTTATAATTTTTAGCCTTAGGAATCCGAGTCACTATAGCAGCATATCAAAGTCTCTAAAAGATGCTAATCTGTCATTTAAAGGATCTTACCCCTCAAAAACACTGCCAAATCATTTGCTGATTTTCACTGTACATTCCCATAAACTTTGCCTATAAATTACTATGTGGAAACCTTACCCTTGAAGATTCATATGAAGGACTTGGCTGACCACTTGTTCCCCAGGATGTGGCACCTGTTCGCTCATCCATACCTAGCAATAAAAAGAAAAATACACACCTATTAGGAAGACAGCAAAAGCATAATGTTCTCTGATGCAACTTGAAAGCAAATTCATCCACTTCCATATACTTAAAGCAGTATTTCTAAAAGCAAAACTTAAGATGAACAGTTTCCTTGTTACTGAAGCTGGCTACAAAGCAACCTACTCATTTGGACACCTGCAGCTGCTGAAAACAGGAGCATAAAAAGTCAAGATGATTTGCCAATCTACAGCGTCTGCCCTACCCAATCCGTAAGAAATTAGCATCAGTAACAAAACAAGCACAGCAATGTTAGCATGGCTTTCTGCATAGCCTGATTTATCCTTCATCTTAAGCAGTGAATATTGCAGCACATACTGTGAAACGTATACTTGTTATCAACTTTTTGCTCTCATGACTTGCGTAAGTATTATAATACGTGCAAAATTATTTTCCCTGCTTGTTCTTTATGTGACAGGCAAGATATTTTAGCATAAGGGGGGAAAAAGCAAGACAGACTGGTTATATTTCAATGGCTTAAAAAAAAGTCCCAACCACCACAGACACTCATGGTGTCTGCCCTAGTAAAACAGGAATCTGTAACGGTTCTTTTAGAATCAGTTCCCTTTATGCAAATCCAGCTTTCAGCTCAAAAGAGAATGGGGAACAAAAAAATAAGGAGTTCTTTCAACTCTGTATCAGAATAAATATCCCTTGTATGTACACATATAATTTATATCCCATGTTCTAGCCAACAATTACAAACACTTGCAAAAAGTTCCCTAATTACTATTAAAATTATTAGGTCAAACCATCTTTAAACCACATTCCAAAACAACTGACTGCAAAAGTATCTGAATTCCTGTAACCAATTCATTCATACAGGATAAGGTTACTATCCTAGTAATCAAGTTCCTGATTATCTGTATCACAAGGTATTTTTAACAGGAAGGAGCACTTCCATCCTAAATTGCACACTTCCACATGCTTTGGCCTACAAAAACAACTCATTATTTCCCTGTCACTCAAACTCAAAGACTTTTGAAATAGAGCATAAATTCTTTACATGATGTATAGTATAAAAGTATTTATTAAGCTCTACAAAGTAATAATTTATAAATAAGAACTAAGTGTCACAATTTATACGTAACAGCTGAGTGCAAGTTACTCTATGATCTCTAAACCCTAATTTTATACTGAAACTATGAAACTTTCATATATGCCTCTCAGACTGGACGCACTACAAAATAAAATGCAAGTAAATAGTGTAAATAACTACCTATGGAGTAATAGTATGCTAATATTTTCTTTATAGATTTTTCTTTATGAAATTCTAATAATTTTCTCTTTATGTGTTTTTCAAAGCTACAAAATACTGCCTTGACAAAGCCTGCAGAAGGCATGTTAAACAGAATGTACAGCACAATCACCCAGGTGAAAGCTACAGACACCTTTTGTGCACTGCAGGAAAGATCCTCACGGCTGGAAATGCAAAACCACCACTACATTGAGCCAGCAGTTCGTGGAAGTTCGCTGCTTTGCAGCTGACAGCACTGTTGTTGTTTCATTGTAACTGGTCCAGGAGCTGAGTAAAGAGTCGTGGCTGGCACTGACAAAAGCAAAAGTAATCTTTTGGCACAACTGACTCCTTTCTGACAGAAACAACAGCGCTACTAATCCAGTGATCATCATAATAAGTCTGCCAGTGCTTTAGTTTCAAAAGAGACATATCACAGAGGGAGAAAGAAAAATATCTTCCTGCAAGACAAAGTGTTTTGGAAAGTCTAAGACACAGTACAGTGTATCAATCCATTCAGGAAACACCAGAGCAGATAATGGTTATGCAAACACCGCTTAGATGCACGACCCATAACCAGTAAAACATGTTATCATGCAAAAATTTGAGTCAGTGGGGCGTTCTGGACCCACGTTAAAGTTCTGCTAAACCAGCACACGTATAGCTAAAAATTCTCATCATTCTAAATTTGAATTATGTAAATAGGTTTTTTTGCAAAATTGCTCTAAACCAAAATGTAACAGCTTAAGATGGGGAGGAAAATAATTTCTAAATAGTGCCCAGAACTGGTTCTCTAAAAAAGCCCAGTACGGTTAGCTGGAGTACTGAGGAGTATCAACACACTTCCTGTTCCTGCCAGGTGTCTGTCTCCTCCTTTTCAGGCAGCACTTTTTCTTCTTTTACATGGGTAAAACAGGCTTGCATCTAGACCTACCCTTTAATCAGAATTTGCACACAAGGCACACACATTCACAATTTCACTGCCTACAGAACACAAGCACTCTGACTTCCCGCTGCTTGACATCTGGATTTGGCTTGGAACAAAGCTGCTGCTGCCCTCAGTCCCCATCAACACAGCAGACACCAAACAAGCAAAGAACTGGACAGCTACCCTCAACCAGGACATCAGATATGTGTCTGCAGTGATGTTCAAGGAACCTGCTCTGGTTGGTACACTAATGTATTTTCCAGTGATGACATATGAAAAACAATCAAATGCTGCAAGAGACAAAGATCCAGAAAAAAACCCTCAACAGGCTGGGCAACAAACACCAAACACGCTTTAATGCAGCCAAAGGTAGCTCTACAGGAAGGCACCAGGAGCATAAAATATGTGTTCCAGATGGGAGGAGAGTGGGGAACGCTCACTAAGAAAGAACACAGGGGTCAGCTCTGGTAATAAATTCAACAGTCTCAAAGCAAAAAAAAAAAAAAGTGTCATCAAAGGGTTAAAGCATTTTCCTGAGAAATGCAAAACAGAATTGAGGAACTAGGGGAATCATCACCTTCATATAACCCCTTCCACAAGGAAATGCGGTGTCCAATTCCAGTATCCACTAATTCCTCACGGATGTTAAATGGCACAGGAAAGCTGTGACACTTAGCAGAGCACTGAAAACCACACTGCACATGGAAAGGCTGCAACATCTCAATCTGTTTAGCAATGCAAAGAAGGGGGAAATACAATGACTGCATGTTATAAACACAGATACATGCAATCAGGTAGGCAAAAGTATAATGAGGTTCTAACCCCACTTCCTTTTTTCTGTAGGCATTGAGGATGGAAAGCAACTGAAATGACCCAAGCTAATTTCATAGTTCTCAAACAAAACAGGCTACTTGTACAGCAGATAGGGCAGAGTTTAACTAGGGGTAATTCAGTACGTTTGATCTCTGTTCGAGCAGAGCCAGCTGGCAGCCTGTGGCTGGCCTGGCTCACACGGCACCTCCAATGCAGTCCCTGCTGCTGGGCCAGGCAGGGCCAGCAGGACACCGCCCCCTGCCCTTGGCCAACCCTGCAGACAGAGAACAGCCCCAGCCTGGGACCCCAGCCAGGCCGCAGGAAAGGCTGTGTTCCTCGCTCACCTTGGTAGGGCCAGGCCAGTCACGAGGACACTTTCTGTCTTTATGCACTGAACTCTAAAAAAGCTTTGCTTAATGTCACTTTAAAGATGGCACTCAGAGTATTTCAAGCTCTCCTAGAAGAAAAGCTGAAGAAACCTGTTGCCTCATTACTTCTATGCATGCATTCATTCTGAAGAAATAGGTCCAAACATATATCTAATAAAAAAATCGGGTCTTAAAATCAAACTGAAATGAAAGTTGTTGTTCTTGCTCATATAAGACAAAAACAACCATATTTAAAACTTATTTCAAGAGACACAGGTTCTCATGTTCGTGTAAACAAGATAGGGTTACCATCTGCTATGATCTTGATCAAATAAATGATTTGACAAAAAAAATCACATTGTAGATTGTATACTAGGTACTCAAGGTATGAGTTTCTATCTTTCATAGCTTCTTCATCCAATTTTATTTCAGAGTAATAATATTCCTTTAGATAGGATTCAACAACTGAAATCAATTGGAAAAAAAAAAAAAAAGAGCACAAACAATAACAGCACTGATTGTATTTTGCATCTTAGACACCCAAACAAATCTATCTACCATTAGACCCTGTATCGTAAAAGGTCTATTGTGAAGTATGATACAGCTTATTACCTGTAATTATATTTCAGGTCTAGACTTTCCAGTAAGGGGATGCAAAGAGAAATATTATTTGATGGAGAAATACTACTTCAATTAAAAAAAATAAATTTTAATAGGTCAAGACTATTCCTCAGCCTCTTCTTCTTGCTTCCAAATAGAAAATATTTCTCACTTTATATTACACTTAATATTTTTAGTAACATGATGATTCTCATTCTAAAATAGTAGTTGAAATTTGCAAATCAGATAAGCTAGTAAAGAAAAAAGTTCCACACATTTATTACCAGGAAAAGGACAGGGAAGACAGGGGACAATGCTCAAAACCAACGGCAGCCTGACAATAGATGTCATGTGGTGGGCTTAAAATACACAAAGCTAAGGACATTAATCAAATTGAGAAGAGAAATGAAACCCAGGCAACCTATCAACAGTCTAACCACTGAAGTGCCATTGGGATAAATTCAGATACAACATTCTAATTAGGTAGAAGAAAAACCACTTCAATTTCAAACTACATAAGTAGAGGGCTTTCTCTCCAGCCACCCCCAAAGGAAAGGCATGGGGAAGTACTTCAAGCAGGGTGAGGCAGGGAAGGAGGAAGAAAGAGACTTAATCTCCATCCATACTGCTGCTTGAAGAATGTAACAATTGCCTCACAGCATATGGATGTGAAGTCTGGATCAAAATGGGAAGTTCCTCCCCAGTAAAAGAGCTTCTTCTTAGAAGCACCAATGGTAGCAGCAGAGCAGTATCTTTTTTTGTACCTCTTGCCCCAGAAAAGATTAATGGAAGTGCAATGGGTATGTCACAAACACTACCTTGAGTCAGAGTTGTCTGCTACAAACTCTGGACTCCACAATTCCTTCAGGAAACTTCCTGAGATACTTTTATTCAATTGCATGATGCTGCTCACTCTCCTCCCTGTATTAAGCCCCAGAGTTGCAGACAGAACACTTAATCCACTGTGTGGTCTAAAAGTGAGATTTCTCTGGGGCCTAACTATTACTTTCAATATCCTTCTCCACCTGCCCAGTCAGGTTTATAACCATGAGAATTGAGGTTGTTAACTACCAACCTCTAACGGCAGACATTTAAAAGCTCAATGAAGCGCTGCAGGGATTGAAGCCACCCTGAGGAGGCATCAGTTATCTCAATTATTACCCATAAAACATTAGCTTCCATTTGGATATTTTTCTTAGTAAAGATCTGTTTGTAAGAACTGCCTGAAATATCAACAGAGATTCTTAGTAAGTAGTAAATAAATTAATCTCTATTTTTGAAACATTGCTTATCCTGGAGAATGCCAAAGCATAAACATCCGCTATGCCAGTTATAGTGGAAATTATTTTCAGAATAGGCAATAAGATACACTATACAAAGCTAATTTCTATCCCCCGAATAAGCAATCACAATTAAAACTTCAGCAGAACAAAATTATTCAAATGGGAGAAATGTACATCAAGTACACATCTTGCCTGAGTAACAGCAAAAACAGACCAAAATTAGCATTGACAGGTGTTAAAAATTAGTTGGATCCTAAAATGTATCAGCAAATTGCATTAACTCTTTATGGAAAGCTCTTTAAAACCTGCATTTCATACAGAAAATTATTTGCAAGAATAGTATTTTCCCAGGTCAGAATAAAGCTTTGATGTGTACACTTGGAAGAACTTTTTTGAATACAACAGAATACTTACATTGTATAAAGACAGAACAAAATGGGAAAAAAAATCATGCTGTTTAAGGAGAACCAATGAAAAGCTTTACTTTAACAGTATCGATAAACATCAAAGGTCAGTACTGCTAATGGAGTTCTTGTATAACTACAAAGTATGTTTTAGATTTGTTTCCACTCACTACCTAAATACAATCTGCTATTAAAAAAAAGGCCATTACTACTTTTTACTTAAGAAACAATCCTACTCATTTCTTGTAATAAAACCCATGTGTTTTGTAAGAACAACAACATTAGGTTATTAATTCCTGTAATAGCATTGCTCTTACAGAAATGTCAGAAGTAACCTGCTTCTCTTTCCTCTTATTCTGTTTCCCAGACTCTAAATCACATCACCAAATACAGCAAGTGACCTGGTATGACCTGGACACTTCAAATTCAATGCAATCTGCTCAAAAATAACACTGGAACTGGCATTTCCCTCCCAAACTGTAGTAAACCAGAAAACTGCATATTGCTACAATCAACCTGCCATAAAAAGTACATGAGGTACAGTTCAAAGAGGAGAGCATATTTACAATACTGTATGTAATATGCTGTATGCAATATATTATTTGTGCATATTTATTCAGACAGTTCAAGCATAATTAATGATGAAAATATAAAATCTAGCATCCAAATTAGTTAAAAAAAGAAGTTTCCCTGTATAAATACAAGCTTTAATATTATGCTTCCATTCAATTCAAAGTTAAAATTCTTGGGGGGGGAGAAGGCACAACCTAACACCTAAAAATGCTTATGTTCGTATATATTATATTTACATGTGTGCAGACATAGTATAATTTGAAACCTCTCTGGTTACAGATGTGAATACAGCAAACCAGCTTAGAGATTCAGCCTTTAGCAGGGATACAAGCCAGAGCCTTTCTTCATATGTGAGCACACATACAGTTAAACTGCTATTAAATTGCACCATGCTGCTTATTCACCCCTCGGTATTGAACCATGAAGTACCAGACTGAAGAGCTCTAACACGCAAGTCTCAGCTTTACGATATTAGCTACCATAATAATCCATTCAACTGGCAAATTTTCCTGTGGTTACTTCAGTTATGACTCAACAGCTTTATATAACCACACACTTTACTATACATATATATATTTATATATATTTTTATTTATATGTAAACCAAACCAAGGCCAGTGTCACAAGACTGAACACTTCAGGCCAAAAATATTCAAATACAACCCCCACAGTCAATAGCTACTGTTACCAAACACACAACAGTACAGAAAACGGCCAATTCAGGCACCAGAACACAATAAAACCAGAGTTACACAGTGTATAACTGAGTTACACAGTGTATAACTGAGATGCTAATCCTCATGAGCAAAGAAAACACTGCAAGTGCAACAGCTTTTCTAACAATGTGTCTAAAAACATTACGAAAAAGTGCTTTCAGCCATTTACTGTAGCCAGCAAACTCTGACCCTCTTGAAAATAAATTCCAAGATCAACCTGTCAGTATCCCTTCATAGTGTTTATGATTGTCATGTTCATGTACAATTAAAATCGTCCAATTGTAATAAAAGTACTTTGTTGAAATTTAGATTATCACTAATGCATTAACTCTCAAACCCTTTAAGGAAGAAATGTCCTCTGATATACCAAGCAACTAGGGAGGTTGGAGAGGTTAAGGGAGAGAGAGAAGAAGGAGGGGAAAGGAACTGAAACAATACATTTGTGAGAAACATCATAAACTTTGTTTTTCTGAGTTCATGTAGGTGAACCAGAGAAAAAATAAAGTATCACACAAAAACCTTCCATCTCAGTGAGCCTTGATTTTGAGCTTAACATATAATGGCAAGCATAGTATACAGTATAGCCAAGGAAATGTAAATGCCACATTTACATTTCTACAATTGGAAACAAAGATATTTACAGATATGCAGTCAAGATCATAGAAGTCCGATCTTCAAACGATCTGGATCAAGCCATTTCCTAAAAGCATGTGAAAGAAAATCTATACTTGGCTCATGCACATAGTCTCCCTGTATCAGAGTTTTTGCTACCCTATGCCACCAAAATCTAACATCTATCTATTAATGGCAGCATGGCATTCCAGCATCTCACACTAAAATATCAACACACTAACATCTTATGCTTATCATAAAAGAAAGCTTGTAGAAGACAAAGTAGTTCGAAAGGTTTTCAGGTTTACCCAACCCTAACCCTGATTTTTCCCCACCACTGCCCCCCCGTTTATCTTTAAAAGAAGATTTCTTACAATTACTTGTTCAAAAGAATGCACAGTTCTTAACAGAATTCTGGCTCTTTCAATTCAGCTGGGAAAAGTGTCTATTATATGAACATGTCAGCATCAGACATCATCTTTTAACTCTAAACCGAAATTTATCTGTTCAGTATTTAAACAGGGAAGAACTCCTAATGGATAAATGCAAGCACAGCACATCTGTTCAGTAAAGCCAGAGATGTGGTAGACTAGCTCCTAAGTTACATGTGAAAAAAACAACAGAATAAATATAGCAAATATTGACTTGAGTAATTATTGTAACCTGCACTTATCTTGCTCTTTTTGTTTTGGGCTTTTTTTTTTTTTTCCAAAAATCAAGAAGAAAGCCTCCATACTTCTTCATTTTCATACAAGAAAGAAGCTTTTGCAAGGTTAGGGCTTTACCATTTGCCCTGCAGCACAGCAACGTGCCCTGCTGGTTTGTCCAAGGGAAGATAGCATCTATTTCCTCAGTAAAAGCCCTGCCTAAAGCAAAACGTGTGTTCTTCCATTATCTAAGGCATAGAGGGAGGAAAAAACAAAAAAAAGTTTAAACTATTAAAGACTTTCAAGAAGCCTCTCTATCTGCATTTAGACAGTCAAGAATTTGAGCTTATGGAAGTTAACATTAGCCTGCAGTATCAAGGACTACTTTTCCCAGGATGCACTGTGCACCAACTGTTGCTTCCCCTTCATAAGCTGGCTGGAATGTAATAAAGCTCTTGCCAGATATTCCTTTTGCAGAGGTCCAAAACCAACAGTTCTCAGTAATTCCATTACTTCCAAAAGTCATAAGCAGAATCCAGTCTGAACAAACGATGGGAGACCTGGCACAGCCTGTGCTGCCAGCAGGGCCCTCAGACACCTTAAAAAGAAACCCCAAAACACAACAAACCCAAACAAACAAAAAGCCCCAAGAATCCTTCAAACCTCTTCCCTCAACACTGAGACAGTTCTTCCAACCAATTCTGTGACAGAGATTTTATTGGTATTTTTGAGCCTCATTCTCAAAGTAAGAAAACATGACATTCTCTGTCAGAGGAGAGAAATCTGCCTTTAAATTTCCCAGATACCATTATATCTGCCCAAGTATTTGCTGAATCAAACTCCTTGCTGCCTGGGTTGTTAGCTGCTTTCTGAGTCAGGCAAGCAGGTTTGTGTTGACAGCTCCCTTAATGTGAGTGGCAGTAAATGATGGTGTGCCCACAATGCTGGAAAGCTGATATGATTCAGTTCAGACTCTTACATCAACAAACGAGGTGGAAGGAAGATTGCTGCCTGATGTTAATGGGCCTTGCACTAATACACAGCAGTACTGCAGCAACTGAGATGTATGAGGGAGCCTAGTTTACCTTCCATCCCCAAAAAAATGTGGTTCCCACTCTTTATTTGAAAGAAAGGCTGCTCCTTCCATTGAACTAGGATGTCTTACCACACCTCACTGACGTATTAAGTTGCCCAACACCTGTATTCACCAGTTCCTTCCTTCATAACTGAATGGTATTAACGTACTTATTCCCATTGCACTTCAGGATCATGTGCATTTTATCATTCTTCTGCTAGTATATCCATGTTGTTACAGCTGATAAGTTTGGAAGGATTACCTTCCAACAACAAAATTATACCTTTAGATAATTTAGTCAGTTATGCAGAAGTAACAACTCTAGAGTAGTCAAGGCCCCCCGTTCAGCACTGTGGTATTTAAATGCTGAAAAATAATGACAACAGTTTAACACTGTTAATTTAGCAGCAGGACCCAACTATTCCTAAAAGAACTTACAGCAGTACCCTCACTAACTTAAAAAAAAAAGGCCCTGGGTCTGATGGAAATGAGTCCAGAAATACCTACATTTGCTAGCGAAGATGTCGAGATTTCTCCAACTTGACTTCTTAACCAACAGAAGTTTTCTTCCTCCTGTTTGAAGACTTCACTGCTCTTCCTTCTATTTCTTCTGCTAGCCTTTCATTTAATACTCCATACTCTGGTTGGACTGTGTAACATTTCTCCTTGGCTTAAATCCTAAATATCACACTTTTTACAGAAATGTGAGTTTTCAATGCTTTTCTTGTAACAAGTGCTACATGAGCTAAAACGCTCTTAATAAAATACACTTAGAAACCATACACATTTCAGAAACAGAACTTTGATGGAAAAGTTAGAATTGGAATTTATATTCAAGTACCTCTATTTTAAATTGCCTTTGTTCTTTAACAACCTTAAGGCTGGAACTGACATACCTGTTGCTGCCTAAGTGCATTTTTTTAATGAGGACAATTTGCACTTTGACAAATAAACAAAAAATTGCTCCTGCTTCTCAAAGTATGCCGTTACAGTAGTTCTGTAGGTTATAGCTAGAAAATGCTGAAAGCCAATGAAAAGCAGTAGACTCTGTGGTGAAAAGCACCCTTACCCAGTAATTATTCTTTCTACAATAATAATACATCATTAAAAAACTCCAAACATTAATTTGAATAGCCTATAGACAAAAAGCAAGTAGCAATCAATAACTGGTTGGTTGGGGTATTTTTTTTAATTCCTTCTCCCCGGATGTTTTAAAAGTCTCTCCTACAAAAGCATCAAATAGTCTCACAACTCCATTCCTGTAAAACAGACCTTAAAACTCAGAACAGGTTTCTAGGGATATTTCATTGGGACACAGAAACTAAAGATTCTAGATTAGAATTAGAACCACTACAGTAAGTTTAATATTACAGGTGAGTAAGAATAAAAAGTGGATGGAAGGATACAACTCTTCAGCAACTCCCTATCACTGCAGAGAGCTGGTCCGTGCCAGCGCAGCATCCAGCACATGTAAGCTACAGCACTACAACACTTCCTCATGCAAAGTAAGCCTTTAAACAGCCAAGCAACATTTCCCAACTCCTCACAAGGGATTTTGATGCAGGAACCATTGCCAGACAACAGCTCATGAGTCAAGCTTTATGTATGCAAACATAAGCCTACCTTACTAACAACTAAGGGCTGGCTGCCACCCCAAGGGAGGCTACCCTGCTTCCCTTAACACTTTGGTGTCCCCATTGCCCATAGCAAGGCTTTTGGGTCTTCCTCCCTCATACCAGCATCATTGTTTTGCAAGGCCCTGCAGTAAACCCATTCAGTAAGAAACTAGCAGAAAACAGAACCATAAGAACAACCCTTGCTGGTTTCTGGCCAGATGAGCTCACAGAAATATTTCACTACCAGGGCAGAACACGACCAACACTGGCAGAAAGGAAGGGGAGAGCACAAGAATCGGACAAGGCCAGAGTCAGAGTCACAGTCACATGAAGGGGCAGGGAAGCCAGCCCACCACTTCTCAAGCATTCACTAGCTCTGAGACTGGCAATATTCTAGAAACAAGGTAATGTCTTTGGGGAAGAGGGAGAAGACATCACTGTGTGGTAACGCACAAAATCCTGCAGTCCACTTTGGAACTCTACTGGCTTTATTGGACCATTGATACTACATGAGTGTGTGAGAAAAAGAATAAACGCATGTTTTAATTACAACAAAGACCAACAAGCTTCATAAAATCTTGACGCTACAAAAAAAAAATCTGCTCAGTGTTAGGGTAGAAACAGGTTACCAGGAAGTTCAACAGTGCCAGAACACTCACACACAGTATCATTCACCTGCTAGAATTTCAGCCAAAATTTAAAGGAAGAGTAAATTACTTGAAACTAAATGGCAACAAAACCCAAGATTTTTCCTTCCCCCTGTTTCTTCTGTAATTAAAAAGACAAAAAGTAGGACTCTTTAAAAATTTTTAAGTACACTTTGAATTCTAGCCAAAACAAGTCTACAGTTCCATGTGCCAAATAAGTTGATTCTATAAATTACTATAGCACATTTTCTCTTTTGTATTTCAGAATCCTAAGCACTGCCAAAACAAGCCAATTTAAACCTCGCCTCTCTGGGTGGTGACTTGAAGTTTAAGTTTTGTTGGCCTTAAATCCAGCATTTGGCTCTCTTTCCGTTACTGCTTTTAGCTCTAGCAACAGCTTTCAGACTTTGCTTCACTTTGTACTTTACTTTTTCATACTCCAACACAATGAAATTTGTGTAAGTGCCCAGCTTTGCTCAGCCACTAAAAATAAAATGTTACCCTTTATAAGGATTATCAAATAATTGAGACACTCTTCACATTCTGTCGAACGTGTAAAATAACAAAAAAGGAAAAAACAGTTTCTGCCTTTTTGAAAGGGACAACTATGACTCAGTGCCTGGGAAAAAATTTCTGATATTCCAGTCACAAAGAATATTATTACCCTTCAATGTACTATCACTTAAGTGTTTTGCAGATCACACTGTGTGAAAGGCATCAAATCTCTCTTCATATCCCTATTTGTACACGAAGTATCACTGACTTCAGTTCAGACGAAAAATTATCAACCCTCCCTTCAAGATGGAGAGCATTCTGAAGATTCACACATGTAATAGGACAACTCAAAATAAACACCACATACAGCTCCACAGTATGCGTTCACATGGACTAAAAATGCAGAACATAATCTTTTAGAAAAGGATGGCCCACATAATGTTAAGAAAATTAGGAATACTGAACTGCACTGAACCTGAATTCAAACTATTGTAGTATGCTCACATACCTGAAGGGCTACAGTAGACAAAGTTCACATCCTTTTGTGCCCATTCCACAGACCCCAACAGCCAAACCAACATGAGTACTTCACTGAACTTTCACAGGTGGTGAAAGCCCAGTGAATCTAACAAATACATGCTAACAAAGGATGCATGTGAATCAAATGTAAAAATTCAAGTACAAAGGGCTCCAGTCCATTGTAATTCACTGCACATATCTAAAGATGTAAAATTTATATTTAGAGGGTCACACAAAGGCAGTAATCATGTACATCACTCAGGTGCTTATATGTAATTTCAACTTTAAAAATCTCCGTATGTCACCAATTACAATATCAACTTCACATGAAGTAATACAGATTGTTGTTTGGATTTTATTCCTTGCTTGGCTTTTCTTTTTAAAAAAGCAATAAATATATCTGAAGCCACTTCCTTTGACGTTTTCAAGTTCACTGTTGAATTTTTAAATATCAGGGGCATAACTTGCCTTAAATAACATATATATTCTTAACCAATTATCAAGAAACCGTAACATTGTATACACTTGAGCCCTTCAGATCTCTTTAGCCTAGTTTTCATTTTCCTAAAGGACTCAGAGTGTATCATTATCTTAATCTACTAGGGAAGAAATAAGAGAACATTAAAACCAAAACCAAACCACCCACTACCTATGAAATAATACATAAAAAGAAGACAAAATGACAAGAAAATCTACATCGGCTGTTATTAAAAAAAAAGGCTGAAACTGAATAGAAACTTCACACAAGGTCCTCAAGATCTGTGAAGCCTCTAAGTTATCCAAGGACTAACTAGGTTTTTAAGTCTCAAATATCTAATACATCCTATTCATAGAAAATATCAGTTGAATATAGGTTAACCCTCTCATTGTAAAATCAGAGTTAAGCAGTTTATAAAAGATTCTAAAAACGCAAGAGAAGCTAAGCCACTTCATCTAACATCCCATTAAGAATAAAATACCTTTGAAGCTAAAATTCTAGACTTGCTGTACTCAATTATATCCAGAGTAATGCCATCCATAATGCTAGCTACAGACAACTAATAGAAGAACCTGATGTGATACCTGCTCTGATCTAGTGTTGCACTTAACACTTTTTATACTGAAAGCCAATTACATCTCCTTCACACCAACATCCATCCCTCATTCTAACACAAGGTTTACCAGATTTTGTTAAATCATTATAATAAATTTTCTGCTGAAAAAATGTATCAATTATAGAAGGGAACACCTGTATTTCAAAAAGGTCTCAACATTTGGCCTAAGGAAAATACTGACGAATATTACAGCAGTGTCATCATGTGCATGCCATCTTTTACATATGAGATTCCACTCAAAGCCATTTTTAAAACAGCTCCAAAATTAGAAGTCTGGAACTGCAGCAATCTTCAGGCTGTTAAGCTTCTAGACCACAGCCAGTTCGTAGCAGGGCTGATTAGCTCAATCACAGCACCTTGTTAAAAGCAGCCAAGAGCTCCAAACTGAATCTAAATCACATCAAGCAACTCAAAGCACAGGCAAAAGTACTTTACCCTCAAAGCATCAAGGATACTGAAATAAAAAAGGATGGATAACCTGCACAAGTTCATGAGTTAATTAAAACCCCATGATACAGAATAATTCCACAGACAGCACATATATCAACAACAAAACATAGTATTTAGAAATCAACTTCATGAACACTCTTAAATTATGTAATACTTCAAAGTTTAATGTTCTGTTTGAACTTAGTAGTTGCAAATATGGTTACAGAACGAAAAGAGTTATAAGGGGTGGGAGGCAATATGATATTGATCAGAGATGGGGGAAATCAGAGCTAGCAGCTCTAGCTAGGTCTTTACTAGCTCTTTCTTTGTCCCTTGATGTAAGGAAAAACTTCTCTGTAGGATTTATATTTTATTTACTTTTAAAATGCAACAGAGGTAAATCAAAGCCACCAGCAGCCTAAAGAGGAAGAATGAACCACCTATAGAGGTCAGTATTCTAAAAGCACATCAGTGAAAAGCAAAATAGATCAAATTAGAAATAGATCAAATAGAACATTTTAACTATGTGTGTTGAATAATGGTAACCTAATGCATCTACACACATGCACGTATTCTTCTCTGACCTTTGGAGAAATAGCACAGAACTAATTTTGCTCTGATCAACACAACATGGAAGAAGAAAAACAGAATTCTTGAACTGGTTCATCACGGGGTAATACATGAGTAACTGTTTGGTGAATTTAATGTCAAGATTTTTCCTAAGCAAGTCTCTATATAACACTAAATATTATATAAAACGTATGCATTCTATAGAGAATATTCTATATATGAAAGAGACAGTGCTATAAAGTCTTCCAAATTTACATACAAAGTTTTCATATTAAAATCAGTTAGTAAAATTACTTCTCAGACAACAGAATTTTGCTCAGCTCGTATCACAAAATGCATATGCTATAGTAAAAGGTCATTCTAGAAGACTGAGAAGTACTCAAACACTTCAAAAATCTTACATACTCACTGTGCAACAAGTAAAATATCTTTTACTAGATCATGAATAGGAGTTAAATATAGAAGAAAGCATTAATATGCTCTATAGTGAAAAGGATCATGAGAATTCTTACCATTGCATCTTTTCCCTGAAAGTGTATGACATGCATCAGACAAGATACCAGGTTTAATCAAAGCTTTCTATTGATTTCAGCAGGAAATTTTACTTTGTTATGAAATTGAAAAGGTACACAGTTATTACAGTCTTTTCCACAAAAAAAAGATAGTTGCAACAACAACAAATATAATGAACCTTCATCAATAACATTAATGCCTAATTCACATACAAAACTTCAGTATGAAATTCAAAAGCTGTCAAAATAGTGCATTAGGCATCAACACTGTAAGGCAGGAGAAAGTCACCATACCTACTTAGCAAGCAGGACACAAACTGTATTTTTGCTCTGAAAAGAGTCAATATGAACAGCTTAAACAAAAGTGTGTTTCATCCTGCAGCAGTGACTCACTGCTTTTTAAATGTCTTTTTCTTATGTTTGTTTTCCATTGTGTTTGGTCTTTCAGACATGCTGTAGATGATTATTTTTCTCCTGATTTCCAGTCCTTCCTTTTGGGAAATAATTTTTTCTCCAAGGTTCTCCAAGTTTCCATCCTCTTCAATACACATCCAGTTCCTGTATTTGCACCTGGCTGTCAATTACAGAAACAATTCAGTCTCCAGACAATCATATACGCGACAAAGGTTAGCAGCAATGGTCAACAGGTTGATGTGACAAAGCATTTGTTTAGGAACCTGCTTCTGCCACATCATAGTCTCGGCTGTTTGAATTTTTTTTGCATCAAAAACAAGGAATCCATCTACTAATCCAGAACACTGTTATCCAACTAAGCAGACTAAGCAAGCAAAAGTTCTGTGAACAACCTGACCTCTGAGAAATCCTACTAACAGAACTCCCTGAATCAAGGACCTCTGCACTCTTCAGCCTATTTAAGCAGCCAAAGTGTGAAGCAATTACTTGACTGTATGATCAGAATATTAAATATCTCACACTGTCCATGCTCAAAGTGAAGCTATTGAATAACAGATGAACTACTTCAGAGTAAAACTTTTTTGCTGACTACCACTAGGACCAATACCAGCAACATCCTCAGTTCCATGCCAGGCTATACCCTATGCTCAGTTGTCTACCAACTGAGCATTGTTTGGAAAAAACACTGTTATAGCTGGCAAACATGATCTTTCACTATCACTGCCAGAACCACTTTATGTGATGACTGAGACCGTCTCTCTACAACTTCACTATCATCTAGTTTTTAGAAAACACTGAAGTACTCTGCCATTTATGAGAGTGTTAAGTGCAATTATTAAAAAATTTATTTGAATTTTTATTTCATAGAAGGGTGTCTTCTGTAAGCCTTCAACCAAAAAATAGTTGCTGTAAAAGTCACTGTGCTACAAACACCACAAACCTCAGACAAGGTGTAATTCCTCATCAACACACCTTCACTGCATATTCACATCTGTACTATGTGGCAGAAAAAGACAGAAAGAATCTATGAAAGTCTGAAATGGTTCCACAGTCCAGAAATAAGTATATGTGTGTGTATAAATAAACATAAAAATAAACTAACAACCAACTAAATCACTATTGCCTTTAGTCATTCCAGTTCAAGAATCCAGGTTAAAACCAGAAAGGAAACAAAACCCCACCACTAAAATCCAACCTAGGTCAGAGCTTGAAAGCTTTCTGTGCACTTGGCCTTGAACGCTTCCATGGATGGGGCACCAGAAGCTTCTCTACACTAGCCAGCCTGAGACAGGAACAATCCTAACCCGCTACAGTCCAGTCTGAAATGACATTTAAGGTCTGTTGCCTCTGACTGAGACAAACATGCTAGAAGATTATAGCAAACATGCTATAAAAAAGCACTGAGCTTTCTTATAAACAAGAAAGCCATTACACGCCTCTATATGGATTTTTTTTACATGAACCTTTTATTGTGAATGGATGCATGTACTGATTGATATGATAATAATTGCTTTTTATATGATATTCACTGTAGCGTATGTACTGGAAAGGATACACTTGATAAAAAAACGTAAAACCAGTCAGTAAAGACTGGACAGGTTTTTAAGCAACCTTTGTCCAGTGGAAGGTGTCCCTGTCCACAGCAGCAGGCCAGGAACAGGATGATCTTTAAGGTCCCTCCCAACCCAAACTATTCTGTGATTTTACATTAGTCTATACCAATGGATATAAGTTTACCTGCAAACTAGGAACTATATGCACTGTATCAGTATCATTTAAGTACAATCTTAAATATTATATGCAGTATTTGCAGAGAAAACATTTTCAATCAATGTATTAGGTTTCCAGTTCTCTCCTATATCTACCACACCTGTCTTTGGGAGCAAAGATGGGAAAAGGTAAGAATTACTTCACCAGATGTTTTTTCCGTATTAAAAAAGGTGCCAACTATATTCAGAAAGGAAAAAAAAAAGTTTTATTAAAGACTGCTGAAACAAAAATGAGAATAAAAAGACACAGGAAAAAAAAAATGAATGGCTGCAAAACAAGCAAGAGGAAGCCCCAAGGATTCAGGAAGTAAGATGCATCAGGAGGGAGAATAATTAAGTTAAGGACAAGGAAAAATAAAAGATGAATATAAACAAAATTTAAACCTTTAAGATCACGAAATAAAGTATTTTCTACTAATCAGCATATGTGCACACACACGCACACACATGCACATGCAGCTCCCTGACCTCTCCTCCTCCTGACCATTTCAGTAAGCCCTCCATGGTAACCCCGCAGATGAGCACCCCTGCCTTTGAGCGTGCAGGCATGCGGCACACAACCTCCAGCAGGCAGGGCTCCCTGCATGCTCCCAGCCCTCAGCTATGCCACCAGGTGAGAGCTGCTGCACCACTGCTGGGCTTCCTCCTAGCTGGAGCATGGGGAAGTCAGCCTCCTTCTGTCTTACCTAAGCAAGACTGGTTTTCTGGATGGCAAACTGGGAAGGCGATGTACATTACCACCTTGAATAGACTTGGCTTTACAAATAAAAAGCACCACAAACAAATCCCCACACACAACTTCTGCCTACACTGTAACCAAGAGCAAAAAGAAAGGAAAATTAGAGCGTGTATTACTGAGATAGATTTTTTTAAAAAAGGCAATCCTTTCCCATAGCATGCTGCATTTTATCATCCAAGTCCTGTAACAATATCCATTTGCTACTGAAATAGAGTTATGTTACAAAAGATCAGATAACAGTAACAGGCAACACTGGACTATTAATGCCACAACCTCACAAAGTATTTAAGCATGATATTGACTTTGTAAGATTTAAGATACCAGCACACACGCAACAGCCCACCCTTTTATAAAACATTAGCATACTGGTATTAAATGGTTGGATTAATCGATAATAAAGGACTAACACCATAAATTAATTCTGATACATCTCAAAGTTGCCGAAAAAGAGAAAAAAAGGGGGGGGGGGGGGAGAAGGAAAGAAAGAAAACGGAAGAGATCAGCATTCTAGAAGTATCCCTGGGGGAAAGCAGCAGCCGATCACGGCACACATTACCTCTGCCCCTTGTTCATCCATCTGCTGCACCCCAAGGAATGCCACAGGGGAAGCAAACATGTGGAGCACAGCTAATAACAGCAATTCTGTCCATATTAGAAACTAATTATCACCCTTTCCTATCAGGATCAGTGCTTCCAGAATTATAAGCAATTTACCCTACTAAATGCAGTCTAGAATTTAACACTCAATAACTCAATAGCTTTTTTTTTAAAAAAAATAAATAAAAATGCTGATTTGGACCTGGATATAATACAAATTTTATTTCCTTTCCTCTCTACACAACCCGCTCTCTTGCACCTGAAGATTTAAATTTGGGGGGGGTTGGGGGTTTTGTTAGTGAAGGGCTGAAGAGAAAGGAACTCTGCTTTAACACAATCCCCTGCATTTTAACTCCCAGCTCAAAACTGAACAATAGCTCTGATTAAGTCCAAGTAAATCTAAGAAAAAAGACTAACATTGGGTTTGCACTGCATTAGCAATCTTCTGGAAATAACCAGCACAAAATCCTATTGCTCCCTACCAAATATATTACTTCTCATTAGACACACCGACTAAAAAACCACAAAATGAGATAAAAAGCTGTGAATAGCATTTTATATACCGACCTTGCAAACAGAAATCGGAGTTTTTCCTTGGTCTATTTTCATTCTACCAAACTAAAAATTAAGAACTTGGAGAATTGCTGAGATTCCTCTGCATTAGGCTGCTCTATGAGAAAGTAATAATTTTACTTCAAAATACTCAAGAAAAATATGTTTTGTTGCAGTTAGCATTACCTATTTGAGGCACTGCTTCTGCACACAAGTGGTCCAAATGGTCTACAGCACAATCCAAAGAAACAGGGAACACTAAGGAAAATCATACTATAAGTGCCACAACCTGAATAAAGAGCATCAGGCAGGGATCAACACAGTGCTTCTCTCCCAAGGATCTTAATTTTTATTTATTTTCAATCCATCCACTCCTGGAGCCAAGTACTTCTTTAACCCTCACAACCCCTAGTTCTGTACCACAGCCCACCAAGACCAATGCACTCTCTTCCAAATTCCCTCTTGGTTAGCCAGCAGGTGCCACTTTTTTGGAAAGACAAGGTCAACAACTCCCTAAGGATTTGAGCAAAATGCCTCCTTGAGCGAGCAGTCTGGGATTTGAACTCTGGTCTGCTTGCTTGAGACTGCACATGCTGGCTCAATGCCTTGAGGTAGCAATGTCAAGAACTGTTAAAGAAGGATTTACAGAGATGCCTCAAAGATGTAAGTGAAAAGCATCCTAATGAAAATCACCAAACTAATTCCTTTGTATCCCTGAAGAACAGACAGATATCACCTTATAAAACATTTTCAGACGGAAATGAAACAGTCCCCAAAATACTTAATTCAAAAGTAAATAGACTTAAGAGTCAGATGCTGAAGAACTGTAAATACATAGCACAGCACTACTTTTTGTAGACAGCCAAATGTAATACTAGTATACATTGAAACTACTTCTAAAGCTATCTTTTTTATATCAAGAATAGTCAAGATTGTATTTATGATCAACTACATCCTTCAGCATGAAGGGATACAAAGAACAAACCTAATGCAAAATGCCAGCAACTTGACTTAATAAGATTACAGTACATTAAAAGGTGCTCATAAGCATTTTCTATAAATGAAATGTAAAGTCTGATGACTGCATACGATCCGGAAGACCAACCTAAGCTCATAATGAAGGTGTGACAAAGCTTAGTACCTAAAACACCAATAGAATTGGAGTGGTTTTGAGGTAGCTCAAAATTCTACACCAATTTTAAGGTAGCCATGTTCTCACTTCTAAAAATGACAGTGCATTTACAGTGCAGTAGCACATGGCTTGAAAAATTAATCCATGTGTCAAATACCTTTAAAGAAATTAGTAATAATATATGCATATTTAACTCAGTACTAAACAGTTTCCGGAATGCAATGAAAAAGGGACATTATGATCTTTTATGGGCAAAGCAAACTGGCAGACTAAATAAATCTCAAGAACTGAATCAATTAATTCATTAAGTAATAGCAGTGAAAAGAGGGGAAAAAAATCAAAACCCAACACCCCTGCACTTGTCACACATGCCCTCTACCAGTACACAGCAGAAAGTACTACAGTGAATCAATAAGCATCAGGCAAATTTGGTTTTGTTTCATCACCTTTGCAATTTTGAGCATGTTTAACCCCACGCCTACCACATACATACACAGCTATTCTTATATCATCATCTGCACCCCTCAAGAAAACAATCCTACAGAAGATCATCTAGACTAGTAAGGACACCAATTTGCCAAGAGATCTGACAGCAGCAAAGATAAACAGCATACAGACTGTTCTACCAACACTCTACTTACTTACAACTCTTAGCTAGATTCAATAACTAAATATACATTAAATTACTTGCACAACTGTACTTCTGTTTACCAGAAGCACTGTGTTCTTTAATGCATCAGTGTGAATCATTCCCATGCTCGGGGAGAAAAAAAAAAACAACAACCCAGAAAACCAATTAACCCAAAAGCATAAAACATAGAAGTAAACATCATTTCACTTCATACTTCATACCTGGTTGTCTGGTCAATCAAAATATCAATTAAGTCTATACCACCCAAGGTCTTTATTTTTCTAAATGACATCTCAAACCACAGATACGAAGATAAAGTCCATTTTATCTGTAAGAGTTACCAGGAGGTCATTGTGCATGCACAATGCATACAGTGTGCGAAGAGGAGGATCTAAAATAAGGACACTCTTACACAAGCCAGTCTCCCATTCTTGCCACCATCTACAAATAATAAAAATTGCAAACAAAAATAAATTAAAATAAATATATCCCTTCTATAAACTAAAGTAACCAGAAGATTTTTTTATGTTTGTTCAATTAAAAGTAAAACACAATTCCTCAAAAAATATATTCATTCTTTTACTCTGAATTCAAAAGGCATGCAGGCCTTTGAGTAAATTATGTAAGTACAGCCTGTTGTCCATTTCTAGTAATTCTCATAATAAAAGCAGAGTTTTAAGTAGAGCTCCTTTCTGAGAGAGGATTTTTTTCCCCCCGAAACACTAGCGACTTGTCACAGGCCACAATCTGAAACAAAAAGGGCAAACTTCTTAACCTGTTCCTCCTAAAGAGTGCGGATCTAACTTCAGACATCCAGATACATACAGCTGGACTGGAAGCTGCATAAGGTGTTTGTTCTTGTTTTTTAATAATATGCAGTAGCCTACTACATGCAAGTACCCTCAGAGGCAGCAGAAAGGGAAGCAGCATTCACAGAAATGTAGGCATATTCAGACAGCTTCTACTTTGCAGTATCCACACTTACCAAGACACTTCCTTCAACTGCAGTGCACTTTGTGTTACCATGACATTTACTTTTAAAGTTTTCCATTCCCAGCTCCAGACACACTTTACAGGAAACATTTTTGAAGACATGCAACATTATTTGATTTTATTTGGAGGGGTAAAAAAAAAAAAAATTTAAAATTTAGGACAATTTTCACTAACTAATACTAAGGGGCACTACAGGGAACTGCTAAAATTCATCAAAATCTCCAAAGTCAAAATAGAAAGGACAAAGACAAAGAGGCGAAAGTGTATTGTATCCTGCACAGAGAGAGCTCCAACTTGAAGTAGCAGAATAGATGTATATCAAGAGGAGGGTACTTTAAGTACAGAGCCAGCCCCCTCCTCACAGGCATCTGCGAGGCACCTCCAGTATCAGGCCACACACACATCCAAAAAGCAACAGAGAACCACTTCCAGGCTATGAAAGTACATCCCTTTGGACTTCTACTTCCCTACAAATAATCTGGTAGGAGTGAAAGATGACTGAACACATAAGGTCAGAGGCAGCAACTTTCCAAGTAACTGGCATTGCCCCAAGCCATTAAAATGGAGTTACAGATAAGCAGATGCAAAGTTTCTGAACCTAAATTTCCAAACCCCTAAAATACCTTAGCACCCTGCTTGAACTCTTCCTCTCCAACCAGTCAATCCCTAACAGCTTCTTTCTGCTATCAAAACCAGACTAGCAGTAAGGGCAGAAAGAATTTGTACACTGCAGAACGTAAACCACAACCAAGCTCTACCACACGTGCAGCGCTAGCTGCACAAGCAAATGGATTTCAGCCAGCCTGACTCCTATCAGTCAGGGGCAGGAAGAAAACCAGACAGGCCACTTAAGCAAGGCCTGTTCACTGTGGGACAGCAACAGAAGATTTATTTGCACAATTGGAGCCATTATGCCAATAACTTCTGTTCACTGACACCCTTTGCAAAAATCCAGGCGGTTACCCTCCCTCAAAGGAAAAAGTTACAGCACAGAGATACATAGAATATACTGCAATAGTCTCAAAATGGCTGAGGCCACCTGAATTCAAAGTGAGTAAACAGAAGAGTAAAAACTGCCAGCATGCAAGTGGCTTCACCACAAACAGTACAGGATTTTTATCCAGCCCCTAAACCACATTCCAATGGTAATATCCTGTCCCATAAAGGCAATGCCACTACTACAAGTGCATTCCATTAGGTATAAAATTTTTGGTCTTGTAGTAACTTTACACTATCAATATTTATTTTGCAGTCTATACACAACTCAAATGAACCAACCTATCTAAACCAGGTATACAGGTGCCGGACTTCTAACTGTACAGATTAATATCACTGACAGGTTCACTGGTCTAAAGTTACATCATTTACTTAACTGAGATAAAATACGTAAATTAATCAAAGGTTTGGGAAAAGGAACACAGAAAACATTAACTGGACATGCTCTATCAATTCACTTAGGGCCAGGAAGAAAGAAAATAATAATAATCGAGAATAAAAAGAGAATTCAGAAAGTGTTTAAGAATAATTTCAGAAGACTTCCAAAGTAAAACTGACCAGTAAGAAAAATGCATGCTTCTGAGGTGATTAAGAAGGATAAGGTATTCTAAGATGCTGTGATAAACTGTAATACATTTATGCAGAAACAAAATACACAAACAATAGATTACCTGGCAGAACTTTAAAGTAGCGAAAAGCCTAAAAAATTACATAAACGGAAAGTGACAAAGTTGACAAAATCAACAGATTTCACTGAATTAACAAATGCTCACTGAAATTCCATGCGTGCTAAGAGATAACAATCAGAACACACAGACTAAAAACGTTTTGGATAAAGGAAAAGGACAGACTCCTTTCCCTGAGAAATGAGATTATACCAGAATTTTAGCAAGCCGCCTCACAGCCTCAGCCCATTTGCAACTGTGATAGAGCAGGGTGAGGAGGAAGGCAGCCAGTATTTCATTGCTGACAAAAGCAGTGCTCCAGATACCTTTAGTGCTTTTTCACTTTCAGTTTGTTCATTACTACTACTGTTACAGAACACACAAGGTATTTCACAAGTGTAAGCATGCTTTACATTCTAAGCTACCTTTTTTTTTTTTTAAGGTGAATAGGAAAGGCACAGATACCAAATTTGCATTACATCATAAACAAACATGCCCAGGATTTTCAAATAAAAGGTATCAGACTCCTGACAAATGAAGTCATTCCTTATCTTGTTAAATTTTAACTGAAAAAGCACAACAAACTTCTTAAGAAGAAATAATTATACCACTCTCGATAGTGTAATGCCAGGTGCATGCCAATTAGTTCTATATACTGGGTGTATATTTCAAAGATCGTTCCAGAAGAGCTGGAAACAAACAATAATCTTTTTTTTTAATCTGTCTGCATTTAAAGTCAATAAGCCATGAGGCTTCAGAGGGAAAAGCTGGCTGAAAACATATTTAAAAGCCTATTCCTAGCCCCAGGAGAACACAAAGTCTCAAAACACTAAAGCTGTCATTGGTTCAGGGGTGACTGCAGACACTGCTGTGCCTCTCAATCACATTTTCAGTTGTAAATTTCCAGAAACATACGTGTGAGAAGAAATTTTAAGACGAGTGATTCTTAAAAGGAAAAAGATTTGAAACTGCTCAAAGGGGATTATGATAATCTTCATTTGAGGCTTTCTGGAAGAATACAAATACAGTAAAGGTGAACCAAAATATATTTCAGAACACAGCCACTATTCCTAATATTTATGTCCACACCTCTCTATGTATCATGTATTGTTTCCTTGTAATAGACACACACATTACCACTTCTGCAAGACACCACTGTACTGGGAAGAGCAATGAAAGAGAAAGGTAATGAATTGTCCTTGGGCATTTTGTCCATTGAGACATGTTAGGAAGATTAACGGAAAGTAAAAAACACAACACAGAATAAAGCACTCAGGACTGGCATTCATTTGGTTCATATTGTACAAATACTTGGAAGAATTGCATGCTCTTAGGAACAGTTAACTGTATTAACGACATGGGTGAAAGTCAATGAAAGACGATGAAAATGACAAAATAAAATTAAATAATATTAAACATCATCTGAACATCCAAATTCAAATCTACCCTGTGCAAAAGAAGTTAATTTTACTGTTTTGCTTGCTACCCAGTGACAGTTATGAGTTTTAATTACTACATTAATAGGTAATATTAGAACCAGCCACACCAACAAACTTATCCAAAAAAAAAAAAAAAACAACACCACAATTTTTTTAACAGCTCATCTTTTTTTTTTTTTCCTTGGAATTGAGAACAAATTTCCTATTAAAAAGTATTCACTCAGAAATGGGAAATGTACTCCACATCATGGCCAGAACAAAGCCAACCCCACCTACCAAAACCAGTAACAGAAGCCTGGTAGTGGACAGTAGTAAGCACATGGGAATGGACGTGGCCATCTGCATGAAGACTGCCAAGGGCAGAGGAGTATAGTTCTTTCTTTCCCAGCTTCAAAGTACAACACTACTCTTATAACATGTTGATGGTCTTAAGCTTTCTTTGTTCTGAGTTTTTGGATAACACAATCCTGCCAAAATAAATACAAAAGTTGCTTTCATATTCTGTTTCATTACCATTTAACTCAAACAAATATTCTTCAAGAACAAGTTGAAGACGACCTCTATCTACAATAATAACACAGTGAAGGATCAAACATATACCTTGCACACTAACAACAAATAAAGTGGTAAGAACATTCTTCTTGCACATCAGGCACATGGAAGAGCAAATACCCTTCCCAGACTAAGTTTCAGCCAGATCACTGCCCTAGGCTCCCCCTGGAAGATACTTCTCCCTCCCTATTTCCCCACCTCTCTGTCTCCCTAAGTACCAGCTTCAGTGCAAGCATTCTACTTCTCGTAAAAGCTGCTGTAAAGTTTAAAAATAAGTACCTCAATTGCTCACATTACAAGAGAAGGCTGATATGATTTATTAAAAAAAAAAGGAAAGAAAAAGATGCCTCACAACAAGTATCACATTCAGAAGTTGCTGTATGCAACCTATAAATTGGTGTGAGCAGTTAATGCATCTTCCTAAGGGAACGTTTAATTCCTTAAATTGGTTCATACTCTCTCACCCTTCACTGTTCTCTAAAACATTGTCCCTGCCAGCTATGTCAGAAATTTTATTTAAAGTAAAAGAAGAGAGAACAAAGTTACAATTTTTGGAGCACTGTTTTTATCCCAACCCTGTTGATTTTACTGAGGTTTACAGAATGTAAAGCAGCTTTCTCCTCTCCCAAAAGCTAGAACCAAATATAAGCCAATAGTCATAACACCTTAGTTTGGCAAAATACACTAGTTTAATTTTGCGTTACAAAGCAGTGTTCCAGGGCCAAGGCACTGTTTTCCTCTTAAAGGATACTTACATACAGTGTAGGTTTTAGCAGTCAAACACAACTGAGACCAAAGCACACTGTTAGTATGTAAAGTGTCTGTTTTCAAAATATCTGTAGCACTTGAAGTTTCCCCCTTTGACATGTGTTTACTCATCAGTACTTCTTAAACTTCCCCTCACATACCAGAATTATGATACAAGAATTGCGTATTTCACAGAAGGCTCTATTTAATGGTATACAACTATTTTTATGACGGAACAAACAAGTTGAAAAGCACTTCAGGGGAAGGAGAAATTAATGTTTTGAAACTAAGTTCTCCATGATCATTAGGTTAAATCAAATTTGTTTCATAACTTTAGAACACATGCTGCTGTAGCACAATTAGCTTTTCCATCTCTGTTTAAGCATAGGTTCTATCTACGACGTCCCAAAGGGTGTTTATTAAGTACGCAGAACACAGGCACGGTAGCAAATGCAGTCACATTTCACACAGCCTCGTTTCTTGTTTCAGTCAGAGTAACTTTTATCAAAGAATTCACTTGATTACCGAATCTTTTTAGATGACTTGTTACCATATCCATGATTATTAGATCATGGCCATGGGCTAGACACTGGTACATATATCCAGCTGTCAAAGTGCATTTAATCCAGTGAATACAAAGGATAGCCATGGACAGGACTGTTTTCTGTTTATATATCAGGAAGCCTTTTTGAACTAGTAATTTTCTTCCTTGAAAAATTTTTGGCAAATGTATTTATCTGCACTTTCTTATTTGGATTAGATTCAAATACAATTTACAGAAACGAGAAGCATATGTAATCTGTGAGGGTGTGCTAAAACAATTTCTAGAACATTGCTGAGTCCTAGACTGAAATGTCTACTTCCACATTTTTAAATAACAGAACTTCTATTAAAAAAGCTGTATAGTAGATACAGTAAGAAATGAATTGAAAATGAAAACCCCAAAACTTCATTAATGTAAGTAAAAGATTGAATTAAACAAGCAGAGAAACAGAAATTATACACAAAAGGAGGGACTAAATATTAACACTGAAAGTGTGCCCAAGCTAATTTAACTCTGCTTAGGTATGAACTTATTAACCATTCCAATTCCACCATTTCCCAGAGGAAGCTAAAAAAACCTGTCTCTTCTACAGTGTGAACCCTAGACCTCACTTTATAGCTGAGAAAAACCAGAGAATAGAAAAGTTATTCAAAGAGACACAGGAACTACGAATCAAGATATGAATAGAAATTCTGCCTCTTTGCTATGTCCTTTAAAACTAAAGTTCTCTCTCTCTTCATTATGCAACAACACAATCTTGGCAAAAGTTTCTGATGGAGATATTAACGCCTGTTTTAGCTTATTTAAATTACAAAAAGAACAACACTAAGTATCAAGTAATAGTATTTCCTCAGAATTTGCTATTCCAATTAAATTATAGATGTGAATTTTCATGAAGCCATTAAGATCAAGTATGTCACATCTAGAGATTTTTGTATTTTGTTCATAATTCAGTATTCCGTGTCCTTACAATTTAACTGATCTGATAAAACTACACTGACAAAAACAAAACCAGAGGATACTGAAAAGTATTTAATATCTCAAGATGGAAGCTTGTTACATTAATTACATGAGCAGCTCATTTAATTTTAGGACCAATCATCCAAGTATAAAATTCTTTCAGAATTCAAACTTCAAAAGGTGAACACTACTCATACTAAACTCATTTTAAATGCTATCTCTGCTAAGCCCGACTAAATCAGGCCAGTATTAATAAAAACTTACATATTCAGAACACAATGAGCTTATCTCAATGTTATTTCATTGAATCTATTGCCACAATCCCCAAAACACTGCCTACTCACTATTAACTGACTCAGAGGCTGAAAGGACACAAACAGAATTTTTGTTGGAGTCCTGCAAGACCTTCACAGCTCCTTCACATTTCTGCCTAAACGTGACTTGAGACAAACTGGCAACACAGTTATAGGAAACTTGGGTTATTAATGTTGTTTGTTCCCAAGGATAGCTGGAGAGTATCAGTACACATGTCCGCTGATGCAGCATTAAATTTGCTTAAATAGGGGAAACAAAAACAAGCAGACACCTTGCAAAGTCTAATTCCCTTGCTTCACACTCTAAGAGCAATCAATGCTGACCTCTCCTTGGTGCGGGATCCAGTCACCAGGCCAAGGTCACTTAAATCCCGACTTGTCTACCCAGGTTAGACCAACACATGTAGAAACTGCAAGTAACAAGTCCTGTCTAAACTGCTTAGAGCCGCAGCTCAGTAATGCTTCCCAGGGCCAAGCCAACCTGAAGCTATGCTTTATCACTACTCTGAGAAAGGGGCAAAAGGGGGCAGGGATTGAGAAACAAAACCCAAGCTTAAGATCACTAGTATGGCACTTGCTCACATTTGCTACAGCAGGCACAAAGGTCTTTACAAGTACAAATACAGTATGATTTCATTCTTCCTTATTTTCATTTTGAAGGATAAAAAAGAATGAAGTGTTTAATTCTCATCTATATCTACTATTTCAGAGAAAGTGATAAAGTGAAAGCTAAAGGGGGGAGCAAGCTTGGTGGGTAACTTCAAATTTCGTTTTTAGAGGCTCTTTCAGTAACAAAGGAATGCTTAAGCATGGAAATCCCAGTGCACATGGAAGAAGATGCTGCACAGTGTTCATCACACTTCGAGAAGTTTTTGCTTTTTATTCCTCAGTTATAAAATTGTTTGATATCTTTAAATAAGGAAAAAAAATTAATCAACTCCATCCTCTCAGCACATGTAGAAATAGATGTTACTGCTGTCTAGAGCATCTGAGCTACACAAATTGCCTCTGAACTCCTCCTACACTTCATCTTGGGGAAGAAAACTTCACTTACTAAGAAAAAAATTATCTGATGGAACACAAGAAATTCATAACCTTTTCTTAATTTGATATCAAAAGCACACTTTGAGAGGGAAGTATTTATACACAAAGATCTAGCCATGTCTGCTGAAAAAGGGATCCTAAGTGCTGTGATTCTCCTCCATTAGTATCACATTTAGGGTTCTGTAATATAAATAACATGGGAGCAAGGCAACCATTATACCTGGAAAACAGGAAAATGAGTTGAAAAGCACTATGAATAAAGCAGCACATTTTTACAGCTATTTTGTGGTAACCAAAATCATGGAGAAAACGTTCTAAAATATATTCCAAGTACCTAAAGGGACAAGTATTGAAGGGAACTATGGAAGTCACCCAGTGATACTTTTGCAGTGAACACTCAAATCTACACATTCATTCAAGCCAAGAATGTTAAACAGAAGAACTGTTCACAGGATAGAAGTTTAAAAAGCCGTAGTTTTATGAACAGGGGTTTCAACCACTAGTTAGCTGTGAAAAAAAGGAAAATAATCTATTTTAAAGATATGTATACTTCCCCCTTTTTTCACTACAGCTATGCGCTAATACTGGCCAAGGTACTTTCAGACCAATGCACCAAGCACTTTAGGAGATGCAACAGCTCTGCCAAGAACCCTGCCTTCAAAAGGACTTTCATTGCTATGGCAACAGCATGTTCTCCAGTATCCAATTCGGAGACAACCTATGACACATACATGAGAGACGGCCAAACTCCAACTGATTCCTCACTGCAGCACAAGTCGCATTGTCATACACACACCAGTTTTCACTTGCAGAACTATAAGCTATAAAACAGGGATTTTTTTTAATAATAGTTCACAAGGCATTTAGGTTACCTACCAACAAACATGCAACTAGGAGAAAAAAAGAGTCATTCACTTAACAAAACAATTATGGACTACTCAAAGGCCAAAAGGAATATAATCATTAGCCTAGAATATAAATTGCATTATACATCATCTCCCATATGCAGGCATTTACCTCTTCTCTGATCTCAGCTTCCCCTAACAGGATGGGGGGAAAAGGAAAAAGGAAGTGTTTGTACATAGTAAATAAGCAGATGATTGAAACCAGTATTCAGTACTCAACAAGTATCTTGAAATTAAAGTGGGCTTAATGAGTGTAACAGACATGCATAAATATAAACTCCGGGTTTACCGCACCACTCAAAAAAAAGCCATCCCTCGTGTCTGTTCTAATGCTTCACCTTCCACCCAGAAATGTATTCACAAATGGACAGCCTTACATCTTGAAATTTATTCACCTAACATGTAGAGTTTTAAGTATTCATGCC
Source organism: Myiopsitta monachus (assembly GCA_017639245.1). Lineage (NCBI taxonomy): Eukaryota > Metazoa > Chordata > Aves > Psittaciformes > Psittacidae > Myiopsitta > Myiopsitta monachus. Next base: position 14,566,699 of record CM029921.1, on the reverse strand, counting down.
TTATATATCACTCTTATACTTGTAAGTTTGTGTACTTTGACATAGGATCCAGCCAGTAATTCCAGCCATTAAAAATGGGACGAAGAAAAACTAAGTTACATGTCCACTTTTATTACATGGCAGCTTTCAAAAAATAGACAAAATCCAGCCTGCTGTAGCTCACCTAAATGCACTCACCCCAGATGGTCAGATATATCCTTCCTGTAACACAATGAGAAACATTAACAACATGATTGCATTCTTTACGTTCCTGGCAACCTTAAAATACTTCAGCAACCTTTAAGATTACTTCTGGTTGTAGCGCACAGCACTCACATACTGGAGACTAACACAAATGCAGGAACTTTCTGTAAAGAATCACAACCTTTAAAATCTCAGTGGAAGAAAAAGAGATTAAATTAACTTTCACAGAAGTTTACTATTTGCCACTTTAAAGGGACTGACTTACAACGAGGGGAAAAATAAAAGGCCCTTTCAGTAATTCATGAAGGCCTGAAAGACTGCTGGGAGAGTATGTTCTGGAAAGCATATGGTCTCCTATCCTTTAAGGCCTCTCTCTGCTTTCTTCTGAAGGAATTATCTACCTTGCCTTGCAAGTAGCAATATTACAGATTATGGAAATAGAAAATTGTCCTAATAAACTAATGAAATTAACAACAGAAAGAAAAAAGATGGGGATTTTGGTTTGCTTGGGGCTTTATGGGGGTTTAGGTTTTTGGGAAGTTTTTTGCATAAGGTGTTGGTGGCATTTTGTTTGGTTGGGAATGAGGGGATTTTTTTATTGGTTGGGTTTCGGTTTTGTTTTGGTTTGTTTTTTTCTTGAGGAGCTTTTTTAGTTCAGCATCTCACAAGCACTTTCAAGAAAAATACCCAATTTAAATGTTCCTGTCAGAAGTAATATTGACAAAGTTCATGCTCTATTTTCTTTTGTGTGCTTATTACTGTCCTCTGGCAAGTGAATATGATATCAGAGATATCTGCAATGTTACTAAATAAAAGCATTACACAGAGCAGAGAACTCGTCAGACATTACATGCGTTTACACATATAAAGTGGCAGAGATGTGCATTTCTTCCAGAAAATGTTTGAACTCTGTAGCAGTAAGCACCAGGCATCATTTTTAGAAATAAACAAAAGCTTTTCATTATTCCAGAACTCGGTCATCTTCATTAAACCACCATCTCTTCATAAAAGCCTTGGCTTCATTTAGCATGCAGGAAGATGAAAGAGCAGCTACCCTCCTTACGGATTACTCCTCTATTACAAAAGAATGTTTTGCACGTCAAAAGCAAACATTAAAGGATTAAATGATATTGTCATTTCTGCTCTTGTTTATTTGCAGTGGACAGGGAGTAGGATCGCAAAGAAACAATCAGTGATTATTTTAAGCTGTGTTCTTTTGCAAAGATTATGACTCATGGAGTTGCTGCATAAAGAAACTGGAACAGGATAGGTGTCACACTGAAATCCAAACACCACAATACACCAAATGTTTGTCCTACAAGCAAAGCTGTCCAGTTTAATCATTTCACAGAGTAGCCACAAGAGCTCTTATGATAACACCAACATAACAGTATCCTGTGTTCAAACAAAAAATAAAAATATAAACAGTGAATCCCATTCTCCTACAGAAGACTAAAACTACATTAGGATTTTCTGAAGCGTATTTACCTCCACAGGATCCTACTAACAATAGTGCAACACAGGAAAATTCAAGAGATACCCGATTACAAGACATCCTTGCAGCATGCAAAATCAAAATACTTCATCATGGATTTATCTGCATCTTTTAGGCTTCAAACAGAACTAGAGAAACCAAGTTCACAGTGCAACACTATTTTAAATTAAACTCTACATTTTTATCCCACATTATAGACTAATAGGTAGAAATCACACTCAGGTTTAAGTTTTACTAAATCTTCCTCTGTCTGGTTCCCTTCTTATCATCTAATTCAAGTCAAAAAACAAAACAAAACAAAACAAAACAAAAAAAAAAAAACAAACCCAAAACACAAACAAGCCACACACACACACACACACACACACACCAAAAACCAAACCCAGTTTATTCTGGACTTTTAGAGAGATGTTAAAAAAGCACAGATAGTGCATATAAAAACCAGCAATGCGCATTCTAGTTTCATTTCAGGTGCAATTTGGAACCACACAAATGCACTGAAGATTTTCTCTGTAAAACCTGAATATGGAACAAGACAGAAGAGCTATAAATCAATTCACTCCCAAAAAGACAATGATAATAAAATTAGCAACACGTTTTTGTCACACTCTAAGGAGAATATATACAGACACCAGGCCAAGTTCTTGCTCACAATGAGTTACTGGTAAACTCTGGTTTAAGCTCAACTTCACTTAACACAGAGAACATGCACAATCATGGTCTGATATTTGTTGGTATTTTATCTGCAAAACCTACTCAATTAAGAATGACCAAATTTGGATTTTCTTTTCCTAGTTACGCTTTTCTAACAATCAGTTCCACCTATTTATATTTTAAAAGAGGAAAAAATATGCTAAAACATAATTTTCACAAATCATTTCACATATTGGAATTTTCACAAAGAAAACTCTAACCCAGTCTAACTTAAGTTTCTCTGTGTTACCAGAGAACACAGCAGCACAAAGCTCTTTCAGAGACAAGGTACAAACCAAACACTTCCTGCAGTTTTGTTCATGCAAAGGAAAGCAAAACAGCAAAAGCAAGTGGTTCAACTTATTACTGGAACTCCACATCACCAACAACCTGATAAAGACATGGAGATACCACCACTTCTGCAGCTACAGCTGGTACAGAAAAAATTAGGTCTGCAATACCAAAAAGCAGACTTAAAAGCATAACAAATACCTTACATGCCCACAGAAAAAACTGAAACAACACAACATAAGCAATCTCTGCAGATGATCAGGTGCAAGAAATCAGGAAGAAAGCAGGTCAACTGCAATAAACTAAATTTACTGCGGGGAAAACAATTCAAAGTTGTCAGCTGAACACAAAAAAAAAAATATCTACCTATTTTCTGCTTCACAACAAAGAGAAACTGTAATACCAGAAATGTACACTTTTTACCTTCTTTTTTAAATGCAATTCTATAGCATGAGCTGGTTTTTAATTTTTCCATAGCGCAAATATGAAAGCGTACAATTTTCCTATCCACAACAAACCTCACTTAATGTTATGCTATGGTTTTGTTGGCATTTGTAGAGAGCATGACACTACTAAACAAGGCTGTAAACTCTTCTCAAGTCTCTTCTTCCTCCACCCCCCATTCCAAGTACCACTTCGAAACACCAGCAACAATTATTTTGATGGGCTCAAGCAAGATTTTTCCGCATTACATCAGCAAGAACATGAAGTTTACTTAATTTTAAGCAATGTCAGCTCCTTCTTTAAAAAAAAAAATTAAAAAATAAAATTAAAAAAAAAAAGTCTCAACCCTAGCATACAAGAAGAATCTAACAAAGTCCTAAAGAATGACTGGGTACATTTTAGCCTGATTATCCTCTGAAGACAGTGAGATATTATTAAATATAACAAAAGCTACTCTCTCTGATCATTCTTGGTATTCAGTTAACATCTTCACCAAAAAAGTATGCCCTTTATGTTTTAGAATGTTGTGTTTACAAACACAGCTTTGTTTCACAAACGAAAAAACAAGGCATCCATTCAAGACATTAAAAAACATTATCATTATCTCATCTTAGAGTTGTAATACTAAAAAAAAAAAAAAAAAAAAACAAACAAAAAACCACCAACCAAACCCTAAACAAAAAAACCTTTGCCCCTACAACCACTAATAAATAATGGACCGCAGTAACTAAAAAGCCCACAATTACTTCCAAATCATCAGGTTGAGTATACAATACAACTGAGGATCTTCTAGACTTCCATATTAATAAAAAACGCAACAAACTGAAGCATGGCCATCACAACCTAAGACAGAAAAAAAATTAAAAAAGAAAAAAAAAAAAAGAAGTATTTAAAATACATTTCCTGTCCTTAGAATTATAATCATGTACTAAAATAATACTTTCCCCTTTTTCTTAGAGTGCTTAGTAACCAAACAAGTGATTAAGATGTATATACAATTTAAAACTAATTATGAGTATTGAGTAACAACCTTCAACAAATTATTCACATACAGAGGAAAACAGTGTCTTTTCATATTTCTTTATTTACTACTTAAACTTAGTGACTTCCTCACAGGAGAGCATACAAAGCTAGTTAAGTGTTGCTATATACTTCTGAAGAAGTACTAACACATTAAATTAGACAATGCCTCTCAAAAAAACTTTTTAGAGAACATGCTTTAGTCAACGAAGCTATTTATTGGAAATCGTTCAAATATGATAAATTAATATTTATTTTTAAGGGAATTCAAGATAGAAAACTTATGTATTATATCACACAAATCACATCTGGTCCTGTAAGTTTTTTCAGAAATATTACAAAGCTTCTAAAAAGGCTCAAGTGCTATTTCCCAAAAATATAATCCCTCAACATTAGAGTACCATAAAAAGCAACTGCACTTCTGCAGTCAAGAGAAGTCAGCGCAAGGAAATCTAGTAAATTACTCGAGTTCATGCACATCTTTCCATTTTAAAATTAGTCTCCACAAACTCCACTTTTATTGATACGGTTTTATATAAGTGCCTTAAATATTCACTGTTCATAAATAAATACACATGATTTTCAACCATGAAAATAGCACCATACCTTTAGCAACTTAGAGAAAATACAGTTACTAAGTTTATAGTACAGTACACAGTAGATCAACAGAAATTCATATAACAGTACCTATAGACTAAACTATAGATAAAGTAAATTATCTGAGACAAAACAGTTGTTATACCTACTTGACAGCAAAATGACTAAGGGGTTAGGTCCTCTATATGTGACAGCTGGAAAGAAATAGGGGGAAGGGGAATTTTGGCATGTATGTATGAATGGCAAGTTTTAACATGAAATTCCCTTGCCAAAGACCAAAAAAGAGACCGCAAACTAATAAAATCAAGTAACCCCAAACCTTAGCACAAGCTACAGACATAATAAAAGTTCTATGCTAATTAAGGGGCTGAGTACAACCTCAGCTGCCATTAAAGGACGCACAAATACCTAAGAACCTCATTTATACCTGTCTTTAAAGAAAATTAATTCCTCCGATAACATGCAATTTCTCCTCAGTCTCTCTCCAGGATTCTTCCTCCATTTTACTCCAACCTTTAGTCCTTGTGTTGACATTCGTATCAACACTTCTCTCTGGGTAAGCCACGAAATACTGCAACAGGCAATTTCAAATCATATTCCTTCCTTCTCACATGCCATTAAGACCCCTCTCCAAAGCATCTGGACATTCCTCATCACTTACAGTAGATCAGAAAAGTCTGACAGATCAAAGAGCTACTGGACTGGGGTGAAGGGCAATGGTGGGAAGTGCTCCATCCCAGGTAGTTCCACATCAGGAAAGGACATGGCACTACTATGACCCCAGCCAGGCCTTCTGAAGCCACGCAGAAACAACATAGCAAAGATCTTCCCTGGTTGTGAGACAGTAATGTTTTATATGGGGATTGGAGGTTAGACACTGTGCTTGTAAACACACCGCTGCTCTCATCCACGGAAAATTAACTGCTGGAAATATAAGACTACCTCATTGAAAAAAGGCTTTCTCTGCATGCCAATACAGCTAAGGCTAGTTTTCTTTATTAACAGTGGCAAGTGTATCTCTGAACTGAAGACACGCCAAACACTACTAAAAAGTCCTAAAATTAGTTATCTGGAATACAGCAAGGAATTTCTGACCAGTTGGCATGAAGTTCATACCATCACCTAAGTGATAACAGCCATTTCAAAAGCATAGCCAACAGCAACAAATGATGGACAAACACCTACTTATCCGCTCATCAAGCTGGATTCAGAACACCTACCTGCCCCAGGAACTCCACCTTTTTAACTTTTTTTCCCCAAGCACAAAATCCTCAATATCCACAATGTGAGCACAAACACATTGAGAGCGACTGTCTGCTTTAAAGTTGAGTTATCCATTCCCTCTGTTTGTCCACCATTTTATCCCCCACCTTTCTAAAACAGAAATATGGAAGCAGTTACTCAGCCCTTTTATGTGCTGTACTTCAAGACTGTTCATGAAACAAATGTCTGATAATTTAACTTTCAGAGACAGGGGAAGGGGAGAAGGAAAAGGGATAGCAATAGTAAGACAAAGGCTGCCAACAGGTGATCTGCAGTCACATATTTACTAGCACTGTATCACCCTTTTAGGTTTCTAAATGCAATGGGTGAAGGAACCAGACTGAAATCTTCACCTCACTTGCATTTGGCCCACTTGAAGGGTAATCCATGGTTCTCTCCTACAAACAACTAAAGAGGAAAGAAGCTACAGACCTTTCTGCTTTCAAGCACAAGGCTTCTACAACTCTTCCCATGATCTGCAGAAGAGGACAGAATCTACCAACCCTCAGACCCAAGATGAAATACCAGGTTACCAGGTCTGCTGCTTCACTTGTAATGGAGCTAAAGAACAAAATTAAATATAAAAATAATAAAAGCACCACACAGCTGCATGACCTAATGTTTATTACAACAGGCCACCCTAGATTTCTGGCATTTATCACACAAAAAGCTCATCTTCTTTTGAACAGCAAACTAAAACACACATGATCATAACATATTTTGGATGACTAAACCAGAAATGCATACCAAATTCCTGAAACACAGGCCTTCCACACTTTTTTATTTAGAAGAGTCTGTCATGACCTAACGCACTGTAGGACCAGACTGCAGGACTACATGAGACCTCTCATCAACTCCTTCATTCAGGAATTAGGAGCAGGCACTAGGAATTTCCTACACCTCAACAGAAGACTGCGCCAGAAACACATGTAGGTTGGTAACACAGAACTGATTCTTCTTCAGAATCACAGTTCTCCTAGAGAGAAAGAAATAAAAATACTGTCTTTTGAAAGGTCAGGGGCACTGATTTGCATAAATAAGTCTCATCTTTCTGCAGTTTTCTCCAAGGCTGTGATTTGGCTGTCAGTTAAGAGGGCCTTTTCTCTTCAACACTTGCAGTGAATTAATGAATGCAGCATTTAAAACACTGCCCACCCAGGTAACTCTCCCAAGTTTTTTTGTTGGGCTTTTTGTTTGTTTTACAAGGAACTGCTGATGCAAAAGTTAAAAGGAAATAAGAGTTTGCTGGACTGACAAACAGAAACCAAGTCAGAATGTGCTAACTTTGGAAACAATGGTAACTTAATAGACCTGCTAAAGAACTGCCATTGTGTCCAGTCCCAAGACACATGGCTCCAATTTAAAGACACTCACGTTAATGGCAGGCTATCAACTTAAATGATCATTGCATGAAGCCACTCATTAGTGACCTATTCCAATCCTTCCTCACAAAATCAGTACATTAGTGGAGAGAAGTGGAAAGGGCAGACTCTTAAATTTGCATAAAAAGGGACCAAACTGATACAAATGGGTACCTAGACAGATACATTCAGAAGGCTTTTTGCATGAAGGTCTGGTATGAGGAATGTCTGGGTAGACAACACTGTGCACAAAGCTGTGCACAAACAAATGCGTGTACAACAACTGAAGACAGCAGGCTCCAATGAAATAATCTCAGCTGTTTTCTTCTTTAACACCTGAGAAGTTATTTGCAACAGAAAATTTAAAAAAAAGATTTTAGAGTACCACACCTGAGATTAAAAAGTTTCAAATTGAAATTGAGATCATACCTACTGAGAACCACAGGAAAATTAAACTGTTACTGCCTATGGCAGGTGTCTGAGTATTGTGACTGAACTTCAATGGAGTTACTGTAACAAAGAGAGGTACTGGTGAAATCAGTCACCATTCAGGTTTGCACTGCCATACATTTTGTGGGTTTGACAAACGCAGAACAAAATAAAACTTCGCTGTAAATCATAAACACTGCTATTACCCACAGCATGAACACAGAAAACTTTAAATAAAATCTGAAAAAAAGCCTGGTAAGAGTGTATCACTGACCTTTACCTTCTCCTATGATTTCTAAGACAGAAACAGCCTTATCTTCACAGGTTTTGGAGGTGAAAAAAGTGGAATTACTCTGTTTTAAACAGGACGTAATTACAACAGGTATGACAAGGTATAATTTTGTGGCTTACCTCCCTGACATCTCGGGTTACTTTTCCAATCTGTTTATTTTCACCAGCAGTCTGATCAGGTTACCTGACTTTATCAGCAGCTTACACGACTTACTGTCATAAGCTACTATGATGTATCAGATTGGCTCACTTATTTCATCTGCAGCTTTCATTCATAACTGATTGACCTGTAGACAACAAGCCTGCCCGATAGCAGACTCTAGCTGCCTTTTAATCAAAACACAATGTTCACATGTTAATCCATGACAGAATTTTCTCACAAATTATAGGTATCAGTCATATTAGCTATTTTATTTATGCAATCCAATTAGACATATTTTTACAGCATGACCAACAGAATACTGCAGATATATACCAGATCAAAATTAATAACATACACGCTGGTATCTCCAATACTTCACAAAGCCACACCTGAAAAACAAGCAAACTTAACCATTCCTGAACAGCAACTCATTTATCCTTTTAAACCAGGGGACAGTAAGGAAAATGCATCACAAGCATTCCAGCCTTCAAAAATCAGACTTTCAGAAACAGTCTTAAAAGCCATGCAACTCATCTTCACGTACTTAATGGGGACCATTAGGCTGCATCTCAAATCACTGATCAGTTGAGGAAGGGCAGGTAAGGTGTTTTCAGATTTGCTTATTTTAAGTTCAAATAAGAAAAAGGGGGCTGTGTAATAACAAACAATAAACACATACTTATTCCAACTAAGCAAAACACATCCCTTGGAACAAGGGGTTCTAGCTTTCAACTGACAGAGGGAAGATTTAGATTAGACAATAATGAAGAGAAAATTCCTTACTATGAATGTGGTGAAGCGCTGGCACAGGTTGCTCAGAAAAGCTGTGGCTGCCCCATCCCTGACAATGTTCAAGGCCAGGCTGGACAGGGCTTGGAGCAACCCGCTCTAGAGGAAGGTGTCTGTATCCATGGCAGGTGGTTAGAACTAGATGTGCTTTAAGGTCCCTTCCAACCCAACCCATACTGTGATTCTGTGTTTGTAAAGGCGTTAGAAAAATAGAACAAATTTAATGAGAAAGATTCTGAAGCAAGCTGCATTTCTGCAATTGCCATCAAATTCACAGAAAGTCTCTATCAGAGGTAGCATCATTCTGTATTCAAATAAAATTAAAGAAGTGCTTTCTGAGAATCCATGCACACTGTGCCTTTCGGTACTAGACAGCTCAAAGGAATAAATAAATACCTCCCCTTCTCAAACATCTCTTAAAAAGTGGCCTCTAGCAGGTAAAAGGAAAAAAAAAAAAAAAACAACTAAAATCACACATTGTTGGTCCTATAAGTTATAAAACACTTGAAATTAAAGCAAGATCACAATTAAATCAGACCGCTAGAAATTAGATGCCTGTACACTGTCAATGATCTTAACATAGTCTTTCTACAACACTTAACACTGCCACAGAACACAACTGATGTAGAAGTTTGTCACCTCTCACTCCTGCAGAGTAATCCTCCTAGGTCAATACTTGGGTCATAACACTACAAGAACTGAGGTATATAATCCCACTAACCAGCAAATCTCTGCAACTAGAAATGTTCTGAATTAAACCCCACAACCATTGTCTTTTCCAAGGGGAATTCAACTAAGCTTGTAGCTCATTTGACAGCTGCAGTGTGTTGCTCATGATTGGTATCTACCAATGTACCATACTGGTAAAGAAATTTCCAGGAGTCAGTAACACTCTTTCTCCCAAAATACTAAGTATTCTGGCATTCTCTCTTCTTCTGAGTCATCCGAGCAAAGAAGGGAAACACAACCTACAAACAGGGCCAGCCGCACTACCTGAGACTGATTTAGGAGCCAAATTCAAAATTAAATCTTGATTATTCAACAGAAAATTATGCTACTCATTCAGGAAAAGCAAGAGGAAAGGGGGATGAGATGCTCAGGTTGTGGTCCCCACAGTAAGTTTTAGCTGCCTGAATGTCTTTTAAAACAAGCTTTTGAGAAATAAATATCTTGAATATTTATATTAAAAAAATTAACTACATCATATACAGATTTGTTGTCTTACCACTGCAAATAATTTAAATTCGACATATATTCAAAGAGCAAGACAAAACCATTTACATGTTTTAGGAGAGAAAGATTAAAATGCCTCTTCAAGTATGTTACAATTACAACACTTGCAACCTATTTTCATTAAATTAAACATGGAAGATAGCATCTGAAGAGTTTGCAAATATATACAATTAAGAAGTTTTAAGATATTTTTGAAAACAAAAATTCTGACGTGTTACTAAGATGCGAGGTGTTTCCTCCGGACTCTCAAAGTAACACCTGACACTGTAAAAGGCAAACAGGCGACATTATTGCTTGACTTCCAGCAACTATTTTCGCTCCTTTACTGGCATTCTAAGATTTATTTTCATTAACTAAATCACAAGCGTCACATAGTTGTATTCATAAAAACAAAAATATCACTTGACTGTATTCACAGAAAATACGCACACATGAAAAAGAAAACACATTATCAAAAAGTTACTTAGTTTCTCTTCTGTAAGTGCTAATAAATAAATCCAAAAATGATATAAAAAACTGCACTTATTTCCTATCAGAGGCTTCACTTAAAAGTCTCTGAAAGGAGCCATTATGTGGACCTCATGAGAAGAGACTCAAGCCATAACGTAAATGCAACATGTAAATACAGTTATTGTTTTCAGGATGCACTGACAAACAGTCAACGTGAGAGAATTTGTCAGGACTCAGAGAACTACACAGCACAAGGGAATTGTATTACCCTTACATTTTCCTTCAGAACTGCATTTTAAAATATATCCTTCAAGTGGGGAGTATTTTATTATCTGGCTTTCCACTTGTGCTTTCTGTTTTCATGCAGGGGATAAGAAATAGTTCAACTGAACAGGTAGCTTTGATTTTATCAAACAAACAAAACCAAAGCAGCCCTTCATTTTTAGCTACGGATAAACAAACAACTTGCATGTCAGTATGACTAGAGATGTTTAACACTTCACTGTAGTGGGACAAGTAGTCTAAGGCACATAGAGGAAAATTGTGGTTAACAAAATGTGTTAAATCAAAACAGCACACCTCTAATTATCTGAGGATCTTATGAGAATATATACAAATGAAAGATTATTATACTTGAAGCACATAAAGACTAAGCTAAAGCATCAACACCTAGTTACATGAACTTTTTGTATCTATCGGGTGCATCCTACCTGATCCACTGAACTGGCTGCTTCCTAGTGTAGTTGGTCTGGTTTTCCCGCTATTAACAGGTGGGGAAAACATCTGCAAAACAAGAAAAAAGATGCGTTTAAATTGGCTTTGAAACTCAGTGCTAAATTATTAATGTAAACTTTAAAAAAGTTAATAGGAAGCAATTCATTTTTATACTAGACAAAGAAGATACTATAAGATGCATGCTTAGACCTTTAAACCAATAAGCTGAAGCACTCCTTATGATTTATTGATACCACTAACATCTCCTTAAAACAACTTTAAGCAACTTTAAAAAATTAAAAGGAGACCTACTACTACTATGGAAGTTTCGAACAGTTACTACAGATCTTAAATTTTGCTACTCATAATATGTATCTTACAGATCTGCGAGTCTAGTGTCACTGGATACAGCCAGCTGTGGAGAGGCAGTAGCCTCCTATTACGTTTGATTTATAATCAGCACCTTTTTGAAATCCGTTAGAACTATCACACTGAAAATACCTAAAATTTTCTAAGCCCAAGCAATCAATGAGTAACCTCTGTTATTTAGGGGCATTACATTTACTTTTGGTTAAAAGGAAAAAGAAAAAAAAAGCTAAAGTACCCATGCCACACACCAGCTTAACGAATGTTAATTATTAGATTATGCCATCACTGGGTCAGCCTGATTTTAACCAGTTAAACCAATTAACCCAGCTGGCATTACAGTATTAAATCTGGAAGTCTAGACATTACATCAAAGTTCAGGTGTCCAACTTGGCTGAGCCGGACCCAGCCAAGCCCTGCACGCTGCTGCCCCTACTCCTCAGCTCGCGTTACCACGTAGAAGCCATGGAAGACCTCGGAGAATATCCTACCGCGCTGAAGTCCAGCAAGTCGCTCAGCTCCTTGTCAGTTCCTATCGCGGCCATCCTCTGCTGCTGGGAATTCATCTTCTTCCACTCACCTCCTAGGGCACAGGGAGAGAGGCACGGGCAGCGCTGCACCTCGGAGATGCTGCCGCCCCCCGCCGCCGGGACACCTGCCGCAGCGTGGAAGGGCCGCCAGGAACCACCGGGGAGCCTGGCTGCACCGGGCGGCCCGGCGAGACGCGCGGCCGCTGCCCGCACCAGCCAACTCTCCCTAACTTTACTCGGAGCCCCTCGTCTCCCCCATCCCACTTCTCCCCACCTCCAGCAAGAAGCAGTAACGCCGCGGCGGGGCCACGGCCAGGAATGAGGTTCCCCCCGGGCAAGCGAAAGCAACCGACCGACCGCGGCGCAGCGGAGCCCTGAGAACGCGCGCGGATGCAGTGACTCGCTGCCTGCGCAACAATGGGGCTGACAAGCGGGGCCTCCCCGCTGCCCGGCACCGCCGCCGGCCGCCCCCCCACCCCCCCGCCGTGCGGGCTCTGCCGCTCCCCGCGCGGGACCGCGGCGGGCCGGGAGCCGCCCCCGCGCGCAGCACGCGCACACGCGGCGCGCGGACGCGCGCCACCACCGGCCGGGCGGCGGGGGGCGTGCGCGCGCGCGGCGGGATGCGGTGGGGGGTTGGGGGGGGGGGGGGAAGGAGGAGGAGGGGCAGCGGGGCCCGCGCCTCGAGCCCGGCGGGCGCCGCGGGGGATCGGCGGGGGCGCCGCCGCAGCCCCGCTCCGCGACAAGTTCCGGAGCCACCGGCGCAAGGGCTCGGCTGCGGCCGCCGCGGTCCTTTATGAGTGCGCGGAGCCGCTCGGCCGGTAGCGCGCCCGCAGAACGCCGCCCGCGGAGTCCCGCTGCTGCCCAGGGCCGGGCGCCGCCGCCCGCCCGGGTCCGCCCCACCGCCGGCCGAGACCCCGGCACGCCGCACGCCCGGCACGCCGCCCGGCCCCGGCTGCTGCCGCCCCTCGGGTTTCCCCCGCCGCCCTCGCGAAGGCCCCCCCCTTCCGGGCAGCCCGGCTCCCTCCCGGCCGAAGCCCCGCGCCCCTCGCCGCTGCCTCAGCCCCTGCGAGCGCCCGGCCGCCGCTGCCCTCCCCCACCGCTCTGTCCCAACTTCTCCCGGCCCCTCTCCGCCGCAGTTACCTGCTGCCCCCGTACGCTCCGGAGACCAGGGCCGGCAGGCGGCAGCGGGCGGGCCGCAGACTGGGTGGGAGGTGGCGAGCCGAGCGCTCCCCCCCCGCTGAAGGAACTTGTGGGTTTCCCTCAGGCAGACATTTTTTTGCTTACAGAGCCTCAGCACCACGCTCACGGCTCCGGCTCCGTATCCCTCCGCGCCCAGCGCCTCCGCGGACTTAACCCCTGATGCTCCGCGTCGCTACCGGCCGGGGACAGGCGGGAGGCGCCGCCGCGCTGGCGGTGACCCGGTGGGCGCCTCTCGGAGCTGTCCCCGGACCCCGCCCCGGCAGCGGGGGGCGGAGGGTGGTGGCGGCGGGGCCCGGCCTGGGCTCGCGGGGCGCACGTAGCGCAGAGCAGGAGCCGGCGGCGCGGAGGGACGCGGGACCCATCAGCCCCCGGCCCGCCTGGGGACACCGCAACGGGCCCCCACAAAACCCGCCCCGCACGGGAACAGAGCCCTCCCCGCCTCACCCAGATCGCCGGCACAAACCTCGGCATGCAGTACTGACTGCAGTGGCCGTGCCCCGAAATACATTATCCCGCTCACCCCGAATCCACGTACTCTAAAATACACCTAAATACTTCGAATATACCCATATACCGCCTCATTTTGCAAAACAAAATCGACCATGAATTGTGTCAGGCTTTAACGTTCATTAGCAGCTTCCTCCTAAATACTGCCCATTAAAACATTAACGTGTCAAAGCGTAAAACCATGTATGCTAACGCAAGAACACACGTTCAAACAAACTCCACAGTTCTCTCAAACGAGCTATGCTGCGGGTCTCCGTCTGGGAACGGGAGCCAGCAGCGAGGAACCCTTATTGGGTCCTGACACTGCTACAGACAAATGACTGCCCCGCTCTGTGCCCTCCTCACGGGGCAGCAATACCCTCTGTTCTGAGGGAAGCTCCTCTCGCGTTCTCAGCAGCCCGATCAGAGCACGGTGACCCAGCCTGCAGAGCCCCCAGGCAGCCCCTACTCGCTGGCAGCCGGCGATGGGCCTGCTCTTTCCTAACCCTGGCTACCCGGGCTACCTATGACAGCGAGAATTAACAAATAGCCATCTCGGCAGATACTGGCGTACCGTTCTTTTGGAGCAAGGGGACTTACAGAACACAAGGACAGAGGGAAAGGGTACTTAAAATCACGGAGAACCTGAAACGCTCCAGGGAGATAGTGAGCGCTGTGAGCAAAGGCACACTGTGTAAAGAGCACTCATCCCTCACAGGCTGCAGCTTGGCAGCCCCCCAGGTTTAGAAAGCAGCATGCTGCACAGAAAGCTCTCCAGCCTCACACCCGTCCCTTCCAACCCCCAGATCCCGACTGTGACATCTTCCGGAGGAAGGGGAGGGTGATAACAAACTTACCACCCTCAGGCAAAGACAAACTGGAGATTCTGGAGCCTTAAAACGTTCTCCATTTTTCTCCCATATATGCTGTGTACTGGATGATCATCTGGCCTCGATTCTATGAATATTCATATATTTACCACTAAGAAATGCAGGAAGCAATTTGTATTAAAATATCAACACACTTACTCCCATTCTCTGTGCCCGAGGGACATAAATATGTAGTTTTTCCCTTTGATGTATAAGTAGTACTTTATAGGAGAGCACCAGTCACAAAGATCATTATACATTTCACAAGGAGTGTCCTTTAACGTATTCCAGTTACAAGGAACATCCCCTATTTATATACTATGAAAATACTATTTCTCTTGAGGCATTACTGTTTAGTACTGGTACGTGGTACCATCAGGACAGCTGCAACCCCGGGAAGCACTGATTAGAAGCCTGGCTAAATGGAGGGAAGGTGGAAGCAATAATGCTGCAATTACTTATACAGGCGTGCTATTGTATCAAAATTAAAACTGAATTTCAAATATACTTATTTGCCCTCTGACCAAATTTGTAGGCTTCTGTTTGCAGCCACAGGTTTTGCATGGAAGATGCTATATCCTCATAACCCATTACATAGGGTTTAAAGACACAAAAAATACCGTAAGATGTTCCATTTGGTCCACAACGACATGTCACTTTCCCATGCAGATGCTGGCAGCACACATGCTCATTACCAAAAGTCCCATGTAGCAGCCATTCTTCTGCATGACGTCTCTACCAGCTGACCATCCTCTGAAAAACTTCATTGCCAGGCACCTGCAGAAAAATGATCACAACATAAATGAAGTTGCCAAAAATTACACCAGACAATTTAGCAAGTATCCAAGGCCTCAGGGAAGGTATTCTCTGGCTGAAAATATACCATGAGTCTGATCTAAAGAAGAGTACTCTGGGGAGCCAAATTGTAATGAGTTGGCCAATTCAGAAATTTCACGAGAAACTCACGTAGGTTGGTGGACTGAAACTGTTGTGAAAGATCACAACAGAAAGTATCACATCCTGCATTACAATCAAATTCTAAAAAGAGATTTAACCTAATCTACCCCAGGTACTGAACATGATCTGCCACATTGGTAAGGTATGGAATCCTTAACCTCTTCAGTTTTTAACCCCTTTCATGTCAAACTGATCAGAATTAACATGTACACTTGAAACATGGAGGAATAATATTCCATGTCCATGCAATATTGTCTTTCACCTATTCTCAAATTCTCCAACCCTTTTCTCAAGCTGCTACTTACTCAGTATCCTTCCATCTCTGCCACTCTATATTCCTATTCCCTGCAAAGACAGGAGTTAAAAAAAATATATGCATTGTAAATCCTTATCCTGTGACAGTCAGACACAGGAAATGAAACAGAAAACAGGAGCAACATAAAAAAAAAAACAAAAACCAAACAACCAAAAAATATTTGGAAATCTTTATCAGAAATATGACCAAGTAGGACTTTTTAAATAAACACCTTCAAACATTGAAGAAATAGATATCTGAAACTAGATTCAGACAATTACAACAGTTTTCCATTTGCAATAAAAAAGCACTTCCAGTTTCATTCCTGCTTCAGTCCCTAGTTATGGTTCTTCCTTACACATGCACAAATGCAGCAAACATACTACACACATTGTACAATAATTAAAAGCACCCAGCTTTGCTGTGCCACAATGACACCTTCCTTGTACATTACATAAAAGGCTGAAATGATACTGTCTTCTGCAACTGTTACACCCTTTTTTCTTTCACTTCTATAAAAATAGGTCTTCACTCCCTAGGGAGCTGCAGATCAAACGGCTAGCACAGGGAGATAGGAGCAGTCATAAGCATCGATCATTTTGCTAGGGATTTTGTGAGCAAAGACTCCAGCAATCAGGGCTGAATTCCTGACGATGCTTTCCCCATCATATTATCATGAGTGAAATTTCTATCAATATAAATGAATTTATTCATCTTGTGGATAAACACCCTTCCCTTAGACAAGTCTTATGTCTCTCATGGAGCAGTGCAAGTAAACCCATGCACACAAAGTCATCTCTGAACTCTAGACACTGACACAACTGTAAATCTTTACAGCAACAGCCCTGACAACTGATCTACCAACAGCAAGATGGTCAGCTAACGACCAGAGCAATCAGGGAATTGCTCGTTGCCAGATGGTGATGGCAAAATTCTTCCGCAAGCTTCAACGTGACCATGAAAATGAGAAATTACATACGGGACATAAAAAAATTAAGAGGAATATAAAAACCAAATCACTTGAGCACAACCCCCTGAAAATAATCACACTCAGATGCTGTTTCCACAGCCTTCATGAATTGCTTTCCACCCACTCCTTAAAGGAAAAATATCTGATACAGCAGACAGCTGTTGTGCGTTCAGGGATGTGAGAAAATGTATTCCGTATTACTATTTAATGTATCATGCCTGTGTGAATAAAATCATTAAGCTTGCATGTCTCCTTTTGGTTTATTTATTCTTAAATTTACACACACTGAATTAATTCACCACCACCACCCAAACTGCAAAAGCTCCAGAGGTGTTCCCCGACAGAGCATTTGACCCAGGATGGAGTTTGCACTGGAATGGCTCCTTTAAATCAACACATTTGTGCTCAGCCTGCATCCACAGCCCACAGTTTATCCTTAATAAATGCTATTGCTCAGCAAACAGATAGCCCTGGAGAAAAGTCAGCAGACCTCCTTTCCTGCTCTAGTTTTTTGTTTGTTTGTTTGTTTGAACAAATTTCCACCCTCACTTAAACCACTGAATCCTTTCTATTGCTTCCAGCAGACTTCCCATTACAGACAGCAATGCTCATTTGGAGTCCACAATAAGGAGAACACAATTTTGTTTCCTGCAACTAGCACGGACAAAACTACTCTATTTTCTCACTGACCTGTTCCTGGGGTCACCTAGAATCTGACTCAAGCCAGTAAGAATTAACTAAAAGATTTCTGTTGTCATGCAGGAAACTTTTGGGTGAAGCTCTTGGGGATGCACCATGGTTTTCCTACAGTTCTTCCTTCCAAAGCAGACTTCATAAAAGTATCCTACAAACGATCTTACAGCTCTGTTCCTATGACCAAGCCTCATGACTGCACAGTGCTTGCTGGTATCAGTACAGACCATCTTACGGATAACTGAATTTGCAGCCTCACTTGCTGCCTCACTTGCTGCCTGCTATATTTACATCACAGTAATTAAAATTATATAACATACATATTATGTAACATATTCTACAATGGAAGAGATTTAGAACATTTGTAGGAGGCTGTAATGGTGGAACCTCTCACAAACGGCATTACTCATGAGGTGACCAGAAAGAGCACACAGTTGACTACCGTGAAATTAAAACCTGTTTCTGTGGGGGTACTGACAGTTACACTTAACTTGTTACTGCTGACAAAATACTCCTAGACAAGTACTTCTGGCTAAGCAGGAAATGGGCGAAGGCTTCAGCTCGCAGTAAGGAACAATCTTCACCGAAGGAATTCTCACAATATGGGGGAAAGGGTGGGCGAATAAAAGATCGGTGTGGGAGGGCCCCTCCCGTCCACGCAGCAGGACCGGGCCCTGCACAGCGGGGCCTCCTGCGGCCGAGACGCCGACGCAGCACCACCGCCGGGCGGGCTGGCGCCCTCCGGGCAGATCAACGGGCAGCAGGGTACGGGCCTCGGAGCAGAACGGGAAGTTGCACCCCACTGGCGGGTGCCCCGGGGGCAGCTTCTCCGGCCCGACGGCGGAACACAGACCGCAACGCGGCAGCCCCTCGGGGCGCGCAGATCGCGGCCCGCCCCCAGCACCGCCCCGGACGCGCAGCGTCTCGCTGCCCCGGGCCGGCCGCCTTTGGGAGGGCGAGGCGCAGGACCGAAGTTGTCCGTGCCCGCCAAGGGACCCCCGCTGCCCAGCTCTGCTCCCCGCTCGCAACACCACCCACCAGCGGGATCGGCACTCCGCACCAGTCGGCCGATCACGGCCCTGCTACCCGCCGCGGCAGCTCAAAGTTGCGCGAACCGAACAATGCGGCCAGGACTATTTGTCCTTCCGCCGGCCGGCGGTGCAGTGCGAGGAGGGGGGCGGTGGCGGAGGGGGTGGGGCTGGGGGGCTGCTCCTCGCCTCAGGCTCGCGGGGCGGGTCGCTGACCCGTTCCCGGCCCCCGTTGCGAACTCCGGGAGAGCGGGGTCCTGGGCGGTCCGCCGAGGCCCGAGGGCAGGTCGGGAGCCCTCGCTGCGGGCTGAGCCCTCCCAGGGCGCAACCGGGGCCTTGCGGGAGCCGCCTCCTGTCCCGGCACCGGCGGGGCTCCCGAACGGCTCGTTCTGCGCGGAGGGGAAGCCCGATCTCCGTGTTCGCGGGTGCCGTCCTGCCGCCGTCAGAGGCGAGCCCTGCTCCCCGGCCGGCTGCCCACCGCTTGGCCACAGCACGAGGTCCCCATAGGAGCGCAGCGTGGCTCAAAGGCCATGTGCGCCCTGGAACACCGCTCATCGTCCTGCCTTAGTGCAACAACAAATGAACATCGCCAGTGGGAAAGGAAATAGTTTAAATCAAAACGTGACTTTAAATTCACACAAGAGGTGGTTTGGCTACGTGTAATGTTCAAGCCCACCTTTTTAAAATTAACTGAATACAGTTAAATTCAATCTAAAAGCAACATGCTTTGTTGCTTTTACAGGACCTTGCTACTGAAGGAGAAATACATTATCACAGATTTACACCAGCTTAATAAAATTAATCTAAAATTACACTGCTTCAAAGGTGACTACAAAAAAAACCAGTATGAGATAAAGCTTAATTTAAACAAACACCTAAACATACTCCAAGGCTAAGCATTCATTAAATCAAAAGCTGATAGATCTCCCTGGAGCCCTCCACATGGAGGTGAGGAGTGCGGGAAGGAGCCAGTGTGCAGGGCAAACCCAGTGCTGGTGCTGTGCTGCTGCACCATGCTTAAGTACTTTTAAGAAAACTCATTTATAAATTCGGAAGACATGGATTGCAACAAAAAAATCACATAACAGACTATAAAATGGAGTTATTTTCACTGAGAAAACTTAATACCATGTTTTATGTTTCCTATGTAAACTGTATGCCCTTCACTACAAATTTTCATGATCGACTGCATCATGCAGCTCAATGTGAGCAGTTCTGACATAGCCCTAGGATAAGCATCCCTGCTGAAAGCAACTGGGGCAAAGCATCGCTCACTAAAAAGGTGTCTCGCACAGGCTTTGGCTAGACAGTTAGAATGGAGCTAATGTGCAGAGAGGATAGAGCAGGAGCATCACCATTTTTTAGTCTGACTTCCTAGGGAAATCACTTGCAGACAGCTGCACTGTGTTCATGTGGCTGGATGCGTTTCCTTAATAAATCATAAACTTATCTGCTAATTTCAACCAAGGAAAACAGATCACATTCACATGCATTTAATGGAAACAGGGATTAAAGCAGGAAAAAAGGAGACCCTGTTGGTGCACCTACTAAAGAAAAGACTAGTCGAGGGCAATCCTCGTCAGCAACCAAACACCCCGGATCAGGATGCAAAGCCAGGGGAAGGTAACTTTAGCTAGTCTCCCTTCTAACAGAACAATTTCTGGTATTCTGCCTGCCACTGGGAGCTAGAACCAGCAATCTGTTTTACACAGATCTTTCTGACTGCTTCCCCATCTCCAAAGTTTCACAGGAGCCAGGAAATAATTGCTTTAATGTACCCAAAGGCCGTGTAACCTGCAGATAATGGTTTCTTTTCTAGAACTGCTTGAAAGAATGTAACTGAAGTCTGACTACAGTCGGACTACAGCCATTCATCAGCCAGTCACAGATGGGCCTCTCTCTCATGCATGAGATTCCCACTGAACACTAATTCCCTTCTTGGCACTGAAGGGAACAGGTTCTGTCCCTCACACAACTAATGGACCATCAGATGATGCTTCGTGGGGAGCAAGGAGATAACAGAGAAGACCAAATTTACAGAGAAAAATCACAGCCTTGAAGAATAGTAGGAACTCTATACCAAACGTATATGAAACTACTCTTTAAATTACACTGAAAACAGTTTAATTTCTTAAGGTGGTGGAGTGATAATACATTGGGGTTAGTATTGTTCTCTACTTTAGGGCTCTTTTCGGTTTTGGTTTGTTGGGTTTTTTTAAGTTTTAGCAAGAAAAATAATCTTAAAGTTTTAAGTTCTATTTTGAAGACTGCTGCAGCCTCATCTTAGGTAGACTCTTGTATTAAGAAAACTGAATATACAAGTATCTCCTCATATTATCATGATTATTTTGTCCAATGATATCTGCAGAGCACATCAGATGATTTTTTATTTGGGAATACCATTGTGGGTACTCTCCTTGTCATATACAGTTATGGCTTCATTCTAATTAATATAAATATTTGTTAGAAATTAGGGACAGTCTTGCAAGTGTTCCATTCAGAGTCAGCTATTGACTGACTGTATTTAATGTTCTTTCTACATGACTCTTTTAAGATTGAGCTCCACAAAATACATCTTGTGTCCATTCATCCACTTCCCTCCCCCCCCCATTCTGCCCTTATATGGTTCTTACCATAGTAAAATCTGTGGGAATGAACTCAGTTATTGAAGACAGTTCAATAAAGGATCAAGAAAACACCTTTTCTCTGTCTCAGAGTAGAAAAAAAACAACCCAAAACAGCAAAACCCCACAAACCAACAGATTCAGAAATAATAAATAATGTGACAGGATTAGTGTGCATAGGTTATTGTTTTTTTACCATAAAGCTGTTCCCATGACAGACATGCAAATATTTGAGGCCAGATGACTTCAGCAATGGTACCCATGCTTTTGATGGGTTCAACTAGTTTGCATTATCTCATTTGAGTGCCTCTTTTATCATATGTAGATATGATGAGACGTCTTACGCATTCACATGGGTTTGACATTGTTGCATGCAGATACTCATTGCAACTACATACTTTCCAGACACTACAGAACAGTACCGCAGAATTTTATGAGTTTGCACTCACACTAGAAACTAACATAGGAAATTGTGCATGCTATACCATGTATTATAAGGTACCATGTACCATATAGGTAGCTCCACACTGGCCTGAAGTCTAGAACTAACGTATGTTTCAAAAAAAAATAATTTTGGGGGTATTATTAGTTTTATCTTTCTTTTTTTGGAGGAGTGGATTACTTTCTAAACAGCATATCTATGCTTTCAGTTCTCTGGTGCACGTACAGCACTTGTTATAACTTCCAAAGCCATCATAAATCACAGGTAATCCTACCCTTGCTGCAGATCCTGGAGAGCTGGCATATGTTGGAGGCTTCTGAGTAAAATATGACCTTTAATCAAGTTTCAACAGCTTATAAGAACAGAGAACATACAAAAGGCCACACTGCTAAGACCAAAGGTCCACCTAACCCAGTAGGCTTTCTTAAAAATAACAACCCAGTATA
This sequence comes from Myiopsitta monachus, assembly GCA_017639245.1. Lineage (NCBI taxonomy): Eukaryota > Metazoa > Chordata > Aves > Psittaciformes > Psittacidae > Myiopsitta > Myiopsitta monachus. Next base: position 14,544,398 of record CM029921.1, on the reverse strand, counting down.
GTGTCCATTTTCTTCAGTTTAATCTCTCACACGTTCACAATGTAGTGACTGTTCAGTGGGATTCTGAAGAGTGGAGAGGGGTTTGGCCCTGTTCCCCTTCCTGGTATTGCATTGTTTCCACAGTAATGAGAAGAAATAATCATCAGCCAGTACAGGATGCTCAGGGGAATATATAAGAACCCGGTATGAGCAGAGTCATCCTGTATCTGGCATATTCCCCCTTCTGCCAATGAGAAAATTAAGAATTTCTCAAGCAAGAACTTGCATTTGATCATTGTTCTTAACAGCTATTGAGGGCTTATCCTTTCTGAATTTCCATGGTTCGTATTGAACTATTTTAACTACTCAGCACCTGTACTTGTAGAGATCATGAAAACATGAGTCAGCAAGTAATGAAAGTTTTTAATACTGTCAACGAGGCAAACATATTCCTTTAGGGCAGCTGTCTGGACGTCAGTAAAGGAGATCCAAGTCTTGAGGGAGAAGACTTGTATTTATTCTCCATCAAATACAGGCTAAATATATTGCCATTGAAGTCTCAACAGCCAAGTTTGATTTCTGGTAAAATCTGAGATTTTAGTCATTTTACGTTCTCCACATCACCTTATCTCTAGCTGTTAAATGAAGGTTTTACAATATGGAGCATACTGTGATTAGCCCAGGGTTTCATGATTAGTTTGCTACTGTATGCAAGTTGTTGCCCCTTGGTTGCTGCGCAGAACAAGCAGAATGGTTAAAGATCAGTCTCTTTCTACATTTGCCTTAATAGGACCCTATGTAGGATTTAGGGATTTAGTATCTTTTATGTGAACCTCATGAAGTTCAACAAGGCCAAGGTCCTGCACACAGTCTGGTTCAATGCCAACCACAACTACAGGCTGGGTGGAGAATGGACTGAGAGCAGCCCTGAGGAGAAGGACTTGGGAGTGTTGGTTGATGAGAAGCTCAACCTGACCCAGCAGTGTGAGCTTACAGCCCAGACACCAATCGTGTCTTGGGCTGCATCAAAAGAAATGTGACCAGCAGGTCGAGGGAGGTGATCTTACCCCTCTACTCCGCTCTCATGAGACCCCACCTGCAGTCCTGCGTTCAGCTTTGGGGCCCCCAACACAAGAGGGACATGGAACTGCGGGAGTGAGTCTAAAGGAGACCACAAAGATGATTAGTGGTCTGGAGCACCTCTCCTGTGAAGATAGGCTGAGAGCTGCGTTGTTCAGCCTGGAGAAGGAAAGGCCCTGGGAAGACTTTCAAGCAGCCTTCCAATACCTAAAGAGGGTGTACAAGAACTCTGGAGAGGGACTTCTTACAAAGATATGTAGAGATAGGACAGGGAGGTGCTTTAAAGTGAAAGAGGGGAGATTCAGATTAGACATTAGGAAAAAAAAAATTAACTATGAGGGTGATGAAGCACAGGAACAGGTTGCACAGAGAAAGCTGTGGCTGCCCCATCCCTGTTCAAGGCCAGGTTGGATGAGGCTTTGAGTGCCTGGTCTTAGTGGAAGGTGTCCCTGCCTGTGGCAGTCTGCTTGGACCTAGATGAGCTTCCAACCCAATCCATTCTATGATCTTTGAGATAAGTACCCTCTGTTAAATTGGATTAAAATTGGAAAATACATTAAAAGCTATTAGGAAGACAAGCAGATGAACTGAATTACATAAACATATCTTCCATAAAGCAAAACCAGAATAAAAGCAGTTATAGAAAGCACTTGCCATAATATTGTTCTGGTATAAGTCAGTGGAAATGAAGCTACTAGCTTCAAAGGAGAACCAAAGTATAGCCCGTCTAATGTCCCTTCAGTAGTATCTCCAGCACAAATGTTGCAGCCTGTCAAAATAATTCATGTGACGTGGAAATTTTTCATTAAGTTGTGTAAGAAAAATGGTGATTTCAAAGTCAAGAGAGTTTTCTTTCTAACATTATTTTGTATTAATCTCCTCTTTTTCAAACTGCACAAAAAATTCAGATTAGTTGCATAGCTCAAGGCAGTTCCAAAGTTTACATTCATTGTTGATGGCGATTGAAGTGATGGTTATTAGAGACCTGAGCAGCTGCATTGCCATCAGGGTCCTGGCTCAGAACTGAAAATTGAGGGGTTGCCGAGCCGAAGCTGAAGTTCAGAGCATATTTTTATCTCTTGCAGGCAAGAACTATGGTACAGTTCGCAAATTTTTTGTCAGACTCAGTTAAAGTTTCTGAAAGGCTACTGCTGAACAAATAAGCTTGAATGCTGTCTTCCACTTTTTAGCTTTAACTACTACAAACCCTGTAATATTACAAACCCTGTTCTTTTTTTTTACATTAGGGAAAACATTTCAACAACCAAATAGAAGACATGCAGCAGAATCTTGCCCTCCTGAACCATCTCAAAGTTTTAGGTTTCTCTTCAGTGGAGCTATGATTTTCTCTCTGGGCTTTCAACTCTGCAAATAATCAAGTCACTCTGTACAGGTCAGTTTAATTTTCTTTATCTCAGTTGCCTTATATCTAAAATGAGAGAAGACAATAACCTCTCTTAAAAGGCTGCCAAAAAGAACTAAACTATAAGATCTTCAAATGAAACACATAGTAAAAAAAGGTTTTAAGTAATTTAACATTTAAAACTAGGAGTGGGTAACATTCTGCATATCTATATGACTGTATTTTAATTTTGAATTGTAGGATAGATGTACATAGAAAAAGACCTTAGGTAATTTAGAGAAGTTACCACTACGGATATATTACCTTCATTTAAAAAAGCTAATAATGTTCATCTAGAAAAAACTTCATTATTGCTATTTCATACCCAAAGATTTAAAGACACACTGTCCTACAACTTCTTTAAATACACTTTCAAACTCGATGAGAAATTTAAAATTACTGCCTCTGAAAGTATAACTCGAATATATGACCTGCATTTCCTAGTAGCTGTATACAGAAGCCATAAATTGACCTTGCTTTTTCTATGTAAATTTCCACTCGCCCAATTTCTCTGTTTCTCTGATCATGTTTTAAAATATGTAATATCAATAGGAAACAGTTTCTATGGTTACACCTTCTACCTGATATTTTAAAAACACTGCAAAACATATGTTGCAACTCAATATCAATATAGCCTTTAAAATCCCCCTAAATCAAATAACAAAAGAGGAATTATTAGAATATCAGTTAAGTGAGACCTGCTTGCTGAGGAGAGGTGTTGTTTGTTGGGTATTTTTGGTTTTACGCTGCAGCTGTGTATATGTAGATCGCATTTACGGTGTTTAAACTGGAATGGTAAATAGCATGAGGTATGTATATCTAAAAATAAAAGTTGTTTACCTCTTTGTGAGACAAGGCTATTTCTTGGATAACTCCAAATAAGGAGGAAAATTCCTTCATAGTAAATTTTACAGCTACTTGGCATTTGTAGCTTATAAATAAAACATTATAGACGTTTACTGTGAGTCATTACTTACTTGAATTTCACATTTTCAGAACTTATTTTCACCTCTCCATTACAGGATACACAACACCCAAACAGGACAGTAGAGGGTTAAGAGGTCCAGAGCTGTAATATGTAGCATAGATGCAAGTCTGGGAGGAAGGTCATAGGATAGTTAAAGCTTAACTCTGAAAAAGAGGTCTCGAGCTTTTATTTTCCATAGGAGAGACTTTGATTGATAAGACCACAGTTTTAAGAAGCCTATAAAAGCTTTCTTGAGACAAGAAAAGTTTCCTTTGGGATTGCTTTTCAGGCTGACAATTAATAATAAACAGTGATACATTGGTATGTAAGCAATTCTAACTGCCATGACACAAAAGAACATCAGAACTGTTACCTTTATATCATGATATTCATGATATTGGTCTTGTGACCTGCTCAGTGCCACCTTCTTTGTCTGACTTAGCCCTGCTGTACCTAGGATAGGTATCATCCCCATGTATCACTTGATTTGTCGACCCTGTGAAGTGACTTGCAACATGAACTACCCTATGACCATATGATTTTTCATACTAGTTAGTTTAACATTTCTTTTAAGCCCTCACACCAGCAGAGCAATTGCACATGAAAAAATGCTATAGGTATATAGAACTTTCTCATAGAGGATGGAATGATGATGCCTCTGACCTACAGTCAACCTCTAGAGAGGTTAGCTATGAAATATCAGATAGTCTCCCAAATGCAAAAAAAAAAGGAAAAATGAAAAGAATTTGTTTAGCATGATGTAAAGCCAAATTAAAACTAGGACAGAAAGCTTTGGGGGGAATAGACACATGGTAAATAAAAGTGGCTGCTGCCACTGCCACCCTGCAGGGCCTTTCAAGATATCATGGAATGTGTCAATGTGATTTATTTTTATGAATTATCTTATGGGCATTATGTATGTATTTTGTGAAGATTAAAAGGAGTTGTTTCTTTAGGGATACTACATTAAGAATCACCATAATGTTATCGTTTAATTTTGTAAAATAAAAGATCCCACTCACTGAACATAAATCAGCTTAATAGAATAAATACTGTATACAAATTCCATCACAGAACCATTCACAAGGCTAAATACATTTGTAAAAGCCAATGAAGGCAAAAATTAAACAGATGAGGTAACGAGCAAAAATATTTTCCAATTTTGAAGCAATATAATGAGGGACATATTTTCGGTATTGTATTATTTAATTTTCTTAACTATATCTGTTAGCCCCTCAAGAACTTACAAAGACCCTGTCTTGCCTGATGGCCACTGGACCACTGATATGGGCCTGTTGTTGTTGCAACTCTGCTCGCCGCCTGTATCTGGTGTCCTGTTGGTAAGCCCTTGCCTAGTCTGCACTGTGGTTACCCTTCAGTTGCCAGCTCAACTTCTCTTAGGGAGCAACCTTCTCTTGCTGTTCCCTGACATTGTGCTTAAACTGCTCTCCTAAGGAGAGCCACTATGAAAAGAATTCCTGTAGCATTCAAAATGTGGAAAGCCTGTAATTAACTCAAGTCTTCACTCATCTTATGATGGAAGGGTAAGTTGCAGCCAGACTGATATGCCCTTTCTGGGCTTAAGATATTATTTTTATATAAATGACAACTGTTATAATAAACACACATATGTCTATTTTATCTTAAAATATAAGCAATGGGACAATTACTGGAAAATAATTACTGAAAGGAATGCATTTTTCATGACTGAGACCAATCTGGGCCGTTAACCAAATCTTAACCCATTTCTATTTTGTTGTGAGAGAACAGAACAAACATTGTGGTTTTTTATAAAACCCAAAGCTATTTGCATTACCTTTCAGAGATTTTTAAGCAGGGTAGTAGCTTACCTTGTCCATCCGTTCCTCAATTTCAACTTCTAAACCATGTTTTGAAGTGCTACATGCTAAGCAAGACGTTTGCATCTATACAAAGTAAGTCTCACTCAGTTATTTATCAGTAAAGTGTTAGGAATGAGTCGTAATTTTATCAGGTGCCATTTTTCTATAGCATACTAAATGCAAGAGCATGTCAAACATCAAACGTATTGCCACTAAGGTTTATTGTTAAGTAAGTCTGCCAAAAGCATTTTGTTCAAAATAATGTTTGTTGTATCTCTTGGAGCTAGAAGTCTGTATTAAATGTGCTGCTTTGCTGCCGTCAACAGGATAGAAGAAATCTTTCCCTGCCTCAACTCTGCCACAAGCTTCAATGGTGTCAGCATTCATCTATCACACAAACATCACTGCTAATGTGCAATTATACTTCGAGCAACTGTGGAGTTTGCCACTCTACCTTTATCCATAATGCAAGATCAATGAATGGCAATGCTATATAGTTGGCGGTTCTAGTAGCCCCAGTCTCAGTCTCTCATTTACTGTACATTAAAGCAACTACGTGGTCTTCAACAGCCTAAAAGGTTTAAATGTCTACCTGTATTTGAAGCGTATTCTAGGCACATATGTTTTGCATTAGACAAGTGGGTGCTCTATCTCATACATGCATGGTTGTATATAGAATTAGTCACTGACTGAAGTGTTACTGGGGAGGGGAAAAACAAATCACAGCCGCTAACATGGACATGAAAATAATTCTAATCTGTGTTGGGCTTCAGTTACATCAGTCTAGAAGGCTCTGTGAGGCTGTGTGTATCATTACAATCCTACTGTATAATTCAAACTCTTTAATCTAGAGAATAGCCTAAATAAGCAGTACAAGAACACAAGGAGTCTCTAATTCGTGTAAGTGGTGATAATACTGTGAAGCATTCCTTTAGTTTTGACCTTCACGCTCTGAAGTATGAAGGGTTTGTAAAAGTGATGTAACCATTATTTTTTTCAGGGTTAATTTGAAATTGCACACTACCCAGATCACACTGTAAGATCGTAAGAATCCATATGTGAATATTATTGACAACTGAAAACCAACCACAGTCTTCCGCAGCCCTTCCCTACTGTGATTCATGAGAATCAATGTAAGTTGTTCTTTCTAGAAAAGAAGACCTGAGGACTTGATTCTAAATGTGGCATATATTTGTCTAAGCCATAAAAATACTGTGGAAGGAGAGGCCCAAGGCTAAAATAGCAGGTGTTTTTCAAGCTAGAACTGAAATCAATTGGCAGCACTGCATGGGGGAAGCTTGCACAGTGTCTTCCTGAACTCAAGATTACACACTTTTTTTAGTAAATTATAAAAAATATCACTTCCAATCAGACCTTTTTATGCTAAAAAAAAAAAAAAAAAGGAAAAAAGAAAAAAAGAGCTGGGCTTCCTGACAGAAAAATCAGATAATTCTTGGATACAAGCAAGGGTTCATATAAAATTGCGGATCTTTTTTAAGCTCTTTGAGCAGTGGCTTTATGATTGTGAAGTCTGCCAGGTTTGTTTAATGGCATACATTTCAGGATGTAAGTATCAGAACTATGGGTGGCATCAAGTATTTAGGTTTTGCACCATTTAAACCTCGCAGCTGTTTAATTTACCTTTGTTGCATAATAAAACCATCTTGGAATAAAAAGGGCACTTTTCAGTTAAGACTAGTCAGAGCAAGATCACTAAATGCCACTTTAGCTGCATTACACAGGTCTTCATAGCACTTCACAGAGTATAAGTAAGAATTTCAGAGAGACAGATTCTCTAGGCTTCTGAATTCTTTGTGTTCCTCAGCCAGTAAGGAAAGACCAGAAACAGGGCTGGCAGCAAGGATAAAATAAGTGAAACACGATGCAATGGCTTACCAACTATAACTGCCAGTCTTATTGGGGGCAGTGACTACAGCACACTAGGCAGGGTGGTGAGGGTGACCCTGGTCCTCTGGGTCACTGCTGAGTAGGAAGGATTAGAGCATTCCCCAGGTTGCTGACATCTGTTATAGCCAAAGCATAACTGCAACAGCAGCTAATTTGTAAAACTCTTCCAATTTCTCTTGCCTCTCTACCTAGCAGATATTCGCTACAGTAAATTTTAACACCCATTTTAACCACATTTATTGCAGCTCTTTCACTGACGAGTGCCTTTGTCCTGACCACAAGGAAGATTACTGTCTTGCTGGTAAATATCTTTCATGCTACTCTTCATCAGTTGTTGATCTACTATAGCACTGCTAAGCAGTGCTGAGGATGGTCAGCATGAAGTTTCTTCCTGTAATGATGACAGAATGTTTATCCCATAATTTCTTACCCATGTTTACGTCGTTTTGGAGGTAGGTAGTATTTCCAGGTACTATTAAACAATTACATTTCAAAAGGATCAGGAATTTATCTTTCAATTTTTTTAAGCAGAGCATAGCCAGACTCTTGTCAGTGGTGCTCAGTGACAGGACAATAGGCAATGGGCACAAGCTGAAACACATTAAATTCCATGCAAGCATAAGAAAACACTTTACTGTGAGGGTGACTGAATGCTGGGACAGGTTGTTAAGAGTGACTGCGGAGTCTGCATTCTTGGAGACACGGCCCTGGGCAACCTGCTGGAGCTGACCCTGCTTGAACAGGGGCATCGGACTATATACAATGTAGGTGTCTTCCAATCTCAACTATTGTGATTTTTGTAATTAGACCTCCACCTTTAATTAAGCCATCATGGATTTATGCCTTTGAGATTGGGTAACTGTAATTGATTCAGCAGGGCAAAGCCTCATGATCACTTAAGAGTATGAAGCTGCTAGAGATTCATAGCCTAATAGTGAAAATGAGAAACCTAAAAGCACACAACAGAACTGTCTGCCAGCATCTTTCTGCACTGGCACATCTTCCCCTCTGGTCTTGAATAGGCAGGTGTTGTTAACTCAAGCTAGTCTATAAAGCTGCAGGAGTTTCACAAGAGAGAGATGTTGCTGAGAAGATTTTCTTTGGAATTAGCAGGATGTTTTTACTCTTCCAAATGTTCTGAGTGCAAACACTATCTGCTGCTTTCCACACAGCATTTGTAGGTGTTGCTGGTTTACAAAAGGGGAATTTTATGGAGTGAGAAAGATCACAAGTATTCAGGTTGAAAACATTCTTTGTTTTTGTACATTAAGCACGGTTTAAAATTCGTCTCCCTCTAAATATTAGAGATTAAGTGTCATTCAGATGTGTTGGAATATTTCTCCCCTTTTCAAAAGCTATACATACTCAAAAGTTTGGCTTCCCTTCAAATGGAACAGTATAAGAAAAACTGCTGAGCACAGGGGTTAGCAACAACTGCACTTTAAAATTACTACTACTTTAAAATGATGAAGGGACTGAGTTTATATGTGTGAAATGGAACAGGTAAAGCAGAGAGAGGCCATGAAAATCAGGTTTATACTAGGACTGGTTGGACTCATGAAATATGATTAGATTATTAGCAATAAAACTTGCACAGATCGTGGAGTTAAACATATTTGTACAGAGAGTCCTCAGCTGCACTGGCTTGGAAGAATGGGCTTGTTCGACAAAGAATTTGAAAACAAAATAGCTCACTTAAAAAGGTAGAGGCAGAAAAGTACACATTTTGATGTTAAGCTTCCAAAAGCAAGCAGAATGTAATATTTTTTAACCTTTCAATAAGCCAAACTCCTTTCAGTGGGTAACAGTTCTAAGAAAAAAAAAACAACAAGCAATAAAACCGCACAATTTTTAAGCAAATAACTGATCTCTAATTTTTAATGCTAATCTTATGACATTGGAATTAATTGTACATATTACCTATTTCAGATGCTAGAGCCTTAATAAATACTGCATATGTATTTATCTAGCCCTATCTGTGTAAAGTTACGTGAGGCATTAATACACCAAGACCCCTCCTCCCTATACCCCACCAGAAAAATTATCCCCTTTCTTATCTTTTCAGCATAGCAAGCTCTTTTATCCATTTCCTGTAGAAGCCCCTGTTGCCACTATTCCCCTTCATGAGTCTTGACAGCTGACTCAAGTTGATGGCTGACTCCTATAGAGTAACTGCCAAAACTGTTTCACACTGTAAGACCAGTGCGATCTGTATCATTTCTGAATTTGCTCCTAGTATGTATATCATTTCATTATGTATATGTTATTGTGTAAGGTGTGGAGAGAAAAAAGAGCTTTGTTTCCTTTTTTGCTATTTTGCTAAAATAGTCAAATCTTTAGCAGGCAGTGCATGGCTAAACCTTTCCACTGCAAAAAAATTAAAAAAAGGAGGAAAAAGTGAGTTGAGGATGCTAATCAAACAGTACAAAAAGTCCTTAAGGAGGTATGATGGTGTTGAATGTGTGATACAGGCCAGTTTTTGACTAAGGAAAGAATAGTTGTGTCAATTAAAACACGCAAGGTATGGGCCTAGAAGCAAAGATCATTTGCAATAGTTGTTGTGTTTCGCAGACAATAGGAAGCAGGGTTTTGACTGGCCATCTGGTCTGCACACTATAGCTACAGCTGTGTTAGCTAGCTCAGAGGAGGAGTTGCAGCTGTGTAATGAATATATACAGCGTAGGAGGGTGTCATATTTATGGCAAAGATAAGAACTGATGAAAAAGTAGGACTGAACATGCTTTAGGTTTAAGATGTCATTTCAAATCCTGTTGTCTACGATTCAATGCTGGACATTTCCTTAAAATATTTAGAGACCTGAACTAAGAGGTCTGATTCCTGAATTTGCCGTGGTGTACATAAATACAAATGCTAGGAATTAGTATACAATTGCCCACATCAAATTGTTCTAAACAGTTATATAAACACAGGATTTTTCTGCCAAGCAGAATGATCAGAAGTCTTTGGTTTGATAGCTTAGTTTCTAGGAATTAGGAATTTCATTTAGATAGCTCAGAACTGTGAACACCTTCATCAAAATTCATTTCATATTATTCATGTCAATGAATCTGACTCAGAATTGGAGATGGTCTGGGTGTCTGGGTAGAACAACAAATTGTCACTGCAAGAGGATATCTCTTACATAACTTGTTGATATTTATATTTCAGTAGAAAATACTTAGGGCTTTTGTAATGGGGCTTTTTTTTACATTTACATAAATATATATACAGCAGATGCTGAACACATTCTACCTACTGCCCTTTCTACAGAGATGGAGAATAAATAATTTGAATGTAACTGTCTAAAGTTATACCTTTTCCTAGAGGACATTATTTAGCTGCCACAGGTAAAGCTATTTGCAATGGCCTGTATACTGATTAGAAAAGTACTAACCTGCCCACCAGTTACTGACAGACAGGAGCTAACATGCAATTGCCGCAGCACACAGTACCAACAAGAAGGTACCTGTAACTGGGTGGAAAAAGACTTTGCCTTGTAAAAGAAACATACCTTGAATAGTAGGTACTGCCCTGGAAAAAATATTCAGCTAGAAGCCCATGAATAGAGAATTAGTCACATTCCTGGTTGCTTTTCCTGTGCCCAGGAGAGTTTGACATGCACAGACAAGTGTGAAAAGCTTTGATAATAAATCTAGAGATAACATTCATCTGAAGAGTTGGTGTCCCAGAAGCATGGAGGGAAAGTGTTATTCTCTAGTATTCCTTTAAAAACTCAAAGCAAATGCAAACTAAGGAAGGCATTCTCAGAAATCTCATTCTATTATGTGCTACTGCCTTAAGCACTATCAGACAGTTAACACCCTATGCCTCCAAAACATATTTGTTCTTAGTGAAAAAAATGGGCCACAGTAAATCCTGAGATATAAGGGTGGACATAAGTAGCTGGCATTTGTTTCTGATTTGTGTTTATCTTATTTCGTTGCAAATTTTAATTCATCTCTTCCAAATGAATATGGAACATTTCATTTGCTGATCTTTTGCATTAATGTGGTCAATATAATTGGAGCTGAAGTGAGCTGTTTGCCAGACTTTCTAACTGCTGCCAAGAAAAACTTGGGTGTCATTTTAGAAAAATCCATGGGCGGAGGAGGAGGAGATCATGACCATCTGTCTATGCATCAAAGGCTAAATCATTATAGGGGAAAAATAACTCCTCTGTTGTGTTTGCCAGCCATGTTCCCCTTTAAAGTAAGTTCAGATAGTAACTTTGAAGATGAACATTTTCAAAATTGTCCTGTGGGTTCAAACATTTACTGGAAGGAAGTTGAGAAAAAATTTAAAGGACAAAACTACACAATTTGGAAGTGAACAAGATAGCAGGAGGATAACATTAGAGGAAAATTATACAGTCTCCTTGGAATCTTCCCAAATGCTTTCCATTGCACCCCTTTCAGTTCCAGGAACTAACAAGTATACAGAAAAAGAAGCACACAGTCTTTTACTTCTCCTGCAGACAAATTATATGCCATGCCATGCCCCATAGCATTTACAGACTTCCTAACAGTTAACAAAGAGACAATAGACTAACAGCATTTGAGAGACATGACAGTAAATGGACACCTAGACCTATTTGAGCCTCAGAACTTCAGTTGTCAGTCCAGATAATAGTCTGAAAAGTAACAGTTCTGCAAAAAAAAAAGTTACTAGAAAAGAGGGGAAATATCTGTAGTATAGCTAATACTTTGCTTTATTTGGTTGCGTTTTTTGTTTAATGCACTCCAAAATTAAAATCTTGGCATCATGCTGAAATTCATCACATGGAGCTCAACTACGAATGTCTTTGAAAAGCCATCAGTCCTTCAAACCAGGAGTCACTATTGCAGGATTGCTGTGGGCTCATTTATCAGTAGTCACTGTGACATAAAGTTCTCTATGATGGGAGTGAAATGACAACAAATTGAAAATGCCAGTAACCATGGGAGTTCTGTTTAGACTGCCATTTCCAGCATTGCTACTGTTCTAGTTGAGCCTGCTATAGTAACTGCTTTAGTTCCCATAAATTCTACTTTCTAGCATACTCTCTCATCAAAATACTTGCATTTTGTAGAGTATGGCATCTAAGTCATTGTTACTTAAAAATATTGCTCTATAGCTTTTCTAAGCAGAAATCCTTCATAGTGTCAGTCTTCAACGGAAAGATTTACAGTTCTTATCAGGTGTATGGGGTTTTTCTTTGTATTGACATTCTGAGTTCTCTCCTTTGAAGATAAGAAACCCTGGCTATCACTTTATCTGAATACAAATGGGCCCCTGGACTTGATAAACTGTTTAGGACTACTAGGATCAAATCCTAAATATGTGCACATCAAGGGTTCAAAAGGTGAATTAATTTCACCTCTGTATGCCTGGTATTCTTAATTCCTTTCTTTCCTGATAATAAGTAGTAAAATTTAAAAATGTAATTTTAAAGAATTATGGCTTTTTTGAGTTATACTTCATGTCCTGCTCCAACATTTTAGAATAAAAAACTATGTATTACAGGCAGATCAGCATGTGAGTTTTGGAAAAATAATCTATTGCTCATTTGTAACAAATGCAAAACCAACCACAAGTTATTTTTTTTTTATATGCAATCAAAGGCCAATAGCATGTTTCATGTACTTGAAATGGAACAAACACAATTTTAATTTGCAGTACATTCTGAGCAGAGAGCCACAGTGTTCTGCCACATCTGGAATCTGAAGAGATATATATATATATACACACCACAATTTTCTTTCTAACAGTAACTACAAAGTATTACCTCAGCCTCAGGTAATAAAATGCCAGCATGAAGATAAATGCGAAAATGTAACTGCCTAACTTTTTTAAGAGATATTGACAATTCAACTTTTACATTATTGAAGTTGAATATCTTGAAATATAGCTCAAATTCTGCAAGTCCTCCATAAAATCAAAATTAGTTCACTGCAACGATATGGCTGACTTTGCTGAAATGTTTGCTTGCATCAGGCTTCTAGCTTGAATTGTACAGTAATCATCTTTTTAAGCCTTTAGTCTTTAATTAACAGTGCAACAGCATTTGTGTATTAAAAAAAAATATAATCAAAGGTTAAAAGAGTAAAATCTAGTAACAAAGCACTCCTGTAACACTTGCAAAAACCTGGTGGTAAAGAACGGATTTATTTAATTTTAATGAAAAGCGTGTATATATATGTTTCAGAACATTCTCTTAAGTGTTTAAAAAAATGCCAAGAGTAGATACCTTTCTGCCCCACCATGTCACAGTCCACGTGGTCAACAGATAGTTGACCATGAATAGTAAAATTTTAATGTCTGAGCTGAAAATAGGATATCCTGTAAAGCAGGAGTGTTAGAAATCTGCATGGAGGATTGAATTGGAAAACTGCCAGAAGTTCAAGGGCCACATCCATTTTGCATAAAACGGAGCAGATGGTAGCTGACTTAATCTTTGATACCATGGTACGGTCCACAGAGATTATAAATCCCAGCATGAAACACTCAGTTCTATCTTGCATTAAGCAGGTGATAAAGGAAGATACAACATATCTTGCAGATATTTTGAAACACCTACTTTGAAAACAGACTCTGTGCTGCATTAGTGTTTCTCATCTAGATTTTTTTCTAGCAAGAGTTCTGTTTTTAGCACCTACAACTAACAGCATACAGTTGATTAGTTAACTAAACTAATTGGCGGTTTCTTGGCCCTATTATTGGAGCTTTGCCTATGCTGGCCCAAAGATTTACCCTGTTTCTTAGGAAGTCTTTTTGCTATGTTACACAAGCATTTATGAATCTTCCATCATTATATTTGATCTATCTGATGCCACTCAGAGGCATAACCAGATCAATCAACAGATCAAATGCTGAGAGTTGGTATGTGAAATTCTTACACTACTCAAAAAGCTTGTGGGACATTACCATATTGCTAAGGAGAGGATGTCTTGGCTTGTCCCCGAGGACCATAATCTAATAGCCAGTTAGCATGCCATGAGTTTCTAAGACTATCAGCTTTTTTGGTTGAGAGTGTAAGAGATTTAGAGCCTATTCAGCAAATCTTAAATTTAAAAATAGTTTCTCTCATATAAAGCAAATCAAATAAACATGTAAAAAAAATACTCTAAATAGAAATCCACACCATCTACATATGCAGACTAAGGAATATGATAGAAAAATGTGTTACAGATAGTATTCAATGAGTCACTACTTGTAGACATCTCTGTGCAGTACCATATCAAATTCACACTGGGTATAATTAATTATTTAATATAAAGGATCTTAACTGTCTTTAGTTCTGTTGCTAAAGTTCAGGTACAAAATGCTAACCTGGAACTACTGGTATGCCTGAAGAAGGCTAAATTATTAAGTCAAAAGAAGTAAAGTATGGACTAATTTTGTCAATTGTCCACAACTTGTTCACCAGTGTAAAATCCATTGGATATATCACAATAAAAATTATCTGTTAGTAGAAAGATTGCCTAGAAAGTAGTTATAACATGTATTTGCTAGTGCTTCGGTATCTATTTCCTTCAGAAACAGAAAATGGACAAGATTTTGTCATCCAAAGTTATAACCAGTATTATTCAACTGTTGTGAAACCCAGCCCTAGCCCATCTGCCTTGCTCTGGTCTGACTGCACAGAGCAAACAAAGCCTGGAGGGCTGACTTGGTGGAGAGTTCACTGACATTCCTGCATGTCTTTCAGATCCTGCTCCCCTTCTCCCATGTAGGTGCTGCCGAACAGTGGACATAGCTTTGCAGCTCTGTATTGCTTGTCAGGATCTCTGGCTAAACCTTTAAAAACTGTCTGAGCAGCTTAAATACATTATTTGCCAGAGCCTGCTGGGGATGTAGCTCTCACTGTTAGTACTGTCCAATTTGTCATGAAGAGTTCCAATCTCATGATGCACTTAACAGCTACAGAGCCAAAGAGCTGTATCCCATTGCTTCAACTGGAATAGCATTAGAGCTGCAATTATTTGTGTCAGGGTCTGACTCAGTGCAAAACCTAAGGGGCATCACTGCAAACTAAGGGGTTGGACTAAGATTTATCACTTCTGATGAAGACTGCCCTGAACCTATAAAAGCAGTAATATTTCAATTTTATAGATGAGAGAACATGAGAGAGATCAATTATTATATTTTTTAATATTACAGAGAGTACAGTATTCAGGAATTTCTGCTCTTGTCCTAACACTGCAATAGGAAACCAGAAAATCAAGGGGAATAACATTTAGAAATTATTGCAAGTGCATCCTTTTTCTCTCTCCAGTTGTTTTCAAGCAATGGCTTCCTCTTAACAACTTTTGATACTTTATTAGTAATTTTCATCAGCATGGAGTTGTTCTCATTTGTTACTTCTATGTTGTTATTATGAAATATGACAGAATTCTAAATATTTAATGGGAATGGGATTATTAGCAATGTGCCCTTGTAGCACCCTGTATTATTATCCTCCTTAGTATCATAAAATATAAAATGTACCTGTAGCAAAGAGACATTAGTCTCTTTGTCTTAGAGCATACAGATGGAATTGAATTCCTAAAGCAGTCATAGGTCTGCAAGTTTTTCTCAAGATCTCCATACAGTCTTTTTAGATTATTATACATGAACACCCACAAAAAAAGTCTTTCTCCATCTTCTTTTTAATGAAGTCCACTTATTGTTCCAAGATACACTGGCACAAAATGATCAGTTTGATTACACCCTAAAATTGAAGACCATTTACATTTTGGTTGGTGTTCATCAACATGAAGTAAGTTTATGACTTAGTATTTTACTATATGTGATATTTTTCTTGCAGTTTATAACAGCCCCAGAGTATTCTGGGTTCTTTGCTCACCATTTTCAACAGACCTTCCTAATGTTCTCAGAGGAAGATCAGACTCTGCCAAAGGTATATAAAGAAATATTCTACTTTGAAATGGAATAGTAGAAAACAGTTAAGTCTTTAAGAAGCATGTAGTGCAATCTTTTTTTTTTATGTGGTAAGCCACTGGATGAAGATTACTAAAATATCTATTAGTTGAAGAACACAGGGTGGAAAGCCTTCTAGATTATTCACTTGGCATTGATGGTTTTGAAAAGAGTGTAAGCAACATAGATTTTTGTTTACAAGGTGATGGAAGGAAAAAGAAGGACAAGTACTTTATTGCTCATAAGGTAAGCTTTGCCCTCTGAAAGAGCTAATTCTAGGTTGGTGGTATATTTGCAATAGTTGAATTTAAAATTTTATTGGGCACTTCAACAGTGTGGCAAATTAGTGTGGTATTTTGATATAAGCAAGATATAAAAATAGAACAGCAGCCCAAAACACTCACTGCTCATAAGCAGATATGCAGAGCCTGCAATGTACTTAGGGCTGTGTTACAGATCAAGCTCCACCAATGTTAACCCAGCTGTGGGAAGGGGAAGTTCATGACTAAGATTTTCTTTATAGATCAGCTGGTGAGACCAACAAAGTTACTTATAAGACAGAAATAAACTGGCAGCAACCATACAGGTAAGCTGCATTAAGAATATGTAACATCATATACTGGTCAAAAAGAACATGAAGTTATTTGTGAGTTTCTGAAGCAAAGTGAAATACATGGTTCATCTTGTGTAGCAAAAGCAAGAGCACTGCCTAATAAACAATGAACTACCCACCTTATTTTCTGCTGCCAGTTGTTCTTGGCTCCACTGAAGATCAGGTCAGTGGCAGGGTGTCAGTCATTGGTTCCTACAGTCCTGATTGCTCAGTAAATCATAACAGTCCATCTGGGACTGCTGCTGCAGCAGCTGATTTTCATCTCGTATATCTTCTCGCACCTCTGCTAGGTTCTGTCACAGACCAGCTATCTGCTGTGCTCTAGCTTCCAGAAATTCAGCCATCTCTTATTCTTCTGTATCTTGATCACTACAGACAAAAAAACACAAGGCCATTTTTAAACCTTTTTCCCTCATTAATTGAGGCCCTTCTTCCTCAGTGTGTTCTTCAGCCTCATTTTGAGGTTGTGTCCAGCTGACATCTATACAGCCAGGGTAGCATCTGAGCCTTCCACTAGCCAAGAAGACAACTTATTTCAAAAAATATTCCTCAAAGTTCTCATACATACACTTTCTCAATAAGCTTTACAAGAAAGTCCAACAAGAGTAATCAGAACCAAGACTAACGTTTGCATTGGAGAGGTAGTTTTCTTGAAAATGGTAAAAGAATTAAAGTATTTCTCGAATCACAGAATGGTTTGGGTTGGAAAGGACCTTAAAATTATCTAGTTCCAACACCCCCGCCATGGGCAGGGACACCTCATCCTCGACCACGTTGCCCAAGGATCGTGAAGTCTAATCAAGATTTTGCTTTTCACAAACTCATGGAAGTCAGGTGCAGGGTATTCTTAGCACTGATTGTTAACTGCTGGGAATGGGAAATGGAATCAAGGTGCAATGTGCTACATACAGATGCCTGAGTTCTTCAGTACTGATGAAAAGAAAAAAGTAGTTAGCCAGAAAGATTACTGAATTGTGGGGGTTTCAGTCTGAAAAAAATCTGAGAATGCTTTTTCCTACATCTGTATGGAATAGTTCATAAAAGAAAACCGTCATTCAAGATTGATGTCATCAGAACTATTGCTATTCTGAACCTGCCTTAATTTCTAGTTGCTTAATTTAGTTGCTTCACTAACTTCTCTTCAGACAGGATCTTAATTTATTAAGTTTCTGCTTTTTCCACAATATTTTTCAGTTTAGCTGTCTTCTGATTTACAGTGCTACTGAGGATTTCAGAGCAATGTTAGCCATCTATGATCATTGTCACTTTCAAAGTAAAATTATTGACTAGAAATGCAACCAAAACAGTAAATATCTGGGAAAAGACAGTGCAGAAACCTTTCTTACTTAAATTCACTTCAATATGCTATAGTAGAAATTAGTAAAATTTAATTTCTTTTAAATCCAATTAGCACAATATTGGATTTATATATGGTGAGGAAGCTATGTTCTGTCAAGGGACACAAGAATATCTGGTTTGGACTTTGGGAGTGTATTGCTTTAAATATTTCTAATGTTCAAAAGGGTAAGTTTATCAGGTGGATACATTTAATTCCTCTCCAAAATAACAATAAATTGAAAATACTCTACATGAATTAGCTAGATATATGATTCCTTGGGAGCAGGATCTCTTCCCCTATTCTAGATCATCAAATGATGAACAGTGTGAATGAACGTGGCTGCTTCTGCAAATTGTTTTCAATTAGGTGCTGAAATAGAAAACTCATCTGAGAAACTGCTCTAAAATTATACCACAAGTTTCCCAAGTGAGTCCTTTGCTACTGAACTAAAAGAGCAGTCCTGTAGCTTAAGCCACTAGAGACTGTTTATAATTAATGCATCATCTTTTGCAGGTGCATTTATTACATATTTTGTTAGGGCATTGGCATTTTATAGCTAACCTGGATTTTATCAAACTGAAAGTTGCAGTTCTAGTCCACATATCATATATGGAAAGCGGCAAAGTGTGTTGTTAAATGTGTAAGTCGGTTCCACATGGTTAGCTTTCAGAAGACTATTTTATTTCCAGATTAACCTTTTGTTAATGCTGGTAACTGAAGTCGCAGCGCTATGTAAAAGTCTTCTCTAAAATAATAATTCTGAACAGAAGGCTGCCTTTAAGTATCCCTGGTCTCTATATATCACTGTTTCCTGAGATTACATAGTTCTCTTCCCTCAAAAGTAAAACATTAGCCTGTCTTGAACCTTCAAACGTATGAGCTGTTTTCTACTGACATGTACATGGCCCTTTCAAAAACTAATTCTGGGGACTGGCAGATCTGGTGAGTAATCCTGTCTTGTAGTAAAGGATATGCACAGTGTCCACATGAGCTTAGAAAACATGAAAAGACAGAGTTTTAAACAAATAGTCAAATTCAGATAAGCATCTGCTTGTTGTAGAAGTTTAATACCTGTACTCCACCTGTCTAAAAGCAGAGCAGTTGACTGATTCTTCTCAGGGAAACCATATACTGGAAGTGGGACACTAGAGAAAACTACGAGTCTGAGGTCTTTTGTCTGTGACAATGAAATTAACTACAAACCACCAACTGTTTAGGGCTTCAGTGTCTTGCTAGTTATCTAATGTCTAGAAAAATTATTTCTGTACTGCACATAAATTTGTCCTAACATATCAGCACAGTTAAGGAAATCACTCTGCAAATATCTGCTGCACACATATAAAACCAGGTCTGAGTAATCTTTGGGATGCAGAATGTTATGCTCAAGATCCGTGAAACAATTCTTTGCAGCCTCTGCTTACTTGTATTGTTTGTTAGGATGTTTTTAATTGCCACAGCATTGTTATTTATCATTTAATACTGTTTGTTCATATAATTAGATTTATTTTTTCAGCTGTTGTTACATCAGAATGGCATTTCTGTGGTCCCAGGCCACGAGAATTTTCAGCTGGTACCAATGCAATACTGTTAATCACAATGTCATTTGAAAATTCCAATTTATCCCTGTAAATCATCACTCAAAGAACAGAAAAACATCTGTCATAACTTCACTTTCCTTTAACTCTTCCTGTAATTTAAGGTTTAGCTCTACAATACTTTGTTGCTACAGGCTCTCGTGCCATGCTGGTCTCCATTACTACCAGCCCATTATGTGGGTCTACAACACAGAAATATCATCTTTAGTTGGTATGAAAAGTAACACTGGCCAGACACAGAATCTGAAGTGAGAAATTAATGGATATTTTCACTAGTTTTATGCACTTACACAGTGGGACAATTACAGGGTATATTGAGAGGAAATGGAGTGCTATGGGAGATGAGAAAAAGGAAAGAACAAAGATAATCAACTGGAAGTGAGGTTAGCACAGAAATGGTGTCTTCCCTCCCTCTTCCATATGCTGTTAATTCTAGTTTGCGAATTAAGACTAATTATTATTTAAAAAATACTTGCAGGATGCAGAAAGGTAATACACAAGTCTGCAGAATAATTCTGTTTGGGATAAACTGCTAGTAAATGTCAGAGGTGACAGAATGACACACTGTCAATGGCACTCTAGCTGTGCTTCGAGAGCCAACTCAGACTCTGACTGCTCATGTGCCATCCTTGGCACATCCTCAGAGTTCAGGAATTATTGGGATAATAATGGTGCTTTCCCTTTGTTAACTCAGGTCAGCAAGCATCACAACAAATGAAACCTGGCTCTTGCTTGCAAACTGATGGAAGCCACAGCTGTGGCATTTCTCAGCTCTCTCTCCTTGACAGAATGAGTGTTTCTTCATTCTAGCTCTCAGTATGGGTGTTCTCTACCTAGCAGTAATTTTACAAATTTTTGAAACTCTTAATTACTTTAAAGGTGTATCTACCTTTTATCAAATTTGTCTCAAATCAGCCTATGTGCTCATCCTATTAATGGGGCACATTTATGCTATGACTGCACAAATCTCCTTTCCTTAGTAAACTAGGCTAAATATCTCTAAGAAGCCAAATGAAAGTTTAATCTTTAAGAAATGATGTGTTGTTAAAAATCCATTACTTACAGACATTCCTTCCACATTTTATGTCATGTTAATACTACCATTCAAATGTACAGGATAAAATGAGAAATTATTTTCTTTATATGATTTTCTGATCCCTCCACCCCATTGATTTTCAGTCAAGCTGTTTAGAACACCTGAAATGTTGCACAGCAAATGACTTGTCTGCCTCACAATATTAACACCAATGAAGTAAGCATCACCATGGTATTCAGATGGACCTTGCATATTGATTGAAGTACAAACATGTCCAGGTAGGAAGCATGCATTCTGTTTTGTAATTTGGCAAGAGAACTACAAACTGGCTAAATTTTAGTGAAGGACCAACTGTTCAAGAATCTGGAGATGATGGAGAGCCTTGACAATATTAACTCTGTTTTAGAGTTGCTGCTCACGACTTTGTTTCATAAGTTTTCTTCAGCAAGTACAGTAATTCCAGCTAAGAACATTATCTGCCCAACATGAGGGAGCCTGAAGAAGAGATAAACAATTCGAGTCTACTGAATATTGAGACAAAAAGGAAATAGCTGTATAGATATGAGGGCTGTTGGACAGTTTCCGACTTTATAAATAGCAATGGATCATAAAACTTATACCAAAAAAAAACCCAGCACAACCATTTCTTATAACCACAGTTTTAAAAAATATATCATTCTACCATTTGAAAGTTATCATTCATACATTACCGAGGAACCTTCTAAAACTCAAGAGAAAATGCTGATCTCCTAAAGATTGCTCTCCATAAAACCTGGCAAAAAATGCAGTTTAAGGGAAGGCAATGATACAGTATGCACAAGAAATAAGTAGCATGTTTTAGATGCCAACACTTTCTTTTGTTGGCTCCTAAACTTTGTAAAGCAGTGTGAACGCAAAACTCTAGGACATGATTAGCTAAATTCATAAGCAAGAAGAGGAAGGTAGAAGTGATGATGACTTTCATCCAAAAGTCCAAGCACCAGTGCATTCACGTGGGAGAATGCACTAGGCAAAGAAGACCTCTGCTTAGCTCCCTCCTGTTTGAGGAGATCTGCTCACTCAAATTAATAAGGATTTTGGAATGAACCTCATTTTGATTCACTAAGTCAGAATGACACAAGACTGGCAGGTAAACCTGGAACTGCGGAGGTGAGGCACCCTCAGCTCTTAATCCCCATTCACATAGACATTTAACATTCTTAAACTGGAACAGCTATATCAGAGAACAGCATCTCAAATACTCTGCAAAACTGATTAAATCAGATCCATGGGAAGTGTTCATTCTAGGTCTAATACGAGGTCTCCCCTCACAGACTGTAAACTACTTGGCTAGTGGATAAAACAGAAATCCCCATTGTTTTCTGTTTTGTTATAGCAATACTTTCTCTCATTCCAGTTTGACAGCCAATCTGATAAATAAAAATCACCTACTGGCACAGACAAACTCAGAAGTCATGGACACATTTTATAGCTATGATGATAATGCCAAGAAATCACTTTCAGTTCCAGCTTTGGGAACAGAAGCTGCTATGCAAATGCATGATTACTTGTAAAGAATAAAAGAAATCTAACAATCTGAAAGTGTGTCACTTCCTCCTTACAGTGATTTGCCCAGAGTTGCTCATAACTCTGCAGAAATTCTAAATAATATTATCCTAAAGGAATATTACATTTAACAGATTTTCTTTACTTCTGTATTATTAGTTCTTTTCTTTTGGATTATGAGAAAAGACTTGCTGCTTAGGAGCTGATATGTTTCTATGTTTATTCTTCAGGTATTTTAAGATCTTTGTAATAGCAACTCACTGCGACACAATGTAAGTTACTCTGATTTCAAAGCAGATGCATCATTTATTACTTCTTGTACTGTTTGCAATAGTTTAAAAGCTACATTGGGGCATTACACTTCTACAGGTTTAAATTAACTTTTCTTTTTGTCCTTTCTTTTTTGGAAGGCATTACCCTCTTTTTGTCTGCCCAGCATAACATGGTTTGCTTGGGGGATTCTCTATGAAGAATGGCTAATCTATTGCATGAGTTGATAAAGTCTTACAAATCACAACAAAAGGAAGCATTATAGGACTTCCCTTTTTTTTTCCTTTTTTTTTTCTTCTTTTCCCAGCAGAAAATATGACTGTAACCTTTACCCAGAAGTGTAATTTCTCAACAACAGTCTCTGGAGCATATGTTGAGTCGGTATCATGTCACTTTTCCTGTTTAAGGCTCTGCCAGTATAACAATGTCTGGCATCAACCCAGTGGAACAATATTCTTTACTACTGAATCACTTAATTGAGTTGAAGTGGACACAAACGCTAAACCAAATAGTTACTTGTTTGGATTTTCTTTACCATGTGGAGTACACAGTAGCAGACAGCTAGGATTGATTTTATTCCAAGATGAATGATAAAAATTAATCCAATAGGCAAGGTGTATTCCCTGTGTCTCTGATCTGAGAACCAGAGCAGTTCCAGTATTTAAACGGATGCACATAGTATCATTTTTTAAAATCAATTTCTTAAATGAAGACTAAACTATTTCGGGGGTTACTTCTTAATGTTAACCTACTAACTTTATTATAACCTAAACTCAATAAGAAAAGTTTCTGGAAACTAAACCTTTTTCTTTTTTAAGAAATATTTTTTTTTTGTATCCAAATAAACAAACTGGACTTGTAATGGCAATAGCTCTGTTTGTGACCATTTTGACTCTGATAGAGTTCATCCAATTCAAACATTTCTTGTAACTTCAAGCAGTTTAGCATGTATTTTCATCTGATAGTTAGAGTAATGTTGACAGGAGAAATACCTGCACACTGTAGAGACACTGACTCTTAAGAGATGTTAATTATTTTTTTTAATTGCTATTATTCTGCATGATGGTAGTTAGAAGTGATTAGAAAGACAATTTATGGTTTGGGTTGGGTTTTTATCTTTTTTTGCAGAAGCATACTTCTAAAGTTTAAAGGATTGGAACCTTACACTTTCAGCAGGGTTGCATGTTAGACTTTTCATATCGTTTCAAAAAGGAAAACATAAACATGTTATGTATGCCTAACAAACATTACAAAATCATGTTATAAACAGATTAGCTCACCCCTTAGTGTTTACACTTGTGCCAAATTCCTGGAGGTATGATACTGTAACAACAAACTACAGCTGACTAAATGCAATCAATTTTACAAACGTATCTTATGGAATACTTGAATACTTGAATAAACCATACATGTGTTGAACAGTGTTTGTTTTGCAGATGTCCTTTTAGTATCTGTTTGTGCATTCATAGTTACAGCCTTCCCATCTGAACATACCCATTCTAGCAAAATTTTGGCAGCAACTCCAATTGCAATATCATGCAGGTTGGTACTTGCTGTATGTGTGTAGTGCCTCTAAGAATAACAAATCATATTAAACAAACCCATAACTTCAATGTTAGCAGGCAAGACTTCCTCACTCTGCTGTGTTTTTACCAACATACAAAATCAGAATACGACAATTGCACGCTGATTCCCAGATTACATTCAAATGGAGTCCTCATTCAGCATGGTTTTAAAAAACCATCAGCGTTAGGTGTACTTGCCACAGTAGTTTAGTAGCACTTCCTCCAGTAGCGTATAGCATTAAATGTACCAAGTCTGCTTCTGACATGTTTTAACTCACTCTAGAAATCTTCAGTGATGGGGACTTCACAGTCACCCCAGGTAACTCCGATGAAATAAACTTTGAGGTTAATAATAAGGCAGCATTATGTTAAACTCAAGCCACATCTAAAAGTTGTTTTTTCAGGATTACGGTCAAGATAGAACATACTATAAACTTTTCTATGCTTCAACCACTCATCAAATATTAATTTTTTTTTTACTAAATCAATAGCAAAGAAAAAACTCAAAGTTCATTTTTTAATATCAACACAAAACTGAAAATTAAATAAGAGATATTTTAGTATCAGCAGAGCAGAAGGGGATGTCTGATGGAATGTATTGTAAAGTTTTAGTCTGTAAATGTTGTTTTCCTAAAAAAGTTTGATAACTTTATGTTCTCCTAGTAATCCACTTGCATTTCTGTGTAGGTAAATTTATGATCCCTATTTAAATTCCCTGTAACTTTCTTTGTATGTGGCACTTTGCTACAATTGGAACACTCCTGGCAGTGTTATACTGACCTCCAAGTTCTATGACAGAGGTATCTACATTCTGGTGCAGCTTAACTGATCCCCATGTTTATGTAACCTATAAACTTGTAGGAGGCTCGCGCAAACAGTTTATGATGACACCTGTCACTGCTTCAGTTAGGAAATGCAAATTTCTTTTTTTATATATGTAAATATACACTATCTCCCATTTGAGTCTGTTTGTGGAGAGAGTTGGGGAAGGGAAGACTTCCAATCTAACAAAATTGGTTAGGTCACCATAATAACAAAATGGATTTTCTAACATGAATGTCAATAGCAATATTCACAAGAATGTCCTTATAAATTCTCAATGCAAACATAGTGTAATTTGTAATGTATATCAGATTTTGTGAATCTTTACTGGCATGGGTAAAGGTTAGCCGAATCAGCCTGTAACTACAACTGAATGAAACACTAACTTGTCTTATGATTTCATGGTAAGAGTTAAGGTGGTTTATACGCTTTAAGCACATATTTTGCATTTCTTGCACAGCAAGGTTTCTAGTATCAGCTACATTTCTTTGTTTCCCACCGTCTAGCTCTTCAGTATTGATCTGGAAAAGTAAAGCAGCTCAACCAAACCATCTGTGTTGCTAAAAACCTTGATGGAATTTCTGCCTTTTAGCTACACATGGATGGATGTCTGCAGTTAAAAATCAAAGGAACCCAGTTAAAATGCATCTTGCTGAGGTGCAAAGTAATCATCCAGCTTTTCAAGACATCGATGCATTGTTTAAAGACCTGACAATTGATATATGAGGAATTTTTCTTCCCCAGCCCCAAGGTTTTTTTCCATAAGAGAGAAACAGATGACCGTCTTGATCATTATTTTACTGGGCATTTTGGTTACAGAAATCAATGACAGATAGACATTCACTTGCCCCTTTTTTATTTTTTCTAGTCTCTATGAATCAATATGAGGATTTTATTTCTTTTTTTGTTAACGTTTGAGCTGAAGCAATTGCGAGCAACTGCTGTCCTGCAACTTGCTTGTCTTTAGTTATTACTTACTGCTTGACAAGACATGCTTTGGATTCCAATTTGCCCCCACTTTGCCAACTCAACTACAAAATCTTTGTGCTTAGCTGGTGCTCGTGCCTCAAAATGCCTGAACATGATAAGCAAAATAAGAACAATATGAACAACTGCTGGTTGATATGCAGAATAAAGCTGATTGTTGCATTCATAATTTCTCACTTACTCATTCAACCCTCTACCAATATAAAGTCAGAGGAGCCAAGACAGGAAAGAAGTTATACCCTCTGGCTTTGTAAGCAATACAACTAGCAGTTTCTGCTATTTCTTTACAAACTTCTGTATGCCCTCTCAAAATTAAACTATCATCTCCTAATTCATCAGTGGTTGATACAGGGTGATGTGGAAGAACACACCACTGGGATAGAAGCATTTTGGACCACTGAGGTATTTTGCAACCAACTGGCTTCTCCGGCACAATGTTTTTGAGACAAAAACCAGGAACTGATGACAGCTTATTGTCACTAACTCTCAGAAGGAAAAGGAATGTGTCTTTAGTAATTAAGTCACAGGCCAGTTTATCTAAGATGAAGTAATTCAGACTAGTTAGCTTTCAAGCCCAGCTTTACTCCTGTAGCCAACAGTGCATGTATGCTACCC
Organism: Myiopsitta monachus; assembly: GCA_017639245.1. Classification (NCBI taxonomy): domain Eukaryota; kingdom Metazoa; phylum Chordata; class Aves; order Psittaciformes; family Psittacidae; genus Myiopsitta; species Myiopsitta monachus. The sequence goes on along the minus strand of CM029921.1, from coordinate 14,517,936 downwards.
AACTACATGAAATACAATTGTTCTCTGTAATCAGCTTCTGCAAAGTTTCTCTTTTAGAGTATATCATATGTTTGCAGTTTTCTCTGTAAGTTTTTAGGCGTGGTTCTGCTAAAATATCTAGTTACCTTATTAGTACTTCCTCTCACATATAAAGCAGCCTTCCTTCATGGTACTTCATTCTGGCTGGTGTCTCCAGAACTTGCAGTTTTTTAAACTGCATTTGAAAGTACTGCATATCTTCCATCATACTGCCTTCTCCTAGAGGAGATATAAATCTTCCTGTCCAGTGCATCTGTCCATGTGTTCCTTTTTGCAAGGACACCATGGAGGAGTATGTTCTTTAATTGCCAGGATCTACTTGCTCACTGTAATGATAACTGCCAAGGGCTATTATTAAATGTGGAGGGTAGGAATCCCTGGTTTTATCTGCCCCCTACCCCAGCACCTCCCACATAATTTCCATGGCTCATGAGGAACATTAGAAGGGCACTTTCATTCCTGATGCAGTCTATGAAGTCTGACATCTTAATGTCAAAGAGACACAGCTCACCTCTGTCACAGCACACTGAGATTTCAGCCTCTTCTTTCTTAAAGAGCTTTCTCAGATCTCATTGAACTTTTTTCTTTAATTAGTCACCAATTATTTGTTGCAACACAAAGTTTTAGGGCTTTCCCATTAACCACCTACCAAGCTTAGCCAAGATGATCGTCTATAAACCAAAGGAGCCTTGGAAAGAACTATTTTATTGTAATTGTGGGGGCTATTTACTATCCTTCATTTGTGAGTTTCGAAGTTGTGAATGCTTATTCTCACTGGATAAACTTGTTTTGCTCCTATGGCTTTTTAAGATGAGGCAAAAACATGATATTCAAACAAATTTGTCAAAGGACTAGGTAGGGGTCTTGCAGAACAGACAGTATGCGATTGTGCACCTTCAGAATGCACCAATTTAATTTTATGTGCAAAGTTGATTCTAATTCTATCACACTTTTTAATGTTTTGCCATGTAATGTTAATATACTTTTTATATTTATCTTGCTTATTTATCTTGCTTGAACAAAAACATCTGCAATGATCTCTCAGTGAGTAGTTGAAAATGTGTTTCAAATAACTGGACTATAGATCTCACTTCACAGTCACTTCTCTCTAAAAGTAGTTTTCCTCTCTAGTACCCATATTTTTTTCTCTTTTTCTTCCAAATATCAGGATTATTTCTTTCTCTTTTTTCCTCCTACTTTGGCAGAATGTCATAGTTTAATAATTGTTTAATTACTAAACTATAATAACCAAATTATTTAATGGCATAATCACTAAGCAGCAATTACCTAATTACTAATGTTGTTTTGGTTTTTTTCTTCATGATTCCAAAGTAGTCTGGAAGCATCTCAAGGTTAAAGATGACAGGGAAAATGAACAGAATATTTTCCATGCTAAACACAGTAGTCAAATCTTTACAGCTTAAGTTCACAAGGACACTTCATTTATTCTTCTGAAAAAAACTTCAATTTGAAAGAGAATCTACAGTCAATTGAGGATGCCTGACGGCAGCTATGACAGATGTCACCAACAGTAACTTCTGAGAATTATGGGCTGAAAAAATTGAGTGATACAGATTAATTTGGATAAGTGCTTTCCCATTATTTATCTTCAAAATTCACCAGAAATATTTTCAAATTCTGCTAAATGAAGAACCGTGTGGGTTTTTTGTGTGGGTTTTTGTCTGTAGGATTTGGAGTTTATTTATTTATTTAGGGTAGAATGGACAGCAAAAATGAGTATGGTAACAAGAAAACTTAGGATAATTCTTGGATGTTGGCCAGGGTGAGAGAGCACTGTGGACAAAAAGGCAGAAGAAAAACTGGATTTCTTAGTCACCTTTTGATTCAGAGATTTACTTGTGTAAACTCTTAAGGTGAGTGAAAAATGCTGCGGCTCTTTGTGGTACTGTACTCCAGGACTGTTTTCTTTAGCAACCGTGGCTTCATTGCCCAGTTTAGGCCTTGTCTAGCAGTTTCACAATGTCCAGCTGAAAGTAATGGGTATGTTTTATTGAGTAAAGGTTTGAAACAGTTGATCATGTATTTTTGTTATCTAACCAACCAACCGGATAAACGACTGTGAGAAAAACCCACAGAGAAAACACCACACACACCCCCCAAACCTCCAGTCACAACAGCGTTCAGTTTATAAGCTTGTACTCCACTAAATACGGAAACACACAGTTACGTTGAGTTGCCTGCACTTAATGTTTCTGGGTGCACCTTTCCCCAGCTTTTCTTCGGTCACATGTAGTTACTAGTGCTTCTGATCGCACGTACCGCAAGGGAAAAGCCTGACATCCGCTCGCGGCCTACCAGAGGACGCGCCCGCCGCCCCTGCACGGCAAGAGGGGCCTACTTACGGGGCGCGGCTGAGGCGATCACCGCTCCGGCTCCTCGGCCGGCCGGGGCCGCGCGGCGGGGGAGCGCAGGCGCAGGCGGGCCTGAGGCGGCGGAGGCGGCAGGGGCGCGGGCCGCAGGCGGCCGCGGGGTGTGAGGCCCGGCACATGGCGCGTGGCCCCGCCCCCGGGCGGCCCCGCCCCGCGCCCGCCGGAAAGCACGCGCCGCTGTGGGGCTGACCCGCGCTCTACCCGGCAGGCAGCGCGCCGCGCGGCCTCCCCCGGCGGAGGCTGAGGTGGGGCGCCGCGGTCCGGTGATGTGATGTGAGGTGCCTCCTGCAGCGCGGCTGCCTCCCGTCCGCTAGCCCGCGGCCCCTCCGGACCGCGCAGCACGGTAAGCCCACCCGCTCCTTGTGCTCGGCCCGCCCTGCCGTGGCGGCCTGCCACCTCTCTGGGCGGAGGGAGCCGGCGCTCGGCGGCTGGCGGGCCGCGGGGGGATTGTCGCCTGTGAGTGCGACGCCATCTTAGGTCGGAGCGCGGCCTTGCACCCCCCTCGCGTCTGTGAATGGGGACCCCGCCTCTTGAGGGTTTCGTCGGAGCCCCCGCTAGGCCCTGCTGGGAAACGGGGGGTCTGTCCGCACGGGCGTCCCGGGCAGGGCTCGCTCCGCCTTGCCTGCGCTGTCCAGGGGTTGGCTGCGGCCAGGGTCCCCGGCCATTGGCAGTGGTTGCTGGGTTTGCCGCTGGGCCTTCTCTCCTCCCGCCAGTGCTGTGGTATGCGGGCCTCGTCCAAACCCGAACTTGCAGTCTGCGTTGGAGTCCTTGCGGTCACCCGGCGCGGGTACGCTAGGCTGCGCCAGAGGCGGCGGCGTGCGCGCGGAGGAGCAGCTGCTTGGCTGCCCGGCGGGACGTGGCTTTCTCCCGCGGCCTCGCACCCATCGCAGCTCGGGGGTGTGAACTTCTGACTCGTTTGCAAAGGCAATATTGCCCTTTCCTAGGCGGAGCTTATACCACCTCATGGCAGAGAGGGTGGTGTTGACTGTTTAGGTTTGGTTTTGAGGGAAGTTGCTTTATACTTTGGCGTTTTGAAGCTTCCAGGTTCAGTTTCAGCTTGGTCATTGTTTCTTTGCTGCTGAAACAAATGCAGGACTCAATAAAAATAAAATCGCTTACAGTCATGATGCTGTGGATTGCGCACTCCTACAACTAAGGTGCTAGGTGCTTGTATGGGAAATTATCTGAAAAATACAACGTGCATGCTCACCATACATTATTTATAACACAAATCTTAACTTCCCATGTTCATTTGAAGTGCAGCTATTAACTGCACTTCAGTTAATAAGGGAAAAAATATTTGAATAATTCACTGATGCTTGTATTATGGAAAGATGACAAGGCCAGCAGGAGAATGTTCTGGTTAAGGTAGATGTCCTTGCTTTTTAAGCTCACTGCCAATTTCATGCTACTGATTTGGTTTCAGTTCTTTTAAGCAAATCCAAAGAAGTGTTGAGTGTGGGAAAGCTCGCTTGACTTTAAGAGTGGAACAGGTGAATTGCAGCTGAAGTAGTAAATGGGTTTTCAATAACTAAATCTGATTGCAGCTGCATTTCTCATGGTTTTGTATTGTATTGATTGTGATTAAGGTGCACTTTTACAGATCACTTTCTGCTGTTCTGGCTAAGTTGTTATACTCTTGTTACATTTGGTAATTTTTTAATCATTTTTGTTGATTCAATGTGAGTGCTTTTAAATACAGGTAAAAAAAACCAAAAAACAAACAAACCAAAAAAAAAACCCAAGCAAATGACCCTCCTGGTTTCTAATAAACTTAGTTGTGCTTAAACATAATTGCCATGATAAATGAAGGTGTTTGAACTAGTGCTTTGAAAACCCTTATTTTATGAGAAACTTATTACTCTTGTGCAATAAGTTGTGGTTTGTTTTTTTTTTTTTTGGTCTTGTATCAGTTCATTGCTTGTCTGATAACAATAACAATGTTCTTAGAATTGTATTTTTGTAGGTTGGTTATGTCTGCCTGCCTAATGAATTTACATGGCTAGCCTTAGATTTTGCTGGGCAGTTGCCTTTTAAAGTAATATCTTTATACAGTGTAATGATACTTTTTAAGTGCTTTAAAGAACTAGTTCACAATTTTGACACTTGCTATCCTGGAACAATGGTTTAAAAACTTTTTATGTTACATACATTATTTCGCTGGAGTTTTGGACCTCTCGGATCCATGGACTACCTTTAATGAGATTTTTGTATGAATATGTATATATGCTTATACATCTTAAAAAATGAGGGAAATAGTTTACTGACAGTAAGTTTATCTTTCTCATCCTGGGGTCTGCACCTCCACTGGGAAACATTTGTGGGGAGCAGGGAGGGATTCATTGTTGGGTTTGGCTTTGAGAGCAACCGCTAGCTGGATTCCTGGAATGGATTTTCTATGTTAATGTAGTTAAAGAAGCTGAAAACTTGGAATTTAGTTGTAACCTAAAAATGGATGTAGAGACTTCTTTGGTAACGGAGACCATTTGGGCAGATCTGGACACTTGTAATCGAACCCATTCCCCCTTACTACAGCTTTGATTGCTCAGGCCACACGTTTTTTGACCTCTCAGTTGTGCTGGTAAAACTGTTAGTGGGCCAAGTTATTTTTAACCTGCACTGGTTCATGTTTTAGTCCCCTGAAAAGTTGTACTATAACAACTGAGGGAGCAGTGCAGGAGCAGGATGGGAACTCGTTAGGTTGGCTTTGTTGTCAGGAAAAAATTCGGTGAAAGCTTGGCTTCAAATTATAGTACTGAGATTAAAAGGAATAGATTAAAAGGTCTGAAATAGTCTTGATACTTGTCTTTTAAAAGCTGCCGTATGTTTTGAGTCACCTTTTCAGAATACCTTAACATATACATCCTGATTCATAAAATCAAATATCCTTAAGAGGTGCCACCAGTTGGAGTAACTTTCTTGAAGTCCATGGCTATGTTATGAAATTGCTTTTAACTGTAATTAAAAAAACAAACAACTCAGCTACACTATAAGGCAGCTGATTATATCACATGCATCTTGTTAAATTTTGCTAACATACAGATTGGTGGTGCCTATTTTGTGTATATTATTTTTGTATAAATTACACATGCTCTCATTTGCATTCTCTGAGCACATTTTATAATTGATTACTTTTTTACTTGAGGTCAAATACAACTTTTTTTTTTATAATAAAAAAACCCTGCAACTCATGTTCATGTTGTCAGTGCCATGAAAAAAATCTGAAAATAGTCTTTCATTGTGCCTTGAAGTCTAATACACTTTGCCTCTGTGTTAGTAAAGAAAAGGTGTTCTAAGGAATGTTCTTAAACAGAGTCACACCTTGGAAAAGACCCTTAAGATCATGATGTCCAACCATTACCCCAGGACTGCCAAGTCCACCATTAAACCATATATAATAAAGATAAATAATTTAGTTTAAGAGATACCAGTTTGATTATGAATGTAATCTTGATTTTTATTTTTTTTTCACCATGTGTATAAGGCTTCAATGATATAAGCATATGCACTAGTGCTGATCTGATACCTTGGCTATTGGGTTTAGGAAGTTAAACTGTCAGAGAACTTCCCACTGCATAATAGTGGGACGTCAGGTTTCCTTATCTAGTTTGCTTTGTCAGGTAAGTGTTGCATTAGCATAAGAATGAAAGAAGTATTGGTAATGCTTTTTGTTGGGAGTAGCCTGGTAATAAGACCAGAAATACTGATTGTGGCCTTCATGAAAGGAACTGTGGCTCAGATATTCATTTTTTTGTCAAAGCAGTCCAGTGATGAATTGAATTTCATCTGCTTAATTGCTTATTAATTTGAAGTAATTCCTATAGTGGTTGGATATTAATATTCATATACTGACTGGGTTCTTCAGGCAAAACTGCATTGTTTCCCCTCCAATTCACCAAATAATGGAGCCACTGAATTTTGTTAAGTTCTGTCTCTAAAGCAAAGCAAGTACCTTTGTATGGGGGGCCCTCATCCAGGTTGTTGCTGAGACAGCACTGTGGTTTTATGAAATTTCTGGTCTTACTAGCAATTAGAGCATTGGTAGTGTGTGTAAAGAAATATGAAAGTTTCCTATTTCCATACAGGAAAGTTCAGAAAGACTTTCAAGATTATGTTAGAGGATGTGAAAAGAAAGAAGAAAACTTAATTGGCATCCCTATTTAAAAAAGCCCCAAACCTTAAAAAAAAAACCAACCAAACAAAAAAACCCAAACAAACAAAAAAAAAAAGCAAAGCAAACCCAGTTGTTTGAAGTGCTGATGTTAATTTGGTTAATTCCAAAAGTTACATATTTTCATTACTATTTTCATACAAGACTTTTTTCCTTACTGTAAGAATAAGTCTCCAGGCACAAGGGATTCAGTCTAGTGAAATAAATGCAAAATTTTTATGCAGTCCTAATTGATGATAAAAACAGTTGTGGGTGTGGGTTGGGGTATTTTTTTATTGTTGTGGGTTTTTTGTTTCAGGGTGGGATTTGGGTTTGGTTTTCTTTTGTTGTGGATGATTTGTTTGGGTTTTGTTCTGTGGGTTTTGTGTGGTTTTGAAGAAAATGTGACTCTATGGGAAGGCCTGGCAAAATCTTAGAAAATCTGTGGGGCTGTGGTAGGTTGTGGGTTTGGGTGGGGGTTGGGTTTATTTAGATGTAAAGAGATTAAAGCTGTAATTAATGTTTCAATAACTCTGTTGTGCAGGGTTATATTGCATGCTTCCTAATAGGGTCTTTGTGTTGCTTGTAAATCACTTACCAGGAATAGGAGTATTTTTTTTTTTTAAAGATACCTTGCATTGCGGTGTCTGAGGCTTCTTCTGGTAGCTACAGGGGGATTATAAAAAAAAAATTAATGTAGAAGATATCTTCAGTCTTTTCTCATCCGTAGTAGCAAAAATTGGAATTTAGGTAATTACCAGAAAAGTGATGTGGTGTCAATCTTTGAAGATCTTTTATATCAGATCAGGTTCAACCTGTACAGAACATGGCGGGTGGGGAAGGGGAAGAATCATTGTCAAGTGCAGTAATCTTTACTGAACAGTGAAACATTTGTTTCATGAAAGTACTGAATAGTTTGCTATGTGTGTTTTGTTTTTTCTTGTCTAGTCTCAAGATGGCAGAGTTATTTATGGAATGTGAAGAAGAGGAGCTAGAACCATGGCAAAAGAGAGTGAAAGAAGTGGAAGAGGATGATGATGATGATGATGATGAGCCAATCTTTGTTGGGGAAATCTCAAGCTCAAAGCCAGCTAGTACATGTAAGATGACATTTTCCGTAATTTAAAATAGGTACTTCTGGGTGTAAAACTTTAAACTTAATTAAAAAATAGATTCCCCCCCCCCCCCTTAACAGTAATACTTAAGAAAATCTACATCCTAAAGCTGTTTTGTAGGTCAGTGTCATGCAGAAAGCTTGAATTCTTAAGAAATTCTGTTCTAAAATCTAGGTTCTGTGCAGCTCTGACTACCTTTAAACTTCAGTCTCTACAGTCAAAACAAGGACATCTGAAAGTTTTAACATTAGCAATATGGTTAACAATCAAATATATGTAGTGCTGAAACCATGCATGCAATTGCTCTCAATATAGTTGATATTTAGTTACATGCTTGGAAATGTCTCCCTGCTTTAGGAATGTGTTGAATTTAAGTATCTCTTTTTTCTCCACCCCAAGTTTAATGTGTTGGTGGACTGTCTGATTGGGTGGACATCCTTCTGACAAAAGGAAGGTAAATGTCTTAAGGTGTCTATAATAAAAGCACAATCAGGAAAAGTGATTAATGTGAAAATAGTAGAAGTCTCTCTGTTAAGAGAGAGATTTTCATTAATAAATTCATTCATCCCCTGTAAAACAAATAGATTTTTTTCATCAAATGCTGTAGTTTTCTCCTAATGCAGACAGTGCAGGGAGTGAGGTTAGGTGGTTGTGATGGCAGCAGATGTGTCAGAATTCCATGTTTGTCCTGTGCTTGTGCAGGTAAGTAAAGGAGAACATCACTTTTTCAGTAGTGATCACTTGAATTTTAGTAGTGAAACTTCTTGTTCTGTGTTTGCGACCGTCTTGAAGTCATTTGTTAGGAGGTGCGACCTAAGGTTTCTCTAGCTATTGAATACTCAGGACTTTGCCTGGTGAGGTTACTGCTTTCAGTTTGTGCCTCATCTCTTTATCCAAGATTTCCATGGTTGTTTTTTGCAGGTGTATAGTTTGCAGTGAAGAATTTCAAGAGTAAATGTTAAACTAAGCTTTCCGTTACACTCCAGTGCATGGACTTTAGAACTGTTATTAGCTGTTCAGTCAGATTGGGTCATGATACTTTCATCTTGCATCTGAACTCTATTTTACTTTGTTACTACTCACTGGGATAGGGAGTCTAATGCTTCTTGCACTAGCTTAAAAAAAGTGAAAAATTGTGCTTTAAAGAAAAACTGAAGCTGATGTTAAAGCTCTCTCACCTGAAAATAGTTCCAAGGGGTTAATGTTTCTTAATATTTTAAAAGTATTCTAAATCCTCTTGAAAATTTGAGGAATGTTTTAAAACTGCTCTAAGAGGTTTTCTGCAGTTACAAACTTCTAGAAGGACTGAAAAATAACCTTTATTACTGTTTTCTGAAAGGTCCAGAGACCTCTGGATTGCTGCTGGTCATTGACAGTAGGTCATAGCATAGAACAACTGTTAAGGCACAAGGCATATATTGGAACAACAAATATGCTTTCGTTGCAGTTGTTGTAGTCTCAAGAATTTTTTGTGGTCATAAAGGATAGAAATAGTTCAGATGAGAGCGTATGTAATTTTAATATGATTCAGCAACCTCAAGAATTTCAGTAAAAGATAATTAAAATGTATGCATCATATTCTAGTGCTGTCCATACTCGGTCCTGACACAAGTAAAATCGCTTATGGTGTAACTTTTTACTTTATCTCTTTTCCTTCCCTTTCCTCAACTTTTCTCTTTTTAATCTTCACTATCAAAAACAGCTATGGAAGAATGACCTCAGTTCTTCTCTGGCTTGTAAGTAGTGCTACCTGGCAGTAGTCAGGCTTCAGTTTATTACTGGTGACAGGCAAGACACAGTGAACTCAACTTTTCTTACCACTGTTGTTTAGTTTTTCCCTGGGTAAATTCCTGTCTGATAAGATGAAAAATTAGATGACAAATGGAAATCTGCTTGTAGTTCTAAATTTTCTGAAAGATATATTTTCTGCAGTACATAGCGTATTTATTTATTTTTTTTTACCTTTTTCTGACAATGCAGTTATCAGTTCTTATACAGGCTGGTGTGGAAAACTTGAAGCAATGGTTAAAAACTCAACTTTGACCTGCTGGTACAGTGTCGCGTACAATAAAGTGCTTCTGATGTACTGGAGGATTAGTTTGACTAGTATGAAAAGTAATATACACTTTGTTTCCATTACAATTTCCTGCAACTGTTGATTTTTCCTACAGTTACTGCTCATATTTATTGCTTCCTTTTTATAAAGATACAAACCTGTAATTTATTGCTACTTTAAAGTGTTGTTCTGCATGTTACCTTTCTTATACTTCAGTGCTGTTTTACCTACACAGGACAAATAACACTTTGATGGGGAAGGGAACAGGTTGCATCAAGGCTGTGATGAATCAGTTGAGTCATGTAAATCTAGTTTACAATTTCAAATCAGAGTTATTGACATTTTCTTTTTAAAAAGAACAGTAACATCTGCCTTTGCATTTTAGGATGTCAGTTGTGTGTGTATCAGACTGCCTGAAGCTAAATACACTTTGTGAGACAGCTCTTAGGATAGAGAGGTTTTGGTTTTTTTATTTGCTGGTAGATAAAGTTTCCTTTCATTCTGGAATTCAAATGTGAGGTATAGACTTATTAACAAGCACGAAGAAGTATGTATTCAGCTAAATACCAAATTAAGATAATTCTTGCTTATAGTTAGTGTTGTGTTGAAGTAAAAATAGCATTACTTTTACAGAATGAGATTTTCTCATAGCTTAGAAAATATAAACCTGTTTGGGTCCATTTGCAGCTGCTTTTTTGTTAGTATGATCTAAATGCAGGTAACGGTGAAAGCTGTGATCTTCTGAGCTCTACTGCTATTAGTTTTGTTCATCAACCTCAGTAGTATATACCAATGAGCCATTGCTGCTGGAGACAGCCTTGAGTTTATTAAATGTAATGTGTTGTACTCTGTTGTTTGAGATCTGACCCTGGCTTGAGAAGGAACTTTAAATATTCTTGGTTAGGTACTGCAGGATCAATCTAATTTCATATGCATGTTTTCACATGTCAGGGCAAGTAACTCTACTGCAGTAGTAACAAAACTGAGAATCTGGGGTAGAAAAAAACTTGGATTTGATGAGTAATTTTGTAACTTTCTGGAATGATCAGAAACCCCAGACTAAGATGTAAAAAGCTGGGGAATATTGGTGGCATTAGCTAGTGAGTAAACATCAAATGTAAGAAACTACGTGTGTTTCCTGCGAGCTAGAGCTCTGGTCAGAGGCTACCATGTAGGATGTTGAAGAAAATTAGTCCTCCTGTAATGCAGTTCCAGTACTGCAGCTACTTTGATTGCTGGTCTGTTGATCGTCTTTCACATTGGAAAATGGAGATCATAAATTCTAAACCCAAGTTTGTAAGTGCTGTATTTTCCTGTAATACAGAAGCAAATTGTGTGGTTACTGCTGGAGACAAAATGCTTCCTTTAGTTTAGAGCAGTACAGTATTCGGAAACTTACTATACATGCAAGCAATAGAAGTAAATAAATGCATTATAATCACCAAAGTTAAATATTTATTAAATGTTCTTCTTTGTTTGTATTTGCGTGTTAATCTTTCTCTGAGAAAACAAAACCCGAGATTCTTAGGTGAACTAGCATAACCTAAAACGAGGGGAGAATATATCTTAATTTGTACAAATTGCACTTTGTTTTGCCAGGTATTTATTTTAGAAATAATCTTTAAATTATTAGTCAAATCCTAATTGGTTTACTTACTGGATATGAATGCTACTTTTAATTTGAAAAGCAATTAAGCTATTAATTTATCTGCAATTAAGATAATGTAACTTTTGACAGATATATTGAACAGAGTCAACTTCGGCTCATCACGAAGGGGGATACAGAATGGTGCACCCAGTAGAGGTACTTTATTGTCCTAATATGGTAATTAAAAAAAAAAAATGCACAATGCTTGTGAAACATCTGACTGCAAAATTATAGAAAGATAACTTTGGAATCCTTTGCAACAGGTACAGTAACTACATTCAAGTCTGACAGTCACCATTATGCACCATCTGCCTCCAGTCCCAGTGCCATGCCTGTTTCATCCGTCTTTCAGTCTGTATCCAGACCTACAACTAGCTCTGTAGCAGTTCAGCCACTGTCTATACCAGTGAATGTTTCAGGAACTTCACAAACACCGCAGAGACCGGTTGCTGGATGTTTGTCAACACAGCAGACACCTGGGTCAAGTTTGGGAATATCGCAGCCTGTTAGCAGACCTGTAACTGTTCCAGTGACGACGCAGCCGGTATCGAGAAATATCACAGTTCCTGTAGTGGCTCAACCTATATCCAGGCCAGTGACTACTCTAACAGCAGAGCCTGTAATACTCGATCAGGTAAATTTTTATTCCCTTAAGCTATCAAAGACTTGGGTGCAATTACTTTTGAATGAATTAATAGGCAACATGCTGAGCTAGTCTGGTAATTTGAAGACCTGGACTAGGTTCTATACTAGCATTATGTAAACTGTAAAGATTCTAGGACCATAACCTTGCACTGGTGAATTAAAATATATATTTACTGATTTGCAAGATGCAAAACTGATAGCTTTAGTAACAGTGGAATTTCATTACATGAAAATCTTAGGCATAAGAGAAATAAGTACTGTTCAGGTTATTTTGTGTGGAGAAATAATAGAAATTCCCAATCTCTAAATTTTGCAGATTTTTTTGTTCAGAGACAGATCATCTGTATTGATGTTTATTTCATTTTTAAATAGTTTGCATTTGCTGTTTAAAGTAACATTGTGCTTTTCCCACCTGGTTTTTACAGACTCTCTCTCCAGATTTTTACTTCTTAAGATAATACTGCAGTGGTAGTTCCTCAAGTGTTTTTGCTTTGTGGTTCACTTAGCGCTTGTAGTGGAACAATAGTATGGTAAGGAGGGCTTAAGTAACCAAAAGTTGGAGGATCAGTAGGTGAAACAATTTGGCAACATAATTGTTCTGTTTGAAAAGCCCAAGGGAATGATGCACGTAGTTTGTGTATCATAAATCTTTCTGGATTGCCACAGAACCTCAGAATGATAACTTTAGGGTGTCGAGCTAAATACTGGTTTTATTGCCTTGGCTGTTGGACATTTGTGACAGAGAGAGAATGAAAATTAAAAGTTTCACACTTGGATGAGATAAACTATGATGCCATTATTGAAAACAATTTAAGATTAAACTGTTCAGACAATGTGCCTATGATATTAACTATTTCTGTCAGTTTAAAATGAAGCCTGACAGTAGGTTCCATATCTACCATCCATGCAGCTGTGATTGTCTTAGCTGTTAGTCTTTTGGTATAAATAAAAATCATGTGGCTTAACATATTATGCATTTGTTGAACAGGACAATCATTGCCCATGGATGGTTGTATTTTAAGAAAAACAATGCAAAGTAATCATTGCCTATCAAGTGGGTAGCTGAATCTCTGGGCAATTCACTAGGAAAGAGCTCATGGTTTCCAATTTTGAGTCTTCTGCAGCTAATTGATAGTTTGCAGAGAGAAATTGTGGGCATGAGGTGGGTTAGCTAAATCAGTCTCTGACTGTAAGAATGCCTAGAAGTGATATAGGCAAAAGTCCAGATATCAGTAGGATTTTTAGGATGCCTCTGGAGTCCTCTTAAATCTGTCTTTATACAGCAAGACAGGTTGATACAGAAAGGACTGCTACTTCACTTGAGGTATATATTTCAAGTCTGTGAATTTTATTTTTATAAACGTTTACTTAGAACATAGTATGTTTTATCAAATCCTTCAAAGGGGTGTTAGGAGGTCTTGCAGAATCTTTACTGCAAAAGGAAATCCCCTCCTTCACTTCCCTCACACATCTGTGCTTATGGTTTTTTTCTAATAGATAAAGCTGCTGGTGGCTTCTATATTGTTGTTGTTAGAGAACCTTAGAGTAGACAGACCTAGGAAAGCTGAACTTCTTCAAAAGATGTATGTAAGCTGGATGTAACTCATCAAGACAGTGATTTACTTTAAAGACATTATGCACACAGCACTTGTAAGAGTTTTCTCATTCATTGAGTTCACTTTCAACAGGAATGTCACAGATGAGACTTAAGTTTTATAGTCTTACTTTGCCAAAATCTGCAATTTCTTCCTTGGCAGAGTAGAGAAATGCCTATTTGAAGAAGTCACAGCCTGAAATAGGATTTCCAAGGTACATGGCATGGAAAAGAATTTTTTTTTTTTTTTAAGGGAGGTGCTATAATTCAACTTTCTTGGGCAAGATTCTGTCTTTTGGTTTTTTTTTTTTTTTAATATAATTTGTGCTACATTGCCATTTGCTGTTCTTAGTGTCATATGTATGCTACCTATATTTTAGTTCATGTCCTCGGTTTGAATTCTTCATTCGCCTTGGACTTTTCATTGTGGTTTTGTTCACGCTTTTTCTGTTTCTTCCTGACTTGATTCTTCCAAAAGGGCAAGGGTTTCAAGTAATTTTTTTCTGGGCAACGTTTGGCATTTTGATCTTCAGCTTCCAGATGTTGAAACTTAGCAGTGAAAGTGAAATATTGTGCCTGTGAGGTATGGCTAGGCACTGTGGCAGGACTCCTTTTTAGCTGAACATCGTTTAGAGTGCCTTTGCATTCCTAATGTGCTGCAGTATTTCTTAATATCCGGATATGACAGTGCTGTCTGTGGTAACTTGATAGTTTTTGATTGCAAACTGACTTGGAACGCATTTGCTCAATTTCATAATAGTAGATCTATAATATATCATTTGTTAATGTTTGCTATTCCAGTTTTATCATTGAAAAATACCCATTTCCAGTCACAGGAATGATTCACTGACTACTGTGAAAGACTAGTTTTTGTGTGCTTGTAACTGCACTATGTTAATGCAGTTCCAGAAATTCTGAGTTTAATTTGGCTTCGGTCGTACTGTTCACAGCAATTTGAATTCAGTCAGAGCTAGTGCTGTTGTATATGATGGCACATATACATATACGACATATGTATCTGTTGCATATGATCCTCTCTAAGAAAAATTTGTTCTTAGGGTGAGAATTTTCTCTATTTCAGCAATCACAATGCTCTCCCAATAAGACACAGCCAATTTTGTCTGTATCTTTCCCCTACTTAGTAAGAACTTTTGTCAGTCTGAATGTGATTCAGTTTCCAGTTGCTCCTAGTTAATTTTGGGAGAGCAAAGATCCTGCACCACACATGGTGATTTCTCTGTGTGGATTTGGTTATCAGTTACTATGTTGGTTTCCACAGTAAGAGCATCAATGATGCACAGTATGAACTTGGTAGTTTCACTAGTCACTTAGAAAACAAAGGGGGGTGGTAGATTATTTTTCTTCACTTGAGCCTTAGGATATTGATTTATAAAGATGTTGTGTTTTGCTTTTCTGTATTAGAGAACACCTGTATGTTAGTTGGATTTTGTATTTTTCATTGATGAGGTAAATGTTTTTCTTTAAAATGTTTTTGCTTTCTAAGGCATGGGAAGATGGGGGGATGTACAAAAAATAATAAATTCAAATTGCATGAAAAGAATAATTATAAACAGACAAGGACTTTTTGAAGGTGACAAGACTTTGAATTTCCAGGCTGTCTGCTTTTACTTTTTTCCTTGCCAGGTATTTTGAGTATATTCTAGGGAGATATGCACATGCTTTGAAAATACCCAGGCTACTATTTTGAAGAAAGTTAAAATGTTAGCAGCACATGAAAATAAATCAACCACAGAGAAGAGCAGCAGATTTTGCATGTGCCTATTGATTGGTCATATTTTAAACATAGGGGAAGTGCATAGTCCTCCACACCAAGAGCCTGCCACCAGCAGCCAGTAGCATTAGTTGTCCTTGAAGTAGGGTTTAACTGAAGCTGCTAGGTTTGCAATTTATTTCACTAGCTAGTCTGAAACCATTGAGGCTACAATAACACCTGCTGTTTTGTGGCTGCAGCTGAAGTAGGTGTTACTTCTAAGAGATTAGAGCAGAGAAATTTTATGACTATTTCCAGAACTACTCTAGAAAGTTTGTTTAGTTTAGTTAGATTGGATGAGGTCACTCCCCAAAAGAGAGAATGCATCTTCATTATCGTTAAGGTTCTTAAAGATCTTCATTTAAGAGATGTACAACAAAAAGGCAGGATGGCAAGAGGCGTCTTCCTTTTTGTTCAAATATTTTCTCATACTTAGGAGTCCTGAAATAGCCTATCATACCTGTATGTCTGTGCACCTAAATTGTGGCAACTTCCACCACGCAGATGCTTCCTATTCACAATTGAGCTATATTTGAAAACATTTTTTGAGATTTTGAGTATTTTGGCCTTTGTGTCATGGATACACTGATGACAAAGTCTGTGTATGTGTCTTGCATGATTATTTTGTTTTTCCAAGGAAAATGGAGCTAGTTCTGTCAAATTTTTTGTTTTACAGTACAGCTTGATGAAGTGTAAGCAACTGAATTATTTCAGGGTAGAAAGATCAAGTTGTCAGTATTTTGGCATTCATACCTTAACATTGAAATTAATCCTAACTCTATTATAAGGTGTTTATAGTTCCTTATTACTGTAGCTGAAAATATTTCATGTTTCAGGTTGATTGTGTTAGGATAAATGGCTTACTGAGGTGTGAACAGTACTGATGAACTTTGGTAAGAGTATTTCTCCTGCCTTGCCCTGAAACTTGAATAAGTGTAAAGAGAACAAAATTTCATGTTTCTTTTCCCTCTCAATATTACCTGTTGAATTATCAGTGAAGCCGTTTAACAGTTTCCAGTGTTGGAGCCAAGAAATGTGGACTGTTTATGTGGTATTAAAGGGCAAACTTTTTAAACTGAATGGTAAGAGAATACCTGTACTTGGAGGTGCACAAAGCTCAATATAAGAAGGCACTAAGTAACATGAACCAACTTTTACATTAGCTTTGTGCCTTCAAAAGAGGTTTTGATTATATGATTTACAGAAGTCCTTATGAAATTACATAAAAGAAAAAAACCCCTTAGTAATATTGTGTATGATTGCCATTCCCAGTCAACATCCTATAGATACTTTTACTCCAATTAAAGCTTCACCACTTAGTAGAATTTGACTTACTTAAGATCATCTTGATTTGAGAAGCTTCTGCTTGTTGCAAGTTTACGCTACTCTTGAATTGTGTTTTCTGATCTTTTAAATTGCACCTTGCAGTTACACAAGAGTAACACACAAATGCCTGAGTTTTGGTTGAAGAAAGAAAGTATTAAGAGTTTTCTTGAAAAATGAGTGTAATTTTGAAATATCATCAGACTTTCCAACAAAAGCAGTTACGGTTAGTAATTCAAACAGGTTTAGTAATACTTCATAAGATGGACTTTCCCATGTCTTATGGTTGTTTTTACTATTCTGATACACAGCTATGAATAAATTAACAACCACTGATGAGACTCGCAAACTTATTAAAAGTGTCAAAAGAAACTATTTTGGGGAGATTGTAATTAACTTGATTTACAGCTGAGTACTTAGCAATCATGTTTTTAAAATAAACCCTTTGAAGCCTGCAAGTAAAAAAATGTTAAACCTAGAATTTCTTTTCCCTCTTGAAAATATCTTATTAGGATTATGTTATGGATTCGCCACCAGCTGCACCAGATAATACATCAGGTATACTGTTTGGTGTGAGAGAGAACTCGGGAGTTCCACAGTACCGAACTGGGCCAGTAGTGAATGTGACAGGTGGGTATAACTGTAGTAGTTGATATGAGAAAGAAACAGCCTGATGTCATGTAACTGGAGTGCAGAACTTTGGGTTACAACTTTAAATAAAATTTCTAGAACATAGTATAGTTACTTCTTTCTTCCCCCTGTACTTAAGACTGTATAATGGTAAAAGAAATAAACTTTGGGCCCTTGTGTTGTCAGACTTTGCTTTTCAGTGCATTAGACTGACTGTAATATCAACTGAGGTCTAATAATGCTCATTTAGATAAAAAAAGTATTGCTAGATCTACTGTAATTTTTTTTTAGACTGATAAAGGATCTTTTTCAGTATACGCAGCACTCTGACTAGCATGAATAAGAATGATTTTTAGTACAGGAGAGGCTGTCAACAGTGCAAGAAGAACTTTGAGTCTGCTGAGTGGGTTCCCTTCAATGATGGATGATGGTCTTGCTGTCTTGACTGCTATGTGTAGAAGCTGGAGTAGATGAGATCAAAAGAATCCTGCCTGAAAAGGTGGGAAAGGGAAAGAGTACATAGTTTGATAATATTGTTTGGTTTGGGTTTTTTTTGGTGGTTTGGGTTGGTTGTTTTTTTTTTTTTGTTTTTTTTTTCAGCTAGCTAAATTGTGTTTCAGCAGAGACTATTTAAACTACTTGAAAACAAACCAAAAAGCACCCTTTTTTGTGTCACAGCAGGTGAAGTAGATATGAAGCATGCAGTGTACTCGATCTTAAACAGGCTATAGCTTGGGAAGTCCCTTCTCTTTTGTGAAGGATTGTACTTTTGTGATAATGGACCAGAATCCTGTCATTCAGTCTGTAAGTTACAGATGGCAGTTGTTTCTGATTCTTCCATGAGGTAACAGGTTATGTACAATGAGTGACCTAACTGGTCATAGTAATAAGTTATGTAGAACAGAGTGGTTGCTAGTTTGTTCTCCTTGATGTGATGATTCTTTATCTCTTAGATACTTATCAAAGAAGATCTGGTAGTGTATTTCAGTGCATGTGTCTGGCTATTCTGTGATCTCATACTTGTCTTACTAGGTTTCATAACTTTTTGTTAAGTAAGCAAAGATCTTATTTCTTGCAAATGTTCAGTATTCCATCCTTTGTTCTCTAAAGAATAAAGATTTTTGTTAATTCGTTGTTGCTTGTTAGTTTGTTTAGTAGACCTGCTTGCATATTTAAAGCTTATTTGTATTAGTCTCTTTTCAAGGAGAAATGAAATACTAACAAGCATCCAGGATTGTAATTGAAACCAGGTTAAATATAGCATATTTAGTCTGTCTTTATTTCTCTAAGATGACAATGGGGTTTAGAAATTCAAAGGTTTAAAGGTGTGGGTTGAAACATGAATATCTTTGTCACAGAAGGCAAATTTAGGCTACGTTTCACTTTACAACGAGGAGTGTCTGCATGTTTTTCACCTGTATGGTGAGATCACTTAAGATGTCTGTGTTCACATGGATTGTATGTCCCAGTGTTGATCGTCGGATGTCCCAGTGCCTACTTGCCTGCTGGCTCTATGCTTCCTTTTAATTCATGTGGAGCACTGTGGGCAAAAGACTTTCTGGAATATGGTATTTAAAAGCAGAATCTTTTTAGGAACTGGCCTGTGACATGCAGGAACATCTATACGCATATCATTAAAGACTTCTTTTTTTTTTTTTTTTTTTTTTTTTTTCGCTTAAGATAGCATAATTATTAATTTCTGAGGTCAAAGCAGGGAAATGACAAGCTGTAATAGACAGCAGCCAGTCATTTTATTAATTTGCTAAATAGGTGGTGGTGTTAACTTAAACAGCATTGGTAACTTATCTGCGGGTTGAAAGGCCACTGGGGATGTATGTAAAACTGTAGCTTGCGTTCTGAGAATATTTTGAGATCATTCTCCCACTAACTTTACCCACTAGGAGGAACCAGAAAATGTCATAATCAATAGAACTGTTCTCTTGTATTTAGGAGTTGGACTGGGCTGTACGCATGTATTCATAGCGTTACATTAATGGTAGATGTTGGTGAGGGGTTGTGCAGCAGAGGCCTGAAACAATTTGGTTTTCATACCCCTATTCTGTTAAATTGATCTGTTAGCACAGTATACTTGATGCTTTTATTGTAGGTTACCACTTCTGTGTCTTTTGCCATTGGTCTTAAAATCAGGCCCAGCCAGCACAGATGCACCCAATAGTGTTAAGGATTTTACAGTAGTGTTGTAATGTGTGTTGAGAAACCTTTTGGCTTGGTGATACAGCATCCAGTATACTTAACTCCTTCTTGCAATCATTTTAGATATTGTACACAATAATACTGTGTGAGAATAGCCAACTGTTTCTGTAATACAAAACATTGTCAGAAGTACTCACTAATAGCATGAAGTGAAGGTAATAGACTCCTGAGCAGCCTGAAAACTAAACAGGAATTGTTTGGCTGTCTTGAGTACATGAAGTCCCTGACAATTGCAGCTGTGTGAAATGCTGGGTAGGGAATTGGACGAACTAGTCTGGAACATAGGTGATATACACAGCAGCTGTGTATACACCCTAGCTGAGAGAGGCACTTTGATAAAAAGAAGAATTGGTCTGATTTATACTGGCTAGATATTAAGTAATACTTGGAGTTGGTTTGATTATTTTTCAGAATAGGCTTTGTATTAATTTTTTTTTTCAATGAACAAACAACAAATCAAATACAAACCTGTGTATATTCCAAAAGAGAATTTATTAGATCAGAGTTGTATAAGTTGAGTTAAGAATGTTCACCTTTATAAATACATGAAATTTCCTTCAGGCTTTAATTGAAATTATTACCAAATTTGTTGCCATGTCAAAATAGTCTTTTCTTCCAAGTCAGGTTTTCTACAGTAAAAACGATACTTTTTTACTTCTGTAAAATCAGCCAGACCTCCTGTGTTATCCCTGGCTGTCATTACATGATTACACTTAATTAAATACATAGCAGCAGTGCCTGATGGCCTGATGAATAGTCTGATACAGAAGAATGCTGAAGTCATACCAGCTCTATAGAAGCCTTTGTTGATCAAGACACATGCCAATGTAATCAGCTCATATACCTAATGGTGCAAGTTTAAGTAAATTAAAAAACCCTAGGAACAAGAAGTATCGAGTGAGTGACCTGTTTATTTTTTGAATGTGTTCATTACCTTAGCCAAACAATGCCTACAGTGAGACATTTGAATTTAATGTGTTAATATATGTTAGAAAGAAGGAAAGGTGTGTTACAACGGAAAATGTTAGGATGAGTAAAAACATACATAACAAGTGAATTATGTTTCCTGTAGTGTAGTAAATTCTCTCCAAAATGCTCAAATATCAGCATTGCCTGCTGGGAGTCTTTGCCTTTGTGGGTTGAATGGGAGACTATCCAGACTGTTTGCTAGGTGTAGATAGTTACCACTGAGTAAACACATCTTGGGGGTGGGAATGGGTTTTTTTCTTCTCAAAAGGTTGAATAACTGTGTGACACAAGTTACCCCTGCTTGGTGAAGATGACTTTCTAACTCAGTTTCTTATTATACCCAAAGAAATTGTTGGAACAGCTAGACTGTTGCAAGGGCAATATTCAAGAATGTTCTTAGTTCAGATCATTGTGTCTGAACTTAAGTTTGGTCCTTGTCATTGCTTATGATGCTGTCAAGGCTATTTGCAGTCTGTGATTTTGACAGATTTACAAGGCCTGTGTTGGCACTTCAGACTTCTTGGTGAGTAGCTCTGCTTTTTCAGGTCTACTTGAGGACTGATGTCTCTTGATATTACATCATCAAGGGTAATCTTACAGTGACAGACATGAGTTTCAGGACAAGATGGAGACAAGTTTTGATGAGCATGTTAATCAGGCACTGAACCTATGATTTCAGAGTTGTTATTTAGAGGTTTTCTTTTGTTTAGAAGAAATACTGCAAAATACCCTTCTTGTGTAAGGGAGCAAATAGGTGTGCTTTGATTGGTCATTACAAGTTATGGCACTTTTCATTCTGCATACAACCTGAAGTCTCAAATGTTTTACAGAGTTACATAACAAACTAAACCAGGATTAACATAGAACCAGGAGAGAGGGTAGATGTTTCTTATTAGAAGGGCAGAGGTTGTTCCAAACAGTGGTGTTGTGGTTTAAGCCCCCCCACCCATGCAGTTTTACTCACTCCCCCCTCTTTCTTCCCCCAGTCCTGGGGGGATGGGGAGGAGAATCGAAAAGAAAAAAAAGGCAACTCGCACTGGTTGAGATAAGAACAGTTTAGTAACTAAGGTATAACACAAATCACTGCTGCTACTACCAGTAATAATACAAGAGAAATACAAGGAAAGAGAATACAACTGCTCACCAAGCCCGACCCAGCCAGTGCACCCCCCAGCAGCGAACCCCCCAGTACCAGAAACCTGACCATGCCGTGTACCCCCAGTCCACCACCACACCCTTTGGGGTCTCTGCTCTCTGTGTTCACATCCTGGACATGATGTGCGTGGTATGGAATAACCTCTTTGGTCAGCCTGGGTCAGGTGTCCTGTCTCTGCTTCCTCCTGGCTTCCCTCTCCTCCCTGGCATAGCATGAGGCTCAGAAAAGTCCTTGGTCAAACCAAAACATTGCCAAGCAGTAACTATAAACACTGGTGTTATCAGCGCTGCTCCCAGGCCCCAAAATCAAAACCACAGTGCTGCACCAGCTACCAAGAAGGAAAAAAATGACTGCTACTGCTGAACCCATGACAAGTGGGCATTGCAGAAACCAGCTGTTTAGCTTAATTTTATTACTGTGAACTCACCTTGTCTCAGAGTAGTGTGGGTCAAGACGTGAAAAGTAGGCCAAGTGATTTCAGGTGGGCATAATATGATTTACTGTGTTTCAGGGATGGGTCTGTATCTCTTTGCGTTTACCCTTCTCCACTGGCTTTTGAATATTTAGTCTGAGTTGGATATCTTTTTCTTGACTTATGTATGGTTTATTATTTAGGGAGATACTAACTGCTTTATGTGCACTTGCCCGTCCTTTAAAGTGTAGGGTATCACTGCTGTGTTTGTAATATACAATGGAAAAAACCTGAAGTTCTTTAATTTAAATCACTGTATTTTTGAATGAGAGTGTTTTGTATTTAAGTGTCTTGCTACTTCTGAAGGCAGTAGAGTATCTCCAAAGAAGGCCAAGCCTGGTGAGGTCGGTGATGATAGCAATTCAGCCGTTACACCTACAGTTAACTCTACAACAGTAACACCATCAGCAAATTTATCTTTAAAAGTTAGGGTAATCAAATGGTCTAGTTGTCAGTCCATACATTTGTTGCGCGGAAAAAGGTAGCACTCTTATAATGTTTAAATTGATTGGTATTATTAATGCTATTAAGGTAATGTAAATGAGTAACTCTGTTCTTATCCTGTAAAATAAGAAAAGCCTTTCTATGCAAGGGTTTACATACCTTTACAAGTAAATACACCCTAGGTTATTATCTGTTCAGATTTTAGACCTTTGTTGTTTCAGTTGTTTGAATTCTGTAAAGCAATGACTTATTTGTTCAGCAGCTGGGAAGGCAGATGATCAGAATAAATGCCCCCGATGTCATACCCTTTAACCAGATTTTCTGCATCAAATAACTGAATAGAGAGTTGAAATTTAATAAACAACCAACCAGAAGATTAAGATTGAAATAATTCTGCAACTGCTAAATTTATCAACCAATTCTGATTAGATAAAAGGAAGAAAAATCATTGTAGCAATGCCAGGCAAGGCAGCAAGGAACTCAGATTGTAGAATCTCCATTTTAGGAGATAATCAGAAGCGCACTGCATGTGGCTCTGAGCATCCCAAAGGAAGTTGGACTTTGAGTGAGAGGTTGGACAAAAACACCTCCACAGGCTCAACCTAAATTACTCTGCAAGTCTGTACTTTGACTAATTACTGTGTTTTGCAGTTGCTCCCCGTCTTTTGGAGCTGTGTTTTTGATACAGTTTAAAGTAGTAGGAAGGGAGGAGACATTTAAGTTTCAAAGAGGATGTTCTTTGAAAGACCTTTTCCTCCCTACAAGAATAGAGGTAGTCTAGCTGTTTCAGCGTATTAATAATTAGGTGCATTTTCCTCCAGAACCAGAAGGTGCTTTCCAGCTGGTTGTAATAGACAAAGATTTATTCTTGACTTTGAGAGATTTCCAGCCACATATTCTCTCCCACAATATTAAAATGAGGCACTACCTGCTATTCTGTTGTTGGGAATAATTCAATATTTGGGGGTTTTGCCTGTTTGCAGCTGGTTTATTATCAGACCCTTCCCCAGCAACCTGAAGGAAGTGGCTACAATATGGAATATTACAGCAAAAAATTTTCTTCCACTCTGTGTTGGGTAAAACAGATAATATGCTGCAGTCTAAAAATACACAAAAGGTAACTAGGGGATCTTCCTAAATACTGTGACAAAGCTATTCTCTAAGCCATTCCATGGTAGCATAGCAATTCCTAATCTGTCACAGAATGCAGCACTGAAGAGCTACAGAACACAAAATCTTGCTGCAGAACCTATTTTCTTCAGCTTGCCTCCAGTTAGCTGTGATGTGTCCGAGTGTTTAACCAACAGTGATAGCAACAATTTGCAGCAGTGCTTTGCAGTACATCTCTTGCATGGCCAACCATTCATGTGATGGACTTTGTGCATAATTTAATTTAACAGCAATACTGTTAACTTCAAGGAAGAATACTGTTTGATCCATGTCTATGTCATGGACTATGCAAGACTACTTTTGTGAAAAAATGTTTAATGCATGGTCATCAATTAACTTACATGTATTTACTTATTCCCTTGTTATGAGGTGGATGAATTTGTGTGGTTATTTCTATTGCATTTTTTTCATAGCCCTAGCAGGGTACAGTTGTCTGTACAGTTGAGATGTTACTTGAAACTCTTCCTGTGCTTAACCTCTTCTTCTAAACTACATACTCAGCTTGGAGCCATCCAGCTATATGACTTGAGAATGCAAGAGAACTTCATCTGGAAAAGTAGCTCCTGCGCTGATGTTCTTTAGCAGTTTGAAGAAAACTGAAAGCATGGGTTTATTCATTGAGGTTTAAGCTGATGAAGGCTTTTTTGGGTTTGCTCAAAAGGTATTAATCATTTTATGTTGACAAGAAAAATACTATTTCTATTTAGTAGTGGGAGTATTTACTTATAGGATTTATTCTCCAGGTTCTTCCTTTGCTCAGTAGGAATGCTGCATCTGAATAGACCTGGGTTCCAACAACTGTTCAGAGAGAAATAGCCTCACTGAGAACCACATCGTGAAATTCCTTTCCAAAGCCCATTATCTGAACCCTATTGTGATGATGATCAGGTCATGGCATAAAAAAGTTTTACATGCTCATTTGAGAATCAGAGTTCTTTAAAACATCAAAAATTCATGCTGTCTGGGGAGTGGGTTGTGCATAGAATTAGTGCTTTGTCTCTATCAAGTTACCTTCACCCTCCTATTTTTTCCTTGGTTGCTGCTAAGATTTTGTAAAAGTTGTGTATAGGCCTGTATCAAACAGAATGAAGTGAGTTTGGAAAAAAGGGTAGCTAAAAGATTGTTGTAAAACCTTGCTTACGATTACCTCAGCTACTTCAATTGTAATAGTTTTCATTTGAAATTGCATATTTTGCTAGAATAATAATAGCCTGTTTGTGAATTCTGAATATTAACATTTTAAATTTTGCAGGTACAGATGCTGTAGCAAGTACCATTAAAAATGGAGGACCTTTTCCACGAGCCTGTCCGAAGTGCAATATTCATTTCAACCTTATGGATCCTCTAAAAAATCACATGAAGGTAAAAGACGTTGGGTTCTTAAACATTATATCAAACTTAACATGGGCTTTGTTTGATTATGGAAGAGTGCCATGTTTTTACGTAAGTTAGACTGGCTTCTGGCTAGGATCAGCCAGAGCCTAAATGCTGTATGTCTTGCAGTAATGGAGAGGAAGAAAGGAGTAGGATGGCTATAAATCCTACCACTTTTTGCCTTATTTTTCCAATGAATTAAGGCATATTCGCTGTCTGTATATGATTTCTGTCTGCCACAGCTGTGACCTTTCAAACCATTGGCCAGCTTCCTGTGAATTTGATGAGAGTAAGAGCCTATGATAATAGGCAGCCAGTTGACCCATAGCTCAGTTAAATTGCTACTGAGACAAAGATAAGTGTAAGCCTACCTTTTTATTTTGATGCAGCTACTGTTCAAAATTTGTATTTGATTATGAATAAAGTCAGTGTGTCAGAGAATTGAGCTTTGTATCTAACTCCAGTTAGTGAGTGGCTCCAGTTTTTAAAATGTTACTGTGATTGATGCAGTTTGGTAAGAAAGATTGATACCTTTGTTTCTGTTTCTTCTTCTCCCCACTTCCATCCAGTATTGTTGTCCAGATATGGTAAATAACTTTTTCCTGGGAGTGGCCAAACCAGAATGTTCAAGCACAACAGGCAAGATTGCTGAATCTGAGAAAGGAAAATTGATTATGTTAGTTAATGACTTCTATTATGGGAAACATGAAGGTGACACCCAGCAGGTACAACAGGAACAGAAGACTCATACGACATTTAAGTGCTTCAGTTGTCTGAAAGTTCTTAAAAATAACATAAGGTATTTGAACTCACTTAATTGTTTGTTAATCACTTACAGCCCATAGTCTCATGCATTGTCTTTCTGGAACACATTTTTTTTTCTTATTGAAAACTGGTAATAGTGAGTGGCTGAACAGAAAATGAATTAATCATTATGCATGTATGGCTATAACAAACTTTTTCCAGATTAGAATTAGAGAAACTTATGGTGTTTAACATAAATAGTAGAGTTTTAATGAGAGCAGTTGTAGGACTTTGGGGTTAGGAAGGGCAGCACAAAGTATTTTACAATTTGCCATCTGGATTGATGGTGATATCAGTAGATGCAACTATTAATTCCCTTTAGTGCTGCACAATGACTTATAGTTGGTGGTTTACTTATGTAACATCTGTTATTTTGATGAAATAATTTTACTTCCAAATGCTACAAAAAAGTTCAGTAAGCTGTTTTAATGGGTAGACATGTTCATGTCATTGTTCCTGTGAAAGTTAAGGTCATTGAACTTTTATACATGCATTCTTCAAGGGAAGCTGAAGTAGCAGAATGTAAAACTGAAAAATGGACTATTCCTTCAAAGGGCATAGTCTGCAATTTAAAATGAGCAGGTTTTTTGCTAAGATTAGTCCATATTATTGAAAAAACAAAAGTTTCATGTAATTAGAAACATTAAATTTTCTATTAATCATTAAGGATTTATAAATCCCAAGTAAAAGTATTGGTGATTTGTCTTAAGCAGATTGAAATTGTTGTATGTTGCTAGACTGTAAGAGTTTACTCTTATGATTTTTATAGTTCCTGCTAATTATGGCATTTCTTCCCTTGCAATTTATCTTTTCAAGTGTAATAAACAATGTTTTATATGGGCCAAGAGGTTTTTCTTGTGTTTTTGTATGCACAGTACTTTTCAAGTCGGCCTTTCTTGCAGTATCATGAAAAGTAGTTTACAGAATCCGTGATTTAAAGATACTGGGTTCACTTAAAAAATATTTTTCAGGCATTATTTTCTACTCAGCATTTTTTGAATGCTACTGGTGCTGTAGTGCCTGTATGTCCTACAGCAAGTCATTAAAAATGAGCACTTAATTTGTTTCTCTGAATTTCTCTAGAGTTGACTTTAGCTAAGTTAATTTTTGCTGTAACTTTGTAGCTGTATTCTGTAGTTCTCTAACTTCAGATTTTCTCTTTCAAGGTGTATTTTACACCTTTAAACATTTCTAGTGGACAAAATAAATACGTCTTATCTCTTCTAGTGGAAGCTTTCTGGACCTTAATTCAGAAAAGCGCAAAAATGATTTATCAGTTAATCCTCTACTTTCTTTAAAATATCTATGGTTGCACATATAGGTCATGGTGAATCTATGTGAAATAATGTTCCATTAAGGTAATATGCAGTAGAGTAGTAGTATTAGTTCCTTTCTTCTTTTTTTTTCTTTTTTTTTTTTTTTCCTTTCTTCGTTAAGCAACTGCCTGATATTAGAAGCTTGAGCTCAAGGGACTATTCTGCTTGCTCTTCCCCCCCCCCAGTTTCAAGGTCACCACTTAGAGAACTACATTTCTTATGTGAGCGTGACCTACATTTAATAGTTCCTCTGGCTGTACTGAAATGAAACACACTGAAAATAGAACAGTTTTGAAGTTTAACAGTAGTGGGTTGTGCAGCTAGCCTATTCTCCTGCTGCTCCACCAGTAAATGTGACCTGCTAGTGCCTAGGCTTCTCAGTCAGAATAGACTCCTGCTACAGATAGGTGGACATACTAATGAGGAAAAGGTGGTAACTTGAAGTAGTAACATACCATCAAGTTTCTCGTAGTCTTTAGATTGTCAGCTGCACAGTGTCATTTTTCGATAACCGTCCTTCATAAGTTCAGTTCAGTCCTGAGTGCTTTATACAAAGAAAGCTCCTGAAAGCCTGCCAATTCTGAATGGAGGTAGTTTCAGATAAAGCTGTAATGTTCTAATTACAGATATGTTCTTGCTACTTTAATAGTTTTCAGCAGAGCTAAAGTTATACTTGTTTCAGAATGTGGCTTTGAGACACTGGTGGTGGTGAAGTGTGAACAGCTGACACATTTTGTTGTTGCCTTTGCTAATTTCCCTTTATTTCAAGACAATTTGCAACTGTGAAAAAGGCAGTAGATTGCTTAATCTTGGAACACATTTCAAATGCATTGCATGTTTCTTGTAAGAGTCCAGACTTCTTTTTAAGCTTTGAAAGGTGATTTCTGTCAGTCAGCTTGCTTAACTTGGTTACCTCTTTATTACTTTATGAACACTTATTCCTTAGATTTTTTTTTTTTTTTTGAAATTGAGAAATCCTTCCAGAGTAAACTTTAGAAAAAGAATCCCGTACCTCTTGCATGTGATATGTCATCGTAAATGTTAAAATGCAGGTTTTGCACCTGTTTTCACTATCATTTAAAGGTTTATGAACCACATGAAACATCACTTGGAACTTGAGAAGCAAAGCAGTGAAAGTTGGGAAAGCCACACTACCTGCCAGCACTGTTACCGTCAGTTTCCCACACCGTTCCAGCTGCAGTGCCACATTGAAAGTACACACACTCCTTACGAATCATCTAGTAAGTTGCATTGTGTCACATTGAATCTTTATGTGGCCTAAAATGTTTAGGTATTTTCTGACTTTGCTAGTTGGTAACTTCAGAGCAAAGCTATTGTATTTTAAGAGTACTACTCTTGACTTAATCTAGGAGCTGAGTACTCGTTCAATTTATGTAAGAGCAGTGTGTGTGTGTGTGTGTGTGTGTGTGTGTGTAAAAAATATTCTCAAAAAGTTTTTTTGTTTGTTTTATTATTAATTGAAATCTTGACTGCAAGAATACGCATTGTTTAAGGGTCTTGGACTCCTGGCTTTCTGAAATTGTACAAGGAATTTCTTTTGAATTATAGAATAATTGTTAGATTGCTTCACCTTTATAGATACTTACAGTTGACATATACATAGTATTAAAATGTATTTCCTTATGATCCCGAATTTATTTTTACTTTGTTTTTCTTTCACTTTTCTAGCGATTTGTAAAATCTGTGAATTATCCTTTGAAACAGAGCAAGTTCTTCTTCAACATATGAAGGACAATCATAAGCCAGGTGAAATGCCGTATGTTTGCCAGGTATCTCAAGTGACTGCTTTGTTTTTAGATTACACCCCCCCCATCTTTACTATTAATAAATTTTTAACAAGAAAGCCAACTTTTTTTATTTTAGGTTTGCAACTACAGATCTTCAGCTTTTTCAGATGTAGAAACACATTTTAGAACAGTTCATGAAAATACAAAACATTTGCTGTGTCCATTTTGCCTCAAAGTAATTAAAATCGGAGCACCATATATGCATCACTACATGAGGCATCAGGTAAGCAGATATTTTCAATCCTTGGTGGTAGAAAAGTGCTGAATATTCATAATGAATCTGTCTCGGGGGGAGAAGCTGTAACTGATTTGTGTAGTTGTTACTGGATAAGACTAGTGAATAGAAAATCTCTAAGAGAGTTGTTAGACTTGCTCATGTTCGTGTGTGACAGTAGCTTGTTAAGAAAAGAAACAGCTGAATGTTCAAGTATTTCTGCTGTTTGGTTTTTTCATTAAGTTGTAGTGGTGTGTTCTGCTTCTCTTGATGTTAATGGCAAACCTTTCACTAGTTCAAGTAGAGAAATGGATAATGAAGTACCATGTCTTCTTGTAGCTGATAACCTGGTTCCTTGTCTTCTTAGTAATGATACTGCCTTGCATTTTCACATATTTAAATTATTATTAAATACTATTTAATACTATTTAATAATAATAATAAAATTAGTACTATTAATATAAATCAAGTAATTAAAGAGGATTAAAAAAAATCCTCTCTTCATTCTTACGCAGTATTTTGGCTTTGTGCAATATCAGGTTTTCTGGTTGATGTTTTAGAAACTGGATGGCAGTTGCTTGAGACAAGCTGGGGTCGGAGTTTCTTTATTTATCACAACATTAATGCTTTCTATATGTCTTCTATTTATAAAAGAAAAAAGGAGTATACCGTTGCACTAAGTGCAGACTGCAGTTTTTGACATGCAAAGAAAAAATGGACCACAAGACTCAGCATCACCGAACATTTAGGAAACCCAAGCAGTTAGAAGGATTGCCTCCTGGAACAAAGGTAAATCTTCATACAGGAGAAATAGAAGGGCAGAGGGGGGGAAGAAACCAAACCAATGAAAAACAAACCGCATTTTGGTAGAGGAAGTCATGGAATAAAGAGAAGGGCTTTTCTCTGTTCTTCTTTCTTTTCTAAACCAAGGATTATTTTTTTTTCCCTTTTTTTTTGCCGCCACCAAATCTCAAACTCTAAAAAACACTCCTTGTTCCAAGAATTGCCAGGCACAGTTTACGGCTTCTTCCTGTTGGTCTCTGGTGTTGCTTTCTATCCCATTTGTCTATACATGGATAGTCTATTAGTCTAGTCAGTGCTACTTTCTTGAGCTGTTGATTCATTTGCCCCCCTCCCACTTAGCCTTTCTTGTTTAGGAGCAAAGGAGGTAGTTTGAGTATGATCTGACGGGTCTGCGGCATTTCTTGTAGCAGATATTGCAACCTGTGGAAGGTGGTGGCAAAAAAACATATAGAGTGCAACACCTGATACTTTATAAACAATATTGCTTAAAATTTGAGTTCACCTGGTCTTTTCTAGCTCTAGCATTTGAAGGGTAAAAAAAAAAAAAGAACCACAATTTTCTGTTAAGTGTTTCACGAAGTAAATTTGGGTCCCCTCAGAATGCTTAGGTGATCTTTAAATCCTTCTTCCTTTTCTCAAGAAGGAAATCACTTAGACCAGGATTTTCCTGTGGATTTCAGGACTTTACCCCTACAGTTTTTTAATGAAATGGGAAGATCATAGAATCATAGAATAGTCAGGGTTGGAAAGGACCTTAAGATCATGTAGTTCCAAACCCCCTGCCATGGGCAGGGACACTTCCCACTAAACCATGTCACCCAAGGCTATGTCCAACCTGGCCTTGAACACCGCCACGGATGGAGCATTCACAACTTCCCTGGGCAACCCATTCCAGTGCCTCACCACCCTCACAGTAAAGAATTTCTTCCTTATATCCAGTCTAAACTTCCCCTGTTTAAGTTTGAACCCATTACCCCTTGTCCTCTCACTACAGTCCCTAATGAAGAGTCCCTCCCCAGCATCCCTATAGGCCCCCTTCAGATATTGGAAGGCTGCTATGATATGTCCTTTCACTTGAGTGGAAGAATAAAATTACATTTTAGTCTTATCAGCTCTTCATTGTTTGTTTCCTGTAGAATCAGGAAGAAGAAAATTATTGAAGTTGATGGCAGTTGTGTTGCTTGGCCTAATGTAAAGCACTGACAATATCTTAGTCTTTTAAAGATTTCAGGGTCTTCATGAGCTAAGAAAAGCTTAGAGTATTTATAAAATTTTAGTGTTAGTAGACACCTGGAACCAGGTTTAGAAGATGAGGTCCTTCTAAACTATGAGTATGGGCAAGAATTAGCCGTTGGGACTCCAGGATGGAGAACAAAAATATCTGAAGGAAGTAAATAGGCTAATGATGAGGCAGCAAGACAAAGGGCTTTTATTAAAGCAGGTCAAAGTACTGCATACAGTTCTGGTGTCCCCAGAATATGAAGGACGTGGAACTGTTGGAGCAAGTCCAGTGGAGGGCCACAAGATTGGTAAGGGGATTGGAGCACCTCACACAGGGACAGTCTAAGAAGTTGAGGCTGTTCAGCCTGGAGAAGAGAAGCTGCACAGAAACCTCATAGCAGCCTTCCACTATCTAAAGGGGGCCTACAAAGGTGCTGCAGAGGGACTCTTCATCAGGGACTGTAGTGACAAGGAATGGGGTAATAGCTCAAACTTTAATAGGGGAGATTTAGGTTAGATATACAGGAGAAATTATTTATTGTGAGAGTGATGAGGCTCTGGCACAGGCTGCCCAAGAAGGCAGTGGCAGCCCCATCTCTGGAAGTGTTCAAGGCCAGGGTGTAAATGGCTTTGAGCAACCTGGTCTAGTGGGAGGTGTTTCTGCCCATGGCAGAGGAGTTGGAACTAGATGATCTCAAGGTCGTTTCTGACCCAAACCATTCTAATTACAGGCACTGACAGAACTGTTTGATACTCTTCTTAGTAAGGCTAATTGGGCTGACACCTCTTTCCTTTCCACAGCTACATTATTTTTTTGTCTTAAGAAAGCAGGATGTAGCCAGTTGCAGGTCTGAAAACAGAGGTGTGTGTTGTCATGGCTATCTCTACCAAAACAAGAGCTTTTTAAGCATCCAATAGGCTGTTGAGGCTAGGTTTACTCTAGTCAACAGCATTTCATTATTTTCAAAGTAGTCTTCACTGTGGAGTGTTTCTTATGCTCTGATTTTTGCCTCAAGTGGCTTAAACATTGAGACAAATAGAAATGGGAACTTGGCTTAAATCTAAATGGAAAATGTTTAATTTTATACTTGTAGGTGACTATTCGAGCATCTGTTGGATCTCTTCTATCAGGATCATCAGCTACGTCTTCTGTTAGTACAACTTCTTCCACATTTCAGTTATCACCTAAAGCTAAAAATACCACTAAAAATCATAACAAATCTAATACAAATAGGTCAAAAGCAAAATCAAAACCAGCTACATCAAAGAAGCAAAATGCATGGACCAACAGCAGAAAAAAAAAAGAAGTTACAAACACAGCATTGCATAATCTAAGGTAATATGTTGGCATTAAAAATATCTTTATACTTTGAACATAAGTAATCCATCACTTCAATGTCTCTTCTAATAACTTCTAATTCATGACTTATACTGCAGTAGAGAAGATTACAATTTTGTAGAAAAAGCTACTGGTACTGGTATTATAATTCTGAATCTTCATTCACCAATTTTGTTGGTGGTAGACTACTTTATGCTGCAAAGACATATGTTCTGGAAACTTTCCTGTCCTAAATATAGGTATTTTTTTTTTCCTGCACAGAGCCGCAGTCTTGAAATACTGACTCATGAGTCAGATTTATGTTTAAAAGTGACCTGAGGACGGGAATACATCTGCCTGCCTGGGTGTTCTTTGCAAGTTTTCTGATGGAGGGAAAAGTATTCTCCTCCATTTTTTTTTTTAAGGGGTTTATTTGAACATGTTATTTGAAAGGTCAAGTCTTGTGTGTCCTAGGAGATACCTTAATGCTATTGGGAATGCTGGTTTTATATTTACAATTTACTGGGTTTTGCTGTCCTTGCGTTAATAATTTAACAGGTGTTTTATGGACTAGAATATAACTTCATTGGCTGAGTTAACAGTTTTCTTTCTCAAAGATTGTAGGTGTCTGTCTTCCAGTAAGGTGCTGATACTCCCAGTGCACAGCTCTCTGAGACATCCAGAATTGGGGAAGAGCAGGATTCCATTCTTGCCTTGTAGATATTTCAGAGCAAAATGGGGAATATCAGGGGTGACAGGAAAACCAACAGCTTTTTCTGTTCGTTGTAGTGGATGAAGCATTTTTTTGAAATCCTTCTCAAGTATATAGAGACGAGCAGCAGTTGAAGTTGGAGGTTCTTATTTACTGCAGTATCTTCTTGGCCAGGAGTTGCCAGTAAAAGATGCTTATATTAACTTTCACATTTTTTTTATTAAGATGAGAATGACAGTATAACTTGAGGAAGAAGGGAAATAAAAAGTTTTCGTTATGTGTGCTGTGGTAACCTTTAAGTATTAAGTTTTTAAGTTCCTCAAGTAGGATGTAGACGACCTTGCTACTAACTTGAAGCAGTAAGTTTGGAATAGTTATCTTGTCTTAAAATGTTGATATTAATAGTTAACTTTTTCATATTACTGTTAGATATCTTTCAGGAGTTCACAAATGCATTGAATGTTACTCAGAAGTAAAAGATTTTGCAAGCCATTTTCCTGCTTATGTCCACTGTAGCTTATGCAGATACAACACTAGCTGTAGCAAAGCCTATGTGAATCACATGATGAGGTAAGAACTCTTAAAAAGTTTGATTGGGTTGTCAAATACTTCATAAATTCATATAAGGTTTCTTAAATGTTAGCTGAATTTCGAACTGGATCATAGGACTGGCAGGGAAATGTGTAAAGTTAGATTTTTGCTTTCTAATGAGGGCCTAAACACAATGTTCTTGTTTTGCCTTAAAATTCCGGTGGTTCGGGAAGTGTTCTGTCTTTGCTTCAGTTTCTATGAGATCTGCTATAATGATTTTAGCCAGACTTAGCAAATAGTGACTAATTGTTGCAAGTTCCCTGGGATTCAGGTGGAATGCCTCATCTGATTTTACAAGTGTTGAATGCATACAGTCACAGATACTGCTAATGAAATCTGTGCACAGACCACCATGTAAAGAATGTCTCAAGTAACTTGCTAAAGTGGATACCTTTACTTAGACTACTTCTGGTCGACTGTTAAAATAACGTCTCATTTTGCCAGGAGTTTTGTCACTGATTGTAAGGCAATGTAGGGTTTTAGTGATGACAGCTCTAAAAAGCCTGTGTTTGTTTTCAGAGCAATAGAATTATAGTATTCAATAATTAACACATAGTAGTGACAGTAAAACAAAACTTTGAAAATGAACTTGTTTATCTTGTGCCCTAAACAAGCCAAATATATTGCATAAAAATATAGAATGCAGTTGTCTTTTTAAATATATGTATGTATAAAATGCCTTGGTATTTTTGAATGCTAGATTTCTTGAATTTATGACCCAAGTCTTAAGTTTTTGAATGCTTTATATGTTGACCTATTCAAAATCATTTCAATGCTTATGTAAGTCCTGTACTGAAGTATGATTTTCATGGATATAAACCATTGGTTCCATGCTTAAACAGGTAAAATTAATGTGCTTAATTCTTGTTGTACATGAGGTTTACTCCAGAAAAAGGGGGAGAAATCTAAGGTAAACTGTTCTTACTGTTCTCCATGTTCTGGGTATTGTAAAATTCAACCATGCAATAAAGTAGGCAGTCTTTTGTTTTTATCTCCTTGACAAACTAATGCTCCCCCTGCTTTGACCTCCTGCAGCATCTGTCATAATCTTTTTTGGTGAGAGTAAGGAGCAAGGGATGGTGAGAAGGGAGGTTGCTAAAGGAAGGGTATTTTTGCAGTAGCAGCCCCTGTACTCAGCTGCTTGCTTTTTTGTTTCATATGGGAGTACAGTGTTGGCACATAGTTAATCTGTATAAGAGAACTTAGAGGTTGTCTAAAACTTTCATTTATCCCATTTTAAGCCATTTCTTTAGGAAGTGTGAATTCAGCAAAGCTTAACTTTTGTGGAGCAGTGTGTAGCTATAACTGTGGTGCTTCAAGAGCTAAACTGCTGATGGAAGCAATGTAACTATGTTCTTGCAGGACTGTGCTGACAAAGTTAAGCCTTGTTCCTGTTATTTATAAGAGAGCCAACATTCTAATCTAGAACTGATATTCACAATTCTGTAAGCTGTCAGCAATTTAATGTTTTAGGATAATGCAGGTCAGTAGCAAATCTTTCTGTTTTCATGCCTTATCATACGTAAGGTACAGTGTAGGGAATAATGTATTCAAGAAAACCAGTCTTAAGTGTTAATGTTTTCGTATATTTAGTTTTCACAGTGCTCGTCCAAGTAAAAGATTTTGGATCTATAAGAAGCATTCAGAAGAGCTACGGTAATTCAGGGGTTTTTTTTTAGTTACATACTATTGCGGTTTTACTTTCTGATAGCGAACTGATTTGTTAAATGAGATTAGAGCCTCTTGAATTTCTGGGCTTCCACAATCTAGGAACAGCAAGGAAGTAAAAACTTCAGCTCTTCCAGTAGCAGTATACTGTTTGGTGGCAGCTATTTGTTATTTGTCCACATCTAGTAACTTCTGAGCAGTTTTAAAAAATATTTGTTTCTTTATGTTCTGGTTATTCCTAATATGCACAATGGGGAGGGGGCAAGGGAAACAAAAGAATGAACAAACAATACCAGCAAACCCAAGAAACTCATGCTTCACAGATAAATTTGTCTAAAGTGTTCTCTGTGCTATGTCCAGCATGGAGATGCCCTGGTCATTCATAGGGATTACCAGGTGCTAGCTGCAATATGAAAAGTAAGAACGTGTTTTTGTGAGTAATCTCATCCACAGGTAGAGGAAATTTTTTCTATTTTTTATTGTAGTCTGTCCAGTTGCTGTAAGTTAAGAAAACTGTTTCCACAGCTGTGTTGTATTTATATTTCCTTTTCACTTTCTGTTCTCTAGAGGTGTGACTGTAGTGTGTCTTAACTGTGATTTCCTGACTGATGTTTCTGGCTTAGATAGCATGGCCACACATCTGAGTGAAAGCCACACTCATACTTGTCAAGTTGTTATAGAGAAAGGTGAGTACGTATAGTGTCTTCTTTTTATATAATATACAGTATACAGATACCTCCATGTGGATGTTTTGATGTTACTGCAGTCCTTTTCTTCAGTTGCATTTTTGTTATTTCTGTGTACTTGGATTTAAAAGTTCCACATCTTAAAATATTTTTAATAAAATCTTCTGTTTTTATTTCCAGTTTCTGTAGATATCCCAACTGCTGAACAAGTATCTGAGTAAGTTCTGTTTTACTGCTCAATGTTTATTTCTATTACTTTAGTGACAGATGGCCAAAATTTGCACTGTGAACTTGGTTTTTTGGTTGCTTTTTTTTTTTTTTAAAAAATTCATAGAATTTTAAATGTATGATAAACATAGACCTTTACTAGTACTTACTGCTCTTACCATGTCCACAGTTACAAAATGAGGAGAGAAAATAATGACTGCAGCCAAAACCAAAAGCAGGTTTTTGTTCAGTTTGGCCAGAGACAAATGATTCTTGAAGTATTAGCATTTTTCAATTGCTCCTTCTAAGCTCTGCTTAAACATGAGACTGCATAGTGTGACTGTTAATTCAACTTGCTTTCAATACTAGCTTTAGTATTTAGTTCTAAATGAGTGTTTTATGTTCTTACATAATTAATACAAATACAAAAATGTGGCTTTTATTGAAGTGGGAGTAATTCTTAATTTGTTGTAAATAAGGAAATATTTTCAAAATTGTTATTGAGGTGATACAGGAATACTGTTCTGTAGTAACTTTTTTAATTCCACTTCCAAAGAAAAAAATACGAGGATTTTGGCTTTTTCTTTTGTTAAGGGTTTGAATAACAAGCCTACAGAATTGTGGAGATTGTGTTGTAGAGTTTGCTTGGGATTTTTTTTAACCGTAGAAGAATCAGACATGCCAAGCCATCCCTGATTATCCTGGAACAGTACCTGAGGCTTTACAGTGTAGTTTGTGAACCTGCTTATCCCTTAATAGAAGGGTCAGAGGTGCATCATTTGAATCAAACGTTTAAGTTCTGTATAAACCATTTCAGGACACAGGAACATAAAGGTCAGTTAGACTGCAAAGAAATATGTTTTACAAGATGGAAGAAAGTAGTTTAACCCTGATTCAACAAGGTGTCATTGAGTCCATCTACCCAATAGCAGGATTTTAAAAGGAGTTAGATACTCACGCATGGTGAGAACTCTTTCAACAGTTCTTAGGCCTCTAAGCAGAAATCAGCCCTCACTGAGTGTTGGAAATATCCCCAGTAGGTTATTACGTAATTATGAAGTATTTTCTTCCTTAGTTTCCATAAAGTGGCCAGTAAGAAGGGGTACTGGAATAATGTCATCTGACCTAAACATTGAAATGCTTTTCTTTGCCTATGGATAATAGCATCAGATACAGTTGAATAAAACTATTGGACTGATGGCATGACTAATAGACATTATTAAAAAGA
The DNA here is from genome assembly GCA_017639245.1 of Myiopsitta monachus. Taxonomy (NCBI): domain Eukaryota; kingdom Metazoa; phylum Chordata; class Aves; order Psittaciformes; family Psittacidae; genus Myiopsitta; species Myiopsitta monachus. The sequence goes on along the minus strand of CM029921.1, from coordinate 14,480,199 downwards.
ATTGAAGATACTCTGGCAGGAAGTTAATTAGTTTGGGAAAACAAATCAAAAAGCCATATAATAAAAATTTCCAATTTTGGAGCACAGGATATTGGAATTGGGCAAAGCACTGTAAGTAGTCATCTAGGAGGGCGAACTATTACTCCGGGGTGGCTTGTGTTCTTTAACAGTTTAGATTTCAGTGAAAGTCAAACAATGGGAAAATAAAGTTTTGAGCTGTGATAACCGTGAAAACCTTAGCTTTTCTGCTTGGAGCTGGCATTAGGTGTTGGGAATTAGTACTTGCTGAACTGTATGTAAGTAAAGGTTACAGCTTTTATAGTACTTAATGGTGGGCAAAGAGGTACAGTTGTGGCAGGCTGTTGTCAGTACTGCACAAGGGTCTTGCTGTCTTGAGTATATTATAGAAATGTCAGGCATGTTGGATTACAAAGTATGTATTACTTATAAATGGGTGGGTAAGTGCTGAAGAGATTTGAGGTGGAGTCAAGAATATGTGCAGGTTTCGTTCTGCAGGCTGTTAGTACAGATGCAGTTAGCCATTGTTTTTGAGAGCTCTGATGCTGGCATAAGTTTAGTTGCTGCTACTACATGAGATGATATAGTCTGTGATGGTGCTTTTTTGAAACTGTCACACTCTCAGACTTAATTAGTAGATCTTGTCCTGTTCCATATACTAATTTTCTAATACTTTGGACAAGAATGTATCATTGCCAAACCTAAAAGCATTGAATATACCTGTGTAGCAGATATTTTAAAAATCATTATTTGCAGTACAGAGTACACACAGAAATGCACATCTTTTTGCGGGATGGTTCTTCATAGTACTCTGGTTTGCTTTGGAAGAAGAGGAACTTACAGATAGTATTCATAACTTATGCTGTGTAGTTTCTCCATGATCTATGAACATTTCTTTTCATTCTTTGACCTGTAACTCAATGAGATACGACTAGTTCATGGGGCTCTTCAGAATTACTTCATCATCATAAACAATGACTTAACAGTCTTGATAAGTTTTGGATCTTCTCTTGCATCTCTCGGATGGTATCTTTTGTTATCTTTTACTATATATCAGACTGTATGTGTTGTAAAACTCCTCTTTATTGCTAATAACCAGACATGTTCCATGAGTGCTGTGTTGTGTTGATGCAACTGTCTTCAGACCAGAATCCTGCCATGAATAACACAGATAACCTAACTGGAGATGTTCCAGCAGGAGTTATTATTTAAGTTGTTACTCTGCATAAAGTTGCCTTGTTTGTTTAGTGATCCACCTTGTGCTGAGGGAATAAAGCTTAATAACTATGCCAGTATTCTTCTAATGCTCAACTCTCTGCTTTGCGCAACAATTAACATTTTTAAATGAACTGACAGAAGACATTTTTGTTGCAGGGGAGTTGAAAGTGAGCAGGTATCCTATACTGCCTTGGCTCACTGATACATCATTGTGGACCAGGAAATTGAACCCAGTCCAGCTTGGGATTATTTTGGTATGTAAGCGAACAAGGATCTGACCAGACCTTTTCTTTTTTCTTCATACATTGAAGCTATGGTATTCTCTTCTTGCATCTTGTAGGCAGCAGGTCTGGTCTTTTCTCCCAATATTGTAGTCTGGCAAAGGCCATTCTGTGTTAATGTTCTCTGGTTTGCAGCTTTGACTTGCAGCTTTTTGGGGGCTGTACACCTTTGAAGAGAGGCTTACAAGGAGATTCACTTGTGTGACACAGTGTTTCTTAGCTGCTCATTTGCAGTGTTTCTTTGCTGCTCAAGTCTGTTGTTACCATCCTCAGCTAGAGTAGTGTGTAAATGATAATGTATGTGTTAACATCAAAGACCATTTTGTTCTGAACTTGATCTAGCTTCTGAAACTAATGGGCTTTATCATTCTCTTTGGGTGTTCACTAAAACATACAAGTCCTGATCTATTATTCAAGTAAGTTGCATTTTTGTCTACCAATGTCTTTACAGTGTGTAGTGGCAAAATATACTTTGAATGACTTCTGTCGCATGTAACTGCATAAACTGAATCTTGGCCAGGGGATTTTATTAGCTGCTTTGCTCTGGTAGCTAAGCTTCTTTTTGCTCCTAAATACTGTAGGAGGAAAGCATGTGACGGAGGCAGATACATCTATTGAGCCTTGTTTCTGAGGGTGGAGCAGCTACAGTTCATTCACACCTTGTTCTTTTGGTATCATCTCTCATCTTCAAGGATACTCAAGCTGCTGAGACATCTGCTGCTTTTGATTTCACTGCTTCTGACTTCATCTTTAGTTCTAGATTATCTATGGCAAGTTTATCCATCAACAGGTTGTCTGGATATATGATGAGTTTTCCTTTTGTCATGGTGAACATCTAGTGCTCCTCCATACTCAACCTCCTGATTACAGTGAATATATGTCTTCGTTGAATTTCTCATATACTAGCTTCCAAGCAACCTAATAGGTAGAGCTAATCTTAGTCTGAGATCAGTCACTGTTATAACCTCCTAGTTATAAGAGGTTATTTTTGATGAATGCAAGCTGTTCTTGATTTACAGCACTTTCTTTTTCTGCATAATCAGATTCTCTGAGATTAATCCGTTTTTATCACTATTTTTGTCCTCTTCACTTCTAGTGTTCGAACAGTAACAGTTTTGGTTACAGTGAGCTTCTGCAATCACTGAAATTGCTAATAATGGCAAGGATCCTGTCATCCATTGTCTTATGCGTATTTTGTGATTGAGCATCTGCACGCTTCCTTGGTACTCTGAAGTCTTGTTCTTTTTGCCCCCCCCCCCCCCCTTTTTTTTTTTTCCTTCTGGCAGAAGCTATGTTCCATCTTGAATGCTGCTGTTCAATCATCAGTTACCTACTACAGGTTTTTCTTGCAGGGCTTATTTCTGTTTTGACGCAGCAGCATTCAAAAAAGCATAGTGGGTTTGTGTTTTCATTGTGAACGTGCTGTTGCATTTCAGAGGCAGTTGGATCTGAGATATATTTCTCTTAAATTCATGTTTCTGGCAACAACAAAACTGGAATATGATTACAGATTTTTGACTTTTCAGAAACGTTCTCTAAGAATTTCCCAGAAACTGCATTAGATTGACACTTGGATTTGAAGCTAAGTGAATGATACCTCTTTTGAATGCTCATTGTAGATATTATCAATTGATTCTTTTACAGCTTTGCTACAGATTTATTTATTTATTTTTTTCAGTTTCAGACTTTCAGTTAAAACATTTGTAAGCTATGTACAGATTTGTCAGCTTTGTGTAAATAGTTCATGTAGACACTACTGGCATCATGGTGTCCTGTTTCCGTTTGTTTTGAACATCTCAGAAGTGTTGCTCATGTGGAAAACTCGTAACATAAAACTTGTGCTAAACCATGCAAGTAAAAATGTGTGTCTTGACATAAAGTATCCCTGATGGTCACAACAACTACAAAATTGCATGGATAATGAAACATACTGGATTGTATCTGCAAGGAGAGAACATGAATATGCACAATATAACCCGTTTAGCTTATGCTCAAAGAATTAAAATTTCATTTATACGTACTTTAACCTATCTCTTTGTTATTTTTAGGATGTTGAGTGTCACTGGAATTTGGGGTCTTAAAAGACTTACAGTTGCAGAGCAGCCTTACTTGATTAGCAAATTATTACCTTTGGAAAGTCTTCCGTGTTCTCAGTTGACCTGGCAAGAAAGGAAATGTTTGTTTCTGTTAACGCTGTTAAATATTTGTAACTGTGCGTAATAACACTTCACTACTCCTGATAACAGTAGGAAGTTATGTAACTGTCTTCATTGCTAGCCATCTTTCTTTTCCCATTCAGTCATTAACAGTATAAAACACCATAGTATAGAAGCAGCTTTCTCTCTCTAGCTATACAATCACATGTAGAGTAAGTGCTCATACAGGCAGATATCTGGGGGAGAATTGTGCTTTATGAATCATTACCTCTATGTAGAGTTGTATTTTTCTAAATGGGGAAGTCCTACTGAAAGCTGGAGTTCTCTTAATAGAAAGGTTTTTGGTTGATTTTATTTCTTTTGGTTGTAAAATAGATTTATATTTATAATGTAGTGTGTAGAAACTACCTTGAGCCACATGGCAGGGGGTTGGAACTGGATGATCTTAAGGTCCTTTCCAACCCTAACTGTTCTATGATTCTGTGAAATAACATGAAATTGTTTTCTAGAAATTCTTGAAGCTACAGTCATCCTAGAAAAGGTTACTTTTGGTTAGGGATGGATAGAAAAAGGGACATTTGGCAAAAGATTCCAGCCAAGTTCCCATGCTGCTTACTTGAAGCTGTGGGAATAACTCTCTGGTTGTAAGAGAACATGACAGATCACTGGGATGACAGTTGCTCTTGATTTGAGCTCAGTGTATGTGTGCATGCAAATATACATAATTTTATTAATTGCAGAAATGAGATTATTTCCATTGGTGCTTAGCCTGTGCATTTCAGAGTCTGCTTGTTACACTGATTTTCCAAATGTCTTCCACCAGTCCTTGCTGACTCCTTACATAGCAAATATTAAGTTTCAGATTAACCTGAATTTAGCCTTTAAGGTATCTAAATTAATGTTTTTTACTTACCTGGCCTTTATTCCGAGTCTCTTTGGTTTTATGGCACGTCCGTTCTGGTGAGTATCTCAATCAAGCTGGACTTTTGTGCTCAGCTTCTACATTTTGGGTTTTGTTTTTTTCTCTCTTCATTTTTCTTAACAAGAAGTGAATTTTGATGTAGAATGAAGAATCTTTGGGATTCTGGAGAGGCTTCAAAATACCTCAAAATTCTGGCCCAGCAGGCTGCACTTATCAGAAATGGTCATGATTTTATTTTCATAATGTTCTTTCCAGAAGCACTGTAGCTATACAGATGTAAGAAAGCATGTTGTTTTTCTTGCTGTTTGAGAACTATCGTGTGTAAGATTTCTTATACGATTAAAGCGCTGGGTACATCAGAAGGTGATAGCTTTCTTTGAATTAGTACCAATTTATGAAATTTCTGCTAATTACAAATTAGTAGAACAGTGTTCCAAAACCTATTCCTAAGCAGAATTAAGGTTGAGAATTTGTGTCAGGAACCCAAGATAATCCATATTAACGAAGATGTGTTTAGCACAAAGTGTTTTAAGCTCTCTTCACTTCCAAAACAGCATGAACTAGCCAGTTTGATTTTTTTATAAGGTATAAAACGTGTACATGGAAGTCTGTTAGAAATTGATCATGTAAAATATTTATAATTTATTTAAAACAATCTACAGATTTTGGATCCAGTTCATACCCAGTTATTTTGGTAGCAAAGCTTACGTTTATTCTGAAAAGAGTAGTAGGATGTTTTGTCCTTGGATATATGATATTTGATTTTTTTTTCGTCAGAATTGTTCTGCTCTTTCACAAGTGTCCGTTTAAGACATATATACTGTTTCCAGCATACTTGTTTAAATTCTTGCATAGAAATAATTAAAGCTGTGAAGAAAGCTAAATATTTGATGTCACTTCATCTTTTACTGGTGTTGCTACTCATGATTAAATAGTTTGGAGTATTTCAGTTTCCTGACCCAAAAAGTTTTTGACCCATTTGATTTACGCTGATCATTTTTCTTGCTGTTAATTAGCTGACCATTGTTACAGTGCTATCATAGCTATGTTAATCTTAAATAATCCCTCTTTTTTATTTTCACCATCTTCTATTGCAAATTAAGATCTGACAATTAAAATACTTGTAAATGGTTGTTTATACTGCAGTCCAAGTTGCTCATCAGCTGCTAGGACGTAAGTATTAGAAGGTGTTTATGGTTTGCTGAAGCTATGTGCTAAAATTCTTTAAGAGGTCTTGGTTTCAGCACTGCTTTCTTGGATTAAATTAGGAAAATACATGTGTTAGATGTCAATCTAATATTAGTATACATTTTTCATGCAATTTAAGTTGCTAACGCTGTTTCTTATGTCAAATATTTTGTACTTTGTAGACAGCCATTAAGACTTGCTGAGGTCAGGTATAGTTTAATTTATGATTAATAACATTATTTAAATATAACAGAGGCAGCACCATACTTCAGCAGATTAAATTTGCTTTTAATGCAGCATCAACAAAGAAGATACAGGCATAAGCAATTTCGAGGGTTATGGTTTTTTTTTTAATATAAAACCCTTGAAAGGTTAGATTTTATATTAGAACTGATGACTTAACAGGTTTTGTAGGAGATTTACTTCTTGCTATCTCTTTGATAGCATTTTATTATATAAACACAAAAAATCCATGTTAATAATGTGATAAGCTATTTATTTTATGTGGTTTTTAAAGGTCAATTAATTTAAATATTTTATAGCTCATCTAATATATGGTCTGTGTCTGTGAAGGTATTTTGAGGGAACTGTCTCTTCCAAAGAGCAGTTGGAAGTCAGCTGCACTGTTTTACAGTTGTCCTAAAGTAATCTACAGCTGTGTTCTGGGTATTTGGGTTATGGTAGACAATTAGAAGAAAATTGAGCTTGGTCTTGCAGAATGTTTTTGTTGGGTCATAGTGTGGCTTTGATGCACCTAGTTTAGCATTTCAGATCTTTAATACCTCTGGCATGGTGTAAAAGGCTTTTAATCCTCAAATAGAATTGCAGGAAGCACTAGAGTCAAAGTACTGCTAACCATCTTAAGACTTGCTTCCTGGTTTAGCTTTGTACTTTAGAACAAAAAGGTACGGCAGTGTTGGAGGGACACCTTCAGTATGTCTGCCACATCCAAAGATTGCCGGTTTGCAGTCAGTCTTCTGGTTGTTTTATATGCCAGGCTCCAATGAAGGGATGGTTTAGAGCTTAGTTTATCTTCATCTTCAGGGAATCTGGAAATTGGCCTGAAATGTAACCTGAGATGTGTATAAATACTGACTCTGGACTGTGACTTTTGGAGGTTTTTGTTTACACTTCTTTAAAGAGGAAAATCTTTGGAAATGCCTCTTTAGGCCTGAATTCTTAGGCCTGAATTCTTATTTTAAAGTGTACAGATTTTCCTCTCTTTTCTGCATATCAGGAAGTGAAATGATCTCACACTACGTTGTGGTTTGTTTGGGGTTTTTTTATTTAAATAAGATCTTTGGATTCTGATTTTGAGATATTATTTTTCTGTAAGAAGTTGTCTTTCTGTTGCCCTTCAAAAAGGGCGATCTGTTACAGAAATCCCAGCTGGTAAGAGTGTGGGAGAAGTCCTCAGATCTAGTAAAGATTTTTCTTGTAACACTGCTTGCCCAAGTTGATTTTTGGGTTTGTTTTGTTTTTTTTTTTAACAAGGAGTACTTTTGTAGAAATGTGAGAAGAGAAGGCTGTTCGTCTTCATTCACCAGCATTAAGCAAGCTTCTCAAACATATACAGTAACACATTTTCCTTCCATAGCCTCCAGTTACCACTTCAGATGTGTTTACTGTTAGTTTCTTTTTTTTTTTTTCCTTTAATCCCATCTTGTGTTTTAGCATTTCAGAATATGTTGAATTTGCAATTTTTGCTTCATAAAACTGTGTTCTGTAATCCTGGCTTTCATTTTAAAATTAAAAATACAGCACCCCTCTGCCTCTCAAAAAAAAAAAACAAACAAAACAAAAAAAAACCAAAAACAAACCACAAAAGCAAACCAACCCTTGCACCTTAACCCTTTTTGCTGGAAAAGATGGAGAATACAGGCAAAATAGCCTACTTGGGTGTTACCTGTCTAAATTTACAGAACACCTGAACCAAGACCTTTCAGAACAGTGGTGAGCTGCCCATTCCATGTGGCCTGGGCCATGTGGAGACTCAGGTTCTTTTTCCAAGGTGCCATGGAATGCCTGTTACTTTGCTGCAGCCAGATATTTGATATTTCGGCAGCTCATTGAAATACACAGCAAGAAGACAAACACACAAGTTTGTGGAATTTGTTATGTCAATCTGGGCAAATAATTGGGATCTTGTACATTTTCTTTTGGTGTACATTGTGGGCAGATTCGTACTTCATATAATTCATCTAAATTTTTTATTCCAGATACCTGTAATGTCTTATTCTAGTTAGTGATTTTTCACAAGTGTTGGTGGAAATTTAGCCTTTAAAAGCTTAGTCGAAACGTAATTGTAGTTACTTGTTATATATGCACTTACAGTCAGAGCTTCCAGTTCATTTCCTCAAAGAGAAACCTAATTAGCATGCCTCTGGACTGCTCTGTAAACCAAACCAGCATTTGGAAAGAATCAAGGAATGTGCCTCAAAATGATTGTGTTGTTTACGTCAAACAGTTAATGTAAATGCAGCTGTAATACAGGTTTTGTAATCTAGGAATAGTTTGCCATCTCTTGGATTCCAAGTTGTCTTGTACTACTTCTTTGAAGTAGTCTTACTCTAAGAGCTGATATGGCAGGTAGTTCATTAGTATAGCCAATATTTGATAGTCTGGCCACAGTTCGTACCATGCCTTAGAAAATCGATTCATTGTCTTCATTAAAAGTCAAATTTTCACATTTTCCAGTCTTTCTAAGGTCTGATTTTTTCATTTTCTTAGACTGGAACCAGTATTGTTGCATGTAGGGTAATAAGAGTATGTTTTATTCCTAGTATTAAATGGAAGGCTATTGTTTTTCAGCTACTGACTTCGAGAATGATTTCTTGAAATGCTATATGATTTTTGTTTCTGTTGTGGGGTTTTAGTGTGCTACAGTTGCTAGGTTTTGCTTATACATCCGCAGTTCTCAGCGGAGATAAATTATTTCTTTGGAGAAATGTTCTATCTGATTGAACTTAACTCTTGTGGTTAGTGATCTAAAAGATCACCATTCTTTGTGGCTAAGTTTTGCACAGCAGTCATCAAAAAACATGCTTCTTTTTGCATTGTTTTATTGGTATTAACACTCACAGTAAGGTATGCTGATGAGAGACAGCTTTTTTCTGCATGAGAAATAAATATATATGTACATATGTTTTCTTTCTCCCCACTTACTCCCTTCTTGTGATTTGCCACAAATGAGTGAGAATGAGAGGCTGGGGTTGAATGAACCTGGGATTTTGGTTAGCTAGAAGCTGAAGAAGGCTGTGATGGATTCCTTTTATATGTTAAGGGCAGATTTATCCTTTAAGAGTTTCTTGATGTGAATCTTGTGCGTGTACATAAATGTCATCCATCTGGAGTTTCCGGTGTGGAAACACTGCTCCGTGTGTGTGGATGAGGCATTAATCATCTCTTTATTTAAACCCTTCTATTTTACTTTTTGCATATGTTTTCAGAACTTCCTACATGAAGTGTAATTGTGTGCTTGTTAGCTCTGCAACTACACTTCACCCTCAAGCTGCTTGTTGAATAGTAGATAAAGGTCATGTGTATATGCAGTCTTCCATAAAGAGTTGACTGGATTTTCATATGGAAACAGCTCAAAATATTTACTAGCATTTATACAGCTCTGTATAGCTGAAGTGTTTCCCTGGAATAGATGAGGTAATTAAGAACAGTTATGGTAAGACCACTTATGTCAAACACAGCTGATAGGTGGCTCTGCATGTTGGCTTTTGTCTTGGAACTGTCCAGAGTTTCTTGAGTTTTCCACCAAATATTACCCTTCCTCCACCTCCCCAATACAAATTTTGTGTATTTGAGAATGTTAATTACTGGTTTTGATAGGCCAAAAAATGAGAGGGGGAAAAAAAAAAAAGGAAAGCTTTATTTGGCACAAGTAGCAAATACAGGTTGTAATTTCACCTCTTGAGTTAATTCTTTATTATAAATGAAAAATTAGTGGAACAGGATGAAAAAATTCTTAGGAGTGACTGGTAAGTTTTCATCACTAACAGATATGCCAGAGCAGTCTCTTATTCCTGCTCAGAATATTATTCTGACTTAAATTCAAAGTAGGAAATGGAATATTCTTGGATTAGTTTAAGTGAAAGTGAGATTTCAAAACAGATTTCTGAATGTTCATAGTATGTAGCACCTCTTTGAGAGTAATAACTTTCTGTAAAATAATTTGGCACATAGGTGAATCCCATGAGTTGTTTTTAATTCCTGGATTAGTAGAACAACGTATCTAGACTCTTAGCTTGAAAATATGTCATAAATCATGGTGGCAGGGAAATGGTTGTCCCTGTAAAGAGTCCTGAATTGTATGTCAATTAGGTAATGTTAAAAGTGGTTTTAGCCAAAAATTATTTCAAACCATTTGAAGAAATTAAGCACAAATGCATTTTGATTAGTGAGATATTTGATGATATTTTATTTCTCACATCTTCTGTCTGCATGTCACTGTTCAGAGACTACTTCAAATTTGTTTCATATTTTATAAGGTAGTTTTGGGAGACTTTGCTCCTAAATTCACTTCCTATGTAGAACTTGTATCTTAATTCACACCCACAGTTGTTCTTCCATATTCCTTTCCCCCCCACTTTCTTTTGTCTGTCACCATCATCATTTGAGCTACTTGTTCTGAAAACCTCTGAATGGCTTGGAAATTATAGTTAATTTTTACCAGATTTAAATCTTTACAGCAAAACTTGTGTTCCATTATTGAGAGGGTAGGAGAAGCTGGTGTCCCTCTAACAAATGTCATGTTAGGAATTAGTATTTAGGATTTTGACTGTTGGAATGTGAACATATGAGCAAATTGCATGTAGCAACATGACCAGACTATTTTGTAGGTTTAAGTTGGTTTTTTTTAGGTACAGTTGGCATTTGAAATCAACAGTTTAGTCTGTCTATGAAACATTCTGATTATTTTCTTTTTCCTGGTCACTGTAAAGCACTGCAAGCATGTGGCTTTGTTGAAATAATACGAGGTTTAAGCAATCAGTTTGTGTACAGAGTTCATACGCTGTTCTTTAGATTTTATTATACAGTAAGATTCTCATTTCTACTTGCATAATTCAATCCTGATCTGTTTCCTTTTCATAAAAGGGCTTTAATTTGCAAGGTGACACAGGTTCACTTTTTCAGTAAATCCAGGTTTGTAGTTGCTCAGCTGAATTACACAAGTTAGTTTGGATTGCAACTGTTAGTCTTTTTTCTCACTTGACTCTCATTAGTATTGCAGAGTCAGTTGGTCACTATAAAGGTACAAACCGGCTGGCTTCCCCACACACAGTTTTTTTGGTTTTGCACATGAACAAAAATTTTCAAGTAGTTACATCTGCATCTGTGTGTCCTCTGCATGTGCAAGTAGAGGAACTTAATATTGTATTTTGGAAAATTCCATGTGTCACACAAAGGGGACAACTTAACTTTCCTTTTTGGAGATGAAATGTGGAGGTAGAGAGTAGCAGTTGACTGCTGTATACAAAGCTGAGTTTGTAAATAGGTAAGAAAAATGCAGCTGTTAGTTAAATTCAGCCTATCTTGCTAGGAAAACTTGTGAGAATTAACAAATAGGAAATGTACAATACTGCTTTTTGAGTGTCACTTCGTGGAGTACAGCAATGTGTTGCTTTATTTTATTTGTGATTAAAACTAACTTGTTTTGGTTTTTTTTTTCAGCAAACAAGAGCATGACTCTTCCGACGAAACAAAAGAATGCAATAGAAGTCAAACTAAAAAAGTTGCATCAGCTGAAAAGAATGAAGAAAAGTCATCATCGTCAAATACAGAAAATGTTCCTAGTTTGGAACTTCCTGACAACAGCTCAAAGAATTCTTTGCATGAGAAGGGAGCATGTTGTGATTCATATAATAACAAACAATTAGTAGATGAGAAACAAAAATGTATTCATGGTGAAAGTGAGTTAAGAACTTGCCAAAGTTCAGATGATGTTATCTTGAATGAGCAGACTAAAGTGCATAGTTTGGATGTAACTACGCTTTCAGCAATGACCCCAAGGGACTTAAAACTAACATTAGGTGAAGATGTTAGTTTTGAGCAGTTCTTGAGAAAAAGAGATGAACCTGAGTCCATTAGTTCAGACATTAGTGAACAAGGCAGTATTCACTTGGAGCCTTTGACTCCATCTGAGGTACTAGAGCATGAAGCTACTGAAATCCTTCAAAAAGGTAATGTTGCACCTTCAGCAAAGAAAGCTGGACAACTCTCTGAACAAACAGATGAGACTTCTAAAGAAAGCAATTGCAACAGAATGGAAACAGCTGTACACAAGACAGATGAAAATGAAGCAAGCTGAAATAATGTTAATTTTGTTTGTTAAAAACAGTGGTAAGAACACCATGGACCATTCCTGATGAGTGTGCTCATTGTTTCTAAGTACTAAAAACAAAGGGGGGTGGGGAGAGGAGAGAAGAGATGCTAAAGTGAAGTCTTGCGTATGAAGACAGCATGTATGTGTATGTGCAACTGATTTAACTAAATTTACAAAAGGTGATGTTCAGATACATCTTTCTGTCTCTTGGATGTGCTATATGATTGACATTTGAAAGGAAGAATAAATTCTAATTTTATAGTTTACTAGCCTGGGATGAGATGATTTGTTTGCCAAGAAAATATTTTTTTAAATCCTTCAGTGTGAATATCATTTAACAGTGGAATTTAGTATGGATTAACTTCTGATCCTAAAATGGAGCACACTTGCATTGATGGTTGTTAGTCTGCTGATGCTTTGGGTAAACCTAAACCTTTGGACTTGGTGTCACATTCCTGTCTATAAAAGCATGTAAGCAGAATTATATGAATCTGTGCACCTCTGTACAGGTGTAATCCTGCCAGGCTATAAGCTTACTTTAATAAACTTTCAGTGAAAGTGAAATTATTACACTCAGAATACATATTTGTGGGGTTTTCAGTGTGCAGGCTGTGCAGAAATACCTAACCTAATTGTATAAAGTAGAACATAATGCTGAAAGTACTGTAGCTGTTAGGCTTTTATCGTTGTTTATTATGATTCTTAGCCTTAGACCCATAGGAATGGTCTGTAAGTCACACCAAAGTACAGTTTAGTGTAAAAATTCTTTTAAGCAGAAGTAAGGAAAACCCCAAACTGGAAACATCAACTGGCATGCATTCTGCCATTTTGCAGCTGCTACTGGCTAACTATTTCAAAAAGAACACAAGGGCATATGAAGTGGATTTGTACAGTTCAATTTCAGGACTTTTTTTGTAGTCTAAATTGTGTACAGAAAGATGGCTGCTGGTTTTCACTTTGTTTCTTTTGGGTTTGTTTTTTTTCTTTGTCTTCTAGTTAGCAGCTAGATGTAGGAATGCATATGATTAACAGTAGCTTGCTTTTATGACTTCACTTGCTCCATTTGAAACATTCAGAATGTGCTTTTGACTTAGTTTCAGTTTTCAATGCTAAATGTTTTGAACAGCTCTTAAGGCACTGCTGTAAATTATTACTTTTTGAGTAAATATTTGCAACAAAATTTTGTCTTTGTGCGTAATTTGATGCTCAGCTTGAAACTTTGGGCAGAGTTTTCCCACCTTTCTAAAAAAAAGTTTTAGTGATAGTTCCCCAAATCTATTTCATTTTAATATTGTGAATTTGAGAATTATGGTGATGTTTTTGTTGGGGGGGGGGGGGGGAGCCTTGTTGGCGATGGCTGTACTGTTGATTTAGAACTAAATGAGCAAGTGCCTGTGCATAAACATGTTTTTGTAGCTGTGTATTGTGGTAAGATGTGCTAACTTTTCCAGATTAAATACAGATACTTTTCTGGGCCGTCAGCGTGCAACTGAAGCTTGTTCTGCCCTCTTGGGTTAACTGGGCTCAGCTGCTAAATGAGTCTAAGCAACAGTATTAAAATTCAGAGACCATTGCAGCTTATTGGAGGAGTTGGACCCTCTGAATAAACCACATCAATCTCAGTATCTCAAAAACTGCTTCATACTCTAAAGAGCTACATGATGCAAATTTTGAATTGCATCTTAATTCTCATCCATGCAGGTTTAGAAGACTTTTAAAAAGAAAAATGGAACAGTTTACCTAGTCACAGCTTTCAAGACCTGCCAGACACATGAAAAACCTGACAGCAATTAAGTTGTACTATTCTTTTGTTCTTAGTTGTTTGGGGATTTTGTTGGGTTTAGTGGTCAAGTTAGTAACTTGAGGTAGGATTAACCAGTCTGATGTTTTCATGCTTGTACGTGTGTATAGAACACAACATCACAATGAGGGCAGTTTAAAGGACTTAATCAGCTGTGGAACTTGGTATCTGTGTTACTGGTGGAGTCCTTGAATGCGTCTGTATTTGAATCCAGAGAAATCTCTATAGTATTTTTTATATAATTAATGATATTCCGTGCAAATGATATATTTTGAATAGCGCTTTGGTATGTGGTTTTGGAAAATATTAAGTTCATCTGGAACCAGTTGTATAATACTTGCTTATAAATTTCTCAAATCTTTAATTAGGCAAGTAAACTTTTTGAATATTTACCATTTTGATAATAAGAATTTGGCCACATACTGTTGAGAAAAGCTGGAAAATAAAACTCAGATTTAAAAATTGCATACTTGGCAGAAGTATATAGTTTTATTTTCAGATACTTAATATATAAGGCATTGTTTGTTTTAAGTTGTGTAGAGAATGCAAAAGGGAACAAAAGGGGATGTTAAATATAAAACACCTTTCCAAAGGAAGAGGTGAGCTAGAACTCTAGAATGATGTAAAATATGCTGGGTTTGGTGAGCTTTATTTTTTTTTTACTGTTCAAACTATTACGTCAGAGAGGCTGAGTTTTGTTATGACAACCACAGGGGTAACTGATATTGTATGTATATCTGCATTTAAATTTGGGCAAGTTTAGCTTCATCTTAAATGCTCAAAGTACATGTATGGGCTATATCACACCATTTAAAATATAGTGAATTCCATGATCAAAAAGCTTGAGCTTGTCAGCCACCGATTCTCCATTTTATAGGAATTTTAAAGTAGCATTGCTGAATGAATCCATCATGTTATGAATTTAATGTGAATAAAAATTATTTCAGATTTCACTAAACTCTCAACAGTAGGCGTTTAAATCAAAAGAGCTATTTTCTGCAAAAATTTTAGTGAATAGGGTAGCATATCATGGCAAGAACATTGTCTCATACTGGTAATATGGTAGCCTTGAAAATGTAACCTTCATATGTTTTGCTCACAGATAGTATAAATAATATCCTTTTGACTAAAGGAAAGTAACATGCTGGTCTGTTTCTTACTTAAAGCTTTCTCATTGTGATACTGTCATTATATTCTAGCAACAAACTGAGGGCCTTGCTTTCCTCTCTTCTAAGGCTGTAGAAGCAGAACATGAATACTTAAAAGTTTTTAAATTGCATATATTTGAATTACCTCTGTTTGTTCCCTGAAATGATTGGACTCTGTTTACCAGCTTCTCAGGTTTTCAGCTGAATTCAGCTGAGACTTGTGCCTTTCCACTAAATCTTCAGTGGAAAGCCTTCTGCAAGGCTTCATTTCCTCTTTGGGCTAGCAAGTTGATGGCACATACTATAATTTTCCTGGAATATTTAGTGAAATGCAGTGTATTTGCTAGGTACTTTAATGGCTGCTTTTACCTCTCACAAGCCTTTGTATCCTGTAATGTCTTCTCTTGGTGGTGGGTGTATAATCAACTTTTAAGTTGTTGGCTGGTGGAAAGCAAGAGGCAGTTCTGCAGAGGAGAAGCAAAAATAAGTTCAGAATTTTCAACATGAGTAGTAGTATGCAATATGCAGGACAAATTGGTGAATAACCTGCTTTATTTGGTAAAGTGAAGCTTTTCTTACGGGTGCCTAAAATTGTATCCAGAGGAACCAGAGCAGTTGGGCACATCCAACTTCAGTGGCTCTGGAAGATGGCAAAAAACTTTAGATACCCATCTTATATCAGAATTCCCAAAAGGAGCCTAAGACAGCACACTCATGCTAGGCAACCTTTTCTTCTATATATGTGACTTTCACTGTATTTTCTTTCCCAGATAACATACTGGATGCACTCTTGAGACTATAGGAAGGCCACTTGCAGTAGAGGAGACAAGTGCTTGTATGATCTTCCTTGATGAAACCAAAAGAAGCTCTTGACATGTGGCATGTATGCTGTTTTGTATTAATATAATAAGATGTGCTTTAGTGTTGAGTAGTTGCATGTTACTCATCGTTGCTGAATAATGAGATTGTCAGTTCTTCTGAAAAGTCTTTTAACAATACTGTTTAAAATAAACATCCTTTCAACTGGAGCCTGTCACTTTTTAGTGACCTTTGTCTGACATAGCAGGCTAATAAGGAACACAACAGAAAAGTGTCAAGGCAGGCTGTCTCATCCTCTCTTTTAAGGTGATAGTGACTTAGCCTTTCTTGATGATAACCTACGGAGTTTCTTCAGGTTTGTTATAAAAGAAACTTCAGTGCACAGGACTTATTATTGATTAAATTTAATTTAGTGAGATATTTATTCAAGTGGAGCATATTTTTCAATACCTTAAAACTTCTATTTGATAGAGGAAGTCCATTGTCCTCTGGGTTCCTCAGAAGGCGGTCTTGATGATGTAACAGGAAATGAAAGTACCACCTGTATTTAAAATACAGTAAACATACCTGAGTCTTTCCTAGCAAAAGTAATGCAAGTTAGTTGTGGATGGGAGTGTGTAAAATAATCCACTCTGTCCAGACATCTTCTCAGTTTCTTTCAGTGGAGTTTCAGCTGAAACTCAAACCTTTAGTAGATATTGAAAATAATGAACTGAGTACAGCATGAAATGAAAATGTACTGCAGTTAGAATCTCGGCATCATTCTTCTCATTGACCCTTGCCTGTTTCATAGTGATTTGTCCATCCTACAGGTTTTAAAACCCTCCTGGTTTCTCCACTAGATAGTGCCTTGTGCTGTTGTTTAATGTGCCTTTTCTCTCAAATTGCGAAATTAATGAACGTGACAGAACTCAAAATAATTATTCCAGCATATACTTGGCTGCAGTTTGTTGCTTCAGTTTCACAACCCCAAGAAAGGCTACGTACCTGATGGTTTATCTTTCTATTATAGCCACAGATACAGCTGAAGGGAAAAAAGGTGATTGTCTTCCCCTGTAAGCCTGCATCGCCACCCCCCTTTTGACTATCTTAACTGCACCACCACAGAGAGTTAAGTGAACTTTGGTTTATTAATAATTTCTTTAACTTGGCAATTACAATTTCTTTTAGATGAAGATATTTGAGTTTCAGAGACATTTCTAGACCGAGGCTTTTAAGGCTCTGATTTTGTGAAAAGATTTCCAGTGATTGAAGCAGTCCTTTTCCCTTGTAGCTGCTAAGTCTCACTTCAGCCAATTTTTGCAGACATGCTGAGCTAAAGCATGGAGCTGATCAGGTTAAAAAACCACGCTGGCAAGCAGCAGAGGACAGCATAGTCAGTTCAGGCCATTCAGTTGCTGTTGAACGGGAAACCACAGGCTCAGAAATACAGCTTTTGGAGTGGTCTGTAGGGAATTATAGACAAATTCCTGTTCTGTCCAGGGAAAGCATCTCCATAAGAGGAATAAACACAGTGAGCTTTCACTGTACCAAGCAGCTGCAAGTAATGAAGCCATTGGATCAGTTCCTTTTGGAAACGGTCTGCTTGTTATGGCTGGATCTCCAGAGATGTTAGTGTAGTGTATTTCAGTTGTTACACAAATGATAGTTATGTGTATTGCAATGAACTGCTGCCACTGAAGGTAGAAAACTTTTCTGAGTATGACCTATACATCCTTCAGCATAAAGGTGTAAAATTATAATAGAACTTTGGTAATTTGCATGCATGCAATATATGTCTTTTAGATCTGTGCAAATGCAACCTATTTTGTTCATCCAGGCAAGCACATTGCAATAAGGACACCCTGTTGCAGTTACAGGAGGACTCGTTTTCAATATAAATGCTGAAAATTTAAATGTTATCATGTAGGGTTTTAGCAAGTAGAAAACTGGTCTGCTGCCCAGGAAGATCTTCATCACTCACATGTAAATTTTTAATTATTTATATATGAGATCTTATTGCTGGATAAGCCTGAAACAGAATGGAGGGACTCAAAATGAATCCCAGTACAATGAGCAATTAGGAAGAATTCAGCCTGAAAGGAAACCTTTATAAAAACTAAACAACAGGGGTCTTATTTTTTTAGCATGTTAAAAAGAGGATAGATTTCAGCAACAATCCTTATGCTGTCTTGAGCACAAAGTTGACTAAACACGTTGTTCTAAAGTTGCCATTACTCTTGAAATAAAGCATCTTGCTAATCCAAGCACACTTCTGACTAGGTGAGCTACTCAATGGACGGAAATGGGATTTCATTTCCAGTCTCCATAAAAGTAGGCGAGATGCGTGCTAAGGAAGTAGGGCTCCCTGAGGGCTCTGGGAAGCATTGTTCCTGTCCAGGACAGCTGTGCCTCTCAAATTGTTGCTAGGCTTGTGGACTTCCAGGTTAAAGCTGGCCCTTCCTAGTGCAGTTGATCTGTACACACTATTACCTATGAGAAAGTTTATTCATTGTTGAAACAAAAGAAAGAATTCTGTATGAAAGCAGAGCTGACTGTGAGCTTTCACAGAGTGATTTAACTGCACTGGGGAACTGCTGTTTAACAGTGGTATCTTGGAAGCTTTTAACATGCTGTTGCCTCTTAATTGCCATTTGTATTTTGGCAGTAATAAATATTATTACTGCTGAAAATATCTGTTGTCTTCTCATGTCATATGTGACATATATTAATATTTATTTTATGTGTTTACACAGTCCTTATAAATGCACTGGTTCTTTCCGTCAAAATAAACTGTATTGTTTGCGAGAGCTTACAATCCATTTGTAAGCTTATGAGAGTTTCTTGATCACATCTCTCTTATTTGTATGTTACCCTGCATAAAATAAAACGGGGGGCAGGGACTATGAAAAAAAAATGTTTTAAAAGTCAGCCTCTTGCTTATCCCTAATTGTGGATAAAATGTATTTACCCTGAACTTCTGACTCCCTGCAATAAGTCATATTCTCTTCCTTATAGATGATGCTAAAGGTGGTAGGAATTCTGCTGAACAGAATGTCCAGAGAAAATACAAAGCAGCAAACAAAGAGTGTCATTGGATTGTCAAGGTGCCTAACTGGAATAAAAGATCAATAACAAGCAGCAGCAAATGGGAACTTCACTGTGTGTGGAATATTGAATGTGTACAGGCAAAATGCTTCTGCTTTTAGTCTTTTCGTTAATGAGAGTAGAGGTATCTATCAAGAAACACAAGGTTCTTTGCAGTGTCTGACCAAACCGTTATTAGTCGCTTCACAGCACAAAGAGATTTGACCTGATTGTAAATTGATATGCTTGAGTATAGTGTACACCAATTAGCTAAAGGTCAATAATTGTTAAAATTTACTCAGTTCAAACTCAAGTAATAATTCTTGTTCATCAAGATAAATGTATTTCACTGCCATATCTGGTTTGGGGGAGGTGAAAAGCACTTTCTGCCCCTCACCCATATTAGATGCTATGGTCTTGACTTTCATTTGATCTGCTGAAAACATGCAGACAGTAGAAAGCTTTTATGCTTGCTGAAGACCATACTAAGTCAATACTGTCTCTTTTTATTTGTGTAACACCTTGCATTTTGGGGATGCAGTAGAACAAGTTTCAGTTTAACTATCCTTGTGTTCTTTGTCCTAGCATAGGAAATGGACTGACTCTCCTGTGGTTTTCTTTTTTACACAAACAAATCTTTACTGCTCTGCCATCAGTTTGACAGTGTATATTTTAATTGTGCATAGTAAAGTGAGTACTGCAGAGATATAAAATCAGTGTTTACAAAAAAGAAATCATTTTATGTATATAGGTCTAATATTGACCAATTTCACGGTGCCTCTCTAATACCTTAAACTTGTGAATACTTTGCCAGCTTAGTTCTAAGGTCAGGAACAAAGATATAGACATATATTAAAAAAAAACCCACAAAAATCATCTTCCTGCGATGGCAGGCACAACACTGTGATTGTAGATGTCATGTTGCAGAGCCACTCATCAGGCTCTTCCACACAGTGCCCAGTGGAAGCTCTAAGGGGAAGTTACTGAAGTGGAAAACAGCTAAAAGAAAAGCAGCTTCATCCATTTAGGTTGCACAGGAGCATCCTCTAAATTTCCAGTGCTTTCTGCATCAGATGCTTGTATTTTTACCGTTCCTATCAGCAAGTTCTATGTTGCAGATTGTGCGTGACTAGAAAGGTTAGAAGTTGATCAAAGAAAGTTAACAGAAGTATTCTGTTCTGCACGTAGTTGTGCAAATAAATTCAAGTGACTAGGAACCTGCTTATCTAAGGAAAGGTTCTCAATGCATGTGGTGAGCTTGAACAAAGACATTAGCAGCCCTTCTGCTGGCTGCAGTCTGCACGTGCTATTGAGGTGAAGCAGAGAAGCCATTACTGTGTGTAGATGGATAGCTACTGTAGTTGCTGATGAAACCATAGCTCATTAATCTTTGCACCCTTTTATGGACTGTTGGAGTATGTGGTGGAGTAAATGAACTGCAGGGTTAACCAGCTGCAGTTGTGAAATCAAGATGTGCTTAACTAGATGTGATTTGAGGTATTAGAACTGGCGTCTCTACAGGCAGTCCAGGCAATGATTTCTTCTGTTACTATAGAAGCAAGAGGGTAATTTTTTTCAAACAAAACGATATATCTTTCAAAGTATGGGTGAAAATCTGGATGAAACTCTCTGAGGTTCAATTAATGCAGCTAGGGCAGCTTGGTGTGCAGTGGCTGTGTTGATGACTGAGTCTGTAACCACTACAAGAAGATATTGGCGATATTGAAAATGGGAGTAATTGGTCTACCTTCAGACTTTAAAAACCTCTTTGCAAAAGAGCAGAGACAACTGTAAAATATTCTGGTGCTCCTAAAATTGCATTTGCGAGTCTTCTTGTCAATGAGACATGATAGGTTTATTAAATACGCTATCGAATACTGTATGAGAAAGTTGGTTTTATCTGCTACAGTTTTTCTCCTTAATTTCAGCTGTATGTATGCTACTGCAGCCTCAAAACATCTGGGTACAGCAATTTTTTTCTTTCCTGCACCTGCGAGTGTAAGTACACACATAAACAAAAATGAAATTAAATCTTTCACAGAGCCAAAGAGAAAGGAAAAAACCAACCAGCCATGAAGCTCAGGGGAGCAGTATGACAAGTGCTGAGCTGTAAACAAGCTTGAGAGGGATTTAATTCTTATGACAAGCACCAGTGGTAGCATCTCACATGGACTCAGCATATGCACACATTTCAGAGGAGGAATCACAGAGGACTTAATGCAGATATGAAAAAGCTCAGAGCACATCAGCCTATACTGTTCTAAAAATAGCTTCATAAATCAGGATGAGTTAGGGTGGTAATTATCTTGATTTTTCAGGAATTTGCCACTTGTAACAGGGTTTCTGGCTTATACTTACGCTAAAATTAGACTTTATAACATATAAACTGCACATATAAACTGCAAACTCTTTGGGACAGGAATTGTCTCATATTTGTATGACACGCACAACAAGACTTCACTGGGTGGTGTTTTTAGGGTGATAGTACGATATAAAGGCTGAGAATAGCTGCTGTACTCAGTTTTAAACAAGCTTATTGTAGGTCTGAAGCTTTTTTGTTGTGGCTGTTTGTTAAGGAAAAAGAACCAAGATGTAATTTGGTATCCAAATTAAATTTGAAAAGCCTCTAATGGACACTTATTCCCTAATTACAGTCAGGTCCTTTCTCTTTCAAGATGCTCATAACCACCTCATTTCTCTAGGAACTTTCTGAAAAGTAAATGCTGCAAACCGTACCCTGGAGCCTGTATTTAAGCAGATTTCCCCATGGCAGTTGATGGGTTAGTGCTGCAAGATGTGGCCAGTTTTCATGTCACCTTCAGGCAGCTTGGAGATGAGTAGCATGTTCCCTGCACTCCAACCACTACACAGGTTTGACTCGTTTAAGAAACCAGAACAGTGCTCTGTTCACATTAGCTCTTCAATCCAGGAGCTTTCTTTTCTGCCTTCCTCAGTCTGCAATGAATGAATGTAAAGGTTAAATTTAGTAGCAAAGGGTTAATAATCCCTGGAGGTATGGTTTTGTATTGTCTGCAGGCTCATCCAAATGCTGTTGTGTTGTAGTTAGCTAAAAACTGTTTTAACTGGAGTTTAGATTTCACTGGCAAAGGAAGGCAGTCTCTAGGAAAAGAGGCTCTTGGACCCAATCTTTCTTGCTCATTTAGATGATTGACAATTGGAAGGATGTGTTGTTTTACCAAAGATCTACTATGTTTTAAACGTGCTGAATTTTAATTAGTTTTACAATACTGATATTTCTGGATTTAAACATTAGATCTGTGTGAGTGTGTGCACTGTCCTTCATTTGTATGATGTAAATACTCAGTTTCTTAGCTGTTTTCTGGATGTGTGTTTTGGACATCGCCTGTACTGCGAATGATTGAAAATGGACCAGCATTTTCACCTGATATGAATAACGGTCCAAATAACAATGACCAAGCTTGGGTTTGCGAGTGGAGTAGTTTCCTACCTTGGTGTGGAAAGCTAAAGCTGCTGTTTCTCATAAGCACAGTAACATGTTCTGTTTTAAAATGATTTTTTTTTAAATTCTGATTTTTTTACTTTTGTAATTTCTCTTTTAAGGACAAGTAAGCATAAAAGGAGCTGATTTTGTTTTCAGGTAAATAATCTAATGGGTTTCAAAACCGTGAGTAAGCATTATGTCCTCTAGGAACCTGTAATTACTGATTTTAAATTACCTGGATAGAGCAATGTATGGGAGAAGAGCAGAAAAGATCCGAATCCTTCTTTTACCAGGTGATAGAAAGAAAAAAATTAACTATAGAAACTCCCAGTCTGAACTCTTTACTATTTGTAGACAATTTGGGAATCACGTCTAAATACAGGTTCAAATACTGAAGTTAAACAAGCATCTCTGAATCTTGAAAGCGAAGTCCCAATGTAGTTTGGATCCTGTAATGTTTATTTTCTTTCTGAATGTTGAGCGTAGTGCTGCATATTGCAGAAAGCCACATAGTTATTTACCCAAAATTCTGGGACTTTAAAGAGCTCTTGTGTGAAGGTAAGACATGTTCCCCTCTCAAGATAATATTTTATACAGATCAAGGGCTAGTAGCTGATTTAACAAAACAAGTTATAGTGATTACGTTTATACTGCAGCCCTTTGAAAGAAGCATTGTATCCCTGTCAGCAACTTGTTCTTTATTTGTGGCAAGATATAAGTTTGACTTTTCTGAAGAGCTTGTACAAGAAATGCTACATGATATGTTCAGATGTAAGGGGTCTTGCATTCAGGTCGCCCAAACTGTTTCTTTGCATACTTTCTGGATTCCTGATTTTCAAATATCTTCAACCTTCCCATGAAGAGACGGTCTGGGTTAGGCTGAATATCTCATAGTAACTTTTAGAATTATGGCTTCTCATGTTCTACTTGTCTCGCACGAGTAGATTGAAATAGAGGAGGGTTATTTTATGGTTATGGGCTCGTCCATAAGCCTGAATGTCTTCCTGCAATAGCAGTTGGGAGGGTGGTACTGGGAGGAAACTGGATACTGTGGGTGGCAGTAGAACTGCTCATTTTTACTGTCCTGGGATCATCTGTTGAAGAGTAAATAGACAATAGACAAGACTGTGGTAGGCTGCTGTGCCTGTGGGGCTTCTGTTAATTTGGATTTCTTTATAGGTAGTAATGCCCAGGTATACGCTTTATGATTCTTTATGTCAACCTTGCCCTTCTTGTTGGGGAGGGCATGAAAGTCCCTGCTCACCCTAAGGTTTGAGTGGACTATTTGTGTGAACACAGATATGTAATAGCTAAGTCCTTAGGCCAATCAAAAGGCAACTATATACCATGCTATGCTATTCTTATAATGTCCCTATAATATAGGAACAGGCTGGTGGCTTTTCAGCTTTCTATGCAGAATGTTTTGCTTAATTTTATAACTTCATTAAACCAGACTTATCTGTCTCTTTCAAAGGCAAAAGACTGGATTTAGAAGAAGGGAGGGTTACTGAGGTAAGAAACAGTTAACCATTGCTCTAGGCTTCCTTGTGCTTTGTGCCTGCCAAGTTCCCTCTGGCACCTCTCCACTTCTACCTCTGTTGTAGCTTGAGCAGCCAGTGGAAGGAGTAACTTCAAGCCCGTCCTACTGCAGATGTCATAGTTTTGGTTCTAGTAATTATAGTGAAAAACTGCTGCTTTCATAGTCGTGGGGAGGATTTCTGTCAATAAGGCAAACACCTGTTTTTTAAGGACGGTCTGCTTTTTTATAATGAACAGAAATTAAGTTGATTGTTGTGTGCTCTATTACTGAACCTAGCTCACCCTTCTAGAGCTGTAACTAAAAGCAAGTGAAAAGCAAGCTGCAAGTTCACAAAGCTTACAATTTAAATCTTGCTTGTGCTACTTTTAAGAGTGAGACAGTACTGTTAGCTCTCTGGTTGCATATATTGGTCTGAACAGTCAGAAGGTTAAAAACGTTTAATAGATTTCAGTTAGCAAAAGACAGAATTCATCCTGCATGATGAAGACAACATTCACCAGAACACAAAATTGTCCTAAAAACACTGGCTGAGTTTAAACCTTGCTCCATTAATTTAAATCCTCTGTGGATGCACAGGCCGAACATGAATAACCTGCAAGATCTGGTAAAGGCTTTACTCTTCCAATTCCCACTGGGGTATTTTAATGTTGACAGTTGTTAATATTCTCAAACTGGAGCTTCACATCGGTATTCTCTTCCTCACAGGCACCTGTAATGGGATTCATCTGTTTTTTGTTATTCCCTCTGCTCATTTAAATGTAATGTGCATTTCTCATCACACCACTGGATTACCTTTCATATGAAGTACTAAAATACACAGATAGACATTCATATATGTCCCAGAAGAACAGAGAAGTGTATTTTGGTTTTGAATATAAAACTGGCCAGAGACAAATACGGTACTGTAATCCTCTTGCCTTTCTTTAAAACAAAAGAGACTTTTCTGTTACGTGCTCAGTAAGGTGTGGCCTTTTGAGGCTCCTCCTGAGATTTCCTGGGTCTTACCTATTCCTTATCACTGAGAAATGCTCCAGGAGTGGAGGAACCGATTCCACTGATACTTCAGTGTCTTACTATCAGTTACAGGCTCCTCCCCTGCTCCTGCAGTCCTTCTCTTCTCATTTGCATTAGCTGGAATCATGGCTTTGCTACTTTTTTTCCTGGGAAGGGTTAGCCGGGGGTGGGGTGGGGTGGGTGTTGCGTTCCTTCACGGGCTGTTCATTTCCAGGGTCTTTGTTTTGCAAATGATGATAAGGGCATGTGATAATGGTTGTTTTAACCCGATGTCTGATTGAGATTCCTGTTGAACCCATCTTGTCTGCCTCGATTCCCCTGCAGTGCAGGCCCTTCGGGATGCCAGCCTTGTGTTTGCGCTTGAGTTAGCTCAAAAAAAGCGTGAGTACAGTGGCTGGTAAAGCTGAGGGAGAGGGGCTGAGCAGTCTGAGGCGGAGCTGTTAAGCCGTGCAAAGTTTTCTGCCGCCGCAACTATGCTCCTTGAGACACCTCACTGAGCCAGTGTGAGGTCTTACTGGTGAGTCTTCACTGTATTGTGGTCCCAACAGGATCATCATAGAGTAGATCTAACACACCAGTTAAAAGTATGATATCAGCTGAGATGTAATCATTATGAATCTAATCTGCGGAAGATACATGCTGCAGTGCTGTTTAAATTAAATTGTGGTAGGAAGTCAGGCTTGTATGTATCTTATTTAATTCCCTTCCTCAGTGAGCAGGGAGCAAAAGAGTAACTGAATATAGATGAGTCAGTATTATTTAATGCTCTGCAAATGCTCTTTCCATACCAGCAGTGTTGGCCATGTAGCTGGAAGGAAGGCCTTCTGGTGTGATGACTCTGGGTGTCATATTTGCTTTTACAGCCTGTATATGAGGGTGGTAGGCTGTCATCTGTCAAGGGTGGCTTTTGCAGATAAAGTGATACTTCAGCACTTAGATGAAGCTGTGGTCCTTGTAGCTGTTGACTAGGATGGGGGATAGACTTTAGTAATTGGTCTAATGATCTTGTGAGGAAAAGCAGTAATGCAAATAAAAGATGTAAAATACTTAATTTGAACAACATCAGTTCTAGAGTGCCCTGGCTTTTGATTTTAGCTACTTGGGGAACTAGGAATTACATGCTGCTATTTGAACTGTGCAACTTTGGCCTTTTCACTCCAACCCTTACTGTCATTTTTCACTTCTACAGCTGCACACAGAAGCCCAGCCCAGATTTATAATTTTGGTATGTGTGGTGTAAATTGGTTGGGTTTTATTGTTACCTACCTAACACAAAAAAAATTCCTGTAAAATTTTCCAGTGGGAGTTTGGAGAAAGGAAGGACTTTAATGGATCCAAGTCAGAAATATGGAGAATAAGCAACTTTCTCAAATTAGCCTTAAGTGAAAATCAGATTAAGCAGAGCACATATCGCACTTTCAGTAGAGCTAGAAACAAAGTATTTCCTTTATTTCATTCCAGTGTTTTCATTTATGGGCCTTTCCCAGCCAAGTGATTGAAGTGTAATACTCAGCATACACAGGGAGAAGCATCAGTCAGATAGAACAGTATTTTGGAACGGGACAGAGCACTTCAGTGTTACCATACCTGAACACAAAAACAAAGCCCTACAACATACTTTGTATGAAGAATAAAGGTATGTTTTGAATCTTGTTTTTGTTTTCAGTGTAGTAAAAATCCCATTTCCATATTTGAATAGGAAGGGTTTTGATGTCTTAGACAAAGCTTTTTCTTGCCATATCTTAAAAGCAAAGAGAGTGTACAGTTTAATAATAAAAATCTTCGCTCTAAGAAACATGCTAGCATAAAGATGTTACCTGTGCATCAAGCGTAAAGAATAATGTTGTCTTGTTATAATGTGTCAAAATATTCTTTAACGAGGAAAGGTATATAAAATGTACAAAGCAGGGTGAACCAGCTACTGATACCTTCATTACTGTCTGTCAAAAAATGACAGTCCTATCAGTGAGCGAATGAGCTAGAAATAAATGGACAGCTTATAGAAATTGCTTTCACAGTGATCTCTGAACACAGAAGATGCAGTTTTAAGCCTTCACATTTCAATGGAGTCGTTTTGGCAATAACAACATGTGGATGTCTTAGGTGTCAAAAGCCTTCTATATACTCCATAGTAAGGCTTTGGAGTATTTTTTAGTTTTAAATGCCTTCTGTGAAATACCCGTGCATTCTGTCTTTTACAAATGATTTAGCCACTAGCATTAGTCTCTGCTGTAGAATTCAACCTACTAGTTAAACTTCTAACAAGTATAGTTGCTGGGGTTTTGGCCTTTCAGAATTAATGGACCTCTTTGTCTTGCTCAAGGCATATCAGAGCATAATACTATGAACAAAATGATGACCTGACTATTGGTTCCAGGACATGATGCTGGGGCATATTATTTTTGAGGCTCATTCCAATAATAAACTACAGTTTTAATGATAGTTCTGCTAACATATGGCAAATAGAAAACACTTTCCATGGATTACGCAACATAGCTTCCATTCAACCTCTGCAAGGACTAAAAAACAGTCAATTGTTACCCACCTAAGTGTTTATTTGTTTTACTTTCTGTTGAATTATTTAACACCATCCTCCTTCCTGCTTGAAGGTATAATCTGCATTAGAAATACTGTTCCTATCAGGTTACAAAGTCTTAAATCATATATACTGTTCCTGCTATTTTAAAAGGGTACCTGATGTTTACCTGAGAAGCAGTGAAAGGCGGCTATATTGCTCATAAATTAATTGATGAATATTTATATACCAGATGGTTTTTCGACTGCTAGTCAAATCTGATGGTGTTTAAACCAGAGCAATTGACACAGATTGGAGTAGGAAATGCGTGAAAATACCTATGGAGGTGTAGTACATTTTTGACTTCTAGCAGCCAAATTATTTATGGATTTGGAAGTACAGCTTGCTTACTGCTGATACCTTCTTGACCTTCACATCCTTTATCGTGCATCTGATCCTGTAGTTAGCCTGTGCTTTTAAGAGAATGATTACTGCTGTACATAGCACAAGATTAGCAAATGCTGAAAGTATGATGACTCCAGTACCACAAATATCTATCCACAGCATCCCTCGGAACTAAGAGTCTGACCCTGTGTCTCATGTTGCTGTGCACTCTTTGGAAGGCAAAATCTTTGTTTACCAGTTAAGCATTGAAGTCTGAGACATGGGGGAAGAGGGAGCAAGGGAAAAGTGATGGTTTGTTTTATAAAGGTGCATTCCAGCCTTTACTTAGTTTATGCCTATTTTATACAGTTTAAAATAGATAAATTTCAGTACATTTGTTGTGATGCATTTGTCCAAGCAATCTGTCAGTGGTCGCGTAGTGTTTGCTTACAGATTGAATTTTGGTGCCATCATCTGTTACAGTCTATAATTGCATCCTGGGCAGGTTGGGATCCTGAACCATCTAAGATTACACTTTTAGTATTGCTTGTTTCACATAGAACTTCAATTCTTGTACTCACAGAAGGACCTTATATACTTCGATGCTGATTTAAAGAAAAAGAAAAAAAACCCACACAGAAGTCTATGTCATGGAGCAGCCGTTTCCCGTTGGGCTGGATCTTTATGTGAGTTTTAGTGCAGGCAAAGCAGAAATTTTACAGGGGAATAAACTGGGCCGTGTGAACTCTAGAGCAGCATCTGTAAAGCTGATTTTATGTAGCGATTTTACATCAACACCTACAAATGCTCCTGAGCTTTTTCAGCAAGAACGTGTGCTGTAGTTGTTATTCTGTTCGGAAACTTCTGCTGTTTGTTTTGGCAAAGAGTTTGACCAGCATAAAGAAAACTGTTTGGAAGTAGTAAACACGGACTCGATTCTGCTGCTGTAGAAACTGGCGCTCAAACTCCTATTCGCTTTCCTGGGAATAAGGTATCCTGCTGGTATTCTGTGTTCTCTTCAATACTAGCATCTGCAGAAAGAAGGATTGGTTTCTTTGCTTTACCAGAATGGTGTATTTAAATCCAGCAGCTCATCCACAGGCAAAAAGATTTTAATATGAGACTTACTTGCTGGTAGTAGGGGCCTACTCTGTAATCAGGCTTTTCTGGCTGTGAGGTGTTGCAGTATTAATGTTTCTTTCCACATTTGTAGCTCATTATCCCTGCATGGAAAAACTCTCCATTCATAACTTCAGCCTCCATTTAACAATTTCGATCAGATCCAGCAAAAGAAATAAATAAGATCATGTTGGAGAGATGTTTGGAGTAAGAGCCACATTTTTGAGAATGAAGAGCAAGGCTTGGCTACACCTCAGGGCTGTGTGCCTGATGTTTGTGGGTGAAAGTCATTGTCCAAAGGTGTCTGTTTCTTTTTCCATTAAAAGCCAGTGGAGAGAGATGCTGGCATGATCACACCCTGAGGTAGACATTGATACCTGGCAGGCATACCTGCTTCTATCCATTGCCATTAACAGGGCTTCAGACTCAACTGGAGATGCTGCAGTTTAAACTTTGCTAAGATGGATCCCATACAATATATCCACACTGTCACCAGGTTTCCATTGCAGGGAAAGCAGCTTCATGATGAGTATCTACCAAAGGTTGTCAGCCGAAAAGAAATTGCTGAGAAAATCCCAGAGCCCTGAAACCCTGAGCAACATGCTGGAAACTGGCCCAGCTCCAAGCAGAGGGTTGGACCACACAACTGCCAGAGTCCCATACACCTGCAACTTGTGTTTTTAGCTTGAAAGCAGGTTCCCCCCTCAAGGGGGAGAGTCAAGGGGGAAAACTCTCTGGTAATGTGTGTGGGATTTCTGTGTGCTACAGGTGATCCTTGGCAACCAAATAGATATCTAACATGTACAACTCAGTGACAGATTTGTGCTGCACAGTAAGCTGCCCAGGTGAACTCAGAAGTTGTCACTGATTTTTGCACTCTCTTAATCTTCCTGTTTCTTCTGTGCTTCATTAAAGTCAATCTGCTGGGTGGACTGTCACTCAGGCTAGGCCTGTCCTGCTGTCTGCACTCTCTAGGGATCGCCCTTCATCCTGATAAATGGTCTATTAGGAGAACACGTGTCAGAGAGAAACCCTCCATGAAGCTAAATAGATTAGAGTCTCTTCCCTCTGAACAGTCTCAATGGAATGGAGGCGGCATGATCGTTAAAGCGGATTGAGAAAGAAAGCACTTCTTCCTCAGGACAGGAAATCACTCCGAGTTTAGAAAGGTACGGATTAGTTCTAGTAAATGTATAAAGGGAAAACTCTCAGCACGAGCGCTTGCCACCAGAATGGGTGCAGTGTGATGGTCTGGAAGTTGCTCAACTTCCTTTCGGTGCCCACTTGGGAACTGAGTAAATACAGCCCTTCTTGGTGGAGGCTTTGTAATACCTTTCTATATGTACAGCAATTGCTAGCATGGAAGAGCAGTGCTAAAAAAGCAGCCAGTGTTCTTGCAGTGCAGTTAGAAGATGCGTTAGTGGCACCAGCATAATGACCAACAAACCTCCAGCAAAGGTGGGGAACTTCTTGTTCTTGCAGACATCGTGTCCCCCCAGCTGTGGCTCTGTAAGTCATTGCTGCGCTCTCCTTGACCCTCTAAGCACATCATGGTAACAGGAAGGCAAAAAAATGCCTTATAAAGGGAAAACCTGCCCTTGAAACTCTGTTTACAAGTGTGACTTAGTATGAGGTATCACATACCCGAATGCCTCCGGTTCATCATGTGGTGCTGCCTTTCGCTGGTGCAGGTTTCCACAGGTGGAACATGGCATGGGAGCTTGGGTTGCTCCTGTTGGTTTCTTCGTGGAGTGCAATAAGTGCTAGGGAGAGGATGATGAGCTCAGTTGTTTCTGAGGCTGGTGGACATTTAGCAGAGGTTGGCTCTGCCCCCTCCAGACCCCAAGAAGTGCCTTTGAGCTCCCAAGGTTTGCTGCTGCCTTCTCTTCGTATCTTTCTTTTTGTTTTTAATATTTATTTTCCTTCAGTATGTGACGTCTTCCCTTTCTCTGCATCACTGACTGAGGATGAAGGGGAAACTGAGTCAGTTGTCAGTCAGACACAACTCTGTGTCCTGAACAGCCTTTTCCATTAGCAGCAGAAGTCTCCATTTCTCTGGTCTTGAGCTTATTTGGCAGCTTGTGCATGTTTCAGGTGTTGCAGGGGTGCCTGTGGGAAAGGGGAAGTCTATGCAAAGAGCATGCATATGAGACCTTGGTGCTGCTTGCTCTGCTGTGTGCAGGGACTAATATGAAAAGCTCTGATTTTCACCCTTGTTGGAGCCACTCCAACAGAAATATCTCTGTTCTGCTGGCACTGAAGAGGGTGGCAGGTCCTCATTGGTGTAATTTGTACCAAAATGGGGAGGGAGTGCTGCCAGAAGACACTTTTGTGTGAAGAGTGGCTACAGCCCAGGGACAGCATAAGAAAGATTATGCTGAGAAGCTAATTTGAAATGAATTAAAGGAAGATAAATTCACATTTTCTGGTAGAGCATCTTTCAGGAAAAGAAATCAAAACAGCATAAAAGTAATAAACATCAAATTCAACATTAGTTCTAATGTAGTACTAGGCAAATATTGTAGGCTTTTTAATAATAGTAATAAAAAGCTACAAGTATCATAACAACTGCATGCTGCAAACTCATGTAATCGCATGCAGTTATTGTTCCTAATGTGCATCTTGGTTTTAGCAGCAGTAATATATTCTCCGTCTGCCTGGGAAGATTTGGTAGACAATGACTGCAGTGATGGTACAAAAACTGAAAGAGGTGATGTGGAGGAAAAGGAGCTCTGGAAGACTCTTTTCAGCTCTTTCTTTTGTTGTTGTTTATTTAAATGCAAATCCTTCAGCCAAAAAAAAAAAAAAGGTTCAAAATCTGATAAATATTCAGCAGCTTTGGTGGATTCGGGGATGTGAGGCCAAAGTTCCAGAAATGGGGGAGTCACACAGACACTTGTCCTGGGAAACAAGGCACTTTTCCTGTTTAGAAGCTAAAGGAAGAGCAGAGTATAGCAAACCCTTAAATTAAGCCAAAGCCTACAGTGTGTATTAGTGTCTTTTAACTGTACTTCAAAAGTCATCTTTTAAAATAAACTATGTAGAAAAATACTCACCTTTGTCATCTTTAGGCAAACCTAAGCAGTACTGAATGCAGAGAGCTATAATCAGTGCAGCCTTCTGCCTTCGGATCTGTAAATGACAAGTGTCTGTAAAGGCATGCTATGCTATGGTTAGGAAAGCAGGTTGTTACGCAGCTGGGGAGCAGGTGTCTATAAATGTCATTGTGCTGTGAGTGCTTTGGTCTGTATCAGTGGACACGACCCTCCTAAGGGTGAGATCATCTCCCAGGGCTGGATGTGGTCTGATGCAAACAGGCACAGAAGCTCCTTTTCCCTTTCTGTCCTTTGGAAAGTCAGTGGCTGCACTGTGTGGCTTTCAATCCCTGGACAAAGCGCAGGAAAAACATGGCTGCTCCACGTGACTCCTGTGAGAATAGACCTGAACCTTCCTGCAGCTCTGGGGTCCTGGGGATAACATCTCCTTTCCTCTGCCAGTTCTGAAGAGGTTATGAGAGAGTCAGCTCCTCCACCTGAACAACATGGCGGCGTGCTCTCAATATGTGAATTCTTGAATTTATTAAGGCTACAACGTACTTGACCTATTTAAAAAATGTCTCTGTTTCCAGGGTATCAACAATAAAAATAATACCTGAGAGATACCTACAGAAGAGCTTGGAAGCATGTCATGAATGTCGTGTTATTTCATGGCTTTATGTGTAAGCATCTTAATTACAGCATCAACTTACACTTCAAAGATTACCAACTAGAATGAGTGTGAGACTTTGTTTAAATGAAATCTACATTGCGTAAAAAGAATTCACAGTAAACATCTTTGGATGTAGATAGAGATGACAAAAATGTGTGATTTGATATTTATTGTGTATTAGTATTGTTGTTCTTGTCCTTTTTTTAATGTTTCTACCATACCTTACTATGAGTTCATTACAACAGCCTTGCCTTTACAGGATGACATGAGTAAGCTTATGTTTACTATTATTATAATATCTTTTGCTTGTAAGCTCTGCCTGTTTTATTGCTGAATTATAAATGGTTAGCAATATTATTTAGAAATGTCAACAGCTGTCCAGGATTTTTTTCTGGTTTTACGCAGATCAGTTTAAATTAAACTGTTCACGTCTGAGATACAGTACAACTCAGTAGTCTGTCTATAACTAACAGTCATTTAGCACTGACTAGGACTGCCATATGTTAATATTTATGGAGACAAATTCTTTATCTGACATAGTTCAGGGCATGGAAGGTAGATCTTCTACATCTTAAGAGTAGCAGGTATTTTGATTATATATTATTTAAGCTATATCTCACTTTATCATCTCAATTTCCACATCCCTCTTTGAAACCACATTGTGGTTTATTTGTTTCCTTGCTTTCAGCTGGGGACAGGCTGCTTCAAGGACTCAAGCTTGTGAAGGGCTTGTGCAGGGTGCTCCCTTCTACACCTTAGATCTGGACTGGTTGGACACCATTCTCATCCCAAACTATGTGCAAAGTAACACAATGCTTTCCATGATTTGCTGATCCAGCTCGGGAGCCAAGCAAGGTGAGTGTTAGCTGCCAAGCTGCCTGGAAGGCCAAGAGAATCAGTTTGTTAAATAGTGAAATACGGGGGGGTGTTAAGAAAAAGGGGTTTGCCTATTTTCCCCCCAATGAGGTCTGAAATAAAAACTTACAGTCCCTCAGGAAACTGGCACATCGCATCAGGAGGAGGAAAGAATTAATTGTGCCTTTCAAGTCAGTTGTTAAACGAGGAAAATATTTAAAAAGTGAATCTTGCAGTCTAGAGATCAGCAGTCTTGTTTTATGTAGCTGCCAGTGAAGAGTCTGGTGTCAAAATGCAGTGGTACTTGTAAGTGTAATCAATAAACATGAATTATTTAGGAGACACGGGATAAAAATGAGCAAGTGTTAAAGCAGGATTAATCCACTATATAAGCACTAAGGAATGTATATGAATTCTTAGCAAAATGATAGTGATATCCGTTTGGAATCTCAGTTTGCATGCATAAAAACAAAGTGGTGTAAGTGAATATTTCATTGTCTAAATGTAAATAAATTATATGTAAATTTTAACTGTGTGAACTAACTCTTAATGGTCAAGTATCTTAAGTTAAACCAGTACATAATACAGTATATAACAGCAGATGTGTCTGGCCAGGTGGTGTGAGAATACGAAGTGACTGCATTTCAAGTAAGTAACAAGCACCTGGAAATCATGTGCAGAGGGATTCAGCTGACCACCACACTGTAAAATAACCCGGAAGGAAGAGACAGTTTAGGAGTGACTACTTTTCCTGTGCAAGTCCCTGTGCAACTGGGTAGGGGGAAGGTTTTAACACCATACCAAAGGTGGAGGGAAAAAAAAAAACAACCACCTGTAGTAGAAATAGCAACACACAAGAGACAGACTGATTCAGGCAATTTACTCTGCTAGACATCAAATGCTTCTTTGAGGCTGTAAGTGATCATTTAGAAATCATCTCAGATCAAGCACCCATAGCCGAACAAAACCAAGCAGAGAGGAGTCTCTGTTGAAGGGGCAATGAGAAAGTCTCATTTAACACAGACACTCTGTCATTCACACTTTTTGCTTATTCTGTCTGCGGAAGTGAGGTCCCAACAGAGCTCTTAGATGCTGGAGAAACCTGATGAGAGATGTCATTCCAAACCCACCAACAGAGAAGTCACCCAGAGAGAGGAAGAGGAGTAATAGTTATTACATGTAAATGAAGTGAGGTAATGCCTGAAAAAATGCTTCACAAGAGGAAAAATGAGGCCAGGAACTGGGAGTGCCCAAAAGAGCACTTTGGAGAGCAGCTGCCTGTGGGATGCTAAGAAAATGCCAAGCAGGTAACAGAGACAAGAAAAGAGGTAGAGAGAATCCATCTGAAAATACTAAAATGAACTTCTTAACCTACAGTTCAATCTCTGTAGTACATGTGTGAGTAGATATGGGGACAGGAAATGTTTTATCTCGAAGATAAAACAAAAAGTAACATGAGAGGGTCAGGGTTGGTTGGTTTGTGGCTTTTGGTTGGGGGGTGTGTGTTTTCTTGGTTATGTTTGTTGCTGTTTGTTGGGTTTTTTTAAGCAAAGACTGACATGCATGAAACAGGAGTGAGACCATGACACTGTTTAAGCCAGTGGCAAAATCCCTTTGACTCCAAGTCACAATCAGGGCTTTTTACTTGCAGTTTCTGGTCACTCCTCACCATGTCACATTAGCACTTACCTCAGGTGTTAGACGTCAGTACCAGGCCTTAAGTTGTATGCAAAGTTATGTGCACACATATGCACATGCTATATGTTTTGTACACACAAGTGTACATGGCTGTCTCCCATTTATTGTTAGAAAAATGTAGGCACAGAGAGCAGGGGATAGGTGTAAGGCTCCTGACTTGCAGCAGAGCACTTCATGGCAGGTAGCATGGTGGTTCTGGGTGTCCCTGAGAGCCCAGCCTGCCCTAGAGACCTCCCTGGAAAATGGGGTATCATCTGTTCCTAGAAAACCTGTATCACTCAGAGCATGAGGCCAGTGCTGCTTTATGATTTGCAATCAGCAGAGAGGCTGATGAGAATGGCAGTCATGCATCTGGGGAAGCTTGACTCCTGGTACTGCAGTGACAGCCTTCAGTAGGTAGTGATGTACGGAGTCAGGTGCAGTACAGGTATAAACATACTAATCTGCATGATGCTTCTCTCGTCTAGACAAGCATTGTTGCAGGCATGCAAAAAGGCAGCAAGATAGTTTTCCAAATGCTATGGAGCAAATAACAGATAAATCTAGAATTCAGGCACACCTAATCCTCAGTCTGTCCCCTTCTAACTGCTCGAAGTCTCTTTGCTATTGTCACATACAAAAGGTAATTACATATTTGAAAATGTTCCCTTACTAGTTGCCTGGAGAGCTATTAAAGAAGCCACATGCAAGGGAAGAACAGAACAAGACTGCAAGTTTCTCACTGTTTAACAGAAATGCAGGAATGGCTAACTCCCCTGTAACATGTAGGATTGGTGCTCCAAATCCCAGGAGACTTTCATAGCAGTGTTTAAAGTACAATTGACAAATCTGAGGATTATCAGTCCACAAACCAGTAAGAAAATTAATGTAACTATTGCAGCCTTTCAGTGTTTGGAAGTTCCATTGCTTAGCCCCCAGTTTACAAAGGAAACACCTTACCTGACAGGCTTTTGAGTAATGTTCCTCTTTGAAGATATAATTCAAAACACCTGTTCATTCTAGAGCTTAATTAGAGACCTTCATCCCTGTGCTGCAGTTATTGGTTTCCTTGTGCATGGACTGAATTAGTGCCGTGTTTCAGCTGGATTTCATGATTGCGTTAACCAGTCAGTAGTAAAATGCATTCAGCTCTTTGAAATACCAACCTGTTGTGGATGCGATGTCATGTTTCATGGGAGCTGGTTACATTATGAGAGAGAGCAAATGTTTGCATAGGAGGCTATTTAGCTCTTCTTTGAAACTGAACTTCTGGACAAGCAGGAGGAAGTAAAAAGGAAAAAAAATCCTGAAAAACCTCTGGATGGGTGGAATTTTCAGCATGTCTGTTTACTTAGCTGTATTATTTCCTTAAAGGCAAATACATCCTGTACCTTTGTTCTGCTGTTACTCTGCTGGAGTCAGTCAGTTTAACAAAGTTCTTATTACTGGTCCGACTCTCACCACTGGGCACTGAGTACTGCAGAGGCAAAGGAAGCACATTGCTGCTTCTCTTGCCTGCCTGCTTCCAACCCTGACCCACCACCACCTTGCACTTGTATGTATGGGTTTTGCTGAACAGACAAAGCATGTGCTTATTCTAGCTCCAGTAAAGCTTCAATTTATTAACTTAAAAGTTCCTTCTCCTGTTATTTCCTTAGCTTCCTCTCCTGTGTCCTGCCCTATAATCTGCAGTAAAAGGAGCATGTCAATACTGCTTTCAAACATACGCATTATCTAAAAGAAAAGCCCAGGTAAAATGTTTTCCAAATGAACTTGGTTAAAATTTCAAAAGCATAGATGGATGGGGAGTGGGAATTCCCAGTATAGCCAACATTAGGAGGAAAGCAGAAACTGGTTATCTTCACATATCCTACAATGTTCCAGTAGGACACCAGCTTCAGGTGATGTGTCCTTCTTAAAACATCAAAAATGTTTCTAGACTCACTGCAGTGAAAACAAAGTTGTTCGACAGTGGTGTCATCTATTGGGACATCAAAATGATCACTGATTCTTACATGAGTAACAGAAAGGTTAACTTAAAGATCTTGAAAAGGAGAGCTTATTTAGCTAAAAGGGACAAAAGGGGGGGGAAGGGAAGGACTGAAGAAAGTTGTATACAAAGAAGCCATTTAATGCAGATTTGCCATAAGGCAAGATAATAATGCTTGAACGTTATGAACTGCAGAAACTCCATGAACACATTATATTTTAAACACTTAATCTGTTTTACAAACTATGTACATTCTTCTGCTAAATAAGATGAATTGGGATTCAAGAAGCAGCACATCCTGACAAATCTCCTCCTAAAGGCATCCATTAATATAAATCAACAGTAGCAATTTTGTTTGATCATTTATTTGCAAGAATCATTAAGGTTTATTAGCATAATTATTCCCTGTGGGACTTCATGTCACATAAATGAAAAATGGCATTATCAATATTTAAAAGATAAGTGTGTAACGTTCAGAGTACTTAAACAGCACTCTGCAGGTGGTGTCCAGCTGGAGCAAATTAGATAAGGTTTGATTTCTAAATTGTAGAAATATAATTTCAGTGCAACTGTTTATTTCAAAACCACGTCTGCTCATTGTGCAAGGTATAAACGCACAGCAGAACTCTGTAGTTACTTGTTACAGTACATGTGTGTACACTGTTTTCTGATTTCAAGTAAGCAACTTGTCTCAAGATATCAAATGGGAAGCAAATGTTGCTTACTGGTTGGAGGTCCTTTTATAATCCTGTCTTTTTCACTTTTTCCAGTTCTATAGGATGACCTGAAGTTTTCACAGTGAAACAAGGGACTTTCTCTCCCATCCTCCCTGTCTCCTTCCAAACGAAACAGTAGTTACAGTGTCATTAGATCTTCTCCTCTACAGACTACAGGATCAACTAGGTTGTAAAAGACCTTTAAGATCATCACATCCAACCTTTACCCCAGGACTGCTAAGTTCACCACTAAACCATGTCATTAAGACCCTCATCTACACGGCTTTTGAATACTTCCAGGGATGGTGATTCCACCACTTCCCTGTTCCAATGCCTGATCACGCTTTCAGTAAAGAAATTTTTCCTCATTTCCAATCTAATCTTCCTCTGACACAGCTTGAGACTGTTACCTCTTGTCCCATCACTTCTTACCTGGGAGAAGAGACCAGCCACCTCCTGGCTCCATCCTCCTTTCAGGTAGTTTTAAGAGAGCAATAAGATCCCCCCCCAGGTCTCCTTTTCTCCAGACTAAACAATGCCAGTTCCCTCAGCCACTCCTCAGAAGACTTGTGCTTGGAGGGAGACACTGCTGGTGCCTCTGTACCAACTCTGTGCTCATTTCAGTACTACCAATGAACTTTACACGAGCACTTTCTGAAGCAGATGCAGGGACTGAGGCATGGTAAGACATTTGAGCAAGACTGTGCCAGTCCTGCCCCTGAACGGGCAGCTGCATTCAGCATGGCATGAGCCCCATGCTCGCAGCCTGCAGGCACTTTTAGGTTTCTGCAGGATACTACAGAGGTCAGAGTTAGGAAGACAGTGTATGGGAATATAATGATGACAATCTGAGGGAGATGAGTGAACTGCCTGTCATATGCTTCTCTGGTTGCCCTTGCTGCTGCTAGAGCAAATGCTGAGTGGCAGGTGTGAGCAGGATGACATGCTGCTCTGGGGAACAGTTGCCAAAAGTTCCTGCACAGATGAGTACCATCCAAGCACTGCTCGAAGTGAAAGCCTTTGACTGAAGGAAGGGACTAGTGAGAGTCCAGCTGTGAGGCGGCAGAGCAAACACAGCTTTTGGGGCTGGGTAAGCCCCACTTTTGGGCCATGGATCGTGGTGTGCAGAGCAGCACAGTGCAAGGCAGGGAGGATGGCACTGAGCCTGCTGCCACTGAAAAAGGCCTCATGGCACCCCTGTGCAGCTGCTGGCAGTGCTGTGCTCCCCCCAGCTATGGAGTGCCCTGCATCAGGGTGCTTTTTGAACAGACCTGGCATGCAGAGTCCCAGCACAGGAATCATGCTGAGAGGTGAGAAACTGGGAGCACCAGCAAGACAGAAATCCGTGAGCGCTGTCTGATCCACACCAATACAGAGGCAGTTTGCCACCTCACTCATGAGTATGTTTTTGAGCACAGAATTGCTGTTTTACCAGCAGTGAAATGTATCAGTAACCACTGTGTGCTCTTCTCCTCTCTAAAGGCTCTTGAATAAAACATCAGGGATTTTACAAAATATGCCCCAGGACTGCTGCAGACATATCCCCATATGGGGCAGGGAAGCAGAGGCTTTGCCAGCCCGGGGCTCATCATGGGGCTCTGCCAAGCCTGACGGGCAGGATGAAGTGCCAGTGTAGAGATGTA
The DNA here is from genome assembly GCA_017639245.1 of Myiopsitta monachus. Lineage (NCBI taxonomy): Eukaryota > Metazoa > Chordata > Aves > Psittaciformes > Psittacidae > Myiopsitta > Myiopsitta monachus. The sequence goes on along the minus strand of CM029921.1, from coordinate 14,440,624 downwards.
CACAGGCAGCAGAATTACTTTCACATTGCTCTCAGCATTTTCTGGGACTGATGATTGTTTTCTATAATTGCCCTTCAGTTGCCCTTTCCATTGGTTGGCTTAAAGTTATGGTTATGGATTAGTTTGTTAAAGACTTTGTTGTTGGCAAATGGCATCTATCTTCCTATTTTTCCACTCCTTGCTAAGCTCCCCTTTGTAGTTCCTCAGCTTTGTAATTATTTACAAATGTTAAACTGAACTCTTTGGAACAAATTGTTCGGTGGTATCTTGCAGAAATGAAAGGGGTTCTGCTTTCTTTTAAGTATGTTTCTTAGTGCTCTCTTTTGCACTCAAGTTAGAATATATACTTACACTTGGAGTGGTGCTTCCAAGGGCGTAGGCAGTCCAGAAAGCATACGCCATCTCACCCTTTACTTTGTGCATACTTTTCTATGCTGCTACAAGGAGAAAAGTAGTAAATCTTAGTACTTAACAGTTCTTTCTCAATATTTCTGGCCTTGGAAATTATGAACCTTCCATCCAAAGGTGTACGTTCTCATAGCTTTGCATACAAAATACTGAAATGGAAACCACAACCTTATCAAGTGCTTACATGACATGCAAAATCAGCTTAGCAAATGATCACTGGGTTGGAGGCAGTGATGGGTTTCCTCTGAGATGCTCCTTCTGCCCATTCAGTTGGGCACTTTGGCAGATGAGCTCATTGCAGCCGGGTTACTCAAATGCCTCTTCTAAACCCTGCACAGGAAAGACAATGAAAGGATAGAGATGGAAAAATGTAAGTCTGGTATTTAATCTTTCTGCTTCCAAATGAAAATCTACAGATGGAACTCGTTGTCTTGAGGGGCACTTTGTGACAAATAATTAAATTGGAGCTCACATGCAAAAATCTGATTAAACAGAGAGTACTTTTTTTAAAAGCTTTTACAAACAGAACCTTCATATCCATAAACATTTAATTCTCAACTAAAAATCATCGCTGTTAATTCTGTTAAGAAATAACTCAGTCCTTTTGCTTGAACTTATGTTCTTTATTCTTTTTCACAGGGGACAGGAGTTTGGTTAAGACAGTTAAGTGGATAAAGATCTCACTGCACAAACCAGAGGTGTCATTGTAACAGAGATTTTACAGCATTCTTTATATAGAAGAACTATATTTGCTCTGCCTAGAATATTTGCTTAAAAAAAAGAAAGGAAAAAAAGAAGATGCCCGGTGAAGCAGAAAGCCTGGTGGTAATTGCAACTTGCATTCTCCTGAGTGTTTGCTACTTGGATTAAAAAGAGCATGGTGGACATGGCTCTCTAATTTTTTCTTTAATCACTGAATGCTAGTAAAGTTGTGCCAAATGCACAGGACAAATGCCCTGTTCCATAACCCAAACAGACCTACTGGCCAGGCAGCCAGTTGGCAAGAAAGCTCAGACTTTGTTGTGTGCTATAAAAGCTCATTTTCCAGCTCACTGAATGGATGTTGGATGATGTACAAAACCTAGCCGATGTTCATGCTGTAACTGCTGCTTTTTTTAGGTTACTTACAAGAAGCAATTAAACTGCAGTATAAAGTAGGGAAATAAGAAACTATAGAATACACAGGACACTTAAAAACTAAGTAATGCAAATAATGTCTGTTGATGCTAGAGACGCAGAAAACCACCAACTTGGTGTTGGTTGGAGTAATAGGAACTGGAATAGAAACTGCAGAGAAACAGAAGAACCAGAAGAAAATAGGAAAGGAAGAGTCAGACAGCCTCAGGCAGGCTCCCATCTTGATCCTGAACAAATCCTGAAAGGCTGAATGCTGGCTGGAGAGGGAGACTTGAAAATGAGTGACAAAATAGTGTCATAATCCCCTGCTTCTGTTTTACAGCATCAAACAAGTTTGGGCTGCATGTTTCAAGAAGCACTTGGTTTTCTGGTATTGCTAATGTGGAAACAAAAGAAATTACAAGGATTGTGTAAAGGCAGGAAACTGTGGGATGAAAAATGATTTTGTCAACACGTAAGCCTGGAAGGGACAGTCTGATCTTTCCTCCTACAAGGAAGCTGAACCTGGTGTAGCTGCACTACACTGCAATTTTTAAGATGCTCTCTACAGACTGCTTAAGGGCTCTTGTTTTGGTGTTATCCCACCCTTTTAACTAGACTAACAGGTATTTCATGCCCAAGCAGCAAAAATACCTTCTGTGAGAAACACCGGAGAGTAAGATCACTGTGGTGTAAAATTCATCTGTGGTCTTTGCAACTTAGGTATTCAGTTGCTAAAAAGCGTGCATCTCCTCAGAGGAGCAGGTGGGTGCTTTATAAACCTGAATGCATCAGTAATAAATATTATCAGGAAATGTTGAGAACGCTGTTTACACAGGAATACATGCTGTACAAAGCTGTGGATATAAATGCATTCCAGTACTTTGTCATGTCAGCCTTTAGACACACAGCTCACAGTTTTTACTCGTGACCAGAAGGACTGAGCAGAGGTGAAAGACCAAAAACCAAAGAACATGGTGCCCCTAAAAAAGACTGATTTCTGTTCATGTCCTTTGCACAAACATCCTTTCTGGCCAGAGACATTGTTTAATCTTTGGAAACTCAGTACTACAGCTAAATACCCATTAAACCATGTTTTTCTCATTAGGAACAGCTGTATTTTTGTTTAATGCATTTGAAGCACTATTTTTGTTCCTTGTAGTATTTTTGTTTACAGTCCATAATGTCATAAGTAAAAGATCTCTGCTGCTGCCATGGGACATGTTTTTTTCCTACTGATGCAGGATAATTAAAAAGGAACCAAGTTAGTGCTACGATTTTCTTGACAGTGATAGCCCCTTAGCTGCTAAATCTGCTATCCCATCCATCACTGATCTCAAGCAAAGCAAGGGTTAGTTTCTCTGTGGCTTATCTAGGTCTTCAGTAGATCAATAGCACAGCTCAGATGTTTCAGACTCTTCCCTGTTAATTCACATTTATCTTTTCATCCAAAGAAGGTAAATTACCTCACAGCGAAGCTGTGTTATCCCCAGTAGCAGTTTATAATGTTGCAAAATCAGCATGACCCACATATCTTATCTCAGCTGGAATGCATTTGTCACTGTCTCATGTTATGATCATCTGATAAAACGCCCTAGAAAAGAGGTAAACCTGCAAAAAAACTTCACTATTTTCATTTAATCACCTTTTCTGCTGCGTGCTCCTGTACCACCTTCTATTTAAGCTGCTAAAGTAAAGGGAACATTCTTTTTCCCTTTAATGCTCTATTTAATCACTTTTATCATTAGCAAAAATGTTCATGCCTCGGCAGTCTTCACTTCTGCTGTCATAAGTTGATCTGTATGTGGTGATATCTGAGTCTGAGAACTGAATCATTTATCAGTATCCTATGTTAACCCTGAGAAAGGACTGCTGGGTTTAATCCCACATTTGTACAGTTGGGTCGTGGTTACCTGAAGCTTGTCAGGACCTGGGAGTGTTTAATGCTGCTAGGAAAAAGGAATGAGAAGCAGGTCACCAACCACTAAGCTGTAACTATGCTGCTGCCAGAAGAAATGCTCTATGAAACAGGAGTTTGATAGCAATTATGCAGCTGGGACTCATTCCTTTCCAAACTATAGTATAGTAGATATTTCATTGTCTCGTATTCTAAAAACTATAAATTATATTATGGAAAGAAAGCTTAATTATAAACACACTTCTAAGGAGTCTGATCCAGCTGGTTGCAAAAACTACATTCTTATTCAGGTAAGCTGAGCAACTCTGGACTGAACTCTGTTCTGCAAGTGTTAAATTCTTAGGTCTTTAACTGTGAAATTAGCTGATGCCATCAAGGAGGTCTGCTTTTTGACATGAAGACGAGGTGTCTTCAACACAGTGCTCGACTTCTTCCCAAATAAGAACGTACAAGGGGGGGCCCTACCTGGAGCAGTGACCTGCTGTGACAGCACAGCTGGGAGGAATAGCAAAAGCAGATGCTTGCCCCTCAGGTGGAGGTAGATCTTGTAACAGAGGTGACTTTGCTGAGGAGAACAGCATGTGCTTGGAAGCACAGGACAGAAGTGCTTGCCCAGGTGCAGGTGCACTACCCATGTGCTTGCACCCCCCAGGTTTGTGGATAATCTGGACGGGGGGTACAGCCAGTGCCTGGGGACTGCAGAGCATCCTCTGTGTGCTGTGGGGAGTGCACCAGAAACTAAGCTGGGCTCCTGCCGAGAGGCACAGTGAGAGTTTGAGCGGCCAGTGGTCACAAACTGGAAATGGTGAAGTTCTGGCTTGATGTAAACTGTTAAAAAGTAGACATTAAGACAGCCAAGCTTTAGGATGAGCCTGTAGTTCCTGGGGGAGGTTGCAAGAAGAGATGGGACCAGCAGTTGTATTTGAAATGAAAGAAATTACTGCTTTCCATCTTTAAGTATTCAATGTAACAAAAGGAACAGGGCAAGGATATATTGGGTGTTTCTCTGGAGTTTCTGGAGTGTTTTCTGCTCCGTGTTCTGACCATGGAACACTGTACTTGCCTTTCTTTGGAAATCTGCACAGACAGTACTGAACTGTCCCTGTGGCTTAATTTATGCTCAGGAAAATAATGACAGCATTTTGACATAATTAAAGGTGAAGAGTTTCTGAACACAAACTGCCATAACATGTGGAGGATAGAGTAATTCTCTGGTTGCTTTTTCTTTGCATTTCAAACACACTGCAGCTCATCTGAGATGCATGGGAAAGAAAAGAACAAAAGGGCACCAGGGCCTGCAAACAAAATATTTTTCCTTTGGGATCTTACTGGATGTTAGTGCTGTGTTTCCTGCGTTCTGTGGATACACTGCTCACGAACACTTTTTACATGCAAATACAAGCCACCTCTTAATATTAAAAAGTACCTTTGTGAATGGTCTGTTTGTCTCCGATGTATGTGTTTTCAAGCATTTTTACTCCCACGTTTTTGTCTGAGAGCCTTGCTGTCCTGGAGACTGAACCCAGGTATACTTCTGTTCTCATTTCAGAGTGCTGCTGTTCCCAGTTGAGGACATCATGTGAGCAAGGATGAGATTTTTTTGCACCTGACAGTTATTTGCTGTTATTTCCAGAGGTGAGAGGTCCTCATTTTGTGTCTTTGGTGGTAAGAAAGAGAACTCCATTTATTTCCAGTGAGTCTTGTAGCTCTTCACTGAGGAGGAAGGACAGCAAATGTATCTTTTGTACCTTTATCCTTTCACCCCATGACACCTCCAAACCTTGAGCACTGGAAGTCAGTGGTGGCACAGTGCAGTTAAAAGCCTCTTTCTAAGTCGGCACCTCAGAGTCATTGGGGGATACTGGCAGAGAAAGCGTATGAGCTTTTTCTGTTACTTTTAGTTAAAGACATGGTCTCCTGTAGTTTACTCCCCCCACAACACTGTGGGAAAATCTTTGTCATGAAAGAGGCAAAAACCAGCTAAAGCTTCAGAAAAAATTCCACTCATTTGGGAGATTTTATAAAAGATTAAGAATCAATTTAAAATAATGACTATTCTTATATATATATCTAGATGCAGGTATATCTAGTACAGAATTAATAGAAACATGCAGACTTATTTTTACCCAGTTCTGAGAGGTGATGTTCTCTTAAGCTTTATTCATTTTATTTTATAAAGTAGGTTAATATTAATGAATTTTAAACACTGCTTTGACTAAGCTTTTGTGTCCTTAGTTTCACGTAACAAGGCAGAAAGGGAAACAACGGTGTGCAAAGCGGTAGAAGTGGCTGGGCAGGGTTTGGGGTTGAATCCCTCTGGGAGCAAAGCCACCCCAGAGCACCCCTCTGGAGTGAGCGCTCAGTGAACATCTTGCTCCAACCAAGGTCACCCACACCCACCTTCTGCATGCCTCTGGCTGCCGCTCTCTCCGCTGCGCGGTTGCCCCCCCTGCCCGGTTGTGATCCAGCAAAGCAGTTGCAAGGGACAGCAACACCGAACCGAACGGAGCGCGGTCCGAGCCGCAGCCCCTGCCCGCTTACCTCAGCCCGCGGGCGACCCCGCTGCTGCCGCGGCGGCTCCCGCCTGGAACGTGATAGGGCCGACCTGCCCTTTCCACCAATCAGCGCGGCGGCCTTCCCGGAAGTTGAAAGTGTTCCCCGCCCTTCCTCCCGGCCGCGCCGCTCGTTGCCATGACGGCGGCAGCGCGGGCTGGCGGCCGCCATGGTGCGTGTGGGGAGAGGGGAGCCGGGCCGGGGGCTGCGCCTGTCCTGTCCTGTCCTGTCCTGTCCTGTCCTGTCCTGTCCTGTCCTGTCCTGTCCTGTCCTGTCCTGTCTCAACCGCTCGGTCTTCTCGCCCCCAGGCGTTCATGGGGCGGGATGCGGGGCGGGTGGAGGCCTCGATGGACGCGGAGGAGCGGAGCGGGCGGCGGCGGGCTGCCAGGCTGTGGACGGCGCTGGAGCAGGAGCGGCGGATGGAAGAGGCCCTGCGGCAGGTGAGGGAGCCCGGGGCGCTAGGCTCGGCGCTCGGCGGAGGGGTAAGGAGAGGTGGTGCCGCTGTCCTGGCGGGTCGTCTTCCGGCTGAGCAGCCCTGGAGTTTGCCCGGTCGCAGCTATGGGTGCAGCTGGGGAGCGGTGTGACGGGGACTGTTTGTTCTGGTCAGGCCGAAGAGAACAAAGCCCGCAGGAAGCTGCAGCTGGAGCAGGAGGAGAGGCTGGCGGGAGAGCTGGCGAGGTTGAACCGCGAGAAACTTAAAGACGAGAAGATGAGGCAACAAGTAAGACAGAACAGGTAATGCTTTACAGAGCTCAGTGTTTAACTAGCTGCGGCTGTAAATCAGTCCCAACGCATAAAAGTGCTTATAGAAGCATGCAGCCTGTCGTGTACCTCCTGCTTGCTTTTTCTTTTGATTGCGTTTTGACTGAGCCTTAGATGCACTGAGATTGTAGGATGGAATCTTTACAAGCAAGAGAGGCAGTTCTTGTGTGCTCCAATCAGGTACATAGCATTTTTTAGAATAGGCTTCAACTTCCTCAGTTTGTGCAATAGAGAAGATCATAAATGGAAAAAATCATGGGAAAAGGTTGATTTTGAGTGGTGGTTGGGAGAAGGCTGTGGCCAGAGCTGTGGCTGGAGGTGTCAGAGAGGTGTCAGAGAAGAGTAGCGGAGGCAAATGTGGGACAGAGGAGGACTGGGAGGTGTGACAGGGGAGGTGTGACAAGGCTGTGCCCTCAGTCAGGGGAGACACCCTGAAAGTTGTAGCAGAAGCAAAAATGAATTTGAGCTGGGAGGAAAAGTTAGTTTAACAGTAAGGTTTGATAAGTCAATTTTAAGCAAATTTTGTCAATAAAGGAAAAATTTGCCATAAATGTTTTGAATATATGCTTATGTATATAAAGATACACATTTCTGTAAGCATGCATATTCATAGTATGCCTGTATTTATGTAGTTAAATGTAAAGATGCACAACTATTGACAGCATATGTAGAAATACAGGTAACTCTTTTTTTAAAACAAGCGTTCTTTTTGTGCTTTTACTACAGCAGTATTTTTTCCTGAAAAATACTTTTGTAAATTATGTTTAAGCAGTGATGGAAATTCCATTTTTTCCTATAGATACTTCCTTGTTAACAGGATAAATGTCTTATCTGGTTTTTTTATCTCTTCAGCCTGGAACTTCGGGAGCTGGACAAGAAGCTGAAATTCGCTTACATGAACAAGGAGAGAGCTGCGCAGATTGCTGAGAAGGCAGCTCTGCAGTATGAGAACATGGTAATGAGCTGCACCCAAGCGCTGGGGCTCGTTGTAGGCATGGTGCTGAGTACCTTTCCTTTGCCACTGAACTTGCTATCTAAGACAGTGTTCGATATGGGCATTTGAGGTGTGCTGAAAATGGGGGTTGTTAATGAAGGACTAATCTGTCAATAACCAGCTATAGAAAAGATTTGCTTTGTTATTGCAATCAAAGTAGCAGAATAAAGCTGTGTGGAGAGAGTTTTTATTTTACCAGCTTTGTAATATTTATTCCAGTTAAAACTGATACAACGTGTAGAGCAAGTGCTTATTGTAGTGAATCATTACCTCAGAAGCAGAATATTGAAAATGTTGTTACTACACATCTATCTGAACAACTTCAGAGAGAATTGTGAACTTGTATTTATGTGTAGAACAACACTGGTAATCAGGCAGATGATTCTGATTCCACGAATGTTTTATACACAATTCAATTTATGCAGATTGCTCTAAAGACAAGAGTTGACTGAGGATGTTCTGTGGCATTAACCCACATTCCAGTCATTAAGCTGATCACAGTTTTACTCATGCTGAATGCTCTGCTTGGTCTTCGTTCAACACGCAGCTTCCTTAAAGTATTGTTAGTTCCTTTAAGTTGTTTAGATACTGAGGGTTCTCTTCAAGGGTTCTGCTTACTGAATTAAGCTACTAGGCATGTTCAGCACTGCATTTATAGACTGAGGTGGAAAACATTCCTTTTTTAGTAGTGCTGTATAATTCCTTTTTATATTGTGTGTGTTTTCATAACAAGTGGTATTAGTGGGAGTAAAAAAGAATCTTGTATTACTTTTCTCCCTATAGATACGTGAGGGTGAAATAGCTCAACAGATGAAGGAAGAGCATGAAAGGGCAGTAAGAGAAGAAAGTACTGCAGAACTGAGGCGAAAGGAGGAGAAAATAATGTATCACAGAGAACTGGAGAAACAGGTTGAGGAACAAGAGAGGAAGAAGCAGGATGCTTGCGAACAGTTTCTAAGAGAGAAACTCGTGATTGATGAAATTGTAAGAAAGATCAATGAGGAAGATCAAATGTTAGTTTCTTTTAATTTTTATTATTTATTAACTTGAAACAAAACAATTCACGTACTTCTGTGTAGAAAACTAATTTGTGTACATTGTTTCATAGACTAAGGCCCATTTTAGTTTTCTTTGGTCACATTTTACTAACAAGAGACTGACTTGTTGGATTTTGCTGTATAAACATCAGAACGTTCCAGCCAGTCTCACATCCTTGTTCCCCAAACACAAAATCCAGATGATTTCAAGGCGTGCTTCCATTGGGCCCATCGTGCTGGAAATGGGTGCGCATCACTGATTTCTGCCTGGCCTCCTTGTGAGAGGTGTTGTGTGCCTGTCTTTTTGACAGGGAGAGGAATGGAGGTTCCTGAGGGCAGGGTGGTAGTGTCTCTGTGGTGGGGTAGCATTTAGTATAAATAAAAAGTGTAGGAGATGCTGGTGCCATTAGGCTGTTGGGCTTCCTCCTGGTTTTGATTTGACAGAGTGTGTATGAAATGCAGTAGTAGTGAGTACTCATATGTGCAGTCTGTCCTCCTGAAGAAAGGGGTTAGACATGAGATTCCTTTTTTGGGGCAATGCATAAATAAGTATGTTCAATTTAGGTATGTAAATGGATATGGAGAATCATTAAATCTTAGTCTCTGCAATGTTGTTAGCGATAAGCATATGGTCTGTTTAACATGACTCTACACCATGTTAAATAAACATTTTTTTTCACCTTCTACAGGGAAAAACAACTGAAGTTAGCTAAAATAAGAGAAACCCAGGCACATATTGAAGAATATAAAAAAGATCAAGCTATCTGGGCAAGAAGGAAACAGGAAGAGATGGAAGAAGAAAATCGGAAAATTATGGAGTTTGCCAACATTCAACAACAAAGAGAAGAAGATTGGATTGCTAAAGTTCGAGATGCTGAGGAGAGAAAACAAAGAGTTCAAAGCATGGTACAGAAATTTAAACTGTAGAAATAAGGTTCTTGTACAATCTTGCTTTATTTAGAAATCTTTCCTTCTTGTGGTAGATTGCCCAGAATCTGGAAGAACAACAACAGAAGCGTGAAGAACAAGAACAAATCCTCCATGAGCTGTATCTGGAAGAACAAGCGGAGGCAGAAAGGAAGAAGGAGATGGTGAGTGTGGGCAGGTAGAGGAAGTAGAACCTGTGCAGTGGAGAGGAAGGGGAATATTTCACTTTCACTGGGCTTCTGCAGATAACAGGGATATTGTTGTATTTGTCAGATACCAGGTTTTTTAATATGCTGTTACGTATGTTAATGTGTACCTGTGCGTAAACTGTTAAGAGAAAATGCAAGTGGAGAGAGGATTATTGCTGGAATTCCTCCAGAACATTCAGGCTAATGGAACTGGTCTAGATGAAACTCCTATAAAATCAAAATAGTGGTTATGCAGGAAAACATGTAGTTTATGGAACACTTGTAGCTATGGGCAGAAAGTCTAAACAGACCAGATAAGAAATACAAAAAGAAAATTGAAACCTTTGAATCACTGATCTGGAAAGTATGTAATAAAGTGAATGCAAAGGCGGTATTTTACATCCCTTCACTTTTTCTGACATCTTTGTGATGGAATGGCACTCCTTCAGCTTTTGCACTTGTCACTGGAGTTGTGATGCTTTAAGAACATTGAGTGAGAGTTTCCATAAGTACATTCAGTAGCCTTTGATTACATTTCCTTTATAGGCAGAAACAGAAAAGAGACTAAGGCAGCGCCTAGACTTACAGCAAGCATATGAAGAGCAGTTGGCTCTGAAAGCAGCTGTGCGACAAGCTATGCAAGAAGAGGAACAAGCCTTCAGACAACAGATGTTGGACAAGTTTGCAGAGGATGATCGCCTTGACCAGCTGAATGCTCAGAAACGAAGAATGAAACAGCTTGAACACAGAAGGGCTGTGGAAAAACTTATTCAAGACCGTCGCCAACAGTTTGTTGCAGATAAAGTAAGAGTTTTCACATTCACCTGAAGTTGGAGCCAGAGGGTTTCAATGAGGACACTCTTGCTATCTGAAGCAACAAGGCTGTTGTTGCTAGGGAAAGGTGACAGGGGACTTGCAGAGAAATGTGTAGGGGAAGCAGGCTTTTGTTTTGGTTTGCTGACAAGTGCAAAAAATGGTCTTCAAGCTAACTTTTATTTGTAGCTCAAGTCAACAACATCCCTAAAGCCCTGAATACCTGACATGCTCTGCAAATCCCTCCTCAGGAGCCATGGGGTCAGTGGCACAACTGGTGCACTGCACTGATGCATGAAAGGGGCAGTCCCAGCCTTGGCTTTATATTAAGTTTCTTGAATTATTACCTGAGGAGGAAAAGCATAAACTGAAAACAAGTCACAGAATCCTCTGCTGTGGTTTTTGGGCCCATTTGTAGGGTATAAGCCACATGTGCAGTGTGAATTGCGATTTCTATTTATCAGCATGAGAATAGGTGCCTGTTTCTCCTTTTCTTGGATTAGCACAGAAGGGCAGGAACAGCCTAACTTGTCTGAGAGCCAGAAAGGAACCAAACCTTAACTACCTCGAAAAGGGCTTCCAGTATGAGACCACATGCTTAGTGAGCAGACCAGCCCTGTGTCTTGCCATTCAGTCTTCTCTTTTCTCTGACATTTTTTTCTAGTTACAAATCCGTACTGTTTAAACAGTGCTTTGGGGTTTTTTACATAAACTTTTCCACCCCTTTCAAAGGAAATTTCCTGTGACCAGGAGTTAGTTAAGTGGAAGTTCAGAATTTACTTCACTAAAAAACTTCTCTTTATACTGTGGTGGGTATTGGTGGAAGTAAATGTTCAGAGAGCTGAAACTGCACCGTTACGAAGAACTTCATTACTGTAGGAGCGGGAACTTGAAGAAAGACAGTTGGAGGCGAAGAGAGAAGAGAAGTTCCGGGCAATTGTTGAAGAAGAGAGACAGAAACTCTTGAAGGAGCACGCATCTAAATTACTGGGCTATCTTCCTCCGGTAAGTGAGCTGTATTTTCAGTGCTTTAAATGTTTGCCTTGTTTAAGGTGAAGTTGCAGAGCTGTGTGAATTCCTGGAGTTGATGGGTGTCCTTTATTGTGTCAGCTCTCCTGAGCTAACCCTTTCCTTTTTCCTCTCTTTTTTTCTGCCTTTTTGATTTGGAAGCTATTTACCAAAATACTCTTTCTGTACAAGGGGCTTTGGGCTCTACTGCAATGCTGATGCCTTGTACAGAACTTGCAGAAAGCTCCTACGGTGTTTTGCATGTCCAGTTTTTGGAGTACGGCTTGTAAGTTCTAGAGCAGGGCTCTGCTAGCTGGAAAGGGGTCTGCTGTATCTTAAACCCCATTTCCACCACGCTTCTCAGCTGGGGCCTGGGGAGCAATTTCTTACAGTGTTGGCTTCTCCTCCGAGTCTTCTGTTCCCAAAGGAACAAGGCCTTGACTGCTGCATTTTAAAGCTCACTGCATCCATCCATCCATATGTTTGTCAGAGTTAAAAAGATGGAAGCAGTTACTGTAATAGGAACAAACTGCAATTTATTTTGTATTAAACCTCGTAATCAGAAGGATCACCTGGTGGGACACAAATCAACAGGGAGCTGCTGTAGGGATCTGGAAATGCGTTTACATTTCTTACTCTTGAAAGAAATTCTTCAACACTGGAAAGCACTGTAAACGTAGTGGAGTGTAATTTTTGTTCAAATATTAATACACTGATTTGGTCATGAATTTGTAAAACTCGGAGTGAATTATTTTCTAATGTAGATTTAGTAAAAGATAACCTTAATTGGCAATATTCTGGTATAGTTTTCTGGTTTGAATTTGTTGCTGTAGGAAGTCTTGGTGATGTCAGTGTCCAGGGCTCATGCCTGCTCCATGATACTGATGTTCTGCTTTGTTTTTCCTTCTGCTTCAACACTGTGTCTGAATCCTCTAGTCATACATCATGTTACTTAGCTCAAAATGGTTAAATAGAAAAGTGCTAATTCTAAAGTCTCCAATATAAATGCAGTTATTTTTTTCCTTAAGTGCTGCCTTAAGTGTGTTCTGTGGGTCATACATGTTTTTAGCCCTACAACTGATTTGGAATTAGAGATCCCGATTTCCAGGTTCCCTTGCTTCCCTTCCCCAAAACATAGTTTCTGATGAAGCTGTTCAGCATCAGTTGATTTCCAGAATAATGTCTTTGTATGGGCTAGTTCAGCACAACTAATGGTAGAGACAGAGCCTTGCCCCAACCAGTGCCTCTTGATTTCATTGACGTGTGCTGTGCTGACTATGAACGCTTCCATGAAGAGAATGCAGATGAATGTTGTCTTTTGTGCATTGCTCATGGTGGGATCTGTACGCGGTTCTTGCCATCGTTTGTGTGAAGAACAAAAGAGGCAGTTCTAGGTCAGCACCCAGCACACCCGTTGGAATTCAAACTCATCCATGAAGTTTTGTGACAGTTCTCAGGGCTGTTTGTTTCAAAGGTGACACTGGAGCCAGGATACAAGCTACGGCACTCCCTTCCCTGGAAAATTTCAGAGATCTCTCTGCGCTTTACCTTCCAACGTGTGTTTCTTTCCCCTTACTGCAGGGAATACTCAGAGATGAAGGTGACATCAGTATGCTCGGAGAGGATTTTAGACTGGCATATCAGAAGAGAAGAAGCAATGCACTTCCACAAGAGAGCTGAAACTTCCCCCATCTCATCTCCGGGTTTGCCACTAGGTGTCACCCGATTTCTAATGAAAACTTCCATTTGCTGTTAACAGTGAGGAGCTCCTTTTTAACATCATAACAAGTCTCCATTTTAAGACTGGAACTCTAAACTGACGAGCATTTAGCTCTGCCTTTTCCATCAATAAACTGTTACAGAGTGCTCAATTAGTCTCAGTCAGGACTGTAACAATGTTAAAAATATTTTCTCCAGCAACTCTGCAGAAACCTAAGCTAGTGCAAATTCACGTTGTAAGATTCTATTAATGCACTATTTCTGTTTGTAGCTTAAAAGATTTATCTACACTGACAATTAAAATACTCATCTAGATGTAGCTACGTCTCATTTCAGAGGGGTGTATCTCAGTTAGTTGTTTCACTGTTAGGTCCTGTCACTTTGCTGGTAGCATCTACGCAGAGACATTTGTCCGTTTTGAGGGCAGAAACACCGTTTATACCTTTCTTTCAGTGCATAAACCTACTGTTTATCTGGCACGTTCTTGTTCAGTTACTCTGAGGGAGGAATCCGCTAAAATAGCAGAGACTTGGCCAAGACTCATTCAAGCAGCACCAGCTTTTCCTGCTCTGTGCATTAATGTTCGCATGATGTTCTTAGCTCATCTACACTTAAATTTTTATCTAGTTGTTAATTATAATGATGACACAATGAGATCTTTTGCTTGCAGAGCACCTGTGAACGCTCCTGACTGCATCCCAAAGCAGCAGCTGCTGGCCAGGGAGAGATTTAATATTTTCACCTTGACTCCAGTGTCAGCTTTAACAGAACAGGACTGCAGCAGGTTCTGCAACCTGTCTGGGGAGTGAGGGGCACTCTCATGAGTGGTTTTGCCAGCCAGGGTGCAAAATGTAACAGCTAAAACAAGTTATGGTCATTTCTATAAAAGAGCTGGTGGTGCTTAAATTAGATGCCGGACCAACCAGCTCCGAGGGGAGATCTGTTACAGAAAACAGACAAGGCCAATTTTCCAACCACGTGTTTTAAAAAGGACATGACATTTTCTTCTCAACTGGATCACCGGGTAATTTATTTCTGTTCCAACAAGGAATTTTCTGAGACTAAACCCTGCCTTTGGACAGAATATTATCTTAGATAAGGTACAGTTTAAAATGCTAAAAAAGAGCAAACTGATAACAACGTTCACATATTGGAATATTCCTTGTGCAGTCTGTGCTTTTCCACACCTTACAGAATTGAGAGTAGAGGTTTGTATTCCATGTGATAATACAACACAAGCTCTCAGGCTTATGGGAATTAAACAATTTAAACATTAAAAAAAAATCAACAAAATCAATTCACTGGGACATACAGGTAGTAACAATTAACAAGCATTCCTATATGGTACCAAAATACTGTACCATCCAACTTGTATATCAAACAGAAGTTGTGTTTTTATGGAATCAGTGATTTCCCCACTCAAGAGCTTTCATGAATTCCTCTTCAGTAAAAGAAAGCATCTTAGCAGCTTCAATGTGCATCTTAAAAGGAAAAAAAGAAACTTAGGAGCAGGAGGTAACAGAGTGAATGACCGATACAAAATCCTGCCTAACAGCTGAAAGGGGCCTCAAATCAGTCATTCCTTTTGGTTCTGTACTATGGTTTGGGTGGATGTGCCCTGTTCCAGCTGAAGCTGCTACTCACACTTTTCCAGCAAAACTTTATAGTGTAGGGGTAATGGGATAAATTTTATACTAAACCTTGCACCTGCAGCTCTGGTAGAACAGAACCAATAGCCTTCCCTAGTTCCTTATATTGCTTTACAAATCTCTCTTTTTTAGTGAGGCATTGGAGAGTTCTGAAAATCTGCCTGCTCCTCTGACCTCTGCAGAACACGTGTAAGAAAACTGGTATATGCTCTTTCAAGTTGATTGATACACAGCTGCACTTTAGAACTATTACAAATCAAATGCATCAGTAAGACTTAGCATGCTACTGTTTCTGCTATGCACGATTGAATGTTGACTGAGGATTTTAACAAAAATACCACCATTAAAATTTAACCATCAGCATAAACCAAAGAGTTTATGCACCTTAACAAGAAATGCCTGGAACTGACCACTGGTGGCTGTGTTGCCACGTATCACACCATACATCTGTGGTCCATTATGGCACATACGCGCACCCCACGCACACATGCACATATGTACATGTTTAAAAATCATTCAGTAGTCTGATTTTTGTTTCTACTACACAGAATATAGCACATGAAAAGCAAACTGAAAAGAACAAACAGAACTTTTAAACTCAGAACAAATCTCTTTCCTGTTCAAATAATACAACTGGTTGGAAAAATGCCGCCAAGATCATTGTTGTTTGATGAGAAAACAAGTACTAAACAGGCAGTGGGTTTGCACAGAACTGCCAATCAAAAAGGCACAACAGTCAGGAAGCCCTGAAAGCTCCCTGGGCTCCCTTCAGCTGAGGTCACAGCAGAGGCCGCACATCCTCAGCACCACACTGCAGTATCAGCTCTTTACCTATCATCACTCAGGGTGGAAACTGTCCCAGCTAAATAGTTTTTACTGCAAATTTTAATAAAATGGTTATGTTCTGAAGAATAGGAAACAATTCACGTCTCCAAACAGTCTGTTATGTTGGGTTTTGGGGTGTTTTTTTGACATACATAGTCTAATACATAGACCTATTGTCAGTTCAAAAGGATAATGAGTACTGCTGTTCCCATGGGTGGTGTAACATGCTCCAGGCTCCAGCTCTGTAAAGCTCAGACTAACTTCCCTTAATCCTTTTTAAAACCAAGACTTCCTATTAAATTCTCAAGACAAGCAGAGAGTGGTCTGCAGAGACCACCTGGAGCACTCACAGATCCCTGCTGCCAGCTCCTGCTCATCCTACCACTGATACTTTTGGGGATTTTTCCCTCTTGCCATTCTTCACATCCTCACCTTTAGGCTAGCTGTATCTACCACACAAATACTGCACAAAAAGCCCAATTCAGGTTTTCCTCATTAATTCAACAAAAGGCTTGTGTGAAGCAGATTCAAAGTTCTCTGGGTAATTACATAGGTAGAACACATGGGAGCTTCAGCAGCTCCTTTCCTGTGCCTACTGCCAGAAGGTACAGGAAGCAGAGTTAGCACCATTCTCTTTCAGGTTCTTCAGTCATGGTCTGGTCTGGTCTGGAAGGGCAACTAACAACATCCTTCTGTGAGTAAATAATGTTTGTAAGACAAGGTAAGTGGTTTCCTCCACTTTCTGCTGTTCTGATACAGTATTTGCATTTTTTTTAAATATGTTTAATGAAGTTTTGTGAAGTTGATTGGAGACTGTGGGTTTGGTTCACGGTCAAACAGATTCTGCTCTTTGACACCCATTTCAATGAATTCATGTCCCATAGGATAATGCGCTACCTCACGCACAGAGTAGATTTTGAGGGAATTCTCAAACGCAGAGCTAGAGGGGCTGGCCAAAAGCTAAGCTAGCAGAATTTTTGTTAGATTAATCCCCAAGATCTCCTCTGCATCCTATTGCTGCCTGAAAAGTTCGACTGGAAATGCAGAAGCAGCCCCAGTTTCTCTTGTTCCAGTTACCTCCCCTCATCCTGTGTTGGAGAGGCATTCCAGCTTCAAGGGTGTATTTCCATATTGCAGTTCCCATCCTTAGAGTAAGTATGTGTATTTTGTTACATGAAGCTGCTACTTCATACAGAACTACTCTTCCTTGGTGGGGGCTCAACAGCCTGCAGAGTGTTTACAAAATGTCTGGTGATCACTGCAGTGCTTAAAGGGTAACTAAAATGTTCACTTATCGCAGAGGCTGGCCATTCTGAGGTGCTTCTGCTCAACAAGTCACCAGACACTGCTGTATTAACTCGCCAACTGCTTTGAGAATGCAGAAAGAAGAGCAGTTAACTCCACCCCAAAATGAATCTTATTAGATTCAACAGAGTAATCAATTAGCAGTGAACCACTCCATGGTGTTCAGATCTTGTGCAGTCAGTAGTGAAGCCTCTATCTCTGCACGTGTCTTGTTCAGACTCAGAGGGAAAAGCTGACAGAAACGACAGCATGCGATCCCAATGTTGGGTAAGTGAAAGTTGTGATGGAACTAGTAAAGCCTAAGTGCATCAGTAAGTGGAAAACTGATTTGGGCAACATGTATAGTATGCATTCCCCTCACTTCAGTTTTCTTTCATGTAAACTCATAGGTTCTTTTGATTCGTATCATCAAAGCACATTTGACAGGTCTACGCTGAAAATGTAAGCTGAGAAATACAAGGTATTTACCCACTCTGTAGTGTCCCAGGTTTCTCTTTCCAACTAAAACATCCCTCCTTTTGGGGACATCAGTATAGCTTTATTGAATACAATAGTAAATACCTCTTTAGCTGTATTCTATCTGAAGTACTAATCCACTTTTTGCTGGAACACCTTTTCTATGAAAGCTGTATCACTGATTGTTCAGCATGAATTGTCAGCAAGTATTCTACTGCCTATCTTGCTTTTAGTTGCAGCTTCAGCTGCTAAAGAAACTGAAAGGCACTCACTCCTGCCCTCTTATGCTCTGAGGGAGAGGGATGGAGTGAGATATGAATGTAGACTCAAATGCTTTTCAAAATAAGGCTAGTTGCAAGTCAGGGTGGATGGGAACAGCCATGCAGACATGTAGATGTTACTACATCTTCTGTGATTCAAAGTATGCATGATATTCCAGGAATTACAAAAGGAGATCAACTCCCCTTGTCCAGTCTAGTAATTGCACACCTGGGATATAAGTACGCTCTACCCTTGCCTTTTTCTTTTTCATCTGACACACTGCATCTGGGCAGAGTTGTACATGTACAGAATGCCTCAGAATATAAATAGTGTTGATAGAGAAGGACACGCTTTGAGGACCCAGGAGGAATGTAGGTCTGAAATGTAATGGCTCACTCCTGAGAGGGCATGCTGCTACAGCTGCTGCTTTGACAAGTAATATGCTGGGGGGGTGGAACTAAAGAGAAAATCTCAATTACTAAAATGGATTCTACTGACACAGCAGCAAACAGAGCTGCTGGTATTACCTGAACAGTATTTGTTCTGGAACAAACAGATACTCTCTGTCCTAAAGCTTGTCAGTAGTAATCTTTCACCATGTCAGGATATGCTTCAAGTTAGGAATGGGGTCAATTCAAAAGGAGACCAGTCTCTGCTATAAAGCAAAATGTTAACAATATGCACTAAAAAAAGTGAGGCTGCTGCTGCCTCACATTGAAACCTCTCAGTCTTGGGGCTCCAGTTTACAACCCTAACCTTACCTATCAACAGACACATTTAGCTAGAGACTGTTAACTGAAATAGAACAATAGCTGGTCCTTACCTTTTGTCTCTTTAAGATATCAATTAACTTTAACTGCTTTTTAAAACCTGTCATTAGCTCTTCCTTTTGCTTCTGCAGTTTCTTTTTCTCTGCTTTTAATTCTTCAATTATTTTGAGTTCTTGATTAGCTGCATCCTACCATGAGAGGGAAAGGAGAAATGCATAATTTGTGGAAGTGGTGCTTTAACCAATGAAACTTGGCATTACATCACAAAATGACAATCAGTAGCCACACGTGACATTCCTGAAAAGAAATGGGATAAATCAAAATATGTCCACATCAAAACTTAAAAAAATGAAATCTCAAGGATCAAGCTGTGGTTTGCCTGTGTATGTATGTATTGGTGTGGGGGGGTACTTCTCCCTTCTTCTGAGCACATCTAATTTTCACACAAATGGGGAAAATTAGAAAGGTGGTAACTTTATTATGGACATTTCTTCCTCCTGCATAAGTTCCAGTAGTATTGTCTGAGATAACTTATCAAGCCCTTTGGTGACTTGCTCTAAGTTAATTCCAGATCGTAAGAGATATGATGCTCCCAAAGCTGATTGAGCTTTTTGTCTCTTTCTAGCATTACTGAGTGATTACAGATCAGAACTTGTTTTCCTAAGCCACTGTACCTTGTTACTTTGCTTCAGTTTACTCAGCTCCACTTTATACTTTTCTGCTTCTTCAAGGGCCCTGTTTAAGCGAACCTCTGTTGCACTCTGACTTGCCGTGGCTTGCTTTTGTATACGCTTTAGATTCTGCAATTCCTATTTAAGAAGGAAAGAATCAAAACAAACGTTATGAATAATGTTATTTTACTGACTCCCATACAGACATCGCATTTACAGCAAGGCTCACCCTTAAAAACTGAAGTCTGTGGGCTTCTGCAGATAGAATCTGCCTCAAAGACAATTAATTACACCATCAAAACATCCCCTTCTCCTTTGAAATCTTGAAAAGGGATCTTTATAATCTTTGTTTTAAAGTTCTCTCAGAATAGTTGTGGAGCTGATCATGTAAGACCACAGGATTGACTGGAAAACCTGTATGCTCAGTCAGAAAAACCCCATCAGTATGTGCTCTCTGTGGCAGACTCCAAAAGGGTGGCCTGGTATCCCCAGCCGCTCCCTCCTACATGTTCCTTTTACCTCTTTTCCTCAGGGATCACTACATGCCAATTAGTTAAAACAGCCTCCTGAAGGTGGCTAAGGGTAGGAACTATTTCATCTAGCAGAAAATAGCTCATCAAGTGATTATGGCAACAATCAGAACAGTTCTCTCCTGTCTCTGATGATAGTATTTCATAGTGCTGTGTGTGGGGAAATGAGAACAAGAGACCAAGCTGAGGAACTGAATAATGAGATTAAAGAACAGGGAATATAGATAAAAGACAAAGTAGGAGAAATAAACAATTCTGGCAGAAAGAGAACATCTTGTTGTTTGTGAAAAAGAAATGAGACTTTTTAAAGTCTATCAAATGATTAGTAATGGGCACAGAAAGATTCTTTTAAGCAAATCAGGGTAGAGAAGGGGCTTGTTAACTTTCTGTCCTCAGACTGCTTTACTTCCAAGTAACTGTTATACTTTCTCCATTTCACACCACCTCTTGTAGTGGTTACTTATGATTTCCACATTACTTACCCAAGAAATACATCCTAATGGGACAACTGTATGCAGTAAAGACACTTCAGTAAAGTTAGGATGGCAACGGGTATTCTTAGGAAGCTCACAGTTTTCTCCAAAACGGATGAAGAAAACGGGAGAGTAAGATGGATCTCACTGACCCTTCAAAATCCTGTTGGTGAATGTGCATCCCCGAAGAGTCCACAAAACCAGATGCTGCTCCAAGGCTTTTATTTTGTCGCTAAGCTAACCTGTCCATCTGACTGATGACAAACCACACGGAAAAGAGCCCAGCCAGTAGAGCAGCAGAGCCCCCTCTGCAGCACCTGCATCATCAGGGAATGCAAATCCATTTTCTGGAGACTGACCCGAAGAAAACAAGCTGCACAGCCTGCAAAACAGTCTGTCTTGTATCAAGATGATGAAGCTATAAAGAGTCAACTAAACCTTTTGAGCTATGTACTTTATCCTGCATTAATACGAAAAGCTTTGGTATGCAGCCTTCCAAGCACTTAATGACCAAAACCACAGTCTCCATGCAATGCAAATTACATATCAGCTAGTCATATCATTTAGTGAAGGAATTCTAATCATTCTTTTAGGGCCTTCTGACATTTACTGTCATACATAACACCTTACCAAGGATTTTTTTTTTTTGCAAGTCATCTAATGAGGATGTTTTTAATCTTAAAAATGCCTGAAATAATATTTAACTTTGTAAACGGGCAAGGTTTCTGCCAATTCTTCAATACCTACAATCCAAATACTTGGATTAATTTTCTCATATAATGTTTCTTGGGGGGGGAGCACATTATTGTGTTTTAAAACTGCATCCCATTTCCATCTCTGGATTGTCTCCCCTGTTCTGGCATGGCTGAGGCACTTAAATATCAGTGGGGACTGTGATACCAGGAACTCATTCACAAGTAACCCACCCAGCAGGCTTGCTTTTCTCCCAGTAGCAAGCATATACAGCACTTCTGTCTTTAGAAAGCTCAGCAACACCTGTCCACCTCCAAAAACATTTGAGAGATGATGTTTGCTTAACGTCAAGCCCTCCTTCAAGGCAAATTATAAAATCCTTGAAGCCTTAAATCCATGAAGCCTTAAAAGGAGTAAGAGAACAACCTTAGTGTTTCCCTGATCTTTATCTAACACTATAGCAGATTGAACTAATGAGAGAGAACACGGAGGAAAGAATAGAATTCTACTGCCTGTAGACAGGCAGTGAATAAAGACAGAAAAGGTGATGTCATTTATTAGATCAATGAGATGGGGAAAAAGAAGATGGGGAAAGAAGAGGGTAGAAGATTCGTGCAGCATCAGCACTCAACTGCTGCCCGAGGTGGGTGTTCCAGCAGAAATATTCACAGAGACCAATCACCAGAAGAATGAGATGTAAAAATAAAGTCATTACCATGTTTTCGGTAAATTGTGAAAACTAGGTGAGAATCTGTGCTGAGGCCCATAAAAGAAAAAGTAGCTGGGGGATTAATGAAATTGCAGAAATTGTGGAAAATCTGAGGAAGCTTGGAAAGCACATATCACAGTCGGAGTCTTCTATCATTTATGTTGCAGTGGAAATCACAACAAAAGCAATAAAAGCCCCAAAATCAGAGAGTATATTTGTGCTATCTCAACTATACTTTCTCTATACTGAAAGTATGAGTTTTGAGAGTCTATAGGCACAGCAGTACAAATTCAGGCCCATGTTCACAGGAAATTATTTTTACATGTATGTCTAGAATTAATCTACAGCTACATTAATTATATGGTGTTGAATAATACTTCATAACTAAGGAATAAAACAGTTTTCAGATTGCCAAGTCCATAGGAGATTTAAGCAGTTTCTGCTAAATTATTTTTAAATGCATGGGTTCAGTAGATATTTTTTATATCAGAAAAAAAAGTGAAATGATTCTGAATTAGCAGAGAACCACTCATTACATACACTTGCCTCTTTATGCCTTCTTTGTATTTAAAGAAGCACCGCTATTTGTCATGATTGTGTTCGATCAGTAACCTTGAGAAATTCTAGAAAACAAAACCTACTAGGAACCACTGAAGCGAATGAGGATGGTAAATGCAGAGCAAACGGACCATATTTTGGATATAGCAGCTGTACAGCAGAAGTGAATAAACTTTTCATCACAACAGACATCTAAATACTGGAATAAACTTTCTAACTGTGGCTGTGTATAAGAACCAACACAGACTGTCTAAAGATATAATGGAAATTACCATCACAGAAGGCTTTAAGTATAGGTTAAACTTATTTCCAGGAGGGTTTGGGTATCATCTGTCCTGTCTTGGTTTAAGAGAATGGCCTAAATGACTTTGTAAATCTCTTAGTCCTATTTACTGTGAGTTGATGAACAGTATGAGTAGTTCCATAGAATATTTTTTTGCTGACAGAATCAACCATCAGGGTACTTGTTTAGGAACTTAAAACCTCCAAGAATCTGCACAAAAGAACACAAATTTTAAACATTTTAGTTTAAAAATGCTAGAACTACAAAACTTGGATTGTAAGTTAAAGTGCTAGGACTACAAAGCTTAAGACAAATGCATGCTTATACAAATGTGTAATATGATTTAATGGAAGTATAATGAGACTGTGTCAGGCTGAGTTGTGTTCTGTTTTCCCCAGTTTTTGAAGTGAAACATTATTCTGGTTATACTATATGTGTGACACAAGACTATATGTATTACATGATTTTCAAGTCAGCCTCTCCCACTCTGAGTAATTAAACCACGTGCTGTTCTTAGATGAAGTTCCAAACAAGCAAAGCTGTGTAGGCAGCCATCTGCTACAACTAGGCACATATACAATTTTGTATATGTGGCCTACAGCAGGAGACAGGTTAATTTTGATTATTTCATTTTCAAGACCAAGGACACATCCCTTCCTCTACCTGAAGAAGACACTAATGTAAGCCACAGGTGAGGTTTTGGTTAGTTTTTTTAAAGTTCACCGGGTCCTACAGTTGACAATAAAACTCTTCTCACCAGAAGTCATTTTTGACCATTATAATTAAAACCAGGAAAATAACATTTCCCTGTATTTTTCAAGATTCCGCTGTGATTTTGACAGTGGTTTCTGAAACAGTTGTTTTGTCTCTTGCAGGTCCTTTCCACAAGAACTTAATTATTTTAAAATACAGAAATATATCTGATAGTGGAAGCAGAAGAAAAGCAATCTGTAAAATACATGATTTCTTCCTTCCAAAAAGTGATTAGACCATTAAAATGACAATTTATAAAACTATTATCAGAGCTTGAAACACTAAAGGGATCAGTGGAAACGCATCCATCAAGCTAGGGGGATGTGATGCAGGACTTTTCCCCTTTTGTGAGATAAATGAGACTAACATCTGCACTACCTTTTCTAGTGCAGTGACTTCCTGTTGTAACCCTTCACTTTTTCTGCTTGCTTCTTGTAACAACGCTTTGTACTTCTCACTCTGAGAACGTTGCACACTGATGGTTCGTTGCAGTCGGGCAATTTCTCCTCCAGTTTCTTTAAGCTGAGACTTTAAATTCTGATTTTCGTCATCCTGTTTGACAGTAATTAACAGAAACTCCAACTCAATTATTGCAAGGAAGCAGCAGGATAATGCAATAGTAACATTTTGTAAATAAAAGACAGTAAATATATACGTATTGTATATATGGAGATCACTCGTTTAAAAATTGTTACTTTTAAACTTTCAGATCCTTCATGATGGATTTCACAATTTCAAAGAGAGGAAGGAGCTAGAAGAAACTAAGGAAACAAAACACCAATTTACCAGGACAACAATTCAAAAGATAGGAACACTTTCCTTGTTTAATTTTCTGCAGGTTTTAGTAGGAGCTGTCTTATAGCAGTATGTAAAACATTTAATTTCTCCTAGTTCAAAGGTTTTGAGAACTAACTATGAAAACGTTATAGATGAACCTGAACGTGCATAAGTCCATGGGACCAGATGAAATCTATCTGTGGGTCCTGAAGGAGCTGGAAAATGAAGTTGCTAAGCCACTGTCCATCATATTTGAAAAATCATGGCAGTCAGGTGAAGTTCCCGACAACTGGAAAAAGGGAAATATAACCCCCATTTTCAAGAAGGGGAAAATGGATGAGCTGGGGAACTACAGACCAGTCAGTCTCACCTCTGTGCCTGGCAAAATCTTGGAGCGGATTCTCCTGGAAGGCATGCTGAGGCACATGAAAAACAACAAGGTGCTTGGTGACAGCCAGCATGGCTTCACTAAGGGGAAATCCTGCCTGACCAATCTGGTGGCCTTCTATGATGGGGCTACGGAAGTGATGGACAGGGGTAGAGCAGCTGATGTCATCTACCTGCACTTGTGCAAAGCGTCTGACACTCTCACATGACATCCTTGTCTCTAAGTTGGAGAGACACCAATTTGATAGGTGGACCACTCGGTGTATAAAGAACTGGCTGGATGGCTGCATGAAAAGAGTAATGCTCAATGGCTCAGTGTCCAGCTGGAGACCAGTAATGAGTGGTGTCCCTCAGGGATCGGTGTTGGGACCAATCTTGTTCAACATCTTTGTTGGTGATATGGACAGTGGGATTGAGTGCACCCTCAGCAAGTTTGCTGATGACACCAAGCTTTGTGGTTCAGTTGATAAGCTGGAGGGAAGGAATGCCATGCAGAGGGACCTTGACACGCTTGTGAGGTGGGCTGATGCCAACCTGATGAAGTTCAACCATGCCAAGTGCAAGGTCCTGCACCTGGGTCAGAGCAATCCCAGGCACAGCTACAGGTTGGGCAGGGAAGAGATTCAGAGCAGCCCTGAGGAGAAGGACTTGGGGGGGGTGGTGGTGGATGAGAAAATGAACACGAGCCGGCAGTGTGTGCTTGCAGCCCAGAAAGCCAACTGTATCCTGGGCTGCATCAAAAGGAGCGTGACCAGCAGGTTGAGGGAGGTGATCCTGACCCTCTGCTCTGCTCTCGTGAGACCTCACTTGGAGTACTGTGTGCAGTTCTGGTGTCCTCAGCATAAAAAGGACATGGAACTGTTGGAACAAGTCCAGAGGAGGCCATGAGGATGATCAGGGGACTGGAGCACCTCCTGTATGAAGACAGGCTGAGAAAGTTGGGGCTGTTCAGCCTGGAGAAGAGAAGGCTGTGTGGAGACCTCATAGCAGCCTTCCAGTATCTGAAGGGGGCCTATAGGGATGCTGGGGAGGGACTCTTCATGAGGGACTGTAGTGAGAGGACAAGGGGTAACGGGTTCAAACTTAAACAGGGGAAGTTTAGATTGGATATGAGGAAGAAATTCTTTCCTGTGAGGGTGGTGAGGCACTGGAATGGGTTGCCCAGGGAAGTTGTGAATGCTCCATCCCTGTCAGTGTTCAAGGCCAGGTTGGACAGAGCCTTGAGTGACATGGTTTAGTGTGAGGTATCCCTGCCCATGGCAGGGGGGTTGGAACTGGATGGTCTTAAGGTCCTTTCCAACCCTAACTATTTTATGATTCTATGAATAACAGACTGCACACAGATATTTTGTGACACTTTTGTGACAATAGCTAAATGCACTCATTAGGAAAAATTCTTGGAAAAAGAACAGAATGTAACTACTGATAAATCAATCCATTATGTTTTAGGAGATTATCTGGTTTTGACTTAAAAGCAAGCTAAGGATCCAGGATACATCAAAGATTCAAATTCAAGATTCTCTTAACATCAAGTAAATCCTGTGTTAGATTCATGACCTACTGGCAATTACATCCCACATTAGGCATTATAATTTCAACGCATTTTTCTTTTCTAACCTTTTAAACATTTTAAGTGAATATTAATGTTATTTCAGAGATACATTATGCCCTTCATTTCTTTAAAAAGAAGAAGTCAATGCACACACACAGAAATGGAATTTCCGTGAAAACAGATCCTCCTCTCCTGTTCTCCCAGCAACTAGGAATACATGCTTCTCACCTGGGAAATATATGTGCATTACTCTAAGTTTCATGTGCCCACATGCACCTCAGAAATTCCTAGTTCTTTAGACTTAAAAAGAGGTTTGCTGCTTCCTTAGATCAACTGGACTGTGAATTGGAACAAAACCAGAATCTACCTAAAGGCTTTGTGTATATGAAATTTTTGTGACCTTCTGAATGTAATTAAGTTATTTTCTGGCAAGAGAAACTAGAACCCAAGATGACATGTTTAGATACAGAGTGCTATGGGACCAGGACAAGAATAAGTACCAGGTCATCTTCTACCTGCTATACCTGCTATAGTAACAGAATTCTGTGGTATTTTGGGCATGAAATTATGAAGTTCAGTAGCTACTGACAAAATTGTATTTGATTTGAAAATGAAAATGTCTTTAAAATCTAATAACAACGTTCTCCTAATCACAGCATGAAAGTACTGAGATGCAGAAGCACTTATATTGATACAAGTGAAATAAAGGATAGAGTACAGATATAAAATATCAAAATCTAATTCCTTCCAAAGATTTTCTCCAGGTACCTATCTCACAAAACTTATTTAGTATCATCCTTCTTCTTAACTAGACTAAAAGCTTGAGAGAAAAAATAATAGGTAGTTTGACGTGTGTTCTGAATGCCATCATCACATTTGAACAGCACATCACCACCTAATAGTGGAAAATGGCAAGTTAGTTTAAAAATCTTCCTTGATTACAAATACATGAAAAAGAGGTGATCCCTCTGGCAGGCAGACATAAACTATTTCAGGTTTTACAGCTCAAGAGATGTTTAAGCATTACCTAAAAACATATTGCTAGACAGTGCAGATTATAAAACTCACTTGTAGTACATTCTATCACTAAAATATCAGTGTAGCTTAACAATGCCTTAACTTCAGCCTGATCTGCCCAAATATGTAATTCCAAACACAATCCTCTGCATCGCATACAATCTGAAGAGTGGAGAAAGCCAAATTTCTGTTTTGATTACAGTATTCTACTTGAACTGGATCACAGATCAGCTCCAGGCACCCCTCCTCTCTCTGTACCAAAATTCATATTTGACTGCTAGCTATCCTCCTCCTTTTTCTCAGGCTCTGGATAATGCTCTCCATCCCAGCAGTGATAGCTAAGGCACTCTGCAACACCAGTGTCCCTACAGCTGGGGAATATCTTCATTCCCAGTGGTTCTTTCTTGCCTGCAAGCTTTTAGCCCAAGATCACACAGATAGAGAAATTACTATCCTTGATTCTAAATTCTTAGGAGATCTAAAAAGAAAATAACCTTATATCTTAATACTTGAAAAGGAAAGGTTGAGGGAATTCCCTCTGATTATTTGTTAAAGGGGAACTTACTCCGTTTTTACAGACGAGAAAACTCAGCTCTCACCTTTTTCCTGCATTCACGTACTACACTAGCCAGCTCTTCTTGTGTAACACGTAACGTTGCCTTAAGAAATCTTACTTGAGCTTCTGTGAACGTAAAAAGCTACATTTAATATCCACAAGTACTCATTATTCAATGCAGTAAAGAAGCAAGACTGATACAAGAACTCACTTTCATCATCCTTTTTTAAAAACACACTACACTGTTTTTAATTATTAAGAGAAAGAGGAAAATAACTCAGATTTCTAAATAAATATTTCAGGTTTCTTACTCTTAGGCAAAGCTTTGTATAGATCTTTCTTTTAATGACTGAACTCAGTATCTTTAAAATATAAAAGACTCATAATTCAAAATTGAAACTTTGGGCATACTATGCTATACATTACAGCATTCACTGAGACTGACGTCAAGAAAACTATATTGTAGGGTATATCTGCACTGCAATCAATCTGTAGTTGCAATTTGTGTAGTTAACACCCACAGTAGTTTTAAACCGTTCACAAGGAATTAAATGTAGAATGCAACACCCTCCTAATAGGTAAACACCCCTCCCACAGAGTAACCTATGCTTTTTTAAAGTACACTGCTAACATTATTCAATTAATAGTCTAAAATTAATTTAATCAGATGTTTTTTCCAAATGAAGTACTTTATTGCTCTTGGACAGCTGAGAAATGTACTACTGTCATGACAAAACAAGCTCTGTGTGAACAGTTATGTTCTTTTACCCTATATTCCACACCCTTTCTCCAGATCACTCACATGGAACTCCCCCTGAACTTGCACAGGCACAAAGCATGGAAACAGTATGAAGCTCAAGTTGACCAACATAGGAATAACCATTATTCACAGTAGGTACAAGGGGAAAAGAATGAAGTGGAGGAGGATTATCAGAAGCTGCATGGAAAGGATGGAGGGTTGCATGTGTTCACTTGCTGGAATAGGAATTCTTCTAATTTCACCCATCTTCACTTAACTGCCAATTGCAGATTAAGTTGTAACTCTGCAGAGACCAATTATAAGTAGGATTTAGGAAAACACCACCAAAAAAACAAGATACAGAACAACTTCTTTCCTCCTGTTACGTCCTTGCTAGTTTCTCGTAAAAAGTAGCTGTCCTGAGATGGAGACCATACTGAAGCCACCACGTTAATACTCTTTCAGGTACTTCTATCCTATTGCTTGATTTTCTTCATAATAAAATATATTGTAGTTTGGCATTCACAATATCCTGTGGCAGTAAGTTGGCTAATTTAATTATGCATTGTGTGAAAGAAAACCACTTCGTATAGTTTGCTTTAAATCCAATTTAAGTGGCATTTACCAGTGTTTGCATTACAGAAAGACAGCCTTCCCCTTCCCATTACTGTTTTCATTACGGAATTTTTCATACTGCCCTTATTTTTGTTGTTTTCAAACTGAAGATTCAGATTCAAGTTGTTCCATGCTTTTAACTGCTACTTTATATTCCTTCCTAGTCCTAGATCCTGGTTTTGAGATGGGCTATGCAGAACTGTGTGTCATACTCAAGATGGGATAGTATCAGTTATAGAATAGCATAATTCTAACAGCACAATACTTTGTTTCCTGTTATCTTCTGAAGGATTTCTAACAATCACTTTGCCATTTCCACCATTAAGCACTAAGTTTATGCTTTTGGAGATATCTTAATTAGCAGTAACTAAGCAAAGTCCAGCTCAGAAGTAGGTTTAACCGGAGTTGGTTTCTCAGCATTACTTTGCACTCTTTAATGCTGACTATAAACCTGCATTCTATCACCTCAGTCAGTCCTGAGATTCCTCTACAATGCTTCAATGTCAGTTTTAACTAGCCTAAGTTGTTGTTTCATATACAAATTTACCAGCTATATTCTTTTTTTCCAGATTATTTTTCTTTATATTGAACAATATAAGCTCCACACAGAGTACTCCATGGCTATACCATAACCTGCAAAACATGGTTGTTTCTTTTTACTATTTTTTTTCCTCTTTTACTCAGTCCACAGGCAACTTCTCTTCCGTCTTGGACAGCTCTGTGTCATTAAGAGCACTTACTACTAAGCTTTGTTGAAAATCCAAGAGTACAACTAGGACCAGATAAGCTTTGTGAGGTGGCTATGATGCAAAACTAGTTTGAATACTCACAAGAGGTAAAGATAATGAAATAACTAGTTTCCTAATGGGTTGCTTTCAATCACCTGATGAGGCTGATAAAGGGAGGGGTATCACTTAATAGGATGGTCTTAGTTTATAAAGTAACCACCAGTTTAGAGAAGGGTAGGCAGGAAAGCGGTATCTGAGGGATTCTAATGTACTGATTGAACGAATAGTTCTCTTGAATTCCTGAGATAACCTGAAGATTAACATGAAGTATGACAACACAGTCAGGTATTTGTTCATATGTGAGTGGCTATATTAGATAAAAATAGAGCTTCATGTTCAGCCTTCTAAGTGTCTGTGTGATTCTATCTCTGCTTCTTACCGCAGAGTTAAGTTATAATCCCCAAAAACAGGCCCTGAGAAATTATGTGTAAAATCCTGTGTTGGCAGAAAAATGGCTGCACTGTGACAACCTCTGATCATGAAATAAAGATATGGAACCTACGTCCAAGATGAGCACTGCAAGAAGCTGAGGGAAAGGACAATGCTATCGAACCTTATCAGACATTGGCCTAAAAACTATCACAGGCACATAAGCCCAAGGAATCACTTTACTGAGAGATTCCAGCTAAGGGATCAGCCTGCTCTGTTATGAGGGCCTGTTTAATTTTCTACCTTGACTTCAAACTGTTGTATTAAAAGAGGAGATTTGGGGCATTTTGTACTACTGCAGTGAATTTCTGACTTCATGCTTACTTTAGCATTGTAAGAAACTATATAAACTCACTTTTATTACATCAGAGCCAAAAAGACAGATGTGCATGACTCCTTTAGTTTCACTGTCAAATACTGCAATCCCCTTTCCTACTCTTATTTCTAGGACAAACATAAACACACCAAGTGGAGTGGGAAAGTAGCTGGAGGATTCTCATTCAAGCACTGTAGCTGAACCATTACTTCATTTAAGCCACTTACTAAGATCCACAGCACTGATCTGAGGAAAAGCTTTTTCCTCTAAGGGCAGAATCTGTAAAGGACAGGAGTTAATCTATTTGGAAATAGAAGCTTAGCATCACGTATTTCTATTCCTACAATGAAATGAATCAAATGTCAGGCACAAATTTGACATACGTAACCACCCAAATATCTTCCTACAAAGGTAGAAATCAAGATAAAAACTCACTTTTTCACAGGATTATTCATATGTGACCTGATCTTTCACTAGGATTACAAAAAGAAGAAAAACCTTCTTGATCTTTTGCCTTTAACTAAAGATCTTTAGAACTTTTCCTGCAGTTCCTACAGAAACTCTTTCTTTTTTCCTGCAGGAGAGCACATTTCTAAGAGTCAGGAAGGAAGAATAAAACTACTTAACCACAGGAGGAAACCTACCTGCTCCAATTTCATTTCCAGCGCTTGGAACAGTCTCATCATCTACACAGCCTGGTAAGCCTCCCTTCTCTAGTTTTTCTTCAATTTTGCTTATTGGTTTTGCTAAAGAAAAATCTGTGCAATCCCCCAGTGCTGCAACAGCATCAACACTTTGTACTTCCAGGTTTCTTGCTTTTGAACTAAAAAATAAGCAGACCTTGGATTTTAAATGTACAATAATAATTTTAACATTTACAAAAATATAATGTATTTGCTATTTTTAAGAGTATGCAAAGTTATTTACCTAATGCAACTTCATTGCCTGCATTCATATGAAAGACACATTGATGATAATTTCTCACTTTCTTTATGTAAGATTCCTTTACTGTATTCCACATAAACAATTACAGGGCTTTACCTATTATAATGTAGAGGGCAGAAAAGCCAGTACCATTTTATACTGAGAAGATTCTGGCATGATCTTCTCATCCAACAACTTCATAACTAAATCAGAGTAAAAGTAAGAAACAGGAATGTTTGCTTGGCTTTAGCTACTGTACTTTGCCTTAAATTCTCCTGTTTCTCCCTACCCCCCATGTTAACTTAGAAAACTCTGTCCATTCTAGCTACACTCCCACCTTACCACAATTTTTGTATCATTATACCTGGCCTAGGAAACTTCATTGACTCTGGAAGCAGCATACCAAAGTTTTCATAAAATCAAAACACACGGTGTGTGACACAACTGCTACACAGTATCTCATCTTTCTTTTATAAAAAGATAAAGTAGTTCCTACACAATCCGAAGCTTCTAAATTCTTATTCCAGTATATCCTTATCCCAGTGCAGCTGCTGATCTCCTAGCTGCTGACTTTCTCCCACAACTTTGGGTTCACCCTGCGTCTGCACAATTCCACCTCTAAATCTCTTGAAGTGGTGCTAGTGTGACAGCCTCCCCTGAACTGCCCAAGAGAGGTCCAGAGGGTCCGCAGGTGACTTCCACGTCCTGAAAGACAACCTCAGTCTGTGTTAATTACATGTTCTGCCTCCTTGCAGCCAATTTTCATCCTATTTTGGCATTTGTCCGTATTTTGTGGCAATTTTAATTTGCTCCCAGGATTTTATGCATTTCTCCTCTTTTTTCTTTTGTCCAGATCTCCATTTCTTGCTTTTACAACCTTGAATTTGCTTTTGACAGAGCTGAAGCTTTTCAGCTTGGAACTCCTGAAAGCTGTAGCATTATTACTGACTCTGTCCTGTCCTGTGAGCCTAAGACTCACCAAAATAAAGGAGACACTCAAAAGCCTTATTTCCCATCACAAGTCTGATCACAAATCAGCCTGCATTACCTAAGTGTGCTCTCTCAGGTTGATTCAGATTATGTATTTCCCACGTGTAAGATCCTTAGGCATCTTTTCACTTGAAGAGTTAAAAGAGTTTAACTGTCATCCTTGAGAATGCTTGAGCAGAAAGCAACAGTTATAATAGTAATCACACATGTTCTCTAATAATTTTTACTACGCTCTCCACAAGCAGAGATAGCTACATGGTGGAGCTGACTGAGCAGGACTAGAAGTTTGATACATTTATTTACACAAGTATATATAAATATAAAAGCATACATGAATAAAAATAACCTCACAGACAAAAATAGCAACTAAAATATTTTATTGCAAACAAAAAGAGATGTATAATATACCTTGAAGTTGTTCTTTTCCCCTTACTTCCAGAGTATGGTCTGTTCTGAGCCATCAGCACGGAAGCACCTTTCTTCTTGTTTGCTGGCTACAATTTGTTTCAGAAAGTAGTGATTTTTATTTTTTTTTTAAATTAGTTAGGAATTCCTTTTTTTCTAGAGTCTTGTGGGTTATTTTTGTTTGTTTTCTTCATCTATTTAGACTCAAGGATACTTTTCAAACTTTCTGAAGCACAGTTTTTCAGTTTTATTTGCACTCATCTCCATCTTGCTACTTTTATGACCATAGGCCCAAATTATACTACATCCAACAGTCATTTGTTTGTGGGAGGTTTTGCACACATACTCATAATAAATTCAGGCATAAGCAAGGCTCTTGACCATCAAGATATTAACTACTGAACTGTCACAAGACTGCATTTCTTTCAGGACTTCATACTTTCATGCCTTCAAAACCATGCTACTTTTATGCACTTTTTATTTTCATCTTACAAACTCCCTGTAGAAGGAAGATCTAACAATATTTTTGTTACTTTCACCCAAACAAATATTATTCCAAATTAAGGAGTTTTATTGTATTCTCATAAATGAGGACAATATTTTGGAAGTTTTAGCTCACCTCCTAAAAGATTCAATGTAACTGTAATTAGAGACCATTGAGTTTGCTGCTATTCTCAGTCTCCTTTTTCCATTCTATCTATCTCCCTTCCTGTACTCAGTTATTTTGACTACCTGTTTACTGTTACACCTAAAAGACAGTAGCACTGCCTTTAGTATTATACAGGTGGGGGAGGAAAGAGGTGAAAGGAAGAAATTAATTATGTTCTAATATTTTGCACTTAATCTGATGTTCCAAACACTGAACACTTCTGTGAATGCTTTACAGAAGAGGAAACTCAGAACACAAAAATGAAATGTAAGTCCACTTAACCACCAGTGGCACTGAGAAAGCCTGGCAACATAGCTCCTGTAGCACTGTTTCGAGCATCATTTCCTTTTGGCTTCCTACCCATGTAAGTCCCCAGTGTAGAACAGCCTCAAAACCAAAAGTAGTACGTGGAAATTATATTAGAAGACAAACTAACCAGGATAGTTTTAACTTTGATACCTTAGTGTGTGAATGTGTAAGAGAAGAAACTTGAGGACAGAGTGGATCTCTGCAGAAAAAAATTAAAATAATTAAAAATTCACTGAACATGTATAACTAAATAAACATTTTATAATAAAAATTGACACTCCCCTGCCAGAATTAGGAGAATTACATTTTATATGTCTAGACTACATATAGCTAAAATACTTCAACCATAAATTCAGTCTCATTCTCTGCCCTTCCATTCTACCTTATTTGCTATCTAAACGACCTGGTGAGCCTAGAATACCTAACACAGCAGTTTACATAGGTACCACAATCTGAATCTCTTACAATTCAGGGGACTGCTGCTTATCTGCTTATTTGGCTGAAAACCATGCTGCTGAGTAACTGAACTTCAGGTTAAATGATGATTTTTTTAAATCTGCTGGAAAAAAGCAGAAAGTTTTAGCATACTGTGTACTATTCAAGTCCAGTTTCTTGTCATATATGTCGCTTTTTTGCTTTCAGAATGAATTATGGGCATTTGTACTATTGCACTGAAAGGCTAACTTTTTACTACCCTTTGTAATTTTTTACTTCAATTAAAATGCTGGCTTATAAAAGATTTGGAATAAAATTTAAATTCAAGCACATCAAGTCACCTCAATTTTTTTTCCCAGCTAATTTGAGCAAATGTTTTGATACTGCCTTTAAAAATTTCACAGACATCCATTCATCAACAAGAATTATCTGCATAAAGCTCCATATTTTATTTAAAAACCCAAACAAACAAACAAAACCAACCCCAAAAATCCTAACAAAACCCCCAGCCAACCAGCAACAAGAAGAACAAAAACACAACTGGGGAAATCATCTGTGTGTGGTTGGCAACAGACTTCAAGAATAGGATGATTAGTTTTTGTCTATTTACCCTATTTTCCTCATGCTTCCTTCCTATTGGCTAGCATTAGGAGCATGCAGAAGGTGAGGATTTGCTGCCATAGAAATAGCAGTTTTATGTTATTCGGAAAAATATGAAAATACAATGCTCTCTGTACTCAAGAAAACAACAATGTTCTTTCCATCAATAGACTAATCTGTTCCTACCATAGCTGTTGTCTCAGGGCCTTCTTTAAAAAACAGAAACAAAAAAACCCCTCATGGTTCACTAAATTCCTCAAACTTGTTTAACCTTAACGATTTATTTCCACTTCCCCACACGACAACCCATTTTTAAAACCTCATAATACAGTTCTATAGCTGTGTCGTATGTGAAATGGATGTGTAAATCCTGAAAAGGTATATAAATAAGAAGCTAGAGTATTGTGGCAACACTGAAACAGAAGCTAATATTTAACAATTCCATCTCTGCATGTAAACAGGAGATGCATGTGCATGAGCAAACCCTTTGTGTTTGCTAATCCTATTCAAAGCCTATAGCATGCTTGTCCATGCGCACAGTTCCCATCGCCATGAGCCTGGCAGTGCTCTGAGGAGTGAAAGTGTAAACAAAAGCTGATGTCAGTGTGGTGTCACTGGAGCTGCTTTGTCTCTATATAACTCAAGTTCCTCTGAAAAAAAGATGCAACAAAACCTCCAGAACCACTTATTTTAAAATATACACTGATTTTGCGAGTGACTTATATTTGTTGCCCTTTTTTCACTTTGCTTAATGATTATTTTTTTCCTCTAAACCTGTCTTTTTTCCCCCTTGTAC
Source organism: Myiopsitta monachus (assembly GCA_017639245.1). Taxonomy (NCBI): domain Eukaryota; kingdom Metazoa; phylum Chordata; class Aves; order Psittaciformes; family Psittacidae; genus Myiopsitta; species Myiopsitta monachus. The sequence continues at coordinate 14,404,961 of CM029921.1, read as the reverse complement.
TACATCTTTCTTTGCTTCAGTTTCTCCCCTTCTTTCCAGTTGCTTTAATGTTCATTCTCTGTAATGAAATCAATGGAAATTTAAAATGGATGTTTCAAAAATCTCTGAAATGTTTCCTTTAGATTTATGGTCTATCTGCTTGCACAATTTTGGAAAAAATAAATGGTCGAAATTAAATATTAAATACTTGGAACTAATCTAATTGAATGGCCTCAATGTTCACTCATGGATAATCAGTATGCCTAATTCCTAGCACACATTTCTATTTTTTTCACTACAGTACAGGATTTCAGTTCTTCTGTCACATAAATATCTGCCAGCACACAGATTGTGGTTGTTTTAAGGTGTTTTAATTTATGAAGGTAATCGGTAGGTCAGCTGCTTCTCTTGACATGCAAATTGCCAATATTTGTTTTTAATTCTTGCAGCACTCCCATTTATTTCAAATGCATACTACCAAAGCTATTAACCCCCTCCCTGGGGCTGAACCCTCCAATCACATTACCTCATAAACCAGCCCTATAACTTAACTCCAGTTTGAAGTTCTTAAAAATCTTCTACTGTTCAAAATCCATCTAACAGAACATAAAACTAAAGATCCAGAATTTGTTTGATGCACGATGATACTGGTAACACATGGAGCCTCTTTTTTTTTTCCCCCCTCTACAACTGACAGATTTAGCTTTCAAATAGCTCAGGAATAATTTTAACTACAGCAGCAAACTTTTGATGGTATAGCCAAGCTTCTATCACAGACTTGCTTTCTATCAGAGTCACACTTTTTGTGTACTGAAAAACCCCCTCATGTCCACAAAGAAACCCCCACTTTTTGGTTTCGTTTTTGCTCTGCACAGAAGTAATTACTTCATCATCTCTAGCAGACTTTCATATATACTATTTTATGTTTCCCAACTGCTTTACTTTTGAAGCACTTTGTAGTCTTGCTCAGTACCTCTGTTATCCAGATTAGCAGCATCAGAAATTTAGGAACCTAACAGCTCAGATCCTTGATAAACCGTGTATTAGTCTATCTTAAATTCACCCATTTCCTGTGCTGTCAATATACAAACACTTGAACAGCTAAGTAAATAATAATGCCCCTGACCAGCTAAATAAATACAGCTATGTATCCACTCCAGCACTAATAGGTTTTAACCTAACAGGCCAAAACACACAGCTGTACGTATGTTCATACAGGCCAAAGCTGTCGGACTACTGAAGTGTAATGATATCCAAGTTCCAGACGGTGGCAGCTGAATGGCTCTCCGTCTTGGGTTTCTCCCTGTGTTGGGGTGGGAGTGGATTTTGTTTGTATGGTTTTTTTTTCATCAAACACTTCCTATCCCAGGAACATTTAGGTCAAGTTTAATATGCACCAGTATCTATTTATTTGCTTTGTCAGCTGAACTGGTTAGAAACCACCTACTGCTGTCTAGTGTTTCGTACTGCAAATAAGCCTGTCGCCTTACCTTGCTTTTTTACAGCTATCAGTACTACTCATCATCCTAGGTAGACCATATCATGAAAATGAAGACTTTCATGAAATAACAAGGAATAATATTTACTTAGCATCAATTGTTTAAAATAATAGGAAAAAATTAGACTCCACCAATCCAGTATGCTGCAAAGATAGATTCAACAGGAGCACGACCAAGGGTGCAAGGCAGGGTGTGAAGGATCACTGTAAGTATTCCCCATGAATTATATGCAGCAGTTTTAAAGGACATACCTCTGTTAGCTGTAAAGCACATACCTCTCTTTGTCATCTTCAGATGACTCAGTCTGTACTGACAGTGGTCTAGACAGTATCTCCTGTTGGCCTTTCTTTATTTAAAAAAGAAAGAGAGGTCAATTTTGAGGGAATATAATCCATTAAAGATTAATTACATATTTGTAACTCACAGATTACAATGACAGTCCACTACAGAAAAGAGCGGAAACTACAGTCTAGTGTACAAAAGAACTTCTTAAACACAGGAAAAGATGTGGAAAAGTTAAAATGCCATTCCTGTAGCCCATCATGTATTCCAGCTCCGCAATATGCAATTGCCTTTTGCTTGTAAAACTTTGCCCAACTTAACATCATCTGAGATGCTCTTACCCTCCCTCCTTTTTCTCTGAAATACAGGAAGTAGCAAATGCACAGCAGGTAGAACAATTTTTCAATTTTCCATACTGTATAAGTCTTAGAAACAAATCTTTCTTCTTTCAAGATGACTATAATTGGACACTGATATTGCTGAATGTACCTTAGAGAACAATTCAGTCTGAATGCTCAGATAGCTTCTATGCTGCTAAGTTACAATCAGAACGCAGTTGTCTTGTTTGGTGTTTTGTTTTTTGGGGAGGGTGTTTAGTTTGGGGCTTTTTTGTTTCATTTTTAACTTATTTTTCTTTTGTTGTTAAATGTATATCTGTGCAATCTGGCAGTGCCACGTGGTATATTAAGTGTCCTAAGAATATTTGATCTTCTGCTGTATTTGGAGAAGGAAAAACAAACAAACAAGTGGTTTTGTTGTTGCTGTTTTTTAAAGGAAAGAGACTAGATGCTATTAGCCACTTCATCTGCTTCTGTTCCAATATCAAGCAGTTAGCCTCAGCTTGACACAGCTCAAAAGAATATGTTTTCACAGGACATAAAAATGAAGTTTCAGCTGAAAAGTGTATAAAAGTATAGCTTTCCGGAGGACTTAGTAATTTGCTTTTTAAGCCTTATTTATTTGAGTGCATTTACAATGAATATATCTAATATGTAGAACACCTTCTCCAAATGTTTTGGGCATAAACCATACCTTCCCCATTCCCTTGTTTTAATTTGTTCAGATTTCCTATAAAACCTTGATTCTCTCTGGTACACAGCCACACCAGTGTTAAAAGATAATACAGACAAAGACAGGAAATTTTTCTGTTTTAAGAAAGTTTTCTTCTTACTAACCAAATTTTTTTCTATTTATGCTGCTTGTTCTTTGTATTTCTTTCAGCTTGACCAATGTAGAGCCTATTTCACTAGAATGTTATTGCAACAGTATCTGGTTTTCAAATACCTGGGGGTTTTGTTTGTTTGCTTGTATTTAAGACATAAAACCAGATACTTTTCCTAAACAGCTAAATTTTTTAATGTGGTTTTATGTATGTATCTGTACAAATGCCGTATGCATCTGTGTGGATATCAACCTACCTGATGGAACTATATAAAAATTGGTTTTGTATGTGTTCTTAATAGAAGTTTACAACCTTGGAGGAAAAAAAAAACAAAACAAACCAAAAACTTTCAGTTGTCATGGTCTAAATAATTTCTTTTGAAACTGGACCCTGCGTACATGTGAATCACAGCTGAATCATATAACAGTCTGCATAATCTACCCACCATTACTTCTTCAGCCTGATGCACCAGTTTTTCTGTTTTTGCTTCTAATTCTGCATTCAGTTGCCTGAAAGAGTAAGAAAGTTCGTCACTCAGGTTTTGAAAGATTTAAAAGAAATAAATGTAAGCATGTTCACTGCTTGAACTAAGTGAAATTTTACAAACTCCTACAAAGAAATACTGAAATATACTTGAAAGTATTAACAAAGTTATCTTTCAACGATTTCCTGGGTTTCTGTCAAATCAGTAGTAATAAATCACCTATACCCATTAAATACTAAGGTTTAGACTATAATTCTGAGAGGTAAAAGAGTTTTGGCCATGTTGTTGCTTAAAACACATTTTACGGCTTCATTTCTTCCATGCTTTGTTTTTAGAAGTCTTTTAAGTGTACTCAGCAGCAGGGGTTGGGACAGGAATCATGTACAACTACATATCTTGATCACATAATTAAGATGTGTCGCTATACATATGTACAGGTTAAAGTAAGCTTGTGTTCTTGCATGCTTCACAGCCTTTCATGCAGCGGGAGTCACTGAGGTTGAGACATGCTCCTTGTGCATCCTTAAGAACAGGTAACAGTGACTGCTTTTAGATTACTTTCACTGTATTTATCACATGCTTTAGAGCATTTAAGCGTTTCTTTAAATATACTTAAGCACTTATACGTTCATTATTTACAAGTAATATCAGTGTTTTAAATGCATAACCCTAGTGTCCAACGCTGTGGGATCGAAGCAAGGCCTAGCACCGCGCACAGCCCATCCAGAGACGCCTGTGTGAGGCGGCGGCAGCAGCGGGGAGGCTGCACCGCAGAAGGCACAGTAAAACACTGTCGTGGTGCTCTACTCTCCGCTTCAGCGAAGCTAACGGAGAGGTTCGGGTACAGAGCGTTAACTGTAAACCCCGCTAGGGCAGGGAGTGGGACGCGGCCGCGGTGACAGGGCCTGGCCGCCGCCCCCGGCTTGCTCCTTACTTGTACTCCTGCTCCCTGGCGAGCAGGTCGCCGCTCAGCACGCCGGTCGCCCTGGCACCGCCGGGCTGCCTCCGCACCTGCAGCGAGGACGCGTTAATGTGCGGAGCCCGCACGGCGCAGCCACGCTGCCCGGCTCGTCTGCCAGTGCCCGCCCCGCCGCCTTACCCGGAGCAGGCCCCCGCCCCGCCGGACCCCGCCGCCCGCCGCCATTTTGTTCGCGCGGAGGCTGCGGCGTGGCGTCTCCCTCGCCTGGGCAACGGGGAGCGGCCGGGGGTGGTGGCTCGCCCGCTCCCTCCTCCGATCCCCCCTCGCCGAGGCGGTTGCTCCTGGGCAGGCTTCTTCCGGTGCTGCCGGGCTCGGGGCAGGGACGAGGCAGCCACGTTTCCTCTCCTGCTGGCAGGCGGTGGGAAGCTGAAGCGGTGCGTCCCCCTTTCCCTCACAGGGCTTGGGGTGACCCCACGGCAGGAGCCCTGTGACAGCGATTGCAGTCCGGGGCACGGGCCTGGGCCCCTGAGTAGAGCCCCGAGGTCAGCTGGCTCCTGGGATGGCTCTGGGCTGCCGTGGGTTCAGGTGAGGGGAAGTGATGAGGTCTGAGGGAGCATTACACTTACTGTTGTAATAAACATTTATTACAGCTCTTCAGGTAGAGCCTTTTGGCCTGGCTGCATATTGTCCCACCAGTATCCCTTCAGTGTATGAAACTTTTGCGTTCGCAGCATTATGGCAACTGTTCTACCCTATTTACTACTACATTTAATGCTGTGGTCTCTTTGTTTTCTGTTGCCAGTTTTCTCTGATTGTTGTCTGGTTTTTGCCTGTTCCTCTGGCATGAGTTTGAATGTGTCCATTATTTTTGTCCCTCACCCACACTGTTTGATTTTGCTGTGTTTCTCCTTCATCCGTCACTTTCCCACTCACCTCATTCACTCCAGTTGCCATTCCCAAGTTTCTAACAGACGCTGCCCCTCCATGCAACAGCAGCCCTGCATTCCTGTGCCAGTATAGGTACCTGGGTATCTAGATAGCAAGAATAACACAGTTCTAAACCCTGAGTTCCATGAACTGTATATGATTTTAATGAAGAGATTTGCACAGTAGAAATCAGAAGGGCTTAGTTGACTTGGAGTAGGTCTGTGCGTAGTTGAAGGATTTCTGCAGAAATATTAGTTGGAAAACAGAAGAAATGCTTGGAGGAAGTTAACTTTGAGCACTGAGACATGCAGTGTAATTGGGTAAGTGGAGGTGAAATGAAAGACAGTACAAATGTGATTAGTGGAAGGCAAAAAATAGAAATATCTATCTAAAATAAAAGTGATTAACAGTAACATTGATACAAAATATGGACACAAAGGAGAAAAAGAACGAGCCTATGAGAAAAGTTATGGAGATTTTGAAAAAATTGTCAACCAAGAAGTCAGTCCATTATAATTATTTTTTAGTTTATTTTTTTTACTAATAAGAATAGAAAGAGGTTAGGGGTGGGCTTTGAGAAAGAAGATATGTAGAATTTAACTCCATCATTTATGCTTTTGATTTGAAGAAACAAGAAAGGCCAAGGTTAGTAGTAGAAACCAAACCTCCAAAGGGAGAAAGACAGATTTAGTTAAGAAGTAAGCTGCAGATTCCATGAGAAATTAAAGCCTTGTCACCAAAGCAAGGTTTTAGAAGCCTCTCTAGTGAGGTTTAGTGAGGTTCTGGAGAATTTTAAGAGAAACAGAGGAGCCAAGGAAGGGAAACAAGGCTGGCAGCTTGAAAGCTACAAGGAGAAACATGCTCTTTCTACACAGCAAATGGGATTTTTCAAAAGAAAAGTACTATATCTTTTTGCAGAACTAAAATATCATCTTAGTAATATTCAGTATTTAAAGTTCTTGTCCAATGTAGCTGTAAGATCATAACACCTTAAAAATGCCAAAAGTATTAGCTGAGGATCTCTGCTAGTTAGATACTGAGGCAACAAAATTACTGGTTGAGATTAGAGAGATTAGAGCCACGGTTTTCAAGCCAGCTTCTATCTAAGTCTTAACGAACAAAAGACGGGTTATTTATTATATCATAAATTGATGAATCTGTTAACAAACAGCAACACAAGGGGATTGTTTAGAGCCCTCTGGGAATGATAACACATGTATATATTAGAATTGCAGATTTGAACAATTTTTCTAAGATTCCCAATGTGATTTATTTAATAGGATTTATTTTATTGAAATATCAACTGGATTTAGAATTAAACTACCTATATTTGAAATAATATGAAAAGACTAGGATGTTTAGATAAGTATTTTGTAGTGAACTTTAAAGTATTTCTCCAGAGATGTGGAAAACAGAAATAAGAGATTTTGGTACGTTCTTGATCCCTTACTCCATTAAGGTTTTATCACTTCAAAGTTGACCTGATGTGACCTGAACAGTTGTGGTTAATTCTCTAATACATAGTTGGTAACTGGGTAGAGAATAGGCTTATATTGGAGATGACAACCAATAGTAAGATACATAAAGGACCTCAGAAAATTTCTCTCAGTATTTATCTGGAGAAAGAAAAAAAGGCATTTGAAGCATTACATTGATATGGTATAAGATTTAGACAACATTATTTGTCAGCAGATCCCCATTTTCTATTTAAATAATTTTTTAAAACTTGACCTAAACATGGTGACTGTAAAACCAAAATATTTTTGTCAGTTTGAAATAAAGTGTACATCAGATTGGATGCAGATTTCAAACACATGGATGTTTGTGATCATAATAAGCTGTACTTGGGGCCTGTTGCTTGGGACCTGCACAATTAGAATAGTACATCGCTATTCTGTATTTTCCAAGTGTTGCAATTTTTTTTGGGTTTGTTGTGGTTGGTTTTTTGTGGTCATTTTGGTTTTTTGTTTGTTTGGTTTCCTTGGAGTTACACTGTCTCAGAATTAAATGGCTCTGACAGAAATGTTAGATTTAAAATTAAATGGTTCACTGAATTGCTCTTGTTGCTTTTCCAGTGAAGGAGGAGGTAGATCACAGAAGCTGGTCAGCGTGATTCAGTACAGAAAGGTGTGCACAGCTGGTATGATGTTAGAATAGTTTATTGCAGAAGACCACTGAGGATCAATATTCAATGTTTACTTTTGATTAGACCACAGAACATGTGTTGTTATTTGTGATCCCCTTTCTGCAGCCACAAATTTTGTGATCTCACTTTCCTTCCCCAATAAGGATACAAAAGCACTATATTTTTATATTGTTACTATCTTTATACTTTTAGACACATTTTTTTGTTCATAGTATCATCTTACTGGCTTAAAGATTCATTATACAGGATTTTCCATGCTTCTCAAAAAGTTGTGATATTTAGTACAAACCAAGAATAGTACCAACAGCCAACATTATAGGAAGGGACAGGATCCCACTGTATATATATATATATCCCATTACCTGTCAGAAACAGAGAAAAAAAATGTGGTTTAGGGCAACGTTTTCTGCCATAAAAATCATTGCAAGTGTATCAGGCCAAACAGATAACAGCTGAGACCCTTGCTCAACTCTTCATGAGTTGGGTTTTTTGCTTTTAATAAGGCACACTGTAAGAAAATAAACAGCATCATATATATCCCTCCACAAATGCTTACCATTTAGTAAAGAATCACTATAAGGGTTATATATTCACTTTGGTGTGTGGTAGAGCTATATTTGATTAAACATATATATACATATATATATATATGAGAGCCTTTAGTAAAATATTACCTCTGTTGGTTCCACCTCTAGATGAAAAAGTCTTTTACAGGACTTGCTGCTGCCTGCTGTACCTCCATCCTAGAAAGGAGGGATGCTTCACTGAGGCAATACGACACAAAGTGTGTCCTTCTTACATGTAAGCTGGTTTATTTGACCAGGATAGTCTGTACTGCTTAGATTACCCTGCTCCAGGTTAAGTGGTCATGGAGGGACTGTTTAACACACCACGTTTACACTTTTGTGTCTGAACTCTGGTACTTTTTTTCTGTCAACACCCCTGTTTAGTCATGAGAATCCAAAGCAATCCAAGGAAGATGTGTGTTAGCACATGGGCTGCTTCTATTGCAGCTGTGTGTGCCACACAGTGATGCTGTATCTTGTGGTCCATGTGACATAAGCTGCCTTTCACACCATGCCTCTTATCACTGTGCTTCACAAGCAGGGCATGCACAGGGAGCCCCATGCAGAGCAAAAACTACAGCCTGTGCAGTCCGAACCCAATCACCAGGAAGTAAAGCAGAAACAGGCTGACTGCAGCACTCACAGATGAAGGCAAAGAATGTAAAGCTAGAAGGCAGTTTGTTTGTTTGTTTAGTTATTTATTCTAAATGTACCAGAAAGGATGCCTCACTTATGTAAAACATATCACTGTTACCTAAGCAACTGTAACAATTACAGCCCCTTCACACTTGAATAGTTTCCCTGCCTTAAATTTTTGCTTAGTTTTCCCAGTGCCAATTTCCTGGAGGGGAGAAAGGGAAGAGCAGAACTTTGGAATGAATTGTAGGTGAAATTTAATACTTACCAGTACTTTTATACTTTCTGAAAGCTTGGAATTTTTTAGCTCTAAGTACTCATTTTATGTTTTACTCTCAAAGGATAATATTGCTATTTTATATTCCTATTATGTGGAGTGGAAGTAACATCTAAGCTCAAATTCACCTACAATCAGACTAAAATACATATTTTTTGTGCAATAATAGGGAAGAAAATGTACAGCATTTTCGAACAGTAGTGGAGTGGTAGGGTCTAGACAATGTGTAGCTATTAAATCAATAATCCAGACATTGAGGGAATTGCCCAGACAGCTGTTGGATTTTTTTCCCTAATCAGTAATAATAATCCAATGGTGTTTGAAATGGCATGATTGTATATTGGAACCTCTTTTTGTGCTGGTATTTTCTCATGCATCTCTAATGGCTCCCTAAAAGACCAAGTGTTATTAATAGACGTGTATTTCTTATGAAAAAGCAGCTAGCTTTCTGGATATATTAAGTCTGAAAAAAGCCTTTGGACCTTACTGACAAATACCCGCAGCTGATTTACCGTCAGTATAGTCTGGTAGCTTTTGTTTTCTAGCAGAACGACCCTGATGGATGTTAGTTGTCCTGTGTCAAGTTTTGAGTGTCAGAATTTGGGGAGGGGTATGGGAACCAAACTAAAGGTTTAGAGGGGCTTTGCAGCTTGTGGGTGGGCAAGCTGACCTAATAAGTCTCTTCCATCTCCAGTGTCTCCAGTCTAGCTTTCATACGGATTCAAGTGCAATGGAAATGTTTATTCTGTTTCTAACAGCTGTGTAGACATATACAAAACCTAGTTTCCAGGCTAGTCTAAGTTATTTTTTTCTATAACTATAACCAGCATACTTAGGCTATCCAGATTGCTATTTAAAAATACAAACATTTTTCTTTGTTCTTCTCTGCGTCGCTGTACTATTGGGGCTTACTTATTTCAGTGTCATTCTTCCTAACCTAATCCAAACAATAACCTTGGCTCAACAATTTAAACATATTGAATCCCCAAGCAGAGTAGTTTTCCCTAGTAATACTCTGATTACAGCAGCTTTTATGTCTGAACAGGAAAGGACCTTAAACACTAAATCGCATCAGCACTGTAAAAAATAAGTGGTGAGCATCAGTCACATTTTCTTGAAATACCACAAGTCTTTCTTGAGGCCTAATCCTTTAATCTCTGGATTTTGGGCACTTCTGTTCTGATTACTAGGGATCAAAAGGTTTGGCAAATACTCTTCAGACCCCGCTTCAAAGTGGCCACTGTAATATTGCCAGGTTGTTATAACAATTGTATGATTTTTCCTTGTAGTAGTAGCTGGTATTTTTGGAAAAAAGCAGAGAAGTTTGCCAGTGCAACAGTCTGCCACATGGAAAATCAATAGAAAATGGTCCTCCAATACAGTGGTTCAGAGGATTTCAGAGCATGGCAATGTCAAAGGGAAATATCCTTCACTAATGATGTAAATCCCTCCTAATAAGACACATTTTCTAATGGAAGGTACTCTGAAGGAGCTGTTGCATCTTATACAAATGCTGTTTTCAGATCTTGTTCTCAAAGATACAAAGTAATAATCCTAGTGAAACTAGAACTCTTATCCCATTTCCTACCTTTTTTGCATGTCATCCATAGACCAAAATCAGTCCCTTAGACCCTACTACCAGATAGTTTTATCAAATGTTGATTGGTCTGTTCTGGAAGTATACCGTTTTTCCTAAATAATCTCATTTCCTCATCCTATTTGAAACACAGGCTAAATAAGTTGAGATATGTCTGACTTCTCCTCCCCAAGTTTCATTTTACTTATTGCAAACTAGAAATAAAATTGGGCTTAATATTTTCCCTATATTTGATCACCAGGACTCCTAAAGACTGTGACTTTAGAAGTTAGAGCTCTGTCTAAAACAACCCCATCTCACTTAAATTTGAGAGGTAACAAGCTGCTTTTGAGAAGAAATCACTGTCTCTTCAACAAAGAGGCATGCTGTTGACAGGGCGGATTTGGAAAAAGAATCAATCTTGTCACCTAGGTGCAGAGCCCTGCAGTTATAATAGGAGCAAGTGCAAATCTGTACGTGCTATTCCTGTTCATCACAGCCTTCATTGCTGGCCTGCATTTATTGTTCCTATCCATGTAGCTGTCAGTAAGAAATGCAATCATGTATTTAGAACCCCAAACCCTGGAGCCTGAAAGAGCCAAAGAGACTCTATTCATGAATATTTTATTTGCATAGGTGTGTTGTCACTTGTATCCAATTCCTCTTCCTCCTAAGATTATGTTCTGCTACATAGCATAAAATTCATTTAGAAAACACTTTTTATACTGTTGCTTTTGTGGGGCTTGCCACAGTTGTATATTTGAGCATGCATATGAAGGGTGAATGCAGATGAAGCCTCTCAGAAGTACTCTGCTGTGTTGACACCACCACAACAGATCTGGCCTTTACTATCAACTTGCATATTTTTATTAGTTTTTCATTCAGTGCAGGGTAAGACATCATGGTACTAAAATATTCAGTGAATATAGTGTGGTATCACCAAGGAAATTAATATTATGTAACAATCACAAACAAGTTCTAACATTTTAAATGTGTCGATGTTAGCATTCAATGTTAGCCTTAAACTAGAATAACACATCTTTTGGCATTTGCTCTTTCTATGTTGCTTGATAAAAGAAATGCTAATTCAGTCTATATTGTCAGTTCAGCCCTTGACTGCCATGCTAATGCCTATACTCTGGTAGAAAACTTGTTTCGGTGTAATAAAATGGATTAAAAGTCAATCTACACAGCCATGTATAAACTGCCAGTATGAATGCACTTGACATTGTTAGTGTGTTAAACCACATCGGAAAATTATTTCAGCTTAAGCGAGGTACAAACTTTTTTGCTAACTGTAGTAAAAGATGTGTAGCTGAGGGGGAAGGTTAGTTTGTTATCTTTTGCCTGTTTTCATAAAGAAATGCCAACAGCAGTTGTTGTTATTGCAGAGCCAGCAGAAATTCAGAGAGGTTTTCTTTTTGTTGTTCTGCCACACAAAAAAGAGATGTTATTTTAACAACAATGTTTGATAGCTTTTAAAAATACAAGGCCTCACTTTTAGGCATGCTGAGCCCCAGCAATTGCCATTAAAGTAGGTTCTTGCTGCAGATGCCCCACAGCACCCTAAGGAGTCCCTCAGATTTGAGATCCAAGTACATTAGGCAACATCTGTGATGTAAGGATAGGCACCAGGAAAAGCACAGAGACTTTTGTTCTCTGTACATGAACTCAAATTGGAGCAAGTCTTTTGAAAGATACGTATATTGAGTGTGTTCATAGACTCTGCAATGGTGTCATCACAGCAATCAGCCTCAGCTTAAACTAATGCAAGGCTTCTCTAATGGGAATTGTTGGGTAAAATTTGGACATACTACTGTAGGATGATCAGGCACAGTGAAACATCCGTCTTTTGAAGAAACTACTTTTGGCAAAAATAACCCTGGGCTGAATACTGAGGTAATTCCCAGAGATTTAAGGGTTTCTGTTGTGTGGTCACAATGTTTTGTATCTCTTAGAGCAGCTAAGGTTTTCCTAGGATTCATGCCTCAGCAGGTAAGAGTTAATAGATAGCTGAGAAGGCCTTCTGAAAAAAAGAACCTGACAAAACATACAAGATTTCAAATCCCTGACAAAACCCAATACACAAATTAAAATGTTTTAGTTGCGTGTGCAAGCAAAGTGGAAAAATGCCTTTGCATCTGTCCCATCAGTCCCTACTGTCCTCTTTCCTAAAGTTGAATCCCTACTTTAATTTAGGTGTTGTATATTTGTTGGGTGTTACAGGACAGATGTACAAGTAATGTAGTGGCAGGTAAAAGGCTGTGCATTCTTTTAAATTCTTTTTTATTGTGAAATAAGTTATTAGCATTATTAAATGAATGTCTTTAAATGCTCTGAACCTTTGGTTAACAAGGTAGGAGAGAAGAAAGACTGGCTGATGTTAATTTTGAATGAATCAGCTTTTATGCCTTTGGCTGTCCTGAGTAAAAAGAGCACTCCAAAGGCATTTAAGTTCAAAGACTACATTGTGGGTTCTTTTCCCTAAAACCTGATCAAAAGAAAAAGATCCATTGGAACAGCTATTTTGTTTGCTTAGATTTGGACATTCTTCTCCAGTGTTGGGAACTCAGATTTTGCAAGATCATGCCACTGCATAAGAAGCAGAAAGTGGAATGTGGAGATGAAAGCAAATGTTTGCTATCAAAGAAGAGCTGAATTCTCACTGTAAACAGGTAGTTTGAATAGTAAAGATATTAATTCTAAAATTTTTGCTGATATTAGTAAATTGAAAAATTTACACTAAAACATTAAGTGTAAAGCTACATTAATACTTATTTACATGAAAAATTAGCATATTAATCAGCTCTGGTTATAAATGTGATTCTGTAGTGCTTCTTTTCATTGTATATTGAGTCTTAAAAGGTACTTAAGTAGAATTAAAACTTAAAATGATGCAATTCTAGACTGAGATTGTCATAAGCTAATGTCATACCTCCACTCCAGAATGGTGACTTCATTTCTGTGAGGATCACCTGTCTGTCATTTCTTAACCAGGCTGAACTAACAGCCGTATTGCAGATGATATTCTTAGTGCAAGCTGAAAGTCCAAAAGTGCACTAAAAACCCCGCACAACTGATACTGTGCAACATGAACAGCTGCTGTACTCACTGTAAAAACATTCAGTGACAACAAACATACTGAGACTCTTCTTAGGGACTGTCTTATTACAAGTAATATGTGATGCAGGTTATGTGAAGTTGCTGATGTCTATTAATTAAGCTTTCTCCTTGTTTTAAATATTAGAAGATGAATTAGTTCAATTAGAAGAGAAATACTTCAATTTGAAATCACATTAAGGAGATACTGAATACAGTAAAGTCATCATCATATTTTCTAATAAGCTCTTAGCAGAGGACTGTGGGTTTCTGACACTGGTATCAAACTGTCAGGGGTTTGCTCACAGCATTCCTGTTTTCTGTTCTCTTGCTGTATAACAAATCTGCTGTGGGCCTGAGTAACTCACATGTTCTTCTGCTCCATCCACTGGACCAAGGCACAGTAAAGTAGTAGTCTGTCCCATGTGTAGAGGAAATCAGAGAAGGCACTTTTTCTGGCTGATTTGGGAAATGATGCTAGAGATCATATGAACTGAGGAGAAGGAAAACAGGTCCCTAAGAAGGGTTGTCAGAGCTCATTTAGCCTTGGTGAATGAGGTAAAGAAAAGGTCTCTGAAGTCAAACTGGGACAGCAAAGAGAGAGCTGTAAAGAGTCTAGCACATCAACTGTGAAAGAGCAATGAGCAGAGTTAGTGGAGGTTTGCCTGATGACTGTCTTTCAAATCAAGCACATGGAAAGATGATGAGAAGAAATCACTTTAACCTGCACACAATTGGAAATTAAGGACTGGAAAAATCTTTGTAATATATTGCTTGTGAAAGAGAAAAAAAAGCAGGCAATGGCAGTGAAAAATAAGTTAATTTTTCTTTGAAGTCAGTACAGCATGAACGGCACTCATGCATCCTTTCCTGTGCTATGCTGGCACCATGACTAAGTGCTGGCCTGTAGTAGAGAAACCACCTCCACTAAGGTTGTGGTTTATTTTCCATGCAGCTTTTTCAACTGTGTTGACATTAACTATAAAACTGCACATAATGTTATTCCATGCCATGTATAATTGTGTTTTCCCTTATGTGGTCAGCCGTCCAATAGGAAATTAAAGTAAACTACCTCTTTTCTGGGCCATGTTGAACAACCATTAGATAAGCGTGTCTGAGTATTCAGTGTTTTATAGAGCGGTGTCCAGGTTTGCGTCAGTACGAGTTTTACAAAGCCACCCATGTGACAATGGCAGTTGTTGATATGAGGGGGCTACGCTGAAGAAAGCACCACTTGTGTAAAGCTGAAAGCATATTTACCCCAACTTGCATATTTTTGTAGATCTCATTTGACAGAGATTTGAGTTTTGTTGCAGATTTATTCTAATGTTGGAAGTCTGTTTCAGGAAAATGGTTAAGCTCATATATAGTGCTAAGCATGTGAGCTGTTATCTAACTACATTGCTGAATCAGATTTCTAAATTTGTTTCCTCTCCTTTTGAATGGAAATTGATCCATCTTCTGAAACACTGCTCGTGCTAATCAAAATGTATTTATTTTTCCAGAAAGACATGCTAGGTCAGTTAATGTTTGCCTTTAAAGTTTGGTTTCTCCTGGCAGAGGGAGCAGTTTAAATTATGTCTGGGCTACAGCAGAACGAATTGGGTAATGAATATATAAGTGACGGAAGAAGCATATCAAGAATTCCTGCAAATAATATGAAGTACCCTATTTTATTGTTTGATCTATGGCTGTGCTGTACTGTTTGAGATTAATAAGATTTCTTCTTTTTCTTTAAATCTTTTCCTAATGTTTCAATCCCCCCAAGCATTCATCCTTTAAATTAATAGCATGATATGAAACTGTACTGTCTCTTTCCAAGTTCTTTTAGTTGTGTATTTACTGTTATGTATGAGTTCAGCTCAATTTTGAAAAAAAAAAAAAAAAAAAAAAATTCAAGTTTTTCTATTTTGCCTATTATTTTCATGGCAGAGACCACGATATAGAGACCACCTTTGCAACTGATGCTGTGTGGTCTGAAGTCTTAGTGTATTGCAGTCGTCGACACAGGGTAAACCTGAGCTTGTTAACTCAGCTTTCCACTCATGCTGTGATATCTGTGTCTAGGTGGCTTTAACCTTTTAAAATATCTCATTGTTCTGCCTCTGGTTCAGTTCTGTGAGAGTGTTAGTCTACAGACAGTTCATGCAACACCAAGCTTTTGTGTTCTAGGTCAACTAGTATTCAGATTCATCACAAAAGCAGACAAAATAGCAGCAGAAATAGTGAGAAATAACTCCTTTGGTTGAGGGAGAAAAACTGAAGGATGAAACCCGTGTTTTGTCACCTCAAACACGAGAGCGCAAAGGATTATACTGACAGTTTCCCAGGATCCAAAATTATATTTAACCTGTTTACAGAGCTATAATAGGTTATTTGAATGAGAAAGAAGGAAATGAAAGTGGCCATATCTACATCAGCTGGTAGCTGTTCACAGGAAGCAGCAATTACTGTCTAGCCTTCTTCCCCAGAAAAGCCCTGCCAATTGCCTCATGTAAATGCATGGTGCATGGACATGCAGCCATGCCATCAAAAAAGCACCAGAGAGTAATACAGACTAGTACACGGGTATAGGAATTAGAATAATTCCTGCATGAGCACAAGCGAAGGTAATTTCAATTGCAATTGTTAAACTGAGCTAAACTGGCAACTGAAGGAATGTGTATTTTTAATCAGTAGCTGTGCACTTGCAGTGAAGGAGAGACTCGGGAATGGCACACTTGGACAGTATTGCCTCCTTCAAATGCACTCACCCTGTGCAGTACTCTGCCTTTTCCCTCTTTGATTTTTTTGGTCACAGCTCACACATCTGTGAATCATTCAAGGGGAAAGTTTTAGAGATGCTGTATGTCAGGTCAATCCAGGTTCATTCACTGTACAGCCTTAGAAAGCCAGAAACGCTGGTGTGTAAACAACAGGGGAGGGGAAGAGAAGGCTTAACAAGACAACCAGGGTTCATCTTTTCTTTCAGTGTTGCATATAATTTGGTTTTCTGGTAACACAGTAAACTGCAGTTGTATTTTCTTTAATTCACTTATACAAATACAGCAGCCAATTAATATTCCTGCACTCTGTGTAGTGAAGGATGCACAGAGAAAACCTTTGTTATTTTTCTGGTGCTAAAGGAGCTGCTCAAGTTAAACCATATTCCTCCACACAGCAACAGCAACATAAATGACTGACAGCATTAATTCAATCCAGAATGCTTGATAAATTGAGAGGGGTTGTTTACTTAGTGTATGAAAGAGTCTCTCGGGGATGGGTTTTATTGTGATCTGCATAGTCATCCATCTTCCTATACTGTCTGTGCTCATGTTTGTGAGTAGAACATATACAGTAATTTAGCATTCAGATAATCCCACAGCTATAATCCAGACAGATTTGGCTCAAATTTCTCCAGGATTTCTATTATCTAGATTTAGCAGTGTGGTGTCTACTGGATATTTTAAATTGCTGCAAATGCTTTTTCCTACAATAAACAACATATTTTGATGTTCTCATAATTGAAGCTGTGGATTCTTCCTGGCATTAACCACACGTAAAAATGTATCTTTGTGAGGACAGTGACTGCACAGCTGGAGTATAGTTTTAATGGATTCCAGCTGTTTGACTACATACCACATAAGATCATACAATGTTTATATGAAAATCAATGTAACATATATGAAAGTACTGAAAATAATCTGAAGAATGTGCATCTTCACACATCATCTATTTGAAACTGAATTCAACTTTAATTCAACTTCAATTTTAATAATGTTTTACTACAGTATATTAGACAATATAATATAGAGCCTGGCTCTCTGACAGCATTTTTCATAAGTAGATCACAGTTTTTGTTGTTTTCGGTTTCCTCAGACAGAACTTCTAGTGTTGCTTGTTCAGCAGTTTTGCGGAAAACAGGCAGTCCAGGGGGAGAGAGAGCATCATTATCTGCATGAAATGAAGGGATATTGAGTCCAAATGCACTGGGTGCTTTC
Organism: Myiopsitta monachus; assembly: GCA_017639245.1. Lineage (NCBI taxonomy): Eukaryota > Metazoa > Chordata > Aves > Psittaciformes > Psittacidae > Myiopsitta > Myiopsitta monachus. The sequence goes on along the minus strand of CM029921.1, from coordinate 14,387,429 downwards.
CACAGCAGACCACCCTTTGTCATATGTTCCTCTGATTAATTACAAATGTACTCAAGGGAGCAGAGCAGACACTGAAGAGAGGGTTCAAGTATTCTTGCACCAAAAATGCCAGCCCTCCTACACTCGCTAGCATTGGTGGAGCTGCAGGAGAAAGAATGCTTATGTGGGAGATTTTTAGGAGGGAAGTGTACTGTGGGGAAAACTGTAAAGCTGCTTCTTTCACCCGAGTAGCTTGAGTGTCTGAATTGAGGCAAACTGCAGAGCAGAGCAGGGCTGTTCTCTCTCTAGTAATTGTGTTGCAAATGCACCAAGCACATTATTCACCCCTAAGTCAGATCTTCTGGGAAGAGGCTTGTGCACACTTGGCACAATAATTTGATTCTAAGATTATGTCACCCATAAGTGTCTGAGAAATTCAAAATAGGCAAACCATTTGGAAATGTTTGGAAAACAAACTATTTGGAACCATTTGTGGGAGCTGGGATGCCTTGTGTCACATTTTTGCTCTCTGAAGTGTAGGATTCAGATGCCAGTTGACTAGATGAATTCATGTATGCTGCCTGTGAAAGCACTGTGCTGTGTTGCAGATACCTTCTCTGACTGCAATATCACCAGCCCCAATAACTGTAAAAATCTTGAGAAGTTTTCAATATGAAGAAAAGGGAGGATCCTGCGTCTGTGTGGTGGTACTTCTGGTTTCATACTTGCTCTGAGTTATTCTTTGCAATACTATTGCAATTGGGTTTCAGAAGTAGCAGCGCTTATGTACTTGCAACCAAAAAGAAAGGAATCAGAACATTCACTCACCTTGCTCTGATGCCCCTGCTAAAGCAGTGGGCCTGCTACTGTCGCACTAAAAGCTTCCACTTCTGGTGGGAGAAATTGTACTTATGCTGAAATATCTATCAATATCCAAGTTTCATCCTCAGTAACTTAGAGCTATGAAACTGTAATGCCAACGAGATGGAAAAGCAATCCGATAGCTCTTAAACTGCTCTTTCCTCCAGACAGTGCCTGGGGCACCAGCTGTTGTAGCTGGGAGTTTTCAATCCCAGTTCTCTTCTTTCTCAGAAGGATTTCCTTAGAGTCCTAAAAAGTGATATCAAACCACCACAGATGAGCAGAAGAGTTTAAAAAGGAACCAACGTAACTATGTCTTAGCTGCATCTTTATTTGAAGAGAAGTAGAAATCAATTTGAAGTTTGACAGTCAGCGTCTGAGGAAGTTGCAAATGTACCCACAGGCATTCTCAGTGCTGCACATAGCTGCTCAACTCACTAGTTGGAGTCTGGTTGCCTGCTTTTTTATTTTCTTGCTTTTTCCCCCCCCACCATATTATATGCTGACCTCTCATTCAGTAATTAAATCATGCTGAGGACATTCTTCCTCACTGTCTTTGGATTTTCACTTGCTAATGCAAATGTCTCAAAATGCCATCTTCCCAAATTATTAAATCCAGGGCTTGGTGTTACATGTTGGGCTTAGTTGAAGTATCAAACCAGCAAAAAAAGATCAAGAAACAAAAAAGGATGCAAACCATGTAAATATTGACAGCTTGCTTGTATGACTAAGCTATGATTATTCTTTGTTAATTTGTCTAGGTTTCAGAAAAGAAGGGAGGAAATTTGAAAAGCAGAGTAGTAGTTTCTTAAAGCAGGCAACTGTGTGCTGCGATGTAGAATTTTCTGTTCAAGAAATCCCTCAAAATGAAAAAAATTTCTGAACAAAAACTATGGAAGTATCTCACAGCGAGGCAAGTCTGGTGTGTTTAAAAGTAACACCAGTGTGTTTTATGTCTGTATCTGTAACATGAGATTAAATACACCGTGAATAAGGTTAAAACCATATTTTTTTCTAACCACCTACCAGGCACTTATGGAGTGTATTGTTTCCTTTTTGACAGTTAAATTACTAGTAAGAAAGCTCTGTATCTTTCCCATGATGGTGTTTGTCCTCTAACATGGTTGTGCAAATGCATCATCTGCCATAAACTGCACCAGTATGAGGACGGCAGAATCTGGGCTTGTAGCATTTAGTTAACCACTCTGTGTGCCATTAGCAGAGCTGGTACCTTTCTGCCCTCTTCCCTACCTCAATGCTGGAGGAATAAAGCAACTCAAACTAGTCAATTGCTGCAATTCTGAAAACAGATTTTCTGTGCAAGAAGTTGCCATATGCACAATCATCCTTTTCCTCTTTGAGTAGCAAACAGCCAGAAGGTACTGAGCCCCCTCTCAGCATTGCAGAAGGAAGAATCTCAGTCATGGCTTTGGTAGCTGTGCCCTGCTGTTTTTTTAACCCATTGAGGTATTTTCTAAAGATGCTCTTATTTCCCTGTGCTTGGCTGGTGTTATGGTGACCATTAGTGAATATATCAAGTTACTGGTATGGGAGTAGCCCTGCCAGGAAGCCAGAGGGCATATTCAGTGCAAACTGTTTTTAGAAGCCTAAATAGGCACAGCTCTGAGTTGGGTGCCTGTTATGTTAATAGAAGGGCTAAATGTTACTTCTCCTGCCCCCTGAATTTGGACAGAACACGGCCTGTATCTGAGAAAAGCCTTACTCCTGGGTTGATGTCATATTTGGCTACTTGGCACTTAAAGCATTGTGTAAAGAACAGTTTTCTTAAACTGGGATCAGACAGTCGGATGTTTGAGATTGGGATCTGCCAGAATTCGGGGGAGGAACTTCTTCAAAACAGGAAGGGGAGAAATTTAGAAAAGAAGCAAACAAACAAAGAAATAAATGTCCATCCTGCCCAACATGGGAAATTTTAATGAACAGAAATGTGATCAACTAATTCTGTAAGTTAAAGTGAAAATGAGAAGCAAAGGAAAAGCTGCCCCTGCTTCCTTTCTTTCTGATGTTGAAAGAGATCTGTTCCTTGATTCATGAAGGAAGGAAAATGATCTGCCTCAGGAAAATCAAGTTGGGAAGGTAACCTACTGATTTATTTGGTTTAGTCTTCTCATGGTGGTATAAAACATCCAGCTGCAAAGTGCACTGGTTTGAAAACTGAGCTGCTCCACTAGAGGTTATTCAGATTAAAACTGCTGGAAAACTGAGCACCATCCCAAACAGTAAAGTCCAGCATTTTATCAATTATAATCCCCATGCTTTCCTCCTGCCCTCAGATGTTATCAGTTGTAAGATAGCAGCTTTTATCCAAATCTCCAGGAGTTCACACATAATATTTATTAAAAAGCTATTTAAATACACCAATTCTGTCTTAGGTTCTGTTCAAAATAGCAGAGGACATCACATGCTCTCTCGTACTGAGGTTTATGTCTTGGTCTGTTTTGCTTTTGAATTGTTAGGGGAATTTTAGAAGCCTCATAGTATGGGAATGGCTGTTTCTTGGCTGTATGGGGTATTGATTTGTAAGAGCAGTGATAGTGTAACTGTTCAACTAATTGAGACATTGATAAAGGTTTTTGATAAAGGATGCCATTCTTCTCCTATCTCAGCTCATTTGCTATTGTGTTTTTTGCTAGGTTGAGCATCCAACCCAAACACGTCCATTAGGACCACAAAGATCCCTGGGGGTACTGAGAAGACTATAACCACTGCTGCTGACTCATTCACTGCACATGTGAACCATTACCCAGCCTTTCCCTCCCAACCCCATTTGCATGTTGTTATCTGCCCATGGAGTGGGTTCCCTCAACTGGGAACTGGCTTCATCCCCATCTCAGTGGTACCTTTCCTGATAGCCTAATTTTGGCTCTGAGCTAGATCCAGTGCCTAGATAGGATAAGTATAAGATTTCAGCCAGATGGATTATGATCAACATTTTCTTTTCAATGTTCTTGGCTCCAACCCCACAGAAGGTTGCTTCAGCCCAACAGAATAAAACCCTGTTCTTCAGGCAGCTGAGCCAGTTGCCTTATTTTAGCATGCAAAGTAATTATCCTGTATGTTCCATATAAGAGGTATTCCACTCAGACCTTCTGGTTTGCACCTGAAATCTGAATTTGCTGCCAAATTTAGGGCTACACAGTGTGACATTCCTTACACAAGTAGATGAAGGCATTAGGAATCTGGACCTATGTATAGTGTCATAAAAAAACAGTTTTTTATTTCTTACATTTCACCCTTATAAAAAATAAAGTACATGCTATACTGAGCTCTGTGCTGGTGAGGAAAATGCCTTGTGACGCTTATAAATTTATTCAATGCACATAGATAATGACTTTTTTTTTTTTCCACAGCTTGATTCAGATTATAAATTAATGAGATTTAATCCATCGGTCCTTACTGACTAATTCTGCAATCACATATTCATGCTGAAGAAGACCTTTCAGTGGGATTCTTCTCAGGGTAAGTCTTTGCCAGCTATTGGAAATGGGATCATTGCAGAGATACTAACATTTGCCTTCTACTTATCAAATGCAGCACAAATCTGCCTGGCCTCTTTGTTAATTATTTATAATGTAGCAGACAAAGATAATATTCTTAGAATTATTATTGGAAGAATTTGTGATCTATTATGAAGTGAAAGTGATATTGATATATGAGCAGTATCAGGAGGATCTGCCAGTGTGAAAACTCAAACCGGATCTGTGTGCATAATGATCTCATCTCACAGGAAGCGGTGGGAGTAATACGTGAAAGAGGTTGTTCACATGTCAGTATCCTTGGGAGCTCTCTAGGTGACTTTTCCTGCACTTTGTGATATTCTGCAAAAAGAAAGATTCTCCTTCGCCTTCTTGAGCCTTTTTATGTCACAAACTCTGCACACAAAGCCATGTCTGTAATTGCCCACAACGGTTCTTCAGCAAAGGGTGCAAAGTAGGATCAGGTACAAAACAAAGGTTCCAGTCCATGATGATGGTTACAACTACAAATCTCACTTCTAGATAATGTTAATCATTAAAGCAAAATTAAAACTTATAAAAATTAACTTTAATAAAAATTAAAACTGTCTCCATTATTAAAGGCTGATTTATCTTTCCACATTATATCGTGATTAATACCAGACAAGCCTTTGCATTGCTTTCACTCACAGTTTAACTGGAATCACAAATAGTTTTCATAATGAAGTCCACAGCCTGCAAAAGATTTGTATTCCAAGTGTATGCATAGACCCTGTTGTTCTAGATTGTACTTCTTTCCTGAAGCATGCACTGACAAGCTCTTCAGTGTGTTTATTACTGTACAACACTGTGAGCCAACTAATGTTTATTACTGGTTGCATATTAGGTCACTCCAGAGTTTCACCACAACAGGGTACGTTTTAAATGGGTTGTGCCTGAAGGGCACTATCCTGTATGGATTAGCTTAGAAGAACGTGAATCTGAATGAGGATATGCTGAGCTCCCACCTCAGCCTCAGGGGAGGGTAGGTAGAGTGACAAGTCCCGTCCTTGTATTCTCCAAGTACAACCACTCTTGATTTGTACCTGGTCTTTTTCCAGGGCTCTGGGATGAAGGAAATCTTCTGCATGTCCTGTCTCACGCCTTACAGCTGCACTAAAGCCAACCACAATTACTGGTACGTATATTATGTTGAATAATTAAGTCTATGTAACTTCATAAATACATGTGTATTGTACCTAAGTTATGTTAATAGAGGAAACATGCATGCACAAATATATGTACCAGACTGCTCCATACAGATGGTATTTATTCTATATTAATTAATATTGCATTCAGAATTTCCTCCATCTTTAAATATTTTGAGCATAATCTTTTAGAATCTAAGTGTACACATACAGATTCTTTTTGTTTTGACAGCTGACCATTGTATTTTATCTCCATTCAACATAAATGGCATTGGTTTGTTCTTATAAGTACTATTTTGTGTATCTTTAAATGTCATTATTGTAATTCTACTCTCTACTTAAGTTCATCAATTGGTTTAATCAGTTTAAAGATAGAAAGCAAACAATGGTGCTAACCCTCCTGAAATTTGGAGAGTTAATAGGTTGAGTTTGACTGCATTTGAGTCTGCAGGTGTTGGCTTCACTGTCCATCACCTTTTTTTATAGTTTGTTTTTTCTTAGTCACTTGTTTCAAAATAACATTACACATAAGCATGAAATACAGCCACTGCTGAGATTCTACTGTTCAGTGTAACTTGTTCAGAAATACTCCTTGAGACAAGTGGGTTTTGCCATTGTAGTCTTACACTAGAACATTTCTGCCTTACAACCAGAGCCACACAGATGTGGCTAAAAACAAGGCAATGACACTGTCATGGATATTCAAACCCCATTGCTTGAAGGGACACTCTAAAGGAAACTAGGCCAAAAACTTGACCTATTTTAAGACATGGCAATCTGTTCTTTTAAAAAATGATTCACACTTCATTGAGTACTTCTCTCTCCTACACCACGAAAATTGTACAGTATAGTACAGTAGCAAGAATCAGAATTTTTCTCTCTGTATGGTTTCCCATGTAAGTATTCGAAGCTGAAATCTCCAGTTTGACATTTTAATTTTCCTCCATCACTGATCTTGAGAAAAAAAATCATCTTAAAAATTACCAAATGCACAAACTGAACTAATTAGGCATAGTTAACTGCAATTGCTACCTCTCTGCACTTTCTCCCTAGCGTTAGCTGCAATGGACTCATTTGGCAGCCAGAAGGTCTTAGAATCCATAAAGGATTTTTGCTTCTAGGGACTTCCATGTTTTGCATTTGAAAACCAGGAGCAGTGAGCCATATTTCTCAGTTATTTTGTTGTTTGAAATCTGGCTGTGAAACTCTGTTTACTTTGTGTTGGACTCCCGCCAGAGGAGGCCTGCTTTTAGCAGATGGTCACAGAGCGGAGGCCAGACATTTCCTGCTGCATCCCGACGAGGCACTGATAGCACTGCTCTCAGGCACCGGCAGCACTGTCTTCTGCAGCCGCCATGCTGGAGGTGCACTGACTGTTGGTGGAAGGGTGGTGAAGAGTCCATGAAGCAGCCCCTGGGACAAAAGCCTCCATGAATAGGAGAGTCCAGACATGGTGCTCAGAGGTGGTGGAGCTGGCAGCCAGAAGATGAGCTGGAGTTTTGACTAAGAAGAACTGAAGTGTTAAACCAGATGGACATAAACCAGTAGCGATGAGCTGTGATTGCTTTGGTCTTTGATAGGACACCCCACTTGCCAGGGATAGAGAGCAGAAAGAAGAAAGACAAAATGGGAGGCTATGGCACTATGTGGTTTTACCTGTCTGCTCTACAGGCACAATGTGCACGTAGCATTTTCCTTTTCCCCCATTTCTGGGGGGCAACTTCTCTGAGGAAAAAAATCCTTAGTGTGTCCTCAGGCTGGTGTTTGATCTTTCAGGACACTGCCTGCTTGCAAGATGGGGAATCAAAGAGCAATGCCGTAATTGCAAGCACTTGTTTATCGCTGGATCACTGCCTTGCCAACTTGCATACAGGAGAAAATGCAAACAAATTTCTCAGGAGGCCCTACAACTTGGAAATCTTCCAGCATTCCTTTAGGCAGCAGTAAGATTAAGAACATCCACAGTTTGTCTGGGGACCCAGAGCTTGGACCAACATAGCTGAAATTCAGAGATCCTATATGGCTATATGGCTCTGTGTTTTGGGATTTAGTGCTCACCCATTCTCTGCCATCAGGCACCTGGAGCCACCACATTACCGTGTCAATAATTTGGGTCACGATTTCGTGCAAGTGACAAGGATTCTGTGAACTGCAGCTGGCCCTCTCCTTGCACTCAAGCCATTCTGCAGGTAGGCAGTGTTTAGTTTGGAATGCTTGTGCCTTTCCAATTTACTACTGGATCTCAAAAGGAAACTAATCAAGGGAAGACTGAAGTGTTGACTGCTTTATTACATGAAACTTGCATATATTTCTCTCTCCTTGGCCTTAATTCTGCCAAGAACTCCTCAAAAGTGAACCTCTGGGTCAGCACAAGAGACAACTGACAAGATCAGGCATCTGTGTAGGGGTCCACATCTACATGGAGCAAGGGCTGCATACCCATTTCATTAGAGCCTTAAAACTGCCTTGCAGAGATACAAATGACTAACTAGATGGCAAGGCAGAGAACTGGAGCTGTGCTTGCCAAGAAAACTGCTTCCATAACTAGTCAGAGGGGTAGCTAATACTTCTTCTTTGCTGGAGAAGGACTCATGATCATGTGGCCTACTTCAGACTTCACTAGCAGTTTTTGGTGATTCCTGCTATTTGCCATGTTGCAATACTGCCCACCACGTAACACTTGCACCCACTCCAAATGTGCTGCAAGAACCAGCAAAGCTCTGCAAACCTCTGGTCAAGTAGGATTTCATTATAATTAAAATTGCCCCCTTTACGTTACTAGGTGTGAACCTAGCCCAGTTCCTCCTGTCAGTTGGCATGGTGTGATTTTGAAGGTTTTCTAGGTAAACTGGCTGGGTTATTTTTTAATAATTGAAACCATAAAAGCTGAAATATTCCCTAAAAATGGTTAGGTGAATTACTAGTTATTGCACCTTCATTTTAAAGGCGCTACACATGATATAACAAAACAAAGAGAACCAGAGGGAGATGTCTTGGGCATAGCTCAGAATACACAGAGAAAGAGATCCCTAGGGAAGGAGAGTTGCAAAAAGCCATCAAAATGGAGTTCACTGAACCAGCGTTTAAAGCTTTTGGAAAGTGTCTTTTTTTAGCAAGCCTTTAAAGTCAATTATCCTCACAGAATGTTTTATATTTGTCTTGAGGATAAAGATAGCAAGATTTCATTATTTATCTGCCTCAGACCTCAGGTTAGTCTCTCAGTGTGCAGTCTCTGGCTTTGTGCTAGGCAAGAGGTGGCAGATCTCTCTCTATTGACAGGAGAGAGGGAAAAGTGTCTTTCCCTCAGTGCTGTCTGCTAGCTGCAGAAAGGGCAGTGAGGCTTTCCTCCTTGAAAGTATGAGATGCTATATTCCCTGACTGTCAGAGACAATTGATAACGGAAGAAAAAACAAACCAAAGTTGTGGTAAAGTATAGTAGAGAAAATCCAGGAAAATAGGTTAGTATTTAGGCAAAACTTCTCCCCACAGAGAGGGCTTGTGCTAGAGCCTAAGCTCCAGAAATGGAGGAAAAATAAACACATCTTTTGGAATTAACCTGACAAAATGGAATTAGCTCCCACCTGTCACAGGACTGCATGGTGGAGATTGTCTTCTTGCAGACAGCCACCTCTTTCTTTTCCCAAAACAGCTCTTTCGTTCTCTTTTGAAGGTCAGCCTCTAACGAATGTATCTGCCTAGCGCAGCAGGCTTCCAGTGCTTCTGAGTTAGAAGAGACAGGAATTTTAGTGCTCATACAGCAACATGAGTTTCCAGATGAGCAAAATCTGTCTGCAGAGCAGAAAGGAAGGGTGGAAGGGAAGCTCCCGGCCTACCTGCTCTGAGCTCAGCAGCTGCTCTTCAATAAAAACAGACATACTGGTCAGGTTTCTGACATGCTTGAACTTTCATGCATGCCTTTGTTTACAGTAACAGGACTTAAAATTAACTCCTTTGTATTACTTTTTGTATGTTTTTCATACAGTGCTGACCAGGAGCTCAGTCTCTGCGTCAAATGAAGGTGTTCAGAGCCATTAGATAGAAGAACTCCAGCAGACAGTTTTAGTGATCCTTGGTGGATATTCCCTGGAGGCCTCCAGTCAGTCCATCTGAGTTCAGGTTTGTCTCTTAGTAATTCCCCTCAGTGTATCCAAGTTAATTCTGTCAGCCCAAGCTCTTTGTTTACACAATCACTCTCAATCTATTTGTTCTTTTCCTTATAATCATAGAATCAACTTGGTTGGAAAAAACCTTTAAGGTCATCAAGTCCAACCGTTACCCCAGGACTGCCAAGTCCACAACTTTAGTTGTTTATCATCATGTAAACTGCATATCAGATGCCACCATTTTTCTTTCACCTATTTTGCACAGTGCAGAGACTGTAGGAAACACAAGGCAAGCTCAGCCAGTTGTGTAGATCAGCTAAAATGGCCTTCGTGCATGGGTCTACCTACTGCATAAAGGGAAAAATCCCTCACTTGGTGCTAGAACAGGCGTGTACCAAACCTGTACCAAACCCTGTGGTCAGTCACACTGAGGGAGCGTGGGGAAAGCGCTGAGGGGGAATTACTCCCAATATGAAAAAGGCTCTTGGAGAGCAGAGCGTGGGCTTCCCTGCTGTACTTATACACAACACAGCGCCATTTCTTTCAAGCTTCATAGTGGGAAAAAATCTTCTTTAAGGAGAATAATTTAGATTCTTCTTTATTGCTAAGCCTCTTTTTTTTTTTTACACAAAATGGAACCCCAATCTCGTTATGGGCCTCTGCAATCTTATTTTGGGCCTACTCTTCAAACACAGCAGTAGAACCTGGTTTGCAGTTGAAAGGCTTTTTCACACCAAAAAAAGTTGTGTTGTTTTTAAAGAAGGTGAATTAATGGTGAGATATGGGCATACAGACACAGCTTTTGAGGTCCACTGACCGCTTCCACCACAAAAATGCAGCCTGGGAGTCCGGCCCACTTATTTAATCTCTGTGCCAATTTAATCACATTCTGCCCTAAAACACCTGGTTTAGCACAGGGGGGTAGTGGCAGTGCTGTGGTGCCAGCCTCTGCCCGGCGCTGTTTGCAGAAAAGATGTGACTCTTATTTTGGTTACATGATGCCCATACAGCTGTCCATAACTGTGATGACAATTTGACATGGCTGGGAACTGAATTTGTGAGGAACTAAATAATAAATTTGTCTTCCAACTGCTGGTTTAGACTGAAAGCAACACTGAAATGATGTATTTTTTTTTTCCAATTTACTATAATAGTATACAATCCTGCAAACACAATCCACATTTGTCGAACTTCATTCTGATGTGTAGGCCCATCAATTTCAGTTTTGACTAACTGAATATTTTTAGGGCTGGGATCCCTGTGGATTAAGCAGCAGTCAGGCAGATGTCACAGGGACCAACTAAAGATCTCAACAGGGGCAACCCTGGCTGTGTTCATACGACTGGTATTAGGTGGAAATTGCCACAAAACTAGAAAATGCCACCCAGGACGTTCACCTTTTTCTTCCTGTTTACATGCATATTGAAGTGGCTTTCCTGCAAACGGCATAGCAGTTAGGGATTTAAAATTGATTACTTTTCTGTTTACTTCTGCTTACATTTTTTACTTGTTTTTCTCTTCTTTTATTGGATGCCCTTCAGAAATTTCCAGTACAAGTTAAAAAACTGCTTTTAATAAGAAGCAAGGACAAGAAAGCTTAGGTTTTGTGGTTCTGATGAGAAGTTTTATAAGAAGAAAATCACCACCATTGTCATAGCCATTAATATTCTGGTTTTGGAGCAGTGGAGAGTAAGTGAAGATTTGTTTTTGAAAAGCGTCCCTTTGGCTGATGGTGCAGTAATTCACAAATACTCATCTCCCACATTTAGTAATGCCATCTCCATGTGTTTTTAAATTGTTCATGTTCTTTGGCCGCATTTTCTGTGATCAGCATAGGCTAGTATGTCACTCCTTCCTTGCTGTCAGAAAGGGGACCTGTGTGCTCATTCCCTGCCAAGTGCTACCCTGGTGAGCTGACCGTGAAAACTGTGAATTACCATCAGACCACTACTGGAATTTGAGTCGTTGGGGAAAGAAGGGATATACAGGGGCAGCGGGAGCCGGCTTTTGTGTTCACAGAAAGGTGGGGGTAAAGGCCCGTGGGAGTCACGGCACCACAGCCCCGTTTATGTGCAGGGGACACAGAAGGCTGAGGGCAAGCGGCAGCCCGGGCAGCCTCGATGGCTGGCGGCACCTCAGGGACATGGGAGCAGCGAGGAATTGACTGTATTTTCTTTTACAACCACGATGACTTGAGGAGCTGCCCGCGCTGGGGGCAGGGGAAGGTGCCGGCGGCAGCGGCTGTGGTGCAGCCCGCTGATGTAATGCTGCCGCCGCCGCAGGACCGGGGTTCACGTGGCTCCAGTGCGCAGCTCTGCGCTCGGTGCACCCGTACGGATCATGCACACCGACGTGCATTAAACACAGACAGCTGTCTCTAAACCCGTACACACGCACCATCACACACGTGTTATTCTGGCTGCGGCGCGCAGCAGGGGCGGACACCCCACCGCCCGCGGCCGGGCTACCGCAGCACCCGACCCTCAGCTCGGGCTCACAGCCGCGCCCGCCGACAGCGCCCCCGACCCCGGCCCCCCCCCCCTTCCCCGGCGGCGGCGCGGGGCGGCCCGTCTGCTCGGGCAGCGCCGAGCCTGCGCACTGCGGCGCCCGGGCGGGCACGGCGGCCGCGGGGCGAGGAGCGGCGGCGCGGGGCGGGCCGGGCCGGGCCAGGTGCTGCGAGGCGGGGGGAGCGCGGAGCGACCCTGCGCGGGGGCGGCGGCGGAGGCCGTGCCGCCATGCGCCGTGCCGCGGGCCGGGCTCGCCATCCTGCGGCGTAGCGGCGGGACGCGGCTCGGCTTTCCGCCCGTGATGTCCCCCGGGCAACAGGGGAAGGCGACTCACTCGAGGGCTGCGGCAGAGGCCTAGTGCGGCCAGCGCCGCTCCGCGTCCCCGCCGCCGCGCCCCCATGGCCGAGGAGCAGCAGCCGGAGGGGCAGCCGCCGCGGCGGCTCGCCGGCACCCCCGTTCCCGGCGGGGCCCTACCGGGGCTGCAAGGCGGCGAGGCCAGCGCGCTGCAGCATAAGATCTGCAGCTCCATCTGGTAAGGGCCGGGCCCCGCCGCGCCGCCGGGTCGGCTGGCCCCAGGCGAGGGCTTGGTACGCGGGGGGGGGAGGGGGCGCTGCGCGGGCGCGGAGGCGGCGCGGGGAGGGGGGGGATCGCGGCCCCTTTGTGCCGCGGTGCGCGGAGCCTCCTGCCCCCTCCCCCTCCCAGGCGCGGGGCTGCGCCCCCAGCCGCGGAGCGCGGAAAACACGCGTGGCCGCGGGCAGGTGCCGGTCGGGCGGCCGCAGGGTCGGCGGTGCTGCCCTGCGTTGTGTTGCTTGTTTTGCAGGACCGAGGCAGCCCGGCTGTGCCGGGGTGGGTTGGTGGTGCTGCCCGCTTGTGTGCGGGGATAATGGTAGCTACGGGGCGGCTCTGCTCAGCCGGATGGGTACAGTCTCACCTGGCGAAGGCATTTTAGTTAGTCGGCATCTTACACGGCACCCCCGGTGTTTAGGGCTGTTTTTCTTCACGTTCACGTGAGACCCCCAGCACAGTTTTGATGCAGCAGGGAATGCAGAGCGTTGCATTAAGGGTGCATTTTTTCCAGCTTCCCTGTAAACCTCTGTTCTGAGTTTCCAGTTCGGCAGTTGAAATGCAATTTCGGCTGAAACTGCGAGGAGGGTTTGCAGGTTCCTGCACAGGAATCCAGTTGATTTGGGGGTATTTTAAAAAAATCAAAATTTGTAGTAAATCAACATTTTACTTAAGAATATTTATTTTATGTGCACTTTGGGGAGAGAGATAAATGGAGTTGATCTTACACTGCAAATAAAACACTTGGGTTTTGTTTTTAATGTGGAAGAAGCTGTCACCTGCAGCATTTATATTTTGCCTGTGTTTTTAAAAGCTGCTTTTGGCTGAGGAGGCTGATAAAAGTATTGTGGAAGTTGGGAGTTGTAAGTATAGGTTACTCATATACAGTGTTTTCTTTTCTATATACACATCATATGTATATATTTATGCACATGTCCTCATAATAAAAACATAGTGATCTAGCTTGTGTAATACTTCGTACTGTAATTAAATTTTATGGTTTGAATTGATGTGGCTGGAAAACAAAAAGAATCAAAGTATAATTTTGTCTTCAGATTGAATTATTGTATAGCATACTGAAATGGCATTTATTGTTGGGTTGTTGGTTGTTCTGGTTTTTAAACGGTAATAAGTCATTGTCCTTAATCCACACTTGCTACCTTTTGTTTTGGTTTTCTCTGCAATGTGACCTAGAGAAGGAGTAGGAACTGCAGAATTTCCTGTCTGTTTAGATCACGAAATCTTCACACCCTCTTAATTTATTATGGTATTTAGTCGTGGCCTTTTTATATTTTCTTCTCTTTCCATGAACATGCTGTTTGGAAATGAGCCTCAGAGAACGTGTTTACATTGCATTCAGATTAGGTATCATGTCCAAGTTGAAGACAAAATGGCTACTAAGTAAAACCTCTGCTTTTATGATAGGTTTTCCTCTCAAGGAAATAAAAGCATGTATGTTAGCCTTTTAAGTGAAAGCTACCTACTTGATTCATGTAAACTTAATGATTAGACTGAGCCCATGTTTGGTACAAAGGAATGCAGGGTTTTCCCAGTGCCAACTGCCTGTGACCAGCAGAGGTTTAGCCAGCACCTTGCAGCCCTGTATCCTGGTACTTTCACAGAGGTTCCTCACCTCTGTGAGCATTTCTGCTGGCTACCTGCTTCCTGCACCAGGCTGGGACTTCCCTGCTGCTTTCAGTCAGTATCTGTTCCCTGTAGTTATACTGTTGAAATGCAGTATTTGAAGATAAAGTTATTTTTTAGAAGAAAACCTTTTCTTTGATATCTTTGAATCCTTTGGGACTACTAGAAATTCTGTTTTTCTGTATTGTGATGAAGCAGTCTTCATTTGAGGCTGGAGTTTAATGTTAATTTACATCTTTCATGTAGATGCAGTGGTTGGTTTTGAGCAGCAAGGAACAGGAGCATTGCCGGGGAAGTTGTGCACGCTGCACTTGGAGTAAACAGTGGAGAATCTCCTTCTGTAGTTGCAGTCTCAGATCTGCTGTCCTGTTCAGTGAGTGCTGTGTGCTGGTGATGGATAAACAGTTGGAGAGATTGTGGAAGGCTGCTTGTGAAAATGGTAGTGCTCTGCTGTTGACAGAACTAGGTGTACTGTGCAGAAGAGAGCTTCCTCTTTTCTGCCTTCCCTCCTCTTCCTCCCCTGCTGTGCCAGTTGTGTGCGATGGCAGGTTGGTGTGTTCAGTTCCTCCTTAGCTTCCCAAAGGGTTTAGCACATCTAGATTAGTACTCTTCTCTATTGTTTTCCCCTGCACATGTTTGTGCATAGTGGATGGTTTTGGTTGCTTGTTGTTTATTTTTTTACAGAGGGCTTCAGTCTTCAAATGTCATTGTCAATGAAAATAGTATAGCAAAATATAGCAGCTACTGAAATACTGGTCTTGAGGCTCACAAACAAGTCTGTGCATGTCCTTCCACTGCACAGACAAATATAAATATAGTGTGTGATGTAGGCCTCAAGTGGGACAATGAGGTATTTATTTTCTCCACTCATACTTAATTTATGCTGTTTATTAAATTAAAATATAGTTTGACAGAAGTATCTCAAGTAATGGTGAACATGTGGAGTCCCTTTAAAATGAAACAATAGGTTAAGTCTTGCTGGTTAAAGTTGTAGGCATGGTTGGTGTATGTACTGAAGGCTTAAAAATGTGCTTGCTAGCAGTGCAGTCTGGTTTGGTTTTGGTTTTTTGTGTTTGGGTTTTGGCATATAAGGTGACCATTAGTTTGGGTTGACCAGGGGAAGGTAAAAGAGTTACTTAGCTGTGCTTAAAAACAAATCAGAAAGTATTTATTTGCATTGTATCATCACATGCAGATATTTAACTGCTCTTTGGTTACAGTAGTTAAAGCTCATCACTGTCAAACTGCATTTTTTTTCTTGTCTGCCCCACTCGAACTCATCCAGCAAAGTGGTGTCAATTTTTGTTTGGTGTTGTATATGTAAGTGGCTGAGGCAGTGTGATGTGTTCTTACAGTGTCAATGAAACAGGCAAAAATAATATTAGATGTCTTTTCCCGTTGATGGATTAGAAGTCTAGACAGAGAGGGCACGTCTTTGGGAGCCCAGCCTGGCTGATTAGTGTCAGGTTGGGTGGGTTTGTAAATTGCGCTGCTCTTCACTGGATGCTGGGCCTTAATCTGCCTGGTTTTATTTCCCTTTAGATTCATTAAAACTTTCATATTTATTAATAGCTTTTTGTCCAGACATTAGAGCCTGAGGTAGGGAAAACCTCCCTAGTCAGCTGTCTTGAGCATATAGACTAAAGGGGTTTCAGTTATTTTCTTCTGGTGAGGGTACTGTATTACCAAACATGTTTTATTTGTATATGATAAGTATATGTATATATGTATATGTATGATGTTTCTGTATCCAGACATGCTGTGGTGAGCGCAGAGTCTATTCAACTTTACATTAAGTTGCCAAAGAAACCCTATAGCTGAAGACAGCCAGTGATGTGCATGTGTAAAAGCAGTGGGGAACAAGGATTGAGATGCAGAGGTGACCAGGGGAGGATGGTGTTGGCTGAGGGTCTGCTCTTACTGGCATGAAAGAAAAAGACCAACAGTTTTAGGCAATTTAATCCCTCTGCTCACTGTATTAATCTAAAATCCAGTCTGTAGCTGTGCATGTTAAAGGTACAGAAGGGCTTGTTTTCATATGCGGTGTTGCAAATAACTGGTGATAATTCTTCAATGAGTACTTGTTTACCGTTGTAAATAGTAATCTGGTGCTTGCATCTGTGCATGGATTGCCCACAGCTTCTTTCACCTTGCTTGCATCTCAGCTCTTTTTGACCTAAAGGCGTCTGTTAGGATTTGAATATAATAATTCTACTTGAGAGATTAATTAATCTCTTCCCTCTCTTCAGTATCTTATGTGTAAACCGAGCCGAGGACCAGGCAGCATGGAGTGGCAAACACAAAGCATTGCTTTTGCAGCCGTTTCATTTGGATGTGGATGTGGATTTCAGATTCATAATTTTTGTCCTCAAATTGCTCTTCTAGCTAGAAATTGTATTGGAAAACCACATGAGCTAGGTCAGGCAGTGCCAAAATTACATGTCCTAAGGTCCAGTTTGCCTTGTGTTGAAGGGGGAATAGAAAGTGAATTGTATCCTTGTTAATTCTGAGCTTTTGGTGTCATGCTGGAAAACCAGATTAACTGATTGTAACACCAGTATTTTCCAGTCTTGGGGAGGCTCCATTTTTTCTAGTGACTCGCATCATTGCTCCCTCCTGCAACTGCACCCATTGCTCCTCATTAGGCATTGTCAGCAAGTGTGGATAGTCACTTAGCTGTTGGCAGAGCAAATGTTCTGCAAATTGGGAAATGCCATGGAAATTTTTCCTAATAGGAATTGCTACTTACTTATATGGTTAGGTCAGCAGAAAAAATGATTGACAGTCTATGTTTGTAATAAAATACCCAGCAATGAAGAGGTAAGCTCAGGGGGTTTGCATTTCAGGCTCTTTGCAAATGCAGGTGCAAACACCTTTTTGGTAGTTATCTTCTGGAGTTGAAATTCCTATAACAGCCTTTACGTATTTTCCTAAAAAAACCCAAAGCAGATTTTTGGAGCCAGGTTGGATTGATCTGTAGACAATCCGTCTGCATTTACTGTTTTTCATTTTTTCAATAGTTTGGGAGAGGGAGGCAGCGAATAAGAGAAAATAAGCCAAAACCAAACGAACTGCCAAACCTCTATATTTTATTAAATGGTCTGCCAAAATTGAGTGGAAAACTTAAAATTTCCTGTAACAGATTACAGTTTCTTTGTGGTTATTCTGTGTACCAGCCACCATTCCCTCCGTCATCCTGGTTAATTCAGTGTTGGAGGTGGGGAACAAAACTTACAATTCTTCGATAAAAGAGTAGCTATTGTGAGGAAGAGCTAATGCTAATAATTATAATTGAGAGGCATACAGGCTGCACTTGTTTCACTAAATCTGTATATCATCAGAAATGTGTTTACCTGCTTTGAAAAAGTACTTTGAGCCCCTCAGCTAAGAGATGCTGTGTAAAGCTGCAGAAATTTCTTCTCATTAATGCAGTTTTCTCTGGCTTTATTGTTCCATTGTTTATAGGTGATGGTGAGGCTTGCCTGTCCTGAGTGTGTTTCCCAACATGATGTATAAGCAGTTAAATACATAGAAAAAAATTTAGGATGTTTTAATAGTATTGACGGTATTTTAGAGTAGTTCCTGGGGATTTCAGGAAAGGTAAGCCATCCTTGGGCAAAGCATTTGGCAGTGTGTTCTTCTGCTTTGCACTCTCCTTCCCCAAATGGATAGTGACAGGAAGTGGAATTTGTTTGATTTGACTCTTACCTGTTTCTGTACCACTTGGTGAAAGTAGCTGACTTGTAGCTGTTGTGGAGAAAAATGGACTCCTGAGGTGAACGCCATCTCCTAGGGTTTCCATAAAACAATCCATCTGATGGCATTTTGTGCCTATTTCTCTTTGACCGTAAACAAATTTTAAGCTGTGTGCCAGCGTGTAACCATCTGTGGTGCAGATCTCTTGAACTGGGCGAAATAAATCCTACACCGTTTGTCACTTTTCCAACTTGACTTATTTTTCTAGAGGATGGCCATTCTATCCCCTCAGTTGGTTGATTTGGAGATCTTCCATTCCTTTGAACAAGGTCCAGGTACACCCTACTATTACTACACATTCCTGTACAGACGAAACCCTTCTTTTGGGGGAAGTCCCCCCTGAAAGAATTCCTCTTCACCGAAGTGGCTTAAAAAAGGCATTTACTCTTCTCTGCTGACTGCATCCGTTGCTGTTGGGAAAGCCTTCCTCAGTGCCGCTGGCTGCTGGGAGCGGGCAGGTCAGTGGCACGCAGCAGTCGGTGCCAGATCGGTGTGGGAGGAGAAGCAACTTTCCAAAACGGGGCACGGCCACCACGGTGGTGGAGTTTCTAGGTCAGCAGGTGTGGAAGCCAATTTGGTCTGCAGGCATTTTTACTAGGTTAGAAAATAAACCTGAATAAAATGAATGCTGACCTTTATGTAACCTTTTGAGAACAGAGTTGAGGTTTTATTGAATATCCAGGCTCTGAGTTGGATGGAATAGCTGTGCAGAAAAAAGATCTTTGCAATACAGTCTGCTGTTAGGAGGAGTGGATTTTCCACTCTTGCTCGTGGGTTTTGTTTGTCTTTGTTTCTTGAAACAATAGGATCTAATAAAGTGTATGGGAGAAAAACAGTATTCAAGTAATAAAAGGTTTGGCTAAGTTCTACTGCTGTTCATTTAAAATGCATAGGAGTACATTAAGTTGTTGACTTCACAGCATCAAACATATGCAATTCCTTGTTTCATAAACATTTTACTTTCCACGGCAGGAGTTCCTTTCACTGAGGCAAATCAGATGATGTGACATTGTGACTCAGAGCAGCATTTCTAATGAGTTCTTAATAAGCACAGAATTGCAGGATTGTCATTCCAGGCCTCGGTAGCTGGGTTGCTTGCCGTTTGGGGCAGGTCTGTTTGATTTGCATATGTCTGTATGCCACTGGAGAGCAGGAATCCAACTCTCAAGCTGAAAAGAACACTTAAAGCACCCCAGTCCCTCTCTGCAATTTTCCAGATGCTGTATAAATTAATGAGGAAAAAATATTGTAAGTGGTGAGATGACAGCACTGCTCAGGTTTGGGTGATCAGATTTATACTGAAGCACTGATTAATCTTTTAATTACTTGGGGCCTGGGGTGGTTTTGTTAGTCTTTTGTGTGTGTGTGTGTATGTGTAGTTTTGAGAGCAGGGGTTGAGCTTAATGTTTTTATACAGATCCCATAACTTATGTATGTTGCCTTCTCTTGTTACTCCACTCTGCCGCTTGCCAAACAGAAGTATTTGGAGAAGGGCCAGAGCTGCAAAATTCAGATCAGGATCCAAATTTGGATTTTTGGTTCAAGCCTTTCTAATATCTAATACTACAAAGCCTCATGTATAAATAAGGAACTCTTTTTTTAAACTGTGAAGATGAGGAGGTGAAAGTAGTTTCCTGGCTCGACTCTGGAGCAGTCCAGGTAGAATGCTGAATTGTATGTTTGAAAAGCTATCAGCAGGTCATTCAAAGGTAAATTGAATAGGTGAAAATGCAGTGCTCTGTTACCTAGGGACCAGAAGGTCAGCGCAAATTGGCGCTTACAGGTCAGTGAGAAGAATCCCCTAAATACATCTAAAAATTCTGAAGGTGCTGGGGTGTTTGGCTGTGTTCCCTCAAATCTTTGAGAATTTTGAGGGTTTGGTTTGGCTTGTTCTAAATGGAGTTAGCCACTGTCTCCATTTTAATGCTTCTTGATTTAATGGAAAAAGGATTATCTCTCATCAAGTAGGATGCTTGTTATCGGCTGCTATGCTATCAACAGGCTTTCAGTAAGCTGCCAAGTGTTTTCTGTTGTTGAATGCTTAATCATTAAGACAGTGGAAAAAAACATTCAAAACTTCCCAAATGTTTTCCCTGTTGCTTGTTTTTAATTGTACGTGGTTGCTGCAGTGACACTGCACCAGTGCTGGTGGGAAGGCTGGGTGTTGCTGCAGGTGGGACTGGGGATGGGGAAGGTCAGTGGTGGGATATATGCCGTGGGGGCTTCCTGTGTGTGGCAGACCTCTCCTTTTGGACCTGCTTGGTACCACTGGTGGGTGGTCTTATCTTTATCTATTGCTCAGGCTGTGTGACCTGTTACCCTTTTCTAACTATAACCTGTAAACATACCGCGCGTTGCAGTGCATGGCAGATGTAGAGGAGAGGGATGTCTCTACAGATGTGTGTCTTATGGGGTGTACTTGTGCTCCTTCAGAGAGATGGGTCCTGCTTAGCCTTTTCCTGCAGCTGGTTGGGGGTGGTATCTGTTGCCGATTGTCAGGTACGTCAGGTTTGGGAAGGAAATCTTGTACCTGGGAAAACCTCATGTATTAAATGAGGCATATTCTTATCTCCCCTTGAGAGGAAACTTGTGGTTAAATGTCAGGGTCCATGATTTATGGCTGTCCTTTCTGATGGATGGTCTTACAGGCATGGAAGCAATCTGTATTTCTTAGTCAAAGATTCTTAAGTGCCACCATGAGGTTGTTGGGACTCCTGCCAGTGAAATAGTTGGAATTACAGTTCATTACCTTGGTTGCCTATAAAGCGGTGAATTAAATTATTTTTAAAGCTGTCAGCAAAGCAAACAGCCTCATGGAACTTTTTCTTAGTATGAGGTTGTCTGGAAGTGTCTGCCTCAAACATCCTTCAGACAAACAAGAATTAGCTTGTGAGTAATGTGTGCTGGATAGTAGGTTGAGCAATTCTTTCTACTGCATTTTCCTCACCTTCTTGCCCTTGTTTGGAAATCACCTGAAAATACTTGGAGTAGTCTTTACGACTTCAGTGAAAATACTGTGTGCTTTCTCCCTTCCTTTTCACAACCACTGCCATGTTAAAATGCAGACTTCACATACCAGTTACTCAGTACCAAGGTGGTAACTGTTTCAGTTGTAAATTGGAAAGCTTTAGCATTTAGTATTTTTTTGCAGGTGTACTTAAGTCCTTTTTTAATCTGCTTTGAAAAATGGTGACAACTCCTTCCTCCAGAACCACATGCTGGCTTTATTGCTAATTCAGTGGAGAAAAGTGTTTGAGAGGCTCGGATGCTGGGGGAAGAGCTGGGCAAAGTGGTTGTGGATGCTGTGTGAGTGGGGTGTCTGGAGGCAATCTGAGACTGGGACTCGAGGCTTCTGCTTTGGGCCTGGGCATCCTCTGGCAGGACAGGTTTATTGTCTGTGCTGGTGTGTGCAGTCAATTGTTTCTCTGAGAGAACATGCAGGTTTGACAGAGTCCTGTCACCTGTCCCTGCTGTGCTGATGAGGGATGCTCCCTTGCAGGACAGTACCCTGCCAAAGAGAGCTGTGCTTGTTGGTTTTACGGAGCATCCGCTGCCTGCGACTGCGATCTCCCATGCTATGTTCAGATTCACATGCTTTGTGCTTCTCACAGAAAGGCAGGTGATTGCTCTGTGGTCCTTTTGCTGATGATACTGAAAGTTGGTAGGTGCAGGTGAGGCACCTGTGAGCTGGCTGGCCAGTGCTCAGCCCTTGCATGAAAATTGCAGCTCTTTCTTCTATCATGGCACTATCTGAAGCAATGGCCAAAAATTGTTTTGAAGTAATCTTGCAGGAGTCAGAGACTGTGCCCCAGGAACCTTTTATCCCGGCTCTGATAAAGTATGATGTTTCTTTCATTAGGGGTACTTAAAAAGTTTGCCTATTCCCTTTATGGTTTGATTATTTTTTTTATTAGGCCTGTTAGCATTATAAATGATGAGCTGTGCTAGGGCCTACAGTTGCTATTAGTGGTAATGTAGACTAAATAAATTAGTTCATATTTAAAAGACAGTCAAATTACTCACTGGCAGTAATCTCATGTTGCACACCTGGAACCACAGTTTGCTGAAGAGCTAAGTCAGCTCTTGGCTCTGGGAGCCTGCTCTGCAGTAATTACCTTCATTATGCTTGATTTCAGTGCTATAGTTCAATGATTAACTCATAAAAAATTGAGAAATGAATTGGCAGCTGAGAGAAAAGTGTATTTGCTTCTTCCATTCAACAAGTGGATGAAGTGGGATTGACAGATCTAGTTTTAAAAATACGGAAAGGGATATTTTGAACAGAAACCATCATTTGTATTTAACAACTAGAGATAGCGTACCGAGTCAAGTAAACAAAATCCCAGGTAGTCAGCAGATGTGCTGAAGACATAAGAAAAAGCATGTTTTTTCTTTTTATGGCACTTGAGAAATGCTGGTATGTGTGTGTCTTAATTACATCACAGACAAGTGTGTCTAAATGCAGTATGCAGTGAAACTTGAGTTCTAGAAACAATCTTGTAAATTATTTTAGTATGCAAAAAAAAGCTAAAATGCTGACCCTGAAGTTTTGGTGACCTGTGTAATTGAGTCCCTGATCTTCCAAGATACTTGACTGCTATCTCTTACTGATTACTTCCGAGTAGAAGCTTGGTGTCTGATTGCCTGTAGATATGTGCCTGAATGTACACTGTGAGTAGTCAATTTTCCTGGTTCATAATGGTGAAAGAAATAGTAATGCTCTTGATCTGTCAGGCTGAGAATAAAAATGGGGAAAAAAAGTAATTTTTTTTGGTTTGTTTAGCACCAGTGAGTTTAAGTAGTCCCTGTTTAGCTTTCGTTGCACATATCCCCATGGACTGCATTATTTTCTTGTTATAAGCTTGTCTCTTGGAGGCATTAAGAACGTGAGGTTCATGTACCATCATAGTACATTCAAGTTGATGAAACTTTTAGCTTAATTGAAAAACAAAGCTTGAACTATGTGTGCAGTGGTTCAGTTTGTGAAAGGTTTCTCTGAGTGTTTTGATACGCAGTGTGTGTACTGGGATGTCATTAATAGCTTCAGATGTTCAGGATGAAAATATTTAGAATGGGTGTTTGCAGTTAAGCGTTGTTATTTGTCACTTAGTTCTTAGTTACCACTGAGTACTTTAGATAGTAGTAGCTTTGTGGCAAATTAGGCCCAATCTGTTATAGGAGATAGCTCAAGTACATTGTATTCTTCTGGAAGAGATGGTCCTTTCCTAAATTTGCCCAGTGAGCTGCAGTTCTGCTTGATTAGTTTAGCTGCTCTGTAAGGGAGTGGCAAAGCAGCATATAGTTCACCTTGAAAATTGAAATCAAGCTGTGTTAATGATCAGGAAAAGATACTTTCATTCCTTTAATGCAGACATCTGCTCTCCCACTGGCATGCTTACACATGATGTGGTTCACAGGAATGAAAATGCAGACTGATCCAATTGTGTAGTGCTCTTAGACAGTGTTTCCTCCTGGAAGGACCCAGCAGACAAGTAACTGGGGGTAACATTAGTGTGAGACTTTCATACAAGCATAGTTCAGTAAATTGTTAGATGCTCAAAGATGTTAGCAGTTACGTGCTGCATCCTACTGGTGGATTTCAACCATAGGGTTATCTCAGTGAATATTGCTTGAGTAGCTTTCTGTCTACAGCCATCTTAAATATGATTCTCTGTTGCAATGATACTTGGAAAGTTGAAAGTTTAATGCGGCTTTTCTGACATCTGTTCTAGATGTAATCAAGGACAGCCTTTTCTGTTTCTGACTATCCTGCTAAAAAAGTTGTGGTTTACATTTGGAGTTCCCTGGTATGTTGGAAATAGACGTACTATGAATAGGAATCCATGCAGGTGTTCTGCAATTAATTTTTAATAGGGTGCTAAATTCAGTGGCCTGCATGGCCATGACTTCAGTACTTTGTACCAGGACAGGTCACATGTACTCTGCTATGATTTTAAAATAAAACCACGACATTATGAAAACTTCTAAAATAGTTACAAAATGGTTGTGGGCAATGCTGTGCCTGCAAGACAGGTATGCTACTTGAGAAGAAAATTGCCAAGTTCTCAGCTTTTCCGTCCCACCCCTCTAGTTTGCCACAGAAATAGGATGGGGTGGCAGAGCCAGGCGTAGCACAGTCTGCCTGCAACTAACTGGCTGCATACATTGTCCTCTGTGCTGTGGAGTCGAAGTACTGAACCCTGAAGTTGTGGGGTATTTAGTACTGGTTAGATGCCTGCTGTTCATAATTTCCATTCATAAATGAGGTTTTAGAGGAAAGAAATAATCTGATCGACTTGCTTGTTCATTCGTCACAGCCACAGAGGCAGCCTACAGCCAAGGAGGCAGTGGGTGGAGAGAAGGTGACTGAGTGAATGATGCTCATCTGCCCTACGATTGTAGTTTATGCAATCCTGGCAGAGGAGCTGTATGTTCTGGCTGCTGTGAAGCTGTACAGGCCTGATGGATGCCTCATAATCCTGGGTTGGAGCAACTGGTTCTACAGTGCAGCCTTTGTGAAAGATGCTCTTTTGACACAGTTAAGCTATGACCTACCACATATCAGTGAGTGCAGTTGTGTTCAAACTCGGCTTTGTACGAACAGACTGAAATAGATGCATGCAATTGTGAACTTGCACAGCTTTAATTTAATTAAATTTTGTGTAACTTTAAGCAAGTGCAGCTTTCAGGTTTAGACAAACTCGTGAGCCTGCGTGTAAACTGAAGTTCACCTGGGTTGTAGGCCGGGGGAACGCAAACTTTCCAAGTGAAATACTTGAGGATTGGAGTAATGTGTGTTTGTAACTTTTATGAAGATCCCAGTTTAGGGATTAAAACCATTTTAACAGGTGCTATTAGGTTTGTTTTTTTTTTTTTACCCCCAGAAACAGAGGATGGAAAACTGATGGATTTATACTGCTTTAGCATTCAGTGAACTGACCTTTGAGGTCAGCAAGAGACTTCCAGCTACTTGCAGCATTTTATTTGCAGAGACCAGACAGTTTCTGTGCTTGGAGTGAGAAATGCCCAAGGGTGCAGGTGCAAGGCTGAAAGATGGGGCCTGAAAGAACCTGTGGCAGCTGAACAAGGAGGAATTTTTGAGATGGGAGGTTGTATGGCTGTCACCATCAGGCAACAGTGCCATGTTCATCTTCCCTATATTCAGCTTTTACAGTTTCACCTCTATGTAAAAGTCAAGGACAGGAGTAGGGTTGTGGGATGTGCCAGTGAGCAGTGTGGCGCAGATCAGGGAGAGAAGTTGCTTTTCCTGTGGCAGGGAAGCCATGCCCACCTAGCACAGAAGAAGTGACCCTTTTAGTAGGCAAATTCTTGGAGAGTGCTTGTTAGATACTCAGGGCATTACTCAGCACAGGGAAACTGAAGAGGTTGCAGGGATTGCATTCCCTGGGAGCTACCAAGGTCAGCCCTTGGGTGCAGGATCCACAAGCAGAAAAAAGGATGCAGGGGAGCTGTGTGGTGGAAAGCCATGAGAGGAAAGGGAGTGAAGAGGAGGAGGGATGCAGACATCTGGAGATCAGGCAGAAGCAGAGGTAATGGGATATTGCAAGCAGCATTGGGAGTAGGGGGCTAGATAAAAGCTGGGTTGGTTTGTAGAAAGACAGCATTGCCTGTGGGTGAGCTGTTCAATGTGAAGGGGAGAGATGGATGTCTGTGGCTTGGAGGAGGGACAAAGCATGTGTGAGGGAAGTCCTGTGGGTGAAGCTGAACCTCCCCAGTGCAATGTCTGAAGAGCTAACCAGCTGCACTGCAGCCCTCAAAGCACTGCTGTGCTTCTTAGTGTGTGTCAGGCCCCAGGTGCTCTTGAGATGGTAGCATGGTGTGAATGCTGAGGCTCCTTTCCAGTCTGATAGTGTGATCCGATTGACTGTGAGCACTGCTGCTAAGTGTCACCCCTGTAGTTTCACTGAGCATCCTTTCTTAGAGCCATATGGGACAAAGGCTCAAGAAAAAACTCACCATGCTTTAGAGCATCTCGAGTTCACATGCCTTAGAAATACTAGCCTTAAGTAATAATGTGATGAGGCTTCTGCAGACCATGGCTGAAAATTCCACAGCAGATCTTTAGCTA
Organism: Myiopsitta monachus; assembly: GCA_017639245.1. NCBI lineage: Eukaryota > Metazoa > Chordata > Aves > Psittaciformes > Psittacidae > Myiopsitta > Myiopsitta monachus. The sequence goes on along the minus strand of CM029921.1, from coordinate 14,361,263 downwards.
GCTGTATGCTGAATTCCAAAGCAACCAAAGATAGATTTGTTTTTTCATGATTGGTTTTAAGAACACAAGTTCACATTGTGAAATACATGAGCCGTTAGTGATAGTTGATTTGCTGTTTAGCCACAAACCTGCTATCTGATGGCTGTATCTATCCATTCTTTCTGCTTTTAGTGGGACATACTTTAGATAAAGTTTCTGCTTGAGTGACTTTTTCATGTCACTTCATTGAGATCACCCTGTGCTTTTTGTTTTTAGCCTTTCTAGGCAAGTGATCCTTGCAGACTACTCTTAGAGCAATGCCCTGCAGTGCCCTATGTAGATTGTTAGTAATAAATGTAGGATGCAGCTCCTCTGAAGTCATATCATCTTCAACATATCATCTTCCCACATAATGTACAGAGGGCATTGCATCCTTGGAATAGAGTCCTGCTCGAATATAACAATACACATGGGTTTAAATTCAGAGCAATGGGGAAAGATCCAGAGTGAGAGCTGTGTAAAAGCACTGTCTGTCTCTTCTAAGAGTTCATTAAAGCAACTTGTAGCAAAATGCTGTGCTTAAATAAATGTAACACCCCCTCCCCCAGCAATTTAAACGACTTGCTGCTGGAATAGGGCACCTGGTCTATGTGGCTGTTGCAGATTCTTCACAGTAAGAACTGTGAAAGAAGCCTTTAGCGTTGAATACAGCAGTATTTCTTCAGAGAGCTAAAAGAAGTGTTTGTAGACCCAGATTTCAGATGTAGGTGTGCTGATGTCTGCTGGCTAATTATTTCTTGGCAGTTTATTACAATGGGCTATGTTGGAGACTTGGGTGTTTCATTAGCAGCCTTATCTTCCTTCTTTGTTCAGCTTGTTTGTATAGTTGGTATTGTTTAACATTCAGAATATCATCATAGTGTCAGAAATGGTGAAGGGATTAAATTTTAATCCTATGTAAAATACTTTAATTACGTTCATTTTAGTAAGAAGCATTGAAGTCATGCACTTGACCGGTTTTAACCTGTGCTAAGTTAAAATGTTGTGACGTGCTGAACCACTGCTTTTCTCAGCACTGTGGTGCAGCATTGCTCCTCCAGGTGTCAGATGGAAACTGGTCTATCTTATTCTCTTTGGTGAGTGGAAGGAGGTAGATTAGGTCGCAGTGAAGATGAAATGGTTGCAGCTCGCCCTTGTTGCACTGTTGTATCGGCTTGCTGTGCTTGTTCCTTTCTTGTTTTGCTGGGAAGAGTGGTTTGACTTGGCCTGAGGAGGAGTCTGCCTTGAAGCTGAAAGAGCCAATATTTACAAATTGGTGAATACTTGCTTTGTTTACTTTTTGAGGCCTGAGGGTTGGACACTTTTCTACATTCCCAATGGACACAAGTCTGTGGCTATTTTTGTGCTTTAGGGAAGTAACAGTACTTCATGTGCTTCCAAGATGCAATTACAGTCCCTGTAGATTTCATCTGGAGTAAGAATATATCTACATTTGAATATTAGAGGATTTAGTTTTCTTGTATTAAATGTTTTGCTTCTCTTTGCTTGTGTTTGTGCTAGGTTCAGCTGCCTTGTCCCTATGGCATGACGCTGAATTATCCCCAGGGGACAGAGGAGTGCAGGCAGGGAGAGGGCCCCTAGGTGGCATCAGAAGCCACCTGATTTTTGGCTCCTGCATGCCAGAGGGTGAGATGTGGGTGGGAGAGGAGACATGCACTCATGCTGGGATGTCAGGGTTGACTAGCAGACGTGCCCAGCTTGGATGCGCTTTCCTTTCTCAGTAACCTGCGCTAGCAAAAGCTCTTACTGCATTAACTGAGCAGTATGTATAGTCAGCATTTCATTTACTCAAACATATTTCAACCTTTTCCAGCTCTGCTTTCTAAATATTTAATTGAAATGCTTTTACAGCCATTTTACTTATCAACATGAGCCAAGCCAGACAATGTAACATGGCATATGTTAAGATGTTAATTGAGTAGCAGCACACATAGGCGGCTGTTTCATAATTTTCTCCTTAGATGATCCTTGGCTCCAGTTTAATGTTTCTTTGTGGTTCTGAATGGAAGGTTACAAAAAGATATATTTAGAGCTGTTAGTCTGAGAAAGAAAAGCATTAATTCAGTAAGATTAAGATTTAAGGGCTGAATCCTGCAGGCACCGCTGGGACACAGTGCTTGTCGTGGTAAGGATGTGATAATAGTACCTTTCTGATAGTACCACTTACTGTAATAGCGTTGCTAATCCTTTTATTGAGTGGTTCCTCACAGCATGCACAGTAAATAGACTTTTATCTTTTTCTCATGTCACCTGATGCCATCAGGCTTGTGGAAGTGATCAAATCTGTCCAAAAGGATGTATGGTCAGTGTAATAATGACTCTTGCTATTTTAGCATGGCTTTCAGAAAGAGGACTTTGCCAGAACTGTCACTGTTGATATTTAATAGTGGAGTCTGACTTGCTTTCCTTGGGAGCTAAGTGGGTTTTTTCAAGAGGCAAAGAGGCAGGAGGACACTGCACAGGAAAAAGCTCCTGGATTAAAACCCAAATACCTCCTGTGCCTGGGAGTCCCAGACAGGCCTGGGAAATGCTGCTCATGTGGTATTGCACCCCAAAGAAGCAGCCTGTCAAGACTACCCCTAGACCCCATTGTTCAATAGTTTGACAAACAACATCAGAGGTTGTAGAGGGGAATGGCTGGTGTAGCGGGAAGTGGAAGCTTTTCAGATCTGAGTAATTTTTAGGAGGCCATGCGGTCAAAATCATTCTTCCTTGGCAGACAGCTCTAACTGCTGTCCTGGGTTTCCTTCTCGTATGGAAGGCTTGTTTTCAGAGTAGAAGTACTGGGGCAGCAGTGTGTGGCCATACAGTGTTAGGTTCATACGTGTGGGCTGTGAGTGAGCAGTTGGGAAGGTTTCCTGTGACCCTGAGCAGCTCTTGCTCCTGTCCTGCACGGATGGCAGCTGTGCTGAGTTGCTGCTGGTTTTGTGCTAAACTCTCATGAGAAAAAACTTACAAGCTTTCTGCTTTGTTTTTTGTTTTTTTTTTTTTTTTTCCTTTTCCCCTTCTCCAGTGCTATTTTAAAGCTTCATAAACCTCCTCTCTCTCTTTATTAACTGAGAGGGTAGGTGGTTTACCACCTGTGGTGGTAGCTAGTTAACAGCGCCCATGATAAGCAACTATAGGTTGGAGTTTTCCATTCTAGTTGCAACTTTTCCTACTGTGTCCTATATATTGGGTAATAATGTAACACAATGCAGGAGTACTGGAAGCTGGAGCCCTGCAGTTGGGAACCCTTGTCTGGGGTGTCCGGAGTCATATCCTGTCTTCCTGATGTATGGCGCACCTATTAGCTGGGGTGGAAAATGGTTCCTCTTCATTAATTGCATTAGGGTTTGGCAGAAATAATGTTTTTGTTAGGCTGTCCAAAATGTACCAAGCACATAAAACACATCTACAGAGGCTGCTTTTGGGAGGGTGTTCCTGCTTATGCAAATACTTGCAGTTTTGGGCTGAAGGGAATAGAGAGTGTCGGTGGTAACTTCACTGATGGTTTGAAACTTCTAATGAAAAAGATCACTCTTGGGCTTTCTGCGTTTGACCGCCTACTCAACCCATTACAGTATCTTGCACAATAAATTGTAGCTCCACTTGTCCCCTGAGTTTTGCCAAACTGGACTCGCTGTCATTGACATCTTCCTCCATTCGAGAACTGAGTTATTCCTAGTGCCTGAATGAGGAGAGCTGCCCTGCCAGAGCAGTGTCTTGGAGGTGCTGCTGTCCTCCTCCTGCCAGAGACACAGCCCAGAGCCCCTTCACTGGCATGCTCCTGCACAGTGTGTCCCAGGACAGGAGCTGTGCGCAGGGGATGGGTGTTCATACACTGTTGTATCCACTGTGCGCATGCTCCCCCAGTGTTTGCTGTGCTGCTTTCACAGGGAGTGAATGCTCTGCAGCTGGAAAGCTGATAAGGTTTAGATTCAGTGGCTGTGCAGGCTTTGAGAAGGCTTAGAGTTAACTAGGCAGGAGCTAATAAGGGCTTTCTTTTACCCCTCCCAAACAGCTTCCTATTTCTGGTCTCACAGGCATAACGCCTCTCATATTCCTTGTGGTTATATGGCGTCTACTCTTTGCAGCATTAAGGAAATAGTATTCAGAGCAACTGAATTCTGCCACCTCTTGTAATATGATAGTCCCCTGTTGCTCAGTGAAGTTCAACTACCTGTTCCTGAAAGTGAAGTGTTACTTAATTAGAGGAAGGTTCAGCAGCATCTGGTTTTATGCCACTTTGAAATAAATTTGCATCTCCTTGCCTCCTCCCCATGCTTTTTCTCCTTGGTGCAAAGTAAACCCAGCTGCGTACCTGAGGAGAGAACACACTCCTCATTCTGCCCATGCCAAGTTGGAGCCGTTAAAATGGGGCTGGTTTGAGTAGATATACATAAATAGGCCAGGGAAAGCCGGCATGCATACTTTGGCATAAGATAGAAGAGTAGTTTGAGGAAATGCTTTAGTCTGATTCCCCCCCCTCCCTGTTCTCCCTAAGATACTCTAAGGAGTTTGTCAACGTGGCTTCAGCGTTCAGGAGCTTAAATTACTGCCGCCTTTGAAGGCTACCTTCAAGATTCTCTCAAATGTCTTGGTCCTAAAGGTTAAGTCAAAAGCTGAGGCTGTTAAGATGGGCTGGAAGCTTTCCAGTAAGGCTTCCCACTGCAGATGCAAGGCAGCCTGTTCCCTGGGAGGACATGGGACTGAGGGTCTCTGTGGAACACAGTGGCTTTTGCAGGGAGCCACTCTGCTTCTCTAAACCACAGGCTAAGAAACCCCCTTTTATCTGCAGTTCTGCTGAGCAGCAGAAGCTGGGTTCTTACGTTTGAGTGGCTTAATGTAGGTCTTCAGAGGTGCACAGGCCACTGGTGGTGTTTGGGAAGAGTTGACTTTTTGAGGAGCGTTGCAATACACAGTAAAACAGGAGTACGTCCCTCTTAAGTCACTCAGTGGGCCTTGCCTTTCAAACTGTTTTCATGCTGGTATGCACAGACAAAAAGAATCATCATTGGCTGTGATAGTGTCATAGAATTTTGAGGGGGGAGCAAAGTTTTGATACGTAGTTTTATGCTCCCTTGTTCTTATGGTAGGTCAGTTATCTGGTATAAGTCGGTAAATCCAAGGCATCTGTAAAAGCAGCTACCTTTGTTATCACCCTTAAGAGACAGCTATCCCTAGAGTCGCAAGTCATCTTGTGGATGAAATTGCTTGAAGTAGCCTGAATGAAGTTGTAGATGAGGTAAGTGAAGAGTTTAACTTCAGAGAGACTGTCAGCATGAAGAGCTGTCAAAGAGAGAGCAACATCAGCTGTGCTTCTAGGTGTGGTGGGTCACAGTGAGCCCCAGGAGGAGCAGTGCTGGCTGTTGGCTTACAGTACAGTTTCTAAGTTTAGTTTTCCAATGGTCTCAGGTCCCTGGTAGGTTGAGCCGGTTGTTTTCATTAGTGAGAACATCTATTGCTCCTGCTGCTCTCCTGCAGCTGTTTCTAGACATGCACCAGAGTGTGTGCGTAGGAGCTGCCGAAGGTCAGAAACTGCTAAGGCCTGATTTAGCCTTGCTCTTGGGATTGCTGGTTGCAGTTACTGTAGAGTTGGGTAAGGGGCTCATTTGACAGAGACAGAAACAGACTTATTTATAAACAAAATTTCAGCTTTCAAAACGTTCCTGTCCTGCTACTGGAGGAAGTGGAGGAGGGTTGAAATAAACCAAAGTGGCAAATACAATGTAACTGGAATGGCTGTTCCTTTGCCACCTTTGTCACTTTTCCTTTTATCTTCTGATTTGATGGAAATGTACGTCCTGCAGTGTCACCAGGAGAGCTTTTCTGTGTGGTGCTCAGGACCATGAGAAGGTCCCTGTTCCAGCAGCTTCCCAGTCAAAGGTCTGGTTCCTCAGGGTTGCCATTGCTTGTCTTTGGTATAGATAGCTCCACTGGAAGATAAATGCAAAGCATTTTTTTCATAAGGCACAGGCTTTATGGAATCGGGCTATGCTAGACTACCTGTGCTCTGGATAGGGTGGAAGAAGCCTCATTTTACCACTAACAGATTTCAGCGGTGTCCTCCCGGTATACCAGGGAGCTTGGAGCAGGAGATGAAAAACAAAAAAGCTGTTAAAAAAAAGCATGCTTGTCCCTGCTGAAGCCATAGGACCTTTGCCTTTTAAAATGTCACAATATTTGCTTGCATATTGGAGGACATGAACTTGACTATCCTTTTTGTGCCACCAGTTGACGAAAAGAAAACAGAGAGGGACTGCATTTGATGGCCTTATTATTGCTCTTGTGCTGCAGCTTCTCAGCGCTGTTGATCAGTGCTGTAGGAACAGAGGTCACAACTGGAAAACCCTGAACTAAATTTGAGAGTTTACATTTACTGACTCGGACTGATACTTGGAGATAAAAGCAGAGCTCTAGGGATCTCCTGCCCAGCTGCCTCCTGGCAGCTTGCCTCTTTCTCTTTGCAAGAAGAAAGTATTAATGCAAATGGGCATGCTTATGCGCAGTTTGGCAGAACCTAGAAGGGTGGGAAGGCATGCTGGCTGAAGCGTGCTCTTCTGAAGAGACTAGTACACAGTGTCATCTGCAAGTCTATAGAGCAGAGGTTGTATTTGGACCAAGTTTTATCTGCCTGTGCCCTGCATCCTTTTTTTCTCCGTGCTCATTTTCTGCATTAAGCTATCATGTGAAGCCATAGAAAAGGTTTAGGTACAAAAATGAACCCTGTTGCTGACTGCCATGAGCACAGCTTTGTACGAGAGGCTGTGGATCTGAAGCAGCACAGGGAATGCGAGACCCTGCTGGAGGCAGGAGGCATGGGGTGATGCGGAGTCCAGGGTGGCAGAAGTGGTGCTGAAGAGCCCTCTGTTTCAGCATGACTTTTGTCAGCATGCCTTGGTCAGCTTTGGGTCAGACACAGTGATAACTCTTAGCAGCAGGAGGTTTCCCTGCTTAGTGTCCTTTGACTGGTAAGTTTGTGATTTTGGAAGAGTGGGATGACACTCGTGTTCCCTTCTGCAGTTGCTACAGTAGATGTGAATATCTTCTCTAAGGCAAGGAAAAGCTCCCATTTTACTGTACTTAGCATTCCCTGTTCTTAGAAATCCCCAGCATCTCTGCTTTACTCCCCTTTTGGTGTTCCTGAGTGTCCACCCAACTGATTGTCTTCTACAGGAATTTGGTTGAAGTGGATGTCTGCTGATGTATCTGCTTCAGTGGACTGGTCGTATATTCTTACCTGTTGGCATTTTTTATTGTATTCTGTCACTACAGCAAATGCAGTTCTAGCGTGGGAAGGGGCATCAGTATTAGCAGCTCCTGCAAAACAGATTTTTAGATGGTCATGTTTCAAAGTGCAGTGTCGTAACAATCAGGACAGCCAAACTCCTGCCCCTTTGATACTTGATACCACAGTAGGTGCTCTTTCAGTAGCTTTGGTTCCTTTCACTACCAGGCACTAGAGCCATTTGTTTTGCTTGTTTCTCATTTTGATTTTGGTATATCCATCAGATACCTTACTTGGGCTTTCTTTGTATGTGGTAGCACCTGTCAACAAGTAAAATAACTGGAAATCAGATGTTTCGTTGTGTTAACAGGAGATTAGATTATATTTTAGGAAATAGTAGAATTTCCCAGTAGAAGAGGAAAGCACTTCCTGAACTCGGAAAACTGATGCTTAGTGCTTGCTCAGTAGCTGTCCAACAGTAAAGACTGTTGTTTTTATGTGTTAAAATTTTTGCTCCTCTTCAGAGCCATAATAAAATGCCTTCAACTAATGCAGTTAGACCAGCATGTGAAATAGAGCACACTTAAGAAATGCAAAAGCTGCTTATGGGTGTGTTTATATGAAGTATAATCAGTTCCATACTGTTTGCACTCCTTGGCACGTGTACTGAGGTCATTTATGGCATACTTTAATTCAGTCCCCACCCAGTGGCTTCTTAATAAGCCAACTGGGAGGTAGCAAGACAAACGTGGAAGACTCCTAAGTTACCAGTGGGATGCCAGTTGCCTGCTTTGTAGCAGCTCTTTGGAAAGCTAGAAATAAATGCCTTGAAGTGGTGGGATTTACTGAAGTGTGGGGAGAGAGGGTGGTAATTGTGTTTACAGATGAACAAGTAAAATGCATCTGAATTGTGGAAGAGCTTACAGTAAACGTAGTAACATCCATACTGGCAACTTGGGATAATAGCTCCCAGTTGCAATGATACTGCACTAAAAAACCAAACCCGGTTCTTATATAAGTGAGTGAACTAGCAAGAATTCTAACAAACAGTTAAGTTTAGGCTGACTTTCTACAAAAAATAGCCAGATGAGTATTCTTCCATGAAATAGCAGGATATTTCACAGCAGGAGGTTAGGCCTGTAATGCAGTGGTAGAAATTGTAATATGTGATGTTTTTGTCTTTGCTGTTTAGATTAATTCAAGATTTCTGTTCTCTTTCTTCCCTCACATCTAGCAAAACTGTACAATCTAAAGTGGACTGCATTTTGGTAAGTACAACTCCAGAATGCTTTTTAATATTTAATAAACTGCAAGACCAAAATAGATGGCTCCGGAGGCTGGCAGCTATTATGAAGCCTTTCCTTAGCAGTGCTTTAAGGTACTGCCATTAAATGTGATCAAAATTAGTTCCCATTGCTAAAAGAAAATACATAATGTGGGTTTGGTGTTTGTTTTTCATGGGAATATTGACCTCTCTTTGGCTGCCGCTTGTGCAACTGTCTGTATAGATGCAGAAAGGTGACTTAGTGCTTTTGTATGCATGATTTTGGTAAATGAAGGACATATATTGCACAGATTAGAGTATGCAGGACGCTAACTGTGCCTTCAAGTTCCGTTGCTCTTTAGGCCTTTAATGACAATGATTATGTTGCTGTTTCCTTGAAACAGCTAATTCATGGCCAGTAGTACATTTTAAGGAAGAAACTGCATGTTCACACAAAACCTAGCAGTCTTGATGTCCTGGTGTGAAAATCTTGCAGGTGTCATAATTACCAGATTTTTGGGTTTGGGTTTTGGTTTTCTTTCAAGTCTTGCTAACATCAGAAGTTGTACACTATCTCAGGCCCTGTTAGCTCCCCTGTACTACTTAGGACAGAGAGACACGTAATTTCTTGAAGAAGGAAAGCCCTTGAAATGCATAAACATCATCTTCCTTTGTGCATAAAATAACAGGATCTAGATTAGAGATGATTTCTGGGAAGCAATATCTAGCATGGACTTAGAGGTTTTGTTTGTTTTTAATAGTGAGCAGGCTGCAAATTTCTTTAAATCAGGGTCTGAGTTCATGGATCTTAAGACTGAAAGGGGCTGCTTATTCTGACTTCCTACCTTCAGCATTTCATCCAGAAGTACCAGCGGGTGAGACAAAATGATGACATACACAGCCATCTGGATACGATCAAACAGAATCTGTTCAGCTGTATGGCTGAGCTAAAGAAGAATACTCCTTAAAGTCACATTATCATAGGCTAATTCAGATGAAACTGACTTATCTTTCCTTAAAATGTTGTCTTACTGTAAACCTCTTACTACAATAAATTAAGCTGCTGTACTGTGGACAAAGTTGGACCCAGTTTTGTCTTAAAAATTCTTGGATGCGTCCAACTATAATTGTGATGCAAAAATGTAATTTTTGTCCTCATTATTGCTCATTGACATTTGTGGGCACAAAGCAGGTGTCGTGAGATCTTAATTTTGTCGTTACGTGACTCTTCAGTGGCAAAAGAACAAATTGCAAAATTGCACTTGTAAAACTTTCAATACCAGGTTTTTCTGTGGTGAAAAATGGGAAGTGGGGCAAGTGTTCCGAAGTAGCATCAGAGGCAGAGTAAATAAGTAGGAGGTTAACCAGTCATCTGCTTCTTGGAAAGCCATTTTAAGAAAATGGAATGACATTGGACTATCCTTGTATTAAATTCTGTGGATTTGCGGACCTAGGGTACTGAGATAGGGATTATCAGTTTGTTCGAGGCCATTCATTTGTGTAGGTCTCATCTATTGGATGGACAAGCTGTTTTTCTGAATAGTGCTCTTGGAGGCAAAGCAGCCTCCGTTGCTTGACTTGGAACAGAACAGTAATGTCCTGATGGCCTAATTTTCTGTTCCAAATGCCTCCTTGTCTGTTCTGCTGATGAGTTCAGAGGAGTCCTCTCAACAGTGGAAAGGACACTCTTGATTAGCAAAAGTAGATCTAATGCTGTTCAGGTAGCTTAAAAAGCAAAAATCCAACATCAGAATAGTTTCAGGAAAAAAAAAAATAAGTTGAATTCTGGCAAAATGGCTTCTGCATTTTTACGTGCTTTTGGAAAGCTGTGAGCTGCAAGACAGAATTTAGAAGTTAAGCTACCAGACCAGGACTGTACAGCTCTAAATAACTTGTTCGGAGCTTCCTTGCAGCTCTGTGCAGTTTTTGTCCTGCAGAAGGTAGATGAGCAGGTTGCCTCTTTCTTGGAATGTGTATGGGTTTGTCAGAGCAGTCCTGTGACTGGGGTCCCAGCTGCCTGCAGAGAGTCGGACTCCAAGCTTGTGGGCAGGTCAGAACATTTCCTTTAAGTGTGCGTTCTTTCATGTCTGGTTCAGACGGAAACCTTTCAGGGCCTTTGAATCAGTCTCATGAGGCACCAGGGGACAATGTTTGTCCCTTGTCTCCCTCCTTACTGTAAGGAGGAGATATGGGACTAGTGTTCAGTTATACTGGGAAGTGCTGATGATACCTTGGAGCGTTTAAACTTGATCAGTTTGCTAGTGATCTTAAAAGGAAAAACACCAGTAGAGGAAAAACCAGACTCGTTACTATTAGTGTTTGGTAGCTGCAGTCACAGCAGCAGTGTGCAGAGCCACACACAATGCTACTTAGCATGTAGACTCCCTAGTTCAACACAGGATAGCAAGAAAGAGAAATGGGAAGAAGAAACTGAGGTGATGGCAGTAATTGTGGTTGTGGAGGTGGCTAACAGCAGAGGACTATGGAAGACAGCTATTATAAGGGCACTGGAACTGCAGTTACTCATACAAGAGACCAGAGTCATCTGTCTTTTGCTTGGTAGGCTGCACCACTTGCCTCCTGACATACTGTCAGTTTCTGGAAGATCATAGGAAAATCATTGTATTCTGCGCGATCCAGAAAAGATAATTAGCAAGAATTGTGGTGTAAACAGCCATTAAAAATTCATTACAATATCTTTTTAACTGTAGTAAACATGTCTAGCAGTAGATTCTCTTATGACTTTGCTTGTTATATTTGTTGCCACATACTAAGTGAACTCGTGAACCTGATTTTTAAAACTGTAGGCTCCATATAATCACTCAGCAAGAAGGCTGAAATTTCTTTCCTTAGTCCTCTGTAAAGAGGTAATGCTGGTGAGGGTGTGCTGGATCGATGGCCATGAAGACCAAAGCTGGTGATGGCTGGAGCAGTTACAGTGTGGGCAGCAGGAGGACCAGTATGCCAGTCTGCCTCTCCTGCGTCAGAGAAGAGGGTAGTTTGTCTTCTTGTCCCTACAGGAGATGGGCAGAAGCTTGATGAAGTTTTGGCAGCTGTGCTTGGGCACTGTCAGTGCAAAGCTGCCATGTGTTTTTAGGGCTTGTTTGGAGTATTTAGTACCTGAAATATGTTTCTGCTTCTGTTCAGATAAAGCGCATCAAATGTATTTATTAGCAGCTTTTTGGGATAAGAGATTCTGTTTCAAGTGTTAGCCATTTTTAGTCTTGATCATGTTTCCAACAAACCATCTGACCTTGAGCAAATGATCTAACCTTTGCTGCTTGTTTCTCTATTCACAAAGTGGGGAGATGGTTGCTTGACTGCTTGGCTATTCTTAGTCTGGTTGTTAAATAATAGATTCTTTTTCTGCTGAAGTATGACAAGCTTTAGAGCCGGTCTGCCAGTAGGTGGAAGTTACATTGCCATTGGCATAGCCTTTTTTACTTCGATTAGAGTATAGGTATCTATAAATACTCAAAACGTGGAAAGAAATATTAAGATCACTTGATGCTCTCTCAAAATAGTAGTCTTCCAGAAAGCTTGCAGCAGTGCCCCTGGCCTTCAGCTCCTCTTCACCAGAGCTCGAGGACAGAAATAACCTGTGGAAATATGAAATAGTTCGAATTTGAATGCTGTTTTTCACTCTGTTCATTACAGAAGTTCCAGCTCTGCTAACTCTTCCTTAGTGTATTCTTCCTCTGTCTTATCTAAAGTTTGGCTGACTAAATATTTTCCTCTTTAAAACAACCCAGAAAAACCTGGAGTTTTCCCAAGGTGATCCCTTTTGACAACTTTAGGATGAAACTTCACTAACATCGGTGACCTGACACTAGGTCAGCAGGCAGAGAGAACCAATCTACCATGGTCAGGGAACCTTAAACGATGTTCTGTGACTCTGAAGACTGTTGTCTTGTGCTGTGAAAAGCTTCAGTGTCTAGTTAGTGTATCTCAGCATGAAACCAGATGTCAAACCCTGCTATTTTTATTAAAAAACCCCAAACCAAGAAACCCCAAACTAAAACCAAATGCAACATATTGGCCATTCTGGTTTATTTCACAGTTCAGTCAAAATGCCTGTTAGAGTGAAAAAGGAAGTTGCATCTGTTCCTAAGAGATCCTTGTCATGTGTGTCATAGATAGCAAAAGGACAGATTCATTTGGCTACTAATAATGCAATTATAAATGGATCTCTGGTTTAATTTTTTTGCTGAGTATGTTGTGCATTACTACAGTGAACTAGCTGTATTTGGTAGCTGTCATATCAGAGATTACTGCTGCTTTATATGTTACTGAATGACTTGAGGTTTGTAATTCTTTGTCCTTAGTTTTTCTGTCTCAGATTCTCAGACCACTCAAGTTCTGGCTACATTGAAGCTAAGTTGTGAAAATAAGTCTGAACACTGCTTGCTCCCCATCTTCACTGAATTTTCCTTTAGTTACTGTGATTCCAGTTACAGAAGATGAATATAATGCATGAAGACTAAGAGTAACAGAGGTGCTTTGTGATGGCTTTGCACCTTGGTCCTGCAAGCAGTTCAGCATGCTTAGGTGTTTTTCTAATGCAGCTTCAAGAAGTATGGTTTATAAATAGCCTTTGGAGAATTAGACAGTCTGATTTGCTAGAACCAGTCAATCAAGGTCAGGAAACTTCAAGCTAAATTGTTACTTCTAAGGAACAGATAAGGATTCCCCAGACATTTTACATTCTGTATGGGTTTTAAAACTACTGTAGCATAAGCTTTTAAAGGGCTATGCAAAGTGGAATTTGCCCAAAATGATGCCAGCATCCCAATCTTCCTTTTGATGTTTCGACTCTTTTCTACTGTTTTGACTTATTGACCTAATTGGAGGGGAGGCGGAGGAGAAAATGTGTAGTATATTTTGTGTTCTGTTTCTTTTTATTCATTTCCATATGCATTCAATTTAGCACAAAGTAAAACAGGGTGAATTAATCTTTTTCTTCTTGGTCAGTAGTCAGTAGGCCAGCTGAAATGTTCATCTTTCTTTTCTGACCGCATTAAGAAAGCAGAAAGTTTTGATGCTTTGAACAAGCTGCAGTAACAGAATTATTACCAAATTCCAGACCTTTAGCACTGAGAACTGGTGGATGTCAGCTGAGGTTGAAGAAGAGATCATACTTCCTGAGGTTGTAAACAAAGATTTGAGAGTTTTAGAAATGTTTAGAGGAAAGAACCTAAACAAAACACTGGTTAATGAATTTTTAACCTAAACAGAATGTGATGTTTCCTGAATCTACTTGCACTGGCTGTCACACTCCATCTCTTCACTGCCGCTTCTTCAGTTTTAAGATGATTTTCTCTAAATAGATTCAGTCTCATCTAATAAGCTTAGGTTTATCTAATTATCGCCCAGGTAGGATTACCTCTGTGGACGGCCTTGACTCCTGGCTGTGTGTTAACTCTCCTCTTCCAAGGAGGTCCTGCCTCCCCAGGGTTTCCCTGCAGCCATTGCTGGAAGCTGGAGGAGTTGTGCAAAAAGTGCTGCGTGGGGCCAGGCATGGAGAGGAGTGGGGTTTGAGTGACAGCAGAAAGAAATTACCGCTGTCCAGCTGCTTCTGCTGGCTCGCTTGCATCTTTCAGAAAAGGCTCTGCTAACATAATCCCAGTCACATTTTTCTCTCTGCACATATATTGGGGTTTTTGGTTGTTTTCTTTTAATTGGGAGGGCTTGACAGATGGGCCTGTGTAGTAGAGCCTCCTATAGCTCAGGCAGGGCCCTTCCCTGCAGCCCTTCCTTCTGCCAGGACACAGCAGAAGTTGCTTCAGCTGCAGTGGGCATTGGGACAGCTTCAGGATGTTTTGATGACAGATAATGTTTCTTTTAAAACCTCACCTTTTATGTTGCACTCTGGCACATGAGGCTTGGAGGTGAGAGGCTGTCTTCCACCTCAGTGCAAGAGTCATGGGGTTTGTTTTGTTTTGCCTGGGATACTTTTGCCACATGGGTTAGCGCTTACCATGCAAGGTAACATCACCTGCACTGCGTCCTTTGGTGTGCTGCTTTGGCAGCTGCTGTTTAAAACAAAAAGCTACAAAGTTCCTCAAAGGAGAGGAGGTCTAATAAAGAAGTGCAAGTTTTCTTGCAGTTGTTATTTCTGTCTTTTAATAAATGATTCATTTTCTTTGAAGAATGTTGATCTTTAAGTAATGGGTTTTCTTAAAGGAAAACTCACCTGCTGTGACTTCCGCAGGAAAGCAAGAGCTGAGAATTTGACAAGCTGCACCCAGTTAAGAAATACCTTTCTGGCTATTTGGTGGTCTCAGCACCACTGCTGTGTAAGCTGCTGTAGTGCCACACAGAAATTTGAGTCAGCAAATTTCAGGAGTTTGTCAGAGAGAAGGAAAAAGCCCCAAATGTTGTGGTTTGCTGCAGCTTATAAAAGCACCAAGTCGGGTGTTTGTTACCTGGCTGCTGCTGGAAGTGTTTCTCTTGGCTCTCAGAATGTCTGTGCCATTGCTGGTGGCCCAGTTCTGCAGAGCAGTTAGATAGTGGGCACCAGAGGCCCCATGCCCTCCCAGCACCCTTCCTGGGCGGTGTGTCCCGGTCCCTAGCCAGTCTGGAGTCAGGGTGAGAGGGGACCTGTGCATTGAGTGCAAAGCCAGCAGACGCCGAATGGGAGCCCACCTCTCTCTAGTACTGCTGTTAGTTTTGTGTCAGCTGAACTGAGTTGGGTCTGGACATGACTGGGTAGCTAGGGAGCCCCAGGTTGGAGTGTTCGGTTTTTAACTGTACTCCAAAAGCTGTATTCTGACTTAAAAAGGGATTATGTGAGTCTTTGACTGTACTGATGGTGCACCACCTCATGCATTGCCTCTGCAGCATCCTAAAGGAGAAGCCATTTGCTCCTTGTTGCATGGCTTTACTTGCACTGCTGCAGAGCAGGCCTGGGCACATTGCCACTACAGATTCTTCTAGTATTTCTAAACCCATGTAGCTGGTTTCAGATGACCAAAAGCTAGTGTGTATGTAGCAATCACTGTTTGCATACTCCAGGTAAAACTCCCCCTTGTGTCTGATCCTCAGCCAGTATCCCCTGGAGGAGGAGTCTGAAATCACTGAGATTGATGTTAACTGAATGCCTTGTCTTCAGTACCTATTCAAGATCTCCGATTTCCAAAGGAAACAAACAAAAAACCCCACATATGTATATAAATAGATTTTAAAATGCCATCATTGAAGCCTGTGACACGTAACTTTTAGTATATAGTGGATCCACAGCATCGGGTCTGATAATCCCTCTGTTCTTAAAGCGTAGCTGGTTTTGATACTGTTCTCAGAGCTGCTTTGTGTGTGCTCTGAGAAGATACAGTTTACGTGTTACATGTCTGGTTACAGAAGTGACCTGGGAAAATGTCAGTAGCAGGTTCTGCTTTTGTTGCATGTGATTTCTGTAGTGAGGACAAGCACTTTCCTGTGTGTGATGGTGTGCAAATAAAACAGAAAATCACATTTCTAGTCCCAGGGTGCTCAAAGTCACATTTTTCCACATAAATTAATATTTTCTTGTTTGAAATGGCATTATTTAGGACTGTGCTGTTGGATGACAGTTTTCAGCTGTCAAACTCAACTTTTTTATTTGCCTTTTCTCCCCCTGCCCCACTTCTTCTTTTAAACTACCACACCTTCGTTATCTAGCAAGAAGTTGAGAAGTTTACAGACCTAGAGAAACTCTACCTCTACCTTCAGCTGCCTTCGGGTCCCAGCAATGGAGACAAAAGGTATGTGTGCAAGTGTGTAAATGTGAGCAGCTAGTACTGAAAGCTTATTTTACTTCCTGTGACACTTACCTGCTGAGGAACCGTTCATGTGATGTGTTTGTTAGCAGAAGCAGCCTTTATTAAGCGTTAGGGACTCTTCTTCTCCTGAAGATTGTGTTGTGCTGCTTTGTTTTTTTATCTTCAGAATCTTTAGTGCGTGAATAACTTGTAAGTACAAACCTCCTAAAACACAAGAGTCATCGGAGAAAGTGTTTTGCAGCCCAAGTGTAATCGTTCCTTCACTTTTTATGTAGGAAGTGATAATAGAGCAACACATGTGATGATGGGGGGAAGAGGAACTAACGATATTTCTGGTAACATTTGTTTGACTGAAGGAAGATCTAGAAAACCAAGCTGACAACATCACAAAGCTGGTACATGTTCTCAGTAGGATGCTTATCAGCCTGCAGGTGCCTATAGGAAGCAGTCTGAGCATCTGCTGGCAAAGGGCTCAGAGTCAGACTGAGTAGGCAAAGCTTAGAGGTGGTCAGTAAGGAGCAATAAATGTAAGAGGGGAAGTAAGTGAACTCTCACCTATCACTGTCCATTCATGGCTGTGTATCAGTAAAGAACTGGTGTGGGGTCAGTATGTTAAATTGTGGATGAAAGAGGGAGATATCTGCTGCCCATGTCTCAAAGAATAGTTAAGTGTGTGATATAGCATCCTTTGCTGTCTCTGGTGTCTCTGCCTACCTGCGTAGGCAGACAGTTGTAAAGTCTTGTAACTGAGGAGCAGCTATGGAGCAGAGACTTCATCAGCATTGCTTCTTCTTTCACTAGCGATCAGATCTCCATGTCATCCAGCCGTGCCCAGCAGATGCACGCCTTCTCGTGGATACAGAACACCTTGGAAGAGCACCCCGAGACATCCCTTCCCAAGCAGGAGGTTTATGATGAATACAAGTGAGTGCTCCTGAACTGGAATCATGCATGTAGCTTTAGTGAGCATGGATAGTTCTGTGACACTGGCTCTACAGGCACTCCACTGATGTACATGTATGAGTGCATGCAGTAGAACAAGGCCTTATATGTTAATGTACCTGAGAAAGTTCTAGATATAGTGAGGCAAACTGTGTTCATTGTTTCTGCCAGTGAAAATAAGATTGTGATGTTTAAGTTGTGTATTAGATATGCTGAAGGAAAGATACAGACATTTCTTAACAAGTAAATATCTGTATGAATATTGTTTTGGTATTTGGACAAAGCAGCACGGGTAAAAAGCACCAGTGATTGTCTGATGGTACATTTTGGTCTGCTTACTTTATACTGCCTTATATGACTGCATTAACTAGGTTGAGGGGTTGAATTGTTCCTCCTGGAAATGCAGCTATTTTGCGCATAAGATCTAGCCCGTCACACCTTTCTTTTCAGAATAATGCGTAAATATTGGACCTTCCTGCAGCAAACCTGATTTCTGCAGAGGCACTGTATATCTGAATATGTATGAAACCAGTAACCAAGGCCACTGCGAGTCTGTGTTGTCAAGTCTCAAAGCTACCATGTAACGGGAAAGCGATTAGAAGCAAGGGAGAAGGAGCTGTCTGACGGAAGTTGGATTTGAATTCATTTACGGAACATTCCCTGGGGCAGGAGAGAGGAATGGGGGAGAAGAGACTAATCATCTCCAGCCTGGTTGCCTGAAGATGGATAACAGATTTATGATCTAGTATGAGTATTTCCATAATCCGAGCGATTACAGTAATTTACAGTGAGCTGAATCCCTTCACCCTCTAAGTGCCTACAGAGTTCAGCCCTTAGTAATTGTTATTGCAGGGTTGCCTTTTGTGAATACCTCCTTCTAATTAGCTCTCTTTGGTCAAGATTTTTACTCTGAGCTGAACCATGATGGCATTTGCTCGCCTGGGGTTGATAAACATGCACACACCTATTTCTGAGATGGTGCCATTGACTGGAGTGGTGACGCAGCCTGGAAGTGGAGCCAATGGCACAGACGTGCCGGGGTGGCCAATCCCCGAGCAGCAGCCGCTCGCGCAGACACAGCAACAGCGGCAGCTGCTGTGCGGGAGAGAGATGGGAGCGTTATTCTTAAATATATTTCTTATTAAATAATTTATGGCCTGCTTCAGCAACAAATCTGCTTGGCTTCCATGCTGTGCCAAGCTGCAGATGCCCGGAAAAATCATCATCTACAGATTGTGGAGTGTGAAATTTGGATGGCTTTTGTATGTAGCTGCATCAAGTATTTGTGTATTGTATTTTTTTTTCTCCCCTAACAAAATAAGGGTGGTAAGCAAATATTCAGGAAAATATCAAATGTTTGGAATCTGTTCTCCTTTGAAAGCATCTGTTCTGTTTTTAAAATATTCAGTTTCTTTGAATATTTTCATGAGTTATTCTTGCACACCAAAGGAAAAGTAGTCTTGGAGTGGGAGGTGGGGAACAGACATAAATACATGAGAGTTAGTTTTGATAAGTCATTTTTCTTTGCCTAAGGGTGTTAAAACCTCTCAAAACTCACTTCTGTCATACTAACAAGTTACCATTTCTTTCCTCTGTGTACCAAGATAGACACTGTATGAGTTTACAGTGAGCAAGCTTATGCACTCTGCATGTATAAATCAAAGTTACAAGGCTCCAGAAGAGTGATGCGTCCCACCAGCGTCTCAATTCCTGCTCTAAAGTTTGGTCAAAATAAATCTTGCAAAGCTACTGGGCTGCTGCATCACCTTTCATGTGTTTGGGTTCATTGCTTTTCAATGAAGAGGGAAGACAGAAGCTTGCAGTCCTCACAAATCCACCACTGGCAAGTGTTGATGGTGTTTCCAGCTCCTCTGTGTTTCAGTATCCTCTTCTTGTTGCTCTTATTCCACACAGCGACTCTTCTGTTTTCTTCCTCTTCTATTTAATTGTGAATTCACATCTCTGACTGGATTATAGTGAATGGATTCATCTCTCTTTGGAAGGGAATAAAATAAATGAAAAATGCAGCATAATACAAGGCAGTAGCACTTGGGAAGGTTGAGAGCTTGCAGCTGAATTTCAGAAGGGAGGTAGATGAGAGCTAGTTCACCTCTCTTGTTGGTGCTGTGAAGCTGCTTGTTTCTGTTGGCACGCATGGTTTTGTCAGCTTCTTCTGGGATTTACGGGGGTAGTCTGGAAAATACTATGGGAACTTAGGAGGAGCTGCCTAATGTTAGGTAGCCTGTAGAGAATGGATGCTGCCTCCCATCAGGTACTTTCAGTGTTTTCTTCTAAGTCAGTTATATTTGGGTGTTTTCTCCCTGTTAGTAAACACCCTTCCGGAGGTGGCCAGATGTAGACTTAGTGGAGTTTAGGGAATTAGGATTTTGAGTCTCAGTGCAGTCCTGCAGTAAGTACGCAGATAAAATCCCCATTTGCCCACAAAATTATGTGTTGAGCCTTCAGCAAACACTTGGGTCCTCTTGTGTTGCTTCAACTGTGGTGACGCAAGGAAAGAAAGTCATTCATGTTTAAGTTTGGTGCCTTGAAGATTCACTTGATATGCTTAATATGGATTATGAGGTCTTTGAGTCATCCTGTATCTCTTTCTTTTAGTCTGTAAATCATTAATCTGTGCTTTTCTGGCTTCTGAGTCACTCTGATGCTAGATTATGTGCACTAATGTTAAGAATGTAAACCAACAAATTAGGAGAAGAATATTCAGAAGCTAGCACAGAAGAGGGTGGTAGTATAGGAATATCATGCCTGCTAAAGAAAGGACACAAGATACTAGTCTTTAGATAGCACTTAACCAGTGTTTTCATGTAAAACTCCCTGATAGAAACAGGCTGGGACCTATTGTGTTGTATATCCAGTCCTCTGTCATAACCAACTACCTATATATTCCTTTTAAAAGCCAATCGAGCTCCTTCTAAAGCAGCTGTTTCCCACCTCTACTGCTGCTCTTGGGAGTCTGACCTGCACTTAAAATGGCTTTCAGACATCTGGTTTCCAATCCTTTCTGATTTTTTTGACTTATTTCTATGCGGGAATTGTTTATCAGTTTAATGAGAGCCTACCTCTTCCTAAGGTTCATCGCTCTGACCCACTCTTAGAGACCAGTGTTTTTGCTGGATTGGATAAGGCAAGATCTTTGTTTCATTTCTTGCGAAGTTCTTTGTCATTTGCTATTCATGTTATTTTTTCTGCCCAGGAAGCACTAGGGGCTGGGCTGCGTAGCCTGATTGTCTTCATGGGCTTTTTGGTTAATTTGCATGGTGGGAGGTGTACTTCAAGTGTGCTCCTGGTGTCACCTATGTCTTGAGTACATATAATTTGAAGATCTTAGGGAAAAAAAGAAAGGGCCTTTTCTTCTTACGGATCATGATGCGAAGCTCTGTACAAAAGAATGTAAGCAACCACGTGCCCATTGTCATTCCTGTCTCTGCATAGACCTTCCCTCCCCCATCTGTTTCCCACCCACCCTTCAAATAAGCAAAACAGCTCCTGGGCTTAGTGATGTGCCAAGAGTGCAAGTAGCAGAGAGAAAAGCTTCAGGGAAGAGGCTCTTGGTATGTGTTGTCAAGTCAATGAGAGGCCACAGATGGACATGGAGGGTTCTTGGCTGAGCCAGGAGGAGGAGGGGCCACATGGGTTGATCTCTCTGAAAACTGAAATTACATGATAATAGCTCAGAAATCACAACCTTGCAGGAGCTGCTGGTGTGGAGATGAGGGGACCATGTAACTGGATGCTTTGCTGCTAGCAAATAATTGTCTTGAAACAGATGTGCTAGACTTGAGGAATGGAGCTTTTATTTTATCATTTATTTTCCCCTATGGAGGGAATGATTTTAACTTGGAAGTCGATAGTCTGGTAGGCCCCTAGTCCTGTTGTTCTGCTGGGTTAGGTTCACGTTTTATTTTGCTGACATTGTTGAGTTTCAGAGATATTGCTGACTGTGGCAGAGAAACTCAAAGAGCCCTCCTTTGCATGCTAGTTGAAACTTAAAGTCCTGTAATCAGCATAAGTAAGCAATAAAGAGCCACCTTCTAGGAATTTTCAGAATAAAGTTACTGGGGCCTGGAAAGATGCAAGGGCCAAAAAACAAACCTGCACAGACATCTGTCACCCATAAAGCAATGTCTGATTCTTAAGAGGGTGCAGTGAGGCAGAAGTATTCCTTTGTAATAACTTCAGAGGGACATAGAATTCAGATTATGTGACTGACCTACATTGAGATGAAACTGGATAAAAACATTCTTCATGTCCCATACAGAAACTAGACTAATGGCTGACTGTGAGCCAAGCTGTAGGCAACATCTTCTGGTTGGGACAGAGTGGCCGTGTATGTGGGGAAGCAGGCGTATGCAAATTCTGCAGGGAAAAGTCGTAGCCAAAGAGCATAAATCTTGCTGTTTATCATCACCAAAATCATTACATTTGTGGTAGTGCTTTCCAAGTAGAGGATGCTTTCATACCACCAAGGCAAAAGCAGCAGATACTTGCTCTGTAATAACTAGTATTTTGAAGGAGAAAATGCAGTGGGAGTATGTCCAGAAACGTACTTCTTTCTTCTGAGACATTCCCAGTATCCTACTTGGGTGCAAATGCCCTTGCTAATTGCTACCAGTTTTAAGAGGTGATATTGGGCATGAAGGACCTGTTTCAGGAATGTTGCTCTGTCTGTGTCTTTTTCTATGTATATACCTGCTTAGAGCAGCGGCAGTGTGGTGTATGAAGTTACTGGTTTTCTGCTCTCCTGCTGGTGCCCACGCAGTCACCTTTTCAGAGATGGTTGTGTTTTGTGTATTGCTGGTAGGGCATTTCACAGGAAGGGAGGTCATAGCTATCTGCTGCAGACTCTGTGACTGCAGGAAGTCTGAATGAAAATGCTCTGACAGTGTGTGTTTTGGGCCTTAGCACGGTAACATCTGTGAAATGCCACGAGGCTCTTGAAGAAAAGGCAGTATGTGTTCTCATCTTTGTGCAGCCTTAAGCACTTACTGTGTAGGTAAACCTGCCAGAGCAGTTCCCAGTTTTCTCCTCTGGTTTCTCACGTTTGTGATTTTCCAGAACATTCAGGTTTGCAGTGAAATCAGTGATTCTTGTTCCTGCCTCTAGGAGATATTTTTTAAATAGATGTTGAAACAAATTTTCCTCTGCTGTTTGTGAGAACTGAGGACAGATGACAGTGCCTGTTTTACCAGGATAAGTAAACCTAAGAGAATAATTACCTTTTGTTGCTCTATTCCCATGTACCATCAGGTTGCAAACGCAGTCACACAATGATCTGTATTTGCAGAGGCAAGTTGCAAATCTGTTAATTTACGATTGTTAATACGAAGATGTTTATAATTAAGCAGCTCTTGTAGTTCAGTGCTGGTTACAGTCATTAGAGGACGAGGTCCTTCAGTATGTGTTTGTTATACCTACAAAGGCAAAGCTGGTTCCCTGAAAAGGTATGTTTTACTAAATTGAGTTCTGTTCAGCTCTGTTACATTGAGGTTGTGTAAGGCAGAATCTTTCTCTGGACACTGACAAATCTCTTATTGCTTTTCAAATATTCCTGCAGGATTTCAGGCCTTACCACACTCAGGTGTACTTCTGGCTAGAACAGTGTCTTTGCTTTTATTATGTCCTAAAATGAATGAATTGAAACATATGCTTCAAACGAAGTTGTAGAGTAAGTCTTAACTGTGCTCTAGATAATGCCACTACTTGTTATGTCTCCACATGACTTGTTTTTGAACTCGGTAGAGAACAAGGCAAAAACTATGGTATTAATAGCTCTGTATATACATTTTTAATGCATTCAATTTGTTGTGGCTAGCTTCATTAATGTTAAATGTGGTTCTAAATATGGATGGGTGTAAGTGGTTTCTTTTGAAAACCTTCGATGGAGTCTAGCATGCAGGCTGGCCTCTTGTATTAACTTCGATTCCATTCACGCTTTCTTTCTCTTTGTTGCAGGAGCTATTGTGACAATCTTGGCTACCACCCGTTAAGTGCTGCTGACTTTGGAAAGATCATGAAAAATGTCTTTCCAAATATGAAGGCCCGTCGTCTAGGCACAAGAGGCAAATCAAAATATCCTTTGCTAGAACACTTCTCAGTAACTTCTTCTGCACTTGCCTGGCAAACATCTGTCATTGTGGCTTAACTACCAGCTAAATGTAGAAGTAATGTTAAATAAAAAATGCAGGCACTTTCCCAACGTTCTTTAAAAATCAGTGATCGCAGTAGTGTAGGGTTGCAAGATGCAACTTTGGAAACAAGTGCTTAAATTTAGCTTCCGACACTTAGTTGTCACAGCAGCGACGAATCAAGGAGGCTTTATCATTTAGTGACAATGTGCAGTGACTAATATTTTATTGGTCGTACAGCTCAGAATTACCAGAACATTTCTTGCTTTTCTATTATGCTTGTGCACACCAATAATGTAAAAGTTAGTTGTAAAGCCAAAGATCCTCCTTAATCTGTGCTACGATTTTGCATTGAACTGCCTTTCAACCATTAGTATAGCTTAGAAGAGAAGAGGGAACTGGGAAGTTGTCACAAAAGCTCACTTCAGACTGGAAGGCACGACCTGAGCCTTGTGCTGCTGTCAGGGAGGGAGACAGCTTCCTTCACTGCATCGTGCAGACCTCCTGAGATACGAATGGCAATTTAAAGCGGGAGCCTCTTGTAGGTGCTACCTCTGTCTCTTGGCTACAGAGCCTTGTTCCCTGTGCCCAAAAGTTGGAATTCACTTCCTTCCCTGTGTTAGAGAAATAATCCATCCCAGAGGGCATGCCAGAATACTACCCCACTTAATGGTAACTTAATACAAACCTTAAAATCCTTATAAAACATGATGTTGTCAAAGTGTAACTAGACATAATTGTTACAAGCAGAACTACACACAGATCTTAGGACAGATTAGTTTAGCAGTTAATAGGCAGACAGTGTGAAGAATTCAGTGCAAATGCTGTGCAGAAGAGTCTGCTCACACCACTGGTGCTTCTGCTGCTTCAGCATAGGGGCAGGAAGCTTTGCTATGTTAAAAATGCAATAATCAAGTCTAAAGGCTATAAGGATATGGATTTCTCAGCCTTTTCTGAGACTGAACTGCAGTTTATCTCGTCTTTATCATGCTGAGGTGTTCCATTAAAAACAAAAAACTGTTCTGATTTTCAAAGTAAGTAGGTTTTTCATCAAGAATGTTGTCTTTTCCAAATTGAGAATTACACCTTCCCTTAAGAATCAGTAGAAACCATCATGATGGTGCCTGCTGCACCCCCCAGGATCCACTCTTGCTTTGTTCTGATGTGCTGAGTAGGCTAAGCCACTGCAGAAAGCGAGGGAAGGAAAGCATTAGAAAGCCAAATGGCATCAAGGTAGCTTGTAGGCTCTAATTAGAAACCACTCAGAACAACTAGCAGTAATGATGTGGACACACTGTAATACCAGCCTTTGCCAAGGTCTCACTTGAAGCATGCACTTAGGGAATTAAATGCTAGCAGGTAGCCCAGAACTGTTTATCTTTCCTGGAGGAGGAAAAGCCTCCCATGTAATAGGAAATGGAGAAATTGTGTCAGTTAAATTGTTTCATAAAATAGAGTGTTGTATTATCTAGCAGTGGAGCCAAAAACAGTAGTGGTGTTCTGGATAGAACTAGAGAAGTTTTAAGGAGGAAATCAAATGCTGTAATTATAGCTTGACCCAAGGTATCTCTTTCAGATCTATTTTGTAAGTTTCTAATTTGGAATGATTTAAATGTGACCTTATCTCACACTTACCGTAGTATCTAGCCTCCTTACATATATTTAACTGTAATTATGCTCAATCCAGGTTAATGCAAGCGAATGCAAGCTTCATAGTGTAAGAAAGAGAAATAGAGGCTTATTAACAGAATGTGAAAAATAAGTCCTGAAAAGGATTTGTATGTGTGTGAACTCCCAGCGTAATGCTGGGGAGAGGAAAAAGGGCTGATTTGATTTTCAGACCTCGAAACAAGTGAGTAAGAGTAATGGAGGGAGTGTACTTTTGTGTGCTGATTTGATGACATCAGCGTAAGAACAAATCTGGGTATTTGTATCCATATTTTTACAGAAGAATTATCATGGGTGGGGAGAGAGCGACAAAAATGGTGTGAGACCTTGGGAAGAAATGTCCTCATCAGTCACTTTATCTTGCTATGGAGAATTTCTGTAGTTTGTTGAAGTCCCTTAGGAGAAGGAATTGTCAGAAAATTCATCAAAAAGGCAAAAAAGGGCAACTCAGAATAAAACTTAAGTTTGGGAGCACATTTTTAATGGCGATTAACTTCTGGAAGTGCATTCTCCATCTTGTTTTAGGCCTGGTTTATGAAGGGAATATAGTCCAAATTTATGTTCATGATTTAAATATTGAGCTTAAATATGAATTAAGTATTTCATTCAATTTAAATGATTGAAACTATTTGGTGTGGTTTTGTGATTCTTTTAAGTTATCAAATTCAGTTCATCTTACCCAGCATCACTTGCTCCTCTGTGTAGATGGAGAAGCCCAAGGACATGGCCAAGAGTGCAGCCGTTTACAGGCTCTTGGCTGTGGCTGGCTATGAGGCTGTTAGTGACAGTAATTGTTAGAGCTGTTGTTGAGATTGCTTGTAAAGCTTACGAGGGGCATGAGGGGCATCAGGAATTGCCGCCCTTCACTCCTACCTCCCATCAAACAAGCAGACTATTTAGACCTTAATTCTTGTTCACATATTGCTACAGTGGACTGAGGAAGAAGGCTTTTGTGCATATGCCAACACTGCCCAACCTTGACTTTCACAAAACTGGAGATGGGGTATGGTACATACTTGCTTATTTATATGTATTTTTGCATGTTAACATTTATTATGTTTTTCCATCTGATGTTTTCAAAGCAAAGTGAAGAGCTCTGTAGTTCTTGAAGATTTTTCTTTATGATACTTCTATTCTGAATCATTGTTTGATGTTTTTATGTAAGTTCAGAATGAATTGTGGTGCTATTAAACTAATTTAGGAGGTGAAGCAGACTCTCACTCTGTTGCCACCCACAAGCTGTATCTTTCTAACTCTGTTTCTGTTTTGGTTTTACCATATATTAAAAAAAACCAACCCAAAACAGCAAGTTAGTGGAAGGGAAGAGGAACCACAGTGAAAGGAGTTCCTGGGTAGTGGCGCCTGCTGAGTTGATAAGATTCTGGCTGCAGGAAGCATCAATTAGTGGTGGTCCAGATATTAGGAGTCTGCTGTTTTCTTCCAGAAATGTTAGCTGTATTTAATGCCTTCAGAAACCAGCAGCAGATTAATGTTAAGGCATTTCATTTTGAATTATATTGAAGTTGTGATTTTATTTTGCTAATTTTATGAAAGACTGTGAACATACTTCTTGCGTGTTTCTGATAATCATTTGCTCTCTTATTTTGGTTTTCATGACTGAATGACCCTTAATAATTAAAATAACCTTTCCTCCTTTGTTGTAGTTGGATGGGGCAGAGCCATCTGGGCAGCTACAAAGTGCTGATGAGGAAGTTGTCTCTGCGGCCTGCCGGCTTGTTTGTGAATGGGCCCAGAAAGTGCTCAGCCAGCCTTTTGATACAGTCCTGGAACTGGCTCGTTTCCTTGTGAAAAGTCACTATATTGGTACCAAGTCAATGGCAGCTTTAACAGTAATGGCAGGAGCACCAGCAGGTAATGAGATAAACCCAAGACAAGAGGGACTTGCCTTGAGGGACCTCGTTGCAACCCCCCTACCATAGGCAGGGACACCTGCTAGATCAGGCTGCTCAAGGCCCTTTCCAGCCTGGCCTTTAATGTGATCCATTTAGTGTGGTCTGTTCTCATATGAAATGCATTGTGTTTAATGCTTTGGCCATTAGATAATATCAGCTGCTCAATGCTGCTCTTCTGTGATAGAGACCTGCAGGTTTCTGGAAAGATTTTCTGCTTTTAAAGCTGCCTTACACATTGGTAACAAAACAAAAACACAGTAGATGGTGAATCTTACAGGTTCATGTAAAACACATCCGCTGCCCTCTACCGTCAGTTGAACGAAATGCATTGGGTTTTAGTTTTGCTGACACAAAGGTTGCGATTTGGGATTACTGGAAATGAGATGCCAGACCGTAGTGTTTAAGCAGCATGTCTCACAGGTAGAGGTTTTGCCACAAATGTGGAAATAAACTGAAACACCGAGTAGATTTGAGGCTGAAGTGTATGGGGACTCCTCATGGGTGTTCACAGAATGGTTGTGGAGATGCCTGCCTTGTGTTCTGTGTGGTTAGATATAGAAGCGGCACTGCAGCAGACAGGGTATCTGTGGTTATAATTCATTCTTATTTTCTATTCAGGAATAAAAGGAATCCCCCAGCCCTCAGCTTTTATACCTACTGCTGAAAGTAATTCCTTTCAACCGCAAGTGAAAACTCTGCCTTCTCCTGTTGATGCCAAGCAGCAGCTGCAGCGTAAGATCCAGAAGAAGCAGCAAGAACAGAAGCTGCAGTCTCCTTTGCCAGGAGAGTCTCCAGCAAAGAAAACGGAAGGCACCGCAACCAATGGTGTGACCAGTATATCTAATGGAAGTCCTGCAATTCTTTCTCCTCCACCTATTGGCATTGTTGTGGCAGCTGTCCCCAGCCCGATACCGGTAATGTTCTCCAGCAGTTCTCTAGAGAAACCACCTTACGAAAGGGTTGTAAGTCACCGGTAACTAAGCAGGGGTGTCAGTGGGATAGAAGAAGAGATGCCATTCAAAGGCTTGGGTCCCTTAACACTTTTCTTGTCCCAGTGACTGTGTTATACTGCATGAGTTATAGGGTCGATACAGAGGCAGCAGATAGCACATCTGATCACATAGCATAGGCCAAGTTAATCTTTGAAGTCATCGACAGTGGGCGTTCTGCTAGCAATAATTAAGGTTATGTGTGGGAATAATTGCCCTTGAGATAAAGTTTAACCAGACGAGAGAGCTGACACTAGATGTGTGGGTCGCTGAGCCTCACTATGGAGTCTAGATTGCCTTCTGTGGGCTCAGTGCATGCAGTGACAGCAGCAATTTTACTTTTGCATGAATGTCTGCATCTTCGTCCTTTGGCCATACAAAACTGGGCTGGCAGCAGTGGAAAAGATTATTTGGTTTATAAGATGTTAGCTCTGTTGTAGATTTCAATAGGTAAGCCACTTTTTCTGCCCAATAGTGAGTTTGTATTTAACTGGTTCTTGAAATCCTAACAATGAGCAGTGTTTTGAACACATCCTCTCCTCTTTAACATTTCTATGTCTGTCTTTTTGTTCCATGTGGTGAAGGATTGTATGAGAGTGACCCTTTCATTAGCAGAAGAGCAGACTAGTGTGTAGACCAGTGCCTCATGCATTAAAAACTGAGGCTTTGTGTCTGTCTACCAATCTTTAAACAAATAGAAATTGTCTCGTATATAATTGAAGAGCTTGTTTTGTTTCAGAGTGACATTCACTAGCTTTGGTGTATTGAGCTGTGTTGTCCTTCACCTTTGAAAGCTTGGGGGTGAGGTGGTCCATGGGCTTTGGGAACTTCCTTACTTCATTGCCACACTTCTTTCTCTCTATATAGGTGCCAAGGACCAGGCAGTTGGTGACGTCCCCAAGTCCTATGGGATCGTCTGATAGCAAGGTCCTGCCGCTCAACGTTCAGGTGGTCACTCAGCACATGCAATCAGTCAAGCAGCCACCAAAGACTCCCCAGAACATTCCCGCCAGCCCAGTTGGTGACCGCTCTGCCCGGCATCGCTACCCGCAGATCTTACCGAAACCAGCAAACACCAGTGCTCTCACCATCCGCTCTCCCACAACGGTCCTCTTTACCAGTAGCCCAATCAAGACTGTTGTGCCCGCTCCACATGTGAATTCCTTAAATGTGGTAAAAATGACAGCAATATCTCTTGCCCCAAGCAGCAGTAGTGTGCCCGTCAAGCAGACTCCTTCAGGTAGCAGTAATGCAGGAGCAGCAGAAGAAGGGAGGACTGGTCCGCAGATAAAAAATGGATCTGTTGTTTCACTTCAGTCTCCAGGATCCAAGGCTAGCACTGTCGTAGCTGCACCTGCAGTCAAGGTCAAAATGGAACCTGAAGCACTGCTGGATGAGAACTCGGTACAGGGCCAAGAGAGCTCTGATGTGTCTAAATCTGTAAAGGCACCCCCTGACCTGCCTCCTGCTCAACTAATCAATTTTGAGGTTGCAACCTCGAAGGTTTCAGTTGATGATGTTGTGGAGACAAAACCAGATAAGGGCTGTGATCAGGGAGCTGAAGAAGCAGGGACCAAATATAAAACACAGTCTGATGAGATCACACCAGTTTCTTCAGCAGGCAATAATCAAAGCACTATAAAGGTCTCAGTTGCCAGTCAGAACTTGTCCAGCACCAGCATCGGTTCACCTCCTACTGGTGAGTCTATGATTAAAGACAAAACATGCACTAAAAGTCCAAGAAAGCGACAACCTTCTACACTTCAGGATTCCCAGGTACCACCTGTAAAGAAACCACTGGTGGAGCAGCTTTCAGCTGGTAATGCTGTGGAGAGTCAAAAAGCAAACAGTGTTAAGAAGTCTCCGAAGGCTGGATCATTAGCCAACAGTGACAATACAGCAACACTTGCTCCAGTTCCCAGCAGCATACCTGTGAAGGTACCTGTACCTTCTGCTGCTACAAACATAACAACAGACTTTTCTTTGAGCACCAATTTAAATACCAGTGATTCTGCTTTAGTACAGCAGCTTGCATCAGCATCATCTCCAGATATAAAAGTAAAATTGGAAGGAAACTTGTTTATCATAGAAAATGATTCAAAATCTGATGGCAGCTTTAACGCGAATACGTGGCACCATATCACCAAAACCTCCGACTTTGCATCTGTGAATTGTGAACAGCAGCAAGACATCAGCGTTATGACTATTGCAGGGCACTCTGGCTCTAGTGACTTACAGGAATCGGCATGGGAGCCAGTGGACTGTGAAGGTATGCAGCAGGATGTGTACAACCAGCAGTTACAGAGCCAGATTCAGGACTCCTCCTTGGGTCAAATACAAGCGCAGCCTTCAAGTCAGTTACCTCTGCAGTCGGAGCTGAAAGAGTTTGAACATACAGTCCCACAGTCAAACGACAACTTCTTTTCATTTGATGATGACCTTACCCAGGACAGCATTGTGGAGGAGCTGGTGCTCATGGAGGAGCAGATGTCCATGAATAATTCCCATCCTTACGGTGGCTGTCTAGGAATGGCACTTCAGAGTCAGACTGCCGCTCAAGGAGCTCCCGTGTCATCTCATCCAAGCAGCACGCACTTCTACCATTCGATCCATAACAACAGCACTCCGATTCACACTCCTACCCCCACCCCGACCCCGACTCCCACCCCAACCCCGACTCCAACACCCACCTCTGAAATGATCGCTGGGTCTCAGAACATGTCCCGAGAGAGCCCCTGTTCGAGGCTGGCTCAGACGACTCCTGTAGACAGTGCGCTAGGAAGCAGCCGGCATACTCCCGTCGGCACGCCGCATTCCAACTGCAGCAGCAGCGTTCCTCCAAGTCCCGTGGAATGCAGAAACCCGTTTGCATTTACTCCCATCAGCTCCAGTATGGCTTACCACGATGCCAGCATTATATCAAGTAGCCCTGTGAAGCCAATGCAGCGGCCTATGGCTACCCATCCTGACAAAACTAAGCTTGAGTGGATGAATAATGGCTACAGTGGCGTTAGCAACTCATCAGTTGCAAACCATGGCATCCTTACGAGCTATCAGGAGCTGGTGGAAGATCGCTTCAGGAAACCTCATGCTTTTGCTGTTCCTGGCCAGTCATACCAGTCCCAGCCGCGCCACCACGATACCCACTTTGGTCGGGTGACTCCTGTTTCCCCTGTGCAGCACCAGGCAGCTCCTGTCAGCAGCACCACCAAGCAAGAGGGCTTTGCTGTTCCTGCTCCTTTGGACAGCAAAGGAACCGGTTCCTCTGTCAACAACAGTCTGAGATGCCGGAGCGTGAGCCCTGCTGTTCATCGCCAGCGGAATCTCAGCGGAAGCACTGTTTACCCTGTTTCAAATATACCACGCTCTAACCTGACACCTTTTGGAAGTCCAGTGACTCCTGAAGTTCACAATGTATTTGCTAGTATCCATGCAGACACCAGTGCCAACAACATAGCGCAAAGAAGCCAGTCAGTCCCATTGACTGTGATGATGCAGACGGCCTTCCCGTCTCTTCAGAAACAAACAAACACTAAAAAAATAACCAATGTGTTGTTAAACAAACTCGATTCTGATGGTGATGATGCAGTGAGAGGTTTGGGAATGAACAACATGCCTTCAAATTACACGGCCAGGATGAATCTCACTCAGATTTTAGAGACATCCGCCGCTTTCCCTAGTGCCAACCCGCAAAATATGATCAGTTCCAGCACTTCGGTTTATGAATTCCAAACACCAAATTACCTCACAAAAAACAGCAGCACCGATCAGATCAGTTTTTCTTCTGGAGATAACCAAGCACAATCAGACATGGGAGAGCAGCAGTTAGATTTTAGCAGCGCTGTAAAAGACATTTTAGGGGAGGACAGTCTGCCACCAAACCAGCAGCTGGTGAATCAGGTGGCATCAGATCTCAGTAATGTTGCATCTGTCTTTTCCAGCGACATCAGGTTGTCTTCCGAGCTCTCAGGCAGCATTAACGATCTGAATACTTTAGACACAAATCTACTGTTTGATCCAGGTCGTCAGCAGGGACAAGACGATGATGCTACACTGGAGGAATTAAAAAATGACCCCTTGTTTCAACAGATCTGCAATGAATCCATTAACTCAATGACTGCATCAGGTTTTGAGTGGATGGAGAGCAAGGATCATCCTGCTGTTGAAATGTTGGGTTAATCTTGTTTTATAATATGTATGTAGCACACTGTATCGAAGAGACAGACGTATTGTATTTGTCTTAATGGAAGTGCCTCCCGCAGCAGAAACACTTGCTATGTATTGTGGCATTTTTAAACAAGTTTGCTGTACCTGTTGCTCATTCTTCAGCAGGGAAAAGGCAGTCTTACCAATTTTAAACCAGTCTCTGAAGGTGATGGGCTGTCAAAGAGCCAGTGTTAAAATTGGAATTTTATAGTGTTTCCCGTTCAACATTTCTTACTGTAGCAAATAAAGAAGTGGTTGATGGCCAGCCAGCAGTGGCAGCTGTGGGTGAGGCTTTGGGAAGGTTGGAAGTCAGTAGGCTTGCCAGACCTTGCATTGCTTGTTACTTCTTAGTAGATGATCCTTACTGACCGTTGTCTTTCAGGTTTGAAATGCAACGTGCCTGCAGATAGGTAGGTGCAGGGGGTGGGTACAAGTGAGCCAGGTGACTGACATGCAGGTGCCTGATCATTGTGTAGCAGTCTTGAGCGCTGCTCAGTGGTGAACTGTGGGCAATCTCTGTAGCACTGGTGCCATTGGCATCGCTGGTAAAACACAGAGATAGGAAGAACCAACAGGAACGATCACCGAAAAAGAAAGATGCACTAAATTTTTTATTTAAGAGAAGTAAATCTATGTAGTTATTTTAACCATTAATATTCATGACATACTTGATATTTTAGTTCTCACTTCAGTGTTTTTATATTAGGTAAAATACATGAGAGAAGATTTTGAGCACTGAGATTTAATCTAGACATAACACCCTATTTTAAAGTGATAGGTACTGTTTATTTATCAATGCTAGAGAAGGAACGTGATACTTTCCCTCCTTTTTCAAAGAGGAGCTGCTGGAGCTCACTAAAATACTATTTTTAAAGATGTGTTTGTTAAGTTTGCTCTTTCTTAACCTAGTGGAGGCTGTGGGGAGGTGGTCTTTTCTCTGTGTTTCGGTAGGTTGAGCCTTTCTGGTTTTCTTGCTCTCTTTCTTTCTTTTTTTAAAAAAAAAAAGAAAAAGATTATTAAAATATTAGAAAATGGGGTTGATCTAAAAATATTTCATTCAGAGCCATAACACTGCCAGGCACTTTACAGACACACAGTAAGAAGTGATCTTGCTTTTAAAAGTACTTACTGGTTTAGAAGCCTGAATTCCATTTTCATGACTGATTTGGCAGGACTGGGGGATCTGATTTTTGTTTGGAGGTTGGTTGTTTACGGGTCCTTCACTGCCCCTCTGGAAAATGAGATTTAGACTTCCGAGGGACTGGTTCACCTGAACCGAACAAAAGAGCGTTTGTTTTTCCAGCATGGCATGGGTCGCTGTAATGGTCAAAAGAGACAGGTACTTAACTGGCCATGGCCTTGATGCTAGAAAGAGGAGTTGCAGAGGCAAGCTTTTACAAAAGAGATGGTGCTCTTAAGGGATGCCATCCCTTAAGCTTGGAATAAAACTGATTTTCTCTCCTGTGATCTAACACATGTTAAACAGAAAGCAGAGCAGAAACATTCACCTCTTTTGCATCACTTCTTTGAATGAGTGGTCATGGATTTATGGAGGGGGAGGCACTGTGAGCCCCCCTGGGTTTATTTAAGGGGAAGATGCTCAGATTTTTCAGGTGATAAGTGTTTTTTTAAGTGTCCTGGTGGTTTTCTGTTTCTTCACTTTTTGCTGATGACTTGAGTACTGGTCCATTTTTTGGTGGTGCTGATTCAACTTGTGCAGCTGCATTGGCACTTGAGGTGCTGGTGTACCACGGCTTCTCTTGCTGTTGCCTCAATTCATCACCAGTCTGTGGCCTCTTCTGCAGGGACAAACAGTTGTGCCAAGCTGTAGCACCTTATGGGGCCTGATTTCACTGTGCTTGCATCTCAAGTTTTGCCGCGTTGTCAAGGACAAACTTGGAGAGTTCTGTTCTCTCCTTGCAGCATGTGGATGTGCGATAGTGTGGTTTGCTTTAAGACCAAGTGACCCTTTTAAGTTTTACTAAAGAAATGGGGCAGAGACTAAAACCTGCATGGTACCCTTCTGCTTGTTACCTTGCCAGGTGTCTGCCAGCAAGGCTGGAACCATTTTTCTTGTAGGCTGAAGTTGCTGAAGGCAGGGCTGGAGTTCCGGACCTGCCCGTGGCCTTTTGCCAGAGATGTGCTGAGCATCCTCTTACCTTTGCTTTGTCTGGGTTGTTTTCCCTGACCCTGTGGGAAGTGCCAGCACTGCTGTGAATAGGCAAACCCACCTTCCGATGGAGAGCGGCGCGAGAGGCCGCTGGTGCCGGTGCTGCAGCAGCCCATGTGTCTGCATGAGCTGCTGGGCTGGCCTTGCCTCTGGTTTGCTGACACCGAGACTGAGGTGGGCTTGGGGGACACAAGTTTTCTTGCCCAGCTCTGCTATAGTGTTTTACGAGCCTTTCTCAGAGCAGTAAGAACAGATTTAAAGCTGATGCGGTCAAATTATGCAGCCGTCACCAAAGGTTTTTAAAAGTGTGTTTGAAATTATTGTTAAGTACAAGCATTATATTGGGCCTAACGTGATTTAATTAGAGGAAATACTCTATAATCAGTGGATTTGAAGCAAATACATGTTTGAGAAGTGTTCAATTTGAACAAGGATTGTTTCAAGTAAAATCCAAGGCACAGCTTTGTACATCGGTGTGTGTTATTTTAGAGGTGTTTGTGTTGGTGTTACAATTGATAATGTTAGGTCCCTGTACTTAGTGCGAGTTAGTTCTTTACAATACATTGAGACAGAGCACTACTGCACACCAAAGTATGCAATACCCAAAGGAAAATTCTGTGATTCTAACAAATGGAAGCCTGTCTTGTCAGATACTCCAAAACTAAGAATTTGAGACAGTTCTGACCCCTTGTTTACATTATTGGCTTCCTACTAACATGAGAAATGAATTATTTTGATAGCAGTTTTTGCTAAAGTATGAAAAATACTAGTGAATTTGTACCCCGTGTACAGTATTGCAGCAAACACTTTAAATTGGGTTGGTTGGTTAGTCCAGCAAACTTTCTGGGTTCATATATTGCACTGAAACTCTGTTGAACCTGTGGCAGGCACATTCCTTAGGATAAATGCAACAAATACGGCCCACAGATTAAAGTAAAAAAAAAAAAAAGGCAAAAGAAAAAAGTTTTTAATGTGTTTCATTATTAAAAGGCAAAATGTCATTGAAAGTGACAGGTGAAATTGTCTTATGTAGCAATGTGCATTGATCTCAATGAGATATTTCTATTATTCTCTTACATGAGAATATTACAGCAGGAAAAATTAAGTTTAGTTTGCTTCACCATGTTAATACATGATCACAAAACGTGCATGAGTGTTAATG
Organism: Myiopsitta monachus; assembly: GCA_017639245.1. Taxonomy (NCBI): domain Eukaryota; kingdom Metazoa; phylum Chordata; class Aves; order Psittaciformes; family Psittacidae; genus Myiopsitta; species Myiopsitta monachus. Next base: position 14,325,797 of record CM029921.1, on the reverse strand, counting down.
ACTTAATCTTGTACAGTACTAGATATATTCCTGTAACCACTTTTATTTTTGTTATTCTTTTGCTGTATTGAACTGGTTCAGTGTTAACCAGGTGAGCATAGTTATTCACAAGTTATTTACTTTTTTATGTTACTAATTCAGCTTAGTTCTTGTTGAATATGTTCCTTTCTTGGATTATTTTCTATTGTTCTGGTGTTGAAAAAAACATTTTTGCATCATTTTATCATGATAAGAATTCATGAAGTAAATAATTTGCAAATAATTGCAATAAGCACTGACTTCTGAACTGAAAAGAAGGAAAGCGTTTCTTGTGCAGTGCATCTGAGGTTCATATAATAGTCTTGTACTATACTGTGCTTTATTTACTGCACCGTAAGGAAACTAAAATCCCTGTTCCACGTTTTCATTTAGTGCAGGAAATCCAGTTTCTCCCCTCTTCCCCAGTGTTTTATTGTCTGTTGTACTGCTGAAACTACAGTAGTTGAATATTGCAGTAGCATTTCAGTTATTTTTTTTATTGAAAGTGCTCAAAAATTGTTTTTTAAATGTTTTCAAAAACAATAAAAACATTTTATATTAAAATGACTTCTGGAGTTTTTTCTTTACATGGAAAACGTGCATTAAGGTTGCCCTAAAATACATCGCTTTGTGGTTTGTGTTGAAGATGGATCATAGCTGCCGGTTGTACCGACTTAAACTGCAGCTGCTGAGCCCAGTCATACACTTAAAGCTGAACGTGAAGGGGAACCTTCCTAGCTGTGGTGCTGCGGTCAGTCTGTGCTCTCGGAGTAATCTCTTAAGAGTTGGTGCTAATGGGTTTCTGACCGATTACTTCATACTCCTTTTCTGTAGGTCGCCCTTTTAAGTAGTAAGTGCTTGTGTGGTGATACCGTTACACTTGAGGGGTAAAAAGCTGCAGCTTCATCTGATCCTGAACTGACAGCTCAAATCTGCCATCAAACATTACAATGGCGCTTTGGCACGGGCTGTGCTTCAGAACACGGTGGTGAAAGTTGTGCAGGTCAGAACTGTCGTCACATGCAGCTCCTCTGTGCTGCAGGCAGCCTGGTGTGCCTGCTGGTCAGTGTTCCTTTCATGTCTGGGCGGTGGCTCCTGCTGTTGTGGTACAGCCATCCACAGTGGTGATGCATGGCTGGGTTTGCTTTTCAATTCTAGTGAAGCACTCTTACGAGATAGTATTATGGTGCAGCTTGACTTGCTGCCATAAAGGGGAATATACACTGTTCTGGTCTGTGGAGTTCTTCATTTGGGTTGTAAAATCATACATAAACCCAGCAGTGTTCCCAGCTGTGTGACCGCAATGGAAAAGTATTGCCACAGAACAGAAATTGGCTGTGAGAAAATAAGGGTGAGGATAAATATTCAGGTTTTCATGCCAAAAAGGTAGCACTGGTTGTTAACAGACTCCATCCTGAACTCCAGATCACTGAGATGAGCTGGCAGGGGGCAAGATCCGATGGTGGCACAAAATCATTTAGGTTTGTTAAGAAAGAAAAAGAATCATCAGGGAGATATAAATGAGTCAACATGAATGAAAGAGCATCCGAAAGATCATTTTTAACACGAGATTGGAGGGGATGCAATTAATGTATCTTATTGGACCCTAAATTAACATTCCCTAAAGAGTTCTTGGTGAACAATTCACTGACATGCTTTCTCCATGTTCCACTGTCATAAAAAAACACAAAAATACCTAAGGAATGAGATGCAACGTAATGCAGGAGATATAAACGGCTATTTGAGAAACTGATAGTTCATCTAAAGTAATAATGTGTTCTAATCAGAACATTTCACCTGCAGACCAGAAAGATTGCTTTTAATGAAAAGGGTCATAAGAGCAAGAAAATCTGTGGCTGTGAATGGAAATGGCCCAACAGCAAAGACTTGGGAAGGTGGAAACGTTAGAATTAAACATATGGTCAAAATTACCTTGAAATGTTGAAGTCAGGAGCTTTGTAGGTTTCAAAACGAGTAGATGTTTATGTGTTTAAGAAAGACCTCCAGAGTAAAATCTGAACAACTGCTTAGAAGTATTTTTCCATCTCCAGAGATACAAATCTGTGTGTGTGAATGCAGCTGGTATTCTGGTACATAGAATTCCTCCTCTAGGATCTTAAGGACTGGTTCATGTAGTCTTTACAGTGTCTGTGGCGCTTGGTGCCACTGTCCTCTCCAGACAAAGATGCCCTGCGTTATTAGGTGGTGGCAGAATAAATTGCTGCTGTGAATGCTGCTCTCCTAGCCCCAGAAGGTAGGAGGAGCTCAATCTGAACTCAGTGCTCAGCTCAGAGCCTGGAGTGGGGTATTGACTAGTTGACCTCTGGAGCTTCCTGAGAACCTCACTTTGTCAGCATGCTTATTAAGACAGGAGGGTTGAGTAAAACTAACTGCATCTGATTCTGCAGCATGGCTGCTCTCACTCTGGTAAAGTTAAAGCATAATATTTGGTGATCATCACATTCATTAGCAAACTTTATCGAGGCTGCCTCTGTTGTGTAAGTCAGAGATAACCAATCTTGCTGCCTTCCTCCCCCTCTTACAAATGGCAAGTGTTAAGACTGGATAAGGAGAGACAGCACAAGAAAAACATACTCTGGAAGACTACTCCAAACTTAAGAAATGAGCAGTGACCTTACTGTACACTTTAGATGTTCCTGAGAAATGCAGGTAAGGGAGTGCAATAAAACCTAGAAACTTAGCATTCCGAATAATTACCTGTATTCACCCAGACCAGAAGAGCATTACCCATTGAGGAGTTAGTGATCCACATAACAGTTACCTATTAACCTAAATGTGCCCAGGCCTGTGCATATGTGCTGCCTGCAGGGTAAACTTGGCCAGGTGACCACAGGAGAGGAGCCTGCAGGCAGCTCTCACTAGTGCTGGTGATTACACCATCTGTGTGTCCTTGCCTTTGAAAGCCAGCCAGATGTTCTCATGTGGACATCCCTTTTGCCTGACAGAAAAAGTGGTGAACAGAGTTGTTTGCTTGTAAGAAAATCCTATAGTAGCTCAAGTGACCAAAATGGGGTGACCCTTCCACAGGCAAGATCTGCATGTGGATCAGAGGCCTGTTCAGTGCTGCGTAGCTCAGGGATCTGAAGGCATTTAAACTATTTATACTGCCCTCTCTGTGCTTACAGTGCTCGCTCTAGCACAAATGGCATTTTAAGCAATACTTCACAGAATCTAAGTGCCTTTGTCACTGTTATCATAAGAAACCAGTACCTTCTAGAGCATAATTAGCATTACATAATAAAATTGCACATCTTCTAGTCCCCTTTGCTTTTCCTGCTCAACTTGTTAAAAATACAAAAAGGGTTAAAACATAAACTAAGCAATTGAGACAAAAGTGAACTGAGGACATGGAGCTATTCATTTAGAAAACATACAGTGCTAAAACAACAGCAGTTTCATTCTGCAGATTGCAGTGTTCAAATATCCAAAATGAAAGACTACCTTGATATAATGTAGAATATAGGAACAAGTGATTATAGTTCCCATAGGTCACAATGTTTCTGCTAGCTGATTTGAATCCGTAGGAGATGCCCTACTAGTGATGTAAATACTCAGATGTGTTGCCTTGGAACATTTGCATGTCTATTCTCCAATGGCTTTGTCGTGGCTCCTCCTGAGTCTGTTCTTCCTGGGCCTGCCTACCCATTTTCTATATCTGGTAGTGCCTCAGCTCTGAAATCATCAAAAAGGTCCATTTTTATCCCTGTGGCTCATCTTTCCTCTGTTGTCAGCTTCCTTTTACATAAACTGCTTTTGTGTGGATCATAGGTTGTGTATCATTGGAACTTTGCCTATTCATACTTCCTAATTAGATGATGCCTGTTAGAATAGAATTTTGAGTGGATCTCAAGCTGCTGTTTCAAATATTGTGAGCCTTCATGTATCTTAAAGGTAGGAATAAAAGATGCGTAGGAAACTGAAAATGTATTCCATTTATTCAGGAGTTGATAGCCTTGTATCCAGTTACTGGCTTCTTCTTAGTGGTCTTTTTTTGTGAAGACTGAATTGAACAAGGTCTTACCTGGCAGCTTCTGGAGCTGAGTCCCATTTGTAGCCTCAGGTTTTCTGGGTGCTCCATAGCGGAGGGTGGCTAATAGGAATCAAGAGAAGTGGTCCTTGCAGCCTTCCTTGGGTAGCTGACCTATCCATCAGTAAAAAACTGCTTCTCAGCTCACTTATGTTAGAGAGCTATTGGGCTCCCTCTTCTCAAATACTGATCTCTGGTTTTTAGTATGGATGGGAAAACACAGCTACATAATTATAAACTAACTGATTAGGACTCACCCATCTCCCTTCTCTGTCAAGAATACCTGAGTGTTCAATTTGCCTCCTTCATATCAGTACTTCAAAAGGACACTTGTTCCTAGGACTGTGATAATCATTTCCCAGAGAGATCAAGCCCAATTCCTCCTTGCCCTGAGACAAGAACAGGCATTTTGAAATGCAGTGTTTAAAAAGTGATGTATGAGCAATGATTATTTCTGACTGGAACAAAATGCTCCTTGATCCTATTTCAAATTGTTTTGAAAAATCAGAACAATCTCTCCTGCTGTGTATGCATATATGAGAGGGGAGATGAAGCGCTTGTGTCCAGAAGGCCCTGTTCTAGGTTCTTGTGCTCGTGGCATCACTAAAATCTGCTCTGCCAAGTAGCACTTGTGGAAAGCAGATCTAATGCTGGGACTTAAAATGGCTGTCTCTGCAAGAGCAAAATTACTTCAGTCATAGAATCATAGAATAGTTAGGGTTGGAAAGGACCTTAAGATCATCTACTTCCAACCCCCCTGGCATGGGCAGGGACACCTCCCACTAAACCATGTCACCCAAGGCTCTGTCCAACCTGGCCTTGAACACCACCAGCGATGGAGCATTCACAACTTCCCTGGGCAACCCATTCCAGTGCCTCACCACCCTAACAATAAAGAATTTCTTCCTCATATCCAATCTAAACTTCCCCTGTTCAAGTTTGAACCCGTTACCCCTTGTCCTATCACTACAGTCCCTCATGAAGAGTCTCTCCACAGCATCCCTATAGGCCCCCTTCAGATACTGGAAGGTTGCTATGAGGTCTCCACGCAGCCTTCTCTTCTCCAGGCTGAACAGCCCCAACTTTCTCATCCTATCTATCTTCATACAGCATCAAGTATAAGACTTCAGTGCTTACAAATAAGGAATTGCTGAAGCCCTGTTTAAGCTGCACATAACTTTAGAATTATTTTATTGCTTTAGGAATTACCTGAAGTTGCTTTTTTTTAAATAAATAACATCCATAAAAGGTAGCTATATAATTCAGGTGGATATTTGCATCTCCTTTTGGCAGAGGTAACAGTCTTCTCACTAATAGGTATGCCTTTACAGCACACACAAAGCCCTACATCTTTATCAGTCCGGTCTTCCTGGTTTTAGAAGTACTTTCTTATGGGATTAGTTTATATGCCAGCCAGGCCTGAAGATGTGTTGACACTTCTTGGATGGTGTGCTATTGTGTTGACTTTGTCCTTATCAGGAATTCCCAGTGACAACACTTTAAAGTTCATTGGAAGCCAATCAGTGGACCAAGGACAACACATTAAAAATCTGGGTACTCAAAACTACTTGAACACTAAAAAAGCCCTCAGAAGTAATTAAAACAAACTCATAATAGCAATTATTTACTACTCCATTTTCCTAACACAATAAGGGAGAAACAGTATGAGCACGAGCATCTTGTGTGAGAATGAGAAGCGCAAAGATGGAAGTGCATTGAATCCTGTTCAGTCATGTGCCGAGTCAGAACAGTAGCTTCCTCTGGGTTTAGAGATGTTTTCATCAGTGACAAACAGCATACAGTATGTACTACTGCATACATACATGGAGAATTATAATCTCAAGGTATTTAAAGAAGAAAAGCCCAGATACATCATCCCTGGAAGGATCTTACTTCTGTAACATTGTGATGGGTTGAGCTGTTAGCAGAAGTATCCACAATGACTCTATTAACCATGGGATCACTGGTGGTGAATTAAGCTGGGAACAGCACGACAACAGTTGGCTGGAGCTCAGCACCTTCGGGTTCCTGTTCTGGCAGCTCTCCTCCCCTTCATGCTGAAAATAGGGAGAGAAAGATGACATCTGAGTGGTGGTGATTCAGACAAGCGTTTACCACTTCATTCAAATGCATATGCACAAAATGAGTGTGACTTTCCACCTCCACCACAGTTGCTCTTCTGACGATTCAGGTTTGCTCATCAGGCCAGAGATTTCAAAAACAATTGCTTGTAAACTGTAATCCTAGTCACAGAAATTAGGAAAAACATTTATCACGTCTTCTCCTTCTCACAGCCTCCCCTGTGAGAGCTGGAGGTCTCAGCAGCCTTCCTGCGGAGCAGGAATCTCTGCCGGGGGAGCGGAGGGAGCTGGCCCAGCTGATGTTAGCGCCTTGGGAGCACAGAGCCACGCTTCGAAAGCAGCGTTACATTTTGTCTGGTGGCTGCCCTGGAAAAGACCTACTTGAGGGAAGAATTTCTGTTTCACCTCAGGTCTGCCCCGAGGTGATGGTCACACCTTGCTGTTAACTCGCAGGGACAGGGAAGGCTGCAGGATCTGATACAGCTGAGGCAGTAGCTTGGCACCAGGTAACACAGAAAGCAACACGTGTCCAGACAGAAGATATGCTGCTTTTAAGGGAATGGGGAAAAGTTGAGGAAAACAGAACCAGTGACTATGGAGAACTGAGAATGACAAGGTGCAGTAATGGCTAGCGAAAATCTGAGCATGCGATGACAGCAGTTTAGTGGCAGTGGGATGCAGAGACAACAGTCAGTCTGGCGTTTAGTCTTTAGTTTTACCAGAATAAAGCTCTTGCTTATGAAATTTAAAGTTTATCTTTCTATCAGTTTTGCATCTTATTATGTTGGTGTTTGAAATCCAGTACTAAGAGCCAGGATCTAGCACGTATTTGCACATAACTGTAGAGCCAAATCTTGAGCTCTTAACTATACCTCTGGCATGAGCCTCATCAGTGAGTCATTGCCATGGTAGAGAAATTGAGATTACTAGACTATCAATAGGTATTTACTTCTCTTAGTCATACCAATGACTCACTAGCAATATAATTCTTTTCTATTAATTCCCTCCTGTATGTAGCTTTCCATTTACCAGCCACTGTGATGTTGTGAGTGGTTCATCATAACATTTTCTATTGTATGACTCAGTAGAACAAAAGACAATAGGGCAGAAATCTGTTTGTGTCACTTGCATCCAAATTTTTTGTTTAATTTCTGATTCCTTTGGTTTAAATGTATCCAATTTGATCTAAAATCCTCTGTAGCCAAAGTTTATCCTGTATTTGATAAGATAAATCATATTCTGCTGTCACGTGATGTCCTAGCTTTTGTAATTTAGCCATTCTTACAGTTAACATACATTCTTAAAATAAAGATTATTTTATTACGATAACCCTTTGGAATTCTGAAACAAGTCTCCTTTTTCTACATGACTTCCTCCTTTAAGAGCTCTGCTCTATGTTTTTCAAAGCAGTTCAATATTATAGTATATGGATTCTCTTCAGCTTATAAAAGCTTTTGCGGTAAAGAAAGATGCAAACCAAGTACTGTAAATGTATATAAAATTCCAACCACAAATGGAGTCAATCAGGCTGCACACCAGGAGCAAAGAGATGGAAAATATTTTTAAGGTTTGTAATTTTTTGATCTTTCATGGGACTGAGGGTTAATTTAGATGACAGGAGAAGTCAAGCTTCTTCATTACCAGATGAGAAGTCGCTACTGGGATGGAGTAATGAGATAAAATATTAATATGTTTTTAATGGTCTTTATATACAGTTAAAGTGTTCCCATGCACTCAGATGATCCAAATGCAGGTTATTCTTTGCAACTGAGAATCAATTATTTGCAGAAAGAGGAAGAGCTCTCTTCCACTATTAGTTTGTAATTGCATAAGACCATGAAATATTAAATGCTGGAGATATATATCTTACCTAAGAACTGAATGGTTGTTAACAATAAACTGTGGTTTATTTTCCCCTGTTTTTAAGTAAAAGAATAATTTTAAATCCTTCTATTTTGAGTGAACTGCTGGGTATCTTCCTGGAATATTGAAGATAACTTGATCCCACTGAAAATGCATGTAGACCTTACCTTAGCATACAGATGCCTCTGGGTAACAAACCCAGAAACACAAGCCTTGTTGATAACAGGTCATCTACTCATGGATCTGGGATTTGACTGTGTTGTAACTCTTGGACAATCAGTGGTCTTCCCACGCAAAAAATGAATCAGTGCTGTGTTACACTCTGCTACTTAAAAAATGTGATAGAAGAAATTGAGTGTGCTCATGCCCTATTTTAAATTTCAAAAGGGCATTATTTCAAAGTTATTGAAATGGTGTGTTCCTCAGAATGTAATCTTTGAGGTTTGATGTCTTTCTTACAAAACAGCCCATTAAGTAATGCTTTAATAAAATATTCACAAACAGGACCTTTGTTAAGCAGGACTTCAGGATGCTCGAGAGTGCTTCTTCTCATAGCCTTCTAGCGTAGTGAAGAGTTGAGGCTGAGAATGCAGAAAACCAGGCAGAGTGCAGGCAAGTGACAGTAATGTTGTAGTGGGAGATTTGCAGGGAGAAATAAACCAGTATTTGTCATTAGACTAACCAAAACAACTTGAAGAAACCCAAACAAAACCACCACAACAATAATAAACAAATAAGCCCACCAAACCAACAAACGACCCCCCCCAGAAAAAAACCCTAAGCTTTTTGGGTTCTGATGTTCTGTCAGACATGGTTGGTTTGTACACACTAGCAGAGCTAAGAGGCAGCACTGCAAACCCAGGCATTCATGCTTAACAGCCAGAAACCCACACGCTTTTTCTAGCAAGCTGCAAGAACAATTTACTAATCAGCATTAGGCTCAATCCCAGAAATAAGTGCTTCACAAAGCAACTGGACCTGCAAATCATGGCTGCTGTAACTGAGACAGGTTTTCTTTGCTTGGCTGTTACCCAGGAGCCTTCCCACTTACACTGGGACAAGCCTCTAAAGTCACACTGGGAGAGTGCTGTTAGGCAAGGCTGAGGGAAAGGAGCTGGAGAGAAACACTGGGTATCAAGAGGCTTGATTCAGAACGAGGACAGGCATTGTTTCTTTTGAATGACCCAAAAGCTTACTGTGGATGTTTTTTATCAGTTTGCCTAATAAAAGACATCGTTTTCCCATGTTTCTACGATCTCATATTCACTGACAATCATGACTACTGAAGACATTTGCCTGGATGCCCCTTTGTCTGCTTCTTAGACACTCGGTCTTTCATAGGTAATACCCTACAGTGATTTTGCAACATGCACAGACTGATGTTGCTGTTGAGATTGCCTTTCCCCAGAACACCCTGCTAAGAAGAGCCCAAGCGTGCGTGATAAGGGGCGCAGGCCTGCCTGAGCCCTGCTGTGGAGGTGTTAGTTACCTGGTGTGTAATCTGCTGGGGCGCAGTCCAAAGAGCTGAGCCTGGGTCTGTGTTTGCTTTGGAAAGGGCAGAGTTTCTCACCGGACGGTGAGAGAAGCAGGTCACCCAGGTCGTGAGGGGTCAGGTGGGATGAGCTGGAGGATGACAAAAGACAACAGTTCCCTGACAGCACGGGTGCTCCTACGTTTGTCGGTTGTCAGGTGACACATGTTCGTCCTAAGATGAAGATACTGTCTGTCCTTGCAGGCTGTGCAGCGCCTGGAGGAGTGTGGCTCAGGCTTGTTCCAAGGCTTACGTCTACAGAGCTCAGCCTAAACCAGTACCTTACTGATAGCTTTTTAGCACAGCTCTTCCTGCTGTCCTCTGCGAGGGAGTCCTGAGTGACTCCTGGGCAGCTGTCGAAGGCGGTGTGAATTCAGGCCATTTACACCACTGCCATGGAACGAGGGCCAGCTGCTGTACTGCTGGGAAGCTTCAGCTGGGAAGGTAGGGCAGATTTTCCTTTGGAGAAAATGGGAAGTCTTTACTACATTGTTGCTTTGGTTTCAGACAAGGCTCTTGGAGTTTATCTTTTCCGCTCCTCTGGCATTCTCCCTGCTTGGGTGTTAGGTCAGGTCAGCTCCTTGCACAGCAAAGACTTCCTTCCTCCTCCCGTACCCTGCAAGGCAGCACTACCTTGTCCTGGCCGGCAAGGTCCTTTCTGCGCGTTGGCAACGGTTACTTTTTCCCTCCCAGTTTCCCCGAGCGTTCGCAATTCCAGAGGGTTCCCTGGATGCGAGGGGGTTAGGGAGGGGCTCCCACAGCGCGCGACTGGCCCGCAGAGACGCGGGAAAGACACGACGACTCAAACCGCAGGGGAGGCGCTCGTCAAACCGAGCGCGCCGCCGCCATTGCGGAGCTGAGGCGCGGCGCTGCCCCGCGCCCCGGGCCCGGCACCCTGAGGGGCGGCGGAAGCTGAGGCAGGCTGCCCGCGCCGCGCGATGTCTCCGGGCGGGGCGCGGACCGACAGCCAATCAGGAGGCGCCGCCGGCTCCCGGGTGGGCGGTGGCGCGGGCTTCTGAGCCAATCAGATGTGTGGGGGGTGTGTGTGAAGGAGCAGGAGAGAGGAGCGGCGCGCGCGCCCGCGGTGCCGGGCCGTGGGCGGGGCCGTGGGCGGGGCGCGCGGCGGCGGCGGGTAAACACGGCGGCGGGGCGCGCGCGCCGCTCGGCCATGGCGACTGCTCCGGTTGAGGTGCTCGGGCTGCCCGGCGAGGAGGTGAGGCCTGCGGCCGCCGGGCCAGACGCTGCCCCTCCGCCGGGCGCGGGCGGCGCCTTCCCCGCGGGGCCGGGGCGGGTCTCCCCTCGGGGCGGAGGTTTCCTGCGGGCCCGCCGCTGTCTGGCGTGGCGGCGGGATGGGGGAGCGGGGCTGAGGTGCTGTGTCAAGTGAGGCGTGAGGTGTAGCGGGGAGCCTCGGCGGGCCCGCCCGCTCCGTGCTCGCTCCCCTCGGCCCCGCCAGCCCCGTCCGGCTGCCGGGTCCCAGCAGCGGCATTCCTGTCTGCAGGCTGCTGTTTGAGCTGTGCGAGCCTCCCGCTATGGGCGGGGAAGTTCGCGAGCGTTGGGCAACTTCCCCGTGACGGTGCTGGACGGGTGCAGCGGGGCCGCGTCTCCCCCGCTCCCTGCCCCGGTGTGAAGAATGAAGTCTTTGTTTCGGGCTGTCTCGCAGACAGTATTTGAACCACTGAAGCGATGCGCGGGTTGAAACTGTACAAAAGATGGTTTGGGGCCTGAGCGATGGTGCTCTCCTGTGCGTTGCCATGAGCGGGAGTGTGAGATCTGGTGTGCGGTTCAGTGGGCTTTTTAGTGAACTCTCGGGTAACTGAAGGTGGTTTCTGCAGCCACTTCTGTCGTGAGGTCCTGGCTCCTGAGCACGTGGATCTTTGGAAGGTGGCTGGCACTGGTGTACCCGTTACTGTGCTTAATGGTAGACGGGTGGGGTGAGCGTTGGCATCGTCACTGTGGTTTGTGCGTAGGGCAGAATATTGATGGAATAGTTAACTTCATCAAGAAGAAAGGTCGCGTTTTGCAGGTACAGGAAAAAGCTCAGTCCATCCAAAAACTGTTTGGTGACCTGTGTGAAATGTCAGTAATGTCTTTGAGCGAACCAGGGTGGTCTTTGATCAGCTCTTTGTGTCCGGGCAGTGATGATCTCTGTGTCAATGTACCCTTGTTGTCCTTAGCAGGAATTAACTTGATTAAAACTTTGAAATATTATTCCTGGTCTGTGTCAGCATGTCTCTCGAGTTCTGCTTTACTTCCAGAGAACTAACTATAAAGCTCTCAACTTATGGGGTTTGGGTTTTGTATTTTTTAATCTTAATATTTGAATTGTTTGGGAGTTCTAATAGAAAATGATGCCAGCATGCTGCAAGGGTTGCATAGCGCTTCTCATTGCAAGATGCTATTTTCAGTTGCTAGTAACTTTTTGAGGCTATCTAGTTGGACTAAAAACATTCCGTGCCTCAGGCTTTCTTTTAACTTCATTAAACTTTGGTCAGTTTCGTTGTTTCAGTATTTTGAAATGTGGTCAGAATCGAATGATTCTGATCTCCCCTCCATCCTTTTGAACATGAACATACTCCTTTGGAACAGCTGGGGGAAGAGATAGAAAGTTTGAATATATAACAAATCGTCAGATCCAACTTTTTCTGTAATTCAAAAGCTTAGCCAAACTTTTTCAAGTTACAGATGTGAAAACTGCGGTTTCTTTATGATCAGACCCTGATACTCAGTTGGTGCTTATTGGTTCACATGTAAAGGACTCTGTTTTCTTCATTGTTTTCACATGTTGTTCTGCATGCACAAGTGACAAAATGAATTAACTTAGGGTTACAGGAAAACTGCTGCAAGCTGCTTTGCCTAGAGTGCTATAATGGAAGCTAGGGTTGTGCCTCTCTAGATTGTATTTTTTTTGTCTTCTCAGCGTTTGAATCTGGAAGATTGCATACACAAATCACTACAAAACCACAGATTCAGAAACCCAAATCATATTGAAAGCAGCATCAAGGAGTTCTCTATAAAAACCTCCCCCACCCCTGTTTAGCAAGCTTTTCAGAGTTTGTCTGCACACTGCTGCTTCCCCAGGGCTGCTCTGCAATCCGTTCTGCAAGATGGATTTGCTTGGGGTATGGATTAAAATTGTCTGCTAAAAAGGAAGTGGTGTTATCTGCAAAACATCTTGATTTGTTGTAGCTATTGCATATAATTGTATGGTTAACGTAGTAATTGTAAATAAATGGTAAATAACAAAAGAAGGTGAGAAGCTGGTCTAATTGTTGAGGCAGTTGAATGCAGTGTTAGAATGTGTATTTGTCCTTCATTTATCTGGTTCATATTTTCTTCTGTAAAATGGATAGAGTATCATGCTGTCATCTGTAGGACTTCTTATGACTTAATTGGATATTGAAAGAGTGAGCACTAGAAGAGTCAATGGGGAAAACTAATAATTCTGTATCCAGAGCAGGGTCTATTGCATACTCAGATACATCTTCCTTTGAAGTAGTTGCAAGTGTTGGTTCAGATCTGCAGGAGCAGCAGCAATTGCTGCTGTTTTATATTTGTCATAGCAGCGGTAACTATGCTGGTGCTCCTAAACATGCTTGTTGAGGTGGTTGTCCATAACTACAGATATTTTAGCTGAGGGTCATTCTGATACAAAATTTTCAGGTTTCTAAGGCTTGTATTTCAGTGGGTTAAACACTTTGATCAAGCATTTTCTGACACTGAGCTGTTCACTTCCAGTTACTCTGCCTTTGTGACAACTGGCTGCAACATTAAATACAGCATTACTCTAAGTGTTAATTTCTAAGAAATATTTGAAAGACTGAAGAAAGAATTGTTGATATCCCAGTTAATACTCCTGTTATTTCTTTGGTTACAAAAGGAATTACATTTTTCAGTGTTCTGCTGTGTTAAAAATTTAACTGTTGAAGAACCGTCCAGAATGACATTGTATTTATTTCTGGGTTTTATTAAGATGCCTGCTTGCACTGTTGGGCTTTGGAATGGCTTTTATTAAAATGATGCTGCTTGTTGATATTCATCTACTTCATAGCCAATTGAATTTAAAGATTTCATTGTGTCGGTGTTCTTACACTCCCAGCCTGACTTAGGAACTTTCTTTTTTTGCATAGCTCTTTTTATATTGCCTAAATAGCATTACAAGGTAGCTAGCTTTTTTTATCTGTCATGTCTGTTATGTGTGATCTGTTTCAAACTAGTAATGGGAACTTCTCACAGGCAAAAATACACTTTCCACTCTTACGCATTGCCATTTCAGGTTTCTCAGTCACTTAAGAGCTATCCTATGTAGATCAAGTGTTCTTGTTTTCTGCAGGTCACAGGTTTGCTCATAAGCATGTGGTATTCCATTCTGGAAAGCTTTGGATGTATTTTTATATTCCTTTAGGATATACTTCTGGAGTGGGTTGTTTATGGTTATTTCGCTTGCTGCTGGTCAACTGAATGTCTTGAGTACATAGTTTGTCTTCTGTGCACACCTTACCCCACAGTCCTTCTCATATTGCTGTATTCTGGGGATTATGCTGATGACCAGAAATCTGTAGGCTATTACTTGGGAGACTGGCATGGCTCATCTTCCTCTGGATTGCTTCTGGTGCTAACCTTCTTTTGGTTGGTATAGGTTTGGTTTTTTTTGTTTGGTTGGTTGTTGTTTATTTATTTAGGAAAAGTCATGTTGGCAGACAGGTAACTCCATTAGTGGACTCTTGTGGAGAATCTTTTCCTCAATTTGCAAATGAAAAGAGGTGTTAAATACGATCTGTAGTAACAGCCTGCATTTCTTGAAAGATGAGACTTCCTTATTTATGAACACAAAGTTCTCCTATGGTACAATTAACATTTAAGTTTTTAGTTAGTAAGACTGGATTGTAACCAGCAGGTGGAAGTTAATGACTTGTAAGCATAATCAAAGATTGATTAATGTAGTTCTATAATAGGAATCTACCTGAATCTAAAACTTGCGTTGCTTGCTTTGAGGGAATTTCTTCAAAGAAAAATAGTTTGGCTCTGATAGGCACCATGGGGGGAGGGGGGGGGGAAGAGTGCTCTTTGGGTTATAAAGGAGTGATCAAGACAGTAGTCTCCTTCCTTATTTCCATCTCCTGGTGGAATGTTAACATCACCAGTTATTATAACTGGTGGTGCTAAGAAAACTTATCATTAGAGGTCACCTAACATATGTGTCTGCCTAACTTGCAAGGTCTGAATATTGCATGAACTACTTTCTTCAACTAAAGCTCACCATTCTGTAGGAAATGCTTTCTTTCAAATGTGATGATAAGTTTTAACAGTAACTTCATTCAGTCTGTTTCTTATGCTGTCAACTTTGTATCTATCTCCTGATGGAAGTTGCCTAAGCTGAATATAGAATATGCAAGTGCTCTTAGCTAGCCTGATCTTATAATTATGTGCTGGAGTTCTTTTGTTTAAGATCTGAAGGATTTTATTTAAAATTCTTAGTACCTCTTTCTTTATAATATGTGAGGAAGGTCTGTTCCTGAATGTGCTTTTTAAGGTTTGAAGGATGTCAGTATCTTCTGGAGTGCTCAAGGAAAAACCTTCTGTGCTAACTCCAGTGTGGATAATGGAAGAGCCAAATCCTTAGTTATTCAGACTCTGAAAGTTTTTCTTGAGATGAAAGACTGCTTATCTCTCCCCTAAGTGCCATTGAGGAGTATGTTTTTGTTGTGAAATACTCACACATAACTTTTATGGTCACTGATGAGCTCAAAGTAAAATAACAACAAACAAACAACAACAAACACCACCCCCCCCCAAAAAAAAAATCCCAAGAAAACACCCCAAACCGACAAAAAATCCTCCAAACCCCTCAAAACCAAAATAAAAAGCAAACAAACTTGTAATGCAATTTGAAACAAGTGCTCTTGGTTGGGAGATACAGCCTGGGAAACTTGCTAAGATACAGGGTGTTTAACGTACAGTGGCACAATGGTGTCATCTACTAAAATTGTCAGATGCAAGAAGCTATGTACTCAGCTGGAATGTGTACACACTTTAGGTGTAGGTAATCTTTCAGCATTGTTCCTGAGCTGCTCCTAGGCTTCAGAGCCTTTTATGTTATGCTGTCTGTCTTTAATCAGTGATTTGTGCTTGAAATACAAACTAGTAGGGTAAAGCTGTTACCTTGAGTAAGGCACCTCACAGATGTGAGAAGCATATTATAAAAGAAACTATATATTCATGGTGCATATCTCTTATGCAAGTCCTTATTTTTTAACAAGGTCTTGGCTTTAGTGCACTTCCACCCATGCAAGTGTCCTGACCTTTCTTGCTGTTTATAGCTGTTCCTTAGTAAGGTCAGCAGTTTGTGTAGATGTGCACTGAACACTATAAAAGTTGATAACCACTTATTTTTTTCTCCTCCCTTCTACTGACTTTTTTAACCTTAGTACGTGGGATGGGAGGGATCGCTCTACATGGGATGTAGAACACATCCAGCCCATTGAACAGCCCTTCCTTTTTAGGCCAGGCTATTTTCTGGTTTCAGTTTTGAGCTTCCAAGCTCTTGGTATGTTTATTTCAGCTTGCCTTATCTGCACATACCCAAATATGAATTTTCTGTTATCTCTGTATGCTATGTGCAGGCATGATATGAAGTTTAAGAAATCTTTAATATATAATTCCAGATATTGCCAGAATCTTCAAGGGTGATGCTGCTGTGCAGTTTTATTGTTGTAACATCTTCTGATGCTTTTTGTGGCTTGACTTAGTGGTAGTTGATTCTTGACCTATCTAACTGGAACAAAAGAATAACAGGATGTTATTGCCTAGAGTGGTTCTTTACTACAAAGCATGCTCTCTGTTAGACTACTTCAGTCATTTTTTGCATTGGCTTCCTCAAAAAAAGCTCTCTACTAGTCCAGCAGATACTACCATTTTATGTTTTACATTAGACTAACCATCCTGAGTTTGGTTTTTGCTTGCATCCTGTGTGAATCTTCTTTGTAGAAGTATACTGTAAAAGCAAAACCAAAATTTGAACCAAAGATTAAAATAGAAAAGCCAATAAAAATATTTTTTTGGTACTAGTCAAATACATAGTCTGAAGAGCCCCTCTTAAAAACTTTAATATTGCTAGACAATTATTGTGTTTTATCTGAATTTTTGTGTGTCTTAGCACTTCAGTCTGCTACTTCTGTGTTGTAGGTGACTGATTGGAGTCAGACTCAGACAAGCATTTGCTGGAGGTTTGGGATGTATCAGGAATCATTGTTCAGCAAGTTGCAATCTGTTTCTCAGGTTCAAGACTCCTGTAAAATTGTTTGGACTCGAAGTGTTTGCATTAACATCAGAGCTTTTGTAGCCACTGAGTTAGATTATAGCATGTTGTTACTCATTTTGTCTTGCAGCTCCAAGTGAAGGAGAGCAGTTAGTGTAACGTGTTCACAGTTGAATTGTTGGATATTACAGACCTATGTTGCTGGCATAACAATATAGTGTTTCAGTGCACAAAAGGAAAAATGATGAGCTTTTTTTTTCCCACTCCCTGGCTTCAGGTGCAGGCAGCAGCTAGTACTTGCAAGGTGGCCAGCTAGAACTTTGTTGTGATCTTGTCAGTCTTCTCACATTTGGTTTGTGTTGGAAATATTTCATCATTTAGTCTGTGACTCTGTCAATGCACTCTTTGGGCGCATACGAGTATCTGTGCACATGCATGTGTACACACTCATGGATTGGAGCCTGCCTTCAGAGGCTTGGATCACACTTGCTGGTCATTCTATGCTTATTCAGTGTTCTGTACTGTAGTCATCACCATGTCACAGTGTCTCAATTTATGCTTCCTTTCTGCCTTTTTCTTTCTGCTTATTCTTTTTCTTCTGTTTTCTGCTCCATCTTAAACTTCCACCACTGAAGCAGGAGTCACTTTCCCAGTTGTCAATAGCATTATTTTCCTGCTATGTGAACTTTGGAAGGTTGTTGGTGAGAATGGGCTTTGGTAATGCTTGTCTTTTATGGTCGTTGACTACAAACAGTTGTAACCCAGGCAAGGTTATTTGATTCTGATCATGTTGTGAGCACCTTTTAAACTCCTTAAAAGCTTGACATTTCTTTCCAAATGCTGGTTTCTTGCCCAGAATGAATAGTTCTTAATCTCACCTTAATATGTATTAATTGAATCTAGGTAGTTTCATAGTGGCTTTTTGTGCAAATGAGCACTATCCACTTCTGGAAGTGCCACCTTATTAGTCTGACTCTTGCTTTGCAGTGTAGAGAGCACATTTTAAAACTAATAGGCATACAAAGTATCACAGGCTGGCAGGCATTGGCTTTAAGGCTTTAAGTTATTGGTTGTCTACATATCAGCTCAGAAACTGATTTCATCATCTTGTTCCATCAGATCTGTTAGTAAACAGATTCATTGTTAAGGGGTTGTGAAAATGGCATGGGTTAGCAGACCTTTTTGATCCGCTGACTATTTTGATCAGTTAATCTTAAATGTGTACTTTAGCATGCACTAATATGACTAACGATAGAATAATGATAAAATCTGAAAGTGCGTAATAAGATAACTAACTTGCTTCAGCTCTGTAAAGGATGTTTTGTCCGACTTAATCAGACTAAGTATTTCTGAACTGTGCAGTCTCTGTAATATATGGTAGCCTTATTCCCCCCCCCCCTTTTACTATACACCACAGCTTTAAATATATTGTGTAACCTCTAAATATAAATTATCTTTGAATTTGTTAGGAGCAAACTAACTGAGATAAACACTTGGTGTCATTTGGATTTCAGTTTTATGCAGCCACTCCCTGGCAGGTTCAGTAGTTTAACAAGTGCTTATTTTCCCACACTGTTTTTACCTGATTCATACTGGAGTACTTGTATTCTTCAGGGGAACAGCTTTACAACTGATAGTTTTAACAGTGAAATGATCTTGTATTTTGTATATGATGCTGTGTTGGGGCCATTATTGCATTCCTTTCCCTCTCCTTGTCTTTCCCCCTCCAGTCTCCAAAGTGGCTGGCAGTCAGATGTCAAAAGAAGCTGAACATCTGTGCTCCATCTATACAGACAAGCCCTGTATGACTCTGCCCAGAGCTGCTGCCTTTGGTGGGCTGTTGTGTATGCATGTTTCTCAAAGTGCATATCTGTGTTACAGAGCAGCTGGGTACTAGGGCATTAAACCTCTAAGATTCAAAGCAGCAGTGGTGTTCAGTCCCCTCAGCTGCACAGACAAATTCAAACTGACCCGTTTCAGTTAATGTCAGGACTGCAAAAGCATGGGTAGGCATTTATGGCCAAGAAGAGACCCCTGGGGAGAGAAATTGGTCTGAGTGAGCAGTTTCCTAGACAAGCTGCAGCGCTGCTAGATGCAGCTGGCATGTTCCTGGTTACTCACTAGGTGCCTATTCCTTCCAGTGCCACCGGAGCCGCTGGAAGCGCTGCAGTAGTGGAAAAGAGTAGCAAGGTGAGCTTGAGAACGTCTGCTGTTGATACAGAAGAGGCACAGGCTGCAGCCTTTGTGTTTCTTGGACCACAAAAACACTATCCCGTTGCAGCTGCCTGTGGATCTACAAAAGCATTTACTAATCCACTGTTTCTTGTATGTGTGGCTATGAAGGGGCAATAAGGATCTCCTCTGCAAGGTGAATGAAAGAAAAGGTTCAAAACTGCCTTCAAAACCATGAAGTTTTGGTATTGAGCCTATTCCTTGTGGGTGCCAGAATCAAATATTTGATTCTTTGTCTCTGTGCAGAGCTTACGCCGCCTAATTTTTGTATGCATGAGATCAGCCTCAAACGGTCCTGGGACATGGAAGTTTGGATTTTCATTTGGAACATGTTTGGATGTCCGCTGCTTTGCCATCAGTGTGTTTGGGACAGTTTTTGTGAGCTGAGGCAGCAGTTCCTTAGCAATTATGCCTGTCATCAGTGAGCAGGCAGAAGAGGTCATATGGTCACGGTGCAGACGGGTATCCTGTCAGCAGGCCTCTCTGCCTCTTCAGGATGCACAGGGTTGCAGCATAATGGGACCTTCCAGCATTAGGCTTTTCTGACTCTGTTTGGGTTGAGCTGTCTGAATTTCTCCTGGTCTGCCTTGCACACTGGTGTGCCAAGAGAATAGGGAGCCTAATCTCTTGTGATTAAAGTATTGCCTTTGCACGTTAGTGTGGGTTTTTTCCCCTGAAGTTTCTAGTCTTTATAGCTTGGAAAAGAAAGAATTTTGAACTGGTTTTGTTAATCTGCGAGGATATTTTACATGGCAGTTCATAAGCAGATGTCAGCTTGCTTAGTTGTTCTGCTGGGCTACATAAAATTCTGTAGCTGCCCTAGATTGGCACTGATCCCAAATACATAAAACTCTGTCAGCAACGCATATTTAAACCTTCATCATCCCAGCCTCAGGTTTGCGGCTTCCAGTTTCCTGAGGTCATATACAGAGCAACTTGTCTTTATGCAAAATAGCAGTCAAATAAATTCAAATCTCTTTTATGATATAAGTAAACAAATTATGTGATTAAGCCTACTTTACAGTCTGAGGAGCATGGATCCGATTTCTGGGATCTGCCTGTGTGGACTGGGTTGGTGCTCTATTAAGCCTGGCTGCCCCTGCCCAAAAGCGTCTAATTGTCTTTACTTTTCTCGTGCTTGAATAGCTGAATAAAGCTTGTAGTCTAAGCAACTAAATGCAGATGAAAGAAAATGTTTTTGTCTTTTAGGGAGGTTTATCCTATGCTAGTGTCTGCCTTTGCTTTTTTTCTGAGGAGGAGGTGATGAGATTGTTTCTCGAGCTGGATTCTGTCACTTGGGTCCCATTGGCTGTGACTAACCTCTTGCTGGGAGAGGGGAGTGGTGCTATGAGTGGAGTGCAGAAGTACTCAGTGAGCAGAAATGCACACGTGATACTCCTCAACTTGGGTAATCTTCAGAATTTACCAATGTTGAATGTCACTGAAGCCAGGTAATAGATGGCAGCTAAATTGGATGGTGTTTTGGAATGCAAGACAAGGGTGGGTATTTTAGGATTTTTGGGATATACAAAAGTATTAACAATCAGCTCTTCTTTATTTGATGCCAACATAGTTTTATGCTTGATTTTTCTTAAATCTAGTTAGTTCTATTGCTGTCATGAAATATATTGGTAACATCATGTGTTACCTGAAAAGCCTGGTCATGACTCAGACTTTTGAAAGCTTAGGACTGCTACTGGTAGCTCAGTGCAGTTGGTGGTTAGGTTTTCTTTTCTGAACTATTAGATTTCCTATAAGGAGGTAATTTCCTGTGAGGCAAAGGTGGAAGATAGACTTGATTAGTCAGGAATTGTCTTGGCCAATTGACTGGTCAGTAGGTGGGTATTGTAGATGTTCATCTCAATCCCCTGGCAGTCACCTTGGACTATAGAGAGTGGGGTAAACTTTGTTAAAATACTTTTATGTAGTGGTTTGTTTTCAGCTTTACCTTGTTAGCCGGTAGTCTCTGCCTCAGGATCAGCATGCAGTTCTCTCTGTGAGCTTTGCAAACCCCTCCAGTTGGTATTGGTTAGGGAGTCCAGCCCTGTGATTATGTAGGAGACCAATGAGAAAACAAACTTTCTGCCTGCAAGTCTGCTTTTGAGAGCGCTTTGAATTGTATGTGGAATTCGGGAATGCCGCAGGGACAACATCTGCTGCTTCACCCGTTAACTCTTGGTATCTGTGTAACTCCTTAACCACCTAGATTGGTTCAGCTTTCCTTGCAAGTGTCTCTGACAAGCCACTGCCTACAAACAGTCCGTTTGCAAAGCTTATTGCTTTTTAGAGAAACAGTGCTCACTTGTCATCTTCCTCTGACATGGTTACAGCTGTTGGGATCCCCCCCCTTGAATTCAGCAGTTTATCAGATGAGCTGTGCAGGACTCTGCAGGGCTATATTAATTAACAAGAGGAGAGTAATTGCTTATGCTGCTTCTGTGAAGCTGTAATTTGAATAATGTGTACCTGGAACAGTTTCTGGTTTTTAAAAATCTCACCCTGCTGATGGGTCATTTCAGAAATCCCAGTGTTTTAAGTGTGGCCTCTCTCTGTTGTAGAGTAAAAATGGAAGCAAGAATTCTTTATTCTTGCTTTTTTTCCAGAGTTCTTTACCTGCTTTATTAATATGTTTTGATAAATTTGATACCTTTTTCATTCCCCCAAGGAAATAAATTTATGGTCAGAATTTATTTCCCATCCCATGATGAACGCCGAGATACCGTTAGGTGAAAACTTGCTTGGTCCATACACATTTGCCTGAGTGTTTAATGCGACTCACTTGAATGGCTGGTGGGATGGACGTGGCAGCATATTCACTGTGCTCCGTGTGCACTGGAGGTTGAGATTGTTACACTGGTTGGCGCATGCTCTCAAAAAGGTCCTTGTCTACTCTGTTGAAAAGACAGCTAAGAATTGGCTGCTGAAGAACATGTGACTGCGTGTGGAAACGGCTCCCAGATGCTTGCCCACCTGGGAGCAGTAGAAGTCACTGGGCTGTATGAACTGTGGCGTTAGCAGCTTGGGCTGACTGTTGCCCTAGGAGAAGCGATGTGTGTGCTATTCAGTACATCCGTACCGCATCCAGTCTGATACAAGTGTGTTGCAAGGCTCGCTGGGGGAATGCGGTAACTGCTGCTGCCAAAACCATTTGGAAATTGGGAAAGAAGGTTAACAGTCATGTTGGGCTAAGCACCCTAACTCGAAACAAAATCCCACTCCTTTAGAATGCTGAGAAACAAAAGGCACTTTAAACCCCCCAAACCCTACTGCATTGACTTAGAGTTTTGTGTGTAATTACACATTACAACACATATCCATATATCTGGATATGATGGCAATAAGACTTTAAAAGGGATAAAGGCAGAATAAACTTGCTACTGAAACTTACAGCTGTTTCTATAAGACAAGTAACTGCATTACTTAGCTTTCAGTGTAAATTCAAAATGATGCCAAGCATTGTTTTCACTTAAAAATTAAAAATAGATCTGAAAAACATATATGAATGCATATTGAATATGTTCTTTTTTCATTTTAGGAGAACACACGAATTGTCAGGGTGAAGATTATAGCTGGAATTGGCCTGGCCAAGAAAGATATCTTGGGAGCCAGGTAAGAATATATGTTGTTAATGTATTAAGGGACAGCTGCTTCTTTATTTTCTTTCCACAGCTGTTTAGATCTTAGTAAATCCTGCTGTGCTTCTTTCCAAAAACATCAGAACTATTTTAACTGGTGGCCTTATAAAATCATCAGAGACTATATCAATGTGAGGATACCTGTTTTCATGCCAATGACTCACTTGGACAGATCTTACCTACACACTGGTAAAACAGTGTGTGGGAAGGTTTAATTCTCTTCATGGTTAAATAGTTCTGCCATGGAGGTAGATACATGTATATATCTTTAGGTAGACTGAGTTAAAATAACAGTTCAGTTATAATAAAAACTGTGTCATCTGTGCTTTAAAGGCTTGGAAGGAACACAGTACTAAACACTGGTAGCAACAAGACTATTTCAACTCAAATTATCTGCAGAGGAACAGCATCCACCAGTTCTATAGATGTAGAAAACCCATGCCAGTGGCTGCAGGCTCTGGGTATGTACATATTTGACAGTTAACAGTCTGTATAAGGGAAGAAACAATCAAAATACTAACATTTACTACAGGAAAGATCAGACTTTTGAACTGGTAATTGAAATGCTTTATAGGCTCTTGCAGAATTGGCAAGCGGCAGCACACAGCTTGTACTGAAGCTACTTCTTCCAGCCCATGTGCAGAGGGTCTAGAAAAGTACTGATGGATTTAGTACTAGTTCCGCTGTCAGCCACTTTGGCATATGTATGGAATGCTGTTATTTTAGCACTAGCAAAATTGCTACGTGTGACATGAGTTTAGCATTAGAAAAAATTCTCTTGTGATACTCATATTTTCCCTAAAGCCAGGCAGTCTCTGTTCAGTATTTTTTTCACATGCAATTTTTGTGCTTTAAACAAAATAGGGCAGCTTTTCTCATCATAACTTAAATATGTGAAAACAGTATGCTCTTTTGCCATGTGGCAGACAGTCTTGGTCACCTTTTGTTACTGGTCTGTTTGAGCAACTGAATGCCTTGGCTCTGTTCATGAAAAGCAGATATTCATATAATCTGTTGTTTATTGTGCCACAGGAAGGAAAACCGCAAATCTGAGGCAGTAGGCCGTTTTAAGCAACCATATTAGGACACCTTCATCCACAGAAAAATTCGGGTTAAACTGAATTTCACTTTGCAAAACTGACAGAACATTTAGTAAAAAATATTGCATGCTCAAGGAAGTACTTCAATTTCCAGTGTTGTAAATTGTTAAATCCGAGAGATTTAATGCTTCAGGTTTTTTCGGTCACAACTAATTCGACTTTTTTTAATGTATGTCTTGCTGAAATGCTTGAGAGTTTATTAAACTTGTGCTCATGAAACTGGAACCCTGACAGAGGGGAGAGAACCAAATTGTAGTAACATACAGAGTATGAAATGGCATAGTTAGTATGGTCATAATCAGTAACAATGGTCAGATTAGTTTTATCTCTATTTAGAAAATGACTAAGTACAAACCTGTATGGTGTTCATAAAGTAACTGCAACTCCTAGTTTCACAGCTTCTATTAATTTAGCCCTTTTAAAAAATCAACTGCTAATAATGCTGACAAAAAAGGATATACAGCAGCATGCTTATCTTTTTCTTTCCCCCTCTCAGTGACCCATATGTGAAAGTGACAGTGTATGATCCAACGAATGGAGTCCTTACCAGTGTTCAGACAAAAACTATTAAAAAGGTTAGCCATCTAATCTTTGTGGGTGTGGTGGTTTTTTATGGGGCTCTAGAGGAAAAGTTAATGCAGCAGGAAATATGAGAATTAATGTCACTTGAGTGAACGGAATGGGGAAAGGAATGTTCCATGACCTACTCTGTTTCCATGTTTATAGCATTATTTTGGTATTTTCTCTTCAGTAACTATAGGGAAAGGTAGAGAAACACTAAAAAAGGTGAGGTGAGTATGGATTTGAAACTGTGTAATTAATGGAAAAAACTTTTTTTTTTCTGATTTTGTGAGATCTTTAATGATAAAAGTATCTCTGTTGCTGTACAACTTTTATATCTTAGTTCGAGCCATAAAACTGATTGGTAGTGTTTAAATATTAAATCGCACGGTTCACCTGAGCCATGATACTACTCCTTTCCTGAGAATATAGTCAGGAAAAAGTCAGTATTGGTAATTTATGTTAGATTGAATAAAAATGAAGGGTTGTATACATGAGAGGTAAAGTACTCTTCCAAATCATTGTTTGGGTAGTGGCTGTGATTTATGTTGCAAGATCACTCATGCATTTTCCCTTCATGTTGATAATTGTAATTTAACTATGAAGAGAGTTCAAAATATCTCTAGTATTTTTAGAAATAGCCACAGTTGAAAATGTGTTTAGTTGAACAGGTTATGTGGTGTATATACCCCACCTGTGCCTGGGCTGTCTAGATTACGTTGTTGAGAGATTTGGCATTTGCTAAGAATTCATAATTTTTATGTGCGGTATCAAGTTTAAAGCTTTTGTACCTTCTTAAGTGAATTGTTGCATGGGATAAAACAGATGTGAAAGCTCAAAGCATACACCAAAACCAAAATAACCAGTGCTGTCTTCCTATTTTTTTTTCCCTCTTCTCTAACCACTCCCTGCCATACAGTCCTTGAACCCAAAGTGGAATGAAGAACTCTTATTTAGAGTAAGTGCTTTCTATAACCTTATTACTGATGTTGGATATTACGTTAGCACATTAGGAAAAATGTTTTATCACTGCTTCAGCTTAAAATTAGAAATATGGCTATAGGCGAATGTTCAGAAAGGTTCAGAGACTGCTTTTGTCACAAATACATTTGCTAATGTTTTTATTTTGCCAGAGTTAGATTCTCAGTCTTGATGTTATCTTTATTCCATGAATGTTTAGAAACATGAACATGGAGTTAAAAACAGTTTGGGGTAGCACCAGTCTTGGCTTATTGTTTCCATTAGAAATATATTGCGTAGTGAATGGCAACAAGATGTAGATTTGCTGTTTAATTTAGTTCTTAAGCATTTCTTTTGTTCTTCATAAACATACAGATTTTTCTGAAGACAAATGCTGGTATTTTATATATATTTTAACAGTTAACATATTTCTTTTCCCCAGGTTAATCCCCAGAAACACAGACTCCTTTTTGAAGTATTTGATGAAAACCGTTTGGTAGGTTCTTTTCTGTTAATATTGCAATATATTAAAATCCTGAATGAAAGCAATCTTATCTGGATTCAACATGGATAAAACCCCCACACCAAACCCCCTTAACTTCTGTAATGAAGCCTAAAGCTGAAGGCAGACCAGATTCATTTACTTCACTGACATTGCCACACTTTGTGATGCTCTGAAGCAGTTGTATTATTATTCCTATCTTCTAATGTGCTTTATGTCATAAAAGCATTGCACTTTTACAGTACTTTTCAAATGGTATGGCCACATTCTTCAGTGATTTTGGAAGCTCTGCATTGAACATTTATTTTTCCCACAAAGTTAGGTGCATTGGTACATGGTGTGAGCAGCTTCAATGTGTGAGGAGTGGCAGGAAAGAAAGCACGTGTGCATTTTCTTTGGAAATCTTAACAAGTGGATGGTGGTTTGTGATCTTGTACATTGGTGTCACTGTCTGAATGGCAGGTCATAAGACAGGGGTAGCTTGTGCATTTATTTTCTCGGTGAAATCAAAACTCCTCCTCTGACCATGCCCTCATTTTACTGTGAAGATCTCTACTTCCCTGTCTTTCTGTCTGTATGTTTTATTGTAAATGAGTAAGGTTGGTAGCAGTACAGTCGTGACAGTTGCATCCTTAGGCTACTTCACAGACATTCCTTATCACTTGAATGTATACCTTTTCCTTCTGCAGTAGTTTGAAACTAATATGAGGGGTTGAATGAACTGAAGCACAGTTTCATTCTGATAGCCATAATAAAGGATCTCCTTGTGCTTGAATAGTGCGTTGGCTATGCAGAACATTATCTTTTTCCTCATGCTTTCTACATCTATTCAGTAATCCATTGTATCTTTTATGGAGCTGTTGCTCTGCTGAAGTTGCAAAGAGTGAATGAAAATGTATGTAAATATAAACACAAATCGTCTAGAATAATTATATAGAAGAGGCTTGTTTCTTGGTTATAGGCATTACACAGTGCCCAAACCATGTACTTCTTGACTGGTGGTATTACCTTGTCCCAAGTATTGCAAATATGGTCTCTATTGTATTTTTTAAGAACTAATTTAAAGGGAATCGTAAGCTTTTGTGGTTTACATGGCAGGTTAAATAAGATTTTTCAGGATGCTCAGATGTTCACCTCAGTATGACATTATGGGCTACGGTGTATTCTTCCTGAGGTTGAAGTACTTTTATCCATTAGTCACTGGAACATTACCGCCACCTCCTGGAAGTCAGGAGGCATGATTAGAAAGTCAGATTCCTGACTTCTGGAGGAGGGCCAATGCTTTCTTTGAGGTTTACACCAAGAGAATTCCGTAGCATTCTTTATCTAATCTAGAGTAGATAAGTTGTTTGTCCTGTTTGCTCAGGGGAGAGGAACCAATAAAACATTTTACTGGCATCAACTTGGAAATGGTGTTTTGTTTCCTGTGTATGATTATATTTAGAAATCAAGGCATCGTGACCCCATCAGTCGCTGTATAGTTCTGCAATAACCCCAGTATTTTTCATCTTTTCCACCTCCACACTTGGTGAATGGGAAAGGCTGTCTAGCTATTTCTCTTTAGCTTGCTCTTGGAAACACTAAGTTTCTATCCCAGATGTCTTGAGCTGTTTTCAGTAAGTCAGATTGTTGCCTTAGCTGTGATTTGTTGTTTAGCATTGACAAGCTCCCCCACTGTAACTTTTGGGGATAAAGTGAAGCCTGAATCTTTGATTTTTGCGTTTAAGAAATGTTGCTTTCTTGAAAATTAGGCTCAAGACTTACCTTGTCTGATGTTAGGTTTAAATGCAAAGTCTTGCTGCACTGGCTATGTTACCAGCAATTGGAGTTTTAAAATCTTTCTCTAATAGCTTTAAAACTTTTTAAATGCTGCCTGTCTTGGATTTGGTAAAGGGAACACTAAATACAGTTTGTTCTACGGGTTTGCTGCAAACCATTAGCAGATTAAAGGGCTTGAGCAGTTTGTGGAATCCTCAGGGATGGTTGCCTTTAAAAACACATCACAAAAATCTGTCAGGAAGGACAGTGAGATCACTTATGAGATGGACCAGTGCAGGAGGGGACTAGATGACTTCTTGCTGTCTCTTCCTGTCTTCTCAGAGAAGAGATTCAGAGCAGCCCTGTGGAGAAGGACTTGGGGGTGTTGGTGGATGAGAAAATGAACACAAGCCGGCAGTGTGCGCTCGCAGCCCAGAAAGCCAACCGTATCCTGGGCTGCATCGAAAAGGAGCGTGACCAGCAGGTCGAGGGAGGTGATCCTGCCCCTCTACTCTGCTCTTGTGAGACCTCACTTGGAGTACTGTGTGCAGTTCTGGTGTCCCCAACATAGAAAGGACATGGAACTGTTGGAACAAGTGCAGAGGAGGCCACGAGGATGATCAGGGGACTGGAGCACCTCCTGTATGAAGACAGGCTGAGAAAGTTGGGGCTGTTCAGCCTGGAGAAGAGAAGGCTGCATGGAGACCTCATAGGGGTCTGAAGGGGGCCTATAGGGATGCTGGGCATAGACTATTCATGAGGGGCTGTAGTGAGAGGACAAGGAGTAACAGGTTCGAACTAAAACAGGGGAAGTTTAGATTGGATATGAGGAAGAAATTCTTTACAGTGAGGGTGGTGAGGCACTGGAATGGGTTGCCTAGGGAAGTTGTCAATGCTCCATCGCTGGTGGTGTTCAAGGCCAGGTTGGACAGAGCCTTGGGTGGCATGGTTTAGTGTGAGGTATCCCTGCCCATGGCAGGGGGGTTGGAACTGGATGATCTTAAGGTCCTTTCCAACCCTAACTATTCTATGACTCTAAAATAACTTCTCAAATATTTGTGTATTTCAAAAGAAGTGCCAAAATCTGCTGCTGATGCTGAAGAAGTCGGTGATATTAAGACTTGAATGGAGCTATTGGTACTTAGGAACAAAATGCTGTTTTTATTTTATTTATATTCTAATTCAGCAAGATGGAACTTTGTATTTTAAAAGCCATTTTCTGTTGACTAAGGATGCTGTAGCTAGCTGGCTATAAGTATCCAGTTCCAGCTAAGGAAGAGTGAAATGATGAGATATTTCCCTTAAATCTTAAACCTGAGTTACCAAACTATGTCAGGTTATTGTTAGAGGCTTCTTTATTAAAATTGGAAAAACACTTTGAATCATCTATTAGGGGAGAAAGGGTTGCTTTGTTGGGGAGAAAAGAAGCTTTAAGAAATACATCTTTTTACTCTTCACTTGCATATCTTAGGGTGGGTTTTGTGGTTGTATGTTTGGCTTTTGTTTGGTTGGTTTGTAAATATATATAGCTTGAATTTCAAATGTAACTTTTTGAAACTGAGACCAAAAGCATCTTTTATGGTATTTTCCTTTCCTCTTCTCCCCCCATGCCAGCCCCCCAAACCTTAAAACATGAGAAGTCCAGTTGGCAAAGCATAATGAAATAAATGAACTATTGTTATTTGTTGGCTTTTTATGAATAAGCTAGTATTCATTTATTGCTGCATTCTAATAATGGAATTCAGGTAACAGAGGTTAAGTAAGCCCTGGAGTATCATTAGAAAACAGATTTGTTACTTGCAAACAGGGTACTGTGAATTTGGTTCTTGGCTCTTTTTTGGGAAGGAGGTATAAATGTTAATTTTACTGCCTTCTAGCTTAAAATACAGTAAAGGTTAAACAAATATGGAGCAGAAAAAAATCTAGTAGTATGACCTATAAAAGTATAAATGGCTTAGTGTTCTCTTCTGTTTGCACTTTTTCAGCTGCACTGAGTAGTTTCGTGTCAGTGCGGTAGCTTTTAGTACTGCATCATACATGGCTTCTGTATTCTAAAGTACATTCGTAGCCCTGTGCTTGGGGTCACCCCCCTAGCCCCCAATCAAAAAAAAACCCAACAAAACCAAACACGCAACAAAACAGCAAACACCCAACCAAAAACTCCCGCTTAACGTGGAGATTCTAGGTTGTCTTTTTTCTGAAGTCCCACTAGGTGCCAGCAAAGTACCTTATCAGACAGCAGGAGGCAGTGAAGCATGCTGTAGGAATTCTCAATGCCATTACTCTTGTGAGAGTTGACAGCATATTGACTTCTTGACATGCTGATCGGTTTTGTTGTAAATAAAAATTAAACCAAAACAAAAAATACCCACGAATGTATGAGTTTGTATCTAATGATGCAGAATTGCTTCTGCGATTGTGCTTGGTAATCATATTTTTCCTCTGCACATAATTAGCTTTGTGTGCTAAAATATGCATAGCTGCTTATATATTTACATGCCATATTGAACTCTAGTGAATGTCGGCTTATTGTGGGCTTCCAGCAAACAAGAGGTAGTTCAGTTTGTAAGAATAGTTTGTTTCTCTCTACCTTTAATAGCTGTACTGTAGAAAGGTTAACGTATAAAATAAAAGGTTAAAGTGGTAGGCTGAAAATAAATTCTGAATTAGTAATCAGAGTAACTTTTAGTGGTTTGAATTCAGTTGTACTTCACTGAAAATTACGAATTAATTGGCAGGAGAGGTTTTACTATGTGCAGATCTTCAGAAAGTGTGATTGCCTCACAGCATGTAGGTTGTGAGGCAGAGCCAGATTTCTTTAAAGTGTTATTTAAATAGTGCAGAAAGCCTTCTTTTTCTTTTTCCTTTTTTTTGTTTTTAAGGGGGAGGAGGCTTATTTCCCTGGTTTATGCATAATTCAGACCTCAGCACTTTGCTAGCATGGTTACTATTTGGAAATCGAATCCTAGACTTGATACTCAATTATATGGGACTTCATTCCTACCAACTTCCTGTAATTCTAAACCTATGGGTAAAAATATTAGTAGTCATACGCTGCTGAGGAAAGTACAGACACATTGACTCAGCTCCTGCAGCTGCAGCAGGAGTTGCTGTTTTAAACTTGGAAGTACTGGAAGTTTATTATTGTATTCATTTATGCAAATTACAGAAGGTATAATTGAAACAAGGTCAGTAGTGTTTGTCAGTTGTTGCAGCTGAGGTTCTTGGAACATGAGTGCTTTGTAAATGAATGCTTTCTGACTGCAAGCCATCAAGACGGTCCAGAAACTGCAGTTCAACGAGTTGCTGACTTATTTCAAGAGGTACAGTTGGTTGGTTTTTTTTTTTTAACACTAGTATTTTGTAGAAGTTAGGACAAAGACTGCAACTTCTATGGACTTTTACTGCTGTGATGTACTAGCTCTAGGTTCTGTGCAGCTGCCTGTAGCATTTCTGCTGAAGGATCCTTGTGGTTTTCATTTGCTAACATGCATGGAAATGAGAACAAATGGCACGACGGTTAAGATTGCATTTTGCTACCCAAAGAAGCAACACAGATCCATTATCAGAAACCTCTGAAGATGTTTTGGATAGTAACAATTGTATGTACTTCAAAAAGCTGCAAAATTCTGCACCTAATGTTACACAAATGAATCTGACTCCTAGACAGGTTGCTTATGCACCTGTAATGCAACAAGTAATTAATCAAGAGGAAAGTGCAACTGTTTCTTCACTGCAAATAAAAAAGAGCACTTCACTGCACATTTCCCTGCAGTCTAGAAAGTATAGTGGATGTCTTCGGTCTGGTGATGCTGAACCTACTGGTGAAGACACTTCGTTCATTGGTATTGGTAATGTGGGAAATTGTGGCGCTAGAATTGTGGTTGATCATCGATCTAATGATAGCCTTCTGAGCAATAGTGTTCTGTGCAATGGCAGCCTTAGCAGTATTGCAGCCAGTGACAGTGGATCGTTCAGCAGTGCTGGCAGTGACTATGGATCATGTGCAAGTACTACAAGTGATGGAGGTTCATATAGTAACAGTGTCATCAGTGACAGTGGTAGTGGCACTCTTTCGGCAGGTGATGGTACTTTCTGTAATAGTATTCATGGTGATTCTTCATATAGAAGCACTGCAAACAAATGTAATCCCTGTAGGAGCAGCTCATCTCGGGAAAGTCTGTGTAGAAATAGTACTACTTTCGACCAAGATGCTTTGTCAGTAAGGAAGAAAACTAAAATTCCATTGAGACGTTGTTCATCACTGGTTATTTTTCCTAGGAGTCCTTCTAGTACTCCTCCAGCTTCACCAGTAAGCTCAGGTCAAGTGCCACATAGAGGGTCCTATCAAACATCCCATAAACTAATTATTTCTCCTAGTGACTTGGCACAAAAAGATCAAACTATTTCCAAAGGATTCCTTTCGACAGCAGTCAATGGACTTCGACTGTCTAAAATGGTTTGCTCTTCTGATGAAGTCAGAGACATTCGACCGCTCTACTTGAGTCCATCTGTACAGGACAAAAGTCAAATTTTGAATACTTCCAAGCAGGCAACTTGTGAAGAAGTATCTGATGGCTTCTCATGTGTTTCAGTTCATCTCTCTCGAAGAGCATTTGACTCAAGCAGTGAAATGGTTAATAGCTGTTGCAGTCCAGAGTTAAATCTGAACTCCACTGCAAAATACCCTCACTTAAAACTGGCACGTAGCACATCTGCATGTTTACCCTCAAAAATCGATCCAGAATATCAGGTTCATCTGAATGAACTAGAAAGACCAAATGCACAGATGAGCAAAACCCACCATGTTTTGCAAAGAAGTGTTTCGCTGGAAGGATCACGTCAAAAAGTTTCTTGTTGTTTATCCAGCAAGTGTCATAGTGGAAGGACGTCTCAGTTGCACATACAGTTCAAACCTGGGAATGAAGGAAAACCAACTGTTGTTAAGAAAAGATATGGAACCTCTAAAAGGGAAATGTCTAATACTTCTTTGTGGAGGGCCCATAAGGTAAGTGTTCTGGTTTATAGAAAAATGTGATAGTATTTTACAGCTGAAATGTAACTGGAAAATAATAAAATTTATAGTCAAGACTTAAATGCAGTGATTTCTGAATTTCCTAATGGTGTCAAGCTGTCACCATTAGGAAGTTAGTTTTCATGTTATGAGTAACATTTGGGGTTTGGTACATACAGTAGCATGGGTGAATAGGTCTTACAGAGAAATACTTAACACATAGAACCAATAATTTCCTGTTAAATGAACTCGAGAGGATTTTATTGTCTAGTTATGTGGACATGGGAATTCTTGAAACTTCAGATGAAGTTTTATAGTTTTAAATACACAGCTTCTCAGAAAATTAATAGTAATTACTGAAACTGCATATAAATGGTTAAAAATGAGTGTATCACTGTAGAAGCTTTTAGGTTTATTTCATATAGGCTTTATTTTACGTAACAGCTTGTGTGTAGGTTTAAAAATGAGTAATATTTGAGCAGAGCAACTGTAAATACCGTTTGTTTCTGCATACACCCTGAACCGCAGGAATCTTCAGAGTTTCCTTTCTTCCTTTTTTTTTTTTTCTTCTTCTTTTTCATTTTTCTTCCCTCTCCTTCCAACCACTGCTTCAGCCTGAGCAGTGCACCGTAACCTAATACCTCTCCCAACAACATTGCTGTTCAAATTATAGTGCTTGGGTCTAGAAGGCTTATATTAAATGTATTTTTCTGGTAATGAAACTTGTGTCCAACTAAACTGCAGAAGTGTGTTTGCTCTTATTAACTCTTAAGGCAGTTTATATTCTTAGGCATAAGCCACAAGAAATGTGGGTTTTAAGACTTGTTTAAATAACATTGTGAAGACTTGAATGATCTGAATAGCATATATTAGTTTTAATTGTGAATTCTGATAAAAGTGCACCAATTAACATTTACCAGAATTGTTTTAAGATCTCATTCTCTGTGAATTGGCTTTATGCCAAAGATACATAGTTATGACAGTCCCTTTCTAAACTAGAAGTACAATTACCTTGGAGGTATTAGATAGTAATTTTCAGTCAGTTGCTGCCTTAAGTGTGTGGTGGTTCTACAATTTTTGATTTCTTAGGAGTTCGTATTGCTTTTTGGTTGAAAAGACTTTGAAGAAAAATGCACTTTTTTTCTTGTAAAACTGTGATCTGTGTTTAAGCTTCGTTATAAAAATCACAGTGTATCACCAGTAGTCATTCTGGATACTGTTTGGTGATTCCTCATCCTAAAATCAAACTGTAAATTTGATGGCGACTTCCACAATAAGCACAAACAGGTTATGACGTATTTTAAGTAGTCCAGATCTAGTTATTTTTAGTAAGTGTATTGTAAAAAGGAAAACATGCTGAGTCATGCACTTCAAGTACATTTCTTGTACTTCTCACCTCTGTGTTTAATGTCAAGTGATATGCAAGATATTTTATATGTTAATACTGAGTGAATTTTTAATAAATGCAATTTAAATAGAATCTAAGTTCAGGGACTAAACTGTTGGCAAACATTTCCAGGAAACCTTGCAGGACACTGGTCTGACAATAGTTTGTTTCAGTTCCTGGGAGCAGTGTTTACAATGGATTGGCATAAAATCTGAGGAGACTTAACTTTTTAAAGCTCCTGACGGAATGCTTCTGTGGTAGTTGCGCATTTTACTGTGTTACTGTAGCAGCATGTTTCACGCTTCCTGAATTCTTAAGGTTTCCTCTTTTTCTGACTGGAAGACGGGAGAGAGGAGTTTAAAAATAAAACAACAGGAAAAAAAAGGTCTGAATCCCAACTTGTTGTGGTTATCTTGTACTTTTCATATATTTGCAAATAATTTGGTTTGTGCCGTGTCTACATACATCTGACATCAGAAAAACTGGACACAGAAGAGTTTATAGTAGTGTACTTGTTTCTGATTTCTTTATGCAACAACAGGCATAGGAATGTCTTAGAAATTTTAGTTTCATTTTAGTCCTGAAATGGCCCTTGGAGTCTTCATAGGATATTTTATAAAAAATGATTTTACTTAAAACCTGTTTTCAAAAAATGTAAAAGCTTCTCAAAAAAAGCAAAAAAGCATGGTTGACTTCATAGCAGTTCAGCAACTCACTGCAGTAAAATAAATCCTATTGTATTTGCTATTACAGTCTTTGTGACAAATATAATAGGTTCTATGGCAATCATTTAATTATATAGTCCAGTTAATTATCATGGTGTATTGTGACTCATTTAAAAATAAACAACTCCCGAAGTATTTCTCTTGACTCCAGTTAGTCTGGCCTAGTATACTGATATGCTGAGTCTGGGTTCAAATTTAACAAGTTGATACTGGAGTAGCATTTAGTAATGTCAGCTATCTGTTCAGAGCAGTCATGAAATCAAATCAGTGCTTTGGCCAGGGACTCCAGAGTCTGAAGCAGCAGAAGGTCTATGCATTCTTTTCTTATGTGCCTAGCTACTAGCCTTCAGCCACCTTGTATCAGATTTCCTGCTTTCTATAATCAACAGCTTGTTAAAGGCTGACTTCAGAAAAAAAAACCCAAACAAAACCAAACCCTAAACAACAACAAACACACCCCCCCCCTGAAAAACCCCCCCAAAAAACCCCAAACCAACCCTCACTTCCATTTCTATGACAACTGGCCTTGGATTATTTTTAATTAAATTGAAGAATGTGGAATGGTGATGGCCCTCATACAACTGCTGAGCTTTACTGGAAACACATTGAATAGATTCTGCAGTAGATAGTGGAATTTCACTTATGCAAAGCAGGAGGAAGAGGTAGTTCATGGTTGCAGCACTGACGGTTGCCCTTGACTTTGTATTTCTGTTCTGAATGTTTTTTCAGGGCATCTGTCTCTTGCTTAGGGTAGAAATAAATCTGCAGCTAAAGCACTTTGACATCACAGGTGTGAATTGGGAAGGTACAAGTAAGGAAACAGTTTGCATGTCATCTTAGACCTCTAAACTTTAAGAGGTACAGAGGAAAGCAGAAGCAGTGACTTACAGTTCCACCATAAATAAGCTTAAAAAAACAAACAGAACCTGTCTTAATCTCTTCCACAAGTGTAACAGTATTTTGTTGAGATCCCTGTTGACATCAGCCATTCCTTCCCCATCAGTGTCACTGCTGATTACATGATGTAAATGTCATAAATATTCTTGCAAATCTGTTTCAGTAACTGCATACCTTTAAAACAATTTCTTGTACAATTAAGGGAATCATTATGTTATTGTCCTTTTGTTTACAAATAATGTAGTAAAGGTTTGTCTCCAGTGAATGAAATACACATTTTTGAAGCAAAAAGCGTCAGAGGTTGTGTAGAATAACCAAAACATTTTTCTACTGTCAGGTTTGTGTGGAAAAAACCTCTAGTTGGAACTCTCAAGTTTGGTTTTTTTGTTTGTTTTTTTTTTTTTTACCATGTTCTGGAACTCTGCCTTTTGTATTTGTAAAAGGAGATGCATTTGAATCTTTCAGTACTAAATGTATATTTTGGACAAAACGTGTGTGACGATGGCTCTCCTTTCTAACTTATTTCCCAGCTGTTCTGAATACACTGAGGGGACTAGAACTTGGCCTGGAGGATACCAATTCCCTTGATAAATGCTGCACCACAAGTTAGCACTAAATAGTCTGAGGTTGTCTTCTCTCATGGATCCTCTTTAAGTGTAGAGCTTCTCTCTTAGCAAAAATCCTTCACAGATGATAATGGCTCAACCAGGAAGAATTGCCAAGAGAAGGGGAAGACAACTGTGGCATGCCTCCATCTTATTTGGTAAAGGAGCTGCATGGGGATTAATGTCCCAGATCTGGGAAAAGGAAGTGAGATGGAAAAGGGGCAGGTGAAGCAAAAGATTATAGAGGCAGTACAAGGCAAAACACAAATTGACATTTCCCTATGCTATTGTGCTATGATAACCTCATCACCTAAAAATTTTCATATTGTTTAGTTTTCGTATCTTGAAGGATAACATGTTACATACATACCCTCATAAAAAGTCCCTTTTCAGCTTTCTTGTAGGCCTCCTTTAAGTATTTGCTTAAATGCAAGTCCATCTTGCTCAAATGCGGAGTTTCGTTACAGCTTCTTCTCCACATTTCTTTATGCCTTTACTTTTTGATTAGCAATCCTCTTCAAGGAGAGAAAAAGATTACACACAAAGGATGTGATAAACCTTACAGCCAGGACTAGCTGCGAACAGTTGCCACGTGGAAGATTTAGCAAAAGAAGCAGTTAATGTTATTTGGTATCGGCTCTCTCCCAAAGGTACTTTTCTGACAGTTTTACCAAGTTGTATTTGGCAGCAGTGAACCGTATGTAACTTTCAGAATATGATCATGCAGTAAGGAACAGTGTCAGGGCAGAACGCTTGAGTAACCCTGTAAATCAAAGCCTGAGCACTTTGTATCCACCAGCAAACACTACATGTACATATTAAGGGTAGTTTTATTTGTCTGTGCTCTGCACAAATTGTGATTAACCTCTTTGTGTTTATAGCCTGCAGCTGAACTAATTTGGGTAGGTTTCTCATACTAACAAAAGAGGAAACTAAACCTGCAACACCGTGCAGAACAGACCTCCTGAACAGCTTATACAAATATTTAAATGATCCAGCCTTCAGGTTGTTTCATGTCCTTTTCATATACCAGGAGAGAATGGGAAGCATTGATTGTGTGGTTTCTTCAATATAGCCACAAGCTATAGTTATTTTATCTCTTAAGACTCAGTATATATGTAAGAATGTGTTAAAGTAAAACTTGTTCCCAGAGCAAGATAGAGATACTCTTCCTTTTACACCTGACTGGCCAATAACTTGGAGGCTTTCAGATATGAGACCATGGTCATGACTAACGTTTTATTAGTAGATTCTTTTTGTTTTCTATGAGAGGTTAGATCAGTGGTTTGAGTTAAACAAACACATTTCT
Source organism: Myiopsitta monachus (assembly GCA_017639245.1). NCBI lineage: Eukaryota > Metazoa > Chordata > Aves > Psittaciformes > Psittacidae > Myiopsitta > Myiopsitta monachus. The sequence continues at coordinate 14,288,316 of CM029921.1, read as the reverse complement.
TGGAAAATGTTATGGTGATATAGAAATTGGTCTTTGTGAGCATTATAGTGTAAGACAGAAGCCCTAACGAGCTAATAGCACCCACAGGTATCCTCCCAAGAATTGTCAGGAAGCTCAGCTATAAAATGGTTGAAATACTAACTATAATGAATAGTCTTTCAACCTGTTAGATTTTCTTACTGAAGGAAGGTAAGTATTATGCTGACACTTTAAAATGACCAAAAGGGCATCTACAGGCAACAGGCCAGTCTGGAAGAAAGAGTGCATGGAATAGGTTTAGTAGACATACGACAAGCTTTGTGTTTATAAGGAGGGAGAACTGCTTTCAGAAAAGAACATTTTGTCTTAAGCTAAGCAAAGATGGGCAAGCTGGTTAATGCAGGACACTGAGCTTTTAAAAATACTTGACAAGAACCCTTAGCACAAGTTCTGAAAAATACTCTCAACACATAAAGTGCAGATAAAAAGCTTCCTCAGTCATGACCGCTAATTAAAACTAAAGTGAGAATTGTCACCTCTGAAGTTGCAGAAAATCTCGTGGTAGTAAGTGGCTAGACAGTAAAATGGACAACTTGAAAATCATTGCTGATAATTGCTAAATCCTGCACACAGTGGAAAACCAGCTGAGGATGCAGGCATGGTAATCACTTCCATACTGGCCAGAAGTGTTTTATGCCATGGTGAGTGAACTTGTGGAAAATGTCAGCTCAAATCTTGTTGACAGTTGAAAGGCAGACAGAAGGTTAAGATTTATTAGGAAAAGAATAACAAAACAAAAAACACCTTTCTGGAGTTGTGCAAATCCACACATGTGCGTGGCATCCATTTTTTTTTTTTTTTAGGAAGCATGTGTCGCAAAGCTAGAAAAATACCAAGAGTGGTCACAAGACTGGGATAAGTTGTATGTGAGGAGACACTAAGTAGGCCAAGGGTTTCTCAGCATGGGGCAAGGGGGAAGTAAAGCCAAGTGGTATGAAAGGAGTTTTATAAAACGATAGTTCATGGGGGGTGAATTTAAACAGAGAATCCACTCTTATAAAACAAGTATGTTCTCTTATGTGTTGCAGAGCTCACTGCTGCAAGATGTTGTACATACCAAAAGTAGAAATGGATTTCAGGAAGGGTTTGAATAAGTTGAAGAAAGGTTCATCAGAGAGTATTGCATTCTCAAGATATATATATTTTAATGTCAGGATCAGAAAGTCCATGACAACTTACCCATTAGAAATGGGGATAGATCAGAGTAAGTACTGTTTATAACTGCTGCTTTCATTATTTCCTTCAGCATCGGCTCTTGGCCATTATTAGGGAAAGGATACAAAGCTCCACCGAACATTAATCTCACTGCAAGGCTCTTTAGTGCTTGCTCAGCCCTTGCAGACAGCTAGGATCAAATGGTAGAAATGCTCTTTCAAGTTCTCCCCTCACCCTGGGCTGAGGGTGGTGTTCTGTGTTGTAACACACGTTTTCTCATCTTCCTGAAGTGGATGAGTTTCAGAGATTGAGCAAGCAAGCAAGCTAAACTGACTGGCATTTCCAGGGGAGTCATTGCTTACAACTGACTTTCACCTTTGTCTGAAGGGGGCTGCCCTGCATTTCTTTTAAATGTTTCAAGTGAACTTTCTTCCTCACTCCCTGTGATGAACAGGACATGCTGATTTGGGAATACAGCCAACAAAATGTTTGTAGCTCATGTCAGTGTTAGTTTATGGATCCATAATAATCTCCATTTCAAGAGAGTACATTACTCTTTTTAACTTTATCTTTCGTTGTGCCAGTTTGTGGTAAACTAACTGAAAAGTCTACAGATAGATGTGGTTATTGTTTAGACCTTGGGCCACTGTATCAACTGCAACATAAGCAAACAGAATTTAAGGAGGACATCAGGAAGTTCCTGGCTGAAATTACATACAAACTGGAATTGGAGTAATTGAAGTTGGGGCATATTAAAATGCAAATGGGAAGCTGCAGCTACTCTGTAAGAGGAATGTGGGAAGAGACATAGAACTGGATTCTTTTAGACCTGGATGATTTCTCTGGCAATCTGTGATTTTTCCTAGCATAAGAGAGAAGACCTTGTTCAGAAACAAGAAAGCACAAAGGCTTTTCAAAGAAAAAGGTTTCCAGAGTTTAGCATGAACTTCACTTACTTTTTAATAGTTTCTATCTTAGCCAGTTGTTGTAGTAATCATTGTTTCTAGAAAGTTCAATTTGAGACATACTTAGCATAGAAAGAACAAATCCAGAGTGGTTAAAATCTGGTAAATTACAGGCCAATAAAACTCACAGGAAGTGCAGTGTAACTTTAGTAAGAGATGTTGAGCTTATCTGAAATAAATTGTAATACTGCTTTTGTTGTAAAGTGATTGTGGGTGGATTATTTGTATTGTAGTTGGTTTGTGTCACAGAGGATGAGGCATCCAAGGTCACTTCACACAGGCAGCTTTTGGATAGATAGGATTTACAGCTTGAGCATAGCAGTTTAAAACAAACCAGGAAGTTCAGCTGTAGCCCCGTCATCTGTCTACATTTAGGGCTGGCAGCAGTAGATGTAGGCTTGGAGCTGGAAGAGGTCAGTGGGTAGGGCTTGGGGCTCCTGTTCAGATTGGTGGTGGCTGAGGATACGTGGAGCACAGAAGAGCATGGAAAACTGCATCGTGGCTGGCAGTGGCCACTGGCTGAGTGCTGGTGTGAAGGCGCAGGGAATTCCTGAGTTAGTGTTGATGTTGAATCTGGATCAGCAGTAGCTCAAAGCAGCAGACTCGTAAGAACGCTTTTGAAAACTGCTGGACTAACTTTGGAGTAGGCTGAGGCCCTTCACCCTGCATCCAGCCCTGACGTAGGTCCGTATTCACAGAAGTTTCTTAGAAGGTATCAGTTACTTGTACCACCAGGGCCAACCCTTCAACATTATATTCAGGGCTGGAAGAAGCAGCAGCTTCCGGGCACAGTGTGATTTATCATCTATGTGGCACTGTATTGGACTTAATGAACTTCCCAGGAGTTGAGACCATGCTGCAGAGACGCTCTGATTGCCTGTCTGCATTTTGGAGGCAAATGGTTTGCCTTTTAATTATTTTTTATTTTTATATTCTGTTCGTTCCCTCCTGCTCTGAATAACAAAAAGCTGTCTGTGTAATGAGTCCTTCAGCTGAGTGTGTTAATTAGCCAGTGAGGTTAACATCTGTCGTATCTGGTTTATCTGTTGTTTATTTTAGGGAGCAAATTACACATGTGGTTTAATGTTTGATAGAGGCTTACATTTTTTCGACTCTTCTAAGCTTTACAGTGTTAACTGGTGAAGGGAAAAGTGCACCTGGAATTGTTACTACGAGTTTGTTTTCAAACTTTATTCGAAGTCTCCAGATCTGGCACAAAAGCTTCCACAAATAGATGCAGAAGTTTTCTGGTTTATGCTACTAGGAATTTAACTGACTTGATGTCAGGAAATGGCTTGTTGAAATAGTACCTAATTAAATAGTTGGTACTGTTTTCTAGTACTTTTTCCAGGTTTGGTTGGTTTCACACAGGAGGCCAAATCTGGATTGGCTCTTCATAAAATGTAATATTCCTGCTTTTTATATGGTAGCTTATTTGGCACATATGTCCATACAACCTAGGGAACTCAAATTCCTGATGAATTAAATATACTCATTACTAACTTTTGACTTGTTCTCTGTTTACGTTGTGCTGAAGTTTGCTTCGTTATATTAGACAACTTCCTGTCTTCCCGTTAACCTATGTGAGAATCCTTGTATGCAAAAAAAGGGAAGGCAAGCCATCTGAACTTGCTTTGTTAATGAACTTTTAAGCACAGCACAAGCTCTCAAAGTAGCAAACATTCAGTGGAGTAATAATTACTGTAGACTAAATATGAACTTCTGTGATTCTCATTCTATATAAAAAGCGTAAGCTGTAAGTTGAGAAGCAGATGACACTTTTGCTCTGGTCTTTTCAGAGAAGCAGGTATCTGAAAATATCTTTGGAAGCAGGAGAGAATTAGTGAAAAGAACTTGCATGTCATTTCTAGATGCTGTCTGTTAAACAGATGGTGAAACTGCTGAGGCATGTTATGCTGACACCTTGCTGTTGAAGCAGACCAGCAGGGCTGAAGGTCCTGCAGAAACACATGTTGCATAATAACTGTTGATCTAACAGTACATATTTTCTCTCTTGTGAAAATGCTGATAGGTTCTGATGTCTCAGTATCATACCTGGTTGCCCATAGGGGACAACAAAAAAGAAATGCCTACATGCCATTAAAAATATTCTCCTCATCTTCTACCTCTCCCCCTTAAAAATACATGAGTATGTAATGAATTCCACGCATCAAACTATGTCACTTTGCAAGATAGAAACATTACTTTTAGAATCCGAGAACTTTGGAAGATCTTAGCATGATGATTGAATTTTGCATTTTTGAAACTGTTATTTTCTGGTGATGAATAGCACATGCTGGCAGTATTTTATGGAAGAAAATTCACTTTGCTTGATTTAGAGTTCAACAGAACCAAAGAATATGCTCAGCACAGCATGAGAAGAAAAATTCTTCAAGTTGCTAGTGTAGCTCAGGAAAGTTATTTGGGTTTTTTTTCATTCTCATCAAGCTTGTAACTAATGTTGATGTTTGGGTGTTTAATCAAGAAGAATGTTGGTTTTATAAGGCATCTATTGAGCTCTTGTTTTCTTAAGCAGCGATAGTCCAGATCACTGTTTGTTTTTTCAATTTGAATTGATACTTATATTCCCTCCAGTAAAAGCTGTATGTTTTCTCACTTGGCCATACAGCTGTAGATTTCTGTGTGAAGGCGGGCTTAGGCACAACACACTGCCTGTTTAGTCAGAAAAAGACTGGAAATATACTTAGATTCTAATTCATGCACTAACACCAACAAAAATCACTCACACAAATTGGTAGAGAAAATATCTCTTATTTCAGCACCCTGGTCCTATACAAGAGCTGTTTCAGAAGGCACTGTGGTGAATCCAACAATTAAGAAAGGCATTAAATTCAGTTCACTGTCTTAAAACATAAATTGATAAATTTACAATTTAAAACATAAATGATAAATTGTGGGTAATGTGTTCAGTACTGCTCTTAAGCATGTGACTCAGATAAGCATGTCTGCTTAAAATCTATTTTGGTCCACTTTCTGATGGGAATTGCGGAAAAATAATCCAAAATCTTAATTGTTAAGGCACATTAAGTGTATATTCATAAAATAGATGAAAATGAGTTCTGGGCTGGATTACTTTTGGTGCTTTTTCTTTTTGAGCATTCACTTTGGCACTGCACTACAGTTCTTCAAATGAATTGTATACAGCAGATGTCTGTCCTCACATGTTTTTAATAGCTTTCTATAGACTAAACCAGTGAATCAGAAAAGTAAAAGGCCTCTTTGTTAGTGTACTGTATCATTAATTGAGGTTTATGCACTTACGGTTTGGCAAGCAGAAAGTTTGAGTTCTCTGGCTGTTAAGAAATTAGAAGTTGACAAGAACAACTGACCCACTTGTCTGTCTTGAAAAAACTGTGATGCCTGCTCTCATGAAATGGAGATCCAAACAATTTCAGCTCCATTGGCATTTAATTGTTAGCGTGTGTGACGTCTGTTTCAAAGGTTCTTTGGCACTTCTTTGAAGGCAGTTAATCAGCTTCTCATAGTGAGGACACATTGCTGAAGAGCATTCCTGCTCTCTGATTTATGTGTTAGTTGTTTGGAGGTCAACAAAAATCCTCCACTGGAGGATTTTACTCTCTGGCTGGAGGAGAAAGTACTGCTAAAGGTTGGTTATCGAGGCTAGCTCTGCTAAAAATAGCAGGAGAGGCAGCAGAATAATAAAGTGAATCACAGGAGCAGAGCCCGTACTAAAATAATGCTGGTAACAAACACAATGTTCTGAGGTTTTCTAAAATACAGCAGACTTTTGTCCCACATTCCAGTAATTTATTTGAAAGGCATGTTCCACTTGAGGATTGCCAAGAACTTTACAAATACTAAGCCTTTTAACATGTCTAAGGTATGTGCTGTGCCATTTTAAAAAGAACCTCATAGGCAAAAATGATAGCTATATTTTTCCAGAAGCTTGTGGTCTGTAATAATACAGAAAGTTTTCCCTCAGTAGTTCAGGGAAGCTTCAGATTCTTCAGGTACAAAAACCTGTTTTGGTTTCTATTTCAGATGAGTTTGTGAACTAAAAAGGTGGGTGTTTTGTCTTTATTTGCACTCCCCCTTCAAATCTGAATGTAGGATGTACGCACTACGAATTCAGTCGGAAGATACGCGTCTCTAGATTTCTAGCATGTTACCATCTGTGACAAGCTCTGCAGACTGGTTGTGCTTTTTTGGAGGTACAAAAATTTTATGTAAATGTGAGACACTGGTTCTCCATGTGCACATACAACTTAAAGATGAAATGGACAAACTTAAGAGAACAGAGCTAAAGAAAAAGGTACCAGAATTATTCAAGGAGAAAGAACTGCTTCAAGAAGTACCTGTAGCCATTAATGTTGGAGCTGTTTGAATGGAGACTGGCATCAATGGGGCAAAAAATGAGCGGGCTTGCACTGAGGTTTAACACTGTAGAACATTGTCATTGAAAACTAAAACCATAGTTGTAGTACAAGAGAAGTGAGAGGCCCTAAGGTGAAGGGATTAGGTGTCAGTGAGATGCAGAGCCTCATAGTGGAAAGTTTTTGTGGAGGAAGGCCATCAAGATCCTTGGGTGATGAGTTTGATTAAAAGCTCATGGTGCACCAACAGATTTGGGAAAGAATAGGCACCAATTCTTTTGTTAGCTGGAAAAATCAGGAAGACCAGAAACCCAAAGGCTATACACAGGCTACGCTGCTGAAGACTTCTACAGTTTCTTACTCTGCCAATGCAAAGAAATGCAGTCTTGTTACAGAGCAGACTTTTGAAAAATGCCATAGGCTTATACATACCTTTTAAAAATTTCATGCCCTCTTGATTTTAGCACACAGGCAGTGATATGTCTTCATGTTAAATGACCCATGTAATACGTTTTCCTGTTTTGGTGGAGGGTTGCAAAGGCTTTCAAATCACAACTGAACTTGAAACAACATATGCTTCAGTACTCCAGTAAGGAGTCAAGTTGGCAGTGATTGCTGGCAAATACTGAAATTACCTATGTGAATTACTAAAATCTTAATTTCTTTGGCAGGCAAAAATCAGTGATCAAAAGTGAACTATACAGTGATACCAGGTATTGTCAGAGCCTCCCCTGGTACAACAGCATAGGCTGGAGAGAATCAGGCTGCAAAGTAGCTGAAGTCATAGTCTGGTTGTAGTCAGATAGTCCAGGCATCCAAGTCAGGCAGAATCTTTCAGACTTTGGTTGTTAAAACTGAACTCCACGATGTGTGTAGGCAAGTGGTATTTTTTCATGGATGCAGTGATTTTTAGTACCTTTTCAAATGTCAGCAGGGGTGTCTGGCAGGGGGATAGAGAAAATGCCAGACTTGAAGCTCCTGCTGCCAGGCGTGGGACCATCGGAATTGCTGGAACTTCCAAAGCACTTATCACAGATGAAACTTATTTTTGCTTTGCCTTAGTTTTATCAGTAGCTGTATTATTTTGAAAAGAAAAACAAAAGTTTATGTATGCCTTATAAGGAGCTGCCTAGGCTTATAGAAATTGTCAGGTGCTCCTAGGAGGAAGGTCCTTCAGGGCAATGTTTCTACTGGAAATGCTGACGGTCTTGGTCTTGATGCTGAACAGCTCTCTCCTGTTTGATTAGCATTATTCTATATGATTTTAAACCAATCTAAATCTTTACCCCCGGCTCCCCCAATCCTCATTTATTTTGAGGAAGGCTGAACTGGCCAGGTCTCTGAGTGTTGGAGTCAATCAGAATTCATTCTGTACAGCACAAGTCTTACTGTCTGTAATTTAAGAGTGCCTTTAAGTTCTTAGCAAGCATTACTGTGCTATCAGAGCTTTGGAACAATGTTTTTAAAACACTCTGCAACTTTAAACTTTCTGTGTTTTTTGTTTGTTTTTATTTTCTGTAGACTCGAGATGATTTTCTTGGGCAAGTGGATATTCCTCTTTATCAGTTACCGGTTTGTATTTTTTGTTTGTTTTTGTTTTACGACTGTGAAAGGGAAAAATGATTTTGTATGTAACAGTATTCATCTTCTAAGGAAGTTAACCCTACTGATAATATAAGTGATTAAATTATCCTGCTCTGTGGGTTTTCTGCTTCGATTTTCTTTTGTGGATTTGTTAGGGTTTTTTTTTAGTGCTGATACTCATCAGAAAATGGAGGTTACCCTGTGATTAGACATTGGTTTCTGCTGCTTACAGGAGTTAGGAGTGCTTTTAGCTTTTTCGAGAACAAAAATGCAAAGTTTGAAATGGTCTTGGAGACAAGAGACTGAAGTTATTGTCATATTTCTCAAAACACGTTAAAGTGTACATTTGCTTTTAATATTCCTTATTCTTATAAGCAGATACAGGAAAGGGTAAGTGGGGAATAGTGGTAAATAGAACTAGGGTTGCTCTGTACATTATTCTTCTATATATATATGTTTTTAGGTTTTAGTTTTGTATTCCTTTTTCAAAACACATTGTTAGTTTTAAGCAAATATCACCAAGAACACTGAAATAAGTAAACCTTTTCATTTTCTTTTGAGGTTTTGAAACATTAGCAAATACCAACAGATTTATCAGCAACTGTTTTAAAGACAGAATAACAACCAAGACAGAACCTTTCCAAGGGGACTTGTTCTTTCATTCCAGTAAGAACTGTGTCAGGAGTAGTTACAGATATATCTTGTTCCCATTGTAACTGGGATATGAGATCACTGCTAACTCCTTTGCCTCAGTCAGGTGGATTGGACAGACTGGCTATAATGTCCCTCCAGAGAAGGCTGACCGTGCTTCCGATTCCCATTAATAAGCTGGACAGCACTATCTGGACTTTGAGATATTGGTGCATTTCCTTTTTGTTTGTTTTGTCTTAGCATGAGCTAATTTATAGAACCTCACTGAATTGTTTTTGTGGCAATTTTCTCAATTTTCTCACCTTTCCTCAAACCTTGGCTTTTTCCTGTCTCCTCTTTCTTTCCGTCTTCCTGGTTACGCCTTGTTCTTAATGACTTAGTCTTGCCATCTAAATCCATTCTACTTTACTGGCCCAAATACAGGTGGAGTTTTTTTGTAAGTCTTTCATATACATGAGTAAATATATCTTGGACAAATAAGATCAGTTTATATATTCTTTATTATATGCAGTTTTGGTTTTGCTTGATACCATGCAAATACAGACTCTTCATAACAAGCAGCACTGACAGTTGGGAACATGTTTAAAGGGCAAATCATCTACAAAATATAAGGTAGTTGGCAGATATGATCTTGCTCTTTCCAAAACAAAATGTATTAATCCAAGTGTTATCTAGCATTGAATCTAAGGCAACTGTTGTGTTTGTAAAGTCAAAAAATAATTATAAAACTTAGATTAAGAAGATGATTTTTTGCTCACCTCTGATGTATTTCCACAGTGTCTGAGTGTGTATGTTGGTAGAAATAATGTAATCCTGGGGAGTGGAGTGGGGAAAGCCCCAAACCCCACAAAACCGAACCCCAACCTTAATGCCATTTTAATTTCAAAGAAGTATTTACCTTAGTTGTGAGGCAACTCATACTGTAAGTGTAGGACCTGTTCTTGTGTATAATGGCAGTGTAATGCATGCATCATTACAGGATGAAAATCTGCATTTTACAACAGTGAGGGTGGAACACTTCAACTTGAGTGTAGTATTTCTAAATTGTATTAGTAAGGGCTTACACCAAGATGTCTGAAATATAAGAGAGCATTTTGTTCCTGAGATTTGATGTAATAGTATTACATTCACTAAAATTTAGACAGCTTAATCATAGGACTTTTCATAACAAATTTCAACAGTTCCAAATAAAACTCCAAAATCTCTCTCTTAATAATGTCTAACCTTTAGATTCTGGGTTATATATTTCTTTCTAATCACGTGGTGACACAAATCAGGTATTTTTTGAAAACACTTCAGTCTTTGAAGGTTGCATCATGTACCATTGTTCTTAAATAAAAGGCCTACAGGCAAAGCAATCGCAAGTCTTTCCTTGTATAATAAATACAGTACTTCTTGAAATGGTTAAAATGTATTGATTAACAAGCACATAAAGTTACTCCCCAGAATTTACAAACAGCTGAAAGAGGAGGGGAGGAAAGGACTCCTGAAAGTGATTGACAAATGTTCCTAAACAAATGGTATTGTAAAAATCAAATGGTTTTGTAGGAACTGCAGAACTTCACATGGATTATAAATAGTTTTGTCAACCAGAAAAATAAGAATCTTTGTTTTCTTTAATGACCCCTATGTGTGTTTTTTACCTGTCTGTGGAATGTATGTTTATAGACTTATGTCAGTTTACTTCTGTGCTTCTTTCTGTTGAGCAACTGCACTGTTGTGAATTGGATCAGAGATGTTCTCAGAATAGATTCTTCTGTGGTTAATTTTATCCCCAAGTCCTAAAGCTAGAAATGGTTTTTTGTGTGTGTGTGTTCTGTGTAAGAAATATTTGAAAAATACCGAGGGAGGAAAGAGAAGTTACGGCAGATATTTTAAATGTGAAAATTGAGGGTGTATTTCTTGATGTCAGGCTTAACAGCTTTTTCCTGTGCTTTAGAAACTGTAATATATGTATACACTGAAAGGTAATTTTTTTTCATGAACTGGGGATTTAGTCTTACAGCTAAGATTAAAGCTGGTATTGCTGTTGCTGTACCTAAACCTATAATTTACATTTTAAATGTTATCTGGTCTTTGAAGAAACTCACTGTAAATTTCTGATAATTTTCTTTAACTTCAAGTGTTGGGTACAGATTTTTCTTGAAAAACCTTGTCTTATTCCAGACAGAAAATCCGAGTATGGAGAGACCATATACATTTAAGGATTTTGTTCTTCATCCAAGAAGGTTAGTAAATATTACATAGAAATTCTAACTTTCCTATCTAAAAAATACTGTTATATAATTACTTTTACATATGTAAACACTGTCTATATTTTCATGTTTTCATTGAAGAAATTTGAGGATCAATGGAGTAAGGTATTTGTGGTTCTACTAAAAAGAAAGCATTTATGTTCTGGTTTTTGGCTAGCATAGAGTTAATTTTCTTCCTAGTAGCTGGTGCAGTGCTTTTGGCTTTAGTCTGAGAACAGTGCTGACAGCACACCAGTATTTGAGTTGTTGGTAAGGCTTACTCTGATCAAGGACTTCAGGATCTCATGCTGTGCCAGTGAGGAGGGGCACATGAAGCTGGGAGGAAACAGAGACAGAGAACGCCTGACCCAAACCAGCCAAAGGGGTATTCCATACCACAGCACGTCATGCCCAGTATAGAAACTGGAGAGAGTTACCCGGAAGGCCCAGATCGCTGCTCGGGTTAGGCTGTGTATCTGTCAGTGGGTATTGAGCAATTGTATTGTGCATCACTTGTATTTATTGTTTTTTTTTTTTTTCCCTTTACCCTTTTAGTTTTATATTCTCTCCCCTTGTTATTTCCCTTATCATTATTATTAATGATGACAGTAATAGTATCATATTATACTTTACTTACTAAACTGTTCTTATCTCAGCCTGTGGGTTTTACATTCCTTTGATTCTCCCCCATCCCACTCAGGAAGGGGGGGCCATGAGTGAGCAGCTGCATGGTACTTAGCTACCAGCTGGATTTAAACCAGGACAATTTGTTTAAATACTTATAGATAATTTTGTAAGAATAAACCATTTTTCTTCAGGCCATGGTATAATTCATTTTATAACTTCATCTGAGCCAATTTACTGTTTTGCTGAACAGTGAAATTGGTCACCAGTATTATGCCATAACTCTTTTATCCCCTCAGCTTGAAATTGTTTCCTGCCTTCCTGTTTCTTTTTGTTTGCCCTTTTCATGTAAGCAGTTTCACCTGACCTTAATTATAAGCATAACTTATTCTTAAAAACTTAAACTGAAAAGCTGCTTCACATTAAGGCCTGTGTTTAAAAAAATAAAAGGATTTTTTTTTTTTCAATTCTATTACTGTTACTTGTTACAGGTTTGGTTTTAAAATGTAGATTTTTAACCTAAATCTGAACAGTTTTAAGAAATTTGTATTAGAAATAAAATTCGTAAAATGCATGTCTATTTTTTCAGATAATAGGTTCCAGTTTAGAAATAACATCAGAACACGTGGGATCTACAGATCTTTCTCAGCCACATTGGTAGCAAAAGTATTTTACAGTTCTCAAATTTGAGCAGATCAATTGTTTTAACAGAACTAGTGACTGTCAAGTTGCATTCTGATCTCATTTTTCTGAATATTACATTTCCTATCCTATAAATGAATCAAGAATGATATTTATTGTCTCTACATAAATTAACTTCAGTTGTTTGTTAGTCAAGAATCTGACCTCTTCTTGTAGCGGCTACTACGGGAATTGGGCAGTGCTTTGTAAGTGCCACAGGTGTGGACACTTTCTGCCTTAAAATCTTGTTATAACTTTTAGATGCTTTAGTGTTGTTGATGCATGTTCTTCAGTTTTGCTCATATTAATAATAAGGTTACTACCTTTCCAATACCTCAAGCTGAGTAAGAATTATTAGTATGTTAATCCTCAAATGCATTACTTTATTGTATGGAAAAAAAGAGAGTAAGTTACTTCTTTCAAAGAGATATGGGCCTTTCTGAAACTAAAATGCAATCTGAACATTTTTATAAACCAACAGTGTTTATAAATCAACATGATTTTTGTTATGGATATCAGAAAATCTAATTCACTTTTTCTGCATGGCAGCAAACAAAAAACCCAAACCCAAAGCATGAGATCTTAGTGATATGGGTTGGTTTGGGGTTTTCTTGCGGATTTTTTTTTCCTTTTAGTCTTTACTGAGATGATGTGCAGGTATCCAGTTCACTTGGTATTTTCAGGATTCTTTTTTGGTGGGTTTTTTTGGGGGGGGGAGGTGGGGTGTGTTTGTTTTTTTGGTTTTTGTTTTTTTAATTTAATATACCTGTAGTCAAATGGATGAGGTATTCAGCAGGTTTCTTTACCAAGTGCAAATATGAAATAAAATCAATGTGCGGAAGTCCTAATTTCAAGCTTCTAATGAGGCATTAAGCTAAACACAGAGAGTCAGATGCTGAAGTATGAGCTTGCTGTAATGTAAAATTCTAGGCAAAGTAGTCCTATATAATGTTTGATAGATTGTCTGCACACAGTCAAATTATCGTAATTATATGAATTATATTGTTATTATTCATATTTTCTTGTTCTTTATTGTTACTCATTGGTTACTAGTGAAGTTTTCAGAAGAGTGAGTTGGAAAGAAAGGTTTCTAGTTGTGGTACATAAATGGAAGTGTTTTCAGAAGTCTGAAAACTCAATACCATTATTGAACTTCATTAAATTATAAAAAGCCAAGTTTGTGTTCAGAAACTTAAAAGGAATCCTCTAGCAGTGCTTTTTCAGCTGTTTTATTTCCAGGTAACAATTTAACAAGTGCACAATTAGAATGTTTTATTTTCTCTTCTGCAGCCATAAATCAAGAGTTAAAGGCCACCTTCGATTAAAAATGACATACTTACCTAAAAGCAATGGGTCTGAAGAAGAAACCACAGAACAGGCAGAAGAATTAGAGGTGGGAAAAGACATATTTATTGCTGAAAAACCTAGCAAATGTCTTCAGCTGTTAAGGATGGTTACAGTAAAAATGAGTGTTAGGAATCACAAAACTATAAATAGTGTTTTAGAAACAGAAGCTATGGCTTGTATCTTAGAAGTTGTAAGACTGCACAAAAATTCTGGAGTGTTTTTTCTGACTAAAGGTGTGGGTTTGTCATTATGCCTAAACAAGAAAACATACGTTAGGTTTTTGGTTTTGATCTGGTACTGACTTGCCGTATGTGTATTAGTAATATTGATGTAGTTAATGTTATATTTCTTAGCCTGGGTGGATTATATTGGACCAACCAGATGCTGCTGGCCAGCCACAGCAGCAGCAGCAGGAATCTCCTCCGCTGCCTTCAGGCTGGGAAGAAAGGCAAGACATCCTCGGCAGGACCTACTATGTCAATCACGAATTCAGAAGAACACAGTGGAAAAGACCAACTGCTCAGTATGTCTTTTGGCCTGAAAATTCAATTCTCACATTAACTAGTGTAACTAGTTCACTCTAGTTATATTGAGAGCAAGGACAACCAGCAAATGAACAGCTTGAGAATTAGTACAGAGCTTTTCCATGACTTAACCTTCCAGCCCATGTGTAATGGTCACTGGTTAACGGTCATTTTAACCAAACAGTATTCTTTCTGTTCTGTGGAAGTATGCATTCAAATAGAAACTGGTTGCAATTGTAAGAGATAGTAGCTATAGAAATGGAAAGGAATTAATTTTCCAGCTTTAAGCCTGGTTCCTCCTTCCCAACAGGGACTGCATTAAATTATTTACCTTGGTTTTTTCAGTTGTAGTGGTTTTTCTTAGTGTGTGAAGTACAAAATTAATACCTGGAATGCTATCTGGTTCTTAGTTAAACTTATGCTTCACGTGGATGTGAATGCTGCTGCTGCTTCTTAAACAGTTTGCATGAATTTTTACAGCTCACTGTCTTTTCCTTCGGTATGTTTTTGCTGTTAGCCTAGCTTACTGTTGAAAGGTATAACATGACTGCTGTGTGCTGACTTCCCTCCGTCCTCCAACAGGGACAATGTAGCTGCTGCAGACATTGGTAGTGTGCAGTTGGAGGCCCAGCATGTGTTCACTCATCGGCGACAGATATCAGAGGACACAGAAAATCTGGACAACAGGGATTCCCCTGAGGTAAAAACAATCTCTAAATGGTTCTGAAATGCAGTTAACTTTTTTATCTAATCAAAGAGCTCGTCTTAACTATTTGTAACTTGGAGCTACCTTGTAAAATTATTTTTTATTTTCTTTTTAAAGAGCTGGGAAATTATAACTGAAGATGAGGCAACAATGTATAGCAATCAGAACCTTCAAATACCTCTCTCTCAGAGTAATTCTGATATACAGACTCATCTCGCAGAAGATTTGAATACCAGACTTACTACCTCTGGAAGTTCAGCTACTAGCCAGTCAGCCACCTACACTGTAAATCATTTTTCTCATTGTTCTAATGTACAGAAATATCTACAATATTTTGCTCAAAATGTTACTGCTGAATTAGATCCATAAGTACTTTATTTCATCTCGAATACAGAGGATTTAAGAATTATTTTTTTTAACCTAGAACCCCATCTAAGCAAACATTTTGTTCTTACCTACTTCGCTTATATGAATTTCTGCCTGAAATTGAAACAGACTTGCATGAACTGTTCTACAGTCTGTAAATCTACCCTTTCTACGGACATACTGAGTGCTGAAAACTACAGATGAAGGAAGCTGTATTGTAAAAGCTATTTCTAAAGGAGTTGTGCTATATTAGTTACTTTTTTCCACTAGGACAAGTTTATTTTTCACTGAATATTGGCAGAAAGGTTTATGATAGGTTTGAGTAAAAGTGGTACCTCCATAGCTGTGAAAAAGGGACCTTGCTTATATGGTTCCACAGCCCTTAGTGCCATTTAGGAAACTTGCGTGATCTCTCAGTGGGTCTGTTCAGCTTGCTAACCCAGCAGAAAGCTTTTATCTCTTTTTTTTCTCCCAGCTCTGTTTTTATTTGCAGTTAGCAAGCTGAAACAGCATGCTGTTTTGTCTGACAAATACGATGGTGGCAAAGGGGAAGCAGCAAGAGTACACAGCCAGGAGTGAGACTTATCTTTTTGGTGGTAGCAAGCAATTAAATATGCTCAGCTGTCTTGTGAAACCCGAGCTCCACAAACAGCCTGGTAACCTGATATGTGACTTGAGAAATCCGCAGTCCATTCAGGAAAGCCTATAGAGGTGACCCAGACCATCCAGTCTGTAAGGTTCTGGTATTTAAATAAAATCATTAGCTTTTGTGATGCTGAGAATGCCATTTCAAATGGAAATCTGGAATTGACTGGTTTTCTAAGTTGGTACAAAAGCATCATTAGTGTTGCTAGAAGCAGCAAAGGGAAAGTAACAAGACTTTACTCAATCTCTGCTATTCAAAATCCTATGAATAACAAGAAAACTGTTATTTCAGCTTGCTTGGGTGGCCTAAGCAAAGGAAGAGGCAGATGTTCAAATTATTTGCAAGAGCCAGCTAGAATGACAATCTTGCCTCTTTTCACCTCTATCACCCCAAAGAAAAAAAACTAAAAAATCTTAATTATGCTTTTTTCTTTGAAATATTCTGAAAAGGGTACATGGAGAGGTAGCAGTCCTTCAAATCATCTGGGAAATTCTGGAGCAAGATGAAATGCAGTTGCTTAATTGTAGCAGATGAAATCTAAATATGATTCTAGGCTGAAAGGTGGATGCTTACAGAAAGTCCAGGGATTAAGTTACTCTTCTCAAACTGAATGTCTCAGACTCTCATATCTTGACATTATTAACTTAATCTAATCTCTGGAAAGTTACGTTAGCTCTGATCAATCACAGGCGTTAATCTACTGTGACAGGGTAATGCAGTAAGTTCTATACTGTATTCAATTGTAATGCAACCGCTTATAATTAACTCAAATATTTTACATGTGAAAACATTTCTTGTTAGGGTTTTCAGAACTTTCAGAACTTTCACAAGCCTCTGTATTTTCTGTTTAAAGGTTAGAATGTGGAACTTAGTATTTCTAGGAGTATTAAAACAGGAATTTCAAAAATATGTTAAATTGATGTTTCAGAACAAGTAAGAGACTTTGTTCAAAATGAAAACTGTAATATTTAAAGTGTGATAACCATTGTTGACTGTTCGCTGCCATCCTTAAAACTGCAATAATAACTAACGTGTAATTCTTTTTTACTGCTTCAAGAACCATTCCAGCAGAAGAGGGAGTCTGCAAACATACAGAGTTGAAGAGCAGCCTGCACATCCAGTGGTATGTCATTTTCCCCAAAAGAAGCACACCCTTGGGTAGCAGAGGGGCTGAAGGATTTTTTAATTTAAAACCATTTCCTATGTGCTGATATTTTAAATGAGATTTGGCCTTTGCTTCTGGCAGCTGTCCTGATAAAACTGCAATTATGAGTCTAGCAAGACTGGAGTTCGGTTGTAAAGCTTTCATATTCCAACTTCGTGATTTTAGTTTATCATTAGCTTAATGCATGCAGAAGGAAGTAGTCTTCCCGTGAAGACAGTAGGTTTATTTTGCAAATTGTTTGCTTTGTAATTAAAAGCTGTACCACCATTCTTACATCATGTTTTCCTGGTGATGCTGCGAACTAAGCCAAAGTATTAGGCTGGATCAGCCATACCTAAACCAGGTATACATGTGATTCCTTTTAGATGAGGAGCTTGAATATAAAAAAAAACCCCTATTACTTCATACTGTTCAGTAAGGACTTACAAACTGCTTTTCTATTTTATTGAGTTTGTGAAAATCATGAGCCTTCTGAATTATAGTCTTGTTTTGTTGTTTCAATTGGATAGAGGAAAACCTTTTCAGTCAATTTCATAGTTTTCTTAATGCTTTTCTTCTGTTATCGCTAATATTTAGTTACTGCCTACTTCATCTGGATTACCACCAGGCTGGGAAGAGCGACAAGATGAAAAAGGGAGGTCATATTATATAGATCATAATTCTAGAACCACTACCTGGGTAAAACCAGTTGTACAGGTACTGTCCATCTTCTGATTTATTAATGTTTTTAATCATTTAACCGTTTAAGCATTTCACATAATTAAAGTTTTGAGATCTCTTTGAAATGAAAAAAGGCATAAACTGGTAAAGCACTACATAAAATACACAAGAGAATGCAACAAAGGTTAGGAACAGTAATATTTATGGCAAGTCACTCTATTATCAGTGTACCATAAAAGCCTTGTGGTGGGTGATAGCTGATGAGAAACCTGAAAGACTTCTTTTAACCTTTGTACCATAATTAGTGAGTGCTAGTAAGTGTTGTTGATATTAGACTGAAATCTGTGTAGTGTCTGGCACTTGCTTTATGAAGCTTCTTTCATGAGTCAAAACACAGATTAATAGAAAAAATACATTGTTCTACAAGGCTTTGATTTGATACTTTTTTTTTCATCATTTACCATAGACTGCTGTGGAAACAGGTCAGTTGTCGGCTACACAAAGTGTTTCTATGGGAAGACAATCACAATCAACATCAAGTGATCCATCACAACAGTCTTCTCAGCAGCAGCCTGAAATGGAGCAAGGATTTCTCCCTAAAGGCTGGGAAGTTCGACATGCACCTAATGGGAGACCATTCTTTATTGACCACAATACCAAAACTACAACATGGGTAATACAAAACTGCTCTGATGGACTGAAATTACAGTTCAAGCCAAAGCTTTGCTGCTTTCAGCAAGCTTTTGTAGATTTCTTTAGTGCCAAGATAGCTGTGTCACATCCCTTAAGGAACATATGTAAAATAAAAATGCAACGTCATTTACATTATCTGTCATGAGTAGAACATGATGAATTTTACAAACTGTATTGGAACTTGAAAGTTTAGCTTGGAAGGAGGAAAATACTGATTTGTGTAGGAATTTGTTTTGCAGACGTAAAGCATCTCCTACATGATACTTCTGTCATAACTATGAAATTATGATAGCTTAAATGTCCTGTTAACAGAAATCAGTTTTGTGAACTTACCTTCTACAGGAAATCCATTACCTTGACTTTGTCACATGGTTCAGTGCACAGTGCAGATTCCTGTGAAAAGCAGGCCAGGTGTAGCTACAATATGGATAAGGGAGTTGTACAGCTGCAGTTCCACAGAGTGGCACTGCACACCACTAGGGAGTGCTTATGGACTTCAGCATTTACAGAGTAGGTCTGTATTACTGTCAGTGAATGAGAAACAGAGAAATGCATTGAAGTGATTCAAAATTAATATTCATTTCTTCAGGATTATGGAAAGACCTAATTTTACACAAACTGCTTTCTCCCTATGTGGCTATATAGAATATGCAGCAATTGTCCAGATGCTACTAAGCATGATCTTTACGCAACCAGTAATAAAGATGAAAGTATTAAAAGCAAAACAGCAAAAGGATTGTAACATGCTGCTTGTTTTGTTTTCAAAGGAAGATCCAAGACTGAAAATTTCTGCTCATCCGAGGAGAAAGACTTCCCTAGATCCAGTAGACCTGGGCCCATTACCAGTGAGTAAACAGTTTTAACCTTTTTTTGCAGATACAACAATTTAACTACTTAAGTTAGACCTATCGAAACTTGCACGTGAGAAAAAGAAGCCTGCTTTTTTATACAAAAAGTGCTCTTTATTACTCTTTAAATTTTAAATTCCAGTGCTGAGGGTAGATGGATAGGAGGAATGCCTCCAACTGCAGATCATGCTGAGTTCTATGCAAGCTATACAGTCAGAAATTTGTAATAAAGTGTGTCCTTCTTACAGCCAGGGTGGGAAGAAAGAACTCACACAGATGGAAGAATATTCTTCATAAACCACAGTATGTACAAAGTAGTGTTCTCCACCCACTTGTCATTTTAAATCTGAACATTAGCTAAATTAGTGGAACTAATTCAGAAATGTCTTGCAGATACAAAGAAAACACAGTGGGAGGATCCTCGACTGCAGAATGTGGCAATAACTGGACCAGTAAGCTTTCATTATGTGGCTTTATGTATTTTTCAGGAATATTGCTAACAGAATTCAAACAAACTCGTCATTTATCAGATAGTCTAGAAGATGAAACTTCCAGGGTGTTTGAACGAGGCATTTTCATTTATTGATTTCAGGACTGTTTAGAAAGCTTTTGGTGGAAATGTTTTTAAAATACCAGAAGGAAAAATCAGTTTCCACAGTAGCTGGAAAGTTTGGGGGGTTTGAAGCAGACAAGAAGTATTATTTTTTATCCACAGTGTCCAAAATAAAATAATAATAATAATAAAGTCTTTAGAAGGGATTAAATTAATTTCTGAAAAATAATTATCTAGCCTTGACACTTAATCTGAAGTGCAAAATTACCAGGACTAATTGCAAAGACGGTGCACATTATAATTATAGAGGGGTTTTAGTGTTCAGCTGATATCTGTGTTTATTAATAGCCTGCATATGTAAACAACCTTCTCTGTCCATGGAAAATAGAGGTGATTGTAGCCAGGTCTGTCATGATACAGCAGGGAAGGACTATGCGTTATGTAAGTCACCAAATGCATTTTGGTCACTTTGATCTGGGTCAGTCAATGATCTTATTTGCATCAGCTAATAGTAAAGTACAGGATAAATCCTATGGAACATATCAGAACAAATGATCTGAACAAAGAAGTACTTTTCATTCCAGATGTTTTGAACTGTCTGTATTTATAAACTGAAAGTCTCCCTTCATGCTTAGTAAAACGTATATTCCTGTTTTCTCAGAACTCAAATGCATTTGTCTGTTTTTCATAAATACAGACTAGTTTCTATTACATGAATTGTTAGAGTATCTCAAGCACATTTTTTCTTTGTTTTTCTTTTCTTCTCCCCAAAGGCTGTGCCTTACTCCAGGGACTATAAGCGGAAGTATGAGTTCTTCAGAAAGAAACTGAAGAAACAGGTTAGTAATCAGTAGGAATCCAGCAGAAGGTTAAGAAACATATACAGCTCTAAACAAAGGAAAGCTTAGGTTACAGTGAAAAGAAATTGAATTTTGTAACCTGCTTATGGCTGGTAAGTTTACTGTGAGATTGCAAATAGATTTGTGAAACAGTGACTTGGTAATGGTTAGAGTTTAACAGCAGAGTTTGTGACTTTATGCAGTGATGAGACTGAGTGATCTGATTGAGAAAGGAGAAATTCTAAAAGGTTAAAATAACTCATAAACTTGGAAGTAGGCTGGCAACAGAAAAGTTTGGAAATCCCTGATCTAGCATACTCGGTTTTGGAACTCAGCATATGGAAATACGAGCTCTCAGAACAGATTTTAGACTGTCCAGATTGAAATCTGTGCTGTCATCTTGATCAGGCTAGGTGATTGCAGTAAAATCTTATAGCTTTAAAATCTGAAGTTTATGAATCTCATTTGCAAGTTCTAGTTTGAAGTGGCAGTGCCAGGTATATTTATAACATGTAGCATAAAAGACTCTAAATAGCATCTGGATGTTCAGATAACAATGAGTCTCTGCAGAACTGCAGTCAAATTTGGTATCCTTGAGAGATATTTTACATATATAAATACAGCCTTTGAGTTTAGACTCATAGTTCACCTTTTACCTACCAAGTCTGTCTCTATCCTATCTATGTTTTGAACTGACATTTAAATTGCATGCAATTATATATGCACCTCACTTTTTGAGTTCCTAGTCAAGCTTGGCATTCATTCAAATGTCATTATCTTAATCTGAGAAGTGAAAGACAGTTTAGCCATGCAATTGTAGTCATTAAAGTACTAAATGCACGTCTAGATTTTAAAGCATAGGTTACTATTGCCTTTAAGCATTCACAAATACCTGAATGACAATTAGGGTTAGGGATTGATTTATGTTAAATTATTGAATACTATTTAAATCAGTAAAGTTTGGTTTCAGGAGTTGATTTTATTATTGCTTGAGCTTTTTTTTTTTTATCCTGAAAATTTCATTTGCAACTAAAGGTAGGATTTTTTAACTTTTTTTTTTAATTTAGAGGTGTTTACTGCTTTCTGAAATGGTGAAAAAGACCTATACATTTCAACCACCATCTAAATAGGGAGATGACAGAGTAAAGTATTTTGCAGCATGGAAAATGACAAATAAAGCGCTCTCCCACCCCAAGCAATTCTTTTTTACTTATAGTTTGGATCAAGCCGCTGTTGGATATAAATAGGCATTACATTTAAATGCAGCATTCTAGGTGGGTTTTTTTGTAATCTAAGATTATTTAAGGAGTGTAAGAAAATAAAAAGGAAGTATATCCAAACGTGCTCTTCAGAGTGATTGATGAAATACTTCTGCATTCAAAAATTCAATATTTCTACTCAGTGTGTTCTTTGAAATGCATTGAGTTTCATTGCATCATCCTCGTTTAGTCATAGAGAAACACGAGCTGAAATTTCCTGTCCCCACTTTCACTGGATTTCTCAATTTTGCTTGAAGCAATTGCTAAAATAAACTGGCTGAAAACAATCAAAATGAAGAAAATACTCTATTCTTATATAGTGATTTAACGATTCAGCAAAGTTTTGTTCCTGGCTTATTAGGGCCTTACTCTGAGTGGGGGGGTTTTTTGGTGGTCTTTTTGGTTTGGTTGTTTTATTCTTTTAAATCAAGCTTAAATTATGATGAATTTTCATTGTTAAAAAAAGATTCCATGCCTTGGTGCATGCAGAGCAACTGAGCATATGCTGTTATTAGTAAGAATTTATTTTAACCGTATTTTCTTGGTATGAAATAGAATTTAGTATCTGAAACTCTCTATGCAAGTTCTATGTAAATAGAACCTCGTGTCAATCATATTGTGTTATGCTTACAAATAATTTAAGTAAAGGATTTGTGTGTCATTCTTTGCCTGCTTATAGGATTTGCGCGCTCTGTAAGACTTGAAGATGCTGGATTTTATTTTATTATTCTATCATTTTTAATATTATAATATTTTATTATATTATTCTATCTTTTAATTTTTTTTT
This sequence comes from Myiopsitta monachus, assembly GCA_017639245.1. Lineage (NCBI taxonomy): Eukaryota > Metazoa > Chordata > Aves > Psittaciformes > Psittacidae > Myiopsitta > Myiopsitta monachus. Next base: position 14,265,635 of record CM029921.1, on the reverse strand, counting down.
AGAGTGATATTCCAAATAGATTTGAAATGAAAATTCATCGCACAACAATCCTTGAAGATTCTTATAGAAGAATTATAGCTGTAAAAAGAGCAGATTTCCTTAAAGCAAGACTTTGGATTGAGTTTGATGGTGAAAAAGGTTTAGACTATGGAGGAGTGGCCAGGGAATGGTTCTTCCTTCTCTCTAAAGAAATGTTTAATCCTTATTATGGATTGTTTGAATATTCAGCAACGTAAGTAATACAAGTCTGGAAGACATGAAAACTAGTTTAGTTACGGAAAGTAAATCAACTGTATTTCTCATATCTGCTTTAGGAATTGAATTAATCCTCCCCCATCCCCAGCTGTATAGGAGAGTTTAGTTAAGGGCAATATTCTGCATCTAGTTCTTTGTTTGACAGAAGAATAATGCAGAGGCAGTACCAGTATTTTTGGTTTTTTCAGCAATCTGACATAAGCTGTGTCATCTTCACATAGACAGGCATCCGCTTGCAACCATCTACTGCTTACAGAGGAAGCATTATTTAACAAATAATGTGGAGAATGTTACTCTGACTACTTTAAAAGCAGGAGGTGTTAAATCTCTTCTCTTTGGTATATTTCTTATGAAGGTAGTTCATAGTGTTTCAAAACTATTATTTCTGCTGTGCCAATAGAATCTTCTAATGAATATTATTTAATATTAGATTAGCGATGTATTAATCCAAATATGATTATTTTTCAACTTCATGAAAAGTAATATCTCATTTAACCAGTGATGTCTTTCGGATCTTCAAATGTGGGACAGTTCCAATAGCACAACATTTTGTTTTTCTTTCTCTTCCCTGCTTCCTCCCTCAACTTCAGAGATAACTATACCCTGCAGATCAATCCAAACTCTGGACTTTGCAATGAAGATCATCTCTCTTATTTCAAGTTTATAGGTCGTGTAGCTGGAATGGCTGTTTACCATGGCAAACTTTTGGATGGTTAGTATTTATTTTATTTAATGTGCGATTTAGATTAATATAGTGGATATTTTGAATTTTAAGTTGTGTACTATTCAATTTATTTGTTCTTCTTTAAAGCCTTTTTTATTCGTCCTTTTTACAAGATGATGCTCCAAAAGCCAATAACACTTCATGATATGGAGTCTGTGGTATGTAATTTGCTTTATCATGTATGTTCATAGAATTGTAGAATCATAGAGTAGTTAGGGTTGGAAAGGACCTTAAGATCATCTCGTTCCAACCCCCCTGCCATGGGCAGGGACACCTCACACTAAACCATGTCACCCAAGTCTCTGTCCAACCCGGCCTTGAACACCACCAGGGATGGAGCATTCACAGCTTCCTTGGGCAACCTGTTCCAGTGCCTCACTATCCTCACAGTAAAGAACTTCCTCCCTATATCCAATCTAAACTTCCCCTGTTTAAGTTAGGGTTTTGTGTTCTTTTTTGTATGTATGTCTTTAATGACATTGTGAATGTGCGTGATTCAAAGATATTTTAGGCTACATTTTCATAAGTCTAAGGTGTATAGGAATTAAAAATTCCACTGAAAATCAGAGACCTAGACTCTGGTTTAAGTCAGTTAAGCTGTACTGCAAAATTTACTCTGACATTCCTGTGATGTTTTTTTAAATATTTTTAAACTCTCAGGTTTTTAAAATGAACTATAAATATCTTTTGGATCTCTGTCTCAACTTGTTTTTTATATTAGTTTATGTCTTTTGATTATTAAAAATAAATGTATTATACTTTCAGAGACTGAAAATACTAATGAGTGATAAAGTGTAATATTTTTAGAGGAAGACACGGTCCTTATAGTTTTCTTGTTGGTTTGGTTCCCTGATAATGGTTCTTATCTAGAGCAGTTGTGGGCAGTGTGATTTTTGTTCAGTCTCTTCAATGTATTACTGGTTTTGCTGTCCTGTAAGAATAAAGAATATAGTTCCTAACTGTTTCTGAGTAATAGGTTTATAGATGTACCGTGGTTTATTTTTAGTGTTTTTTCCAGTACTATGGAATCATAGAATGGTTTGGGTTGGAAGTGATCTTAAAGATCACCTAGTTCCACCCTGCCTGCCATGAGCAGGAACAGCTTCCACTAGACCAGGTTGCTCAGTCTTGTCCAGCCTGGCTTTGAACACTGCCAGGGATAGCACGGCCACAACTAAAGATAAATTCAGGATGAGAGACAGAGAAGAGTTCAAATACATTACTTCAGATAATGCTGTGATATCTTATCACCATTGTGCTACGTGGGAGATTTTTAGTCCTGAGATTGCTGAGTTTCAGATGTCTTTGTAGATTTGTACAATTGCAGAGTCTCTGTAGCCAGTGCAGAATTATCCTAGGTAGCAGCATTCACTGGGCTGTAATGGAGCGTTCTGTACCATCAAAGGTGGCTACTCTATTTTGTATTTACTACCTTGTAATTCTCTCTTTTAGGATAGTGAATATTACAATTCCCTGCGATGGATTCTTGAAAATGATCCAACAGAACTGGACCTCAGATTTGTAGTTGATGAGGAACTTTTTGGTCAGGTTCGTATGTTTATGTAAGGTAGAATAGACAAAACATGAAAGAAAACCATTTGACCTATGAATTTAACTGATTTTATCTGTATGGTGTTAAAAACCCTTCATTCACAGTCATGTTGGGTTGTTCAGTCAGCTGCATCTTTTAGCTGGCACATGTCTATGCAGTGCTCTGTTAGCCTGGCTGTGACGTGACAAAGGACTTGGAAGTAAGAAAAACTTTAAAAAATAACTTTTGTTTTCTTAAATAGTACTTGAATTGTAGCTGTTTCTGAGAGTGCAACTGAGATTAAGATATCCGTAGTTCCGTTACTTAATCTGGAGTAGAGGTTGGGTTTATGTGATTGGCTGGGAAGGATGAACTCTTTTGGAGATGGCTGGAATTATAGTTTTCACTGGGAGATAATAATAGGTTTTTTTCTCTAAGAGGCACTAGAGAACTATGGAATAAACAAGTCTGTTGTTATGTAGAAAGCTGTCCAAGATAAGTAATGTAGAAATATCACAGGTCTTGAATACAAATTCCAAATTACAGGTGCCAAGTAGATCTAAGTGGGATAATAGCCTTTGTGGTCTTCTGTAACTAAAGTGATCCTAAGTAAGAACATGGAAATGTACATCTGTCATGAACTGAAAATCAGGTATTTGTCTATTGAGGTTCTAGTAGTACAAATTATTATGTAACAGATACGCATATTCATTCAGCTATTTACTGAGACCATTGCTGAAATTGTTCTGTAAGGGTTTTTCCTTTGAAATTCGTTAAAAAAGGCTGGGTCATTGCATATGCAGTTAGCAAAGCCTACATTACTGAGAACATGTATGCAAACTTAGGTGACCTATTGTAACAGGTCAGAAAGAATTGAGGTTGCCCCCTTGGAGTCTGATACCCCTGAATAATAAATACATTTTTTAAAGCAGTAAACCAAATTCTGTTTATTTATGTGACCTTTGAAACTGGTTCTATTTCTCATGGTTTTCAAATTCTGCAGTCTTTAGGAGTAAACTAAATCACCTAATATTTAGCACATGAATTCTGTTATATATTTATCTCATTTTAAGACCTATTCTGTATATTGCATTTAGACTCATCAACATGAACTGAAAAGTGGTGGATCAGAAATAGTTGTCACCAACAAGAACAAGAGAGACTACATTCAGTAAGTAGTGGTCACTATGTGCAATGCACTGAATTGCCCCTCTAGTAACAGGGGCTGTCTTAGTTGTATTAACAAAAAAGGTTGTTGCTTTGTATATAAATTGCTTTTATTTTAAATATGGGTTATTGTTTTGTTTTTACAGTCTTGTAATACAGTGGAGATTTGTGAGCAGAGTGCAGAAACAAATGTCAGCCTTTAAAGAGGTATAGTTTTAATTACAAAATAAATCCTTCTAAGAATTTGTTCTGTCTAATTTTAAGACAAACTTTTTTGGACATCCTGAAGGCCCACAGATAATGTTGTTAAAGGTAGAACAAAAGGCAATGGTACTGTTTGTAGTCAGCTTTGAATTATTTCAGACTTAAAAATCTTTTTGGTGTATTTTTACTGAGGTGTTCAAATCATATTGAAAAATTTGCTTATTTCTCAATCCTGGCTAACAGCTTTAGCTGTAGTGCAAACTGTGTAATGAAATCTGCAGAGAAGAAAATTAGTTCTGTTAGTTTGGTTTAAACTAGCTGCTTTATCCTTATTTGTATAAATTATATTACATGTATGATATTCAGACTTGTATCTTCACCAATCAGTGTTGCACAGTAAAGATGTGAGATAAATCAGAATTAAAAGTAGCATGCCCAAACCGGGGACTGCTGGTGTCCAAAATCTGTGTTTGCTGTACTGCTTTGGCTGTGTTTACTAAAGCATCTACAGATCATTTTAACTGAACAAAAAATGCTTAAATAATGTTGACTTTGTTTTTTAAAACCTTCCCTCATCTTTTTAGGGCTTTTTTGAACTAATACCACAGGATCTGATTAAAATCTTTGATGAAAATGAGCTAGAGGTAAGTGTATCGTGGAAAAGAAAACAAATTATGTTCAAACTTAATGTTACTGACTTCAACTTTGGTGTCTGTTTTTGTTTTTTATTTATCTGTGCAGTTATTAATGTGTGGACTGGGAGATGTGGATGTGGCTGATTGGAAACTACACACAAAATACAAAAATGGCTACAACATAAACCATCAAGTAATACAATGGTTCTGGAAGGTATCGTGAAGTTCTTATTTTATTTTATTTTTATTAACTTAAAACTTGATCAAAAGCTGCTGCCTTTCAGCTATGCTAGTTTATTGTGTGACTCATGAATAGGTAGGTAAATATTTGACCATTAAAGCTCCTGAGAAAGTAAGAAAACTAAAGATAAGATGCATGCTAAGAATGTAAATACACTATGGATGCTTACTTAAAAAAAAATAAAATAAATAATCCATGTCTGATGGGGGTTAAAAATATTTCTGTGTGGGTTTTTCTGGCATGGTTACACTGAAGAGGTGTTAAACTCTTCTGTTTAATAAATTACAGGAATTTGGCTGCTAGTTCATAACATCAGGGAACTTCAAAGCAAGCAGGGGCCAGATCTTCAAGGGAAGTATTTTAACAGCCTGCTAAGCCAGTAACTGTACTCTTGTTACAGTGCCATTAAAAAATTGTTGACTTCATAGCTTTTAGTAATAGGCAGAGAGGTGATCTCTGTGTGTCACTAAAAAAATGCATCTATATAAAGGATAATGATTTAGAAATAGAACCTGTGTTGCGTAACTCTGCTAGCTTTAAATCTTAATTTAAAAATAAATCTAATTTCAACTGTTATCATACATAGGCAGTCTTAATGATGGACTCTGAAAAGAGAATAAGATTACTTCAGTTTGTTACTGGCACATCACGCGTACCTATGAATGGGTTTGCTGAACTGTATGGTGAGTACTTACGATTATGTTCATGATTAAGTAACAGAGAACCTGGTATTTACACAACATTGTCATGATGTTTGACTTCAAAGATAGGCACATCATTTTTCAAATTTTGCTTTAAAAATGGCTTATATACTGACAGAAGAAGCAAAGTTAGAGAAGAGTGACTGAGATCACACTTTTCCCATGTTCTGTAAATAATTCTGGTTTTGGAAGGTTTTAAATGTATAGGACTTCTCAAAGGAATGTGGATTCTTAAAGTCATAAAGAGGGGCAAAAATCCTTATTAAACACGTGATCGAGGTTGAAGAAAATTCTCAGTTATCTAGGTTCAGATTACAAAGATGTGCTGGCATCAGTAGTTAACTTGAGATTCTCCTGAGTTCCTCAACTACTTTTATCTGCTCACAAGCCACAGTTGTACAAATACAGTTGTTTGTAAGGATAGACTCTAGAGAGGACCACTGAAATGACAGAAGTTAAACATGATGCCAAAAGAAAAGTAGTAGAACAACAATGCAGAGACCGAAACAAGCAAAAGGCAGTGAGGAGCAGACTTCAATAATGAAGTCAGAAAACCCACTGTGGAAAGACCACAGGCAAGCAGATGTAACAGCCCACAAAGGGTAGGGGTGTTTTGCTTATGGGGAGTCTTTTCAGCTACAATAAGCTATCATGTTTTCTGCTAGACTACTTTTATTAAGGCTAAAAGTGTTTGAGATCCTATGCAAATAGCTGAATATCCTGACTTGCATATTTGAGTAAACATTTCCTTCTGTGTAAACAAGACAGTAATTTGCTTGTAAACCGCTAGAGCTGTGAACAAATACCACCCATCATGTATCCCCATTTCTCCTTCTCTTTATTTTCATCATAAATACTCAGTTTGTGTTTTCCATTCCGTTGGTGAGTTGAGAGTCGCAATGGGAAGGACAGCCCTCAGCAGACTTGAGCCATGTGTCTGCTGTTGTGCCTGAACCTTGGTACTGTTGGTGTTATAGCACATGCTCATTGCAGTGGAACCCAATCAGAATTCTGCTGCCTCTTTTTGTTTGTTTGTCTAAAACCACTTCCAGAGGTAGAACTAAGGAATGATACAGGGAAAGAAACTGTTGAAGCTCCTAGCTCCTGTCTGCCCAGGGGTTAGGGTATCATTGGGCAGTCTTCTGGCGAAATCCCAGTTTCTGTAGTTGTGTTCACTCATTAACGACAAATTCAATTAGCTGTTGTCTTGCCCAGTGCTTTGTTTCATTCTCTTACAGTTACTTCTGCTTTACTGTGGCCAGCATGCCACCCTGACTAAACCTCAGTAATGATCACAAACAGTCTCATTTCCAGTACCTGCTTGTATTTGAAGAACTGTAGGTGATTCTTCAGTGCTTCCTGTTGGTACGTGGCTTTTTGCTGCTGCTGGGCTGCCTCTGCGGTGGTTCGCTTGCCACCTTCGGGCTGCGGCCCTCAAGCTGACTTTCTAGCCGGAGAGCTCCCTCTTGTGGCGCAGAGAAGCATTTCTGCTCAGAAAAAGGGAGTGCTGCTTGTCCTGGCCCAAATCCACCCAGGTTTTGAGAACTAGGACACTGAACAGACGTGGCTTTCTTATTTCTTGTCTTACTCCCAGTCTGCCTTTCCAGCCTCTAGTTAGTTAGTTAGATAGCTAAAATGCAGAGTTATTACCTATTGCTACGTAATAAAAGTGACGTTTGTCTTCTTGTCGCATGGTAGGATGAACCGTCAGTCATAGAGCTGCTTCTCTGCTTCATCCTTATCTCAGGTGTTCTCACTAGTTACCTTTTCTAATCAGCCTTCTCTGTTGAAGAAGCATGTAACCCAAAGAAGAAAGTAAAGAAGAGGAGCTGAAGTGTTCCCACAACTACTGACATATCTAGTTCATTCAGTAGACTTATATGAAGTATAGTTTCTGTGCATTGATTGCTATTTCCTACCTTTTTGTGTATGTTTGTAGTTGTGGAAGGGTTTTCTTCTGCTTCTGTTTTATTTTCATGTTTGGGATGAATCGTCTTGGGGCTTTTGTTGTTTGGTTTTTTTTTTCTGTATATAAGTTGGCTAGCATCTTCCAAATCCACTTCTACAATGTGCATTATTGCATGTTATAATTTAATTATGAATATGTGTACATTTTTTTCCATGTCTCCATAGAGCCACAAATAAAATCTTATTGACTTGACAATTATAACTTGTGTAATTGGAAAAAAAAACCAACATCCAACCAAATTTTAGAGGAGTCTTAAAAAACAGGGAAGGTGTTTGCCTGCGTTGTAAAATCACAATCCTTTCATAGGTCTAAAGGTGCTTTACATAGCACTTAAACTTCAGCTGTATTCATAGATAAGCTTGTTCTCGTTCCTGCTGCTCATCTTAGTCTGAAACTTGTTTTACATCTTCCGTTTCAAAAGTAAAAGGCTACTCGTACTTGGGTAGCCATCTGCTTTGGAGTACAGTTCTCTTAATTGTATTGATGGTCTCCTTGTAGAACTGTCAGAGGACATCTACCCTCAGAGATCATCTCCTGTTCTCTGGCAAGATAGTGGTTTATTTGTCTTTTGAGTTTGTTTTTTTTATTTATGCTACACAGTCTCCTCCAGTCATAGATAAATGCTTTCAGCAACTTAAGGAAATAGTTACAAAATGCCCTTGGCATCCACTTGGTGAGAGCTAAAAGATTCAAGAAACTTTCAGATACGCCATTCTATAAGAGTTGTGGAAGGCATGGGCATGGCTGGAGCTGCACACGCTGGCCAAGAAAATTCTCTCAGGCTCATGAGTACATCCTGAAGTACATGTGTGGTCGCTGTGTTTCAAAAAGTTCTCAGTTACTCTACTCTGTTGTTGTGAAGGTAGACATTGAGTACTTTCTGCCAGGTTCTGTAACTTGGCACGCTGTGATTTAACATGTCTAAATTTTTACTTGCAAAATGTATACATTATAAAACTGTCTTCTGCATAAGATTTTCAATGCCAGCTATTGTGCATATGCATCTAGGTCTTAAATGTCTGAGCTTAAAGGGTAGAAGTCTCTTGAAATTAAGATATAGCAAAAAATAATTCTGATTAACATCAGAATTGCATTACAGAAACCCCTAAACATTTCATAACTTGCATTTCTGATTAGAAAATAATCTCATAATGGGGTGAAAAGTGATGCCTTCTTTTCTGCAGGTTCAAATGGACCACAGTTGTTTACAGTTGAACAGTGGGGCACCCCTGAAAAACTGCCAAGAGCTCATACCTGGTCAGTATTTAATTTATGTAAATTACGACCTTTTGTGAGAGTGATGAAATACTTAAGAGTTTTCATCTGTTTTTCAGCTTTAATCGCTTGGATTTGCCTCCTTATGACTCGTTTGAAGATTTACGGGATAAACTTCTTCTAGCGATTGAAAATACTCAGGGTTTTGATGGGGTTGATTAAGACACAGACATAAATTGTATTGGTCCAGTGCTGCAGTTTAATTTTAAGGGTTTACAGACAAATTTGAGTTCTCCAGGGCCTACCATTGTATTTAGTCACATGGCTATTGAATCTTCGTAGTATTACTTGTAAGTATTCTAAACTTACTAACTTCTGAAAATGTATTTTGCCATTTCCACAGTTTTGTGTACCTTGCTAATAACTACAATATACACATTGGATGGGCCAGTGCCAAGTAAGTCAACACCTAAATGTTTTTAAGCAGTTGCCGCTTCTACAGTATCTGACAGACTGTCCGGCAGTAAACTACTGAAGTAAAACTGTGAAGAAGTCTTTGCAGAGGGTGTAAATTTGAATTGCTGCTTTAAGAGGAGCAACTGAAATTGTTAAACTGTTTTAAAAACCAAACCAACAAAAAACCAAAACCAACAAACTTCATGTAACGCAATATCATAATCTGTGCTGCTTCAAGCTGTTTGCTACCCGTCTGTCCAAAGCATATTAGTAAAAGGAAAGCATTTGTTTGCATTATCAGCCATCAGTCTGCAGAGCATTGACTTGCTGACACATTGTATTTCTTCGCGTTCTGTTTCTAACTTGCTTTTGTTAAAACAGTGTAACAAAACCAGGATTTTTATATGAAACAGACAAGCAGCATAATTGTGTTGTAATGAGAGATTATATACTTTATTTGAATTTGTATACTGTCATTGGTTTATTGAGTGTTCATCACTTTTGATAAATTTGTAGTTCAATGATGGATAATATTTTCAATTCAGCCTTTTGCAACAAAGTAATCTTAAAGTGAAATTTGTATGGATATCACTCAGTATTAGTTACTGATAGATAGAGGCCTTTATTATCCATTCTTGCAGTATTGCACTACATAACAATAAAGAACATGTTTACAGGGGTTTCTGGGCCAAATTCAGCAGTCTGATGTGTGCACGCTTCTCTGAACTGCATGGAGGTTTTGCACATGTGATCAGGTGCAGAATTTGGTTCTGTAATATGTTTACAGGTTGTGCTAGTTTCTACAGCTGCATTTTTATATTTTTTTTCCTCCACTGTTAGTCTAGAAACCAAACTTGGTAATATCGTATAACCAAAGTCATAACCAACAATGTGCAATTGATTGTAGGTCAACTTGTCATATAAATATTAGGTTGATTTCTTTTGTAAATGTGGATGCTTTTTGTATTAATATTAACACCTTTTTTGAGCAAGTGCTGGATAAAATGATCAGCAAAGTTGGTTCTAAAAGAAAAAATAGATTTATATGCTTGGCTTGCTCTGATTTTAACATTTTATTACCAGTATGATCTGCGGAAATGACAGTACCTAGCTTTGGCCAGGAAATTTGTTTAGTCTTTATAAATATGCAAAGAAGGAAGTGTAGCACATCTCTCTATACAGAGATGTAAATTATGTAACAAATGTAATGGGTCTTAAGGGATATTTAAAATCCCACTTTGTTTTATTCTTTGTCTAGATCATTAGGGCTGAGAATATGACATGTAAATAAAGGTAACTTATACAAATTTCCCAAATCTATATCTGGTTTTGTAAAACGTGAATGATATATCAGTAAATCTGTATAGATTTGAATGTAGCAGGTTTTGTTGCTTAAAGTATGAAATAAGGATCCTGAGAGCAGTAAATAAAAGTTTATTCTAATAAGTTGTGATTCAGTTCTTTGAAGTGCATATTGGTAGTCTTGAAATAGCAAGATTTCTGTGTAGTACTCCTAGGCAGACCTGGGCAGCAGTTCCAGCTGCTACTTCTCTGTAGGTGTTGAAGTGCAACAGCGCTGTTCCTAGTCTTCTGCTCCCAGACATGCAGTCTGTGAAAAATTAATGCCATGTTTTCATGAGAGGTCTAGGTCGCAGTGAACCTTCATTGTATGGCCAGCCTAGAAATACTACGTGGCAGAGAGGAAAAGGCGGAGGTCCCACAGAAATGCCAGATTCCCAAGAGAGGTGAAGCTGGAAGCTTGAGACTTCTGGCATGAGAAGGAAGGCAGCCTTCTCCACCCTTGGGTATGAATACAAAGCTGCTATGGTGCTGTAATAGATGAAGAAAAGAACAAGTTTCATTAAGGGAGGGTTTCAGAGCCAGATGGGCCTGAACCAAGAGTTCACAGCAAGAAGTGGTGGGTGACAGTGCAGATGCTCCCTTCTGTGGGCTTTAAACTAGGTTGGTTGAGGAACGGTGATAACAGCTGGTAGTTAAGTTAGAGAAGAGAGGTCAATTATGCTGAGTACTGAGGCAGAGTGAGGGGAGCCAGGCAGCCCCGGTGGAGGATGCTGGTGCCCCAAGGGGGCCCACCTCTTGTGCTGCTCACACTCCGAGGCAGCCAGGGAAAGCAGGAGGAGCAAGGGACATGGCTGGGGCCACTCCGCTGCAGGGAGATCTGTGGAAGGGGTGACAGGCTGGTACAGAGCTTTGTGGGACTGGGTCAGGATGGTACTTGTCCTAGGCCACCTGTCTGTCATGAGGAGGTGGCAGAGTGGGCTTTGAAGCACCTCAAGGAAGTCCAACATTGCAAACGCTTGCTCTTACATGAGGCTAAACTCCCTGACGTCTGGGGGAAGGGCAACACAAGGAGATGCAATCTGCAAGGCTTCTGGAGGGGATTGTGAACAGCTAAACAGGGGTGCTGGTTTGGCCTGCGGGGAGGTGCTCTGTGTCCCTTTGAACTTGTGTTTTCTGCACACCATGCCTCTATTCCCTGGAGCATATTCACCTAGATTGGAGGGGCAGCTCCCACGATGCTAATCTCTTGGTAACAGATTTTGCGCAGATCCGGTTAAAACGCTTAGACGTGTGAAGAAACTCTTAATGGGAGACTGGAGCACAGTGCTCGCCCTGGAGCAGGGCGCCTCGGGCACCTTCAGCTGCTCGCGGCTGCGCCAGGACAGGCCTCCAGGTGGCGCCGCCGCCCGCGCACGGCCCGTTAACGGCTGAGGGCTGCTGACAGAAACCGGGTCTGGGCCGGAGCCGCCGCCAGGCCACGGCGGGGCGGGACGAGAGGCTGAGCCCGCGGTAAACTGGGTTACATCCACTGAGCATGGTGTAAAACCTCCGCAGAGCTTCTTTGGGCCTTGGCTTTCTCGTTTCGTGTTTGATAAGGGCTGCTGGGGACGTTCGTTTGTGTTATGGCCGTTAGATAGTGAATGGTGTTCCTGTTTCTGAATAACTAACTACAGTGCGGTCAAAGAAGTGAGTCTGTTTAGCCTAATAAAGGTAAAGTATATGGAGTAACCTCAGCAAAGGCTTTCAGTTTAAATGTAGTTCAGAGGTCTCCTTAGACTGCTGTGGGTGAGGTTTTCCTAGATTTTCGCTCAATGTCAGTAATTTAAGGGGTTTTGGTCTAAAACTGCCTTTCTCTGAAATTTCTCGTTCACTCCAAAGGTTACCATGGATGAGGAAGCGCTGTGCAGCCTGGTGTCACAGAAATGAGACTATGAGTAGGAACAAGCAGCATTCATCAGTACCGTGGAGGTTTGGGGCAGTGGATTTTCCACTAAATGCAGTTCTGACAAGGGACAGGCTCTTGGGTTGTGTGTTACTGGTGTCAAATCTGCCACTTCTCGGGGGTACAAGTGATGCTTCATTGTTCTCATTGCATCGTGAGGCAGACCTGTGGGTTAGTAGGAAAGCAAAGTAATTTCTTGTATGTGCCAGTGAGGCTTCACTCATGCTGCTCATAGGACACATGACTTAAATGATTTTTAATTACTATTAATCAAGTCACATCTGCAACATATTAAATTATTTTTTACTAGAAACAGGGCTGTCTACTGGCATCAAACCTAGGCAATATATATATATGTGAGTGTAAGCTACTCAGGTTCCTTCTCTGTCCTACTTTTTCCTTTCTAACCTCATTGTTTCATACCGAAACTTGCTTTGCAAGCTACCTAGTGCTTTGGCATTTGATTTGTTCTCTAAATCCATAGCACAGTCTGTTGAGGTGCTTGTGTTCTTCACACAGGATCATATCAAATCATATTCTGCTTTTTTTCAGTCAGTTTATTTTACTATCTACCCTTTCTAATGAACAATTTCTTTAAAGGAATCAGTGTGCAGTTTTTATGATGTGAACAGAGAGGAGCTCACTTTTTTATCTACAGTTAAGCCACCACCACCAATATGATCTCCTATCTCTAGTGCCATAGAAGTACATTATGGAAAAGTCTGTATGTTAAAAAGGCAACTGGCACATAGCATCTTCTATTGTTATAAATGGGAATTAAGTATTTAACAGCTGCTGTATTGCTCTGCAGCATTATGAAATGAGTAGAAGATGCAAGCACAAGCCTCGGTACTCCTATACTAAATCATTTTTCTTTGAAGTGGAGACTTAATTGCTTTTTCTATGTGGAACATATATCGTTAGCACACTAATCGGAATACAAGCAGCTTGCAAAGGGGATAATGAGGAGAACTTCCCATGTGATGCTTGGTTTACATCCACATGACTCTGTAGAAAAATGTTTTGTTTTGCTGAGCTGTCTTTAATTTGAGGTTTCTTGCTTAATGAGACTTCAAACAAATTCTGTATTGTAGGTTTCAGGTTTTCATCCCAGAGAGAGGCTTTGGATTTCGGGGAGGGCAGGGAGGCAAAGCAGCTTGGTAAACCTGAACAGACATTAAGTAAGCATGCCTCTTGAGGAAAGACAGATAAGGCAGCCTTCCTAAATGTGACAGAAGTAAAACTTTCTGTTTAAATACACCATAGCCTAAAAGCATACGTCACAATTTGTTTTTCTTAAGCCTTTTTGAGTTTAATTTAATGGAAAATGTTTTCATAATTTTCTGATAGCTTTTCTGATATTTTCTACAAACCGAATATTTCTCATTCAGGTTTTGTTTTGAGGGCTGGGAAGTATGACCTTTTGGAGGCTGAGAACACACGTGTCCTACTATGCACTGCTTCTTGAGAGTATGCAAAATGCTAAAGGTTTAAATCAAGTTGCCCTGAGGACTGCTTACTGACCTTTTGAATGCAAAGCTGTCAAAACCTTCAGCTAGACATCAGCTAGAGAAGAACACTTAGGGCAGATCAATGCAAACAGAAGACAATGTGGTTCTGACTTTTGGTAATTCTGAGTTAGTAACAAATGATACTGTGCTGCAAGAGCTGTTGGAAACAAATGCATGCTGCTGAGGGGTTACTGTGAGTAACAGGTAATAGTTGTTTTTCAAGGAAAACCTTTTATAATCTACTTAAGAAATTAAAAGTTTTCATTAAGTTGCTAAATCCTGATAGAGTTATCTGGGCAAGAGGCTTCATTGACTTCAAAGGGATTTTTGTCTACTTAAGGAATGCAGGGTCAGGCCCTTAACTAGTGATAACTTTCTTCAGTGGGTTGTCAGATATGACAAACTATGCCACTTTAATAGAAATTACCCTGGCTTTGCCATGCTATCCCTTCATCCTGAAAATCTGCTTTCTTCCTTTGCCCAGAGCTTCTGGGTGGCTGTTATATAAAACTATAAAACTTAGAAATTACTCTCTGTAAGCTGTGGCTTCTGTGATTATATTTTCTTCACTTTGAATATACATTATATTCTAGTTATGATACATTATAGAATAAATTCAGTTGATTAAAGTGTTGGATGTAGTTATAAGTTTGTCCTCCCCTTCTGTGAATTGCTGCCCAGCTATTAGTTGTCATCCTTAACAGACTTATTTGTAATTAGGTGCACTATTACTTGCTGTTACGCAGAGTTTTAAAGAAATGCCTTCCTTTCTATGTAAGCTTACAGAAATGGACCAAGAATCAGGGGATTGGGAGGATTTGTTCGGTCTCGGTCCAATAATTAGAAGTGTGCAAAAAGTATTAAGCAGTCATGTATATCCTGTGCTGAAGACTCACAGGAATAAATACTTTGCAGACTAGTAAAAAATAGTTCTCTGTGCTTTATCAGAGTGTTACAACTGCTCTTCTCTTACTGTAATTAAAAGCTAGTTCTCCATGTTTAAGAGGTGCTGCTGCATCAAAGGCAAAAATAATATAGTTGAGCTCTATTAACATGTAGCTAAAAATTACACCATTTTGCCACTAACTTATCATAAAACTCCACCCCTGCCCCACACTTTTTCCCATAGTACTTAAGATGAACAATCTGGCATGCCCATGGTATGTGCTCCCTAAGTGTCTTATTTGCCCACTGCAAGTTCTGTCATCTGCCAGAACTTGGCCACTGTGACCTTCTAGGGGTATCTGAACATAAATGACGGCAAAATGTTATTTAGGATTTAGCAAACATAATCCTGGGGTAATGATTAGGTACTGGACAGCTGCACAGCTGAAACCAAGTTATACTACCAGTAGCCCTAACTGCTGATTGCTTTCCTAATGCACTATGCAGGCACAGCTGTGTATGCCACATACTAAACCACACCAGGGACTTGATTCCAATGAAAAAATACTTTTATTTCTCCTGCCAAGTTATTTTCAGTTCTCTGATCTGATTCCTCGCATGGTTGCACAAGCTCTTATGCCAACCCAAAGTCAGCACCACAAGTTGCAAAGCACTGAGTTGCATCAAACAAACGGAGGATGCCTGTGGATGTGCTTCCAGCAGAGCCTCTGATCTCCTCCTGCCCTGCTGCGCCTGGTCAGGGGCCAGAGAGAAACTTGAGCCAGGTTAGTAGCAATGCGGGGGAAAGAGGAATTGGGGTGGGCTGCTCTGTCCTCTAGGCCACGCAGGGCACTGTGATCCAGCTATGTCTCCTACCTTCAGCTCCTGTCCAGCACTGGGCAGACACCTCTTCCAGAACCTCTTAAAATATGAGAAATCCCCATGGGCTCCCAAGCAACTCCCACAGCCCAGCTGAGGTAAGACCCCAGCGGCAGCAGCTGATGGAGGCAGTAATTTTGGCATCAAAAGAAATCACCCTTGTGCTGCCCAGCTTTTGGCTCCCCTTAATTCACCCCCCCTTGGCTTGCTTCTAGCACCGGGGTGTTGCCTTTAGCGGTTCAGCCCGAATTCTTGGTGAAGCCGTTCTGGTGGAAGTCACAGCTTCGCGTGGCCCTTCAAACATATCGGTACCCATCCCCAAAGCAGTGTTGTTCCCGGGGGCCTTTGCAGGACACGGCTGTGTGCATGTGAGGGGGAGGAGGTCCTGGGAACATGCCTTGAAGGCTTCAAATCTGTTTATCTTCACACTCCTGAGAGGCGATCGCTCTCCCATGACAGGGTGGCGCACTGGAGGGAGCTGCACTGGCAGCAAGGAGATAAACCTATGGGGCACAGGCTGCTTTGGCCAAGTGGCCTCTCCCTGACCAGCAATTCCTTATGTCTCTGTGAGATGAAATGAGACAAGAGCAGCAGGAAGCCTCCTGCAATCTTTCTTTTTAATAGTTCCGTGGGATAAATTGTAGATAAGAGGAGACCACATTGTTAACAAGCTGAGAATGCAAAGACAAAGGAAAAGGCTGCAATCTTTCACAGCAGAAGTTAATAGGTATATTCAGCGGTATGTCCAACTGCTGATTTGCCTTGTTTTTCATTTATTTTATCTCCAGTAATTGTTTCCTGATTGCAAACATATAGAGGAAAAGAGGCAGAAATGATTTGCCTATTTCCTCTTGTAACAGCAGAATGAAGGTAAATTACACAGGGATGAAAGGAGACCATATTTCATGCCTGTTGCTAAACAAATAGCTGCAGAACAGTGGGTTGTCATGATAAGCAAGAAAGACACTAACAAAAAGCTGCCTCTGGAAGGTTCGAGAGATTCCTTTGTAGATTCAAACGTAGAAAGTGGTAACCTAGGAGATATCTTCTTTCTCTTCAGTTATTCTTGGTCTGATACTTATTGTATCCACCCAGTGTATGAACACTTTGATTTATGGAAGATAACATCAGGGTACCTTACTGCAGCATTTCCAGGATTTTGTTTTGTTTTCTTACTGGGGAAAGGGTTGAGTGAGGGGACTGTACTGAGCAAAATAAAAAATATATACATTGCAAAAGCAGTTTATGGGACAGCTCTTCTCCACCTGCTGTTCATTCCTGCACCTTGCTGCGATTTCCACATATGCATAAACCCTTAATGAAGTTATTCCATGTGTTTCAGCGTGCAGATTCCAGCTGCGGCTGCCTGTCTGTTGTCACTTTGGTCCCAAGCCAGCTGAGCACCATGGGCTTGTCTCCCAGGACTGCTGAGCATCCCTGAGGTCAGAGGAAGAAAACCATGTGCAGCACCTTGTGTGAGAGCCTGAGGTGGCATGGCAGAAGGGTGCAGGCTGCCATGGCCTGGGGAACATTCAGGGTGGTTTAGCTGATCTGGGTCAGGGCAGCTGCTGTCCCGTGCTGTTGCCCTACATTCAGCTGCATGTTGCAACCCGTGGTCTTTCACCATTCGTTGTGCACTAAGAGCCCGGTTAAGAAGGTAAACCATAAGAAATCAAGCTCTACTGAAAAAAAAAAAAGGAAGCGTTTTCTGGCAGGTTATGTGTCCAGAGGAACTCAGTGCAGGCAGAGGAGCGTCAGCTGTAGCATGAGGGCCGGAGAGCATGGAGCTGCAGTAAACCCAAACTCCACACCATAAGAACTCTATGCTGTGTGTAAGAGGAAGACTCAGGCTTCATTATGCCCTCAGGTGTGTACTTTCTGTAGCCGTAGCTGTGTGGTTTGTTAAAGTACCAAGAAGACCTGATTGCTTGCATCAAGTATTTTTAACACCTTTCAGCAGCAGTAAATGGGCATGGGAGAGTAAGGAAACGTGCTTTGCCAGATCCCTGTGAGATTACTCCTCCAAACTGCTTGCAGTTACCTCCAGCAGCAGGGGAGGATGTTGGAGTGTCTTCTTTCTCTTGTTGGAACTCATGGCAGGGTCCCCTTCATTCTAGTGTGAGGAGACTGCAGGGGGAGGGGTAAATGTCTGGAGGCTGCCTCTGGGGCACAGTGAAACACCTGGCTGAGGCAGATCCACTGATTTGGGTCAGTGGAGCACTGTTGTAGAAGATGGCTGGGGAAAAAGAAAAAAAAAAAAACAAACAACAAAAGTGGCAAATAATTGTACTCCTTCCACTTTGGTGTTTGCTGCTTTATAACCAAATGAGATCTGTGTTAAAATCCCTTTGTCAAGGAGGTGTGCTTTTCCTGTACAGGAAGGCTCCCTGGAGAGAAAGTTCATTAGCATCCGAAGGGCGCAGCCCAAGGTGTGTCAGCCCATCTGCTCATGGAAGGAGTGAATCTCCTTTGAGAATGCAACAGAGACGGTAACTGTACACAGGTTCAAAATGAAGCAAGAATCCACTAAGTGACCAAATGTTCTGAGAGTAAACATTTGGATGGTGGGTCTTAGAGTTAGCTTAACATGTTGTAAATCTGTGAATACAGTTGTAACTGGGTCAAGAGTTTGGCATGAGAAACAAGAAAGTGTCTAAACATGCCTACAGTAACACCAGATCAGAAACACTCAGAGGAAAAACTGTACAGGAAAGAAAAAAGGGGCTTCCCTGAGAAGAAGGGTTAATGACACCCTGCCGGGACTGCAGTTGCGGCAGGCCTTTAGCTGGGTTTTGAGGACTCCTCCGGCTGAAGGAGAGCTGAACCAGTGCAAATTGCTGTAATTCCCCTGCAGTTAATAGGGCTCTGGCAATTACAACTGCTCTCAGCCCGCCCTAAAGGTGATCGCAGCTCCAAAGCTCCAGTGCTGCTGCAGCTGTGCTAAGCTGCCTGGTGACTGTACTCTCTTCTATGCCTTGGGTGCCTGTAGCTACAGCTTTCTTCATGCCAGCAGTGGCCTGCCAGCAGACCTGATGGGTGAGCTGGGACCTGGCACTGGTAGGGTTGAGCCTGTGGGGCTGGAAGCAGTGGGGGTCCAGGATAATGATTATATGTTGGTTTAAAACTAGATTTGGGCTCCAGGACTCTACTATTGCCTCTTAAAGGATGCAGCTAATTGAGGATACTGTTGTGACTGCACATGTGCCAGTAGGCACATTTAAACTGCTGTGAGCAGCTCTCTCTCCAGCTCTCCTGTTTCCCACCCATGGGTGCTTATCTTTATCCTTTTCTGTTCCATGACATTACAGTGTTAGAGCAGGAGCTGCACAAAGCCACACTGGGGGAATGGATCATCTGGGCAAAGACACTTTCCCATCTCTGAGCTTTTCAGGACAGGTGGGACACAGCATATTTGGGCACCCAGCTTAGGCGAGTTGTGGCCATGCCAAACACCTGTCAGTGCTGCTGTGACAGCTTTTCCCGGACCACAGGCATGAGAGTGCTAACATGATGCTATTCTATTTCTCAGGCAGAGCTGAAATGCTTAGTGCAAAATGGACCAAAGACCAAACTGAACTATTTCTGATTTAAGCTGAAAGAAATTTAAATGGTCCGACACTAGAAAAACCTTATTCTAACCTGGAATAAAAGTTCATTCCGCATCCTGGGGCTTGTGGCTGCAGCAGTCTCATAAATAGAGTTCACCTTGGGAAGCTCCAATCAGTTTCTTCCCTTTTCCTCAGGTTGCTATATTTCATCCCAAAGTCCTGCCTATTAATTCCCTTTCTAGAAATGTTGGTACCACTTCAGAAAAAGTGTATAAACACCATGGTTATGAAACTTCATTCATGTTTGGAGAATCCCTCTCTCTCCCTGCTGGTTCATAATGGGGCCAAAATTCTGGGATGGCAGCTGCCCTCACACACATGCAGGAGAGCAGTGGAGCAAAGCCTTGAGCTAGATCTGTTCATGTCAGTCTGATTTTCAGATCTGTCTTTTCAGGGCTTGCCAGGTCTGAGGCTAAAATGCAGCATAAGGTAAATCAGGTTATTTACAGACAGCAACCTGGACAGCATGCTGATATTCCAGCTGCTGGGAGCACTTCAGAAAGAGATCTTACTCCTGACTTGCGTTTTAAGACATTGGGCAGCTGACTGCTAAAGTTATTATTTCTTTGAAAGGCGTGTGCAGCTTGTTTGCAGACCCCCAAACCTAAGAAGAGGAAGCATAGAAAAGGATTTATAGGGATCTGAAAAGAACCACAAAACCAGCGGAAGTTTGCATAGCCAAAAATACAGATCAAGTCAAGCAAAAAAGTCTGTGTTGGTGACAGAAGAAAAATTGCTGCCCTGCAGCAAAGCAGGCATAGCTTTGTTTATGTTGGCTGGCAGTAATTCATACTCATCCTGGACTGCCATTCTGGCTTTCTCAAGATAATGCTGCTGTGAGAGGGCCAGCCAAGTGATAATTGTGTTTATTGGCTCCATATTTACTAATATGGTGTGTTTGACAAAGTTATGGCTCGCAGTGCCTTTAAACTGTGGTTCAATGGGTTTATCAGTTTGCAGTGAAGTATGAATTTAGATATGTTATCTCAAGTCTGCACTATATCTAATCCAATTAATTACTGGAAAATGTGTTAAAATGACTTCTGACAAATTAAAGAGGGAGAGCTTATGCTCATCTAGTTTGAGGATGGCTTAATTCTGGTAAGAAATTTGTTATTTGTTTTGTTCAGCAGATATGTGAAAATGGAAATACTGGTGTTTGCAGCTGCCTCAACACAGGCACACTGAAGCGCTCCAGTGGGAAGCACTTTTCTTTGTCAAGCCATTTAAGACAAAAATTGCATTTGATCTCATGAGTCAAACCCTCCTGCTGGCACAGTGTAGTCCAGGGAGACGGTAAAGCGGTTTCCCTGCCACAGGAGTGAGCACAGACAACACAGCTAACGGAAACCAGCCCACAAGTAAGACTACAAATTGGTTTTTCTCCACTGGCTTCTTTTGTCTTCTAGTCTACTAGGACCAACTCCTGCTTCAAAGACGGCTGGTGAGCTGGGCAAGGAGGTGTCCACTGCTGGGCAGTACAGCACAGCCACCCATTCGTGCCTGCAGGAAGCAGTGCACTGCTACACAGAGCATAGGTCTGCAGGGAAGTAACTTGCATCTAAGGAGGGACAGTTTCAGCCTCTCTGCCGACTGATCAAAGCACATGGCATAGGAATGTTACTGGGTAATGCATTCCCTGTCCATGTGTTTGTCTTGTAGTTGTGCTGAGGTCATCTAGCAAATCTCAAATTCAGGTCACTCTGATCAACCACGGTTTAGCTGGAGAGAGTCTACTACCAACACGAGCTGCAAATGAAAGTTGTGAGTTTGACACAAGAAAGAATTAATGTTTAATCATTAACGCTCAAAAAGAATATAAAAAATTGTTTGTGGTACCTTTTTTCATAATTCACACTTCTGGTACTGGATAAATTAAAACACCCAGGAAATTTAAAAAATACTGAGTCAAGTGGATCCTGTTACTGTATTTGGTCCTGTTCAGACACCAAAGCAGTACATGTGCAGTTGTGCTCTGCAAAATGACTGTGAAACTGCCTGGATGCCTTTTGGGTAACTGATCTGTATGCAGAACAAATCTTTCCTAATCACCTTTCCTGAAAACGAGTGCTAAGATCAGAGCAAGCTGAATGCTTCTGCTCATGTATTTTTGACAAGTAAGAAAGGTTATACAGGTCAGACTATGGCTTGTGTCATGTTTAGATATCTCTGATTTTCTTCTGCAGGCTTTCAGGAGTCACTAATTGAAGCTGCATCCAGTCCCAGTGATGATGCAGCAGAAGGGACCAAGTTTGGCTGCCAGGTCCTGGCTCTGTGAGCTTTGCACTGCTAGCAGGAACAAAAAGCAGTGAAAACTTGCCTGTCACTGAAGTCAGCAGCTCTCACAATGAAAGCAAACAAGGGGCAAATTTGCTGAGTAAGAAGATGTCTTCCTACATGGTAACTAGACCTCTGAATAGACAAAAAAAGAGCTTAGAAATCACTGTCTGCAAGCATGAAGTACATTTAATGGTGGAGCTGATAACTTCAGTGATAATGGCAGCATTTGATTTTTCCCCTCCAAATCGTCCATAGGGTGTTGGTAGCATAATTCTCAAGCCATCTGTTTGCAGTTTAGGTTGCATTTCAGCAAGCTACATTTTGGACTTGAGGCAAATGCAAACTTATGGCTGCTTTCTGGTGGAGACAAGCAAAGGGTGGCTCATTCTCAGCAGCAGAGCACTGCCTGGCACAGCCATCTAGAAATGGTTTGATTGGTGCTGTATGAAGGGGTCAGTGAGAACCACTGACAAAATGGCACTCTACTTCTGATCAATTCCCATTCTCGCAGGGCCGTGGGGTGCTCTGCCAAAGCCGGCCACCACGGCACCTGCACTGGCCATTGCTGGGTCTGCTGCCCGGGCCTCGGAAGGCCCGCCGGCTGCGAGCCGCGGGCGGGCAGCTCCGGTTTTGGCACAGACCTTCGGTAAAGCCGGGTCTGGCTGAGAGCTGTTAACGTTCGTCCTAGCGCTGCGGTGCGTAGTGCCCGGCGCCCTGGGGGGAAGCATAGACGGCAGCTCCAGCCCGGTCGGGGAGAGGGGCTCAGCCGCCAGCCCGCAGAGCCTGGCCGGACCGGGGGTGTCCGTGTTGGGAGCTGCCGCTGGGGCCCAGCGCTGCCCGAGGCGTCGCGTCTGCGGGGCAGCGGCGGCGCTCATCAGCGCGGGGATCGGGCCCGGCCGCGCTCGGCCCAGATGGCGCCGGAGCCCCTCGCCCCTCGTGCTCGGGGCCGGCGGGTCCTGCCGCCCCCCTTCCCCGGGGATATTGTCCGCCGCGGCCCGCCCCGTCCAGCAGCGTCCCTCCCTCCTCCGCCCCCCGCCCAGCCCTGCCCCTCGCCCCTCTTCTCCCCAAAGGCCAATGGAGACGAGATGCGGAGAGTAAGGCCGGGACGGGCGCGCCGGGGCCGCTCCGTTCATCCTCTGTCTCCTCCCCTCGGCCGCTGACCGGTCTCTCTCGCGGCGGCCGGCGGGGCATGCCAGCCGCCTCCCGCTGAATGGCGCCGTTCCGCCGCCGGGCGCTGCTGCGGGCGCTGCTGCTGCTCCCTCTGCTCCCGCTGCCAGGTGAGTCCGTCCGCCCGCGCTCCGGCCCCGCTGCGCCGCACGTGGTTTTATTTATCGGGCACCGGCGGGACCGGCTGCGGCGGGAACCGGCCCCGGCCCCGGCCCCGGCCCCGCGCTTTGTTCGCGGCGCGGCGCGGCGCGGAGGGGCTCTGTGCCGCCCCGCCGGCAGGGGGTGCGCGCGGCCCGCGGGGCCCCTCTCGCTGCCGCGTTAGGCGATGGGCGACCGTTAATTAGCCGCGCGCTCGCGCCGTCGCGGGCTGGGGGGGCTCTGAGGGGGCTCTGAGGGGCTGCGCGGGCACCTGGCGGACGCTGCCTCCCGCTCGCCGCTGCGGGGGCTCCGCCGGCGGTTTGCCGTGAACCCGGCCCCTTGCGCCTGGCCCCGCTGCTCGGGCGGGCTCCTGGAGTCACCGAGCGGGGCGGGCGCCGCGGCAGCGGGAGCGCCCGCATCCGTGTGTCGGGCCCGCGCGCTCACCGGTGCGCGCTCACCTGAGGCGCTGCGCGCCCCGCGCAGGGCTCTGGTCGCGGTGTGCGGGCGCTGGGGGTCCTGGGCCGCCAGCTCCAGCCCGGTGGCTTTACGGTGCTGGATCTCAGTGCCGCAGGTTTCCGGAGTTCTGTGCGTTTGGAGCCTGGAGCAGCGACTTGTTGTACCCTGAGCGGTGGGCTCAGCAGGGTGACTCGCAGCTCACAAGTGTGCTCGGTAACTTGCACCTCTGTGCTTACAGGCAAAATCTGGTTTTCTCTCTCTTAGGAGCGTGGTGCTTTAGTGAACTCTTTTTTGTGAAAGAGCCTCAGGACATTACAGTCTCAAGGAAGGATCCGGTGGTTTTAGACTGCCAGGCCCGTGGTGAAGCTCCTATCACTATTACATGGCTGAAAAACGGAGGCAAAGTATCTGAAAATGAACGGATCTACAGTTTATCCAATGGCTCGTTATATATCAGTGAGGTGGAAGGAAAGAAAGGAGAGCTGTCTGATGAAGGATTTTACCAGTGCTTAGCTGTGAACAAATATGGGGCCATTCTCAGTCGAAAAAGCCACCTCACACTAGCAAGTAAGTTCCAGCTCTTATTTATTAACCTGCTTCTGAATTTGTGACAGCAATTTCCTGAACAGTACACAACAGCCTATCCTTTTCATTGCACATCTAAAAGGACAAATCACAAAAGCAAAGATCAGGTCATTTCTGCAGCACCTTTTCCTTTTTACATACCCAAAGATCATAAACAGCACTTGCAATGGCCCTGGTGCGGCAGGAGCAGTGCATTCACCTCCGAGGCCTCTTGGACAGTGGTGCTTGGTGTGGATGGGTCCTGCAGGTCACTGGTCTCCAGAGCAGGGGGTGGTGCAGGGCTGTGCTGGCTGCAGCGGGCGGCAGCACTCCTGAGTCTTGTTTCCCATGTGCCGCTCAGGCAGCCTTACAAGGGTTATCTGCAGATCTGATTAAAAAGTAATAAAATTACTCCTTGTTCAGTATCTTGGTGGTGTGCCATCTTGGGGCAGGGCAGAATGACTGATGGAGGTGGTTGTCTTGGGGAAGGGAAAGGTTTTCTGAGCAACCATGGGGGTTATATTACCAAGCTCATGCTTTTCTGATGTGTGCATTCAGCCAAGCGGATGCGGGTGCTGTCCCTTCTGGGACTCCTCTGGAACTTACCTAAGGGCCTTATATGGCCCTAAGGGCTGGGAAGTGAGAGTCACGTTTCTAGGGTGACTCCTTGCTACTAGGTGAATGGTGAAGGAAATAGTTGTGTGTAAGTGCCTTTATGGTTTTAACTGTCTGGGTCTGACTGTGTATTACCCTCTTGTTTTCTTAGCATCTTTAAGTGCATCAAGCAATGTATGTGTGTTAGGATCTGAATGCCATGCCTTTCTCCGTGCTCATGCAAAGCATTGCCAGTAGGCTGCTTCGACAACACTATGGGTTTTTTGATTTTTTTCTTTTCTAAGAAAGTGTAACACAGAGAGTTCGAAGTTTATGTAGTCTTCTCATGTTCCTCTATAATAGGACTTAACTGATGAACTTAATCTAATAGGAGAAGGCTTCCTTTGACCTCTTCAACCCTGTTCTTAGTAGCAAGTTGCACAAAATTGACATTGATGTCTCTCTGGAAACTTGGCATTTGTTGTAAATTGCAGGTTTTACCAAAACTCGTTTCTGCCTGAAACTTGTTAATACAATTGGTACATCAACTTACATGAAAAAAAATGCTAGAATGTTAACATTTGTTAGTTTTTTCCTGTGTGCTTCTGAACTTACTATAGAAGCTATCCATAAGATACCCCCAGGAAGGTGTGAAGTGAGCCAGAGCGTGGGGCAGTTGAAATGACCCTGGAATCAGGTGGCTGCTAGTAAGTGATGAGTTTTTCATGTGCTGTAAGAAGCTGTTCTGT
Source organism: Myiopsitta monachus (assembly GCA_017639245.1). Classification (NCBI taxonomy): domain Eukaryota; kingdom Metazoa; phylum Chordata; class Aves; order Psittaciformes; family Psittacidae; genus Myiopsitta; species Myiopsitta monachus. The sequence continues at coordinate 14,240,462 of CM029921.1, read as the reverse complement.
GAACTCTCATTTTCAAAAACTGGGCTACTTATAAGTTAGTATCATGGCATCTTACATACAGGATAAACAGACCAAGCACCTCTTGAATACTTTTGCTAAAATGATGAAAAATGAAGTATTATTACTGTTGACATTTAAATTCACCTCACTAGGTTTCAGAGTGTCAGTGCCATTAATAAACAGGCTGAAAAAACCCCTTTCTTAAAAGGCTAAGAGTTTGTTCTTAATAAATACAAAGGAAGTCACTGGCTGATGGGTTCTCTGTGTAGGACTGTGGAAAATTCAGGGCCACTTTAAATCTGAGATATTGCAGGGTGAGCTCTGTTCTCAGTACCAGAGACCAGCTGGAATAGGATAGCACAGTAGTAGTACAACATAGTACTAGATTGTAGTATTAGGTTTTATTCAGACAGTACTGAACTTCTATAAGTGTTTCTCAGATGCACATTCTTTCACCAGAAATATGGTTTAATTTTATTTTGCTTTTTGATACAGATTTTTCACCCAGGAAGAGTTGTGAACCAAAAGATTTCATGCTGCAGAGTGAGACTCATTTTTTCCAGCCCTTCCTTCCACCACCCCCCTTTTTTTCCTTTTTCTCCCCCCCTCTCCTGTAAGACTGTGACAAAAGGTTTCTTTTTCTTCTTTGAATACTTGAAAGGTTTCCTATGGCTGTTGGAGAAAACTGGAAGGGATAGTGGATCCATAATGATCACAGTAGGTGCTGTTGACTTAGCGATTAAGTGGTTAACTAGGGGCCAAACATGAAGTTATCTTATGTAGCAGTCTCTTCTTTTTAGTCATGTTATGATCTGACCGGTTTCAGAATGTAATCTTTAGTACAAAGCTGTGAAATGAGGCAGTAATTTGTATCGTCGTTTTTTGAAGCCCATAAAATGTGCAAAATTCATTTTATACCAAATTTTTACAGTGTTTGTGGCTGGTATCATGAGCTGGTTGAACTTGGCAGATCTTTTAAGTTAAATATATTAAAATCTTGTGGGGGATTTTGTAGGCTTATAATTTTGTTTAGAAGCAGTTGTTGGTTGCTGTGAAGGCAGATTACCTCGTGGTCAGGGTAGAGAAGGAAATATACATATTAAACAGGTGGAGAATAGGCATTAAATGGGCATTCTTTCTTTGGAGGAGAAAAAGCAAATACTGTCTTCAGTTACTGGTAGCAGCAGGGTGTGAGGCTGTTCTTTTACTTTGCCTGGTCAGAGCTTTTGCTAGTAAGCTTATCTCTTGCTTCAGAATTGTAATGTTTAGTGTTGCATTTGGAAATCAAAAACTTTAATCTGTCCAAGAGTTTAAGATTTGAACACACAAGGAGATCAGGTCTTGGTTTCTAAAGTTAGGAACTGGAAGCTGAAGGTTGCACTCTTGGCAAGAATTCCATTATTCATGTGCAAATTAAGAATTCACAGGGTTAAAAGGTTAGAAACTGGCCAGGATGAGGTTTACCCTTGTGATAAAGAGCAGATGACCCTCATTCATTGGCCAAAGCTTTCATGTGGCTCCTCTGCAAAGTTAGTGATTGCCATGAATTGTTCTTGTGGAATGCAGAAATTCAAATGTGAGCAGGCCTTTCCTTAAGTGTCACTATGGAGCCTTATCTCCTGAGCACATCAGAGTAGGTCTGCAGGGACAGGGTTCCTCCCCAGAGGCCCCAAGGCTTTGCTTTCCTGTTGTTCATCCATGCACAAAAGAATTTGACTAATTTAGGGCTTCTCTTCGGAGAGATCCCCCTACTCTTTTAAAGGAAGCTGTGGGGCTGAGGTATTTCTTAGGTAAAAATAAATATTAGTTTCACTACATGCTTGTAGTTGCTTACTACAGCAGGCTAATTGACCTGGGGCGCAGAGGAGGAGGTTCCTATGTGGTTGTTTGTGAGGCAACATGTTAGGGTAAAACGCTAATAGTGAAAAGTATGACTTACTCAAAATTCGAATTTACTGATGCCACTGCTACTGAGAGAGGTCTCTTTTAATGGAATATAAAGGAATGTAGACTGTGGAGAAAGTACCGCTTTCGGTACAACTTTGAATCAGCCAGAAATAAACAAGCTGAGATTTTTGTATCCCTGTATTTTTAAATTGCAACTAACCATGGTTAACTAAGATTCTGCCTGAAAATAAAGCTAGTCTTCCAATAAGATAGCATTAAGAAAAAATGGAGAAGGTAGTTCATGTTCTGAAGGTAGTAGCATGGGTTTGGGGCAGTGATTGTACAGGATGCTCATTGTTTGTTTCCTTTTTACAAAAAGTGGAAATTGAAGATGATTGGATGGCATATGTACAGCTGGATAGGAACATTCCCTTTCTCTTCTTGTGACTTGGCTGAATTGATTTTAATGCTTGTGAATTACAGGAAATGTAAGCCCAATTCTTGGTGTCCAGGTTTCTACATTTCACAAGAGTGAAAGGTTATGCAAGCAGAAGGTTTCTGGGAGCATGCTCCTGGAGGGAAACCGCATGTGCACGCTGCACTGCAGTTTGTGAAGCACTGGGCCTTTTATACAGAGCAGGCTATACTTTGTGGAGTTTGTAATTTTGCTTACCTGCTGTGGCAGTGATATGACTTCTGGTCCCACCACAGTGCCAATAATTGGCAATATTTATGTTTTGCTATTCTAATAACACCTTTTGCTCTGCTTTTAAATATTTGCACTTAAGAGTGCATCCAGCTGAGCCTTATTCTGTACTGTGACAATAATGTTTTCTTAGCAGTTCCAGCTGTTTGTTCCTACTTTTGTATTGTGCTGTTTCTTGTGTGGTCGCAGCTGCATGTGTGGCTAACTGAACAGGGTTAAAATAATACAATTAAAACAAAAGATGCTGTTGAACCCGGATGAGTTCCCTGATGCAGTTTGTCATGGAGCCGCTCAGAGTGATAGTGCTGATGTAACTGGGAGGAATGATGTGGAGGTGGGAATGCTTAGTGAGGACAGAGGAAGGCTACTGAAACTTAGACTGCTGCAAAAATAAATGTTCATGAAACTGCAGCCTTTCTGGAATGTCTGTAGGCAAAAATTTTGCCCTTCTGCTACTCTTTTTCTAAAATTGTGCCTTAAATAAAGGGATTAATAGCTGTCATCTAGCAGACTGTCTTAAGGTCCTTTCCAACCCTAACCATTCTATGATTCTATGATAATATAGTTTTCATTTTGTATAGAATCTGGCATTTCAAGTGTCTTCCAAATGCATGAGGATCTCGAAGGTATGTTTCATTATTTTAAATAGTAATGGAGACAGGAACAAATTCAAACATAGAAGGGTGTGCTTAGGGGGCAGAAGCATTTTTTGACTGAGGTGGAAGGAAGTGGCAAATGGCAGCTGTAGATAATAGTCTTGTATTAAAAGAGATAGCAAATTCTTAATGCTGTAGAACTGGTGTGGTTACAGGCAGTTTGAGGAAGCTCTTGTTTAGGTTGTTACAAGTCCTGCCTTACTGCTCTGGCTTTGATTAGTTGATTTGAATGTCCTGAGAGTAGAATCTTTCTAAACTGGGAGTGCACATGTCTGATCCTTAGTGCATTTAAGTTACAACATTTAAGGCAGGAGGAGGATGTTTAATGTCTCATTTGGCAATGTCAGTTGATAACGGTGAAGGAAAGCATTAGGATTTTTGTTCTCCAACAGAGATACACTGAAGAAATAAGACAACTGGGAAATATTTTCCTTCTTAACTCTTTTTCTTGCATGATTTTCCTCTAGAACTCCCCCAGACATCTTTTGGTCTGAACTGCCACAAAAATTGAAAAACAAAACCAAAAACTCCCAGAAAAAATTGTCAATATCCTGTTAAGATATAACCACTAGTTGCTTCTAACATTTTTTTTGGCACTAGGGCATTTCCTGTTCTTTCAGCAATGACTGTGGTGTGGTTGTAAGAGCTCTTCACAGACTAATGGATGGGCTTTTTATATTGTTGTCAGGACAAAAAAATGTAAAAACTATATGTAGTGCATGTGAACAGTTTGTTTCCACTACCACCCTACTAGAGAAGTGAGCTTTTTATGTTTCCTCAACACTTCAGTTTCAAATTTACATTAAGCATAATGTCAAACTGAGGCATTTCATGCCCTTGCTTTTTTTCTTAGCTAGTAAGGCCAAAGCTGTTATGCTTTTTATTAGTTTTTATCACTGTTACTTCATAATGTATAAAGTTTTTACCAGCTTCTTTTTTTAAAAGAATGTTTGGTCTCATTGTAGTATTTAGCTACTGAAACCTTCACCTTCATGAGAAACGTTGAAGGAAAACATGGTACCATGCTAGAAGTTGTTCAGAGCTGTGACTAGAGGCACTCAGTTCTTACCTGGTGTGAGTTGTATGTGAGGTATGTGCACTAAACTATTGATATTTCTTTTCTACTTGCGAAGCAACTGTATGGTAGCAAAGATGCTGTTCTGTTCTTGCAGTGTGGTGCTCTCTCCACTACTCCCCTTCTTCCCCCTCCCTCCCTCTCTGTGTTTCTTGGTGTAGAAATTGTTGAAAGGGCATTCAGTAAGGCCCCCTTTTGTCAGCCAGCTCTGATTATCCGAAAGAAAAGGATCTCACTCTGAGCAGTTGTTTGCCTAGAGACTTGTTGTCACGTCTTCACAATTTAACAGCTGTGGCTATTGATGGTGTGCAGAACAATTTAAGACAATGACAAAAGAGAATCTTGGAGGAAGAATTTAAATGTTACTAAGCATTTTCCTACAGAAATATGGTAATTTCCATTGTTGGACAGATTTGTGCTTAGTTTTCATGTGTTTTCCTCAGGATTTTGTATTTTTCCACTTCTTATCTCCAAAATTGTGGACATAATCTTTTGTTTAGTTTTGCATTGTTTTTTTTTGTTTCATCAATAGGCCCAGCTGTTAAATTGGGATTGATTACTTCCACTCTTTATAACTGGTAATCACCACCTAAGTGAAAAAGTAATCAACAATGTCAAGTCTCCACATTTTGTTAAGTGTGGGTTGTATGATCAACAGTTACTAGGGTCCACCTCTACATAGCTTTTAAGCAGTAGCATTTTAAGCAGCATTCTATATTTTAAAGTTCATTGTCTCAGCAATTGAGTTAGAGGTGAAAAAAGTAATCACATTAGATGATCTGTGTTGGGAGTTAGAAATCCATCTGTGAACTTCCCGCAGCTTACATCTATAGTGGAAATATTTTGTTCTTGTGGGTAAAATTGTTACTTTTTGTAATAGATGGAATTAAACAGCAGATGGAGGAAGAAGATGGTTTGGAAACCAGCAGGAGGGTGGAGAGTTTGTGATTTGCTTTATGAAATTATTGTAACCTCCTGTGTTGTTTCTTCTGTATGTAAGAGTTTCTGAGTGAGATGGCCTTCCTAATATGTTACAGGAAAATGTAAATGAACAGTACTAGACAGATTTTCTTTACTGCATTTACTTTGTTTCACAACTCTCAACAGTAATTCTGGTTAGAATTTTTTTTTTCCCCAATGCAATAGAGTTTGATCTCTTAGGTGAGTGGAAGTTATTTGACAACATGAATGCTCACGAAGCCAGAGTAAACTAAGTGGCATCTGGATAACATGGTTATCATCTTGAGGGCATATCCCAAACTGCAGACTTGAGAATGGACAAGAACTTTGGTTATGCAGCTAGAAATCAGGTAGAAACCTCATTGAGTTTCCAGCAGTCCTGGGTGTGAAGGCTTGTGAGGCTACTGGAGCACATGATGCACTCTGGCCAAGCTCCTTTTAGAAACCCGGCCTTACTGTGTAGGATTGTTAATATGGGAACAGAGCATGAGAGCACAAGGGTGCCACCCTTATTCTGCATCTCTGTGGTTGTAGGCAGTTTGTTCAATGAAAATACTTCAGGTGCTGTTGAGAAATGAAAGCAGAAAAGAAATGCCTTAATATTTTTACCTCGCAGGATATTTCTTCCTGTTACTAAATCTGGGCATTGGTTTAAACTAATGAACATACAAGAAATAGTCAGGTCAGGTAATTGTACCTTGTATAACATAAACCAAGAATTATTTTTCTTAAAGCAAACAAACAAACAAACCCCTCCCACAAAAAAAAAAAACCAAACAACCCACAAAACATGCACGCACAAAAAACAACACCCCCCAAAAAAACCCAACAAAACACAAAACCAACAACAAAGCACAAACCAAACCCCAAAAACCCCTTGGGGAAAAAAACCCCAAACCACCACCAAATCCAAAGAGCAGGGTTTTTTCTGTGAAAATGTACAGAAATGAGTAATAATCTACAAGTGTGATGCTAAACTATTCTCTCAGCAGCCATTTTTAAGGGACATTGCTATGTGAGAAAATACAGCTGAGCCATCTGCTTGGTTAAGTCAGTATTAAAAAACACCTAAGAAAATCACCACCTCAGCAGTCCCTTCCATGGACAGTAATGATCAGTACTGTTCCTCCCAAGACCTTGCAGTTATACTTTGACTTCTATGTTACCAGTTTGCAGTGGTAGAATACTGCTGAGCAAATTCCATCTCCAGCCTTTGGCAAGAACCATGTTTTAAAATGGCAGCTGCCATAAGAGACCTGGTAAAATTCTCCTGGGCAGCAAGGAGTAAGATTGTTGTTGTTTCTGAATTATGACTGGAATCTATTGTGAAGAGTAGGAATCTAATTGCAGAGATGGTCTTTGATATCTTTTCTGATCTAAAGAATCTTAGGAAGAAAACTCCCTATGTACTGGTTGATGTAAAGGGACTGCTGGTAGGATGGGTTTTGTCTCAAAATATTGCAGTTCACTATATCTTTATTCAAATGTGGAACATCTTTGTGAAGCCCATGTTTAAGTAGATATTGGAATGGCAACAGATTCCATTCTGTGCAAGTTTACAGTTCTGTCCAAAATGGGCAGGCTGTTCTGAATGGTAGCATTAGGTTGCATGAATACAGTACAACCTTTGGAAAGGAGAAGAGTTTGTCTCTAGCTACAGGCTATGCTGAGTGGTATATTGATGGCAAAGCAGCAAAATGTATGACATTTTAGTCCTCTAGCCTCAGAACATGCTAAAGTTATGATTTTGAATTTAATAATAGCAACAATTTTCCATGTCTTAGAAATGTATAGTGGAATTTTGCTCCTTAGGCTCTGAGGTGCAGAAGTTCCCTTCTGAAATTATTTGTGTATGAGAAACTGTTTTGAAAGAAATAACCATCTGATTGACCAAGGTAAGGGGTATGTAGGAGTTACTACAAGTGTTAAACATGTCATCTGGTGTTCTTCTAATACATAGCTAGGCGGCAGTTAAAGTGAGTCTGTGCCGCTTGTGATGTATATTTTGTGTATAGTGATATATGAATGTTGGAAACTGGAGAGGATTCTGTGAACAGAATTAACTCTGTATCTTCAGATTTGATTTTTAGCATCTTCAGGTAATGATACTGTTCACATTGATTACATTGTTCTCATTTCAGTAGATGAGAATTTCTCATGCAAAACCTTCATGTCTTAATGGTATCACTGGCAGATTGATAGAATTATAAAAGTAGAAAAAATGTTGGACTTTTAACTGGTCAGTGTAATTTTGCCACATGTACCAGCTCATCTTTGGACATCCTGATTGATACATGAGTCTTAAAATCATGCATTACACCAAAGATCTTTCTGAATCTTCCAGCCAAGAGGATTTTGAGTTTTGATGTTTATAAATTTTTCTTGGCTCTTCTTTGAGCCAATTCCAATTAAAGACCAACCAAGATAAAATAGGATTAGAAAAATAACTTACTCTTTTGTATCTCCTCAGGCTTTGCAGCATGAGGCCAGCCTTCTCCCACTAAAATCATACAAGTCATCTGTCAACCTGTTTACAAAGCAGGATTGCCAGTACTTTTAAGCTGTACTGAGAGACAATTCCTGTACACCTTAAAACGGAGAGGAAGAAGTATCAAATGGGAAAGCTTTTAATTTATTTGCTGATCTATTCTGATACTAAATATTTTCTCATTGTTTGTGTCTTCTTCATCCTCACACTCTTTTATGTCAGTTGCAGGCTGGTTTGGCTGCAGGTAGTCAGTTTTGGTTTGGTTTTTTTTCCCTTCTCTTTACAAATTGTCACATACATGCTGTATCATTGTTTTGGATCTGCGCAACTGCTTCTGGTGGCTCCCCCTTTCTTATTCCTTTCTGATGACTGGAAGGAGGTACCGTTTTCCAGTGGAGCCTTATTTTCACAGCTGTGGCAGAGGAGGGAAGTGTCATAAGATACTTTGAGTCAGTTTTGACCCCAGATTTAAGTGAGGCAAAAATTATTCAATGGGAGTGTAATATCTTCTCTCAAGAGGTCTGGCTGTCACTTCAGCCAAATAATTATGATTAGAAAAAGTCATTACGATGTACAATCAAAACGGATTAGTGTTACACAGTATTGGTTTTTTGTTTACAACTTGTTTCAACTGGAAGTTATCAAATATGTCATTATCTTTTCAAAGAAGCTTTAAGGTTTTTGAACATGCAGAAGGCTTTTAAATATATTTTTTTCTTACTCCTGCTTGTACAATCTTCAACATATTAATAATTGTTTAGGTAACTTATCAGCAAGTTAACTGGTGTATATTGTTAAATTACCATTTCACTGTCCATATCAAGGTCTCTAGTAAACTTCTAATAACTGTAACGTATGCCTCAGGCACAGCTGTGCATTATGTATGTTCTTTGTAACAAGAATTCATTGACTTTATGAAGCCATTGACAGGCATTTATCATTTTGTTCATAAAACTTGTCTGTGACATCCGGCAAATTGATGTTAACTGGAAATATTCTCTGGGAGTTCTGGCACCACTCTGTCATTTTGCCTGAGGAGAGGGAAACTTGGTACATAAATGTGTCCCAGACTACAAAGGTGAAAATTCCTTCCCCCACCTCCTTCCCGTAAGCGTAAGTGAGCATGTGACCAGCTCTTTTTTCATCTTGCTTTTAATGCTTATTTATGCAAACAACCATGTGGCCACAGTTTGCAAGAAGATTTATCATTGATCTTCAGTAGAGGTCGAAAGTGGATACCGCCTTTATTAGTTCAGCCGGTCCGTGTCGGGAAGGCAGCTCAATTTTATCACATGACCAAACTATTGTAAAAATGATCATAATACAAATCCACAGGGCTCTGGGCATGCTGGCTCATGGAATGGGTACATGTGCGTTTGTATTCAGATGCAGTATTCTATGCTCTTAAAATTAGTATTTCATTTTATTTAAGAAGTGGGGACATAATTTGGTATGGGGATTTATTTTGGTTTTGTTTCTCATTAGGATTCATGAAATTAACCATGGAATTCTTGGCAGCATTGATGGGAGTTTTGTGACATTCCCAGCACATGACATTTAGTATTTGTTTTTAATGGTCATCATCTTTATCTGATTTTGCTTTTTGCTGATTCTCATAAAATACATGGTAGGTGACCAAATGCTTTGTTGAAAGCCTTTATAATATACGTTGTAGAGTGGTGCTTTGTTGGGTCTTTAAAAATTACTGTGTTTGGAATGATGAACAATATCTCATTTGTTCTGCTCTTGAGCACCCGGTGTGTCAGAAAATATGTACTTTTAACACCTGCCTGTGTTTTGATTCCTGTGGATAGCTATCTCTAATAATGGTAGAGGTTGTTAATAGGCTACTACCCACCTGCTAGTTCCTGTGGTGCTACCTGAATGCAACTGTACCAGGGATTATTCAAACAGGAATGAACATACTAACAAATTGTGGCATAATATTTGTTAATGGGTCATAGATAATGTTCAGATTGTCAAACCTTCCAAAAATAATATCCAAAAATCTATAACATAAAATTTTTGTCTTTTGAGAAAAAGGGTAGAGCAGTTGGCTCTTTAAAATATATTGTGTCTCACTACATAATAGTTCACTGGATTAAATGAATTTATTGATTTCTGCTTCTTTACTGACACACATTTATGAGCAGTTTCTTTGGCACCATGGCCATATGTCAAAGGTCATAACTTTCCTTCACTGTGGAAGAATAAAAGCTTTCAGATGGTGAATCCCTGAAATCCACACAGTGCTTTATTCTTCCCTTACCCTCAATGTAATTACTGGTTTTGCATGACTTTATTTAAGATAAATAAACAATAACAATAAAAAATATGCACACACAGAGGAAAATAATCTGTGCTATCTATCGTAAAATACTGCAGGAAACTATTTCTCTGCACAAAAGGCAACGTATATGATCTGCTAGTAGGTATCCTTGTGAGACACATGGTAGTGTATTAGGTTATTTTATGGTCAAAGACTTTATTGAAAATGGTCAATTTTTTGGAATATAATAAACATTTCTTAGGAAGAATTTTATGACACTTCAGTTTAGAAACATATTTCTTTTATTCTAGTGCTGTGTCAAAGGCATACTACCCTTTATATACCGGAGGTGATGCTGTAAGTAGATCCTACTGAGAGAATGAAGGACTTTCCAGATGTGTGCTTTGTGTTTAGATGAGCATTTATAACATTGACATTTTCTTTAGTGCCCTTCATTAGCCTGTGGGATTTTTGGTGTGCACCAGATATGAAAGACTGTTGATGACATAAACACAAAGCTATTAAAAAAGAAACTGCAATGGAATATAAAGTTCACTAGTTTGCAAAAAGAGAACAATAAATCATGGTTTAAACATTAAGTGGCTGATGCTGGTGCTGAAACTTTGGAGCTGTAGAACAGGATACAGTTAATGCCATATCCCTGGAGCACTCTGTGGTGCTCATCTGATTGGTAACCTGGCAGGAGAAAAAAAACCAAAACAAACCAAGACCAACCATCTTCTTTTTGTTGTTGTTGATGTTAAACTAGATAGTTATTGACCTAATAGGGTTAGCTGTCATGATTTGAACTGGCTTTCTGTGTTATCACAAGTGCTAGAGCTAGCTGCAGGTAAGTAGGCAAGAGTAGTGGAGATTTTCTGGGGAGAGTTTGTCTTCACTTTTTAGCAGCTGCTAACTGGTAGATTAGCTCTGACCATCTCAAGAAACAGCAGTCTGAAGGTAACTTCACTCAGGTGTTATTTTGATTTAAAATCATAATAATGTTTGTTCTATGTAAGGTGAAATAGGTTTGAATTGCTAGAGGCGCCTTGCTATAGTACTCTTAGCAGGACTGTTTCTGAGGGAATAGCAGAGCATGGAGTTATATCAATGGGAGAAGAAACCCCATGATCTTCTGAGGAGATTTAAATTCTTACCATCACCCACCCCAAGAAAAAGAATCAGCTGACAAATTTTAATAATAGAAATGAAACCTTTTGGTGCTTTAATCATGACTCTTGCAAAGAAACCCAACCAACCAAAAAAAGCCAGTGGTAGACTTTCTTCTGCTCTTGATCTTATTCCAAGAGAGCTGGTGGCACTCTGCTGTTAAACTTACCAAATATTTATATTGCAGAGTTTCTGAAATGTTAACCTTTTGGATAGAATGATGTCATGTCAGTATCCATCTCTTTGGTTTTATTTCTTTATTTTTAATACAGTGTACTACTTCAGGACCATTTATCCTATTCCCTAGAATAAATCTAATATTAAACTGCTTTTTCTGGATTTTTGTTTTGCAGTAGGATAGCATGGGAATGTCTGCTTAGTGATTTGTTGGGCAAGTGGTCTTTTGTGTCTGGAAATAGATCTTATTGTTGCTATGAATATTTTTGCAAATTAGATTGCCTTGTAAGTTTTAAGGAAAAATCTTGAAGTTTTGTTTGGGGTTATTTTTTTGGCACATGTTCAGCACAGGCTTACTCAGCTTGACTAGCTAGAGACGCAGAAGATGCTGTTTGTGCTGAGCATTTTGCTTATGAACACTGAGCTGGGCTTTCCCTCTAAGCAGTCCTAGGCAGCTGTGGACTTGCCTTTTTCCCTGTTCTGAATTAATGAGGAGCTAAAGTGTGATCTAACACTGCCTGGAGAGACCAGCTGGCATTGAAAGCTGAAGTGAGTGAAAACAATGGTCTAATTACCTGGAGAGGAAGTTTGGGAGGGGAAGTGGGTGCGGTGGAGGTGTGAGTGGTCTCATGTGTCTAGAGGTCAGGAAGGCTAAAAGAAATGCGTTGCTGTGGAGGGGCTAGGGCTAAGGAAAAGCTTGTGGAGCGTGGGCTGGGGCTGGCCCAGTTCGGAGATTATCATGGGTACCAGTTGGGAATTGGGGAGGACTAAGGGGCTGGCAGAGACTGACTCAAGAGAGTGTGCCTGTCAGAGCAGCTGATCTTTTAGGACATGGAATGTGGACCCACAAGTCCTGGACTTTCATTGGGAGCTTCAGGAAGACAAAGAATAACCTCCCAGTCAGGGGAGCTGTGGAGGATTTTAATCACTGCTTCAGCTGGTAGCTTCTGCAGTGTGTGACACAAGTCAGCTGATCTCTACTTTTCATGGGAAGTCTGTGATTATGGGTTTCTTATAGTCTCTGTGTTTGATTCTAGGTTCTGAGGTTTGATCAGTTGGGACTTCAACAAGTTGGGGGAGCTGTGGTTGCAAGACAAGGAGTGCTGTGAAGGATCAGTGTCTTCTTTTGGACACCTAAATTTAGTGAATGTTTTGGGCCACCATCCAACTGTTTGTCCAGAACCTAACAGTAAAATTGCAATAGTAATAAAATGTAATAGAATGTAATGCATCTACTTATCGAGAGTAGATTTGTTAACATTTGTGAAGAGCTGTAGTGCAGAGCTCTGCAGAAAAGGCCATAGGGAAGTTAGTAACTCTGTCTTCAGGGCAGTGATTAACAGAGTGTAATAAGTAAGAAATAAGGCCACACACTGAATGGAGAAGAGAAAACTAAATATTGAAAAGATGCTCATTATGTGAGCACCATTCATTTGGTGCTGTGAATAGTGGAGGAAGAGCAATTGTGCAGTTGGATTGTTTTCTAAAGCATGTATATAAACAGAACAAATCAGTTACATAAAGCAGCTTCATTTCTTCAGTTTCTTCTGAGCATTTGGGTTTGGAAATTCTCATACTGTGTATTGTACACACATGTAAGACGTGGATATACTGAAAGCTGTGTTAGTGGAAAAGTTTAGTTTTAGCTTCATTTATCTAATGAGGTGTGTAATGCAGCAAAAATGAAAGATACTTGAAGCTAGTAGAGTTTTATATAGGTAGAGTGTCAAGAAAATGAGGCTCATGATGGAGGGAACTGTGATAACTTCTGAGACAAGTTAAATAAGTTTATCAGAACTTTCTGGTTCAAGCAAAACATGGGCTGGTGTCTAAGCGTGTATTTAGCAATATCTTTAACTTAATAATAATACTCAGATACTTTTTTTATATGTAAAGGTTTACTGACCAGTGAAGATACTGTAGAGCAACATTTGTAAACCTGCTGTTAGTATTGTTTATCCGAGCATAGTCTAATTTAGGAAACCATTTTAGCACAGTACTAACAAACTCCACATTTAATTTATACTTTTGATTACAGTTTAAGCTTGGGAGTGCTCACTTGTATGCTCTCTGGTGTTTGTCAGTACAACCTTTACTTTCTCCGTGACCTGACTGAGAGGAAAGTGGCTTTATTGCTGGTGTGCAGGAGAAAAGTGTTTTTTGTGGTGCATGGTGTTAGGTAGGTGGCAGGGAGGACTGCAGACTCCAGCGTTGTGAAGGAGTTAGCACCTGTGGGTTTCACCTTCTCTGTAATCTGGTCTCAAGGACTTACTCTCAAGGATTTACTCCAGCACATAGTCTACAGTACCACCTAATTGCTAGGCTACAGGTTTTACCTTGAGCCACAGGGCAGCTTTCTGGAAGTACAGCCCAGCCGTTGTGACTGCAGAAGAGCCCTAATGCTCTTTTTGTTCTTTTTCCTGACATGTTTATATAAAGCATTGCAAAGGCAATGAAGTATTCAACACCTCGTATCTTCAGTGGATGGTACAGTTCTGGATCCTATTGAGGATCTTCCCCTGTGGGTGCTGAGACCTCCTTTCTCTGAGGATGTTTGGGGTTTTTTTTAAAGGCATGTTCAGAAGTTGTAATTATGAGGACTTATTTGTACTTATCTTAATTGTTCCTTTCCTCACTATTTAATTGCTGCTGTGTTTGCCATTGTCTTGCATTTACCTAAATAATGGTTGCCTGGCCTTTCACCAACTTGTGAAGAGGAAAGATGGTGACCACCTGAAACAATAATATGTGGCAGAATAGCCTGAGAACTTTAAAAAACCGAAGGGGACTGTTTCCAAGGCAGCTAAGTGACCTTTGGATCCCAGAAGCAGGCTATTCATAGAGGCAAAGCCTTTGTCCTGCTTTGACCAGTGGTCAGTGAACTCTGGCAGGCCCCTCGGCTCACCATCTTGGCCCTAGACTAGCAGCTGGTGATTGATTCATTTAACTGTCCAGATTCACATTCTTCTGTCAAGGACTTGTCAAGGAAGAAAAAGGTTCTATGGAGGGCTATTCATTTTACTAAAAGGAAGGGGATGCATTATATGATTGAGTGGATTACTTTTGGGTCAGAAGAGTTACTGCATTGCTCCGCTTTAATTTGGCCTTCAATCAAAGAGAGATTTAGTTTATCAGCACAGTGTGGTGCTCATAAAGAGGGACAGATCAGTTCAATTCCATCAGTGCAATAACACTGGTTTGTTTTGTGGGGGTTTTGTTGTTTTTCCTCCCCTCCTTTCCATGATTCGTCCACCCTGCCTTTTTATTTTTTTCCCCCCAAAATCCATAGGTTTTAGTGATGAGTTGATATGACAGAAGGTTAAGAATATTCATTTCTGTTAATTTCACTCTTAGTTTTAATGTGTATGATATCTGAATATTAATGCTCCTGCTACCTCTCATATATGCAGTTAAGCAATCCAGAAGAGCCTAGAGTAAGTAAAAGATTAGTGTGTTGCCTGTTTTAGATGTAAAGTGACAAGAGAATAAATTCTGCAGGATCAAATTAATAAATTACTTTCTTACAGACAACACTGGCAGCTGTAGAGCTGAGGGTAGAACCTCATATTTTCTATCCAGTGGCCTTTTCCACCTGAAAAAACAAAAGTTTATTGTACACAGCATTTTTCATATGTGCAGTGGTGTTATCTGTTCATTTGTCTTCTGATTTAGAATCCCTTTTTTTTAACAAGAGGAAGGTTTTTCCATGCTTTCTGAAACTTTTATCATATTTTCAATTTTATAGTTAATGTGTCCTAAACCCAGCTTTGAGTTGAACTAGAGAGGTGTGTTTCCTCTTCAGCGTGCTGCCAGGCTCTTCCGTTCATCTTTCCTTCAGCTGCGCTGTGTTCCCTTAGGTTTAGAATATTTTGCTGATCCACATCACAAAATACTCAGAGCAGTGTTGCTTAGCTCCTTCCACTGGAAATAACAGGCATTAAAGAGCATATCCCACCAGTTAACCTTGTGCCTCCTTTTGAATGAACATGATGAGCTGCAGCAGATGAAATATGACCCTCAAGTTTCTTTACGCCGCTCTCATAAGCTATGTATTGTTTTGATTTGGCTTATTGAACGCATTATGAGGGATTTCTGACTGGCTTCAGGCCAAAGTGTTACACTGCTGGCGATGGAAGAGCAAGTGTGTAATTTAGAAGAAAATGCAGTGAGGCTTGGTCTGTTGTATTCTCTCCTCTCCCTCTTTTTGAGGGAAAAGGGAGAATTTTGTATTTGTTGAGATAAGTGACTGAAGACTCTTAAGAGCACGAGAGAGGAAGGAAGTCTGAGGTAATCTAACCTTGCTTAACTTTTCTGTTATGCGCCTCTATGTACTTGTCAGATGTCTGGGATAAATACACCACCTGTTGAATAGGTCTTCTTGGAGGCCTGGTAGTATTCTTTTCACGTCTGCAGTTGCATTTCCTGAGGAGAAGTCCCCTTTCTCAGAGCCTGGTTGTTTCAGGGTGGAGCATGATGTCTGAGATAGGGGTACTGGCTTGTCCGTGCTCCAAAGAACACTTCCCTTGGCATTTTCCTGGTGGTTTTGATTCATGGCCTTAAGTTGGAGATAACTAATGAGCTTTAGAAAATTGTGGAAAAGGAAAATGGGTTGTCATTGTGTATTGCAGAATATAAGTAATCTAATAACCAGAGGTATTACCTACTTAGTAGAATGTGGTTATTTGCTTGCAGTATGACTGGGCAAACTGGAAATCCAGTGGCTGCCTCCTACCCAAGCAGTCAACAGCCATCACAAGGTGACTTCCTCTAAAGACAAATTTTTGTTTTGTTTCTGCTTTCTGCCTTTGGTATGCTGTGTTCGGAACAAATCTGTGGAATGTTTTCCAGACCAGGGAGTGAGAAAGACATACTTGGGGAATAATATAAGGATTTCTGTGACATGGAAGCCACACTTCTGATTTGGTTTATGTGAAAATTGAAGGAGTTTTAACCTCTTCCCTCTCCCTACATCCAGAAATTTTCAGATAAATATCTAGTTAGAAGATTTAAGTAGTTTCAATAAATAAGCAGTACTCACAGTGCCTTTTGTTACATGTCTTTTTGTGTGAAGTTTGTTTCTGTGTTTATCCCTGCTGATCTCAAACTTTAAAACATTCATAATTTTGCTTTTAGTTACTACTCTCTGAAGAAAGAGTGCTATAGGGGAGAGATCTCTGGGCTGTGTAATGCAGGAGGGGGGCATTTGGTGACAGGGAAATGAGCTGCAGGCATTTGGCCCTTGAGAGTGGAGGCATCTCTTCTTTCCCCATGGGAATGCTGAAATGTTGATGTTTGGGGAGGGGGCTGAAAGGCTTGAATTCTCAGTGCCTCTCCTCAGCGTTTTGCAGTGAAATTGTCTTTCATCCTAGGATGCTGGCTCTGGAGCGCTGAGAGCAAAAGATGGAGAGTGAGTGTCTCTCTCAGGGATAGCATTTCTGACAGTCTGAAGACTTACAGCACCACCGTTTCAGCTTACGCTCATTCATCTGAGGCTGGTGTCAGTTTGCCACTGTATGAAATGCAACCTCTTCCTCTGCCTCCCCCCAGATGTGAGGGAAGGCGCAGGGTGGGCGGTGGGGCAGAGGAATGTGTGGGGCCCTGCTCTTGTCCCAGGATGCGCTCCGCGCGGTGCCTCCTCTGATTGATGAGCTGGGCAGGCTGAGGTGAAGAGCGGGCACTGCATTCTACTTAGGGTCTTGTTGTATTTTAGCCAGGAATAGCATTTATTTATTTTTAAAGGCACATGACTGATAAATAGAGGTCTTACCCTTCTGCTGGCATCTGCGGTGAAATTCATTGATCAGAATGGGGCAGCTTTAGTGCTTTCAGTGCTGGAGTCTCTTGTGGCACTGTGCTGAAATTCTTTTCTGTTTTGCACTGAGTGATTATTATATTTTTGCTCTTCTTCTTGGGGTTGTTTCTTAGAACCATAGCAGTCAGCCTTTATTGTTTTATTGCTATTTTTCTTTGTGATTTTATTTTTAAATGCCAGATTAGGGTAGTTGTGAATGGATACATATTTTGTTGCTCAATCCTGCTTGTGTTCTGATCCTTTTTTTCATGTTGTAAAGTGCAAAAACTACGCTGGATGTTCTGCATGCAACAGTTGGGCTATTAAGCTGAACTAATTCTTCACAGAATGGCAACAACTCCAAAGAAAGGCCTCTGTAGGATTAAGCAAAGATACTAGAAGGCAATCACTTGGCAAACTGTTGAAGGAAAGCAGTCTTTGCAAGGGAGAAAGTGGTGTGTTCTTTCTCCTGAATGCATGCAGCCACACAAGTAGAACAGCTTTGAAGCTGGTTAATGTGGCTTACTGTCTGCCTTTTCTGTACTATTTCCTACATTTCTTCTGTGTAGAAAAGCAGAGGGGAATTCCTTGATAAGTGCATTAGCATTTATTGTGCATTTCTGTGGCCACACACTGTTGCCTGAATGATAGACTGAGAAGGGAAAACCCCAGCTGGGATGCCTTCAAAAGCAAAAAGATCAAATCTCTCCTGCTTGTTTACAGGATTCAGTGGGATATGTCAGTTACACCATCAAAAAACTGTTGAGTATATTCTTCTAAGCCTCAATCTTTTAGTTCCTTTAAAACACTGCTAGCGTTACATGCCTGGTTTCATTGGGAAGGGTGGTAGTGGTATATTTTTTGCCACTTACTAAATGATTGAGGTGTAGTAAGACAATATGGATAGTTAAACGACTAGCTTATAAGTAGCTGCAAGAGGTGGAAAACATCATTGCAGTATCGTTAGCTGCTTTGACCAAGGTGAACTACAAAGACTTGGGTGTATTATCCTGTACTTTCTTCCCTGACAGATTGGGAATGCTGATGCGTGCCCCATATTGCAATTCTTGTGGATTGTCATCTCAGTGTGGCTCTAAGAGCACCTCATGTGCCAGACAATGAACAGTAAAAAAAAAGCTTATGCGTTGATTGCCAGTTAGGATCCTCTTGTTATTTTCTCTAGCACGCTGGTGCTGCCTAGGATCCCATTTATTGTCACAATTATGTTAATGTCATGAATAACAAGCTGTGTGTCTATTCCAGTGGTCTGAAGAAGAGAAGAGGAAAGAGTACAGCCTAATAGTCACCTTGTCAGATTGTACATTTCTGTTCCTGCATGCATGTTTCTGCGTTTAAGAGATCTTGGAAGGATGATTATCCACTTCTGAGGAGCCAATTTTCTTTAAACATTTTGATTTCTTTATTTTTTTAAACATTCAGCGGATATGCTGATTATGAACTCTTTTCTGTTGCTAAGGTAATGCTTTTCAAAAATGGTAGCGAACATACTCTCCCTATTTGGCAAAAGGAAAGAGCATCTTTCATAAAGCATGATATATCCTCAGATGAAATGATTGCTTTTATCTTTGAAAAATGGATCAGTATTAAAGACTCCTGGTCTCTCCTGGTATTGTGTTGCTTATTATAATAATTTTTAATTCACAGTTTCACTCAAGAAGGAAAGCTTAGACAGACAGCTACGTGTTTAAATACTGAGAATCTGGTGAGCTGTTTGATCTGCCCATCTGTCCTGTGCCCAGGAAAGAAACATTTACAGGTCTGAACGTTTCCGAAACAATAGTTAAATGGCAGTGGTAGGACTTGGTTTTGCTTTCAGTGATGTCCATGTGTGTAGGAAGAGGCTGCATTTCCAAAACTGGCTCACCCCAGGGAGGCTGTTCCAGAACCACGTGCCTTATTTGTTCTTTTGTTTTCTGCTGTTACTTCTCTGGAGCAGTCAGAGATGAAATTCTGTCTCTGAGACCCTGTCTCCAGACTTTGTACTTCTAAAGAGCTCTTGCAAGAATGGAAGAAAGTTTTGTTTTGTTTTAAATGAAAAGAAAAATGAACTTGAGGAAGTCAGTATATACAAGGAAAAGGCTATTGGTTCTTGGGGAGAGGGATTTTTTCCTTATCTTGTCAAATTTCTTCTCCTTTCCTGTCAACTGTCTTCAATGTGCATCCATTTGAGTCCGACTCTTCTCAACTTTCTGCACTGGGATAGATCAGAAACTTGTTCATAATAGTTTCGATTCTGTATGCAGAGAAGACAATAGACTTCCCTACTTTCTGAGGATATTGTAAGAAAGGAGGAATAAGAGGATGCTGTAAGATCTTCCTAAAGACCTAGTCTACTTGACTTCCAAGTTTTCAGGAAGAGAAAATACTACATAGGAAACTGGAGACTAGTCTTAACTTTGAGAAGCTGGTGGTGAAAACTGTGTCTGTGTGTGGCCAGGAACACTTTTACAGGATCTTGTCGCAGCCCAAACAGTGGAGAGCTTAGTGATCTTTAGTGGACATATTCAGACTTGGTTATTCCTGTACAGCAATTTTTAAAGTGATCATTTGTCAGCCACTGAATAAGGGCTTTAAAGAAAGGAGCAGAGGGACCTGAAAGTGTTAGAGGAAACAAATGAGATTGCAGCTGACATCTCCAAGGGAACTTTTGTTCAAGGGTGCTCAGGCTGTTGACCTCTTTGCTTCTCCATTTCATTGCCTTTAGATTACAGCATTCTTCTGTACCAGAAAAGTAGGGGCTAGTTTGTGATTGGGCAAATGCTACCTTTTTTTTTTTGGGGGGTTGTGTGCAATCATGGACATTGCTGTGAAAAGATTTTAATGCACAAAGAAACAGTTTTGCACTGAATTTTTAAAGTTTGGGATTTATATATAATGCTAATGGTTTATTTCCTTTTCTCCCTTCTTACCAGAGATTGGAGAGTAATTCTGGTGATCTGCATCTTAGTTTGGAAATCATTGCCTAAAAACTACACTTGGGCATCTGTCAGCAGGTTGGCAAGAATATGAGAGAAAAGGAAGAATTAAAACACATCATTTCTGTTTTCCATTCCTTTCTCTATTACACCTCCCTCTCTTTGTTTAGTTTTAGCGGCAGAACTAAGTATATGGTAGGCTAGAAGTAAATGTTTTTGCAGTAAGGTGACCATAAGTTTTCGCGGACCAGACTGTTTTTCAGATGTAATTGGCAGTTTGTTGGAGTCAAAGCTGTAGTAAGCTCTGTAAAGTGCCTCACTCTTTAGCATAGGGCCCCTGAGAAGATTTGTCCAGAGCAGAAGTAATGAATTGAGAACAGCAGAAAGGGCAGATGATCCAAATCCTTACTCATTACCTCATCGGGGGTCTCCTTGGTGTTTGTCAGTGAAAGCTTTCTGTAAGTGCCCCTATGTGCAGAGCAGTTTCTGGTCCTACTGAAACTCAACATATGGTTTTGAGAGGGTCTCACACACTAATACCTCAGAAGGATTTGCTTCTTGCCTACAACCTGCCAATAGTATTCTGTGAACTGAAATGTGAGGAGCATGTGGTGTGAAGGATCAATTTTGTCTAGAGGGAATGTCAAATTTTATGTTCACTCTTGTGTGCTTACATGTCTTTTACACTGTAGAAATAAGGTTCCTAATCTTGTTAGGTTTTTTTCAATATTCAGACCTTTCTTGATTGGTTGGTTTGTTTAGGTTTTGTTTTCAGTTGAAGTACTGACATATTTTGCACTTGTAAAAAAATTGTGTAAAGATTAGTAAATCAAACCTGAACAACTCACTTGCCTTTCAGCCTTCCTCCTTCCCTCCTTCTTATCCCTGCTAAGCAAATATATGCCAGAGTTATGGAGTAATATGCACAACCTCTAGAGAATTGAGGAGGCACTGTATTTTCTCAGTAAAGGGTCTCTTATCTCTCTTAGGTAAGGCCCTGTCTCAAAGCCGATTGAAATCCCAGATAGAACTCCCACTAATCAACAGGTTGACAAAAATGAAGAAACATGTGTCAGCAGTTTTAAATGTCTGGCTCTCAAGTGTTCTGGGTTTGTGAACATGAAGTGCAAGATGCCAATAAGCTATGCCATTAGCTCCCAAGATGTCACCTCATTTTGATAAAATCTATCCTTTGGCTTAGGAAAAAAATGCGGTAGGTGGGAAGAGGAACTCAAGTTGTAGTGCTAAGCTAGCAGCTCCTGAAGATGCAGCTCTGTGATTTCCCACTCTGCAGGGTTTTCCAAAACATCAGAATAATAATGATCACCATAGAATGATTGTATTCTGTACGAGCTGTAATCCAACCCACCTTTTTTAAAATGTTAAAATGCCTGCTAGGAGATTTTAAATGGCAAATGGTTAAGAAAAAAGTCTTTGGGAGAGACAGATTAATAGGTGTCCCATATCAATTATTGATAGTGTCAAATCAATGTAGCAGTTTTAGTCTCATTTAACCTCACGATTATTTAATTGTAATGCTCTAATAGCCTGAGACTGGAATCCTTTTTCAATACAATTCTGAACTATTGTCTTAAAAACTGCTGCTATGGTGTTCATCATATCATAGTCTAAGAATTTCTTGATATTGGTAAGGTCACAGAGGAACATTTCTTCATCTTTTGGTTTTCATTTTAGGAGAAAAAATTGGTTTATTAGGTTTATCCTAGAAATATGTCTAACTCAAAAAATATCAGAGAAAACACGCAGTGTAATCTGTTTTCACAAATAGTATGGTGATAGTCTAAATGTTATCCGGCTTGCTGGTATTTCCAGTATACACAGCAGGCTGTGGGGTTTTGTTCAGTGTGTTC
The DNA here is from genome assembly GCA_017639245.1 of Myiopsitta monachus. NCBI lineage: Eukaryota > Metazoa > Chordata > Aves > Psittaciformes > Psittacidae > Myiopsitta > Myiopsitta monachus. The sequence continues at coordinate 14,218,476 of CM029921.1, read as the reverse complement.
CTGAACAGTGTAGAGAGAGTTTATTAAAAGATGAAGCATTAGTTGCTGTTCTGTGATTACTTTTCATTTCAGTGTAGACTAAAGGAAGCAGAACTCATTACCATACCCAGGTTTCCGGTTTTGTCCCAAACAAGAATTCTTCAGGGGGAAAAAAAAAAGAATTTAAAGTTAAACCTCTTGCTTAATTGCTAAAGGGAAGATTTATCTTCCTCAGATTTAATTTCAATAAATCAAGGAATAAAGATTTCTTTTAAGGAAGTTTCACTGCCGCTTGGTGTGATTGTAGAGGCACTTTTCAAAGCTATTATTGAGGAAAACCTGTTTTTTCTGAGGTATTTGCAGTATAGATTAGGGCTAAATATGCAGTTAGATTTTTCTGAACAATTTTCATCCTGCCAGCACCATAGTTCTTCTGTAGATACATGGGCTTTTGGTCTCATGAAAAAGCTTTCTGTGAGCTATTGACCTGCACGTTCAGATGTTTCTGAGGAAAGATATTAACAAAGAATCTGAAAATTACGGAAATATTTCTGTATGTAGAAATACTACCTTAAATGCCAACCAAACCTTGCTTTGTAGTAATGCTTGTAGTAAAAACTGTGCACCTGGCTATAAGGGCTTTTACACTGACAGAATATTGTGGTTTGAGGAGTCCTTTTATTTAAGCAGCGCTACTGTTTATTTGATTCCATCTCCCTCTTGTTTGCTTTTGTTTCTCCTTTTCTATTTTTTTCAATTTTATTTTTTTTAAACAGGAAATCTGTTCATTGGGTGCAGTTAGGCTGACACTTCGCAAAGTTTCTCTTGCAGTCTTGATCCTACTCACTTTCCCACTGACACACAACACTGCAGGTTCTGAGCTTTCACAGAGCAGACAGTGCCAGTCCCTGCTAGAATTTAGAATTCTCTGATATCCATACTTTATAGGAGTATTTTGTATTCATATTTAGTGGTAGCTGAAGATGTGCAGAGTCAGTAGGGCTATCCTTCTCTTCCCAATGTAGTTGAAAGGTATTCTTACCTGTTGATCATCTTGTCACTTCTTTCTCTGAAATAAGTTCATTGACTCACTTGGCTTGAAAAGAATGGAGATGTGTAAGGATGCTGACAAAGCTACTCAAATGCATGAGCTCTTGAATAGCAGAGTAGAAACTGTTGTCCAGCAATAGTGGTTCCAGGTGAGGTTGAGCAGTGACACACCTCACCTGTTATGCCTCGGGATTGTTTGCTGCTTGACTCATGTTCTACTGAGCGGTGCTCCTGGCACTGACTCCTTTCTTAGATATCCTTTTCTTTATGTAGCTTCATTATCTTATCTCCACAGATTTTAGGGCCTATCCACGTAAAATATACTACACTGATAAAGCTCTGAAGAGCAAAGAAGAATGAAAGAGGTGGAGAGTGGGCAAGGTGAAGCAGAGGCTGGAGAGCCTCTTTGTACAAATCTACTCTAAATTGTCTTTTGGCCTGGCGGGGAAAAAAAAACCCGAACAGAGCCTACAAACCAAAATCAAACCATTCTTAATAGATTCTGGATATTTCTGAAGGAGGAAATTATTTTCTTTGTGGAAGAATCTTTACGGTAGCATTTGATGTGAGGAAAGTGGCAGGAGCAGAATCGTTGTCCTCAGGCAGGTAGGTAGCAGCCCAGGTACCTGTTTTGCTAGCTGTTGAATAGCCTCCCTTACTTGCCTGTTCCTTGCTAATACGTTTCCCTTTAGCAACCTCATCAGAATTTCCCATCGTAAAGCTAAAGTCTCTTCCTGCTTTTTCTTACTGATGAATTGCTCTCCAGCATCTCTAATATCTTCTTCGTATACTTGTAAGACTGTCATTTCTCCTTTTGGCTTCCTTCCCCAGGGCTAATCAGATCCCAGCTCTTTCAATCTTTCCTTGGAGGTCAGGTTGTGTTTTCACCTGAAATCCCTCACTTTTATGCCTCACATTTTAAAAATAATAAATCTAGGTCAAACAACACTCGATTAAAATTTTAAGGGTGAATGGTTGTGGTAGCACATACAGAACACCCTTTCACAGTAATCCCTTTTCACTTACACTTATGAAAAACTTTACCCATATTGCACCATTTGTGTGACATTCACCTCTGAACTCTATGTACTCAGCAGAACTTGAGCTCTGAAATGCTTTAATTTTTACTAGCATCTCCTGGGAAACTCAGCAAAGATCCACCCGTTAGATCACTTGACTCCAGCTCTGTGTACTCCAACTGCTTCATCAGAAATGGGGATAATAGCTATGTGTCTGTAGTCTTGCCATGTGTTTGGGTCTGTCAGTACTCAGCCAAGGATTATTCCCAATTCACATTCACACCAGAATGTGCCATTTAAGTAGCAAACCATTTGGAAATATGTGTGCATATGGCCAAATGGCATGGCTGAACTCCCTTCAAAATCTCTTTTAAGCCTCACTCCATCAAGGACTGTGAAATTGCACTGAACTCCAGAAAAATATGCGCAAGTTGGCTTTGGTGCAAAACTCTAATACACATGTATATTTGTTGCATTTTTAAACACAGTTTCAGAGAGAGGGGCACAGACAGTGCATCATGAAAACTGGATCAAGAAGAGAAAATTCAGTATTGGATTTATCATGTGCTGAACTGAAATCCGTTTCTTTGGAGCAAGCTATAGCTTTTCTTTAGCATACAAGTTTATTTTTCTCAAGTGAAACCTCTTCACCTGAGAATTAAAAATAAAAGGAAAAGATTCTTGTTTTCATTTGAAGGGTTAGGGCTATTGTGTAATTCCCAATAGCATTAACACATAAGTTCTACAAATGGCATTATGCACTTTTGTCCTTTCCACCTGAGCAGTTCATTTATCTGAGTGGCCATTATCTCTTGAGAAACACTTGAGTGGTTGGTAGCATGTGCTGGAGAGTTTCTCAATATTTGTTGCATTCTGGTTAGGTGAAACCTAGTTCTATGCTTCTGCTTCAGTTCAGGGAGTAATTTGAATTCCAGGGTTTTATCTTCAGTTTCTTTACTATACAGTTCCAGTCCAGACTCAGGCTACTGTCAGCTGTGATGAAACCAGCAAACTTTGACAATAATAAACATGTAGGTTATTGGAATTTCCTCTTAAGAAAGCTTATTCAAAAAATCACTTAATGGCACAAAGTGTATGAGTAGAAAGTGTAGCATATGCTGGAACAAGTGACCTACCTGGACTTGTGGCTTGAGCAAGCTTCAGGACGTATTTCAGGGTGAATGAAATGGAAGTGTGTTGTGTTTCTTTTTTGTTTGTTTCTCTTTATTTAGTTCTTAATTAAAGTGAAGTAGTGCTGTTGTATTTAAACAAACGAGAGATGTGAGGGATGAGCTTCTTAAGTTTGACTTTTTGTACCTTAACAGTTAAATCTATATAGACCTGTTTAGGTACAAAAAATTTTTTGCATGCATGCAGGATGCTATTCAATCCATGCGTGGTGCAGGAGACACAGCAGAGTTTCTCTAATACTTACTCAGCATTTGACAGTAAATAATCCTTTGTGTTTTTAGCCTGTGGATATTTGCCTCAATAGTAAATGAAGGAACTTACACCAGTGCTGAGCTCTGATTTCTCTGCATAGATAACTTTGCTGGACAGAACTGTGTTTTGTGCCATCAGTGATACTTATATTCAAAAGTACCTGCATAAACACGTGTTGCCATTACATAAATAGCTGGAATTTATAAAAGTAAATAAAGTTCCTAGCTATTGTTTTCTTCTTCTATAATCAGTGTTTGGTCTCTTGGAAGTTAAAAGGATGGGCACATCAGCTTCTCAGAGTAGCGTTAATTATTTTCTTTCGGCTATAAATCAGAGAACAAAATGATTAAATAGACTGCAGAAGGGGGGAAAACTCAAATAAAAAGGCACTTACATTTATTGCATTTTGCAGGGTTGGTTTTGGGAACAACATATGTCTCTTGAGACTTTGTTTCTTATGCATTTTATAGAGCTCAGGCCTCTTAAGAGCACTGCTTTAATTACTTGTTCTTGGGGTTTTGAGTTGGTATCAGCACTTGCCATGCAAACAAGCCTGTTACAAAGAGGTCAGATTTCATGAGACAGCAATAGACTTGTAAAAACAGATTTTACTGAAACAAATAAAGTCAGAATTAAGAAGAAACCAGAGATTTGCATGATGAAACAAGATACAGAAGGAGCAAGTATTGAGGTAAACTGATAAACAATCTATAAATTTAGACAAGATGTAAGTGGGGATTTTTTGTTTCTAAACCCACATTTAGTGACATTAATGTGTTTTTCTGAAGATTTTGTGCAGTTCTCCATAGTTCTGACTTTTGCTGTCTTTAAAGATTAATTTTCTGAGGAAATAGGTTGTTCCTGCTCAGGTGGAAAAATGTTCTTTAAATATCAGCTTCAGTTAACAACCAGCATGGGATTTTCTAGATAGTAAAACTGAATCTGTTCATGCTTGCTATCATGATGACATTGTGTTCTGTGAAATATAATTTTTCCTCAGTTTCTTTTGTAGCTCTTTGGAATCTCACTTCTGTCTTTCATCTTTATTTATTTTTAGAAGATCTGTTAAGAATAGCACTAGAGAAATACTATTCTGACTTCAGGTGAACTCATGTTGTCTGTGCAGGGAGGGATTAGAACAGAGGAGGAGGGAAGGGAGAAAGCAAGAAAAGCCTGGATGCTTCCCCCTGTGTGGTGGAAAACTAGAGCAGAGTCTGACTGCATCAAATTCAGCAGAAAGCAAACCCAAGAAAGTTTAAAGTTACGGGAACAGCCTTGTGCATGTGAACGTTATTTGACTTGTACTGAGTGTTTCTGTTCCCTGAAATGGAACTTCTGTAGGTAGGCAAAGTACTATTAAATCTCTTTTTTAATTCTGATGATGCTTCCCCGATCAAAATCTGTTTAAGGAGAGAACTGTTTCCATGTCTCCCACCAACAGGCTTTAAACATAACTGTTGTAGCATCTTTGTGTGAGTTGTGGGTTGGATTTTGTTTTGGTTTTGTCTTTTTTTGTTCTTGAACCTGGTACTACTCATAAGTGAAAGAAAGAACAAAGGCTGAAACATAGGGTTAAATTCTGCTGGTGAGAGAGGCTAATTCTGTCTGCAATGAAGGCAGGTAGGGAACAGGCTGCAGAGCATTCTGGAGCTGCAGGGGCCTCCTGCCAAAAGCACGGGACTGGTGGTAAAAATGGATATTAGGAGCATCTCTGTTTTTACATCCTGGGAGTCCGAATCACATTTGAGGTGTTCAGCAGCCATGGTGTTTGTATGTTGCAGCTGCAGCTGCTCTCAGGTGATTTTGCTGTACGAGGTGGTTTAGTTGTCTTGTTTTTCAGAGCCTTTGGGAGGTCTGTCCATAGGGCTGCAACACTTCCACTCTGCTGGTATGATCAGGAACGCTCATTTCTGCAGTGCTGTTGCAACTATAGGAATACAGTGCTAAAAAAAAGGGATTTATTCTGACCTGGGAAGTAAAATAGGTATACTAGATAATAGGAATCTTTGAAAGATTAGGAGTTAATTTGTGCACGGAGGGGAAGGCAATCAGGTGATGTCACATTTCCTTTGCACTCCAATATTAATCTGTTGATGCTATACAGTAGTAGTAAAATGGCAGAGGAGAGCAGCATTAGTTAATATGCTTGGTCGGCATCACTACTGTATGTGTCCTCTACGCATAAGAGCATTATTGAGAACGTATTTGAGTAAATAGGATGAAAAACTATTTCAATTAATAAACATAAAATAGAGTAATTGTTTCAACACAAAACCTGAATGTTGAGAGATGGTTAACTTACTAATATTGGTTTATATGTATAATTTATATACAAGAGTAGATGTTTATTTGAAATCCGATTATTTTTAAAAAGAAAATCAACCAAACAAAAATAACCATTGTGCTTATTCAGAGATTGTTCCCTCTGCAATTACAGGGGGTAGAAATAAGAGTGGAATTCTTTGTGTTGTGAGTGATACAAAAGGAGTTGCCTCTGAAGAGTTGTTCTTTCTCTTGTGTTGTAAGTTGCCGTAAATAAGCAATTAGTTTGAGGGTTTTGTATTCCTTTCCCTTTGGCTTTTATTTTCTGGGCAAAGAAATCCAACTACTGATCAATTTCTTAGGTGGCTGTTAGCTGTAAGGTAGTTTTGGATCAGCCACTTCATTCGGCTCAGTTTTTTGAGCTGGTTAACTTGTAAATGCTCAAAATTTTATGGATGCTTTGCATCAGGCATCTGCTTGGTGACCACTTGGACTATTGGGATGAAAGTGTTCTTACATGATTAAACTTATTTTGAGATTTTTTTTTTGTTTTGATATATTTTTCTTACCTAACACTTGAACTCGTATAGCTCTGCAGATGCTTTTACTAAAGTGAGTATTATTAAAGGACTAAAATATGAGTGTCAGGAACCAAATGGTGTCTTGGAAATTTTCTATTGCAGTGAATTTTTCTTTTAAGTGTAGTGGGGCCAGTTCCAAACTAGTTGACACAAACTTCATTAGTTTAATAATTGATATGATTTCCATCTGCATGTCAGTCATTTTGTGTGCTTCATTCCATTTGAGAGAGTCGTTAATTTTCATGGAAACTTTTTTTGCTGAATTAGGTTAAAGCAAAGTTACTTTAAGTAAAACTTCAGCCAGTGAAACCATGCTATCGAGCAAAGCTGACACGGTAATTAGAGCTGTCTTTCTTTGCAGGTAGAACAGAGGACTGTTTGAAGTATTTCTGGCTATTTCTGCAAGTTGATCGGTGATCTGGAATTTGGTTTAGCCAGGAATTTTTCCTCACTTTAGTCTTTTAAATTCAATGTTCTCTTATTTTTAGCCCTTTCTGCATTTGAAGTCCAGCCACTTTCAACTGAGGTCCAAGAAGGTGGAGTAGCTCGATTTGCCTGTAAAATAACAGCAAACCCTCCTGCCACTATGACATGGGAAGTGAATCGAACCACTTTACCTTTAGTCATGGACAGGTATGGAGAGTTACATGTTTTAGAATGTCATTTATTTTCTGTGATAATTTTGAGCCTGCTGCAAGAAGAAAATCTGAATACTTGCAACTCTGTTTTCCATGTGTGTTGTATGTTGGGTATTAAAATAGCTAGTAATAGTAGTTAATGAATTTTTAAAGAGGTATTATGAGTGCAGACCAGAATCACCTGCTATTGTCTACACAATAATCACTGACTTATGAATTATTACTGGTGAATTTTGTATGCAAGTCATCCTCATGACTGTGGGATACAGAATACGTGTGGACTTAGGCTGTGGGGATGATTTGAATTAACGGGATTGCTTTTGCAGAAGAACTTATGCTGAACCTGTTTTTCTTTAGAGGGCCAATACAGAATTATATGCACAGTCAATTGAGTTAAAACACTTAATGCTAGGGAAATTCTGCACAGGGAGACTTCTCTTGAATTGAGATTAACTTGAAGCATACAGCCTGCTCCTTGCTGGAATCTTTTCCTGTTCAGATTGTATTCATTGAACTTACTCACATCCTTCTTGACATGTAACTTTTGATGAACATGTCTAAGGTACGTAGCATGCAAAGGAAGGTGAAAAAAGAAACATAAAAATTGAAAGCATAGGTGGGCTTTTGGGAATCGTATACCAGGTGTGCTAGTATATCAGAAATTGCTGCCAAAAATCAGCCAACCTGAATAGTATTAATGTAGTAGCTGGCTAAAGAAGTTGCTTCTGAGGGTGAGAAAGATGTACTTGTTGAAAGTAAATTCCTCTGCTCTCGTGGTGGTGTGTGTGTGTGGGGGGAATGCCACCTGTACTTCAGAAATGTGGGGAGATGAGTCATATATAGAGAATGTTTTTGAGCCTCCAGCCTGCTGTTTCCAGGTCAGTGTAGCAATGGCTGTTTGCAAATCAAGTAGTTAATTCCATGATGGTAATTGCCAGCTGAATGTTCATCTATGTCTTTTTTGATTTCTGTGACAGGATAACGGCTTTACCTACAGGAGTTCTTCAGATCTATGGTGTTGAACAGAAGGATGCTGGGAATTACCGATGTGTTGCCACAACAATAGCCAATAGACGGAAAAGCACTGAGGCAGTGCTGAGTGTCATTCCAGGTACTCACCAGGGGAGATTTTTTTCAGTGGCATTAGATTCTTCTTTACATTATAGCAAAAACACTAACATGCATTGAAGAGCTGTTACTGACCTGAACCACTTGTCCAAATAATAATTTTGCTTGTGTGTGTCATCTGGCTAAAACATTGTTCAGTGTAAGTTTCCACAGTTACTGAAATTAGGCTTTAGTGTGAATTTAATTTTAAGCATCCCAAAAAAAAAGTCATGTTTTATTTCATGTTTAATTGAGTTTTTGTTTATTGTTCTCACTTTCTTTGTTTTTTTTTTTTTATTATTTTTCCCCCCTCCAAAGCCTCAGACTTGAAGCCTTTTCACAAGCCATCTATAATAGCTGGTCCTCAAAACATTACAGCATCTCTTCATCAAACTGTCATACTGGAGTGTGTAGCCACAGGGAATCCAAAGCCAATCATCTCATGGAGCCGGTTAGGTAAGTCCTAAAATTACAGCATATGACCTGCAGCCTGTGAAGAGGAAGTAAAACTGGAAAGAAAGGATTTCAGCAATTATGTGACGGTTCTGAGGCTTCATGTAGTAGCTAACGATTGGTAGGTTAGGGTAGGATAAGTGAAACGCTCTCAGTTGCATACTTCACACTGCTGTTAAGAAGCCCTGCGGTTTTCTGAGGCGTTGAACTCTGCACTTCTGTTGTCAGTCTGGCACTGCCCCCAGTGCAGAGTGTGGATAATGCTGGGTAGGGTGGTGACCACCAGAGATCTGTGACTTGGAATAGAATCAGTGGTGAGTTAAGGCAGGTTGGAGTGGTTGCATCTTATGAAGCAATCCTGTAAATGCTATTCCTCCTCTTCTTCATAGAAGCACTGTGTGAATGTGATTTGGACCTTGTGTTAATGGGCAATTTGGACTATGGATATGTATTATCAAGCCCTGAGTAGTCTGCCTGTAAGGGGAGAATAGAGGGAATGCAGTAAGAATAATAACATTCATCAGTGCATCACATTTTTCCATGAAAACTGCCTCTGTTTTTATTCTGACATGTACCTAAATGTGAAAATCAGAACTGTACCTGTAGAAGCAAATAATGAAAAGTTTTCCTGCGTTTTTATTTCTAAAAGTGAGAGAAATAAGTATATCTTTTGTGGTTGATTCAGTGACTCTTACAGACAGAAAAGTAGGAAAAAAGTTTTGTAATAGTCATGGAGCATTTACTGTGAAAATAGAAGAAAATATATAGTAAGAAAATATACTCATTTTATCCCCAGCATAATTCAGAAGGAGATAGATGATCCATGTTTGTAAAGATGATGAGGATGTTGGTAATGACGAACTGAATCATAATGTAAGGCTACTGGGGAGGATAACTGCGAAAATGGTGTTATTTTTTATCTGTGATGGTGAATTTCAGGTACAAACCATTTACCAAGTGGCAAGACCCAAGTATCTGAATGTTCAGATAACTGAAGAGCAAAGCAGATGCAAAATGGAAACCTCTGAAAGCTCATCTGTGATTTCCCTTTCTCTTTTGACTTCGAAACTCTGATCTATGCCGTTACTGCCCAGGCAAGCCTATTTAGATAAGTTTAGATACACTGAACAGACTTGTAACCACACTTTTCCCATTCTCTCAAATAGACCATAAGTCCATTGATGTCTTCAATACCCGTGTCCTTGGAAATGGGAACCTCATGATTTCTGATGTGAAGGTGCAGCACGCAGGTGTCTATGTTTGTCGAGCCACTATTCCAGGCACACGGAACTTCACAGTAGCAATGGCAACTCTCACTGTGCTGGGTGAGCCTGCTTTGACTTCTACAGTGTGTGTTAACATCTTGTGTGTGTCTTGAGCTGTGCTGTGTGCTGTGTTGAATTTTTATCTCAAACATCAAGGGCTGGAGGGAGACCGCAGAGATGAAACAGATCACAGAACTCTGTCTGCCGCCTTCTGTCTGTTGACTTAGATGAGAAGTGTCAGATACTCAATGTTTGAGTTATAAACTAGCCGTTCAGTTGCACTGGTGCAGTGTTGGCTCTGGGAAGAGAGAAACGAGTCCTATAACAAAGTAGAAATATGTAATATATGTATGCTTCATGAGCAGTATGTCATAGGCTGGAGTTTGTTTTGCTTTTATTCATAAATGCATGAACAAAAATGTGTGGAAATATTGCTATCTGTGCATATAGTATGGATCTTTAAATAAATATGCTTTGCTTTCTGCATGGGTATATGTGTATTTGAGTGACCTTGAGAGAGGTTTGTGTGTGGAAAATTTATTATTATTCTGACTGTCCTTGCATTTGTGGGCACTTGATTTTTATGGTTTTTTTTCCCTTGTTACTTGTCTGTAGCTCCACCTTCATTTGTGGAATGGCCAGAAAGTTTAACAAGGCCTAGAGCTGGTACTGCTCGTTTTGCTTGTCAGGCAGAAGGAAATCCTGCCCCAAAAATTTCATGGTTAAAAAATGGAAGGAGAATACACTCCAATGGTAGAATAAAAATGTACAACAGGTAAGATTACAACTGCTATATCAGAACTGTACTAATGATGTGCTAACAAACGATGAAACTCCAGTAACTAAATGTAGCCAAGGAAGACTCAGGTAAACACGAAATTGGACATTAAATGTAGTTATGATGTAGTTGTGGACATTTTCTTGGCAGAAGGAATACAGATTAGTATATACCTAAAATCCTCTGCAAACCTTTTGTGATCACTGCCTTAAATGACAGGATGGGGGAATTGGTGGACCTGAAGAGTTTCACCACAGAGTTGTTCTGGATTTACAGTAGTGTAGCAGAGACAAGAATCTTGCTAGTTGCTTGAAGCTCCATTTTACTACTTCTGTAGAATGAGCAGCTCATATTAAAGAGTTGATTAAAACATGACAACCCTAAGGTGCTGTTTTTTGTAGGTGGGGAATAGATATATGGGTTTGTTTTCACTGTGCCTGGCTTTGCATAAGCATGTCAGGTTTTGAGGAACACTTCAAGTTGCTAAATTTCATAGCTGCACATACATTTCTAATAGAAAAGTTTGTGGCATGTAAGACAATTATACTAAACTCATGAAGCAGAGGCAAACATAACTGTTGTTGCATTATGTAGAGCTAAGTTTATCCAAGATATGAGATTTTTTTTCCCTTTTTCTTCTCTTTGGATTCAGTAAATTGGTGATAAACCAAATCATTCCTGAAGATGATGCCATTTATCAGTGCATGGCTGAGAACAGCCAGGGATCTATTCTCTCCAGGGCCAGGCTTACTGTAGTTATGTCAGAAGACAGACCCAGTGCACCTTACAATGTCCATGCTGAAACGATGTCAAGCTCAGCAATCCTGCTAGCATGGGAGAGGCCACTGTACAATTCCGACAAAGTGATTGCGTATTCGGTGCATTACATGAAAGCAGAAGGTAAGCAGTTTGATTTAAATGCTGTTTAACTACATGTGTGTTGTAAGAGCATGAATGTCCTTGCAAAGACTCCTATTTGAATGGTTCATAACAAGGGCTGCACCAGAGCATGCCAGCATATAAATGCATATTGTAATCAACAGGCATGCTTGGGAAAAAATGCTTTTGCCACATCTCATTTGTGGGTCTGAGTGTTCTTTCCACTCACCCTTGTCTGATCACTCAGGTGAGCAGATTTTGAAGTTAGAGAGGGACTTCAAAACCTAGAGCTTCTATACTGCTACCTCTGTTTCACTCAGTCCTCAGCAGGAGTTTCTGCCTACTCTCTTCTCTGTGTATGCTTGGCAGAGAAAGAGAGCCTACAGCAGAATCCTAGAGGTTTACAGAGTGGACTGCTCACCAGAGACAGCTCTTTTGTCTAGATTCCTGATTTCTTCTGACTTTACTGTCTTTCATCTGTTTTGGAGTAGAATAATTGATACTTTATTGACTTAACTATCTTCTCTTAAAACGTATATTGGCTGAAGGCAAAAGCTGCTCTCCTTTCACCCTGTGGTCTCCTATAATGAAAAATGTATACTTACACTTTAAAATACACTGAAATAGCCAGGAAAGGTTTATCCCAGTCTCTGAAATTATATATAAATTCCTATATAAAAGGGAATGGATAGTTGGAATAAAAATGAGTAACTTGACGTTTATAAATCCATTAGTATTATTTAATTGCTTTAAGCTAAGGTAATCTTTAAGGTGGCAGAAGACAGGCATTTTTCATAAGCAGAATTGATTGCTAAATGGCTGAGATTTTTTAGGTGCATGGGTTAAACTAAGCTGTGATTTCTTTTTCACTTCTATTCAGTAAGTGGTTTACTCAAGAACAGGACTGCAGATGCTCAGTTCTGTGTGGAATACCAGTCTGCCATCTGCTAAGCAGAGGACAGGAAGGACAGCTTAATTGCTCTAATGCTGCTGCAGGAATAGCTGCCTTTGCTTTTGCAAGTGGGATATTTCAGGACACAAGAGAATTTTGTCTGAAGGAAAGGAAGGAAAGAGTTTTAAAAAATAATGAGGACAAGAGGTGTGGGAAATTACCTCCTATGCTGTCAGGCACTGAGGTATTGTGCTCACAACCCCATCTTAAGGCTAATATGAATAAAGTCACACTAGATCAGTTATCTGGGTAATTGTGTGTCTGATGCCTGTGTAGAGAGCAGAGACTGGGTCACTTCAAAGTAAACTGGGAAACTGTCCTTAGGGAAGAGTGTGTCTGTGCAGGAAATACTCTTGCACAGTAGTGAAAGGAGGTATCTTCTGCAGTGTGTTTTCTGGAAAATCATTTTGCAGTCCCTGCTATTTGCTTGCTTCTCCAAAGGTTGTATCTTGTGAAATGAGATTGTAGCTTGTTCTGGTTTAAGAACCAAAACAAACTCTGAACAAAAGCAACCAAGCAAGCAAAACCCGTGGGTTTATTGGAACTTGCTTTCTCTGATGCCCATTCTTTTCATCTTTCCCGATTGTCTCTTGATAATTACTTTATTTGATATAATGCTCTTGTGCATCCTTTTGAATTAGAAAGAAATCCACACAGGGAGTGGTAAGAGGAGTAATTACAGTGGTGAGAATCAAAATGTAGGTGATCTGCATGCATTTTTGCTTTGGTAACATGATTGGGTAGTTGCAGAAGATCCACATCAGGACATAAAACCACTTTTGTCTCATTTAGTAGAAAAGATGTTGAGTTTCAAAGGCTAATGGCCTGCACTTCGGTAGAAAGAATTGCTTTTTAAGTGATAGTTTGTAAACCTTTCTGAGGATATTGCCTATATATCAGAGGCATTATTAAAAACCTAGAAGATGCCTTTGTGAGAAAGTATCACATCAGCCATTTCTTTAATGCAAATTTAGAAGCAACTCTATTTAAAAAAATGCAGATTAAATATTAAGGGAAATCTTTGGATGACATTCACACCATACCAGGCCATAGAGGTGCTATATTGACTGTTGACATTGTCAACAACTTATTTACTCTGTATGAATTCTGTATAATTATGTATTAGTGTAAATAGTTTGTATGACTGAACGAACTGATTTTGTCATTCCTTTCAGCCTGTCTTTGCCCACTCTGCCCTCACACTCTCTTTCAGACCTCAATGAAAATTAAAAATTCTCAGATGTATCTGACTTAACTGGAGTGCATCTTACTTAAAGCTTTTCATGTGTTAACTTTTTACTTTGTACATCGATGTTCATATGTTGCTCTCTTATTTTAGTTGGGAACCATATTTGTCAATGTGAGTAAAGAACATTTAATTGCCAAAGAAAAACAGTGCTTGCTAAGTAGTGCTGTGGCTTGTGATTTCATAAGCTTTAAACTGAAGGGAAAAGTGGATAATACACTGATCATATAAAGTTTTATAGATTTTTTTTTTTTCTGGTAGACTTCACAATGTTTTAGGTACTTTGAATACAAAAGATTGCTCATCATGTAATTTCACAACTCGGGTATTCTGATGTTTCACTGTAAAAACAGGTTCAGGTTCTCTTTCCTATTAATAAAAAAAAAGGATAGTGTTTTAATCAAGTTAGTTGTAGGAACCAACAGGTGTGGGTTTTGTGGTTTTGTTTTTTGTTTCTTTAAGCAGAATATTTTACATTCAAATCAGGGTCAGAGTAGCAAGAAGAAAAAGGGTCTGATGAGCGTGCATGTTGGAGTGTGTTAATTCCTTGTTAGTGATTTAGAAAAGGCACAAAGGGAATGCTGATTGTGGTGGAAGGCAAGCCTTGTTTTCTATTATGGCTGTTTCATTAGGGCCTCTGCATGAGGCCTAGCAATCCATTCAATGAGAGAACAAGTCCTTTTAATTTGAGCTCAAGGATCTTGTTTAGCAGGTCAGAAATCGTGCCTTGCAATTCCTAATTAACAAGCCATTAACTAGTCTGTTGTGAGATGCTCATAATCTTGTCTAATTAAAATGCTATCAAGTTAATTCATAGATGTGGGAAAACTTAATGGTGGAATTTGCCTTTCGTTTTGTTTATAAATTCAGTTGTGAAGAGGAGGAGCTGGCTCTTACAGAGTTTTGATTAAGTTGACATGCACTTGGTGTGAATTGTTCGTTAACACAGCAGCTTTCACCACACTTACTCCACTTTATAGCCTTCCTCTATAGGAATAAAGCCCAACAAAGACAAGGACTGCTGCATGCATTGCTATGCATATTTTAAGGTGAACTGCTGACAATTTTTTTTTTTTTTTTTAATTTTTAACAATTCACTATGAGCCAAACATTTGTGAAGCTCATTCTGGTCTGTTCTTATTGACCTTTCTCCAAATTAAAGAAAAAAATGCATCAATCAAATGTAATAGAATTCACAGGGCTAAAATGAGGTCCTTTTGCTGAATAAATTCTTTCTGCTTGTTTCTTTTTTGGGGGGGGTGTTTGTTTTGTTTTTGATGGAGTAGAGCCCTCACATTCCTCGCAGTCTGCTATAGAAAGGCTCTGTAAATAGGTTTTGAAAAAAACTTCCCTGACTCTAAACAAATAGGTTTAGAAGCTTGGTATGAATGATAAGGCTATTAGGGCTTGTCTGTTGTGTTACTGTACATTGGACACAGTTTGTTGTGACTAATTCTAAATAGGGTTTAGAATTGCATTCATCATCCCTTATTCAGGAAAATGCTGAAACACCATAATCTGCACCGCAGCAAGACACAGTTACTTCTGTGCATAAAAGAGCTTTTACTTAGTAGGGTTGAAAATACCAAGGTAGGCTGGGGAAGAACATGAAATAACTTAGTAGGATCTAAAATTTAAGATACTGTGATGTTTAGGGATTGACGGGATTTTTCGTTTGTCTAATTCTTGGTTTCTTTATGCCAGGTTTAAATAATGAAGAGTACCAAGTGGTCATTGGAAATGATACAACCCATTACATTATTGATGACTTGGAACCAGCCAGCAATTACACTTTCTATATTGTAGCTTATATGCCTCTGGGAGCCAGTCAGATGTCAGATCATGTGACTCAGCACACCCTTGAAGATGGTAAGACAAATATCACTGATTTAGCTGAACATTTTTATTTGCACGGTGTAGAAATGTGCTATCCAGTGCTAGCAGCTCTTGAGGGTCCCAAATTTCCATTGATGTCAGTGAAACTTCAGGATATGCGCAATGTAAGACTGAGCCAGCTGATGAAAGGAATGAGAGTAAAGTAGCATTCTGACAGGGCAACATTGTATATTACACGGTGTCTTTATCTACTTTGAAAGACATTTCATTAAATTATGTAGATAACTTCTAGATCTTTTAACAACTCCCTCAGTGTTGAGAATTTGATGATACCCTGAGATTTAGCTTCTATGACGCTTTCTTGGGAATCTGAAATATGAATCAAACTGCACATCCACTGCATCTTTTGCAAATTTTGGAGGAAAATTTGAAATTAAAATTTGCCATACCAAAAAAAAACACTCTTTTTTTTTTTTTTTTTTTTTTTGGTCTACCTGCTTTTTAGTAGCATCACAATTTCAGAAATGACCCTACTTCTGTGCCGTGATTTAACAAATCTGAACATCGTGATGGCAACAAACTGTTTAGTATAGTTTGTTAGAACAGATAAGTAAATTCTGACAGGGTTGAGCTTTGGCAGTGTGGAACATTGCCAGTTCCAGTTGTCTGCCTGTCTCTTGTCCAGGAGTTACTACCATCATTACACATATGGTAGAAGAAAACACGTGCTGAGTATTCAGCAGTACAGGTTGTTGTCTAGACTCTCAGTTTAAGCTGCTGCATCTAACCTTGACAGTCAGGTTGTCAGAACAGTAAGGTGCTGATGATTACCTTTGATTGCTGCTGAGAGTAATAAGAGAAAAAAACATCAAAGGCCTTACAGAAAGGAGCTTGCTAAGGCTATACTGCATGCAGAAGGTGAGAAGTATGAGCAGTGTCAAGTTATTCTTAAAATAAACAAGAACCTACAAAACTTCTTGGATTATTTACTCTTACATTAGTGGTATCTCATCATAGACTGAGCTTTCAGATGAGAATTTTCCATCTCTTTTTTCCCTGATCTCAAAAGCTTTGTCTTTTCCTTCTTAGTTCCCTTGAGAGCTCCTGAAATAAGTTTGACAAGCAGGAGTCCTACAGATATTCTCATCTCCTGGCTGCCAATTCCTGCAAAATATAGGCGAGGTCAGGTGGTCCTGTACCGTCTGTCTTTCCGTCTCAGCACAGAGACCAAAGTTCAAGTCTTGGAGCTTCCAGGGACTTCAGATGAGTATCTCCTGGAAGGCCTGAGGCCTGACAGTGTGTACTTGGTTCGTATCACTGCTGCAACAAGGATTGGCTGGGGAGAGGCATCTTTATGGACTTCTCACCGGACTCCCAAAGCTACAAGTGTGAAAGGTAATTCTTAATGTTTCCAGCTTCAATATTTTTTTCACTACGTAGTGCAAGTACTATCTTTGTGTTTTTGTTTTTCTTTGAAAATAGCTACCTTTTAGTTTATTTATTTATTGATTATTAATTATTATTACATTTAAAAAACATTTCAATTCCAATTTATCCTGAATTACATTGTTAGGTTAGCTTTATTAGGGAGTCGGACATCATAATAAATGAGTATACAGATGAGCTAGAAGTCTGGAGTGAACTTTGGGCACCCAGATTTTAATGTGAAAAGTAGTTGTTTCTAGAAAATAAGAATGTTATATATATTTCTCTAAAACCAGCACCAAAGTCTCCTGAGCTGCGTTTGGAGCCGATGAACTGTACAACTATTACAGTACAGTGGCAGCAGGACTCTGAGGACACTGCAGCTATTCAGGGCTACAAGCTGTATTACAAGGAAGAAGGCCAACAGGAGAATGGACCAATTCTGTTGGATGCCAGTGATCTTGAGTATACTGTCAGTGGTTTAGGTGAGTATGTGAAATATTTCTTACCTATTTTGGAAGACAGTGAAGTCAAAGACAGCTTTGAGAGCTTGAATCATTAAATCCGAGGCAACAACTTTTAGGTTTGGCCTTCTATTCTCACAGCAATAAGCTTTGCAAGCTTGATTTACACAGCTGAAGGAATAATCCTCTCCCAAAATGTGTTGCGTAACACTTAGATAACCAGACCTTGTAAACCTTGTGTAAGTAGGAAGAAGGACACCCAACTACTTATCACAAGATACAGAGCTTACAATTAGTAACTACTGCTAATAAATAACGTCCTTTACTTTTCAGATTAATGCGCATTTTTTTCAGCTTTTGTGTATTTATGCCTGATCTAGTAACAGTGAAATATTAATGCCAACTACCAAAGTTTTTGCTCTGGTATTGCTAGCCTATTTGCCTGTTATTTGTAGCCTTTGTCATCGCTATACTACACAACAAGCAGTGCTTGCTCACCATAGTAGCAAATAACCCTTGTGCATGTTTTTATCTTGTTAATACTTCTAAGGAGTACTGGTAAATATTTGTAGGACTGAGCACAAAGGTTAGGGAACAAAACTTACCAAGTCCTATTGGAGTCTTTCTGCTGATCACCTGACTCTCTTTCCTCCTATAGCTCTTGCTATGGGAGGAAACATACTCAACACATAGTACAGATGAGTAGGTATCATCACTAAGTAACAGGTGCTTCTGTAAACACATGTAACTGAGAATTTCTTTCATAAAAAGATGTCACCTATAACGTAATTAGCAAAAGTAATGTAGGACTTGACACTTCGTGCTTGAAGTGTGTTGAGATAGTTTACTTAGGGGTAGTGTGGAGAATTAATCTTGACTAAACTATCAGAATTGACCCACAGTCTTACCTAGGTCACATGGCCTCTTGACCATGCTCAGATATTCACATCTGCTGCATACAGTTGAGATACTCTTTTAGGGAAGATTTGAGGAGAGCATTCTGGTGTGTTAGCTGGGCAGCTGACCATCTGTGACCATTTCTAGCCAGAGCATCTGCCAGCAGCTGACTGTTTAACAGAGCTGTGAGACAAAAGAGCAGCAGGTTGAAAGGATGTGGTGTTTCAGTGTCCTGGAACATAAATACATTTTTTTTGCTTCTCGTTATGCAGTTACACAGCAGTAATTGCAGACATGCAAATTTATGAACTGCGTGATCTACATAATATGGATTTTCTCAGGATACTAACCCTCCTCAGATTATAATCTTATTTTGCAGAATTACATTAATCTAAGTAATTTTGACCAGGTTATTTTATTTATGCATTTCACATTTAAAATATTACTTATTAGGAAGTGATTCTACCTGGTAGAATTTGACATAAAACAAGGCAAGTCACAGCTCTAGGTTTTGTGATTATGGTAAACTGAATCTTCATGAGCTGGACAGAGGCCTTGAGGACTAATGTTCTGTCATCCGTTTGCCTCTCCTGAGGACACTAAACTACTGATTTATTGGCAGCCTCTTTAAAATAAATGTCTTCATTATGAGCTACAGGAATTAGTAAAATACTGCAGGTGTGACACACAAAGGAGAAAGGGGTGTTTGAAGATTTTTGGTTTCACGTGTGTTGTATAACATGGTCAAACAAAAAAGTTATTCCGAATTTGGAAGAATATGCTAATAGTATTAGGTGCTTCC
Organism: Myiopsitta monachus; assembly: GCA_017639245.1. NCBI lineage: Eukaryota > Metazoa > Chordata > Aves > Psittaciformes > Psittacidae > Myiopsitta > Myiopsitta monachus. The sequence goes on along the minus strand of CM029921.1, from coordinate 14,199,400 downwards.
CAGTGGTAAAGATGGAGTAGCTTCCAAACGCTCCCTCTTCATGTCTCAGTTTGTCATGACCTAAGGCTGCTCTACTGTTTCCTGTTCTCTTGCACAGTTAATAAACTGCAGATAGAGTTGTAGTGACATTTGGAGCATGTCAATACGTCTCCCCATGGAACTTCCTGTAGATGTTGGTACAACTGCCAGTTGTCCAAAATCTGTGCACTTAAAGAAGATGGTTCACTTACTGTGTGGCAGTTGACGTGCATCACAAAATCAGAATTCGTAATATTCTCTAATCAAACAGAGCATTAGCACTGATGATATAAGCACTGTTGATTGCATTGATTGTTGATAGTATTGATATAACTACTGTAAAAGATCTGAGATGTCTACAGGACTCTTGATGGAGGTGCAGGTGTGAGAAGTAAAGCAGAATCAGCAATGCTAGTGTAAAATAGGTTGCAGTAATTAAACATGAAATACAGCAATGTGAATATTATATTGAACGTTTTGATATCTTGTTGGTTCCTACATTGCTTTTTGAAAACTGGCCTCTCTTACTCCAGTGTAAGTCTACCCAGTTACTTCTGTGTATTTTTAAACTGGATATTTAGCATGATAGTCACCATATAAATAGAATTAAATGATCTGATCAGAGTCAGAGCTACCATTCTCAAAATAAATATCCACAGTTTCACATAGACATTTGTTTGTGTTAAAGGTCTTGACATTTATTTTTCAAAAGCAGGCCATTTCCTAGTCCAGTGTAAAATTCCACTATTACTTGAATTTGCCACCGGAGCAGACCCTTGGGAACATACCATGCATTTTTGCCTCTATTTTTAGTTCCTTCTTTGCTTCCTTCTGCTCTAGAAAATTTTCCCTAACAGAAAGTCTTTCATTGTGGCATTTGATGAGTCTGCTGGTACAGGTTCTCTTTCTGTAATGGTTCAAAATACATGTTGTATTCAGAAGTTGAGGTGAGTTTTGTTGGTAAAAGAGTTTGTTTGGAAACCTTCTCGCTGTGCAGCAGGAGAGGGATTGGCAAAGTTTGCAAGGTAAAACAAAATGGGTGTCCAGAGAAGCTCATCTTCTGTTTAAATGTCTTCAAATTACTTTTTTCAAATAATATTTTAAGCATGTGCTTTTGCATCTTTGCCTCAACACTGTTGGTACTCACTATTGTGCTAGGTGGACTGTTGGCGTGTCACAGCTCATTGTGATTGCAGCTATATGACCGGTAGAAAGGCAGAGCCTGTACAAGAAGGGCAGTGACTCAGAGGAACCCATTTTAATGTTATCTGGTTTATTAGAGTTAGGAACTCTTTATAACTAGGTTGAATGCTGATAGGCATCTCATCCTGGAACCTACATCTAGTAAGCAAACTGAAGAAAGCATGGTCAGTTATTATGCTGTAATGCAAGAGCAATTTCAAGCAGCCTGAAAGTCTCCCCCTCTGAGCTTTTTATTATTTTTCAGTTCTTACCATGCTAGAAATGAATTAGAGTGCCACTGGTGATGGGGGAATACAACACATTCTTGTGCCATTAATGCCTTCTACGCTTGGAGGGAGGAAGGAAAGCAAGAATTCACTCTGCTAATTCATTCTTCCATAGTTGCTGTCTGAGACCTGTCCCACCACGAGTGGTGGTAGCTACAGTGAAGGTTTCAGAAAGTTGCACTTCGGTGACAAGACTTAGTGACTCACAGGGACCCCTGGGGCAAGCAGGTTGTGGCAAAGATGTGCGCCTTAGGTGATCTTTTGTTTCTGTTGCATACAAGATGCTGTGACAGTAAATAAGTGTTTTCAGGCAGCCACCTTAGGGCATGGATGAACTGGTCTGTTAGCTTCGGTGAAAATGCCTTGAGCTTGGGAGCCCACACAGCTTGGCCTTTCCCGGGGGCGGTGGGGGGGCCCTCTCCAGGACAGCCTGCAGAGAGGAGTGCCCTGCACTGGGAGCTGCGGGGGCACTGCTGGCTCCCCGGAGCCTGGGGCACTTGACACTTACTTGCAGGCTGCAAGGCACTGGGCAGAAGCTGCCAAGTGATTTGATGGCCATGAAATGGAGTGTATCTGCTGTAAAAAAACATACATAAAATAGTTTATGATTCCTGAGGCTTGGTGAGACTGCTGCTCGCTCTTTGCTTCTATGCTAACTGGCATCATCCAAGCTGTGTAACATGAGGGGCACCACAACCCCTTGCTGCTTCTTCTGATACTCCAGTTTCACATTACCTGGTAGCATTTTCCCCTGCCTCAGTAATTATTTTTCTTTTGGGAAAATATATTTTCTTAAATAATAATTAATAATAAATATAAATAAACAAATATAATAATATATAAATATATTTAAGCTATATAATTATATTAATATGTAATAAATAAAAAGAATTATTTTTTTTTCTGAAAAATAATTGGATTGCCAAATTAATTTGTGGGATTTACTCCAAAAATTTGGTCTTAATCAGAAAAAATTCCCTGCCTGAAAGCTCCTTGATGTCTTATTTCTTTCCAGTTACTCTCTATACAGAGAGGAAATAAGGGAAGGTGCATTTGCCTTCCCTCCTTGGCTTGGACAGAATTTCCAAGTCAGGAATTTGGCAAAGTGTAAATGACACAGAGACACGTTTTGTTGACCCTGCATGGCACTCTCCTCTGAAAAGGGGGCTTGTGCTGAAGAATTAGCCAACCCCCTACTACACTTAGCATTCCCCCGGAGACCTAGCCTTCAGTTGTTTAATTTCCCCTGGATCTATTTATGTCGTGTTACAGCCATGATTATAGCTAAGCTTTAGTCCAGGTCAGCAAAGATGACGGGGTCAATCTATAGTCTATAGAAATTGAATAAAGGTGTGTGAGAAGAGTTAGTGCAAAGAATTTCTCCTATTAAAGTGCCTGATGCATGTCACCTAAGAGTCTCTTGTAATGATTCTGTAAGAGTGATTATGAAGTTTTGTAAAGCAGTTGATGTGATGGTCAGATATGACACAGTGGTTTTGTTTGCACCTTACTGCTGGTGGATGTGCTAGCAAAATGTAAATTAAAAACCATAATGGCATCTTGACAGCTTTGACTTCTTGTTACGAACTGCAAATACTGTGATATGGAGAAGGAATACTGTAAGAGCATTACATGTGGAGTGTTTTCTGATAGTAGGGTTATCCTTTCAGTTTTATCCCAGGCTTTGTTGGTGCCAAAATAATCTTACATACTTGAATCTAAAAATTCTAGGATATCCAGAATTGTGGATAAGGGAATTGATACTGCTTTTTGGTTCTAAGTTACTATGGAAGCTTAGCTTGGGATTCCCATACAAATTCAAGGAGCCAGTCTTTCCTACAGTTTCATGAAACGATGTGAAAGAAATACAGGTCTTCTCTCTCAACGCTATTCTTTTTATTTTTGTTTATTTCCTAGTTAACTGTTCTCAAATAGCATTAAATGAAATATCATCTAGTATTAGATATACAATTTCTGCTTAGATATTTTGCATCAGACATTCACAGTTAAATGTTGATTTGAACAAACTATGCAGCTCTGTCTAAAAAAAGGATCAGAAATTATTTCTTAATAAAGATCAACTGAAAGCTCGGTTTTCTTGCTTGGAGCACCAGATGGTAGCACTGTGTGCTGTATACACTGTAGCCATTATATTTACATTGTTACATAGTGAAAAGTGTCTAATAGCTCAGTAGGTGACCAGGACAAATATTATCATTTATATCCACTGTTTACAGCTGGGTCACTCTAGTGTTTACTCATGCTGATTACATCCTTAAACTAAACCTCTTATCTGTCAATTCTCCTGATTGTGTATAACAGGCTTGCTACTACTACTTATTAGCTAAAACATAAGCGATTTGCTGAGAGAGTGGAGGAGGCATTAACAAATACATATTGCCATATTGCACAGTAATAAACCCAAAAGCCCTAGAAGTAGACTGGGCACATTTAAAAGCAACCTCTTCCTCAGCTAACTGTGACCTCTTTCTCTTTCGCAGACATGGCAGTTTATATATATTTGTACTTAACAGACCCCAGCTCTTGCCTAGTCCTGGTATGATAGTGCACCTCTAGTACATGTCAATAAACAGGAGACACATTCCTTACTTTCTAGTCATGAAAGGCAGACCTGTCACCACTCTAAATGAGCCTGTCTTCCAACTGCAGATGTGGCATATCTGCGTATCATTTTTTTCCCTTGTTTTTTTTCTGTCAGGATTTAAAAGGGGAGATGGAGAAACCCCCATAGATTAAAAGAGAGAAGGAAAGGGGCTTTATTCGCCTGTATTTTTTTTTTTACCTGCAGAAAAAGCTTTCACAAGCTTTTACCTCTTTTATATAAGGAACCATATTGCATTTTAAAGGCTGTAAGTGTAAATAGAGATCAAACTAGGTTTTGTTCTGTTTTGTTGTTGTAATTTACAAAATGTCACATCATGTTTTGTTTCAAATACGTTAGTGCTAGTAACTTCTCTAGATATATTTGTAGCAGAAAGCTTCTTTTAGATTCAGATTTACTGTTCTTGCTTGTGCAAGAACTAGGTTGGATGGCAGAGGCAAAGAAAGAATCAAACCTCTGCGTTATGCAGTGTTTCTGATTATGTTCTTGTTGGTCCATGTGCAGCTTAACATGTACTAGGACAAGCCAGTGGGGAATATCAGGAGGTTGCACAGCGCAAATAGAATGACATGAAATGACCAGACAAACTAATTGGCAGAGTCACCCACTTGGTTCATTTCTCCCTTATGGAAGAAAAATACTACGTTTCTCTGTTCAGCTGAAAAACTGATTTGCTCAGGTTGTAAACTGAATTCTTACTGAGCAAAACTGAAGCTTGTGTTTAACTATGCAGCCCTTTGTTGGAGCACGTTGGCATGGCATCCATTACAACAACTGTGTCTTTGGCTCAGCTTTATTTAAGCACTCTTACACAGGACTGAGTGGGAATCCTAGATAAATATCAGCTTGTTCTGATCAGATTTGCTGAGGAGAGCTATCAGCTGCTAATGCCACATACTTATTATGCAGTTCAAGTGCCACATCTCTAAATATGTAGTGCCTTCCTGTGTAGTTCTGCTGTTATTTTTCTTGCACTGTGCAGTATTGCAGTTTTGTGTCATAATTAAACTTTTGCTCTTAAAAAAACTCAAAAGGATTACTTTGTCATGTGTTTTTTCTGACAGCATTTAAGTTTGCCTCTGTTAAGGAAATTGGACTTATCAAATATTTGTTTTCAATCACATCACAGTTACTTCTGCCTGTGTTTTAGTTTTTGAAAGTAAATGTTATTTTTGTACAGTTCATTTGTAACGAAAAGCTTTAATTAATGTTAAATGTGTTTGTCAATTCTAAATTTCACCATCAAGCCTCTCAGTAGGTTACTGATTTTGCCAGTAATCAACTTCTGTAGGCACTAGAATACTGAAATCTTAACATCTGCATTAGCAGCATAACTGTTTTGGTGTTGATTAAAATGTTACATATGACAGAGGAATCTCTAGGCTTTCTTTGAATTAACTGCAGAGTCATGAAATGGCTCTAAAACTCATAGAAAATTATTCATTTGCTTACATGCTTAGCACTTAATCTTGGGCCAGAAAGGTGTATTCTTGCTCTCTTAGACAGTCGAGGTCTTTCAGAAACAGGTAGATTGTGTATTGGAAGAATTGCCTAATATATTTTTATGTAACCTTCTTGAGCAAGCTCTCTGAACTGTTTCAGTTTGAGCCCATTTATCTGGGAAAATAGCCTTGAGATCCTCTTTTAAACGTGCCTTGACTTTTGCAGTAATTCATTTTAACTTCCTGAGCTAGTGGGTCTTTAAAGGGGATAGACATGGTGAGAGAGGAGATACTCAAGTACAGAATAAAGATTGAATATACTGTACTCCAACAGACAAAATAGAGTGCTAAACCAGTGAAGCCTGACTCTAAAGAGATAGTGGGAGCTGTCAGGATGAGGGAAGTTTCATTATTTCATGGGACAATGCCTTGTAGCAATTTTAAAGGTAAAATGCAAAGATACAGGATTTACTAAGGCACTGGGAGAGATTGCATTCCATGGGCCCAGTCCAGTAGCACAGAGGGCTGTTGCCTGGTTTTGAGAGGCTTTCTGTCTCTTTATCAGCGGTCCCTGTAACTGAGTTGGATGCAGTTTTTTCTCTCAGGACATCAGACTAATTGTGTCATAACTTGAAGAACTGGAATCAAGTGTGCTGCAAAGCCTTGGAAATAGGAGGGAGAGATTTTTTGCACTCTGGCAGTCAAGCAAAATGTGTCGTCTTGAAAGTATTTAAAGGTAAAATTTTCAGTGGTGGGAAAGTGATAAGAATCTTGCAGGAAATGCTCTCTGTTGCTCTGCTTCTTGGGGTAGGAATTCCACCATTAAAGCTAAAGCTGTGTGGGAATTCAGTTGGGAAATTGTGTCATGTTGATTGAGTAACAGTTAGGATGTATGCAAATAGTGTTTCATTGTTCGCTTGTGGAACTGAAGGTTAAAATTCACTTCATGGAGAGGACGTATTGATCATTCCTCACATTGAGAAAGTTGTAAATTATTTTAAATAAAGCCCCTCGAAGTTGCTTTTGAAATGCTCCTAAGTATTACAATGAATATGTAATAGCATGCATTTTAGTAGCTGTAATATAAAAGTGACCAATAAATAAAGACTAATTTATTGGAAGTGGAAATGAAGTGTGAACCCCTGTTTAAAAAGAAGAAAGACCAAGCAGCTAGCAGTGGTGGGAATGACCAGATCATTACTCAGTTTTCTTAAATAAAACAAAACAAACTGGAAGAAAAAACCCAATCCATACATCCTCTCCCAAAAGAAAACCCACCAAAAAAAAACCCAAACCCAAACCCCTGCTCCAAACCAAAACCCTCAACAGCTATCTACATTCCGGCTATTGCTATATGACCTCTTTTAGATTTAAACAGAACTTTAAATATGGTGGTTGGGGGTGTTTTGTTTTTTTTTCCTTTTTATTTCCTGAAATGAGAGGATTTGTCTCTGGGAAACAGCGTTATTTAATTTGCTATTTATTGGACTTCATTAGTAAAATACTTAAGTCCTGGATTGCAAAGAAACTGCTCCTTGGAGAAAGCTTAGAGAGAACTCCTGTTATAGGAAATTAAATCAACATTGTCCATTAATCATACTGCATGTCAACCCCCCAGACCTCTCATGATTGTTCTTGGTGAATGTGAGGAACCATTAGATGTGTGAGGTCCTTAAAGGTCTGAGTAAGTCAAAGGGGAAGAGTTTAAAAAAATGCCACCATTAGCACATGAAAGAGACTTCAGAGTGGACAGAAGAAAACATTTGCTGTACAGGGCTAGTTACATTTCTTCATTTTTCCCCCTGTTGTTTTTCTTTCTTCTTTTTTCCCCTTCCTATTATTTTATTTTCTTCCTTTGTTAAACAACAATCCAGATGTTGTGGTCAAAAACTTAATTTCTCCTGAGCTTTTTTTCATTAACTCCTTTTGGGTCCTGTTACCACTTGTGATAGTTGTACGGGAAAGGCAATAGTAGGGGCTCTCTGCAAATTCTGTGCTAGTGATAAGTGAAGGCACTTTCAAAGCTAAGCTAATATATTTTCTGGTAGCTTGCCTGCCTTGAGTAACACCTTGGTTATATATTTGCCACAAAGGCATTATGGCTAACAGAAGGATTTTTCTATTTTGGGAAAAGATGCAATTGTGGAAAAGCCAATGTTTGTTTTCTTCAGGCTGCTTGGAGTCACACTTTTGTGGCAAACGAAAGGAGGGTCTGTGGGAAGTATGTGTGGGGGAAACAATCTTGGGTTGGAAAAAGTAGCTCTTGCAGTGCAAATTCTTTTACAAACCTTTGATTTTTTTTATTTTTCATCTGGGAAAAAAGGCTTAGGAGAAATAGGTTGTGCACAAAAAGTGTATTTCAGCACTTACACTCACTTTCAGTGTTTTTACTAGTATCGTGGCTGAATATTGTACCCCAGCTCAAGCTGATTGTCATTACAAAACAAAAGTACTTGTTACTGCACATGTTTGCCGAAGCTGGGACAGGAAAGTACATTTTTGATCCAGTTTGGTCAGTTGGTTAAAGATTTGAGTTATCTGTCTCCTGTGTGCATCCAGTTGTGCATGCTGTGGCTCTTTGTGCAACTGACACATTTGTCTATTCGGGCAAAGGAGGGGACATGGAATATTGTATGCAAATACATCTTGAAAATGGGGTCTGTATATCAGGTGATCCCAGGGCTTGTACTGGAGGCAACTGAACTGAATATGTTGAGAAACTATAGGCTAGGACAATGTACACAGGGGAAGAGAAGCAGATGGGTAGGTGTTGCACTACTGTGCCTTGTGTCCATTTACCCATCAATTCCCCACTTTCTCTCTTGCATATTTAAGACACAGGAAAGGACATGGTCACAACCTGTTGCCTAGCTCTATATCTGTGTGTCTATATTTGCCTGTGTATATAGAAACTATTGGGAGAAAACTGGGATATTTTCTGGCTTCCTGATCCTCTTTGTCTTAGTCTAGTCCAGCACTTTTCCATCAGGAGTATACCTCTTTCTATATTAGTCCTTTGTATTAATCTTTATTTTCATGATAACTGTTAATTTTGGCCTAACGTATCCTTTTTTCACTACTCATGTCTTTTGACTGCCTTATTCCTGTTTCTCACTTGCCTTTATCTAATTTCTCTTAGTTTTCCATCAGTTCTTAATGCCTCAGTGACTACCAGAAAGCACATAGCTGCAGCACTTCTTACTAGCTATTTGTGCTGGAAAACTTTGCTCAGGGGTGGCTTGGATCCATTAAGCCTTTGTATATTATCCAAGCAGAGAAGACAGGTATGCATGGGCTGTGATTGGAAGAGTCCTGTCATGCATGCAGTGATAATCATCCTTCTCCTTCAGAAATGACATCCCAATCATGCATCCAATCAACCCAATAAAATACCTGAAGGAAAGCACCAAAGCACAGTCAAGTTGTAGGACAGAAGAGCACAGGCATGAATCCAGGGTACTCCAATTGGTGCAGCAGTGCCTACACCTCCCTCTTTTGCTTGAGCCCCCCTGGTGGAAAATCCACTTCTGAAGGGTCGTCTACCCACTTGTTGAAGCCAGGGGTGAAGCTCCCCACGGAAGCCCAGAGCCTGTGGTGTCCCTTGTGCCCTGTGCAGGGCAGCCTGTAGCACACTGCCTGGAGAGTGGTGTGATGGAAACCCATTTTAGACAGTTATTTATATTTCCACTTTTCTGTGTTATTTCTGCAAATAACACATGCTGTGTTCTTCCAGCACTTTGTAGCCATTCCAATGAGTTTCACAGGTTGATGAGTGTTCACTGTCCCACCTTACAAACTGGGAGCCTGAAACACAAGGAGGACAAGGGCTGTTTTCAGTGGAGTTCCTTGGGTACTGATGATTTAAACTGAGTGATATGATATCCCTGAAATCAATGACTGAGCTGAGCTGTAGATTTCCAGACTTCCAGCTTTGCATTCAGACTATTAGATAACAGCTCCCCCTTGAGGGAAACTACTTTTACTAATAAATTCATAAATGGCTATTCTATCATTGGAGGGTTTATGTGGATAGGTTTGAGGGTCATGATTTCACCAGGCTGCATAAGAGGAAAGGCTAGTGGTGGTTGTGTTGTGCCCTAACCAGCTGGTGGTTCTGCCTGTCGCTGGCTCTTGGCATGTCACTTAGTTCTCAGAGTTCATCAAAGTACAACTTGGAAAGCAGTGAAGTAGCAAAAGCTGGCACTTTTGGAAGAAAGTACCCCACATTCCTTGTGTACCTCTCTCTGCTAATTTGTGCTGCTTCTCTCTTTGCTTGCATTAACACTTGTGCACTTGCACAGGGACAGGCTGGGAAGTTAGCCTGAATGAAAAATAACTTGGCAAACGAAGGTAGTGGCAGGAGTGAGTGGCTGAAGGGTGAGGGGAAGAAAGCTGGTTTCTTTCAGCAGCAGTGTTGGCTAACGCTGGTTTAGAGCACTCATCAAACTGCAGGCTCAACTTAGCATTTGTAAGACTGAATTAATGATGGGAAACCCTTTTAATTGTACAAAGGAAGATAGCTAGCTAAGAGTTAAGTAGCTGTGTGTTTATTTTACTGAAGTAATCAATCATTCAGACTGCTTTCCATTTTCTAAGTGTTGTATAAACTTCATATGCAGAGGAATTACCTCAAGATAATTTTGTTCTCCTTTTTCAATCAAGATAGTAGTACAGTTTGGATTTAAATCTTGAATGCATTAGGAGAGATAACAAAAATAACTGTGATTTTGAGTAGTGTCCTAGTCCTTACTCTGTACCTTTTGGTTTGTTAATACAGTGTTTGATTTAATGCATGTTCTTCACCAAGCTAATTAAAAAATACAGCAGGTATGCCGAAAGATTTAAATTACAACTGGTCTGTGGTCAAACATTCTGGCAGCAGCAGCATTGCTTCCCATGAGAAGTGATTTTGTTTATAGGAAAAAAAATTAAAGAAGATTTTGAAGGAAAAAATTAAGCCAGAGCAAATTCCCATGTATATAATTATGGAAAATTCTTTACACACATAAAAAGCATTCTTGGAAAAAGATGTGTGAAAAGATCTGTGAAATTCTATTCCAGATTCTGCAAAGTTGTAATGTCCTTTTCCATGTTATTGTTGCTATTCTGAGCATCCTTTAAACTATAGTAGTATTTACCTGTAGTAAGTGGTATTTACTTTCAAAACATGTAATACTTTTCCAAGTGGAGGAAAAGTACTCTTTTGTCTTTACAAAACACTACAAAGTATAACGGAAATAGTAAGTACTGTGTTATCAACCAGAAGAGCAAAAGATCTTCAGATGTTTCAGGAAGCCTGGTATCTCTTAGGCTACTCTTTTTCAGATGCTTCTTTATATGGACCTTGAAGAGCATTTTCATGGAAAGGTATTAGTACTCAGAACACCGTTCAGAGAATTACTCTGATTAAAGGATTTTTGCTCCTGAGGTTAGGTCTAAATTCAGATTGCACATGTTGACCGCTTTTACACCACCTGTGAGATCTGTCTATGGTGCTTTCAGGGATACTGTTCCAGAAGTTTGGTCTTAATTAAACAGTCTTCAAATAAACCATTAACATCTATTTAACTACAATAACATTAACTTGCACAGCTGCTGCCACTAATATAGACTGAGTATTCCTTCTGGTGGATTATATTAGAGGAGCAGTGCTGGCCTGGAAAGAGATGAACACAAGATGCCATTGGAATATGGTTTTAGGTGGAATCAGTGTGGAGATGAAAAGTTATTGTAACTTTTACAGAGCAGCAAATTCTCCTGTCCTTCTTGGTGGGTATTTGTACCAAACCTAATCTCACTTAGAACATTCAAGAGGGAATACAACAGAGTATTATATTGGGCTTCATTACCTGGTGATAAGCTGTCACTTACTATGTTCTTTTAATGAACTTTTCTGTGCAAATTCCTACCACAAAACTCATTACGAATAGCTTATGCTAATGTGTCACTGAATGTAACAGCAGTGCATATGAGAGCTAAGGATGTTGTAGAGTCCTGGATGCTTTTATTATCATTACAAATGGAAATTTTCTTCAGGACATGTTTCAGAAGTCCGGGATGTGCTGTATGAAAATGTAAAGGCTAAAAATAACACTACTTGCCAAACCATTAGGGAGGTACTTCAGCATTATCTAAATGTGATTAAGATGAATACACTTGCTAAGTGTCAAAGATATGCAACCAAAGAGGCTGTAGAGAATAAGGCATCTTAAGAAGGTAGTGAGGAAAAAGTCACAGACATGTTCATGTATGGAGAGAGAGATACTGCAATGTATTTCATGGCTGAGGAAACAGAGACCTGTGTCCTCATCTTCAGGTGAAATTGCCTGCTGAGCTAAGGCATTTGAGTTGAACTCTGTACAAGTGCTATTAGCTGTCTTCCCTGCTTCCTGTTTTACTAACCTGTGTAACTGGAAAATGTTTAGCATTATATGCTGAGTTTTCAGTGAATACTTGCATTAGAAGTAGTGTACAGAGAGAGGTGGATGCCAGCCTTTTATTTTAAGCTTTTTTAATGCATCTGCATTTAACTTCCAGATGTATGAAGTTAAATGCAGATGCATTAACAATGTATGAAGTGTTTGAAGTATTCGAGTTGTCATATTAGAAGCTGTAAATGTGCATCAGACTGTCAGTCTCTGACAAATGTGTTGGTTTAGCAAATTCCCTATAAAACTTGTCAGTCTTCTAGGTTAACTTGCTCCTCCACCCTGTATTCAACGAACAAGTGCCACATTTTGAGCTTCATTAAGCAGTTCCTTTACTTACATCTACAAAGTATTTGTATAATAATAGTTCAGTGCTCACACAACTGCATACTGCAAGCCCATAGACACAGTACAGATTAGGTGTCTATATGCCTAGTAGGTGCACCACCACAGCCGTGTGTCTGCCAAATAAAAGGGAGCACACATAGCTCTTGACACCTGCAATAACAGAATGTCCCACTGAAGTCTGAGCCCTAAGAGATGCAGCTGCATATAGGCCATGGAGCCAATATTTGCCTTAAGAAAAATATAGTGGTGGTTTCTACTTGCATATATTGTATTTGTTTTCCTGCAGTGACTGACTTGTGTTACATTTAGCAATATGCATGTGTGTTAGTGCAGTTCCTTGTTGCCCTTTCAAAGACAGAGCCAGATTGGTTGCTAGTTGCCCTACCTGAAACTTTGCATCTTGCAGTCATGCTTGCAACAGTACAATGCCTAAAGCTTTGAGATCTGAGAAGAGTCACCAGTCCACAGATGTTTTTGCAATGAAACTGTGCACCTCCTAGAAAGTCACTGTGGTGCAAGTAATGATAGATAGTGTTTTCATTTTGCTGTACAAAAGGGTCAAAATGGCACGGGGTGTCCATGACAGACCAGCATAAAATGTTGGTTCTGAAAGAAAATTTATTTCATAGCTTCAGGGGGAAGTTTGGTCCCTGTGAACAGATTGCCTTTGTCGTTGTGTAAAAATGTGTTGTTTGTAAGGTGATGCTGGATGTCAGGCAGTCAGTGCCTACATGTGATAGAGCTTGGTACCTAAACAGATGTTAAACCAAACTTGGTGGAGTGCTTGGTGCATATTCTGGAAGCATTCTTCTTAGCATAAAGGTCAGGCAAATTGTTTAAACTTCCTTCCCATCTGCAACCCAGAAATGTTGGTCTTCCCTGGGGAGATCATCTTTTCACTCTCTTCCATCTTATGCAAAAGAACCTTTTACAGCACACTCCTGTTTTGAGGCATGCTTGTAGCTGCATTTTGTGGGGCTTTCTTTGGGTGATTTTTTTTTTCCTCCCCCCCCCCCCCCCATGTTTGATTCACTGTTTTCACCCCTGTATGGGTCAGTTGGTGTGTGTAAGGGAACCTGTTGTATAGGATGGCACATCCTATTTGGACCACTGCCTGCATTCTCAGTGGACATATCTGTGTTAGTAACTGGGGGTAATTAAGGCTCTGCTGGCTCCTTTGGACATTCTCTCCCTTTCTTCTTCCAGAGATGGCCTCTCTACATAATTCCATTAAAGTGATTGTGCTCTGAGGGGTAGACTGAGGGGCAGTGCTCTCATCTTTCAAAGCAGGACCAATGAGCTATGTGCTTTCCACTGGGCAGCAACAAAAGAAAAGGTCTCTCAGAAGAAAAGACGAGCACAAAAGATCAAAATTAGGTGTTTGTCCAGGCCTCTGGTATTGCTTTCAAGTTAGCTTTTGAGGGCTCACTTTGAAAACGGTGAGCTAGGCTAGTTAACATAAGGGTGACTGCTAGTTTGAGAGCATGGTGTTAGAATAATATTGGAAGAGAGCTTTTTGCTCGTGCAATTAACAGTTCTCTAAAGTGCCAGAGAAACATGGGGTCTGATTGAAAATGCTATAGGCATAGTGGAAACGTTCTACTCCCATAAGGAAATGAAGCAGTGTAAAATCCTTGATGTTTGCTTTGCTTCTTTTAAGAAAGATTAGAGATATTTAGAGAGTTCTCTTGTTTCTGTAGCCTCCAAAAGGCCAAAACGCTGTGTTCTGGGAATTCATCTTGCCCTGCTAGCCCTCCCCCCACACTTCGTTTTGTATAAAGCTGCAATTGCTGGTGGTGGGCAGTAGGAGAGGTGATGTTTTTACTGCAAGGGGGTGTGAGGTGTTGTTTGTCCTGGGGCCCTCTAAGGGGATAGCGCAAAGCTACAAAAGGGATACAGACCCTTTTCAGATTTAGACAAATAAGCGAGAGCCATCCAAAGCCGCGGAAAGCCAGACCGTTTATCTGGATCAATTCACATATGTCCTGTGTTCTAGTTTCTACCAAAATAAACTTTTACAATGTTGTACAAAGAACAAATTGGTTAGTTTCTACTTCAGTTATTTGGTTTGCAAAGGAAAACATGAGTATCACAGGCAGTCTTTGTTCCATCTGTTTAAAGTTACCTTTAAATGGAAAAAGAAACCATGAGATGTAAAATGTTGGTGATTTGTAACCTCTCAGACTATTTTAGCCTGATATTAACAAGTTGTAATTTAAAATGTGTGATCAATTGCAATTCCTACTCCCTAAAAAATAGAAATAATTACGTATTATCTGAAGCTAGTAATAATGCTTAGAAATTACATACCCAAAGCCTTGACAAGATTTAGAAAAACAGAACAGGATTGCTCAACTGTGTTTATTTGCTTAATCATATGTTCTTGAGCAAGGTAAAAGGGCGCTTTTCAGCAAAGAGAAGTAAAATCTAGCAGTGAAAATCTGAGAGGGGATACCTGCTTTTGAAAGGAACAGACCTGAATCTGCATAATCTTTCTACTTCCCAGCTTTATGTTACTGTTTGGCTTTTGATGCGCTTCTCTCTTTTTGTCTAGCATATTTGAAATGTATTTGCTTATTTTCCTAATAAGTTTCTGCTGTATTTACATTACTTTGCTTCAAAAGTACATTTTTAAGGATAGTATTTCTCGGTGCTCTTCCTTTCCCACCCTTCCCCCTTAATAATTCCCCTGGACCTCTGTTGCTTGGAGCAGACTTCAGCTAGCCCCAGATTCGATGTCAAAGGCCATGACCCGATGTCAGAGCAGCCTATGCTGCTGGCCTCTTCTTTGAATAATTATCTGGAGTTTATTGTGTTGGAGGGGCGGGCTTTGGGGCAGCACAGTCACCCTGCAAACCAGACCAATGGGCTCTCCAGCCGGACCACAACCCAACAATGGACCTGTAGGTTACAGACAAAATCCAGCAGCACAAAAGATTCAGTTAAAAATGGACATTTGGCCACAAAAGTTTTGGCCTTAGAACAACCATTTTTTCTGCCTTCTGAGTGTAATGTGGGTTTGACACCTTTAATCAAAAGGAAAAAAGTATTATGTAAAAAAATGTATATAACTGAGGTATTTTTCTTACCCTCTTCCCCGACAGTTATGATCTCTATTCTGGATAGAGCTTAAGATGTTAATTCAAGGTTTCTAGTTGCTGAACTTCACTCAGAACACCAAACCACTGAACTTACTTATTTTTTTCCTCTACAAATTCTGTGCAATCCTAGTTCTTCTAGAAACAAGAATAAAGCTCTCAATACTTTTATGTCTATTGATATTTTCCTCTTAAAGTGCTGAGAATGGGTTTGTTCAAAACAGGTAGGAAAAAGGTTCAGTATCCAAACTTAATGAGTCAACAGTAAATGATAGTAAAATGTCCATTTTCTTTGGGCTTCTTTATCTTTCCCTCTCCCCAAAGAGGACTTAAAAAGCCTGAAATCTGGATTGTGGAGTGCTGTCTTCTTATCAGGACTGAATGAAAGGCTGCTGGAGGTGGACTCCGCTGTTCTGGAGGGGTGGGAAGAAAGAAAAAGTTCTTTCATGGTCTGACCTCAGATTCTTTCTTAATTTTATCTAGCCCTGACCTGCTGGCTCTGCTCTGGCTCCTTTCAAGGCCTTCGGAGCTTCACAAACATGCAGCAGCTGAAGGAAACAATGACAGGACTTTCAGGGGTTGCAATATTACACTCTCGTGTAACCTTGGGTAGGTAGCCTGTCAGCAGATGCTTTCTATGAAGCATTTGCCAGAAAGCCAAAATTTTGGCTGTGTTGATACCAGCGAACATGGCTCTGCAATATTCTTGACTCAGGACTCTTCAATTCGTATTCGGTATAAGCTTCAGCTGAATGAAGACCCAGAGCGTCTTGTATAGTGTGGTCATGGAACCTGCTGTTACAGGATTTGTACTTACATTTACTGCTATCAAATTACTTGGAATAGAAGACTCATATGAAGACAAATTATCAAAATCGGAATGGGATAAACACAGTTTGATCTTTTGCAGGAAACTGATTTGAAGATAGTGTTAAAATGTAGTCAGGTCATTTGCATTTCTGTGGTTTGTTTTTTGAGAAGGGAGGATGGAATTATGTGCGGATTAGGATTTTTCATTGGCTGTGTTGTTAGCATCGTGCCGCTTTAAGCTTAGTGGGTTTTAATTGTGTAATAGATTGTACTGAGAATGGAAATCTGTTCCATTGTGAATATGGCAGTAACTTGGTTGTTCTCAGTAACTTTTCCTAAAAGTTCAATCTGTGGAATTTTGGTAATTTTAGAATGAGGAGTTGCATTAAAAAGTACTTCCCCAGCTGCAAAGTAATGAGAAGCACATTTTTTGTTTTAGTTGTTTTGTTTTTAACTGCTAACACAGGCATTTAATCTTTGTGACTCTAGTTTTTCCAGCTGTGTTCATTGGAGGTGCATGAGGACACCATCTGGCAGTAATGAGGTATAACTCTACCAGCTGGAACTAACCCACTTCTTGTTGGAGAGATGTTCCTTCCTCGCCCCATGTCACCTTTATCACTAGGGAAATGTCTTCAAAACAGAGGACTTTCCCCCCTCACTCCCTGTCCTCCAAGTAACGGTAGCTGCTACAGCAGTCATCCCAGAAAAACCTGCTTTTCAGTGGATCTATTTCAAAGGCCAGTAAGGGTCAACAGAAGCACCATTTATTCTATTGTGGAACGATGCCAGATTGTTTTAGATGGTTTTGTGTATTTGTCTCAATGTTTTAGAAGAACTGAAGAACTGAGCTTGAGGCAGTAACTCAATGGAATTCCATGGAATACACCAAAATACACTAAAACTAGTTCTGGCATGAGAATATACCAACTCTGTAGTTGCTTTTGCCTACCGTTGTGTATGTACTTACTAGATCATTTGTATTTTCCTCAGCTTTAAAAACTGGGCTCTGTATATTTAATACATATTTAGCTAGTAAATATACGTAATATAAACATATTAAAATCTTATGTTTTGAAAAAGAAAATGAGAAATCTGAATGTTAGTATTTCTGACTGACAGCTGCTTTGTAGCAGCAACTTCTCCCCTACTGAAAGAGAAATGGAAGATTTACATGGAAGCAAGGCTGATGGCAGTAGTAAATAACACTGAATAACTTTGAGCTGGTGCAATAAAACGTGGATGCTTCAGTGAACTGTAGAGCAACACGACTGCTAATAAATGAAGTCTCAGTTCTTCATCATATTTTTGCAGTTTCTCTCAGTTTCTTGTGTCCAAACAGATAAGCAGCTGCGGTTCTTCCTCCATGCTGGGAAATGAAATGACTTGTCACAAAATAGGGTTGGAACATCTGAGTGCAGTGTAGTAGCTTTCTCGAAGAAGCTGATTTTTAGCATTAACATTAGTAATGGCCACAAGCTTCCTATCTGCTGTCTAAGAAGCTGAACATCATCTCTAAGAGTGTATATCAGGGATGCAGTACGACAGTACAGTACACAAGTAAATCATTGTCATCTGAATTCTTGCCAAGCTTCAGCTCATGTATGCTTCATGTTTTTTCCAAGTTACAATCCACGTTTTAAATGATAGTTCAACTTGATTTTTTTGCTCATTCATGCAGTATTTAGCTTTGCCATAGTTACCCTATAAGGTGCAGAACCTACTCATAGCCTTGCAAAACAAAAAGAAGGCTCCCCCATGTGTCCTGCTTCTGAAACACCCACCAGGGTTGAATCGGTAGGGCTCACTGCAGATTTTTATGGGAGAGTGAATGACAGGATCCAGGATTCCAGAGGAGTATCACCAGGGAGCAGTGACCTACAGAAACTGTCATAGAAAAATGAGGCTGATCCTACACAAATTGTAAACCGGTGATTTTCAGGAGAGTAGCTATTTTGATAATTTGAAATTAATCAATATAAAGGTATTTAGCTTTTTCCTGCTTCTGTTTTATAGAAGTGTTATTAACAGAGGTGGGATTTGTGCCTCTAGTTGAACTATTATTTGTGTTTAATCCTAACATGTTTTGGTGATATAAAAAGGGTGTGTGAGGCAGCTCTATTGTTGTGTGTGAAGATATCCCAGTTTATCACACCCAGCCTACAATGTCTTTTGAGACAGCCCCTGTGTACTCCAGAAGCACTCTTGTAATAAAACTGATGAATTAGCTCTAGCATGTTTATATCAACATCAGTGCCGGCCTCTTGATTTGTACAAACAGTGTAGTTTTTGCATCCTTTCCACCAGCTGATTTAAGTAATAACAATAAAAATACCTTTTAAAAAGCTGTAGGTGCTGTGACACTTAATTTTGTAACAGCCTAATGTCAGCAGCGCTAAAAAAGCCCCAAACAAAACAAACCATATTCAACAGAAACAAATTAAGTTTAAAAAATTCAGCCAGTTGGTAAACAGGCAACAGAATTGTTCCGGTTCACCTTAGGCCTGGGAACAAGCCTTCAATCACTACACAACTGCTGGCAATTGCAAGAGAATTACTTGAAATGACTCAGTGTTCATCAGCTGTTCAGGGAAGTTTGGAAATGCAGGGGTAAAATGCTGCTGTGAGGTGTTTTTTTACTTAAACCAATTCAGGTATTGAATGGGCTGTGCCTACTTTGTTTCGGAGTAGCAGTGATCTTCCCTGGGAAGAAGTGTTACTCCTGGGTATGCTATGACCATGACTGATGGCCTCAATACTCGCTTCCCTGTTTTCTGAGCCTCTTGAGCCTCCTGTTGCTGTATAATGTGCGTGGATGGCATGCACTAAATTTGAGACTGTCAGCCCCCCAGGTGGCCGTGCTATGCCCAGTCTTTTATCAGTGATTTATGTGTAAACTATTCAGGATACCTGTGCTGGTTAAAGATAAGAAAGCTTCTGAAGCTTGTTTTCTCAGAGTATGTCTGACTTTGAGTGTTTGATCCAGCTGATTAACTGCTAGATGAAAGTGTTTATGCCAAGTTTGTATTGTGATTGCTGTTGAGGAGCAAATCTTATCAAAAGCCTTTACATGAAACTAACGGTAGTTAAAAATATTCTAAACAGAGGCTACTTCAAAAAATATTTTCCACTCTTTCATAAAAACAAATAGTGTATCAGTATCTGTTGGAACTGGAGGTAGATCTTTTGGCTATTGGTTGTCTTGTTTTGCATGTGGTGGAGCTATGATCAACATGGAACAGCATCTCAGCAGGTACTTCGCTTTGATCATCACTAATGTTATACCTGTAATCTGAGAAGCAAGTTTTACATCAAATTCTTTTGCTGCTCAGTACACTGTCTTTAAAATTCTTTTATACGGCCCTTTTTGGTTTACTATGATATTTAGGCTTTTCTGGGCCAGTATATAATGCAGCCCTCCTCAGTTGCTGCTGCAGTTACAGATAACCAGCGGATGGTTTTTCAGCCATTAAAACAGTAATATGTGACAGCTTAAAAAAATCTGTCGTTTCTTTTGGATTGAACTAGTCTTGCTACCAACTGAACCTCAATGTCCTGAAGTGATCCTTGAGTTTTATATGGTAGAGACTACTTGAGAGACTGAATTTTTAGACAGGTTCTTCTATATAACAATAGTTCTCTTTGAAGCTTCTTGCACTACACAAAAGCAAGATGAATGGTATTCAACATTGTACTTTTTCTACAGGTAGAGCATAAAAGACACCTAAGTTTTAAGAATTATGCTTTTCTCCAAGATATTTGAATTTTTTTCAGCGGGAGTTGCATTTTTACCTTCCTTCCACATCCCATCATTCTGCCTCTCCTCCCAGTCAAGTGTTAATGAGGAATTCAGTTAAAAAGGCAGCAATGAGGATAAACAGACCTCACAGGCTCCTCATTCAGCTCAGCAGGGCACTAGACCTCAGCTATTCTTCATTTCACAGTGAAGATGATCAGTTCTGGGTGACCACTTTCAAAGGGCAGAGAGTTTTTGAAGGTGCTCGGCAGGATGATGAATTGTTGTGTCTGTCATCCTGGGTCCTGCGGAAATGCAGCAGGGGTCTCTTCTGCAGGAACTTGTAAAGGAAAAGGTTGACAGTGACACTTGGCTGGCTGGATGCCACCTGGGTAGGTGGAATCTCATCAAGAGTCTGCTAAATAGTACTCAAATTCCCTTTTTTTGTACTAATGGATGGGAAAATCAATTACTAAAACAACCTCTAAAGCAGAATCCTAATGAGATCTTGAAGATGTCTTAATGGCTTCTCTTTAAAATCTTTGCTTTGTTTTTGGGTACTTCAGTAACACTGTACATGGCTGTGCTCCTAGCACAGGTTAGGAAGCCTGGAAGGTGTGTATTTCTGCTTTGCTGAGATGCATTCTGTAATTTGTCCTAACAAGTCCCCATAACTTGATTTTAGTGTATTCAAACCACGTGGTACTTCTGAAGTGTAGCTATCTCTCTGGTTGAGCTTAGTGCTTTTAAATGTCTCTTCCTTCTGCATGTCTTTTGTTTTTACAATTTTTTAAGAGATTGCAGTGGTTTACCTATAATTTGCTTATTAGTTTTCTGAATTTTCAGTATTAAAAATCCATATTTTCTTTTATTACATACTTAAGGTTATTTTGTGTGTTCATCTCCTCCTACTCTGTAATTTGTTGGGAACAACTGATGTCATCTGTTGTTAAAGTGATAAAGTGAAAAAAAAAGAACTTCAAAGCAAGTGAGAATTTTACTCTAGTTAAAAAATAAATCACAAGTTTTTGGATGTTTTGTTATTTGTATCATCTACTTGTGATGCTAAAGTCTATTTGAAAAATGGGAATGGGCTCCCCTTGCCTATTCTACCACTAGTGTTAAACACATCGAAGAAATACTTTAATCTAAATTTAAGAGCCCCTTTTCTTTTACAGCTGTATTTGGATTTTGGTAAAACAGTCTGTTAAACATACATAGAAATGTAAACTCTACCTGGCAATAGTTAATTTAAAGCTGATGGTGGTAACTACAGAACAAAAAGATTGTCTACTTCAAAAGAGTATGAGAGGATTTTATAAAATGCATTATTATGAAATTACTGTGCTGTGCTTATGGAAACCTCAGATCAAGAGCTGTTGAGGTTGTGTTGCTGGTGCAGAGACTGCAGAGGGAGCCAAGGATCCAATGTGAACAAAATCCCTGTTTGTGGTGAAGAAATGTCAGGGATTTGTGTTCCTGTTTATTTCCTGAGAGAGGCTACGTCAAATCTCAGCTAAAATGAGGACGAAAAAGCAGAGCTTACTTTGAGAAGGGATAATATTGCGGTGTTTTAGGGCAAGGAAAAAATAAACAAGATCAGTACAGTTATATAACATCTAAACCTTCTGAAAATCTTAATAGAAGGAAATAGGCTCATGATAATAGAAGAATGCCCTAATGCCTACATCAGTGCTGGGGTGAAGTTTAGCTGGACCCAGAAGAGCTCATACGTACTAATAGCAAATGCTACCACCTTGCAAATCATCGTTGTCTAGAAGGGATTTCTTGCAAATACCAGCACAAGGGAGTAAGCTGCAGCGAAGCAGTGCAGCCATCCTGGAGTTTTACGCACCTATCCACCTATGGGTACCCTGTGCCAGCCCCGTTTACAGAAAGCTCAAGGCCCCTTTTGAACTCATTTCTCTGTAGTAATTTTTCACCTGGATCAAGGCCAGTGTATCATTAACAGAGCTGAGGGAAGCAGCAAACTGCAATATGGCCATCCACAGATGTGGCCGGAGAAGGGGAAATAGGGAGATCCTTCAGGCTAGGACAGAGACCTTCTAAGAATGCCAGAACAAGCTTTCAGGAAAATACATAGAAGTGGAAGCTGTTAGTTACAGGCACTGTTAACAATCAGTGTTAACATCTCCTCCAGTACAGTGCATCTGTACAATACATCTCCGCCTGGAACCAAAACATTTCCCATTTCTTTGCTGGGTCCTGTCTCCTTGCCTTTGCTTTGATTGCCCTGCTTCATTACAGCCTGCTTATCCAGAAATAAATGTTAGTTTCTGTGGGCCTCGTGCTGGCTGTTTTAACAAATCTTTATTATAGACTGAAAACACGTTCTATATGCTGAATCCTGCTATTAAATCTAACTCTATGGCTATGAAGGTGTGATTTTGTTACAGATAGAAATGTGGTATTTATCCTACTCCCACTGATTACTGTTACAAACTTCTGTTTCAGGCTATCAGAAGCAAGACTGGGAAATAGTGGCTGATTCTGGGAAAAAATTCAGGGAAACTCTTAGGGCTGGAGAAAAGACAGGCTTCCAGGCATCCGGCCTGCTCATCAGGCTGCTGACTGTAGCAGACAAGTTTTGAAACAAACTCCCAGGAGAATCAAGTTACCCGACTATCTGCCAAAGTCTGAAAATCCTTATTTTTTACTTGAGTCTCATTATTCCTTTTCTCTTTGTATAGATCCTAGAAGAAAGTATCATGTAAGGCTGCTGGCATATAACAGTATGGAAGAAGGTTATCAGGCAGACCAAACAGTCAGCACTCCAGGATGTGTCTGTAAGTGTTATGGGTGCATGAAGAATTTATTAGGAGCTGAGATGTTTCACGGTCCTGGCAGCTCTGTGTTTTTAACCTATAAATAATCAATTAATTCAGTGTAAAACAGAGAACCAGAAAGATTGTATCTGTGACAAGTACTATCCTAGTCATCTGCAACTGCGACAGCCTCCAGTGTTCACGAACTGCAGCTGAGGAAACAAGATAGCTACCAAATGTTTTCCTCCACTACTAGATTGCCTGCATCATCTAACCAGTGACGTATCATGTGTCTTATAAGAGATTTGTCTTTCTCCTCTTTCTCTATTTATAGTTTTGACTTTGGTCTTGACTAAACAAGTGGGACTACAGAAGTAATAAGTGACATATATTGGGTTGGAAGCTTGAACTAGATTCCTGGGTCTGAATACCAGATAATGCTGGGGAGGGGCAGACTTGAATCTTAAACCTTTGAGCTCAGGCCTGTCTTTTAATCATACCACTATCTGTATACAGTTCAATAAATAATTAATGCTTCTTTTGGTTCCAAACAGCTGTCCGTGATCGTATGGTGCCACCACCGCCACCTCCTCACCACCTCTATGCCAAAGCTAACACTTCATCTTCTATCTACCTTCACTGGGGAAAGCCTGCCTTTACATCTGCACAAGTCATTAACTACACGATCCGCTGCAACCCTGTGGGGCTGCAGAATGCTTCTCTGGTTCTCTACCTTCAAACGTAAGTGCAGCGCTGCTAATGAGTCTTGGTTTCCCATTTCCAGATCCTTTTCACTCAGATCCTGTTCTCTCTTAGTTGCCTTTTACTGTGACTTTCATCTTCCTTAGAGAACAGTGTATTTTGCCCAGTGGCTGCTAGTTCTGTTTCTTGGGTTTTTTAAGATGTGTTCATAGAACAGTTTTGTTCTCTACCTGTGATGCTTCTGTTGGATCCCTGGACAAGCTCCTGAATGGCTGTTTAGCTAAGCTGTATTTAGTTTTAAGGTCTTGTTCAACCAAACAAAAGAGAATATAGGTAGCTTGTCTGGAAAAAGTGGCTTCATCCAGTGTCTGATTTTAAGACTGGAAACAAGAATTTTTGAGATTTGTGAGCATGTTACTGTGGAATGCCACATTCCTGAGTGTGTGGCACCCTGCCAGGAGAAAGCTGAGCAGGAACTAGAGCTCTTTCAGAGAAGCAACACATGAGGCATAGAATGGCAGAACAGGGAAGAAATTCTGCCTAGGCCTGGTGTTCAGCTCTCTGCTCAGGTGGTGTGGGCGCAGAAGACACTGCTCCATTGTGACTGCCTATGATGGGGGCAATGGTACTGGTGAGGGAATCCATTTGTGTGTAGCTCCCTCAATAAGTGCCTTTACTCAAGCCTTCTAAATAAGAAAAACACTGTCCTAAAAGATAGTTTCCATCCTAATGTAAATGGTTTTCTCTTCAAAGAGCACATCCCCTGCTGTATAACTCCTGACTTGACAATTTTACACAGTATAATCACCATGTAAAATTCTTAGTGTGCAATATGGAGCATGGCAATGAATGCTGCTTTTTGTGATAGGATGGGGCTATTGCAAATATTGGTGACTGCCTTTGCAGTGTGAAAGATGAAATACTAAGTGGGATTTAATAAAGCAATATCTGTAGAGTAACACCATTTTAAATTGAGATTTAATCTCGACTGAGTATTACCACCCTGGTGTATCCCACCCCTAGAGTCAGAATAAAGCACCATGTCTACAACTGAATTTGTGATCAAGTAGTAAACGACAATATTGCAGTCAATATAATCAATTTTCCAATTAATAAATTGCCAAGTGCAACTACAAGATGAGTAGGGAACATTCGTATTCTACAGAGATCCCCAAAACATGAGGTGATAGAGGCTGTAAGTGGAAGGGGAAGTTGCACACATAGCCACTGTCTGTTCTGTGAGCTGAAGGAGCCAACATCATGTGCTTTTTTAGCTTGTGGTGCTGGTTGTAGTGTAAGTGTTACTCCAGCTTGAAGCATAGTGTTCTATGGACAAACGCAGAAAGAGCTGAGTTTGGGATACTTACTGGTGTTCTGGGCAGTAATATTCTTACACTCGCTTGTGTATCAGCTGTCCAAGCAACCTTTATAAAAACTCGAGCTTAAGTCAACTGACAGCAGACAGAACCTCTGCAGGAGAGTTCCAGGTTAGTACAATTGCATTTTCAGGTAGACAGCGCAAATGGACCATGTGTCTGGATTTGCACTGGTTTGTCTTGCGTGGGACTGACAGCGGGAATCTACTCACAGTGACTAAGAGATATCAATTGAGTTTGGGATCTTGAAGTCAACTGCTGCAGTGAAATGCATTTATTCCTTCATCTGTACAGGTCAGAGACTCACATGTTAGTTCAAGGTCTTGAGCCAAAAACCATGTATGAATTTGCAGTTCGGCTCCACGTGGACCAGCTCTCCAGCCCCTGGAGTCCAGTAGTCTACCATACTACCCTTCCAGAAGGTAAGGCACTAGCAGAGGACCACACAGCTCTAAAAAAAAAGCTCAGTAAACCAAACAACATGAAAAATTGCTTATTAATTTTAAGCTGTCTGTAGGAGAGAGAAATACTTTCCTCTTGAGATACAGATATTACTCCTCTTGGTAAGAGATAGGAAAGTGCTGTCAGGAAAATCCTTGTTTTGGAACTTGGAAATTAGTTTTCAAGAATTACCTAAAATCAGCAATGATTTTGATATAAAATTATCAACCACTGAATGGAAATAACTTGGATCAAAACTTTAAAATGTGTATTGAAGAGGCATGGCTGTTTCCCAGGCATTACGGAAACATATTTTAAACCCCAGACTTCTAGAAACTGTAACCATACTACACATCTACTGCCCTCACTGCTGGTTTGCTGTTCTGTCAGCTTGGTGAGTGGAAATCAAAACCTGGAGGTCCATGTTCTCAGCATTGCAGCGTTTGGGACGTACCTGTTCACAGGGTAATGATGTGGGGTTTTTGTCAGTGACTGTTTCTTTCTGGAGCTGAAGGAAAAATACTAAATTTGCTTTCACAGAATCTGAGCTATCGATGAGATCAGAGTTAACAGGAGAGTTTCTCTTGAGGAGCAGTATGTGTTTGTTTGTATGTTTCTCTGGGATGTAGCAGTAGCCATTAGGTCTGTGCATCAGTTTCTTTCTGAGCAATTTAATTGCATGTAAACTAGGTTAGCCTAATAGCGTTGTGTTATTGTTCTCACAGCACCATCTGGCCCTCCAGTAGGAGTGAAGGTGACTTTGATAGAGGATAATACTGCTTTGGTTTCCTGGAAGCCACCTGATGGTCCTGAAACAGTTGTTACACGATACACTATCCTATATGCATCCAGGAAGTCTTGGATTGCTGGGGAATGGCAAGTGTTGCACAGAGAAGGTAAACTAAAATCATAAATTGGATAAACAATAAGGCTGCTTATAAGATGCTTTGTTACTTTCAGCTCCCTTGGACTACACTAAGAAATTCATTTGAATGTTCATGTGAAAGTTATAAGAAAGTTGTAATTAGTTTAGAATTATTCCTATGGTTGCAATGAAAATGTATTAAAGAACAAATAATACTGAGAAGGTGAGGGGAGAGCAGCTCTCTGTGTTGCTTTGGAGCTCAGTGTGTGCATGTGAACCAAAATGTCTCATAAATCCAATTACATCTATCTTAGTTCTGTTGTAACCAGGGTTGTGATGGTTTCATTTTGTAAATGCACTCTTTCAGGTCTCTGAAATCTCTGAAGTCTCTGAGATGCCTTGCTTTCCAGAAATAAATTTATAAATGTGGCTGTGTGGGATTAGATGTTTCTTTCAATCACTGCCAATCCAGTTAGCTCAGTTCACGTAATGAACTTTCCCCTACTCCCAGTAAATTGCTCTGCAAATTCAATTTAACTCTCTGGCTCTATTCTGCTGCTGAGCCCTGGCTAGCCAATCTTAACAGGAACTCAGGTATGGGGATGTGAACTTCAGTCACATCTTTGTGATTAGATATTGTATACATTTTTATAGGGTTTTTCCAGGATAATACTATGATTGGAAGAGCTGCATTGAGAACAGATTTCTGCTGTAGCCAGAAGAAAAGAAAAAGGCATTTACTGTTTGGTTGTATTCCAAATAGACAGAGGCAGTTCAGAATATATTACGTTCTAATTATATATTAAACCAGAGAGGGAAGCTCAGTGTTGTAGAATAAAGTCATGTGCTTGAGTAGCTTATTTAAGAGGATTGCCCAGGAAAAGTTGCTATTTTGTTGTTCTGTGTTGTTTGATGGCTGAAAGCTTTGTTGTCAGCAGAGAGAGAGGCTTCAAATTTTCCATGGAGAAAATCCATAAGGAAATGAGTGCACTTTTACAGAGGACAACTGGTTTTGCCATCAGTGAGAGGAACTGTTTTAGTTCAAAGATGGTGGCTGTCCTTTGTGCTGCTCCTGAAGAGAGGATGAAGGACCAACAGCCATTCTGAAAGGTGGCAGTGCTGCTTTGTCTTTGATGGAGCAGAATGGTATTTGTTGCGCTGGCCTCAAGTAGAATGATCAGCTGTGAAGACTAACAGTAAAGTGACTATTACTGGCAATGAAAAGTTGTGAACAGTAACTAGTCTCTGAAGTATCAATGGGGCCTAACTATAGGGGAAAGATTGAGCCCATGGTTTTTCACTATTAAAATTGTTCAAAGACACGGTGTTACAAAGTTGTCCCATTAAATTGTGGAAGGAAACAGTGATGTAAAGTTGTCATATTAAGGGACCAATTTAATACCAATTTTTACTCACTAAAAACCCCAGCAGATGTAAATTCACAGAGAGCTTATATTTGAAGAGTGTATCTTGTCATTCTGGTGATGTCTGTTGTATGCAGCAAAGTGTCTGAATTGCTTTCAGGTATGTACTTCAGCTCAGCCATGGCTGTAAAACTGAGCACCATCTCAAATAGTGTTTTATCATAGGTCTTTCAGATGAGGGGATGCCAATAACAGTAAACATTTTCATGTGTTCCCATACTGAAAGTGTTGTCTGGAATGAGCAAATGGAGAACTATAAATCTAACTGTATTACTATGTCCATCAATGCTAGAGTCACTAATTTTGTATTTTGACAGATATATTAGGGTTTGAGGCATGGCATTGGAGTTCAGGCATTGTGACACATTAGGACAATCTGTAGTGCTCTTAATTAAAGTACAGATGAAAAAAGTCTGAAAGAAAGTTAGTATGTCAAGGTAAAATTGGGCAAATACTGTGATACACCCATTAAAGTCCTTTCACAGGTCATTTGAGATGGACACAGGGTTTGGGTTTTTTAATGCATTTATTGTGATAAGATCAGCTACCCTATGCACTAATAAATAGCATCGTTTTGCCTTGACAGTAAACTTGTTCTGCAGAAGATTTATGAAATCTTAACCCCATTCTTTTCCCATATCTCCAAAGACAGCCCCCAAATAAAAAAATAAAAAAGGCCCTCCAAGCCCCCACAGTATCAACCTTGCCACCTATAAAAGTCATAGCACAGGCTTCAGTTTATGCATGCAAATTTCTATCAATCCACCAACTGAAAAGCCAAAGCCCTCTAACTTGACTGAGCTTGTGTTAGGCATGGCAGTGTTAGAAAACATAGCTGCAGTCTGCTGCTGATTTGTGATCTGAGTTACCTTCCAGCCACCTCCCCCCTTTTCCCCAGTTCTCTTCAAGCGGATCAGAAGTTACAGCCTTTGCACACTTGGTGTGCAGTAAATCAGTACAAAGTGCTTACTTGCTTTAGCGATGCAGCAGATTTGAAAGGAGCTGGTGGGAAAGAGCCTGTAATATTGAAATGTGACCTTTCGCCCTTGCTGGTGCTAAATATTACAGCTCCTTTGGTTACAGATACCTCCCATTTTACTTCAAATGCTTTCAGCTAATGGGTGGTGTTTATGGAAGAGCTGAAATACCTTTTGAAGTAGCTTCCCTTTTACCAAATGTGTAATCTTTTCTGTCAGCAAAACAACCTTGTATTTTATACAGTCCCAATGCTACTGTAAATTCTGACTTCTGAAGCTGATTTGAAAGGTTGAAATTTAGACTCAAGTCTGAGAAAGTGAATGGAATATGTGAAAGAAAACAATAGATTTTTACATGTAACTGCCACTGTTTAGGGAAAGAAAAGCAATATATTTCTATGGTGGAAAGAAAAATGCATTTTAGAAATGAAGTGGCATTTTAAGCAGTAGTCTGCAGTCCCTAGACAGGCAAAGCTCTTATTGACTTTGACAGGAGTTTTGCCTGTCGAAGGACAATGCAAGTGAATCCTATTGATGTTCTTAATCTGTTTTCCTGCCTTTAGGGACTTTAGGAAATGAATCCTTAACATGTGAGAAAGACATTTTCTGCAGTATTTTTAGTAGCACAGCTTAGATGTGCTGTAATCAAGGAAGCCTACGCAGGTCTAAATAGGGCTTAATTTTATTTTGAAAGTATGGTATAATGTACTCTTCCAAATCAGTCCTGTTCATTTAACCACCTAGACCTGAAATTTGATAAACTGAACCTGAATTATTTTGTTACGACAATTTTAATTCACATTCATGGTAGAGGATCTAGGAGAGGCACATAGATTAGTATGTGGGAGAGGTCTAACATCCTGCTTTCTTTGCCTGAAAGTCTGGTGAATTGTTGGAGCATCCTCACAGATAGGATCACAACATAAATGCTATCACACTGAAATGCAGAGCACGCTGGATCTAGGATTAGTATGCTGTGTATCATAGCCAATACTTGACTCTGGGGTTTGAACTTTACTGGCTCCAGTGTGCTGTGGACAAGCAGGAGGGAGAGAACGGACAGAAGGGATCAGCAGGCAACCCCAATGTTCATTCTGTACCCTGTGTATGGAGGTTAGAGTACGACAGTGATCACAGTCCTCAAACAAGATTTAGAGGTGGTATTGGAAAGAAAGTGTGGGTCCCAATGTCTAAATCTGAGTCTGTTCCCACAGATGTTGTCTAACTGGAACTCTTTCTCAAATCTTTTCATAGGAGCAATGACCATGGCTTTGCTGGAAAACCTTGTAGCAGGAAACGTCTACTTGGTCAAAATAGCAGCCTCCAATGAAGTGGGAGAAGGACCCTTCTCAAATGCGGTAGAACTTGCTGTCCTGCCAAAGGAGACATCAGAGTCTAATCAGAGACCTAAACGCCTGGACTCGGGAGATTCCATAAGTCAGTAACAATGTTTTGACCACTGCTGTCACACGTAGTAGGAAAAAAGATCCCTGTTTGTTTTAGCTTGTAACCACTGTCGGGGTATACCATTCTGTCCTGACACCATAGCATTTTATTGTAAATGAAACCATTTTGGAATTTTTATCTCAGTTCAGTGCAGAAGTGGTTTAATTATTTTGCTCAGAAGTTGTAAGTTTACCTTTCAGATGACAACACAAACTGTTTTGAATTTCACATCAATATCAACTTTGCAGCCACTCTTCTAAGGCACTTTAAATCCTTTATTGAAATATCTGTAGCACTGGTGAATTAGGACCAAAAAACCCAGCAGAGATAAGATGGCATCTCAAATAAGTCTGTGGAAATTTGCTGGTTCCTGGTTATTTCAGCAACCCAAATCACCCTGTCAGTCAGTGATACACCAGCATGTATTTTCACCACAGAAGTCACCCCACCTGCAGCTCTTTGGGGAGAACTACGTGTTGTTACCTTGTGGAAATTAAGGTAACATCAGTGGTTTCTCCAAATAAGAATGGAATAACACATTGTCTTTGTCTGGTAGAACAGGATTTACTTTAGTGACTTATTACAGATTTTAAAGTGATTTGGGGAGGCCAGAGCTAGCAGTTATTCAAGTACATGAACCTTTTAACCTGTTCTTGTTACACATGGAATTCTGATTAAAACACAGGGATTTTTCTTGCTCAGGTTTTCTCCCTTCCTGGAATTCAGTTATTTTTTAGGCCTGTCTAAGCAAATAGTCATGTCCTCAGGATTAGGTTAATAGACATACGATGTCAAAGCATAAACTAAAGTGAGCCCTCCTGGGCAACAGTGGCTCCTTCCTGGGGGCCTTTTCTCTTTGTTATCTAGTAGCACCCTGCAAGGACGGGGTTGAAGAGAGCTCCTCTGCTCCATGCTGCAGGTCACCAAAGAGGCTGAGGTGTGTGGACCTTCTTTCCCTCCCACACCAGAACTGTGTATACTCCTCTGTTTGGTCTACAAGTTTTGTTTTCAAAAGTGTCAAAATGTATGCCAGAGAAGGTCTGGAATCTCATTAAAAGGAAGCATTTGTCTCTGTGGTTGTGACTATAACCCTATTAATATCCTGATAGGGAGGAGGGGGCAACTGTTCTTATTTACTGAGCTTTTCTATGTTCTTTTTTTATAGCTTATTCTGACTATTACCACCTAGACCAGAAATCAATGACTGGCATTGTTGTGGGGGTTTGCATAGCCTTGACCTGCATCCTTATCTGCATCCTGATCTTAATTTATCGCAGTAAAGCCAGGTATGTTTTTGTTCTTGAAGACTGAGCTCTTTCTCAAGACACTGATTCTTGGGATGTGCCTTCATCTCCAAGAGTGCTAAGTTCTCTGAAGTACTCTGTCTCTTCACCTATTCCTACCAGCAGTGGAAACAAAGCACTTTGTTGGCTCTTCCTACTCTACCTGAGCCCCTTCTCCAATGAAGAGGAGGAAGAACCCACAGAGTGAGTCAGTGGTGCTTTGACAACTAAGTATGAGGCATGTTTCCAAATAAAAAAAACCCTTTTTGTGTCAGACACGCATGCTGCTTTACATCATCTGCTCTTCCTGCTTAACCCTCCAGCCTGCCCAGACCTGGTTTGAAGGCTTTAACCCTCTGGCGTTGCTGGACAAAAGGAACTCTGACATAAAGCAGTGCCATGATGCAGTTTCTTTGCAGTGGGGCAAGCCACCATCTGTCTTGTCATCAGGTGCTATGGGGCATAAACTGGCCCAGTGACTTCCCATAACTTTGGGCTCAGAACAAAGATAAGTTACTTGAAATAGCAAGCTTTAAAACTGCCTTAAAGTATATTTTAGTAACAAGGGCCTTTTAGCACATATGCAGGAAAAAATACGGATTGGGAGACAATCTCTGTGTAGCATGGTAGAAAGGCCTTAATATCATTAGTAGTTACTTCCTTCAAGTAATATTACTAATCATGACAATTCCTGTCTGCACATAAGCTCATAGCCTACTGTGTATGATTAACTGGAAGCAGATGTTATTTTTATCACAAGCAATAACATTTAAATTCCATGGGAGTTGGAAGTATCGTGTAACAAAATGTAAATGCCAAGAATATTACCAGTATTACTTGATTAATAATAGCTTTGAAGTTTATCCTTGATTTTTTGTTTTTTCTTCCTGTGGGTCAATTTCTTTCTTGCTTAACATTGTGTAGGAAAACATCTGCTCCTAAACCTGTGCAGCAAAGCACTGACCAGCTGTCACATACCAGCATCTCATTAGCCAGTGCTAATGAGGTGGAGAAGAATATTGAAGGAATTGCAGAAAATGAAGAATCCCTATTGCCAATGATAGTGGGAAACAGCTTTATTGATGCTAAGGTAATGTGAGTTTTACTTGTTCCCAAACCAGAGATCTTTCTTCAGAATTCATTGCTATAACATCGGAGTCCTTATCAAAAGTGAAATATGTACACGACAAATCCACAGGAAGTTTTTTTAATGGGGCAGCACAACTTTGGCAATCCAGGGTCAGATTTTCAAGACTGCTGTGAAAGTTCAGCTCGAGATCTGATTCGGTACACTTGTTTCACTCTGTGTTCTGCAGATTGCAGTTTGTCTTAGAAATGTCATCTGTGAAAATAAGTGTCTGTTTGTCTCCCTCTGTTGTAGGGGGGATCTGATCTGATTATTAACAGCTATGGGCCTGTCACAAAGGCTAACTGCAAGAAAAGGTGGCTGTTCTTCCAGGATACTAAGAAGGTGAAGACCGAGGAGGTAATTGGTCTAATGGGCAGAGATGTGCAATCTTTAACACCCTGTGTTTTGCAAAGGAAGACATGTAGTTTTCCATTTACGGAAAAGCATAATTAGTGGTCTAAGTTTTAATTGGGTGTGTTAAGGCCGATGGTGTTCTACCTTGTCGTAAAGCCTTACGGAAGTTTCGTTTTCTGTCCCAAGTTGTCAGATAATTGTAAATTGATCACTTTCTTGCCTGTGCCCTTTCGTCTGTGAGCAAAAGGATTTCTGTGTACTGGTCTATGCATAGCATCTACAGTACTAAATCTGCAGCAATTTTGTATAAATACAAATTAATAATAACAAATAAAGAATGCTACCCTGACAGCTAAAACTTTGTTTGCTGAAGAGAGCCAAAAGAGGGAAATTAAATTATTTACCCAAAATACTGAAGAAATTGAGAATCTGCATAGAACTGTCTGGCTTCTGAAATTGTTACTGTGGACATGTTTGCTGTTTGGATGAGAAAAATAACTGTTTAAAGCTAAAATGTTAAATCTGGAACGTTATCATGCAAATTCACACCTGTGGGGCATCTCACTAACGTTTCTTGGATTGTAACTTGCATTGTGCTCTTGTATTTTTAAGGAAATCTTGATGCCCATATTGTAAATTGGTATTCCAAAATATTTCCAGCAGCAGTTGCATATTTCTCATGCCTCTATAAAAAAGTATTTGTTACCACTCAAGGAGTAGTGCTTAAAGAATATGCATGAAGGGATGGGAGAGAGCTCTACCAAGTATGTTTTTAAAATACCATCAGGTCTCTCCAGCGGAATCATTCTTGATTAGCCATGCATTAGCTAGAAGGGATTATTTCATCTATTATGGAAAAGTGTGAACAAGACTCGAGATTGATTCTTTTTAACCTCTGGTAGGAAAGCCCAAATTGTTCCAAGCCAATGCTGTTAGAGAGACAGACTCTGGAGGAATAGAAGATAGGAAATGCAGTAAAAATTCAGATTCTGGCTCAGCTTTTCAGAGCCTGAACAACCTTTTTCTCTCTGCTTTTTATGTAGCCCCAGAGAAGATTTGCCCAGGCAGTGTGTCTGTACCAGCCAGGCACCACGGTGCTGATCAGTGAGGATGACTCCCCTAGCTCTCCTGGCCAGCAGTCCAATTTCCAGGTGCCATTCAGTATTGCTGCTGATACGGAGCATTCTGCCAACAGCGAAGGAAGCCACGAGACCGGTGACTCTGGAAGGTTTTCTCATGAGTCCAACGATGAGATACACCACTCCTCTGTGATAAGTGCCACCCCTCCCACTACCATTCCTTTTGCAAGCAGTGACTTGGGTATGAATGTGATGAGCTCTGATAAAAGTAACTGCACAGAGCCTCCTCTGCTGTTTGCGACTGACCAGACTCCTACCTCACCTCTTCAGATACACTCTGCGGTGCAAAACAGACATCCTTAGGGCTACTCCAGACATTCTTGCAGTGTATGTCTGTTCGAAGGACAATGAACAGGGAGCCAAAGTTTTATCGTGGGAAGCCTGGCTCACCTAGCAGGTGATCCCAGATTTCTGTTGAATGTTTTTTTGTTTCTGGGTTTTTTTGCTTGTTTTGATTTGCTTTTAAAACTCACTCATATTGAATGTTCAGTGGTCAACAAATGTGAAAGGACAGTGAAAATTTCTGACTAGCGTTAAAAATATGTCACTGGAGCAAAGGGAAGGCTGTTGGCCCTTTTGCTGACTATCTACCTCAGTTTGCCGAGAGGTGAACTCTGAATGATGACTGCTTTACCTCATACGTGTTCTAGTTGGTCTCAGCTATGAAACTGATACTTCCTAGTAGTGTTGTTTTATTTTGGGGTTGGTTTTGTCTGTTGGGTTGTATTTCCCTCCCCAGTTGTGTGTAGAATGTGTGCGTGTGTGCATGTGTGTGCACTCAGTGATCAGGGAGTTGTATAGGTAGGCAAACAAGATTGTTTAGCTGAAGCTCTGTCTTTAAAAAGAAGGAAACCTCAGAGTATAAAATGTAATGATTTAATGTGGTTGACACAGAGGATGTTAAAAACTGGGAAAACTGGAGTTGGTGCTTCCATGTATACAGCCACATGAAATCTTTTGTACCTCTTGATTTCTCATGACCCCAGTAAGCCTAGGACAGTGCCTTTTCCTCAGAAACTTGTGCCAGTGACTGCTGACAGGATATATACTATATCCTTAGGGCTCTGGGACATTTTGGGCTCCGTGCAGTGACAGTTGCTTCCCCTTTAATGACAGTTAATGCTAAAAAGCATGGCAAAATGAAGAAGTATTCAGCATTTCCAAACAGTTTGGCTCTGCATGAGAGTCATGGAATAGATGATAATGCTGAGTATTCCAGCATCACAGTACTTCTTAGGAATGGTGCCTTGCATTATATATTAGAAATTACTGATTTGCCTTATGCCTTTTTAGAATTTGTAAATTTGCTTTCGAGTACAGAAAGATGCCTTAAATACTACTTAGATGTTTTAAGTAAACTGTGTCATGAATTTTATACTTCATTTTTACCCAGCTTCAAGTGCTGATAAGCACTGCTAGCATTGTGGTATGTCTCAGAGCTGTTGTTAGGATGCAGCTCTGCTCCTTGCCTTCACCTAGTGTGCTGTTAGCTCAGGGAGTGACTTTACCCACATGCTCATCTAAAACTCTGATCAGGCTACCGTAAGAAATAAAAAGGCCAGAGCTTTAGTTGAAGAGTCTGTTGCAAGAGGCAAGTACTGCCTTGAACCCATGCAATTCCTGTTTTATACTACCTCCTTTGAAAGTTATTCTCGTGGTTTTTGGGGTTTTTTGTTGTTGTTTTTTCCTGTACTCAGGGAAGAGTTTGTTACTTTTGAGCTGCCTCACAGAAAGGTGGAGCAAACTGACAGGGTATCATGTTTTGTTTTGTTTTTTAATAGGAAAGGAGGAGAGAGAGGGAGGAGGGTGGAACCATCCAATGTTATGAGTTGCCTGTATCTACATCCAGTCCCCAGTCCCCTTCTCCACTCCTCCCCTTTCCCTGTTTTACTTAAAAAAAAAAATAAAAAAATAAAAAAAGGGAAAAAAATAAAAAAAGGACACCCCCCACCCCCCGCATGTTTTTACTTTAAAAAATGTTTAAATTGTAACATTGTGAGAAGCAACCATAGGGCTCCATTTAAGTATTTCTTTTTAACTCCCATTGACTTTACTGGGGCCAAGACATCACCCTCCAGGTAGGCCAGGCTGACTTCTGTTTCATCCCTCATGTATCAAAAGGTGGTCACAAGTTCTCAATAAGCCCTAAGTTCTGTCTGGCTGGTGCTGAGGAATCGGCTTCTGGTTAGCCTAGTTCTGTACCTTGTAAGTGCTAGTTCTGAGTCAGACAGGACACATTCACCTTTTTGTAACAGTGTTGATTCAAATGCTGTAAAAATAATCTTGAACCAAAGACTCTTCTGCAGGGAGAAGGAACCCACATATTGTCCAAAAAATTACTGAACTGGGTAACAGCTGTAGGTTTGAAGAGCTGAATACATTTTATTGTATAAGTAGTTACAAACAAAAACCAAGAGGGCTTCTTGATTGTAGTTGATTGCATAGATGAGTTGTATGCTTCTACAGTTTTAACTACCTTGTTGTTACAAGAGCCTTTAAAGAAATCTATAATAATACCAGCAGATATCTCCAAAGACTTGCAAGGGTGATTTTTTTCTCCAGCACGTAGTTGATCAACATTACAGTATTAAACAAATTATTTTTGAACAGTTTTTTATCTACTTGCTGAAGAAAAAGAAAACCTTTTCACCAAAGATTTATTTTTGGTCTCGTCAGGCAGAATGTTTAGTGTACAGCAGAGTACTGTTTCTAGTTAGGTAAAGTGTGAATTAATCAGAACTAGATTAAGAATGTGTAACTGTAGCATGAAGTTTCACACTTCATCTTTCAGAGTAGCCTCTTTTGTTAGTTTCATTCAGAAAGAGCTGATATGCAGAGATGGTAACTGCTTCTCCAAAGACTTGTTTGCTGTAAGTACTGATAATCAGATATAATTTCATGACCATCATTACAGGTAAATACTCTAAATCCTAAACTTTTTCTTCCAGAGACCCACTCTAGTT
Organism: Myiopsitta monachus; assembly: GCA_017639245.1. Classification (NCBI taxonomy): domain Eukaryota; kingdom Metazoa; phylum Chordata; class Aves; order Psittaciformes; family Psittacidae; genus Myiopsitta; species Myiopsitta monachus. Next base: position 14,162,543 of record CM029921.1, on the reverse strand, counting down.
TAACCCATGGGTAATTTGAGAGAAATGGACTCCATATAAAATCTGTCAACCTAATATAGATGCTCTAACTTCAATAGCCAAAGAGTTTAAAATATCCAGTGTATTAGAGCTCAGTGCATCCAGAACTTAAGGTTTTATTAAAGTACTTTCTATCAGCAAATAAAGAAAACCAAAGATATTTAAGGTTACCTCAGCATATAGGCAAGCTTAGTTAGGCATTAATTATTCTTTTTCTTTACTTTTTATGTTAACCAAATATAATAAGTTTCTCCAGAACCCAGTCTACATTCATGTGCTTCCATTGTCAGTCATGATTACTACAGAACAAAAAATAGGCTCTTCTCAAAATTCATGACTTATCAGTAATCTATCACAAGATACTGCAAGAGAAAATTTGTCTTACGATTGAAAACTCCACCGATGTAAGCAAAGTAATCTCCAGAAAACTGTGTAGAAATGGACACTTTCTCTCTTGAACTCAATAGCTGAATCAATCTTTCATGATTGTAGCAGTGCAAAATTGGGCTCACAGTTGAATTACTTCATATTGTTGAAGCCAACACATGTAATTGTAGATACGACAGTACAGCCACTAATTCTCTTAAAAGTTTATACGTGTGGCTAAGGAAATCAGTTGTTCATACGTGAACTTTGTTCACTGCATTTGCCTTGAAAGAGCCGACAGAACACAGCAGGCAGGATGGCTTCAGGTTTTCCTGTAATTTTTGTCTTGGTTATGTCTGTAGAAACTGGGTCCTGGAGGAAAAAACCAATATCATGTTTTAGTTTTGAATTTTACCTGGTGTGTTCTGGAAGATGAACAGGAATGTGGAATTTAGTGTTACACTACGTGAACTGATTTTGTTTAAGTGTTTTAAGAACTAAGGAGCCATGGCTGGTGTAATGAGTGTATATGCAACCCTTGTGCTTTAAAAAGAAAGCAAAAATGTTACTGTTGATGTGACTTGAAAAGCATCAAAACTTATAGAGGAAATGCTGAAACTGGCCTATTGTACTAATAGTATTTCCAAGGGAGGACTCTGCCCTTTAATTGCAACAGCAATGCCTATGCCAGTTCTGCAGGACCTTGATCCAAACCCAAATGCTCAATCAGCCCACGGTTACACTTGTGTGCTTGCTTCATATTTAACAAACAAAAAGTATTCTTATCTTTCAGGAGCTGCCCAGGAGAACTGGGAATCTGTGTGCTGTGTAGAACAGGGCCTATCATTCGGTTTGGCTGGTTGTTTTTAATAGCTCTATTTCTGTAAGAGCGACTTGAAAAAGCAACATATCATTTTTAATAATTTCCTATATTAGCTGTGTATTTTCCAATGTAACTTATGAGATTTTAACAGAAAAGAGAGTACTGAGAGACTTCCTCACCTGCTTTTAATTATTCTTCATAGTTCATTCCATCTTTGGTTTTATTCCCTTGCTTGAGACGGTGAGCTAAATCTTTTTTTTAATTCAAATCAGGGTCCTGATCCTGTCTCTTTTTAAGTCAACAAGGGAATTAATTTTTATTCCAGTTTGCAGAGCCTGAACAGACAAAGTCCTCTTTTTGGGGGTGTTTGTTTTTTAAATCTTCACAGTATTATTCTTTCTAAAGGAAAGAATTCTTACGTGGTTAAAACTCCCACTGGCAAATGTGGTTTTCTAAGATAACAAGGTACCGTACATCAGAGGTCCGTTGTAACTCTCCATGCATCCAGCCTTAGCCTGTAGTAAATACTGGGCATTTCAGGTCAGTTTACTACTTTTTCATTGCCGACTAAGTCAACTTGACTGACTTACCACTTGCTGCCACCTGCATGTACACAAGCATAGTTACCATGGACTTCTGCGACTCGGTAACGTGTTACTCAGAGCACACTTGTCAGCCCTAAGACCAGAAGCTCTGGCTCATTTTATTCATTGCAGAATGAAGTTCATGCAGGGGAAGGTCCCTCTCTGAACGTGGAGAATGTTTGTAGAGGCCTCCATGTTTAGCCAGAAATCTCATTCCCACCAGCTGGGAGCTGCACAGGTGTGACTCCAGTGCTGTTTCACAGAATGAATTTGCTGAGGTTTCTCTGGTAAAGTTGAAAGCAGAATTACACCCAGTAATTGCTGAAGAGGTCGTTTTTAGCTTGAACTGTTGTTACACTTAATAGTTGCTGCAACTGCAGCTCTGCTAATAGCAAGTGGTTTCTAAAGTGGAAGAATTTGCAGGAAAAACGGAGCGCCTTTCTATCATAACACAAGTTTAAAACACATTATTTAGGTAACTCCGTATTTTGGAAGATGTGTTTCAAAAACTACTTTCTTCAATACAACTCCAAAACCAACTTGCTTTCTGTTAATAGAGACCCATGTGAAAAGAACACAGATTCGGTTTTGCTCAAATGCGAGTTTCTTTGTAATTCCTCTGGGTTTACACTGAGAGTGGTCCTCATCGGCTGCAGAGGGATGTAAAACACGAGCTGTGTTGGCCCCTCTGGTTCCACTGCGAGCTATGCTCCTTCGGGAAGTTTTCAGCTTTTCATGGTTGCATATACCCACACGGCACCCGCCTGGCGTGTTCTCAGTAAAGACTGACTGTATGTGAAAAATGGACGTATCCAAATGTTGCTTTTTATTGTTTGGCTTTTGGGTTTTTTTAAAGTTGGAATGAATTGCCAGTGTAGGAGCCAGGTGCGTATCTCATATTGTGGTGGTCTGGATCCTTTCACTCCGTGTGCCATTTTCTCCTAAGGGCAGCAGTGGCTGACTGGCTAATGGAGGATGGAGCTGAATTGTATTAATTCTATATTTGTCTCAGGGGATCAGCTCTGTGAATTCCATTGCATGAGGGAAGCTAACGTTTGCCCTGATTTGAATGTAACTTTTTAATGTCCTTTAAAAACTATTTTGTTTAATAATGTGGATTTCTTTTTCTAGCATTCTAGTAAATGTTACCTAGTGTGTTGGTTCATTTTTCCCCTCCAGGGTTGTTTATATACTACCCCAAGGTCATGCCAAAAAGTACTAGAAGTTTAAATGCCAAATGTTTATGAAACTGCTGTCTAAATACTGACTGATTGCACAGTTGAAATAAAAGTTTTCCTTAGTAAAAGTGCTACTTGTTCAATACTTCATTTTCAGTGTGTCTGACCAGTGGCTAAAACCAAGGGAGATGTAAGTGCATCACCTCATCGGAGACTGAGCGGCTAGGGAGGTGCTGGCACTTAAAATCATAAAAAGAAGTAAACTGCACATGCGTTATCACTGAAAGTCATAGAACTTTCCAAAACACGTGTTCATGTATCATTTATATACCTGGAAATATTTCCCACCTGAGAGCTCCGTCTGTCCCCCATCACTGTCAAACACCCATGTAAGATCTCTGTGTTGGTTTGTACCGCTGGGTGTGGAAGATGCGGTTCGCAGTGCAGTTGTTCTCAAGTCTGGCAAGCTGCAGTCCCAAATTTTTCCCAGCAGTTTTACATCTGCTGGCTGTTGAACCGAGTATTCCAACGTGTGACAAGACTGTGAACATGCCATTGCTGTTGGTCAAAAGGCAGACTGTATTTTTTCGCAAGACTACATTCTAGACAAGAGTCAGTCGAGTTAAATCAGCGAGGAAATGATGTCCTATGGGGATTAAAAGGTTTCTGTTGCTAGCAGGTTGATTACTGATTGCCACTTGAAAGCAACTGGAAAATTGGCCAGGTGGTTTAGAGAGTTATGTACAGAGCTGGATTTAGAGTGGTGCCCATGCAAATCTTACACTACTGAAAATGAAAGCACAGTAATTACTGCTGTTATTTGCGGGGTCTCTAGGGAGAATAAAGAAAAAACAGCAATGGAATCTGAACTCTTGCAATACTTCGGTAGGTTTGACTTTGCTTTTTCATCTGTATTGTTCCCTAAAAGACTAGAACTCTCCGCTGGCACAGACTATGCTTAATGGGAAAGAAAAGATATTTCACAGGTATTTCAAAGCTTTGAATCACAGTACTGGGAATTGAAGATTTGAAATAAATGCTCACTAACTTTCTTCTATGTCCAGGAAATGACTGCTCCTAAATACATGTATTTTTACTTCCTATTTTAACCTCTCTCTGAGAGGCACGTGTCCTGTCGTTTACAGGTGCCCTCAGAGAGAAGGTGTGCTGTGAGCACCGAGGAGACAAAGCCTTTCTGCCCTGGCAGCACCTCCCACTGATGGGTCAGGCTGCCTGGGTCCTACACTAGAACCATCATGTCTGGTTTTCCTTTTGAATTCTCAGAAAGCAGAGGAAATCCAAAAAGCGTCATCATGCTTCTTTGTGAATCACAGCTGCTCTTGCCTGCAGAGCCTATGTATAGAACAGTTCTGCCGGCTGAGTAGCTTATACGACATTTATTGCTGGGGGTATTAGAGCACCAGCAGTGGTGACTATTTATAAAACAAACTCTAATCCAAAATTCTTCACTCCTCATGTTCAAATTTAGGAACAGTTACTCAGAGGTAATTGAGAAAATAAGACCACTACTGAAGAAAAAATAATACGGTATTTTAACAGACATACTGTAAAAATGAATAAATCTTACCTATTGTAAATGAATGATTTTTAAAAAATGATAAAGAATTTCGAATAGCCAGGGCCCACTCGGTCCTGGACGGTCCAGTGATACGAAACCTCTACCAATGGAGTCCTCCAGAGATGCTGTTCTCTCTCTAGGCAAGAACAGGAACCAGCTGCAGTTCCTGGTTATGATTGCTGGTTAGTGTGGGTACATTTTACAGTCCAGTGTCCTCAACAGCAATAAATAAATACTGAAGTCTCATCTTGCAAGGAGTTAATATTGTAAAAGAAAGCTTTAAAACTGCCCTGTTTGGTGACCTGATGCTGTGCTACCTGCCTGCATTCTGACACGAACGTGCACCAATTGAAATGACAGCATTGCTGTGTCTTTGTTTATCAGTGGCATCAATGTACAGACCTTGCTTATCTGTTTTGTGGAGAAAAGGACCAATACCTTGGAACTGCACTACAGCAGGTGAGCACCAGTTCTCTGTGGGTTAATTCCTCTCCCTGTCACCCTTTCACTCAGGAGTCTGTGCGGGTATTTTGCTGCTAATAATGTGCAGAGCACCACACATTAAGAAACTGACCCCAGGGTCTAAACTGGGTATGTGTATCTTGAAAACCAGACCAGTTCTCCACCAAATCTGGAGCTCTGGTGACAGCAGATTTGCGATCTCCTTTGCACCTAAAGCCAGACTTTGCATTTTGTTACAAATGAAAAAAGACATCTGCTCTTCTTTCCTTTATTCCTTAAGTTATTTCACTTAATATCTACAAGTAAATCCAGTTGGAATTTATGTTTAGGGGTGCATATGCATTTGTAGGATTAACCTATGCCATCTTATTTGTAACACGTTGTCATTGTGCAGCCAGGTCTGTGTCCCCTTTTTCATTCATCTGCAGTCATGGTCTCAGGATTGGTGCTGGACTGCAGAGCATATCCTCTGTCGTTAAGAGAGAAGCTGTAGGTGCTAATGCTGTTGTTGTCCATGTTGCAGTGACCTACTCTTTCTGTAATTAATGTATTAAGGCTTGGCTTCACCTCTCCTCCCCACACAGTGAAGAAGATGGATTTGAACCCTCCTCTCTGCAGATACCTGCATGCTAGAGCCCCAGGTAAAAGCTCAGATTTGACAAAGAGATCCCATATTGTTTCTAAGTGGAGAGTAAGCTTTATTTAAAACTCATCATTTAAATCCTATTTACAGAGGAATGCACCATTAAGACATACAGAAAAAGCGAGAAGTTCAGAATGTTGCTGTGCCTCAGTGAAAGATACACCATGCCTGGGTGTCCCTGGTGCATAGGACCTCCCTTGGTTGATCAGAGGTTGGGGGCTGGCAGATGTTTGGGTCCCAGCTGCTCTCTGAGAGCCTTCTGCCCTTACTGTCAGGCGCATGTGACTTGCAAGAACCAGCTGAGGTGGTTTTCCAGCAGTGCTGCAAATTGGTCCAAGTTCTTCAGGGTTACTCTGGATTGATGCTCAGCATCACTGGAAGCTGACGAGCGCTCCAGGTGGGTCCAGCGAAAGCTGGATACTATAATAATCCACAGGCTTAGGGATGAAAATGAATTTCTGTGGGTGACTGAAGATGTGTTTCCTATTATACTGCTCCACAGGAAGTTTTAAATCAGTGCCCAAAACACTGGATTCTGCTTTAGCTGGAAATAGACTGGGGACTCCCCAGAGGTCATGTTAATAGAATGGTTCTGAATTCCCTTTTATCTGCATGGCAATACACTAGGAAAAGAAAAATACCCAACTATTTTAATGAGTAAAGCAGCAGATTTGGGGCTAGGCTGGCAGGCGGTCGCACCACATGAAAGCAGGAAAAGTGTTGCTCACACTACAGCTCACTACAGCCTTTGACAATTTGCATTTTGGTGTGCTGGTCTAGGATATGAACCCCTCTGGTTTGCCGAGTGCTATCACCAGGGGATGAGTGAAAGAGCTTAATATATGCTGCCTCCTCACTTTTTGCAGTTTACATTCATATTATCTTAAACCAAGTCCACTGCACTACCTTGCTCATAGCTTTCCCTGTATTAGGTCATGCAATTGCAGTTGGAAGTAAGACAGTTTATAGCACAGACTGTAAAATAAAATAAAATCATGACAAATGATATCATTCATGTTAGCAACCATCACGCTTTGGAATAGATCCTGAATATTTAAAAGTCAGTAACAGCTTGCTCATTCTCTACCAAATAAAACAATCTGGCTTTGCTTTACACAAAACCCACAGTCAAGGCAGAATGAATCCCTCGAGATCAAGATTGCCGACTTCAAAGGACAAGTTAACTCCAAGCTTGAGTTCCAAGTATTTCAATTAAAATTCCTTTGCAAAATCAAAAGCAAGACAACCTCCAGTTAACAACAGGAGAGACTCCTGACACTGGCTTTTACCACACTTCACAGAAGAATGACTGTACTGAAGAGGAAGGCACCCTCTTATTTTTTACAGACTGCACCTCTAGCTTTGTGATCTACGTATGGTAAGATAAGATCGGTGAAGACGGTCAGCATGTCAGAAGCCATTGTAGCACAGCCCTGAATCACAGTCAATACCCCAGAGTCCACTTCTGCCATTGCAGAGGCTCAGAGCTTTGCATGAGCCTGGATTACCTCTGATTAGCTTTTGAGCACGGGCTAGAAATGGGACAAGCACCCAGCAGAGCATGCTGGCTTGCACCATACCCTGTGATCTGAAAGTCTCAGCCTGAGTGACGAGGTTGCCACTTGTAGTTGGGTTGACTGGAAACAGCTTTTAACAGAAGCGCTCCACAAGCTGGTCTTGCATTCAACTAGGTTTTAAGAGTTTGTGATGATGTTTCTGTTCTGCAGCTCAGCTGGGCCAAAACTTACAGCCCAGCCCTGCAGGTGCAGATAACTAAGTGACAGGATTCCTGCAGGAACAGATGTAGAGCACCCCAGAACATCGGCCTGTAGATCTCCGATTCTGAATCACAGCCAGCAGGCACAGTGCATGTCAAACAATTGAAGCCGGTTTGGGGGCTGCAGACAGAGAGTGCGTGTATTTTAAAAGAATTAGTTCCGCATCCTTTTCTTGGAACCCTGGATTTCATGTGAATTTTAGCCTGGAGATTAGGGAAGCGGCTCTCAGATGCAGTGGGTGAGTGCAGCATCAATGTAACTAGGTCAGAGGGTACTTAGGCATGTTTAGTTATCTGTCCTTGTGTTCTTCCCTACTTTTGTTGCACAATAAACAAAAGAGGTCACTAAGTTTGATTTAAAGGATGGCAGAATTCCAAGGTTTCACAGCGGCATTTTTTTAATGGTATTTTTCTAACAACGGTGTGTTTGTGACTGCTTTTCTGTCCTGTTAATTTTTTTCTTCTGCTTTAGTTGCCTTTTCCTTTCACAGTCTACAAACCTCCAAATTCAGACCCTAGTTGTTTCCATGAGGATTCCCTGTAGCGCAAGCAGACGGATACGCATGGGTCAGGAAGCTCTGTGCCTGTCTAGGGCTCTTGCTGAGACACAGGGCTGACAGGAGAGAATACTCACACAGCTTTGCAAGAGGCTCTGCTACCTCTCGATTCAGCATTACCACTGCTTTAGTTCTATGGCAAAGATTTCCCTCTGGCAGCTCTGCAGTGTGGATCTCAGAAAGACCTTTGCCTAATTTTAATTACTTACGAACACACTGATGTGTGGGACAGACTGGGACAAAGCTTCCTCGGGTTTTTACAGCAGCTTTGTAACTTTGGCTCTCAGCAGTCATCGGCAGAGTCTGGGTCTCACAGCAGATTCATAACCAATTGTTGCAAAGATCAGCATGGCCTTTGCAGGAAACTAGAAAGGGCTCTTGAGAGAACCGAGTAACTGCAGGAATTAAACGCTTGCCTCTCTCTTCATCAAACCGTGATAAACAGGAAAATGTTAAGGATTCAATATGATAATCCAGACCGGGCAAGGAAATGCATTTCTTTCATTTCCCCACTGAGTGTCCCCATTTCACTATTCATTGCTCAACAGGCAACCACTTCTTTGAGAGATGGTAGTCCATTCTGCAGAGGCGCTCACAGAGGTCTGTAAAAACATGTATTTGTCCCTTTTTAAAATTTATTCTACTCAGAATATTAACACGGCAAACCGAAAGTTCCCTTTTACTTACCACAAGGGCAAAGGGGAAAGAAATCCTATGTTTCTTAGTGACTTGAAGATCAAATCACGGATTTTTAATGCATAGATATATACACACACTGATTTCTTGCCAAAACTTTTGTACTTTGGCATGCAAATAAATACACAACACCACTCAAGTTCCTAGATATCAGTGTCTGTCTTCATACACTAAATGTCTGGATACTACACTTACCAGTTTTACGTATTTGCTACACAATTCTATAGTTTCAAAATGGTCGGCAAATTTCAACTTTATAAGTCATTTATGTTGTTGAAAAGAGTATGTGAGTGCATCAAAGCTTTGGGGTTTTATTCCTGAAATACCTGAGCCTGGCTGCATTTTACCTGTAAGTTGGACAGGGAAGTGTGCACTCAAACAAAGAAATCAGTCTCGGCGAGTTTCAGACCTAAGAGCTTGCTGTGAACTTTAAAGCTTTTCTTCCAGTGTAGGTATGACACTGGAGTGCCCTTGTGTACATTTCTGAGACATTTTTTGATCAGTCCACTAATAACTTGTCTTACAAAGCTTAGAAAAATGTGTTTCATCAGCCAACGATTTGCTATGTGATTATACCAAGGCATGATCATTCTCAGGCTTTTTACTTGCTTTCAAGATGCTCATGCATCACACAGAAAAAAACGAATGCAATGGACTACAGAAGAAAATCTGACATTCTTTCAGGACCTAACACATAAAGCAATCTGTTCTGCATTTTTCTGCTACGCTTTTGTATTCAGTTCAGATTAAAATTGAAACAGAAACAGACAATTAATTAGTTTTCATTTTGTACTTTATGTGGATGAATGGTTAATGCCCAAGTTTAGACAGTCTTAATGTTTGTTGATTAAACACAGAGACAAAACGGAGGTGGGCTCCTGAGACCTGGTTTATGTCACCAGAACAGATGTAGCATTCACCAGTAGGTGAGTGATTTGCACTAAAATAGCTTCAAATAAATAGCTTCAATAATAATTTGCACTAAAATAGCTTCAAATAAATAGCTTCAAATAAAATAGCTTCAATGACTTGTGCTACAACCAGCTACAGTCCCTGAGACTGGCAGAGAGATGCTCTACATCTATCTACATCCAGACCCAGAAGGGACCTGGTTAACACATTTTTCCAGAGCAATACCAACTGCACAACAGCTAGACTAAAAAGGCATAAAAAGCACATCTCTGTGCTCTATGCAATTTATAACCATGCATGCATTTAGTTTTACTACCCTCAAAAAGGGAGATGAGGAGGAGGAGAACAAACGAGTCTGGAGGAAGAGGTGTAACTAGTGCAACAAAACCAGATTTTTAGTGTTGTCTCAGGCCTGACAGAAACTCCCTCCAGCCTTGATGAATAGTCCTATTTTTCGCAGTCATATTGTGAAACACGTACAGGTCCGTAGAACCAGCACTTTCTTTAACATGAAAAGGGGCCCGTTAGAACAACGAGTTGCTATTTTTTTCCTCATAGCAGGTGGGGGGAATCAAATCTACTGATGCTGGAAGGCTGTTAGGAGCTAAGGCTATCACCGCCCAAGTTTCCCCAACGTGTTCCTTTTCCCCAGCTCAACACTTTCAGTCCAGGATGGAGAGGGACTACTGGTTGCTTGGTTTCTGTGTCCATGTGCCAGGAAGCCCACCCGCACAGGCGCTGCTGTGCATGCGCCATCCCCTGGCGCGCTCCTGCGGGAGCCGGCTGGACACCAGGCCCATGTCCGTTGCACAGGGGCCCATTTCTGTTCTGCTGTATAAGAAATCTGTGACGAGTTGATAAATTGCAGTAACTTGACAGGTTAAAGCTGTGTGTGCTTTATGTTAGAACATATATGGCTTACATGAGAGGAAAACTTTTCTATTTCCCCCGGTACTGGAAGCAGCAGTTAGACGGCTCAGCCAGCTTCCAGTTTTTTCCTTCTGGTGTCATGCTTTCTTTTTCCTTAACTGATTTTATTCCTCTGGCATGAAATACTGGTCCCCAGAAAGCCAAACAGGACAGATCTTTCACTTCTTCCTTTCCTAAATTCCTTGAGCATCAGAAATTTTCTCTGAGGTGTTTATATTTTTTCCACTAGCACATCTGCATCCGTTCCTACGTTGCCAAAGCAGGCTGCTGTGCTACTCTGTGCTCCTAAGATATGCAGCAGGGAGATCTGAAAAGATGCGGTATAAACCCTTTAAATGTTAATGCTCTGTCACGGGTCCATGCCTCACTGACATTTCTCTCCTGACAGCGGAATGCAGTGTTGAATGTTCAGACCTATAACGATTAGGAGAAGAACTTCCTTTACCTACTGGCTGGTTGTACAGAAAACCCCTTTCAGTCACCTTCTTTCTAACCCGAATTCAGGAGGAAAGGAACCTAGAAGTTCCTCAAACCACCTCGTCTATACTGAGTAACGTTTTTAGGTGCTATGTGTCACATGTGATTGAAGCCACTGTTATCTCCCCAGAGCACCTTTCAGTCAACTGGGGTGAGTTACAAAGTAGTACTTGTTCACAACTGAGCACAGGGAGGAAGAGCTTTCTCTGTAGTTGGTTATTGGTAAAAAGAAGACAATCATTTCAGAATGTCAGAATCTTTGCACCTTGACGGCGGGTCCCGCATCCCAAAGCAAGATTAACGCTGAACTTGGGCCAGGTTAATCTGGGTTTTGCTCTGTTGGGTCTTGAAAATCTCCCAGGATGGAGATCCTACCGTTTCTTCAGTTTCTTGTCCCACTGCTTGCTCAGCCTCAAAACAATTCTTTTGCCCCCCCGCAGCCAGTTGGAAGCTCCTTTCAAATAACAACCGTAGAGTCTCATCTTCCTGTTACACACTTCAGGAAAGCGCCTGTCTCTCTTCTTGGGAACCTCCACTTAGGTGTTGGAAGGTTATTGCTTGGTACCCCCAACTTTCTTAATTAACACCAACTTTTGAGAGGAAGAAACGTCGGAATGATTTTAAGCACAACCAGTGAGCAGCGAGGCTATCAGGTGGTGAATGGCGTGTGATAATGAGAACGCTCATATGCTTTTGGGGAATACTTGAGATGCTGGCGTAAGCACCTGAGCAAGTGAGTTAATTCCCTTCAGACACTGCGTCAGCCATTTCCAGTGTAGGTTTAGAAGCGTAAAGTCAGTCCAACAGGATTCTCGCAGGCCACTCACTAAAGCCCAGAGCGCAAGTTAGAGCTGAATTTGGACGAACAGCAAAGCAGAGCTCATCTTTTGCAACTAGAGCACCGGGTTAAATCTGAATTCCCTGCTCACATCTCCAGTGCAGACAATCTCCCCCTAGGAACCTTTACTGACTCGGTGACATCAATCTGCGCATCCATAATTACAGTCTACACGCTATTACAAGGCAGCCTCGCGCAAAAGCTCGTGCAGTCCTGGGAGAATCATCTAGGCCTACAGCGAGCTCTGTCGCGGAAAATGCAAATCTCTTCACAGATAAGACACATCTTCCTCCAAATACAGACGGTTTCACACCCACCTTGCTAATAACAAGTTATACTGCAGCAAGATTACACAAAATTAACCAGCAGATCCCACAAGAGTATTGTCAATCTGCTGTACTTCGAGGTACGGGCAAATCTGGGGCTGCTGCAAAGTAAAAGACTGTGAACAAATAAAAATGATGCCTAGGGAAGGACAGAAATCAGCATAAAAAACGCCTGCTTCAGTCAGACTGGCAAAATGTAAATGCCAAACCCTAGCAATATTGATACCTTAACCTTTACACAGATAGTACTCAGAAGAAGTGTTCCACATACTGGGAAAGTACCAACCATCCATACAGCAAGAAGGTATGTAAAGAAATAGCACCGCCAGGTATTGCGAAATCAGTTATGTCAGCAAACCCCATACTTTACATCTTACATGGACGTTTTATCCCAGTTAAAGGAGAATAAATCCCTATTGGAAAGATCATTATTTTGAACGCAGTTGATGCAGTTTTGACCCGGGAGGAGGGCTCCGTGTGTAACACCTCTGGAACGCGGCCACTTCAGGCCACGGGGACCCGTGCCAGAACCTTTGTTTCCACAGAAGCGCGGTGCGTCCCCAGGGCTCAGCAGCGCGCACCGCGCCGCGAGGGCCCAGCGGCGGCGTCTCCCTCGCAGTCACCTCAGGCCGGAGACCGCACTGGAGGCCCGCAGGGGCCCCTCCCTGCAGGGGGCGCTCCCGCCGGCGCGCACCTACCTGAGAGCGACCCGCGGGGCTCCAGCGCTTCCCGAGGCACCGGAGCTGCGGCCGGAGGCGGGAGGAGCGCGCTAAGCACGTGCAGCAGGCGAGGCGCGCAGCGCGGCCCGAGGCGCGAGGGGCGGTCACCGAGCGGCGCGCGCCGGCCGCAGCCCGCGCTCCCGCCCTCACGCGCACGTAACGATCCGCGCGGACCCGGCCCGCGGCCGCCCCGAGCCCCGCGCGCCCGGGCGGAGCCCGCCCCGGCGTCTTTGTTCCGAGCGGCGGCGCGGGCCGGGGGCGCGGCCGGGGCTGTCGGCTCCCCCCTCCTCCGCCCTCCGCCAAGGGCCGCGCCCCGCCGCGCTCATGGCGGGAGCGTGGGGAGCCCCGCCGTGGCGGGGGCCGCCTCCGGTGCCCCTGGGGGCCAGGCAGCCGGACGGCAGCGGCGGCCGGGGCACGGCGCGGTGAGCGGCGCTGGTGGCCGGCGGGGGCGCTGTGCGGGGCCGCGGGGCCTGGCAGCCCCGGCGGCGGGCGCCGAGCGAGGCGGGCGCCCGCAGCCCGCGGGGGACCCTGGCCGGCGCGGCTCGGCGCTCCGCGGGTCCCCGGGCAGCGGCTCTCCGTTCGGCGGGGCCCGCCTCGCCCGGCCCTGGCCGCGGGCCGCCGTGGAGCCCTCCCGCGCCCAAACTTTGCAAAGTCTGCTCGCTCCGCTGCTGGGGCGGCGGCGCCGGCTACGGCAGCAGCGGGCGGGGGCGGCGGCGGGGGAGGCGGGGGAGGAGGGGGCGGGCCGCGGGCCGGCGGCGGCGGCGGCAGCAGCATCAAAGAGCATCGATTCCTGCTGCCCTGGGAGCCATGCGCTGCGGTCTGTAATGTCAGCGGAACAGGAGAAGGACCCCATCGCGCTGAAGAGATCCCGAGGTACGGGGGGGCCCGGGCCGGGCAGGGGGGTTGGCCGCTGCTGGGGCCTAACTCCCGTGAGGGGAGCCGGTGGGCGCCGCGGGATGCGCGCACCGGCTGGACCGGACCGCCGCTGCCCTCCGCGCTCCCGGGCCGGGCCGCCCGCGCCTCCGCCGCTGTGCCTCCCTGCGGCTGGCGGCGGGGCCGGGCGGCGCGGCAGCCGCGCTAAGTTTGCACGGTGGGGCCCGGCCGGGCGCCGCGGGCTCCCGCAGCCTCCGGGCCTTGAAATGCCAAACTCGGGCTCGCCCTGCGCGTAGCTGGGATCGCGCGGGGACGCGTGCGGTGCGTGGCCATGTCCCGTGTTTTCTTGGGTGTTCTGCCCATTAGTATGCAGCGTGCATACTGCTGGTGCAAGGGAATACGTCGGCAGTGCCACATGTCCGAGTTAGTATTGATGCAGAGCCCATAAATTACACTCGAGTGTTTGCTCTTCTGCCCATGGTCTTGCTCTTGTGCTTGCTTCTCGCTGAGGTTTTTGTTTTTCAGGAAATGAAAAATCTGTCGAAATATTCTTTATCAATAGCACTGTTGTATGGCTCCGCTCAGGTCTGAAGTACGCATTTCTTTGAGATGTGTAAGGAGAAGGGTAGAAATACAGTATCTCTTCCGACTTCGTTGTGCAGCTGACTTTAATGGCAGTAGCACATCAGTCTATGTAGCAGTAGTTGTGTCCTCGTAGTCCTTAAAAACAGAAATGCATTTCCGAATGAATTCATGAAAGACAGTAGGGTGACTGAGTTGGGTGAAAATCATAGCAAAACGGTAAGATCTGCAATTTATTGCTTCTCTTCGCCTCGCCTCCTGTTTTGCCCCTGGAATTCTATTGTTCTTGATGTTTTAAGCTTTTTTTTATGGTTGGGTAAGTGGGGAAAGGTGGGGATTCAGCGAGGCACGTTGTCATTGATTTACATTCTGCTTCTCTGAAACTGTTCTAGTAACAGCTGGATTGCAACCTGGAGAATGAGAGAATGGAAATATGCAGCAGTGTTACAAAGGAGACTGGGATTCCTTGGAGTCCTTCACTCTCAAGCCCTGGTTCTGCAAATATTTAAGCACATGCAGTTTCACATGCCTCAGTTACCCACCGAGTTCCATGTGATTACCGCTTAATATCAAAACTGTTTACAGTATCAGGACCACAGAATAGGCTCACCAAATCTGGTCAAAATTAGACTCTTCTTAGTTTTCGGTCTTTGATGAAAAGTTTATTCAGCTGTTTGTGTTTCTTGGGAAAACATTCTTACAGAGATAAAGCACTATTTGAAGACTTTGGCATCCATCCTGTAAAAACCTAGACAGAGATTTGTCAGTGAGAATGACAAAGCTCCATAGTGTATTTGCAGCATGTTAAGTATGACATAAATTGCATGCAAAGTCACAATCTCTTAATATGTAAACAAAACTACAGTTGCAGTTCTCGTAAATAACACTGAAAATCTCTTGTGTATGGATGAAGTAAAAAAGAATAAGGGACTTCTTCTTTCCTAAACGTAAGTGAACAAAATACATTTTCCCTGTTATTTAATAAGGGAGTAGTTCTCTGATGTGTATTTCTGTCTCTAGATCCACTGCATATATGATGTCCTTGTCAAAAGAATTGTGTTATTTTCCTGGAAAAATAGTGTCAAACAATGAATATTTTTTTTAGTGCAATGTTCCTGAATTCTCAGTACACCTTTTAATGAAGGTCTGTGTGGTAGGTACCAAAAGTGACTTTCTGGAAAGTTTGTCTTGGCTGCAGGAAAATGACCCTTATTGACTCATTTTTGGAGGTATGCTAGGACTAACATTCTGTTTCCTTTCATGTATAAATTAAAGCATTATAAAATCCACAGGGAAAATATAAATTTGTAGGGCTAAATTAAATCATTGGCCTCACACAGCGAGAAGTGAAAATATAAAAAAGCTTTGTGCCTTTCCAGATGTAGGACTCTGTTCTGCAAACTTGTGACTGGTTTCACCCGTGGAAGTAATTAATGGACAAATAGTGGAACTTGCCACTGGAATTCTAATATTCATATGCTTGTGCTTTTATGCATGAAGAATGGTATCCCAGAGAGGGAATTTATGCATCATTTTATAAAGTTTTAACTTACACTACTGTAGGGCAGCACTTGCATATGATCCTCAATATTGTGCTTGACCACAAATTTACTAATAACTGCACTGCTAGTTGTTAAATTTATTAAAAGAAATCTGGATATTTGTGATACTTTGCTAGCACTGGTTAACGTTGTTTGTGTGTTGTGAGTGCAGGACCACAAGGAACAGGAGTGCATTTTATGCAGTTGTGAGGAATGGTGTTCAGAGTGAAGTCTCCCACTGAGTTTATGATAAACCTATAGAAATGCTGGAGAAGAAGTTAATGGAAAGGGCAGGGTCAGTTTTGAGTAAATATCAAGAAGATTATTTTATAAAGTTAACATTTAAGGGAGATTTATCATCATTCTTATGTAAAACTTTGTGCTGTGATTGATTAGTATCTGCGGTTAATGCAGTGGCAGTGCTTCACAGCGCACCAAGTATACAAAGGCTCTTGTGTTCTAAATCAAGGCAAAAAGGACTCTCTTTTTAAAAGAGGTAATCCCTGGTTACTCTGATTGTAGGTTATACAACAGCATAATTTTGTTTTGAGAAATTTATCGTGACTTCACGCCCTAGTCTTTGAAATTCAAACTGAAGTTTTGATAGGTGTGAATCTCGGATGCTCACAGATTTGAACAGTGACAGCCAAAGCCAAAAGGAACTTACTAAAGCAGAGGCAGAACTGGATTCTTACTGGGGATAGGACTGGTAAATTCCATGAAACTTCAATAAAGGAGGTGGGGAGGAAGGAAGTTCTAGGAGTGAAATTTGTCAGGTCCCCTTTGATCAGGGGTATTTGAAATAACTGTTGATATTTCAGTCTATACAGTAGGTCTACTTTTTCCCTGTGAGAAGGGATTTTGCATTACTTTACTAAGCAGTAAAAGTTGGTTTAGGTGTCTGCAGGGAATGTCTCTTTAACATAGAGCAGTGCAGTCTCATACATTATGCTTCTTTGTATAATATTATTGATAATTCACAGTTATCTTCAGGTAATATTACCTTTGGTAATAGGGACAAATCTGTGTGTTCAGCTGTATGCTTGCATCTCGGTTAAAGTTTGCCTTGTATTCTGAATCTGAGTTTTGAACAAATAACAGCACATTTTTTAGGTTGGATTGCCCGCTTCTTACTCTTCTGTAGTTACTTTATACATATTAACTCTCTCTCTCTCTCTATATATATATATATACTTTGCTTTTAAAAGCGCAAATAAACTATTGTCTTAAGGGGCGTAGGGAAAAATAAAATTAATAATCGGTTTCTTAATGTAATGGTGTTAGTATCTTAACAGTTGTTGCTCTCGTATCACCCCAAAGTGATTTTTGTGCTTCGGCCCAGTGTTGTTTCGCTCTCACGTGAAGGCAGGGATAGTAAGGAATGTGTTAGGATTTATTTTTTTTTCTTGTCTAGAAAGTTAACCAGATTTTTAAAACTGAAAGCCACAGTTTATACAATTTTGAGAGCTGGTTCCACTGTTAACAAAGGTGAGGAAGAATCCCAGGTGAAGTACAGATCTCTTTGGATTGCTCAGTCAAGCCTGATTGAGTGATCAATAAAATGAACGTTCTTTTTTCTTTTTGTGCCAGAGCAGCCATGCTCAATTATTCCATGAAGTTTCTGCAGAGAAGGACAGGTTCACTTAGAGCCCCTCTCAGTGTTGGCAAGTATCGTTTTGTCTGATCAAATCTTGCATTAGTAGAATTTAGACCTTATCAACTGCAGATCTGCTGAAACAACAGGACAGGTTTTCAGTGGGCTTCAGTCATGAATCTGCTACTTTTTGCCTTTTCTTTCATGATGTATTGTAATATATTGTTGTATATTGGTACAGTGAGTTTGATAAGTGCTATGTCTATGTAGGGTATCTTAGGCATGGTTTTAAACAGTTCTTCTGAAAGTTTTATGCATTATGCAAACAAGAAATACTTCTAACTGGTGAAGTGGAGATAATAGAAACCAAGGGACAGGTGAACATAAAATAAATGGAAATGTTTATTCTAACTCTGAGCATGAATTAGACATTAAAGTGGTAGTAGAGTAAGGCAGCAGTATACACGGTATGCTTTTACCTGCAGATATTTGCTTCTTGCAATGTTAGCCACCGGAACTAGTGCAAGTTCAGTACTTGTAACAGATATCCGTTGCTATTACAGAGGCAAACTTAAAACACAGTCTGTAAGAAAACTAATGCAGTATTGCACCAATTGAAATTTTGTAGGTGGTGACAGTGGATTGGATGGGTTAGGAGGACCAGGAGTACAACTTGGAAGCCCTGATAAGAAAAAGCGCAAAGCAAATACACAGGTAAATTCCCTTTGGTTCTTCTGATTTTGTAACAAATAGCGCACTCACACGTCATTTGTGGTATCTCACATTGTTCAGAATATCAGTCTGTTCTCACAAATAGCAGTTACATGCAAAATATTTCAGTTGTGTTGTGAAGTTAGGATCTTCAGAATACTAGTTATTCTCACTGAAGTTATTTTAATCTCTGTAGGTCGCTGAAGACCTGTAAAGAGAGGAGCACAGTGAGACTGCTGTAACTTTATTTTTGCCATATGGATTTGATTCTGAGGACAGGCTTTCTTTTAATGACTTTGTAGCCATTGGTAGAAATCTGTGCAGCATGGATAGTTGCCATGAGACTACTTTTCTTCTTTCTTTTATTCCTGTATGTGTAGGTTTGTGGGCTAATGGATCAGTACAGTTTCTTAATGCTTTGACCAAACTCTTGGCATATTCCCCAAGTGATTTTCAAGCAAAAACTGTGAGGCAGGTTCAGCTTCTTTCCAGTGTATCCCTGCAATCTGGTTAATTCTGTACAGTCTGCGTTTCCAGAAAAGGAAGCCTGAGTACAAAACAACTAAAGCAATTAGGTATCTGTAGTGTAGAATTTTTCTTTGTGTGTTCTTTCAGCTTTGAGTGATGAGAATATCAATTCAGTACTGCCCAGTGAGAGTAATTTTATTTATTTAGCTTTCCTGTTAGGACTATCCAGATTCAATTGAGATGTGGATCTGGTTTCTTAGGTTTTGTCGTTTCTTAAGCAGTCATGAGGAAAGTTGCTCTGAAAAACATTCAGTCAGTTTAAGGATTTCAGACCTTTTTCTTGGTGGAGCTTCCTTTGCATTGTGGAATGATGATAACTGTACAGGGAATGCTGATTCGTTTCCTCCCTTCTTACCAGGTTCAAAATCTGCAGCACAGCAGATTTATTTTTTCTTTATTATTATTATTAATTTTTTGGGGGTGGGGGGATGGAAGGGGGAAAGTTTAATCCTAGCATATTGGTATTTGGAGGAAATACTTTCTGTGAGCACAGTTAGTGTGAGAGTGAACCAGGTAGATGTTCCCCTCAGGCTAGTCTAGTATGGAATTCAATTGTATAGCTGCTCTGGTGACATTTAAACAGCCTCTGGGCTCCATTAAACACTTAATTATGCTCTGTAACCAGAAATCCTTCTATCTTATACCTAGACTGTGCTTTGCAGACTGCCCCCAATCACTGAATGCTCGTAAGGGGTACCTCTGTTTGGTATACAGAAAATTCCTATATGCAAACTCCTATATTCTATATACCTGTTTTAGGGCTGTAATAACATTAGGTTTGTATATCCTTATAGAAATGGGGTTTCTTAAGAGGCATATATTAGTAAAACGAACGCCAAATGCAGCTAAAGTAAATGCTTCAAATCTGCTCTTGCAACATTTGGAAATATTTTGTGCATGTGTTTAAGTGACACATAGCTTTCTGTGTTGTTGCTTTTCTTATGTAGAAGATGAAGAAATAGAAGTTACATGTCAAGTAGTATTTTCAGAAGCATGGTTGTGTAACTGCAGAATTTTTAAACCACTGAGGTTACTATAAATCACCGTATTATCCAGAGCCCAATCTCCTCTCTTGCCTCTGCGCTGAAATTTCATACAGCCTGGCAGGGTATGGTGGGTAAGCTTTATGCAACAGCTGAACAGTTCTTTCAGCACTAGCACTAATCCAGGACCTTTTGTGGTTGGCCTGTCTTGAAGGGAAATACTAAAACTAATTTAAATGTTCTATTTAAAATATTTTTAGGGATCATCATTTCCTCCTCCATCCGAATATGCTCCACCGCCGAATCCAAGCTCTGACCACCTTATAGCTGCAAATCCTTTTGATGACAACTATAATACTGTGTCTTATAAACCACTTCCTTCAGGAAATCCATATTTTAGTAATCCTGGTTATCCTGGCTTTGGAGGCTATAACACTTTCAGAATGCCACCTCACATGCTGCCCAGAGTGTCCTCACCATATGGTGGTTCTTACTCGCTCAGAAACCAGCCACATCCCCTTCCTCAAAACCCAGTGGGAATGGGTTTTAGTCGGCCCCACTCTTTCAGCTTTGGTCCACACGATAACCCAGGTTTTGGGAATCAACCACCTTATAGTAGTGGTCAGATAAATCAAAATGTCAGTATGCCTGGTCAGCATTTCAGGCCAAATCCTGGTGAGAACTTTGGCCACTCTGGTCAGATACCTCACCCTGATGTGCCGTCTAACTTTGGTCCTGGAAACAATCCAAATTTCCCAAATTCGCAGCTAGAGTCAAACCATTCTTTTGTTCCTCCACCAAACACTTACAACCAGACAAAATCATCAGCACAAAAGCAAGACTTTAGTCAAAGTGCAAGCAAAGCATCTAACCAGAACACTACTGCTCATCAGCATCATCACAGGCCAGAGGACATTGTGCAGTCAAGGTAACAGCGACCTAAAAAATGTTACTCGAAACAATGTGGTAAACCAGGATAATAGCCATTCTAATAGTGCTGATAACACTAATGCTGGTCACTCAAATGGGACTCAGAGTAAGTCCCGCCAGCCTCGAGGTGCTACTGAAGCATGCAACTCTGAAAAGAGCAGCAGAACACCCCTTCATCCCAGTCGTCATGGTCACTCATCCTCTGAACCTGTCTATCCATGTGGAATTTGTACACATGAAGTCAATGATGACCAGGATGCCATCCTGTGTGAAGCCTCTTGTCAAAAATGGTTTCATCGGATCTGTACAGGTATGACTGAGTCAGCTTATGGCCTTCTTACAGCAGAAGCATCAGCAGTATGGGGTTGTGATACTTGCATGGCTGACAAAGATGTCCAATTAATGCGTACAAGAGAGACTGCAGGGCCACCTGCACTGAATACGGATGGCTAACAACGTGAATTGGTGGTAGTGGTTGAAATACTTGCTGTGAAGATTTGGTTACAAATTTGGTACGTCACTTTCTGCAGACAATCAGTTGTATTAATTGCTGTCATCTTATCTGTTTTCAATTATAAACTTCCATCTCAGCTTTTGTACTCTTAGTTTTGTGCGTGCAAATGTTTTACAGGATGGATTTTTTTGTTTTGTTTCTGATTAAACTGTCAAACTTAACTGACAACTGATCATCAGTAGGATGTGCATTGACAGTTTTATTGAAGGCAAAAGTGCTTGCATGAATAGCCTCTGATTTGCTAGCATTAATGTGTTAACAAACACTGGCATTTAGTGCTTGGTTTTAGTGGTACTATATTTGCAAGTACTCATTACATTTTATTTTTGGGGGGTGAATGTCCATTACGGATATTCTCACTATGCTTTGTTTGAATATAGTGGAGATGACATGGAGGAGTGTGCAGTATTAACAGTTTTTGTTTTGGGGTGAATACAGAGATTTTCACGTGTGCTTTTTCCTATTTTTGAAGTAACATACTATTGGAAAACTGAAGACTTCATGCTCAGTAACATAATGAAACCTGCTAACTCTCTAATACTTTTATATTTCCTTGAAAATTTGTATTTCCTTGAAAAGTCAATTGTTTCTCTGACTTCTCAGCAAATGCTTACTGAAGACTCTTGCTCGGTCTTGCAGTATTTGGAAATAGTTATAAAACATGATGATTACATTGGAAAAAGAACACATCAAGTTTATGAAGTCCAGTGCTTTAAATCTAGAGAATACCAAAACTAGGGTTGCATATGTAACCTTAATTAATTTCTCTTAAGCACATACATTAGGATACAGTCTCTGCATCTGTCACGGTTGTGCAATCATACATTTCTGTCTTCCTTTCTTGTTGATGGTTCTACTTTCTGCCTCGGTGCTGCCTGAGAATTGTGAATGAAATAGTGCAGGGAAAGCCTGACTCATCTTCAAGGACTTTCAGCTAGTGCCTGCTCAGTTGTCCTGAGCTTACACAGTCCACTTGACATAAAGGAACGTGCAAGGCAATGGAGTGTGCTCAGCACAGGCTCTGCATTAAAAGATAATGTGGCCAGCAAAGTAAAACTGAATTCCTGCCACTGCCTCAACCAGTCTTGCAGTGAGGGGGTGAGGAAAAATAAAGCTTTTGCATTAGGTGAGTTTACCTTGTGTCAGGAGCAGGTAATCAGAGGTTTAGCTTCTTTGCTAAACTTTATATTCGACTGACAAGTATGAATGGCACTAGAGCTTCATGTGTGATACTAGCAACTATATTTTAATATGGGTAATTTGATCTTATTCTTGATCTCAAAAACTTTTTTTCATGTGGGGAAACATCTAGCCTTGAAGACTTCAGCCTTAGCAGTGTGATACAGCTGCATATGCAACTGAAAATCAGTGTTTCTGTAGAGATAAGTGTTGTTTTAACTTAATAAAAGGTGGCACTGTAATAACAGACTCTGCTTGTAATACTCGTGCTGGAAACTTCTAGTTTTTAAACAGTCAGCAGTTAAATCATGTCAGGCATTACAGGCATTAGTCATGTTTCTTAATGTGATAAATTGTTCAGGTTTGTGGTGATGAGTGATGTAGGAGCCTTTGTAGAATACAGTCATCTGTACGAAGAGGTAGGTTTTATGGTAAGCTATGCTAGTGAGCGAAAAGTGAGGCCTGTTCGCTAGTTCACCATTACGTTTGATTTTTAAATGGGCTCTACTGTCATAGTTTCCTAGAAGATACTGAGCAGATCCACATAACTGTCATTGTTTTACTTTAAAAGTGAAAAGTTTTATACACTCTTTTACCAGAGAAGTGCAGATTTCCTTCCTTTTTTGTCTCGCCTCTCATTAGGAAAGGGGCAGTAATGTCTCAAGTGTAAACGGCAGAATTCATACCTTGAGGATTTCCTGTATGGAGATGTAAAGAAAGTGTAAGGCAGACCCAGGGTTCCTGCTTTCATCACCATTTGCTTTATTTAGTACAGAGACTAAGTTTTATTGTTGGAGGTGGGATATTTAAAAACAAACAACAAAAAACCAATAAGCAGTCTACAAGCAACAATCTAACCTCTGTTAGGTTTATTCTTCAGTAGCTTTCCTAATGACTGACTGACTGTTAGAATTTACTTTTTGTACCTACAGTAGATATTAAACCAAACCTTGTTTAGACAGATTTGTTCCTCTGGGACTCAACTTAATCTCTGCAAAAAATTGCGCTCTGAAGAGAGTGGAGCTGGTTTAGACCTACAGCAATGTAAATGAAATAAAAACATAGCACTCAGTGAAAATTCAACACAAGCTCCAATGATGCTGTTGTTACCCAAGCGTGCTGTTTGCAATACCTTCCCCTCTCACATACCCCATTCCTGTCGTGGGAAGGTGTTTGGAGCATTTGTTCTCAGAAGTCCAGTTAATGTTTTAACATTTTGGAGCAGACATTGTATTTAAAATAACCATGTATTTCTTAATCTCTTCCTGAACCCTATACGAAGTTAGGCAAGTGTTTTCTGTGTTAGGTAGCAAGGCATTGGAATTTAAATGTAATGTTCTGACAAACTTAAAATCAACTGGAATATCATCTTAAAAGGCCTTAAATTGTGTGTTTGTGAAACTTACTCTTAACAGTTTATTTCAGTTTTTCTAAACTAGTACTATGTTGGGTTTGTAACCCAGTAAATTTTCTGTGTTTATTAACCTATAAATACAAGGCATTAGCAAATGCCAGTTATACATAATAAAAACAAATGAAAAACAAAACCAAACTTGTTACTACACTGATGACAGAGATATGACTGATCAGTGTCTCTGAAAGTCATCCGGCCAATATGCTTGCCCTGCTGATGTGTGCTTGGCATACCTGGACTCTGTTTAGAGAGAGGGTTATACTTTGTTTCTCTCTGCATGTACTTACTAGTGGTAGCTCAAGTATGCACAGGAAAAACAACAATCATGTTTTGTTAGTAAGGTACTAGGAAAATGTCAGCTGGTTAGAATTAGAAATTAGTTATAGAAGGGTGGGTGGGAGGGAGGGTTGATTAGAATAGGTGAGGTTTTTTGTAATACTCTACATGAAACAATTTGTATTGAACTATCATGTCCTTCTTTCATTACTGGTGATTTAGACTGTACTGGTGCTGCACACCAAAAATATTGCAAAGATTTTGTAAATCTTACAAACCTTAACATTTTTATGGGAAATGCCTGTGTCCTTTTAAACAGCTCCTTGTCATGGTCGGAAATGGGCCCATATTGCCCAAAATGTTCTCCCCTCCCTCGGGCTGAAATGAATAGATACAAACTGTCCTCAGTACTTAGGGTTTTTTTTGCCAGAGACCAATTTTAAATGAGAAAATATGTAATTTGATCTTTAAAATACTTGGTTTATTGTTGCCAGGGTAAGTGACAGTACTGTGTATAGGCTAGAGGGTAGATATCAAAAAACTCTGTTTCTGGCTGTTTTACCAATCCCTTCTACAACTTGAGCCAAGCAGGTTGGTTGGTTGTGCCTCAATTTCTGCCTTCAGAAGATTGGACTAATGCTTACTTGCCAAGGTTGTTTAGAGGCCTAGTTTTGTTGGAGATCTTCAGATGAAAGAGACTAAAGTAATGAAGTTACTATTTAAAACAAAAGCATAATTTTTGGGGCTGCTTATAGAAATACAGACATTGTGACCTCAAGTTTTTCATCTTGAAAGAATAAGAACCAGTTTTGTAATCACATTTTTCAGGCTTAACTTCTAGCATGTGAGAACGGTCAGTGGAACTGCATGTACACATCAAGAACGTTTCAAAGTGTTTGCAGTTTGGGGCCTATGATATTTGCAAGTGAAATGCTTTGTATGGTTTGAGATTTTTACAAAATCAGTGGTGTTCAAATGTAGCACCTTTTAAACATTTGTCTTTATTCCAACTTAATACAATAACACATCTGTATTAAATAGATCCCTTTCATTTTATAAATACACATTGCCTGGCAGTAAAAGTATTGGTGTAGCATTTTCAAATAAGGAAGTCATGCTTTTTATCATGTTGTATGTGACTTAAATGACTGTTTCATATTAAAACTAATCTTTCCTTATGTACTGCTTAAATATACCTGTTTTAGGATATCAGTTCAGTACTTTTTATACAATCTTGAATGTGTTCCACATTGGTGACATGTATTTTTGCAACAACTTTTTTGTTTCAATTTTAAATTAAGCATGTCTGAAGTAATACATGCATTAGTGCTGTGGTGTGTGGCAAAGTTAATGTATGTAATTCAAATTGGAAAAAAGTTTCCAGACTTTGTCCAACATTAACCCTGTGGCCAGGGATTAAATTACTATGTAATACAAATTATTTCATATCATGATGTGTTTTAAGCTACTCTATGAAGTATGTGAAACATTATTGTTTATGGATTGGTAGCTGGTGTGGTATCTTGCATAGAATGAGGTATGATAGATGGTAGCAATTCATGATAATTAAACTGACTACCTTTCAGAACACGCAGCACTTATGTGCATTGTCATCTTGTTGCCACAGCTGTTAGTATGAGTTTCGTATTATTATCCTCTGACAAATGAGTAAACATCTGGTCATACACTCATGGGTGTGAAAATTCTATTCTAACACTCTTTACTTGGTTTACAAAACATGCCATTTTTTATCTATTGGATGTGATTAGAGGTATGCAGGAGGATGTAGAACTGGATGTATTTTAAAGTTATTCTGCAATTACTAAGTTTTGTCTGAAGCTTTCTATATTAGAATAGACTTCCTTAAAATTGGAAAATTAAGTGTACTTAGCAGAACTCTTGAGGCAATATAAGTATCCTACACTACATCTTGAGTTATGCGCATTCACTTCTTTGTATGGAACTCCTGATTTCTTGTAGGCTTAAGTTTTATATGGAAATAAAGGATCCCATTAGTGCCCTAGTGTTGTGTGTCATCAGTTCTGAGGTGATGAATTCTAAATGGTGTTCAGCCCCTTAGAGGTGCTGCCTATGGCTTAAAGTATTCAATATCGCCCTTAGCCTCCAGGTTCAGAAATGGCTTATCCCAGCATCCCAGGAAATACCTATTTTTGTATTGTTTGCCATACATGATTAATTTTCCTTCTCATGTTAAAACAAACTGTCTGAACCCCACCTTTTTACTAAAAGGTCTGTGCACTGTAATTCAGGAATTGCTGTATTTGAGACAGTTTGGGATTGGAGTCATGAGAGATGTTGTGTCTATTCTTAGGCACTCATCTTCTGAACTTCCATGTAGTTTAAGGACGGCAAGCTTTTCATGTATTCTTTTATTTTGTTGTTGTTCCTTTCTTGATAGGTTTTTGTTTTTTTTTTTTTTCTGAAATGTGAAATAATGCAGAGTTGTTGAGGGATTTTTACTTAAAAGACAGTTTCTCCTCCAGGCTTTTGTATATGGCCTTCAGAGCAGATACTGTGTTCTTTAGGGCCTTTTGACTTGGAATTGTTTGTCCACATTCTCCTTTCAGTTTTAAACATGAGTTGAAAAAGGCAAGTTACCAATCTACTGCCATCCAAACAATGCAAAGTATAAGCTGATTAAGACTGTTGACATTTAACTCTTTTTTTTCTTTGGCTAATAATGATGTGATACCTTTTAGAAGAACATGTATCAGAATCTGATTCAAGCGTTCTTGGATAATGTATATGGTACATTTTGTCCAACACTGTATGTAACTTCGTTGCTTTCTGTTGTCTGTTTTCAGTTTCTTTTAAAATAAAAGTAATTTTTGTGGGGAAGTTGCCTGTTGATTTTTATGAAGATGATATAGGCCCTTAATGCCACAGTTTAGTGGTGGACTTAGCAGTCCTAGAGTAAATATTGGACTTGATCTTAAAGGTCTTTTCCAACCTAGTTGATTGTATTAACTCATAATATTTTGCCTGTGAGAATGCATTTGGATTAGGCATAATCCTGCAAGACACAGTATGAGGTTATATTCCTCAGAAAAGACAGCTTCTGCCTCTCTTGAAGAGGTTTGCTGTTCTGTAAAGTCATTCATCTGAAGTAATTTCAAAGGAGATTAGAATAGGTCTTGCACTTGAGCCCCATTTCTTTCTTACAGGATGAGAGGGAAGGCTTAGGCACCATTTGGCTGAATATATCATTTTAGAGCTTTCTGCACTTGGGATGAAATTATACAAAGAATTATTTATTTTAATTTTAAAAATTACTGTTATGGTATTCCTGTTCTTTGAGATGACAGAACTAACTCATACCAAATCAGCAACTGATACAGGTGGTTCCAAGCCACACATGCAAAACGGTTCATTTGAAAAAATAGCATCTGACAAAATAATCCTGCTCCTCTTAAAAAAATACGGAGGGATGAGAGAAATGAGAATTTAGAAAGGATGGGAAGGGGTAAAGATAATTAAATGAAGAAAATTTAAACTATTCAAAGGATTTTTTTCCCCCATATGTTAAAGCCTCCAAAGTCATTAGAAGTGAAATAACCCCTGGAAGAGATCTCTGTTATGTATTGGCAAAGGTCAGAATATTAGTAATGTTACTAAGATTTGACTGGAGTGTAAATTTCCATCCTTCATAGAACAGGACATGGGAATTTAATAAAAAAAGCTTTCCAGAGAAGAAAAATGTCTTCTTTCACAAGTTTCTTGCACTTTTGACTCATAACTTCGTGCAAACAGAAGAAGGATCCTGCATGGACCTTTCTCTTGGTTTACTTGGAAAATAATATAGTGAGAGATCACTTATTTGTCCAAGTAAGCTAGCAATATGGAATGCATATGACGTAAGCGGCGTTTCTGTGGATATGCATCACCACAAGACTTTTAAG
Source organism: Myiopsitta monachus (assembly GCA_017639245.1). Classification (NCBI taxonomy): domain Eukaryota; kingdom Metazoa; phylum Chordata; class Aves; order Psittaciformes; family Psittacidae; genus Myiopsitta; species Myiopsitta monachus. The sequence goes on along the minus strand of CM029921.1, from coordinate 14,134,613 downwards.
GTAGACCCAAGACCTTGCTCAGTCCCGTTTGTGTCCTTTAGCAGCTAAATCTGCCACTTTAACTTAGAAATGTGTCAGTGACATTTTGTGTCTTCCATGGGGGAAATGCATGGCTTTGCACTGGTGACCTAGCTTTTAAGTAAACAGACTTTTTTTTTATTAATGTATTGGACCTATTTTTTGTAACTTGAGAACAGCGAATACAGGTAATCGTATCTATGTCTTGGCTTGTAAAGTATGTATACTTAGTATGGTCTTTTTGGCAGGAATAAGTAATAAGCTGCTACATTTCAATATATTCTCTGTGGCTAAACTAAAAATGACTCCTGGATGACCAAGGCAGAAGACCAACACTCAAGACATCCAAGACTTACAGCCCATGCATGAACTCCTCAGATCTGAAGAATGCCTCCTGGATGACTACAGCTGCATTCTGGAGTGGTAGGAGATTTTGAGTTACTATTACATTATTACCATTCTAGCCAATGCTGCTATTAGAACTCCCTGATCTAAAACAAAACATTTATCCCCTCCAACCCCCAATTCTTCCATTACTTCATGTAGGAAGCAGGCAAATAGGATTTTGACGACGGTATGCAGCTGTGGCCTCTCTGCTTTCAATGTAGTAGAACTGGGAAAGCTTTTAAGGTCAGCAAAGAAGATGAAGCTATGTAAAAGAAATGTAAAGCAAGGGGCCTTCTAGGAAAACATCTCTTTGAGTGAAGAAAGGTCTGTAAGAAACCTGAATGGCACTGAAGGGATGCTGAGAACTTGCTTATTTCATCCCTGTCTGCACTTGCCTGAAATTTGTCTTGCAATACAAACAACTAAGTGATACTAAATGAAGGTAGCAAGAGGCAGGTTTAAAACAGGAGGAAGTCTGTTCTTACAGCGAGACTCTTCCATCAGCTTTTATTTACTTTTTTTTCTCTTACAGTTTCTTAGACTGATAGCAGTCTGTTGATGGAGACACCCCGGTTTAGGTCTGGGTTCAGAGCTGTAAGGGCCAGAAGTCTCATCTGCAGCTGACAGCAAGGCTCCTTTTTCCATGGTTGTCGTGGTTTAAGCCCAGCTGTAACTCAGAACTGCGCAGTTGCTCTCTCACTCCCTCCTTCCTCCCCCCTGCTCCCAGAGGGATGGGGAGGAGAATCTAAAGAATGTAACTCCCGTGGGTTGAGATAAGAACAGTCCAGCAACTAAGGTGTAACACAAACTACTGCTGCTACCACCAATAATAATAATGATAAGGGAAATAACAAGGGAAGAGAATACAATTGCTCACCACCTGCTGACCGAGCAATGATTTAGCGCTTCCGGGTAACTGTCCCCAGTTTATATAATGGGCATGACGTGCTGTGGTATGGAATACCTCTTTGGCTAGTTTGAGTCAGGTGTCCTGTCTCTGCTTCCTCCCAGCTTCCCCTCCTCCCTGGCAGAGCATGAGACTCAGAAAGTCCTTGGTCAGAGTAAACATTACTGAGCAGCAACTAAAAACATCGGTGTTATCAGCACTGTTCCCAGGCTGAAAGTCAAAACCACAGCACTGCATCAGAAGTGAAAGAAGGAGAAAAATGACTGCTACTGCTGAACAGCAGTGCATGTCCTAACCTAAGTCTGAAAAGATACATCATGCAAGGTTTAAAAAGTCACGTGCCAAAATTGCCTTAAGTTAAATCTCTTCCTTCTTACACTTTTGAATGGTCTTTGAATGAGGAATTTAATTCAGTTCTCAGATACCAGTCCATACAAGCATTCACCCACATTATACTGCCGTGGGTGACTGAGGGTGGAGAACAACCCAGAAATTGTATCAGTTACGACGGATTTCTTGCTCTGAAAAAGTTTTAAACCTCTGTGGTAAACATTTTATATATATATATATATATATATATATACACATGACTTCACCACCACCATTTGAACATTGCTTTGGAATATAGATAGTAGAACATAAAAATTAAATCTTCAGCTACACACATCAAAAAGCTGATGTGTGCAATGTTAAACCCAGCTTTTCTTGGTCATATTTTGAAAGAATTAAAAGGGAAAAACTTGACTTTTTGATTTCGGATGGGGTTTTTTCCCCAAATAGTTGTAAGTAATTTATACTTCTGAGGAACTTAAGCCATACCTGAATGTTTATCCAAATGTGTTTGGCTTGCCTTTCAACCCATACTCCCCAGATGCAGTTGCTTTTCATGTACTAGACTTTATTTTGGCAGATACAGTGTTACTGATTGTTTGAGAGGGAACTGAGCAACAACGTGCAAATTATCTCCTGAGTGTTTGGCAAAGAGAGCAAGATAGACAATGTTGGGAGGCAACAGCATGGAGCTGTTTTTAAAGCTGGAGTACTTTTTAGAGGACATCTGGGAGTGTCAGTATATTGCTAAATCAGTCCTCAGCTCTTAATAGTTTTTCCCAGGAATTCTCAAGCTAGTAGCAGTTTTGTCTCTTTATGGAAGCACATTTGGATCGTAAGAGCTGCATTCATTCCTGCTTCACCGAGGTGTGAATGATGAAAACCAGAACAGCGCCTTCCGTGCGCGGTGCCCGGGTAAGTCACGGGCCGGTGCCTGCGGTGGGGTTTCTGTCAGCCGATCTCGCCATGGTTCAGGAGTCCCAACCACTGTGGGACTCAGGACTGAGCTTCCTGCTGCCCCGTCGAGTCCCGGGAACGGGGCTTGCTGTTTTGAACCGTGTTCAGGACTCGCAGGGAAGAGCCCCTGCTGCCCCTCACGGGCGCCCTGCTGCGCGCCTGCCTCTGCACAGGCGGGGCCGGAGCCGCGGCTGCCCTGGGCGGGCAGCGGCGGGCGCTCCCCAGCGGGGCTGCTCGCACACCCGGGCTGCTCGCCCGCGGCACCGCCGGGCCGGCGTGGTGCGGGTCGCGGTATGGCCGCTGCGTTCCTCGGCAGCAGCGGCGAAGGGAACCGCGGGGCCCAAGAGGGGCCCGGGCAGGAGCAGCTCCGGGGCACCGCAACTGCACCGTCGGCTCGGTCGGCGCCTTCCGGAGCAGCGCTGAGGGACCCGGAAGTGCTCTTGGCGAGCATCTGTTGCCCGTAGCAACGGCGGCGGGGCGCCGCGCAGCAGGGCCGCCATGCCGGTGTGGCTGCGGGAGCACAGCTGGCGGCAGACCCGCTCCGCCGTGTACCTCACGCTGCCCGTGCGCGGCGTTCGGGTCACCCCCGCCAACATCTTCTGCACTGACCAGTACCTGAAGGTGGCGGCCTCGCTCCTCTCGCGGGCCCTCTGCCGTGAAGCACTGCTGCTTGGGATGGGTTGCATCCCTGGGGCTTGCCTTGGTGTTACTTCGTAGCGCTGTTAAAAAGAACATGCTTAATACATCACGGCAGCGCTGCCAAGTTTATAATCTTTTATAATTGTTAATCTATAATATCTTTCTTGCTGCAGACTATTAAATATCTTTCCTACTAAATAGAATGGCTTTACCACTGATTGTGCCTCTCTGTACCAATCCTTTTGCCGCTCAGGAGATGCCAGTTGCATTTTCTCTCATAAATGGCCTGAGTTATACACATCTGCTTATATTATGAATAATTGTAAATTTGAAATCTTCTGTTGCAGAAGAACCAATTTTTTCAGTCTCTCTTACCTGATCTAATAAAATGTATAACCTCCATACTGGATACTAAGCAAAGTAGTTGTGCCAATAGCATGTGTTTCTTGAGGTTTACTGTATGCTTATACTCAGTATTTTGAATATGTGAGATTTAATTAAAAATTATATCAGTACAAATTAATTATACTTTTATAGGTAAGCATCCCTCCCTTTTTATTTGAAGCCATTTTATACGCTCCTATTGATGAAACAAACAGCACAGCAAAGATTGGAAATGGAATCATTTTCTTCACTTTGTATAAAAAAGAAGAGGCCATGTGGGATTCCCTGACTATAGAAAATGGTAAGTTCTCTACTGTGAACAGTAGATTGTGTGTAAGGAGCCCAAACTGTGCCAGGACTTTACAAACCCTAATAAGCAATGTGAACTTCTGCTGCTAAATATCTGCTAAGTTAAACCTTGTTGTTCATTGTTAAAAATAGCAGGTATATGGAAACATAAAAAGAACATCCTCTGGGTCTAGTGTGCACAAAACAGAACAGTGTTTCATGTAAAACTTACATTTTACGTGTACATGAATCTTAGTTTTTAATTTTTAGAGATAGAGAGTGCTTTGTGGAATTTGAACCATGTTTCGTTTTCCCAGACAAAGCAGAAAAAGGAATTCTGGGTTTATGAACATGGTGCAGAACGTTAGAACTTCAGGCCTAAATTATTGAAATAGTTTTTATTTGTTTTTTAAGAAAACAAGGAGAAACTGCAGTATCTAAGAGAGAATGCTGTTCTAAAAGCCCATGAAAAGGCAAAAGAGGAAACAGAAGCAAAAAAAGTTACAAAACAGGAACACAAAAAGTATGCTTTGGAGGCCACAATGAAGGTAAGCTTGGAAGGGAGTCTGCAAGATACATCCATGTAACCATTTACCAGGTGATCTGGTGGCTGCTTGGTTAATCGTACCTTAAAAAGATGAGAAGCACTCATTTCTATTACGGTGGTGGTGAACCTTATTATTTCGTTGTACTTAAAACATGGGTATTAGCAAATATGAAAATGATACAGAAAAAATACTTAGAAGTTGTAGTTTCCCATTAGTAATACTAATGAAAACTTTTGGTGAGGAGCTCAGACTTTTGTCAATTGAAGGGGACTACTGTCATGAGGCAAATCTGTAATCTTTTGTGGCCTTTGCATAAGCACAAGTGTTAAGTCATTTAGTACTGTCAAAAATACTGATTATTTCTTTTAAATCTTACTTATTCATTGTTACATTTTATACCAGACTTGCTGTTCATTGCCTTTTGTGTTGTGTATCTTTAGAGTTCTGTGTTTTATGTGCATTTTAAGATACAGTCTTCAAAATTTTAATGTACATAAAAAGCCTGATAACTTCAGTTGTGTTTAAAAGGATCTTTCTAAAGTATACAATGAAATTTTAACCTTGCATGTGCAATTTGGACCAAAATGAACTGCAATTAGGGACTTTCTTAGTAGCAATGTTGTACCTATTCTGGCTTTGTAATAATTTCAGATAGGAGAAAAAATAAATAGTGTGCTAAAATCAATCCATATACTTCACGTTTTGCATATTCCAGAGAGGTGCCTTGAAATATGGCTGGGATTTTCCCTGTTTACAAATAAAACTTGTTTCTGAATGTTTCTGGATCATACCTTTGTAGTGGTAGTGACAGTTAAGAGATACAACTTTTAAAAACTAATCAGAGATCTTTACTCTCCTGGTCATTTTGAATGTCTTCCATAACTTTGCTTGTACAATCACATCAATGATGACGCTGTGCTTAGGATATGGAACTGGGAAAATAATGGTAACTTTTACTTGGTCGTCTTATTATTAGCAGATGTTACATATCTCATGTTTATCATTCAAACAGCTAGAAGAAGCAGAAAGAAAAAGAATTGAAGATCTGAAAGAGAAGGAGAGACAGAAGGTCACAAAGGAGTTGGAGTTATGGAAAAAACAGCAAGAAGATGCTGAGAAACAAAAGAGGATACAGAAAGGAGGGGAACTGCATCAAGAAGTAGAGCAGTTAAAAGAGAGGAAAAAGGAGAAAATGAACAAAACTAGGATTCTTAATGAAGGAACATCTGAAACCAGACTCAAGCCTGCTAAAGGTTGTCATACTGAAGTCTATTTTATCATTCTTTAAAGTGTGGGTATAACTTTATTCCTTGATGTTTCTATTTCATCATTTATCTTTGTCTCCACCGTACTGATCTAATTCTCTTAGTTTGCAGTTATTTTGGTGTCTTCATTTTCAGGTAATTTATTGAGCTAAAGCATGTGAGTTCTCAGCTCTTGTTTAAGCCTTTGGAAATACAAGGGCAGTGTTTTCTTCTAAGCTTTAGAAAAGTAAACCAGAAAGCCTTTCTTACAGTGTAATGCAGGCTTTTGGAGGGTGGAATTCATGTTACCAAAAGTAACCTAACTGCTGGTTTTCAAAGAAACATGCAATCTCCTTTCACTCTCTCCATCCCACATCTTGGCCCCACAAAGACCCATTTCAGGGAACTAAACCAACAGAAAGTATTTAATTTTTGGTTGTTTTGTTTGTTTTGGTAAGGTTAGTTTTAGCTCATGCAGTGGCCCTGTCAGAGACTCACGCAAGTGACAGAGATAGTGGTGTAAGAGGAGTTTAAGTTCGTGACAGACAACGTAGCCGGTAAATAGATGGCATTACACAACAAGAGCATACTTTTTTTTTCTGGTTTTTTTTTTTAACCTTCCTTTGAAAAGAACATATCTGAACCTTTCTCAAGCTAATACAAGTTTCATTCTAATGCTTAGAATTTCTGAATTAGGTGTACTTCGGACTTTGGAAGAAAATGAGAGAAACCTCTTTTGCTCCAATATTCATTTCCAGTACTCCAGTTCTTTTCGCAGGTCATGGTTCCTACAATATGTTTTCCAAAAACTTAAAGGAGGAACAGTTACCAGCTCCTCGATCTGCTGCTACAATTAAAATCAACTTTACATCACGAGTTTTCCCTACAGCTCTGCGAGAATCTCGCAGTTGCAGAAGAAGAGGAGGTAAGGAGTGCTCTCTGGTTTAGTACAATGCTTCTGCTGTCTTCCAAGGTGAATTATTTACCATGTGTTCAGCAAGTTGACAAAGATGGTACCTGTGCCAATATTCTTATCTTCCAAGGAAGACTGTATTATTTAAATTCAGATTTAAAGAAGCACTTTTATATAGAAAGTATTTTCACTAAGCATGTGATTGTGCAGATTAATGAATAGCATGTTCCCTTTACTGGGAGGGGAAAAAACCCAAGAAAGCAATGTTAATTTAATTCCTTGAAGTACAGCATTTGAAATGTCTCTCTATATACTTATATTTAAGATTCTTCAAGTTCTGTCTTCTTAAAAAGAAGCTCACTGTTATTTCTTTTGTGCTCTTTTGTGCTCTATTGTGCGTGAACACAAAGAGTCATTTTGGAGTTCCAAAACAAACAAGCAACAAAAATATATTAGTGATGCAGTAATGTTGCTTCTTACATCGTAATAAAATATTTGGGGAAAATTGGAAGGTTTTTTCATATCTGACTTTATAAAAGATTTCTGCCTGTCCAGATTATGTGGCCAATAGAATTCTTTTGATAGGAGTGAGTTAAGAGACTGAAAGCAAAATTATTTTTTAGGATTTGAATTTTGCTTCAGAAATACTACTTGCACATTGTGTATTTACAGTGGCTACGTAAACAAGCAGAAGCTCGAAGAGTAATAAGTGCTGATTTGTCTGACCTGGAAGATTTAGAAGAAGAGGAGAAGAATCCAGATTGGTTAAAGGACAAAGGAAAGTAAGTTAGATTTGAAGATATATTTAAATGAGTTACGTAGTCTATGTCTATTACTTAGTTTTGATATTTTCTATTTATCCTAGACACAGGTGGTGAATGTCTGCATAGTAGAGAATTTATTGACAGCTTATGGGGCTTGAATCTGGATAAAGTCATGAGATGCAATTGCTGCAGCTCATGATAGATAAAGTCATCGTGAACACATGGTGCATATTTTTGGTTTGATGTGCAAGGTCTGATAATCAGATACGTGGCTTTCAGGATTAGTCCTGCCTCTGCCTAGATGTGTCCTCCTCTTACTGTCTTACTGTTCTTCCATTGCTTCTAACAAATGACTGTGTATCTATATGCTATATTGTCAGCATCACATTTGACTGAACTGCAGCTATGTTGTTCTCAGAAAAGGCTATAAATGGCCATTTCCAAGGGAAAAGCAGCTAAAACTTCAAATTTTTGAAAATGAATTATAGCAATAAGTGGGTATTTATTTTGTGATTTATTATCTTGTTTAAAGTGTATGTTTCACTTTTTGTTTTATACTTAGCAAAATGTTTGCAATGGGAAACTATCTTGCAGCTGTAAATGCCTATAACCTTGCAGTGAGGCTAAACAGTAAGCTTCCCCTGCTGTACCTGAATCGTGCTGCCTGCCACCTTAAACTGAGAAATCTACATAAAGCCATTGAAGATTCCTCTAAGGTAAAGATATGCAGGTTCTCAGGCTGTCGTCTTATACGTGGTTGTGATTTATTACTGTAATGATTGTGTTTCAGACCCCCAAACCATGCTTCCAAACACTTGGGAAGAATTGGCCTATGTTGACTCAATACATGTTTCTTTACAAGTAAATATTTTAGGAATATATACACTTGAAAAAGAAAAAAAAGGCAACTTTGAGCAAAAAAAAAAGAAGATGTACAGAGAGCTCATTTGTGTTATGTTGTGGTGTTCTTCATTTTGTGGGAGGAAAATAAAAAAGGTGGTGGTGATGAGGAGGATAACTCAAAAAAAAACCCGAACAAACCAGCCATTTTTAAAGAAGGGCTGCATTATCTTGGTATTTTAGCAGCCATTATTTGTACAATGAGAAAGAAGTGATCTTAAATGGCACCTGAATAGTTTGGAGACGGTTTTCTCAGAATTATTATTATTTTTAAGTTATTTTTTTAACTAATTTTGAACTTCTAGAGGCTTGAAACTTGTTTTTTTCCCTAGTAACTACTTTACTACTACTACAAAAAAAAAGGTAGCTTTTTTAGGGCTGCCTTTTTTTTTCCTGAGTATATAATATCATATATGAAAATAGAATACATTATTTGACTGTAAGCAACATTCAAGACAGTATTCGTCAGTTTTTAGCCATGGCAATGAAACCGTATCTAGCAAACTGTGGGGTAACAGATACAAATCGTAATGACTAGATTCACAAGCCATGTAGTTAAATCTGAATAGTTATTTTCTATTTGAAGAGTTATTATGTTACTGTATAATCATAATAATTGAGAGAAGTGTGTGTAAATGAGAAAAACAGAACTTAGGACAAAATCTCCCTCTAGAATATTTTGTGTGTTTTAATTTGTAAAGGCACTAGAACTGTTGACACCACCTGTTCCTGATAATGAGAATGCTCGAGTAAAAGCATATGTGAGACGTGGAACAGCGTTTTGTCAGCTGGAATTATATACTGAAGGTAAGACCTCAGTTTTGTGTAAATGTGCATGTGAATTTACAGTGACACAGAAGTAATTCTGTTTAGCTCAGTGAGACTGCTCAAGCCTTTATTTATTCTTTTCAGGAGAGTTCTTAAAGGAGGCCTATACAATGTAGGTCTCTTCGTTATAGAATCATAGTATCATAGAATAGTTAGGGTTGGAAAGGACCTTATGATCATCTAGTTCCAATCCCCCTGCCATGGGCAGGGACACCTCCCACTAAACCATGCCACCCAAGGCTCTGTCCACCCGGCCTTGAACACTGCCAGCGATGGAGCATTCACAGCAGCTTCGGGGTGTAGAGAGCCGCCTGCACTGCTCTTCTGAGAGGAGGGTGCACAATGGGCAGGGCTGCATTCTGTGCTCCCTGGTGGAAGGTCCTCCTGCAGCAGGTGGCTGAGCTGCAGGACTCTGTTACAAAGCTGAAAGGGGTCATGGTAGCTGAGAGGAAGCAGCACTGCTTGCTCCAGGACCAGACTGTGCAGGGGCCTCAAGTGACTACTGTCACTCATGCAGAAAAGGAGGCCGCTAACCCAGGAAGCTGGGAAACAGTAACAGAAGAAGCCAACCAGAAAAGGAGGAAGAGGACAATTAAAAGCAAGGGGCTTTCTCCTAAATCTGTTGTCCCCACCCAGAACCGCTTTGCTGTCCTGCAGGGGGCTGATGAGGAACCACTGCTCCCACCAGAAACAACCGGCTGATGCGCTGGTAAAGAGTGCTACTGGTGCTGCCAGGAAAAAGCGGTGGGCTGTAGTAGTAGGGGACTCTACTCTGAAAGGAACAGAGGCACCCATCTGTCAGCCTGACCCAGTCTCAAGGGATACGAACCTTTATACCACATTCCTTATTTTTTTAATTTATTAAAAAAAATTTACTGGCTAATTTCAGTTCCACTTGAAAAATATTAACAGTTTTGAGAAAATTGATTGTACTCCTAATTTAAGGAGTACAAACTAGTTTTTGCATTGAGGGGTTTAGTGAGTTCTGTATCCTCTGTTTGGTCTCTTGGGTCAGTCTTTCTGTACATACTGGCCAACTGTTGACCATAGCAGCTTGGAGGCCATAGAAGGTATTAGTGAAGAATGAATGAGAAGGTCAGAGATGAGATATTTGCACAGGGAGGCAGTGAAATGTGGGATACAAACTGATGCGAAACCAGGTTGCACTAATTTTGCTATTCATGAAGCCATATTTTATTGGCTTTGAGATTTTATTTACAGTATTTTCAACTATAGAACAAAGTAACCTAAAATAACCTGAAATATTTCTGAAATATTTGCTTGAGAAGTGCTTAGTAACATACCTCGGTAAAAATATGCGTGGAACCTGTACTGGTCAGCAAGATGTTTCATCAAGTATGTGTGATTTGTGTGAAAATACCTGAATTAAGTGTTCCTATTGAGCTCTCTAAGAATATCAGTTTAATTTTGTGAGGCAAAAAGTTACAAAAATTGGAAGTTTTTGTAAGTACTATTGAAAGTAGAAGGTGAAGAATATTCCAAATGTCAGGAGTGAAATACTAACCTTTTCCCATTGATTACTTTTTTTCACCCTATGAATCACTTTGTCATTCCCTTACAGCTTCATTTGCACTTGGAAACCTTTGTTTTGCTTCCTGTACTTAAGGTTTGCTTTACCCGCGCTGAAGCTCTAGTATTCACAGTTCATGTCTTTTATTTCTTGTTTTCAGGCACATTCCATCTGTCATTCATTTTTCACTCTTCTGCAGGAGACTTTTGAACTCTCCCCTCATGCACATGTGTATATACATATACGTATATATGTGAATGAAGAGGCTCTGTTTTTGTGGTTTAGTAGCTGAAAATATTTATGTAGTGGAGTGTTTCCACTAAAATGTTCTGCAAAATAGTATAAACAAAATATAAATCTATTTACTGACAAAAGTTAAACCTGGTGTCATTTCTGCATGTGACTAGGGAGCACTTATTTCTGGTTAGTTGCTAAAGAGGATGCTCTTGTGTCATTGATTGACATTCTTATTAATGTACCTGTATTAGGTCTCCAGGATTATGAAGCAGCTCTCAAGATTGATCCTAAAAATAGAACTATAGAAAAAGATGCTGAGAAGATTCGACACCTGATTCAGGGCACACCACCAGATTCTTAATTTGAAAACCAAAAAAGGTACTTTAAGACAGAGGTGCCTTTTAAGGGCATCAGAAGGAATCTTAGTTCTCTTAATATGTTGTTAACTAGCCATTTTTCTGTTTTATCCAGAACGCCTACAGAATAGGTAGAAGATTGAATATATGAATTACTATTTTCTTGAAAGTATAGTCTAACAAATATGATTATATATATTTTATATCATTTTAATACAAAGTTGTATTTTTTCTCTCTGTGAAATATTGGTGGGTTGAATATTAAAACATGCTTTTGGTGCTTGATTTAAAGTTACTCATAACTAAATTAAATGTTTGTAAATATCCACTGAATCTAGACAGCGAGTTTTGAAACAACTTCAGTAGCTCTGTATAGTGAACACCTGTTAACTTCTTATCTTTCTGTTCTCCACCAGAGCTGAAACAGTTGTGTGTTTTGTGGTTGTTGTCATCTGCTTTCCTCTTTTCTTATTGTTCGTAGTGTTTGGCACAGCTGAAACTAAGACAGTGAATTGAGATATTCTGAAATCTAATTTGGCAAACCTCTACCTGTAAGCATAGAGGTAGATTTTATGTAGTGCAGAACGTTCTTTTTAACATTAAGTAATATACATTGAATATTTTAAGGCTATTTGGAAAAATTTGTTTGGACTGACCAAACAAGATAAGTGGAACAATTATAAACCTGTGACATTCTATTGTAGTGTAGCGGTAAATTAGCCCTGTGATAAATTTTCCTATCAATGACTATGACTGACTTCTTCCATCCTACTACGGTTAGTAATCTTGTGGTGTAGCTGTAAAGAATATTCTAAATAAAACCATTGTTATTTGCATAAGAATATATATTTTTTTTGAGCTATTATTTTAATTTGTATTCTGTTGACACTGGCCCATATCTCAGGTGTACTGATGTGATTAAAGGCTCTCAAAAACGGGACCATCCTGGCGAGGTTACAAGTGCTGTAAAATGACACAAAGTGCGACACTGTGCTTGAAAGTCCTGCACTTCTTTTGGACAATAGAAGAATGTAATATAGAATTGTACTCTGTGTATATATATATGTGTTAGCATTTGTATTACTGCACCAACCTGTAACACTGGGCTTGAGTGGTTCTGTTTTGTTTGGCATTCTATCCAAATTGTGACCATTTCAACTACACTCTTTCAGTAGCTGTTCTAGCAGGCTTGTGAATTTTCCACATCAGTCTGTTTCCTGAAGACCACGTGTGGCTGATTTTTGTCCTTAGAAGAAAATATTTATTAAGCAGATATATGTTATTCTGTGCAGATTTTATACTCTTGGATCAGGGAGGATTTGGCAGGCACTGCTTCCAGTTGCTTTGCTTAGAGCCTTGAGAGGAGTGCTGAGGTGAGTGTGAGATGTCTTGGGTAGCTGCTGTTCCTTCTTTCCTGCAGGTATCTAATGTATTGCAATGGAAGGGGGTGAAAATCCTTTTTCTATAGTAGCTGGAAGGAGGGCAGTCTAGGAGCATTAGTGCCTCGGTTGAGTGTAATGATTTACTTGCCAAAATACAGCTTTTTTTTAATATATATATAATTACAGAGGGGAGGTGGGGGCTGAGGAGGACAAACAGTGGCAATGGGGAAAAGAAAATGCAAAGGAGCAGACACTAGTTACAAGCTCCTGATTTTCTGTTTTGGTTCCAGAGCCTATTAGGACAATCTGTATGCAGCTGTATAGGCCAGTTGTATCGTAATGATTCATTACAGATACTCAAGGCTGTTTTTCTTCCTGTAGATAGGCAACTTTTTTTATTGCTATGAAACAGAAACAGTGCCCTCTTTAAAGGTTAGGGAAGCAAATGTGCTTGGTGGCATGACCAATATCTGCCTGTTTCATTTGATTGCATTGGGATTGATGGGTGTTAAACTTCTGACTTCAGTACCTGAGCTGATGATGTGTACACTATGTTGAAGTCATGCTTCCTTTTGGTATTAGTGTCCTGAGATGTAGAAATGCGGAGACCGACTTGAAGTTTTGAAAGCAGAAAATACTGTAATTAAAACAAATAAACCTTCAGGTCAATGACTCTTGTACTTAACTCTTTCTAAAAATTAGAGTTCCACATTTATGATTCCAGTTTTGAAAGTTGTGGTTTTGTGTGTTTAGGTCAGATGGAAAGATGGGCTACATCCTTTTTGATGCATCTTATTCAACCCACATGCTGTTTGTGGCTGAGATTGAGTTAATTTTCTTCACAGTAGCTGGTATGGGACTCTGCTTCGGAGCTGTGCTGAAAACAGTGCTGATAACGGGGATGTTTTAGTTGCTGTTGAGCAGTGCTTACACAGTGTCAAGGCCTTTCGTGCTTCTCACCCCACCAGTGAGTAGGCTGGGGATGCACAAGAAGCTGGGAGGGGACTAAGGGAATCCTGACTGACCCAGGGGATATCCCAAACCGTATGGCATCATGCTCAGCATACAAAGCTGAGAGAAAAAGGAAGGGAGGGAGGGATGTTCAGAGTGATGATGTTTGCTGATCCAAGTAACCATCGGGTGTGCTGGAGCCCTTCTTTCTTGGAGATGACTAAACACTTGCCTGCCCACGGGAAGTGGTGAATGAATTCCTTATTTTGCTTTGCTTGTCTGCACAGCTTTTGCTTTACCTGTTAAATTGTCTTTATCTCAACCCATGAGTTTTCTCACTTTTACTGTTCTGATTCTCACCCCCATTCCATCGGGAAGGAGGGAGTAAGTGGCTCTGTGGGTCTGAGTTGCCAGCTGGGGTTAACCCATGACAACTCAGCAAAACCGTAATAAATAAGATACTGACAGTTATTCCTAGAATGACTGAAAAAAGATTAGTTTTCTTAAAGCTACGTGTCTAAGTGTATGACAAAAAGGTTGGAAATGGGGATAATCATATACCCTACTTCTGTCAATGGCAGTGTTTGTCTTGAAATGAACCATAAGTAAGGGTTTTGAAAAGGTTTTGATCCACCAGATCCACTGGTGGATCATGGTACCAGATCAGGGTACCGCCATAGGTGGTATAGCACTACATTCGCTTGCAGTTGTTTTAAATTGTAAAACCTGAGGTGTTCTAAGAGAATCACTGGTCATGTTTCAGGCTCCATCACACATCAAAACACCCTGAGGAGACTGGTTTTGCTCAGTGCTTGGACTTGATGGCAGTTTCTTGGCAGAAGTCATCTATTTGCCCCCATAAGAAGATGGATTTTAATGCACCCTTTCAAATAACATGGCAAAGCATTTCAAATTTGTTAAAGTGTTTGTGGTCAGAGCAAACATTGCTCAAGATGTGTATTGAAATACATTTGTGGGGAGAATGAGGAACTGACTTTTAACCTTATTTAGTAAACTGTGGCCAGTGATAACTGGACTCGTGTTCACTATGAAGTGGATTAAAAATTAGAATTTGCATCAATTTCTGTGCTCGTGGTAACTTTAAGTTTAGAAAATATCTGAATATGTGGGGCAGAAATAATTAGTGTAGGTAATAAAAACATGAATGAGAGTAAGAGTATAGTGAGGTGGTGTGAATGCTTTATTTTAGTTTTGACTCCTTTTTCAAACATACAGAAATAGGTATGCTAAAATACAGCCTTAAGGAATGTCCAAATGACTGTACTTCTTGCCTTAGTTTGGCTGTGCAAGCCATTCAAACCCTGCTGTTGTTCAGAGGTGCAATGAAATCTCTTTTCCTGTGTTCCTCAGTCACAGGAGAGATGGAGAAAACATTTCAGTTGCTGGCTTAGGTAAAACACTGGTAAGAAATTGTACTTTCCCTTCACTTTGTTATGAGGCCTGGTTTTGTCTCGTGTTCATTTTTTGCTCCAGCACTGCTGGGGCCTGTCTCTGGCCGTTGGATGTACTCTGCCTGTTGTCCCGCAGGGGCAAGGACAGCTTCTCCTGAGCAGAGCAGGGTGCAGGCGTCTGCTTCCAAGCCTGAGCTGGTGGGACACTGTCCAAATCCGTTAATTCACAGGCATCATCAGGTGCAAGCCTAGAAGGATCAAGTATTTCTACTCCATATGCTGCACTTGGGTTTTTTTCTGCGTGTGCCGGCGGTGTTGTGCCGCGGGGGGATGCTCTTCGTTGGAGCGGTTTTGTTTTCTTTCCCCTAGCACCAGCGCTATCCGCCCGTAAGGGAGCGCGTCCCTTCATAGCCGGGTGTCGGCCGGGGTTACCCTGTGAGCACAGCTGGCACGCTCCCCGCGCTGCAGGCCCCTCTGAGCCCTCTCTGCCGGGACGAACACTGGCGCCGCAGGTCCGCCTTGCTGCCCGCGCTCCCCGCGGGCTCCCTCCTTCCCTCCTGACCGTCCCTGGCTCAGCCCGGCCCGGCCGGGCGCGGGGCCGCGGCGGCGGCGCGGCGTTGCCATAGCAGCGGGAGGCGCGGGTCCCGGCGGGGCGGGCCGCCCGCCGCGGTGCACTCCGGTCGCTGTAGTTGTGGCGGCGCGAGAGCCGTTGGGCGGCGGCGGGGCGCGGACTACGCTCGCCAGGGTGCTGAGGCGCCGCCGCGCGCAGGCGCCGTCCCGCGCGGGCCGGGTGCTGTTTTTGACGGCGTCACTGGCGGCCGCGGCCCCTCGTCCGTGCCGGGCCCCGCTCGGGGCCGCGCTCAGGTAGGCGGCGGCGCGGCGGGACCCGACCGGCCCCGCGGGGGGCCTGCGGCCTTCCGGCCCGGCCCGGCGTCGGTGCGCGGCGGCCCGGCGTGTGGAGGGGCTGCCTGGAGCGGGGCGAAGTACGGGAGTGCTGGGACCAGGACTGGGACAGCCGGTGTTGGTCGTGGGGAGCGAGTAACCGGGCGCTGCTGGGCGGCAGAACGGCCTCCGCAGGCGGCATTAAGCACCGCGCTGGCCCTGGGCTCTGGCATTTGCCAACTTCCTTCGCTTCCGTCATCGGTCTCTGTGCCTCCGGCTGATGCAAGGTGTTGTGTTTCATAAACCCTGCTATTGTTGCTTTATCTGCTCCGGCACCGCGCCGCTTTCCGTCTCAGGTGTGATGCAGTAACACCTGTGCTAGGGAAGTAACGGTGAGCAGGGGCTGGCTGGCCGGCTTTGGAGCTGGTTGGCTTTAGAAGCCACATTTGCTGGAGGTCACAGCTAGGAAATAGTCTTTATGGGTTGCTAAATATGGTCGTGGAGGAGAAAAATGTTACTTTGGGAAGAAATTATATTGCTCAGTAGAAATAAAAACTTGCATGAAAACCCCAAAGTATAATACCACTATAACATGTTTATTTCTGCTGTGCAACAAAGAAGCCACTGTAGGAGAGAACTGAGTTTTTATGTGGACAGCACAGCAAGCTCTAGAGAGCACTGATGGCTATCACTGCCCTGTTATTCATCTTTGTCAGTGCTCACCGAAATTGTTTTAGTCTAGGAAATCCTCTATTAATATGGAAGAACTTAGGGATTTGTTTAGACTGGAATGGTTATTCTTTCTGTGACTGGTATTTATTCTGCTTAAGAATAGATAAGCAGGATGTGGTATCTCATATTTATTTTTATATAGATATATGGGATAACATTATCAACAGTCCATATGGCTGTAAGCTTTTACATCTCATGCTTCTGGTTTGCATTTCACTAAGGTTAGGAAAGTAGCTCTGATTCCCTGCTCCCTCCCCCCACTACATAAAGGTCAAACTCGGAACGTAATGGATATTTATTTTGCCTATAGAAATGTAAAAGGCTGTGTCACTGATAGCGTAGGACATTTATGGGCCTAGGATCAGCTTTGCAGTTAAAACTGGGGTATAGAAGAACTTGAACTGTCACTTTCTTTTATAAAACAGTGGCAATGAAGGTATGTAGTGGGGAGCCAAACCAGTGGAGCTGTGTGTATGGGGGGTGGGGTTTTTTCCTTTTTATTTCAATCTTTCCTTCTGGCTTGGCCTGACATACAGGAGATGTGGAACACTCTGTTGTATCCTCCGCTTATCCCTGCTGTTGTTGGACTAGAACCCATTAGGATCATCTTGATTTGTTAGGAAGTTTGTAGGTTTTATGTCTGATTGATACCTGCCCAAAGCTTTCTTTTTAAAGACAGTGCCAATGTATCCAGCACCTCTGGCTGGTGGGAGAAGCACCCAGGATCTTAGTTGGTCTTTGTCATTTGGTGGCGGTGAATACAAGCTGGTGAAGATTTTGTTCTGAGCTCAGTTTAGTCACTGGACTCAGATTAGTCTTCTGTATTTCATTTTACTTAAGGGACTGGATGTGACCTCAGATTTAGTTC
The DNA here is from genome assembly GCA_017639245.1 of Myiopsitta monachus. Classification (NCBI taxonomy): domain Eukaryota; kingdom Metazoa; phylum Chordata; class Aves; order Psittaciformes; family Psittacidae; genus Myiopsitta; species Myiopsitta monachus. The sequence continues at coordinate 14,117,155 of CM029921.1, read as the reverse complement.
TGACTCTGTGTGTTATTAATCTTTGGCAGAAATAAGCAGTTTAGCTGACGATTGAAGTTTAGGAACACTTTACCTGGGTGGTTTTTTTTTCGTTTGTTTTTTTTTTTTTTTTTTTTTTGTATTAAAGTCTTTTAGGCTGTTTAACCCTTTTAGAGCTAATTATTTCTAATTAATAAAATGCTCTGCCTTTGGTAACTGTTTTACATGTGTATATTTGCTGAATGTGCTTACAGGAATATAGTGACCCTAGAGTTGCCAGTCAGTCTGATGCCATGCTATCTGTCAATAAATCTGGTAAATTTAGCAGTTCTCAATGTTTTTGTAATTACTCTTTTTTTTATTCCATTCTTGATATGAAAAACTTTTCTATTTTGGAGATTGATCACCTGTATAAAGCTAGATATGCAGTATTAGTGTAACATTCTGGTTGGATAAGTGACTTTTGAGGCAATTTATCAAGGCCAGCAAGTAATGGAAAATTATGATTGTTTGTGTGTTCCTCTGGATTTGTTTAATTTATTTTTCATTATGCTGATGCCCACATAGTGAGGTCCTGAAGCTTCTGTTTGGGAAGACAAGACAAATGTTTAATGCTTCATGAAGCATGAGGCCAAGGTTTTGTATTGAGTAGAATTGGTTTTAAGCAGTGCTAGGTTGCTTGTCTGTCTGTCTGTGATGTGGGTGGAGAAGGAGAACACGATAGCATTTGAGTTAGCCAGGGCCCATGATGAAATGCTGAGTTAGCTGGAGGAAGACTGACATTGCAATCTCCAGCGCAGGGTCTGCTGGTAAAACTTGCCCTTCCAAAATTTGTAAATGCAGTTGTATCAACAGATTCATGTATTTATTTTCTGTTAAAGGATTTGCATTATGTGACCTCGGTGTTTTTCATCTACCACTGAAATGCACCAAAACTGGAATTGCCATGTTATGAAGCTGCAGCCTGAATTTCTTCCCCAGTGGAGATCAGGCTCACTAGTAAGGGCTGGGGGGCTGCCTGTACTATGTTTGCCCCAAACTGCATTTTCTGTGGTTATGCAAAAGGCTGGGTTTTCAGTGACAATAAATTTGGTGCTCTTATGATCGCTGTGTTCACTAAACTGTAGAATAATTAAATGGGAATGTTTTTATACCAAAGAGAATTCTGCAAAGCTGATTTCAGATCAGCAGTGCAATTTTGGCAATATAGATAGCCGCATTTCTGATAGGTAGCAAATGCTGGTGCTGGCTGTTACCTTCCTCTGAAAGGAATGCTGCTGCTGAACACCTAGTCAAATGCAATATCATTTAATGACAGCAAGCAGATGTTATCAACTCATGGGAGCTCTGGAATGCAGTCTTTGCCGTTTGGGTACTTGTTATTTTGAAGATTGAAAAAGTATGATTAAAAAAAAAAAGAAAAGAAAATGATGATTGAACACAGGAGGTTTTTTTAAAACCCCCAAACAACCCGAAGCAAAGCACCAACCCCTCCTGGGTTACATAGTTGAGATTCCAGGAAAAGCACTAATGAAGGAAGAAAAAGGTCTAAAGGAAAATGACAACCAAATTCCAAGTAGGCCTTTATAATGAATGGAAATGTAGTTTCTGATACTGGTACCTATGTTGATTATTAGTGAATATTTTTGCTTTATAAACTGTTATGATTGTCATTTGCCTTTTTTACAGAGGAACCCCAAATATATTAGTTAAAGTTGATGGGGAAAAAGTGTCGTGTTAGAAAAACATACAATTAAGTACTGTAATGTAAAGACATGAGACAAATATTTACTGTATTTTATAAGAAACCTAAACGGAGTTGGAAGTTTTATATTTTGTTGTGCAGTTTCTAGCCATGTTGGCGTACGTAGATGTTCTGATCCAAGGCTTGTGTATGTTTTCTGTGTTAACAAACAAGATTGATAATGAAATGGGGAGTACATAAATTTAAACAAATAAGTGCTTTTCTCTGTGTCCACACTAGAAGTAACCTGGTGTGGGAAATAAAACAGATGTCTGAAGGTCTCAGAACAATCTGCATTGTCAATATAATCATCATTTTATAGAAGCTTTAGTGAACCATTATTTCTTTTGCTGTTTTATGACATAGGATGTATAGCATAACACACAATGGATTGGAAATTGTTCTACTTTTGAGAATTTCTTTTTCCCCAAGATAAATCCATAGTAAATTTTATTTAACAATTCAATATATTTAAATTTTAATTATAGGAAATGCATTAAGTTTCTTATTAAAGTCTTTCTGGTATTTAAGACCTTTAAAAAAGAATCAGAACATGTAACAATAGTGAATACTCTGTATTCTTGGTGCAGGAGAAAAGAATAAACAGGCAGTTGCAGCCAGACAGCTCTCTTCTGAAAATAACCAGCCAAGTCATCCAGTAATACTGTAACAAGTGAAATTGGTTCTTCATTATTTTTTGTTCTGTTTTTGTACTCCCAAGGTACTCTCTGAATTTCCTTCAGAATCAGGAACTATGTTTGAGAGTACTTGAAAGAAGTGAAAGAAACATGAAGCATTGTTTTGCCTAGTAGTTGAAGAGAATTGGTTCCAAAAATCCTATTTTGTGTCTTCTCAAAAAACCCCACTGTGGTTTTCTTGCCTGAGCTGTAGTTTTTGTGCATGTAACAGTTCAGAAATAACTGCACCTACTGAAATGTGTCTTAAATAATGATGCTACAGCCGCATTTTAAGTTTGATTATAGATTTTTTTTGGCTAGCCGTGTGTGTGTGTGTGTGTGTGTGTGTGTGTGTGGTTTCAGCTAGTCTTAAGAGCTCTTTTGTCTGGCCAGAATAGGCATGTACCTAGCAAAACCATATTTGCTTCAAATATAAAAAAGGTAATAGGAACATGTACAAAATAATATACTTTTCTTTCTAACCTTCCCCCCCCCCCCCCCAAATTCTAGAGTAACAGTTTGTGAATCACTGTGGTCCTGCTGTAATGTCATGATTTGGATTCTTCTGTTTTCTCTTTTTTCCTTGAGAGCAGTGAAATTCTATGTTAAAAGAATCTACTTTTACTTGCAGTGTGCTTTGAAAATGTCTGAAAATTCGAGTGACAGTGATTCATCTTGTGGCTGGACTGTCATCAACCATGAGGTACCCGATTTCAAATTTTAAGTTCTGTCAGTTTAACACTAGCCATATGCAGTAAAATATTTCAACTGTATAGTTTTTACATATCAAGAGAGAGTATAGAAGAGAGGTTTATAAATAAGAAAACTACTGTTCAAAAATGTGTATCCTTTACTATAGCTGCTGTAAATTGTGTTTTTGAAAATATTTTTTTTCTACAAAGGTTTTACTTTGAAGAACTGGTAGAATTTTAGTGAGATGATCTCCTCTGTTCCATCTTTCCTGAAAACATTGTTGTTCTGTGTAGCTTGTCTGTTGCTGCTAATATATTTCTTCTTTTCCGTCCACCCTACCCACCACCTCAAAAAGCAAAAGTATTGGGAATAGCGGGCAGGAAAAATATCTTGCACAGAAGGGAACTGATTCCATATTTTCTTCAAGTCTTTTCTACCACTAAGGTATCTAGTCCTAGCTTCAACAGCTGCTGTTTAGGAGCAGGCCTCTGTCCTTACATTCCATCTGTCCTATTAGTTAAAAATAGGATAAAGACAAGTTTATGTACAAGAGCCAGAATATTAGAAGGCAGCATTTTGAAGGCTCATGTGAATGCTATAGTTTGCACATAACCAACTGCTTTTGTTCCTGACTGCAACAATCTCTGTCTTTAAAGTTGAGCATCTGAGGTCGGGAGGCTGAGGACTGACATGAAGACAGCTGTGAGATGTGCTGCCTCTAATCTTTTGTATTGCCTCACTGTGCTTACAGAATGCATATGCAGTCTGGAGAAAGATGCACACTGACCTACTGGGTCCTATTTGCATGATTTCAAGCACTTTCATGTGTGTGGAATGCTGTTCACATTGAGAAGGGAAGATAGGGAGAGTTCTAGAGGGTCTGGGGTCTCCAGAAATTAATGGCATTGCAAAAACTGGTTGGCAATCCCTTAGAGAAGGTTATGATACAGAGGGTATGTAATTATATATTCCATACCCACAATACTGGTTTTCCCAGGCTTTCTTGCCTCAGGTGGAGTCTGATGGAAGCTTCAGTGAGTGAAGGAATGCCAACGTTTCATTAGATTTATTGAGAAATGAAGGTGGTGGGAGGGCAGGGCAGCTCTCCTCACACCTGTACTGTAAGGTCAGGAATGAGCCTTTCTCAGAGCTTCAAATGCTGATTGCTGAGGGTTTGCCATACTTGTACTTGAAAGGTCTTGAAAACTGTAACAGCCTGGAAGGCTTGGAGGTGGTAAGAGACTTTTTTTTTTTTTTAAGAAGGACCGATTTTTGAAGTGACTTTCTTTTGTGTTTTCCAGGGACTCACAGCAGCTTTTCGCACAAGTTCTTTGCAATTCATGCTGGAATTCTGGGTTTCCCTGTTGTTCAGGCAGGAGAGCTCAAGGCATAAAATATGTAGAAATAACCTGGATGTTGGCACCTTGTGGAGGAGGAATTGATATGGCAGTGCAGGACTGAGCTAGTGGCAGCAGCTAAGGGAATGTTTTGGAGTGTATTTTCCCCATTGGGCAAACTGTCACTGAAGAGGTATATTCTGTAATGAAATATACAAAAGCAATCTGATTACTGTGTAAAGAAGTTGTGATGGTAGATTGTGTGGCAGCAAGTGCAAAGCGCGAACAGACTCTCTGAAAGGCAAAAATCTGTCCTTGGTTCAAAATTCTCTTCTTTTTAAGACCTGTTCATGTGTGGAGCTCTATCAAATTTGTATGGCTTGAATTGTGTTTCTGTCCATCTTTTGAGCTCTGCTATAGCTTCATTTATTAGCGTACTTCTATAAAGTCACTGTTGTTTCTGTATAGCTCTAATTTAGTTTGAGTGTTTGTGTTTCCTACCTTCTGATGTTTGACTAGTATAAAGGGACAATGGCTTTATTAAAACAAAAGTAACTTGTAGTTCCTAGTAGAATAAAGCTTGAGACGAGAGAAAAAAAATGAACAATTACAGGTCTATTGGGATGGGCTCTGTTGCATAGATGTCTACATCTACATCTAAAAAATCTGATGGCGGTCTCTAAGTTTGCATTGTACAATTTAAATCAATACAGCCCATGGAGTCTAGAGAACAGTAATTCTTCTGCTAAGATCAACACTTCCATTTGATGAAATGACTTGCTGTCTTGACTTCACTCACTGTATTGATTGCAAAGGTGCCTTCAACAATTTGCTCAGGTGTTGACCCTTGAAGTTAGATAAGATTAATATTTTATCTTACTTTCCCCTAGCAGTGAGCAAGTCAGGCTGAAGTTGCTCAGGAGCTCTGAGAGGCCCCACCTCATAGTGCAGACCTCCAATATACTTTTCTTCTGTGGTCCTGAGGGATTTTGCATCTGTACAGATTTGGGCTGAGGGGTGGGTGTAGTAATTTTTTTTTCTTTTTTTTTTTCTTTTAAGTATTTAACATTGGACTTTGTGTTTTTTTTCCTGAGATCTCAGTCAGATTTTAGTAAGTTACTTATAATAGAGTGGCAAATTTCTGCAGAACGTTTGCGATTAAAAATGTGATACATAGTCAAAAGATACAAAGTGTATTTCAGATTGCTAAAGCAGTTAGTTTTTGAAGTCTTTTAAAAAGGCTTTTATGTGGTTGTAGAATGTATCTGCTGTAGCTTTTTGAGGTATCTATTCTTTCTCAAGTAAGTCTTCTCTTAAAATCATACATGTTTGTTTGAGTTCCGAAACTGGTCTGGAAGTATTACTACTACTGTAATTTCACACCTGCTGTGGCAAAAATAGCTCCCTCTGTTTACAAAAACAGCTCTAGTTATTTATGGATCAGAGTGACTTTGTATTTTTCAGTTACATTTTGAATGTTTATACTTTTTTACTAACCTTGTGTTCCATCAGTTCTTTTAAACAAAAACTACAATATGAAAATGAAATACTTAGAGTTGCCAACCATACTGTTTACCTTTAGCACCTTGCAGTCTCCAAGCATTGTTTATCTTCAGTGCCTGTTTTGCTCTGGGATTGTTGCTGACTGGCAGCTGACTAACAGCTATGGCTCCTTTCTGAATTAAAGGCAGAAATCCAGTTTAGAGATTCTATAAATATTTGTTTTCCTGGTGTCAGAGATGTCCTGTTAAAACAGCCATTCAAATTTGCCAACAGGAATTGAGATGATTTTTCCTGGTAGTAGTACTTAATAGAGTACATGGTGGCACTCTTGGAAGTTCCATTTTGGGGAGGGAGTGTGTGTTTGCATACAATACATGGACATGTGTGCAAGAATTAGATCCCATATTCAAAATCTCCCATTTCTCTAAATTCTATTTAGTAAATAGTTCTAATAAAGCTACTGGGAAATAGTTATTTAAAATACTCAGCATAGTTGTTAACTCATGGCTAATTTTCCTTATTTTTTATTTCCCCCCCTATAATTGTCCTCCTTTGCCTTTTTTCAGTCATGGTCGTAACACACCAACAGTTGTTTCCCTCTAGCTAATTACTTGGTATTTCTCTTGTTTTCTTTGCTTAAAATCTTCTTCAGTTTTAAAGGATATTACTCTTCTGTTTTAATTATTAGAGTTCTGTTTTCTCTGTAACCCTTCTGCTTTACTGATGGAAATTTGTGATGTTCATTTAAAACTTTTCAACTCCAGGGTTCTGACATAGAGACAGTGACTTCAGAAAATGGAAGCACAAATGATAACCATGAGTTTGTTTCAGAAGAATACGTTTCTTTGCAAGAAGAGGAGCAACCAATTGATTTGCAAGGTAAGATATAAAAGAGGAGTAGTTCCAAAAAATAGGTATCTGTTGTAGCATTGGCACAAAATTGGTATTTTTAATAGGGTGTGTAGGCCTCTGTCAGAGTGCTTGCTTCATCAGAGGTATGGAACATAATCAGTCATCAGCTCTATAACAGTATTTTTTTCTTGAAATAGATGAAATTAGTAGAATGTCTTTCATTTTGTCAGGACTTTAGACGTGTTCTAGAACAGTATGCACTGTTGTTGCTGGAAGATAGTTTATGGAAGTGCTGTTGATAAAAGAAATATTCCTTAATAATGTGGTAAATCAAATAAGAGTAATTTGGAAGGAACCATCAGTGCTTTTACACCTAAACAAATGTGCTGTGTTAGCATTTATTCAGTTGTAAGTCTGAGTCTGGTGCATATTAATAAAGTGGAAATCCTTCCATTTTAATTACTAAATTTGATACTAAATTTTTTAATGTTGGCATGAGAACACAGATGTGACAGGTTGAGTGTGCAGTTGACTAAATTTGAGCTTGGCCATGTTTCCAAATTCATGTACGAATAGGACTTGACACTCAAACTCCAGTGACAGTCTGGAAAATATTTTTATTATCCTAGCATATGGATGTACTGTGGTGTCACTTAGAGTGCAGTGTTGGTTTTTACCTAACTCTGCATTTCATTTAGAGGTTGCTTGCATTATGATCAGTATAAGCATTTGAATTCAAATACCCTCCAAACCACTGTATTGCGTAATTACAAATTGGACTCTAATTTTTGTTAGAGAGTTAATAAAAATGAGATTTAGTGTATTTGTAGAAAAAACTTCCCTGATAAGAGTCAATAATAGAAATCTGCCACAATTACACACATTTTTATATTATATATGAGTGGGCATAATTTGTGGTTACTGGTTTTAATCCCATGTTTGTTTGGTTTTTTTCCTCTTCATATAGCTCAGTGCAGCAATGATGAAGAGATACCAGTGGTAGATAATACTCTTTCTGCTTTTGAGGAAACTCAGATAGTTCCAGAGGTAAGTTGCATTATGTTGTTCAGAAGCTTCTGTAAGCCCCATGTGACAATGCCAAGCAATGTTTTGAAGGCATTAAACGAAAGATACAGATTTTCCTTTTTTTAAAGCATTAAGAATTGCTGTTTTTCATGCTATTTTTCAAGATTATTTTGTTGTATGTATCTGCATATTTTTTACCTTGCCCATTTCCCTAGGGAAATAAAGAAAAAATCCCTGATGATGCCTCTGGCATTGGAACTATTAGTGATGATTCTGACATTGTTACCCTTGAAGCTCCAAAATCAGAAGAAACTCAAAGTCAGGAGGAAGCTCCAGCTGATGGTGAAGAAGCTCGAAGTTCAGATGATTTTAACATGGGTTCCTCCTCTAGCAGTCAGTATGCATTTTCCCATCTAGAAACTGGTAAGGACAATAAATTACTAAGCGACTGTGTACAAAAATATCACCAGGAAAAAACCAAACCAAAACAAAGCAGTCTTTGCTTAGGGAGCCTTCTGTGTGCGGAGAGGCGAAAAAATAATTGATCTTGTTAAGTACATGTCCAACTATTTGCAGTGTCTAGAGGAACTCTAGTTACCCTAAATCTCAACTTTTGTCCAAAGATATGTCTGCAGTCTGTTTATTTGAAAGCATTCTCTCCCAATAAGAGTTCACTATTTTAAATAGAAAGTAAATTGTTAGCATATTTTTGAGAATTAAAATTACTTCTAGTTCATAGAGTAACTGTGGGTTTTCTCTTGGCAATTTTAAAGGCTTTTACAGAGCTGACATAAATAACTGGCAGCTGAGAAAGAATTGACTTTTGGGGCCATGAGGACTAATACCAGCATGACTACAAAAACTTGTACTTACCTTCATAGCTACATAGAGTGTTTATGTATTTTTTTAAGATTCTCACAGTACTTGGCAGAAATACATAATGCATTATGTTGAGGAGGAAGGATAAGAATGTTTGGCTAATTAAACCCAAGAAAAAATCCAGCAAACCCAAACAAAAATACTTGCTCTTGTGTTATCCTTCTCTACTTCTCTAATCTTCCTTTTTAATTGTTTTGATACTTATTTGTAATCTTTTCTGTTCTCTTTATTCTCTGTAACACTTTTGTGTTAGTGATTTTTGGTTTCCAAAGTGAGTTTATTACAAGAGCAGGACTTTTCTTACAATACCGTTTTATTCTAGAAGTAGAATAGAGCATTGTTAAATGTTTTATCTGTCTGTATAGTATCCATTTGAATCAGAAAATGACAGCTTAGCATCTAAATATGATGAGTGATGATTCACAGCAAAACTGTCGCCTTCTTAAAGTCTTCTGGATGACCTAACTTCATTTTGAATTTAAAATCTATTGACTTTTCTTTTAGGGCAGAGTTCTAAAAATGTTTTTTTTTTTTTTACTTTTTCCCCCATGTTCTTGTACACAAAAGTCAGTTGGCTGGAGGAGCTGAGGAAGATTCCTGATTGTGTAAGGGGATGGGGAAATGAGGTGAAAGAGCATGTGTCTCGCAGTCTTCCTTTCCAAGGTGGTGTGATTAAATCAGATCAGCTTGTGTAAAGCTGACTGCTTATGGCTTGCATGAAGTGTTCTCAAAATTAACAGTAGCCATCTGACTTGACCTTGTAGTACTGGTATTCCAAATAGATGCTAAAAGCCAGTCCTCATTGAAGAATTTGGCTAAGCTGCCAGTGTTTTATTTGCTTTTTTAAAAATTGTTAAACTTACATGTAGATTTGGAATGGGCATCAGTAAGCTTTGTAATACATTTTAATATGTGTGCTCGACCGTTTTAAATGAACGGTTCTTTTTGGATTCCAAATCTGTGTGACTGGCAAAAAGAATTTCTTCCTCTTAGCTGAAGCTGATTTCACCGTGGATCTTTAGTGCTGTGCGTTTGATTGACCATGTATTACAGAAAATGTCTGGAGTACTTTTGCATTTATTTTAAATGCAAGAGTTTTAGCAGTCAAAATTTTCAGTGCCACTTTTTTTGGTGATGGAAATCTTTGCCATTCACTGCTAGTTGTGTTTTCCTTTGAGTTGGAAAAGGATGAGCTTGAGATTTTCCTTATATAGATACTAAAACTTTTACTTGCAAACCTATTCCTGCTTAGACTGTCTTCATCATGCAAACAGAAATGTTTTAATATTGCTTCATGGATGAAGTTAAGTAGAAGTTCTCATATGCTGAAATAAACTGCATCTGTGCTTGAGTTGTGTCTGTGCAGAAATGTCAGAAAGACAAACTGATCACTGACATTGTTACTTCATGTGGTTTCTAGTGTAGATCTGACACTGCGAAGTCATAGCAGAAACTAGAATTTTTGCACTGCTATTGTGGTCACACTTTGTTTCGTTTATACCCCTTTTCATCCTGTGAATGTTAGAGAGTACAGCATTATATTGAATTCTTACAGCAGCTGTAAGAGAGTGTCATTCTTGCCTGAAAGTGTAATGCTGTTGACAACTTGCCAGTAAGTGTTTTTGAATGGCTCTAAGTGTCTTACAGCTTTTTCTCTTTGCTTTCTGATTGTCTGGGGGTTTTTTTTCCTCCCTTCCTATTCTTTGCTGTCCAGTGTATATCAAAAGATTTTTCCATTTGACTAGAAGCAGCTTGTTCCTTAACCACTTTTGTATTCCATATGTGTAAGCTTCTTTGGTTGTTGAAAAGTCCCTAAAAAAACCAAATAAGTGATGGTAACATCTTCACTTATTAAGTATGTCCTGCGTAATCTTTTATAATGTCTGACCTCTGCATTCTAGTAAATTCTAAATACCTCTCTCCCAACTAATTTCAGAATGCTTGTCTTCATTGTGCAGGGTTGAGGAAGTATGCATCTGCTTCAATGTCTGATTCTAAACTAGTGTCCTTTTCTGCCAAGCTACATAAATTCATTTAAACAATCTGCATGTCAATTAGTGGTTAAAGTGATTTGTCTTTATTGCAATATCTGCTTGGTCAGTGTGGTTTGACTAACTGACTAAAATGGATTATTTTTGTAAGAGGGGAAATTATCTTTCATTATGTGACATGTTTCTTGTCCATGGAGTCAGAAACCAGATGTGTATTCCAGATACTAATAGGTAATCTTTTCTGGGGTTGATGCAATCACTTCTGTTAAGATGGAATTTATTTTAAGTGAAGGATCTCAGATGGTAATGCTTTTTATAGATAATGGCCAGCACTGCTTGGCATTCTTGTCTGTTCAGTTGTATGTGCATGGCTTCACTCAAACAAATGATTTTCAGCTGTGAAATGTTCAAGGACAGTAAGTCTGTATTTATATTTCTACATTTGAGCGATGATCTCTAGTATGAGAATGAATAACCATTTATCTAGAAGGGGCATTAGCATTGTGTAATTGCGGGCATCAAATTTAGTATCTGAGCACGAGCACTTTGTCATGTGCTGAAGGCTTCATTGATCACACTGAATCTATTTTGGGCACTTGAATTAGGTACATGAACATAGATATTTGAAAGCTGCTTTTTCACCCTGCTACTGCTTCCCCTTGATATTTGCCTTACTCTTGAAAGTAATGCTTTCAAAGGAGAGAGATTAAATAATCATTACTTACATACGGGATTATATACATTTTTTTAAAGTACGTGCAGCAAGCATTTGTACCACTGAAAAAGAAGCAATCACAGCTCTGTTATTATTTTACCAGCTAGAATATATGGCTTTTTGGACCATAGGAATGTGATCATACAAATGGTATCATAAACAACATTTTACAAAAAGAATATAAAAGGGTTTTTTTTATGGTTAGAATTGGGTCTTGTCTTAAATCTTGGCCAATTCAGTCTTCCAAAATTGGTAGGTAATGGAAGTGTTTTTGATTCAGACTGTTAGAATCATATCATAGCATAAGCTATGGAAAAGACCTTTAAGATCATGAAGTCCAACCTTTACCCCAAGACTGCCAAGTCACTGCTAAACCATGTCACTAAGTGTCTCCTCTCCACATGGTTTTTGAACACCTTAAGGTCAGTGATTCCACTACTGCCCTGTGCAGCCTGTTACAATACCTGGCCACCCTCTTGGTGAAGAAATTTTTCCTAATATCCAGTCTAAATCTTCCCTGGTGCAGCTTGAGGCCGTTTCCTCTTGTCCCATCACTTGTTACTTGGGAAAAGAGACCAGCCACCTCCTTTTCTTCATCCTCCTTTCAGGTAGTTGTAGAGAGTGATAAGGTCCCCCCGAGCCTTCTTTTCTCCAGACTAAACAGCCCTGGTTCCCTCAGCCGTTCCTTATCAGACTTGTGCTCCAGATCCTTCACCAGCTTCTTTGCCCTTCTCTGGACCTGCTGCAGCACCTCAATATCTCTCTTGTAGTGAGGGGCTCAAAACTGAACACAGGATTTGAGGTGCGGCATCACCGGTGCCAAGTAAACAGGGACGATCACTTCCTTGACCCTGCTGGCCACACTACTGGTGATACGGGTCAGGATGCCATTGGCCTTCTTGGTTGCCTGGGCTCAGGCTGCCTCATGTTCAGCTCCTTCAGTCAGCATCCCCAGGTCCTTTTCCATGAGCAGCTTTCCAGCCACTCTTCCCCAAGCCTGTAGCATTGCAAGGGGTAATTGCAGTCCAAATGCAGGACCCAGCACTTTGCCTTGTTGAACTTCATACCATTGGCCACAGCCCATGGATCCAGCCTGTCTGGCTTTGCAGAGCCTTCCTATCCTCCAGCAGATCAACACTCCCAATCAACTTGGTGTCATCTGCAAATTTACTGAAGGTGCATTTGATCCCCTTGTCCAGATCATAAGTAAATACATTAAATAACACTGTTCCGAACACTGAGCCCTGAGGGACACCACTATGGACCAGTCGCCAACTAGATGTGACACCATTTACCACCACTCTTTGGGCTCTGTCATCCAGCCAGTTTTTAACCTAGCGAAGAACACACCTTTGCCCAGGCCATGAGCAGCCAGTTTCTCCAGGAGGATGCTGTAAGAGACAGTGTCAAGTGTCCAAATAGACAGTGTCCACAGCCTTTCCCTCATTAACCAGGTGGGACACCTTGTTATAGAAGGAGAACAAGTTGGTCCAGCTGTTCATGAACCCATGCTGACTGGGCCTGATGCCCTGGTTTTCAAACCGCACTGCTTTGTGATCTCATTTAGGATGATCTTCTCCATGACCTTTCCCAGCGCTGAGGTCAGGCTGACAGGCCTGAAGTTTCTGGGGTCTTCCTTCCTGCCCTTTTTGTAGAGAGACGCCACACTGGCCAACCTCCGGTCCCCTGGGACCAGCCCACTAGACCAGGACTGCTGATATATGATGGAAAGCGGCTTGGAGAGCTCCCTCCTTAGGAAGGGACAGACACAGACAGACACGTGGGTGGTTCCTTTCCTGTGCAGTTGTAGTTGAAATTGGCTTTTTCCAAAGGTGGGTAAAGATGTTTATAGGTAGTATATGGTAGATACTAAAAGTAAATAGATTTACATACTTAAATAAATGTGCAGTACAAACCTTTGGGTATTTATAATACCTGCATTAATGGAACTTTAATGGAATTTTGTCTGCAGCTGCATGTAGATCACAGAAGGAATTTTTTTGAGAGAATATAAAACTATTTCTATAGCTTCTTAAGAGGCTTTCTTGTAGCAAACCTTTATGCTGCTCTTTCATTAATAAATAGTTCAGTCACAATATCTGTATGAAAAGGAAATCGGAATTCTTAACCTTTTTACTTCACAAGAATTTGCAGAGACAGTGTACGAGGCAGGATTGAAAGAAACATTTTCTAATGAGTGAATGGTACAGTATGGGGAAGTACCACTCAGGTTTTTACTCACGATGTCTTGATTCTCTATCCTTTCCTTTGAAAAAATGAATCTTTAACTGTGGACATCAAGTGTTCCTTGCATAATATCCAGCATAAAACATTACACTGACAATTTTTGTTTTATTAATGTTCTCTAAGATAAATGCCAAATAGATGTTGCATAAATATGATGGATTTTGGTACTCAGATTGATTTTCAAAGCAACAATTAATGCATTTTGAAGAATGTTTTGTGCTGGTTTTCAGTTTTTTCATCTCAGGCTAGCAATGATGAATCGAGCAGTGATGAAACGAGCAATCAGTCCAGTCCCACAGTACGAAAACGTCGGGCTAAGAAGAGGCTGATCTCCAGCTCTGAGGCTGACGGGGGGTCACCTGCTGAACCAGAGCCTGAGCCTCCCGGAGAAGAGCAGCACAAACGCCAGTTCAGTAGTGGCCTTAACAGATGCATCATACTGGCTTTGGTGATTGCAATCAGCATGGGCTTTGGACACTTCTATGGTGAGTTCATAGAAAACAAAATACACAGAATTAAAATCTAATGTAAAAAATACCATTTTATTGTGACTCTGTTTTTTCAGTGCTCTCTGTTAACAGTCAGCCTAAAAAAGAAAAAGCAACTGCCAATGTATGGATAATATAGAGGCCTTTCAGCAGTGCAATTTTATTTAATATACGTTAATATAAAATTAAACTAATTTTGGTTGCCCTTCCAGATGGAAATTCCTGACTTTTCTCATGCTGCAGTATTTTTCCATCTTTCCTTTTGAAATAAATTCGAGGTAGGGCTTTACCATTCCTAACAGCATTCAGAATTATTTCAGGCTTCTGCCCCATAGGTACTCATTGGTAAACGTACCGTAAAAGGCAACGCATATTTTTTATGAGAGTCCGTAGTATCGCTATTTTTCTCTCTCTACTGGAGAAAAATATGCTGTAGTTGTCTTTGCAATTCTGGAGTGGTTTAGGGAATGCTGGAGAGCACCAATTTTTCTGTGTTCAGTGCATTGCCTAAAGTTAAGCATTACACAGATTGTTACTACATTTAACAGAACAGAACACATTCCAGACCTAAATCTGTGTAGTGGAATCCTGATCTTCTAAGATGCATGTGTAATGATAAAAATTTTAAAGGGCATTAGTTTCAACAGTAATTTTTCCTAAGTAGATTTTGTTTTATATGGAAGTATGCCTTCTGAAGACTTGTGATTCAGATTGAAACTGGGAATATGGTTCTAACTGCATTTGATTATGGCTAATTGTTAGGGGTCTAAATTTTGACATTTATTTTGAGATTTATACTAATTTTCACTCGGCACTTTTTTTTCTTAGGTAAACCTGAAGGTAAGTCATGAGTGGATGCTGTGTTTGCATTCAGATTTACTTTATAACTAGTGTGTATGTGTACACATGCATCCATGTATGTATGCATACTTATATTAAAAAAATAAATCAAGTCTTAGAAATTACAAGTATATGCAGGATTGTAGGAATGACTAATCCAGTCATATAAAATACTATGTAGCAGTTGCAGCTAGTAGCTGATGTAAACACTAATGTCTATTGACATGCTAGAAGCAGAGGTAAATGGAAAAGCTGAAGTTAGGAAGCCCTTGCCAGAAAAATGTCTCCCTATAGACAATAAGCTACTTCTTTTTTTATTTAACCAAGATCTGAAAAAGGGACCATTGCTGTATTGCTGGGGTTTTGGATAGATTACTTACAAAACCTAAAGGGTACTGTGACTTGGAGTACCAGCTGGAAACAAACCAATTAGTGAGGGATGGTACCTCATTACATGCATTTTCAGTGTCTTTGCTACTCTTTCTGTGTTGCCTGATGTCTTTTTTGCTTTAATGTTTTACTGTATCTACCAGTTCTGATTATTGATAAGGAGAGAAACAGTTTCAAGTGTTTTTCTGTAATTCAGGCTCCTGTTAGCATGAATTCTTTACACTAGATGATTCTTCAGATGCAGTCTTCAGGTTCTTAGGATCTATGCAATTCTTCAGAGGTATCTATAGAACATAAATATGGAAATTAAATTTACTGTCAGTATACTCAAATTCACTTACACAAGGATCTGTGCTCACAGAGTTTATTAGGACTCCGTAAACTTAAAAACAATCAGTGCTGCAAAAAATGTTGCTTTCCCTTAGCTGAACTGAGGTTCAGCTGGTTTAGTAGAGCACTGTCTATTTTTAAGTTCATACTTGACAATACATTAAATAGAAATTGAGAGCACAAAAAATTCCTCTGTGTAATAGCAATTATAGAATTTCTTCTGTTTAATAATACACCCCTCTGCCTTTAAATACAGAAATAGAACTCTGCATATGCTGCATTGGTTTTGAAAGAAATACCTAAAACTTGCTGTTGCCATCTGCTGTAGAGTCAGTTCAAGAGAATCTTTAAAGCAGAGAAATAGAAACTCTGTCAGTGTTAGGATTTACAGAATATGTGGATAGGTAGAAAAGTACCAGTAAATACGTTTTACTTGATGGAGAAAATTGGTGGCTAGTACAATGAAGAGATCCTTTCCAAAAAACAGCATGTCTCAGCCTCTATCTGACGACTGAAAAATAGATTTACTTATTCTTTAGCCTTCACTCATTACAAGAATGACAAAACAGGGCCTGCAAATACTTCCTGCCTTGTAAGCAGTGTGTAATAACTCTGTTTTTGCATGGAAATTTAAATACTGTGCTAATATCCTCTCATTCATGTAACTTACAGTAAATGTTGTAGTTCTGAAGTGGGTAATGCATGGACTAATGGTCTCCCTTTTATCCTGGTTGGCTTGCATGTTACTAGAAAATGACAGAAAAGTTGCATGTATCCTTTCCTACAATAACTTCTGTTGTGTTGTATCTAACTTATTTCTATGTAGTGTTCCAAAATTCCTTCATTTGCTGTCATCAAAGAAAAAGACAGTGTAATAGTAAATTTTTTGGGGTCTGTTTGAGAAATTGTTTATCTCTGGGAGAAACAGAATCAATATGTAACAATCTGGTTTAATAGTCTTTATTTTGTTGCAGCTAAACAGTTGCTAGTAAGTACTGGGCAGGAATTGCAAAGTAAGAATGCTTTTGAATTTGCAGAGAAAATGATGAAGTTTGGGTTCAGTGGTTCCTTTTAACTGCTTAATGCAAGTCAGACTATCAAGAAAAAGTTTTTTATCTTTGTAGGTACAATACAGGTCCAGAAACATCAGCAGCTGGTGACAAAGACACGTGAATTAAAGGATAAGAAAGAGGACCTTTACCAGTGCCAACAAGAGCAAGGAGATACAGGGTATCTTAAACTGGGGGTAGGTATGCGTTTAACTGAAAGGTACTGGGTTATTCTGTCATGTCTGTATCTTGCACTAAGCAATATTAATTTGTCACACAAATCCATTACATGTTTTTCTTATAGCAGGTTCTTTCTGACAATGTAATTTTCATTCCCCCTGAATTCTTGACAAAGATATTTTTATTTTGATCAAATTTGTTGTTGGAATGTGTTTAAACATACTGGGGTTATGTATATAGTCTGGGAGCTACCAGGCACAGAGATTGTCTCTTTTCCTACAACATAATGCCAGGTTGTCATTAATGAAGACAGCTGAAGTAGAACAGGCTGTTAAAAACCTATTATAGGTTTATAATTTGCTTTTTAAATTGTCAAAAGTTATTTTTTTTAAATATTTGACCTGTACTCTCTTAGTCTTTTACTATTAGATTACCCAGAGAGAAGATTAGGGAGTGCTTTGTATGTATGTGGTTTGTTTTTTCATTTATGTTGTTGATAGCAGCATCCATATATAATTCAATATGTTTAGTTTGCGAGTTTGTCAAGGATGTCACAAGTCTGGGGAGATCCTTTTGAGTTAGGATATCGTTACATGAACGCCCACCTTCAACAACAAATTTGATTTAAAATCGGTTCCTGAATTTCTGTCCCAACTGCTCAATGCCCTTGCTTCTGATAATATAATTTGGTTTGTAATCTCTAAACCCAGTTTGCTGAACATAAATCAACATAAATCAAACAGGCACATTTTCATTTCCTTTTAGGATGTTACAGTTCATGTACCTAGTTTACTATCCTTTACCTAGTTAAATCAATACAAGCGAGGGATGATGACCTCTGGTTAGAAGGGGAAGCCTCTCACATGGTCTTTGTTGCCAAGAAAGCGTTTGTGTGTATATCCAAAAGAAACTAGCTCTGGTTTTCCATATTGGCGCAACATGTGTCACTGCATCCAAAATGACAAGTAAACTGTGCCTGGGCTAGCTTGGTGTCTTGGTTTAAACCAAACCAGAATTTAGCACCATGCAGCTGTTTGCTCACATCCCCACCCCTACCCTGTCCAGGTAGGATGGGGAGGAGAAAATCGAAGGAATGTAAACCCCACAGACTGAGATAAGAACAGTCCAATAACAGAAGTATAATACAAAGTTACTAATAGTAATAATAATAATGATAAGGGAAATAACAAGGGGAGAGAATATAAAACCATAAGGGGAAAGGAAAACAACAGTAAACACAAGTGATGCACAATACAATTGCTCACCACCCGCTGGCTGATACCCAGCCTGACCAGAGCAGTTATCTGCCCTTCCCCCAGATAACTCCCCCCCAGTTTTATATACTGGGCAGGATGTGCTGTGATATGGAATATCCCTTTTGGAATATCAAAGCCAAAATATCCCTGGCTAGTGTGGTCAGGTGTCCTGTCTCTGCTTCCTCCCAGCTTCTTGTACCCTTTCTCAATGGCAGAGCATGAGAGACTGGAGTCCTTGATCAGAGTAAGTGTTACTGTAAGCAACAACTAAAACATTGGTGTTGTTATCAGCACTGTTCTCAGACTAAAGCCAAAACACATCACTGCACCAGCTACTAGGAAGAAAAATAACTGTTACAGCTGAAACCAGGACACTTGGTCTTTCATCTTTCTACCTGAAATTGTAACAATTCTAATTGTAGTATTTTTGCTTGTTTCTTTTTGCTTGTATTAGTCACTCAAGGGAGATTTTGCCACGTGTTTGTCCTCTACTGAGGTGAAGAAATCCTTTGAATCTCAAAAAAAAAGTCTTGCTGCAGAAAATCAGCACTTAAGAGAATCTCTAGAGAAGGAAGAAAAAGCTTTGGCCTCACTTCAGGAAGAATTACGGAAGCTAAGACAGCAAATTAGAAACTTAGAAGATAAAGGTACTAGCACTGAGTCTATTGTAATGGAAAATCAAAAACTAAGGGAACATTTAGAAGAGGAAAAACAAAGAAACCACAACTTTCTTAGGCAAAAGGAAACACTCTTTGCAGAGGCACAGATGTTAAGGAGAGAACTGGACAAAGAACGTCATGTTACGGAAGCTCTGAAAAAAGAACTGGAACAGTTAAGTTCTCGTCAAACACCTGACAATGCTAATGAAGATGATGATATATTAAGAGAAAATCAAGAAATAGAAGCTCTGAGAGGAAGACTAGTAGAACTAGAAAAAAAGCTAAACTTTGAGCAGCAACGCTCTGACTTATGGGAGAAGCTGTATGTTGAAGCCAAAGACCAAAGTGAAAAACAAGAAATGTATGAAAAGGGACAAAAGAAAGGTGTTAAGGGGCAAAGTAAGACTAAAAAGAAATCAAAGGACTCATTTTTTGGTTCAGTTAAGGAAACTTTTGATGCGATGAAAAATTCCACTAAAGAGTTTGTAAGACACCATAAAGAAAAGATTAAGCAGGCTAAAGAAGCAGTGAAAGAAAACCTGAAAAAATTCTCTGATTCTGTCAAGTCTACATTCAGACACTTCAAAGATACCACAAAAAACATCTTTGATGAAAAGAAGTCAAATGATAGAAGACACGAGGCAAACAAGAGAGCTCGAACTTTTTATCGAGAACATACCTCTTATGAGAATCCGAAGCACGTGCATTACAGGGGACCTAACGTGGCAAAAGAATTCAGAGATGGAAGAAAACATCAGTTTACAACATTTGAAAAAGATACAGATTCACAGAAATGTCTCAATGATCCTTTGTGCAGTAGAAAACAACAGTTTGGCCTTAAGGGCTGCTCTGGTATTTTTGAATGTGCTCATCAAGAATTCATTAGTCTCTTTAACAGAGTATCGGATCCTATCAGGGTGGATGAATTTAATCGGCTAATGAAAAAGTATTTGCAACAAGTTGTACATAACTTCCATCACTGGAGAGAACTAGAAAATTTCATTGATAAGTTTTTTCACAATGGGGTATTTATACATGACCAGATGCTCTTCACTGACTTTGTTAATGATGTCAAGGATTACCTGGAAGATATGAAGGAATACCAAAATAATAATGAAAAGGTTTTTGAGGATTTAGACAAATACATCTACAGATACTACTTTCATTATGATAATTCACCCCAGTATGGACCCAGGTTTGTTTCTGTTTCCTAAACTTGTTAACACAATTAAGTAGTCTTTGTAAAGTCAACTAGTGTCCCTTTTCTAATAGGCAGTCTGCTAGTGTGTATGTAGCTTGCATGTATGTCTATGAGCATACATATACACACACGCTAGAAGACTTTCTGAAGGGCTCAGTAGAAATACTAGATTGTGTTGTATTAAGTGGATCTGTGGTACCTTATAAATCTTGTGTGTGGGATGTTAGTCTGGGAGGCACTACAGGTTCACTGTATGCAACACAAGCTAGTATTTCTATCGAGTTTTTCAGAAAACCTTGTAACTGCAAGTGGGATTACTTTAGATTGAACAGCTATGATTGCTTGTCTGATGGACTGAATATCTCGGAAGCAGCATTAACTAGGACTTCCTTGTTGTCCTTCATTGAATGACAAGGTTTTTGGATGTATTTGAGCTGTCTCAAAGTCCTGTTCTGGCAGGTATGTTCCTTGCTGGCTGTTGAGGAATTTTGGTACTGTTAAAGCTTAGTGTAATACTGAGTCTGTATGCTCAGAGCTACTCAAGTGGTAGGCTTTAGTTTAGATTCTGACCCTAACTGTATTTTGTTCAGACTTGCTTACAAAGGTCCTTGCCATGAATTGGTTCTTACATTACTTTTGTCATATTTAATGGTATTCTCGGGGCTTTTACAGAGCTGTTGTGGTGTGATGCCTGCGTGGCCCAATGGAGCTAGATGTGGTAGACTTTCTACTGCATAGACTTTGGTGAAAGAAAATTAAGAAAGCAGCCTTAATATATTGTGTGGAACTTGCTCTTTCTGGAACACCTGTGTATGTTTTATGTGGCTTTTAATATCATTGCTATTACAAAATTGGCTATATAGTCTCTTGTGCTACTGTTTATTCTGTTCAGGTAAGATCAGGTAACTAATGTATAATACACAAGAAGTTGTCCTTGTAGACATAATAGGAATTTTCCCTGTGCTGGCATTCAGTGCAAAGCATATTTAGTATTTAGATCAAGGTGCAGCTCCTGAGTCAGGTTTCTATTCTGGACTTATTATTTCAAGTGTTTATTGCAGCATAAACTGAATATTTTACCACTTCGGGGTTACGAAGTGATTGTCAGGTAGTACTTCCTCTTGTTATAAGTTCAACCATGAGGATGATACTCCTATTATCAGCTACCAAGTAGCCTTTTTAATATGTAGTTTTGGCAAACATATAGTCTAAGTTTTGGTTTTATTTACAGTCTGAATACTTCTATTTTATCATTAAAATTAACTTTGTTTTTAATTAATACTTAAATTTTAAGAATTTTAATTCAGTTTGCAGAAAACCAGAACTTATTCATTTCCTGATAGTATCATACAGACATCTGTATAATACTGAGGATGAAAATAGTCTTAATTTAGCTTAGCAGAAGGCTCTAGAGATGCTGCTCACATGGTAACAGCATGTAGTATAATTGTAGTGTTCTTATCAAAAACTGCAACAAAGTGAGCATCAGTATTTTGTCAGTGCCCCCTCTCCCTCTATAAATGTAGTTATTGTACATGAAAACCTCTGAAGTGCTTATGGTGCACAAAGCCTGCTTCCCTGAGGGTTTGTGAGGTTTCTCATTATTTTTATAGAGCAGAATATAATAGAGCAACTGAAAAACAGATTGAGACCTTACTCAAGCATCACAGAAGGGGTAATCAAACAGCTGCTCACCTGGCTTTATTCTAAAAAGAACTTTGGGCAAGCAGCTGCAGAGCATTTTTCTTTCAAGAAAGGACTTCTTTTAAATGTACCACCTTATTGATGATTTCAACAAACAAATGCCACCCCCCACCCACCCCATTCTGTTTACAAGAGAAAGGACTACTTTTACTTTTTAGGGGGTTTTCAGTCATACTCAGCATGTTAAAAGCTATTCTTGACAATGTAACTGTGTTTCGAAATGCTTTTAGAGATGCTTTTTGTAAGAGTGGTAATAAGCTTCTGTTTACTCCTTGCAGTCGACCTAAAAGGCCTTCTTATACACAAACTGAAAATTCCAGACATGAAAAACAAGCTCAGAAGTACCACCACCGTAATAAAAGAGAAGGTAAATGGCAAAAACATGGTCGCACTAATGGAAGACACATGGCAAATCTTGAAATAGAATTGGGGCAATTACCCTTTGATCCCAAATACTGAGTAATTTATGGTAAAAATGAAATTAGAATTCACATCCTCTCCAGAAAATAATTGTTTTCAACCAAGCAGCAAGATGCAAGTTCTTTTCTCTAAACAATTTGATTTTTACAAATTTTTGTTAAAAGGCAGAAGTCAAGCTTTCCAGTTTGCACATTCTGTGCTGTTGCTTTAAGTGTTCTCTGGAAGCAATAGTTGGGTGCCAGCAGTATTGTTCCAGAAGTGAGGCATGCAGTGACTTGTGTGTGAAAAATATGCTTAATTGCATTCCATTAGTGTAGTTCAAGCTTGAGTCATGCATAATGTACCAATAATTAACTCTAATGTTTGATATACTAACTTCATCTCATCCTTCAAAAAATAGGTCTTCATTATGGCTACATTATGGTAATGTATTTGTTAGTGTTTTGTAATCTTACACTTGCTTCTTGTCTTTGGGGGGGGCGGGTGTTCAAGAGCCTGTTGAATTGTGAAGAATTTGCTGTGCTGCATCCTAATCAGCTTGCTGATTTAAGCACTTGAAATGTCTTGCCTATCTGCATATTGTAGAACAAAATAAAGAGATATTGTGGGTAGAAGTGTTTATTTATAAAACAAACCTAGCATAGCTGTACAGTGCTATAAAAATGGTCCAGTCTTGTCTGATTTTTAATTATTTAAGTACTCGTACGGTAACTTTGGTCTTTCTAATGTTTTCCAGTGTTATAACATAGGTCAGTAGCCCCACCCTGCCTCGCTACTACTGTAGCTGCCTTCAGGAACATGTTTATGTGTTTCCAGGCAGGCAGTGGGTGCCTGATCAGACTTCCCCATTTGACTTACCCGGTTTCTGACTCGCTACGCTCTCCTTTCTGAAGTACAACATCTTCTAAGCATAGTACTGCTACACAAAACTGATCTCATTTGGTCTTAAGTCTAGAAACAACAGATCTTCAGGTATGATTCACTTCAGTGTTTTTCCTGTAGATGTAGATGTGGCTTCCAACTCGTCCTTGAGGAATGTGAGTGTGAAAGACAGTGGCTGTTTTCTCATAGCCCTTTAAAGCTAGAAACGATGATATTTCCTGTAAATGAACATACATTGGTTTCCACAGTCAGAAAGCACAGTTGGAAGCATCAGAATAGTGTTCCAGACTCCTCTGAAATTATCAATTCAACTGTCCCCTGGAAGTTTTGTCCTTTATTTTACGAAAGACTGCTAGAAAAAGAGGTACCAATCCTGCCTGATCCTATCCAGTGTGGAAATTCAGATACCATTGAGTAAATGGACTTCATAAAAGAACTGAGGGGAAAAGGTAGTCTAGCTGCAGGCATTTTTGCTTGCCATTGTTGCTTACTTAAAAGTGCACGCTTCTGGGAACAGACTGCATATTTGGTTTAATATGGCTTGAGAAGAATTCCATAAAACTTTACTTTATGGCATCTAGACTTAACACAGAGGAGACTGCATACACGAATGTGAAGTCTATGTATCGCTGGAATGGTATCTGTATTATGGACTAGAGGGTTCAGTTTTAATTTAAGCTACTATAAAAAGTTGTGGACAACAATTTCCAAAAAACTTAACTATAACTCCCCCCTAATTTATTTTATATCTTGACCTTAAAACTAGTTTGTGTGATCTTGCAGTTACCATACCTGTTCCAGCACACTGAAGAAGATCAAGTGACTGGGTAATAACGTATCATTGTAGAACTCCTTATTAAGCCAACCAAGTGGATTAGAGTAAAATACATCTGCTTCATCAATATAGCTCTCATTTCCAGTTAGGTCTGGGGGACACTGAAGGAATCTCATTTTTAGAGGACAGTGGACATGACTAGAGAGACAAACAAAAACACCACTTCAGGATAAACTGACCAATATCTAAGATTTCAAGTGATTAATCACTTACAGATACCTCAGTCAAAGCCAAAATCAAATAATTAGGTTTTTTACCCCAGAGTCCCATTTTCTTCCCTCTATACTTCATGTGAAAGCAAAAGTAAAAAAAGTGGATTCACCTCCAAGCCATTGTGACTATGTTATTGGAAGTTCACAGAAAGCAGATTTATCTTAATAAAAATACCATTTGCGTAACATCAGTTTCTTGAAAAGGTACTCTTCCACACCAACTTCACTGCTTGTAATAGATCTTGGCAAGTAAACAAATGTTACAGCAGAAACAAACTTTTTGGAATAATGACCTTGGTCATTGCATGTCATAATTACATTACTCTCTAGCAGCTGAAGTTAAAATTAACAGATTGATTGTAACAATTACTCTTTAGCTTTGCTACAAATAATGAAGCAGTATGACTTACTTTCAGAAGTCATAAGACTAACTGTATATCCTCATACAAAGCTATCTTACAAAAGCTGAATAAAGCTTAAATATTAAATTTTATTCTGTGGTATAAGCACTTGGCCTATTTCCCCAATTCATTCTATATTAGCTGTATGAAAAAATAAAACTGTTCTTGTATAGGTCTATCCTTCGGAAAAAACCCACCTTAATTTCTGCGTAAATGTATGGATTTTAATATAGTACACTGTTAACTATTTTAATACCTGTAAAACGGAGTAGAGTGGCATGGCATCATGAAGAAGACAAAAGCTTGGGACTGGTAAGAGTTATCACAGAGTTGCTGTATGTGGCTCATAACATCAAGAGGGCCTCGCTGGTGAATCAAGCCTGTGTACAGGGCTGGGACTAAGTTTGATAAAAGCAGGAAACTTGCTGCAGATTTCTTCCATGCTTTCAAGTGTTTCAAGGAATATCCTATAGAAACATTTGAGAAGGTTTTAGAAAGAAATACAGTTCCACACAATATTTTTGAAAGTACCGTAACTTATTAGAAAACCATTTCTTGGCTGGTAACGAAATACCTTGCTTTGAGGTAATTTAATAGTGTTCTTGGTCTCTGCTCTTTGAATGGGAATTCAAAGGTTAGACTTTGCCTTTATTAACTATTGGATTTAACAGCGTAAATGTTAAGCCCATACCTGTCTTTTGAAATACAGAAGTATGATTTCAAAGCCAGTGCTTTGTCTCTTTAGAGCTTAAATTTCTTGGGAGGAAAAACAGTCCTTTCAGTAGTCTGGATGAATGATATGTGTTGACTTATTGATGTGTTCTGATTCACGCTTGTCCAAGTACAGCCAGAATAAATGGCAACTATATGTGCTTTGGTGTGGCTGTGGTGGTCTTCCTTTCCAACATGCTGAAAGCTACAGCATTTTATTGTTACTTGGTTTTGGGCTACTACCCTTGGAAAAGCTTACCCCTCTATCTTTTCTCATCTCTCATCCCTGCCCTTTCCTCCCCACTTTTCTTGAAGAGAGCCAGTAACAGGGCAAGGCATTTCTTCTGGTGGGAGATAGCTATATACACCTGTTTCTTGCAACCACAACTTAGATGAATCTGGCACAGAAGGCAGAATCATGTTGCAGCCAGTGTGGAAACACTCATCAAGTTATGTGCTTGTCAGTATTAGGAGATAAAAATATTTTATGCAGCCCAGCCCCGTGACCACCTTTACTGAATCACAGAAACAAGTTAGAATAGGCCTGTTTCAGAAGGCAGTAACAAGTAAGTTAAGGTAGTCTCCAGCTGGTCTGTTCTGACAAATTGCAGATCTTTATCTCAGATGAAAACAAAGTCCCCTAATTAGTCTGTGGTTTGAGTGGAAATATTATAGGCATTTTTTTTACTACCTCTGTGAAACACTCTTAGTTTTACCTTTAATTGTGCTTGGAAAAGACTTGAAAATTCATGTGGGTTTTTTTTCTGCTTTTATTTATAATGTTTTGAGCAGTTTAAAGACTGCTTTATAACCACTGAGCTACCAGAAATAACTTTAGTTATTTTTTAGTTTACTACAGGATCCAAATGTGATTAATTAGCTCTTGAGAAATTGTGCAGAGACCTCAGTCCCTTATAGACATGAAAGTTAAGAGGGATATTAACAAACAATAATGGTCTGATTGGAATTTTTCTGCATGTAAGGTAGGACTGGTTCATCTTAAATCTGCTCTTGAACTAAGCCAAGACATATTACATATCTGATCTCATCAGAGAGCAGAATTATTAAGATTTACCTTTGTTTAGACTAGCCAAACACATTAAAAAAACCCTACAGATTTCGTTGGTTCATCTGTTTTGAACTTGTATTTAAACTACAGCTATGCAGCTTCATGTTTCAGAAGTTTTAATCTTTACTTTGTAACTTTTCAGCATACTAGACTTTACAACTTTACTTTTCCTATAGATACACTACTGTGGTTAATACCTAGTTTTGTTAAATATAAAGTACTTCCTAGCACCATCTACTAACACATCTGGATCTATCGATGATAATTTTAAGTTTTGAATACTTGTTTTTAATCAACACTCAAAGACATTTGTTGAGCATATTTGAGAGAACTGGGTGGAAACATACTACAAAGGAGACAAGGAACAAAATTCACTGCGAGGGTGTCATTGCTAGGAAGTTAGAAGTCACTGAGGCAGTTTCTGTGTTTTTTTGCAGAAAGTAATTTTAATCCGTGCTAAGGATTCTCCATCTGTGCTTCAGTCACACTGTTCCTAATTGTTTTTAACTTTCTTTTCCTAGCTGTAAGAAAAGGTTGGGCTAGTTTTAAGAATCCTTTGTCAAATACCTACATTGACTATTAATGGTCTCTCTTTAGGTAAAAAAGTATGTATAGGGAAGGTTGCAAGATATTTGAAACAATGCTTACCACAAAAAAATATGCAAAATGGCAGTACTGGGTAGATGAACCTGAATTCTTTGTGGCTCAGCATGCTGTAATAAAACATATAACACTACAGCAAGAAAGTTACATGCATCAGTTCTGTTGACAAAATGTGTTTTTCAGAGTGGAGGGCTTGAAGAAAAAGCACCTGCATGTACTAAAAAGCTTTTGGCATGGCAACAGTTTAGAGTAAAAATCCAAATCATCACTTTTTAAGAACATAATGAGTACCTTAAGTTGTTACTTTAAAGCAAGCACTAATAAAACTACCTGGCTACTACTCTAGCAATTAAGTGGGCTGAATTTATGACTGCAAGATGTAACTTAGCTAGTACTTCCACCAATTTGCTTTCTGTAATAAAACACAATAAGAAGTGTGGATGAGAAGCTGAGATTCAAGTACACATTTATATCTAACAAAGAAACATTCACCTCTGCTAATACAACTTGACACAATTTCCCAAGCCAACTTAGGAGATACTTTTTGGGATTACTGCAAGACTCATGTCAGGTAACCAAACAGGTTCTTGTAAGACTGAGGGAGTGAAAAAGGCCTAAATCCAATAGAGCTACACCTAGTTCGGAGTCAGACAGTAAGAAGAGATGGCATTTGTGGCCTTTCTACTGTTTTGCTATATTCTGCTAATATGTAATCTAATATAATTTATCACTTTGTATTACTTGGTATTTATTAATTTGCTGTATCTTTTCTTGTCTCAGGGTCTCTCATTTAATGTACATTTAATTCAGATGCTTAGAAACAGTTTACCTTTTCTCCACTTCTCACCTTAAAATGAGACATACAGTCAGTCCTATGACAAATTTTAGCAGCTGTGTGTAGACTTGTGAATAGAGTAAGTTTTAGAGGCCTAAAACCACCTCATCTTACTGGGGAAGTATTAAAGAACCAAATGCAATGGTATTTTTGTTAACACGCATCTAGTACATATAGTTTTCTAACTCGTTCTATTGTTGCTTAAACACCTGTTAAGTAATTAGTTGGTTGGGTTTGTTAGGGTTTGGGTTTCCCCCCCCCCTTCCCATTGAATTTGATGCAGAATTAGGTGATTCTGTAAGGGTCTAATCAATTCTAAAAATGCATGCCTTGGTAGCAATACAAGAAATAGGATTACATAAAATTCTAGACACTACTGAATAATTGGCTGCATTTCTTGGAGTGTTTGAATAGTTCAAAGTTTTCTATCACTTAACCTGAATACCGTGCTTTTTTTGTTCTAGAGGTGACATTAGCTTTGAAAAGAACACAACCAGTGAAAGACAGTAGTTAGACTTAGGAGAAATTACCTGTACACCAACACTGTCCAAATCACTGCCATTAGAAAGATGCGATACCTTTTTGGTGCCAGCACACAGCCATGAATAAAAAAAGGCAGATGGGTACCCAAGATGACTGGTAGTCCCTGAGTGAAGTACCAGTGCCAAGGATGAGATCCATAAAATGTTCCAAAATTTTGCAGCACGTTGAATTTCAGGAAGTTCAGCTGCACCAGTACCCACTGGGAGAAGTTAAATACAAATCCAGAATGAAAACCAGCAGCTAAATTGAATTACACAGTTACCACTGGCCTTAAATGATACAGTATTTTCATTCACACTTATTTTCTACTAGGACTCGTCACACAGATTTCCTACATTTAGCAATTAAACACAGGCATGTGTAAATTTTGTGATTTGTTGATAACTGTTGATTTATTGAGAGCTGAGCATATACCTATTCTAAGTAACAGTCCGTCATTTAAAATAACTGAATAATCAGTGTTTAAGGAGGTTTATGGCTTAAGATGCATTTAGAGATGATAGGCCAAATATTCACAGAAGTAACAAGTTAGAGAAGTCTGAAACATCTGGCTGAGTTAAAATGATAAAACCCAACCTTCTCTGGGTAAATCAAATTTAAAACAACTTACCTCACCAAAAAACACACGGTCAATTATTAAAGAGGTTCCTACTGTGACCAATCTGCAAAAATGGAAAGTTGGTTGCACTGATATTGGATTGCTTTTGCATCAGATTCTACTCTTGTCCAAATAGCCGTCAAAACTCCCTGATTCCTAATCCTTTTTGAGATTATCCATACTTGTGGCCATTGGCCATCACCTAGTATCCTTGGCACAATCCCAGATTAAGCTGGAATGGTGTTCATGGCTTGCCCTCATAAAATCACTTTTAGTGCTGTTTTGTGTAATGTATACATTAATTGAAAGGAAACATGCTCCTTTCAGCTTTTGCAAAGGATCCTATTTTTGTCCTTGTTTATTAAGTCAGATTTTTGGGGTTGTCTGCCTTTGCAGTAGTAAAATTAGTCTTAAATTAAAATTTAATATTAAAATAATATTAAAATACAGCTGTACACAGTCAAGAGTTTAAATTCAGAAAGAACTTACCCTACTGGAATGCAGTTGTGTAGGATAAGGTCTGCCTTCCTCTGTTCTTGCAAAAAATGACTGAAGACCAGAGGCATCCATGGGATAACAGCAGTGGGACGAATAACAATTGCAAGTGCTATCAAAGCTAAATATTTGCAGCTAGAATGAGGGAACATAAGAAAAATACACCTTTATCAAAAGACTTGGTCAGTTCTTTTGCAGATGGTGACATCTCAACAATTTAAATACCATCATGTCTCTGACCAAAGTTTTTCATGGTGCAGATAACTGATTCTCTCAGTGCAAATACTCTTGTATCTTGGAGATAGAAAAGAAAAGATACTTTTCCTTGGAAGGCTGCCAACTACATAAGTCCTTTCTTTGCAGTGGATTTGCTAACTAGAAGCACATACTTGCTTAAAATAGATAGCTGGTAAGGAAAGTAATTACTATGAATTCACCTGTAGCTGAACCCAAACAAGCCCTGGTTATCTTTTCCTGAGTTACCACAAATTCCAATCCTTTAAAGTCCAGTTTAAAGTTTCCCATAAAGTGGTAATTTGCACAAGGGAACTGGATATTAGTAATTTTATTACTATTACAATAAGTTTATTACTATTGCAATAATAATAATAGCTGGGTCTATCATGGCTTCAATTTAGAGGAAATACTACAAACTGCTCTTCCCCCCATGGTCTCTTGCTACAGGAATCAGGTGATTTTGATTACCTTATATTTTAAGATAAAAGCATTTTAAACAGTATCAGTAGATTGGTGTTGTCCCAAGCCAAAAAATTATCAGTACTGTTAATAGAAAGCTGCTCACCTGCTCCCCATCTTTGAACCTTTTATTGGATAGTAGGAAAGCGCAAAAATGGTAAGAAGAGTTTCCATGGTGTTTGTTAGAGTTCTGGTACAGGAATACCATGTAAACCAGGAACACAGCTGGCAGAAATACTGAAAATAATGAACAACAAAATTATGCACAGGGAGAAAAGTTAAATACTGTCATTTTAAATGTTGGTGATAATTCTTGTTCTGGAGATAATGATAAATGACTTACTATCATTTTGCTGTTGTTCACACTGCAGCAAACACTGTTGATTAACATGCATAATTGCTTTTAAAAGCTGAGACTCACCACCCACTTTGCTGTTTCTGCATTTTCAAGGTGTCGCACTAGAGAGTAAAGCTTCACATCAGCAAAAGCTGCCAGCACTGCCTGTGCAAGTCTAGGGACCCAGATCTGTGTCAGCAGAGAGAAAGTTTCACTTGCAACAAACCTGTTCACTTCCAAGTTTGAAGAGAGGGCTACTGAATTAGTGAGTGACTGGTCAGGCATGAAAATGGTCAATCAGTGACTACTCACTATAGCTTTTTACCATTTTTTTTATAGTGAGGTCCTTTGGTAAGACTAGCATTTCTGCTAAAACAAACAGTTCAACTGAAAGTGTTTAGAAATACACATTTTTGCCATTTATCTCCATTGTAATCAAAAGGGTCTGCTGTTAGTGAGCTTAGTACAAATATGTATTATGAAACACTTCAGAAAACTGAACCACTGAGTAATTATGATGCAGTGACAAACAGTATCGGTATGAAATTGAGGGAGAGTGATGGAGACCGAGAATAATGCTCTGCAGGCACAGGCATGAGTGCTGTGATGGGAGATCTATGAAAGCATTGTTTACTCATGTGAAATACTTCTGTGAGGTCTCTGTGCTCAGACATCTCTAACTGCCAGATTCAAGGCTTTGTATCTTAACTGGGCAATGATAAACGCACACTGAATTTTAAATGCAATGCTTTTAAATTTAATTTTAGTAGCAGATGCACTCACCAACAGATGAACATCATCCTGAGCCAGCAGCTGCAAAGCTTTGTAGATGCTTGCAAAGATCAGTGGGTACGAGTAGCTCCTTAAGCCATGTGCCCATTCCCAAGTGAGGTGGCCATAATTATTAATGTTAAGGACAGACACGAACAACTACAATTAAGCTTCATTCGAGCAGCGCTATTCTCAGACCTGCCCAGGTGGAGGCATCCACCTCTGTGCCTAAGAGCTGCGGGGTCCTGAGCGCTCCTGCCGCGCAAAGGCGGTGTGAGGAGTGGGGAGCGGCGAAGGATATTTGAAGACCATGCGATGCGCCACCTCCAGCGCCTGCCAGTACTCGTCCGGAACGAAGCTGGTCTGCACAAGGAAGCAGTTGAGCGCCCGCAGCGCCACCGCCAGAGCCAGCAGCCGCGCCGGCCCGCCCGCAGCGCCTGCAAGGGGAAAGGCTGTCAGTCACGGGTCCCGCTGGGGCCACCGCTCCCCCGCCCCGCTTACCTGCTCCTGGCTGCCCGGCGGCTGCGGCGGGGTCGCCGTACAGCACCGACCGCCGCTTGCGGAGCCGCACCGCTTCCTTCCGCCGCGCCCGGCTCAGCAGCCCCCCGCCTGCCGCCATCCCCGGGGCGGGGCTGCGCCGCCGCCGCTTCCTTCCGGTCGCTCTAGCGAACGGGAGGCCTCCGCTCTGTGGTCTCCCTGCCTCCAGGTGAGGGGCGCCGGGTCTGGCACGGCGGTGCTTGGGGCCGTGGACCGAAGCGCTCCCGGGCTGGGGCTGGCCGCGCTCCCTGCCGCGCCTCCCGCCTCGCCTCGCCTCGCCTCGCCTGTCCCAGCCCGGGGGCGAAGGGCTCGGAGAGGCCTCTCGCGCGGGTGCGGGTTCCGCAGCGCCGCCTGGCGGCATGTGGGGCCGGCTGCCGCTGCCGCAGGTGGCCCTGGCCGTGGCGCTGGGCGTGGTCAGCGGGCTCTACGTCTACCGGCCCGTCTTCCAGCCGCCCGGGCCGCAGCAGCCTCCTGACGGCACTGCGGGGTCGCCGGCGGTCGCTGCGCCGGAGAAGAGGACCTGAGGGACTCGTGCGAGCCGCGCCGCTGCCCCGGCGCCGCTCCCTGGTACCGCCTCCAGCGCCGGCCCGCGTCTTCGCTGAAGGAAATGGCGCCCACGCCCCCCAGCGACTGGGAGTGTTCGTCGCCTGCAGGGAGCGGCCCTGCTGGGGCGGGCGGCTTCCCCCGGCCCGGCCCGGCTCGGCTCTGAGGCAGTCCGCCCGCTGAACGTGTCGCTGTGTACGTGTGTGTTTGGTACCAGCCTATAGGGACGTGAATGTCGAAATACACATAAAATTCTGAGTGTGCAAAGGTATGTCTTCATCTCTAAGTTTAAGTAACCACCGGGGAACTGGAAAAAAGCTGGTTGTTGTACAGTTACACTTCACGGGGTTCTGGGATTGCCTCTGATCTGATCCTCCAAATGGTTTATCTTCTTGTCACAGTTTCAGTTCTTAATACTTGTCTCCTTTGGCAATGCAGTTGTGTCTGAAGAGGGAACTGCACCCAGCTTTGGTGACTTCAGCTGGCGCCTGCACACACACATGTACACGCATGTACCAGACATGCATCTTTCATTTCTGACAGAAGGGGGTTAGGATGACTATTCTGTAGCTAAGGTTGCTTGAAAGGTTGTTCGTGGAGAGGTGCTTCAGTGTGTAGCTCAGTAGGACTGCTCATCTTGCAGTAAGTTTGGATCAGTCTGACAACGGAATCTGAAACTAATACTACTGAGATCAGTAGATATGAAAGGACGTTGTAGTCTATCTAAAAAGAAACAAACTGCAGATCTTGGGAGGAACTTCTCTTAGATTACGGTTTTTAACAGAATCTTGTTTTGGGCAGCATGAGGTAAGAAATCCTTTCTCTGGATGTGCTTTTGAAGCACGGACTCAGACTGTACAACTCAGAGTTATAAAGCAGGTATGTTTATTACAGGCCCGGGTGCAAGGGGGATCACTCCTCCTAACTTGGATGCTGAGGGGTTAGGCAGGCAGATATTTATTACACACAGACATGCATAATTATTAGGTTCCCAAGAGAGTGAGGGGGCTATTACAGTTAATTTAGGTACTCATTATCGTAAGTCTCCTCCCTTTTGGCACTTGCACACTGCCCTCTGATGGTCGTGGGCAGGGGTGTTCATGATGAAGTAAGCAGTCTTCCTCATGTGGGCAGGGGTCTTCAAGATGAAGTAAGCAGTCTTCCTCAGGGTGCACTTTTCACCTTTGGCACAGCTGGATGCCCCAGTAATCACAATTAGCTGAAACCAGCCGTGTCTGCAAGTTTCTGAGAGCTGGCAAAGATTTAGAGCAGTGTGACCTTGGTACAAAATTTATCGCAAGCAGAACAGGATGGGCAGACAAGGAGCATCCTAAGCTAGCAGATGCTCGGGAGTCACTGTCTCCAAACTAACTGGTAATTAAGATGGTAAGAAATAATTCACTCATGTTAGTAAGACTACTAAATTCTGTTGTCACACCACAGACTTACAACACAAACATTGTTCTCTTAGACCTAACTTAAAAGTATTTTAACCCTATGTTTTCCAGGCACTTGCTTTCCTTATATCACTTTCATTTAAAGCCAGGAACGATTTGACAGCTGTAGGCAGTGGACAAACTTTACAGACGCTGGGGTGAGAGGACAGCAGTAGGTGGTGGACTGGGAGGTACAGTTGAGTGTGTGATAAATCTTGCTTGGACACAAGGAAATGTCACAAGTCTCTGATGAATGGAAACGCAGAACTGCAGTGGTGACTCCAGCAGCTTCCTCCCTTTACCAGACCAGTACATCCTGAGAAGGCTGTTTAAAAGAAGGTGTAACTGAAGTGCAGGAGGCACTTTCTTTGTAACCATAACTGCTGGATGGCAGTTGATTTTGAAAAGTCTCACCAAACAGGATGTCTGAACTGATGCAGACAGAAAGGGTTACTGCTGCACCCGAGCTGCAGACTGCGCTTCTTCTGGAGACTGCTGGATGTAAAGCGTGTTAATGGAGGCGAGGACGCGCTTTCCTCTTCCGAGGGCAGGCAGCCAGCACGTGGCAGGAAGAACTCGCTGGATCCGCGGTGGTGGACGTGAGCTCGCGTTTCCCTT
This sequence comes from Myiopsitta monachus, assembly GCA_017639245.1. Classification (NCBI taxonomy): domain Eukaryota; kingdom Metazoa; phylum Chordata; class Aves; order Psittaciformes; family Psittacidae; genus Myiopsitta; species Myiopsitta monachus. Next base: position 14,082,873 of record CM029921.1, on the reverse strand, counting down.
CTAAACCTGCTTTGCCTCTCCTGAGTTTTTACTAGCGGCGCCTGACCTTTCAGGAAAGCGGGGGCAGCGCGGCTGGCGAGCAGCGGGCCTAACGTAACCCGGCCTTGGTGCTCGGAGGAGCGCTCGCTCCGCCTCCTCGGGGCGAGAGGCCCGGGCCAGGCCGGGGCGGTGCCGCCGGTGCTGCCCGCGGCCGGGAGGAGCCGTGCTCGCCCTGCGCCTCACGGGAAGTGATGTCGCCTTGACGGAAAAGGCACGCTCGCAGCCCAAAAAAGGGTAGGTGCTGCGGGGCGCGGCGCTGCGGAGCCCCGGTGCCCGGGCGGGGGATCAGGTAGGAGGGCGGCGAGCGGAGTGCGGGGTCTCGCCGCTCAGTCACCCTCCGAGGGGGCCGCTGCAGGAGGCGCGGGGTGGGGGTGGCTTCAGAGAACCATCGCTGCGAAACGAGTTAATATCTCGGGATAAGTGGCTTGGGTAGGAAACCCGAAATAGTGGGGGAAAAGGTGTTTTCCCGGGGCTGCAGGGCGTGCGGAGCCTGACAGTGTCGCAGGGTCCTCCGGCAGCGGGAATCTGGCGGCGTGGAGGGTGGAACTGTGGGCCCTCGTTTGTGACATTAGGGGAAAAAGCCTTGCCTTTCTGCTGCCCGTGCGAGTGCTTAACTTCGCCGCTGCTGCCACGAGCACGGGTGCACCAAGAGCCCTTCTGAGGCCGTCGCAGGTAGCAGCTGTGGAACCTGCAAATTTCCCACGGCTCAAGGCGTGCATTTCTGTTGTAAGAAAGTGGATTGCACGTCTGATTTGAAACCCAGCAAAGCCTTTTAAAGAGCTAAATTGCTGAGGGAGCTGTGCAAGTGTATTTTAGGTGTTTAGCCAGAGCTTAAATCTTGCGTTTGAATGTCAGCGCATCTGTTGCTTCTTTCTGAAGGCTGCATGTTTTGTCTGACAGAGTCTGCTTGCTGAGAACCTGAGTTGCAGTGCTTGGGCTAAAGTAGTGCTTTGATGATCTTGGATCTAAAGAAAGCTAAATCCATCAGAAATACGCCTTGTTTCTTCTAGCCCTGTAAGTAACTAGATTATATTAATATGTAAGTGGAACTTTTTATGGTGCTAGCAAAGCATGAAGGACCACCCAACTTCAGTTTTTATCTCTCCTTAGCGATGCATTAGATGTATTTTGAGCTTTCTGATCCTATGACTCCTCAAACACTTTCCCTAATGATTAGTGCTTATGAGTTTTTCATCAGGGTAACACATACACATGTTTGGATTTAGGAGTTCTGCTAGGTGTTACTGACAAGCTGATTTTTCTCTATACTTAGAGTTTTTACCAAAACTCTACAATGTTTATTGATTTCCACACATGAAATGCGTTAGTGGCACTACTCACTCTATTCTGCTTGCCTTTTCCTGGAAATTTATTCTTACATATGTTATAAACGGCCAAAGTCCAAATTACAAAGTCATAATAATTTATTGTAAACTAATACAAAGAGGCAGTAAGCAAAGCAGCGCTGGGTGCGCGGGGAGTCTCCGCTCCACCAACACACACACCGAGGATGATACAGTCACTCCTTTTATAGAGCTTATACATGCATATTCATTAGGATGTTGTAATATGTAATTTTGCTCCCGCTTCGTATGATAATTAGTTTCGCAAGTCTTTTCCGCATGCACACTGTCTCCTGGTGGTCTTGGGCGAGGGTCTCGGGATGAAGTAAGAGTCTTCCTCAGTGACCTTTATACAGACTTTTTCAGTTGAACTCTTTTACCCCTTCTGTCTGCCGCATGCGCAATTGTCATCCAGCTGTTATGTCCTAAATTTGGCTAATTAAGCAGAGTTCTGCGATTATTATCAGTACCTTACCGGACACTAGGTATCCTCCCGGACTCAATGCTCCAGGATACTTGGATTTATCTTTTCCTATGGTTACATACTTACCAAGAATACACTGTATGTTATTGTTTAATTATATTTTACACAATCATTACAGACCTTGAGTAATTTTCCTTGTACATGCGAATTCTTTTGCATTTGGAAATTTACAGTCTCATAGATAAGGGGCTTCTGTAGTTTCTCAAGACAGAGGAACATCTGTAGTTTGTGATTACCCAAGCTTCGTGTACGGGCCTTGCTCAATTAGTAATTAACATTTATTACAACTTCAGCAAATTAATGATCTACGTTTACCACACATAGACTTGTCTTCTCAGCCCTTGTTTCTTTTCATAGACTGCTGTTCTATGTGACTGTTCCAAGTACTTTCCAGCCACGGAAAGGCATATAATATAATATGCATTTCAAATGCTGATGCATAATTGTAGGAATAGTATTTGTGATGCTAAATGGATGTCTCAAAAGCATGGTTAAAAAGATGGAAAAAAGAGCAACATGTTCCTGTGTTTCTAGTTCAGGGTTCTAACTTTATGTCTGCTTAATTTCTTTAACAAAGGAGCTCTGGGTGGGGAGAATATGCTACAACTTACACTGTTATTTCTGCGGTTAATAAAATTTCTCATCTGCAGCCAGATATCAAAAACCAGACTGTAAGTTTGTTTTCATCACTGTCATTAAACATGGGAACACACTGTTCTATCACTTGACTACACATTTCCTTTTCTTTTAAAGAGAAGATTGGTCAGATAAAAGAATCTTCAAGTAGCTTTTGGCAGTTGCAGAAACAAGTATTATGAGCAGTAATCTTTTTGTGTCTTCTTTGGATTCTTGGTTGTTGTGCCAGGTACCTGCTGTGCTGGCATAATGACCATTGGTGAGTCTGGCAGTTTTAACCATAATCCTGGACTTGCAGGTTAACACCATTACTAAGTGCAGTCTGTCATAGTCAGCAGTGGGCTACTAGAGATTGGATTTAGAAACAGACAACACTGCCACTAGAGGTGGAATATAAAGAATGTCAGCTCTCTTTCCCCTGTTAGTATCTCAGCAAATAATTGTAAAAAAGTGCATTTAAAATGCATTAAACTTACTATTTAAATAGTTAATCATCAGATATGCTTTTCTGTATTAAAGCTGTGTTACTGATCTCCACTGCACATGTGATCAGGTCCTGCAGATAGTTAACTTTGTTTTGCAGTAATTTCAAAAGATTACTTACATATTTATATCTAAGCACTTGCTGGGCTGGGCATGTCAAGTGCTCAAGGACTTGCTTTCGCTCCTCTTGTCTTGCAGTTACCACTCATGGTGGAAATACAGTCATGTTTACAGAACTGACTTCAAACATGGCTGAAAAGTTGTTGAAGTACAGTGTGGTTTAACAAATACTTACCCAAAGGCAGCTTTTTATAGCAGAAACACTTTTTTTCCTTTTCTCCCCCCCCCCCCCCCCCCCCCATCTTCCTCTGGGAACAGCATCTGGTTATGAGAAGTTTTTTCCTCATTTCTTTTTTGGGCTTACTCTGAAAACTGCATCCCTATTAGGAGGCAGGACTAACTGGAATCACATTAAATCAGCTGAGATCGTACTCTTTTATCTCCAATGGAGGTAAAACTGTAGTTAATAAGAAATTCTAGCTCCTACTTTCTTTTCTATGACATCCTTATATTGTTTTGTTTTCATACATAATGCAACAGAACTTACTTTTGATTATTGATCCTGCCCCTCTACTCTGCTCTTGTGAGACCTCACTTGGAGTATTGTGTGCAGTTCTGGTGTCCTCAACATAAAAAGGACACGGAACTGTTGGAACAAGTCCAGAGGAGGGCCACGAGGATGATCAGGGGACTGGAGCACCTCCCATATGAAGACAGGATGAGAAAGTTGGGGCTGTTCAGCCTGGAGAAGAGAAGGCTGCATGGAGACCTCATAGCAGCCTTCCAGTATCTGAGGGGAGCCTATAGAGATGCTGGGGAGGGACTCTTCATGAGGGACTGTAGTGATAGGACAAGGGGTAACGGGTTCAAACTTAAACAGGGGAAGTTTAGATTGGCTGTGAGGAAGAAGTTCTTTACTGTAAGGGTGGTGAGGCACTGGAATGGGTTGCCCAGGGAAGTTGTGAGTGCTCCATCGCTGGCGGTGTTCAAGGTCAGGTTGGATGGAGCCTTGGGTGGCATGGTGTAGTGTGAGGTATCCCTGCCCATGGCAGGGGGGTTGGAACTAGATGATCTTCAGGTCCTTTCCAACCCTAACTATTCTATGATTCTATGACTGTAATTAGTAGTTTCAACATTTGTGATTTAGTTTCCAGTCTAGTAAGCTTTGAAGATTAATTTATGGCATATAGATTAAAATATGACGTATAGCCAGCATTTTTTCCTGTGATGATGATGTGGCTTTAATGGGTTGAAAACACTGTGATGTATGTATAATAGTTTTGCATAGTACTGGGTGTTGGAATCCTTTTCACGTACTGGCCAACACTTTGGAGTTGACCTGACAAGTTCTTCTGTGTTTGAAAATCCTGTAGGGGAAAAACAAAAGGCAAATGTCCTTGCTTTTATGGCTCTGAAGGTAATGTGAAAGCGTAAACCAGTACAGTGTTATTTTCCTGAGTTAGCAAACAACATTTCCCATTCCTGTTCCCTTTCTCTGATACTTTAAGTGATAAGAAATTCATAAAAATAAACCATATGAGGTAAAGGCACTTCTGGAAGATGATGGCTGGAAGTAAGGGAGAAAAGTGGCAGGAAGCAATGAAGATAGAAGCTTAGGAGGAGGAGTACAGGTTTTGTAGAAATCTGTGGTTTTCAGTGGAAAACCAGAGTTGGTAGATATATGAGCAGTGTTTTTGAATTAAAAGTTAAATTTGTGAGCACTTGCAAAATATTTTAAAAGTCACTATGCTTCTGCAATGATTTTTGTGTAAAAGAGTTCTGTGAATGAAAAGCCTGTAAGGAATGTACCCAAGATGAAATGTTTTATATGCAGATAAACCACCTGATGGATGTAAGGACAATTGCTACACAAATCAAGTAGGTGATTCCAGATTAACTTCAGAGTTTGCAGTTTTGCAACTGGCCGTATTACTGCTTGTGTGTGCAACTGTCGGTTGAGAAGGTGATAAAAGGATAAAGGAATAAATAGCAAAATAGTTAAGCATTGCTCAAGATTCAGGTTTGGGTTTTTTTCTTCCCCCCTTTCAGTTATGGTGAGCTCTAAGGTAATGCCTTAGAAGTAATGCCTTTTACTAGACCATCTTGTGTTTTTGGAAGGGGTAGGTGAGCTTTCAGGTATGTGAGCCCCTTTCAGGTTTGAATTAGAAACAACAGAATACAAAACAAAATTGATTGATGAAGGATTTTTATAGTACTTCTGTTAAGCGTATTAACCCACCAGGCAGCATGCATATGTCATTAGAAGGCGATGAAGGCTCTCTCACACAAAGTAATTACTGTTTTAAAGGTATCTTCCTATTTCTAATTTAAACATTTCAAAGTGGCAGTGCTGTCATGGTAGCTGCTCTGCAACCCTGGAAGTGCACGGCATGTGCTCTCCGAAGTCAACCAAGTTTCACTTTGAGGACCTATCTCATTAGTTTTGTAGGTGTTGGATGTTTAATTTAGTCCTCTTGGCTGCTCAGTCAAAGAGCTATGAGGAAAAAGGTTGCTCTGTGAACTGAAAAGGAAGAAAATTCTTTCAGGGGAACAGGATTATTTGGACTAGACTGAAGGTTGCAAGTAATGATAAGGACTAATAAAACATGTATGTTGCGTAGGAGGAAAAGAAAAGTTGAATCTTTTATGATAAAAAAATGCAAGTTTTCTGGTTTTGTTAATATGTGTCTGCCAGTTTTGTTAATGTAGTGTTTCAAATTAGTAGCTCCTGAGGAAAATTACATTCCTCCTGGAAATACCTGTTGCTAATTGCGTGACTAACATGGAGTGGTGCATTTTGAAAACTTAAGGTTATCACTCAAAGGTAGCAGCCATGGGAGTTGCCTGTGCTCTGAAACTGTTTATGCAATGTTTGCATGAAAGATGAATTGCTGTTATAATTACTGCCCGTGGACGGTGCTTTCCAAGTCTACTTTGAAGTTTAACTAACATTCAGAATTAGAACAAAAAACTAGGATAGGGTTTTGTTGGTTTTTAAATTGCAAATGTTTATCGTAATCCACCCTCCATCTGGTTCCAGACTTCATGCATGACTGTATGGGACCCAAAATACAGGTATTGGGTTAGGTTCTAGCCCTGCTAGTGTCATCCATTTGCAGCACAGTGTTTGTTATCTAGTACTTCACGATCCTGTGCACATAACAGCACATGCTCCACTGACTTTCTCCTCTTAACAGTGATTCAACTTGACAGGTCTTTTCTGCAAGGGCATGAACTGTCTGGCTATACTTAATTTTTCAATATCCTTTCTTGCGTTAGAATGGTGTCAGGATAGACATCTCTGTACAGAGATGGTGCCGTCCAAGTTTGAAGACAGTACTGTCTGAATTTGGTTGTTTCTACTGAATTTGATATCGAAGCTCCCATAATTTCAATTTGGATAAATGTGGCCGTAAGTTGGGGTTGTTAAAGTAGTATTTTTTTAATGTTGTTTAGCTGTGAAGTAGAAGAGGTGACTATAAATCTTTATTTGATAGTTTTCTAGAATTGTTAGTTTGGATATAGCAGCCAATGCACAGGACAGGGTCTGAGATCCTGCTGTGTGTTAGTAGAAGCTGAAGGGCAGACTTTGGAAGACCTATGAAAAGAATGTGCTGCGAAATTAGAATCTGGCTTTCTAGTAGGTTTTAAAACACAAACCCTCCAAATTGGAATTGTTGATAAAGTGAAACTCAACTGATTTTTATTCTGTTAATTTTTTATTTTTAATAATAATATGCTTAAATATAATTTTCTTTTAAATAGAAAATGTCTTTAAATGCAAACTGAGGTAAATGTAAAATTGAATAATTGCCACAGAATGTGCTGTGGCTAGTCTGGAGCAGGGCATGTACAATTGGCCAGCTTGTGGGTGCCCCTTACAGAGCTGGGGAATTGTAACAGCCAGCTTTCAGTGGAGGCAGGCTTCTGACTCCTTTATCCAACTGCCAATTTTTCACAAAAGTTCATAGGAACTTCTTCCCCTTTTGTGAAGGAGTGTTAAAACTGATCAACAGATTCAGATGCTGGGGACAAGGCAGAAATGACAAAAATTGCATGTCTCTGCCGCCCTCTCTCTAATAAGCTTTGTTCCTTGGGAAACCAGGCTAAGAGGCATGTCCTCATTGCAGCTTTGGGGTTTTTTTTGCATTGCAAATTTGGAACTTTGCTCCAAGAAGACCTCATTGTATTCCTAATCTTCAGTGTGGTGTGTAGAGCCTTAGGGAATTTTTCTTCAGCCTAACATCCTGAGGGATAATGAGGAATGGGAGCAGCAAGATTACTTTTTTTTTTTTGTATCTGGGAGTTACACAGGGAGGGGAATAGCACCAGTGAAACTGAAAGGCTTGCTTTGGGAATGTACTCCGGAATCACCTCCCATACAAGCCTTTTGCACACTCGGAAGGAAATAAGATCAGCCAGTTGGGTTAGTTATGCTTAATGCTGGGAGTCACTGAATAAATGTGAAGGAATTCTGATGGTAATGATGTTGATGGTTTAAGAAATGGTAGAGGAGAAAAATAGGCATCACAGTTGGTTAGTTAGGTTTCATATATTTCATTGTGGGGTAGATCAAACAATAATATAAGAGGCATATTTCTGTATCTGTCAAATAGTGCTAATAACTACCCTTACAATTTCCTTCTGAGAGCAAATGCAAAGTGTAAAAAACGCTGTTGTCAGCTTATGAGCAGAATGAATGACTGCTTGCCTGGGTAAGTAGGTTTACAAAAGATGTGAACAGGGTCATCTTGTGCTGGAAAGAAAACCCAGCTGTGTCCAAATTGGAACTCTTTTGAGATCACTTTTGAAAAGCAGTCTTTTACTTGGCAGTGAGGTGCTGGATCACATAGTGCAAAGAACAAATGCATATTGCTTAAACTTAAGCATGAATAAAAATATGAAAACAACTTTCAAAACTGTATTAATATTATGGGATTGTAAAACATTGAAAATCCTTTCTAGGATAGTGCATATTCTCCTTTACATTTGTACAACAGCTTCCTGTAAAGCTACCATGTTTTTTTTAATTAAAGAAATGCACTTAGTCATCAACCCTTTTAATGCATAGATTAAGATCATTGATCCGAAATGAGATTTGTAACTCTTCAGACTGTAGATAGAGACATCACATTATTAGCATGCTTCTACAGCTTATTACCAGAATGCAGGGACGCTTCTGTCTGCAGGCATTGCTGTTCTAGGTGCTCTTTACATGCAGGCACTCACTTATGTTTTACAAAACATGGGACCAACATAAGCCTTGCAGAAGAGCTGTAGCCTGTCGACTGATTCATACAAAAGGATCAAATTTGTTCATTTCAGTCAAAATGAATAATCATGTTTGTTGTTACACTAATACATTTTATTGCCATTTTAAATACAGAACTTTTTATTCACCATGTCTATACCTTGTATGTGGATACTGTATTTTTTTCTATTATTTTCTTTCTAGTATTTCAGAACTAGAATAAGAGAGAGGGAGAACCTGGTTCAGGAATTAATCCCCCACATTCCCTTTTTCATTCAGAGCCTGAGCAAGCACCTACATTCTTAGCTTTCCCTTAGGATAAACTGTGCCTATACTGACATGAATAGAAAGTAATGTGGAGGCAGGAAACTTGTAGTTCCACAGAACTGACAAATCAATTAGATCTGCTTGTTTGGGATAATTTTACTAGTACTTTCTGAAATGCTCCCAGGTTCAAATATAAGCACATTTTATTTCCGGAAGCAAGGTTTTGATGTTTTTTCTATGGAAAAGATGACAGAGTTTGGTCTCAAGTTTTCCAAAGTGCTGATATTGAGTGCTCAGTTGCTCAGAAGAATTCCTTTAGGTAATGATGGTTCATGAAAACAAAATTGATGCTTTTAATATATCAATTATTTAAGTGTTAACTTTTTATTCTTGAAGAGACCCTAGTAATTCTTGGAAGTTAGTAATCTAGAGGCTGTCTTGGAGGGGGGCTATTTTTAGGCTCTCTTCTGTGTAAAATCCTACTGACCTTAAACATAGAATCACAGAATGGTTTGGGTTGGAAAAGACCATCCAGTTCCAACCCCCTGCCATGAGCAGGGACTCTTCACACTAGACCATGTAGCCCAAGGCTCTGTCCAGCCTGGCCTTGAATAGTGCCAGGGGTGGAGCATTCACCACTTCTTTGGCCAACATACCAATACTGTATTTCTTGCAATGTTAATAAAAGCTCTGTCACCATCACTAGAAACTGCCTAGATTGGCTTATAGTTGAAAAAGAAAAAAAAACCAAGACATGAAAGCTTTCCTTTAATCTATAGTATTACGAAATATTTAGCAGATGTGCCTTCTGGGCAGCAGGAAGGCCTGCCTGACCTACTTTCATATTAATCACTGAAGAGGTATTTCACGATTTGATGCTGGCAAATGTCAGCTGTTACGTTTCTGGCGTAAAAGCTGGTGTGAATGTGAGTTGTCTTTTCTTTCGTTTTTTCTTGGAAGGATATTGGTGAGAGGGTAGCAGAAAAAATCAGTATAAAGAATTTTGTCTCCTCTTTTTAGTTCTGTCTTGAAGTATTGGTGTGTTACTGCATTTGCGGGCTGCTGTGGCAGTAAGTAGCAAGCACATTCACATGACAACCAGTCACTTTTCCTTTGCAGTACAATCAGTCCCTCTAATTTTTTCCACTGTCTTTTTTCCAAGGAGACAACTATTATTCTTTTTTACAGTTCTGGAATCTGCCTGTAACAATTAATATGTTTTTCATAAGTACTTTTTTCATCTCTTCTTTTTGTATTTTGTAGGGTATTTTTCTCACTGAGAAATAATGGCTGTATACTATGTAGTCTGGCTCCTCTTGAATTTTGCCACCATATACATGCATCAGTTCATAGGCAGTGTGTCCCAGTTGCTGCTTTTTCCCTCTGGCATTTTTTGAGAACTCTTTGACTGCCAGCAGAGGTTTTGTGGCACAGATAAGATTTGTGGATGCTAACAAATAACATTGACCTTGGCTGCCTACTGGCTGGTTTTCATTCCATAGACCTGCAGGTCATCTGTTGAATGCATGTGTGAGAACTATGGCTGTTGGTAAGAGCGTGCTGAGTTTTTAGTGTGTGTTGGAAAATGCCATTAGCTGCTGAGTGTGGAAGAGGTGATGTGCAGCTGAACTGGGTAATTGGGGAGTGGGGAGAATGGAGGCAATTGACAATGACGCTAGGTACATGTTTTTGCCTTAAAAACAAGAGATGAGTTGTTGTGTAGCATTTTCTGAAGTGGACACTTGCTAGATGCTCTTGTTCCCCTGTTTCTGTCTCCAGTGGGAGATGTCTTAATTCCTTCAAGAGCCATGGTTAAACAGGTAACACTGCAGCATTTTCTTAGAGAAAACTCCTGCTACAAGACAGTTGCTCACTTGCAAACACTCAAGAGCATGGAATGTTTGAAGGCAAATATTCTGATGCTAGTGATGAAGAATGCTCCACACTGCCCACTGTGTTTACCTCTTCTCCAATTTCCTCCTAGATTCTGAGGCCTCTATAAGTTAGGTTATTTTTACAAGAAAGCCATAAATTCCATGCATGCAGGTCATCTTGTTCATACAATATGTTCATAAAACTTGCTTGTAAAAACATCAGGCAGATTTAATAACTAGATAGGCGGCCATTCCTTTGTAGAGCTGTAGCTTCAAAACTACATTTCAGAGTGTCAGGGTTTCACTGGTGTCATTTTGATCCCCTACATAAACTTAGAAGATGTCCAAGCTCTTCTAAACGCCTAAGATTTGGGTAGCAGCAAGAGGAAGGCTTGCCTTGGGCTGGCTGCAGTGGTTCCTGCTCCAGCTGCTGCTGTACCATTTGTGTGTGCTCCCTGCCACTGCAGTAGGGTTGGCTCAGCTGTTTGTTTGCTGGGAAGCTGCAAATGTGTTTGTTTAAAGTCAGAAACTTTAAGTAACCAAACACTGATGTCCTCCCAGTTTGTAAACTGAGGCCCTATGTTTTGGTACTTACTCTGCAGTTTGAAATCAACATAACTTCACCCTCAGAAAATAAACCTTGTTTCAGCTGTACCTTCCTAGCAAATTCTTACTCTTTGGGATAAAACCTTTTCTTGGAAGGGGAAGGGGAAAATTAGTTGGTATTCCTCCTACCAATTGGTAAGAAACAAGTTAAGCAGCTTTGGTTTGTTCCAAAATAAAAAGCTGAAGTCTGGGAATTACTTATGAATTGTTTTCCCCTTCAAGATGTCAGAAATCTTACCATGTGGAAGAGTTTGAACTCCATTTACATTGCTGGTTGAGACTTTAAGACAGGCAGTTTGTGCTCAGTGCATGTAGCCACCCCCCAGGGCTGTTTGCAACACGGCACAAGAGTTGTTGCTTTGTCTGTCAGCACTTCTTACCCTGTCCCTTGTGCTCTGTAGCACTTACAAGTGCTACAGGCTTGTGATCTGAATATTTCTTCACAGTAAGCAGATGTGCTGGTATCCATCAGGGGAGCAGTTAAAATTTAAGAAAGTTCACACTGCTGACAATAGAATGCAAACTTTTTAATTGCGTGTGAGAGCAAAAAAGGGACTACTGTATTCTTCTGAAATTGTGGTGAAATTAGTAGAAGATTGGAATGGGTAGAGTTTTAAACATTATAACTGGTAACAAAATGTCAAAGAAGTTGATTGTAGTTGAATCTGGATAAAGGCTAAGTTAGGCATGAAAAGTGTTCCAGCTCTGCATAACAGAACTTGGGTGTTCACTGGCGAAAAGGCAATAAAAATTGCCTTGATTTGCAGGAAAGGTGGTGGGAGAGTTGTGCACTGAAACAAGCGAATGAAGGAGCTTCTGGAGTTTAAGGATACGTTAAATGTTGTAACAGGCTGACTGCAGCACTTCTTAAGTGGTAAGACTGGAGAGTAGTCTTAGAAACCTTAATTTCCTTTTTTACTTGTCTGCTCTTGAAACACTGTGAGGAAATAAACTGAGACAAGTAAGGGTTGTGCAAGGGAACCTTTCTGCTGTAAAAACTCGCATCTGCTAAATCTTACATGGTGAGTGCAAAACCCTTTGTCCACACCTTCCAGTCCTCTGCTGTTAGCATCTGCAACATGAAGGGAGCTTGTGAGAGGGATGAGGCCTTGTGTTGACTGAAGGCAGCTGTGTGGTTCCTTGTACCCAGTGCAAGGTCTTTTGTCCAGCAAGTGCCTTTCTGCAGACATCAGTGTTGTAACGTGGCCAGACACTTGACTCTTGCCCATTGGGTGCCGGTGTTAACAGACCCTGATGAATGGACTTCCCTGCTGAGGCGAGTTGGTTTGCATGTAAAATCAGTTACTTTATTTCCTTCAAATTATTTAAATGTTTAAAGTGTCTGCATGTATCTCTTAGGATTGGGACACACACACAGGGACACAGCCTTGCAGATTTAGCTGCAGTGGCTCAGAAACTTTCTGGCAACATCTTAGCTCTGGTTTTTGTTGGGGCTTGCTGCCCTCAGAAGTGGTTCAGCAGAAGGGGCTGGACCTGAATGCCCACAAAGCCCTGTAGAGCCACTGCCTTCTCAAATCTTCCAGTTCCTTCTCGCGTGGTCTCGTTCAGGCGTCTGTGCCTTTTTCCACCATCTGTAAAGATATAAAATTAAAACCATGCTGACATGGGTTCAGCATTTTTCTTCTTCTTGGTAGCTGGTGCAGCACTGTGTTTTTGATTTTGGGCCTGGGAACAGCACTGATAATACCAGTGTTTTCAGTTACTGCTTGGTGATGTTTTGGTTTGACCAAGGACTTTCTGAGCCTCATGCTCTGCCAGGGAGGAGGAGAAGCTGGGAGGAGGCAGAGACAGGACACCTGACCCAAACTGACCAGAGAGGTTATTCCATACCACAGCACGTCATGTCCAGGATGTGAAAAGGGAGAGCAGAGGCCCGGAAGGGTGTGGTGGTGCAGTGGGGGGTTCGCTGCTGGGGGGTGCACCGGCTGGGTCGGGCTTGGTGAGCAGTTGTGTTCTCTTTCCTTGTATTTCTCTTGCATTATTACTGGTGGTAGCAGCAGTGATTTGTGTTATACCTTAGTTACTAAACAGTTCTTATCTCAACCTGTGCGAGTTGCATTCTTTTGATTCTCCTCCCCATCCCCCCGGGACTGTGGGAAGAAAGAGAGGGGAGTGAGTGAGAAAACTTCATGGTTGACTGGACTTGAACCACGACACCTGCTCAAACCTGAAAATCTTCATTAGGTTTGAAGAGTTTTTGGTGGTTGCTATGTTTCAGTATGGGTTTGCTGTCTTTTAGTTTATTTTTTTGTAACGGAACATCCTGTAACTTCTCTCTGTGACAAGAAGGAGCAGGGTCAATGGTCTGCATACAGGCTGTGTCTGTTACCTGTTTCAGGAAGATCTAGTTAGGTATGTTGCTTAGTGTTAGGAGGAAAAGAGATTGCTTGAGCAGTCAACAAGACCACATGACAAGCAGCTGAATGTAATTAGGTGGGTAGGGTGGTGTGGAGCTGGGAGCTTTGCATGCGAGTGTGAATGTCAGAGCTCTCAGTCTGAGCTAAACTGTTCTGGTTTTATTCTTTTCCTCTGCTGATGCTACCTGCAGATAAGATATGGCTCTTTTTGCATGACTATGGCATTCAAGAGATCTGAACTGCATCAGAAAACTTGTCACTGAAGTAGCCTTGGGAAGCTTGGGATCCATTTGCAGCTCTTAAGCATAGGTATGGAACACTTTCTCCTGTTTATTTTCATAACATTTCTTACATTGTTTTCTTTGACCTGACAGTTGTTGTGTCCCAACTGTTCCTCTGTTAAGAGTTTTGAAACAATGTTGCTGTAGTTTGACAGACTGCCTGAAATACTTTGATTTGGAGAGACAGTTCAGCATTGCTGCATCCTTGTGTTATAGTGGGAAAAGTAAACTTAAAGGTGGGAAATATGCTGGCTTATGTAAAACATCGGTCTTTGGGTTTAAATGGCATAACTGTGGCTTTTGGGTACATCTTTGGTCATTGCTTTTCACAAAGAAATCAGTCAGATTTAAAGACAAACCTGGGTAAAATAATAAGATTAAAATAAATGACTGCAGTGACCAGTGACCAAGGGACAGAGATGCCTCTTCTGGTCCCACATCATCAGTGTACATTTCCTTCTGTGTTAAGTCAGACTTGGTTTACAATTAGAAGGTGGAATTAGACCTTTGATAATAAAGTGTGCTGCACAAATAATATTTCACGATGCAGAACAAAGTAACTCAGTATTTTTAAATGTTGTACTGCTTGAACTTTTTCCACCCTCTATTTAGTCATGTGTTCTCATTAACATATAAGGATAAGTCATACTTAATAAACACTCCTTTAGAATGTAGGGGTTTTTAACTGTGTTACACACCAACATGTTTATTCTCATGTGTATTAAATGTATTGATGATAAAAGGAATAAAAAGGATGTGTTTCACAGTCTGTTATTTTTAATTAGCAAAAGAAATTGGACCGCAAGGAACCATGAGAGCTCATCTAGTTCACATTTCTTATTCAATCATGTAGCAATGCTTTCAATCTTACAGTTAATGATGATGAAGGCAAGATGAGGTGGGATGTTATTACTGTGTTTTGTATTTCATTTGGAAGAAACTCAAAATGTATGTACCCATCTGCCTGGGTCATTCCTTGCCACCCCAAGCATGAATCTGTAATCAGGCATCCTTTCTAGCCCATGTCTTTGCCAGTGTTTTTCTAATCATAGACCAAATCTCCAGGTTTTGTAGTCTGTAAATAACCAAGGGGTGGTTGTTCAGAGAGCAAAGAACAGTATTCTCTTCCACTTCTGTGGAAGGTCACAAGGCTTTTCCAGAGGTTTAATTGATGTCTACCATAAAGTATCTTGAGATGATTTTTTCTAGTCCTGATCATCACTCCTGAAATGTGTTTATGAGAAAGAAGTGGCAAATTCATAAATGTAGTTAAATAAATATGTTTTCTTGCTGTTTCCTTATAGACATCCTAAGTGTATGAACATGCTTATACAAAATAACTGGGGGGAAGGATTTTGTAAACACTGATGCTTGACTTTGTAGTTTTCTTTCTGTGCTGTGATAGATTGGTTGGCATAATTGCTTCATGGTTATTTACTATTATATAATGCTTTTCAATTACTTCATTACATGTGCATTTTGACTGTGTGTTACAGGAACAATTTCTAGCCCATTTTAGGGTAGTGATTTCTAATAGCCTAAGTTATCTGAGGTTTAAATTCTGATCATGTCGGGATTCTGTTGTATAGAGCAAACCAGTATTCTAGCATGTGGTACTGCCCTCCTTTCCCTCACCGTACTCACAGTGGGTTTCAGTATATTTGCTTTTTTCCAGCATGTCTTTTGTTCACAACACTATCTTAAACAAAACGTCCTTAGTAATTAAGCATGGTAAAGACAAGCTAGGAATCTATTTCAGGTGGGATTCTTTAAACATGCTAAGAATGACATCAAAGAGAAATTGTGATTTTTTTTTTTTTTTGCCATTAAAAACATAAAATGAAAAAATAAAGATGATAAAAAATTCTGAAACTGTGCAAAATTTAAAGAATGGACTAAAAAAAAAAAAACAAAAGAAAAAACAAACAAACAAAAACCTTAAAAGCAGTTAATAGAAAAAGACCTGGTACAGATTGTAGTACAACGAGGGAAATAAACTCTAGTCTAAGTGGAAAGAACTTTAAAGAGAAAAAGTTCAGAGTAACTTTTCTTTGGTCTGAATGTTTGACTTCCTAACTAGGAAACAATATGGCTCCTGCTTCTGAATTCTGTTTAAACCCTGTGTCATGGGAATAAAGTTCCTTTACAAAAATTGAGTTTTGATGTATTACAGTACAACTGTTGGTATAAAGAGAAGCATAACTGGGATCTTGGTGAGGTGGGAATTCTCTGGGAGTGAGTGGGTTGGTGTATGGTAGCATAGCTCCATTAAAGGTACTGTGGCTGTATTGATTAATGCTAACTGAGATTTTCTCTTTTTCACATACTGAATTTGTTTTTACTGAAATCTCATTACTGGATTTTTATTTCCTTCTACAGGAAATCATATGCATTGGTTCAAAATCAAACCAAATACTGAGAGCCAAAGTTAGTCTTTTACTAGAAGATGAAACACCAGCAGCTACTCTAATGAGACTTATCAAATATGAACTCTTGTTGAACAGTACCATTGCATACTGTGTCTTGTGACTTGTGTACAGAAGTGTGTAGCTGAATAGATTCTTCCATATCTACTTACCCTTTATATCCCATTTTTCATTTCAGAGGTTTGATGCTTTTCTGTCGTAATGTAGAACATAAAAAACTACAGATTGTTCTATAAAGTGGGTTTGTCAGTTTGCATGAGGCTTTCAGATTCTTTGTAAGTATGCAGTTTCAGACTTAGTGTTAAGAAAGCACAGTCTGAATCCACTCTGTTATGAAAACTACACATACGTTTCCTTGACACAGTTTTCTACAGGGAACTTGCACTGCTTGGATCAATTGGAGCAGACTGACTGGGGATTTATTTTCTTGGAAGAACTTTGTATATTTTTGCCTGGAACTTGGGCTATGGGGTGGTTCTGTGAGTTCACTGCTGCTAAGCCATGTATTCCCTATAGCAAAAACATTCTGAATAGTAATTTAAATTGAAGACTCTTCTGTGGGGAGAGGTAGCAGATTACCTGTTACTGTAGGTCAGCTAAAGTGAAACTTGAGGACGCTGTCCGCACGAAATGTTATAAAAGAATTCTGCAGGAAGGCACCTACAGCACGCAAAGCTGGCAGGTTTCAGCTGGGGGTGTTACTCTACAGCCATCTTAGGACCCTCCCTCAATCTGGGTATAGCTAAAAAGAATAATATTGGCAAACTGGCATTAGGTTTGTGATTATTTTTGCTTTCCTTGAAGGGCTCATGCATACCTCAATGGCAAGAATTAGTGCAAGAAATTCTAGTTTGCTGTGCTGTTTACCTGAGCAGTCGTCACTGTATATCAGGATTTAACCATAATTCATGATGTAGTATGGGATTCTGATCACAGCAGTAAGATAAATAGTGCTGTCGAGTCAGGATGAAAACCAGCAGGCTTTTTTTGGATGGAAGCTTTGTGTTGTGCAGTTCAGCCTGCTTAATTGGTGGTTCTTTTGAACTATTCCTTCCTTGAGGCTCTAAAAAGGGAGCTGTGCAAGGATATAAATTGAAGCAAACGTTTTGCCAAAGCACTGTCTGAGTATTTTGGCAGATTGCAGAGCCTCAGCTTGGACAGTGTTAATACATGCTGCAGTTCTGGAGCTGTTCAAGTGGAGGATTCGTTGGCTTGTTGAAAGTTATGGGCTTATTTTTCAGTTCTGGTGGGGAAAAAAATAAAAATAATGCTCCAAAAGACCTGTGGTTTTAGCTTTGCTTTGTTAGGAGACTTTGAAAGTAATATTTTTGAACAACAGCGTGCTCCAAAATGACCATGTCGTGCTGTCACAGACCAAGATTACTGCTTTGCTGTTGCACATTAGTAGCTTCCTGAAGGCAGAATCATAGAATAGTTTGGATTGGAAAGGACCTTTAGGTCATGGCCTGTTGAATACCACTGGCTCTATTTCAGGCTGAAGTGGTAATCTATTATGTAATGGACTGGTTAAATTATGCCCAGAGTATTCTCAGCAAGTTACTTCTAGCCTTTTCTAAGCTTTTATGAAACATGGAAACATCACATACTTATCCTGCCCAGTACTGTTTGAAGATCTGTCTCTCAGCCTGTAGCTATTACAGACTCTGAAATCAAAGGCTCAGTTCCTTTTTGAGACCTCTTCAGAGCGGGTTTTTCATGACTGACCTATCTCAATTTCTTCGAAGTGTCATGCTGCCAGCCTGCAGTGCTCTGACTGTCTCTCACTGCAGTGGTTGCCAGCTCGATCTGACATAGGCCCAGTGAGTTTGGCACCTGCAAGGATGCTTCTGTCAAGATTCTTTTAAAAGTTTGGGAGAAGTGAATGCTAGCTGTGAGCCTCAGTTTTATCAGTGTACATACATCCTTCTGTCTCTGTCCATGTGCACCACTTCCCTGCTTAGCATCTCTGACTGTCCCTTGCATTTCATATCCAGTCACATTGGATTTGAGATTAAGGAGTAGAAGGAGTAGAATAACCTTTTCTAGTTACTGGATAGGGTTTTTCTTAGCTGGCGGTTTTCCTTGCTTTCCCACAGGTAAAATAAATGTATTTTACTCTTTTTGCTAGATCCATTTAAGAAACTATTCCGATTAAATATATGCACAAGTAACTTACTATTCCTAATATCATGACCAATATTTACAGATAGAGATTTCCCAGCTCATTAGAAATGGATATTGATTAGTGGTTTAGTCAATAACTTTGATAACCAGTATAATTTCTGAGGAGCAGGATGTTTGGTTGCTGGAAGCGTGATCTGACACATCAGTCCTGCTCCAGAAGGCCAGGATGCCTTGTGGTTACCTGTTACCATTCGGCAAGTGTAGACAAACTCACTTCTGATGGACTTAATCTTTGGATATATGAATGTCATCTAACTAATGAGAAACTCTTTAACTTCCTGAGGAATAAATAGCCAAAACGAAATGTAGGAAATGCTGCATACTGTTCCCCCTATTAGTTATTGTTGAACTTGATCAAGTAACTTACACCAAAAATAAGGACAGGTCACAATATTCTGGAGAAGCAGTAATGCTAAAGAATGGTAGCAGCTGGGAAAAAAAAGGCAAGCAGTAACTTCTGTTGCATCTTCCCGTCAGAAACCAGAGTTAACAAGGAACAGAGTTAATCTCCCATGGAAACCAGGAAGCAGGTATTTCCCAATCCAAATTAAATTCTGCACAGAAATTCTTTCCTGCCTCACCCCTTTGTACATTTGTCCACATCATGTTAGATGAATGATGCAGTTTTATAGTCCTATTTGTATCACGCTTGTGTGGGTTTCACTTTTGTCTAACAGTGACTACGAGGACCTTGAGGTTGTTTGTTGCCTGACCTTCTCCATAGACTCTTGATTGACCTAATCATGATAATTTATTCTTCCAGACTATTTCCTTCTAATGCAGCACGTATGTTCCTAAGCTTGGTGGTGTGACCTTTTGGAGGCTCTATCTGTGTGTGTCCTACAGAGCAAGGTGGGAGGCAGCTGAGAACTCTCCTGCCCTGGAGAAGATTAAAAAATGAAGAAAGTTTTTAAAGAAGCTGCAGATATTTTCCTCTGGCTGTTTACAGTGTGTGCTTTACCGGGCTTAAACAAAGAACCTGGCCTGACTAATGTGTATCACAGCCTACTGAATCATCCATATTGGCAGAGCATGAAATACAATACTTTCTTTATTATGAGAGCATGCACATGCTTTCCCTGAGGTGTCGCTTCACTTATTCTAACTGCACACATGAAATTGATTCCTTTTTCAGTGTTTAGATTTTTTTTACCCTTTCTTACTCCTTTTACTCTGTTTTTTCATGTGTCTGCTTATTCTAGCTGTCTGCTGGAGTTTTTTTATCTCCAGAAAACCAAACCATTTCTTAAAGAAGTGCTCAATTCTGATGATCCTCTGTGATTCCTATTATCTTCTTCTTTATCTTTCAGTGTACTCTTTTTCCTTTACCCTTCTGCAGTTGGAAGTGTTGCTGAATGAGTGGGTAGGCACACCTCTGTGAGTATGACCAGCTTTGTGGGTGAAATTCTGGTGGCTCCTGTGTTGACTTGAAAGAGTTTCAAACAGTGTAAATCTATGTGAGACTGTCATTTATAATTCCTAAGCTCTGAGGTGGGTTCCAAAGGGGTCAGAATTGTCACATCAAGGAAGGATACTGGGCATTGCTCTGAATTTCCTAAGTTAGTGAAAGAGCATGGCATGTTAACTTGTAAGGCATTGCGGCTTAAAGTATTTATTAGAGGAACAATTGAATGGTTGAAGAAGGAGTAAGTAGTATGGAGCTATTTAAAAAAGTTCTTTGCTTTATTTTTCTCAGTCTCCTCTGAAGTTCATTGACATGGCACAGATATTTTCTTCGGTGCTACAGCTTGAAAGCAACTTCTGATGCGAGTACAAAGAGGTAACTTGGGAGGCAAAAGCTCTCTCAGGAGGGGGACGGATCCTCTGAGAGTGACTGTTTACATCAGAGAACATTGTGAATATTTATCTACGGTATTTTCTTACCATGAAGCATAAAAATGTTAGAAACTGGTGAGGGAATAGAAATGGCCCTGTGCTTTTGCAGAGAAGCTGAAACTGCACAGTGATCCTTCTGTATGGGTGATGTTGGAGTATCACCTGCGACATTCATGGTTTTATTTTCCATTTTTTTCCAGTTCCATGCTGCCTTTCATTCCTTTACGTAACCAGGTCATACTTTGAAATTCAGTCTCCTTTTCATTGGCTTATTTATGCTGAAATGCAGATGTAGTTGCAAAACTAACTTGTTTTCTTTTGTGGCTTCTCCATTCCCAGTTTCCCATGGCTTTCTGGAAACAAAATCCAGAATCTACTGTTTCCTTGCCTGGCCTGTTGTGCAAGACTCTCACCACATCTGCAGACCTGTTCCTTCACTTACCCTTTTTGCGTCCCATTCTGGGTAGGATGACAGTTTTATGCCTGGCATCTCCCATTATAGCTTAGTCTCAGAGTGCTTTGTGTGCTTGCCGGTTCTTGCTTTGCCAAAATGCTCTTGTTCTGGCAAAGCTGACAACTGGTGAAGTGTTCTACAGCACCTTCAGCTGAGACAGAAGTGACATCAGCATTTGGAAGCTACAGCCTTGCAGCCTGTTTTGGTTTTTCCTTTATTTTTGCGGACTCCTTTCTGTTTCCTGAGCACCTTTAAAATCACTGAGATCCTTCCAAGAAAGAGACAATCCTTAGACATCGATCCTACAATTCCTTAGAATTTGTCAATAGTTGAAACTAAAAAGGTCGTAATGGTAAAATGTCAAGTAAAGCAGTTGAGAGTAACCAGCTCAAGAGCAAGTAAAGTTCTTCCTCTCACTGGTCAGAGGAAGGGGTGTTTTCCTTCTTATTATTTATGTTCCAGAAAAGTCCCAGAGATTGCAGAAAGTGTCATTTTGACAAAATTTAAAGCAAGCCAGGTCAGGTATTTTCCTAAAAAAATAAAAAAGTGCAGCTCAGAATATTTCATAAAGTGTTTCTTTAATAACACTTCTCCCAGTGTAACAGTTACTTGAGTTTATAAAGAACAGTTGTCACAATTTGTTTCTATTATATATGGACATATTTGGCAGCTCTCAGCCAAAGGCAATTCTAATAAGAGTTTAACTCAGTCCTTTGTTTCGACAGAGCTGGCAAGTGTCTGATGGTGACCAGTTCTGCAAGCATTGAGGTGCTACTGAAGCCTTAGAGCAGGGTGAGGCTGTTTGCTACGTTCACCCATGCTAGGCAAGAAAGTGCCTGTTGCATTGCTGTAGTGTGGTGGGAGTGCTGGTATGACAGGATTAGTGAACTTACACCTTTGAGGCCCAGATCACTTTCCTGGTGCTTCTGCTGTAACAGATCAGGGGATGTATAAAACAGCTATTGAAGTCGTTTAAGCCTGTGTAGCGCCCAGGTGAGAAACTTTTTTAGTATGCGTTTACTTGCACTTTCAGAGTGGTCAAACCTGTTCAAATGTGTTATTACCATGTACTTGTATTGACACAGTGGCCATCAAGAAACCTGCAAAACCTTTCTTTTCTGCCTGTTCGAGGTTTGGACTCCTCTTTCCCCAATGCCCATGTCAACACTTCAATCATAAGCATGCAGCCTCAACTGCTTTTTAAGAGTAAAGCCATATTTGGGGAAACCTTCGTTTGAAAAGCATTTTTTTGAACCCTAAATAGCACTTTTTCGTGGTATATTTACAAATACGGCTCAATTATGTATGAATACAGTGGAACTTTCTTAAGCTGACTCCCAAGTTTTTCACCTACTGCATGCTGCTCTTGCTATGTCAGATGCCAAAGGATGTAGCCCCTTCAGGATACTCCCTCTGTCCACTGAGGACTGGATCTCTGTTGCAGGGGAAATATGCAGACTTCACTGAGGTTTGGCTCCTACCTATAGGACACAGCCTGGTTGACTGTCCCACTGTGCCACTGGGGTCTGCCTTTCTTGAGCAAAAAGGGCAAGGCCAAGACACAATTTGTCTTTGTAAGATTTACCTGAAAGCTGAGTGATACTTGCAGAAGGTGGACACTGTTAAAAGTTAACTATATATCTTGAGTGTCTGCTGTCCGTCCCTGAAAGGACAATGTGATGAAATCCTTTGGTATCCTAAAATATGAATTAATTATTGGTCTAATATCTGTGTTTTGGCAAATTTGAATTAGCTGTCTCTTTAGAGTTGTGTGGTATCTCCTACCATATTAGTCACTGGCTTTATGGCTGGCTACACAGCAGATCAGGAGCTGGGGTGATGTGAGTCATTTCACTTGGTATGAGGGGAAAAAGTGGGCTGAGTCATACAAATGGTCTTATTAGAGCAGTTTCCTACAGAATAGTGGCTTTTTTGCTCTTGGGAGGGTTGTCTGGGTGTAGTATGGGGAGGACTACTCCACTCCCCAAAAGCTTCCTCTGTTAAGCAATGTACTGCTTCTCTGTGAAATGGGGTGGTGTTGCAAGTGTGGTCTGAAGTCCTGTCAGCCATAATACCTTATATTCAAGTCTTTGCCAAAGATTAATATTTCTCTTCTTTAGAAGTCTGTGGTAAACACGACTTTCACCATAGTACCTGCGGAGCAGCACTGTGTCCTTGAGCCTGTACAAGAGAAAGAGAAAGAAACCAGCATTTTGCATAAGAGACTAGTGTATCCTCTTCGCACTTGAGGGAGAAGGATGAAAAGCTGTGAACGGAACTGATCCATATATTCCATCATTAATACATTTTTGTATGCAATCACTTGTTAGGAGCAATGTAATTTTACTAAGGTGTGTGGGTGATTGAGCAGATACTTTCGATCTGCTTTTAGGTACGTCATGCACAAATCTCTTCTGAAATGCTGTTTGCCTCTAGGAATAAATGGGACATATGAACTGTGTAATTGCTTCCCAGCCATGCTGTCAGACATCGCCCTCTTTAGACATGGAGACGTGAGGCACACCTCTCTATCTCTGAGCACCCATCAATACGAATGCAAACAGGTGACACGTAGGCCTCTTGGCTGTGTGCTAAAGAGGTGGTGCTAGAAAAATACTCCTACTGGAAGTACTCTCTCCACTGTGCCCTAACTACTCCTTTAGCAGAGTTTGGGGTAAGTGGTGTGCTTTGCTTTAAATTGATGGGCTTGAGGACTGTCTCATAAGGAGCATGTTCAGTTTTACAGAATTTTTCCCCGTGTGTGTGTACACATTTTCATCTGCAGCTCAGTGCTTGTTGGGTCTTTTGGTTTGTTTTGATTTCTTTTTTTTTGGCTTGTGTTTTCATTTACTCAGCTCTTTGTGCCTCCTTCCTTTTCCCTTCTCCCCTTCATCAGCTCTGCAGCAGCACAGGAGTTGCATGTTTTGTGCAAGGCCAGTTCAGAAAGCGTATTCCCTGTCCCCATGCTGCACAGGGGAAATCCTGCATGCCAAGTCAATTTCCTTAATTTATACAGCAGCACCGCTGCCATAGTCTTGAATGCTTCATCACACGATAGCGTTGTGATAGTAGTGTCCTGGAGGCAAAAATGTGAACCTTCTAATGCTTGATGCCTATTAATGTGAAAGTACCTTGGACTAGGAAATCCAATGAACAAGAGGACCACTTGCTTTGCAGAGCATTCCTTCTTGGCAAGGCACAGTCTGGCTGTGTGTGTTTGTGGAGGCTCCAGAGAGGCAGGTGTACAGGCACGGCTTAAGTGATGGCTGTGGGGGTCCTGTCAGCAGTGGAAAAGACTGGAGGAATTTTCCCAGCACTTGCTCATGGCACCTGTCTATCTGCATGCTAGGCAAGTGCAAAGCCAGAGCTGAATGTGATTTAGGAGGGGTCTACAAAAGGCAAAACCCTGTGGAAGGCTTGATGTGACGCCTAAAACTGTGTCCAGCAGTTGCTCGTAGAAGACAGATTTGGGGATGATCATTCTAAAATTAATTCAGAAATTTTCTTTTGGTGACCTCGTGAAGTTTTATTTTATCATAAACGTCCTCTGGTTCTTTTCCACCTCCCACTTTCCTGACACATGAGTTACAGAAATATGGAAGGAAAGACTGGATGGTGTGAAGCTATGAAGTAATGGGACCATGACTTAAAAACTACCACAATTTTTTGCTATGTTTTCACATTGTTGTGAATATGTTCTTATTTGTTCTGTGGAGCTGAATGTGTCTGAGCACTGGGACTGCAGGTCTCGGAAGTAGAGGGTGGAGATCACTTTCTAAATATTTGTACAGGGAGGAGGACAAGGCTTGAAACTGCTCTGAAAACAGCTCTTTGCATGTCTCCAAGGATAGGTTAACTGTGCAGGGTTTCATAAGAACCACTCCTTGGAGATATTTGAATAATAGATTGACATTATGGGGTGCAGTGAAAGGTGTGTGCATTTCAAAAGCCAGAGAAGAAAATTTCCTTCTTGAGTAAATCCTTTAGAAGACGTTTTATGCCCTTCCTGTGAAGGGCTCCTAGTCTTCCATCAGTCACTTGCAAGTTTTATTTGTTACCAGCCACAGGGAGAGCTGAGGTTCAGGTGGTCTGAATGATGTGGTGTATTTGTGCAGATACTCTACAAATAAGATGTGACAGTAGGAATGCCTTTAGGTTTTACTTCCCCAGGGTCCAACCTTTCTGTTTTAACTAGAGCCTTCACCCAGCTCTGGCCAGTGGAAGGGTGCAGCTGAACCATAACAGTTTCTTACAGCTCCAAGTAACAACTGTAGCACCTTTTCTTCCTCTGTAAGGCCTTTGCACAGGGTGCATTATAAATCAGTTTTATTACAACATAGATAAGCAGTGATTAGGCAGCACTGTAATTGGTATGTTATTAAAAGTATGTTCTATATACCTGTTGCTAGCTAACAAAGTACCCACAAGACAAGGCAAATACTTTTGTACAGGTGGGATGGCACAATAAAAGATACGAAGGTAGCTTGTCTTTGTGTGATATAGCCGCCCTAAGATTTCCATTAAAACCTTTATAAGCAGCAGTTATTTAGGGGTATTGAAACTGAAAGAACATGTACTTGAGTAGAGGGGAGGCTTACACAGCCTCTTACTCTTGGAGAACATGAGAGAAAAAAAACCCACCATACAGGAGATTGAAGTCTAACTCAAATCCAGTCTTTAGTAAAATCTTCCTTGTTTGCTATTTAAAATACTTTTCCCTTTCTTCTAGTGCATTTCAATGAAAAGACTTTGTGGAGCTATAAGGTAGGCAGTCTGATTATACTTGGTTTTTTTTCCTTCCCCAACAGGGAGGGAGGATTTAAAAAAACAAAGCAAACACCCGTAAAACCCTATTGCTGCTATGTGTGAGTGTGTCTTACGGATCAGGGCTTCTAATTTGGTCTAAAAATGTTCTTAATGTCAGCGTGTGGCTGCCTTTTCGACTTGCTTACTCGAATATTCTGATCTTTCAGACCTTGTGGTGGATGCAAGCATGCAGTTGTAGTGTATTTATGTGAAACACTCACTGATAACTATTACTGCAGGCTTTTTTGTTTCAGTCTTCTATTCATAGAATCACAGAATGGTTTGAGTTGGAAAGGACCTTAAGATCATCCAGTTCCAAACCCCTTGCCATGGGCAGACACGTCACCCTAGACAATGTCACTTAAGGCTCTGTCCAGCCTGGCCTTGAGCACCGCCAGGGATGGAGCATTTACCACTTCTTTGAGCAACCTGTTCCAGTGCCTCACCACTCTCACAGTAAAGAACTTCTTCCAAATATATAACCTAAACTTCCTCTGTTTAAGTTTGAACCCATTACCCCTTGTCTTATCACTACAGTTCCTGATGAAGAGCCCCTCTTCAGTATCCTTATAGGCCCCCTTCAGACATTGGAAGGCTGCTATGAGGTCTCCACGCAGCTTTTCTCCAGGCTGAACAGCACTAACTGGCTTTGCCCCTCTTCATATGGGAGGTGCTCCAGCCCCCTAATCATCCTTGCAGCCCTCCTCTGGACTTGCTCCAGCAGGTCCCTGTCCTTCTAATGTTGAAGACACCATTGAAGACACACTCTTATGTTGAGGACACCATTACCGAAAAACTTTGCATTAAAACATAGCAGTGGAAAGAAATTAGCTATCTGTGGTAAGGTAGTGTGAACTGTCACCTAAAATGCCTTTCCTGCAAGGTTTTACTGTCATTGAAGTCATAATGCAAAATGTGGGAAAGGGAGACTCAAAACTGGAAATTGCAAAAAAGCGTCAGATGCTTTCCACTGACTCTTCAGTTGGAGGTATCTGGGCATAAATCTGACCATTGTGTGCATTTGATTGTGGTAAGTCCGGTCATGGCTAAATCAGCCTATCAGAGTTATGTTGTGTAACCAGGAGCATTACTAAAATAAAGTTGAAGCTTTGAAGATAATTATGGTTTTAGCTTAGTGGTGGTGATTGACACCCACACACTTTTGAGGTACTGAGTTTGTTCCAAACCTCAAGCTGTGAGTTGATATTTCAGAAATACATAGGTGGTTTTGCCATTGATGCAGACTACTGCAGTGTTTGATTTGAGTAAAGTCAAAGCTAGTTCAAGCTACAGATAGTTCCAATAATACTTACTAACAGTTGGAACAGCATGTTTTACTTCTTTAAATTCTTATTTTATTTCATCATCTGTCATATCTTTTATATTTCTTTCCCTCCCTCATAAGCGAACGCGAGTTTTATGTTGCTTCTAGAATGGTTCTTTTAGGGTTATCTTTTCATGTTCATGTCTTTGAACACAGCATAAGGCAGCCGTCTACTGTTTATTTTGGGGGAAGAGAGGCTCCGTAGCTACTCAACCGGGAAGTACTAGTGCACTTACATCAGTCTTTCTAGCATATGGGATATTTGCCAGTGATTTTTGTTACACGTTCTAGCTGTTATTGCACTTCAGTCAGACTGTATTTAATATGGCTATTTTTTCAAAGGCACAAAAAGGATAGAGAGAAAATGTGTATAGGCCACAGGAAAATGTGTGTTGTTTAATGGTAGTTGATGATCAAGATTTAGTTTGAATTATTAACTAGCATAATGATAAAAACTTTACAGGAGCAATTTCCAGAGTTTTAAAACAACATAAAAACCTCACAAAACCAATAACAAAACCAAAATTTAGCTTGGTTAATTTTCCTCTTTGTATGAAAAATGAAAACCATTTTCAAGACTGAAAAGTAACTTAATAGAAAATCATTGAAATTTTTATTGAATATTTAATAATGTCACAGTGAAAGTGAGATCAGAATTGCACTGCTGTTATGTTTAAGTAGCTTTTGTCAGCTTCCATGCAGATGAAAAACAGTTCTGCAGTTCATGTTCTAGATGGCTTGAGTACTTTGAGCTTGATTTTTCAGTCTTTCTGAAGAAGTTAAAATTGTGTGTTGCTTTCTCGTTCTAGTAAGAGGAACATAGTAAAATTAACTATGCACTTTTTCAGCCACAGCTGAATTTGATACTGATAACGGGCATAACTGGGAGTTTAAGGTGAAATCAGTGTAACAGAGTACAGAGCTGGATTCATTGCTGGATGCTTTGTACCTCAAGTAGTGATTTGTATTTTAAACATTTGTCAAAAGAAGCCTTGGCAGAGTTGTTGACTGACTAATCCTTTTTGCTTTGCTTTTTAAGGTGTGTCCTGAATTCTCACTATGTCTGATGGGGACTATGATTACCTCATAAAATTCCTAGCACTCGGTGATTCTGGAGTAGGAAAGACCAGCCTTCTTTACCAATATACAGATGGCAAGTTCAATTCCAAATTTATCACAACAGTGGGCATTGACTTTCGGGAAAAGAGAGTGGTGAGTTTTCACAAATGCTGTGCTACTTTCAAATGGTATCTGGTCTGGTGATGGCTAGAGTCAGGTTTTTTTTAAATCTAACCTGCCAATCCTTACATGTAGGCATGCAGTCAGTAGTTACTGTGGACTTAATCTTGTGACAAGGAAATTATTTCGTTTTACCTGGTTATTTTTGTTACCGTGTGTTGTCCTTCCCATTTGCCCCAAAGTTAAAGTAAGAAGAGCCGATGCTAAGCAACCATTTCTTACTGCTCAGCAAGCGTCAGTGAGGGTACCTACTCTGTGACGTGTGCTTATAGTACCTGGAGTAGCACTTTTCTTGTTGAACTCTCTTTATGAGGAAGGATTGAACTGTAGTAAAAGTGGTTTTGCTGCTTGTGAACTCAGATGGCTAGTGAACAAAGACTGCAATGTTGCTTTTTAAAACAGTTTTAAAACGTGAAGGAAACGGGATAGCACAGTACATGGAGCTGAACTCACTTTCTAAGCAGCTACCAGAGAAGAATTGTGTGAAAAATCAGGTAGTAGGTGGTTTGTTTTTTAACACTTTTGAATTGCTATGGAACTAGGGAAGTGTACTTTTGATTATAAATTGAGCACTGCATTAAGATAACTAACTGGCTGTGAGTCCTTACTGCACTGAGAAATTGATTCAGCACAAGTGGTTTTCATTTGTATGTGGAAGTATTAAATGCCTTTCAGTGTAGTCTGATGATATACCAAGTGTCCAGAAACCTGTAAAGAGCATTGTGCAGGCTGGCTTTTGATGGATGACATGCACCACAGTAGTGCAAGGAGTAAGCATCTCAGTGAAATGCAAAACTAATCTCTTGAATAAGTTAGTGTTCCTTTTATGGGATACAAACCATGGTGTGTTTACTTGATCGGCATATTTGATAACTCAGGATAAGACTTTGGTTTCACAACCTGAATCATATAATCCACAAATTCAGCAAGTTTATGTGTCTCTAAAGATAAGATAACGAGAGTTACAAACATGGGTACAACAGCAGTTGAAGGTAAAGAAGATGACCTAACAATGAGGCGTTCTAAAGAAGAAATTAATCAATTCTTATCTGATCCTTCCAGAGCTAACAGATGCCCTTATTTATATTTTCATGCTGAGTAAACACTTCAGCTTTTATTATTATTATCCATTTTCTGCTTTTTAAGCTATGATATGATAAGATCTACCCTCAGCTCTTTTCAGCAATTTTTTGGCAGCTAAGATAAGATGTCATTGTGAGTATATTCTGTGGTACAAGTATATTGCCTGGTTGTAGGATACCATAGTTGCTTTCTTCTATTTTAATTTGAACACAAGATGGAAGTAATGCAATTTGGTACCAGATAACAGTTAAATAGGAAACAAAAATACTAAAATTAAGCTTGTGTAATGAAACTGCCAATTTCACTTTTACCCTAATTTTTAAATATTCAGTTGGATGCAAAATTAAAATGCATCCCATATTACTTTTCTCTTATAAAGCAGATGGATTGAGTTGTACGTGGGATCTTTGCACTGACAGTGCTAGTTTTGCTGCATTTAGTGACTTAAAATGTCAGTTATTTTGTGTTCTATAGAGGCTGGACCACTAACATTCAGTCTTGCAAATTTACCTTTTACAGGTATATAGACCCAATGGGCCAGATGGCATTGGTGGCAGAGGACAGAGGATACATCTTCAGCTCTGGGATACTGCAGGGCAGGAAAGGTATGTTCCATCCCACACCTAGCAAGTAAGGCACTGGTCATCAGGCTAGTTGTGAATGAACAGAGTACCTGAATTCTCTTTATGGTTGTTATATTTTAATTGTATGACTCGGGATGGGAAAGTGTGCTTACTTTCGTTTTAACAGCAATAGGAAGTTTCCTATGAATACCCATTAAATTACAATTGTAAATTCCAACTGTAGAACATTAAAACTGTAATTGGTGCTTTTTGGCTTTTGGAAACTTTCAGTTTGTTTTTTCATAACCAATACATAGAGATGCTTTTAAAGCTTTTTTTTTTCTTTCAGTTTTCCTTAGATTTCTGCACATGTTGAGGCCTTGAGAAAGTCAGACAGATGAAATCACTTCAAAGGATTCTTTTCTATTTGTCTGTCAAAAGACTAGCGTCATAGTGGTTGGTAGTCTTAAAATCAAGAACTGATGTGATAAGGGACCAAATTCCTGAATCTTGATCAAGTCATGCTTTATAGTTGAAGACTTTGTCTAAAGTCACTCTCATGTGAGAGTGAAATGTCTCCTTGACTTCCTTAGGCCTTGATTAGACCATAGTAATGTTAGAAATTCTTGTTATGCAGTCCCTACGTTAGCAAAACAATTATGATTAATGTTTCATTCCAGTTAACTCAGTCTTAAATTACCTCAGTTTATGACTCTATGCAACTGTATTTTCAAAGTAAGTTGTCAGATGAACCAACTAATTTACTTTTGCTGGTCTAGGTTTCGTAGCCTGACAACGGCTTTCTTCAGAGATGCCATGGGGTTTCTTCTACTCTTTGATCTCACAAATGAGCAAAGCTTTCTGAATGTCAGGAACTGGATAAGTATGGCATTTCTTTTTTCTTTCTTTCTTAGCATGGGGTGGGGAGAGGGTTGTGTTTTTATAAATACAGAGTCTCACTGAGAAATAGAACTGGAAATACTGTTTTTGTAGCTTTCTCAGAAGAAAGAAAAATGTTGCATTCATAATTATAGTAGCTGCTAGTAGTGGCTTCTAGTGCTTACCTGAAATTCAGCCTTACCAACTGAACTTGAATCTTAACCTAGATAAAAGCAAGCTGAGAGAAAATCATATCCCTGGCTCTGATGATATTCAGTAATTTTAGTGCGGAAAGCCTATGCAAAACTCTATTTTGATTCAACTTAAGCTTTCTCAGCTAAACTTAATGGAAGGCAAATGTTACTAGGCTGGTATATCCAGACAGAGGAGTTCCCAGACTCCATCATCCATCAGGAGAGGGAAGTATATCCTTTCCTGGCAGCTCACTGAGGATGCTTGGTGAGCATAACTCCTAAAGTTACAAATACACAGCTTCATGCTAGCTTTTTCAGGCTTCTGCTCCCCTGGCTTTTTCACTGGGTACATGATAGTGGATGACCACCTGTTCTCTGGATCCTCAGTGCAATAGCGTAAGTCCTGTGAGGTACCAGAGAGCATGCTGGTTTCTGTCTTTCAAAGAGTCATTTTCCAGAAGGACTTTGTGTCCCCTGAAATGTGGTAGTGTTCTTAGTGAGCTTCATGTGTGACAGCAAATTGTGACCCCTATTCATGTTGCTGCTGTTAGGTCAGCTACAAATGCATGCATATTGTGAAAACCCTGACATTGTATTATGTGGAAACAAGAGTGATCTGGAAGACCAAAGAGTGGTGAAAGAAGAAGAAGCCAAGGAACTTGCAGAAAAATATGGGTAACTGACTTCCTTCCAGTTATTGCTGTGTTTAAAGCAGAATGAAACTTTTTTTTTTTTTAAATACCTTTTCTGTATACTCAGGTTACTGTGAGAATAGGCATTTTAGAGCACTTAACTGGTCAGTATGGTAGCTTGTTTTCTGTCAAGAGATTAATGTTTTTCTGCACTACCTAAAAATTCATACTTAGTATTGCAGTAATCTTGCACTGGAGATGCGTTAATCTTCTTGGCAGTGAGGAAAGTGAATTTTCACAAACATTCTGGAAAAGAGATATAATTTAGCTGGAGATTCAGTTGAATGATGAGGGGTCTAATTGTTTAATCTTGCCTGTGCTGAGGCTTTCTGTGAGGCACAGAAAATCCTGGTCTCTTACAAAGTGAAATCCAAAAGAGTATTTGATGTGATGAGTGTCACATCAGATTGTAGGGAAAGTGAAAAAACCGCCAAGCAGTGATACCCTAATTTACGAGGCGAGTTGTTTTACAGAAGTTCATTCTAAGGTAGCCATTGTCTCTGGCATGGCCATGGAAACATGAGGCCTAAGTGTCTTTGGGAGCCTTGGGACCCATTCACCAGTATTCACATAGTTCCCACGGAAGAGCAGTTCTGGTCTAGGCCACTGTTCCCTCTCCCTATCCAATCTACCCTCAACTGTTTAAGCAGTTTTGTTAGGACTCTACTTTAGGTACATTCCTGGTGACTCATCCTCAGGGGTCAGTCATGGTTTCTTACAGGCATCTGCATTCTCATGGTCCGCCAGGGAGTCTGAAAACCAAGTCGGACAGCAGGAAGACAGGGTAACCTTGCCCTTCCCCGTGTCCTTAAAGGAACTACTTGAAATCTTTGTTCCTATCAGATACTATTAATCCCATAGTACTTTTATACACACTTAACTCTTCCATGGGATTTCTCTCTGGATTATGTTTGCATTTCAGTGTGGATCAGAAGTGTACTTTTGAAGCAAATCTTCTGATGCATTTACTGTGATTTGATTCAGACAGTGGAGCAGGTTTCTAGCATGTGAACTGGATTCCTTCTCAAGTGAAAACTAAACTAGACAATAGGCTCCAACTTGTAATCTGCATCCTGTCTGGAGGAGTAGATCAGAGCTGATCCAAAGTAAAGCTCACAAAACATGCATTGTGTGAACACTAGTCCTCGGACCTAACAGGCTTGCTCTGCAGGTCTAGTCCTGTCGTGCCATGCTATTTCTTACAACATAGTCACAACTTAGCTTTCCTTGACCTTGAAGACTCATGGGAGGCAGATCAGAAGCAATCTATCTATTAGAGACAAATAGGTTTAGTGCAATATTACATTCTTTCTTTTTCCTTCTCCTGTGAAAATGCTTTTTTGATGTTGTCACACGAACAGCAGCAAGTGTATATGGTACTTTAACCAGCTGCTTGTGAAGGAGCAAAACTTGTAAACAGTAGCAGATTGCATGTGGCCATTTCTTAAAGATTTGAAAGAGATCGTTTTGTGTGTGACTTTGAAATAATTTATGAAATTCTTATCTTTGTGACTGAAAATGCCAACTTAATTTAGGAATAAAATTAGAGTTACAGATCATGTCCAATCTGTAGAGAGTTACAAAGTTCTCTACCCTGTAGAGGTTAAGAAAGGATAGCTGCTAAGAGTCATTTATTCCTGAGGAGAAGCAAGGTAAATCCTGTTGCAGCAAAACCAGTTTTCTGGTAACTAAAATGTGAGATAGTGAATACCCTCTTCCTGTGGAAAAGCCTTGTACTGGTAAGTGATGTATTCTGAAAACGGTTGCAGGAGGCCTTCACGCTGCAATGGTAAGGTAATATTTTTACCATTCATCAAATCTTGTGAGTTAAGTAAGAAATACTTAGAACTGAAGTGCTTGTATCAGTCCCTTGGGGAGGAATACTAAGGCAGCCACGCTAGCACCACCCTGTGGTGCTAGCCTCTGCACCCTCTGAGTGCAGAGGGTCAAAGCCATTGAAACTCCCTGATCCACGACAATAATGAAAAGTAGCAATGCATGTTTAGTTCCAAGGTGCCCAGAGACTTTGGTTGACAAAGAAATAGGTGGTCTGAGCACTGAGATATTTTATTTTTAACATAAGAATTTGTAGTTAAGGTGGCAACAGAAGAAACGGTCGCCTTTTGTAGTAAGAATGTTGCATTAGGAGTCTTTACTGCCTTGCCTGCAGGGGAATGTGCATTCCAGCGTTCCTCTCCTGCAATGACTCCCTACCTGATGTAGGCAGAAGTCAGTACAGAGAACACTTATGCACACAAGGTCACATAAAGTAATTGTATCTCGTGTGGGGAACAGGGCTGAAAAAAAGCAGACATCAGGAGCATAACTTTGGGAACTCATACTGACCAATGCCTCTGTAGATTGTGGACTCCATGATGTAAATTAAAGCTTTTCCTTCTGTTTTACCTACGGAGTTGATCAGTTCATTAATTTATTTTGGGTTTCAGGCCACTGACCATTTTATATGCTTCTGCTATGCAGTAACAGTGTTTATGTGATTTCTTAGTATATGGCAGTAATCATGTATTTTCTCCTGTGAATATAGATTGTATGATACAAGCTTGTGGGTTTTGTCTTCTGCAGAATACCATATTTTGAAACCAGTGCGGCTAATGGGAATAATGTAAGCAAAGCTATTGAAACTCTGCTTGACCTCATAATGAAGCGCATGGAACGGTGTGTGGATAAATCCTGGATCCCAGAAGGGGTGGTGCGCTCCAATGGGCACAGCTCTACAGAACAACTGAATGAGGAGCAAGAAAAAGGCAAATGCGGCTGTTAACTAAGTTACAATTAAGTTTAGTGTATGACATAAAGTATAGTACAGTTGCAGCTTAACTGTTTAACTTATGGACAAATCACATTAGTTATTTAGTGAGCTGTTTTAGTCCTTGATATTAGTATTTGGATTTTGCCTCTCAGACAACGTTCATCTTTGCTTGCAGTTTATTAGTGATGGGACAGAGGTTTAATTAGGCATAGCACTGGAGATTCCTCTAGTTCTGTATGGTGGAGAGGGAGAGGAATTTTCATTACCAGTTGCAGAAACATCTTTCTGTATTGGTAGTGAGAAAGGGTAGGCTTCTGAACGGGAAGATTTTCAGTTGCCCTCTGAAGGCTCCATTAACTACACAGAGGAGGCATTTAGATTAGGTATTGTGATAGCTCTTAGTCTCTAACAGAAAGCTTACCGACATGGGTCATGGTTTTGAACAGAAACATTTAATCATTTCATCAGTCAGTAACAATCTGAAAGAGCAAATCCTCTGTTTTCCACAAAACCCTGCAAATAGCTTTTCCTCTCCAACCATCAGTTTTCAGTGATGAAAAAACAAAAGAAAGCTATTCTATATTGAATAAAAATTACAGAGAAGCACAGATGTGCATATGTAGAGCACTTTGGGTATGTCGTGAAATTGAACATGTAACCTACAACTGTACTATACAAAATATATCCAGCACAGATTATGAGGCCTCCTGACATAATTTGAGTTTCTAGAAACATGCATATCCATATGTTTATATATAAAAGGTGTAATGCTACAGCTGTTGTTACTTTTCTTTTGTTACCACTTCTGTTTTAACAGGAATGTAGGGCAACCTAGATGTCAGCAAAGTTTCATCGGAGCTAGTGCATTGCACTGAATTTGTCTTACCAAACACAGATTTAGAAAGTTTCTTCAAATTTCGATTGAAAAATGATGATTGTCTGCTGGTGAGCTGCAGCTAAGACACCAGTTCTGTCTAGATCAGTATTTCTATAAATTTGTTATGCTCATTCTATTCTGCCAACCTTTGTGTGTCCTGTACTTCATCCTTATCATGTATTCGTTTATGGCTTGTTCATTTCCTTTAGGTTGTATTTAAAAGAGAACAGACATAATTTTCTCCTCCCTTCCCCCCCTCCCCACCCTCAAATCACATAAATGTCAGTTTTGGTTTCAGTGGATCACGTTACTCTTTGATCATTTTAATTATTCATACAAGTAAGGAACAGTCAGTATTTCTTAGGTCTTTTTCCCAGACAGATTTATAAGATGTGCCTACCAAACTGTTTTCTCCCCTGGCAGAGGTTGTATAACTGTAAAGTATTCCCAATTAAAGTCACAATATGCCAAATTGAGTCTTGTTACAGACTTTCCTCAGCAGCCTGTTTACAGAACTCCGAAGCTATTACTTCTTTAGAAATCATGTATTTATTTATTTAAATATTCTAAGTACTGCAGTTTCAGGCCAGCATTGATACCAGTTGTGAACATGAACTGCAGCACAATAAGTTTGTTGAAGGACCAAAAATGTTTCTAGAATAGGAGTTAATAAAATATACATTTTTTTTTTAAGGTAGCCTCTGGTTATATTAATACAAGAATAAGTGTTAAATCTTGGTTCTAAAATATTTTACATTGCATTGTTCTTTAACAAACAGAACGTGTAAATACTAAATTTTTATCACAGTCTACACAGAATATTTTATAAGTGCCATATAATTTGACTGCTCTTGGGCTAGGACAGAGATTAAACCAATTTATATTGAATAAATACAGGTGTGGGGTTGGTTTGGGTTTTTTTATATTACACAATACCAAGATTCTAAAATGCTTGTGGAATGGAGTTACTGTAGTTTAATTCAGAGTGCCTTGTGAAGTTACCATCATGTTTCTTACCAGTAGAGTATCAAACTCTGCATAGGACACAATATATTTCAGTGTACTTCTGTGTCTGAATTTCTTCTACTGTAACCCTTTGCTTTTCAGAGGGTTGCAGTGGAACTTTGTCATGTATTAACTTTAATGGGAGTTGTTGTGCTTATAGCTCCATCCAGTTCCTGAAAACGTTAAGGATTATTACAACCAACTACTGAGCTCGGTGACTACTGAAATGGTGTAAAAATATTTTCTTTTGAATACTTATATTTAGATTGGATATTAAATACTGAAACTGTAATATTTTTGTCATGCATATTATATGTAACTATTTACTATATAAAAAGAGTCTACATAAAATTGCTTCGATGTCAGCCTTTGAAATGTGCCATAAGATTTATCTGTTTGAATTATTTTGTGTTAAAACTTTTGTTCCCTTTTTAACTCTCATGAGAGATTACGGTAGATGTTCCTTAACAGCGAATTACGCTATTGTTACTAGTCTAGTCCTGGTTTTACAAAACAAACAAATAAGAATTCTCATGTGATGAGAAACTGTTGTTTCTAGAAACGTTGCCTTCATCCAATATCAGACAAAAATGTGGATCTGTAATGGAACAAAATTTTGGAAATGATTTCCATTATTATGTGTTGTCCCACGATTTCTTACCAGTATAAAATAGTTAAACATTCTTGATTTGAATCTTGTCAGCATTTGTTGAATTGTAACATTTCCTGTTGTCACAGTTCAGTATCAGTCTGTGTCTTTCTGCACTGTCCCTATGCGTTGTGGGTTTTTCAGTTCTCTTCTGTGGCCTAGGTACTTCTTGATGCACTGACCAAACCAGTCAGATGGGGGCTCATGCATCCTGAGAGGTGCCAGAAGGAGCTCAGACCTATAGAAGAAAATAAAGGCAGCACTTCTGTATTCATAGAACATTCAGAAAGCTGCTGATGTGAGCATGTAGCATGTTCAGAGCAAAGGGAATCACGCGGTACATCTTTTAAAATCTATAGCTTCCACAAAGGTAAGGAGCCTGAGTTTTCACAATAGGTGTTTTCATCAAGAGCAGCATGTATTACTAAGTAGGTTATGATATGCTTGAGGACACAGTTGCTATTCAGAGGTTCCTTGACAGGTGAGAGAAATGAGCTGAACTAAACCTCATTAAGTTTAACAAGGCCAGGTATGACTGGGTATTCCAGTAATTGTAAGACCACATCTGGCGTTCTGTTTTGGACACCCCAGTAGAAGTAAGACACTGACACGCTGGTGTGAGTACAATGGATTCCAGTGGGATCAGAGAGTTGGAGCACAAGGGATAAGAGGAGAGAGAACTGGGTTTGCTTAGCTTTAAGAAGAGGAAACTAAGGGAGACCTTTCCTCTGTCTTGAACTATCCAATGGGAGGGTCTACAGATGATGGAGCCAGACCCGTCTCAGGGGGCAGAGGGATAGGAAAGAGGCAACAGAGAAAAGTTCCTATTAGGAAAAGAATGCCACCATACAAGTAGTCAGAAACTGGAGCCACGAGCTAAGGAAAGTTATGGAATCTGTATCCTTGAAGACACCAAAATCTCAACTGGATGTGGCCCTGAGCCACCTGATGTTAATTTGCCCTGCTTTGAGCAGGATTTTGGTCTAGATGACCGGAGAAGTGTCTTCCAACTGACATGATTATATGCTTTGGCCTACAAGTGCACATGCCTGACAGTTGTCAGTTCTTATATGTGACTGTATACAACAGTTTATATGAATGTTTACTTACATTAGGAAATTTGGACAAGTACCTAAATATTTGCAGACCAGACCTTTGCTATGAGTTTAATGTATGAAGCTGAGATGTTTGTTGAAACAATTCTTGCTGTGGTGTAATCTGTGTGAGAAATCAAACAAGTGAGCCACTCAGTGTGTTGGAGAATCTCTTACAGTGAAGCTGTTTTTTCAGCTGGATACCTAATTCTGTCTGTGAGTAACTGTTAATTGAGTAGAAGTACCTGTTCATTTTTGATAATTAAAACTGGATTCTGGCTCCAGCAACCTTCAATCTAAATTGCTTTTAGATCAGGAATAAGCACTTGCAATCCACAGGATAATGGCTTGTACTCGAAGAGCAGGTTAGTGCCTTGGTGTGAAGAAAGGTGTAGAGGGGAGTCTAGTTACAAATGCTTGTAGTATCACTGTGCTCTCTCATCCCATCTGTCTGCTGGAGGCGTTGGTGACAGCCTGTAATCTGCAGTGCTTAAATTGTAGAAGCCAACAAAGACTTCATAATACGGTACTCTGCCAGAAAAAGCTGTTTTCAGTGAAATAAGTACAGCCCATAGGGGAATAAAATGTCACATGAACAGGAAGCTCAAAGTAATCAAACTGAAAAAGAGCATTGCAGTTGCGTATGCCAAAGCACAGCAGCCCTAGACCTAAGCAGACTTGTTTGCTATTTGGTTTTGCCTCTAGCTGTAAACTCAGTATCTTCATAGTTTCCCTCAGTAAGGTTGCTTTGTGTATGTGTGTCTACTATTGCCTCTTATCAGCTGGGTTGCCATCTTCTGTCACAGCCACAGAGCCTTCCCTCCGGCATGCAGCATGAGCCTAGCTAATATCCTGTACAGTCCTATCTTGCTCTCTGGCTCTGAGTCAGTTCGGAGCTGTTGTTCCTCAGGGGTGGGGGTGAGTGCTAGTCACAAGTCATGTGCTCTAGCCTCTGTCTCCTGCAATAGGTTGTGGCTGAGGTCTGGTTTGCAGATAGATTGGAGACAAGTTCTGTGTTGATTGAGTTAAATCTGGTTAATGACTGAGCTAAGGCTATTCTTTTTTTTTTTTCTTCCATCTTTCTTAATGTAGCCCCAAGCTGACTGCCTTTTTTTGTTGTTCTAGAAACCAGAAAGCAAAAACTGCCCTTAGGGCACGTGCAGTTCAACACGTGGATTTTTTTTTCACCAAATACTCAGAAAGCTTATTTCTTTTAAATGGAGAAACGGGAATTATGGTATTAAAGCCATATGTGGTGAGGAAGATTTCAGACTCTGAAGTTGCAGAGCTCCAATTGCAAACAGTTTAGGAAGGTACAGGGCCTAGGATTTAGACCCTTTCACAATAAACAGGTAACTGTAGGAGGGGGACCAGAAGGAGTAACAGGTTTCTTAGGGTAATCATGTACAGCTATCACTTTTAGACAGTATTTCAAATTTTGCTTTAAAAGTTAATTCTCCATGTAGGAAGCTTGGATCTTACAAATATGGGAATGGAGCAGAAACTGATTTGTCTGAATTCCAGAGTAAATCAGTTGCAGATTTAGAAATCCGTGTCTGACTCCCTTTCTGTGGGCTACCGTCTCTATCCTTATATTAATACTGAGCTATTTCAGCTTCATTCATTTGTAACATAGCATTTATAATGAGAAGCCAGAAGAGATCAAACACAAGCTGATCACAACATCTTTTAATTTGTATTTGATTTCCATACCAAGATACAAACGTGTGCTTCAGGGAAGCAGGGGGGCACTTGGGAAAGAGAAAAGTCAGCTTAGATTTGGAGATGCAGTATTGTCGAAGAGTTTCACCCCAGCTTCATTTCTGTGTATGTGCTGTTTTGGGGGGGTTCTGAGGTTTTATTTCCCAGCTTTCAACAGGATTCTCTCTAGTGCATTCAAAGGCCAGACCATGCTCTCAGTGTCATGGACTGCAGTTGGCACGTCTGGGGCTGATGGGCCTATCCGGTGAGTCAACATAGCATTTTTACTGCTTTTCTCCCCCTGACCCCCGGTACCTCTGTGTACTGAGTTAGCAGCCCACGTGTGGAACTTTCCTGTAGTTTCACCCACAGCACCGCAGTGACAACTTCCACCCAGGCTGGTCCCAGCGCTGTGCCGGTGCTGGCCGTGTGGGCCCTACTTTCGGAGCAGTACCGCGTCCCCCGTTCGCTGCATGACCGCTCCGCTTTACCTTCACCGGCGATCTCGCCGTCGCTAACACACACCGAGGGCCTCCCGCCCGCAGACCCGCTCCGCACCTCCCGGCTCGAGCCCAGCCGGGGCGGAGGCGCGGCTACGCGCGCGCCGCCTTCCGTCGCGCCTTGGCGCCCCGCGGCCGGCAGGGGGAGCTGTGGCCTCTCTGCCGGGCGGCGGCGCCTGCGCCGCCTCCGGTCAGCTGAGCGCGCGGTTCCGGCGGGGCGTGCGGCGCGATGCGGATCGAGAAGTGCTACTTCTGCTCGGGGCCCATCTACCCGGGCCACGGCGTCATGTTCGTGCGCAACGACTGCAAGGTACTGCCCGCCGGCACCCGCCGCCCGGGACGGGACCCGCGCGGAGCCCTCCGCTGTCACACGTGGCGCCACGAGGGTCCCCGCGCTGCGGGAGCGGGAAGCGGCCTTCTCCCCGTCCGCGCCGCGCGCTTCTCGCGCCGCTCGGTTACGGGCGTCGCCGTGGTCCCGGGCCGGGGGAGAGCGCTTCCCTCGTGCTGCCGGAGCCGCGGTGCCTCCGCCCGGCGCAGCCTGCAGGCAAGGCCGCGGCCGTGCCGGGGTCGCGAGGGGGGCCGGGCGGCCTCACCAGCAGCGCGGCCCGCGTGGGCCGGTACCTCAGCGGGTACCTGGTGGGACTCACCCCGCTGGGGCTGCCGGCAGGGCCTGCACTGAGCCTGAGGGCTTTGCCTGACGGCCACAGTCGTGCCTAAGCCGCTGCTGTGCTCCTCACAGGGCATTGCAGGCCCCAGGGTGCAGTGAAGCTCACAGATAGCTTCCTTCCCGTGTTCGGGTGTCAAAACAAATCCTGGCTCAGCTTCTGAGTTACAGTTTCTGGGAGCGTAGAGGTAGATGTAGGCTGACACAGTTCCGTTTACTGGAAAATGGCCACAAGGTGTGTGTTTGAAGAAGCAGCACAGTGGTAGGATAGTTGTTAACTGATAATCTATGAAAGAGCCAAATGTAATTGTCTGGGGTAAGGTGACAAAGCATGGTAGAAGCATTTAATAAAGCACAATTGTTCGAAGATGGTTACCTTCTCTATAGGTTTCATATTTTCTATTCATTTTCTATAGAAGTGCCTTTAGATGGGAAGGAGTGTGTGGTGGAGAAAATAGGGTTTTCAAAACCTCCTCAATAACAAATGTAATTTTTAGTATTTAAGTAAAGTTTCAGCTCTGCTTTGGATACCAGACAGCTCAGGATAGTTCAAGTGATGCACAGATTTAAGGAGTATTAAGAACTGTGAATAGGAATATGACTGTGTGTTGCCTGTCCTGTTCCCTCCTCCCCTTCCTGGTGCTCTTACTGCTGTCTTGCTGCATACTGTTTTTGATGGGAAAACCCCTGTTGGATGTGGACAGTTTGTGATAGAGGGTTGTTCTGCAGCTTGGCTGTTAACTTACATCGTTGCAGTACCAACAAAAGGGAAATTAAAAGTATGAATAGTGAAGTTTTTAATGCATCTTTATTGGGCCTGAAAACATCACCCAGATGAGCCTAAGGCGCTTTGCTGGCAGGCAGTGACAGGTACATAAAATGAGCCTGGAATCTGTAGAACATGTAGAAGGAATGGAAAGGGCGTGTGTGAGAGAAAAGGTCAGTTAGAATGTTTTGGTATGTGCTTTAAGATAGCTTTCACTAAATTCAGGCCAGGACTTAACTGATGTGCTTAGAAGTCCTGCTGCCCAGTAATCTTCAAGGCTTAAAGCTACACTCCAGAAGACAGACTTTGTGTGTGCGAGTGTGTGTATTGCATTCAAAAATATGATATGAGAGGTGTGAGGGTTTTTTGTTGTCAGGATGGTGCTGTATCTAAGAAGTGCTGGCAGGTGTAGAAAATTGCTTATTCATAGTACAGGTCTGGCTTTATAGTTATTTTTGCAGTTGATTCTCACAACTCTGGTATATTTTATTTATAATCAGCTTAATTGTAAATATTTGACAACTGTGAAAATGACTGTAAATGAAAAAATGAGGATATGCTTGAAACTTCTTGTTAGTAGCAATATTTGAACTAAAAATATTGACATTTGTGGGATGAATGTCATTTTCAATGAGCAGTGTTGTTAGAGAAACTTCAGCTTTTGATATCATGCTTGCAATGGGGCAGAAATAATATGATCTAGATGAAGATGTCCTTGCCCATTGCAGCAGGGTTAGACTAGATGACCTTTGAGGGTCCCTTCCAACCCAAACTATTCAAAGATTCTATGATTTGAATGTAAGCATTTGTTTTGTTTTGTTCCTCTTCCTCCCCTTCTTCTTGAAGATATTTAGATTCTGCAAATCAAAATGCCACAGAAACTTTAAAAAGAAGCGAAATCCCAGAAAGATGAGGTGGACCAAAGCATTCCGGAAAGCAGCTGGCAAAGAACTGACCGTGGTAAGAAGTTGTCCTGGTTCACACTTGACATTAACTCACTAAAATGGCAGAAATCCATTCTCTTCAGTTGCAGACAGGTTAGGTCAGTCAGCTGAATGTGTTGTCATTTAATTGG
Source organism: Myiopsitta monachus (assembly GCA_017639245.1). Lineage (NCBI taxonomy): Eukaryota > Metazoa > Chordata > Aves > Psittaciformes > Psittacidae > Myiopsitta > Myiopsitta monachus. Next base: position 14,040,390 of record CM029921.1, on the reverse strand, counting down.
TTGAATACAAGGGATGGAGTAAGTGGAGAAAAGAGGGATTGTGGAAGAGAATGTGAGACTTCTCTTGAGAGTGAGCTATTCATTCATCATGACTGTAACTTGGAACTTCCCCTTTCAGCTTTGGTGTGGAAGCCAGTGTATCAGGTGTCTTATCAGTAATACATGGTGCTTCCCACATCCAAGGCATTTTTTCCCTGTATAAATGCTCTACTCTCTGTACATACCCATTTGGTAGTTGTAGTTCTGCACAATGATATAGTTCGGGTTCCTGGCTACTCCAGGAAGTCTCTCTATGTAGACACAATAAGATGGTTGCCTTCTGAAGTATCTTTAAAGTATACAGTGTATAGAAAAAGTCCTTGCATAGGTAGGTATGTTTCAACACCAGCATATGAGATCTTAGAAACAATTTCAAGACAAAAATTACCTCAGTGGTAAAAATACTGAACACTCATATTTCGTGGGACAGTCTTTAAATGACTCAGGCATTACTGTGACTTAATATTCTGTCAAAAAAACAGGTAATTTACAATTTTGTAAGTATTTTGACACTGATTTTCTCCCTTCTGTGGATCTTCCAAAGGGAAGAATGTGATTTTACATTGTAATGTAACTCTGAGAAGCCATGATTAATTGGCGCCTTCTGTAATTGTATTTCCTGCTTTCAAGTTTTTTGTGGCTAATTACCTTTTTCGAAAATAACAATTAAAAATTCTTTTATACATGTCTAATTAGGTGACCATATGCTCCAGTTTTGATATTGTACCTATATATGCTAAGAGTTAAACCAATATGTAAACACAGTGCTTTGTAGTAGTTCAGATGGTATCCGTTCTTTCAGAAGCCAGCTTTGGGGAGAGTGTCTGAATAGGCTTGTGACAATGGGAAGTACTGTAGTTCATAGGAAGGTGGCAGTTCTTGCAGCTGTAAGCAGGTACATTGGAAGGGGTTAAATATATACTTGTTTTCATGGGTTTCAAGCGTTTTCTGGCTTTTTGTTGTTTTTATATATACGTATATTTTATTAAAAAACTGAAAGAGGTTATAATGCTATCAGGTGTTGTTCAGAAGGTATTTCTGAAAGACTGCCTTATTCTCTCATTCACAATGAGGCAGACTTGGTCAGTCTGTCCCCTCATATTTGAAATTGAAAATATTCTCACTGGCCAGCATGCAGCTATAGTTTATCTCTGTGGGTGTAGGTTAGAAGACCCTGGCACTTTGAACATCTGTACTCTTGTGAGACTTGGTTTTGCTGTTTGTGGTGTGTTCTCGTGATGCAGAACAATACTGTATGTTATAAATACGTAGAAGCTGATTCTGGATAAACTGCAGTGACTTGTTGTGGTGCTATGTCATGCTTGGCTAAAAATGAATTGTAGGTTCTTTTTAACTTTTGTTTAAGAAGCAGAGTGGCACGTAGATGTTAGTGTACTGTGTGCTCTGCAGCTTGTATTTGCTTAATGCTAGCCCCTAGTGAAAACTAGCATTCATCTGCCAATGGAGCATGGCTTGTGAGTGCATATATGCCATTTCTTGCTATTCTGTTTAGTTTCTGTCTTTGGAACTCTCTTTAGCTCAAGTAAAGATCAGCAGCTGGTCTGAAAACTCTGCTTCACCACTGCAAGAAAGAACCATTGGGCAGGGAAAAGTCCTGAGATAAATTTGGATTAAAGCTGAGTATGCCTAACAAAAAAAAGTGAGGAAACTGTTTTTCCATCTCAAGCTCTTGGGGAAAAAAACCCTAAACAACAAAAAGAAAAACCTCCAGCTGCCCCAAACACCAATGTCCTCAGATGAAATATGCAACAATTTCAAATGAATTCATATTGTGTCAATATTCTTAAAATGAAATAGTTTTTGGGTTTGGATATTTTTGGGTTTTTTACCCTTTTCAAAATACAGGCTCTTGAGCAGAACTTGCTTGACCTGGATTAAATGCTTCTTACTCTACATGTTTTCAATTTTGCCTTCCACCTGTCTGGTTTACTCTGTATTTCCCACTTCACTTTGGTCTTCTCTGTTCCTTTTGACTCGCTAAAAGGAAAATAGCTGAGGGAATATTGCTCTTCAGACAAATCACTGTGGCTTCTGACACTTTGAGGTCAAACACTTCACTCTAACAACCTTTAGGGATTGCTATAAACTAGAAAGAAATAGAGTACAGAAACTGAGACTCTGAAAGGGGGGAAAAATACCACGTAAAATACCAAGTTATTCGAGTGAGTGCTATGGTAAGAATGTATTGATCTAAATATGTTTCGTATGTAATCTATATTTACTTTTTCTTACTATAGGATAATTCATTTGAGTTTGAAAAGCGTAGGAATGAACCAGTGAAGTACCAGAGAGAGCTATGGAACAAGACTGGTGAGTCACTGTAGAAAAAGACAGAAGATAAACTTTGGGGAGTGAACACTCACTGTATATAAAAATGTTTTCAGAAGACTTTGTAGAGACACTTTGTATTAGTTGTATGTGAAATTATTGGGATGATGACCAGATTCTTACGTGTGGAGGAGGTTTGAGTTGTGAACAGTCGTGGAGTTGTGCTTGTTTGGGTTTTTTGGGGGCGGGGTGTGGGGATTGGGTTTCTTGAGTTTTTTTATTTTCTTTCTTTCTTTGGGTTTTATTATTTCCCCCGAAACTGGTTATTTTGAATGATTTTCAGGAAACCTTAGTGGTTCTCCAGCTTTTTAAGAGGCTTCCAGTGTGCACCTTTATACTGATGCACTTGTTTCTTCCTGCTCATTCCACTTCAGTTGGTTTAATAAATCAATTGCTATAAAGTAGAAGAATTACTTATGTCTTGAACAAATGCCACATAGGAGAAGGTGGTACCTTGCATCTGACCTCAAGCAGAGTAAGTCTTTTGTAGTGATGGTGAATTGTAGAAAATATATGTAGGTGCAAAAGTGGAAGCATAAATAAGTTTGAAAATGCAATCTACCATAGTTGCTACATGGAATATTCTCTACACTGCCCTTCAGAGGGAGGAATAACTTCCTCATATACTATGAGTTGCTTCTGCTATAGAGGTATTATGGAATACTGGGTTTGTTGCTCTGCAAACTGGCATGTCTTTTCAACCATAGGTTTGGAAGCATATTTAAAACAACTTCTGCTTTATTTCAGTTGATGCAATGAAGAGAGTGGAGGAAATAAAGCAAAAACGCCAAGCTAGATTTATTATGAACAGGTGAGGAGAACTATTTATATTATGGGAGCTCTTGCAAACCTGTATTAGTAAGTCTTTCCAGAGAAATGGTTACTGACTGTTGTAAATTGTTATTTGCTTTGTACAGACACAGTCATCCAAGCAGTGGGGTGGAATAGTTCGAGTGGGCTCTACTACACTACCAAACCACTGTGCTTTATTGGCTGTACAGTGAAATGTAGTTTTGTACACCTGATAATAGTTATATTTCCTTGTTTGTAAAACAGCCTTACATTTAAACAAATTTCTGGTAAGAGTTGATCTAATAGTGGGGTTTTTTTCTTTTTTTTTGTTTTATATCCAGTATATGCTTGAATCCATTTTCAAATACTTTATTTCCTCATAATTACAGTTATTTACAGTTTCCATACCTTCAGCTAAAGATGTGTCTTGCAGTAGAACAAAAATACACGTCTTCTTTTTGAAGGTAATGGAATTTAATTTCTCCCCTCCCCAGATTAAAGAAGAGCAAAGAGTTGCAGAAGGCAGAAGACATCAAAGAGGTCAAACAGAATATCCACCTTCTTCGTGCTCCACATGCAGGTAAGAACTTGCTTTACCTGGTTATCTTAGGTTAATTTGTGTGTACAATTTTGTGATGATTTTTTTTTTATATGACTAATTCTACAGATCAATAATCCCGTGCATTTCTTGTATAATTAATTTGTCTATTGAGTGTAAGAATAGCTCTTGCCACTAAACATAAGCAGTGCCTTTGGTCTGAATCAGGCGTAACTTTTTATTTAGCCAGTCCTGCATGCTGGACGAGTATTTTAAATTGCACTCAACATCTGATACTCTATGAACCGTGTGTTTGTTAACCACTACATCTATTTAAGTCTTTCCTTTGAATTGATTATTTGAACTCAACAGACTACAGCACTGATTGATATAAAATGCATTGGTTAAAGTGCTTTTTGAATTTGTTAGCTAATTTTGAAAGTAGGTTTTATTGTAGTTCTCTGTGTATAGTGAAACTTGCATGAAAATACTGTTTCTTCAGTGTAAGCCTAACAGTATTTAAAATATGATGGAAATTTTACAAAGTTTCACTAAAATCTGTGACTGTTGCAGATATAATAATGTGTATTCTTTGTTAGTGAACTGAGGTTTTCAGATGGAGAAATCTCTTTCTCCTAAATAATTTTCTGGTTTCTAAGCTATTACAAGCACTGGCTTGTGTTAGAGGATGTTGAATGTTGATAAAATGGATTGTAAAGATGATTTATTTTATAAAATACAGTTAATGGAGTAGAGTAATGGAGGGAAGTTCCCATTAGTTTCTGTTTTATAAAAATAACCGGTGGTTTTATCTCCGTGGTTTATGTGTCAAGCAAGCTTTTGTCAGGTTATATTTAAACTTTGGTTTAACCTGTCCCTTGCATTTTGAGGGAAGAAGGAGAAAATGTAAAAAGATCTGAATTCAGAAGAATAAACCTGTTTGTTTGGCTTTGCTTGTGTTAACTGAATGACGCACAGTAGTGTGCAGCACATCTGTCAAATCACAGCTACATTTTCAGTGCTTTGCAATTCCCGCTGGACCTTCCAGAGAGCAGCATCAAATGTCAGCCCTGGATTTTTTTGTTTTTGGTAGTATTATGGAGAACTAACACAATTGTCATCCAAAACAGCATTCAGGAGGGCTTAAATCTTGATATAAAAACTACTGTGTAAAGGCCATTGATCTGTTAAAAGTAATGCATTTTTATAGTCCTTTGAAGGTTCTGCTAAGAGCTCTATCAAAGCATCAGCTTTTCTGTTAAAAGTTCTTCAGTAATTTTAGGTGGTGATGGAGGTTATCAGTAAATATTTGTAAGCTGGATGGGTTACTCCTTAACTCCTAGAATAGACACATACATTGTCCAAAGAACAACAGTTACTTGTGTTTAGAGAGACATGTTGAATTTAACTTTTTTCATTGCTTTGAAGGCACACCAAAACAGCTGGAGGACAAAATGGTGCAGAAGCTACAAGAGGATGTGCCTATGGAAGAAGACTCTTAGAAGACTTATTTTGTATTTATGTCTCTACAGCAGTTAACAGTTCCTTATTGCCTCTCATGATATCATTCAGAACTATCCTGGTTGAAGAAAAATATATTTTAATGACTGGTTGGAATTTACAGTTTGGTTTTATAAAAATATAGTAAGATGGTTGCTGTTTTGGGCAGTGCTTACAGTTCTGTAACTTGAGAACATGTCAGCAGGATGGAGAACAAGGCGTATTGTTTGAGATGCTATGTGCTCCTTGAAAAGTTACACTTTCTGCGTAACTTTTCCCTGATAATTCGAGGAATAAAAGATTTTGGCCCTGAGCTTTTCGTATTTTGTCTTATTTTATCTGTTCTTTCGGAGTTGTAAAAGTAGGTAAAAATCTATCTTAATAGTTACGGGGTAGGGCACGATGTATTATTTTCTTCAGTTCAGTGCAGTCCTGACTTATTTCCATTCTTGTGATTTTGACATTTATTCGGTTTGTTATGAATTCCTATAGTGTTTGTTTTATTTTCTTTTTAAGTCAGTTTCCCCAGGATTACAGTGCAGTTGACACCTAAGCCTGGCAAGGCTATCATTGGTATAGGACTTAGGGCTGTTTGGAAAACAGTAATGGTGATAACATTCAGTGTGAAGTTGGACCTGCCATCCTCCTGATCTACCAAAATTCAAACCTGATGTGTAATCAGACTGATTGTGATGCTCAGTAAATCACATTTTTGAGTGTTTTATCTAACATTCGAGGTTATTTTGATAGAAAAGATGATGATGTTAAAGTATTTTGCATATTTTGGTGGTACTTATCTTTATTCTGTGTGTCATCAGTACTGAGATACACTTGCTTTTTTAAACTGTCAGCAGTTTATCTATTACAGTGTGATCAGAGAAGCCTTTTGAAGGCATTAAAAATAATGTTTACTTTCTTGTGAGTGCTAGTTATCCTGAAAAACAGTAATTTGTAGATCTATTCCAAACTCAAATATGTGCTATATGAAGCACTGGAAAACTTCTTACTACCACCTACACATGTATTGTGTTATTCAGAAGAGAGTCATATTTGAACATAGGAAAAAGGGCAAATGGGTACATGTGAAAAAAACAGTAATTGTGCTTAGGTTTTCATCTCTTGATTTATGAATTATGTTTAGATATCTTGAAGACTGATACATTTTAGTGAGACAAAATTGAATTCTAGTAATAAAAATATGTAATTCATATTTTCATGAAATTAAAGTTTTGCTGTCATTCCAACTTTGCTGATAAGGTGATAGCTGAGAAGTATTTTGGATCTGTAATATTCGTATCTCTCTCGTAAACTGTAATATAACATCTGGAAAGCATATGGTAAGTTGGCCAGAAGACGTATGTCAGTGGGGTGAAATCAGTAAGATGATACAGTATAAATACAGTATATATATAAGCATGCTATATATACACTAGGATGCTTGCAAATAATGAAGGGTGACCTTCACAAAATGTTAGTTAGTATGTTTATGTGTGACTATACAAGTGAACTCAATTTTTCAGCTTGGGAATTTATTTAAAAATATTATTATAGATTTTTTTAATGAGTTTTTAAGATGTGATGTTCAATGAGTGCCAAGTTTTAGTTTTCTCCAAAAATGGTAAAGTAAATCTGCAGAGAAAGGCAGTGAATCCCATTGGATGTTGTGTCAAATTTATATACAATCTTCATATGGAAGTTTTTTGAGCATTTATTTATTGTACATAATATCTGTAGTTCTGACCACGTATCTTTAAATGAGCTGCAATACTTAATTTGTTCGTGTGCTCTATAAAAGTGCCTCTGTGGGATTGTTAACGCATTCCTGGGAAAGTTTGTAACTGAAGCAGTCTTTGTGCAGCAGCTGAGAAGAGCCATTTGGAGAGTACAACCATAAATCCTAAGCATCCCTCCAGTTGTATGAATTGCTTAACCTGTGTACCTCATTACAGCCTGCGAGGTAGTATAATTGCAAGCATGGGCTTTGAAAATTAATACTGAAGGATAGCATGTGTGCTATTCTGAGCAGCAGAGACTTGCAGCCTGCTGTGTATACCTTGTGGGTACATAGGTAGTTGAGATTAAAAATTTGTCATGAGCAACATGCTTGCAGCACCTGCTCTGAAGGCACCCTTGTGTTTTGGGGGAGTGTTTGTGCGTTAATTTAATTGCTGTGATGTCCTGTTCTCTTGTCTGTGTAAGCTGGAGCAGGATGCTGCTGAGACAGCACATGGTGAGGGGGGAAGAACTGCATCTGAGCATCATGGGGCTAGTTGTCCTCCATCCTGCACATCTCTGCATAACCAGCTGCAGAGATCTTCCTGAGGAGCTGCTGAGCTCAGAAAGAGGGGTTTTCTTTTTAGCTGTGCAACCACATTTCTAATGGGAATTGTTCTTCAGAGATGGTTTGGTGAAGAACTGCTCTTTTCTTAGCGTGCTGAGGATGAAAACTTTCAACTAAGCCAAACCTAAAAATTCTTTCAGATTTTGTATTTTGTTTACAAGACTTGGAGAGAAAATGTCCCAGCTGAGCAGTACTCTGGTGGTCAGGGAAAAACACTGCCAGATATCAGGAAGTAAACACATTTCTCATTCCACGTGAACAGCTTTAGCTCAGATGCTGGCTTGCAAAGGAGTGGGTGATGTGCAGGTGATGTCCATTGCCTGTCTGTGGGGCTGATCACTGCCCAGTCCTTTGGGGAAGCAGGACCTGCCATCAGTTCCCCCAGGACCATGTCAGAGAGATGGTATTTTATGAGCAGCACATCATTATTCATTAGAGATCTCTCTATTAGTGTCATATGTCCCAATCACTGGTTCTACGCGTATTGAGATCCAGTAGGAATGGAGCACAAGGCACTGTGAGTAGTCTGTTACAAGACTGATGATGATGTGTCCATTTGAGTCACCATTTAATCAGAGAAATCATGTATGAGTAACTGGTATTGCTCAATTCTAGTACGCAGTCTGTCTTGCTTGGCATTTACTAGATCCAACAAATGCTGTTCTGTACTTGGTGCCATTGGGAGCCTTTCTTCAGAACAAAGTGCAATGGGCTCAATCAGTACAAATGTGATACCCTATTTCTGAGAAATGCTTTTTAGTTTTGGTTACCGTCATCTTTACTTGTGAAACAAAAACAGATGTGTTTTTCTGACTGCAAAAGGTGGAAATGTGGATTTTAATGGTGATTTATTAACTGACTTTTTCTCATATTTCTCCTTTTCCTTTTTAATCCATCACTTTAATGATTTCAAGTTAAATGCTGGCTTTGTTTTCAGGAGAAGCTTAACCTTGTGCTACCACATCTTGCCTACGGCCTCACTTCCTCCGGCTGCAGGGCCCTGAGCAGGCCTGTGGTGCTGAGAGGTCACAGCACTGCCCTGAGCCCTCAGAGGTGCCTCTTGGATCTTTTATCACGTTTTACTCTTTCTTGGTATGTGATTGTCATCATAACTCTCCAAAACCTGACCGCTTGGGCTGGTGTGTGTGGAGCCGTTTGTCATGGCTGGAAAGCCTGTGGGCCATGCCGAGTGACGCCATTTTAGAAAGACGATTTGGTTTACGTTTTGTGGGATGGTGAGTTGGGAAGGGAAAGAAGTGTTCATTTCCGTGTATGGAGCTGTGGATCAAACGTGTGTGTGTGTGTGTGACCAAAGGTGGAGCAGCAGTGATGTGGTGGGAGCACTCAGGAAGCTGCCACCCTGAGGCTGCCCCGGAAGGAGCTGTGCCCACGGAGAGCTCATGGTCCTCACAGGCTCGCGCTTGTGCTGAGACTGTTTCCATGTCCTCAGGCAGAGTAAGAGCTGGAGATGCTTCTTTTTGCCTTTGGCCATGGGTTGCTTTTGTAATCCTCCACTTGTTGCTTCTGTTGTCTGTGGAGTCTCTTGTTTTCTTGTCCGGTTTTGATCCCGAGAGAATGGCTGAGAAGAGTGAAGTGGTGGGTGATGGTAGCGGCTGTTGTTTTGCTTGGTTTTGTTTTACGAAAAAAAGCAACAACCTTCCCAGGCTTCCCTTTCAGTCTTCCCTTTGCAAGTGCTGACTAATACTCTGGGGAAAAGGTGAAAATTACTGCTTTCTGTATAATGAAGTTGTGCTGAGCTGGTGCGGGTTTTCTCCACAGGAAGCTGGGCCTTCCCCCCATAGTTTTGAAAGATCTGAGTTTTTAGTCTAAGGTATTCTTGAGATATTCTCACTCTTTAAAGTAACAGCATGATGGAGCCCAGAACACATACAAGATCTGTCCTTTTGTGACACATAGAAGCATAAGTCAATATGTTGACATGGTCATGTGTGTCAATGGCTGGAAAAGCAATATAGACAGCTGCTAATAGGTCCAAAGGCTTATGTCCCAGGAGATGGTATTTCGGTCTGCAGGCTGTTCAATTCCTCGATTGCTGTTCCGGCCTCAAAATTCAATCTTCACCAGCCTAAATTATTTATGGGTTGCACTGAACTGCGACCAGGGAGAGCAGAAAGCCAGAATAAATCAACCCCTGATAAAATTGTTGAAGTCTGCTTGTTTGTGTATTTTTAGATCTCAATTTAAAAAGGCTGTATGCAGAGAAATGCCTAAGTTTGTTCGGGTTTATGTTTTTTAACGTTGGTATAACTAATAATTAGTCTTTGGTGGTGTTTGCTAAATAAAAGGAAGTTTTTTTTCCCTAACAGTGACCTAACTGACCTGATTTTCACCATAGTGTTTTGAACAAGCAGCATTACTTGAGACCAGGTAGGAACAGGAGAAATAAGAATTTGTAGAGGCAGCTGAGTTGGAAGACATTCTTTGCTGGGTTTAGTTGTTTGGTGGGGTTTTTTGGTTTGTTTTATTTTGGGTTTGGAGTTGGTTTGTTTTGTTTGGGTTTTTTCCCCTTTTTGTTTGTTTTTTCTTAAGTATTTCATATTATATTTGGTTTGGTAAAGACACTTTTGTTTCCTAAACTGCTGTTGTTTCACCTTCAGAAAGTACTCGAGGCCATTTTATCTTACACATATATACGTAGTAGTAAAGGTATGTACTGGGTGAAGGGGGACATCAACTCTAGCTCTACAATCATTGTGATTTATTAGTGATGTTTCAGCACAGGAAACTGACTCCTGAATGGAAATAGATGTGATATTTAGAAGGCAAGAATATTGTGCGCCCGCAACTTACCACCTGGAATCAAGGCAGGGCTCTCTACGTAATTGACAAGATGCTTGTTTACAGTTACATGAGCTGTTTTCTGTAAGGTTCCACTGTGCACCAGGCTTGCTGATTAAGAGAATTGCTTTGGTGTAATCCACTTTGACTGAAGTGATTGCTGAGTGGAGATTTGAGAGATTTCTCAGTACTTGAGAAAATAAAAGGCTGTCTGAAATTCTCTCCTGTGTTGAAGCTAGCATTGGTTACAGTATCTCTGTTTATGCAAGATGGTTCCAAAGGTAATGTTTCAATTCTTTTAGACTTGCTGCAGAAATTGACTCTAGGACTGGGTAAGATGTGGAAAGACCAAACGGTTTTCTCTCATACAGAGACTATTGCCTGCCGTTCCCAGCATTAAGCAAGTTCAGATTAGACTTCAAATCCCCATGTATTCATGCTTTATGTATTTTAGACACAACACTCAGGGACAGAGTAGTACAGGGCCTACAGATTTAGCTTTATTCGTAAAGGTGGCAGACCTGAACCCTGCAGTCTTAAAACTCAGCTGTGTGAAGACAGCTTTTTCTTCTAACAAGCCTAACAAACTGATGGTGGGTTTGGAATCGGAAAGAACCAAACAGGCTGCCCCCCTGGGCTGCTTCTGCCTTCTCTGGTTAGTTGTGACTGGGTACAGATGGGAAGCCATTCAAGGCTAATTTGATTAGCTCTACCCAGTTTGTGAATGATCTCTGGGGAAAGTCTTTCCTTTGAAACAGAAGAAACATATATAATAATGTAATCCTAATTCCTATGTGATATTTAGAAAGAAATAGTATTTATCCTTAAGCTAGGAATAAATTTGGAATGATCTATGCACAAACATGCTGAAATCTAGATTTCTTTAGGGCATGTCCTTGCTACTGCTTGGGCTGTCTCACAGAGAGGATCCCCAGGATATCTGGGGAATGTTACTATGCTGCTTTTAAAGAACTTGTGCTTTTTCTCCATAGATGTCTACCTCCATGTCTGGTGTTGACCCGGGAGGAGATTGTGTGCCACATTTTGTCACTGGTGCTGTTAGAAAGTGGTGATACAAAGGTGACAGGAGGCATTCTTCAATTTTCACAGCTGATGTAGATTCATTTGTTTTGAAAGGGAAGGAGATTGCCCTCTGAAAATTGCTTTTGCTGGCTGTTGAAGGCTTTCTACAGCAGATATATAGAATTCAGGTTCTGCTTAAAAACACTGCTGTGAACACAGGACACGTTCTTAGGTCAAACTAAAGGTGCCTGAGCAGGGTAAAATCGTGTAGGCCTACAACAACAAATTTGTCCACTTCCTGTGATGAAAGGAAAATAGTATCTGCAGGCAGCAATATTACAAGCTTTTCCAGTGATCATCAGGGTCTGCACTTCACTCAGTTAAATTTACTTTCTTATTGTATCAAGTGTAATGATCTACATGAACCTGGTCATATAAGGAACATCTAAAAGTACTCTCTGTTTTCTGAGGATATGCAAACTTCTGCTGAGCTGATTCTCAGACTCTGTAGGTTTTTTGGGAATCATTTAAATCTGCCTTAATTGTATGTGTTTCATCTGTTTGTCCAAAATTTGCTAATAGTTTTTCACTTTTTATGACAATCATGTTGAATCCTTTAAAGCCTTTAAACTGAAAATAGGGGAACTTTGGTGATGATTTGTATCTAAAGTTCATTTAACCTTGTACTACAAGTGGTGGCCAGTATGACCCAGCCTTTCAGAGAAGTGTAACAAAGCATGCACCCAAGTGACCTTTTCCATGGTTTATCTTATAAATTCAAACAGTCATTTAGGGATTTCTTTGGAAATTGCTGGTGAAGCAATTTTCTATGAATGTATCTAACAATTTTTAACCCCTCTATACTTTAGTTTCTCAAATGTAATGTGGTGACGAATACTCCTGCTTAATTGCTTATTTTGAGGAAGAACTTACTTATGATTTGGGTTTGATACCATTGGGTATTTGATACCATTTTTGTAATTCTGGTCTTGCAAGAAGCTGAATAATCATTCTTGTCACCCCCTGTAGTGTTTGCAGTGTTGTGGACCTACAGTTACGTATTTTCTAAATCAGAGTCCTAATCTGTTACCCGTTCTGTAGGAAAACATACTCCTCTAGCATTTTTGTTGCTCTTTCTTACATCCACTCTTCTTGTCTGGTATGTGGGATAGAATGATGAGAAATTCTTGCAGTATTAGAGATATAGATGTGCCCTGGATATCTACACTGTTTCTTCTTTGTTCTTTGTTTCTTTTCAACCGATACCCCTTGTTTTTTCCTGCATGTTTTGGGAGAAAATAACTTTCACTGTTCACATTTCTTTTGACTTATAACTTTCTGGGTCATTTGCTATGTTTTCTCTTTCTAAGTCTTTAGTGAACATACAAGTCCATGACTAGCTGGATGCATTGGTATCATAGGTCGCAGTTTGCTTTTAAGAGACAACATTATAAAAAATAGATGTGCAAAAAACTGCAAAGGGATTAAATTCTGTCAAAACAGATCTCAGCAGACGGGCATCTGCTGCTCTTAAGAACCCTAGAACATCACCTTAAAAGCTCTTCATTCATGAGAAATATGGTGCGGTTGTCTTAAATGCTTAAGCATAGTTGATGATAGATGCAGGGAAGTGTTCAATGGTATGGAGTTTTATAATTCATCTACCTTTTTAGAAGGAAATTCTGACATCTTACATGCAGAATGCAGTTTTTCTTTCTACTCATTATATGCAATAGCTGAGCGATGAGTAGACAGCTACAAGTCAGCAGACCTGAATTTTGTTCCTGGCTCTGCTTTTCTCAGTGATTTTATTCATGTTGCTTAGCTTTTCTGAGTCCTGTCTAAAATGCTCTATCTAATCCCAAGGAGTGCATTCCTTCTCTTCCAATTTTGCCAAGCGTAGTAAGGGACTGAAGTGAGACTTGCCCCAGCAAATAATTTTATCTTGGAAGCCTACAGGACATTGTAAATGTAATGTCAATCTTACTTTCTTAGCTCTGATAGTTTTGTGTTGCTAACTGGGACCTCTAGGGCCAGGCTCAGTCATGAGGCAGTTTTACTGGACTGTTAATGTGTGTGCCTGATAGAAATCAGTATAATATGAATCATAGTGATATGGTGCCATTCAGTAATGACTATTAGTCTGACCCCAAGCACCTGAAGCTTCTATATGAACAAGAAGTTGGCTGTTGTTTTACTAGGTGAATGCTTAAAGAGTGGGACATATTACCTATTTCTGCTTCTGCTGAAGTTAAATAATTGGGAATTCTGGGAGTTCTTATATCTAGCAACACTTTGTATTCTGTATGATTTTCCCCTTTAGCCATGTTTCAGAAAGTCTCTGCTTATGTAATTTAGAAATCCTAACAGATCAGCGTAAGACTAGTAAGTAACCAAATTTAGCACTGAAATTTCTATTTTCACTAGGGAGACAGGAAAAAAGAGCTGAAATATTCCCAAACTAGTCACTTGATGACATAGTCACATGTATTTTCTGATTCCAACGTTGCAGATTTTATGATGTATAGCATGAAATGTAATCCAGCATTTTAAAATGTAATTATAAACTTTTCCCTTAGCCCTCGAGCTTATAAAGAATGTATCTTGGACAGGTATGATGCCTTGAAGAAGTGATGTCTTATTCAGTCTGCAGACAGGCAAAACAGATAAAAGGTGAGATAGATTTCCACTCTCTAAATCCAGTTTTAATTCTGAAACTTGGGTGAATCAAAATCAAAACTGGCAGTTCTCCGGCTTGTTGATCACAGCAGCATTTGATTTCATCTCATTGTCCAAAAATCACTCTTGCTACCTGATAACCCTGAAGGATTTTAAGCTGAAGGTGTTGAAAGGCAAATTCAGCATTCAAATAAAGAGTGTATGGATTGCTATACGAACTCTAGCAAGTATTTTCGTAGCTAATTCTAAAAATTCCTCATTTCCTATTTAAAACAAAACAAAGAAGGCCTGTTAATCAGTGGCAGAAAACAGTGGAAAATTATGAGGGAGAATAAAGCCCTTGGCTGAAATCAGATTTGTGTGGCCTGTGTTTTATAAACTTGATCTGCTTGAGCCATTGCTGCCTGAAGGAAGCAAGTATCTTTCTTGAAAACTTGATGATGGGATCCCAGATAATCAGTAACCTAGGGCATACTCCTAAGGATGCAGAAAATGCAGTCAGGAAAGCTTTGCTTTCTTGGACAATAAAAACTTGAAATGAGTCTCAACATCCAGTCCCGAGCATTCAAAGCACTGTCCAGTCACAGAAATGTGTTTTTGCTCTTCTTTCCTCAGTGTTATATTTATTAGATGATAAGAATTTGATAAAGAAGCCAGACCTGAAGAAGGTGTTCAGGATATTCAGCTACCTGGCAAAAAATCTTGCTTTGGCAGTCTCCAAACTGAACTTGTGGAATATTCCTGGGGGAAGGTGATAGAGTTCCAAAACTGTCCTCCTTTGGTGTAACCATCTGTCTCTATACAGTCATTTGTAAAAATACAAATTACAAACAGGAAATTGCCCTGTTGCCAGGTTAGCTGCAGAATATGCACTGACACTGTACGCACGAGGATTTAGTGCCAGGGTTCTTTGCTAGGGATAAAACACTGTATTATATTTTCCCTCCTGTTGGTATTGGATTATAAACTAAATCCTGCTCATTTTTACTTTCAGAAGTAGTCCCAAAGGATTTTGGTGGGATTAATTGCATATGAAAAGCGAGCAGGATATGGCATTCTGTGTACTTTGAAATTGAAATTGAGGGAAACATTATCAAAAACTTGAATTTACTGATGCTATTTCAGCTTGTCTTGTGATCAGGATCCTTTCTGCTGAATACTTAACGATGCTCATGTAACTTCAGAAAAATCACATGTATTTCTGAAAGGTAAAAGGAGGAAATCTCTGTGGGGGGGGCCTCAATTCAGCAAAGACTTGAAATAATGACTCAAGTTCCTCTTTTTCCATGAAGTTAGGCACATATTGAGGTGCTTTGCTGAATTTGTATGTTAACAAAGAACTCTGCTCCTTGTTTGTTTGGTTTTGTCAGGTGCACTTTTTTTTTTTTTTTTTTGCTGTAGCTTTTCCACTGTAATACTCTGAAACTTCTGCTGGGGAGAGGATGGAGAATGCCCCTACAATATGTTGGGAATAATGCCTGGAAAAAGCTTTTGTTCTATGGATTTAGAGTTTGCAGAACAATTTTTAGTTCTGGAGACAGTGTGGGTGGATGTAAGGATGAAGAGCTCCAAAAAGTAAGTGTCAATACCTGATGAGCTTGAGACAGTTGCAGCATCAACTCTCCTGGTCCTACGTTTTATGCAATGGGGGAGTGGAAGAAGTCCTGTCAAAACAACCCTAAATTTATTTTAAATTTTTTTCTTTCTTGGTTTTTGGTTTTTTTTTTTTTTCTTTTTTTTTACCCACTAGTCTTTTCAAATCAGTTTTGATGGCTCTTTGGTGAGGCTGTTTCACCCACCTCAGTCTGACCTTTCTGAGGTTGCCAATCTGTAATTAAGGATTGATTTTTGAATGCTGTGTGGAATCTGTTTCAATTACTTGTTTTCTTGCAGCCTAACTGATTTTACAGTACTCTAGAAGAATCCTTTGGGGAAGGTTGGCTTTCCTGGGGTGGGAATGGAGGGAATCTGGGTGTTTGAGTGCCCTGGGAGCACAAAGCACATGTGGTCACAGACATCAGGGAAGATAAAATGTAATTTACTCAAATCCATCTGAGTGCGTGGCCCTGAGGTGAGAGGCAGAGTGGCCTGGTTAATCCCTAGGGGCACCATCAGTTTTCAGAAAGCAAATTCAAGATCCTAAGCATCAGTAGTAGTCTTGGGTGGAGCACGTGGTGGCTGAGCCATGGAGAGAGATAGCTCTCTCTCTCTCTGGATAGAGAGAGATACCAAGAGAGCCTTGATAGCCTGAGCACTAGAGCTGCAGGGGCTTCTTGCAACAGGGATTCTTTTCTAACTATCATTTTTCTACCTGTAAAATTAAATATAAATATTTTGCAAGGATCACATCCAGCCTGTCTTGGATGTGTCTTTCCTGAGACTGGAAGGAAACAAGTTGGATCTGAGAGCACCCCTTACTCAAGGGAGTCTCCTTTATTCAAGGGAGCTTTAAGGTCTCACCAGAGCCTTCTCTTCTCCAGGCTGAACAAAGCCCAACTCAGTTTCTTTCCATAGCAGAGGTGCTCCAGTCCTCTGATCATGGTCGTGGTCTCATCTGGACTCACTCAAACAGATCCACGTCCCTCTTGTGTTGCGGCCTCAGAGCTGATGTAGTTCCCCACGTGTTTCTCAGCAGAGCACAGTAACAGTATGATGTGGTTTTCCCTTGGGGCAAGGGCACAATGCTCTACTTGTCTGTATCTCTACGTTTGCCATCTTACTCAGTAACCTCACATATTGACAGCCCAGAAGTCTTTATGGGGGTAATAAATTCTACATAGAATCATAGGATCATAGAATAGTTAGGGTTGGAAAAGACCTTAACATCATGTAGTTCCAACCCCCTTGCCATGGGCCGGAACACCTCCCACGAAACCATGTCACCCAAGGCTCTGTCCAGCCTGGCATTGGGCAATGCCAGAGATGGAGCATTCACAACTTCCCTGGGCAACCCATTCCAGTGCCTCACCACCCTCACTGTAAAGAATTTCTTCCTCATATCCAATCTAAACTTCCCTGTTTTAGTTTGAACCCATTACCCCTTGTCCTCTCACTACAGTCCCTCATGAAGAGTCCCTCCCCAGCATCCCTATAGGCCCCCTTCAAATACTGGAAGGCTGCTCTGAGGTCTCCACACAGTCTTCTCTTCTCCAGGCTGAACAGCCCCTATTTTCTCATCCTATCTTCATACAGGAGGTGCTCCAGTTCCCTGAGCATTCTCGTGGCCCTCCTCTGGACTTGTTCCAACAGTTCCATGTCTTTTTATGTTGAGGACACCAGAACTGTACACAATACTCCAAGTGAGGTCTCACGAGAGCAGAGTAGAGGGGCAGGATCACCTCCCTTGACCTGCTGGTCACGCTCCTTTTGATGCAGCCCAGGATATGGTTGCTTTCTGGGCTGCAAGCACACACTGCCGGCTCATGTTCATTTTCTCATCAACCAACACCCCCAAGTTCTTCTCCTCAGGGCTGCTCTGAATCTCTTCCCTGCCCAACCTGTAGCTGTGCCTGGGACTGCTCTGACCCAGGTGCAGGACCTTGCACTTGGCATGGTTGAACTTCATCAGGTTGGCATCAGCCCACCTCACAAGCATGTCAAGGTCCTTCTGGATGGCATTGCTTCCCTCCAGCACACCAACTGAACTGCACAGCTTGGTGTCATCAGCAAACTTGCTGAGGGTGCTCTCAATCCCACTGTCCATATCACCAACAAAGATGTTGAACAAGATTGGTCCCAACACCGACCCCTGAGGGACGCCGCTCGTTACTGGTCTCCAGCTGGACACTGAGCCATTGAGCACAACTCTTTGCATGCGGCCATCCAGCCAGTTCTTTATCCACCGAGCGGTCCACCTATCAAATTGGTGTCTCTCCAACTTAGAGACAAGGATGTTGTGTGGGACAGTGTTGAACGCTTTGCACACGTGCAGATAGATGACATTAACTGCTCTACCCTGTCCATCAGTTCCATAGCCCCATCATAGAAGGCCACCAGATTGGTCAGGCAGGATTTCCCCTTAGTGAAGCCATGCTGGCTGTCACCAAGCACCTTGTTGTTTTTCATGTGCCTCAGCATGCCTTCCAGGAGAATCTGCTCCAAGATTTTGCCATGCACAGAGGTGAGACTGACTGGTCTGTAGTTCCCCAGGTAAATGGTAACTTTGTTACTGTTGTTGTATGACCTGGGTCATTTAATGCCACTTTCAGGCGGTGAAAGACAGCAGCAGAAATCACTAGGTCCTAAGAGTTAGATGTGAAATAATTGCTATCGTGCTCTTTGCCTCTAATTCTAGATGAGGGTAGAGCTGATACGTGCTTAAAATGCTGAAATATGTAATGTATTTTTAATGTTTTTATGGGAATCTTTCACATCGTGTTTAGGTACTCATCCATCATGTGGAATATTGGTTGTTTATCAAAAAGCCCAAGAACCAAAGGCATAATTTCTTGTAGGTTGATATGAAGGAAGCACAGTGTTTTTGAGTTGCTGGTATTTTAAACACTTTTGATTAAAACTTAACCTCATAAATAAGAGAAGAAATTCTTGACACTGTTTTTCACATCCATTTTGGAGCATTTCTTTTGAGTTATCCTGATCTGATCTCAGATTGTTCCCTATTCTTTGTTTTAGCCTTCCTTCTCTGAATATTGGTAATGATAGATGAAAACAGAAGGTCCAATTAATCTGTTTACACATGCTTTCACTTCTAGCAAAGCAGCAAGGTGCAAAATCAAAACTCAGAGCATGTTTAAGACAGTTGCAATCCTCATTTTCCATTGTGGTACATGATTTCCATAAGAAACAGCTGATGGCATGTATGCTGTAACTGCTTGAATGGAATCTATGTACTCCGTGTTTTAACTCTTAGTGCCTGGGTGTTTAGTATGAAGAGATAATTTATTAAATAGTACTGCTTTGCAGCATCTTTAGGAGGGAAATTGGAAACATATGAAGAGGTTCTGCAGGTACTGCAACATACCAGAGAACTAAGCTTATTATTTTTATCCTTTAACAAATTTCACCCACTCCCTAACGTATGAGAGAGGCATTTAATTTATTTTTTTTCATCTATGTCTTATTGATCCCACAATTGTCAGGCTTTTCATTTTGTTACCAAATCTGCACCACTCTGATCCTGTGGCATCACATTTAGATTTTGAACTGCGTCATTGTCTTGCCATCTGTTAAAACCCTATGTCTGCTGAGCACTGTTGTGAGGAGCTGCCCATTGCTAGCCAAGGCAGAGCAGGTAACAGATTTTTAATTATGCTGACAGGATGGGAGTGGTGGGGGTCTGAACAGTGAGTGATTATTGCTCGGACAGTGGTTGTGTCTCGCAACAGCCTGCTAACAGCATGCAGTCTACCAGAAGTGGCTAATGCTGTGCGTGCGTAACAGCTCTTTGGAGATAAGCTGAGGGAATTGGACTTCC
Organism: Myiopsitta monachus; assembly: GCA_017639245.1. Taxonomy (NCBI): domain Eukaryota; kingdom Metazoa; phylum Chordata; class Aves; order Psittaciformes; family Psittacidae; genus Myiopsitta; species Myiopsitta monachus. The sequence goes on along the minus strand of CM029921.1, from coordinate 14,020,896 downwards.
TGAGGGGGGGACACACTGTGATTGATGGGTGCCCAGCTGTGCAAGAAAAGTGGTCACAAATTAATCACAAGTTTGGTAGCTGGGAGAAGCTGAAAGCTCCCTGTAGTCTGCCTTCTGATCTAATGTGTTTTGAACCTACAACTTCTTGCTTTGATAAATGAGAAGACCTGTATGAATAATTGCTTCCTCTATTTTTCATTGATCAGTATTCAGGATAGGCCACTTGGAACTGAAAATTAAGAGATAAGGTGTACTTAACCTTTGCCGGCTGGATGCATGCAATCATTTTGCATCAACAGGTAGCTGGGTGCTCACTCAGCCAGTCTCCACATGCAGATCTCTGTTTCATCAAAGGATAAAGGAGGGAGGAGGCCACAACAGCTCAAAGTAGGTCTGCTATTTGACCTATTGGTTGGGACAAAAAAATACCCTAAGCTTTAACAGGAGCTTGTTCTGCTTTATTCTCTTTTCCATGCATTTACAAGTGTACTTGGAAAGAAAAAGGGATTAAGAACATCTGTGGCAGCACTAAACTGAAGATCAAAAAGCAGAGCCTGTTTGCAGGGGTTATGACTGCGTAATTAAAGGCAGGTGGACTATGGGGGACTTATTGTTCCCTTAGAATTACTGTGCATAAACTGGGCATAGAATGAATTTAGGATATAAGAAGGCTGAGATGCCATTTCTAGGCAATAAGGCTGACTGCAAGCAGTCATTCTGGGTATAGGTCCTCTTGAGAGTGCTGCTAATGCTGCTTGTTGTCAGGAATCTAGGACTGGGGCAGGACAAGGGGCCTTAATTGCAGGGAAGTGGTACATTCCCACCACCATACATTGGGGTTGAGAAAGAGGAAATGCTCTGCTTCTGGCTTTTGAATCATGACTGTTACTTGGGTCTGACGTTACAGCTAGAGATGAGATTTACAGGCTAGAGCCTTTCATGAGTCCTAAATTGTCCTGGTTAGTGTTTTTCATTTCAGCCCTGGCTCTCCTGACTGGAGTGATTTTAAACAGAGGTTTCATTTCCTAAAGAACTTGTGCTTTTACCCTGACACGTAAACCAAATTTGAAATAGCAAGAAAATCTGAGTTGGTGTTTCCCTTTAATCTTAGTTCTGCCTTTCTGCCCCCTCTGGTACTGAATAAAGCTGTAAATTAACTTCCTCCATTGCCTGGGCTGTGGGATGGCTGCAGGTGCTCTCTGCGTGCCTTGTGGGTTCTGCCTGCCTCGGGCCTCCCACAAAGAGCAGGGAGAAGCTTGGTATTTCACACAAAGACAGCTGCAGGAGGTGTGGGGATAGGCCCTGGTCCCAGTGCATGATTGACGCTCTGCATTTGTCAGTGCAACCTGTAAAGGGCTTGTATACTGTCCACATGTTGCCTTCTGTGTTGTGGGGCTTCCTGCTCAATGGCAGTTCCTGTGTCTGCACCCAAGGCAAAATACTTACTCCTGGAGGTTTTTACCAAGAATGCTGTTGACTTGCTGGTAAATCAAATGACTGGTTAAAATAAAGGAAATTGACTTTATTTCTCCTCTGCTATGCACTTCATTAGACTGCATTAATCTGCATTATGACTGCTGAGATTTTCTCTTCTGGTGATGTAAATGTAGTCAATGAAATTAGAACCTTATAGAAATTTAGTTTGCTGAATCATCAGATCTCTAGTCTTGCTTGATTCATAGTATCATAGAATGGTTTGGGTTGGAAGGGACCTTAAAGGTCATCTAATTCCAATCCCGCTGTTGTCAGAGACAGTCTTTATGTTCTTCTAATACCCAGGTCACTGCTGAATAGCTGAGCACATCTGAGTAATGTTACTGAGAGGGGAATTTGCTTTCTACTGCCTAGTGAGAACAATGTTCTTGACTGATTCAAGGGTAGGAGAAATTTCAATAAAATTGGGAGGATTTTTTTGGAGGACATTTTTTTGTTTAGTTGGTTTTGATGCAGGGCAGGGATATTTTCAGCATGGAACCTGTTGAAAAGGCATTGCAAATGCAAGCTTCTGAGTCAGCAAGAGCTAGCCAGGTTAGGAGTTAGAAGGAACAGTACTAATTGCTTTGACAAAAACAAATGAATCTATAAATGTACCTGTTTAAGCTAATAAATCTTTTCATAAGTGTTCATGCTATGTCCTGGTGTGATGCTAGCAAATACCTTTGTGGTTGAAACAAAAACAGAGGAGAATTTGTGTAACTGCTAGTGATGTGCAGTATGAACAGCTTAGGTGAAATGAGGGTGGGGAAGGAGAATTTAAGAATGGCCTGAAATTGTAGCTCTGATGAATTGTGACTTGTAGCCAAAAGAAATGGTGCATTTCTAGAAGTGGAGACGTATAAATTTAATGGGATAATATGTCAGGTATACATATATATAATATATATATTGACGGTCTTGTCTATACTTTCCTCTGTTTTGCTAATGTGGATAAGTTTCAAATGTCTTCAACAGGTTTTACTGTCATGTACAGTGACCTGTACAAGATGATACTAGGGCTTCGACATTTGCATCTTTGTAATTAGAAGATTAGCATCTTCTCAGTCTGGGTTCTGGTGGACAATAAATTCACTTGTCTCTTACGTTTACCAGGCCAATACTGAGGGAAGGCTGTGTTTAAAGCAGAAAATGGTGCTTGTTAGTATTTGCTGCATAAAATCTGTCACAAATGTAACTTAGTTCTTTTCATGTGTTACTGTTATGTTCCCCTGTATATGAAAGGCAGCATGTGGTGAATGTTTTTTCGCCACGAAGATCTGATTTTAAAAAATGAAGAAAAATATTTAGTCCCCTCCCCAGAAGCATACAGTATTAGTATTACTGGCGCAGCAAACACAGCCAAGCTATGAACACAGTCATAATATGCTTTTATATATCACTAAAACTTGCCTATGCTTGCGACTATGCTCCCTATGAATCTCTCTAATTCTTGCTATGTAATCTTGAGCTTTGTATTCCAAACTTCAAGAATACAAATAGAATTACAGCTTTCAGCTCATGTTGGCGCATTATTAAATCACAACTGGTAGTGAGTTTGCTGACAAATACAGATTGTCCACATAGATAAAGTGTTTTTCCCTGGAAGATCAGATGCTTCTGTTCATCAGGTACGTGTGTGTGCAGCTACTGGCTCATCTCCCAGGACCATCCCAGTGCAGGGGCCAGCTCAACAGGGTGCCCTTGGGGGTTGCTTCTCCCTGCTCTTCTGCTGTGAAGTCAGGTACAGTTTGCTCAGTACCAAGCTGTTCAGAGCTGCCTTCAGATGTTCAATTCTGAAGCGCAAAGGGATAGGTAAATGAATTTAGCGTGGCAGAAAGGGCACTGATGGATGGTGCTGGTGCATGGGGAGAAATGTTGCATTTCTTTTGGCTGACACAGCAGGGACAGCTTGGATGGAAGTCATGGTCACTGAAAGTAATGAGGTGATATTTCTTTTTGTTTGGGCTCCTCTACGTCCCCGTGATAGTGACAGAAACAAAATCAGAAAATCTTTATAATTAAGAGGAGCCTGTAGGAGAAGAAAAATACAGTTTGTATTGAATTTTAATTATAATTAATCAAGGGGCATAACAACCTTTAAGAAAAGAAGCTTAGGATGTGAACACATTTTTAGAGCCAAGAAAGGATTAATTTCTTTCTTTTTTTGCGACATCTTTTAAATTTGTTGAACAGCCAAAAGCTATTTTGAAGCAAATCCAAGGAAATAAACCTTGTACAATAAATAAGTACAATAAATAATAAAGAACATCAGCATTCTAGTGACTGCAAAAACATCATCAGTATTGAATCATTTGACACTGTAATAAAGCAGGTCATTAAAAAATTTTCTGAACATGTGCTCTCTCCCTGCTTGCAATCTGAATTTTAAAGTTGAAATATTTAATACACAACTGTAGAGATAATGACTGTGCTTGTCCTCATTAAGGTCCTTACTTGGAAAAATAAGAGTGGATAATAAGTGTAAGTAGGTATTTAGACAGCAGGGTCAGTAATAAGACTAACAATAGCCATCTGGTAATGACTGGGAGCTATACTTGCAGAGGAGAAATTCAAAAGAGAAACAATGACTCCTAATTACAGAGCTAAAAAAGGCCTTGGCTGGTTGTTTACAATACACTGCTGAAAGTATATTGCACCTAGGGTATCAGAAGAGATAACCAGTCCTCTGATAAATGAGAACTGGGAATGAGTAATAAAGAAATACAACTCGTGCTGGTATTTTGTCTTTCATGATGCCTGATTTCATGAACTCTGCAGAATCTTCCACTGACCCTGGGAATTTTGCCCGTGTAAGAAGTGATCTCACTGCCAAGGAGGCAAGTAGCTAAAGGAAAAAACAATTTTTCCTGTGTCTTGAGGGAAAATACTGATGTAACTTGATGGTAAATACGGAAAAAATAAGGAAGTAATCCTTGAGAGCTTGATTTTGCTGTCCCAAACTATCCAGTGTTACCCCCTCCTGACTATATTGGTGAGAGATTTGCCAACCTAAAGGTGAGGCTTAGCAAAGCTCCTTTAGTTTTAATATTGCTGCAGCTGCAGATCAGGCATAAAACCTTGACACCATATCTCTGAGTTTTGAGAGGGGAAAAATAATATTTTTAGCTTTTAGCATTACATTTCTAAGGACTAGAGAGCAAACTGTATGATTACTATTCAGAGAAGGTCCTGACTTTTGTCAAGTTGTCAATTACAAGCATATCAACCAAGATCAGCTGTGGGGAAAACCTTGATAAAAATAATAGAAAGAAGTTTATCAAAGGGAAGTGCAATTTCATTAGAAGCACACATTGGCTGAGTGGTGATTGTGATTATAAAGATAGTGTGATTGCTGGTGGATCTTCTCTAGGACAGAGCAATCCTTCTCATTTATCTTCCCTTAGAAAAAGTTGTCAATCTTGTTGGAGGAAGGGTAAAATTAAAAGCACAACCAGAAGAATATAAAGGAAGAGGAATGTGTCTTTTCATGGAGAGGGGTGTGGAAGTGATGGAAACTGCAGTTCTATGGGCAGTTTCAACTACTAGAAACTTTAGAAAAAAACTATATATAAAAATATAGAAATTACAGAAAAAATATAGATAAATATAGGAAAAAACTATAGAAACTATATAAATTAGTCTTGTTCTTGTGTATAATTGAAATATAGTTTTAAAGTGAGTTTGTTTGCAGAGCAGAACTTAGGGTTGTGATATATTTAGGAAGATGTTTGCATCTTTTGTGCAGCGATGCAGCTTTGTTGACGCAAATATATACTTCATCACATGCTTTTGTTTTGCTTTTTCCCAGGTTGAAGTTAAGGTACTTCATAGTAGAATTCCTTTACTGGTTTGCAAATCTTACTAGACCAAGAGAATAAATGCCAGCAATAGGAAAAATGGAAAGGTTTGCCTTGGTGCCAAGAGACAGCCTCTTGTCTGCACTCAACCTGTTTGTGATAGAAAAAGTCAGGCAGGTGAAATCTCCAGCGAGGCACCTACATCTCACTTCACAAATCAATTCCTGGATGTCCCCCCAAGGGTTCTCACTCCAGCCCTGCACAGGCACCCCAACAGAATCAATAAAAAGCACTAGACTTAAGTTCACCTTCTCGAGACTATGCCTATACACTAGTACCATTCCGCATTTCTCATGTAGACTTCTATAAAGATGAATGTTCTCCATGTTTCCCTGCTTTTCAGGTTCTCAGCAGTTGTTAAAACAAGTGGCTCATTGATTAGTATGACTGCCATCAGCCCTTTGATGAGTCCTGTGCCTGGTATTACTGTTAGCGCTGCATGTTTGGTGGTGTCATTTACAGGAGCTAATTGGTGTAAACTGGTTTTGAAACAAAGGGAACTGTACAAATTGACACCAGCAAGGATATGTGCCATTATTCTTAGACTTGTAATAATGTTATAGTTCCTCAGCTGATTTAAACTGTATTCTACATAACTTCAGTTTTTAGTTGTAGGCTTTAGTTGTGTTAATGTTATACACTGTTAGCAGCTGGTGATTTGGAGAAAAAACTGCTTGTTCTTCTTGTGAGTGAAAATAGCAACTCCTGGAAAGTGACTTTTAGTGTTTCCCATGTTAGTCCACCACACTGGCAAACATTCCACTATTAGACCTTATTTTTTAATCTTAATCCATCTCACTGTTTCACCTGTGTGTCTGTTATCTCAGCTGACATTAGGAAATTCTCAGCCGCCACTGCAATAAGAGTGCTGGGTATCCTGATGTGGAAAAACTTGCTCCTAAACAAGTGCACTGCTTCTCCAGGTCATGCAGCCCTTATTCTTCTGTAGGGCAGCCGCTGTCAAGATTGAATAATCAGCACTTCTGATGCGTTCATTCTTCTTCCCTCTTTTTTCTCCCTTTCCTCATCATAATTTTGGTTTCCTGCTCGAAAAAAACAACAACAAAAAAAAAAACCAGCAAAACCCCAAACTTCTGTCTGTGCACTTGGCAGTTGGATTTTTTCATTCCCAGAATTTTTCCTCCTGTTTGAAAGCTTGGTGTGCTTGCCTTTGGCTGTCATGGTTAGAGTGTGAATGCCTAAACAATCCTGAATGTGTTCTTGCAAAGCTTGTAGTGTACAAATGATGAACTGAAGCAGAGAGTGACAAGGTCATAGAGTATTCATGGGCAGAACAAGTAACTGAGTTGCATTTTAGTCATGAGGCCATTCTTCCCACTGCATCAAAGATTAAATCCTGAATTTTTATAGTAACATTTTTAATTTATTCTTGAATGATTTTGGAGTTTGAACTGAATTCAGAGGTGCGTGTCTGCATATTTCTTTTGACAGCCGTGAGGATGTTGAGGGCAGATTTGTTCTCTGGGCCAGTTTCACACGGGTCCCACTGACTGCTGTCCCAAATGACCAGGAGAGGGAGCCTGACGCAGGGATGAGCAACAGCCGCAATGCTGGTAGGAGCTGCTTATGCTGGAGCTGCCACTGAACGGTAGGTATGCTGTCATGCTCAGCACCTAGGCAGTAATAGGACCTTCCCTTTTGTTCCTTTTGAAATGACAACCAAACTTGTAAAGTCTTGCAAAATAAGGCTTCTGTTTTCTGAATTTTGAGACCTCTTAAAAGACAACTTTCTTCCTGCAAAAAAGATCGCCTTGTTCTGCAGCCACTGCAAAGGATCTCTTCCCACTGCACACAGGAATGAGGGAAATTAGTGTGCGTATAACTGTGGAATGAAGGAGTCTCAGCTCTCCTTTTGCAATTCTCCCTCAGCTTGTTTCAATAGCATGCAAAGTTTCCTGTTCCCTTTGCACCTAAGTGGCCTGCAGTCTCAAGCTATGTGGCTGCCAAAACTAGTTCAGTTTTGTAAGCAATTACTCTGCAAAGTGAGATCAGGAATCTTTTCTGACTCATCCTTTTTGTTTATGAAACCACTTTTCTTTATTTTCAAATCCTCATCCTTGTCTTATATGTTCTTTTTTTTTTTTTTTTGTTACTCTTCTGTTGTTTTCCTCCCCTCCCATTTTTCATTTGAACAAATCCCATTCTTCTGTTTCCTTTTCGCATTCTTCCCCTATTTATTCTCTTATCTCTTCCAGCACTGAAGACGTCCTTCCTTTATCTAGGGTACCTTCTACTGATCTGTCCCGACAGAGTGGCAGACTATCTGTGACTTTTATTAAGGCCAGCAGCTATGTGCGGCATGTAGCTAGTCTCAGCTTCTTCCTTTTGCCTGATGGTTTAGTTCCTGCAGCATAGCTTTTTATTGAATACAGAGTGACTGAGAGGATAGCTTTTCTACTAGACTGAAAGATGCAGAAGGCAAATATAACACCAGATGGGTGTTGCCAGAGGGACATATAGGTACATACCACTGTTTCAGCACCCTGATGCATTATGGCATTATTGTCAATTGAAACAGCTGCTAAAGGATTTCAAACTCTGACATGCAGACTGCAGCTTGTAAAACGTATCATCTGTATTTATGAAAGCGCAAATAGCAGTGATGATACAGCATAAGAACATAAATGAAAGAACTATATAAGTCTTCTGGGGTCTAGCAGAATTGAAGAGAGAAGGTATCCTTCTAGCTCAGCTGTGTTGCTCTTGCATTTCCAGTGTTGGGATGACATGGAAAGATGTACCTGCTGGCACCCACCTCAGACATTTCTGACTACTGTCTGGTAGGGTTGGCTACTGTCCAGAAACAGCCATCTTGAAAAATCAATAGTTGATTAGAAAGGAATTTACTATTGTAACCCAGACAAATTTGTTTTTTCTGTTCAGTGAACCAATGAAGAAATGAACCAGTGGCCAACCCCCATACAAAATTACAGAATATACTGGTTTTGATTTCTGCACTGTAGCAGCCAGGGTGAGTGTGAGACATCAGTGTGATGGGGTCATGAATATATACAGAGATATTTCTGGAGGGGCATACAGCTGACCCTCTATTATTCATGGATGAATAACCTCAGCTGCAGGTGGATGGGGTCACACTGTCAGAGGCTTTGCACTGTATGGATCCCACTTGGCTCTGGCAGGATGTGTCAGCTGTGTCCCTGTGCTGCTGAGATCTGGCTGTACAACTCCTACGGTAAGTTTGAGCTACATGAACTGGTCCGACATGAGTGATTTAGTCTTATTCCTGGTGTCAGTCCCTGCTGGATGCAGCCCAGCTCAGTACCCAGCTGGTGCCAGATGGACACGTTGATATAGGGAGGATGCTGTAACAGCGGAGAGTACCAGCAAGGCCCTGCTGATGTCAGTGCTGGGGCTGCACTGCAGTAGGTCTGCAGAGCTAGTGGGGCTTCGCCTGCTTCTCTTGTGCTGCCCAAGCCTCCTGCAGGCTGGCATATGCTGCTGTTGCCTCTCACCCTGCGATGTGGGCAAGTGACTCTGAGGGCCATTGCTTAAGGCCCTGTGTCATGGGTTCAGTAGTAGCAGTCATTTTTCTCCTTCTTGGTAGCTGGTGCAGCACTGTGTTTTTGATTTTGGGCCTGGGAGCAACGCTGGATAACACCAGTGTTGATAGTTACTGCTTGGCAATGTTTTGGTTTGACCAAGGACTTTTCTGAGCCTCATGCTATGCCAAGGAGGAGGGGAGCCGGGAGGAAGCAGAGACAGGACACTTGACCCAAACTGACCAAAGAGGTTATTCCATACCACAGCACGTCATGTCCAGGATGTGAACACGGAGGGCAGAGACCTGGAAGGGTGGTGATAGTGGACTGGGGGTGCACAGCATGGTCAGGTTTCTGGTGGTGGACTGGGGGGTTCTCTGCTAGGGGGTGCACTGGCTGGGTCGGGCTTGGTGAGCAGTTGTATTCTCTTTCTTTGTATTTCTCTTGTATTATTATTGATGGTAGCAGTAGTGATTTGTGTTATACCCTAGTTGCTGAACTGTTCTTATCTCAACCTGTGAGAGTTGAATTCTTTTGATTCTCCTCCCCATCCCCTCTGGACTGGGGGAAGAAAGAGGGGGAGTGAGTGAGTGAGTAAAACTTCGTGAGTTATTAGCCTGGGTGAGACACCCTGCTAAGCCCTTAATAGTGCAAGTGTGTGCAGCTCTTTTGGTGCAGGCTCAGGCAGAGGAATTGTGAGGCTCATCAGGCAACAGAGAATATATATTGTGAGGAAGCCTTGGTTGGCTCAGAAAAGCAAAACCTGAAAATGGATGTGTTAGTATGTATATATATGCCTAAATAGAGGACTCTGGGGAAAGTTCTGCAAGGTAAATGTTGGCACAAGTAATGGGGATAAACCAGCAGTGAATAAATTTGTACTGGAAATTAAGTTCCTGTCAGAATAAAAAAACCTCTTGGACAACATATCTACAGCAGAAGCAAAAGGGGGAGGTCAAAAGCAACACTTTTATTTTAGGATATTATCCGAAGTGGGCATAGTGGCAAGTTGTTGGAGTTGGTATCAGGAAGCATATTACTCCTGTGCGCTTCATTTGCAAATTATTCAGGGTTATTTTTGTGAGGTCAGACTGAATAAACATGATATTAGAGAGAAGGAAATAACAAGTAACCATGAAACACCACTGGTAGTGTAATGACTTTTCTTAATGATGTGGTGAATATAGAAAAAATCCAGGGAGATAAATTGAGCACCTTCTTAAAGATGAACTTCAGAATTAGAATATTATTAAAGAACATAGAAACATTTCCAATTTTCTCTTCAGAATTTGTGATGCTTTGTGAAGCTGTGTGAAAGTCAATTATTAAAATAATCTGAATTACCTGATAAATGTGCAGACTGTATTGGAAAATGGAGATGATCTGGCTGAACAGCTGAGCAATAACATAAACAGCTGAGAAAAAATTTCATCCTTAGATGCTATTTGGTCACACTGCAAGCCATGACTGGCTAAAGTCATGAAGACCCCTTTTCCAACCAAGAGGTACCTGTCCTCCTGCAATCTCTGGGGATGGGGATTGAAAGAAGAAAGTTCTTTACTGTAAGGGTGGTGAGGCACTGGAATGGGTTGCTCAGGGAAGTTGTGAATGCTCCATCCCTGGTGGTGTTCAAAGCCAGGCTGGACAGAGCCTTGGGTGACATGGTTTAGTGTGAGGTGTCCCTGCCCATGTGTCCTGGGTTCAGCAGTAGCAGTCATTTTTCTCCTTCTTAGTAGCTGGTGCAGTGCTGTGGTTTTGACTTTCAGCCTCGCAACAGCGCTGATAGCACCGATGTTTTCAGTTGCTGCTCAGTAATGTTTACTCTGACCAAGGACTTTCTGAGTCTCATGCTCTGCCAGGGAGGAGGGGAAGCCTGGAGGAAAGCAGAGACAGGACACCTGACCCAAACTGACCAAAGAGCCACAGCACGTCATGCCCACTATATAAACTGGGATCAGTTTCCTGCAAGGGTTAGATCACTGCTTGGGTCGGGCTGGGTATCGGTTGGTGAGTGGTGAGCGATTGCATTCTCTTCCCTTGTTATTTCCCTTATGATTATTATTATTGGTGGTAGCAGCACTGGTTTGTGTTATACCTTAGTTACTGGACTGTTCTTATCTCAACCTGTGGGAGTTAAATTCTTTCAGTTTTCCTCTCCATCCCTCAGGGAGTGGGGGGGAGTAAAGGTGGGGTTTGAGCGAGCAATTGCATGGCTGAATTGCCAGCTGGGTTTAAACCATGACACCATGGCAGGGGGGTTGGAACTAGATGATCTTAAGGTCCTTTCCAACCCTAACTATTCTATGATTCTATGTGTCACTGTTATGACCATTCTTAATAAAGAGGCAACACTAAAATGCTGTTGCCACAGCAGCTAAAATTGCTCTGGGAAGGAGAGAAGACATTTTGCTGTAATTGCTTTTATAGCAGCCTGCTTGTGACATTCTTGGAATTACTGGTAGAAAAATAGCCACTCTCTAAGCTGTCTATGCTCAAGTCTTTCATTTTCTCATGACTGGGCAATAGAATCAAGCACATGAGGCTACTGCAGACCATCACCATGGTAATAATACCTAACTCTTCCTGCTTGTGTCACTCCTGGTTTTAGTTATTTGATTAAGTCTCTATCTTCTGTCTTACAAATTTTAATTTTCTGACTTGTTTCCTTGTCAAATCAACTTTTTATTTTCCTTGCACAATTTTTTGCTGATGTTTATTAAATGCTCAGTGGATATTAGAGGTCAAGCTACCTACCTTGAAGCTGCTATTCAGAGTTCAAGCTTCCTTTAATTTCTGATAACTTTTAATATCATGTGAAAATGATCACATATGGAACTGCAAAATTGACAGCAATAACCCAGGAACTAATATCAGTTTTCTACTGAAAGCAGGATAAAAAAGGACACTTGAATATAAACAGTGGTCCGCTAAAGCATCTCTAAAACTGTAGCAAGTTTTAGATGTGAAATTGCTACATTTGCTAAAATAAGTGGAGTAAATTATTACCCTCAGTATGGCCTTTATAGGCCTTACCTATGTATAAACTTGCTTTGATGGATTTTGTTTGGTTGAAACTCTGTTCAATACTCTGATTTTTCAGATTAGTATCAACATATTCCTGACTTCTAAAATCAAATTGCATCTGAATTAAACTCAGCTCTTTTTAACCTTCTATACTGAAATAATTAACTTGGTTTAAAAATAATTACTCTTACTTTAGAACAGTGTGATTCATTTTGTGGAAAAGCTATTAGCCTGAATAATCAGTCATATCTAGACTTAGAGATTGTTACTGGTGAACAGTACATGCAAAATACTACTTTGTGTCAGGGCAAAACAGATTTTCATCAGTAACTACAAAAATTGTGCTTCACAAGAGGGCACTTGAGTTTGCTTTCCTATCAGCTGCAAAGTCAGACTTCAAAATCTGGTGTTTAGTGTACCCAAAGAAAAGCATAAACATAGACTGAAGAAGAGTCCACTGGTTTTGGTTGGAAACTGCAGCAGTTGCTTTATGTTGGGATTCCTGTATTTCAGGTACTGGGTGCCTAGAGACTTGGATCCTTGAATAATTGTGGCAAATGAGCCCCCAGAGTGGTAGGACAGGATTCTGGGAGTGAGTTATCTATTTTCTGTCTGCTTAGAGCTGTAGACACAAGGAAGCTGTCTTTTATTTCGTCTCACTTGTCTGAGTTACTGTGATTTATTTTCTGTATTTGCTTGTCAGCTGCTGTCTGACTGCCTGTTGCATTCTCATATGGGAAAGAAACTGTGAAGAAACTTATCAGAAGTGTAATTTCAGAGATCAGTTTCTTATGGTTGTCCCTATTCAAATTCAGATTCAGAGGCACGTGTGAGGCAGCAAATTCTCCACATACACAAAAAAATTTCAGAAGTTCCAGACTTCAGCCTGGATTTTCCTCTGCTTGGGAGATTGTAGATGTGGGATCCAGATCTGCCTTAGAGTTGTGTAGATTTTAGGACAGATTTAGCTTAACTAATATTCCATAATGTCCATATTCACTACTGGTTAAGGTGCATCTGACATCCTTTACTGCTGCATTGCTTTATGGTCATGAGTTTGCTAGATTTTAATAACTATGGTATGGTTTGTGTGTCCCCACTCTACTCCTTGGAGAGATGGCTCGCCAGAGCTTACTGTGCTCAAGCATATTGCAAGAAGCTTCTCCCTCTTCCCTACCTACATTTCTACAATCTCCAGATCAAAGTGGTCCCCTCTGCTCTGGTACCATAATTTCCTTTGCTGTTTTTTTTTTTTTCAACTCCTTGTAATAGCTACCCTTGCCCTTCCCATCCTAGGCATTCTGCTCATTCTCTCCAGTCAACCTTGCTATATTTGCTCCCTTCCAGTAGGACACCAATTTCATTTATTAGGTGGCTTACTACCAGAGTCCCCTTCTCTCATCTCTTTTTAGTGTAAACTATGCTGGCATATTTACTTGGATAATTTGGAGAGGGCTGGGGATAACAGAGGAAAGGGAGGGAATTTAAGTGTGTGGGGTTGTCACAATAAGAGTATTGCTTAGACAAAAATCTCTGAGGTGAACTCTGATTTAAAATTATGTCTGCTGCATTTTCTGTACCATGTGTATGAAAAAGAACATTTGAAATTAGTTTTTTTTTCCCAGGTAAAAATATGCTGGTATCTGTGGAGGCTGCAGACTACCCACTGAAGCAGCCATGCTGTTATGTTTATGTGAGGATTAAAGCTTGGTGGCTTCGTTCTTGTGGGGACAATTTGGGCAAATGTTTGAGCTCTGCTGGAGTCCTGATGACTTCACTGAGACCTCGTGTGTGTTCAGAGGACAACTAATGGATCAGGAAATAGATCGTTCTAAATAAGTTACAAGATTCCATGTAGTATTGCTTTTTATTTCCAGGTACTTTGCATGTTTTCTGGATTTATGTCTGTTTCATGTTCACAATAATCTTTCGTACTTAAAAAGTTACTTGTTGTGATAGGGAAAGGATCTCTGAGAATGGTTGAATATAGATTAAAGATAAATCAGGCTTTATAGAAAATACTCATGATTGCACAATACTGCCAGGTGAAAACTAGGAGAAATGTTTTTTTCCTTCTATATTGTTACAGCAACAATGGAGTAAAAAACCTTGGATATGTGAGTTAGATATGTGGGTCTCATTAGCATTAAGACTAAATGGTTGGTTTCTCAAGTCCCATATAAAATATTAGCTGAACTCTTCATCTAGGGCATGGTAGCAACAAGTTTTGCATGATGCACAGCTGTGTTCTCCTGTGTTCCCGGCTGATACGTAACTGGGTTACAAAGCTGTGAGGAGGATACAAGCAGCTGTTAACTGAAGACTTTTAAAATCTGTCTCCTTTATTTTATTTTTTTTGTTAATATTTTTAATAAGGCGTATCTACACACAACAATGGATCAGCTCATTACATGATCTTCACAAGCTGGTCTTAAATTTATGATCATTGCATTCTCAGCATGATTTATCATATACTTAATGCTGGTGGGCACTGCAGGAATCCCAACAGGCCATACAGTTGTTCTCATGAGCACTTTTTTCACCCTAAGTTCTGTAGGAAAACTATGTAATCTGTGTGCTTAAGCAGGGTGTAAATTTGACTAAGGGGGGGAGAGAAAGTGAGTAGAATGATGAAAACTTAAAAACAAAACAAGCAAAAGAAACAAATAGAGCCCTAGGGAAGGTTTTGAACAGAATTGTGGTGGTGTGTATGATGCCCAGAGTGAATTGTTGACAGACAGGACCATTTGTCACCATGCTCATCAGGTTTTCAGCAACTTGTAGAGCAGTCTTGGGATCTCTTCCTGGCATGCTGCCCTCCTCTGGGTCTTAGCGCTGGTGGAAAGTCATCTTCTCTTTCCCTGTTGGTAAAATGAGAATGGTAATACTCATCTTGCTTTCAAGGAGGCAGAGGTGGGGTTTTGTACGTCAGGATGCCTCACTGAAAACTGGCCTTGTTGTGATAAAAGAGTTTGTTAAATGTGTGACATTAGTGTGTGAATGCTGGCTGTTGTGCTCCTCTGTCAGCCCTGCTTCTTTTGAGAAGGTGTTCAGCTCTTGTCTATTGTGAGGAGGAAAAAGGAGAAGGGCAACAGTGAGAGAGGCGGTTAAGGTCAGCAGTGTGGCTAATAGACAGAGGCGCACCATGGCTCACCCAGCTTCACCCAGGGTCTGTGTACAGTGCCAGCCACAGGAACAAGTAACATCTCTGTTGTTATCTGTAGCAGCTGCACTATTGTTGTGCATCTCTGTGATCAAGTAAAAATGCAGAGATCATCATAGATGTGTGTAAGAAATTATCCAGATCTGCAGTTCCACCAGAATGCCAGATATTTCACCGATTATCAGGAACGAATGTGTTTTGCTTCCATATGGATTTGGGTCTGTCTTCTAACACATGGCTAGTTCCTGATGAACTTCTCTACTTGCAAGCCAGCTAATTGTAATTTTTTGGCAGTTTCTTGATCACCCATTTCGGAATCCCTCCTGTGACCAGGGACTTGGCTGGGAATATTAGTTGGCTACAATGGAGAAACTGACTTTGAGCAGCTCACTTGCTAAATAACAGGCTGTGCTCCTAATCATAGACACACACTTGTGGGAACATAATCACACAATTCCCTGAGGTGTATCTGGATTGCTGTGTCCAGATTTTGAAAGCTAGAGGGTAAGATACTGAGTTTTCTTCAACATTAAATTATGAAGTGAAAGCCAGGGACCTGAGGCCACATGGATCAATACCTGCTGTGCTAACAAAATAATGAAAGCCTGCTTTTGAAGTAAAGCAGGAAAATCTGCTTTCCCTATAAACATCGACCTGACCATCAGAGCAGTTGTTTAATTCTTGAATGTTACTCCTTGTCACAGGGCAAGAGGCACTGGAGGATACCACCCCTGCAGTAAACTCTAATCACAAAAGACAGCTGCTACCTTGAAATAACCTGGTGAAGGCTTCCATTGCCAGGAAGCAGCAGTAGCAACACGGAGAGAAGGATGAATTGTGTCAGTGTTTCACTTATGTAACGGATAACCTCATGCTTAATGAATATCTGAAATCAAAACATGCCATTTTATACTGGGTGAAACATCACTCCCTTTTCTACTGTAATGCAGTGCGTAAGCCTGTTCCTCATAGCAGCACTGCAGGTGTCACTCTGTGTAACCTGTATTTATTTTACTGCTGGAGCTGAATCCTCAGACCTGCAGTCAGAGTCAGACTGTGCTGTCTAAGGGGGACATACCACATGACCAGTGTATCCTTTCACATGAGCTAGCAATTTGCTTCTCATTCCTTGCTTCCTGACATAATTTTATCCTGTGGGACAATGAGTCTGATTCTGCCTTTTCTCAACAATTCCCCACCCAGCCGCTGGCTTTGTGCAGCAGTGTTATTGCCCCTGTACCTTCTCTTGCTGATGCTGGCTGTGTGAGGACAGCCACCAGGACTGTGTTACAGTTCTCATAACCCACTCTTGCATGGTTGTCTGTCCTCTCAAAAGACAATGAATCTCAGATTGCAGTTTACCTGCTAGTGATCAGTGATAATCTGCTGACATATCTCAGAGACTTGGGACATTAGTATCTTTTAGACTTTTATGCTCAGTTTGCAGCATCCAGCTGGTGATGACATCTGCTGGGTAACAACATGTACCCATGTTGTTTAAACCATGGATGTTGCTCCTATTCATGTTGAAACCATTGAAAGGCTGCATGTTAATAAGGACAGTATTTTCTTTTAATCTTGTCTGCAAAGCCAGAGTCTGCTGGTATTCCTGGTAGGTTATAAACAGATCTACCAGGTTTGCTTTTGGAGCACTGCCACTTGGGTTATTAATTCTGTTTTGCCCTGCCACTTGTTAGGGTGTCTTTGTTTTGTTTGTGGTTACATCTGATGAGCCAACAGAAGTTTGCTGTGCTCTTCTTGAGTTATGAATTTCTAGAGAAATAGTTTGAGTATATATCTAGAACTTTCCTCTTCAGTAGCTTAAAAAGAAAACAAAGCAAACTGACCATCATACATTTGTTTATTACACATGCATACACATATGCGTATAAAATCCATATATCTATGGATACGTCTAAGGAAGTTCTTTACTGTGAGGATGGTGAGGCACTGGCACAGGTTGCTGAAAGAAGTGGTACATGCTCCATCCCTGGCAACATTCAAGGCCAGGTAGGACAGAGCCTTGGGCAACATGGTCTAAATGTGAGGTGTCCCTGCCCTCGGGGGAGGGATGCCTCACATATGGCAGGGGGGTTGGAACTAGATGATCATAAGGTCCTTTCCAGCCCAAACCACTCTTTTAGTCGATGATTCTATGAGCTAATTGCCATGCTTACATTGCAGGGCACAGCTATCTCAACAAAATATACTTTCTGCTGTCTTGAAACTAACTTTTATTGCGATGACATTTCCCCTTGTCTGGTGATATATTTCAAGTGTTTTTCACGCCACCGAATCATACTGTATACAAAAGAAGGAAAATGACAACATTATTAATCTTTTTCCTTGCTTCCTCACATAAAAACCTCTGTTTCTTTCTGTGTGGGTTTTACACACTCAGAAAGAAAGTAGCTCCTGTCACTGTCATCAATCTTTACAAAATTTACCGTGATATATTACTGAAACATGTCTCTATTCAATATAAGTACTGAAGTTCAGTAGGTTTTACCTTTGAACTGAATAGAATTTGATGTACTTTTGTAAATGCCTTAAGAACACTCTGAGTTAACTACTCACAAATACCTTTTTTTTTTTTTGCTTTGTTTTTTTGGTAAGTGCAGTTAATGAAAAATAACTCATATCTTTGTGTTCTATATTATGTGAAAAAGTAGCCCAAGGAACAAGATTTGTCATGCTATATTGGGACTACTTCATGCATTACCCCTTCTGAGTTTATGGATGTATGTTTAAGTGATATGATAGAAGTGAAGGGCTCGAAGCGTTTAGCTTGTATGTGTCCAGGTGCTAGGGAAGGAAAAACTTTGGACAAATTGGTATGATGAGATTTAATCTCATTTCTGACTTTCTAAGTGCTAATTGAATTTGTAATGGTACTTGTTGCTGCCGAAAGTAAGAACAATTAAACCAAGTGGAATGTCCTGTAAAAACTATTAACAGGCTTTTCTTGAGAATACACGCTTATGTAGCAGTTACATATTTTCTATGCTTTCATTCAATTCTATCACCTAAGTAACAAATAATTTGAAAATGCATTTTATCCTCTATTATAATTCCAGGGTTTTTACTGATAAATAAACAGCATTATTATTACTTATATAAGAGATTATTTCTATTTAGTTTATATTTTCCTTTCATCTTGCAGTACTTACACTGTTATTCTAAAGATTAGCAGACAGAATTTTGCAATAAAATTTCAGTTTACTTTTCCGTTGTGAAGATACTCCAAGGCATCTGCTCCTTGGAGTTGTAATGTAAGAGGAAAACCTGCAGAGGGCACTGTATTGTCTTAGATGAATTTGACAGACTTCCGAATCGATGCGCATGTAGGATTTTCCAGGTTTACTGCATTTTGGTAAAATTAAAATCAGAAAATATTTTTTCATACATGTAGTGATAAGTGGAGTTACAGATAGGGCGTAAGGATGACAATCTCTGTTTCTGATATCTTTGAGATGAAAGGATATAAACCAGAAATATGCCATGTTTTCAAATTAATTCTTGCCCCCACCTTCCTTTCTTCACCAGTGATTGACCGGACATTTTAGCTGTGTAAGTGCTTGGGAAATTAATGTGTAAATGAATAGGGTAAATCCTGAAATTGCCATGTGTCATAACAGGAGACCCGAAAAACACAAGGTGTGCAAAATTCGCTTCCATCTCTCTAAAGTAGAGCTCAGATTTCAGATCTGAGCTCTGCCTCCTCCTCAGAAGGATAGCACAGTACAGCTCTCCTGTAGAAAGGGATTTGTGAATGGAAATTTCCATTCATTGTGGTTTTCCAGAGATAAACGTTTTCTCCACTCCATTTACACAGGCAAAACCTTTTTCATGCCCAGAGAAAAGTGATCAAAATGTTGTGTTCCACTGTGTGGATTTAGGTTAAGTTTAAGTGATTTTAAAATGCAGACCACAAGTTACTGCATATCTTTTCAAGTCTTGTTGACATCTTTGTTTAGATTAAGGGCTGTGAGCCAGCTGGTGCCCCAGCATTCCAGCACTCCGGCCTTGTTTTTCTTACTGCAGATAATTATAATAGGATTTGCTTTCTAGTTTCATTTTACTAGTATTTAAATTTGTGTCTGACATAGTCGTATGTTCTAGATTTTATTGCTCAAACTGGTTCTAGTCCCTTCACATGCACTTTTCTTACAAAAGGGCTTTTTGTTTTAAAATGATTTCTTTTTTGTTTTGAGAGCTGAGCTATAAAACAGACCTCAAGACTCACCCTTGCTACAAAGTGATGCTTTATAAAGAACAGTGAGCAATGGCAGTCTTTCACGGCTTGTAAAGTGCTCAGCTAAAAAAATACAAATGATAATCTGCCTTGATTTTTTTATCTTGGGTCTTCTAGGTTTTCATATTTTGCATAGTCTGTGTTCTAGTTCTGTAACTGGAGGATATTGTGTGATAATGTGAGATAGGTTTTCCAGAGTCTCTGTATCTGGCCACTTCGTATTCCCACTGCATTCTGCAGTTTTTTCTACCTGTAAAATCAGGCAGAGGTAGTGCCCTGCAGAGAAGAAAAGACCCCTCTGACAACCCCTCCCAGTGTGCAGGAGAAAAGCTGATTTCCATGTGATCAGATCTTCCAGAAACTCAGCATTTAAAAAAATGCTACTGTCCTTATGCGTTTCCATCAAGGGGACTCAGGATAGGCAAACAGATTCCTGTTCCTTGATAAAGTAGAATTCCTCAGTTGTCAAGGAAATTTATTTGGCAGAGGATACCTCCTGTTCAGGTCCTCCAAGGTTCATTGGTCTTGGCACTTCCTGGTGAAGGACAGTTTGCTTTTCTTACTGGAGCTGCAAGCTAGCACCTGAAAGCTATATTAGAAAAACTGTTAAAGATTATATGGCAGAGATATGAGAGCGACCTGTATCTGAACGCTTTATCTGAACAATGAGGAGACTGGATACCTGGACTGTAGCTTGATTCTCTGCTTCCATGCCCACTGGAACCTGTATTGGGACTTACATGGTTTCCTTAGTGTCACATGGAACTCTCAGAAAGGGGGATAACTATCACAAAAATCAAAGTTGAAACGATGAAAATCAATTTTTGTCTGTGATGCAAAATGGTGGTGTCTGTCTTGCTCTGTAGAATTGTTAGAGCGGGGTGAGCTCTAAAGCCATGGAAAAGGCTAAAAGTCCTGACAGTACCCAAATGTCCTTTCAGCATTATAAAAGTAGCAGGTATGATGGCAAAGAAAATGCAAAAAATCCTGTATTTGTCCTTGCTGCAGAGCCTGGCTCCTTGATGCCTGCCTTACATCTCCAAGTCCCTGCTAGGTATTGTGAGAGGGAAAGGTATTAGCAGCTCTGCAGAATGGTTAATAAAAACTGCACAGCTTTATTTCCACTGCAAAAGAGCACATTTAATTCGCATTCTGTAGAAGGCAGGGCAATACTAAAGCAGTTGGAGAAGATAGATTTGTTCAGATCACTGGGAAGATGACCCGGAGTTTTCAATAGCCTTTTTTTGAAAGCTCCTACTACCTATTGCCTGTAAGTAATTATTCTCTGAGACCTGAATGACAATAATGTGTATTTGGTCTTGCCTTGTGCAAAGTCTGAAAAGCATGATACCCTCATAGCAGGGTGAGTGGAGAGCTGAAAAAAACCCCCAATAAATCTATCAGTTACTGTGGTTTGCTATCCTGGCTGACAAAGACAGCACAGTTATTAAAGATTAAATGAACTGGACACTCTGTACTACTTATTGCCCTCTCAAGTCAAGGTTCAGGTGTGCTCCTAGTTTTGAATATTCTTTCTCTCAAACTGGTAATTTTGGATACACACTGTGGTTAAAGAAGAGGTACACAGGTAGGTTTTAAGAGCATCAGACTCGCTTGAAAAGGAAGCACTTGCATTTATTCTAAAACTGCCCTTGCAAACTTTATAATTAAAATTTCCTACACCAGATAGACAGGGATATAGGTAACTTATGCCAGTGCCCCAGATCTAGCGGCACTTGAGGACTCCTGTAAGCCTTAGCCCTCTTTTCTTAGGTTGTAATCCAGGTGAGTGGCAGTCAGCTGCCATGTGGTATAGCCAGCTTCTGTGTGCTGTGTTTTCATCTAAGGTAAGAACAGGAAAGGACAGAGCCATTTGCCATAGGTCTTTCTAAAAATAACCACAAAAATAATTGAACTTGCTGCTGAGCAGCTGTCTCTGGAGTGCACCACAGCGGCTTATTAACAAAGTCCACAATACTAGAGATTGGATTGTATGAGCAGGGTAGAATCTCTTCAATCAGAACTAGGGCATGTCACCATCACAAACACATCTTAACCATAATAAAACATGGCACAGAATCTGTGATGATCATAAACACTCTGGATTGCTGATCTTGTCTGAGACACCAAAATGGTAAAGTCAGAACACTCTGAGCTGCTCCCATGCTGTTTCTGTTTGGCATCAATGTGGGAATTATGAAGCAACACTATTTCCCCTTCCTATATTTTTATAATTTTTAATTATGATTTTCTCCACTTCATTTATCAGACAAAGCATTTTTTATGTGTAGAGAAAAGTGATCAAAATGTTGCATCCCACTGTGTGCTTTAGTGGATCCTAAAGTGGATTTAGGTTAAGTTTTAGTGATTTTTAAATGCAGAGCATTATTTTCATTATTATTTTTAATCTTTATTTAATTATTATTAGTGCATTTGAGAAAAATTCCACATGAAACATAATATCACCATAGAAAGTCAGCATGCCAAACACCTTGATAAGTCTTTTTGTTCATTTCCCAGTAAACTACAGTTTTTCTCTGTATAACAATTTCTAGCACCAATGTTCAACTCAGCTGAAGTTTTCTCTCAATTTTATGCCATACTTCTGCTTACAGTTTTTGGTTACCTTTAAATAATGTCTTCATTCCACTGTTACTGTAATGAGTTGAAGTAATGAATCATGGCAGGAGTGAGCCCAAACTGGTGCTGGAATTCATTTGGCCTGTGGAAAACAGGGATTTGACCAGTGGTACAGTAATTACAACATCTCGAGTTTTTGAGTAGCTGCAGACAGGCATGTTTTCCGCTGCCAGGAAGGCAATCTGTGAATCAGACTTTTCTGATGGAGCCTTAGAACTAAGTATTGACTAGTACTTCATTTTTCTTTGGTGTTTTTTCTCTAGCTGGCCATTGTATGCATGAAAGTGAGTGAGATCAGTCCTGGGTGGATAAACAGTGATGAAGTATTTAAACAGTGATGAAGCATTTAGTACTTACTTTATGTTAGAAACAATGTATTATAGTTTGCTCCTATGTAAATGTCTATGGGAGTCCAGCAATCCAATTACAGCGGGGAGACAGAGGCACTCAAACCAGTTTATATGATTTTTGCTTTCGTCTTTCCATAGTTTCAGTGTGTTGTGACATGTTGGCTAATATTTTTGTTTAATGCTGAAGCCTTAAACCTTGAGTTCTTTCCAGATCTTTCCCTCTCCACCCTTTCACCCTGTGCAAAAAAGAGGAAACTTTATGCTACAAGGGCGAGGAAGTTCTCTATCAAAAAACGAGGCTTTTTCTGTGAGGCGTCCTTTATCCTGTAGCTGTTCTGAGCTCCAATGAAACTAAATTTTCTACTCCAAAAAAGGTATTGTATTACAAATGCTCTTTACTTTGGTTGCACTCCAGGGAGTTCCTAATGCTTAGACACAATACAAATTGCACCTATTAATTGGCAATTTTGCCAAATGACTTCAGTTTCAAATAGTCTGACTTTAAGCAATCTTGTGGGACTCCATAACCCAAACAAATAAAGCCAGTTAGGAATTTAAAATCTCTTTTCTGATGAAGCAGAAGACAAGAGTAAATGGAATCAAAGAAGATGATATAAGTTCTGGGTTTGGATTAATTGATTGACAGGCAAGAGGGAGCTTTTTTCCCCACACATCAAATTTAAATTCTGAAACAATGCTCTACAGTATTTTTCATGCTTATGACTGTTTCTAGTAGGGCTAAAATTCAGGTAGTGACAGTTATAAATAACACAGGCTGTGTTAATGCTGCGTACTGTGGTGTGATTCATGCTTTAAGGAAGATGGAACTGAGCTTTGGCAGGGGTGTCAGTTTGAAGGAAAGGCTCCAGAAAGCCATAATTTTAAAAATATTATATATCTGACATTATTCTTGTCTAAACATAAGATTCAGCACTGACAATTTTAAGTTGGTACAAATACTTGCTCAGGGAGAAGTGAGTGTTTGTGACAGATCCCTGGTCAATATTTTAGAGCCATTTTCTGGATACTCAGAGGAGCCGCTGTGATTGTAATTCACACAGCCCTGACTTATACTCCCAAACAACTGTAATAGGAGAAATGGTGGGTGCTTACAGCAAGTAACAATTAGCAGAGTGGCTCTGGGCCAGGTTAACTTCAACAAATCCAATACTTTTCTGTGACCTACTGTAGCACTGTTCTCCTTCAGTAATTTTCTTCAGTTGATTTCTGACTTCCATCAGTACCACCTTACAGAAGCAAGGCCAATTCATTTTCATGTACCCTCTTGGTCTGACTGTCATCTTCCATCTAACTCTTCCAGCTGCAAACTCTTCTCACCAGTTTGAAACTGCCTCACTAAAAGGGCTGTATTTTGGGAGAGTGAGGATAAAGAAGAAAGGACTTTGGGAGGAACAAGTGGCAATTAAATATTAGCATATTGACAAAACTGACATTCCTTGCATACGCCTGTTAACAGATATGCATTCAAGGGATAAAAAAAGATTAAATATATTGATTTAATTTTTTTGTGTGATGGGGCTCCAGGACAAACAAAGCCTTGAAGTGACCTGCCTAGATAGTCTACAAAGTGTGGTGCCCAGAATGCTTTAAGCTATGGCCCTTCTAAAACATTTATTTAGAATTAAACTCAAAGACTTAATGTTCAAAATAAAAAATCAAAAAAGCCCAGAGAAGGTGAAGCAGGTGCTGGAGCTTATGCATGATTCTCCAGCCCACTGTTCTTGCAGGTGAATCTATGTACTGAAGCTTTGTATTGTGTAACTCAACAAATTTTGGTGCCAGCGAACTCTGCTCAGTTCCTGTTGGTCCCTGGGAAGTTCTACCCTGAGCAGCACTTTCTCTCCTGTTTCTTTCCCTATCTCTGCTTGAGACTCTGTTCCCTTCCCTACCACACACATCACTGTTCCTGGGTCCTGTCTGCCCTTTCCTTCAGAATGCTCTACCAGGCCCTGCTTCATGCATCCCACTGGGACCACTTGAATACAACAAAGAACTTGCCTCATCTGTTTTTAAAGTATACTGTGGCAAAGAGAGACACATTTGTCTGAAAAGCCTGTTAAGGAATGGTCTTGTGCAATTCCAGAAGGGGGAAAACACCCCACTTTTTGTTTTTAAGAGGGTATGGATAAAATCCAGAGAGGAGTGCATGGCTCTACCTCTTGTGGAACTTCTTGGTTTGAGTCTTTCTGGGTTTTTTTGGGTTTTTTTTTGGGTTTTATCTATGTATGTATTTAATTGCTAAGCTAAGCTCTGCATTATACAAACTTTAGTTATCCCTGTATGTGCTACATACTCTGACTTTTCATCTTCCACTGAAGCTTCTTAGTTGTACTTCTGAAATTATGTAACTGCTAAGAACTGACTGAACAAAGTTCAAAAAAGCGTTGGAATGATTATGGTGTTTTCCTCCATTGCTGCTAAGGACTGAATTAAACATTTGTAACAAAGAGTTTATAGCAGTTCTTATTTAGTATAAAATCTTGGTTGTTTCTTATCTGTGAATAAAGCTGTGCAAACTGCATAACATGAAGATGGAGAGCTTAGACTGAGATATAAAGTATAGAGAAATGTGGAAAATTTTATTTTCCTTATTTGTTATAATTTACCTATTAAAAAGCAAAACTAATTGCTACAAGTGAGAGAAGCCTAATAATAAGAGAAAACCTTTTATGCTGAAGCAATAGTGCTTGCCGATAAACTTGTGTTTAATCACGTGGTCTGTGTTAGAGCTCAGTCCTTTCTCTTGCAGTGTTTGATGAATTTGTAGCATGTGTTTGTGAGATGATAATGAGACTTAGGTTATGGAACCAATGGAAAAATACTAAGCTTTTGATAGTGATTTCTCATCATGAGATGAAAAACTAGCTGAGTGAAAATTTATGCCGTAAAACTTCAAGTGGTTGGATTCAGAGAATGTTTAACATGTATTTGCAATTAAGCTAGGAGTTATTTTTGTGAAACTGCCATTGGGTAATTGATGGCTCTTTCATGAGAGGTAAGATGATGGTATAGGTGTTCTATAAATCACTAAAATTAATGTTTGTCTTGCACTATTATAGTAGCACTGTTCTTGATTAAATTGTCTGGGCTCTGCTCTTCCTCCTTGAGAAATCTTGCAGCTGATGTGGGTGAGGCTGTCAGCATCTCATTCATAGAATAACCAACCTGGCTACTCTCAAAGGGTTTGAAGTTCTTACAATGAAAATAGTCCTTTCAATATAAATCTATATCCCAAAGTCATGGAAAGTCTGTAGCAAGGCCAATAAATAGTTGCACTAGAATATCGTTAGGTCCTCTTTATACATTTTGTGCAATCACTGAAGTACTATGAACATTAGTGGCTTTAGAAATAAATGAGATTATGAGTGGCTCAGTTAATGTAGTTCTCTTATGAGACTGGGTATAAAAGCATGCTTTAATCCCCCGAATTACCCACTGACGGGAAGAACAGGTGATAAAATGGTGTGAATTTTTCAGGAGAAATAGTAATGTAAGACCCTCCTTTCCTGAAAGAAACCCTTCTTGGGAAAGCAGCTACTTATAGCTGTGTGGGTGGGGAAAAAACAGCATTCAAAGAGCAAATTATGCAGACTGGGATCATTTCATTTGTATGAAAATATGGATGTTCCCACTGGAATAGCAGCTCTTTAAACATGTTTTGTTTTATATCTTCCCCCCCCCCCCCTTTTTCTGACATTTCTGGGGACTTTAGCCTTGCTATATGTGCCAGGAAAAAAAAAATATTAATGTTAGCTATGCTTTAAGCAAGAAAGTGAACTAGACCTCTAGAGCTTCCTTCCAGAACACATTTTTCTGTAAGAAAACATAGATTCCCTGAAGCTTTTCCTGATGGAATTTAAGAGGAACTGAATACTATCAGGACTTACATTTTGCAGAAAGTATTCAAATATTCTCCTGTTTTGATTTTTTGCAAGATGTACAGGAGCCAGAATATCAGCTTCAGTTGATCTCATCAGTGCAGAAAAGCATATACTGAGCCTGAAGAACTGGTGAGAGCAAATGTCTGTGCCTGTGATGAACTGAGTAACAACAGCTAGTGAAACAGAGCTTGCTATCAAGCCAGCTCCTCATCTAACAGTAAAATCATTTAGAAATTTGTTCTGTTACACACTTTAAATACTCATCTTCTAATCAGCCAATCACACCTGAACATGATTTAGGAAGTCTTGTAGGCTGCCTGCAGCCATCCTGAGTACTCTCTTCTGGTTGCATTGCATCCTGATTCCCTGCTCTTTTAGGAGGCACAGTGAGATTCTTAATTTCCTATAGCTAATCAGATTCTTACTTCAAGTAGACTGAAGTTAAAGTACACATTGTATGTGCAGTAAGCCATGCCCTAAGTCTTGTGACAATAAAACCCATGTTTGTTTATGAGGGAAATAGCTCTAATTTTTTTCTCTAAATTAATTCCTCTCTTCTGTGTTCCACTTCTGTCAGTTGTGTTTCTCCCTCTGATCTTACTGTAAAATAATCTCTTTTCCATGAAAGACAATATTTTGAAATCATTCCAAAACATCAGCACTTCTGAATTACTCTGGTTGCTTTCTCCAGTGGTTAATGAAGTCCTGACAGTAACTAATTAGCCTGTAAACATGTATTCTAATTGTAAACGTGTCTAGTGACAAAATGAATGATATACTTGAGAGCACTCCTTCCCCTGATTGCTTATCTTGGAGCTCTGAGCTTTAACCTAATGGGAAGCAGAAGCATTACTGAAGACACCTGGATATTCAGCGTGCTCTTCATTGGCTCTTCCCTATGTAAGTTTCTATTAAAATACTAACAACAGTAATAATGGATGGGGATCTCTGATGCCTGCCCTCCTTGTAGGGATGATGTCCTGGGAATCTCAGCTCAGGGTGCACTTCCAGGCCACAAGTTCTATTGCAGGAAACCAGGAAATGCTATGAAGAGCCGAGACAGATGGAATGGTAAGGGTCAGGCTAGTGGGCAGGGAGCCGGAAAGCTTGTTGTTAGAGTTCACTGACTTGTCCTGCAGAATTTTGCTGGATTGGCATTGTTCTGATGGAAAATATTTGTCTATGTCTGTTGAGAAACAGTACTGCTTTTGAACAAAGAGCTCCCTGCCAGATTGGAGTTGTCATTTCACCTTCTGTGCTCCTTCAAGTAGGGTTGCAGAGCCAGGGCAGGGTGCTTTAGTGAGGCAGCATGGTGGTCTCTGACATGGACTCCTTAGCAAAGGGCACCCGGTACCCTCTGCTGAGACTCTAGGAGACCACTCCAGGAAACTGGGGTAGTCACACCCTGGTTCTAGTCTGGGCTAGTCCTGACTAAAAGCTAGAACTACTCTCACTCAGTTCTTAGCTAGATGAGACTGGAGACAGGCTAGTCTACTGGTACATTTCTTTGAGCACATATTTTCTGATTTCACTCTGAAAAAGTCTGAATTAAGGCTGCGTGGAGACTTCATAGCTGCCTTCCAGTATTTGAAGGGGGGCTATAGAGATGCTGGGGAGGGACTCTTCATTAGGGACTGTAGTGAGAGGACAAGGGGTAATGGGTCCAAACTTAAACAGGGGAAGTTTGATTGAATATAAGGAAGAAGTTCTTTACTGTAAGGGTGGTGAGGCACTGGAATGGGTTGCCCAGGGAAGTTGTGAATGCTCCATAGCTGGCAGAGTTCGAGGCTGGGTTGGACAGAGCCCTGGGTGACCTGGTTTAGTGGGAGGTGTTCCCTGCCCATGGCAGGGGGGTTGGAACTAGATGATCTTAAGGTCCTTTCCAACCCTGTCTATTCTATGATTCTAAGTGAGCAGATTTTAAGGAATTATTTTTTTTATTGCTATCTGACAGTACCCTGTGTTATTTCTACAGTGTGTACTTTGAAAGGTCTCTAAAAATACCCACCTTATTTTTGTTTTGCAAGTACCCAAGAGGAACAGTGTCTACTGTTGCTCTCTGTGACACTATTACCACTGTTAATGAAGCCACCTCTTGCCCTGTGGGGACTTGCACCCTGTTTCTCAGAGAAGTAGCTTCTATTTATTTATCTATGTAGTTATTTATTTATTTTTAGCAAATCTAGTTATAGCAGCTGTCTTGCTTCCTTTGCCTTGCCTTTTAAGCATGGCATTTCGATTATATCCTTGTCACCTCTGAAGTATGAAGAGCCATTTACAGTATTGTTGACATGTCAGTTATAATGCCTTCCCTTCTGCTCTTCTGAGAAACTACCAAATGGGATTGGATTTGAGGAAGCTGAAGTGTTTTTGATGATCACTTTTAATATAGGTAGAAGAACAGAATTTTTAAATTGACTTTACTCTTTGACCCCAAGAGGAAAACCCCCAATATATACCATAATGATTGAATATAACTCATCTTCATATACTTTGTTGATGATTTTATCTCTCCCTCCTTAATTTAATAAGAGATTTGCATATTCATGTGAGGAAATGTACTGACAACACATTACTTTCTGTAAATATTCCAGTGCAAATTATTTTCTGTGCCATGGTTTACTTTACCTCAGACCATTTTCCAACTTTTTCTCATTGAAATTTGTGTTATTAAGCAGATGAAAATATTTTTCTATTTTTTTTTGTTTGGTACTGCTTACTAACTGATAGTAGCAAACTAGCACGTGGAAAATATAAGATTTGCAAACTTTGCTTGGACAAAGCAGGAGAAAGCTAGGCTGTTAGGAGAGTCTCCTCTGCTCATTTCTCAACCGTTTGTGCTCCAGACCCCACAACAGGCTGTACAATCCACTGCCATGCCAATGTGGGCTGCTCATCCATATGGGCCCATCTAGCAAATGCAGTATGTATCAGAAACATTGGATTTACTGCCCAGGCACAGGTCATCTGTGCCACATATTCACAGCAGGTTCCTGGGTCAGATTCCATTCTGGAGGATAGTGCATGAATTTGGACATGAGGTGCAACTCTGAAGTTTATTATCTTTTTTAAGCTTTTCCTCTAATAAGCATTTTCTGCTCCAGTCCACCTGAAGCTTGATTTATAAGTTAGCCATATCTGAATCACTGGACAGGAAATCCGCAATGTTTGCTTTCACGTATGGTGCAACCACTGCGGAGCCTGAACTAAAAGAAAAAAGTTAGAAAAGGAAATCTAGCTTAAGTAGTAAAATGGAAAACCTTGGAGAATACTTGATGTTAACACAAGTAGCAGAGTAGAATGAAACATTTGCTGCCTTTCAAATACTAGGAAAAAGTCAAATGAACAGCGACTGTCAGTGGGCAATTCTCTGCTTGTTTTTCTTCAGAAAGATTGATTTTCTTCTGACAGATAAAAAAAAATCCAATATCTTCAGGCTAACAGCTAATAGAAAACCAGGAAGCAACAGAAAATAAAATTGCCAAACTTTAAGTCCCTTTGGGATCATTGAGTCACGCAAAGAGACATTGAAGCAGCAGAATGTAGAAGTTCTCTAGAAGAAAAAACCACAGAGATCTACTATCCTCCTATTCACAAGGTCAACACAAAGAATCTCCACTGCTGCTTCAGTGCCATTTCTCCAAGAAAGCCGCTTGGTCAGGTAGATTGAAACAAACCAGCATTAACTGCAGTGCTACCAAAATATTTTTGCTTATGGAAACTGTCATGGGTTCAGCAGTAGCAGTCATTTTTCTCCTTCGTAGTAGCTGGTGCAGTGCTGTGTTTTTGACTTTCGACCTGGGAACAGTGCTGATAACACCAGTGTTTTCAGTTACTGCTTAGTAATGTTTTGGTCTGACCAAGGACTTTCTGAGTCTCATGCTATGCCAGGGAGGAGGGGAAGCCAGGGAGGAAGCAGAGACAGGACACCTGACCCAAACTGACCAAAGAGGTTATTCCATGCCACAGCATGTCATGTCCAGGGTGTAAAACTGGAGGGCAGAGACCCAGAAGGGTGGGGGTGCACTGCGTGGTCAGGCTTGATATCGGATGGTGAGCAGTTGTATTCTCTTTCCTTGTATTTCTCTCGTATTATTATTGGTGGTAGCAGCACTGATTTGTGTTATAGTTTAGTTACTAAACTGCTCTTATCTCAACTGGTGGGAGTTACATTCTTTTGATTCTCCTCCCCATCCCCTGGGACTGGGGGAAGAAAGAGGAGGGAGGGAGTGAGAGACCGACTGCGTGAGTCATTGAGGGGCTTAAACCATGACAGAAACATGCATTTGTCATGAGTAGATGTAGCATAAGTTGGCATAGTAGAATGTTGCTTATAATTGAGACAGGGGGCTGTCTTGCTTTGCATGCAATAATGTCTTTTCTACAGCTTGTGTTAATTCCTCCTGTGACCTGTACAGAAATGGGGTTGGAGTCTTTCACTGTGGCCATGCAAGTCTAGTTTCTTCTGTGGGCTACAGCTATGAGAGGTGCAGAGAGTAAGTTTAGCATTTTTAATGACGTCTTATCCAGTAGAAAAGGCTGCTTCACTGGATGGCCTGGGAGCATGCTAGTTCACAAAGGAGTATAGAGCCAGGAATCTTGTAGGTGCAAGGGGTGTCAGAACTGCATTTACAGTGTGGTACTTCGATCTGCTCAAAGTACCACAGCCGGGCTGTGGGGGGAAGGCAAGCCTCTCAGCCCCGTCATGAACCCATGCTGAAGCAGGGCTGTGGAGGATAGGAGACTCTGGAGGAGGGTGAAGCAAGCAGCCCTGGTGAGAGGCACAGCCCACTGGAAACCTGCAGCAGGAGAGCAGCTCAGAGCCAATCCTATGGCTGAGAGAGAAGGGAAACTTCTGTGGGGGCTGTTTACAGGCCTGAGGAGTTTGTTGTAAAGCAGGAAGAACTGAAAATTGCTGTATTAGAAAGGGAAGAGCAGCGGAAAGTAGCACTGTGCAAGGACACGGTAGGGAGGGAAAACCAGGGTTGTTCTCAGGTCATTTAATTTTAATCTGTCCATCCCAGCAGGTCTATGTTTTCCTGCTTTAAAAGGTTACCTTGGTATAATTTTCCATATGTTTCATTTTAATGAAACCTGGCTTTGCAGATTGGAAGCTTTTGTTGCCTTTTGGCTTTGAAGTGAGGCAAGGTGAAGCAGTTCCTCTCTGAGGTACTGGCCAGTTCAGGTCTTGTAATATATGGTAATCAGAGGAGAAGAATATATATACTAATATGTCATTGTTTTAGAAATTCCACTCTTGCAAAATGAATGATAAAGAGCCCCTGATAAAAAGTCCTGAACGTCCAAAATACCTAACTCCTTGCTAATTTTATTCTTCTGGCATTTTCTGGCTGGTGGGAGCATCTAAAGGCATCCAGTTTGCATTTTCCCCTCCTACAAAGTAAGTTCATAATTTCCTTCTTAGGCTTCAAATTTATGCAAGGGTATGAATCGAAGCAGAGAAGCATTGTCTCTGCAGAAAATATTTTCCAAGCTATGGCTATGATCCTCACGACATTGTCAATGTTACAGGATTTGGGTTTGTGCTGAGATTACCAGGCTGTTTTGTTTTCATGTTCTCATTCTATTTCATAAGAAATTCAAATGTCCTTCAAAATATTTATCTTCAGAGCTGTGTGTTTTTAAATCGGGGCTGAGAAGCCGAATAACTGTTGGGAGTAATGCTGGCATCAGATTCACCAGATACTTCAGTTTTATCTCTGTGTACCCACATTTTAAACTTGCAAGCTTCCCTTCTGGATAATGCACATTTACTTCTGTGTTCCTCTGGTTAAAATCAAACATAAATTTGCATCCTTCATATCATATCCTTTTACCCATGGAGATATATTTAACCTCTTAGTATGGCATGAAAGGGCATGGCAATGACTCTTTCTAAATACTTACTTTTTTTTTGCTTGAGTGCCTGTTGGAGCCTTTAGCTTTGCTTTGCATTCGAATAGATGTTATAAAAGTGGGAAGAATGTTGATGACATCGAACATTTTAGCTCCAGGGTTTGACAGCTCTAAATCCAGCTAAAATTTAAACTCTTTAATGTTTCTTTGTCTGTAGTGACAGAAAAAAAGTAGTGTGGGCTGAAATTCTAAATGCTTACTGAAATGCAGCAGCAGAGTGATTTGCTCGCTCCAGCTATGATCCTTCGTGTTTCCCTGGCTGTTTAACTAAGATCAGTTTTGTCTCTCCTACAGCATTTTGCAGGCTAGTGATTGAGAAGTTTTTGGAGAAACTGTGTAACACAGCAGGAGGTTATTCAGATCCTATCTGAATTATCCTATTAATTTTATAAGTCCAGTTAATGGCAGGTTTGGGAAAGGCTGGTAGCTGCTTCGTAGTTTTTCCTTCTAGCAAGACCCACAGTGTCAAGCACCGCATGTGTCTATCCTAATCACAGGGGCGTGCTGCTGCAGAGCTGTTCTTCTGTTTTCCTCTTGAGCTCCCATTCTAATAAGGAAGGTGCCAAGTGCCAGATTCTCTATTGTAAACTAATGATTTCTGATTTGACAAGCAGAGATAAAAGGCAAATATATTTTAGGCAGCAAGGGAGTTTGATACCCTGCTTGTTTGACATTACTGAGGCATTTTGCTGGTGGTTTTCTGCATATTAACTTGTCTAATGTGAAAAGATTTAGTGAAAATCTAGAGAAAGACATTTGTTTCTTTAGAACTGGGTCTTGGGCTAGTCATGGGAGCGCCTGGCCCCCCTGGGAAATGGGGATGAGAACTTGCAGCCCTAGGGATGTGCTCTGAGCTCTTTGGATAGAAAAGTGCTGTGGTTAATACCAAGGTCAACAGTAGTCCCATTGGGGCAGCAAAGGAGGAATACTCTTACACAAAACACATCGAGACTTGGTCAGCACATGTCTCTGCAAAGTGGTAACTAGGTGTTGTTTTGTGGTGTCAATCCTTTCTTATCATCAGTCAGGCGGATTGAATTTACTAGGTAAACCCAGGCATTTTAAACTAACACAATGGAATTCAGAGTGGTGAAATCTGCATTCTTCTTTCTGCAAACTGTAGCTTTTACCTGTAATAGGTATAGTGTAAAGACAGATGGATAAGCAGTCCAGATTTTCATAGAATACAGCTTGGTAATAGGAAACACTTTGAATACAAGTATTAATGTGCAGGGTTTTTTCAAATGGAAGTTTTTGTCACATGAGCCTCTGGTGTTTTGTGGCAACAAATTTGAAGAAAAGTATAATAAACCAAGTGGTTATAAGAATGGAAAGTGCTAGCAGAAATTAATTACTGGCAGAGTGCAGCAGGAAGAAAACTGTCAGCTGAATAGCTCCCCTAAAGGTTTTAATTTTTAATTATAGATTAAAGAAAGCCTTTGCCGAGTTGCCTAAGATCAATATGAAATACAAATCATTCATCCACACAACAGTAGCACTAGTGGAATAGTTATAAATATTCAAAGAGAAAATGAAAGTAATGCAAACAGCCCTATTTTCCAAGGACAATTACTTCAACTTACAATACTTTATAAGCTGTGGCATACTGCAGACTATTCAAAACCATGTTCCAAAGGTCTAGAAGTATGAACAGAAAAAATATGTAATTAGTGATTGCATATATTCATCCTGACAGAGCTTTCCCTCAAGGTTCCTTCTGGTGGATTTTGCCCGGCAGGTGAGCGAGCTGCAGCGTTATGTAATGGTGTTTTCAGAATGCAGAGTGTTTGCCAGCCCGGGGAGTGCAGTTCACTTCAGTGCACAACAGTCTTACTGCCAGTCTGAACTATGGGGTTTTATTGCTCTGCTTGATTTTTGCTCAAATTTAGTTGCTGAATTACTGGCCTTTATCTGCTTTTTTACTCTGAATTTATTAAATTCATAATTTGTGTATTGGATGATGAGGTTTAACATAACCAACAACTGTGTTATTCTATATGTAAGAATTAAATCAGATTAATTTTTAATTTAATGAGCCTTTCATTCTGTGTTCTGAATTCTGCTGAAACAGGTACATTTATTTTCATTTCCTATTTACATAAGATTATTGCATTTTAATAACTTTTTTAGATACCTTTTCTTTTGACAAGTGAGGTAGAGTTATCAATTGACAATTTTGTGAACTAAAACAGCTGTAGTCAAGGGAGATACCCTGGTGAGCTGGATGCATGGCTGATGTGAGCTCTGTTAACACTGCCTCCAGGATGACTTGCTCTTAACTCCTGTTGCTGTGAGGTTTGTTGTTAACAGGTTTGCAGAGATGCTGACATGAGAACTTCTGTTCTGTGAAAGCCAAAAGGATGTGAAGTTACACTGATGGGAATAAGGAACACATAGTGTAGGAGCTGTTCGCTGCAGATGCCAAAGATAATTAAGGGGCCTTCACTCTAGCCTGGTTGTGGAGACATCTAATTCACTATGTAATTGATTAGTTGCAATTATGTGTATAAGACAAATTAACAAGACTGTACTGGTGTTCTTTTAGTTACCCATCACTCTGTCAGTACTGCTGCTCAGTGCCGTGGGAATCTTGTCTTTCATTCTGGTTTGCATGTCTGAATGCAATGTCAGAAACAGAAACAAATTGATGACTGAGGCAGACTGAACCTTTTAATAGTGTTTCAGAAGGTAACTTGTCACCTGTATAAGGCTGCAGAAGAAAACAGCTTCTGGAGACAAATTCCTTTTATGAGACTGTCCTAAAATGATGTGTGGGAATGGGGTGAATGGTTCTGCCTTCAGCCTGTGGAGTGGGCAGGGAGAACAGGACATGAAATCCCATGAGCTGCATATGCAGAGCGGTTGAGGTTACTGAGAGGAAATTAATTCTCTCAGGTGCTCTGTCTTGGTGACCTCACCTCCACCAAATCTCTTACTAAAGAAAGTAGATACAAAAAGTCCAATGAAAGATCGCAGCTTTACTCCTTTCTCTATGACATCTCATAGAGAAATATTCCATGTGTTTTACTGTGTAACAATTTTAGATGTTAAAAATGTGCACTCACTGCCAACACAGGGAGCTAGGAAGAGAGAGAGTTGCTCTGTGGAAATGGTTTAAGTCAGCTATTTTGGCAGGTTTCTTAATGTTGCTTTTTAGCTCTGAGGAAGAATGTCCAGAATCCTTTATCTTTCAACAATGGCAATAAAAAATTTTGCACAATAATTCTGGCTTAACAGCCACACATCATTTGTGAGCTCTTTCCCTCTTTGCTACAGTTATCAGAAGCAGCGATTTGGGCTGTTAAGATTCTGCCAGCTTGATATTGCTGTCTAAGAGCACCAAAGATGGGGGCTGTGGAACATGTCTATCCCAGGTAGGAAGTTGCAAGAAATCCCAAGATTATTTCAGCACTGGGTATCATAGACAAAATTTTTTTGAGGTTATTTTTGCAGGGGAAGAAATGAAGTTAAAAGGTGAAAAGCTAAGATGAAAACAGAGGCTGCAGCTGCCAGAAGTGCCCTGTTCACCAGCCAAAGTGTCAGACTGCAGTAGACGCTGACCGGCATTTCAAGCAGAACACTTGACTGTCTCTAGTATTAGATAGCCCCAAAATGTTTATTCAAGAGGCAACATAAAAATAATTATTTAAGGATTTTTCTTTGTAACTCTGTGTTGTCATCTGAGAAACCAGTAAGTCAGTGAGGACACTTTAAAAATAATGCGTGACCATACAGAGACTCCTGAGTTGTGTTTTGCAAACACTGCCCCTGTAAAAGTGTGTGTGTTTGCCAGGCTTCTGGGTGGGCTGCACAGACCCCTCTGTATGCTGTGCAATCCTTATGGAGCTCGCTTCCTTTGGTCAAATGGTCTTCCCAGAGCACTCTGGTATTCAGATGACTCTGAGACAGAGCTACTTGTTAAGCAGTGTTATTGCTTCTGACTCCAGTGACCCCTACTGTCTTCTTGGTGTAAGTCATATTTTGTACGCATACCATTGAAGAATATACATTATCCCAAATATTTCAGAAATTAATGTACTGTATCAGTATTTTAAAGAGCTCTGAAGACTTTGAATGTCACAGTGAGAGGAGGCATAGTTTGAAAATTAAGGCATAGGAGGCAGGAGCTGGGAGAGGTTTGGGCTGTCTGCCCGTTCTGGTCACAGATGTGCTGTATGACCTTGGTCAGCCACATAAAACTGTCTCAAGCTCAGACTCTTTTTGTGCTTGGAGGAGTTCTGATGACTGCAGAGGAGACTCTGCACACTGTGAGACACTGTGCAAAGCAGTAGAGTGTGAACTTTAATATTTTTACCGTATTTTTGTCTGTAAAACATTTATTTCCTTCATAGAAGTTCTATAGATTAACTGGACTTATCATATTGATAAGTGAGAGGGCTGTTGTTATAGGAAAGTGAGTTACTGCTGTGTGGAGAAGGTAAATTCCAGATCTTAGCAGAAGTGTTTCAGGAGTAGTGCTTTGCATCAAATGTAAGCACCTTCAAAATCACTATCTGCAAATCAAAATCTTGGAGTGAAATCCAGCAGCACATGGCAATTACTCAGGCCCTGCCTATGGTGGGAGCAAAGGGCAAAGTAGAACTTCATGGTCCTCTTTCTGCTTGCAGGATTTTGTGTGGCAAATACAATTTTCGTAAAATTTAGTAATAAAATCCAAGCAAACCCACAAGTCTGATAAATATAACTATGTCCAAACTTGCATGCATTTTTTGCTGTAATGTGGAAGAGTTTGGACTTTTGATTCCAAAGCTCTTAGTACCAGTAGCTAGGCCAGGCTCTGTGCATGAATTTTCAAAGCAACTGTATGAAGTAGTCAAGAAGGATGGACAGAGGAAATGCAGATAGGAAGGCATAAGGCTTGAATCAAAAACAAGAAAAAAAATTGCTCTGTAACAGCTATATTTGAAATTCACAGCCTATAACCAGCCTGCTTAGGTTTAACTTAGTAAACTGTTGTTTGTAATTTGGGGTCACCTAGAAGCACTTATTAAAAGATTATTTTCTTACTACAAGCCCATTGGAAGCATCATAGACAGGAACTGAACTGAAGCCCAATCCTTTCTCCCTCTGCTTTGGAGCCCAGCTCCTCAAGTCCTTCTTCTTATGCCTTTCCACTGTGGGAATTAAGCTTCAAAGACTTCAGAAGCTTTTTGGTTTTGTGTTGGTGGGGGATTTATTTATTTATTTATTTTATTTTTGGTCTTATGGCTTCTTTTATCAGCAATTTAATCGTAGAATCAAAGAATGGTTTGGGTTGGAAGGGACCTTAAAGATCACTTACTTCCAACTCCCCTGGCATAGGCAGGGGCGCCTTCCACTAGACAAGGTTGCTGAAAGCCCCATCCAACCTGGTCTTGAACAACGCCAGGCATGGGTAGCCACAGCTTTGCTGGGCTACTTGTTCCAGTGCCTCAGCACCCTCACAGTACAGAATTTCTGCCTAATGTCTAATCTAAATCTCCCCTAATTCAGTTTAAAAACGTTCACCGTTGTCCTATCACTACATGCCCTTGCAAAAAAACCCTCTTCAGGTATCTTGTAAAGCCTCCTTTAGGCACTCGAGGCTGCTCTAAGGTGTCTCCAGAGCCTTTTCTTCTCCAGGCTGAACAGTCCCAGCTCTCTCAGCCTGTCTTTATAGAAGTGCTCCAGCCCTCTGATCATCTCCTTCCTGCTTTCATGGACTGAGTTATTAGGAGTAAATTTAACCAATTGCTTTAATGGAAATTATTTGAGTGCAACTGAGAGCCCCTTTTGGTTTCTCTGGGAATCCATGGGCCATCCTTTAGTGAGAAACTGGAGCAGGTTATGCATCAGCAGACATTATGGCCTTTCCAGCAGTGAGAGGCACAAAGCAATAAAGTTTATTTTTGATCTTGAAGTCAGGGTATACAAATCTGAACCTCCACAAAAGCATTGACAATATCAAAGAAAAAGTGGTAGGGATTTTGTACAAAGAACAGGAAGATATTTCAAAGGCAGAAGGGAATTTAAGCTGTCTGGGAGTAATTACGAAAATTGGAGCTGAGCCAGCATACAAGGACTGGTGTCCCTGACATGTACAAATGGTTCTATGAAATCTTAACGATGAGAAGATCTCAAGGCTTTACTCTTTGGGCAGAATGTTATCTCTTGTATGTATTTCCTGAGGTCTTGTTGGGCTATTTGCTCCCCCAGTAAAAGGAACCTTTTCTGTGTATCACTAGCATTAAGCCATGTAACATCTCTGGGCTTGCGGAAGGTCTTCAACTCAGAATATTTCACTACTATAGGACTCGAATCAGAGACTTCAAAAATTGTAAAATAAATATATGTGAATTAAAAGGTCTTGCAAAATTGAAGAAGTATGAGTTACCTTCATTACAAAGTAGTATCTGAACAGTTCTTCAGAAAGCTTAAATCCTTGTGATGTTCTCTAGAGTGAATGCAGGTCTGTAAACTGTCATCCTACTACATTTATTTATAAGGGAGAGAGGAAGCCAAATCTGAACCTCCTGTTGTATCTTCTGGCAATAGACTTGATGTGCAGTCTTACTGTAAGAAAGGTTATCACCCATCAGCCCGTATTGCCCCCAGGGAAAAACTTGCTCTCTGAAGAATGCTAGAAGCAATCTTTAAGAATTTCTGAGTGTACAGATTTTTACTTAGGTCAGGATTTGGAGATGTAAAATTAAAATTTTAGAACATCTCATAATTTTTCTGTAACTTTTGTGGAGATTAATCTGTCAGCTACTGTTTTGTCCAGAGCTTTAAAAGAAAATCCCAGGATCTTACTTATTTTTCTGTAGCCTTTTTTTTTCCCAAGAAGCATGGCATGTATGATAACTACATCATGTATTTACCCTGCAGAGCACATATACATTTAAATAAAGGTAGTGGAGGTTAGGATG
Organism: Myiopsitta monachus; assembly: GCA_017639245.1. NCBI lineage: Eukaryota > Metazoa > Chordata > Aves > Psittaciformes > Psittacidae > Myiopsitta > Myiopsitta monachus. The sequence goes on along the minus strand of CM029921.1, from coordinate 13,981,884 downwards.
TGGTTGATGTCACTTGAACTGCTCAAATGATATCACTGAGTAAATAATATTAATGAGAAATGAGAACAATTTCACAGGCAAATTCTGATCTATCATCTCCTCACAGACTACTGACATAAGATTGATGGAGAAAGGATAACATTATATCTGATGAATTGTGAACTGCATTGTGAATCCTGCCTGATGTATTGGTGACTTCCGACCTTTTTCCACTCATGAACCACTTAAGTTTTTAAAGTGAAAGTTTGGTTTCTTGTATTGCAGGTGTAAACCTATTGCTAATGGGCTTTCTGTTCTTAGTTACGTGTTGTAGACATTTTATAAATACTGCAAAGCCCCTGACAGGAGTCCACAGACCACAAGATTAAAGCCTGAGGCTTACACAGCCTCTGCTGGATGGGTACCACCTTGGTTGGATGGATATGAATATTTAGCAGCTGTTTGTGTGAGTATGTACAGCATTAATGGATTCTTAAAAGAACAAGGGAATCAGTAAGTAAATCCTCACTCATCCTTTTTCAAGTTAAACCTGTATGCTTCCTTATACTCGCATCAGTTCTCTCCACCCAGTATTATCTACAGTGCTAACTTCTGTTTCCACAGACTGTTCCAAACATGTAAAGTGGTTCAAAATTGACGTCTCCTTTATGCTTCAAATGTTGAATAAGCTTTCCACTAAAAAAGATGGCTATGTGTAATGTAGTATTAAAGTAGGGTTGTTTTGATGGTTAAGTTTGCTAGAGTTGAGCTTTATAGCACTTCCTATAAACATTTCCAAATAATTTACTCCTCTGTTGTTAAGCTCTTATTTGATATTGCATTGTTACTTTTTATTGTGCTGAAGTCAGAAAAGAGAGCAGACAGTGCTTGCAGTGGAAAACACCGGATTATTTCAAGGTTTTATATGTACTGAATTTGTTTAAGCAGTACACTTCTAATTGCAAGCCATGGCTTCCAGGTCCTTCTCTCACTCAAGAAGCTCTTGCAAGAGCTGGAGGGATATTGATTTCACTGATTTCTCTATGCACTTTAAGTTCCATGCACTGTACATTTAAGGCTAGATTTTTTCTTTTACTTAGAAAACAAATTAGGGAACATTTTAAATAAATCAGCATAAACTTTTAGTTGTTAATTAATAGAAACTGTAAAATATTATAAGAGAGTTTTGAATTTCTTTCTGATCATACATATCTGAGTTATAAAGATAGGATATAAAGAGCGTAGCAGGGTGGAAAAAGATCAAAGGTGTAGGAACTGTATTAGGCTGTGGATGGTAGGTTTATATCTAAGCTATAATTTGGAAGCTGCATGTGGAGCACTAGTTCTTGATTAACAAAAAGATGTATAACTTAATAGGAAAGATGTACTGAGATTGTTTGTATAGGAAAAATAAGGAGAGTGTAAATGAGAGAAGAGAATACATCCAAACAACTACTGACAAAAATTGTCACTTGGCTGCCCTGAGAGAGAATATTGGCATAAATGAGAGACAGAGAGGTCAGAGAAAAAATAATTGGAAATGGCTATTTATAGCCACTACTGCATACCTCCTATGTGTTTCAGCATAAGAAAAAGCAGAGTAAACCAGGACAAGGTAATGCAAGTAAGAAAGTTCAGGAAGATGGCCGTTGCTGGATGGCATTAACTGTATCTTTGTGGAATTGTTGGGGTGGGAAAAACATCTCTCTATGTGGAGCAAATAGCTGTAGGACACATAGAAAGTATTCAGTAAAAGACATTATTATTCTTTGAATAATATTAATTTGGGGTCCTGCATGAAAATGTTTTGGATATGTAGGAGGAAATTGTAGGTCCATACCCTGTTTGCAGAGCAGAACTACTGAAAACTCTATGCTTCCAATGGAGGTTGTTAATGAAAATATGGAGGTGAAAATGACTCTGAAGAAATCTCAGTTTTATGCCTGAGTTAAAGGCATGAAACCTACAATGATTATAAATGTAAGATCATAATTGAAGACATTTCCACAAGTTTTACATTGATGAAAAAAACAAATCCAACCTCCAATAGTTCCCAGGAGAAAGGAAAGCTAATTTAAAAATATCAGTAGAGCTTGGGCTAAGATGCTCAGACCTGCAGAGATCTAATACAGCCTCTCTGTGGGAATGGCTGCTGCTCTGGGCTAGTTCTGGGTCACTTGGAAGAGCACTTACCTTGTCCAGGTGGGTGAGTTAGAAGAGGTTCTGAACTTTGAGAGGTTGTCTAAGCATGCTTGAGTCAAGTCATCTTTTTTTGTTATTGGGGTGATTCTATGTTGGTTTGGCCGTTGCTCAGAGTCAGTGAACTTTAAAATAGCATTGCTTTGCTGAGCTCTTCTGACTAATGTGCCTGTCTGTCTGTAGGAGGTACCAAATCCATTGCTATTCATTGCAACAAAAAGCTTTTTAAGCTCTCCCCTCCCTGCCCGCCCCCATGATAGTGCTAACTATGGCAATCTTAAAAGCAGAATTTGAGTCCTCACGCTGAACTTTTCTGTTAGAGTTGCAAGTACCATCAAGCATTCATTGTCAGGTACACTTTGAAAGGAATAGTAATGTACCCATTTTTGTGGACTGTTGATATCCTAATTACCTACAAGTAATTCAGGTCAAAGACCTCCTGTTTCAGTTTTCACTTTTCAATTGATTTCTTAGAGTTTAAAAACAGTAATAAGAGCTGAACTGGAAAATCTCACTATAACTTGAAAATAACAGTTGGGGGCATTTAATCTCTTCATGACCATTAGTTAGGATTTCCATTTGTCTCCACAGTGTCTGTGCTCACATTATTAGCAGAGATGTGGGAAAGAAGCAAAGACATTAATTTGTTCCTTAATTATCCATTTTGTGGGTTGAGGTTTGAAGAGTCAATAAACCAAACCGTTGAACTGAAATACCAGTTTGTATCATTGGTGGCGTGGCACATAAGGAGATTTTTGATATAGAGAATCTGCAAAGTAGTCTTCAAACACTCCCCCATGCCCACAGATTTGCCTAGTAGTAAGCATATGAAGTAATTGCAGTGGGGGCTCTCTCTGGCCAGCACCCAGCAGTCTGGGATAAACTTAATTGCAGTAGATTCTGCCTGTTTGAATATTTGTCTTTTTTTCTGATGATTTTTCCCAGGTGGATTATTTGTTTTGTTGTTTGTTTTTTTTTTCCTTTAATTTATAGGAGAAGAATAAATGAGTTTGTATCTTTACGATCAGTCTTTGACTGAACTAAAGGTTTAATTTTGCAAATATATTTTCAGTTATACTTAAAAATTTACCAGAATCATAACCCTATAAGTTTTTTTTGCGTGTGAATTAATTCAAGTAACCCAAGAGCAGTCAGTGTAGTATTATGCGCATAAAATCTAGCTTAAACTTAGCAAATCTATGAATTCAAATGATCTTCCTTGAGTTTTCTCTTGCTCTATTTTGCTGGTTGGAGGGTATGCATTTTTTACATGAAAGAACAAACTTGTGAGCTCTCATTTGCTGGCATCACATGAATTTGGTTTTTATATAGCCCAAATAACCTTACTGTAACTTTATTGAATTCTCTCTTTAGTAATGCTTGATTTATTAAAAAAGGTAAGGCTGAAGTGATAAAGCCTTGGAGCAAATTCACATTATTTTAGCCAGTTGTCTTCAGTGGAGTAAGTTTAGCAGCTAAATATAAGGCATTTAATTTCACCTCTGCTGTTGACATTAGTTTCCAGTTCTGGAGTGAGAAAGCAAACTAGAAGTCAAACACATGATTGAAAATATTTGTCTGATTTATCTGGAATTTCCAGAGAACCTTTAGTTGTGTTTCCAGTTTCCTCATTCAGGAACCATGCGCCAATAACCAGTGAACCAGAATTTTTGGCTGCATGTAATGTTACCAACTTGTTGATTCACCAGAACCAATTCAGTTTCATTTCTGTTTATTTTGCTGTGTCTGTCAAATATGGATATTTTTATACACATTCTGATATCCAGCTACTCTGTCTGGGAATCATGAATAGCAATAGCGAGAACTATGGTCCACGTGAGAGAAATCCATGCATTTGTGTATGTTCTGGGACTATTTTCTTCTATAATAAAACTCAAAGTCTAAGTAGTGTGACATAATGATGTAGGAATTAAGGCAAAGACATGCTGAGAAATGTGCTGCTGTATACAGTTTCTTGTCAAAGGTGCAGTACTACTGAAATAGATGTTATTTATTTTTCATATATAGATTTTAGATTTTCATTGTCAGGTTGTGTAAAAAAAGGCAGTTTTGTCTTTCCAAATAGATTTTGCTTTTTCTACTTCAAGTTTTTCCCTGAACTGGCGTTTCTTTCAGTGTTGGAAATAATAGAATAAAATTGTTTCCATGGAGCAAGAGGTTTTAAGAAACGTAAACTGTACTAAAATGAAATTTAATTCAAGTTTCATCTGATGAAACACTGAAATTCTAGGTTATTAGGTGATCCTGGAATATTTAGGAGGAAAGCTGCAAACCATGTGGGAACCTTTAACATTAGCAGAAAACACTGTATTACACAAGGGCAACTGAGAGCGATAAGAGGCTGGAGGACATATAGGATGCTGCAATGTTTTCCTATTTATATTTTTAATTCAGATGGGTTGAGAGGTAGGAATATAAATGTCTTCTGCTGAATTTAATTAAACATGAAAATTGTCTCAAAAAGTATCTGGAATGTCTCAAGGGAAAGATGAGATGTTGAACTATATGATCTTTCAAAAAGTACCCTGCGTGGGCTCATAAGAGCTAAGGAAGGCACAGGAAAGCATGAATGCAAACAACTGAGAAATTTGTCATATCCGTTTATTAGTGCTATGATAACTTTGAGTGTCTAATTCACACCAAGAAAATGATGAATTATGGCCTATGAGCTCTGTAGAAGATGTCTCCTAAATGAAAAAAACTGTTGTGGTATTTTGTTTGCTTTTTTTTTTTTTTTCTTTTTGCAGAACTACATGGAATCGTTTATCCACTTACGAAGGAAGATATTTTCACTGCATATTAACCATGTCCAACAGAGGTCTGGTTCATTGTTCTGATTGTTTTCTGCTATGTGAAAATTTCTGTCCTTTGTGAGTCTCCAAATTTCTGCTTCTGGCTGATGATCTCTGCTCTGATAAATGAATTTGTTGGGTAGAACAGCATTAAATGCTTGGCAGAGATTCTAGTACTTTTCTTTTACAGTTTATACTTACCACTTCAGAAGTGAAGATGAAAAAAAATTAGATCATTATTTTCTTTCTGTAGGTACAGTTTTAATCTTCCTCATGCATTTCAACTTTGTGATCTTCTCTTACTTTAGTGGTTCAAATATGTTACTTGCCATCAGGTTTGGTTGCAAAGTTGGACATCTTGTAGTTTAATATGGTTATTCTGTACTATCCAATTATTTGCTTTCCCTTTCTAGATTAGTTAATGCACCACTAATGACATGCACCCCATTTACTGAACTTAGTTATGCTATATAATATGATGATTTACTGAACTTAGTTATTCTATATAATATTCCATAAATTTTTATCAATATGATTCTGTCATAAAAGTGAGTTAATTGGATAACTGAACTCCTTTAAAGCACAGATTTATATTTTGAGATTGGGTGACACTGGTTATGCAAATCAAATATTAAACAGGCTTTGAAAAGCATTGAAACAAAGCAGGAATGGCGATGGAGCATTCACAACTTGTCCTAGCACTACAAATAGTCCATTCCAGACTGCTTCTGCCATCCACTATCCTGCACCTCCCATAGAAGTTCCTTCTCCGTGTAACCATGGAATCCCAGACTGGTTTGGGTGGGAATGGACCTCAAAGCTCCTCCTGCTCCAATGCCCTGCCATGGTCAGGGACGCCCCCCAACCAGAGCAGGCCGCTCCAAGCCCCTGCGTCCAACCCGGCCCCGAACACTGCCAGGGATGGGGCAACCACAGCCTTTCTGGGCCCCCTGCGCCAGAGCAGAGCATGGGAGGTGTCCCTGCCCATGGCAGGGGGGTTGGAAATAGATGATCTTAAGGTCCTTTCCAACCCTGTCTATTCTATGATTCCATAGTTCGTTTTTCTTCAATGACAATATTTTGGGCCGTCTTCTTCTAAAACATTGGAAATCCATTGAATTATCATGTTCAAGATAACAAAATATGAAAAACTGTCAAATAAGTGAAAAGTATTTTCCCTCTTATTCTTTGGAATGTGGTAAGTGGTGTAATTAAAAGGAGAAATCAACTTTTCTACCAGTAGCTGGACATAAAAGTACGCATTTTTTTCTCCTGTTCTAGCCTCTACAAATGAAAAACCTGATGGCAAGGGAAAGCCTCTTCTGTATAAGGACTAAATTTAAATAAACAGAACAAATTGTCATTGAAGATGCTCTGATCATGGCAATGCTTGAATGCTTAAGGCATAGAAATGTTAAGGCAAAGCTATAGCTTTTCTCTGTTGAAAAATGCCATGTTAAAGGCAAGGCAATTTGAGGAATGATTGTTGCTGTTAGGATGAAGCTGCTGTTACTCTAGAATGGACTTGCACAAGATAAGAAATGGGAAGACAGAGAAATAGGAGAACAAACCTGACAACTGCATTAAACCAATGCAAAGTATCTGCAAGGTCGGGCTATAATATACGCTGTGCTGCAATATCTCTTTTTACAAGAAAATTTTAAAGCCTGTTTCTTCCCCAATGCGAAATCAAAGTTTCTCTTGTTGCCATGTTCCTGACAGCATCGCAGTGGAAAGGCATGTTCCCTCATTTAGCAAAATTGCCTAATTCATGAGTAATTCTCTTTAGGTTTGACTGTCGCTTATTGAAAACATTTAATGTTTTATTTCTGTGCATGTGTAAGCAATCAAATATGCAATGGCTAATGTGTCTTGTAACTCTGCTAATGACAAAGATTTCAAAAAAGGGTAATCATGTTTTTGAGGGAAGATAAAATTTTAACAATTTATAATAGCAATTTGAAAATAATGTTTTTCTCTTTAAAGAAACCTGCCAAGGTGGGAATGGTCTGCCTTATTCCTGCTTTTTCTATTGCTGTATGTTTACATAGTGTTAAAAACATGTGAATCATTTGCGGATAAAGCCTCCTTAGCTGTGCATGGGACCCAGTGCTCCCCACATCTGTGAATGTTCTGAGGAAAAAACACTTTCCCTTTGGGGCACTCCTGTATACTCAATGGGAAAAGCACCACTTGCTGCTCTCTTGTGAGAACATCACATGTGGGTGTTGATGGATGACCCAGCCCAGGGTTTGTTCTTTGTCAGTGCTAGGGATGAGGTTTATGGAGACATCGATAAATTTGTTAATATGGAGAGGGAGAGAGACGAACCCAGCAAGGCTGAGAGAATAATGGATATTATGGAATGTAATTCTTGTCAAAACTGATTTAGGAAAAGCAGACAATAATTGAGATAAATGACTATGCTCCACTGCACCTCTTCATCCCCTTTTTCTTCCCCCCAGCACTACAGGGACCTATGAATGTGCTTTTGCTTTTTTAGCATTGGATCTTTGTCAAGGTTACCTTTACTTGACTTTCCATACTGTGTTGTAAAGCTGTAGTCAAATTCCTTTGCTGTGTCTGTGTCCTGGCTTCAGCAGTAGCAGTCATTTTTCTCCTTCTTAGTATCTGGTGCAGTGCTGTGGTTTTGACTTTCAGCCTCGCAACAGCACTGGTAACACCGATGTTTTTAGCTGCTGCTCAGTAATGTTTAGTCTGGCCAAGGACTTTCTGAGTCTCATGCGCTGCCAGGGAGGAGGGGAAGCCGGGAGGAAGCAGAGACAGGACACCTGACCCAAACTGACCAAAGAGGTATTCCATACCACAGCACGTCATGCCCACTATATAAACTGGGGGCAGTTACCCAGAAGGGTTAGATCACTGCTTGGGTTGGGCTGGGTATCGGTTGGCAGGTGGTGAGCAGTTGTATTCTCTTCCCTTGTTATTTCCCTTATGATTATTATTATTGGTGGTAGCAGCAGTGGTTTGTGTTATGCCTTAGTTACTGGACTGTTCTTATCTCAACCTGTGGGAGTTAAATTCTTTCAATTTTCCTTCCCATCCCTCTGTGAGTGGGGGGAGGAAGAGGGGGAGTGAGCTAACAACGGCATGGCTGATTTACGGCTGAGCTTAAACCACAACAGTTTTTTTTGGCGCGCAACATGGGGCTCAAAGGGTTGAGATAAGAACAGTCCAGTAACTAAGGTATAACACAAACCACTGCTGCTACCACCAATAATAATGATGATAAGGGAAATAACAAGGGAGGAGAATGCAATCTGCTCACCACCCACCGACTGATACCCAGCCCGACCAAGCAGTGATCTAACCCTTCCAGGAAACTGCTCCCAGTTTATATAGTGGGCATGAAGTGCTGTGGCTCTGGTCAATTTGGGTTAGGTGTCCTGTCTCTGCTTCCTCCAGGCTTCCCCTCCTCCCTGGCAGAGCATGACACTCAGAAAGTCCTTAGTCAGAATAAACATTACTGAGCAGTAGCTAAAAAACATCGGTGTTACCAGTGCTGTTGCGAGGCTGAAAGTCAAAAACACAGCACTGCACCAGCTACTACGAAGGAGAAAAATGACTGCTACTGCTGAACCCAGGACAGTCTGGAATACAAGGCATGACTTCTAGGGCTTCTCTTAGAAACACGCACTAACTTACTGGATGCAGTCACATGCATTTCAATAAATGCAATCCTTTGAGTGGTTTCAAGCGAATTGTGATTGTAATGAGAAACAGTTTCTGCAGGCAGCTACCAGAGACTCCATAGGAAGTGAGAATGCTAGAAAACTTTGCATTGAAGAATAAAATTTTTTCTTGTATAAGTTAGAAGTGCTTTTTGTAAAGGATCTCTTTCAGTGTCAGTTCACTGATGTTGTGAGACTTGGCTTATACATGTCTGAGCAAAACCAGAAGGTAGTAACTGCTTAATGCCTAAACCAGCATTCAGGGTGTCATCCCTTAATGCAGTCTCCAGGCTGGTTACAGTGGTCAGTTCATGCCACAGTGTGAAGGCAGATGGGACCAAGCTTCCCATTATGCTGATTTCCTGGAGTGGGATGCCATTGATAGAGATGAAGTCAGCGTTACAGGCACCTTTTGCTTGCCCTGGAGATGAGAGAGGTAGCCATGCTGCAGCTGCACCTTCTCCACAGCCCATTATCCAAAGAGGGACTTGTCCTTCAGGCCTGGAGATGATAGCTAGTTTCAAGCCATATTTACATTTCATAATTACCTTAAAGTCTCATTACAGCAGACACCTGGTACTTGCTGTCACATTTAAGGTTGCAAAACAGTTTCCATAGCAACAGCTGTCTCTGCACACCATAATTTCACAGAGCATTTCCCTATTGGCTAAAAAATTCCACAATTGCTTTGTGTCCAAGGTTTAATTTTCCCATCAATCAATTCTGAATTAATTTGAGGTGAAAGAATATATTATTTCTTATTAGAAAAAAAATCCCTATTTTCTTCTGGGAGAAACTATTGCAAAATTAGAGCGGCTGAGGACTACTGATATTGTTTGGTCTGAGAAAAAAGTTTGGGTTTAATTAAAGCAAAATAACATGGGTATAGAGGGCAGTAATGTGGTTTTGACCATTTTGATGTACCATTTTTTGTTGTGTTTTTGTCCTTTTACTTGACTTGCTTGCCCATTTTAAATACCTAAACACTTTTAAAAAGTAATAACAATCTATCTTAAAGATTAGATTTCTTGGCACATATTGTACTTTGAATCTTAGCTGTCCAAACAGTACAAATGATCCAGTGTTTTCAGACTACATCCTTGTCATATTGATGTACCTATAACTTTGTTAGAATCAGTCAAAGCTAAAGCCATGCTGAGAGATCTAGACCCTCTAGCTTTGAATCTATCCACTCTAACATGAATCAGACCCAGGATTTGTTGCTTTAAAGGTTTTTTACTTAAAAATAGAAAACTGATTTTCTTCAGACTTAGACTTGTACTGACTCCTGAGGAAATCTACAAAGCAAATCTAATTTGAAGAAAAATACCATTTTAGTTCTAAAGTTATTGCATTTAACAAAATGAATTGTAAACTGATATAATCTTGGTAATGTTGTTTCAGATCTCTGTCCATATTCAATCATTGTCTCTTAATGTTGTCATTCTTGGATTTCTCCAGTTTCTCAAGCTTTATGAAAACTCTTTGGATTGCCTTTTTGAGACATTCAGCACGGTCTGCCTTATTTTTTATTTGGTAGATATTAATTAATATAATTCCCACGAAAAACATTTGAAGGATTTAAATTACGGACATGCATGAAGACCAAAACTTGGGGGACAGCTAAATGTATTAGGAGATGAGATATATTAGGTTCCTATTGACAGTATATATACTATGAATATTAACCTGGAAATGCATATTCAGCTCTCAGATTCATTAAGAGTTTCCTGTTCATCACCTTTGTGCCCGAAGCAGCTGCAACAACATTACAGGTCTCCCATTACACTTTCTGGTGCCTAGCAGCTCTGGACATAGTGCTTAAATGCAGTTTCCAGCTTGACCCCAAATGCCCTATTATCCAACTGTTTACAGCCCAGATGTAGTCTTTGTCCCTTAAAGAAAGCAGCGCAGGTTTATTACACATTTACAACTTGAGAGATCAGGAGAAGATGATGCTATTATGTTTAAATTAATTTTATTCTTTGTATATATATGTTACAATAATCTTCAGTAATTGGAAGATACCAGTTTTACTGATGTCATGAAACAACTTCCTATTCAAACTGAAAATGTGTATCAGTTTTTCTACTGCAACACTTCCTGTGTGAGGGAATGAGTTGATGAAATTGACAGTACCTGAAGGGGGCCTATAGGGATGCTGCGGAGGGACTCTTCATGAGTGACTCTAGTGAGAGGACAAGAAGTAACTGGTTCAAACTTAAACAGGGTGAGGTGGTACTACTGTAAGGGTGGTGAGGCACTGGAATGTGCTGCCCAGGGAAGTTGTGAATGCTCCATCACTGGTGATGCTCAAGGCCAGGTTGGACAGAGCCTTGGATGGCATGGTTTAGTGGGAGGTGTCCCTGCTCATGGCAAGGGGTTTGGAACTAGATGATCTTGGGGTCCTTTCCAACCCTAACTATTCTATGATCCTATGATTCTATGACTTAGGTATAAGTAGAAAATTAAATGTATTGAATTACATACTGAAACTGTGATATCAAAAAAGTCTGCAAAAATCTGAATACTAAAGCTGGTAATGTTAATGTAATGTGACCATATGTTTTTCATCTAGCATTAAAATTTATGCTATTGCAATTTCAGCGTATTCAAAATAATAAGTACTGCAGAACCTGGGCTGCAAGTCTGAGATGGATTCAGGGTATTTGAAAGCTGTTAAAATAATGATAGAAGGTTTTGGAAGGAAATATTTTCAAATATATTTGTGGTCTCGGAACATATTTTGTTCCTAAGAGCATCAAAACACACTGACTTTTAAAAAGATCGAAGTCCAAATCTTAAATATCTCATTTGCCGTTAGCATGTTGTAGTGGGAATTAGGAATGGTATATTTTGAATAGTTCCATTACACAAGAAATACCTATTTTCCCCATTTGCATTAAGGAATATATTTTCTAAGGATCAGAGACATATACTTAGCTCTATTAAAATTAAATTCTTTACACAATTTTGAACTATACCCCTCTAAGTTTGTAGTTCAGCAGATAAGCAGAAAAGGGTACATTTACATTCACTTTTTCACCCTTCTTTTCATCCTTATCCATCAAGTTCAGACCTTGTTTTTTATCATATTTTTATTGAAATCTTAATGTATAATGTGAGCCTGCAAAAAGATGCTGGGAAAATGTGTGGGGAGAAAAATCACAGGCATCTAAAATAACATTTAGAGTAACTGAAAAGAGTACATGGAACTTTTGTTGCTTATGGTCAGATGCTGGCTTTTAGAAGTTGACAATATTCCTAAACACCTGCTGAATGCACCTATCTTTTGAGGCTGGTGGGTTATTATTTTTCCATTATAGCTGCATTCCTGGACTATTATAGCAGTAACATAGGTTTTGCACTCTGACACTGCAAATTATGTGGCAATATTAAACTATCTCTTTACTCTTGATGTTTGAATAATACAAGCAGGTCAATAAAAGAGATGAAAGCTGAGGTTTGCAAAGACAGAAAGGCAAAATGATGCATGCTTCAGAATCAACAGTATGCAGAGTGCTCCTATGCATATGGATATCCAAGGACGCCTTTGTTAATGACAGAGGACATCAAATTAAATAGCAAACCAACACATCTTTCATGCAAAATAAGTAATTTTCCTTGGTGTGTTGGCAGGTTCTGCAATTTCCTTTAGTGCTTTATCATTACTACATTTCTGTGTAGTGTATTTCTAAACACTTTTTATAAGATGATTACCCTTGGAATGACTGTCTATTAATGTTTGGGTTTGACATTAATGTTTGACATTTGATGTAGTGGTACCATCTTCTGACAAAGGCTTTTAAAGGATTGGGAATCATTTCTATGGGGTTTTCTTTGGTTTTGGTTTTTTTTTGTTTGTTTGTTTTTTTGTTTCTAAGTAACATTTATTTTCCCTATAATCAGGAAAAAAAAAACATTTTTTTGACTTGAATGCCAGTCAACATGCTGATCTGAGCATGATCTTTGGAGATTGTTCACTATCTACATATAGCTCACTTCCAGTATTTTGGACAAACCGTCAACTTGATCCAGCCCTTGTGCGGTGCTGAAGAGCAGGATAACCGCCAGAAATAGGCAGAAGGAGTGTCTCCCCTTTGGGAGGAATCCATGGCAGAGGCATAGCTAATACAGCCAGCTCAATACCTCCCTATTTTACATTTTTGATATACTGAGTTTTGTTTTCATTTTGAGTGCCTGTTATGGTATGGGAAGGGGAGATGTTGTGCAGCTTACTCATCCTATCTTCTGTTGTCAAAAGCCATTCAAAGAGTTATGTGAAGCTAGTGCAGGTCTGAAACAACCTTGGAATTGTTCTAATTTACACTGTAGAGCAGGAACAAGCCAAACTGGCATTCTCCAGGAATGAGACGAATATAAACAGCTGTAATAATATTATTCCCAGCTGCCTTCGGTCTTCCGATGACCATTTGAGGAACTTTTCTCAGACTACTGAAGTTAGAAATTAGATTACAGTCGATTACATTCTGTTACATTTGTTGTTAGGTGTAATTCATATCCACAGAAGAAAACTACAACAACAACAACAGCAACCAAAAGTGGAAGATAAATTTTCAGTCAGGGGACTGTCATGTTTTCTTCACTAAAAAAGTGGGAAGTTGACATAAAAAGAATTTTTTTCCATGGAAATCAGAATAACAATTGAAGAAGTACTATTTTCATTGCACAGTGTCCTATAGGAAAGCTTTGGGTCATTTCTTATATCTCTGTCAAAAACACTGTAGATTTTTTGACAGTGACTGGAAACATGCCCCTGAATAGAGGCTTTCTGAAAGAAGGAGGCAGGCCACCTGCTCAATCACTACAGTTTACAGTTGGATTTTATTCTAGTAAGACATGATGTGAGTTACACTGGTAGTTTGCCTATACCTATGCACTGGGAGATCTTCTGTGCAAGTTTAAGAAACTGGGAATCAAATCTTTTCAATCCTCCGGATGTAAGTTTTCATTTTACATCAAGTACCTTGGAGAAGCCCAAGTGGCCTTCACTGACTCAGATGTCTTTATCAAACTGGTGCGCACCTTTCCAAAGACAGAACAGATTGTTTTTACAGGACCAACTTGCTAGGAAAACATCAATTATTCTGTTTTGACTGCTGACTGGCACTGATGATGTTTGAATGTGTATTGCCAGTTAAAAGTTAACTGTTCCAAGTTTTGCATAAGGATGACCAATTTCCAGTTCCCCAGCCACCGCTTTTGCTTCTTGCAGCCCTACAATAACATTGGGAACACTTTGTACTTGAGGATTTCCTTAGGTGTGACAAAAAACTCCTGTTAGTAACTCAGAGAGCTTCTCAGCTAGTTGTCTGGGCCTGTTGATTTGAAACTGTTTAATTTTTCCAAATGCTGCCTTACATCTTTTATTACAGGTCATTCAATTCTGTTTTGTTCACAGTCAGGTAGGATGAAGGTATCTTTTAGTGCTCTATTCTAAACATCACACAAAGAATTAAGAAGCATGTCTTCCTATATGAATTCATATTTGGTTGTATTACCTGTCTGAGGCACTATGTTCCTTGCTTACAAGTTCTTATTTTCAGAATTTGTTTTTAAGAGCATGCTCTTGATGTCTGTGACCCTGCTGGTTATTTCATTGATTCTTTCAGTGTTTACCATCATCCACTTGCATTACAAATCTCGTAACGTGTATTAACCTTTTTCTTTGTACCTTTTTTTTTATGTTAGTATGTTTGATTGTTGAATAAACGGCGGCTCTGTTTTGTTTCCCTGATTTTTAAATCTGCTGCATTTTTCAGGTTTGTGAAAGTGTGGGTTGCTGGCATCCAGTAGGATTTTTGCCAGTGTTTTTAGTTTGAAATCACACAGAATCACAAAATTGTTAGGCTTGGAAGGGACCTCTGGAATGTGGTGTTCTTAGCAGGGATACTTTTGCTATTATACATGTATAAGTTGTGAAAGAAAAAAAAAGGTTTCTGGGGCTGGATACTTCATAATTTTTTTTTTTTTTTGCTTTTAAAGTTTTTTTTTCTAAAGAAAGAAGTTAGAAAGTACATTGGATATATCATCAAATAAAAATAATGCAAAGAGATACAAAACTGAAAAGAAACAACTTCTATATATAAAATAAATGTCTGAAAAGTGGGTTGATTAAACAAGAGAGGTTTTATTCAGGAGAAAAAGTAAAGTCAAGGGGTTTTTAAGTCTAATGTTACAACTTCCTAGCTAAGCACAGAAGTCATGCAAATGAGGGAGAGGTGAAGCATTTGAATCCTTTGGAAATGGAAAAGTATGTCTCATCTTAGAATCAGGAGGGAATTCAGTGAACTATTTAATACAGACTCTCAAGTTTATTAAATAGGGTTTCTCAATTTCAGAACTCACATTGGAAAAAGTCATAGCTGACGTTCAAACTATTTGCTCTATTTATGACATTGTGGTTCAGCTTAGGGGCGGTAATGGCAATGTCATCTGACTGTGAACTGAGAATCCAGAGCAGATTTATTGTATGGATTGCTGTCTTGTGTTCCCAGATCTGTGGAAAGCAGGACTTGCCAATTATATATTTTGGCTTAAACTGGAAAGAATGGTGATAACAATTTTACCAGAAATACCAGCTGAAGTTTTACAAAAAGCAGATTTAGTTTGAATCATAAGATATTACATGCTACCATCAAGCTTTCATTGCATATGTGTAGCTCAGATGGCAACACAAGGATCATATCAGTATGAGGCAGCAACACAAGTAATTTATTAGTCAGACTGAAAGCACAATTTGTTGTTCCCAACATTAACCCCCTGTGGTTAGTTAGGCTTCTGGAAAACAATATGGTCTTCCTGAGCTGACAGTTGTACATGGACTAGTGTGTGTAATGGCAATTATTGGACTCATTACCTACAAATGTATGCAATTATTCCTTTTGGTCTTGTGTCTCCAGAATGTAGCTGGCTATGTATAAACTGGTCTACAGTTTAACTTAGTTTTCTATTGGCAAGTTATTCCCTGTAAACCTTCTTGGTACTGTGTCTGTAGCTTTCACTGCACCAGAATGGCTGTCCTATGTTCTATCCCATACCTCCCTCCTGTTATCGCTAGAATTGGAATTGTGTTCTCTAGGCTTTCACCCTGGTCAGTCTCATCTCTGTTGTTCTGAGAAGCAGACAGATTGAAATCCTCATGGTAAGTTGGTCAACAAATTCGTATTTGCATGTTTTTGATATTTTAGAGGAAAATTTTATGGTCTTAATGATTTTTTTCCCCTTCTTTTTATAATTTGTTTCCTTCTCTCTGCATTTATTCTGATACAATTTCTCTCATTTCTTTTCAAAGAACTGAACTGTTACAGGAACCCTCCAGATGTTCACTGCAGGGAACAGCAACACAGATAATTCATTTAGTTTCTCTGCTGACACAGAGTCCATCTAGTTTGCAGGTTTTGCTTCTGATCAGCCACTACCCTAACCTTGTAAGAAGGGATAAAACTGTGGATCCACTGTACACAGAGCTGCAAATCAGTGCTGCAGAGTCACAGGGATCCTGAAATTGGCAGAGGTATCTTGACACGGAGAAGGCAGGACTCATAAGTTAGCATGAAATTATGCAACCACATTTTGAAAGGTGTATATACGTGAATGTACAGAGTCACAGTGGGGCTCCACTAGGTACTACCTGCTTGCACAAAGTAGACGTTGTCTAGTCATCTAGTTGAACTTGTGCAAAGTGTTCGATAGTCTCCCACAACATCCTTATCTCAGAACAGAAAAATGCAAATGTATGTGATTAAATTAGCTTCTAACTTTACTCTTCAGTTGTATGAAACTGAATACTCATTTTTTCTGTTACTTTTTAAAATTATTTTTTTTATTATTATTTTGAAACAAATCACATGCAAACCATCTACAATTAGTAAGTAGCATAAAGGTTTACAGTATGACAGAAACCCTGCTTGTTCCATTATTGGAATGGCAGTTTCTGTATTTCATTGTTGAGAATTGCTGTTTCAAAATATGCTAGAAATACTCAAAGGAAAATAATCTCATTTGCTTGAAAATTTCCAAATGTAATTTCTTTAATCACTTAATGCAGTGCAGTAATAGAATGGCATGTTTGCAATTGGCTCAGGAAAAGAATGTTTTTTTGAAAGCTAGTATGGTATAGCTGAAGCAGAAAATGTTGGCTGTTTTTTTTTTCAGTAGATATTAGCTCTGAGAAATAAAAGCATAAGGAATGCCATCTGGCCCATGAAAATATGTCATTGAATTGATTACGGTATTAAAGAAAATAGTCTACTAACATTTAGCAGTGTAATGAATACCATTGTTATCACTTTAAATAGGATGGCAAAACAGAGGATTTGTTAGAGCAAGAAAATTCTCCATTATATGAGAGGAAAGAAATTCTTCTATGACATTTATGGCCCCAGGTCACCTATTTAGATAAACTCCTCAGCTGATGCAAGACTGCTAGGAAAGCTGGTGCTGAATTACCATTCCAGTTCTCCTTGCAATGGAAATGTGTGTGTGCAACTGTAAATGTAAAAACTCCTACAGATTTTCTATTCTGTTCCTTAGATTGCTGGTGTTTCCTCTGGCACATAAAGAACCCTGTGTTCATCTCTGGAGATATCAAAATATTGACTGTGGCAATAATGCATATACCACAAGCTGTGCAAACCGAATTTGTGTCACGTCACCTGTAGAGCCTGATAACCATACTGATCATTTCCACCTCTGGGAAAACTTTTGTGCTATGCTGTGAATATGAAATGCCTGGATGGTTTGGATGTGATTAGAAGATGTTTGTCATTTTACAGGGCAATGCTGGTAGCTTTTAGCTTAGCCTGGTAAATGTGTGTGTGACTCTTTCAGAAACGGAATGAACTTTAACCAAAAAGAACATACCAATTACTTCTGCTAGTCCTACCTCGATAATGCATTTACAGCCAGTAAAGTGTGTTGCTGAATCTTTTTCTGCCATTTACATTACTGACAAAGTCATTTCAACTGTACATAAAGAGTATATGGGAAACAAACAAAACTGTTGTCACTTATTAATACTGGACTCTGGGCAGATGAGTGGAGTTCATATTTGCAAATGTGACCCTAATTTTTTGGTTCTCTTCTGAGAGAAGTTCATTTCTGAGTTCAAGAGGATTGGACACCTGCTTTTTCTATTAACTACTACGTAAAGTATGCTCTAGATTTGTAGGAAAAACCCCCCCGAATCTCTGAAAAACAAGTAATGAAATTTGGGACATATTTGAGGTACATCTTCTAATTTCCTGCACTTCAATGTCCCTGTGTGTACAATGGCCTCCCCAGCTGGATATTGAAGAGAGTTGTCAGCTTAGAAGTAAGCTGGAAGGAAGTCATTAGTACTGGTCCATTGTAATTCACTTTCACCCATGGAGCTTTTTCCTTACTGCTCTGTCAGGGGAAAGACTGAATTCCTGTTGCCCTTCAATGGACTTGCCTCTAAATCTCACAGATATTGGGCCCTGTGCAGAAACTCTGAATCACCATGGCAGTTATGTGCCACTGGTCGCTGGATAAATCTTGTCAGCACAACCTTAAGGGATCTGTACCATCCACTAAAGGACCCCCTTGAATGATGAATATCTGCTCACAATGTGCTTCTCCGTCCTTTTATGCCCACCCATCAGCATGTCTGCAGAAGTGAAGAATGTGTTTTAGCAGAGTGGCCTCTACTCAAATACACATAATTGGGGCTCTCTGTGGGGAGCTTTGGTAGTCTCATACCTGCCTCCCTCCCAAGTGGTTGTGATGTTTGTCACATAATATCTACTATATATACAAACAAAGTCTCACTGTGAACTTGCTGGGGTGGCTGTGAAATACATTAAACTCTTCTAATTGGAATGTTTAGATTGAATAGTAACATCCTGAGACTATATTTGGCTTTGTAGTGCCTAACTCCCTGTGAGATTGGTCACTCAGATCTCAGGTTTCTAGAAGCTATGAACCAATCCTTAATTCTCTGTTAAATGCAGGGAGTTCTTATTTTATAAGTTATCTTTTCCATGTTGAAAGTGAAATAACTTGAACATCAAATAGGAATTGAATTTTACGTAATCTTCTCCCTGAACTTTAATAAAGCAGTGAGCCTGCACAAAAGGTACAAAACACTTTAGCTGACCAGTCTGAGCAAACCTGTTTAGAATAAAGCTTTCTTTGCTCATCAGTTAAGACTTTGTGGAGATTTTGATGACACGTATCAAAGGCACCTTGTCTGTGCATCAGAGCAGCTCACAGTCATTTGCTGGAAACTGCTGACTGAGGCAGATTGTTGCACAACACCAGACAGCTTCCAACAGTATTCCTTCTGTGCACCTGTGCTGCAGGTAGCAATTATCTGTTCTTTGCCAACTTTTATAGAGGGTTATTTTAATTTATATAAAACTCCATTTATGAAAGATCAGGTTTTCAAACTCTTGATTGATCAGTCTCGGATCTCTCAGAAGTATTACATTACATATTACAAGTTTTCTATCATGAATAATTTCTGACAGATTTGAATTCTTAGTGGCTAAAATAGCCTGAATTTCAAATTTCTAAACTTTTCAAGCTATGCTAGGAAACAGCATGGGGAGAATTTCCCACTTCAAAGATAGGATTCATATAGAAAACATAAAACAAACCTAAAACTAGTTTATTTGTCCTAAGTAAGGTTCTGACTATTCATTCTATTTGAAAGAAGAGTGTAATCCTATGATAAATAGAAAAAAAATGGATTTAACAGTAAAAGTACTTGTTTTTATATTACCTGTTTGATGATGTGTTTTTGCCTGCAAAATAATAGCAATACCTGAGCAATATCAAAGGCAGTTTTACACACATTTACCCTCTTATTTACAATATCAAGTACATTTATGTTTAGTATATCTATTCTTTAGGTTTATACAAGACAACCTCCCGCACACACATTTGCAGGCGGCAGTGATAGTTCTTTCTTGCAAAATTCCTTACTTAGTCGTTATCAGTGAGGTTGTTTTTTAATTTCCTACTAAATTTCAGGAATCTAGCATGGTTGAGAACAGATGTGCTGCAACTGGAGTAAGCACAAGAAAGATTATATGCTTGATCCTGCTTATGCATGTTGGGGTAAATGAGCTCCAGTGAGGTGGTGGAGCTGTACCCACCAAGTCTGACTATAATTGGAAATACAAACCTGATAACTAGAGCCATGATAATTAGAGATGTGAAACCCCCTCCAGCGGATGGACATGGTGAAGTGGTTGTGCCTTTGGTCTCTCAATAGGGGAACAGTGCTTGTTGAAAGTGGGCTGTATTTTAATAACATCTGATTCCATAAACCAAAAAAAAAGCTATTTGTCCATTACGGAATAGAGTGCTGTAATTCCTATTCTGTGGAAATCAATGCTGAATTTCATATGTATATTTGGATCAAAATCTAGCACCATCTATTTCCATCTTAAAGCTTAGTTAGGTGCATACCCAGAGTAACAACAGCAAATCTATTGGTATTACAGCAGTTACTCATTTTTTATGTTTCCATGGTATTAGAGTTATTTCAGGGACAATGTAATGTGGAAACAGTGACACCACAAATGGCCCAAGATCATAATGGTGGCACCAGTTAGAAAAAAACAGGCAGAATTTATTAATATTGGATTTCATATGCAGTTAAAGGTTCTCCAAAACAGCTTCACTCATGAATATGATTCTCTTTTTTAATGATCTGTGGGCCTCTGAAAAGCAGCATGATTGTTCTGCATGTGTATTTCCATGGCAAAGAATAATGACATAGTCATACAGCACATTTGTAGCACAGAAACAGCCAGACTATGTTCTGATTTGCTTATTGAGCTGTTCTTTCCCCAGCTATTATGTGAATGGATGAGATGAAACAATAACACCACCATTTTTAAGGATTACTTCTGGTTTGGATGAACAAAACAAGGTTTTTAATATTTTTTAATATTTTTTTGTTTTAGGATTACAAAGGTAGCAACTAATTAAAAAAAACAGTTATGATGGATCAGTGTTCAAGGCCAGGCTGGGCAGAGCCTTGGGTAACATTGTCTAGTGTGAGGTGTCCCTGTCCATAACAGGGGGGCTGGAACTAGATGATCTGAAGGTCCTTTCCAACCCTAACAATTCTATGATTCTAAAAATGGGAAAAAGGCTGAGTTACGGGAATGGCTTTAGAAAGCAACTGCAGTAGTCATTTATCTTATACGAAACAGGATCTGTAGAATCACAGAATAGTTAGGATTGGAAAGGACCTTCAGGGGATAAAGACCTACAAAGGAGTGAATACTTCAAGGTTATTTTGATGTTTTAAATGTATTTTCTTTTTCTTCTTTTACACATCTTTCTCATCCCAAATCTTAGTTGCAAAAGACATTTTCTAGATGATTTTCTTAATTTGTTTAGGATGAATCTGTAAATATTTACATGAAAGATACTATCTTTAGTATCTTTACATGAAAGCTACTAAATATTGCATATAAATATTTAGATGTAAGAGGAAAGACTGAAACATCTTTGCAGAGAGATTCCTTTGCAGTAGTAAGATAAACCTTGTCTCTATTTTTGCAGACAAAAATAACTGAAGCTGGTTGCCTGCAGGATGGAGATCTGGACAAAACTGTGGTGGCTGTGATGTATCCCTTATTGTGCGAATAATTTATGTAGCTCTAGAGACCTGCTGTATGTTTAATGACTTTCAGGCAAATGTATTAATTTTACAAATAGATAAATCAGTCAGTTAAAAATCTCTTTTGATTTCTGGCATAAAACACACTGAAAGGTGATTAAGTCCAAGTTATGGCTACTGACTCCACTGTCAAGGTAAAGTTTGCACTTCATCTCAGCAGCTTTGAGATTTTGACTGGCAGTTGTAGCTGAAAGGTGCTGGAGGTCAATCCTGGTTACTGATTGCACAGGCTAAACAGATTAGAAACGGGCTTTCACTCTTTGAGGCAGTAGATCTGAACCAGTGAGAATAAAACCAAACTACATAGTCAGAGCCACTCTTACCTCCAGCAGTACCCTGAAGACCACTAAATATCAAAACCAATTATACTTAATTGATAGTCTTAGATTCCGTGTTTTTCTTCTTAAGTACTTTATCACAGAAATGCTGCTACTGTAACACACAAAAAAATCACATTTCCAAGTGGGGACAGTTTACATAAGAAGGTCCTTCAGGCCAGGGCACAGTCTTGCATGCCTGCAAACTATTGTGCACACGTACTCTTCCCTGTTAATGACAGCTCAAGGTAGCTCTCATGGGTTGGCTCAACCCTGGCGTAACATGGTACTTAAAAAATGGGAGGCAATTCAAAATTACATTGTCTCTCTTCTTATTGCACTCATTCTATTGGGAAACTGCATGTTTTGAATATTACTAAAGCAAAAAACATCTGGTGGTGGTGTAAATAAGGCCGGCAGCCACTGGCCAACCCACAGACCTTTTTCACTCTGAAGCAGCGTTGGAGGCACTGGGATCTAAAATGCAACCCTTAACCTTGATGCAGTTCATCCCAGGATGACAATGCAGTGGGCTGTGACGATTTACATGGCACCATTCCCAAAAGTGTAATCTTTTGAAGTAACTACTCTTTTCCAGAATATTAAAACCACTAAGTAAATATCACATGGCATCATTCAGTGTATGAAGGATAGTTAAGGGAGTGGATCCTCATTCACACAACTTTGACTTCTAACTCATTATGTCAAGCTCATGAATCTTTACCAGGCTGCTTCATTCACTGCAATCCATAATTGATTTTTTTCACCATTAGACTTGAGCTGAACAAATCAATTTTTAGCATCTGCCTGAAAACAGAGGTCATAAATCACTTATTTTACTACAAACTCTTGGGATTTTAGAAGCAGGTTTTTAAAGCCTTTTGGACTAACTTTACATGAGGGATCTATCTACTTATTCTACTGTAAAATGTTCTACTACATTTACTCTAGTAAAATCTATGTGCAGCTAGGAGAGGTTTTACTTGTTCTGTTATTTTAATTTGGCCCAAGACATTTACTGGCTTTTGTCAAAATGGAAAACAATGGAAAAATACATCAAGCTTAGTATTTTAATATAATATTTTATAGTGTTCTGTAAAGTCCTTCATGAAATTTAACATCTACCTTGTTTTTGTTCAATCAGTTACTTAATTTGTATTCCATTCACTCTTAAATACCTTGCTTGGAGTCAAAGCCCTACTATATTAGATGCTGTGGGAATGTGAAGGAAGAAGACAATCTGGTTTTACCATCTGCTACTTGATGTTGTGAATATGCACTTACGTGGCTCATTTTATGCAGCTAGTACAGTTCCTGTCCTATTGAAAGTAGTGTTTGCCATGTATTAATGCACATAAGCCCTTGCCTACAGTTTCAGGGCTACAAGTGCTGCTGGAATAGTTCTTGGTAAGAAATCGTTCTCAATACAAGGCTGTGCATGTGTGCGTTTGTGCCTGTAAGAGTGAGCTGCAGGTTAAAACATATTTTGAGAAGGAATAAAAGAAAATGACAATTACAGTGTCTATGAATATAGGCTAACTACATGTACAGCTGGTTGGTTTGTTTACTTTCCAAGTTCTGAATTAGGAAGAACAGATTGTGTAAGATCTGCCTACCACAGAATTACTACTCTATATTAGCTGGTTTCATATGGGTGTTGTAGTATAAGGTCTCTCCAGGCAGTGCTGCCACTGGCTCAACAAGCAGCCTTCATTAGCATGCTTGCAGTTGTGTTTCCAGGTGTCAGTGCTGCGCACCTTTGCTTCTTTGCTGTCTAAATTGGGATGGTGGTATCTTAATTTGATGTATCAGCTGCCAGTGAAACTGAGCAGGTTATAGGATTTGCAAAATTACAAGGAATATAAATCGCCCATGCGCTGGAATCAGAGAAGAGAGGTTTCCCTGTCTTCTGGTTCAGCTTCTGTATGCACAAATTAGAGATTAGACTTAACCTTGCTTTCTGCAAGACTTGTAACTCCTCAGGTCATGCAGTTAGTTAGGATTATCTTTTTCTCTAATTTTATAGGTTGCTATATTATTTTATCCATACTCTTAATAAAACAAAGTTTTACTTTCTAATAAAGTTCAAGTTACACTGCAAATCCTTAAACAATACAGATATGAGAAGTTAATTATGCAACTAAATCTAATTCTCCATTGAGACCTGAGACTCAATTATTCAGTAACAATTGAAACATTTTAGTGCTCATTGTGTTTGTTTTCTATTTGGAAAGATAATTTTTGAATGAAAATGACAATTATTTAATATTTTATTTCTAATACCCATATAAACATAATGTACCCAGCTAGGAACCTGCAGTCTGTGAATAAGCAAAACCAGCTATGTACTTCACTAGACATGAAACTGAATGGCTTACACATTCATGAAACATTATGATCATCACTGACGGATAATACTACCTGTTTTGTATATTTCATGCCTCTCTCTCTGAGTGTCCGAAGTCAAATCTCTTGTGGTTTGCTCTATGGGATATGGACAATATTTGTCAGGCATACCAAAAACCATAAGAATAATAACTAGTCCTTTAATGATTTGTCCCATTACAACACCTTTCAAGTGGGCTTACACATTTTAGTGATTTACCAGCTACATTAACACATCTGTTTCCTGAGGATTAAGCTTAATAGTGGGAAAATATGTTTTCTGATTTGTTTACTGTGTGTAATTTCAGGGACTACACTTTCAGGGACTACACTGATTATAGAGAAGAATTACCTTAAACTCATTGGAATAGACAGCATCAGCTGTCAGCAGCATCAGTAACACTTTTCTGGAGTCAGTATTAAGCATCAGCAAGCTGTCTACAGGCACCACTAGCTACAGTGGGATACATTTTGGATTTGAAGTGGAAGAGAGACTATTTGTAGCTGAGTAGAAATGAAAGCAACCTGTCAGCAACCTTGCATGTGTCATGATGGAAGTAGGAGTATGGGGAGGCCTGGCCATTTAGGAATGTCAGGGTGCAGGTAAGACTCTCTGATCCCTAAAGTCAGCGGCAGAGAAGGGTTATCTCCAGCCTTTTTTTTGCCTATAAAACTGAGAAAGAAGAAGAAATTCTCCGTCATGAGTAAGGGTTATTCTGTTATTTCCCCCTGTATATCTGGTGTTTTACAGGTGAGGATAACAGAAAAATCACAAAGCTAGCTCTAGTTCTGGAAGCTGTGTATCTTACCACTGTCATCGTGTTCAATGCTGATTGCTCCTGTTGCAAGCTTAGGATGTTTCTGGGATTTTTTCATGACAGAGACCCATTGATTCTATACAAGTGGAATATTCCTAGTGTGCAGTATCATTTGCATGAATTTAGACTTATTTTCGGTAACACTGACCTCTGCAGTAATCTATAAGGTTCACAACATTTAAAATAGTTGCTTCTTCTCACAAAAATTCAAAAAGCCAGAACAACACATACAAATTCATGTCCACTGTTCAATAGGGAATGCAGGAGAAGGTCTGAAATAACACTTCATAGAAAATAATGGCAAATTTATCAAAACAAAGAAACTAGAAATTCCTCCTTTCAGGCTGGGGAGTTTTTGACCTGATACTGGATGATAGCATACAGGGTAGAGTCCCTTCCACTGGATGAGTTACCAGTGTCTTCTCTCCAGACTCCCAGGCAGTCTGGTAGGAGCACTTCCTTAGGCTGGGAGTCCTAGGCTCCAAAATCCTCATACGAAAGAGGCAGCTGAGCTGTACAAGTGCCCTACCCACTGAATTACTTTTTATTTTTTGAGAGAAGGGTCCTATTGGATACCAAGGATCCTAATGGGTACCAGCCCATTACTTTTTCTGACCATATTTTGTAACTATCAGTCCTGAAATTACCAACCTCTCCAGATTGCCTGTGGGTTGACACAATAAAAGAGACACAATTCCATCACTACAGAGAACGGCTGAAGCTGATTCATGTAAAGGTATGCAGCACTCTGCCCAGACTGGAAACATTCTGCAGCACTGTGGTATGTATAGAAATTCCATATTGAAGAGCTAGCCATGTATGAACCTCAGGTATCCCCTGGAGGTACCTGGGGGCTGAGTAGTGGTTTTGAGTATTTAATTTTTTACTTTTGTTGCTTAGATCCCTTTTGGATGTAGATGAACACTGTTTCCTTTAAAGCCTCCTTATGTTATACATGTTTATTTCTTTTCTATTCCTCTGTATGCAGCACTGGTGCTTTTTAATAAACAAGATAAGAGTCCAGTTACTTTTAAGTCTGTGTGACTCTCCTATTACAAAATGGCTTCATTGCTGTATGAATAGCTTTTGTATAAATATTTTGAAGAGTCTTTTAAATTGTATTTCAAGCTGATATTTGAGAAGTGCTATATGTTTATTTAGAACAACAAACAAAGCACAGTAATCACCAGCTGGCACAATAAGCACTGTTAGTTTGGTCTTTGTGATACCAACTCCCCACCCCCTTCTCCTGAAATGTTATTTCCATACTCTGTCAAGATGAGAAATGAAACAGAAACATGTCTGGAAACAGCAAAGATGCTGTTGAAGATGAAACCTAATGAAAATCCACCAGTGTGCAGAAGGAGGTTGTATTTCAGTGTAGTCCACCTGTCTGAGCTGGAAGGACTCTGAAGCTGCAGACAGTGACAAAATGCTGGTCTATTATTTGCATATTTGCCTCAAAGCTGAAGCCTGCCAAATTTAAAATATCCTCCCAGATTATACCCCGTGACAGGAAGCTTGAAGTGGGAAATAGTATAGTTTTGTGATTAGAGTGTCATTTCTAATATGGCTGCTTCTAGAAATCTCTTGCAAATGGTGGACTTTTCTTTCACATAGTAGTTAACTTTGATCAATTGTTATTGCATATATAATTTTAATCTGAATAAGGTTTTGTTTTGCACTCAGATATATTCTGTGAATGGAAGGTTAATCATAGAGTCCTATTGATTATCATAATAATACTGGTACTAAAGATGACAGAATTTAGAATTGTGGCAGTTAAACTTCAGGATACAACAAAACTGGAGGTGTGTGTTCCTGTTCTGTATAGCAACAGTGATTCAGATTCCTTTGTTAAGTCAGGGCAGTCAGGATTTCACCCTTTCTCTCTCTTAAAAAGATGTGGAAGCTAATAGGTCTCACCTCTGTCTCTCCTGCAGGATGGAAAGAGCATTGAAGCAGAGGTATGTGATGAAAACAATCAGTAATATTTGAAGTTCCACTAAAAGTGTGAAGTTTTCAGCAGTGGCCCTGTGAAGAGCTGTGTGTTTACTCAGCATTTGGAATGGTTACTTGCTTTGTTACACACAGAGATGAATATGTACACAATCTTTCACAACTTCATCCAGCTGAATGAGATAAGAATACCATGTCTGAAAGAACCTGCACATACTCTAATTTCGATGTGACTTTCCCTAGTCCTTGCTAATGGTTTTTTGGCACTCTGCAGACGTTTGTACATTCAAATTTGGTAGCACAACACCAAATTTCATCAAAATCAATAATTATAATATTTGATACTGAAAGAGATTTGTATATGGAAAAATTATTTTTTTAAAGGTATGAATGTCATCAATAGTTACACTTAAATGTTTGTGTAATGAAATCCCCTTGATAACTCTTCCCTTCCTAGGAACAGCAGATCAAATTCAGAATATTTGCAATCAGTTCTTTGAAAAAATGGTTTACTATTTTAAGCTAAAATATATTGTGTAATTTTGTATCTGCTGGCAGAGACAGTCTTAATGGGTTGAAAAGAAGTATTAATTACTTATTCAGCTCTAAAGTAAACATGCTTTCAAAATATAAGGGGTATATACTGATTATAATGGAAATTGTGATGGTGTTGAAGCCACTCTTGGACTTAAAACCTAATGTGATAGGACATGTAAAGTTATACCTTAAAAATGTCTCAGTAATGTTTTCCTATTTAGTAGTTACACTTATTGTACTGGATGTCTTTTATTACAGTTTTTGAATTTCAGTAGTGATTATGAGCTGAAAGTATAATTATGGCCTTTAAATATAATATTCTTGCTTTACGTTTGTTTGGAAAAGCTACTGTTAAAAAAAAAGTAAGGCGTATCCTGAGGTTCTTTTTCATATTGAGAAGTGTTTGTGATAAGACATCCATAGACATATTGTGTGTTTTGTACAGAGTCGTTTTATCCTGCGTATTTAAAACTGTCCTTAATTCAAATTTCACCTGGGTAGCTACAAATAGTGTCACACTTAAATCACTTTATTTCTTTTCTTGTTTTGAACCCATGTTTTCAGGGACTTGTCCTTTCAGGAAAAGATTAAAACATTCTGCTGGGGACAAATTCTGCACTCCTGTGGTAATTGAACAATGTAGTTCTGGGCAGTTGTGTAACTTTAACCAAGGACACAATTTGATGTTGTTTTCTGAGAATAGCTGCATATCAAGATAACAGTAGAGTTACTGACACCTGTGTGAGTTAAAATCATTGTTCATACTTCATTATTCTATTTATTTAATATTAACACTTCCTAGCAGTTAGACAGTTGACACACCATCTCTCCCACCAGCCTTTGTGTATAATTGTGTAGAAATGCTAATTATGTCTAATAAATAATTGCTGGATACAAATCAGTGTGGATATCAGATTTCAGTGGCAGACATGCCATATGGCATCAGAGCTATAGGTGTTTGGATGTGTGAGTCGACTGAGAAAATAGAAGTTGTTAATAACTCTACCAATTCTACCTCAGTGTGGACACTTCTGCAGTCACATAGAAATTGTTGCTGTTTAATTATACAAATGGTGTGGAAGCACATGAGTGAAAACTCATGAATTACACAGTAATGCAAGCTGCATATGTTATGACACACATTAATTTTATGTTATAAAGTAACCATTTGCTAAATGAAGATGAAGAGTAAATTGCAAAAACTTGTAATGATGCTGAAAACCATTTTTGATTTAGAACCATGTCTGAGGCTTTGCTTTGTAACATAGTAACAGTAGGGTTTCCTGGTAGCTATGTTACAATATAAAGCATAAATGGCTGTGCAATCCTGTATGAAATCAGTAAGTATTATAATGATAATCTTCCCACCAATTCAATTTTTCAAACCTGATGCATTCAATCTTAAGTTTCTAGATTCAGATGTAAGAACATAGATATTTTTTATTATTATTTTTATTTCTTTAGTACAATATCTCTAGACCTAGATCTACAAAAGACTGATGGGTAGGTTGTAATTTTGGTTTCACTGTAATTATCTGAATCCCTGTACATTTGCAAAAATCCTGATCATGACAGACAAAAGTTGAAAAGCTTTATATTTGCACTCTTGATAATAAAGTAAAACAAGTAGAAGACTTGTACCTAGTATAATGAGCTTTTTGATCTAATTATCCAACTTACGTTGCTTTTGTAATGATTTTTTCCACTCATTTTTGCTAACACTGTAATATAAGTTTTTAGTGCATAATATCACTGGTAGCCATTGCCTTCTAAAGTGCATGTAACATGGAGGTCCTTTAATCTGTAAAATAACCTTTGTCTTCATGTACTGTTTTAGGTATATTTGATGGCACAGCAGAGCTCTTCCCTCCCCCTCTTTCTTTCATTATTTTCCTCAAAAAGCTCAATTCTCACTACTTATTCTTCAATATTCCAATATATTGGCTGCATGTCTATTACAGTCTATAGCAGTAGTTTTCTCCTTGAAATCATTCATTTATCATTCTACTAGCTGCAGAATAATAATTTTACATTCTGTTCTGCAATATCTAGGACAATGAGATTTAAGAAATCCAACTTACTGAATGCTTCATCTTCTGAAACCGTTCTCAGAGTTTTCTGGGACTTGCTTGAGATATTTAGTAGTTCCTCAGACACAGTTTTGTGCGATGTAAAAATACGTATCTTTTTGGTAGGTACAGGAACTCTATGCTTTCATACAAATTTTATAAATGGAAGGGATCTGTATTTATAGTTCCACCATGAGTGTCATAGAATACTACAAGGCTAGTTTATGTGCACTCATATGTCAGAAAATACACTGCAATTTAGTGACGCAATATAAAATTGAAGGACAGGAAGCCCTTATTATGGTTTTGAAAAGCGTGAAACTTTCTTCATCAATCAAATGGGGATTAATTATATTCTTAATTATGCTGTGCCACGGAATTTTTCACTGTAATTCTCTATTTTAAAGAAAGTAATGTGTGTAAAGGAAGAAATATAGCCTTACTTTGGAAAACTATCTTCAGACGCTTGTGAGAGTTACATCCTACTTAATGAAGGTCTGATTGATAGTGTAAGCAATTTAAAAAGAAAGTTGGGATAAAAAAATTTACTGCAATTGAAAGGGATTGCAGGAGCATCTAGTGAAAAGTAGCCTTTGTGACACATTTTCACTCTGAAGTACAGCAGAGTGATATTTGTGCATTATTCATACATTATATAACATGTGTTATATCAACACATATCATATGTGTTATACAGGGATTGACGATGAAGTACAGTATTACAGAATTACTGTTTTACAACTTTTTACATAGAACTGTTAGTTCCGATGCTCTGATTTGTCAACCCATCTCAATAGGACAGGTACACAGGTAACAAGTTTTATCATTAAAATTGAGTTTAAAATTATACAAATATTTATAACTGATGTATTGAAGTGCCAAATTGAGAAATTATATTTAAAAAGCATTGGACCCATGTCTGGTGATTTAATCCTCTGTAATCCTGCCTTGGTAGGGTACATATAGAACCCAATATTATGTAGTGCAAGAAAAGTATTTTCTCACCTGAATCACTTAAATTCTTTAGATATAGATAATGTAAGAGGAATTTAGTGCAATTCCAGTCTTCAGCATTAAACCAAAAGCATGCCCATAATTTTTCAAGTACAGATTCAAGCTGGAAAGTTGTCTCATCTCATCTCTGTCTGGTACAAAGCTGTTTCTAATCAAGACATTTTTAATGTATTGTAGTGAGCAGTAACCAATGTGACGGTGTTCAAAAAGGAGTTGATGGTGATATGATTTCATTGCCTACGAGGCTTTGTTATACAAAAAAACCTCAAAAATTCTTGTCACTGTTTCACCTGAATATTTCCTTATAAATACCACTGTGTGTGTCTCAAGTTTTATTTCCCCAGAATATTTCAATTTTCAGTCCTCTACCTTATTGTGTATCTGTACCGTAAGTCTTGATGATCCATATCTTTTTGGTGGAAGTATGTAGAATTTTTATTGCTTCATTTCAGGCTTCCATGGCAATCAGCATTAGCCTGTTCAGCGGTTGAGAGCATCTTAGTGGAATTTACATTGTGAACAAAACATAGACTAAAATGAATGTGTATATGTATTTGTTGCATACAGCAAAAATAATGATATTAATTTGCAGTATCTATGAAGAAGAGCTGATGTTAAGTCAGAACATTTTTATCATGCAGATGTAAAGCTTGCTGCTGATGGATGTTAATGTTGTAGAAAAATAATCCAATAAATGGATTATTTTCTGCAGACATAGCACTTGATTTTGTGTTTTAAGTATGTATACAAAGAAGATAAAGTGAATGGAATGTACAGGGAGACTTTCTGTTAATTTCTTTTTTCTTTTCAGTTTTTTAGTTTATGCACATGATGTTGTCCAGACATACAGGACATGCACTTTTTACAAGTATTTTGTTTGTTATCTTATATAAAGGACCTCTTTCACCTATAGTTACAATCAATTGTAAGAAATACTTTTGTGCTAATGGTTGATTCTTAATTATTTTCAGAATGTTTAATGAAGAAGACATCTTCTGAAGGTGTGTGTACTCAAAAATAATCATTGTATTTCTCACTGTTCTGCGGCAATCTTAAGGCATTTGTAATTTGACCTGTAGAAGACACACTGAAGTTGTTTCTAAGAAAATAATTTGACGAAATACTGAAACTTCAACTGGAGCAGACTAGTTAGAAACCTTCACAGAGCAGAGAATTAAAAAAAAAAGTCTGCTTTCATAGGATGGATTAACAGAAACAAATAGAAAGATTACATGTCTTTCAGCTTAAGATAATTACATATTTTTGAAGTACTTTTAAGTTTAAGAAAACATTAGAAGCTTTCATTTTTAGGTAATCTCTTGTACAATCTGTCTTTCGTATATTTAGATTTATGTGCACAATGCAGATTGATCCGTACTGAAATGAGAGGATAGAAAAATGTTTTTATTCTAACAGCTGTGTATTGGCCAGGAGAATGACTGTTTAGTA
This sequence comes from Myiopsitta monachus, assembly GCA_017639245.1. Lineage (NCBI taxonomy): Eukaryota > Metazoa > Chordata > Aves > Psittaciformes > Psittacidae > Myiopsitta > Myiopsitta monachus. The sequence goes on along the minus strand of CM029921.1, from coordinate 13,949,968 downwards.
ACAGTAATTCTTCCAGGTGATATTCCAGTTGATGTCTTCTGTTATGTTTTCAGACTCCAAGAAGCAGATTAAAACTAAGTGAAAGAGCTTGGTAGAATACTCCTAATTAATTAAAAATGTTTGGATACTGCCTTTGGAAATGGATGATGAAGTTCAACTTGTTTTCCACTGAATTAAGAAAAAAATTAAGATTTGATGTCTATGAATTTTTATATGCAAACAAAGTCTTCCCCCCACCACCATTTCGCCTGTTTGTATAACTAAAGCATTTAAAATATAGGAGTATATATATCATCTCATAGAAAAGCAAAAGCTAGATTCCCAAATGGTGTGGTATACCAAAACATAGTCATAGGCAGCAGCTTAGATGAAGCTCTATTTCATTTAAAATAAAATATGAACAAGACTTGGGCAACAGTAAGAAGTTATTGCTCATTACCATGCATGATACACCACCGGGTTTTGACAAAAAGCTGATTACATTTATCTTCTGCTCAAGAAAATATCCAAATGTTCTGCCTGAGGCAGCCTCGTAGATGATGTTCAGCTGTGTCACAGCCTTTGTGTGAGTACCCAGACGGAGTTAATGAATGGTGCATGTGCTGTTGGACAGACTATACATTAACTAAAAGTGCTGCAGCTGCTTGCAATCGTGGAGTCGATTTTATTCGAATTTAGCTATTGCTTGGAAAGTAATCGGCAACAAGAGCTGATAGAAAATTTTCTGATAAAATAAAATACCCAGCAGATAGTGAATATAATTTCCTTCGCTGGTTGAGATTAGTGGTTCAGTCCCATTCATGGACAATAGAAACTCTGGGTCACAACCCATAAGATTTTCCCATGATAAGCTTGCTCCAGAGACGTGGCCCCTGAATAAAGTGACCAAGGGGACTCTGTCTTGAATCCTGCTGTACTTCAGAGTGAAAGTGTGTTAAGGTTAGGGCTGAGAGGTTCCTGGCTGCTTGTGATCCTGGGGATCAGCTTGTGTGAAAAATGGTGAAATGTGAAACATTACTTGCCCAGGGAGCAGTGTGGGAGGAGCCCTGCGCTGCTCTCAGGGTCTTCCATGCTTCACTGATCCTATGAGCAAACTGTCAAGTTAATTTGACATGATCCCAGGATCATTTGTTTCAGGAATACCGCACTTCAGTGTTTTTAGGGCAAATTTTTTTCAGAATTTTCTTAGAAGTTTGATGGATTCAATTCATCAAAAATTGAAAGACAGACGGATGCCAAATCAGACTTAAATTGATGTTTTAATGAAATATCCATCCAGCCTTTACAGCCAGTTTTACTGACCTCAGAGAAGATTCAGCTCCTAGAATTCTGTAAATCAATTGGAAGGCAATTATGATATTTGTATTGTCAAGTAGAGTTAAAGGCAAAAAGAAAACTGTTCTTTCATATATGTTCCATACTAGATTTTCTTTTAATTAATTGAGCTGTCATCAGATGTGCTGCTTTGGTGATTTTTCTCTTTCCTAATTTACTAGTATTTAAATGATCTATAAATGCCAGTAAATATTTATGTCAGTTCTCATTGTGCATTGGACTAATTATTGTATTCAATTTTTAGCTGGAAATGCAATTAGCTGAAGATGTAGCAGGGAGACAACAATCTATAGTGTGGAAGAGAATGGGAAAGTACTTCTAAAACTGCTGCCAAAGAGGATACCCTTTTAAGCTTGTGTAAGGCTTTATTTAGATTTATTTATTTATTTATTTATTTATTTATTTATTTATTTTTAAACCCAAACCTTGTAACTTAGTTTTGCTCAGAGATATGGTTGGAGTCCTGAAACATATTTTATAAGGTTATAAATTTGAAACATTTTAGTGGCTTTAATAGCTGATGTTGAGCTGCTTTTGGCAATTACAGATATGGGTGGTTGGGATGTTTGTCAACCCAACTGTTTATTCCTCAGGCTTAAGCTGGTGAATAAAAATGTCAGAGTTATTTGAGAAAGCTCAGCAGGAGAATGGAAGGTCTAGCAGTTGCCATGAAAGTGTTACAGATGTGGTTCCAAATGACAGTGGGACATCCTTGCACAAAGAAATCCAGACAGAATAGAAAAACCTTTCTGAAAAGACTGTAGTTACTTTGACAGAAGATACTAAATGCCAAATTAAAAAGAAAAAAAAAGCCAACTCTCAAATTGTCGTAATTAGTGTCAGGAGAGATTTTACAGTTCTTGCTTGGTGGTGTTTCTTATATTTTCTCATGGGCAACGAAAGTGATGGGAGTCTCTGTGAGACAGAGAATAGAATATTGTAGATGAGAAAACTTTCTGGTAACTTGCCCTACACTTGCAGTTTGATCCAAGAGGATTTCAGTATCTTGCTGAGCATGTTCATCATTTTGTAAAGCTGTAGCAGGGATCATAAAACATCGAGTGAACCAAATTTTATAGCTTTTCACATTCTAGAACATGTACTCAGTTATTTTACTTTTAGAATGGTGCAAAAGCCAGTTTAACTTTATCTTAGTCTATCATCCTATGAAGGAGGGGATAGTGAAGAGACAGTTTGTCTAAAAGATACCACTACTAACACTTCAAAATAAAACAATTGTTTATTCTTTCGAGGAACTCTTCTAGTAATGAAGGAGGTATACCTTCTCTTTAATAAGGCCAGTTTTTTCAGGCTACCTACTAAGGACTTCAGTGTAGGAACATAGGTTTGAATTACGCAATATTCTGAAGGCAAGACAGTTTATTCTGAATTTGTGAGAATAAATAAAAACTCACAAAGTAGTAATGTACATGGTGTAGAGTTTCTTCAATTGATCTTGTTCTTTTCCTGTTGCCATCTCTTATGGACAGTATTTGATTCCTTTTGTTTTTTCTGCTTGTTATGGCATCGAGAAGATTGGGTGGAAATGAGTCTGCCTGGAAAGGTTGCACTGGCAGCAAGTGAGAAGGCTCAAACTGGGAGCAGCCAGCCTGGCCAAAGAGGGGGGAAAGGAACTTCCTAAGGACCAGAGGAGATTGGGTAGAATTTTCTGCAACTCAGAGTTAATGAGCTGGGTAAAATCAACTCTAGAATGAGACACGTGCTGGAAAGAGCTTTGTATACTTCATTGTCTTCTGCTTTCATTTTCTTCTTCTGCCTTCTCTGTTTAAGGTGGCAGCACTTAGTTTAGTTCCAGTGATACTTGTCTGTTTGGAATGATAAGCCTTTCAGTAGTCTGCAGACCCCTGGTCACCTCAGGGTTGTTGTTTCTATTAACTGCTGAAATGATTGTGCTTGACCTTGGATCCTGCATATTCTTTACTTCTGCGTGGCTTTTTAAGACTGCGTGAATAGCAATGGCATTGTAGCTGACTCTACAGTCTTTTTATTGCTCGTCTAGGAAAGCTTTAAAATCTGTAGCTCTGTTCCAAGCAACTTTTGGTGTGTATATATATATTTATTATGTTGTAAAGTATACGCTTCATAATGAACTGTGAAACATTACTTTGGTGTAATGCTGTGAAAATTCAGAAAGGATGATGTGATTGTAGATCACAACAATATCTGAATTCACTTATTTTGGTAACAATTAATGTTGTGAACTTTAACCAGTCCAAGATTTCCCTCTTTTTCTAAATATTAACTTCCAAATATATAGGCTCATTCTGGAAGACCATGCTCATTCTCTCTAAAATATTTAGGCAAATGTTTTTGAAGACCTGTATTCTTTGTAAAAGAATGAACAGATTGTGAACAGGATGGGCTACGCAGGTGCTCATTTAGGAGCCCATTTTTGCCCCAAGTGCATGACTTCTTTGTAGAGTGGTGAAACCTCCCTGAGTTACTTCAGTAGAAGTTACTTAAAACTGAAGCTCAGCTCAAGGGAGTTTATTCAGGTTGTCTAGTTAACCTGAATTGCATTTGTGTCTCTGTGATTCTATGTGGTCTCTTCCACATCTGTCTTCAAATCTTGTACATTTCTGCTAGAACTTGCCATACTCAGAGACAAGAGGGACCATCAGATAGGTTTGTATTCTGTTTGACCCCAGAGTTTATGTTCTTGTGTTCCTCAGGGAAGAGGAAAAAGTTTTGTGATGCTTTTAAACAGACAAACAAAATGCTTGGTCCTAATGATGCTTGCCAAAATATGAAAGTTTTTCATTCTGCAATGCTAAGGTCTTCATTGTTTTCTTTTTTTTTTGACTTGTTTCACTGAGGTTTATGTGTTTCTGTAGGAAGATTTAAGGAATGTTTTCTCAGGTACTAGGAACTGCTGCAGAAAAATCATAGAATCACCGAACAGTTAGGAAAGGAAAAGACCTTAAGATCATCCAGTTTCAAGCCCCCTGCCATGCTCTTGACGAATTTAGGTATATTCTGCAGAGTAAAGGTTCGAATCTGAATGAAGATGTATTATTTTCAAGTTCTGAACAGGAATGGCCAAGGGACTCTGCTTACGTTATGGCACCTGGATTCTACTGTCCTCTACTTTCCTCATTGACAGCAGAAAAGACCCTTCGATTTTCAGGAAGATACAGCAAATTTAACAACTGTAATATCATCTTACTTCAAGTTTTCTCCAGGAAAACTCAGATTGATTGGGATTTTATGGTATTTAAAGCACACTCTTGCATCTTGAGAAAACTCATCGCTTTCTCATACCATCCTATATGCGTCTGTCTGATGTTTTTTGCTATATATTTGTATTGCAATTCCTGTAATAGAAGGAATGTCTTTTTCTTATAAATTCTAGTAATTATTAGATTAACATATATAGCTAGGTATATGAGGTGGGAAGAAATTATTTTTAAATATTTCAAAAAAAATTCCTGCACATTCTTGTTATCAAGAATTCCTTTCCTATCTTTAAGCTAACATTACTTGATTAGAGAATAGAAATAGTAAATCACAAGCACAGGTAGTGTTCAGTTCTCAAATGGTCTGTGACCTGCATTTAGTTACCAGGAAAAAATTTGTAGTAGCATTGAATAGTGAAAGATAGATCTTTACTAAAAAGATATTCATTGTGCATTGCTGGCCTAATTTTCAATTCTTCGATGTTTTGAAGGCAGATAAACTTCTGGGTACTGTTGCAATCGAGGGAAATCTTAATGTGAGAGAAAGAATGCTCACTAGATGAACGGCTGACATGTAATGTCAATTTTTGCTATGTTTGGAAAAAAAAAGTCCAGATTTTTAACCTTGGTACCCTCCTCTTCCCCCAAATTTAAAGAAATGGAGAATGAAGAGTTTTAAAGAAAACTAATCTCCCACCTGCAGAGCAGGATTGATGTTGTGTAATGGTTGAATAGCTGTGAGCTGCAAATCAGCATCAGTCTTGAGCCATATTGCTAATGATGACATTATAAAAGACTACTTTTTTGTTAACCTACATGCTACCCAATGGTAAAGAGAGGTATTTTTCTGCTGAGAAAATGGTCATTGCTGGCAGAAATAGCTGGATTATTTGGGATCCTGTTCTCATTACTTCTAGGAGTGACAAGAGCAATAGTTGCATGTTTACACAAAATAGGAGACAAAAAGAGATCAAGGCAGTGTATGTGCACTTGTTTTTAGGGCAACAGTTGTCCATAGCAAGCAAAAAGAATGTCTTACTTTTCACATAATGATTAGTGGAATTAGGGTTCATACTGAGCAGACTAGATCCTGCTCGTTTCTGTTAATCTCTAGTTGACGTATTCGAAGCTGCATAAGGAGAAATTGTAGAGTTTTTATGAGTCTAAAGTAATGCATTAATAATTCATCTTCTAGAATTCCTTGGCTGGAAGGAAGTAACGTACAGAATTTGTTATTTGTTTCGGCATGTTTTGGCTATAGCCTTTGACAGCTATAGATAAAGATTACTAGGGAACACTGAAGGTTTAGGTAACCATTATTAGCAAAGTGATTATATAGAATGGTACTTGAAACATTTTCAAAGCGGCAAAGATTATTTTGTTGTAAAGCATGAATTCTTACTTAAACTACTCATCAACTTTTAGAGAAGAGTGATTTTTATCCTAGAGTCTTGATAAAATATTCTAATCAAAGCACATATTAAAATTCTTCTCCAAGGAATGATTTAGCTTATGGGAATTTGGCTGTGTATATTATCTTCTCATATTCTAGATATACATTTTCTGAGGCCTTTAAGTCATAGTAGAAGTAACATGTTAGTAGGAAAAATAGAAATACTGAAAATAATGTCTCTGCAGTAGAAGAGATACCACTGTGGTGTTAAGCAAGATATTGTAAATAATGTTTTATATTTAAAATAACATATGTATAATGTCAATTATAGCTATTGACAATTATTATTTACAATAATCTAATAATTATTATTAATATAACATCTGCAGAAATGCAGATGATACTGTTACTAGAACTGTGGTATTAATAGCCTTCCCAGTTTTTAGTTAGATCATGAGTGCTAACAGTAACAAAAGGTCCTCAAATGGGGCTAGGCAATTTGTTTCAGCTGTGAAAAGCTATCAGAGGAGACATTTTACACTGGCTTCTGATAGGGGAGAACTAAGAAGGTGAATTGAAAGCATAAGGTAAAAAAAAACCAATAAAAGGTAGAATTCACTTTTTAAGGAGAAGATGATGTTGGAGCAGCAGAATAATACAGTTTAGAGAAACAGACTTGCACAGATTCAGAGAACTGATATATAAGACTTCTTGGGAAGATAAGCTAAGGGATACAAGAGTGCAGCTGCTGAGGGAGATTGGGAGTAGGCTTTTGTACATGTTATACAATGTGGAGGTGAAACAAGAATGATAGCAACAGACCATAATGGTGTGTCAGGAGCTCTTCACTGACTTGAAGATCAAACAGAAATCATATGAAGTCCAGAAAAAGAGCATAAAACTAAGGGTGAATGCAAAGGAATAGAACAAATCTGTAGGGATAAAATGGGATAAGAATTTCAGTTAAGAAGGGACACACAGGATAACAGGTAACAGGGCTGAGTTGAGGAAACAAAGGAGATACATTTCCACTAATAAACAGAAAAGGCATAAATTCCCTGATTCAAAGAAGGTGAAACTGTCCAATAACTTTTCTGCTGTAGTGCTTAGTGTCTTCATATTTACAAAGATTCATGTTAACAAAGAAATAGAAGTTTAGGTCAATTTACCCAAAACAAATGTTTTGGGATACTTCAGAGCTAAATGGTCAAGTTGGCAGGATGTGACTAAATTCCCTTTCCAGTACTTTTCAAAATGAAGATGAAATCACTTTCAGACTCCTTTATGATTAACTTTCTGAAGGAATGAAGCCAGCTGTTCTGCAGGAGTGTCAGTATGACTATGCTGATTGATCAGGACTAGGGAATTGCCCTAGCCTAGTCCTAATTTAGTGATCTTTCCTATAAGAGGTTTTCACTGAGACTTGTATGTCGTTCCTTTCTATTTTAGAGAAAAGCTTTCCTTCTGTCTTCTTCCTGCTCTGTGCTCCTCACCGTCATTTATAAGACAATGAACAAGAGATGAACCTTTTTGTTTATGCATGTTTTGCTGAAACTTTTTTGCTTTGGGCTAGTCTTTTCCACTTGGCCAGCTAGCCAGCTTTTCTTTTTTTGGGACCTCCCTGAGAGGTGTTTTAGTGTTTGGAGGCTTCCAGCTCTATAAGGTATATAGGCTAGCTTTAGATCTTCTGTTTTTTCCTGGCAATATAATATAGGGTGGTAGAAGTAATGTATATTAGTGTTCTCTTCTTTTGAGAAGTAATGACAGTGAAAGATTACTATTAATCATATACACTTGTAAATATTTCAACTAGAAGTAACCAGAAGATTAGAGCAATTATTCCTACTAACTTTCTCCATATCATTTTTTGCCATTATAGAAAAGTTGGCATGAAAATGCTTTCATTCTTCATTTGAGCAAAAGGTGATGCAGTTCTGTGTTAGGACTTCCATCATGACCAATTTCCTTTGCAGTCAGTCTACATCTTCTTCATTTATATTTTAGTGTGCTGTGTAAAATACGGATATTCTTTCAGTGCCATGCATAGTGTGAAATCTGCTGTGTTTGTACAATATGTCAAGTTTTTTGTGTCCTGCATTTCCAGGGGAATTTGAGTCATCACATTCCAAAATTGTTATCTTTTTATTTCACAAAATGTGTGTGGAATTTTCCCATGACAGAGTGACTGTTGTGAACTGGGCTTTTTGGCAGGTATTTTCATGCTGAGGAACCAGATGGATGGGCACAACAGTAGATTACCTCCTGTTTAAAATGATAAGAACTGAAGATGATTTCTTGTTATTTGAATTAGTAAGCTCGTTGAGATCTTTCTGTTAAGAGTAATTTTGGCCTTTGCACAATTTTGCATTTTTATAATCACTTTTTCTGAACCTAAGAGCAACTTACTTATTCCTGGCTAAGAACTTCAGAGATTTAAATGTTGAAACAAAATTTTGTGCTTAAATAATGGTATTTGACTGAAAAAAACATGATCGTTTTCAGGGCAGACCAGAAAAACAAAGCAAAGCAAAACTGAACTGTAAATGTCTTTAGTAAAACCTCTTTTGTGGTAGAGGACAAGTTGTTGTAAGATCTTGGAAATGCTTCTGGATGTTGAGAGAATGTGATCAGAAGTTATCATGTAATGATTTCTAACCATTGTCCACTGAAGTAGCCTGTGAAATGGAAAGTTATAGAGTAATGCAGTGCATCTATAAGAATTAGTTCTTTTTAAGGGTGTTATTACAAGAAGAGTTGTTATATTCCTCTGGGAAATTACTGTAATTGCTTAATGAGTTTGACAGAGATTTTCCACACAAGCTACATTTCTGCTATATTTCTAAAATGCACCCATGAGGATTATATGCTGTTCTGCTGCCACTGAGCCTCAGGGTCACCTTCAGGCAGTGCATGTGTAAGGCTGGAAAGAAACCCTACAATTCAGAAAGAAAACCAAAGCTCTTTATAATTATCTGCTTTAAATTGTCTAGACTTTGCAGGAAAACTCACAGGCTGTGGGTAAGATGATTCCATAAAGGTCATCTAGTGGGATTGCAATACAGATTATTTCTTACAAGAATTTGTTTCAATCCTCCAGAGTGAAAAAGACTTTCAGGATCTAGAGTAATTACTGTTTTTTCATAGCACATAGTTCACACTGAAAGATAGCTGTGCAGAGCGAGTGGGAACCACATGTTACTACAGAATACCACGTAAAAAGCTTGGAGGTGGTTTCAGACAAACTTTATTTCTGATCAACAGCTGCATTTTTTAGATTATTTGATCATACTGCACATATGAGGTAATCCTTAGCTGCTGTTTGGAAGCAGCCCATGCAAACAGCTTATACTGTGAATTTTTACTATGGCACCTCTTCTCTCCCCCCTCCCCCCCCCATGTTAATTGATTGCATAGTATTATTTACTTGGTTATTTCTGGATTCCTCAGAGCTTGACATAACACGAGAATTGGGCATGTCAAAACCTTTGTATCAGACCAAACCCAAAATATAAGTTAGAAAGAGATATTTGAATGGAGATTCCTGTCCTTTGATTCCTAAAGCAAGCTGCTCAGGGTGAAGGCATCAGAAATGAGGAGGTCATCTTTGATGAAAATAATCTGCTCTGTTTCTCCAGCACTAGGGAGTTATTTTTTATAGCTGCTAAAAGTCAAGAACCCTTATGAAGTGGTTTATTTGGAGAATTCTATTGAAATCAAATGTGCAGGAGAAATTGTAAGGGTCATAAGCTGACAAGAAGTGATACCATCTGCACATCCAGGTGCAGAACAGAATGCATTTGCCTTTTAATGAGTGGCATGTTGCAAGTCCTCCCCCATGAGTGGTGAGAACAGCTCAAGGTGAACATAAACCTGGGTACAGGTCAGTAAATTGTGGAAATGTAATTTCCATGTTGGACGTAGTCTATACATTTTCTCACTCTAGAGCCTGTTGCTCTTTCAACAGTGCTGGGCCTTTCATTGTTTAAGGGTTATTTGCTGGTGGAAAATATCTGACAGAAAATTACTTATGGTGACAATCATATAGGTGCCTAAATGGTCCCTTGGGTTTTACAAGCTCATTTTAAAGTTCCTAGGCGCCAAAAAAGCTTTTGTTTTTAAGAAATTTGCTGTCTAATTCTGGAGTATAAGCAATATTATTTTGCAAGTTGCATCACAAGATCAGTGTTATTTCATAATATGCATATATATGCTTCAGATAAATCTTTCTCCATTATCTGAGGGTGTTATGTTTTCGGTGTTTCCTGCTTGCCTTTATACACAGAGCTTGCACAATTACTTTGTGTTATCTTTCCTTGTACTCATTTCCAGACTTGAAGAAATAAAAAAGAAAAAAATGAATCAACCTTTCCCCCACTTATGTTGCTAATTAGAAATGATGGTATTCATGTGACAGAGGAGGAAGCATGAATTGGAACAAGAAGACATAGTTTATATTGGAAAGAAGATTTATTCTTTTAGGTTAAAGAAATACAAGTGATTAGTAGTCTTTGTGATGTTCATACAGCATAATGACATCACAACACAGCAGTAAAGAGTACTATTGAGCTTGCTAAAATCCTGAGTGTAGAAAACCAAAAATCATAATTCCCTGCCCCAACCAAATGTATCTTGATTCTTTTCCTTCAGCTGTGGACACAAAGCTCTAATAAGTATGTGCAGCTTTGTCAGGGAGGGTGGGTGATCTCATCACTGCCCACAGCTGGGCTAAAATCAGGAAACATAGGAACACCTGTGACCACAGGGCTGGAAGAGGCACTGAGGTGAGCCTGCTGCTACAAGTCAGTGGCTGCTACTCCTATTTACTCCTATTACTCCTATATGCTACTCATACTTCCTATGGAAGCCTTGTTGAGGGCTGAGAGCAGGCTGAGGGGAGTCTCCCTGGACAGCGCAGCACCAGTCAGAGGAGAAGGTTCTGGAGTGGCAGGGTGTAGCTGGGGGGTGATTGTGGCACATGGATCTTCAGGACTTGCAGGTCAGTTTCTGGGCTGGCTGTCAGTAAACCTTGAGTCCTGCTCTGAGTCTCTCTGGGATGTCAACAGGGATGTGTCCAGCACAACTGGGACATGCCCTGAGAGAGGGGGAAAATGGTGGTGGAGAGGAACGACCAGCAGGAACATGGCAAGCAGCTAAGGAAGATGGTGGCAGAGGAGAAGAGACAGCTGTCCATTCTGGGCTCTGGTAAGCTAAAGGAAGATTTTCTTTTTTCTACTTTCCACACAGAATTAGAGAGTAGCGTTTTAGGAGGTAATGGAAATAGGACCTGTTTTTGTGATGTTGAGGTCTCCTCTGCTGGGTTAACGTGGTGGGAGTGATCCCTCTTGTCTTCAGGGAGAAGAGCTGACATAAAAAAAAATGAATCCCATATCCACCAGAAGGTTTGTGTTACTGTACGAATTAAACCTTATGAGGCAAAATACTATGAGGGTTTGTGAACTGAGTGATAACAAGATATAGGCGGTCTCACCAGACTCATCAGAGTAACTTTTGTTGCTCTAAATCCTGATCTAGAAATAAATTTCGCCAAGATAGGAACAAACCGAGCAAAAAATATCGCTGTTTTGTGCTGTGCGTTAGCTGTATTTTCCATTAGCTAAAGAAAGGAATAAAAGGATACAGGGTGAATGGAAGTTGTTATGTATGCTATGGTTTGCTGAGAGAGTTGATGCCTGTGATTAGAATCATTAGTCATCACCCTTAGCTTTCACCTGATCTTAACTTTCCTTTCTAAAAAGTTAATTTCCCCTCTTTACACCCCCCCCCCCCAAAATCTGAACTGGCCTCTGGAGTTGAAAACCATTATATCTTCTCCTACTGCTAAGATGCTCTCCCTCATTTATGTCAGTCTAACTGAAATATTAAGTATGCAATTTCTCTGTTAGGTTGCAGGTGCACGGCTGTGCTATATGGTTAAGGAAGTGGAAGAGTATGAAAGAATAATCTGAAACTGTATTTGACAAAAACCACAAACCCCAAAACAATAAAGATATGAATTTTAGCTGCTTTTTCTCAGAAATTTGTTCTCTGACTTGATTGTTTTTTTTGAGGCAATTCCAAAGTATCCATCTGCATCCACCTCAGAGTTCTAAATTCTTTATCAGCTGTTGTCTGCCAGTGTGGTCAGACAGACATGGAATCTGCGTAGCCTGTATTTACAAATGCATACAAATTCAAGTGAGCAGTTAGGCTGTCAAGTGTCTGGCAAGATGCAGATGTGTTCTTTTGCAGGCATTAGCATTGTCTGAATTACAGGTTGTAATGTACTGTCATTCTTAAAGGAACTTGTGCTTCTCAAATTAAGGAAGGGCGAGGGCTTCAGCAAGGCTCCTGTGTTGAAGGATGAAGAATGTGATGCACAGATTCTTCATTCAGGGCAGCCTACTTTAAAAAAAGAAAAAAAAAAAATTGCTTATGCAAGGCCAAGACAGAAACCTTGCACTCAAATACTGCATCTGCACTTAAGCTGTGAATGTCTTTAGGTTCTTTGGTAGTTAGATCCCAGTGCAGTCATCACCTGGTATGTAGTGTTGCAACTAGTCAGATCAATACATTTTCACTTTCATAATGTATAATATGCTTCTAAAAGTGAGGTTGCATTTTCATCTTCGGATCTCTTGCTTTGATATCTGTTGATTTTTGGTGTGAGGAATCACTCTTAGGAGTAGAAATAATTAACTTGCCTGGTAGGTTTAAAATATATTTGAATACAAAATACAATGAGAATTAAGTAAAGACATGTTGTATTCTTGAATGTGGCAAAGTTACATGTTTATATTTTAGGTGCATCATTTTACATCCCTTATATTGCTGTAGACTTATTGTTGGTATACATTAGGCCAATTCAAAATATTTTTTATTTTATGAGTAAGTTTAGTCTGCCAACAAAATTATAAGAGAATGAATGCTAGCTTTAAATATGATTTTTGTGCTTAGTTTTGTTTCTGTCACCTTCTAGCTTAATTTTCTTTAACTTTGGACTGTATAAAGAAATGGTCTCTTGAGCCAGAATCACTTTTAACATCCAGTTTTAGAAGTGAGCTTTATTTTTATTGCTCTGAGCTAACAGAAAAGCACAATTCCTCTAGAGGCTGTTCCAAGCAACTTTGTGAGAAAAGAAGTATTTCAGGAAACAGATTATCCCTGACATCTATATACAGCTGTCTAGTAGAGCAACCTACTCAGATCCTGTCCATGTCATAGGATTTTTTTGGTCTCTAATCTTCTTACTTTTATAGAATCCAGTTTGTATTCCATTAGTATGCATGTGTATATTCTAATAGACTACAAAAATGCTGCATGACCTACTTACTGAGAATCTGGTTTTACATCCCATTAGTGGGCATGTGTATTCACAATAATAGACTTTTAAAAACAATGTGACCCATTTATTCTGCTTCATCAGTAACTCCCTATGTAGAGTGGATATCTATGTGTGTATATGTATCTTCTTTTTCATTGTTTGAGAAAATATGAGAAAATATGGCAGTGCTGAACAGGAGTTAGGTGCTGTTTGAACTGCTTAGACACTAATATGTACTTGTTTTGCATAAAATAATTCATGATACTTGAAGGCATTGCAGTGTATGAAAACAGAATGTAGATAAAGCAACCTGCACTTTGAGGAGGATTAATATTGCAATGTAACCTGACCTATTTTTAATGGGATCCTTCTCATCTTACTGATTTATGATTCCCTGTTGAGCTCACTCATGCCTTATTTGATTTGGTTTTCTCTAAGACTTACTCAAGATGTTGAACAAATAGGAATGCCTATAAATGAAGAAAGCATCTAATTTTTTTTCTTAGTGTAATTCCTGAGTATTGTGAAGGGTGACATCTTCTGTTTGTTTTGCACCTGCCACCTGCCTGTGTGTTCTGGTATGCTTTATTTTCTGTGCCAGACTTGATTTTATAGATTTCTATCAAAACTATCTCTCAATCTTAAAAACTGAGGAGTCCTTGTTTATTAGAATTCAAAACAATTTATTAGCTTTTCTCATCTTTGTCACCCTTCTTTTCACTTTTTATTGTTCTACTTTATTTTTTTTTTGAGGACAGGGAGACCAAGATTTGATGGTATTTAAGGTAGGGTCCCCAATGAACTGCATTATTAATGTTTTAGTCTTCTGTTTCTTTCTGAGTACTGCCTAATAGTCAATTTACTTTTTTGACTGATAGTGAACAGTAACACGGTGGCTTCATGAAATTAACCATTATAACCCTGGTTCTGAAATCCAAATTAAGCAGCTCTTAGCTAAGAGCTTATGTATACTAAGTGATTACTTCTCTATTTGTATCATGGAATGTTATTTAAATTTAGCCTTAACTACTGTGATCTTTATTTCTTTTGCCCCCTATGTTTTCAAGGGGATAGAGTGTGTTGTGGTACAGTGGCATCCTTGGAGTGTCCCCAGAGCACCATGGGTTTAGATGATTTGTGCACTGGTCAGTCTGCTTTCAGACATATCCTGGAGTGTTTTACATCCTGAATCAGAAGCATATGGTAGTGGTTTTATAATATTGCTTTCTTTGTATCGCCCATACTGATGGGGAAACTATGCACTGTATGAGATGGGAGACTTGAAAAGTTAAGGTTATCCTCTGGGATTAGCATCTGTGTGAGACAGAGTTATCTTAGAACCAGCTGTGCCACTTAAATCGATAGTGGTCTGACCCTGGGTTGACTCTGGGGGTATTAAGTTGTCACTGGTGTGAAGTTAATCCACTGAACTAACTGTACATAATTCAGGGGTTTTACATTGTACTTCTGAGGCAGAAGCATTTGCATGGAGGAATTACACAAAAGCATACAGGTTGCTTTATTGTACCTCAGCACATAAATGCTTCCCCTTTTATTATATTACAGGGGCTTATTTATTTATTTATTTTAAACCTGAGCTATTTTATACCTACATTCATTAATTGCAGTACTGGAATTGTTGGTGTAACAGGAAAAGCTGCTCTGTTGAGAGTGGCATTGTAAGATCAATGTAGCTAACTCCTGTTGCATAGTTAATACATTTGATCTGCACTTAATCACCCCATGCTTGTAGGGAATGGTACTGTATTAAGTAGTTTTTCTGCCAACAATATGTTACCTACAAAGCTAATGTTTAGAAGATGGCCATTTTCTTCTGTCTTCTCCATTTGCGAACTCAGAGCGTGAAGAAATCGACAAAAGAGATGGGAAAATGGTCAGGAGATACTGCTTTCTGAATGTCTCTTTAGTCTTTCAAAACATAATGCATCTTTCCTTGTGTTGTTGGTTAATCATTCAAAGTAGTAAATGATCTGTCTCAAATAAGTGGATATGTGGCCTGGAAAGATGCAAGATCAATCTTTAGTTTGTCAAGGTACATTATATGAGGTAGTTGATCCATCTGATACATAGTGACATGATATAAACAAAGTTTGTATATGCCTACTTGTTTAAGGAAACCAATACTTAATGCTTGCATGTTTTGGAATCCAAATATTAAGTTCTTAGGCTTGTAATGAGAACATGTTTTAAAGTCTGAAACTGAAACAGATTCAATAGGAATATCTGTGTTACATAAACATATTTTTATTGTTTAAGTCTGCTAATCATTTAGGGAAGTCTTCACTGTATTGAACTTTTCACCACCATAAATCTGAGTTACACAGACTACTCGATGGGAAAGAGGAAATAACCTCTCTTTACATAGAATCATAGTATTGTTTAAATTATTAAATATAAATTGTTTAAATTATTGGAAAATACTTGTAAGATCATTGAGTCCAAACATTAACCTAGCTCTGTCAAGTCTACCATTAAACTGTGTCTCAGTGCTACACCTATGCTTCTTTAAAATACCTTACTGGATGGTGACTCAACCACTTCCCTGGGCAGCCCATTCCAATGTGCTTGTCAACTGTCAAGATTTTATCAAATTGAATTGAATTCTAATTATATTTACCTAAACATACTCTTTTCCTCTTGAATATCTGTAACTGCTGCTGTTCAAATATGTTTTTTAAATATATATTTTATAACTGTTTTCATGTGTTGGCTGTGAATTTATATTTATTTATTTTTTACCTGGCTTAGGGAGGATTATTTGAGAAATAACCTACCAGGCAGATGCCAACAAAGTCATCTCATAAGTTACAAGGAAATAGCCAGTAATAGTCTCCCATTTTGTGGTATGGTTTTATACAGGATGAATAAAGTGAAGAAGTGAATAAGCTCTTTACTTGGCACATAGAAATATGACTACTCAGATATTGGTCATTTGGTTATTTCACAGCAGTACTGACATGTGTATAAGGTAAAATGTCAATTAGTGTATTTTTACTCCTCATCTTTATTATCTATATATAAGCCCCCAGGCTTTTGCTTTTATTTGCTAATTCTAATACTATGTTAATACTATGTTTAGCAAGTTTATCTGTTTTATTTTTGAACTGGCTCCTTCTCTGTTTTAAGGTTTAACTAAATGACATATCATTTCCCACTTGCCAAAATATTAGCTGTTGACTAATTATAGTTTATTATGTCTAGGATTAAACAGTCAAATTCTGCTGCAGAAAATGTGATTACAGAACATTTTAAAACCATAAAATGCATATGGACATCAAAATTGCTTTTCAGAAGAATGCTCTGCTTAGTGGTGAGAATAACTGTGTGGGTTTCAGCAGAATAGTTGATAAGGATTTCAGTTTTTCACTTAATTTATGAATATTTGTCAATTTTCATTGGCTATTTTAACAATCCATTGGGCCCAAATTCTTGGCATAACTCCTCTTAGTGTCACAGAAGATTAGTTGCTGCTTTCATAATATAAATCAAGAAATAACATCTCATTTAAAAGTAACTGTTGCTCTTTAAAGACAATAAGTATAGATAAATGTTTTCATATTTGTATAAATGATGAATTGAAATTTTATTTCTTACTGAAATACTCTTAATGAAATTCTATTGCTGATTAAAGCAGATATAATCCTAGGAGACAATTGGATTCTATCTTTTGATTAAGAAATAATAAAAAAGAATTGCATTATATTGACAGAATTTGCAACTGTAGGAAAACCCTGTTGCATTAGGTGATCAAAATAGATGATTGTGGACAGTTTTAAGCATTCATATTTATGTAACTACCATACTGTCTTTTTTGAACAGAAGTTCATATTACAAATTTTGTCTGGAAAGAACAAGTTTTACTAACCACTTTTGTGGGTTTGTTTTGGTTTATTTTTTTTCTTTTCTCCATGATGTTATATGGGAGAACTTCTGCATACCCTTTCCCAGTAAACACCTCAGTTATGGTTAGTAATATGACATAGAAAAGTATTACTTTAAAACTTACAAGTAATGCAACTGAAGTTTTGTTTTGCAGCTGAACTAAACTCATATATTACTTTGATTCATCTCACATGGGTTCACATGACCTCTTCATTTAAAGTAGTAAATCTTTTTTCATATAACTTCATAAGAATGTCTATCTGATTATTTGGCCAGTACTGTTGACTTTCTTCCATTTGAGAGCAATCAGATTAGAGAATTGCTAGGAATCTAATTCACCTGACATTTGTTTAGATTAAGCTGCTGTACCCAGTAGTTACCAAAACCGATCTCTTGGAAGCGAGGAATGCGGGTAGTTCAGAAATGAAAACTATTTTAAGGTGAAGTGTTTCAAGTTTAGCAGTATAGCATAGTTTTGCAAATAGGAACTGTCATTTCAACCAACATCTGCGATAGCGTTTTGGTATCTCATTTCATTGTTTACTCAAAATACAGAGTGATGTAAAATATCTTGAATATATCATTTACAATCTCCTCCATCTGTGAGTGCAATGAAACAGTCTTGTTCTCCATCTGCTCCTTCTTTCTATCATATGGTTTATTCAGTAAAACCCATGGCTGTTTTCTTTGGAAGAGTCTCAAACAGAAACTGAGTGAACACAACTAAGTGAGATGTTAAAGTGTATTGCTATTTTGATAAATTGTATCACTAATTTTAGCACTAGTGATTTAGATTTTCATAGTTATGAGTCAAATCCTGAATATAAACCGAGATGGTTCTTTTGTCTGAGCTTTTAAAGTTTATTTAATATCCTATGAAAAGACATCAGATCATGCTTTATTTATATGTTTAAATGCTTTGAATCTAAAGCAGCTGCATAGGTACTGGGGATGTGGAAAACAGCTCAGGTTAAGATTTAATCACTATTTTTAAATTTAAAGTCATTTGGATGTAGACAACTGATTTTTGTCCATGAAAGTAACTTACTCTAATACAGTTGTCTAGAAACAACTGCAAACCTTGGGGTTGCTTATTTGCAAGGAATTCTGTGTGTGATTTACCCTATCTCTTTGTCTTTTGTCCTTGTTTATTTGTGTTTTTCCAATGAAATATGGGATGACTGATAACTCTGGAGGCTTATGTAATGTTCAAGTTATTGTCAAATATTCATGTAATTTCTGTGAACGAAAATGGAAAACAGGGTTCTAGTTGTTTTGGCTATATATCTGGCATTACTGGTTTTAGTGCAGGCAGTCCTAACGATCAGTTGAATGACTAGGAAGGTAAATTTTTTCCACATCTCTCCTGTTTGCAATGTTTTCGCATGTAACTTTTTAAACAACAGTACTTTCAAAGGCAGGTCTTGAATGATGTATCGCATCCTCTTACTCCCTTTAGTGCAGTCCTATTACTCTCCTAGTTTCATAATAATGCAAGATGTTAAGCCTTGTTCAACACCTTAGGAAACAGGGTTGCATTATGCTGGAAAATTCAGCAGTTAAAAACATAAATATATTCACTGATCGTATTTTGTGGAAAATGTTTTGTCTACCGGTTATTTGGGGGTACTAATCATATTTACATTTAAAATTTGAAATCCTATTCATGAAGACATTGAAAGATAAAAATGTCTAGGATTTTCCCTTCTGGTCTCGATATACAATTACCTTACGACTGACTTTAGTTTTTACTGCCATATCTTCATGAAGAATTATTTTATGCTTTCAAAAGTTTTGGAAAGAGCATATTGCAACATGCTGCTTCATAGAATTGGATTAGCAAAGTCCAGTTAGCTTTATTTTTTTTCCTGCATAGGTTCAAATCAGTCTTTGCTTAATTATTTCATGATTCTAACAATCTTAATTCACGTTAGAACAAAGCTCCTGTCCGATGCTTGCATTTTGTGGAGAAAAAGCAATTATTCGCAAGGAAGTGTTGACTTATGGGAGGTATTTTGTGGGACAGGTGCTAGTATGAACTAGTTCTATGTTCTAGAAACTAGATCATCTTATATAAGGTACTTCAAAGTGGAATTCTTGTTCCAGAGACCCAATAAAAGTACAAGAAGTTTAAATCGGTTTTATATGGTCTTTTTTCCTTGTAGCTATAACTTATATTTACAAAAGGTCTAATTTTATGAAGTTATTATGGCTTGGAACATAGAGTGATTAATTATGTCATAGACAAACAATGGTGATTTTGGCTAGCATGGTGGGTATTGCCCATGGGGAATGTGCTGGGAGTAGGGTTGAGGAGAGAGGGGAAAATGACATCAAGTTCTCTGCTGCAGTAGTATCTCAAGCACTAATCTCTATCATAAGCTCCTTTTGTTCTGCTCGAAATGTTGCTAATTTTTTATTTTTTGCCTTCACTGTATGCATTCCAAAGATTTTGTGACAGTGGTTTGAAACCTTCAAATTCTCTGCTACATTGATAGCTTATTCATGTACATTTGCGTACAAATGCGATTGTTGGCATATAGTTCGAAGAAATGCTTTCTCTGTCTTTTGGGTAGGGGTACAGAAGTTTCATTAGCTTTCAGCAAGATTTTTGCTGGATAAGAAGTTTTTTAGTTTTTGTGTCTGTGGTTTGTCTCTACATTTTATTCAGTATGAATTGATAAAACTGTTTTTACTGAATACGTTATGAGAATTACGTAAGATATGCCAAAAGCTTTGTTATTGCCTTGTGCATTTACATTAGTATGTCAGTATGTCCTTTAGAGATGTTTGATCTCTCATTTTCTAATCTTCCTGCTTATGCAAATGCCATTCTGGCTTCTGCTTTCTGTTTTTACCTTTCAGGCATCTCCTTAGAGCTGGCTTAGGCTTTTCAGAATTGAATTTTGCTGTCTGGGGGTGAAGGTGCTGGGACATTCTTGCAAAGAAAGAAAAGCATTTGAACTGGGAAGGAATGTGGGGGAAGCAACAGGAGAGTCAGATGGGGACTGCAAGGATGTTGTTGGTGAGGGAGAAGAGGCAGAACATTACCATTTTAATAGAAACGTGAAATATCATGAGTAAGAAGTGACTATGGGGATCACTTAATCTAACTCCTGACTTCACACAGGGCAACCTAGAAGATAAACCATATACTGGCCCTTCTAACTCTCACAGTGTCACCAGTGGAGCTTGTTTTAGCAGGCAGTGCATTTAGTAACCCGCCTGGGCATGTGTCTATATTCCTGTGTTTGAATTCATAGTCCTTTAGTGACTATTTTCTATGCTCCTTCGCCAGTCATTTTTTCTCCTGCCTCTTTGATTTTTCCAGTCTTTTCAGAATTGTTCCTCAACTGTATTTCTGCCTCTACGGTTGCTTCTTTTCCCTGTGCTCTGTCCCTGTTGATGTAGCTCAGTGGATCACTGTCATCTTCAATGGATGCCTGCCAAGGTTTCAGCTCAGCTACTGACTGGTAATCTTGGCTATAAATATAGCCCCTCTCTTTTACAACCTCACAGTAAATGAGAGAAATTACAGTTTCATGCAAATACAAAATTTTAGCATGGATGTTTTACATTAGGTGTTTAGAAACATAAAATCCCACATCTAAAGAGCTGCCTCTCACAAAACTTGCAAAGGTGATGCTGTTTTGCTAGTCATTGGTAACTGCTGGTGGTTCTGCATCATATATAAATGTTTTGAGAGGCTAACTGTCATATTTACAGGAAGTCTAGCACAACAGAGCCTCAAACTTCTTGACCTTTAAGTGTTGCCTCTCTAAATGGGAAATAACAGGGTATGATAGGTGTCAACAGATGGTGCTATTACATGCAGGCTTTCAAGTATGTTTTTTCCTTAGCCTATGAGCATATGTTCAGTCTTGGGAAGACATGCTGTGTTGCTGTTAGCTTCGGTTATGCAAGCCTCAGTATAGTGACAGGTCTTTTGGAGAGGGTGCATGAGAGCAGCGGGAGAATTTGCTCTCTGCCTGGGTTTTTGATTAAATTCAATTCTTGAGGCAGAGCTGCTCTTTGAGAACTGCTCTCTGCTGTTTGGTTTATTACTGAAGGAAGAGATCGCCTAGAGGCAATTTGTTAATTTCTGTTCCAAGCCTTGAACTGAGGTCCTGCATAAATAGAATGGGTAACACTTAAATTACACCCACACTTGATGTCACTGGTTTCTCTTCCATTAGGAAGCTGACCTAGAAGACCCCAGACATCTGCCATAATTCGGAAGAGCAGTGTCAGAATGAATGCTGCTGTGGGAAGGAAAGGGAAACAATGGGAAAATATTTCACAATCAAAAGCACTGTCTATGGTATTTCATTCAAATGATATGTTTGACAAATTCCATGGACGACTATTAAGGGAAAAAGTAAGAAAAAAAAAATAAACCACTGAATTTAATTTTGTCATTGGCTATAGATACAGAATGGCTTGGCAATGCAGATAAATGCATTCTTTGGGTAAGTGGTATAGATACTAGTGAAGGGAGAAAGCCTGTTTTGATGTTTGAAGTGCATGGAAATCACACTTTGTGCTCACCTGTACTTGTGCAGCAGCCTAATAATGATCCTTTTGTTAGTCGCATCCATTGTTCCATCATGGCTGTTGTTCTGGTAAAGTATTCCACAGGTTTCATCTGGGGAAAGTCTGATAAATATATATATCTGTTAATATATGAATTCCAGTTCAATTTATGAAGTGGTGGTGTTGTCATTTTCTCTCTTTGTAATGTACCTCAGTTGTTGGAGATATTAAATTGGCCTTTGATAGTCTTTTCCTGAATAAAAGATATTTAGAATGGTATTTAGCCACTCAGCTGGAGCAGCTCTGAGAGGTATGCTGTTGTATTCCAGTGTTATGTTGACCACTACTCTGTGAATAGGAGTTGCTCAGCCTTCCTTGGGAAAAGCAGAGCTCTGTCTGCGGGTGCCACATGATCCCTCACATTGAGGGACTTGCTGGATAAAACCATGCTCACAAATGTAAGACATTCTGAGAACGTAAAACCCGAGCCAGGGACAGAATCAGGAAATCAAGCTGGAAGAAAGAAAGCCTTCTCCTGCATTACCTGAGACAAATGAATTAAGTGTATATATATATATGTATTTTTTATTTTGAGCAATGGTAGTTTATTAATTTTCCCTGAGTTTGGCTGCTTATTCAATCTTACACCATCTCTTTTCTTGTGCTAATATAGCAAGCTAATTGAGGTTAAAGATAATCTGGCTCACGTACTTATAGGCTGAAAACCCAAGTAAGTGTTCATTGTAGTTTACCTAGCTCCTTAGGCTAAATTCCAAAGTTTGCAGAAGAATAAAGCTCAGGAAGAAAAGCTTTCAAGCGTGGTAACAGGTCTCTGGGGAAATGAAATAAATGTTCACAGGTCCTGTGAGGCAAAAGTTTGTCCAGGACCATCTTACATTTTGGAATTGTGTGGAGAGAGAGGAAAAAAAGTGCAATTTTCCTTTCAGTTCTAGAATTCTCTTTTTGGTGATGGATTCTAGGGAGCTCCAGAACAGGAGGCCATCAGTAGTAAATACCTCACAATCTGATGAAGGAGGCTGGTAAGTATAGTTCCTTCTTAGTTCTTTCTTTGGTGGTGTGTGTTGCGGGTTGGTTTTTTGTTGTTATTTTATTTTGTGTGCGTGTGGAGTGTTTCTTGTTTTTGTTTAGCTATAGTTTTGAAAGTCCTATTCAGGTTGATAGTTTAAGTGTAAATTATCCTGTTTAGGTGTTTCTGGTACGCTAGTTTACGCAGTTACATGTAAAATGATTAAATCTGCCTCTGCTAAGTTGCTGCACAAAACATTGCAAGGGTTTTTTTTGAAAGGATATTGGCAAATCACAAAGCAAATCAGAGAGGACAAAAAGAGGTGAAAAGGTGTGTATGGAAATGGGACTAGAAAGAAAAAGTTTCCAAAAACCCTCTTTTGTGGGGACAGTGTTTACTGAATGATACAGATGCAACCAGATATACCAGGAACCACTTGTGCATTATCTTACAATGTAAAGCGACATAAATTTTACATGGCAGAAGATTAAATAAAGCAATTAATCAAGGAATTCCTTAACTTTGAGTTTGTATATCTAATGGTTGTGGTTCATACAGATGAAATCTATACATTTGTGTGTCTACAGAGAAACAGGACTTTGGAGGCTATTCCTCAGTTTTGTTTTGGCTGTATCTACAGCAGGTGTTAACAGCATTAAGCTGTACAGACTGCCTTATCATCAGTATGTGAGGTCCTGTTTATCAGAAATACTTGCTTTCATTCTTCCCTCTGCACCCCTTTGAAGAGGGTTAGGGTTAATATGTTCAGTATATTAAGGTTGCCTCTTCTATCTCTGTAGGTATTTATGGTAAATATTACATTTTTATTTTTAATATTTTTCCAGGAAGTGTTTGAAGCCTGTTTGTATACATTTCATCTTTTGAGATGCACATTGGTCATATAGATATTGACCAATATATACATCTGCTATATACATCCAATATATAGACTGCTATATGTCTAGGTGAAGGGAAGTTTAAATGAAGGTATGTTTTGAAAGGTATGTATTTCAAGAGTGCACATTGTACTGAAATAGTTACGCATCATCCTCTTGATGATACATATTTCAACTCTTGTTTATTCATACCAACCCATTTGAATGCTCCAAAACTTGTTTATTTTTATAATAGCTAATCAGCATGTAGAACTAAACCAAGCAACCTGGGAGTTGCTCATCAGTTGTGTAATGAAGACAAATGGCATGTTAAGTCTTGTTATCTGATTATGCAAAAGTAGTTTTTTATGACAGCAGTGGTTTTGCTTTGAGCATGTAGAAAGCCATGCACCATGCATCTGATTAATCATGCAAAATAAAATTGAAAGAAGGAAAAAAAATGAGTGCATGTATTCTGGGTCTCTTCCAGGCAGGTGGCTTAACCTTGTGCTGAAAATCTTGTTCTCTGTGGACAGATTTCAAGCCTGGAAGAATATTAAGTGATAGTGAAATTCTCTTATCGTAGTGAGCATAATTAAGAGTTGGTTCTATTACTTTTAGTAAGGCCTAATATAATCTCTAATGGCAAATACTTGCCAGGATTGACTAGATCATGAATCAAATGATGAAACGGACAAGCAAAAGAACAGTTCTAAACTCCTGATCCTCTTGGTTTCCCTGTGGAATCAAATTATAAAGCAAATTTGTTGATGATATCTTCGATAATAGGTTTCTGCATCCAAAATAGGTTTCTGCATCCAAAATAGTTGAACATTTATTTGTCTTGGCTGGGAAGGTGTGTAGCTTGGGACAGTTTTGAGCAGAAGTCAGTTGTGGAGTTTTGGGGTTTGATGTGTTGTTTGGTTTTTGGGGCCTGGTTACTTTTTGTGTGTGTTGGTGGGTCTTGTTTGGTTGGTTAGCTTTGTTTTTTTTTTTTTCTTTGGTTTTGTGTGTGAGAAATCTCATAAGGCACAATGTGGGTGATCTATGTTCCTGACCCACTGTTTAGAGACAGAGAATCACTATGCCAGAAGTCTTGCAGGAGTCTTTTCTTGGAAGATTTTCAGATTTGATGCAGTTCAGAACTCTCTTCCAAAAACAAATGTTCTCTTATCACAGCATATTGGTTCTGTGGAATACAAGGGCTGTTTGTTGTCACGGCAATAAGAGACAAACTTACTTAAGTAAGTTTACTAAACTTAAGCTTTTACAAACTTAAACTTACTTAAGTTTTCTACACATTAATGGCTGGAGTTGTTTTGGTTTTTTTGTTTTTGTTTTTTTTTTTTTTTTTAGGGCATGAAATAGAGTACTGTATTGGAAAGCACAGGGAAACTGAGTCAGATGATGAGTGTGTTTTTTCATTCATTCTCAGACTTTCTGTGAACATCAGGGCAGTTATACACAAATGAATGGCAATGAAAGCAGAGTGTATTATCATGCAGCTTCATGAAAACTCAAGCCCAAGCACTTGATGTGAATGTTTTTCACTTACATGCCAGAAGATAGCTTACTTTTGCAGAGGTTTTGGGTTGCAACACCAAACAATATTTTGCAGAGGTTTTGTGTTGCAACACCAAACAGTATTTTCTGGATATTATTTTTGTCACTACCACTGCAGCTAATATCCGTGCTGTCCAACTCAATCATCTCTGCATTATTACCTTGTGTATAACTACACAGCATTTCTACTGTGCTGCAGGAGAAATGTGACTTAATTTTCCAGAAATAGGGCCTGGTTGAGGATAAGAAGCTAAGGTAATGACTGCACATTCACTTTAAGGCAGCTGAATGAACCTAGAAGTGGTGTGAAACATTTCAGGATGGCTCTGTAGTGATATGTTAGGGGACTGACCATGTGAAATTGTGGTCTCAGAATGTATTTTAATCTCAGGGTTTAAAGTCAATGCGTTTCTTAATGGGCAACACACGGAGAGATTCCAGGGAAGCTAGCTGAAATATGACTTAAAATTAATTCAGTAAAACAAAGTTTGCTGCTTGCAAACCTATACAAGATCCTTCCATCTTTGTGTGGTTCAAGTATTTGAACTCAGGTTTCTATTACCTATCTAACTATATTGTTGTATGCAGAATGTGATGTTGGCTTCTGGCAGTAATCAGACTATGTTATGTTTTCATCTGAAGGGATGCACCCAGTTTTTAGGACAAGCAACAGTACTGTGAACATGCTGGTTTTGGCTCAGCCTCCATAGTTGCTTCCTGGGGAACGCATTTTTTTTCCAGGTTCATGTGAAACAGTATCAGTGGAAGATTGAATAAGGAAACGGCATCTCTTCAGTTAGGGGAATGACAAAGTATAAATTAAGTTTCATTAGCAGAATGTGGGGGAAGGAAGTATTTGTTCAAAATGCAATAAACAGACATGTCTTTGACAGACCTGCTGATGGGTGATGGCTGAAGTCCAAGTCAGAAAGTCACCTTTGCCTTCTGACAGTAGTGTGCTGTGGATGTGATTCTGTTGCTTTGCACTTTATACAGTTATTAATGTCAGGGCAGAAGACATAATTTAATCTATTAAATTAAGATTCTCCTATAAGTTCTTCATACTGCTCTTAGAGTTCAGAATGGGGAAGAATCAGGACTTGAAAAGTGTTGGAGGTCTAGAAGCAGTCTGACAGTGTGTCACTGATCCAGTAGACTTGAGAGAGCAGTTTGTGATGGCAGGGATCATGATTTTGTTTTAGAGTGTTTGAATGAAAGTGTTGCTTTCTTATGTGCTCAGAACTCAATGCCAGATGCTGATCTACCTTTCTGGATCAACTTTTCTGTATAAATAGATGGTTTTCTCTCTGAGGGCTCCACTATGCAGAGATTGCCTTTATGGAAGTGCTAGGATCATAGGAGCATTGAGGAGAAGCACTGCTGTCATTCCTCATTGTGTGGCTTTAATTGAATACCATTTACTGCGTTCTCAGACAGAAAACAGGAGGAAAAGAAAGGTGACAGTCTTTGTACTTTGTATCTTATCTGTATCAACTTTCCCTTTTCCAATAGATGAACAAATCATCTGTTATTTTCATTCCATAATTATTTAGTTTCATTCCTTGGGAAATGTTTATCTGGGTAAATGTTTATCTTGCAGCAGATAGTTTAAAGACAAATGAAAAAATGCTGCTTGTCAAAAGCTTCTTTTATGTGTTACTATCAACAGATAAGGCTCTGTATATTTAGAGATTTCTCTGTATGATCTTTTCCCTAAGCAGATGGAGATGGTAACATCCAGTCAACCTTCACTAAGCAATTGCCATGAGCATTTAGTATCTGAGCACAAAAGCTTGTCTGTGCTCCTCAGAGATTTGGCATGCAGTTTCAGAACAACCTCTCAATAGTGTACAAATGTTTCTAAACTCCTCAGATGCTGGGTTTTATTCAAATTAACTTGATTGTGACCTGTAAACTTTGTACATAGATGTTGTTTCCTTTTCAAGTTTACTTGCTACGGCTGTTTAAGAAGAAAAAAAAAGAGAAGTAAAATAAGTGTCTTGATTCTGAACATATTTGCATTTTGTATGCACTTTTTTTTTTGTGGAATATGTTCTGGAAAGTGAATTCAGAACATAACTGCCCAACTGCACATCATTTATACCTGCTGTGTATTTGAAAATGCAAAATCTACCCATTGATTCTGAAGTCAGTGGTGGTGAAATTGTGTCAGCATTAGTAAGTTAATTATGAATGTGTTTCCCGATGTAGTCGGGGTCTTGGTTAGCACTGCTAAACTCTGGAGGTTCTAACTGGTAACAGGAGGGTGGCACGCATAATTACTTACGAGACTGGCAGTCTGTATTTGAGTATATGAGTCTGTATTCTCAATTTTAGGTTTTAAGTGTATGTAAGGTGCTTTTGTACAGCTGAGCCAGAATCTAAAGCCCTTGTGAAAACGGGAATGCTGTGCTGTTGCAATTAAAGGAAACTGACGCATGACCTAATGGCAGCTTAGCTAATAAGAAGAAATGATGAACCATTTCATTTACTAAGCTAAAATCTGACAAAAAGAGAACTTCCTGGCTAGAGGCTACCATGATTCACGTGTGGTCTAGGTATTTTTCTAAACAATCAGTAAGTAATTCAATATGTGTGCTGTTGAATATTTTGAAAAGGGTCAGGGAAATTGGGACATGATTTTCTATAGTAAAATTAATTAAACTTATTTACTGAAAAAAAAATCCTATATTTAGAGCATCCGTCATTTTATACCTAATTTGAAGAGATTTGTTCATTTGAATTTGATTATTATTTGCTCATCTGTATGAATATGAATACTTATCCAATACCTATATATGGATATGTAATATATATTTAAATAGTTATAAAAATAAGCAGAAATTTTAAATGTCCATCAGGGCAGTTATGGTGGTCTTTGGGGTTTTTTGGACATTTTTCATGCGCTTCTGACAATTTTGTTGTTTGTTGGTTGGATTTTTGGTTGTTTTGTTTCCTAAAACGTTTGTATGAATTTCTTTTTATCTAAGCTTGGTTTCCACAATGTGTTTTTTCTGTGTGTGTATGGTGGTGGTCTTGATTTTCCAAGTCTGATAGGCATTCAGGAATGTGTCCAATTACATACTCTTGAATTGCTTTCATATGTAACAGTACTGTATGCTTAAGAATTAGGAGTGTTCACCAGTGTTATCTGCCAAATTGCATGAGCAACTGCAAATGCACTTGAGAGAGAGGCTTTATCAAACAATGAAACCTAGCATGTGTGACCTTCATTCCAATCAAATGAGATGTTAGACTTGTGGTTTGTGTGATAATTTCACGTGATGTCGTAGGAGCACATTTCCATGTGTTTGAGTCTTGATAATTAACAAGGTTGTGAAGAAGTATAGCATGTATACATGCAAAACTGAGCTGTCTTTTATTTCAGATTACTGCTTGTCAAAGGAAGAACTCTTCTTCCCTGAGGTGGAGAGTTCCTGAAGGGGTGTTCTTGAGCATGTTTTGAAACAGTATCCCTAAGTAATTCAGTCTAGTTAAAACATATTGAGGTGTAATCAAGTCTTAAAAGTTAACAAGAAACTAAATAATTATCTTTTGAAATAGGATATCTTTAATGAGTGTTCTGCGTAGTAATCTTGCTGACAAGCTTCAGTTTGAGCTTTCTTCATTTCTTGGTCATTGTTGTTCCTTAAATCTTTGGACTGACCTTGACTTAGAACTTATTTCTCTAAAAGTTTTTCATCTGAAAGAACTACACAAGGCTACATTATTTGTTGCATCCTTCTCAAAATGTACTTGATTCACTTTGTGTAAAGATTTACAAGTTTTATTTCAGATATACTTTGTGTGAAAAGCTGAAGCTTAAATAGTAGTTGTGTCAGTTTTTTGAGTGTAGAAGTTTACTTCTTTGATATGCAAGTTAAAGGGAAGTTAAAGCTGAAATATACCTCTTTTGAAATGGTGTGGGGTTTTTGCTGTGTAACTTGCCAGGTGACAGAATAACCTTGACATAGTGTGTTAGCCTTTGTTGCTCTTTCATACATATTTATTCTGCCATCCTAGGACCATCCAATGGTAATTCATTATTTCAGTAGTAAGTGAAAAAATATTATTTCTAATCTAAGCTAATATCTGTGAAGTTTAATTCAGAACATAAAAGTAGCTCCTGGCTAATAATGTATTTTAATGAAAAAAATTACCTTGAATCCTCAGTGTCCAGCAGACCTGCCTGCCTCTCTCCAACAACCATAGCAGATCATCTTTCCCATATAATGTTTAATACTTCCTTATCTTTTAATTACTGCATAAATTCAAGATTAATAATAAGAATTGTCTTGACTGAACTAAGGGTCTTTTAGAGATGTAGGGGAGACTGGTTTCCAGTTAATGTCCCTCAATTTAAGGAACATGAAATTGGTTTGGGAAGAGCTCAGGCTGATAAGACCTTAAGTTGCTGTTTTTCTAGTTTGAATAAAGGCACAGATTTCAGCGACTGTGTGTGAGGGCTTGTAAAAATGTTCATAGTGATATTGCCAAATGATCCTCAGTTCTCTCTCTCCTCCACTCGACCCTCCCCTCCCCCCACCTCCCCCATGTGTCTGAATAATTTTTAGCGACATTGTAATGATAGTTCACAAATAGTATGGTCACTTGCCAATGAAGCAAAACCCTCTATATCTTGAGCTCTTGGGTTAATTAGTCAGAATAATGCTGCAGAATAACTGAAGTGCATAACCTGCAGATAGATTACTGAATTGGCATTCAGAAGCCTGGCTCTGCGCCTTGTTCTGTCACAGATTTATTGTACGACTGTAGCCACCTGTCTCTGTTTCCCTCCATTTCAGTGTGCCTTATCTATTTTGAGAATCCCTTTGCAGCAAAAATATCTGCTTCTTGTTGCATTTTTACAGATAATAGGTGGCATATATAAAGCGTGTCTTTACCAGATACACTGTAAAACGTACTAAACCAGAAACATAAGCATGAAACTCTTCCATACTTTTCCTAGGGGAAAGTCTTTTATGTAGTTTTCTGTTACTTAATTTAAAATTCGGTATAATCATAGATCAGAGAGCATGCTGACTCTGAATTAAAACCTTGTCAGCTTTGAATTTTATATTTGGATCTTGGTTTGCCCTTGTAGCTTAATGAATTGAAATAGTTCTGTAGATTTGAAGAATACTCAGCCTTTTGGGATATTTGAATTTTTGCTTTGGACTTGCCTTTTTGGTATGTAATGATGGCAAATATAGGAGTATCAACATTTTGCCAAATGAAGCAATATCTGGAAATGACCTAAAATGCATTAGTTTTTTTTTAATTACTCCATATTTTATTTGTGAACATATTTTATTTTGTATCTTGGATTAACTCCCAGTTCCTATGGTGTTGTGATTTTTTTGTTTTTACGTTGTGTTGTTTCAGCCAGGCGCTTTAAAAGAGCCAGGGAATCATTGTAGAACTCCATGATTCAGTAACTTCTATTTGAAATGTACTCTGAAAGCTTAAAAAATACAATGTGTATAGATTTACTTCTTTTTCATTAATAGGAGATTTTAAAAATGTATTACTGAGGCTGTGAATTAGTTAAGAACTTGTGTAATCTTGATATTCACAGATTAGCAGAAAAAATTGCTCAGTCGCCTTGCAGGAATTACTGATGGCTGTGGTACATGTTGTATCTTTCAGTTCCTAGCAATAGCTCTTGCAGTTTTACCTGGGAAAGGGTATAAAATTATTGAAAACCCTTTAAAAAAAGAAATTTAACTCCTTCTGAGCTGTGAGAGAAATTCAAATAATTACTGATGAATTTTTCATATGGAATGAAAATTTAATATTTCAGAAAACATAAAGGATGTCTGCTTTTAACATTGAAAACTGAAATAAAAGTCCTATTAATGCCTTACTGATGAACAGTGAGAAGAAACAGCCAAGCTGGTCTTATATAAACAGAAAAATCAGTTATATAGGAGAATTTATTTATGTGGGTTTAAACGGCATTAATGCTTGATTCCCATATTGTCATTACTGTCAGTGTTTTTATTATGCCCAAATATTGGGCAGCTTTACCAGATGATTACAACAACAAAAAATGAATCATAACTGTCTGTGAGTATATGGCATCATAACTTAAGGTTTTAGGAGGTACCTAGTAGTTTTCTCTTAGCAAGGATGATTCTGGATACAAGTGGGAATTATAGAAGGTTCTGAACTGAGACAAAGAGGTTCAGATTATACTTTTCTGATTCATCTGCCTCTTCAGTTGTGTGATTCCCAGTTTATTGGTTTTGTTTTGTGTTTTTTTTTTGTTTTGTTTTTGTTTTTATTTGGTTTTTTTTTCCCATTAAGAACTACCTCTGAGCCCCAAGGTTGAGCTGCATATTTATGTCTTCAGTAGTCTGTGTTAATAGTGCTTTCAAGGGTGTCATGCTTTTACTCTCACTGTAATCAGGATCCCAGAAGTTATATTTATTACATTAACTGTTTGCCCATCTTGCACAGAAAGGGTTAATAGGAATTTGACTTAGGGTGTTTATTAGTTGCACAATAAAGCTATAGCTGATTGTGATCTCTTTAGACCTTCAAAAGTGGGTTTTGGGGTGTGTGTACTTTTATAAGTAACAAACCAAAACCCAAATATTGACTATAGGTGAGGAAGCATTACGAAATGTTCTTCAGTGATTACTTTTAAATTGGGAATTATTTGATTGCCTGTGAATATTGATACCCTTACTACAGTGAACTTGGATTTACTTTTCATATTGATATCTCCCCCTAGAAATTTCAAGGAGTCACGTTATTCATGGATTTTGGTTTTTTTTTTGTCTTTAACTTACTACCTGCAATTATTAGAGAGCAGCTTTGCTCGAGAAGTTGGTTGAAGTCTTCCTACTTGGTCTAATAAGATCGCTGAAGCACATCAAACAGTAAACACCCATAATTATAGCTAGAGATAGTGAAATACCCCATGTTGTTCCTCAGGAAATAAGGTGCAATGATTACAGAATAAATTTGGAAGCGAAGGCAGCTGAATTTCAATGCTGATTCTGTCACTGGCCATCTATAGGTAAAAAAAAGAAAAAATCATTTAATCCTATTTCCTCAATTTCTCTATATGGGAATAATTCTGATGGGACATTGTTTCCCTCAGATGATGATGACTGTGGATAGGTTAGCAGTGCAGGATGAATGCTGAGTGGGGTTCACTGTTCTCAGAGTCCTGACTTGTGACTGTTGGCTCACTGATGGCCTAATTAGAAATCTGTTCTAATACCACCAAGAAATATGAATTAAAAAATGAGACTGCATGTTAGAGCAATGTACACACCTATAGTGGAAATTGTAAATCAATCTACCCATAGGACAGTACATTGTCTTGTTCTCTGGACAAATCTGCTTTTATACAAAACATGTCTGACACATCTTGGGTGAAGTGTGAGGTACGTAGAATTCAACAGGTAAAACTCTGGTTCTTTCCAGTGGGAAATGATTTGGGCCTCAAAGGCTGTGGGGTGTGTGGATGGGTTGGGAGGGTGTAAGTAAATACTGAGATCTGGTGGCTTTCAAAGGAGAAAATTATATCATTGAAGTTGGATTACCTTCTACGTACAGAGACTGTTGGATATCAATGTAATCTTATTCAACATATAGTAATTTCTAATGGTATTTCATTAAAAAATGAGAATAGCTTTAATATTCATGATTTTAAATGCTCTCTTTGGGAAAATAATGTAGCCTTTACTTTTAATAAAAAAGTTGGCAGCAAAATGTGATATGAAAAGGTATTTAAAAAGGTCTAATATAAGCTAACAGCCAAAGGTGACTTTGAACTTTCAAATTCTATGGACTCTTATTTTTCTTTTTGAGTCTTTCAGTATCCAGTCATGTGCTTATCTCAAGAACAGTTTTACAGAGCTCATTCCTCTATTGTGCAGGTTACGAATCTCATCGAGAATGCTTTCTTCCTCTAAATCACATTTGTGAATGAAATTACGCTGGTGACAAACACCATATTCATAGTTAATTTCATCAAGCTTTTTTTCGTTTGTTTTCCTTTTGTTTTAATTGTCCTGATTTAGCAGAATGTAAATATGTAAATCTCCTCTTGCCAGACTGTTTTGAAAAATAGGTGTTCTCATGCAGGCTTTAGTGCGAAGTCAGTATTG
This sequence comes from Myiopsitta monachus, assembly GCA_017639245.1. Classification (NCBI taxonomy): domain Eukaryota; kingdom Metazoa; phylum Chordata; class Aves; order Psittaciformes; family Psittacidae; genus Myiopsitta; species Myiopsitta monachus. The sequence continues at coordinate 13,916,695 of CM029921.1, read as the reverse complement.
CACTATGGAGATGTGCCTTTTTTGATGGTTCTTTAAATATTGCAGGGTTATCTGCAGGGTTTTGTCAACTGTTATGACAAAGAAAAAATGGAGAAATATCTTTAATAGAGACCTAATATTGAAAAACTTCCCTGGAATTCTTTTAAATATTCTAGTACTGAGATTATCTGAGTGTAAGTTCATGAATCCATTTATATGTTCCATTGGAATAGTAATTCTGGTTCAGTCAGTTTTTTGTGCACTGTACTTCTGGAACTGGTTACCTCATCATGATTGCTCCAAGGGTACTACCAAGTAACATGGATATTAAAATGAACTGTTGAAATGCTGGAGGAAAATAGCAGTCTCCTGATTTGCCTTTTGTGAATGTAAATGGGTGGGCTAAATACAGAGCTAATTTTGGGTTTGAGACAAAGAATCCACCAGCAAGCTCCTGAACTACCATACTGTAATGGTTATTACTTAAATATTTTGGCCACTTAAAAAACCCTGTGCAGTGAATTGTTGTTAGGCTTAACATCTAGAGCATTTTCTATGCTTTGATATTGATAACATAAATCAAGAACTCTGTCCCAAGCAGGCCCATAAGCAAGGGCACAATCTCACTTGGATTCCCAGGTTGAAAAGTCACAAACTCAGAACTTTGCATAAGTAGTGACTCAGTGCTCCTGATATCTTTAGCAGTTCCCTTCACTCATTCTGTATGCTCTGACTGGAGAGAGTCAGCTCATATTAATGGTTTTGTGATTTTGGTTACACCTCCCCTCCCAGTTTAGCTTATGGCATTGTCTGACTACAATTATACGTAGTAAAAGATGCTGTGATGGGCCTGTTTGTTACCACCGAGTTCAACAAATGTTTTTAGTTTCTCTTCAAATACTGTTCTGACAACAAACCTTTCATGAGCATGGGGTGTGGGCAGAAGGAACGGGAAAAGCCTCTTGTACCACTTCCCTACCATATATTAACCAAGGAAATACTGAAATACTTGGTACTTGCTATAAATCTAATTTTGTTCTTATCATGGAATCTCAAAATATATCTAGAACTTGGTTCCTCCTTCACAGTATGGTCTGAGGAGGTTTTTTGTTTGGTTGGTTTTTTTTGCTTATGGCTAATCACAATCACCTTGGTATATAGAGGTCGACTAATTATCCTCTGTCAGTCAGTTGTCTAAATAGTTTACAGTGTAAAAGTCTCAAAGTACTCTCTAGCTGACAGGTCTGATTTAGAATGGCACAGTCTGTTGCACAGTAAGGTGCTTTTCTTTAAATTCTGCCCTTCCTTCTCTGTTCTGTTGCAATGTATCTTGTCTTGGTTTCTGGTGATATTGTTAGGTACTGTCATCCTGACGCAAGCTGCTACTGTAAATAATGATGTTCTAAGCTTTCCTCTTGTGTTTGGCAAGTTATGTTTTCTAAAACGTTCACTTTGCTTTCTGCATAAAGACATATTATTCTCTAAGTGTTCTAGTTAATTGCGCTTGCTAATAGAAACAGTGTATGATGTGCTGGATTTTAAACCAGTTTTGTGTTTTAATAAGCTGATTCTAGGCATTGCATTCAGCCAGATAGGACTCTGAGTTGGCACTTGGAGCATTTAACAAGGATTTAACCTCTTCTCATAGATCATTTAGTCAGCTAGCCTTAATAATGGCATTTGCCAAAATTGCAAGCCAGGTATAAGCAACTTGTAAATAGAAGAGAGATTCAATTAATGTACTTCTGTATATAAGCTTTGCTTACTGTCTGTGTGGCAGTGAAGCATATATATTCAGAGTTGCAATATTCATTGTTTCCAACTATTAAAAATGAAGTAAGCAAATGCTAAAAGTAAACAGAATTCCTAGTTTCTATTCTTTTTCTGCTGTGAAATTTCTCCCTTATCAGAAATGAAATTCTCTGCAGTAAGGATGTGCAGTTATGTGGGCTATTGAACATTATAGAGTATATTTGACAGGAGTTAAGTTCACTGTTGCTACTGACTCCAGTTCACTTCAGTGACTCCTGCAATGTTTTGTCTCCAATATCAAACTGAGTAGGGAAGCGTGAGGGACTTGACCTAGTTTCATGGTGGTCACTGTGCCAGGAATGCTCAGCCTGGCACATGAGTTTCTCACAAATTACATAGGAAGAGGATAGCATTTTAAAGGCATATTTATTTACTGTTTTCACCTAGGTACAAATTAGCAAGTTGATACATTGATGCATCATTAGATGCAAATTGCTGTTGTTTCTCAAGAGAATATTCCATCTTGTTCCTGCTGTTGTGTATAGGATATTGTCCTGGGATCAGCAGTAGCAGTCATTTTTCTCCTTCTTTCACTTCTGGTGCAGTGCTGTGCTTTTGACTTTTGGCCTGGGAACAGTGCTGATAACACTGACGTTTTTAGTTGCTGCTCACTAATGTTTAGTCTGGCCAAGGACTTTCTGAGTGTCATGCTCTGCCAGGGAGGAGGGGAAGCTGGGAAGAAGCAGAGACAGGACACCTGATCCAAACTGACCAAAGAGGTATTCCGTACCACAGCACGCTATGCCCGCTATATAAACTGTGGGCAGTTACCTGGAAGGGCTAAATCACTGCTTGGGTCAGGCTGGGTATCGGTCGGCAGGTGGTGAGCGGTTGTATTCTCTTCCCTTGTTATTTCCCTTATGATTATTATTATTGGTGGTAGCAGCAGTGGTTTGTGTTATACCTTAGTTACTGAACTGTTCTTGTCTCAACCCGTGGGAGTGACATTCTTTAGATTCTCCTCCCCATCCCTCTGGTAGCAGGGGGAGGAAGAGGGGAGAGTGAGCGAACGGCTGTGTGGTTCTGGGCTGCCAGCTTGGCTTAAACCATGACAGATACCTATTATTCAGGGAAATCATCTCTACGAACTCTAGCTTGAACTTGTTTGCGATGGCTCCTGGCTGGGAGTATATTTATCTCTTTGAAATAGAGGGTAGAGAAATGCAAACTCATGTATTCAGATTCCGCTGACTACAAAGGAGTGGGGAGACCCTCTCAGGGATTGAATTCTGTCTTGTGCTTCCACTGAAATCACAGCCAAAAGAAGTAACTCTTGGACTGGACTAGCATGTGACAAAACCACAGAGACAGATCTATCTTTTTGTGTCTGTTATTTCAAAGTTGCACCTAGTGCTTTCTGATTCTGCTATGAGTTAAGCAATGCAATCTGAGGCCAACTTCCTGTCAGCTGTCTTCCATGTCTATCCCTTTTCTTTTTTTCCTCTCCATCTTTTCCTCTCAGTGTCTCCCCATACTGTTGAAAAAATATGGTTGAAGGTGACTATGAAAAGATACTTCACTGGCTGCTTATGTTATGAAACTCATTATGTTTCCCTTCCTTACCTCTGTAAAATTATCTCCGAATGCTCATGCTGTTTCACCCTTTACTTGTAATGCAGTCTTCCTGCCACCCCTGCTGAGATTCCTCTCTTAGCAACTATATCCTTGCCTTCCAGGGTCATTTATTCTACTCCAAGAACAATGATCAGAGTAGCTCATTCAAAGCACCCATCCCGCGTCACTTTCAAGCTCGTGGCTTGCATTTCTGTTTCTTTTTCTGTGTATCTTTCCAGTGTTAACATTTTGGTCACTAAGAATTTTAAAACATATCAGTGCAGCTGTTTTACTTGTATGCAGTAGTTCATATGCACAACTGCTGTGTCATGCACATAAACTGTGTGTGGTTTTTACAGACAGTGTTTCTACAAGCAACTGCCATGTGCTGTAAACTAAAATCTAGCAGGCATTGTTTGTGCGCTTCTCAGGGAAGTCTAGGAGATGGGCGTCTATTCACTACACTGTAGTTTTCCATTAGTGTGCTCAGTGCATATTTTTGCAATTCCTTTTCATTTTTTTTCATTCTCCTAGTCAGTAACTGACATTTGTTTTCTTAGTGTCATGGCCTCAGGCCTGGAGGCTTAACTCACATAGCAGTTAACTGCCATCATGAAAAACTTCCACCTTCAATGGGTAAACATTATTGAGCAAAATGTGTGGGGCCTCTTGGACTTCAAAGGAATTGGAGTTAGAGCTGCCTCAGTAACTATCAGCGGAACTGCAGTGAACCAAGAGCAGTTACTGTCAGCAAGCTCTTCTGTATCTAGGCAAGTGAAGACAGAGATCTCTGATTTTTGCTCTGTTACATCTACCATAAAGTCCGTTGAGCTTACCAATATAAGTACACTTTATCTATTCTTATATAGCCCAACAACAGTATACAACCAATTTACAGACCAGAGCTGTGATTTGATGGCTCAGTAAGCTGGTTCTGTGGCCCATAGTGCTTTCTGGGTATGCTCTTTGCCTGAACTCCTAATACTGTTCGGAAAAACTAGAGAAATAGGTGTTAACTTATGAGACCCCAGGTCAATGCAGATTGGATCCTTGGACTGTATCGTAGTCCACTACTGTACTGTCAGTACTGTAGCAGAAATAAACAACAGGAAAACATTAAACAGTGGCCTTCTCTTCCTTCCTTGGATTGACTTCTCTGATTATCTTGTATTGTTTTAGTTGAAGATTAATAGATGACATTTTAATGCCTTTCACTACAAAGTTTACAGCATGCCCACTTGTTATTTCATATTCTGCAGTGATTCATCTAGCTAAATTCATGGGGAAGGCTTTCAGCTTTAATTGCTGCAGACTTTCAAGTTTGTTGAGGTAAGCTCATTTTCAGCTATAGAATCTGTTTTGAAAAGATACTTTAATTTCCTTTTTTGATTGGGTTTGTTCTCAAATTAGGTTTTGTAAATTCATAATTGATGTATTTATTTATACTCTGTACTGTGTGTGTATGCACTCACTGAGAGTAAGACAAGAGAAATGGATATTCTCCAGATACATGCTTTAATTTTTCTTTCACTAAACACCTTTAGTGACATCTTATAATATCCCAGTTCTGCTCATTAGTCATAGTCTAATGTTTGTTTGCCATCTCTTGATTATGATTTCTAAAATAATTCAGATTTTATTTCCTGAAAATTCATTTCTATGAATTTTTGATAGGACAAGTCAATCACCTAAATGTGATGCCTCAAGGCAAACAGAACTGGCACAAAAATACCATCAAATAAGCATGTGTAAATAACTGAATTCTTTACAGCACTTGCCCAGCTGTGTTTTACAAATAACACTGAATCCATTTACATTAATTTTATGTCTGCTAGCTGAAATAAAGAATTTTCCACGTTTTTGTTCAGCTCTATAGTTTTCCAGCGGTTTGTAAGAAATGGTTATTTAATTCAGACGAATGTAGTAATGGTAAATTATTCTTCTCTTTTCAGTACTTGCCTACAAATTTGATTTCTATAGTCACTAGCATCAGAATGTCCATGAAATACAGTAAAATAGATTAGAGAAAACAATGGAAAAATTGTTTTATTATTTTTATTCTATAAGCTTCTCAAATAATGCTGTTGAAAATCTCTTGGAGTTGAAGATACTCCTTCCTATTTGACACTAGTTGGCATGTCTTCTACACTAACTGGCAGGATAACTTTTCATATGGAGTTGTACTGCATGTACAGTGTATATAGATGGTTGACAGACTTGTTAATGTTGAGTCCAAATGTTCAAGGCAGATTTCTCTTGTGCAGGGAAGATACTGATTTTCTTGTTTTAAATATGCTGGATTATCATCTACCAAAATCTACAGTTTCAAATACCCAGATTTTATTCTCCTTTGTGCTCGTTTGGTACGTAACAGTTCTGTCCTAATTTGGGTAAGAAAGAACTTGGACATAAGTTTTTGTTTTAAGCACATTAAAGCAATAACTTTCTGGTTACAAATCAGCATGCATTTAACCACAGAGGGCAAAGGGCATGCCGAAAGGATAAAAGGTCTCTACAAGCAAATGCTCTGCAGTCTCTTGCTTATCATAAGTAGTAAATGTTAAATACTAGATGTGCTATTTACAGCTGCCTTTGCACAGCTGTGAATTAGTGGAGACATTAAAACCAAAAGAATTATATTCTTGATTTACATCAACTGTAATGATTAAAACCACAAACTCAACTATGTTCTAATTTTGTAACTTCTTGTTTTCATAATGAAAGATCTTTATACAGAGACCCTGTACACATATTGTCATTATCACTATTAAAAGAAAATGATGCTAATTTTGTTAGAGGCCCACCCAACTTCAAATTAGCTGTGTAGCCATGGCTACTCTTTGCTTGTACTGTTTGCTGTATGTCACAGCTATGATTGAGCTATTTCTTAGACTTCTCTTAGTCTGTTGTTTTAATTGCATGTATCATAGAATCATAGAGTGGTTAGGGTTGGAAAGGACACCAAGATCATCCAGTTCCAACCCCCCTGCCATGGGCAGGGACACCTCCCTGCCATGATTTTTCAAATATGATGGACAGTGGCTTAGCAACTTCATTTGCCAGCTCCTTCAGGACCCATGGATGGATTTCATCAGGTCCCATGGACTTGTGTACGTTCAGGTTCCTAAGATGGTCTCGAACCAGCTCCTCTCCTACAGTGGGCCTTGGATCTTCATTCGCATAGTCCTTGCGTCTGCCTTCCAAGACCTGGGTGGTGTGGTCAGAGCATTTGCTGGTGAAGAGTGAGGCAAAGAAGTCATTAAGAACTTCAGCCTTTTCCAAATCCGGGGTAGCCAGTTCTCCTGACAGCTTCTGGAGGGGGCCCACATTGTCCCTAGCCTGTCTTTTATTTGCTATGTACCTTTAGAATCCCTTCCTGTTATCTTTAACATCCCTAGCCCAAGTTTGATTCTAACTGGGCCTTAGCTTTGCTAACCTGGTCCCTAGCTTCCCGGACAACATCCCTGTATTCTTCCCAGGCCGCCTGTCCTTGCTTCCACCTTTTATAAGCCTCTTTTTTCCTTCGAATTTTCCTCAGCAGCTCCTTATCCATCCAAGGAGGTCTCCTGGCCCTCTTGCAGTACTTTGTCTGGTTGGGATGCATGGCTCCTGAGCTTGCAGCAGTTGATCCAAAACCAGGAGGTGCATCTGGTATTGCAGTTTCCTATGGTAACAGCCTGTTTTCATTGGTCCATAGTGAGGTGATCCAGATGGTCTCCAGAGATCCCTTCCAATCAAAGTTATTCTGTGGTTACAGGGTAGGCATTTTCACCTTAATTCCCTTCTCATGTGTAAACCTCTACTAGTGCTGCAAACAGCCTTTACAAGGTAAGGTGTTTATCTAATCAAATCCAGCACTTAGGAGTTTAACTTCCTTCTGACGCATATTTCTGATTAAGTCCATCTTAACTTGTAATGACTTTCAAAGTTCCATTGAACCTGTGAACTGGAAAACCATATCCTGAGTGGTTACTCAAGCTAAATTGTTAAGCTTGAATGAAATGACTGAAACGCAGCCATTGCACAAATCTCCCATTACCTTCACTGAGAACAGATTCCTGCCTTCTGGTGTATTCTCTTCTGGAAGTAATCATAGTAAAATAAATCGATTCACCTTCTCGTTAAAGCATGAGATTTATAGTGGCCAACAAATCTATTAACTAATGTGAATAAGTTGTGTAAATCTGTTCTTTAAATCATAGGGGAATCATATGTAATAATTTATAAAGCTTCTTGTAATTAACTTTCCTTTTAAGTGTGGAATTCTTGCATTAGGCAACTTGTGTAAAGGATCTTGTTTTAAATCAAAATGCCTGTGAAGAAGCACAAAGAAAATAGTAGTTTTGGATATGCTAAAATGTGTATGGGGAATACAGCTGGAGTGATTACTAAGCCAGATGGTGTCGTTGCACATGGACATGCATTTCTTGAATTCCTTATAAAGGAACTCTTGATTCTTCCAGGGTGCAGACAAACTTTAAACAATAATTTGCAATCCAGTAGAATCAATCCTAGGGGGATTTTTCAGCGGTGGAACATATGTGACATGAGGAGATTGAACTCTTAGGGAAGTCTGGATTTACTTGCATAGAAAAGATTATAGTTGACAGCCAATAGGGAGAAATAATTTGAAAAATATTTCCATAGTTTGTTGCTGAGACCTGTTGAGTCTCTTGGTGATGGCCCAATGCCTGCGTGTTTATTGTTTTGATGCAAATTTAACTCCCCAAAAGAGATGAAGTCTATCTCATAGATGTTTCCATTGGTATTTCAGCAGATTCCTGAGTTCAGAGTCCCATATGAAAAGGCTAAAGTCCAGTTCAAGTGCTGTGTTCTTAATGCATATGGCATTTGAATATGGGATCAGACAAAATAAAGTTATTCTAGGTAAGTTGATTTAGATTTCAGCATGTCTGCTATTAGCCTTTTCTTATAATTATGTCTTTAATTCCCTGAGACTTAACATTTTAATTTAATTTTTCACAGGGAGAAATGGTTTTCTGAAATTAAGGAGTTAAATGAGTTAAGTGAAGTTAATGAGTTAGAAAAATGTGGCCATCAAAATCTCTCTCTTGCCATAATGTATTTCACAATGCAAAACTATCGGCAGGATATACAATAATAAGATGACTTGGGTCCCATCCATCCTCCTACGATCCTAGCTGAAGCACTGTTAACTCACTCTCTAAGAGCTGTGCAGATCTTCTCTAAATGTCTAAATATATTTATGGCCAATCTAATTATTTTTTACTATTCAAGCAAGAGAATTGAGGCTGTTGAAAGACATCTCAGCTAACATCTGCCAAAAGGATGCCCTGGAAAGAAGCTGGTTTATCTATGTGGAGTCACGTACTGCATTTTTGAAAGACTGGCATCAACACAGTAGCTGTATGTCCTCCCTTCCTCTTGTTTTTCTGTTATTCCCCACCCTCTCCCCAACCCTGATCCCCCCAAGCAAAGCTGAAAACTCCAACCTGTGTTATTTGAAACACCTGTAACCAAAGCCAATGGGAACTATGACTTTGTATTATTACAAACATTGTATATATACCTATCCCATTTATCATGGTTTTTTAGGACAGTGACATATCAAACCTTACTCTTACAAAAGAGGTAAATGCTAGACACTGGAAATTGTTCTTTGATACACTATAAAGCCCTACTGTAACTCCACTACATGGCCTTCACATGCACATAAAACTGACAGGTACACAGTAATATTGAATGACAAAACTAGAAAGCAGTTTCTGCATACTTTATTTTACAATTTCTCACTAAACATATTTACAGGACACGAGTTTGCTTTAGTGCAAGACAGAGTAATGCTGCGCAAGTACAAACTGCTTAACTTTTCTAAAAAAAAAAAAAAAGAAAAAGCACTTAACTGATGTTACAGTTAAGTATATACAGCAACGTCATAACTGAGTGAAAATGCCAATAGCATCTTTTCTTTTCATAAACAGTTTCTAGAAACAAGCCACAAACCAGCATTACATATTCCAAACTACTAACCCTTGTACACTACCAAATCATTTAAAAAAATGATTTTTTAAAAGCACATGTACTGTATAGCAGTCTTTTTCTACAGATACTGACTTACACTTTTAATACAAATACAATATTACCTTGGCAGTTTTAAAGAACAAAGTTATCTCAAGATATCAAACATCAGTAACAAACTCTAATAAGCACAGCTTCTTGAGAACTTGCTTTAACAGCATTTCTTCACAGTGATATTTATGAAAGGTTGGAAAAAAATTAGCATAAAATATTTCCATCCTTTTTCAGTTTTAATGCAAAAAGTCATTACTTTATATTGGTAATTATAAAATTACAAACACTTTCTATAAGTAACTGCATCTGTAGTAATGAGTGATTGATAGAAAAAGTTATTGGTAAGAGACCTAAAAGGAGGCTTGCATAAAATGATGGTCTGAAGAAAGCTAGGTACATCTGTTTTAAATAATAGTAAGGGAGGTAACTTAATTTAGAATAAGCAACACAGTAGTTTATACAACCTATTAATCAATTAAAAAAGCTAATTATTTATTAATTAATAAATGTTTAAAAAATAAAGGAATTGTCATGAGGTGAAATCAACATTTAAAAACATATGATGAAATGTTTTACCCTTAATCTTAGTTTTGGCACTTCTTGGAACAATTAGTTTACCAAAGACCAAAATATGTATAAAAGATATATAGCTCTTTGATATATCTTGCAAATATAGTACATAAGTACTGGCAAACACTGAAAACATAGTTAAACATTCCCACAGAATTGCTCATGCATGCACTATTCTGACATCAGCATTGTATGTATGCTCTTGGCGGTGACGATCTTGCATTACTTGGGTATCTTAGGCTGTTTCTTCAGGAGATCTTGTTTCTGATTTAAGTTTTACAAATTCTTTAGCAACTTCATCATTGGTCCTCTGAGAAAGTATTCTAAGAATTGTTAACCCAGTATCATCTACAGAGATGTTTCTCAACAAAGGGTACCAAGATGCACAGCTACCTTTCTCTGCTACATTTTGCAGCTGAATAACTGTCATTCCTATAATGCGATCTTCCCTAGCAAAGCAGTAATCTTTCACTGAGAGGTGAAGTTCATAGGCTCCTGGCTTATCTTCGTTACTCAGAATGCTGCAGGGATTAAAAGTATGAGCTTAGAACAAGGAGTTCAGTTTAATTCTCCTAAGAAATGAACTTACTCTAAAAGGCTTGTAAGAATTAAAGTGATTGATAGTGGCAGTTTAATTTTTTGTAGTTCCAATTTTTGTTGCAACAGAATATAATTTAGTTTTAAACCTTCTAAACAGTTAACCTTGCAGATGCTACTTGATGATGCATTCTCTATTCCCCGACCTGAACAGAAATAGAGCATTCTTCAATCCCTCAATACCTGAAATAAACAGTTAATTTCCCTAGAACATACCTAAAAGGTTCAACTAGTTCTACAGCTGTCATAACCACATCTTTGAATCAAAATGAATTGTACATTTTAACCAGCTTCTGTAAGTTGACAAACTCAGTGGTTGTAGCTCATCTTCATATCAAAAACAAAGGTACAAATTACTAAGTAATTTTGTAGTTGTGTCTATATCTATGGACTCTGACATGTTTAGCGGCCTTAGGATGTCTTCTATGCCCTTGCTGGTTTCACGGCAAGAAATTCTAAGAAAATTTGCAAAAAATGTGCAATTAACAGATAAAAACCACTTACAATTGGAAAGTTTCATTGTATTTTGGAGACCAAGTGTTGCTCTTTGTCTTGGTTCCATGTTTTCTTTTCTTGTCACTTAGGTTAGGACCCAGTATGCAAACTTCCACAAATGGCCGGAACATAGCTGTTGTTTGCCAGTTTAGATTATTAATTGCTACAACTATAAAGAAATAAATGAAGTTAAATAAAATTCCATTGGAAAAGCTCAAATTATTTATCCAGCATGACTTTGTACAGGTAATGAAAGGTGACTGGAGAGCTTTCCTATAGGATACCAATACCTGGCAAGCCTCAGAGAAGCTTTGCCTGTTCTCTGCCAGGTAAGATGTCTGACTTCTTGCAGTTACAACAGTAGCAAATATAAACATGTATTTTACAAATGCTTTACATGAAAAGTTTTGTTTTTCTGCTACCATCACTGTAATTAAAAAAAAATGAACTTATGTTGATCTAAATAATACCGGATCTCATCTGGAATTGCAGTTGCGCAGAATAAAGGCATGTTGTTAAAAACGGAACTTTTAAAGTCTTGGTGCAACCATTCACCACCCAGCTTTGCTACAGCTTTTTGAAAGTTAACTTATATTCAAGCTATTCAGAGTGCCATTTAGCAACTGTGAACTTGTAACTCCATAACTTTGTATAAAAAATTTTAACTGCCTATGCAGAGAAGCTTGGACAGTATTTACCCAGATAATCCTAACTTCTGCTGTTGTTGAGCAAGAAAAGGTATAAGCCTAATCACCTGAAGCATACTTATAGCTTTACAAATACTGTAACACTTAATTTTTGTTGTTTCATTATTGATGTGTTTTACTTGGGATCTAGTGCTTGGGAGTTCTCGACTTTGTTACTGCTTTCTTTTTGAAATTAACCATTTTAAACTTACCTTTTACAGTGACTTTATGCTCACCAGTTCCAGGATGTGTAGAGATATCCACCTGTATAGATATCTCACCCACTGAATTATTATTGGTTTGACCTGAAATAGTAATTAGTAGGTTAGCACACTTGGCTTTCTAATACATCAAGAGGAACAGCAGTGAAAGAAGGTGAGTGGTATTTTCTGTCAGAAACAGAAGCTTCTGATATAGATTTCGTATTCAAGTGGGAATCAGTTACAGGTTCACAAGTGATTTTGCTACAGAAGTACCTAGCAATTGCAAATGGCTATGTAAAGTGCATCAGGAAAATAAAAAAACCACCTTTAACCTGGAACTTTGTTGTTGTCATTAGGTGTGGTTGTATCTAGAAGTGCAAACATTGGTCAAACTGTGTTTGCATGTACAACACATCTTATTGCAAGTGTTTGGAGATTTTAGATACTTGAAATTCAGAAGGCAGCTAATCTAGGCTAGTACTCCAATATGATATATAGGATATATTTATTTATAAGTTATTCTCATTGGCTTTCTGATGATATCAAGTAAATCAAAGAGTGTAGAGACTGGGGGTTCTAGAACATTACTGTCTTGTTCTTTGAATTGTGAAATTCCGCCTTTTCAAATTGTGACCAAATACATGGAATTCAACCTGAACAGTTTGGTTTGTGTGTGTTTGTGTTTTTTTTGTTTTTTTTTTGTTTCTTTTGGTAGTGGATCTTTTTATGAATGATGCTTTTGATTCTACATGTAGCCATCTTTGGCTACGAAGGTTGAGTTGAGCATACTGTAACTTTAAGTCATTAATCTTTTGTTCTGATTAAAAAGCTTTAATGGTGAAGCTGAACAGGAGAACAAGGAATTTGCAACATCTAAATCACAGGGAAACAGAATGCACAGAATGAACTGAATGTCCTGAGTACAGAAATGTCTCCTGTTTACAGTTCAGAATGGCAAAACTTGGTAGCAGCCTTGAAAAACCAATAATTTGATGATGGAAAAAAAAAAAGTCAGACACAAATACCTAGTACTGAAAAAATCTGTCCCTGCAGGCAGCCAAACAAACCCTCTCTTTTATCAGCTCTGTGACTATGGTACATCCTGAAAGTCACTGTGTAATCCTAGGTTAACATATCACTTCATGTTATGAACATCAACTTATCTCATTTTCTATCTTATGGTAGCAATTCTTTCTTCTGAAGCAGCTTTAAGAGCTTTCCATATTCATCATATCTCTCTGCTAGTAGTGTAAAGTAAAATCCTTGAATCTGGAGGAGGCTTTACTTGAGGGTCTATTTCTCACAATCTAAAGAATAAAAGACAGTAGCAAATTGCATATCAGAGGGAGATAGTACAGGCTTGCCTGCAAAACAAGGATTCTTTTTATGCAGCAGTCACCTAATAGCAAAAAAGAATAATGGAATGTTTTTACTGTTCTTCAGCTAGGGAAGAAGCGATTCTTGTAATTGAAAGCTGAAATTGTTATTGGATGAAAGATCAGAATATTTAATTTTCTATTCTTTTTAAATTTCTTTTCTATTCTATTCTTTTCTGTTCTTTTAATTTTCTTTTCTATTCTATTCTGTTTCTAGAATACCTAGAATAGGTAATTTTATTTCACACAATACTAAATAGGTATTCTACCTATTCTACTCTTCATTTTTCTTTGGCGTTCTTTGGTATTCTTCCTTTCTATACTACTATTTTTTTTAATTTGTTTTCTACTCTTTTTATTGTATTCTCTTGTTTGCTATTCCTTGCTAGTTTGCTATACCATTTTCTAGTATTTTCTATTTTCTATTGTATTCTGTTGTTTGCTATTCTTTGCTGTTGTATTCTGTTCTTTGCTATACTATTTTCCTTTGTATTCCCTTGCGTTCCCTTCTTTGCTGTTGCTTGCTATACTATTTTCTAGGCTTTTCTATTTTCTGTTGTATTCTATTGAATTCTGTTGTATTCTGTTGTAGTCTACTGAATTCTGTTGTTGTAGCCTACTGAATTCTACTTGCTATTCTTTCCTATACTATACTGTAGTATTTTCTATTGTCTAGTGCATCCTGTTGCATACCATTGTATTCTATTGTCTGCTATACTATTTTTGATTTTTTCTATTTTCTGTTGTATTCTGTTGTATTCTATTGTTTGATATAATATTTAGTATTTTCTACTGTCTACTGTATTCTGTTGCATCCTATTCTACTGTGTTCTATTGTTTGCTATTGCATTCGATTATTTGCTATACTATTTTCTAGTGTTTTCTACTTTCTATTGTATGCTATTATATGCTATTCTTTGCTATACTATTATTTTCTAGTTTTTTCTATTTGCTATTGTTTTTATTCTTTGCTATTGTTTGCTATCGTATTCTAGTGTTTGCTATACTATTTGCTAGTATTTTCTATTGTATTTTAGTGTTTGATATTGTATTATTTTCCCTCGTATATGGGTTTTTAGTCTTTTCTATTGTATTCTGTTCTTTTCTACTGTAGTCTATTGTTTTCTATTGTATTTGCTTCTTTTCTTTGTTTTCTTCTTCTTCCCTCCTTTTTTTTTATTTAATTTTTCATTTCATTTCACTGAACTCCATACGACCTGACTGGTCTGTGCAGTGTCCATTCTGATTTAGTGATGCTTGCAGGGATAATTCTATGCAGTCATAACGTAAAAGTAAGGAGGACTCACTTTTTTTGCAAAATACCTGAGGACAATATGCAGGTGTTCTCACTTTTCCACTGCGGATATGAGCCTTTTCACCAACTTGCATTGGTTTTGCAAAGTTCACAGGACTTGATTAATGCAAAGAAAGAAATCTCTACAGTTAGCAAAGCCAATTTCCCCTGCCCTGTTCTAGTCAAAACTAGAACTTCTTGGAAATTCAGGCAAAATTCAGTAAAAAAATAAGGGTTGGACTTTGTCACCAAAACCAGCAGCTGGCTGCTAGCTGTTGATCTAGATTCATTATCTTTTCCAGCTCAGGTTCCAGAGAACTTGGAAATGTACGATATACCCCTCCTAATATGAGAACTTATGTACCTCTGATGAGAGAGTATGTTCAATTTCTGGAAGCTGGTATCTATGAAGCAGTCTAAACAGTGGCCAGAAGAGATCAGTACATGTTCTCAGGAGTTCAAAAACACAACTCCTATTTGTATTTCAAAGACTTCATACTATCTGCGGTTATTATGAAGCAATAAGCTATTATTTGCTTTGAAAGGACTGAATGTCAGAATTCATTGAATACACACACATATATTGTCAGAAATCCTTTACTTAAATTTACTTTTTTTTTTATTTCACACAATTATATTCAACTTTTGCATACATTATACCCTATAAATAGTGGTCCAAAGTGAGGCCCTTGGAGCTCTCCTGAGCCACAGTGGGTGGTGCCTAGTGTCTCCCTCTGAGTTGCAACACCCTCAGAGCTTGCAAACTCTCAAGGTTGTGATAATCGCAGGACCATTGGGACTGTCACCGAAAGACAGAACCTGGGCTGAAGTCCCCCGCTCCTCAGGACTTGATCCTCACCTGCTGAGAAATGCTGACATATGAGGTGTGATCTCTTTCACTGACCTTGTGGGGAATTTTTAACATGTACCTTTCTATGTCTGTCTTTATGTATGTGTGTATAGATTGTTATGGCAATTGTGCAAACTTCCATTGACTCTAAGATCCACCTTAAACCTACAAACTGCTATTAGATGAAGGCTGTGTAAAAATTCCCTCTGCGCTGAATTGGTATGCTTGTAACCCTTTAGATAAAAGTCATTGTTGAAGTCTGAGACTAAGACTAGATCCAGCCACACCCAAGCTCCTTCAGGAGTTTAGAAAGCAAGGGGGTTCAGTCTTAATCTCATGACTCAATGGGAGCATCTCCCTTAATTTTTTCATGTTAAGGAGCTACTAAATGATTTCTTTTCTGTACTCTGATGTTACCTGCTTGCCCTAAACTGTAGTGTGTTTGCTGTTTTCTAAGTTGAGCAAGTAATTTTCTTGCCTCTGTGGGTGGCTTCAGAAGGAAAATATGGACAAACTGTTACAGTTACTCATTAGATAAATATTTTTAAATATGCTTATTTTCTTGTTTTCAGATGCTTCTTCCTCTCTCACCTTTGAATTGTCCAGAGTAAGAATGTAGAAATCAGATATAAAACAGCTGACGTGAAATAACTGTGCTTTCTGCAGTCATCTGAACACGCAAGTAGGGATTGTGGTACAAGCTAAGCTGCTAGATGAGTATGGATTTTTCTGTGTAAGTTATACAAACTCTTCAAAGTCAAGCTAAATAATATACTGCAGCCCTGCCACTATGGAATGCTCTGTCATGTACCTTACAATAACAGCAGCTTTCTCTAATGAGGTTCATAAAAAAACTAAGCTGCTGTAAATGTGTAAGAAAAATAATTTCTCTATTTCCAATAAGTAGCTATTTTAGATGCAACAGTGGCATTTACTTTGGACAAATTAGGGGTAATAAATGAAAGTAAATTCAGGGCACTGCAGTGTTTGTCTTTTTATGTAACTTGCTAAAACTAATTAGTGTCAATGATAACCAAATGCAAACATTCACACACAGGCTATAGTTTATGAAATTACTGAAGTTTTAAGACTTTAGATTAGTTATTAATCTAAACCACAGCCATAAATCTCCTTTTAATTTTGTTATCCTTAAAATTAAGTAGTCTAAAAGGTGAGGGTATAACTTAATTCAATTAAAAGGTGACTTCCAGGCTAAATAGTAGGTAATATTCAATATGTTATTTTCCTTAGATTTAAAGCAATCTTTCCGTTGCTCTGAGTGTAACTACATCCAACTGTCTAGTGACTATGGATTGGCTACCTGCATGAATATCAGGGCAAATGTAAATCTAATTATACTTCAGAGAAAATTTTTACTTGTAAATAGGAGCATTTTAACTAAATGCTAATAACACTTACGGTTGTGATGGTGGATGTTGTAATAGATGAGATTTTTAGCTCTTTTAAATGAGACATTAAAGGATGTTGAAAAGCTGTGAGACACTTTTCCTCAACTTTCATTCCCAGTGGCTAACTTCTGATAGTGTCCAAATATAGGCACACTAATGTGTGCACAGGAATGAATACAGACCTCAGGCTGAAATCATGATGAAAATCAGGAAATTCATGGTTGTGGTTCGGTTCAGGATTTATAAAGGATCTCTGCTTATGACTACAACCTGGATAATTTTTTGTCCTGAAGCTACAATGAAAGTATGCATAAGGAAAAGCAAAATTAATTATTAATTAATAATTTCTGCCTAAATACATATTGTTAATCTTTTCTGAGAGGGAGGGGAGAGAATCTATTCCTTATATATAAAAGTTCTATAGCAATTTTTTCCGTTGTAAAGTATGAATCATTAACAGAGATCCTCAGGCTAACATGGAAACTGCCCAGGAAGTCATTCCTTGGGCTTCTTAGTCTTGTGGCAAGCTACAAAAGCAAAACTAATGTTTCAAGATTTTTTTATACTGTAACATGCTGTATTTCAGAAGTAAACCCAAACTATTTCCAGCTTAACTGTCCAAATATAACGTTTCTGGTTCTCCGCTCCAGGAGCAGGGTAATTCTTTCTAAAGCAGCAAACTCTATTCCTTCCCAAAGAGAGTAAGTGGCAGATAGGCCATTTTTAGAAATGCACACTACATTCAAAACACAGCTGTTAAAGATTACTATTCTACAAAAATCTGCAGTTTCTAGAATGAAGAAACCTTCAACTTGGAACATAATGCTCATTATCTACACAAAACCAGTCCCTTTATGTACTTTAGAAGTAGAAAACGCTGTCCTAGATCAGGATGAAAAATGCTAAGAAATAGCTTCTTTTAGAAAATAGAAGAAATCTTTGCTGAAAGTATAACCATGAACTCTTGCCGTCTTACTGAAACCATGGAACATCCTCTTCTGAAACACATCATTGATGTGTATGTATATTTTAAATGAAGAGGATTTTGTGTTTCAGTTTTTTTTGATGCACTATACCAAAATTCTAGATCAGGAAAAAGTGGCTTCAGCATTGCTGATGTCCAGATTCAAAGTATACCCAGTATTATAATCTTGCATGTTCTTTGTTTGCTTTTGGTAAAGTAATGTAATTTTGAATTTTGGTTAAATAGCATAAGAAATGATGTGACATTTTCAGCAGGATGGTTTTGAATCTGAATTCCGAAATGCACAAAAGAAAATAATACTGCATTTTAGCCTACAGAAACCTATTCCTTTTGAATGGACAGATGCCATGCTAGAAGTGTTGTGTGTTTTGTAATATGGAATCACAATTTATTAATTGCACAAGGAAACCTTAAGGGATAGGACATACTTTTTGCTGTTTTTCATGATTAGCAATTAATATCTTTCAGGTCTGAAAGTATCTAGGGCAAATAGATTTATTTGCTTTCTGCAGTTATGATAAGCATTCTGGTATGGCCTCTACAACCCTGGTTGTGTGTGGAATACTCCTATAAATAACCCTGTTGTTTAGTGTTCATATAGAGCTATAGGACCTATTCTTCATGTAAACTGAGAAACTGAAAAATGCACTGCCTTCAGATAACTGCCACTGATTGACAATAGCCATTGACAGGGGATAACATTACAGGGGCAAACCTGAGCCAATAAACTCTAAAATACGACAGTGTTTGGAAAATGTGATTGGCAACCAATCATTAAAACATTTAAAATAGAATTTGACATACTTCTATCTCTCTTACAGATCACTTACTTTGAGATGTCTGAGTGTCTATAAACTTCTTTATCAAGGCATCAGTAGTTTGTGTGTAAAGGCTCAAAGCATATTTCAAGGACTGTAGGTCTGGGCTTTTTTCCAGGAAATTCTTTTTCAGCCCACTGCCTCCAGCATGGAAGTATTGCTAAAATGAAAACAAATACGGTTATTCAGAGAGACAAATCACCTGAGAGGCCTCGTTACTGACACAATGTTAAGTAAAATTTTTACACTACTTTAAAAAATAACAGCTGGCATGCGGAGATTGATTTATAATTATAGCAGGTGAGGTAACTACCGTAATTTTTGCTACTGAGCTGCTTTCTAAAGGTAAAAATGTAAGCCTTGTGGGAGAGAAAATAAACTACATTTTAATTTTGGTCTTCATGATCTCAAGTATTTCTGTGTCAGAACTTGATATGTATATCTGAAGGGTTCTTTTAGGTTGTGGAGAGTGGAATCAGTCTTAATTCTTTATATAAAAAACTTCGCTAAAAGCAGGGCATGGTTTACAGCACAAGAATGTATTATTTCTGAGGAAAGGGAAATTTGATAAAATTTAAGATGACAAGATAGTAGAATATGAAGTTTTAGATTAGAACTGCATTGTGATTGTAAAAGAAATTGCGATTATGCTTTGGGAAATAACAAGAAATTCTGTGGCAGTTTCCACGGTGATTATCTTTTTTGATTGCAATTTTGACCCGGTTTACTGTGGATATGCAAAAAAATATGCGTGTCATCATTGTCTGACCACATTTGGGTTTCCTGAACTGTAACAGGAAAACAATAGAACAGAAAAGGTTGGTAGTGCCCTTGAAGACAGCATGTACATTTCACCCTTTAAGGTTTGTTTCCTTTAAGGCAGAATATTTGTACTCACTTTATGGAGTTCTCTTTATGCAGATTGATGAATGATGTAGCAGTAAACCACTACACCAGTGGTGTTTCCTGCCAAATTAGCTTAAATGCTTTAAATAAAACTCCTGATCCGCTGGTATAGCTAAATTTGGAACAAAATATGTTTACCACTTTGATGCCATAATGACTATGTAAACTATTGCAAATATTATATTTTGTTTCCCATCCCAAAGCTGAATTCACAAAAATTAGGACAGATTCTTCCCTTCTTCCTCCCAAAATGAAGATTAGTCCCTAAAATTTTATAAAAACAGTGGCTGATGAACTAATGCATTTAAGCTACAAAGAAAAAAATACATATGTATATGTATACATATATATTGGCTACACAAATTTAAAACCAGTATTTTGTTCAAACAAACACTTTGCAAAGCATTTACGTTATAGTTCTAGGTCTCAAGAGTGATGTATAAAGCCCCCAGTGATGGCTAATTAGTAAAAGCAAGCAATGTCTTTTCAGGAAAACACTGTGACTACTTGACAGGCAATACTGGTCCACTCAATACAGGGACTGTTGGGCACTCTAAGTAGAATCTGTTGTCCTTGCATTTTTGGAGTGTTGTCAAAGGGATATGTGCAATATATACATTTGAGTTCACATACATACATATATGCTGCATGATTTATCTTAAGCCTGTGACAAAGCAGACCATAGTCCCTACACACCCACTGTGTGTTAGTCTACCCATTTCACCTTCTGCTCTTCAAGATGTTTGCAGGAGATGAAACATAAATGTATGTTTCAGAGCAAAGTCATTATTTACATTTCTATATTGATGTCTACTGATTGTTACAGGGGAAAAAATAGCCGTGGGAGCAAAAAAAGGATTTGAATTCATCAGGCTGACAAGTTTTATACTGTTTTAATCCTATGTGGGTAGTTAATGTCAATTTAAGAGGTTCTGAATAAATTATCTTCATCATTGCATACTTACATGAAATGTGTATCTTCCCACATGAATTATTTCATACTATATGTTCTAAAGAAATCTGTTGTTTTAATTGTTTAAAACTGTGTAAATTAAGATCCTTAGTGAAATAATTGATAAGCAAATGTTAAAATCTGTTAATATTTCCTGGTATTGTGACAATCAATGTGATTTTTTTTTTTATAATTAGTTCTGTCTATCTCCCAATAAATTGTTATCTGCAGCAGCAGCTCCATGAGAGCTAACAGACCTTTAAAGAAACAAGGACACCTGACCCTAATTTTCCTGAGTTTTTACATCTTCTTTTGCTTTTCCCTATAAAGGCTAAATTTAGCATGTAAAAACCAATATTGTGAATATAAATACAGTGTGAATCATAAATATAGAAAAATAATGAGTATACAGAGTTTTACAGACTCAGTTTGTTGTGGTTTAAACCCAATCATAACTCGGAACCACACAGCCCATCTCTCACTCCCTTCTTTCTCCCCCCTGCTTCAGGAGGGATGGGGAAGGGAATCAAAAGAATGTAACTCCCACCAGTTGAGATAAGAACAGTCCAGTAACTAAGGTATAACACAAATAATAATCATAAGGGAAATAACAAGGGAAGAGAATACAACCGCTCACCACCTGCCCAGCCAAACTGAGCAGTGATCTAACCCTTCCAGGTAACTGCCCACAGTTTATATAGTGGGCACGATGTGCTGTGGTATTGGAATACCTCTTTGGTCAGTTTGGGTCAGGTGTCCTGTCTCTGCTTCTTCCCAGCTTCCCCTCCTCCCTGGCAGAGCATGAGACTCAGGAAGTCCTTGGTCAGAATAAACACTACTGAGCAGCAACTAAAAACGTCAGTGTTATCAGCGCTGTTCCCAGGCCAAAAGTCAAAACCACAGCACTGCACCAGAAGTGAAAGGAGAAAAATGACTGCTACTGCTGAACCCAAGAGGCAGTTAGACACCTAATACCCTGTTCTTTAGGGATGCAAGCCTTAAAATAGTTCATCTGCTACTCATGCTCCAGTCTAAGGGGTTTCAAGGCTCACAGGTGACAAGAGAGGCTTGAAAGGCATACTGACATATGAAAGGTGCAGATGTAAGTGCATAATGTCAAGTATTTATTTGGAAATTAAAGCTGTAGCTGCTGCAGTCACAGCCAAAACTTGACAAATACCACACAAGTGGTATCGGGTGGCAGGTTCACTTCACAGGGTGCCTCCAGATTTAGAGTGCATGCAAAGATAAAAATGGAAAATAGCACAATATTATCAATGGACACTATCTCTGGCCAAGCTAACAAGATAGCTGAGAGAACTCAGTTTGAGATAACAGGCCAGAAAGCCACTTACTCTTAACAATAAAATGCAAATTACACTAAAAAATGTATGTATGAATTTGTAAGATTCTCTAAGACTGATGATACACTACATGCATTTAAGATGAAAGAGATTATTCCTTTATGTTCTTCAAAGCATTAACACCACCATCATCTAGTAAATTCTAAGCTGCTCAGCAAATTAATTTTTGATACTAAAAATTAGATTAATGAAAGGAAAAAAAAAGACTGCAAGCACAGAGATCAACCTCCTCCTCATATGTCCTTCTCTTATAATGATCAGTTGCTTTTTCAGCAGATACCATATGCCATTTTCATCATTTTCTTATTCTTATTTGGGTAGCCATTTCTTTTGCTTTTAAACAAACCATACCTACCTACCATGACCAAAAATCTGTATTATTAGACTTAGGAGCTACATTCCTAAATCAACATAGCAGCCCTTTTTCTTAACTCACAAAGTTTGTCTTCATTCACTTTCTAAGACCAATTTCTGCATGATCAAAACTATATGCTTCATATTTTGGAAAAAAATAAATAACCTGCCATATCACATCGACAGTCCAGTAGCAGGTTTTAATGCCAGGTCATTCCCTTACAGGTTGAAAATAGGTTTTTCAGAGACTGTTGTTTTGCTCAGTTTATGAATGCATTGCACAGAGATAAGAGTACTGAATTAATAGAATATTTTTCCCTCTTTCTAAACTTTTTTGCAAGGTTAGAAATTACATCTTCCCAGCTTTTATTTATTTAGAGCAAATGTTTTGAAAGGAAAATAATTAATTAGATTCACACGCTGAACTGAGGACTCCCCAGGGCTTACTGTGGGCACACACAATACTTCAGTATTTTCTTCCATTTCTGTTTTCACAATCTCAGTAATCACCAAAGATTATTTTTATTGCTGGAAGAAATATAAATTCCACTGCAAGTACAAAAAATGGCAATTAGGAGCCCTCTGATACTTATTTCTTTTCCTTTGAGACACTATTTTGTTGCACATGACTTGATCATGAATATTGTCCACCTCCATATGCATGCATATATATATATATATATATATAAACTTCGATTTCATTCTTAAGTAGCAACCTCGTTACCTTCCTGATATGCTGTCTCTTCAGCAGCAGACATAAAAATATCCTGTCATTCTACAAATGTATTGCTTTCAAGTTATTTACAGCAAGAAAAGATCCAGGCCAATGTGAAAGATTGATAAATGCACCAAATGGCTTCTTTTGACTTCAGAAACCACATCTGTGATGACTGTATAAAAGCCTCAATTTTTTAATTAAAAAGAATTAAAAAGGACTTTGTTAATCTCTTTATTTTTACATTTGGAGCACAACGCAATAACAATAAAACGAGTGGAAGTAAAGAAAAAGTTTCCAGAACATTTCATCTTGCTTATGGCCTAATGCTTTCATCCTGCCAGACGTGTTAAGGCTTAGAGTTACTTTATCAATTACCAACAAATTGATCTGTATTTCCAGCAATGAGATTAGCACCAGGTAAGGTTGGAGGGATTTTCTCTAATAAGAAGTGTTTTTTAACAGGTGTGTGATTGATGGATACATTTTTTTTCCCCACTGAAAAGAGACCACTGTGTAGACTAATGAAAAAGCATCTTTAAATTAATTCAAATTATGTATGAGGGACTGTAAATTCTGTGGTGAATTCCAGACTGTAAAAGCTTGATAAAATTCAACTGCACTTTTAATTTAAGATAGTGCACAGTAATGCATGCTATTAAAAGCCTTATTTTTTGGTGTTCTAGAAAAAACCTGCGTCATACACATTTGCAGGAGAGTGCAGTGAGGAATAAACACACTTTTCAGGCTCAGTGTCTCCTTTGTAGGAGAAAAAGAGGCTATGCTGCAACACAATTAGGATTTAGCCCAGCTGCTTCAGCTGCACTAAGTCTAAGCATTAAAGGAAAACAAGAATCAGATAAGCTTTGGCCACCAACTCCTGTCCGGGAACATATTCTGTCTGCAACTGGTAGAGTGTTTTTTTCTGACTTTTCTGCAAGCAGACTCTCAGACATTTGCTTTCAAGTCAGTACAAGGAGCTTAGTTTCAAATGGTTCTTGATATTAAAGGGATCTTTATGATTTTAAGGGACCATTCTATATTAGATTTTGTTGTTTATGTCCATCAGGCTTTTGGTCATTTAAGCACAGAACAGAAAAACATGTACAGCTGTACCTTTATAGTTGCTAGCGCTACTTCCATTATTGCACACTGCCTCAGGGTCAGGCTTCTGGCTTCCTCTCGAATCACATGGTCCTGCAAAGCAAGTTAAGACCGTAGTTGGTTTTGAGACAGACAGTATTGTGGCCTGTCTGTTCTTGGAAAAACAAATAAACAAAGCAAGCCGTCAAATGCTCCTCAAGCCTCTATGATTAAGAGAGATTAATTCAACTTCATACTTCTTTTACAATAAATTAGAACCTAGAGCAATCACGTTTCTTGAAAACACAGGCTGTAGGGATAAAGAGCCAATGTTTAATACTAAGCATCTGTGTAACTAACTTTACTTCTTTCCCTAGGATACAATATTTCTCTCTTTTTTTTTGGGAGGAAGGGGCAGGGAAAAGATTAAGTATTACGCTTAAATAATTAGACGATACTGAAATAATTTTATTAATAAACCTGTTAGTTTAACTAACATTTGTTAGTGCCCTGTGTTTTTTAAAAAGGGTTTCCTATAAGAACAGAAATTAAAGATTTATAAAGTGACTACACTCATGTGGAATATTTTCCTAAAATAAGCATCCTCTGATTTACTTAGGCAATATTTTAACTCCTCTAGCAAACTGAGCAATTATTCACAGAAGTATGAATTACTACATTTCTGTCCAAAACTGAAATCCTAATGGAAAAATTGATCGGCAAACAAAGTGACATCAATATCAAATGACTGAGCTCTCCATCAAGTGCGTTACGGACTTCAGTACTGTAGTGCTGATGAGTTCATTGTAGAGGTACATCCCATATTTCAATACACACCAAAAATAATACACAGAAAAAAAATTACTGTATCCCCACCTTAAGAGTTTAAGAGCTGGTTCCAGAAGGCAATAAAAAGATCTCATAATTTACTTTTTTTTGTGATGTTTAATGCTTGGGAGGCCTATTTGTGCAACATACATAGCAATGATCTCTTCTTCACCTTTCCAGCGATCCCTTACCATAGAAAGCATACATTCTTGTCTTCTTAATTTGGTTTGATGAGACTGTAAAATCATTACTCATCTGTTAATAGTTTCTGCCATATTCAATCTTATTATTGTAACTAAGCAATAAGCAATAATTGTAAATAAACAACATTATTGTAAATAAGAACAAGAATGATGCATGGCCTTACAGTCACTAATATATCATTCATTTTTTTTCATTAGAGCAAGCCACTCATAGTTTCATTTGGCTCCATTACCTTGAGTTTTGACAGTTGTCCAAGATCTTTGGCTGCACTGAATATCATCTGGGGCCCCTGTAATCAAATTGAAAATTCAGGAAACAGACTCACTACAGCGTGTTTGCTTTTTATGTCAACATGATCATATTTTCTGCTAGGACATCAGCCAAAGCCACTGTTTTGCAAAGCTAAATAGAAATTTCAATTGCACGAGACGTATCTTCATCCAGTTGATAAGGCCAAGTGGTTGAATGTCTGCAGCACAATTCCTTCCGGTATCACATATTTGATACAAATACTGTGTATTCTGTTGATAGTGGTTTCTTGTGCTCCTATCTCTTCTATTTAAAATTTTGAAGCTAAGGCTGGAATTGTTCTTATAGAGCAAGTCACTGAGAGATTTGTCCATAATCATGGCTCTCAGGTGCTAATATAAACAAATTCCTCAGTGCAGAGGAAGCTGAAAAAGCTTAACAACTGTCTACAGTGACATCTCAGTTGAGTCACACACAGCACAACAGCGTGCTGCTAAGCCAAAACCATTTATTTTTTTAGGAAAAGATACCAAAGTGTTACAAACTTAAACCAATATTTTACAATAGCCAAATCCTGGAATGTCACCAAAGGCCAATGACTACATGTTTGTCTTAGACAAACAGAATCCATGCTTACATGTTCTATCATGATTACTGCAAGAAATACAATTACTAGTGCATTACTCGGCAGTTCAGCAAGACATAGTTCTGAGTATCTGGATTTCAGGAAAAAAAGTCAGTCCCACTTACTTATAGCACAAAACAGAATAATTTTTTATTAGACTTTCAGCTCCAAAGCATTTCAGCTTCCAGAAAAATTATCTGCTTGTGTATGGTTCAACTGCAAAAGATGTAATACAGAACTGCAGCTGAAATTGTCAGTATTTATTAGTAGTGATGATAGTAAGATAAATCCAAAAATTACAAAATAAATAAATCCAAACGTCTGTGCCTCTCACCTCTGAGGGAAAGTAATATTCAACGCTACCAAAGGGAAACATCTCTCTTACAGTACCCTGCTTTTCATTGATTTTGTTTAATTGTGTGTTCAGCAGTAAACAGAGCTAGCAAATTGAACTAGCTATACACCTTCCACCATGCCTGCCAACAGGGACACTTCATATAGAGGCTACCATAATAAAACCCAACAACTGGTCAAGTGTAGCAATCACATCTGATACCACAAGCACTAATCCAGTAATGTGCTGGGACACTTACAGTTTGGTCTGTCAGTGGTGGAAGCACAATTTGTTTTTCTATTTTGTTCAAGACTAACTTCCAGAGCTCTTTTAAAACCCGTTTCAGAACTGTCTTCTCACAGATTTTCGCAGAGGCACTTAAACTGCAACAAAACAAAACACAGACCAGTCTCCAGACTAGCATCAAGACTTCAGAGGTGCTGAATCACATATACTCAGATTAATGGACATTATAGCTTAGCTTTTCTCTTCCAATGAGGACTTCTCAATGGATTAGTTATTTTGCATATTAACAGTGAATATTTTTGGTAAAAAGAAAACATGTGCAGATTATAAAATCATGTAAATCTCCACTTTACAATTTGTTACTTATTATATTACTGATATTTATTGGAAAAAAAATGCAAAATGATGCTGAGTTATATAGCTTGATGGATGAAACAATTTAGCACTCCTAAGCCCCTAAATTAAAGTTTTATTATATAATTTGTTTGTGTCTTAAAAATAAAAACCAAACATCTCCTTTGTCCTGTGTTTCTACTGTGATGTAGAATTGAGTGCTGATAGCTAATGCAAATTCAGGCTTATCATTTGCAAGTATTTATTTTTATATATACTGGCAAGTCTGCGCAATCACATCTTCTATTACTAAGAGGGTCCATACACTTACTTACACTTTTTTCTTTATTTAAGAGTATATTCACAAACCATCTTGTATGTATTGCCATGATCAAGTAGTGTCATGAATAAAGTGCTGCTGTTTTCAGGCATAGGAAGAACATTTCATAATAATATCATGCAAATGCTCTGGAGGGTAATTTTACAGAATTGTGTCTATTAATGTAAAAAAATACTATTGTAACATCATTATACATATCACATCATAAATATGCCAATTCGTATTTCTAGCATCTCTTACTACTCCTTGTAAGCAAATAACTAAAACCATAATTAAAGAAATAACTGAAACCCAGACCATATTAACATGCTATGTCTGTAGTCCTTATAGAAAGATACAAATGTAAGAAAGGTGATACTCCCTAACAGTTTTGGTTTGTGGGTTTGGTTTTGTTTTTGTTTTTCTTTTTCACATCTTTATTTTCTGTGCATGGGTTTAGCACCTGCTAAAATTCCACTTAACATTCCTGTGGTGTCGAATATTTTCTATTCGGACAGTAATTTACAACCCATTTTTGTTTCCATTATGCCATTATTCAACTAAATCTCTAAGAAGCTATGAAGTCAACTTTGAGAAATGGCAATCTGGGATTGAACCTGACAAGCAAAAGGCAGCTTGCAGAGTCTTTTAAATGAGCTTAGGACAGCCTATGCAACTGTATAAACACTTTCGGCTTTTCTTCAACACTTGTGCAAGCAGTAATGTTTAAACTCAAAGACAGTTAAAATTTAAAATCATACTGCTTGAAAGCAACACAGATCGCTCTTGTAACTTAACACATGGGATGTGGTACACTGCTAAAAATAGGCTGACACATACATATAAAGCAGCTAAAATTTCTTCTGGGCCAGGAACCCTCGCAAAATATGCAAACAGATTAAGCCTAATATTCTACACACATGCAAGTACTACAGATATTAAAAATACTACAGCGTGTTTCTAGGTCTTAATGCCGCTTCAGGGTAAAACCAACTATGCCTGACTGTAGTCCTGTTCCTAGTATGCCACACTTACGTTTTATCCAGGAAATCCATGAGAGGCCGAAGCACAATCTCGGCATCAATGGCCGCACTATTCTTGTTGGCTGCTGCATTCCCATTTCCTCTCATTTGATTCAGTTCATTGCTCATTTGTCTTATGCAATCTTCAAAAATCAATTGGAAACTACAGGATGGAAAAAAAAAATAAGAGAATGAAGGAATTCTGTGACAGAAAACAACATTTACTATTTTGTATGAGGTTCTTCAACAAGACTTAAGTCTTTGCAATGATGCAAAGTTCACAAAGCCAAGATACTACAGGTGCTACAGACCAAAAATAACACCTCCCTAAGGATTACAGTTCATAGAACTAACTTATGTACTGTTTTGATTTTTCCCCCTTGTTTCTGTTCTGTCACTGTGTTTTTCATGACCTTATAGGTGTGCCAAGTAATTATTTTCTGGAAGCAATAGGGGTCCCAGAACCTGTAGTTCAGGCTATGACTGACTAACAATTAGCAGCCACTTTCCACGGTTTAGTTTTGTGTGAAAAGGCAATAGGAACAGCTGACTATAAATTATTTTTCTCTTGTTGGTTCGTATGAACCAAGCTCTCATCCTTTTCTTGAGGTCAAATAGAAAACTGCTATTGATTTCGCCCCATTTAGCTCTATTTGACCATTTGCTAAGTTTCACGGAGCCAGTACCATCAGAAGCCTGTGTATTTATTCACAACAAGACAGAGCTAAAACATTTGGGCTGTTTAAAATATTCTTTTGCAAAAAAAGCCCAACCAAACAACCCCAAACTCCTAAGAAGCAGGCTCTCTTCCTCCCAGAAGGAATCCTTTCTACTTCAAGGTGAGTGGGAACAAATTCTTCCTCTACAAGCTGTATGTGTTCATCTTTTCTGAAGACTGTTCCATTTCGTAATTGATCTGGTTGAGCAATGTGTCTGACAGTCTTTGTGTCATTGATGTGATACAGTCTTCAGTCAATATATTTAAACAATGCAGAACAGCAGTTCATCAGAGTCAACAGTTCAGAGGCAGAATAAGGCTCAGCACACACGGTAGTTTGGTTTATGGATTGATTCATGATGAATTGAATTTGTTTAGGTTTATGAACAGAAATGCAAAATGGAGGCCATAAATATACCAGGCCTATTAATGTGAAACGATAAATGGCGGAGATTAACTTGAGGAAAGTGAAAGAGAATTTACTGTGAGAGAAAAGAAATGTTACAATTAGGCAGTGAGCTGTTCCAGCTACATGGCTAATCATAAAAAGAGAATCCAAATTTCCATGTGGAAGCACTGGAAACTTTTTGAAGTACATTTGGATGTGTACTTGCTTACACATTTCAAAAGCCCCAGATAAAATCAACATGAAGTTGTTACTGAAGCTGCTCATGTAAATCCTTCTGACTGATCCGTCCAATAAAAGCCGAAATAGTGCACTGGCTTTTCTTGTTATTACCCATCTTTCTAACATTGTTAACGTCACAAATTCCATCAATAAACTGACCCATGAGGAGTGTTGTAACTATCTGGAGCATATCCTAGATTGAACTGTTCCTGGGTTTTATCTGCAGAAACCTAGTTGCTTCATTCAGAAAGAAGCCCTGGAAAAAAATTACATTCATGCACTGTCAATGATCTGAGAACCAGGGCCTGGAAGGAAAAATAAAGCAAGACAATATGACAAACTAAGCACACTCAGAAAAAAGTGCACACTGGCCACCCAGCCAGTTCAATGGATTAAAAAAGCAACTGCAGACTTTGCTTAATGAATACCACTACAGCACTAATCCCTCTTTTCTTAGATTCCTTTTTAATTGGAAGCAAAAATACCTTACAGCTTTTTATAGCAGAGGCACTGCCGGCACAGCACCATGTCCTTCAAGACTGCAGCGTGCACTCTGATTAAGGAAAGATTTTGAGAGTAAGGCTCATCAGACAGTTCTTACAGAGCTACAGGCAAGCTGGTGACCCAAAGAAGGCCTTTCCCTGTGACCACTTGAAACAGGCTAAACATAGGCAGACATTGCTGGCTGAAGTAGGCTCTCAGCCTCAGGAAGTAACATAAACATGGTCAGAGAGAGACATTTAACACAGCATCAGACAAGAAAAAAATCAGCAATTTTTGTTTTCCAAAAAGCAGGACAAAAGCCATCAGCCTCACCTTGTAACATGTTCATGCCCACAGACGAATTTCAGTCTTGTTTACAGTGAAGTTACTGCTGTGTGTTTCAGTCTAAACACATACACACAAGTGCACACCACTTCATCAGGGCAGAAGCAAGCTTTATTTCAGGACATCCAACCACCCACCCAGACTTAATCAACAAGGTACATTTTTGAACAGGAGTATTTCTCTAAAGTTTGCCATAAAATAGGTTCATTACCTGGCAGCGTATGTTACACTGAGTTCATCCAAAACGTTGCTAAGTTTCACCTGAAGCTCTTTCAGAAGAACACTAGCTTCAGGATCCAGCTGTAAAGAGAGAAGTAACGTTATATTTTACTTATACACTATGTTTTGGGGTTTTCCATTACAATTAATGAATTAGGAATTACGTGCAATGGCACACTGCACTATGGAACACCAAATGTGGAAACACCTCTTACAACACAGGGTTGCTTTAGCAGGCCTAAAAATCCAATTACCAAAAAAAATATAAAAGTGAAAAATTGTATTGTTAGAAATCAAAACTGTGCCATTAAACAATGTCTTTCTATAGGATGGTGAAAACCGTGTTAGCAGTCACAAAAATAGAGCTACTATTACTAGACAAATGGCATTCACAAGGCATACCAAGAGAAAGATCGTGAGAAATTAGTACCTGCATGAATAACACTGCACATCTTTATCTTTTAATTATTTTTTTTTACATTTCACCACTGTCAGTAACTTTTTTGTGATTTGTGTTGAAGATGTTTCCATATTCCCAATAATGCAGTGCAGAAATAGAATAGCCAGCACTGGAAAACATAGACTGGAGACTATCCATGCTGCTCCTATTGATGTAGTGTGAGGGAGGGGGATCTACAGTACTTCTGTTTCTAAAAGCCATTAAGGCATACATAATTCAAGCCTGGGGCAACACATTCTGATGCACAGGGAGAACCAACCGCTCCTGTACATCTGATAGGAGTCTTCTAAATATAGGAAAGAGGAGAATGCAGGGGAGAAACAGATTTCTGCACTGAGAGGAATGGGGATCCATGCATAGATATTTAATCAAAAAGGTTCTCTATGATACTGATCTGCAGCTTGTTTATTTGCTAAGCGTTCTTTTCAAATTAAAAAAATGATATGACTTTTTGTCTCCTTGAGCTTAAGCATTTAGGAAAAATAGTTACAGTCGATTGTGGGATGTGGTTGGTGATCATCAGGATCAACAGCTGAATGAATTAACAGCTGATGTTCCAGGTCATTCAGCTATCTACATCACAATCTTGAGGAATGATTTTCCATTATAATCCTCAAATTCTGCACTCTGTTCTGCGGGAAGGTCCAGTACAGATCTTCTCACATTTCAAAGGAAACTGCACATTCAGAATACGTGATCAGGTCTGTCTCTATTTGTGTTTTTGTATCTTTCATTTCACTAGAGAATTACTCTGCCTCTGGTGGGATACATAAGGAATACAAATTTAAGACCGCTATTAGGATATAAACATTTAACAAATACTGAACACACAAGCATTCACACCGAACATCGTACACATCAGAGAAAGTACAAAATACCAGGCAGCCAAAAGACACAAAATTTCTTAGCAGATCATGCGTAAGCTGGAGAATCATCTTGTTACTGGGAGTGCAAAGGCCACTGTAGTTACTTTCTATCAGAAGTTGTTGTGATAACCAGAAAACACAATATACTTTCTAAATTCACCTGGAACTGGACTTAAGTCTCGCCAAAATTGGATTAAATACTAGTATCAGATTGTGAACATAGGACACATTAGAGAAAGCTGCATGCAAGTTCTAGACGTTTTTAGAGAGCTTTGTGCTCACAAATTGCATGAACAATTTTGTGTGTGCACAGCTGGAGGCATCTGGCAGGACATCCAGCCCTGTGTATACACATGCTCATGCTTGTTAATGCAGTGCCATAGGGAGGACTGGAACATAAAGAGGTATGCAGGCTGACCATCCAGGTGCTAGATACTGAGGATGTTGTGCTAGCCAAGAACGTGTTAAATGCTATTGTTATTTTTGTTT
This sequence comes from Myiopsitta monachus, assembly GCA_017639245.1. Classification (NCBI taxonomy): domain Eukaryota; kingdom Metazoa; phylum Chordata; class Aves; order Psittaciformes; family Psittacidae; genus Myiopsitta; species Myiopsitta monachus. The sequence goes on along the minus strand of CM029921.1, from coordinate 13,884,271 downwards.
AACTACTGGACAATATGGTAGCTTGAGTGCCTCACTAGGACTAAAATGTGCACTTTTCATTTACTTTACCATGTGCTGTCATGTGCTACTGACTTCCCAGGGCAAATCAGAGGGTATCAGCCCTTAACTGGCATCATCCAAATATACCACAGCCATGGTGCAGCTAAGACAGGAATTGTTATGGTGATTCTATACTGAGAAGTTCTGGGTTGACTTCACAACTGGTAAAAATGGTTTTAGGATGGCCTTGTGCAGTGGAGATAAGGTAAGTCAGTTTTCGGTACCTCTGCACATCACACACTCCTTTTGGACAAAGCAAATGGGAGTGAAACCACAATTCTACATTATGACAAACTGGTCCCATCATTTTGCACTTGAGATTCTCTTTAGAAATCTGGCAGGTTGGGTCCCACTTTACTACTCTTACTTTATTATGGCAGACTGTCTTGTTTATGTAATTGTAATGTACCTCTCCTGCTTGGCTACAGCAGAAGAGGCCTGTTAACAGGGGAACTCATATTGCTCAAACTATTTTATTTTAATGGCAGGGGAGCTGAGAGCCAATTTTTTTCTCTATTTATAGAGCTTCCTGCCCTGCAACATGCAACAAGCCTGCCCTGAACATAGGGACTGCTGCCTGACTGTGGTATTTTGACTGCATAGTTTGAAAGACATACTGTTCACAATGTGACACTGCGGAGATTAACAGCATTGAATTTTTCTTAGAATTAGTTTTGCTTCAGCTGAATTAGGTCTTTTTATTCCGCTGAAAATCATCTGACTTTTTATGCCGTCTGCAAACAAGATATTAAACTATTTTCTCTCTGGTTACAGATTTTATTGCTGGCTTTGTTTCTTGTAAGTACCAGTTCAATAAGACAAATTTGCTATGAGAATAGCTAGGGGAGTAAGTATTCAATGTGAAGACAAACATTTTAGGGACACTTTGATACATGTGACAAAAAAAATAACATGAATGCACTTTTCTTCTAGAAACTCTCCCAGTGAGAAACAACAAAACTTTGAATGTACTTTTTAGATCTCTTTTTATGGACCACGAATCAAGATGCACTTCAGGTAACAAAAGGAAAAACATCTCCAAATTCTCTCCAAGGGTTGCACATTGCACCACATCTGTAGGAAATGTTGCTTTGATATTGTAACATCCTTATTAATATCAAAAAGGATAAGCAAAAAGGATGAGAAGTGATGAGAGATTTTGAAAGAAACCTGCTATGAAAAATCCTAATTATTTTTGACTGGATTTGTTGCTACAGAAGTTATCAGGAGCAAAAGGAAAACATTTTGAAGATTCAAAAAAACATTCTAGTATGAAAATAGTTTGATAGCTACAGATATAAGGTGCTACTTAGCCTATCTCTGCCCTTGTCTCCACCATGATTTCTAGACACTTAGCTGTTTCCATGGTTCATGACATGTAACAGGTAGGATTGGATCCAAGACCTTAATACAGAAGTACTTTGCATAGAACATAAGAGAATAGAAGGCAAAATTATTTGTAGTATTTGCAGAGTGAAAGGGCATTAACAGGAACCACAAAAACCAGCCATGACTGGGTGATAAATGCATCTGTTCAAAGTCTGATATAAAATTTTCAATGACAACAAGGCTGCTGAAGTTCATTTCATGTTCTCTGCAGCAGGAAGCATTTTTGCCATGGCAGCTTCAAGAAGCTATTACTAGCTCAGGAAGTTAATCTGTAGGCTCATTTGGCAGGTGCTATTCATTGCACGACGTGGGACTACCTTACCTCTGCAGCGTCCCACTGTGGATGTGGAAATAGGAAAGAAAGTATTTTCTAATTCTCTTTGTAACATGGTCACATTCGATCAAATTTTTGTGGAACTATCAAACTACAGTCTCAACAAAAAGAGCTGATGTATGTGTAACTTCTTTTTTAAAGCCAACTACTGATAATAAAGACAGTATATTCATGACCTAAATATTGCTTTTTAAGAAGATGACAGTTTTCTATAGCTTTAAAAAGATGTTAATTTCTTAATTAGCTTTCAAAACAGTCAAGCACTACAATCAGCAAAGTACTAAAGCACACGTTTACATGCTTTTACTGTTGACAGGATTTCAGGCACTTTTAAGTCTTCTGAAATATAAAAGGAGATAAAGCTCAGCATGTTCTGGACTGTTGCATAGCAGCTCTCGGTGAAATGGTGCTAAATCTTGAATACAAACAGGCCCTCAGACACTGAAAAGTGCACTTACAAAATGTTTTATAGATTTTTAGAATCTCTGAAAGACTTTACGCAAACTGCTTAGTAAAACTTTTCAATTTAGAGTGTCAACTGAATGCCCAAGCATAGCTCTTTTTGATTTTAGATCACAGAGGATTACACAAATACATCAATGGAAATTAGTAGGAAATGTGACTGGTTTTGCCTTAGAAAATATGGTCAGGAATAATAAAAGATGCTTACTATCACAAACCTCATAAGAGAACCTCTCTCCTTCTTTCTTCTGCTCAGTGGATTGCAAGTCAAAGGCATTAGACAAAGACATGACACATTACAGACAAAGCACAAAGCACATATTCTATGAAATTTTCAGATACAGGCAAAAACATACCAGTATGTAAAAAAGCAAACAGTCCAATACAAACATTAAAATAAAGCTGGCACTACAGATTGCAACACAAAACACCCAGTGCTGATTGAACTTTACAGATCATTAGCATATTTCTGTGAAACAGTGTCAGGTCTCTCAAGTATTGTCAGGGCAATAAAGGTTCTTGTAGACTTTTGGGTTTTAAACACTTTGATTTTCTTTGCAAGCAGAAGTGAAGGCTGTGAGTAGGTTGCAAACGTGGTGCTAATGATCTCTAAGGAACTCTGAATGAACCAGGAAATAAATATGACTCACCTCCTTTCCTCCCATGGACTCAAACATTTTCTCAAGCTGGACTCTTAATTGTTGAATGTTGTTCATCAAGATACAGGGCTGCAAAGAGAGTACCAATATGTTATGTTCCTTTTATGTATGAGGCTGAGAACCTTCTCCCAAATAGCTGAGCAGTTTTCAGATCCGCGTATTTCATGTTCTGGACTTTATAACCCATGTAGTTGCTACTCATATTCAATTCAGTTACAGTAGTGTGTTACTATCTCTTGGAGATTAGACACAATAATGATAAAAGTATTTTAAGAGTGAAAATAGACTGGAGGAAAGGAATTGCCAGATTGCTTTCTAGACTCATTCTTTGCAGACAACTGACAGCACTACAACCCAGATAATGGCTGATGCTTAAGTATTTGAATAACTCAGTAGGCAGTTCTGTTGATGACAGTATTTCAGAAATGTACACTTTACATTGCTTGAAAAGTTGGTGAATGAATTCTGCAATAGAATTTTGTAAACATACTATTTTAGTCTAAAAATATAGTTGTTTAAACTCATTTCCAGGGCAGAACACAGGGCCACAGTGTAAAAGACAGCAACTGCTGGATAAATAGAAGGTAAAAAGTAAGACATAAATAAAAGTAAGCCACTTATTACAAAATTATGAAAGAAAAATTCTATCACTAGAACTTTGTGTACTCAGACGCCATTGCATGTTAGTTTGGTATGGTGCAGGGCAATAAGACAGTACTTACTAAAAGAATTCTAGTTGGCCAAGGTCAGTGTGATCTAGTGCATAAGTGGATTGATTTAGACACAAGTAACACATTTAAATAAAACACGTATACTTTTTCCAGACAACAAGGTGATGGAATGATTACAGTGATTGATACTCAGTTGTACCTTTCTAGTTAACAGCATGTTAATAGCACTGAAACATAGTAGGATTAGATTTAGGTATTCTGAAGATCAGTAATGTGATTTAATTACTTCTGCATTACTCTCAAAGGAATTTGGTGTCAGAGTCCTTCCCAACTGGAGGAAAAAAAAAGCTGAAAGTTGATCTAACTTCTTAATACTTGCATTACTGCTTCCCAGTAAAGCGTCTTATTTGTCCTCCTGCAAAAGACAGCTGCCCTTGTATAATGGTTAAAATACCACCTCTCTTCCTGCATTTCGAAAAATCCACAAACGCCACTTCTTCTATTTATCTACCTTAATATTGATTTCTGATCACTTTCTCCTCCTCTCCTACGCCATCTCCTCTCTTCTGACATATTAATTATTTTTGAAATTATCTGCAGTATCACAAATCAATGATTATAGAACAGAATCATAGAATCAACTAGGTTAGAAAATACCTTTACTCCTGGACTGCCGAGTCCACCAATAACCCATGTCACTAAGGGCCTCATCTACCATGATTTCTGATCTGGGAAAAAGAAACTGAATATAACAACTTGATTCTTTCGTTCAAGTCAAGTGCAAATGCCTTTGGCAATACACTGAAGCTATGAGATAAATACTTCATATTGAGTCAGTTTTCAAAGTTTCTTTTGAGGCTAACTGCTTCTTCGAAGTCCAAGTCTACCTTGGCTAGATGGAATATTTTCTATTGCTGTCAGTAAATAACAGAACCAGAGCTTGAAAACATCCTCATCTTATTATTTCATTATCATCTTGCCCTTCAGAATATTCTTTGCAGCAATTTACAGGAATCAGGCAGATAAAACAACACCCAAAAGTGGAAAAAACCAAGTTTGCTTGTAAACTCTGACAAGAGGTAGAAGATGTTTCTACATTAGATACGTATCTTTGTGAAAAGCACCTTTGGTATGCTTTTATTTGAACAGTTTATGTGCCCATTTTATAATGTATAATAAAAATAGTAAAAGTATTGACTTGAAAAAGAATGCCAAAATCTAATCATAAAAAGTATTTTTTTAAACCTCTTATCAACTCTAATGCAGGAGATGGACTTTTAATAGTTGAGATCAACAGATCAAATGGTCTTTTATTAAGCTAAAAGTATGTATTTCAAAAAGGTAGATTCAGTTAAAAATATTTGTCCCCCAAAGCATTTGATATAATACTTCATACCATGAAGTATTATGAGATTAATTCCATCTAAAGCCTTAGCAAGCACTGACACACCAGGTTGCTTCAGAAATCAATCACCTCAACAATTAAAAAAAATCCCACTTTACAGGGCCAAAGACTTCACAGTTTGACTCGATGACTCAACATTATGTATCAAAACTAATTTAATTTAGAAAGCAGTAAGATTTACTTAATACGAGCATTAAATTGAGAGAAAAGGAAAAAAAATAGTTACAGATTTTATTCCTTTTTTTTTTACATTAAATTTTGAGAATAGTTATGGCTTATACTGGATTAAATACAGAGACAGACTGGTTTAGATGAAGCTTTGTTTGGACTGATTAATGTTAAAGTAGAAGATGTGTAATGCATTCACTCCTCCATACTGGGGAGAGTGTTATGTTCTCTTCAGCTCCGTATTTGCCCTGGTGGTGACAGAGGTAATTAATATATATATAGATGTATCTGGAAAGTTAAAAAGACATGAAGATTTACATCCTGCTCCATTAGGGGGGAAAAATGGCAATATTCTGGGGTGGTTTATCATACATCAACTGGCATTCAGTGACAAGATGCGTGGGAATGGTTCAAAGCTGCATCAGGGAAGGTTCAGACTGGACATCAGGAAACTTTTCTTTATCAAGAGGGTGCCCGTAACACTGGAACAGGCTTCCTAGAGAGGTGGTCAATGCCCCAAGACTGTCAGTGTTGAAGAGGCATTTGGACAATGCCCTTAACAACATGCTTTTGGTCAGCCCCAAAGCAGACAGGCAGTTGGACTAGATTATCATTGGAGCTCTCTCTTAACCAAACTGTTCTATCCTGTTCTATAACTGGCATATTTCCTAGTGTTTCTACAGCTGTAAGACTGATACTTTTTACGTAATGGTATATAAAAATTCCACCTAATAATAAAGTTTGGTAGTTCTATTTATTAATTCTATTTTAGACAAAATTTTCTAAAAGGAACACAATGGTGTCTTTCCTAACAAATATATCTGTAGGCTGAAAAATTAGGTTTAGTCTTTTGCAATGTTTCCTATCAGAGGAACCACCAATAACCGATATTGAGCTGCAATAGATATCTTTTTAATTTCTATTACTATGTGTATGTTGGTAACCTCTAGATTATGACAGTCTCTCACACTTACACAGAGTACTTGCAAGAATGAGTGCATCCTCAAGCCATGCACAGGGATGTAACAAATACACCTGAGGTCTGTGTATGAGCCATATAAGGGCTGTAGTTTTAAAGATTAACAGTATGAGGATGGTGCTTCAGTAATTTATCTGATCGTAGAGTGATACAACATACCACTAAATATAGCAGAGACAGTGCTAAATGTTGCCTGCCTTGGGAATAGTAGTTTTGACTGAATTTTCCTTGGTTGTGTTAATCTATTGGCAATGTCTTGATTTGTTTAACCATATTTTTAGTGTACATAGCTCATTTACATCTGAGTCTATGGTAATCTAGTCCTTTGTTACGGAGTCCCTTGTAAACAGTGAGGCAACAGAATAGCACATGATTTTCTTCTCAGTGCGACATAGATAAAGCAGAGAGAGTGAATGGTAGTAGCAGAAAAGTCTGCACACATTCTCTGCATAGGAAGCAGTGATCTCATAAATTCCCTAATGAATAAACTCATAAAGAGAAGCAAGCCAACGCAAAATGAAACCTCAACCAAAAATATTTTCTCCTGTTTGATAAAAAAAGATTAAGATACCTTCACCATATTCCCCATTGCACATGGCTGTCATCCAGGCAGTGTTTCTGACCATCTCCTAAATTTTTTTCTACTTTAACACCGAAATTATTAACTAAGTCTTCTAACTAATTCCACCTATTCCAGCTTTTACACAGCAACGTAAAACATGCTGACCTTATTAAAAAATGAATCAAAACAAAAATCCCTTCCACCACTCCAGCTTTTTCTCATATACAAAAATACTTACATTTTCAAAAGTACAGCAAGTCATTTAAAGGTAATTTCTGAGGCGGAAACAAAACACAGCTTTTCACTTACCACATTTTCTTTATCACAATATGAGCTGAAGTAACTTGAAATAATTACAGCATACTGAAGCAGCACTTTGTTGATAGTCTAGGAGAAGAGAAGAACCTTTTAAATAGTAAAGTTCATGATGTAAAAATAGAAGCATAAAAAACACACAAAAAGGAGGTTTATAGAAATTCTAGATTTTACAGGTGCTTACACATTTAGTCTATAGTATTTCCTTATATATAATATCAGCAATCCTATAAGCATATTTTCAAATCCCTGCAAACAGATAGGGGGTTGTTCTTAGAGGACTATAACCTTCAAAGCAAAGGTACTTTTAGTCATACTGCTCTTGAGAAGCATTGACAGCTCTACTCCTTGCGATGCGGTGCATACTTAATGGAACAGTAGCAAGCTCAAAAAATCCTCTAGGGTGACAATGCGCAGATTAAAAATATAATGGAAAAGTAAGACCAAGGGAGCGCTGTTCAAAGACTGGCTGCATAAGCTTACCTTACAATAATCATGTAAATAGGAACTTTGTTTGCAAATGGAAAACTGTTGCAATGGAAGAATGGGAATAAATGTAAATGCAATTTTTTTTTTAAAGCTAGCAGGTCTAAATGGAAATCTAAAGCTTGTGAGAAAATGTTACAATCCAAATAGAAAGTCTAAAAACCTGAGTTTTATCAAACAGCAGATAAATAACTACCACTGCCTCAGGGCCTCAACCAAAAACGTTCTTTTGCCATACCTTGAATCTTTCTTTCCCTTGTACTGACTAATTAGATCATTGCATTGCATTTCAGTGAATTACTCCATTAATGGAATTGTAATCAGTGTTTAGCAAGAATAATAATCGATTGTATAGCATAGATAAATATGAAATCTCAAAGAAAACAGAACTTCTCAAACAGGTAAATGATTTTGATAAAATAGATAAAAAATGGTCTTACGCCACAGACGCCACGTCTTTGTAAGGATTCCAGTTAGAGATAGAAGAGTCTGATTCTAAATAACATTGGAACTACTTAGCTGTTTAAGTACACAGCAACACAATGTCACTCTGAAGCTTAGTTGGGACGCATTGAGTTTAATTTACCTTTGCAAATCTTCTCATTAAGTGAGATAGTGTTTCGGGATTAGGACACTCCAGTTTCCTAATAATCTCAAAGCTTTGATTGAGCTGTGTGAAGACATCAACCACAGAACAAGAGAAGAGGGCATGATCTGATGTTTGCTGAAACTAGAAAGAGACGTTCAAATGAGTTAATACTTGTTCAGAGATCAAAATGGTTATTAACTGATTTTCTTATAGTTGAAAGTCCTCCTAGAGTCATAAAAAGTAATAAAAAAACAAACTAAAAACCAGTCTCACTGATAATACGGAGAAATGGAGCTTTTCATATTTCTGTCACTTTAAAACCTCTTAAAAATAAACCCGAAGTTATCTTTAATGACATCAGTATCACATCAGAGTTTAGTGAAACCACAGATTGAAGCCTATAGGGAATTTAGGGAGATGGAATTAGAGCAGAAATGTTTCCATAGGGTTATCCTCCAAGAACCACTACTGACTGTGTATCTTTGAGGTGTAACAAGGATACTGCGGGACCAAATGTACTTCTGGTTTTGCAATATTAAATAACCATCTTAATACTTTATTATTTTCTTTAAAAAGGAAAGGCTCACCCCGTCCTTTTTGTCTCTTTCTAGTGCTCCATGAAGAAATTCCATTGAGACATCCTCATTTTCATCCAGCCACTGAATGACAAATGGTTCAAACCACCTCAAAATTAAAAACAATTTTGTAAAGTGAGTACATTCCATAAATACCCTGAGAGAGTGATGCTGCACCACGCAGCAGTTTGGCACCACGCAGCAGTTTGGCATCTTATGTCTTCACATCTGTTCTAGTTGCTAAAAAGTCATTCTTCAAAAATTTCTGTCACTGAAGACACCGCGGCTACTAAAACGCCTTTCAAGTTCTGTTTCACCGCACTCTAACTGGTCTACCCTAGCAATGTAAAACCAGTAGCCACCAGAAAAACGTGTCCATGTTATGCAGGGGAACATATTGTGTGCAGTATATTTATTTTAGTGCCTTTTATCAATGTTGGTTCTTTGTCAACATTTATTTTTTATTTGTATGTGAAATAACTCAGATAAAACTTTGCTTTTGCACAACATCAGCTGTGATTTATTTTTCTTTAGTTTATTTTTAAAAAAATTAACGCAATAACAGGCCCCAAAACATCTCAGCAAATCAGCAGACTGGCAGAAGATCAAGGAACAAGATTAAGGATAGCTCACAGAAAAGGACAGGACTGAATGTGTTAAATGAAGGAAGAAATGTGGAATTGAAAGCAGCTGAATATTAACCCAGTGCAGTAAAAATACCTTCAGTAGCATACCCCATTAGCACTGTATCTTTATCCAAATTTGGGTGTGAAACAAATGCACGGGCCTATAACTAATACTGCTGCTGTTCTCACATTTCGTATCTTCCTCAGGCATTTTCTGACAAAAATATTTTGTCATCTACGAGGACGTGCAGTTACAACAGTTGGATCAAGCGTCCTATGAAATAGCTAATCACACTTTAAAAACCCAGACTATTTAATTTGATAGAATGAAGAATTAAAGAAAAGGAAGTGCAAAAAGTAAAGAGTTGTCAGAGCTACACACCTTGAGATCCTGCACAAACTTGAGCATAAATGTTTGACCAAACTAAACCTTGCACCAAGACCAAACTTATGGGAAACTTCCCTGTACGCTACTTACAGAGAGTATTCAGGCACCGCATCCTTGAAAGCGGAGAGTTCTCGCACATACTCGTTATAAAACCATTTCACTTTGAAGTGCAAATTCATATAATCCGTGCTTTTGCATAACCACTGCTTTTCATGTTCTGCAATAAAAGGAGTTGAAATAAAAGCATTTAATATCATTCTAACCATAAATAACATTCTTGTGCCTCAGCACACTAGTGACTTAATTATACAGTACTTGCATTTTAAAGCACAAATGATTTCTTTTTAGAGGCAGTGGTACCCACAGTTTCAATCTTCAGGTTCTGAAGAATCTGAGTATCTCTCCATCTCTCTTCACCGTAGTGAGGAAACCCCACAAATTTGCTGACTTCCTACCAGCAGATTCTTTGGTTGTTACAAAATGGTTAAGAAGCTGTGGCAGGGTATCAAGTTAGAAGGCACAACTAGGGTTGTATGGTAGCCAAAGGAAGTAATGAACATACAAATGCCAGTCCTGCATGAATCTGTGAAAGCCTGCATTAGTAAATAGGCTGCTTTTATGACATATTTTTAAAGAAAAGAAAGAGGGATCTCCACAGGTACCATCTCTCTGAGGAGTCATGTGATTTGCACATTCATCTTTTCCCCGGTCCCTAAAAAGTGACCTAACACACATGCTCTGAAGGAATGACATTCTTGTGTAAATAGTATGTAGTAAGAACTTAACTCTTCCAAAACTCCTTTTTGCTCCTTACTTCTGCTTGCATTGTAACAGTATTGCACACATTTTTCACATCTATATTTGGATGTGAACCTGATTTTTTGTAACAGCAGGAGTATCCCATCCTCAGTCATATACACACGTGAATATACCACTTGGCTCTCTATCAGTTTAAGTGCACTGTGAAATACATATTCTGTGTTTTTCAGATCTGACCAGGGACATTAACAAGCAAAGTTTAGTTTAATTATTCTGCTAAATCAGTACTCCAGTAATATCACCATGCTATGTAAGAAGTGTTTCAGAAGCACATTATTATGCAATGAATGACAAAGTTTTGTGGGAATCAGCTTATGAAGTGCCCCTGTGGGCTCTTACTGCCTTTTTAGCATTATGTGAGCATTTTCACCTTCACTGCCTTTTCATCACGCTACAGAAAAATCACTAAATCAGTTTCTGTCTAAATACTGCATTTATTCATGCCCAATTGCTACTTGAGAGTACTACAAATCCCCCTGAGCATAATGCCATTGGTTACTAGCCTTAAACAGAACCACAGACAGAAAGATGTATGCCTACTCTCATGGTTCTTACTTTATACAGACCTAAGGAGTCATATTTTATGCTGGTAGGAGTTTTTCCACAATTTACTATTATAGACAGTTAGGTGACAAAATATTTGCCCAATAAAAGGTAGTTCTTAAAAGTGAGACCAGTCTTTGACTGAGAACTGTTACCTCATTGCTACCAAATTCAATGCATACCTACTGCTTAAGTCATTATTAAGAAAAATCTGTCTTATAGTGCAACCCAAGAGAGTGGAAATTCTGAAACGAATAGCATTTTTGCATTCAAACATTGCATGAATGGGTTATTAGACTATACATGCAACTTAAGGAAGTTTGCTGTAGGATCATGAACTAAGCAAATACGAACAAAGCAGTTTTAGAAATGAGCTGTTGCCAATGACAGGCAAACTTATCCAGGAGGGTACAACAGAAGTAATCCCATTCACTGAAATTCTTTTTTAAGTTCAAATTCATTCTTTTTTTAAGTTAAGATCTAAACTGCCACACATTAGAAATGAGCACAAAAGTCATAAATGAATAACTGTGTTGGTTTGGTTTTTTTTAAGGCTCCTGGGACGTTACTTGTAGTTACATAGAAGTGAAACATACATCCTCAATTCCTAATATTAACCCATGAGAACATCAGAAAATACTTCACATGATCTACAAAGTCATTTTGTATCCACGCATACTACCTCTTCAGCTTATATAAACCAAAAAACAGAGAAAAGAGGTGCAGCCCATGACAATTTTACCTGGATATCAGATGGGGTTATCCATAGCAACCATGGATTTCAGTTAGAAAACACAGGAACATCACTGTAGGCATTCTGAATTTAGATTAAGACCCACAGATTGCTTTCTTAATTTCTGAAGAAATATATAGGTTTGCACAGGATACAGGTTTGCAGTTTGGAGATCTGTGTCTTTTTTCCTGTAAGGAAAGCTGGCACCATGTTTTCCTATACACATACATCCATTTTGGACTTTCTGGAAGACAGATGTAGTAGCTGCACAATATGACTCTTTAGTCCAGTAATGCTTTGCAAAATTATTATAATGCTGAGTCAGTCTTGAACTAAACCTGCCAACTGTACACTGTGCAAACGTGCTCAGCAAAGATTATGAAAGAAAAACCAGACCTCTCTCATAACCGACTCTAAGAATCTCCAGTACAGCAAACCTAGCATTATTAAACTTTTCTTATATGCTACTTTTATGAATGTTCCTTATAATGCAACATATCCTTATAAGCATCTATTAAATTTCTGAGTTTCATAACGAGGATATTTTTGGTTCTATATTCCATGTTAGTATCACAAATCAACAAAAAAATACTGATAATATTTCTGTAAAATGTAAAATATGTATACCCTAATCTGTGCATATGGGGCACTTCAGATGCTTTTATCTATCGCAGCCCCAGAGTATCTTTTTGCAAGTACTGATTACACTGAAATCAGCTGTTCAAGTGCTGTTTGTGTAACAAAGAAACGAGAGATTTTTTAAAAAAGACTATTATGTGGAATGCATTGATATAAGCAAATGTGTTTGGTGTATGCTGAAATCAGCCATGGACCTGGAAATACTGTATCTAGCAAATAATCTAATTGCAGGCAATTGTTCTGTTACAGGTAAATGTATAAAGAGACACTGTAGGAAGGACTATAAACTAAGGTACTTTCCTCACAGGCCTGTGACCGAACAGCAATACTTTTGGAATCATGTTTGATTTCTTGCCCAATTTTTAGCAAGTGCTAAAGAAATTGGAGATTTCCTTAAGGCAGCAAACATGAAGAAACTGCAATACAACTATCATGCTTTGGTCTGATGTTCGTAGTGTCATAGTATTTTGTCACTGAAGTCATAATGACTTATTAAGCAGAAACATCTACAGGACAGTACAGATAGAATGCAATTTAAGAAGCTGGAACAGAATCTTGTTCACTACAGAATCTCGTTTCCTTTTTAACTATAAGGCAATAACACCACTCTGAGTATCCATGTAATTTTTGATATTTATTACTTGCGAAAAAGGGGTAATCTAAAAACCTTCATAAAATATGAACATTTTAAATATCCCAGCACTCAATCTGGCAGTTTGTTCAACTATAATTTTCCCTCATTGGGGTAAAAAAACTAAGAGCAAATTAATTTTTTTATCACAGCAGTTTCCTAGGCACTGTTTATTGTAACAGCACATAGCTTGACTGCTAGAAGGATTCCAATAAAGTAATTTTAAATAACAAACAATGTTATTAATAAAGCCAGTTTCCAAGCTTTACAGATGTTTCAGAGATGAGTAACTACAAAGAGTATTTACATATAGCAAATTCATTATATCACAATCTGTTGGTTTGACTGTTACATACATGCTACTGCACTACAATTTATTAAAATGGAAATGATTGGCACTAAGCATAAGGGAATTGTGTTTCTATTAATTGCAAAATTTGCCATTAAAACTCACATTATTTTCAATCATTGTGCTTTAATTCCACACTATTTGCAATAATTACTTAGCAATCACAGAGAGACAGCTGCATATTTTGTCTATTTCTTTCAGAACTGCTGCTTCAGAAACCCCACTATTTTCAGACTTTAACTGGTATACTTGGGAAGTACCTGCACAGCACGGAGTACGGCTAGTGGAAGAAAAGCTCTTAAGGAAGTCCGATGAGGAATCATACTGCGTGAGTATGAATTGGTATTCCTCCCTCTGAGTCACTTGGAAACATCACACCGTAAGATGCACTATGATTTGGACAGAAGTAATGTTTTGGGTACTGGAGCCCAATGCAATTTCATCAAGTGAAAGAGTTGGTTGCTATGCCAGTGACTCTTTTAATATGGGTATTACCCTTACAATGGTCTAAACTCAATCCCTGTACTGCTGAAATGAACTGGAAAATTCCAATTGAATGTAACATTGGATCAGGCCACAAATGAAGAAAAAATGTCAACTCAAACAAATTTCATAACAGATTTAAAAGGGAACATTACATTATACTAGATACTTAATCCCAGGGTTCTTGCAATTTGCTAAAGGGAATGGAAGTCACTGGTTATTAACTGAAATACAGAACAGGACATAACTAATTGATATTTACGTATAATTTATGTTGATTTTGATAATTTGAAACACTATTGGCCTTTCTGAAAGGTCTCTGTGTCATGATAAATATAATAAACTTCTGTCATTACCTCCTTTTTTGGATTGCACATTTAAAAAATATATTGTGTCCTTCATAAGCAACTTCTACACATTCAATCTTTTCTCTGCGTTTACTTGGAAATTTTCATCAAAATATCTTTGAACACTTCAAAACCATAATGGATTACACCTTGAACAGCTCTATGAGGTGATTAACCTGCGCTATTACATTATATGAAGGGGAACCTGAGAGATAGTGAGACCAAGATTTGTTAAGGGAACATACATAAATTATGAAAGGCAGTCTAAATCTTGTTCAAAGATTTCTTAACCACAGAGTCGTATTTCCTTACTGAAGAGGGACCAGGGAAGGAAGGCAGACTGGCTTCTGAACTGTTAGAAAAAAAAATAGATTTACTGTTATTTTTTGTCTTCTTGGCTGAGGTGGAAGCGGTCTAATCAATCCTTAACTTGATGCAGTGCACTTTAAAAGCTGATATGACATTGCCCTTTATATTCAAGGATGAGCTCTCAAAGTGAGAGGCCATGTGCTCAGAGCGCTCTGCTTCGCTTCACATTTCACAGCTGATGCAAGTGAGTTTAGGGCCACCTGCTTAGAATCTGTGAAGGCAGAGCCGTAGGCTGCTTTCTGCGCGAGGTAAACTGCTTATGGGAACTTTGTAGACATCAAATTCCAATGTTACATACTATCTAACAGACGCAACATGTAACATCATGAGGGATGTGTGAACCTGCTGCACACAACCCTATTTCCTACCACAAAACACTGCATTTACCATTTTTGCCTCCTGTGTTATATTGCTTAAGCATTCCAAATTACTTTACGCAAATTATCTTTGATATCTTCTTAACATTACTTAGTAGATTTTTTCCTCCTTATTGAAAATTTAGCCTATTAGTCTCATCAATTAATTGCTACTTCACAGCCAAATATTCCAGAAAAGTTCCAGAAAAGTGGATGGGTGTATCACCAACAGGGCAACTCAGGATGTGAGATATGCAGCCTGATTAAGCCTAAACTTGCTCTGTCCTGCTTGCAACCAAGACAAACACCTATACAGCAAATAATAAGATCAACTTCAGTATAACATTTACCCTTCAGTACCACATCAGGGTGAAATTTATGTACATGAAAACTAAACAAATCAATAATGTTCAAAGAACAAACAGAGACAAAATTCTGTCTTTGGATATACACAACTACTATTGATTATAGAAGGAAATAAGCCCTTCCAAGGATTCCAGGGACTGAAACAATCTGAATCGTGCTTTTTTTCTGTTAATGGAATTCTTGCTCTGTATGTGAATTGACCATGGAAAGCCTAAGAAATTGCAAGCTACGAATGAAGCAGAAGAAATAGTCCATCCTATCAGGTACCACATCTATGGTGATGATTAATGTCCCGGTTCTGAAGAATAATATGGAAGTTTCAAGTACTCCGTAGCTGAAACTTGAAGTTTCAACTTCTACTCAAAGTAATCACATAACCAGAAAGTACTAAAAGAGGAAAAGTAACCCTGGTATAAGAATCCAGTTTACATTGATGAGACTTGCATAAACCTCTAATATGTACAAAAATTGCAAAATAAAGACAATATGCATGCTTGGAAACCACTGCTTCTTGGGAAATGGTATCACATAACTAAATGCTATATTATAATGCTTGAATCTGGGAGCAAAAATAGAATAAAGGTAATAAAGGCAGCCTTAATCCTGTTGAGTCTTAACTATTGAATACTCAGCATTGCATCTTCAGTGCAGTTTTTATGACAACTTACTTTCATTTACTGATTGTTTCTTTTTTTTTTAAAAAAAAATGTACCTTTTCATGAAGTAAATCTTTAGACTTGATTTTCTGCTCTTTGCCTTGCCACAGGAGTGCAAAATGAACATAAACCACATGCCAAACAGGCATGGTAGCACTCTATAAGCAATTAGTAGAATGAAGTACCAGGCAGGAAGAATCAAGCAGCAAGAGAAATGTGAGGCCACACTTTAACAACTACCTGTGGTGTATTCGGCTCTGCCTGTACAGCAGAGAAAGTGCCAAAACACAGAGATGTTCTCTAATTGTTACGTGGCAAATTGCACTTAAGCTTATTAAAAGAAGATGTGGAAACAAGCTTTTAATGGATTTATCCTCTTTCTCTCAGGGTGCTGGAACCAGTATCAAATTTACCTGAGTATCCATAGGTCAAAAAAATACAGTAATGAATTTCTGTATGTGGAAAAGGCCTGAAAGTAAAAGGCTGAGTCTTCAACACAATATAACAGGAGGCTGGGAGAACAGTTCTTTGCTGTATGAGGAAAGCTTTTACAAGTTTCTTAGTGTGAAGTTTAAGAACAGACAGTATTAAAAATAGCATGCAGGGTGCTTGCTATTTAAAATTTTCTTTTACTCAAATGTTTTATAGAACCTGATAAAGAAAAATACTTCGGTTTACTGTTGGTTACTGTTTCTAAAGGGAAAGCAGTCCAAACAAAGCAGACTCACAGCGTGATTATCTCACAGAATTCATGCAGCTGCACTCTGACAGAGATAAGGGGAGGAAACCCCTCAAGAAACATGACAGGGAAATTCAAGCCCTATCTGCTGGACTACAGGACTGCATTTGGAGAATGCCCTGTGGAGGAAAAGGATGAACCTTTTCTTCAGCCAGCAGATGCAGAACTGCAACAAACAATGCAGGTCCTTTAAGTTGCTTTCTGTGGGGACTAGGTCACAGTTTTGTCTGATTTCTTTTTCTGGTTTTGTTTGCCCACTTATTTGCAGAATTATTTCTGAAAAAAGACATAAGCCTAGTTTTTGTATATATGTGAGTTGCAATGAAGTTGTATCACCTTACTGATGAAGAGCAGTAATCAAGGACAAGAAGAAAGAGGTAAATGATTATTCCGGACTGATATACCTAATAAACAACAGAGGAAGTCTTGACTTTTACCCCTTGGTGTAAGCCAGAGTTCTCTTCCTGTTCCTATAGGTGATATACATGCCCTTCACCTGAACAAAACACTTCTCCCTTTCTTGCATATGCAACTCTTAGGTTTGTGGAAAGGACCCAATTAATAATCAATGTAGGATTCATTTAAAGCAGCATTTACAGTCTAATAACCTTTCTAGCATAGTAGTACTATTATATGACCACCAGCAAATTATCTTGCACAGAATTAGGAAACATTCAGGAAAAGCTTATACACAAACATTTTACAGTAATTGCCTGGGCAAAAGCTAATAACAGTATTTCAGAACAAGATTAATATTCAGCCATTAAAAGAAGGTTAAATAAGGCCAGAGCTTTTATTACAAATATATGAGGCAATATACATTGCTATTATTAAGCGACAACTGTAAGACTAAATATGAAGCCAGTCAGTCACTGATGCACTATGTTTTTTGTAGTAACCTCTGGCATCATGAACACGCCTACAATCAGACATATAAAGCATTAACTTATTAAGACTAATGTAGACTTGTACTGCAGTATAAACACTCGCTAGCACTTACTGTTCTGATAATGGTTCAGTGTGCAAAAATCACAGAAAATGGGTTAGGGAATCACCAAATAATAGAGTGATCATGCCTCCAAGTGCAAGGCTGTGGCATATTAGAGATCTCTGAGGTAGTCCCAAGTAAGATGACACATTGACACAGCACAATACAATTGCCATGAAGAAATATTAACTTAGCTCCTGGGAACAGTTCTGTCCGCTTTATCTGTCTTAATTATTGGTTCTAATTAACTTCAACAAACTAGTGCCATTTAGCATGGCTACAGGGTTTTTTTTTGCAAGCCTGGGAATCTGTGTTGCACATGATAGGTACTCAAGCGGATTCTTGTACTTGCAAAGCTCACCCCTCCAGTTCATACAGTATATAGCTGCTACTCTTATTAACATCATTGCCTGTTATGCTGACCAAAGAACATTTCTAATTCCCCTCTTCCTCCAATCATGTCACATTCAATCTTATTAATTATCTGCTAAAGGGAAGTTCATTATTAACCCTAATTGTAAAATCTCATTGTCTTTGCCTTTACAAAATCTCTGAATTGCACGTAAGACTATGGACAACCCTTTATTCCTCAGGTCTCTAGAAAAATGAGGCTGTAATATGTATGCTGATGTGGACCTGCTGGAGAAAGTCCAGAGGAGGCCACGCAGATGATCAGAGGGCTTGAGCACTTCTCCTAGCAAGACAGCCTGAGAGAGTTGGGCTTGTCCAGCCTGGAGAAGAGGAGGCTCCAGAGTGCCTAAAGGGGCCAACAAGAAAGCTGGTGAGGATCTTTTTACAAGGGCATATAGGGCTAGGAAAAGAGGGAATGACTTTAAACTAAAAACGTGGATTTTTATTAGATATCAGGAATACATGCTTCATTATGAGGATGGTGAGGCACTGGAACATGTTGCTTCATCCCTGGAAGTGCTGAAGGCCAGGTTGGACAGGGCTTTGTGGAAGTTGTCCCTGCTCATGGCAGGAGGATTAGTGCTAGATGGTATTTAAGGTCTCTTCCAACCCAAACCATTCTGTGATTCTATCAAATGTGAATGCAGAAAGAGATTCACCCAAATAAGAAGTTTTCATGTTTTGATACTGAGGAAACCCTGCATATTCTGCTGGATGCTTCTCTGTTCTGCCTTCCATAATTGCAGCCTCACACCCCCACCCCCCTGATCTTCTCGGTAGTCTCCCTTAAAGCCAAGACTATACTGTGCCCTAAGGGTAAATTTGTAAATTGTAAAGTTGGAGTGAAAACAGAGTTGAAATCTGCCACCGCATGGCATGACCTTTCTCTGGGCAGCATTAGCTTTTGGTTTTTTTCTATGCTCTCTCTCTGTGCTCAGCATCAACTCACAGACCTGCCTCTTGTCTTTCAAATCACTTTATCAGTTTCTGTCATGAAAGAGGATCTGTCAGAGAAACAGGAAGATGATACCTGCTTATGCATTGAAGACAACAAACAAAACCAAACCTCCATTAAATGCATAAAATGATGTAATGATTCTCTTGTTCTTCTCCTATTTTTTATAAGGCCTGACATTTCAGAAACAGTTCTGCAGGGTTGAGACTGTCTATTGCTGTATTTACACAGCAGCTAATTAATTTCTGGCCTGATCCTGGTCTTGACTTCTGGCCACTACCAGAATTAGATTATCATAACAACAGCAATTACAATGCTCTCTTTCTAACAGACTGAACAGCTCTGGACACTTGATCTGACCTATTCAGAAGTCAATGATATGAAAGATCTGAAAAAAGCCATTTCTGAGGACATAGAATAAAAAAAAAGATAATTTCGTAACTGCATGTCTAATTTCAGCTCATTACTCTCTCATCATCATTTAACCTTTATGTCTCCATACTTGGAAAGGAAAAGACTTTTTACCATATGAAGTCACTAACAGATCACTTGCACTGCTGGTGAAATTCTCTCCCTGTTCTTGTTTGTTTGTACCATGAATACAGACTAATTTGAGGACCAGACAGTACAAGAATATTAACATCCTATAAGTTCAGGTATAGGATATGCTTGTGTAAACTAAATGGCAAACAACAATGTACCATTAATCATGCAAATCACTGCTGCTTTATAAATAAAAGGGGCCAAATCTAATCAAGTCAGTTCTCAAGGACAAACATCTGATACTTTCTCCATGCAAAATCTATAGATGAAAATAATCTGAAATTCCTTAGATCAGAAAAGAATTGCAACTGATGTGAACTTAATCTGTTAAAGTTTGCATAAAACTTTTAATACTACACAAAGGCTATTACATTGTTATTAATGCAATATGGAAGAAAATCTAGAATGAAATTATGAGCTCAATACCAGATTTTAGTACAGTTTTGTTTACAAAGCATGTCAGCATGTCACAGTGTAGCCCTGACCTCGCAGCTATAGAGACCTGAACTGTGCTTTGGGATGTCCTTTCCTCCCTCATCCCAAAATCAAGCTGCTTCCTGAGACATCAGCTGCATGCCCTGTCACATACAAATACACCCCTTTGCATTCAGAGACATGCAGCCATTATACCCTTCTCTAGCAAAAGGCCACTGCTGTGGAAGCTGCTGGCCCCTCTATCCTGTCCATGTCACATCAGCAGCCTCCCAGCTAGATTTTTCTGAGCAACAATCAGTGGAGAAGACAAGGAAGAGGGGTGCAATAACGCCTGGTGCCTGGCTCACTTGGCCTGTTGGTTCCTGTTGCAAAGAAGGTCAGCATCACTGCTGAAAAGCAGCATCAGCCAGGTTGGACAAGGCTTTGAGCAACCTGTTCTAGTGGGAGGTGTCCCTGCCCATGGCAGGGGGTTGGAACTGGATGAGCTTTAATGTTGCTTCCAACCCAAACCATTCTATGATTCTCCCCAGCAGCAGCTGCAGCTCCATACATCCCCTGAGCAGGCAGAGGAGGCATTCAGCTGTACACTGAGAGGACATAGCCTGAACAGCCATTCTGAGCTGCTCTCAGGAAAAAGGAATGTAAACTGAATGCTCCAGTATTGGTCTTCTGATAGAGAATGGTGTTATGACATACTCATTTCATGAACTTAAGCTGATCAGAGTGCTGAATATATTCAAGAATATACAAGGTGGGAAAAAAACAGAAACAGGATTTCGGATGAGTTAATCTTTTATCACATCAGCAATACTTCTGTGTTGGACTATATTTCTTGATTGAATGCAGAAAGAAATAAACTTCATAACACAAAAGATGCTGCTTCAGGAGATTAATACTAAATTGAATCAGGCAAAGATTGCAATCACAGCCCTGGACACTACATATAAACAGATGGTAGCCCATGTAATAACTTGGAAGGCGAAACTGGCATAGCAGAATGCAATGCATTTTAATGAATTCCATTAAAACCATGAGGATTGAGTGTGACCAAATTTAAGGGCTTGCTCCAAATCTTACAGGATTTGAATAAAAACCCAAACCCCAAAACTTACTGCTATTGACAACTGAAGAATCAACCTCAGCTTGTAGAATATCTACAGAAAGAATTGATTTTAAAACCAGCAAAGCTAGAAAGAGGAACAGCATGCTGATCTATATTTTGTGACTAGGTTTACTGAGGTTCCTGTTTAGGAGTGAAACCATAGAAGGTGAAATTATGTGTATTTATAATAATTTATAATGAATTTCAATTTCCTCTAATCATTACACATACAGAGGAACTGTTTCACAACTGATTCTGGGAGTGACTACTGACAAAAATGGCGTTTAGTCTCCTCAGAAAGACAGCATTCACAGCAAGACAGAAGAGATTATAAGCAGGGACTGGTCTGGAATAGACATAGAAAGTCAAGTGCCTCCTAAAGAGTCCTCGATATCTCTCTCTGCCAAATTAGGATATTACCATTAACATTTGTTTTAAAGTCCTGATCCAGCCCAACCATCCACACTTCATATATTGTACAATTAGGTCTACCTTAAGAGCTTCCTTTTCTATTCCTTACAACCAAGAAACAAGCCACAGCTTCATCTGAAGCTGCCTTTTGAGTGATCAGCATGCTCTTACTTAGCAAACAGAGCAAATTATCTTTTGTGAATTATTTTGTTGCAGTACAGAATGTTTATAGTTCAATGGCTAAACCACTACAAGCACTGTGGTGCTCAGGGATGTCTGTGGGCAGAGCATAACTCTACATTCAAAGGCATCCTAGAGCAAATAATATAAAAATTAATCTTCAGATATTCCTTTTTTCCTTTAATCCTTTATGCCTGTTGCATTGCATCATTGTTTAAATTGAACCACATACTTTCTTTTCACCACTAGGAGACTTGCTCTGTTTTTAGTTGCAGGCTTACCTAAAGACTATATGAGTTTTGCTTACTTAGAAATCACAGTTAGCAATTTTTGCTTCCGTGGTAGGAAAAAAAAAATTGGCTAGCACTATAAATCCTTTCTTTCTCTGTATAACATTTTTTATAAAAGGACAAGGAAAAATTTGTATTTTGCTTTAAAAAAACAGTGCTTTATA
This sequence comes from Myiopsitta monachus, assembly GCA_017639245.1. Classification (NCBI taxonomy): domain Eukaryota; kingdom Metazoa; phylum Chordata; class Aves; order Psittaciformes; family Psittacidae; genus Myiopsitta; species Myiopsitta monachus. The sequence goes on along the minus strand of CM029921.1, from coordinate 13,862,094 downwards.
TTGCAATACCTTTCACCTCATGTTGGGCTTGACCATGAGATTATAAACTGCACTAATGCTTTACAACTGGTTTGTGATATACTTTTTCCTTTTTGGAGAGAAACACTGTAAAGATTGTACAAATACAAGATGAACAGAATGGATATTATTAATATCTTACAATAAAAAAAAATAATTTTCTGATCAAATTCAGATTTGACCTACTGATTTTCCAATTCATCTTAGTATACTCCTTATGCCTGATGGAAATCAAGATCCTCTTGCATTTCTCTCACATTTAAACTCAAAATCTATTTAACAGATAAAGAAAATAAGCAAAATTCAGCTAATACCATCATTAATTATTCTGCAAAAATAAGTGCTAGTTAGGGAGAGTTTGATGAATTTAGTCTGAAGGGTCATGACTTTAATAATGATCTAAAAGCTTGTGTGAATTCATATGTACGGGCTCGCAATATTTGTATCTTTAATTTAGACTATTTCCTTATTACCTTCTTCTCAGTATTTGTTAAGAAGTTTCATGCAGGTATTTTTACTTGATTTTCTGCAATAGCCATATTTTAATAAGTGGGTTTGAAGCCATTATTTGGAGATTATCTGCTATAGAAGAAAAGAAAAAACTATATTTTACCTATGGTTATCAACAGTACTATCTTAAAGAACAAAAGGAAATTGCATTTCACTATCTTAGAACTACAATGAGTACAACCTGTCTTTTGAACACAAAAAAGGTTCAATTTTCTGTGCGTGTTTTCTCCGAGTTAGCAATTTTCAGCTTGTGAGAAAATATGGCATACCTACAGTGCTCTGTAGCAAGCATTTGTGGGTCTCTGGAGTTCAACGATTTTGTCAGATACAGATAATAAGAAATAGCATTTCAAGTTACAGTTCATTTGTCTCCTTCCACAGATAACTCATACAGTCACAGTCCAATGATTTTCTTCCTTTAAAACACTTCTCTTTCACTAATTTCTGAAACATCTTAAACAGGTATTCCAGAAAGCTCATTATCACCCGCAGAAATCTGATGCCAGGTGTCATTTGCAGTGGAAATCAGTCTGTGAACTCTCTAGTGTAATTAATAGTTTGTTCTAATTACCTTCCAGAGCATATTTCATGTCCTGGGCAAACAGAGTCCACATGATTTCAGCACTGATTTTTCCCATGTTCAGCTCTTGAGGGAACCTGCAATCAATCACATTACATCAGTTCACCTGCTGCTACAAATTACGCTTACTGCTGCACAGCAGAAAGGCAAATATCTCCACAAAATAATTCCCCTAGTATGCACTTAAGGTATTTTGTGTTCTGTACAAGTATATGAACCATCCAGTCTCCAAAGAAACTTTCCTTGATCAAATGTCAGGGGCCTAAGTAATGAGTTGAATGTTGTATTAATTCCCCCACATGACATGTTAAAATCAAGAAACATCCACCTATTTTGCAGATGACTCCTCAACTTTGGACAAATCAGATGGCTTATTAAAAACTTGAAATAGTTGGCACAGGTATTTAGCAGCTATTTTTCCTTAATTAGCTTATTACATGGGAAAATAGTGAAGTTGTCTCTTGCTGCTATATTGGTTTATACTAGTTGAATCTAATTCAGTGTTTGAAGACTTTCACCTTGAAGCATGGATAAAACATGAAGAATATAAAACATAGAAAAATGCATACTTTCACTTAAAAATTTTAGGTTTTGTATTAGGCTTCATGTCATCTTTGAAAAATAGGCCTTTGCAGCTTTTTCTTGCTGCTATCAAGTATTTTTCCACAACTTATTCATAGGACCAAGCTGCTTCTTACTGTATGCAAAAGAAAAACTCCATCCTTTCAGTTATCTTCACTATTAGCTACTAGCAGAAGCTGACATTTTCATGACAGACATTGTATGTTTCACATTATACTTAAAGAGAGTCCTTTGTCCTTACTGCAGGTGTGGGACTAAGATTAATGTGAGCAGTTCCAGGGCACAGAAGCGTATCACATGACACAGCTAAAGAGCAGAAAGTAGTGCACAGAACCTCTGAGTGGTAAGCCACTTGTTTATAGTACAGTGGTGCAGCAAGAGCTATATGAATGCAATGGCAGTTTACCATGAATACATAAAATCATCGAAGACCATATTAATGAGAAACACACAGAGCTGTGTGGCTTTTGTCTTGAGCTTACTACACCACTTTAGACTAGCAGAGATTTTGATCCCAAGTATTTTGACCTTTTATTTAAGCACTAATCAAATTCAGAAAGTATTCTGTAATAATATCTGTAAAAATGTAAGAATTTTTGAAGGTCTTGCTCAAGAAAGAATGAGACTGACGTGTAACTTTAAAGTGATAGCAATATGATCTAAGTATCATATTCTTTCCAGGGACATGTTTGACTCTGATCATATCTGCAAAGAAAAATTACTTACGCAGCTCATTAGCTCTGCCACATTCATATGAAGTGATTGCTATCTCAGCCACTGGTATGCTTTTCTTTATGCTAATGGCTGCTCAATTACAGAACTTCGATTAATTCTGTTAACACAAAATTAATCGTTGTTCAAAAGGCCAACTGTTGATTTCTTTACCTGCAGTACAGTCCAAGTGCTCTTTTAGCACCAGACTTCAACTTTGAAGCTCTGTGGACATATTTAAAAGTTGATCTGATATTAACACTTCTGTCTGTAATGCAAAGCTGGCTGTAATGGAAGGCTGGGTCCGATAAAAACACATTTATTTGATTAATGCTATGTTTATGTGTATATATTTTAACTTTTGATAACATATAAACATATGCACACACAAACTGCAATTATCTTTTCACTGTGTTGCTTGAATTACTGCAGTACAACATGGTATCTTTGATTCATCCCACCTGACTTCAGTATCTAAAGCTTATGCCCAGAGATATCCATTTCTGTGTCCCTGAGAAATATAAACTGATGAAATATAATCATCAACTGGACATACCAATGAAATCCTTCTATGCAATGCAGAAGATGCAGATATTTTCAATTTTATCATTACATGGGTACATCTTTGTATACAGCCCTGCAGGATTTACTGCCTTTCCCATATACCTTAGTTATTTTTTTTCCAACACAGTGGCCTCTTAGCAGGAGGTTACTGTGACAAAAATGATCATGAAACAGAAAGACTGCTATGTTTTCGTACTTTTCTCATGCAATTAGTTTACTTCATAGTAGCTATCATACCTGTAAGGTGTATTCATCAGAGACTCAAATAATAGAATATTAATTTGTCCAAAGTAAATTAGTAATATAATGTGGACAGTTAATCTAATCAACATTTTCAGCCAGTGAAATTGATTTAACATGTTAATGAACTAGTACCTAATATGCCTGTAGATCTCACTGTGTTGTGATGTTACTTATAAAATGCACTTTTCCAAGCGTTAGCATCACAGAGCTTATCATGGCTCTGCTATTCTTTTTTTCTGTGGAAGTTTCCTACAATTTAATAGTCTAACTTCCAGGTAACTAATCCTGATTTGGAAAGTAAAACTAATTGTTTACCCCATTATAACAACAGAACTCTGGCTTCAGCACTATCCCATCCCCTTTTCCATACAATGATGCCATTGCTTTTCTACTTTTTGAATTTATGAACAATACTCATATCAGAGCTGGCAGTAAGTGTGGGGAAGTGCATTTGGTATGGATATGCTATGAAACACTCCTGCCATGATTTGCCTTAGAGACAGAGAGCTTTATGCACAAGTAGTCACATTTACTTCAATTTGGTTACTCGTATTTCTAGGATTACTCATGTAATAATAATATATAATTCATTATTTGCGTTATAGTAGTGCTTAGAGGCTTAGGGTATATTTAGGAAATTACTATGCAGGAACCTTAAAGTATGCAATAGAAAATCACTGACTCTCAAAACTCACAGTTTAAAGAGAGAAGACAGAGAATGGGGAAGATGACAAAGTAGAAATGTCTTTCTCAAGATTCTATGACAGGTGAATGTCAGTCAGCAAGAGAATATACGCTTTTGAATCCTCCTTCTGAGCCCTCTTCCCACCCAGGACAGGGTTCTAGTTTGCATAATATGTATATATACATAAAAATAGATACACACATACTATTATATGAGTAGTCAGATAAAATGTGAAATACATAAGAAAAGAAAATTTTGGGTGATCAACTGAAATCTGATATTTATCTCCAAGTATGTGACTCTCAAAAATCATAGTCTTCCCCCATTCCCTGCTTGCACATTGTCAGAGACGTAGTTAGTACCCTGTCAGACATATCTGACTAAAGTGACAGGCTGAATTACCAGCTTCATGAGAAATGCTAATTTTTCATGAATGTATACAATACACAGTAATGCAAACTGCAGAGCAGAACATCATTTTATTATGCCTGTAATTCTTCAATATTAATCTGTTCAGATGGTTTTGCTTCTAAGTATCCTCTTAATTTTCTAATCCTAACACCTATACACCTATAGGTAAAGAAGAAGGAAAAGAGTCTAGGCTTGACATTTGCAGCCATCATCAAAACTGCCTGGAGGATCCTAAAAATAGTATAGTAAAAAGGAAGACAGTTTCTTATAAATTCCACATTATATTACATTGCTTCCTGACTTCATGTTATAATGCTAAAATCAGCACCTGACAACTGTAAGTAGAACTTTCAATTTGTACTATAAATAGTTCTGGCACACGTTGAGTTTGGTTCCAAATGTCACAAGCAGCAGTAATATTTTTTCAATTGTAATATATCTTTCTGGTTAAGAATAATGACAGAAGCAGCTACATAATTCTTTTTATTTATCCTAAAAGTGACTCTCGCATAGAATACTCAGACACTGCTCAAGAAAGTCCTGTCAGAGTTCACAGAAGTCACCACTGGCTTATCTACATTTGTACCACAACTGAAGACAAATTCTGACATATATAAAAATACAAACACAGCTGAAAGCAAAAAAATAGTCAAAGCATTAAAATATAAGGAGGAAACACGTCCCCACAAAGTGCCTTCTAAATTCACCAAATTTTAAAAAATTCACAGACAAATTCATCACAGACTCAGGTAATTACAACGCAGAAGTTCTCTGATTCTCTGACAACAAAGACAACAATTAGAATCACACGCATGACTGATTCTCTTTTTCTTACTAAGGTTTGATATAAGAGAAACTTCATCACAGATGAACAAGCTCAATAAGAAAACAGCCCTCATGGAAGGACTGAAATTATTACTAAACTCCAAACAAGTTATTACAGAGCTCAAGTATTTCTTAGCATGATTTATTGCTGTGCACAAAATGTTAATGGACGCTAAAGCTAGGGCTTGGATTCAAAAGCTAATCCAAATAAAGCCAAAGGGTATACCAAACACTCTGATAAGTTCAAGAGATCAAGTCTCCTCATATTGTAAAAGGAGCTGGACTGCATAAGAAACTTGTCAATGGTTAGTCAGAACTAAGTTGGATAGTCTATTTTTGCAAATCAAAGACTGAGATACCATCTCTAAATTGTGTAAGCTGCAGACAATAATAGCCTAAAGCAGTTTAAAAATGCACAGTGACAGAAACAGAAGACAAGGAGCTTACTGGGTACCATACTTCAGCATAATGGCTCATGTGGTCATTCTGAGAAAGGAGATGGCTAGTATTTCTGCTGTAATAAAGGAACAAAGAATCTAGGTATATCTTTATGTAAGTAAGTGCTGACTCCTATCACACATGTCTTACCTAATGAAAACAGCATTTCATGTTCCTGGATTTCAGATAAAAGTCTGGGCAAAAAAAGACAAATGTATTTCTCTTTTTCCTAACCTCTATCTTAACTGTAGTCCAGACATGCAATTACTGGAGTAAATCCCCAATCCTCCCTCAGGTCAAACTCTTTGAAAGAAACCTGGGAAAGAAATCTGGGACTTCTTTGCATTTTGCAAAATCTTTTACCCTGCTCATAGGAAGGAGATATATTTGGAGGATTAGATGAGACATGCATTTCTTAGAAAAAAAGTATGAATCCCAGAATTTCTGCATCAAGTTGGAGGAAGAACAGCTTTCAGCATTCATATGAGTACTAATTTCTATAAAGGCCTTCTCCTTTTGAGATAATTTGTTCTAAAAGGACAACAGTAGCCATGAACTATACTCAAAAGCAGAGATGCTGTAACTCTGGAAGCTGTAAAACAGCACAGAAAGGAGATACCCTCCTTCCAGTCTTCTGCATTATAAGTATCTGCCAAATAGTTATTAATAAGCTCATTATGCTATAATTTGGTTAATCCCTCATCACCATGGTAATGAAGCACAAGTGTATCAGTCTACACATGCTGTCCTTTTGAGCATTGTTAAGCCTGTGATCTAAGAACTATGCATAATGCAAAATTAGGGTTTCTTTCCTGTGTATGAATCCACACAAGGATTTGCATTTTCTGTTGTCATGAAGCCAATCTTCTTTTTGTTCCCCGTGTCTAAGCACTTACTAAAATATGTGTTCCCATAATTTGTATACTTCAATATAGTGTTTATGGGCTACATGTATACTTAACTCCAAGCTGTCTCTGAAATTCCCTTCTAAAAGTCATGCTAGTTTCCATACTTCTAACAATTAGAGACTGATGGGTATTATGCAGCTATCAGTTATGGGTATTATGGAACTATCATAGTTATTGTTGCAGTGTTATTGTATGTAAGAAGCTAACAAAGCTTAACACACAACAGAAACATACAAAATTTTCCACATCCTGATAATGAAATGGTAATAGCAGCAGCCAACTTATTCAAGGGAAAGGATAATCAAAGGTAAAATTCTACACCATCTATATAAGCAAGGAATTTTGCATTATTTGTATTTTATCACCTTATTTTTTGGTAAAAAGACTTTTGCTTTGCAGACTATTTCAGAATTTGGTCCCCAAGCAGCAAAATATCAGAGAAATTTCCCACGCAAATCTCCACATATTGCATTTTCTAACTTTTGTAAAAGCCACACATTTTCACATTTCTCAGTGAAGTAAGAGGACTACCAGGAGAGTACTCTATTAATCATTGTTTCCTCTTGCTACAATTATTTCTGTCTCATAGGCCATAGTTTTCCCAATTTCTCTGTCATTCTTAGAGCAATACTATAAAATTTCAGTTTATCCAAAGCATTGCTATTAAAATCACCTTCCCCATTTGCATGGCAGTCTCTAATCCTCAACTCATATGTCAACCATACAATACTATTTGACGGAACTTCTTAATAAACACAATATACTAGGTTTTCATGGGAAATAAATTAACCATTAGGTTGTCCATACATGATAATTTCCCTGTATTTCCCAAAATACTGAACTGCATATAAAAGGTATCCACTTATAAATGCCTTCCCTTTATTGATTTCAATTAAGCAAGAATATAGTGAAAACTGTTCGAACTGGGTAGCTCTAAGAAAGTGCTATATGTAAAACCGCAGATCAATGGAGCGAAATTGAACTGAGCTTGAAAGAAAACAAGAAGAGGCAATGTATGAAGCAAACCATAAATAATTCCTGAAAGCATTTATTCTAGATAGTACTGCATGTCTCCAGTTCAATCCTATCATGAAAATTAAAAACACTTTTTCTAAATTTATGGTGTTAAACATTCAGTTTGCTACTTTTAAGAATACTGAAGTCTCCGAAACTCAGATGCACACTCTCAGAATAGCTTATATTCCTTAAATTTGTATCACACCACCACACATGACTATTCTGAGTATATGCGCTGTACAACTAAAGAGAAAGCTTTTAACTAAAGATGTGCAGAGACACGAAGTTTAGATCCTGATTTCCAAACACACAAGTTTATTTCAGTTGATGAGTTTGTTCTTGATTTGTTGTTCCTTTAACTGAACATAAATTTTATTTTGATAGCATTTTTTTCTGCCTCACAGTATGTACAATGCACGTACAAGTGCTGGGAAGTCCTGGATTTGCTTGTGGATCAGGTTCCAATCACATTTTACATTGTTTTAACTAGTAGAATGAGAATTCTACAACTTAAATACCAGACTTCATGCTTCTCCTTCAAACTTGTCAATTTTCCTACATTGTATAATAACTGCAGGTTGTTCATATAACTCCCACTGAATGGTCTGGTATGGTCTGCTGCAATATTTTCTGAGGCAAATCATGTCATGCTTCATCGGGATTTGTAATCAGATACAGTTCAAACTGCTCTACCACAGCATCTTTTTTTGCCTCTAAGGCAGAGATAAAAATAGGGTTTCCAAAACTGGTTAAGAAAAAAAAACCAACCTGAGTAATATTATACCATTATGAAAAATCCTATCAGAATGCTTGGATCTCTCCTGGGGAACTACAGTAACCTCATTTCTACACCAGGATTCAAGTGGATGTAGGTCTGAAGGTTCCACTGAGACACTGCATGGCCATGTAATTCTAATGAGGAGTTACAGTTTTCCATTATTCTTATGCATTCAAATTACATTTTCCTTCCATCCATTTCCTTTTCTGGGGCAAGCAAGGGGAAAAGGCTGTCATTCTTCTCAGCAGTTTTTACATGCTTCTTTTGTGTTAGGAGAAGCATTTCTTTCAAAATGATCTATCCAAAGCAACACTGAACAGTTTTTCAAGGTTTTCCACCCACAGCCTCTTCATCTCCTGCTCCTGATGTCTCCTATTTTTCAGATACTTTATTCCCTGCGTTCACCCTTAAAAAATGACAGTGAAAATGGGAAAGAAGAAACACACATGAACTCCTGCCTTTAATCTATCCCAGCTCCAGCCACTCCTGATCCTCTTTTCACTCCTTACACAATCACTCAGCTTTACTTCAGGGAAACTCCTAATCCCCTCAGAAGAACTCTGTTCTTGATCCCTTTCCTTTCTCCCTCACATCTGCCTAACTACATAGCTAGACCAATTTTTAGGATACTTACCCACAATTACTCCTGCTTCATTTCAGTGAAAAAACTGTAAGAAGTGTATTTGCTATACAGAGAATTGAGCTTTCAGTAATAGAGGAACTTCACACTAAGTGGTATAAAGGGAGTAAACAGGAAGAAAGTTCTTTCCTCTGTAGGGTAAGAATTTGTTCCTTACTAAGGTTACTGCAGAAAATTACTGAACAAAGAGGTATTTATTATCCAGGACTGAAACAATCCTTCATTAATTCAAAGCAAATGAAGAAATCAGAAGGCAGTAAAATCTCTTCCAACTTCTGGTTATCACCTGGAAATTTCATTGATAATTATACTTCGGGCCCATAAAAAGTATGGTACCTTTTATCAACAGACAAGCACATCTTTATGTACAGAGTGTCCTTCAGTATCTATGATATTTTGGCTGAAATAAAAAGACTTGTTTTCGCTCTCTTTCAGCCCATTCAATTAAACGCCACTGCAGACACCTCTATTGTTTAGCCGTAACACATAAGTAAATTTCAATTTTAACTTTTCCATAAATCATCCCAGCTAAATGATGCTCAGGTTTTCTAGAATCTCTCTGTAAAATAGCTCCAAAGAGCCAAAAGAACTAAAAATTTTCCCTAGGCCCTTGTGTCACATTTCAATTAGTGCAACACCAGTTTACTCAGCCTTAATACGTGAAATATGTTCCTTTGCACTACTCCTGTACATTTCATTTTCAAAACCCAGCACTCTAATCTCCTCTTTCTGTGTTTATCGATTGTCTCTCTCTTCTCTACTAGTATATCAATGATAAGTTATTCGATCTGTCTTGGTTACTGATTGTACCTCCCTTATCTGTTACATCTTCAATTGTGAGAAGTCAACTTCCACCTAAATCCAGGATATTGACCTCCATTTTATAAATCCATGTGGCTAGGCTTTCTCTTGAGCCAACCAAAAATGTGGAGAGGGTCTTCTGCAAAGTTCATTATTCTTTTACAAATACTAATCCACCAAACTCTATAATAATGCCTAAATAAGTCTCAGCATGATTTAAACATCTTGTGTGCCAAGACCATATCATAACATTAATACCATCACGCTATTTCACTGAACTTTCCCTTCTGTCTATCCATTTAATTCTCTTGCATAATATTTTGCTGCTTAGCTTTTTGGGATGGTTCATATACCATGTCATCAATGTTCCTAAACCAAAAGGTTCTCTTTCCATGAACAGAGCAGTAAGTCCTCATCAAGCAATGTCAATGTTACACTCTATTTTCACAAATTTCTAGAGTATATTTAAAATAAAACTACTGATTCAGGTGCATTTCCTGTCCTTATTTTAATAAACCCATTATCCTTAATTTTTATGACAAAAGTAATTACTTACTGGTTCAGGACAGGTGTATATGCTGTTTTATCTTCATCTATGATGGTGATCATCAGAGTAATAAGCTGTGCCCAGAAATCCAAATTCTTTGTTGTTGGTCCCTGTTCTTCTTTAGGAACTTCTTGCTTCTTACCCTGTTAAAACAAGATTGAATGTATTTTACACTAGTGAAATTAGGGAAAATATTATGGAATTTCCACCTACAGGTTATTACTTGGTTGGAAAAAGTGGCATATTAGGAATCTTCAGAAATTTTCCACAAAGATTGTCCATCCAAGTTAGAGTAGTTTGTGTGACATACTGCACCAGCCATATACAAAAACACATATGAAGTGCAGACAGCCACATCAGCAATGAAGATGAACAGAATCTTGATTTTTAGTGCATTTCCACACTTTAATTAAATACATTCTTAAATTTGAGTGCTGACACTGAGTGCAGGTAAAACGGTCTGCTGAGGCCAAATGTTTGTATTATACACAATAAATGCTGAACAAATCAGTGATAAGGAATATGTCTTGTTTTCTTTTGGATTATATGCTGACGCTACTTGGCCTAACAGCTGCTGTGTTGTTTGCTTTAAATGAAGAAGCAGTTGAATTTCTGTTTGTTTTTTAATAGCCAAAATGACAAAGGCTATTGCCCAAATAATTCTGCAGAGGTTTCCCAGGGACTCACAGATTTACTGGCAGAACCACAAACTGTACATTTACGAGAGGCAGAGGAAATCACCACAAAGTAGGAGTGGGAAAAATAAAATATTTGAACACATAAAAATACTAGGAAAAGGTACATAGGGATGTCCAAAGGAGAGGCTTGTGAAGGTATTGCTTTGCCAAGGATTTTAAATCTATGAGCAAAACTAATAAACCGATGTTATTTGATTCCTTTTTTATCCAGGGAAATGCAAGTCTTGTATACTTGTATGTTAAGAGGACTGCAACCAGTTTCACATACACATCAGAGAACCTGAGATGCCCCACTGCATTTTTGTAATAATCACAAGGAAGGACAAGGCATATCAACATGGCTCTCCAGTCATAAATTAAAAGTTGGTAGGTATAGCAGTGCTTTTTATTGCTGTTGACTAAAAGTCTGCTTTTTGCACCTTTTTACAGTTATAAATATGTACTAACATTCAACACTTACCAACTTCTATTGAGAATTTTATGCTTTTTAATCTCACTAAAATACGCATTTATGGCTATATTTTGTCTTCACAGTTTTGATTTATGAATTCTTAGCATTTTTCAGTTCTCTTGGCAGAAGGATCAGATTCCTTATCAATGTCTAATAAATAACTTCACTGCAGAACCAAATATGAAAAGAAATGGTTTTGTCTCTGTATGGACACTCACATACATACATCATTTCTGCCAAGCAGAGATATGTCTGTCTGGACATGCTCTTCAGCACAACTGTCACAGATAGAAAGGGGTCACCCAGCTAGCAAGTCAGAAAGTAAACATGCCTATTATGCTGCAAGTTTAAATATATATCGACTGTATGTACAAACATACCTTTGTAGGACAAATATGACCACTTCAATGAACCTCATATCTCTTTGAATAGATGACACTAGTCAGTGTCATAATTAATTAATTGTTATCTTAACCTCAATTTACATTTAACTATTAACAGCATTTAGAATGGCAGAAAGGGAATTTCGACAACACTTAACTGAAACTGCTTTTGTGGTCACTGTGGAATCATTATAGAAACCTATCATTAATCACACTGCTACATACTCAGCTGATCTGCAGATGCTATAGCTCCAATGTCTAAAGGAACTTAAATAAAGGTGAGGTTCAGAAGCAGTTACAATGGATGGTGTGACTAGCATCCCCAGCAATTAACAGCCACGCACGCAAACAAGACTGTTTTTCAAAACAGAAATTAATATTTGACCATTAATGTCACTTTGGTGTACATTTGACTTTTATTAAAGGACATTCTTTCTATAGCAAAGATTTATTTCTAGTACACCATTTCTCCCAGAAGCTAGTGAATGAAATCAAACCAACTGAAAGGCAGTTGTAGAAGACAAAGTCAGTTCACATTTAGTCCAGCATCTTATCCAAAAACCATATTTCACAGAAGTCAAGATGACCTTTGTAAGGGGAAAAAAAAAACCAAAAAAGCAAACAAATAACAAAACCCATACCAAAACAGAGAAGGTATTTTTAAAGTAGTCGCACATTAAAAGACGCAGTTTCATGCACTGAAATGAAAGTGCATACTCTGCCCATTCCTATCCTAAAAATCTAACTAACTGGTTAGAAATGCTTGGAATCATTTAAGTTTTCTTACATAAACTGCTATTATTGCTGGCATTGCTATCAGTTTTACATGATTTCTGACAACAGACACCTTCACAGAAGCATTATACTGAGGTAAAAAAACGTTGGCAGTTTGATTACATTGACTGGTTGCAAACTTGCAAAACCAACACAAGAAAGTTTCATCTTGGAATAAAGATTAACTTGAAACAGTTATTTTCATATCAAAAAAGTCTGAGAGAAGAAACATTTTGTTTGGCTGGAAAATGTTTCTATTAGCATAACTGAGAGGTACAGTGAAACGTGTAACAGTGTAGAAAACCTGAGTGGGAGGACAGCATCATACAATTATTATTTAATACTTTCTGAATGAAACAGAATTTGAGAGGCACAAATGTTTAATTTCTCTACTGTTTTGCTGAAAAATAGGACTCCTCCTGGGCTAAACACTACTGCACAACTTTATTTCCCTTTTCATACTTTTGAATGTGCTTGGAGATCACAGATCACACACTTCATGATTCAATTCTTACAGTATTTCTGTAAAAATTAATAATCTACCAATTTTTTGACATTTCTATTAATGAAAAAGAGATACACCTTCAGAAGCAACTAAGTGCCTTGGGTTCCCAAATCCTAGTTGAAGAACTGACCAGGTACTTACAGGTACAAAACTAAAGCCCTCATAGCATAGGTTCATCCACATGCTAGTCTACAGTATCTTGTTAATACAGAAACTCTGATTCCCCAAATCTAGGCTGTTAATTAGTATTTTATCGACCTCACCTAATGTTCTATAGCTCTAAGAAGGGATACATCACAAGGCAAAAGCACTGTGTTGCTATGGCTGTGTAACACCTGGCTCCAGAACTACTCAATTAGTTGCTAAGGTCTTCTGTGACAACACACAGAGCCAACAAAAGGAAAGGTCTCCAAAATAAAGTAGAATTTCAATACTATTCTGCTGAGCAAGTGTCAAACAGAGTGTATCCCAGTGGGTTTTTTCCATCATACTGGTGCTACTGGTCATGAAATGATTTGTACTGATCAAGAACTCTTCAGAGAACATAAGAGTTTCTCCACTCAGCGGAGAAGACTGCAAAAAAGAATTACTGAAGGGACTTTGGTCATTGTGAGTGTCAGCCAAGACTTGAGATTATTTTTTTTGTTTTCTTAAGAAAACAGAAACAGTGACATACTTTAAACTGAGTCAGAAAGCTTCCAAAATGCTTCCTAAATTGCTTTTTCAAGGCACTCTTATTTTCAACACACAGCAGCTAACCCTTCATTCAGATCAGTGTTAATTAAAAAGAGGAAATACGACATCTGCCGTATAAGGAATTAGGTAGTTCCCCATCAGAGTGCTTTGTCTCAAATAAGGACAGTAATATACAAGTCAGTAAGACTGTCAGGATGTCATGTTTTACTATCTGCAGTGCTTTTTTTTTTGACACTAGCTGTTCTTTGCATTCTGGTGTGAAACTGTAGTATGACATGTTTGCATACTGTTAGCATTTACCATGCTTCACTCCAGGAAATAGAGCTGTTCCCCAGGGGTGATATTTTGTTGAAGGATATTTGCTTTATAACAGTGATTGTCTCTCTGACACAAAGAGAGTAATAAAATGAGGCAGTGGGGATTGCTGAGCATATTTTGTGGTTTACTCGTTACTTTTCTTACAGCGATAAATTTCCCAAAATGCCAGCTTGAGCACCCTCAATTTCATCATTCATTATCTGATTTTGGGTTGAAAAGAGAACATCACATTCACACACATTCAGACATTAAATATATTTTCTAGAAATACAGTGGCAGGCATCTCCAAGAATTTTGGTTGCAGAAGGTGGATGACATGAGTTACAAACAAAGATAGCATATATAACATGCAGAAACGTACCACTATGGGCCAGATGGAAATACTACTTAAGTAGACTGGTTAGGTTCCACCTTTTCATAACATCATCCACAATATGATTCAGGAAAGAAATGAGCAATGGCAAAACCCTGAGCCTGCAGGGGGGCTTGGTAAGACAACAGCTGCCAGTCTTTTCCCTGAGTGAGAGCAGGTGGTGACCTACATATGAACTACTTCTCGCTGCTCTGGGGTTCATCAATTTCAGGTCTCACTACTCATCACTCTAATCTCAGCTGTGCAGCTAAAACATGAACCTCCTGTGCTGCATCACCACGAATGGTGATGAACTCCTTTCCTCCCTCTGAGAGGAGGAGGCCTCATCTGATGGGGAGGTAAGCTGAGATAAGAGAATAGTTAATGAAGAAGTCTTAAGGGTGGAATCTGGTGTAATCTGACTATGGGGTTTGGCTAGAAAGTTAATGAAATGTTAATTACAATATTGGTTACCGCTTCATTATTATAACAGCATTACCACAAGCCAGTCTGCAGTTCCCCTGGATTCACTGGAAACCTTCAGAGCTATAGGTTCCAACAGCTATATACTCAGCTGTTCCTAAAATAAAATGCACATACAGATACAACAGTAGCAACCTGTATGAGGATAACTGAAAAGGCAGTTTACATGTACAAATTTAGAGTTGATGCAAAATTTAGCTAGTAATATTAGACTTATCTCTCTATTAAAGCTAGATTAGTTAGATTATGTTTCCCAGAACTGCCTCCCACCAACTGTGAAACAAAGTTTTACTATCTGTTATTAAGTTCATATATGATTGTTGCATGATTACTGTTAGTGATATTTTGAGTGTGGTCTATTTATCTTAATTTTGAATGTAGCTTTTAGCACATTCTCACTAAAATTTCTTGTACTTGCTAGCGATTGTAACTATAGACACTTGTCTGCTTACAGCTTCTACATACAAACTCACCTGCCGGAAGTCTTGCTGCATATAAATACAGTGAAATGTAGTTGATTCGGTTTTCCAATGGAGTGAATATTTGTGGATTTATTTATTTGTTTGTTTATTTCAGGACATACTGATCTATCACTGAGTTGTGTAAGAGAAAAATAAACAATGACACGCCCGTCCTGCTCAAAAATAAACAAAAAAATGGAGACGCATCACTTTGGAACTGTTTTACATTTTCTACTGAACACTAAGGCTGTAATATCCCTGCTAGTTTAAGCCATCTACTAAAGTAGACTGAAAATTACCTTATGGAGTTGTAGAAAAAAGTAGAGAAAATTTTATATACAGATAAGCTTTTGCAGATATCACAAAGCTGTGCAGAAGTAAGATCACTTCACTTTTAACTGTTTACTAAAATGGCTATCATGTGCTGAGAAACTCAGCAGACTTATACAACACCCGGCCTAGCAACAGCTCATATTACATTTAACAGACAAGATCAAATTGCTGCAGAGTAAATGGCAAATGTTAGTAAGAAAACAGAACAGCTTATGAAACAAACAGACGTGATGTCTGGAGCTGCTTCTTCTTCCTTATTGATATACTGCTACTCAGGTTACAATATATTCTGTTGAAGAATAAACGCTTACATAAGCACTCGAGTGTGGAGTGCCTGTGAGTGCTGGTAAGAAACACTTCTGTTCAAAGCTTGGGAGACAGCGATAAGTTCTTTCATGTAACAGGAATAAAACATTAGAAAATAAATTCTCATTTCAGAAGTGTTGAATATACAGCGTATACTGCCTCTCCCGAAATACAGGAATTCATATTTTGGATTTAAGTGAAATGTGCTTTCAGGTAAAACTTAATGTCTTATATACCATGTAGTATGACTGTTCTTATCTATTAGATACTACACATCAAATATGCAAATACTTTTCACAGCTGGAATAGTCATTGAAACACAATTTTTCCAGTGTACTACCCAGAAGGCAAAAGTAAAGAATAAGAGGTAATGTGATAAAGCAGTGATGCTCATTTATGACAGCTGTATAATTTTGCAGGTAAACCACTTAATTTTAACATTACTTACAGAATAAACTCTGGCCATACTGCAGAAAAATAAATAAATAATAAACCATTTTCTGATTCTATGATTCTAATTATTGTCAAGGCTTTTGCATGGCATTTGGAATACAACAAATGCTATAATTATTCTGCATTGACAGTTTGGCCTGATGGACTAATATTAAGAAAAGTTACAGAATTATCCTCGACTTTCTTGAAGCATTTATTTGCTTGGATCCAAATACGCATCACAGGTGTTAAAATGTAAGGCTAGAAAGACAATATATCATTTTTAGCGAATTATAATTCTTCTTTTCTAAAGCTACCAAAAACTATGATTTAGATTAAAAAAACATATTTCCCAGTTACGGATCCTAAATGAACAGTAATCCATCTAATGCCATCTTCTCTGAAGCCACTGGACAACTTTATAGTCATGTCCAATGTGATGACTGAGTTATGAGTTAACAAGTTCATTTTGAAACTCCTTTTGTTAAGCATTTTAGAGATCCTAGCCACCTGTGGGTTTACTCATGAAACACTGCGCCTTCTCACACAAATAAAATGAAAATAACCTGAGTGCTTTGATATGAAGGACACTGAAATGCTTCGTATTTACCTATGGTAAATTAACAATAACAAATGCGCAAAAGCATGAAACAAGTTAATATATGCCTTACCTGATCCACTAACTGGGAGTAGAGATCATAGCAATTGTCAAAAATGTATTTATAAGTTGAGTCCAGGCAGGCTCTTACACAGTCCTTCACCACAGTACTGGCTCGAGGTGGACTCTGCAATTCAAGTACCTAATAAAGTATTTCAAAAATGACAGAATGTCAGAATTAGATTGAACACAAGAAATCCAAGTGTTGCAATGAATGTAGTTCTGTAATGCAGGAATAAAAAGTGTTGAAATATAATGATAAAATATTTATAATTGCATTAACTTAAAGGGATCTTAGTTTAAAGATATTTTAAAACACATGCTTAAACAAGTAGATTGTATCACTGTTTTATTTTTATGAAATGATTCATAGATGAAAGAAGCATAAGTGCCCAAGGGTTTACATCCTGCAGTGGAAAACCTACAGATTTTTCCTTTATTTAGGAAATAAACCACATAATTTTGTGCTCTCCTCTGAAAATCAGCCACTTAGCTCTTTGTTTTTTAAAGCAAAGGGTTCAGCTTCCTACTCCATTTTAGGATACATTAACTTGAACTTCAACTAACTGCATCATTTTAATTCTCTTCATGTAATGCCTAACACAGTGAAATCAGATGCTATTGCAACAAATGCTGCTTTGTGTTTCTGTATTTTCATCCAGCACTATTAATGTGTATCATTCCATTCAAAAATTATTTCAGAACTTAACCACCTAGATATCAACATCTAAAGTGACTAAGCTAAGTAGATTTATCAAACCTGTTTTACTGTTAGACATGTGATATCATACTAATAGGAAAACATATGATACATGCTCATAAGGAGTGCAACTGAGTTTGCATTATGTGATTTGACTTTAATTAAATAGGTAGATTTTTTGTTTCCTTCAGGAGATGTAAAAACAATTGTTGAAAAAGAAGACAACTGTCAATTTTTCAGACATTGGCTTTTACCTCATAGTTAAACACAAAGTATGAATGAGATGACTTCAATGATTTCCAGTAAGTTGAGAGATCTAATTAAAAACTGAAGGAGATTATGATTTTCCTGGAAAACAAAAGGACCATACCTTCATTCGAAAAAAAGTAATGCTTGTAAGCAGGTCCACAGTTGATTTCAGATCTTGGAGTCTTTCAGAATTGCTGGCAGGAAAATTATCCTGGTGAATCAGAAAGAGAGGAATCATGGTGAAACTGGAGTTACAGGTAAGATCCTTGAACAGCTTTGAAAAAAAAACCCTCTAAGAAAACAAAGCTGCGGTTTGGAAGGATTAGAAATGTTCATGTGTTACCTGAGTTCTGCCCATGAGAAAGTTAGTAATGAGTATCCCTTTGACATGAATAGGAACACTTCTGATAATTCCCCTCTATTTGTAATACAAATGATTTAAAAGAGTGTGATATTTCAAAAATATAAATCGAAGAAAAAATACTACAAAAAGACTGGAAAATGTTGCTAATGAAAATAATTTATGGGTTCTCCATGGTACAGAAATCATTTGTAGGCATAAATGCAATAGTAAGCTTAATAAAGAAATCATACATGGAATTTTTGCTATGATCTCCAGGTTAACAAGAAGACTGATAGGAAGTAGTCTTACTTAAATGGCTTCATACCGAGGAAACGTCACTCAGATATCCTCACGCTCCAATACTTTCTAGATAATATTCTGCAAAATTAAAAGATTCTAGGACGAACATGTCTGCTGCATGAAAGAGACGGTTTTAAAAACTGAGTATGTGCAACTTTTACTACCTCTAATACCTTGGCTTCTTTTAAATATTCCCTTTCTCCTTCAGTTTTAGAAAGCAGACCAGATGAAGAACAAAGGAATCCTTGGTTTGGAGGCTGCCAAACTTAGAAGCTGAAAGGACAGCCATAGCTGATGGACCCCTAATCGTGTATGTATCATTCAGAAGTTCATGATCCATTGGAACAGAAAAGAGAGCGAGTTCAGAATGGTATGATAACTGGCAGATATTCACTGTATGTCTCTTTCCTGAAAGGCTGGGCTTGAAGCATACCTCAGTGGAAAGACCTTCCATGAGGCAGAAATGAAACTGGACTTCCTATCCTGTAGAAAAATTAAGAGCCAAGTCTCTTTCAACATTCCTAGGATCATAGCATGGAAGTTGCAGCAAAGGTATCAGTCTCTCAGAATAAATTCAGCAGTAACTTCAAATTAACTGCAAACTGCACTACATGAGACCGTGAAGGTAGCTCCCAGATGAACTAGCTTAATCAAATCATAGATTAATTTAACTGAAATTGCTGAATCCTACTCTTTCTTGAATGTCTGCTCATCCCTTAACCTATTCTTAGCTTTTGGAAATAAAACTTTATTTTCAAATTGGAAAAATATTGTTAAACTGTTTAAATTCTCAATCTCATGTCAGCACCCAATATTTGAAGCTGCTTTGCCACAAAAGGGATTAATCTCTGAAGCTTTCATAAGCAAATAAAGCCCACATAGAATATTAAACACACACACACACACACACACACCCCAACATTGGAGTTGTTCTCTATATAGAATGCATTGCACATACCCTATATTTAGATAAATCAATCCTCAGAGAATTGTGCAATTGATCCAGCAGTTTTATGAACTTCTCCCTCTGTAAACAGAAAACAAGAATATGTTGCATAAGAATTTGCAGGTTCCTGTAATTGGTGGGGTTTTAGAAAGCTGCTTTCTATTCTTAACTCATTTGAAAAATAGATTGTTTTCCACTGTTTCCTATACAAGTACTGGTCTGAGATAATTGTGTTTAAAGGCCAGACAAGGTATCTTTTATCACTCTATTTTCCTTTTCTATCCTATATTGTGATCTACCTGGTTTGCATTCAGCACTATGCAGCTATGCAATACATTAGTGAGGTGACACAGACTTTCCCATTCAGCTTTTTCCTTTTAAAATGACCTATGTATTGTTAAATAACTCAAAATACCTAAAACTGAAAAACACTGCCTGATGTCTCTGATCAAAACCACAGTAACAGTATCAATTCAGTATAAAGTTCAAAGTTTTAAGTTATGTTAGCAATGCTTATTAAACAGAAAAGCTTGTAAAATCTTTACATTTCCCTCGTAACTGCTTACCTGTTGAAGAAAGCACTTCCTCCTCCCTTTAATGTGTAATAAGCAATAATTATTTACAGCAGAATTTGGTGTAACAGTATGACTGAAAATTATATTTCAGAAATAATGGCTTTTGGAGGAATAAGCTAACCAATACTATGCAGTTAGTTTTCCCTTTCATAGGTGGAGATTAACATGCTAACTTGATAGACAAAGGTGAAGTGAAAGTATTTTGCTGTGAGATACCCAGCTGAATCGTGCCATTCTCAAGTAATACTAATGAGTTTCTAATTAGCAACCTTCATGTTAGAACATTTTTCATAGTCCACTGCACAGAACTGTGCAGAAGTCCTTGCCAGCCTATGTGGAAACAGCAAACTTATAGAAGTATCAAGATCTGGTAGCTCTCAGAATGCGTAACTGAATATGAACCATCGCCAAGATATGACTGGCACTAATATGAAGTAGGGTTCCTTGTGCCCTCTCATCATTGGAGCTACTAATTTACACCAAAAGCCAATAACCTAGCACAGTTCTCAAGGGATCAAAAAGGAACTTTTTTATCATGTTATCTTTACTGAAATATTCAGTCAGCCACATCCTTCCCAGCTGAAGCCTGAGGACTCGAATTTGAGATGTTCTTTTTTATGAATGATGTGCAGCTATCCGCTAACAAATGCCTTTTGACCCAAGAGAAAAATAATCTAATATTTTGCCTGTAAGTCAATTGATTTGAAAAAAAGAGCTACAAATCTCTACTAGTAATGCTTACTATTGTCTCTCCATCCATCTGTTGAACTAAGAATTGGATTGGAATTTGTGTCAAAGGTAAACTGCTTGTTAGAAAAATGGAAAAAGAATAGAAAATCCAGTAAAAGCATTCTAAATTTAAAAATCTAGATAAAATCCAGAATTCTAATAGAGCTTGAACATCGAAAGCATAGTATTCTTTCAATAAAGATACAGACTCATTCCATAATAAACCATCGATTAGCTTATAAAAGAAAACTTTAATAAGAGCAGAGTAATATTCTACTGTCCTCGCGATAAAATCATTAGATCACAAATATTCAGACAGTCCTTGTTATATATAAAACTATTTTACTTTCTAGTATTGGAACAATGTTAATATTCCTCTTTCAAAGCAAACCTCTAGTATTAGGAGATAAAGTTCCAGTTCAAGAACATGCTGTCTCCAAACTAAAGACCCAGCTCTGCGTACATGTGCATGTGAGTACTTCCATCAGATGTAACATTTAAAAGAAAAATAAACTGTTATTACAGTAAATATTTCTCATTGCTGAACAGACCTGAAATTTTTTGTTTTTTAACAGACTTTTCCCTTAAATTTGAAAACATGTTTCTGTTAGTACAACTTTACGTGTACTGAGAGCTAATTTACAGCTGTAAGCAGTACCATCAAATCCTAAGAACATTCAGATTTAGCAATAATAAGAAAAATCAATCTTTGGTATCATTACTACACAAAGTGAATTTTATAGAGATAAGTTCTATTTCAAAATTGAAATGCAAACTAATATTCAGTTTTAACTATCTGATGCCCTATATGAAAACATTATGAAGGAATGCTCTAAGCTGTTTGCTACAAATCAAAATCTGTTTTAGCATCTGGAGCAAGTTTTTGTTACAAAACTAAACATTTACACCATTCCCCAAGCATGGACTAAATTACTGACAATAATCAGATAATTGTGTTTCTGACTTCCGATGGGAAGACAAGAGCAAAACCAGAATTAAGTCTTTCTTGGTCTACTAGTCCTAATGTATCATTCATTGTGTTGTCTTGAAAATCCCAAAATTCATACTCTTTCTGTTACTCCTAATACTGGAGAAGAGCATTAGAACCTCTAACACTACTTCAAGCTATAATTTTTATTGAATACATTTTAACTATGTTTAATACTTTATTTCATGTCAGTAAATGGTATTTTAGAAAACACCATCATGCTTTCATAGCTACTGATAAATGAAAAATAGCTTTGATATCAGCTATATAAAAAAAAGTGGAATTAATGCATTTTTCAACATCAAATAGTGTTTATATTCTGACTACATCATGTGTTAATAGTAGAGAGATGAAAGCCACCCCTGAATTTTTGCTTTCCCTTCCTGTTCTCACCTCCCCAGTGTGGATAGGTGAACAAATTAGAATACCGAGTGAACGTACCTTTACTTTTTATCATGTTCAAGGACTAGGAAGTCTGCACTGAGAGATACTTACCCACAGAACGAAAGTTAGCAACAACAAAAAATACTAGCACATCCCGAGATGCTGATAATTCTCCTAAAATTTCTGATACCTAAATCCAGGACTTGGCCACTGCACCATTATTTCATTAAAAATAAGGGCTCTTGTACAAAGAACAGTATTTATGGCTAGATCCATGAGGTTACTATGTGTTCAGTGATGGCACAGCCCAAGAAAGCAATTGCAACCAGTACTTGGTCTAGTGCAGTTAGCTTTTTGCAAGCCCTACTGCAATAAAAAGAAAATCTGTTTGCTGAAGATTTTAGTACTATGCGTGAGTGCCCATACTTTCCACCCTATATGCATTACATATAAAGAACTGAATAGCATCTTCTCTGCCTTTTATAATGATTGATTGTAAAGACTCAACAGTAAAGATTTTTAAAAGCTAGCAGCCACTCTTATTCTTTTTAATGACCTTTTATAAAAATATTTAATTTAGAAGTTAATACAGTATCATGTATTTGATATAGAAAAAAGAAGACTAGTATTCTATTAAAAAAGAAAGTCTACTTACCCCAAAGTTAGTAGCAGCAAACCGATCTGAGGCAGACACATTAGTTGCTGCTGTAGTATGAGCATAGAATGCATTTATATTGGCCAGCAGTGTACTCATAACTGCTGGAACGCCAGGGCACATATATTTAGAAGACAGACAGGAAAAGTGCCTACAATTCAAACAAACTCCCAGTTACTTTAAATGGCAAAGATTTTGCTCTTTCTCTCACCACAACTTCCTTTCAGCTCCAATGAGAAAACTTTCACGCTACCTCATGGACAATTGTACAGATATATATGAAGAAAATCTAGATATGTTTGATATAATTGCCACTTGTTGCATGCTGATATTTTCAAACTGAACACATAGGTTCATATTTGCTTCTTACTCTAAACACAAAACCATGATTTAACTATCTTAACTGCTATTAAGCAAAATATTAATTATTAAAAACAAACTTCAAATCAAACACAAGCTTTGCATAAAAGGCCACAAGAGATATATCTGTATTGTAATGAAGAAGCATTTAGTTGACTGCAACAGAAAGATTCAAACTAGTGTTTCAGTGTGGCTTTTTAGACTACGCTGTTAATGAAAGGTGAGGCAGCAAGCAACTTCTTGGTTCACCTTGATCTGATGGAGGCCACAACTGAAACTCTTCCACATTGATTCATGCCAGTAAAGTTTCAGGTAACTTTAAAACTAAAACCAGGTAATCAGTTTGTTAAAACTGAACCAGCCAAAACCAGAGTTGCAATGTAGCAGCAGGAGATGCCTGCTTAATATGTACAAAGAGCTTATAACATAAGAAACCATGAAATACAATATGGATGAAAAATCTAACACATGAGAGTGAACAGCATCATGCAAACACTAAAATCTTTATTTCAAGATTTATAGTTAGGCAGGATTAGGAGGAAGATAAAGGGATAAACAGTAAATGTATAGAGACAGGAAAGAATGAATGGGATTAGGCAGAGAAGATGGCAGTGAAAATGAGTATACAGTCAAACAGGAAAGGGTGAAGAAACTCCAATTGCTCTGGAGCTCTCTGCGTATCTGAAGGTCCTGATTTGGCAGCATGCTCCTCTTAGCTAGAGTCTCTGTCTCCACTCTACTGTTTCACCAAAGGAGCGTAAGGCAGAGCACTGTGCTGGGCATGAACTACCTGGCCTCTAGTGCCTTTTTAAGACAAAAATTAACACAAGGTACAACTGAACTCACTTCTACTGAAGTTAAGTCAAAAACCCTTAACTGCTGTCACTGCTCATTTTTGTGGGTCTCTGAAAACAGCAGCCAATAGCATGAGTTATTAACAATTTCAAATGGCACATGATGTTACAACCACCATTGCTGTCACATATTTTAGAGTAATATTGCATTGTTTAAGCTAGAGTCACATGTCTAAAACCAGGCCTAGTTGCTTCAACTTTCTTAGTATGCAATTTGCTGACCAACATGCAGTGCCTGTGGTTCTTCTAATCTTTCTTCCACTGTGAATCAGCAAAGAAAAAGATGGCTAATTAATGTGCTGCACCCAGTAAGCATACGCTATCAATGAAAATTACTTTAATGGGTGATTTGTGTGCTTTTGCAATGCAGCCACATTAACTGAAGACTAGGAGGGGAACAACATGGTATAGTTAATCCCATTAACCTGCTGGAATGAGAACTATGTCACTGATTTAGAAACATTAGATTCTACCTATGGTGATTCTTGCCAGTAAGAAGCAAAGCTCTTAATAGAGCTTTTATTGCACTTGTCTCCGTTACACAGTAAATCCAGGATGCTGACATTATGCATAATTGCAGTGTCTAGTCAAACACTGCTTCAATACGTGCTCTGTTTTTTGCCATCTAAAGAAAAATAAATTACTTTGAAAAATAAGAGGAAGAAAATTATTTTTTTCTTAGTCGTGAAGAGGTGGCTTAATAGAGGTAAGTAAATAAACTTCCAGTACAATTCTGTAAAGGATTTACTACATAAATCACCACCCATCACTGCAGCCATCAAAATAAAGGCCAGCTGGATCACTGAGCTGTCTTATTTTGTTAATCTGTTTTCTGTCTTATCTATTTTCTTTCCTGTTCTCTCACATATACGTGCTTTGACTCCTGTGAGTATACCCACATCATTTGTATGGCAAAGAGTGCCTATTTGGCTATCCATCTATTCATCCCTAAAAAAATAAATCTTTTGACCTACATAAGAATGGCTATAATTGTTTTTCATTTCTTTGCCCAATACAGACTCCTTGAGGAATGGAAGAATATAACTGTAAGAAAGAAGAGTGGATTATGCAGTCTCTACAGTGAAGACTTTTCAAAGAGCTGGAGTTACTGCAACACAGGCATGCTTTTTGTTGTGTTTTTCATCAGTGCTTGTTTTTCACATGAATTCCATATCTGGTAATTTAAAAACAGATTTTCTTGCTTAGGATCTGGGCAGTTGGAACCTGTGTTTTTATATTAAGACGCTCCTTTTATGTCAGCATCCTCTGGGGAAGAACTGCCTATATTTAGTCTCATAAAAAAGAAAAAAAAAAGTGGATGTGTCTGTCTCCAACAACAGACTTTCTATAAACCTTGTAAATTTAACAGAAAAGGTCTCATTAGAGACAACGACAAAAGCAGGTAAGTAACCACCCATGTAGTATCTTTTGTGTTGATATCCACATTCCAACCAGTACCTGGTGGTGCACAGGTAATCAATCTCCTGATCTAGAATTTAACACTGACTCAAACATCATATGCTTTAAAACACAAAAAATGCAAAATTTCTTTGCTTATGCTGGTTGAGGAAAAGAGCTTGAGGTTGTTTTTTCTTTTAAGGAGTTTTAGTTGGTCACCTGTTGGGACTGAATTTCTGTGAAGCAGTCAGGCACTGAAACAATACACTGAAAATCTTGTTTATCTTTGCTGAGCTGCCACAATTGCAGTTTGATGACCATACTCAGTCTAATTTGGAAAATCACAGCTATCCTTTTGAAATATTATTTCTGTGCTCTAAAAGAATAAACAAATATTCAGGGTTTACCAAGAGTATCATAGATGACAAAGCCACCAGTTTTTCACTTGTGGTTGTTCATCAAAAACCAGCCATGTTGTACTGAGATAACCAACTACTGGAGTGATAGTTAAGAAGAATCACTAAAGAAATGCCAGATCAGCCCTGAGCAAACAGTAATAACAGCACTCCCTTAGCCCTCCCTTGGCACTAATATCCCTTGAGAATTCATCTCGTACAAAACCTTGAATTCATTTTGATGCATACAGCAGGATCAACTCCATCAGTTTAGAGATTAACATTTTGGTAAAAATAGCATACCAATTTAAATCAAGTTATAAAATTAGAATACCATGCTAGTCAATAAGCAACATAACTTAATCTAGATGTGAAGACTTACATGGCTAAAGAGAAGCTAAACATGAAACCCCAAATACTTATGAAACTCAGTGCATGAGTTCCTCCATATGTAGTATACCACCACAGGGTAACTGTCAAGCTTGCTTACTTATTCTGTGCAATGCTGTTTAAGGTCCTTGGAAGAAGAACATTAAAAATGTATGTAATTACAAAGGCATCCTCTACCTTTCTATTAGATGTACAGCACAATAATTCACACTGAGCAATAAAGTTTCACTTTCAGTAAAGTGAAAGACATATTCACTGAAATAGTAGATGCTGTCATTATATCCTACAATAAAAACTTCAAGTTTACATGCCTTTGTACTTACATTTTATAGAATGTGCTGTAAAGAAATGGAAGAAGTAGGTACATGTTCTGAATAAAAATTCCATAATATCAGCTTCCTGTATGAAAAATGATCTGTGTTTCAAGGACCCATTCAGAGTCATCTGCTTTCCTATGGCAGCAGAACATAGCCCTTTTCACCAGCAAACTTTTTACTGAACGAGAATACACGATGGAGCTCTTGTATTTCCAGGCTTCTAAACTCAATGGTTCTGTCTTCTAAAGTGATCAGACAGCTGCTCTAGTCTGGACAATGTAGTAACAGGTTCTAGTACAGTTAAAAATGGATTGCATGAATTATTTACATGTACTACAGAAGTTTACTGTAGCCACTGCTGGTGTTCTGTGATGATTTCTGTACTCCTTGAAAGGAGGTAGAGAGCTTGTGAAAACCTGTTCTACCATCCTACTAATCCCATCTGGAACAATGGAAGTCTTTCTGACCCTTGCCACAGATCAGTATCAGAAGAATTAAGAAATGCATTAGTGGTAATATAAGTAACAGTTTGTAAAATGCTTATAATCTATCTTAATTCCATTGCAGATGAGAAGCAGTTCAATGAAAATGAGATGGACAAAAATGAAAACAAGAAGTTTAAATCAGGAACAGGAGAGAATAGAGAATGAAAGCATGAAGGCTTAGAACCTCTATCAAATACATTCTTGACAGTGGAGTAGGAAACCAGATGCGATAATACTTACGTCATAGCTTGATAAATATATTCAATTCCATAGCGCATTGCAAATTCATCTACAATTTCTTGTGCGGCGTCATCAAAGTATACCTTCCAGGCTTCATCACCTCTCACTTCAGGGATTTTTACAACACCATTAGATTTAACTTCCGTCAAGTAATGGAATAAATTCTAAATGTAAGAAATGTTTCAAATAGTAATTTTCCACTTTTAAGTGGCATTCTGAAAGTATACCCTATATAACAGTCATCGGTATGTTGACTGTTGTGTTGTGGGATTTTTTGTGGTTTATTGTTCGCGGTTTTTTTACTTTTTTCTGAAGAGTGGCACTAACAAGTCATCATTTGGTAAAGAAAAAAACCCTAAAACTGTAACCATGGTTTTTGTAATGGAACTCCAGTAGCACAGGCTTGTGATGCAGAGCACTGGTCTATCTCCTTGATATATATAAGCTCATGCCAGCTAACTGGCACAGAGAGACTGCAACATAAACTTGTGCATAAACTTTCTCTTCTCTGTCATATGCTTGTGCTAATGAATGGAATCGTGATGTTATAATGCTCCCTACATAGTGCTTCAACTTTAATGGGATCTGCAAGCAAAAAATTTCACATTTATTATTTAAGATCTGTAAATTATAGGAAACCTATCAGAAATTTTGCTAAAGCTTCTCAAGTAGTAAAAGGCATGCAATAAGGTTTAGGTTTAGCAACCTTAAGACCAAAGCTAGTATTTAATTTGCTGTTCATGTCAGATTAGTTAGCTCCATATGTATCCACAAATTGAGCAACAGATTTTATTTCCTATTTTCAGTGCCAAAAAAAAATGCCCAAACTTTGAAATAATTTCCTTTTTGCTAACAGCCCACAACTGCCTTGTGGATTTTCTTAAAGCAACAGATTTTTTCCACTTACTTCACAGGTTGAAACATTTGCAATATCAGGTCAAAACCTATGGTGAACAATGGGGGTTTGTGGATACATACTAGTGATGAACTTTCAACCACGTATTATCTGTCAGGTTTCAGAAAGTACTTTAATTAATTTAAATTAAAAATACTTCGGAAAGTATTTTTAGACTAGAATTTAACATGGGTCACTGTTAAAGGGAAGATCATTCGCAAGACACACCGGTTTATCAGCAATTAGTTTTTTTTCCAGCACTGGCAAAAGCAATCTACATGATATGAGAACAGAATTTTAATTGTATTTTACATTGTGCTCCTCCTGCTTTTTCTCACGCTTTCCAAAATATGAATTAATGTAGCAGAAAATAAATCCTTTACAGTTAATAGCTATGTTTCTGTAATATACAGAATGGTTGTATCTTCTTGACGTTAGCAATCAAAACGCTAAAAGAAAGTATGGTACAGGGAGACCTTAGCTGACTCCTCCTCTTTTTCTAACTCTACTGGCTGGAGCAGGAATGGTGTGTTGGTGTTACTTTGTTCTGCATTTGTCTCTGAACCTGAAATGCCATCAGCAATGAAAAGTGGGAAAACTAAAATAAAATTCTCTTGGGGTGTAGGAGCAGCTACTTGTTTGAGTGTTCTAGTGTTCTGTAGCCTTTTTTGCTCATCCATGCAACAACTGGATAGTAATTTCTGTATAGTACGTTTTCTTTAACTTCTCCAACATACCTCATGTAGACAGGTGTACTGCACATGGTAGGGAGCAACTTTCTCCTCTCCTTTTATTTCAACATTGATTTTCAATCTAATGGCACCCGAGACAGCTGATTTATCTGTTCGCTTTTCTGAAAAGGAAAAAAATAATGTATTAGTAACTACCAAGAATACATATACGTCATGTGAAAAGCTTTCAATAAATTTTTCTAGGTTAATAAGAATGTTTTTTTAAGTCAGAAATTCCTGCTGTAGAGAATAAGAATTTTTTTTAGTACCTCACACATGGTTTAGGCCATGAAGCAGAATCCCAAACTCTGAAGTAAAGAATTCTATTTTATCTGCCAAATTCCAACCAGGCTGCAGAGTACTTTATTTAACAATTTTCCCCTTTCAATAGGAATTACTGATATTTTCTAGCCAGTATCTGTAGTAATTATTATTTTCATTATTGATATTTTTCTTTAGTTATAAAGACTTCAGCCACAACCTGAACTATGCCTGAGTACTGTGGATTGACCCTTTCTGGATATGTTAAGAAACCAGTAAGAATCATACCTAAATTATACCATACATCCATTGCTCCACTCAGTGTTCTTACTTCAATGATTGTTTGCCCGAGGAAGTCATCTGATTCCTTTTTGAAATGCTGTTTTACTCTAGATTTTATGTCATCATCTTCATCCCATACTCTCACTTTTATTCTATCTGTAGAATTATGGCATTCACTGTAAAAATAATAAACACAAAATGTGGATGCTATATAAGCTACATACATTTGTACTTCTGTCTAATTCATTGTCCTCGATTTCCATACACTTGCTTAAATGCATAAAGTGACAGAATATGAACAACCTGCAACATTCAGTGGAATGAAAGGCCACACCACATTGCCAGGAACAAAACTACAATTACTATATATATATATTTATATATATAAAAGAGAAATTATATGTATGAATTATATACACATATGGATTGTATTTCGGAATGTCATGAACTTTTCATTAGAATTACTATTAATTTACAATGTGTACTTCTCAGTGTTATTATTTAACAAATATCTTGGAAAGGTACAGTAAAATCAGGTTTTTTCATTCAGAAATGCAATGTAGTGCAAGCAGCAGACCATGAAAGTAATAGCCTAGAATGTTATAATAGAAAAAGTGAGAAAATCTAAAATAATATTTTCAGCATGTGGCAGGATGTTTGGAAAACCATATCAAAAACCAAATCACAAAAAAACCCCACGAACTATGAACAAACAAGACAGCTGCATGGGGGCTGGAACTGGATGATCTTAAGGTCCTTTCCAACCCTAACTATTCTATGATTCTAAGCCAGGCAACCAGAAAAAAAACAGTAAACCAGTACTTGGTTTGCTTTTTTTTCTTAAAGATATATTACTTTTCTCCAAGACTCCCATTCCCTGGTAAGGAGGAGGAATAGGAACAGATCACCATATACTAAAAGGTTCCCTGCAAATTTAAGTGGCTTACCAACCCCTTATGAGTTCAATGGATTTGAGAAACAACTGGGTGTATGACAGTGAGGTGGCTTCACTTGCAATCTGCAGAGTTCCCAGTAGATAAAATTTTTACTTCCAGCTCCTGCATATATCCATATGCATTTTTACTTCCATATCCTGCATCTGTTTGCACAGAAATGGAAAAGAGACTCTACTGCTGAATATTCCTATAAGCCACAATGAGGACTGTTTACTGTTGGTCAGGTTGGTTTTCGGTGACTTCACTGGAAAATCCTAACATTGACTCTAGAAGTCTGTGGTAGTGAAAAAACTGTCTGATGACACTTAATGGTTAGTACAGACCTAGCATTAGTTATAAGCCATGTCATCCTCATGCATCCATACTAATAGGTTTTTTTAATATATTGTTTAATAACTACAAAATATTTTAATTAGTAAAAATCTTTGATTATTTGTAAATATACCGTTAAAGTGTACCAGCAAATTTTCATCTTTAGCAGTCTTAGTCTGACACTAGATTCAGAGTTTTTACTTGAATTCTATTCCAAGCACTATCACCACTCAGTGATCTGTCTCAGCATTTCCAGCATTAAAACAGTAATACTCTAACTTATCTCCCAAGTGGCACCCCTCAGGGGTGTTTTAGGAATTAATTAGTGGTAGTAATGAGTTTTGGAAGTATAAAGTGCTTTAAATGGTATTATTACTGTCAAAGCAAATCAGTCACTAAAAATGGCATACACAGCTTTTATTCTGCCTCGCTGTGACATCATTCACTATCACAGAAATGCTTGTGTCCAAATTTTAACTTTGCAGATATCTTTGGTAATTAAAAACCACATTGTTCTGTGATTAGCAAAACTAATGAAGCCTAGTTTCCTTTTGTCTTATGACTGGCTTCCCTGGCATCTAACACACTGCAATCACCCATTTAAACTTTTCCCATAATTGGGATTTTCCTAAATTACCCCTTCATATGGACTCCCTGGTCTCTATTATGGGG
Source organism: Myiopsitta monachus (assembly GCA_017639245.1). Classification (NCBI taxonomy): domain Eukaryota; kingdom Metazoa; phylum Chordata; class Aves; order Psittaciformes; family Psittacidae; genus Myiopsitta; species Myiopsitta monachus. The sequence continues at coordinate 13,830,569 of CM029921.1, read as the reverse complement.
TGAGCTCAAATTGAGGAAACTGTTATGATCTTATCTCTGTCTGACCACCTATTTTCATAGAACATGATTGACGTAGTTAGGCAATCTGTGAATTTTCTCTGGCTGACCACAAAATAAAAAAGCCATTGGCCAGGATGTGTAAAACACAGGAAGACACAAGATGGATCAAATAAACACCTTTGTGTTAAAAAAACAGGCTAAACCCTTTGATTTTCCTAATACACATCCCTGAATTATTGCCTAACATTGCTAGAGTCCTGAACTGCATTTAACTGTGCACCTAATAGAAATAGTAAACAGTGGACTTCTACAGCAGCATAGGCAGATCTGTCACTGGTGTGGCATTTAGTGACCCTCATCTCTGTATCTGTGCCATTAGCAGAAATCTTGTTACTGTTTTACTTCTCAGGGAGATGCTGCATATAAAAAAAAATCATCCAATGCTACTTCATTACAAATACTGTATTTTTATTCTCCTGAAACAACACCAGTTTTCCGCTGATGTACACTTGGCTGATTAAGGGATAGTAATTCAGATGGTCAGGACAACTGCACTTTTCCCTGATACCCTCTTGTCTCTTCCACATCTTTTTCTCATTTAACCTTAGGTCAGTGAAACATGGTGAGACCTATCACAACTGATGGGTTTACTCCCATGTTCATCTGTTTGTCTAAACCTTTGGCACAGAGTCAGCTCTGCTACATATTTCCCATGCAAGACTCCACAACTATCAACGATGTGTGATGCAAAAATGGAAGACTGGATGAACACCTATTTCTACTGGCCTACTCTGCAGCAGAGAGAATTACTATTAAAGTTACAGAGCTATCTCTGCGTGATTCTACTTACCTGCCAGCCTCTCTATATAACGAGATGCACATTCTGCTTTAGCCACTGGTGACATTGCTGCAGAAGCTCTGTGGCTTTGCAGAAAGCATTGGGTGGGATTTCTACTTCCTACTGTGCAGGGAAACCAGCCCACCGAGTTCAAGGCAAAGACAACATATGCTATTTTCACTGTTCCTCTTCTACCCACTCCACTTTATATGCTCAGTAAAAGTATTCAGTAAGGTGTGATACAGGAAAGCGAGAACTGATTTACTCTTTAGCACACAGAGAATGAAGATACTGATGCTTTTGAAAGCTGGAAAAACTGCAGTATATCTGGAGATGTTAAACAGAAAACATAGTTTTGATAATCAATCAAAAATCTGGTGATGCTGCATCACTTCCACGTTTACAGAATGAAATACATTCACATAGACATGAAATAATCCTCACAGTATTTCTGCGTATTCTAATGGCTAGAGCTATAAAAAAAAGTAATAATAAACTGTCTTTACTACAGTAGCTCAATGTAAATTCAATATTAGGTGCACTGGCACAACCAGAATGTACACCTCATCTAAGAGATCTACACCCAGCGTTGAAACAACTGATTGACATTATGCTACTTTCACTAAAGAAATAAACTTTAGTGAATGGAGAAGCTGGTAGAGAATATATGGAGACTAATCTCCCACTTTGCCAAAATGAAACGCATTCATCATAACAGCATTCTTTCTTTGTAGTCTTCAGTAAAAACTCTTACATCCACTAACAAATTTGCATTCTCTGATTAAAGTGGAGAGGATTTTTTTCCCCACTGCTTTAAAAAAGTGTTACTTTGAGAACTTAAAGAAAGTAAATTTTCCAAGAAACTATTTTGGTGAAATTCTGTAAGCAATCAGCAGACAAATTAGGTTATGCCTGAGATGTAGAAAATGACTGCTGAGCCTTTGTAACAGCTTTGCCTGCAGTTTTGCACATTTTGTAGCAAGTCACTCCAGCTGTTGATGGATAAACCTGAAGATCTAATTTGTTTTCAACAGTGTACTTCAGCTGAAGACTGCCAGCCTGCCTATCTAAGAGCACTTGCTGAAGCATCACTGTGGTCTATGGTAACTGAACTACACAGTCTCTTTTTTGCTGCTTTTTGTTTTCAGTTCCTTTCTCTGGTAGCTGCTATTACTTTTTATCCTGTTTCAGAAACACCTGAATTCTTTCTAAACATACATTCATTAAGACATGTAAAGAAAACACCATACATACCACTTCGTGATACTAACCATAGATAAACTGAGTATTCATATTGTTATTTCAGATGGATATTACTTTGGTTGTAGACCATTACATCTACCTTAGATCTCTTCTACAAACTAAAGGAATAGATTTTGGAAGATGATATTTTGCTCTTTTAAGTGCTATATTCACTTAGTGACTCAACACTGACTTATTTGGAAAACAGATAAACACACAATGCCACTTGGAAAACAAAAAAACCCAAAAAAACTGAACAAAACAGAAAAAAACCACATACTAACTGACAGATCATTGTTCTTGAGAAACCCCCATATGAACAAGCCTAAGGAATACATTTTGCATAGCAGGTAATGTACATAAAACGATCAGAGTTGAACCTTGCCAAGTTACCACCCAATTTTATTAGCTTATACTAAAATATCTTGGATGCCATATGGTCTGTTGTAGGGAATGGAAGGTGATAATGCAGATATTGTCCTTAAAGTATAAAGAAACCACATGGTCATGGAAAACAGTAGCAGAATGAAGGTCAGGAAGCCATTTGTTGCTAATGTTACCCTCAAGTTTATGATTATTGCCATTAATGCAAGCCAGAACCAGATACATCCATGGCATTGCTATGATAATTGTCCATTCTGTTCTTACCTGTCCAGAGATGGTACCATAATCTCTCAGAAAAATCTATTTACGCCAGTATTTTGCCAGCCCAACTATAGCCAAACTGTTGCCGAAGTCTGATTTAAGCCTTTAAATGGAATTTGTGCATATTACTTCTTGTTCTACCATAACAGTAAGCATGAAAAATAGATTATTCCTTTCATCTTTGAGGAGAGAGGATGTGTTTAAAGACATTCTTACCTACACTACTTGTCTCTTCTCTAGTTTGGACAGTCCCAATTCTTTACCAGTATGGTCATGAGGCTTTCGATATAGTAGAATGAGACTAATTATGCCTTTTCTTGCATTAGTTTACTCTGTCATAACAAATAGCGAGCAGTATAAAATTAAGCTGGATTGACAGCAGTTTGGAAAGAAGACTCAGACTGGACATGCTGTAATGTGAAACTGGAAAACATTATTGCTGAACAAACAATTTATCATTTGAATTTGTTCTCAGAGTCTTGTGTTTTGGGCTGAGGCTGTGAGATACAGTGTATGTTAATTAGCAGGATGTCTCTCAGGGACTTAGCTGCTTATTGAAGAATTTTCGGAATAGATATATCCAGTGAACTAATTTGTGGGTTTCTATTACCTAATTGCTTTTGTGTAATATAATTCTCTGTTATATACTCTTTCTTATGAAACAATCCTTAAGCTGTTTCAACAGTTCTCACAGGACTGTGTTTAGTTATCACTGGAAACTGGAACACAACGTGGACATTTAACCAATCCCACTGTCTTCAGGTACAATCAAGATTATACTTCTTACAAGTCAGCTCAGTTGATCTGTATAAAACAACAGTATGAAAGAACTTTGGCAAGGTCCTCTTGTATTTATTTCCTATACATGGCCGATTATTGTAAATATTGCTTTAAATGCACCCAAAAACCAGTTCTTTGCAGTACAAATTGTGTGAGTGGTGCTCTTTAAGATAATTCTAAGATAAGAGCATCCACAATGGATGCCTGAAATAGCTGTCAGAAATTCTCACTTCATCAGAAACTCTAGACTGAAGTATCCAAAATAAGAAGCAGTTGAACAGTTTCTCTGACCAACACAGAAACTTGAACTATCACAGTCTCTAATCTACATCAGTGCTATTTGGTACCAGGGGATACTTCTCCCCAGTATTATCTGCTAAAATACATAGCAGTACAAATTCTCAGCAACATTCTACATTCGTTTTAACAAACAGCTGGGGGTTTTTGTTTGGTTGGTTTACCTGCAAGCAATTGAAAATCTTCTCTCTATAACACTGTATGTCTGGACTGATATTTTCAGTATATCACCAGGAAATCATCAAGAATGTCATAGATCAGACAAATTCTAATAATATAGCAATGACCATTAAAAAAAAAACCACAAAACCCACTTTTCTCATTGGTCTAATTTAAAACAATTAGATCAAATGTTTTCATGCATTTGAAAGGAGTAATAGATACCCAATGAAGATATTGATCAAAGCCATATGGTGGCCTAGTGACAGACAAATGGAAAGAATATGTAAAATAAACACCCAGTTATATGAAAGACTTCTATATTATACAACCATATCTGAGGTGTTAGTAAGTGGTCAGAGGGAACATTATGCCTGCAAAGTCTGCAAGGCAATTTGGAGGTGTATGCTTCCTAGACAACACTGCCAGAAAAAGCAGATTTCCATGTTTCTGCAATCCACTGTTGAAAATAGCCAAGAAATGAATGAGAGTGGGGTTTTATTGCAGATTTTAAGGTTTGTACAAAGCTGAAAACTGTACAGCCAAAATATGTCTTTCTTGTAATTGAAAATTAAAAAAAACAGGCCCCTTTCCCACATCAGATGCCAAACGCAAACAGAAAAAGGAAGGTGGCAAGACTCTTCCTTTGCTGTCATTGAGAAAGCTCTCATATCACTGATGCTTTATTGAAAAAAAATAAAAGCTGGTCTCTTATCACTGACTTAATAATACCAATAGACAAGATCAAAGCCCTTATCACCTGTATTGCATTACTTAAAGGAGCATCTATTTACTGTACTATTTACTTCTCTATCTTGTGTATAAAATATATACATTTCAAGGAAAGATGTATTCTTCCTGTGATAGTCTTGGGTTTTCTTGCTGAGATGCATACAGTTGTAGATAAGCTCTAATTTGCTTATGGTTTATGAGTTCCCATGTTAAATCTATGCCAGTATCCCATGGTCATTTAAGAGAGGGTTACACTATTTTCTGTAAGAAACACTAACCCTCTGCTTACCATCCAATCATATTAGGGTTATGCCTGATCCTGCAAACAGGAACACTGCCCTCACTCTATCTGCTATGACAGAGCAAATGCACAGTGGGGAGCCCATGTTTTTTCTAAGTCTCTGTTTTGGAACAGATGGGGAGATTTAAATGCATGATTTGGTATTATGAGTCAATATATGATTGTGGGATCCTAAGATGCATTTCATTTCTGCAATTTATCATTTAGGAGTTATAATGATGATCAGTATTTTATTTTGAATAGGACTATCAAATATCACTAGTAGAGCCTAATTTAAATGAAACTTCCTGAGTCAATGAAACTGTTATATTGATTTATTTCCATTTTAATCTAGTGGTTAAACAGTTATAATTTATTTAATATACTTTAGAAATTCTCATATACTTTCAATTGAAATCCAATGCATTAAGTAAGTCAGGGAGATTATTTTAGAAAGCAGAAGTGCTACAGAAGTGATTGAAAATGCATTCAGTTCAAAGCAGTTACTCAGGAGATCTACGCTATAGCAAGGTTTGGAGGGTTTTTTTATTATTAATGTTATTGCTAGAGCAGCAGATGACAGTAATACTTAGCGCTGAGTGAAAAAAAGGTATCTCATTTTCATGTTTCCAGGGATTTAATGGTAGCCCTGCTCATATCTTTGAGCAAATATATTTAAAACTTCGTATCAAATTTACTGAATTGCTCATCCAACTTTTAACACTATCTAACTCGTACATTTAAAGGCCAGAAAGTAGCTAAACTCTTACCTTTGGTTATTCACAGTGATACAATGAGGTATGACATTTCAACTGTCATTGGAGTAATACAAATAACTGAAAAAGAAAACACAGCCTCTACAGGGAAGCCTGTAAAGTTTCTGAGTGTGTTTTCTTTGAATTAACTATTCTAGTACCGGCATTTCAAGCTGTGAAAGGAGTGGCCATACATTGTTTAATATAGGTGGAATATCTAGTACTTTTCCAGGAAAATGGAAGTGACATCTGGGTCATACATCTTTCAAACTCACTAGTGAATCATAACCTCCTCAACAATAAGGTAGCAGATTTTAGTCAAAACAAACAAAACCAACTAACCAACCAAAAACCCTCCAAAACAAACGAGGCAAGTAGATGTGCTACATAAGAAGGTAACCACCCATGTTATGACATTGCACCTTCTTGAAGAAAACAGAAGACTATTTCAAATTGCTGAACCCTAACAAATTGTTTCAATTGTTTACACAGATAGTAATAATGACAAATAACGTGTTCCTTATAGGAGGAAAGGAAGGTAAGAGAAACTAAACAATATTACGCCTTGAAGACAATTATTTTACATTGTGATGAGTGGTTAATTTGAAGTTTTCTGTTGCACACAGTGACTAACCAGAGATTCTGAATCTTAACTGGGCAGTCTGCAGTACCCTGAGCTGTTCTGCTACTGCTTTGTAAATTCAGGGTGCTTAAAAAAATGACACATCACTTTTATCATCACTGATACAGATTTTCATCAAGTTGTATCAAATTAACATACAGGTTTGAATAGCATTATTACACACAAACATATTAGACTTTTATGATATAGTAGCAAGGTTAGATTATTATGTGTCAACAGTCTGCATATATTTTCAATAAAATGCAAATAAATCTGTCACAATTAACAGACATTGAAGTCATATATCCTTTTTTATTATTATAATTTTTTCTTTTCATAATTTACTATAATAATGTTTTCACATAGCTTCCATAAAATAACTACTGCCTTCATGTGATAACACTGTGGTAGGTGCTCTCAGCATAGATTGGAACTTTTCTGTACAATTTAAAAGATCTCGCTAAATAAACAGTTCCCTTTCACGTAAAAATTTCCAAAGGAAATCTAGGGTTTATATTAGCTTTTCAGAATCCTTTACCGACTTTAATAATAGTAGTTAAGTGCACATCATATACTTAAGCATATGGTAATCAAGCTGAATAAAGAGTAAATGCTGCAATACTTTTGCTACGTATAAAGGAATAACACTGAGCAAATTGATACTATTATCAGATTGAACATGTTCTCAGTCAGGAATGTGTTGTATCACAAGGCAATATTTTCAGGAAAGTAACAGTATAGTTCCTGTGAATTGGAATTTCTTGCACTGTAGCATGTGTTTCTGAAAGAGGTTCCAGGAACACTGCCAGAAGTTGAACTGGCATGAAATCATACTCAAACTGTAGTCAGTGTATTAAAGACTGAAACATTACTTTGCAGCCAGAATTGAATTTCTGTGACAATTTGAATTTGCTGACAACAAACTATGCCATATTCAGTTCAGAGGCTGTGGTCAAAGAAAGGACACAGGAGGAAGATACTCTCCACATCAGACTTCTGGACAGCTCTCAGTCTTGGAAAGATTAGGCATACAAACAGCCCAGCCCAGAGCCTAAAGCATACTAGTTACTATCACATTCCCCAGTTTCACCTAGGGAAGTCATACTGAATAAAAATGCATTTAACTTGCATGGTGAGTATGAGAGACGTAGGAAGGCACTTATAGCGCAAACATTTGCTATGCAAGGCATGAGTCTGAAAACTATTACTGAAGTTCCTTAAAAAATGAAAATAAATACCACCAACAGATGCCCCAAAAGACATAATTATGAGCTGTATGATTACTATATCATAAAGTCACTTCTATGCTCTTTCCCTTCAGAACTTGGTAATTTATTATTGTTATGAAGATGCATAATATAAACAACAAATATTTTCCAACTGAGTAATTATTTTACTTGGCAGCATTATGTTACCTAAATGTAAATTCACAAACCAAGGAAGCAACAATATCTTCTCTATACTTACAAGTAGAATTTTTCATCCCATACTGGATTCAAGTTTCCAAAAATAGTCTTTGTTCTCCGCTTGGTTTTGCCAACTTGCACAGTAACATATGGGTCACTTGAGCCAGTTTTGTCCTTAGCCTGTAAGCCCTGAGCACAAAGAACTGCAACAAAAGGAAAGAAATATGCTTCAGCCCTCATAGCCTTCATTGCCAAGAAATAAATGAGACACTAACAACAGCAAACAAAGCACTTAAACTGAGGTCTCCTATAACAAAGCTTTCCGGATGAATTTTCTCAGCACCTGCTACTCTGGAGATCGACAAGCTTTGTCTAACTGCCCTCTGGATTGTATAATATTTACAAATATGGTTTAATAGGGTAATAAATTCTAAAGATTCACTACAGAGCACAAAACAAACACTTTTTTTTTTTACCATGCATGATTCAGATATGCTTCTCAAACTTTTGTTTAATCAGCATTGCAAGTAATGTAATATTGTTGTATAACTTTGAGTCTAATCATCCCTAAAATTTCCATCCCCCACCCCCAATAAATGAATTATGATTTCCAAAATTTCTCCAAAGATCCAAACTAAAATTTCCAAAATAATATCTCCCATTGGCAAAAATCTGCACTGTGAATTATGAAACTAAACATGAGAGGCATGGTAATGACTTTGTCATTTGTTTGCCTCATGTGAGAGATGTACCATGAGGATTTTCAGATTGCTTCCTATTCTATCACAGACACGGTGACAGTTCAGATCAATTATCATTAGCTGCTCATGTATTTGTTAGCCTTTCTGACAGATAACGTGAGTGTATAGCTACTGTATGTGCATTTTGTGGCAAATAAAAATGCACACAACTTGATTTTCCATCATAATTCATAAAACTAGAAATCTCATCAGAAAGCAGAACTATCAAGTTGCAGCCTACCAAACCCAGAGAGTTGCAGCTAAAACACATGCCATGGCTCCTATCATCAGCAGAGCTTGGTTTCAATTTTTTGCACATATTTCAACTGTCTTCGTGGTAACATTTAGCTAAAATTCTGTAATGCCAATCATTCTGGATAATGAAGCTCCCCCAGTGTGCTCAGAAAAATGATTACATAACAATGGCACCTTTGTACTTAGCAGATCTGCTCTCATTCTTGAAAAGGCTAACCTTTTAGGAATAAGCTGCAACATATTTTGTCTTCCCTGTTCACTGCAAATCCAAAGGGAAATTTTTAGAAGGCAAGGAAGTATCCCTCTCCTATTTACAGGAGAATTAAGTGCCAGTGTCTTCCAGAATTGCTAACTATTATACTGGCCTGAATACAAGGCAGCCTTGAGCATCCTTCAGAAGCAGAACTAAAAGTAAAAATTAATTATTTTCCCTGATGTATCTCTCCATATCCCCTGTGCTTGATGACAGTCCCAAAATTCAACAGCTATTCTTTTGTGTTTCACACACTGTCCCACAACCTTCAGAATGGCCTCCCTTTTTCCTAATCCATCTAACTCACAATCTCAGATTTTCTCTTAATTTATCCTGGCACATATCTGCCATTCTCAGCTATGTGTATGCTTTACTCACTACCCCAAGTGTGACTGGGCTTTAGTTTGGAGTACAGAGCCATGTGTAGCTAATAACACACCTACCAACTCTCACAGAATAATTTGTCCATGGTTCACTTGACAGATGCTTTTCTCCTTTCCCTCCTGAATGCCAGTTTTAAATTGCAGCTCTGCAAATGGCCATTTCATCTCACAACAACCCGTCCTTGATATATTAAAAAATTGCCACAGAATTGAAAAGTACTATAGTAAAAATTCTTGAGCACACAACCCAAATACATTTATTTATAAATTAGATACATTATAAATGTACCACTGTACTAATAAATTATGTATATTATAAAACATATACAATACCAGAAATTAAAAGAAAAAAAGAGATAATTTCATTTTTACTTAAAGAACCCCCCTTTTGGCTCTCACACAAAACAATATTACTAATATATTTGGTGAGAGAAATGTGACTGAATGCGCTTATTTTTGAAAATATTGTTTTAACACTTTGTGACACAGTGATTTGAAGATGTGGGTCTAAGTCCAGTTTCTTTTTGTTCTCAGTTATAACAGCTGCGATAGCTGAAAAAGGTACCTTAACAAAAACACGTAGATCCAAATGGCTGCACTTGCTAAATCACAGCTCTCATTTTTCAATCCCATCCACCAACAATGCAAAGATTTTTGTTGCAACTCAGCTTGTAAATTTCCATATTGCTCCGATATCAGCCAGTTGTTCTTGCAAACTAATTGCAAAGTGCTTTGACAAACGGGTTCAAACCCCACTGGAACTCCTCATTTGGAAGTTTTTAAAAAGGTAGAAAATTCAATTTCCAAGTTTTTCAAGTGCACAAATTAGAGTTTTTGTAGGTGACCCATACTGGTTTTAGAAGCAAAACCATATAACAATGGAAACACTTCCAAACACTCATTTTCAACAAAGAACAGATTATGAGTTTCAAATAAATGGGGTTTGGAATTGCAAGATACAGTGTTCTTTGCATTAGAGTAATTAAAAACCCATAAAGGAAATGGTGAACTCTTGCAGTTGGTGGCAAAAAGCTCAGCACTAGCACAGAAGATATTGTTAGGACAAAGAGGAGACAAGAAGACTATTTATCTTCCTCCCTAGAACAGTGGAATATAAAGTAGTTTCGCCAACAGCTGTAACTTAAAACTCTTCCAGCTAGCATGCTATAAATTCAACCATTTATGGATGCACCAAGTACGCAAACAAACACAGTTCCAGGTCTAATTATAATAAATTTTATTCCCAAACCAGGAGACTTGGAAATCAAGGGCTCTTAGAGAAAACAGTTCAGAAGAAAATTTACCTGTGATGGTTATTTTTGCTGACCACTTGGATGTGCCATCCAAAACACTTTGTTTTGCTGCTTTTGTATATTGTACAAAGTCTTCTTTGGAAATATTAAACATCTCCTGGATCACTTCAAACACCTCTGGTCTATTTTTTTCTCTGATCTTCATTCTTTCCTTCATAGCACTGATAATGTTCTGTGTTTTATCTTCTGCACCATGTTTGGAACTCTTCTCAGCAGCTCCTGAAATAAGAAAAAAGGTAAAATCTTATTTACAAGAATTGTTATCATAGTTTTTCTCCTCTAAAGTCTCCAGGCAATTGCTAGTACTGCAGTACTCAAAGATGTGTGTTTCATCTGGATGATACCAATACTCTTATATTTATTCTTTGTAATAACTAAAATTATCAGTTTAACATGGCAGGTTAATATTCAACTTCAATAAAGTATATTTTATACCTGGAAATATTTATTGCGTCAGTATTATTCAGTGCTGAGCTGCACTGTGAAAACATCCAAACATATGAGCAACTTTTCCTAAATAATTATGCATACTGACTCCTCCAGAAAGGTGTGTAAAAGTGTGCAGTATCTAGGTCTGTCTGCTCTGCCCTTTACTTGTTACTAGCTAAGCTTCAGTAAAACATATATGAGTAATTCTCCAAATAAGTTTTTAATTTCCTTTCTAAGCCAGCATGACGTAACAATATTTTCATTCCTTTTTCTCTTTTTGGAGTAGGATGGTACAAGAAACCATATTTGTCTCATTAGAACAGAAACCTCATGAAATTAACAGAAACCGTGTTTAAACAAGATAATGTTTCCACTGCATTTTGTAAGAGAATTTTTAGTTTGACAACAAGGACATTAATCTAGACACCTGCTATGCTCTCTCACAGTGGAAAGCTAATAAACAGTAGAAATAAATAGACATAGCAACTTTCTTGACTGTTTCCAGATACATGTCAATATTTGCTCATGCTGCCTGACTCATGGGAAATTTTTCATTCCTTCTAGGAACAGTGATAATAAAAAGTTAATGATCACATAAATCCATTTAACAAAGCATTCAAAATCTACTGAATGCAAGCATCCCCTGGATTTAAGCATTTATATTAGTTTGGGACTATCCTAACTGTAATGCTGACTTGACATCCTCAGTCTGGATTACCAGTGCGTTCCATCCCTTCATTAAACATCATGCATCAATAAAGGAGAGCTTCACAAAGCTCAGTGTTAGGAGTGGAGTCTTCTGATGGCTATTAAAGCCACCCTTCCATGCTCTGCTTACCAAAGTGTAGACGTGTACTTAGCTTTCTACTCTGGTTGCAGCTGTATAGATTTAAGGGAGTGCTTTCCTAAGAATTTTAACACTGGAACCACACAGGGGATTTTTGCAAGCAATATTGCAGCAGACCTGTGCTTGTGTGACATTAAACTTTAGGGTCTATCCTATAAAATAAGTCAGAAAACAAAGAAATACTCAGGTGATTTGCTGATTTGTCTGGGACATGCTACAGGTTTTAGTCACAATTTTTCCCAGGAGAACTCTGGAGAGATTTCTCTCTCTAGAAGTCGTGATTTCAGATGCCCTTTAAAAGCCAAAGTGAAGTTATCCTTATAAAATGAGGAAAGTGTTTCTGCTTAATGTCTCTGCTATACATATTGTATTGGAATAACCCAAGTGTACTCTTGAGGAAAACAAATGTTCACCTTGCAGCTGGGCATGAGAAAAAGAATCAGTGTGGTTAAAATGGTGTTACAAATGTTGGAAGCAAAAAGATTCCTGCATGCGCTAAAAAAGTTATTTCAACTCTTGACAAGACTGAAATATTGAGAAAGATGCAAGAAGACTACAAATTTTGTAATCAATAACACATTAACCACGTGCTACAGGTATTGCTGAATTTTAGCTCATGTGGTTAAACACTACTACAGTGCTCATAGCACTGAGTGTGACAATCATCATCACACAATGTGTCACTGTTATCACTAGCAGCAGTAAGTACTTGGTCCTTGTAAAAGGCTGTGAAAACACCCAGCTAACCATCCTCCATGCCCGAGAGGATCAAAGTATTATTGTTCCCTTTAAACGGATAGTAAAATGAAGACAAAATTATGTTGAACTGACTCGCCACACAATTAGAATTCAGATTTTTCAATAATGAAAAGGAATACAGTTCCTTCTTTACACTACCGTCATTATTATCTTCTTTTGATGACATTTTTGTTGAGGCATTCTCAGCTTGCAATGGCTAAAGAAGATCTTGATAAACCCTGAAAATCTCTTTGAATAGCTTTTTTTTTTTTTTTAATGCAGAAGACCAAAGCTCTAGTGATTGAGAGTTTTACACACTGAAAAACTATGAATTGGTAGAAAATGAATTAAATGCTACCATGAAACCAAATACCAGTTAAAAATTCTCTAGGGATTTTATCACAAAAGAGATGATTGCCGAGCTGCCCGGAAAGAGTGACAGGTACTTCTTGCAAGATGCAGGAAAGCAACATTTTTCAGTTTTCTCATATTTTCTGCCCTTACTTTAAAAGTACAGATACAACATCATGATGAAATGATAAACCATGGGCACAACCTGAGTGGCAATAAAGTATTCCTATTGAAAACCTTGTTGCTTTTTGAGACAGTACAGATAAAACTGGGATTTGCAGTAAAAAGAAATCTGCTTTAAGTTCTACTGAAAAATCAGAATAGGCTTCTATTTATACTAAATTATTTATTGCAGCTATTTTCACATCCTCTATTGCTGACAGTCTATCAACAGCTCTTTTCATGCAGTAATTGATCAGACTAATTAAGACAATATTCTAACTTCTATTGCAAAGGAAGTGAACAAGCCCCTTTTAATCCTTAGGGACTGATACAAACTCAACATGATTAAAATCAATTCTGATTTAATACTACACCTACTATTAGAAAGGGTATCTTGTTGAAGATGAGAGGTCCAATGAAAGTACTACTGATTTTTCTTAAATCTAATTTAGAACAAGCTTAGATATTGATGTTAAAGAGTTTGAGATGTCTACAGTCTCCATTAGCAATCATTAAGCATATAAAAAAGAAAATTACAGAAGCTTGGAGGCTAATATGTCCTAGTGATTAAGAGATAGCCAAAAGTATGACTGTAACAAAAAAACCCACAAAGAACCACACTAATTTCACTTTATGATACTGTTAATGTAAGCTTTCTTATAGAACCAACTACACTGCTCAATTCTTTCTTTTAGTGAAACATTAAATATTTTAACATAAATGAAACAAAGCACATAAAGCTAATTTTCAAAGTAATGTAACGTTCAAACTCACTGAACAATTAATCTGTTGCAAAAAAATGTGACAGGATTCTCAAAAACCTTTGTATAGTAATGGGAAGATTTGGATCCTTTTGGTGTGTTAAATAATTTTTTTATCTGCAGTTTGCCTCCTAGAGGTTTACTCTGTCAAGAATCAGTTGCTTTCAAACTTGACACCACAGATGACTGCCGATCCTACTTTTTTGCAGGCTCTCTCTCAGCATTATGATTTATACATTGTAAAAATTCTTCAAAGACAATATGGTTCTTTGAGCCATTTGTTATGTTTTCTAGGGCTAGTGATACGGGCCAGTGAACCCCTAAGCTGAGTATTTCTTCAGATAAGTGAAAAGAAAGATAAAGAGGATACTTTTAATCTGTATATCTTTTGTAGCTTTTCACTTAAGGTTTTAGCCAAGATTCAACTAATACATGGATGAATACATCTCTCATGTCACCTCCATGGTGGTGGCACCATGAAAAGCAGCTGAGCTGTTCTGTAGATAACAGAGATTATTTGCACTTATTGAAGAAGCTACTCACAAGTACCTTCTTTACTTTATAGACTTCTGAAAACTTACCATGAACAATCATATTGATGCTGTACAATATACTTTTATAATACTTGATTTTCAAAGGAAACATCCTTTTCTCACTTGTGAAACTATCCTATGTACTGTTACATATTTTTGTATATTTTATATCACATGAATGTGACTACAATAAGCATTAGGAACATTTTTTTATCTCTTTTAACATTTCTTGTGTTCAAAGTTAAATAAAACAAGGAGGGTTTATGTCATGTAACAAATTGTTCTGGATGTTGACATTGGCAGGAGAAAGCAAATAATACACTGGTGCCGCCAAAGTTTATTTTGTAGCTGACCAGCAACATTCATCAAGTTCCAAGGACAAAACCAAAATTAAAAGTCAGTATTTCATTAAGTTTCTGGAAAGCTCCTTAGCCAATGAATACCAACATGCTTTCAGTCATTTTTGATGATCTGGCCCTTCATTACAAGGGAATATCTGTGCACAAACAAAATCAAAAGGTATTACGTACTGCAAAGCCTTAGCTGTCAGGAAATACTCACTCTGCAGACAGTCAGCATTTAGGAGGTCTTGGCACTTCTCATGGCATTTGACACCACATTCAGTACATCTCATGCCTTGTCTGGCTATGCCCCAAAGTAGACCTTCACATTCATAACAATATGTGGGAGTTGTAGCTGTCCAGACTTCAAAGTTATGAGGTGTAGTTGATGATATTGGATAGATCAAAGCCTGCAGTGTCTTCTTGAAGACATGTATTTTCTGTTGAATAAATAAAAAGATTTAGGTTGAAGTACGTGGTTAATACAAGTGAACTGGAGCTAAAGCATACACCCTTACACTTAATATGTTACAAAATATCAGAATATAAATAGAAGCATGAACTAATTTGCAAAAGACTTATTAACTTATTTTGCCTTGCACTTTGAAGACAAAAGAACCCTGGATGACTGCCTAGGTGTAGCAAACTGGCGAACATCTTGGAATTTGTGTGGTTTGTCCATAAGAGCTTTAACATCACTGCCGCCATTCTGATAGTACAGAAAGCAAGGCTGAATTGCTCAGTTAAGCATGTGTTAACACTTTCATAGTTTTAATATTCCCCAGTGGTAAGTATATGACAAATGTAAGATATTAGCCTACCTAACAACACACTGACATGCTCTAGGTTTTATGTATCTGAGTCTCAACTATAACACCTGAGATTCTGCTAATAATAAATTGTCCAATAAAAATAAAATATTTTTGTGTGTGTGTGTGCATATCTGCATAACATTGCACAGAACCATCAAGTAAAGCATTTCTGCTACCATGGCAAAAAAACATAGCCATAAATCGACTGATTTATAGGTTCAAGAACCACAAATAACAAAATGTTAAGCAGCTTAAGCTGCAGCAGTTCTTATTAAAGTTCATAGTTACATGCTAAAAACAACATCTGTCCTGTGAAGCCTGGTGAAACAAATGTAGTCAGGCTTTTCATGGACATTTTATCCTAGCACCCCTGAGAACACTGCAGAACTGAACTAAGAAAAGAAGCTGATATAGCAAGAAAAATTGAAGCAAATAGAGAATTCTCTCCAGGGTGCTTTCTTAGCCTACTCTAGACAATTAGCCATCTCAGAACTCCCCTGAAAGCAAGCAAAGGTTAGCATTGGTTTGATCTAGCAGAGGGACTGGGCTAACACATGGCAGACATCATCTTTGTGTGTTTCTCCACCCTCTGCCTCCAACATCACAGTCTACCAGCTACAGGTATCAGAAAGAAAACTTCAAAAACAACCTAAAGTGAAGTTATGCAGCTTGTTAAGAAATCATGTTTCTCAGAAACCACCGTCTTTGAAGATTCCTTTACAGATTACACTCTCTCACTCCTGAACTCTATCAGTACAACTACTACCCTTTTACCCTGCTCAACTTCAGTTTTTTTTCACAGCATAAATAATTTTAGAATTTTGCCAGTAACTTGTATCTATTTCTGAAATAGCACTAAGTAATGAATAGCACAGCTCAATAGGTCTTGAACTAAACATCTGAGGGTAAATGAAGTTTTAAGCTGAAAATTCAGTTATTAAAGCAAACTACAATTGTAAAGTAATTTTTTTTTTATATTACTCTCTAGGAGCTTTCATTCCTAATACTATTCTCTGCTTAAATGTATTTATTATACACATTCACAGAGCTCTGGGCATGGCAACATTTAGCACTGTTAATACAAAGGAGAATTATTTAGTTATCTGCTTATCTTTCAAAGTGAAGTTTATTTCTGTCATATATGACTACAGATACTTTTTCAATGTCAACAGTATATTATTTTCACAAACTTGAAGTTCTCTTTGTTCAGCAAAGCAGTTAAATGAAAGCTCAACTGAAACCATGCGTTTAAGCATCACTGAAGTTAATACTTTGACACTGTTTAAAATGTCTTTGAATCAGTGCCTGAGAACCTACAAACTCACTGTGTCATGAACGGGTTATACCAGAAGGATAGCAACGTCAGGTGGCACAGCTCAAAGCATTTAACCTCTGGTTTTAATTTTTTGAGTAAGTAGCATTTGTTTTTTAATAAAAGGCATTACCTCAAATAATTTCCATACTGAATCTAAACAGCCAAATCTGTTTCCATCAGAGTCACTAATATTCCCCCCAGAAAAAGCTGAAGGAGAATAAAAACCAAAATAGCCTCAATCAGAAGAGTAACTTGTCCAAAGGGAATTTTATTCCTTAACTTTCATCGGTGACTGCACTTCTTCATCTGGTTTTGTGGAGAGTATCTGGAGAGCTCTTTTATGCCTGAAAATGTCTGCTCTATTTTGTTTTCAAATCTTGCTCTACTAAGTTTTAATAATGCCTTAGGGCATTAAGTTCTGCTGGCTACTGGCAGACCAAGAAGAAAAGTACTACCTTTCACTTATTTTAGATATCTTGCAAGTAGTTTTACTAGCTTTACCATTACATTTATCCTGTCGGGAAGAATACCCACTTCCCTTTAGTAGGTTTAACGAGAGCTGGCATTAACCAGGCTTTTCTTATTCACCTCTCCTTCTGAACTAGCTTTTTACATTTTCTCAAAACAACTTTTATGTATCTGAATTATATTTGTGTCTGCCTTTGGGCTTATGTTTTTCTTTAAGGATTTCATAACAAATATCTACTTCTGGTACACAATTTTTCATTTGGTCTGGTTGAAGTGGAGGCCAAAGAGTATAATGGCATAAAAACATACCCAACTTATTTTCCCTATTTCTCCTGAATAATAGTTCAGTAGTCTCTCCTGATTGACAGCAAGCATTAGAGAAATGTTTGCTCTCCACTGGGATTTACTGCTGCCTTTTTTCATCCTGAACAGTACCACTGAAGTCAGAATGTGCAAGTACAGTTCAAATTATTCTCTTTTCCTGCATTTGTTGGCAACTCACATTGCCAACTAAACTTGCACCGTTTAGCCCTCCAAAGTCACAACTTGGTAGTTTCTGCATGAGGGGAGGCATGTAAATGAATACTTAAACCTGTATTTACTGTCACAAAAGGTACTAATGCTTATAAATGGTTTACTTGTTTGTTTAGCAGACACCTTTTAGTAAAGATATGGAGTATCTTAGGGGCTTTTACTGAACTTAGATAGTTTTATAGCAACTGTAATATAAATGGAAAGTCTCTATTTTGCATCACTTACATGGCATAAGTTTGTTCTCTATAATTTTCCTTCAGCCTTTAACTCCTTTTTCACATTCCGTAGTTCTCCATTCTATCTTGTTTTAGTTGTTATTTTGACATTGCAGAACAAAATAACTACTGCTCCTACTGAAAGATCATTTCAAATACCAGCTGTTTCCCACCTCATCAATCCATTCCTGAGCACTACCAAACTGTTCCTTTAGGATTACCGTATAAGCACAGAAAGTTCACAATAAATTAGAGAAGAGGAATGGGCATGTGTGCACTTGTGTTACGTGTTTCAGCTCCCAGAATACTTGTCAACATATTCTACTCTTCCATTTTTCTACTATAGAGCTTAACAACAGTGTAAGAAAAATTCAACACTTCTTTTTTTTCTTGTTTTTTTTCCAATGTAGGATATATTCTAGATGTCAATGTTTTCACTAGCAATGTAAGGAAACTTTATAAAAGTAAAGTAAGGGGCCTTTACTCCTTCAAATTAGTGCTTTTGCTTAGTAGCCATGCAAATCTGCTTGCATCACACCAAGTACTGCTGAAGAAGAAGGCGTGTGTTGTGTTTGTGTTTTAAATAAATTTCTTTTGCAAAAAGTAAGTGAAGTCAATAATGGAAACCCCCAACACATGTGTTTTACTAGCTATGTGAACATGACTCTTCAAAATATTCTCCTGGTCACTTCTTCTATGAACGAAATATTTCTTCATCCAGATCCCACGTGTTATTAAAAGAAGTTACATTTACAAAATCAAATAATGTCCCAGCCACTTATAAGGACTTGGAAAAAAATTAATAATCACACAGAAATCTCACAGAGTCCTGTCATTCCAATTGTATGATGGTGTGATGAACAGAGACAGATCCTGAAAGCCTGCAGGTAAAGCGTGGTGCAGCTGGGCAGTTTAAAATAAAAGGTTTTCCAAAGTAACTGTTTTTCTGAACAAAGTTTTTTTGCTTAGTGTCTTCTAACTGTCAGCATAAGCAAACCTGCTCCTGCCACTGTGGATCAGGCAGCAAATTCTGTTAAGATTGCTGAAAGTTCCTACAGAATAAACAGGACGCTTATACACTCAGTTTTATCCAGAATGGAATGTCTAAGGCTGAAATAATTTCTGAAGAACTCTGAACAGAAAATTTCCCTATTATTTAAATTACTTAAACCTGTCATTGAAAACACTTACCATTTCATCATTGTTTATGGAGGTCCGGATGAGCATGGCCATGGAAATACCAGATTTTCGAGCTGCAAGTGTCTAAGGCAAAATGTAAAACTGTTAAAAATTATACTAGCAATTTCAGTTACTGAATCTAACGGAAGGCAAGTAGTACTTGATTATGCTATTGGATTAAAGCAAAACTGTAGGAGTTACAAAAGCTTTTAATTGATGTCTTGCATCACAACAACCTTTAAGGTTTCAGTACATAATGCAAGCACATTTTTCATCATCATTACTGTTTCCTTCAGCAGTGCCTAGCTTAACTGCCATTCCTGATATAAAACCTGTTATTCAGAGGGGTTTGACTCATTTTTTTTAAACCTGCAGGCTGTCACTGCTTTTTCCGCTTTGTCAACCAAATTAATGTGGTACAAGGATGGACATCCTGCCCTAATTTGGAAGCTTGTCTGTGCCTTCAGCAACATGGGAGATCATTTTGCAATAGTCTTATCATTCAAGTTGTCCATCCAGATATATTTTTCTTAACTCACTGAGCATTTTTAAACTGTGTATGTTTATAAAATGCTTCTTTGTCTTCAATAAAAAGTCTGGGAAACCAAAATGTAATTTTTACCTTAAAGGACAATATTCATTCAATACGATGAATAGCTATGTGGACAAATACTCTGGTTCCTGGAGACAGGTAAAAAGGCTGGAACCTTGTTTCAATTTGTCCTCTTTAATCCACATGATGTTATGGGTATTATACAAATACTTCCCAGGTCTTAAGACTACATCCTTGGTTGTAGAGACAATCTCATTTGCTCCAGTACAGTACATACAAAGGCAATCAAAGTGTTTTTAATATATAATAAACAAGGAAATTTTATCTTCCTTACTGCAATATCCCTGTAATTAAATGGGTCCTTGAGAATTAGAGAGTATAATCATCAAAAGGAAAAAGATTCCCTGTGGAAAGGAGTTCTGTGCGTTTTTTAAGTATTTCAACTCCGATTATCACTTCTGCTATCAGCAGTCCTTCTGGCCTGACAGACACAGATAAGATTTATTCTATTGTACAAGATATTAACAATAACACTCCTGTATTACTACATTTTATCTGCAAAATTGGGCTTATGCATCCTTCCCCCTATTCTAAATCATTTCAAGCCTACCTGTATACTTCTGCTTTATCTCTATTTTCCTATAATCCGGCATCAGTTTTATCATGCTTGCTGCCCTCATAGTCTAGCAGTGTGAGGAGGATTAATTATACCACCCACTAACCATAAATCTGTTGTTACCTTTGTTGTGAGTGTACAGATTTTCACATTATTGTGAAGTGGATATCTGTAGCCCCCCATTATAGAGCTAATACAGAAAAAGATTCAATATTTTGCATATGATGTTCTTATTTTTGTGAAATACATATTGGGTCAGAAGTAACTTAGGTTTACATCAGCAGAACCACATCATTAATCTTTGGATGGAGAGACAATTCAAACTTCTTCCAATTTTATAACTTATAACAATGACATTTTAAATGTCGGTGGGTTGGGTTTTTTTAAATTTATTTAGAGATATCAAGGCTGTTAACATTAATTTTAAACAATCAGCTTTCTCCTGAGAACATAGGCATTCAATTTGCAATAAGTTTCCCTTGATAATAATTAAACTTGCATACAGATACAGAATTATTAATCTTGTGAAAACAATTATAGAGTAGGAAGTAATCTTTGGAACAGAAACATTTGATTTATCACTGTCCTGTTACAGTTACTATGGGATTCAAAGAACCTTCCCCCCTTTTATTTTAAACTCTGAGCAGTTTACCAAGCCTATGCCATTAATTTACTCTCAGTTTTCCCACTTTGTTATTAACAAGTAAATAATTCTGCTTCTGTGACTGTATTGCCTTCTATTTCTGTGAATATGAGAAATTTCATTGGTGTGCATCACTGAGATTAACAAAGGGACAAGAGATGAAACAGAAACTTTTTCTGACAAAATCTAATGCTACAAGACCCACAGCCACACATCAAAGTGAGAAATGGCAAATAAAAATGTGTTGGAAACTTTAAGAAAAGAAACAAGCACGGAGCAAACACAGAACAGTGTCTGTGCTTCACGATGGAAAGAAGCAAACAGGAGTGAGTATTTTGGAAAGAGGAAAACTGCTGCCAGACTCATTTATGGGAAACAAGGTTGCAGGATTTGAATGTAGTAAGAAAACTTTCCTCCTGGCTGCACCTCTGTTTTTAAATAGTAGCAAGGAAGAAGGGTAAGCGCTGCTTGCTATCCGGAGACTCCAGGAAGACCAAACTTGCCACAGCATCAAAGGAGCACGGTGAGCAAAAGGAACCTGCAGCCATTCACCCATCTCCTTTAACAGGAGATGAGACTTGGCTACCCTCTCAAACTGATGTTCAGATACTACCTTCATGTCTTTGGGCTTATGAGAATTTGACCTGCAGACTTTGAAGATCTCTATGTTGGCACTAGTGCATCATGGACATTTGGGCCCCTTATAAGAGCACAAACCTTATGGAGTAGCAGCCGAGGGAACTGGAATTGTTTAGTCTGGAGAAGTCTCAGGAGGGACTTTATCACTTTCTAGAACTATCTGAAAGGTGGATGGAGTAAGTAGGTGACTGGTTTCTTCTCTCAAATAAGAAGTGATGGGACAAAAGGAAAGGGTCTCAAGCTGTGCCATGGGAGATATTGGATATTAGACTGGATATTAGGAAAAAAAAATCACTGAAAGAATGGTCAGGCATTGGAACAGGCTGCCCAGGCAAGTGGTGGAATCACTGTCCCTAAAAGTGTTAAAAACTATGTAGATGAGGCCCTTCCTGACATGGTTTCGTGGTGGACTTGGCAGTCCTGGGGTAATGGTTGGGCTTGATGATCTTACAGGTCTTTTCCAGCCTACTTGATTCTATGATAAAATTATGAAAAAAACCCCAACAAACCAAATCAACCAATCAAACCTCAAACCAATGAAAGAAGGTGCTTAAGTAGAACACCATCTGTTTGATTTTTAAATGTTTCTCCAAATCCCTGATATATGATTTAAATTAACTTAGTTTCCTTTATGCTCAGGTCCTTTGAGACCCCTGCATTAACTTGTATCTATGCTGTGTTACGTATCACCTCTGGATTTGCCTTAATAGCTTAAAAGAATAATAAAAAAATAGAAGTATTTCTAGCAAAACCATTGAAAAGTGGTAACTGTAAATAAAAGGAATTTGACTCAAGCTACAATTAAAAGTTCTATAAAAAAATTGTGTAGGTCAAAGAAAGAGCCACCTGCAAAGCTGAAATAAAAGAAAGCTCTGTTTTGAGCAGTGAAAGCCAGTGAAGAAGGAGCAGTCAGGGTAATGTTTTGCAACTGTTCATGAATGTTGGCTGTGTTGTGCAATTCTCATTCCTTTGTTTTTACAGAGGGTTTCAGTTTTCCTGATAATCTTTTCCTTCACTTAGTCTCCCCCCGCCAAGAGTCTATAGATTATTACAAGAGGGGAGTGGCTATGTGTGTGAGGTTGAAGATAAAATATTTGTTACCACTTGACAAATATTGGTTTATTTGTTATGTAATGTAAAAGTTACTCATTATTGTTTTAGCTTGAATGGGCAGTTTTTTCATCCTGTGTGTTCTCTTCAACAGTATGAACCGAGCAGACTGTTTTACAACAGAAGCAAGGAGTCATAAATTATTCTCTGTTCTTATAATCAAATGATAAAGCATAGTAATAATATATTCTTAAATGGTCAAGAGAAGAAATCTGGCTGAAGTAAGGACTAAAGCATAGTGAAAGAAAAATAGAGTTAGGGACCTTTGTCTATTAGCAGATCAACACACATATTTGGCCATTGTGAGTTAAGTAATTCTAACCTCCACTGTAATTATTTCTACCCCTTTGCCCAGTTGTAGTCCCACCTCAAATACTAAGCTCTAACTAATACACAAGACAGAATACATTTGTTTAAAAGCAGAAGTTACGGCAATTACATCAACAAGTGCACTCGGCTCTTCTTTCTGGCTCCACTTTAGACAGAAGTCTATTCAAACGCCCAGTATTGCTATTCAGACAGCTGTATTGTTACTCCACTTGAATGATGATTTCTTCTTTCATTCTCTTTCTCTCTGATGTCAGATACATTCTATTAGAACTCTAATAATGATCCATAGTGAAATAGCTGACTGCAGCAAAGAGAACTGTTCGTATAGATGGACCTTTGATTGCCTTATCCTCTCTAATGACTCAATCTTAAGCAAGCAGGGAAAGCAGAAATCCCAGAGCATTAATGAAAGCACTTGTCTTAGAGATTAAGGAGAAAAAGAATGAAAACAACGCAACTGCTGTTGAACACTAGATTTTTCAAAATGTGAATTTATGGAAATAAATGGGAATCAAAGATATCTTCTTAAGAAGATGTACATAATTTCGTTAAAATTTATATTGAGATAGCATGATGAAAGCATGAAAACTAATGCAGAGAAACTGGAAGTGCAGAGAGGGAATAGGAAAATAAGAAGGGACCTTTACAAGTACCAAAGTTATGGAAAAAGAAATTATTTCCATGAACCACTAATATAGTTATCAGAAAAAATTACACCATAGTACCTAAAGATCTTAAGTTGCTTTGGGAAATTCACCTTTGACAAGAGAGATCAAATAATTTAGCTGAAGAGGATTTAAGAGTAGGGAGCACTTTCAACATCTCTTGATCTAGGAACCTAAGGCTGTTCAATTCCACAGGGGAAGCATCATGACTGGGTCCTCAATAGTCTGCTTGTATCATTAGAAAGGATATTTGGAAAATACAGATAAACTTTTTCTAAAAACTTTGGCATAAATTATGCAAAGGACAACATATTCACATAAGGCAAAACTTCACTTAGGATTAAATTCTTGGTCATAAAGAGTATTTCTATTTCCCAAAAAAAAAAGGCATCATAAAATACAACATTCATAAAATCCCTAAGTTACTGAACATTTTAGAACATGCATCAGTGTAAAAGCACTTACCATAGCCTGAAAAATCCAGCCAAGATAGGAAAGAAATTATACAGAATATTAATAATTTGCCAGCTTTACTGGGAGGAAAAAAAAATCAACTGATACCTATTTCAGTCAGTGTCAGAAGTAAATATTTAAAGAACATACAGTTAAGAGCTACACAGTAAGTCCATAATTATTAAATTCCAGAACAAATTTCAGTTTTAAAATTCGGCAATTTGCACTTATTAAAGGTGGAATTTGTTCAAGAGAAGTTATCTTTCAATGACTGGATGGGAAAGCAATAACCACTGACATATTAGAATAATAAAAATAAAGTTTTATTGCACCATTCAAAATGTGAATTTTTTTTCTAGATTCACTTTGATAATTATGGTTTTCGAAGTGAAAAGTTACTATTAAGATTCTGATGTCTTAATCTGTTCTGAGCTATATCTGTCTGTAAACAGTTCCAACAATTAATAATAAAGCAGAGTGCTATTTAATATTCAAAAAAGCATCATAACATGGCTGTAAATTATATTCGTGCAATACACCTTACGGTAGAGTGGCTAGTGCCAAAAAGATGGATTCAATGAATGCAGGCTCTAGGATGTCAT
This sequence comes from Myiopsitta monachus, assembly GCA_017639245.1. Classification (NCBI taxonomy): domain Eukaryota; kingdom Metazoa; phylum Chordata; class Aves; order Psittaciformes; family Psittacidae; genus Myiopsitta; species Myiopsitta monachus. Next base: position 13,805,573 of record CM029921.1, on the reverse strand, counting down.
AAACAGCAACTTTTCATTAATTTCATAAGGAATTCTACTCCAAAATTGTTGATGTACTCTTTTGAGACCATTCAGATATTGTGGTATATTACTGTAGAATGACTGAACAGAGAGGCTAAGAATACACCGAGCAATAATTTGGCAGAGATTGATCTTTTAAAGACAATTATATTAATAATTAACTTTGGCTGACTCCCCATCATTTCTTTACAATAGGAAATGGATTGGGGGCTTGCCACCACCAGAGACTAAATATGTATTTTATTTAATTATGAATTCTACACTTCACAAGAAGAAAGAGAGAAATGTGAATGGCACTTGAAATTCTTCACACAGAGAGATTCTACTTAATGTTGTTTAGACTGGAAGTCAGAATAAAACTCAAAGAAACTGCCATTCTTTTCACTTTTCTGAAATCTATTTGTCTAAATTACTATTGTCTACAATGTCTGCTAAAATAACATACCTGATCTTGTACTGAAAGTATGCATAAGTCTTTAAAACATTCATACTGAAACAGGGTTACTTTTTAAAAGGAACTTCCTTTTTCAGTATCATAGTAAATCAAGTCAATCAGTATATCTCAAGCACTCAACAACAGCTGTCTTCATAAGCTAATTCAACACAAAAATGAGTAGCTTATTATTGCAGGAAATTCACATTACCTGAATCCACAAGTAATATCTAAATGTTAGATGACATATTCAGACTTACCTAGTACATTATAACAACTACATCATTGCTTTTTACCGCCTCCATCCATTCGCTCAATATACCTTTTTCCATAAACCAATTGTTGACAAACTGTAATTCACATGCACAATAGTAATTACAAGAAAGGTCTAGACAACTGAGAAATAAATCAAGTTTCACAGCCTCAGAAGTTACTTACCACATCACGAACAATGGGAAAAGATTTCTTTCTGCGCAGGTCTGGCATGCTATCAATTCCATACAGCCCACGGCCAACACTGTAGGAGTTGAAAAAGCAGAGACAAAAATAAAAATCTGAGGCTTCCAAGTTTGCATCCTAAGAAGTACTTATAATATCTTTATTTACAGTTAAAACAAAAAATTAACAGTTATCAGCTAAAGAAAGTGTTCTAATTCTCATGAAAAATTAATGAGAGCGTTTTTAGCGTGGCTCTCTTTTTCTCCTCGCATTCACTCAGAACAAAGTATAGCTGAAAGGTTGCTTAAATATCTCCTAAAGCTTTGTACCATGGATTTAAAAGTTGTAACAGTAGCTCTCCATCAAAAGGACTTGTATATCTGGTAGTTAAGATGGAGGCCCACACTGTACAGGATCTCTGTCATACATTTGATACAAATAGCAAAATATCTAACTAAATACATAATCCCATCCTCTCAAGAGTCCATGTGATTATGGAAATCAGAACTTGCCGCATTTTAAGATGACTCCATAGTGACCGTTATTTTCTCTTGCCTCGTTTACCTTTTTCATTAAGCACACATTTAAACTACATACAAGATCTGACATACAACATGAAAACAACAGCAAAGAACTTGGAGCCACTTCAAAGAATAAAAGGCTGACACACCAATAGGATTTAAAAGAATGCACTCATCCAGTAACCATATGCCTCACTCTCCCTGACTCTTCAGAATAGGTAAGACAGGTATGACCCTCCTCAATCCTTTCCAGAGTGGATGTTGTGAGATTACTATATACCTTGTCAGATCTGTAATTCAGAAATATTTTGAGATTCTCAGAGAAGCTGGGATACCATATTTTTCAAGATCCAACATACTCCCCTCAATGCTCCTTCTGTTTGACACTGTCTCAAATACCCTTTTCAGTTCTTACATTTTTACTTCTCTACTTCTGTGTATAACAAAAGAACATGTTACAGTAAACAGTATATTTATGGAAATCACAATTACAGGGTGAAAAGAGATTTAAATGAAATTAGCGACAGAATTTTCACTTCCTTTTGGAGGGTCAGTACTTTGTCCCAAACACTCGTTTGCTGACCTGAAGACTAAAATCTGCTGCCATTAGTAGTTAAGAAATTCCAGACTTATTTAAGCCAGGACTCTGGATGATGATCCCTGGTGGATACAGAAGTTACAGTTCCACAGCTGTGGCTGCAGCTAAATCCTCAGCTGCAGTGAAATCCAGAAGGAATTATAAATCAGAGACCTCAGTTGCCATGATTTACAGCCTGGCATAGTGATATAAACTGAAATCAATGCTGGGTTATGCTAATATGCCAGACTGTAAGCATTTCTGGGACAGACATATCCTTCTACTCCAATACCTCCACTGCTAATATCTTCAAGATGAATCAACCCGAGCCAACAGAACTCATAAATCAGAATCTAAATGATTTAAGAGAAGTGAAATACATTAATGGGCATTACAAAAAAGGACAGCAACTTTGGCGTAAGCAATTGTTGAATTGCAAACTATTAGAAGACTAGAAAGAGAGGAGAGTATCCTAAGGAAATATCATCTTATGCTATGCGTGCACTTTTCTGACAACTTCTAGGTATCTGTTTCTGGCCACCACCAGAAGAAGAGGGATTCTGAGCTTGATGGACCTTTGGTAAGACTCTGTATCACTGGGGTTTGTTTTGGGTTTTGGTTGTTTTGTTGTTATTGTTGGGGGGGTTTGTTTGTTTGCTTTGTTTTTAAGGCAGTCTACAATATTTTTTTCCTCTCTCACTTGGAACTCGGAATAAAACTGAATTGGTGAAGCTTAACTGAAGTTAAATCAGAGAAGATAAAAGTAAAATGGCATAACAGAATCTATATTGTTGGGGGTATTTGTTCACCTTCTTTTCAGTAATTCCCGTACTTTGAAGTTCTCCCTACTCAAATAAAAGCTCAGTGCATGTATGATACACCATCCCTGAAATACTGTAACTTCCTGTAATGTGAACAAACTGGCTAAGGCAGCAGCAAGAAGTTTTTCCCTACAGTTGCACAATTCTGCTTCACAGTCTAGAGTAAGAAAACAATGATGAAAACGAAGAGGTCGCTCAGTATCAAACAGACATTTTATGTCACTGGGATACTTAATTTTCTTAAAGTTCTTAGGATTATGTGATATTTCAGATTAGATGAGGCTGGCTTATAACATAATTAAATTTATGTAGTTAAACGTGATACATAAAACGTCTAAGCGTCTTTAATAACTCACAATGCTGGTCTGATCTCGTCGAAATTGAAATGAGTTTTTTTGAAGATTGAACTAGGGGTATGGAGGGGAAGAAGAAAAATATTGTTGCTGAATATTATAATCACAAAATGTAGACAGTAGCTTTTGTAAAAACGTAAGAATGGAACGATGCAAGCTAATGAAAATAATTATGAGGCAGCCACACTGTCTGAAGATCCACACAGCCACACTTGGGTAGCAATAAATAATTTTTGCTGGAGTAGAAAACTGAAATGGGAGAAAACACCAGCATTATAGAACTAATTAAAGGACTGGATTTATAACTTCCTGGTCCTTAGTATATTAAAATGCCACCAAGGAACACCTAGCGCTTTCTCTGAAAATGAAAGTTGGATTAGAAGTGTCTCAATATGAGCTAAAAATACCATGTTATAAGAAAAAATATAAATTAAAAAAGCCAAATCTCACCATGGAAGCAAATCTGTTATCCTGGCCAATGCAAGAAGCTGGGGTAGACTAAGCTGCATTAAAGGACTACGTCCACTCAAATTTGACAGATCGTGTACTCAAATGACTATGCATATCAATGTCATGAAAATTTTGAAATTATGCTTCTTACTCATATTTGTACAGTAAGGATATAAATTAATCACACATTTGGATATATTGTCAGCTGCTCATTCCAGCTGAGGCAGCAAAACAAACTTTGTGACTATGGCTTTGAGCCTCCCTCTGCCTTCTGATCACAAATCTGTTCCATGCTTCATCCCCAGGTGCAAGCCAAAGCAGACCAACAGATATTATAAATTGTGCTAAGAGGCCTCTGGGGCCATCTCAGCTTTTAGAAAAAATAAAGTTGCTTGCAAAGAATTTCTGACCTAATTTCTTTTTCCCATCATGCTTCTTGTCACGTTACAGGGAGCTGATGCCAGCCAACTTTATTCTAGCCTCAGGCGATGTGGCCTCAAAGTGCCACCATTTCAGCTTGCAAAACTTGTCCTTTATTTTTTTCAGTACTTAGAAAAAATAAGAAAAAAACCCCACACAACCCCCCAGAAACATGATTTCCTAAGGGACAAATTAAAAAAAAAGTTATTAAAAGCAAGTACCAGCAAAACAGCATTAAAACTACATTTGATAATATTCTTGACCCTTACACCAGAGGAAATCAGTAGTAACACTTATGAAGACAGAGTATTCACAGTGCTGCAAAAATTGTCTAGAAGGCAGACCTGGTCTCAACATTTATAGGGAAGAGAAAAATCTGAACATCCTTCTCAAAATTAACACTCCCTTATCAATGTTGCAATACCATAAAACCAAGGACTGTTTGAATTCCTTCTACTATCCTTGAAATCTGTGTAAAGGGCCTCCTTAGTATCAATATGGCCATAATGAAAGAACCCTACATGAGGAAAAAAAGAACGTGATTTGCATAAAGCTTGTGAGAATTTATAAGCCGGAGATATGAAGTTCAACATGACAGATTCATTTGCAAAACCAGGATGGAGACCTTCTTAGAACCAGGGGAGGTAATAACATGCTGCATTTAGTTTATCTTTGACAACATGCATCTCTGGTTGTCATTATCATAGGATCATAAGATCTAACCGAAATAAGAATATAAACCTGGAGCAGAAAGAGGTAAAACCCATCAAAAGCAATACTGAAACATCAGTGGCACCCTAATGAAGGTGGTGAGAAATTACCTTACAAAATAAAACCCAAATCCACCACAAAGCCTTTTAATTTCTCTTTTAAATCCAGGTATTTATGCAGCTGTCAACTTTCATCATGGTGTATCATCATGGAATCATGGCCAAACAGCTTTACTAGATTTCCACCTCTGGTTAATTTCTGCAGACATGATATCACATGGATTTAGAAATATATCTACAGGAATACATAACTGACTGCTCCCAGCTTACACATGAGTCTGAGAAGCATCCACATTAAAAAATCTTCAAAGACACTCAAGACTATTTATTTAAACCACCAAATGCTGGATCAGAACGTATTTCATAAGACAATTAAACATAAATCAAGAAGAGTTAAGTGAATATGAAAAGTCAGAAAACACTGGATCTGGGAGGCTGAGAGTTCCTTATGTGTGTAGATGACAACTACAGCACACTTCATCTGAGAGTTTAGAGGAAGGATGAAATGGAAGAAGTATAGAAATCAGCAAAAGAGACAGCAGATCTGAAACAAGAGAAACAAGAACAAAAACTTGAAAACTAAGAAGACAACTTTAATTGGTCTTTGTAGTAGCTAGTAAGCAGGTGAAAAGATTGAACCTCTCAGAACTAAATTATGCACATCATTCTGACTTGTAAAATTTCAATCAGGAATTCTTGAAAAGCTAAACAAGGAGTAAGCAGTTCTACTAACTTCAAGTTATTGATGAAATTTGACAGATATGCAAGGAAAGATAATAATCTTGTTCAAACCATTTGTGTATTTTTTTGTAAGTCTTCAGGATTTTCATCCAATTCTTCTAATGCATCAAGTCCATATTAACCCCCACCCCAAAAATTACCAAATTGCATGTTGGCCATATTAAAACCCTCAAATTCATCTGTGTTTCTGTTTGTTGAGTTCCTTCCAGTTACAAGAGAAAAAGAAAAAAGGTAATCCTTTTCATATCTTAGTTGAGTGGGTAAAGCATTTTCTTGAGTATAGTTTATTTTAACCCTTAAGAGCAAGCAGTCCAGTTTCCAAGCACTATCCTAACTCTTTATCCTATAAACTTAAGAGATAATCTGCCTCTCCCATGCTGCCTTCTGATCCACCTGCACCATTCTTTAAGAAAGGGGAAAAGATCCACTGGCTGTTTATACATTTCCTTTCTATTTTCACATAAACAGTCTTCGGTGCAGGATTTTGATATTAGAATTTTCTTTTCAAGAACATAGTGATTAAGGTAGACCCAAATTGCAACTTTCAGACATACCTACAATTCTCAGCAAAATCATGATAGAAATAAAATTCCTGAGGTTATGAAAGTAAATGTATAGAGACTAAGAAACAAATTCAGATGCTCAGATTCTCAGGGCTCTTTGCTACCCAGGAGCAGTTCCACCAGCAGTGAATAAAACCCATCACATATATAAGGCATTCTAACACCACAAAGAGTGGTTTCTGACAATTAATGTCTATAAAATCACTTCTATTTTTATTCTGCTCTGTAACACAAAATTACAACTAAAATTGAACTTGAGTGGATCCCATTTACCAAGTACTTAGGAGCAGCATACACCAAGGTAAAAACAAAAATACAAATTCAAGAATGACTGACAGTCTTTTCCTTGGAGAAAAAAAATGTTAGAATTAAGAATGATGATGAAGTTTCCAAAGGAGAAAAAAAGGATGACACGGCTTGTGAGGGAATAGTAAGAATGAATCAAGACAGAGGAGTACATAATACAAAGATATTTCATCATGACATTACTTCTGTTATATGAATTTTGACTTTATGAGGGACTTGTGAATCTTTCATCAAACTTAGAATACATGTGGGTCCAACAGCTGCCTCTGCATAATTTGGGATAAACAGCAATTGTTCCTCTCTCTTTGAAGATTGAAGTGAAACAGAGTGAAAGTAGCTAGTGGTGGCACTGCCGTTGTTTGGGATGTCAGGAGTGCATGAGGGGTGAGGTTCAAAGGAAGACACTGACAGCAGCAAAGACGACCCTATTTTTTAAACACGGAAGGAGCTAATAATATGAAAGGCTGGAGTAAAGGAACTTGAAAAGATGTGAGCCTGTGTATGTTTTGGGTCTGGTGGTAAGATGAAGTGCACAAGCAAGGTGATATACTTAAGAAGGGCTATATCAGAAATTCCAATTGCTGCCACTTAGGCTGCAGACTGGTATTCTGTGCATGCAGGCACATACAGAAGGATAAATGTAATAGCTACATGACTCCTGCATATATGGAGGGGTTGGAGGGCCTGTAGGCAAATTATTTCATGTTACGCCTGCTAGCAGAGCAGGTATAGTATTTTAGATTAATTTAAAACATTTTTAAATACTGTTAATTATTTTTCCCCAATATGAATATTTATTTAGAAGCACTGTATAAAGGAAAGAAATTATACAACTAATTAAAACAAAAAAAAATTAAATACACAGACAAAACTAAAAGGTAACAGCACAAAAGGGGACAGGCGCACAAAAAGGTGAACAATACCCAGCAGAGACATGGAAAGGCTGACCCACCAAACTGTCATAGCTCAGGGATAAACAATAAATGTACACCTGTCTGAGAAGATACACTTCATTTTTAAGTGGAAAGTAGGACAATCCACTAGGAGATCCAGTGAAAAAAATACAGTTCCAATAACATGTGCTGAAAACATACATCTCAATCTTACTCTTGGAGAACTAGGTATTTAGTATTTTTTCTTGCATCTTTACTGAAACAACCCTGACTTTGGGAATTTCAACTAGAAATTCTTCTATGCACAAATTCTCTGTACAAGAACAAAATTCAATCCTTCTAATAATATTTAAGAGAATCATATGTAAAGATTGGTGGCTACCAGCTGGATGCAAAGAATAATATACAGATCTGGATTATGGGATCAAATTTTACTGAAAATCTGGAGAATAGCTACATTACCAGATCTAATAAACTGGGCAATGCCGTATTGACAGTGAAATACTAGTCTTTATGTATAGTCTCTGGAATATCAAACACAACAGTGTTAGACAAGCTGTACCTGTTATGTAGGTTATAGATTAAATTCTTCACTCCCTTCCCTACCTCCAATAACAACAACAACCCAACAACAAAGTGACATAGAAGATGACAAAATTGATGGCACATGAGTCATTGTTCAGTGCAAGAAAAGTAACTGTAATGTTCACTTTTTTGTGTGCTTCTTGAAGGTATTTTGCATAGCAATAATCTATTTGAATTTGCCAGAGTAATCCAAGAAAAAATAAATTCATTTTACCATTGAGAATGTGCCACTGAAGATGTGAGTAATCACATGCATGCAGCACCATCTGCATACCATTAGCAAATTTCAGAATGGAATAGGCCATGTGGTAAAATTATCAGTCTCTGACATCACTGCCCTCAGGCAAGCAGTGAATTAATACAGAACAAGTCTCTGGAAAAAGTAAAACAGCTCTGGAGGCCCCAATGTAAGAAACATGCAGACCTGCTGTAGTGAGTCCAGAGGAGGTCACGAAGAGGATCAGGGGGCTGGAGCACCTCTTCTACGAAGACAAGCTGAGGGAGTTGGGGTTCAGCCTGGAGAAGAGGAGGTTCCAGGGAGACTTTTGAGCAGCCTTCCAGGACCTAAAGCTGTCCATAAGAAATCTGGAGGGGGACTTCTTACAAGGACATGTAGTGACGGGACAAGTGGGAATGCCTTTAAGCTGACATAGGGGAGATTTTGCTTACACATTTGGAAAAAAAAAAAATCTTCACTGTGAGGGTGGTGAGGTACTGGAACAGGCTACCCAAAATAGTAATGGATGCCCCATACGTGGAAGTGTTCAAGGCCAGGTTGGATGGAGCCTTGAGCAACCTGGTCTAGTGGGACATGTCCCTTCCCATGGCAGGGCAGGTGGAGCTAGATCTTTAAGGTTGGAAGAGTCTTTAAGGTCTCTTCCAACCCAAACCATTCTATGATTTTCTGACTCATACACATGATGAAAAACCCAGCTGGCCTCCATGTCATTTTCAAAAATAAAGGATAAATTCTAAACTTTCTTCATCTTATTGAAGATGAGACAAATAAAATGAAGGGGATATTATTTGGTACTGGCATAGAAAGAATACGGAAGGTGGAGCTTTTGCCTTTAAACAAAGAAGTAGCACGATAAGCTACAGGAAATCTGTATTTGGTTTTTGCCTTTTCTTTAGTGTCCTGGGTTTTTTCTCATTTCATGCAGCCAAGTGAATATCACTGCAGAGAATGAAGAGCTACAGTATGTGCCATGGGCTTGGGATGTGGTTGTGCATGTGAGGTGGGTTCACAGCACTATGCTATGAGAAAGAGGGAAGAATAAGGCAGGAAAAAAGAGGCAATTGAGATATTTCTATATAGATAAAGCAAAGTTTCAAGGGTTGTGAGGGAAAAAATACCCCCTCACTTCAAACAGAAACACCTTTTGGGGAGAATTAGATAGCAAAGAAGTCATATCTAAGGCTGCAGCCAGCTAATTCTGGCAATGAAAAGGCTGAGGGTTCCTAGATTTTAGTTTTTACATCCAGGAGTTAAGTCGAAAGCGTGATTAAAACAGAGCCACATCAGTTTTAGAGATGTCAGTGTTCTTCAGCTGAATGAAAAGTAAAATGAAAAATACATCACTGTTTTCAGGAAGGCCTGGTGAAACGGAGGCTTGCATAAAGATACTGCAGACAGCAAACGGAGTAGAGGCTCCTTCTGAACTTTTTCAGCAAAAGAATGTTTAATCTAAAAACATGAGCTAGTATTGAGATACTGTCAGTCATTTGAAGCTGTCCTATGCAGTGGTTATAGGATATCTGCAGAAGGCATTGACACAACTTATTCTCAGAGGATTCAATATTTGATTTTTTCACCTGTGAATGGAAGAAAGGGCATAAAAAGAGAAAATTCCCTCTGTATAGCCCTTGAGTGGCAAAAGGTCTCCTTATGTCTCCGAGATTGTTTTCTGTGTGCAACCCACAAAAAATAAGAATTCTACATACACTCTTGTACATCATACTTCTAAGTCCTATACCTATTAGGAAACTGTAATTAAGTAACTGGCTATGGAAAGTAGTGCATATAACAAAACCATACGGTCCAAGGCAGCTTCCTGTGTGCACAGATATCCGTACCTGATTGTCAGAACCTACACTCACAGAGTCCTCTAACGAAATGCTATTCCTAAACTATATAATAACTAGATGTTAAACTGTTTCTCTTCTGGTTTTCTAGACTGCAAGCAACATGACTGAGCTCTCTAATTATGCTTACTCATATGAGGGGCAAACAATAAAATTTAAGAAAGCAAGAAGTAGGTTACTTACAGAAAAAGAAATTAAAAAAAAAAAGAAGAAAAATAATATGGAATTTTTTCCTTATGATTTTGGTTATTTTAAGAAATAATTCTTTAGCTTAAACAATGAAAGCCCAACCACATGCAGTGACCAAAATCGGGTCATTAAAAACCACCAATGGTGAATTCACAACAGGTTTGAACTATCTATATTTTCAGTCTTGGATTTCTGCTTTTTCTAGAGAAAATCCACCCCCACAACATTTCTTCTTATTCTAGAAATACGGCATTGAATGTAACATACAAATCTGCACTGAACAGCACCTATGGGAGTATCTGAGAATGTTGATTTCCACATGGTATTTAAAGAATTTGAACTTATTTTGATGTTAAATACTGTTCTCTTACTAGTTCTGAAAACTGTGAGGCGACGTATACACCAAGCTTCTCAAATGTAATTGTTCAAAGATATGAACAGCTTTTTTTTTTTTTTTTTTTTTTCAAATACACAGAACTCAAAGTTTTGGGCCAAACTTACACACTAATGCTTCTGGGTACAAGAATTCTTAGTTTCAGTAGACCACATCTTACTGTGTAGCTTTTAAGACATCAGGTTTCTGCTTTTCAATGATGAGCTACATTACTATTAGTGGTGCATCAAATTACTGAATTTATATATATTATAAATTCAGTATATATACTCAGTATATAAATTCAGTATATATATTCAGTATATATTTATAAATTACTGAAATCTGGGGTCATCAAAGCCTATGAGTAAAAGTAAACTGACATCCCATAGGACAAAACAGAAAAGAAAGATAAACTTTCTTTGCAGATATGACAGAATTGGAGGCAAATATCTGAAGCTGCCCCCGTGATGCCTCTGGTTCTGATATGCATTAATGTTCTGAACAAAGAAGACACAAACTGTTATACCTCAAAAAAATATTGTCACAATTTGCTTGCACAGTTGCAATGGATCTATCAAAACCCTCCATGATTTCATTAGAATAACAACATAAGCATGAGCATACAGAGTTATAGGAAATGTTTTTGTGGCTAACACCTTGCTGAAAAAGCATTCAAATTAGTAAACAAGAGAAACAAAGTTGCTTCAGATGCACTACTTGCATGTTGACAAACAATATAATTCAAACAGACATACTAACATTCTGCATTCGGAGGTCAGAAAAGAAAATTCACAGCACTAATATTGTTCTATATTTAAAATACAGAGAGATACAGTACTTAGAAAATCCCATTCAACAGGAGTAGTTGTTTTGGCATAGTAAGAAATCCTGCTGAACAATATACAAGGCAGAAGTTTCTATCATTTTACTACCGAGTTACTTTTGACCTTTGTGACCTTAAGAGAAAACTGCATCGAAGTGAAATCCATGTGTGGTTTGCAAGCCAAGAGAAGTATACTACAGTTTCATCCTAATGCCAAAGAGAACATTAATAAAAAATCCACATGAATTATCTTTTATAATACTTAAAATGCCTAATGTTGCATTCAGCAGGTAACCCTGCACAATGTCACATACCACCTTACACTTTTACAACAATTCTGAAGTTAATATGAGCTGGAAAAAGAAGTAATACAACACTTTGAAGTATGACAAACTATACAGAAACGACCTAAGCCACTGAAAATCTGGTGAGCACTCTTAGACTTGTTTCAGGTTTAGCAGTAAGTACAGATGTTACCTTCCACAGCAGCAGGTGAATTATATTAAAAAAATTAATGTCATTAATTTTGTTTTAAGGGGCAAAACTCACAAACACAGAATCATAGAAAAATTAGGGTTGGAAAGGACCTTTAGATCATCTAGTTCCAAGCCCCCTGCCATGGGCAGGGACACCTCCCACTAAACCGTGCAACCCAAGGCTATGTCCAAATTGGCTTTGGACACCGCCAGCGATGAAGCATTCGCAACTTCCCTGAGCAACCCATTCCAGTACCTCACCACCCTTACAGTAAAGAATTTCTTCCTCATATCCAATCTAAACTTCTGCTGCTTAAGTTTTGACCCATTACCCCTTGTCCTATCATGACAGTCCTTCATGAAGAGTCCCTCCCCAGCATACTTATAGACCCCCTTCAGATACTGGAAGGCTGCTATGAGGTCTCCACGCAGCCTTCTCTTCTCCAGGCTGAGCAGCTCCAACTTTCTCATCCTATCTTCATACGGGAGGTGCTCCAGTCCCCTGATCATCCTCGTGGCCCTCCTCTGGCCTTGTTCCAACAGTTCCATGTCTTTTTATGTTGAGGACACCAGAACTGCACACAATACTCCAAGTGAGGTCTCATGAGAGCAGAGCAGAGGGGCAGGATCACCTCCCTTGACCTGCTGGTCACACTCCTTTTGATGCAGCCCAGGATACGGTTGGCTTTCTGGGCTGCGAGCGCACACTGCCGGCTCATGTTCATTTTCTCATCAACCAACACCCCCAAGTCCTTCTCCACAGGGCTGCTCTGAATCTCCCCTCTGCCCAACCTGTGGCTGTGCCTGGAATTGTTCCGACCCAGGTGTAGGACATTGCACTTGTCATGGTCAGGCAGGATTTCCCCTTAGTGAAGCCATGCTGGCTATCACCAACCACCTTGTTGTTTTTCATGCGCCTTAGCATGCCTTCCAGGAGAATCTGCTCCAAGATTTTGGCAGACACGGAGGTGAGGCTGACTGGTCTGTAATTCCCCAGGTCATCCATTTTCCCCTTCCTGAAAATGGGGGTTATATTTCCCTTTTTCCAGTCATCGGGAGCTTCACCTGACTGCCATGATTTTTCAAATATGATGGACAGTGGCTTAGCATAGGAATCTAAATTCAAAAACTTCATAGTGTCTAGCACCTATTGAATAGCCTTTAAGACGCACAAATGAGAAGATGGAAGATTGATTAATTCAATCTCATCACCTCATCTTTGTGACAAAACATAACTATACCAAATAGTGCTTATATAGCGCACCAGCAAGAGGGTAATATCCCTTTTAAATAGTTAAATAATCTAACTGATAAATTTTACCAAAGGTTTTTACTTTTTCTCCTTTCCAGACTGAATATGAAGAAGGTATTCAAAATAGGAAGAGGTTTTCCCCAAAGGAAAGGATCCCTAGAAGTGGATGTAAGATAAGTCTATCTAGAAACAATCAAACAAAATGTACACGCTTCTGCCACACTCACTCTCAGCATCTGTAAGATCATTTTCCCTTGACCTGTTAAGAGTTCACATCTTAGACTGATATTACATTACTACACATTTACTAAAATTAAGAGAAAATCAAACTATAGCTTCAAAGAGCATTTGTTTTGTATGCAAACAGGTAAAAAATATTGTCTTTTTGTTGGCATCTGCAACAGAATTTTGGTTATCGATTTCTTAAAAATTAAGGATTAAAAAAATTAAAAGATGACATACACAATGAAATATTATATTACTTTTAAAATAATTCAAATTCTTATAAGAACAAAACTTAGAAAAAAACTATAACTCTATGAAACTAATTTGTAAATATAAGTAACATAATTCACAGTCATATTGGTACTTACCCACTAAATGCCTGGACTGCATAAAGCTTGGAAGTATCCAAGGAACTACCACTTACTATCCGAGCCTTTAGTAAAGACCAAAAAAAATTAGTTACTCAGTTGCTCTTAGTAAGCCTTAGACAGAATTTAACTGCATAACACATATAACACCTAATATGAAAATATTCAGCAGGGTCAGCTCCAGGCCAAAGCTAGAGTAACTACTGCTTTGGAATACATTTTGATAGCATTCAGCATTTAATGAAACACACTGGAAGAACCCATGGGAAGATAAGATATTGCTTCCCAAATATTGTTGTCCATTAAGTCCTATAGTGTATGCAGTAGAGATGATAATTAGAGACAAAAATCCCAGATAACTTGTTTGACAGTAGCAGACCCCTGTGTTGGCAATTATGATAAACACAAGATTGAGAGTTATCCTGTTCATAACTGCAACACATTTGCAATACACTCAAAAGGAGAACAAAAGAGTGAAAGGCTGGGAAAAACATGCAGATATCACAACTAAAATGAAGGAATCAAACAGGTCAAACAAGTCACAAACAAACATCAACAAAATACATGATTCCTTTAGTAAATATGTGATTTTTAAACCTTTTCATCCACAGAAACGCTATCTGGAAGAGAATTGGGAAGAAGGGGAATATAGGTTAGACAAAAGACTTCTGAGAAAACTTCTTATGCTATAAAAAGCTGTCACTGTTTTAATCTGCTAATGTAGAGCACAATCCAAGTAACACCTTACTGCTGTGGCAAGACGATTGTCATCATATTTTAAACAGGAAAAAAAAAATATTTTCAGTAGATAAGAACCCCTACCACTTATGCAGGACTATGTGGATACCGTTTAATACACACCAGAACCCAGCACAACATGATTTTTAGGGGTTATGTTTTGTTTTGGGATTTTTTTAGTATTAAGTATAGTTGCAGTGCTCAAAAAAATAATGCTTTGTTTTCAAGGAAAATGAAAGTGTTTCTACTAAGGATATACATATCAGAAAACCCAAACAAACACCCAAACTCCTGAACTGTAACTATTCTATTCCACCACAGCAATTCATATAATAACAGAAATTACCCCCAAATGCAAAGAGAATTACAACTGTGAAAGCATAATATATATATTTATATATAAAATTATAAATTGCTTAATGCAAAGATGTGACGCATTCACACTTCCTATAAGAGAGAAAATATACTGCTGAGGAGGAGCATATATTATACACAGGGAGCACTACCCTTATTTTATTGTCTTGTCAGCTTGATGCTTTATAGTACAATGCATACATGAAACTGCATTGTTTTAATTGTCACCATACTGATCTTTCCACTTTTCCTCCCTAGATCAGGTAATTTTCAGATATTTGGAAGTATGTGTTGTGGTTTAAGCTCCATCAGCCACGCAGCCTCTCTCTCACTCCCTCCTTTACTCCCTCCCGCTCGCAGGGGGATGGGGAGGAGAATCAAAAGAATGTCACTCTCAAAAGTTGCGATAAGAACAGTCCAGTAACTAAGGTATAACACAAACCACTGCTGCTACCACCAATAATAACAATCGTAAGGGAAATAACAAGGGAAGAGAATACGACTGCTCACCACCTGCCAACCGATACCCAGCCCGACCCAAGCAGTGATCTAACCCTTTTGGGTAACTGCCCCCAGTTTATATAGTGGGCATGACGTGCTATGGTATGGAATACCTCTTTGGTCAGTTTGGGTCAGATGTCCTGTCTCTGCTTCCTCCCGGCTTCCCCTCCTCCCTGGCAGAGCATGAGACTCAGAAAGTCCTTGGCAGGACTAAACATTACTGAGCAGCAACTAAAAACATCGGTGTTATCAGCGCTGTTCCCAGGCTGAAAGTCAAAAACACAGCACTGCACCAGCTACTAAGAAGGAGAAAAATGACTGCTACTGCTGAACCGAGGACAATATGCCACATTAAATACATTATAAAATTATCATATACACCTTAAACATCTATCACATTTCATTTTTAAACCAATTTATCTACAAGAAAATACCAAACACATACATGAAAAATACCTCGGCAAATGTAAAGGTGCATACATTTTCATGGTGACAAGCCAAGGAACTAAAAGGCTCTATTGTGCCACTGATTTCAGAGTCTTCTAATGTGATCAAGGTAAAGCACTGGCACAAGAACAAGCAATAGAATGGAAACTGGAGCTAAGTTGTTCAAAATGTGTTTTACCAGTCAGATTATATTTGACTTTGTACTATTAAAAAAAAAATTAAAGAGGAATGAGATACTCAGTATTAGCAATATCACAACACCAAATTTGAATCTACAGAAAATCCAGCTACGCAACAGCCTCCTCTCCTTCATGAGACCACCAAATTTGCCATTTTCTTATCCTCAACTACAGATCTTTCATGGCTACTATGAATACTCCATTTAGAAAGAGTATGCCTCAGAATGAACTATAGTTTATTGTTCCAAGAAAAACTTACATTTTGAGTTAAACACAATATTAAAACTATTACTAACAGTAAAATCCATTATTTAGTAAAAATAGAGTAAGGCATCTTACTCTATTTTCTCACTTCAAAATTCCCCCCTTCAGAAATACTAGATTTTTTTATTTTGCCTCAAAAATTAATTCGTGACTAAATTAAGCTATAGTGTTGTAGTTGTCAGATTACCCTCATTTGACTGCGTAGATTTATAAAAATGGGTTTAATCTTTATTTTTAATTGTGAAACGTATTTTGCCTGACAACATCAGTCACGACAGGCTACACTTTCCTCACAAGCATAAGAAGAAGATTTGGAAGACCATATCATCCTACTTTCCCACTATAAGAGTATTCCAACATTTTCATAATCAGGCTAAGAGCAGAGCCAGGAGCACCTAGATGACTATAAACTGGGCTGGCTGTGGGTACAAAACGGGATATGCTTTTATTAGGAGTAAAGGAAATAAGAGGAATATTAAAACCAAAGTGCTGGAGCAGCATCTTGGCAGGTGAATGAGAAGAAAGACAAGAGAAGATATATCAACAGGATTCTTAAGTAGGAGAAAATGAACCTGAATATATTTTCAAACTTGAAAAAAGGCAGAGCCTAAAAGGTGAAGAGAGATACGAGGACTGGGGGAAATTTTAGGCAGAACATGTCCTGTAAGATAAGAAGCCTCACCATTTGTTCATGCAAACTATAACTTCTTTCTACACTATCTAATCATGACAATATTTGTAATACTGCTATTTAAAGATGTATAATGAATCTCAGTATTATAGATGTGGAATGCAATTTTTAAAGTTTGTAGGTACTTTGCTACCAGCTGCCTAAAAAATCCCATCAATTATATGTTTTATTCTGTTGTTTATAAAGTTATATTAGAAAAATAAAAAATTGTTGAGACTTGTTCTCCACATTAAATGGAATTTTGTATTTCAGAGCATTAGAGATGAACATATGAAATTTTCTTTACCTCTTTTGGGTTTCAGCCAGCTTCATCTAATTTCACTACGTTTCCCTTACTGGAACCTAATTCTGCCTAAATTTAGGAAGGAGAGCAACAATCAAAAATTAGGAAGGGAAAAATGCATTACTTTTTTGGTTTAACTTGTTTTACTGTGTGGAAGACAACTTCCTTCTGCAAGTAAGAGAGGAGCCAACAAGGAGAGGTGCCATGCTTGACCTTGTCCTCACCAACAGGGAAGGGTTGGTTGGAAATGTGACACTCCAGAAGAGCCTTGATTGCAGTGATCATGAGATGGCTGAATTCGAGATCCTCAGGACAGTGAGAAGCGTGCAGCAAGCTCACTGCCCTGGACTTCAAGAGAGCAGACTTTGGCCTCTTCAGGAACCTGCTCAGTAAGATACCATGGAATATAGCCCTAGAGGGCAGGAGGGCCCAAGACTGTTGGCTGATATTCAAGGATCACCTGCTGCAAGCTCAGGAGCAATGCATCCCAACCAGAAGGAAGTACTGCAGGAGGGCCAGAAGACCTCCTTGGATGGATAAGGAGCTGCTGAGGAAAATTTGAAGGAAAAAAGAGGCTTATAAAAGGTGGAAGCAAGGACAGGCGGCCTGGGAAGAATACAGGGATGTTGTCCAGGAAGCGAGGGACCAGGTTAGGAAAGCTAAGGCCCAGTTAGAATTAAACTTGGCTAGGGATGTTAAGGATAACAGGAAGAGATTCTATAGGTACATAGAGAATAAAAGACAGGCTAGGGACAGCGTGGGCCCTCTCCAAAAGCTATCGGGAAGACTGGCTACCCTGGATTTGGAGAAGGCTGAGGCTCTTAATGACTTCTCTGCCTCACTCTTCACCGGCAAATGCTCTGACCACACCACCCAAGTCTTGGAAGGCAGACACAGGGACAGTGAGAATGAAGACCTCGGGCCCACTATAGGAGAGGATCTGGTTCAAGACCATCTTAAGAAATTGAATGTACACAAGTCCATGGGACCTGATGAAATCCATCCATGGGTCCTGAAGGAGCTGGCAAATGAAGCTGCTAAGCCACTGTCCATCATATTTGAAAAATCATGGCAGTCAGGTGAAGTTCCTGATGACTGGAAAAAGGGAAATATAACCCCCATTTTCAAGAAGGGGAAAATGGATGAGCCAGGGAACTACAGACCAGTCAGCCCCACCCTGTGCATGGCAAAATCTTGGAGCAGATTCTCCTGGAAGGCATGCTGAGGCACATGAAAAACAACAAGGTGGTTGGTGACAGCCAGCATGGCTTCACTAAGGGGAAATCCTGCCTGACCAATCTGGTGGCCTTCTATGATGGAGCTATGGAACTGATGGACAGGGGTAGAGCAGTTGATGTCATCTACCTGCACTTGTGAAAAGCATTTGACACTGTCTCACATGACATCCTTGTCTCTAAGTTGGAGAGACACCAATTTGATAGGTGGACCACTCGGTGGATAAAGAACTGGCTGGATGGCTGCATGAAAAGAGTCGTGCTCAACGTCCACCTGGAGACCAGTAACAAGTGGTGTCATTCAGGGATGGGTGCTGGGACCAGTCTTGTCCAACACCTTCATCGGTGACACAGACAGTGGGATTGAGCGCGCTCTCAGCAAGTTTGCCAATGACACCAAGCTGTGTGGTTCGGTTGATACACTAGAGGGAAGGAATGCCATCCAAAGGGACCTTGACACGCTTGTGAGGTGGGCTGATGCCAACCTGAGGGAGTTTAATCATGGCAAGTGCAAGGTCCTGCACCTGGGTTGGAGCAATTCCAGGCACAGCCACAGGCTGGGCAGAGGGGAGATTCAGAGCAGCCCTGTGGAGAAGGACTTGGGGGTGTTGGTTGATGAGAAAATGAACATGAGCCGGCAGTGTGCGCTCGCAGCCCAGAAAGCCAACCGTATCCTGGGCTGCATCAAAAGGAGCGTGACCAGCAGGAGGTGATCCTGCCCCTCTGCTCTGCTCTCATGAGACCTCACTTGGAGTATTGTGTGCAGTTCTGGTGTCCTCAACATAAAAAGGACATGGAACTGTTGGAACAAGGCCAGAGGAGGGCCACGAGGATGATCAGGGGACTGGAGCACCTCCTGTATGAAGATAGGATGAGAAAGTTGGAGCTGCTCAGCCTGGAGAAGAGAAGGCTGCGTGGAGACCTCATAGCAGCCTTCCAGTATCTGAAGGGGGTCTATAAGTATGCTGGGGAGGGACTCTTCATGAAGGACTGTCATGATAGGACAAGGGGTAATGGGTCAAAACTTAAGCAGCGGAAGTTTAGATTGGATATGAGGAAGAAATTCTTTACTGTAAGGGTGGTGAGGTACTGGAATGGGTTGCTCAGGGAAGTTGCGAATGCTTCATCGCTGGCGGTGTCCAAGGCCAGTTTGGACACAGCCTTGGGTGGTACGGTTTAGTGGGAGGTGTCCCTGCCCACGGCAGGGGGGTTGGAACTTGATGATCACAAGGTTCTTTCCTTAAACCACGACACAACCCTAACTATTCTATGATTCTATGATTTTGCAGTTGCTACTTAGGAAAAAAAAAAAATACAACCCCAACAATGCAGCAGCCTACTGGCCTCTTTTCTTAACAGAAATTGCATAAAGCAGATAACTGACACAGAATTCCCAAAACAAGATATTGAGAACATCTCTTTTGTCACAAATGACTGCATCACCGGAGGAAAAAATTAGTTTGAAAACTTCTTTGTTTATTGCTTCTTCTGAACTCCCCATGAGTGAAATAATCTGAACTGTGGAAGTTTTCCCTGTGCATATGAGAGCACCAAATCAGGAAGCATACAGTCACCAAGAAATACATTTTAGTAGTCATTAGACTACCAGAACAGACAGCACCATTCCTTGATGTAGATAAGAAATGAACTGTGATTATGTAAGAGACCACTGAATGTATTTTTAATTCAGGGATACAAGGCTAGACATCTCAGATTATACTGCTGAATGACAGCGATTTACTTAAAAGAGTTTATCTTCATACAACTCATTTCCATCATTCACATTTACTATGGCAAGCAGCTAACATAAAAAAGTTGTGAGTGTACTGAGAACAACATAAATGCTGGTTCGTTTAGTTAACCCTATGGGATACTACTTATTTCAGTTAGATTTTTTTTCTCCTTAAATACTTATTATACAATAAAATTCATTACAACGTGAAATACCTGTAATAGCCTTCAAGCTCTGTTTCAGAAAATTATTCTATCCTCTATATCATGTGCATTTTTAGATAAGTGGGGAGTGTTTTACCTAGGATTATAAGAAAAATCCATGGAGTGCTCCATAAGTGCTGCTATTTTGCACCTGTGTAGTGGAACGAAGTGTGGTCATCTATTTACTTACTACTGAGACTTGTATTGACAAATGTCAAATAATGAAGGCAAAATTCAATATCTTTTAGGCAGCTGGATAATTTCAAATTCATATATATTTAATTAGGTAATTGGTAAAAAGAAAAAAAATCTTAACTTAGTTAAGGATACCATAGTGGTACAAGGTAGAAACAATTTATATCATTAGACAAGGAAGAAGAAATTGTATCATATCATTAATTACAGCAAGCAAAGCTTGATGGACAGCTATTATATCACATTTCTCCAAATAAGCTCATTCTCTATGCTGAATTCTCAAGCTTTGATGATAGAACACAAAAACTTTAGGAAGGAGAAGACAGTCTTAAGGAATATTTAGCAAACCATATTTTAAAATGCACCTGCTTAGCTACAAAGCTGTCTCCAGCTCTTTACCATTCCTTACCACATAAGTCTAATCCTCCCCTTTTACGACCACTTTCTAAGCCTCCCATAAACAAACAAACCTTTAGATAAGCATGAAATTGGAGGTATTTACCTGTTAAAATTAGTCTTTAAGATTCAATTAATAAAAAGTTCAAGGTACTAGAAGGCTGTATAACTTCAACATACCAACTAAATCTAGGCTTCTGTTGACCATAGTTCACAAGTATCCAGAGGTTAGTCCCCAGATGGGAGGAATTGTAAGAGAATGGAGCGAGAGAAGCTTATTTGGCATTCTTTCAGCCCCCTCAAATAAGTCCCTAAGTTACTTTCTGTACACATACATGTTAAAAGCTTTTGAGAAGGCTAACTAAAATTTCCCACAAGTGTTTATCAATGCTGCATAATAACTATTCAAACTCAGTCTGAAAACTGGTAGATCTTATAAAAATTGACCTTTACACTGTTACCAGCTGCTTTCAAATTAATTAATGGTCTGACTTACCCATTTCTAATAGCAATGTTGTCACCTGTAACTTACCATACAACACAAGAATTCATCATACAAGATAACT
The DNA here is from genome assembly GCA_017639245.1 of Myiopsitta monachus. Lineage (NCBI taxonomy): Eukaryota > Metazoa > Chordata > Aves > Psittaciformes > Psittacidae > Myiopsitta > Myiopsitta monachus. The sequence continues at coordinate 13,784,103 of CM029921.1, read as the reverse complement.
AGTTTCTGTACCCAAACTTCTCAGAAGAAAAAAAAAAAAATCTTGAAAGGATGCTGATTAAGGCAGAGTCTTCTTGCATGAAAGATAAACTAGTAAGGAAGATACAGAAGTGAAGACAGACCTTTGCTTTTGTAACTTATGATACTATCAGAAATACAAACGGTCAATAGTCTCATCAGTCAGCAGATATATTTAGATCAGAGAAGCTCAGCAGACCCCCTGCTCCCCAGTCACAAGCATCCTTTAAGCCTTGTGTCATTATTTCCCTTTTGCATTTTTCTGAGCAGCAGAGCATCATCCTACTACATTTTCTTTAATAATTTCAAAAATATAAATCACCACACACACCCTGTGCTATGGCACAAGAACGGTCATCAGGTCCTAAAACCTAAACTTCCTAGGAACTATGTATACTGCATTGATTTTCCATTTTTGTATGAGTGCACAACTGTACAACACCAGATTGGAAAAAGATTTAAAGTTCATTATTTTCTCAAAGCATCATTTTAATCTCTAATTCTGCAAAGTAGTTGCAAGAACATCTAACTGACTGATAATTATGTCATTCCTGGAAACAAACCCTTTATACATAATACTTGCTGGAGTTAAAATAACAATATAGCTGATCCATGGAAACAATATACATAAAGTAGCCATAGTCAGAAGTAGTTTGTAGTCTGAGCTGGACAATTCTAATTAGTATGCATTGCTAAAAATAGGTTCAAATAAGAGCAGCACATTAAATAATTAAATTGCCTGTCGAAAACAATAACAGAAATTAAGTCATGCTAAAATAATAAATGCTGTATCCAGAAGCTAATATTATCACCACAGAACAAAACATTACAGTATGTAAGCTTAGAAGATGTGTTGCTGAAGCATATTCTAGGAAGATATATTGTATAATGCTTGAAAGAAAATATTAAAGCTAGCATATCATAAGAGGTGAGTGATGCTTGTCTGACAAAGAGAAGGTCAAACTTGAATAAAGCTTGGTTGACAGGAGAAATAGAAGAATTGCTGCTAGCAGTTTACTAGCAGTGATGTAGAAAAATTATTAGCGCATACACTGAGAACCAAAACAGGAGGTCATCTTGGTGAAGATAAAACTGCTTTTCTGTATTTATTAATAAACTAGTCTGCAAATCTGAAACAAGAGGACATGCTTTAAAAACATCTCTGGTGTTTAGAAATTGAATCCTGTTAGGCTTCCAAAGGTTCTTGTTTCCTATTGTCAAGAGTTACTGAAAACCTCTAAAAGAATAAGTTATTGACTATCAGGAGAACTATTTGATTATAGAACGTGGTATGACACTAGATCTTCTCAATTTTTGGTGCTCTCAAAAAAATATTTTTTTTTATTTAAGATGTATAACAAATCTCAGTATTATATATACAGAATGCATTTTTTAAATAGTTTGCAGGTACTTTATTACCTGCTACCTAAAGAATCCCATCAGTTGTATGTTTAATACAACTATTTATAAAGTTATATTGAAAAAAAAAACCAAACCAAAATTGTCGAGACTGGTCCTCCACATTAAATGGATTTTGTATTTCAGAAAAACAAAAAACTTCAGTTTTCCAGGCTTCCTTGGTAGTCTTCAGTTTGTCAGAATGATGGTAAGGAGTAAAATGCAGACTGCATTTTAAGCATTCTATTCTGACCCCAGAACACATCAGAGTGGTAAATCATACCTTATCCATAAAGGATAAAGGCATATTTTCTCTTTTGATACAAATGATAACAGTAAACGGAACCAAATAATTAAATATAGGCTATGAAAGCAAACAGATAATTGCAAGTCTTTCTATATCACATCACCACAAAATATTTGACTTGGCCTTATCATGGTGTATATCACAGTCTTACTTGCAAGATTAAGTCCCATTGTGTTCCAAAAATTGATTTTCATGAAATTCCCTAAGCAAGCAAGATAACTACATTAAAGTTGAAATTGGTAGAAAAGAGTATATACTTATATGGTGATATCTGGGAGTAATTCTTTTGGCAGAGTTATTGTGTAGGGTATCAAACAAAATGATACAGGTCAATTTCATCAATGTTCTCAGCTAGTTGGAAGAACAGAATTTCACAGTCTGCAGAAGACACCAGTCTGGAATGGGTTGCAAATATATGAAGTGATGGTGTTAGAAGTTAAAGTTCTTTACTTATGACTGAATTCACATCATTGCCTTACCATTACTGTAAAAAATAGTTCTACATTTGGAAGAACAAATAAAAAATGGCAAAAAATTATTACAGAGCAGAATAAGGTATATGGCATACTTAAACTAAAAGCACTGCTGATGTAATAATAGTACAAAAAAGACCATTGTCATTCTAGAAAATACGTGAAGTTGTCTGTCTAGTTTTTGAAATCACACTGAAAGTAAACAAATAGAAAGATGACAAAAGCCAGAACAAGCAGAAATGCATAAAACAATCCATGAGGACAGACAAAAAGGGATTTGGTTTGTTTTGTCTATTGAGAGATGAAACTAAGAAGGGAAGTGATAGTACTTCAGATTCATTAAGGAGACTAAGAGAGAAGTATTTTTTTCCTCCATTGCTTATAATGTCAGTTACGTATCAGATGTCAAAAGAAGGCAAGAAGTATGCTTACTCATAATTACAAAATCCACAAGTAGCATTTGTGTAGCAAATACTTTAAAGCTCAACATATTTTGTTCTGTAATATCATTACCTTCTAACTGAAACAACTCAAAGTCTCAAAATAATTCTCAAAGTAGAGACTAATCTTGAAAAAAACCCGTAAAAAATATTTTCTCCACTCTTAGCTTTTATGCTATAGATAGAAACAAAATCAAATTACAAACCATTTGTTTCAGCTCTGCTTGAAAGCAATAATAAGTTGGAATAATTTACATAAACACCAAAGAGATAGGGAAATGTTGAGAGCTAGACTGATGCACTGGAATTCAAAGCATGACTTTTGGTTCTGTTGGACTTCTGCCTGACAGGACATCCACAAATCCTTCTGAATTCCACAATCCCTTTTCATTGTTAATAGAAAAAAAGCAAGTCTCCTCTTCCTCTGCTTTTATTTTTTCATAAAAGAATATTTCAACCAACATGCTTTTTACAGTTCCCTAACAAAATTCCACTACTTAATGTTTGCAGTATAGGTGCAGATAATCATCAACTCTATCCTGTCTGTGCTAAATGGAAGAGGAAGACTTACAGGTTAAGATTTAAAAAATGCTTTAGTTCTTACTCATCCATTTCACACACATTCTTCTCTCCTGATTTATTTTAGACTTGATAAGGAGTTCATAATGTCTCTCTGTCCATATTCCATCTTGGTATACATGCTGCTGATGGAAAAGAATTTCTTTAATGAGGCTGCAATTACACTAATGATACCTAGAGCTTATGTTTATGAATCTGTGACAGCATTGACATATCACTCGCCATTTGGCCTCTGACCAAGGAACCTCAGTTCTCAAAGGGAAGAATCAGTGTCAAAAAGACATTTTGCCACATCACATCTCTGAGATTCCCATGTAACACAAACAAGTCCAACTAGTTTCAGCAGTCTGCACCAGAGAAGCTATATCAGAAACGTATTAGTGAGCAGCTTGCTCTTTACCACTACTAGTTTAGTGAAAAAAAGTTACTGTCTTTCCTGTGTTCAATAGGGTTTCCTTTTTTTTTTTTAATCTGGTTAACTTGAAGCTTTTAATACACCACATTCTTTATCTTAGTATCAGGACATTTTTAAACAACTCTTATCAACACATGGGCTTCCTGGAAAAACCTCTCTTTACATACAAGGTTTTAATAGAAAATGAGTACAATTTTCAGTGGAGTAAATAATTGTTTTATGTGAGGCAAGCACAAAAGAAAACTCAACCAAAAATGGTGCAGGTGCCTCAGCATGTATCTGTGGGTTTTGTTACAATTACTTCTATATTAATCAATCCTGTCTTTATTTTCAGGTTTACTAAGACTTCTGATCTTAAAATGTCTAAGAATACCTTCTCTTGGAATCTCTTAAAATACCTAAGAATCACTTCCTTCTCAAGGAAGCAAATCTCATGGTTGATAAAGTTTAATCAGTGTGAATGATAATTTTTCATCAGCAGGAACTGGACAGGTTTCAGGTATTTTCTCCTATTTAGAGTCCCAGAAAGACACAACTGTATAGGTGCACCACTGATCACCTGGAAAATGTGCACGAAGAGTATGTCTGGCACCCATCCCATGAAAGTAGTAAAAATTTCACTTTGGCAGCAAAACAGATCTTTTCAGTTTCACACCTGATTGTAATAATCTACTTCCCCAATAGATCACAAGAAGATGTAAGCATATTTATGAACTCATGTTTTCCAAGTCATTACATTTTTTTAGTGCACATCTAGATATTTTTCAGCCAGTTGCTTTAAAAAAATTTCTTTTATCCTGAAGCTGCATTATAACATGATGCAGCGTTATTTCTGCTTCTAAAACATGATAATCTAAAGGAAGGGCTTAAGTGATAGAAATAAAAAAATCTTAGTCTTGGTGATAAAATTGATTTGCATTCATTTCAAAAGCAGAACCGTTAGAAATAAGTCCTTGAAACTGACATTTACACTCAGGTTTCCTCTTAGCCCTAGAAAATTTCTTTTAAATCCGTTTAAATGCAAAAAGAGCAGGCAAATTGCATGAATATTTATTAATCTACTATCAATCAATCTATTAATCAATTACTTCTGAAGTCAGTGAAAATCGTGTTACAGAGTTTCCCGTTCTGGTAAGGAGCAGTACAGGCCTTCTTTTATGAAGCAAGCCAGCAGTTTTAATGAATTAGTTTTCCTAAAAAAGGAATTAACTCTTGAAACCGAAGTGTTTTGAGGTGGCTTGTTGGTTTTGTTTGGTTTTAATAAACAGTCGAAATCTGGATTATTTCTGCTAAACCTTATTGATTAAAGATATGGGATATGGAAGGACTTTTTGTTTTGGGATTTTTTTGTTGGGGGTGGGAAGGATGGGAGAGGATGGGAGGCTTGGAAATATTACTGGAAGATTTCCAGAGTGCGCACACACACATATATAAGTGAAAAATTATATCCTAGAATTCTAATTAAGCACACTGATTAAGGAACAAATTGTATTTATCAATTACTGTCTTTATCAATTCCTACCCACATAATCTGAACATGCATTTAGTTTCCCCCCACTTTAGACTTTTACCCCACAAAGATGAAGATATCCATCATTTTGTTACCTGACCAAAAGGCCGGCACAAACATGAAGTTAGGAAAGAAAAAAAGAAGAGACAGTTGGAAAAACTGGGTTATTAAACTCTGTAGTTCACTGACATCTCCATCACAGCACCAAAACAGATACTGTAACTTGCAATAGATCTGTTTCCTCAGTACCAAACATCTATTCAAGTGTATGGCAAGGGTATCTGTTTCTTTCCCTGCCTGGTTACACAATACATCTGTTCCATTGTTACCATCTTCTGAAGTGAATATAGAAAGGAATTTACAGAGACATAATGTGTCTGTAACCTACTTGTTTACATTATCTACATATGAAGAGCAACAGATCAGTCAACATCTGTTGAAAAGTAGTATGTCCCCAAATCAAGCTCTTTATATCTTGCACATTGGGCGAATATGTATTATAGAAAAAAACAAAAAACAACCAACCCAAAAACCACTGCAGATCAACTGTATGAGCCACGCAACATGCACAGTCAGCCCTTATAGCAATGAAGTCTTTTGCCACTCCAGGTTAAAAAAAAACCCAACAAAACAAAAAAACAAAAAGATGAAAACAGTCCCCAACAACAATCAATCAATTAGGGACATGGTAGGCCACAAACAAAACCTTGTATAACTGAATACTGCGGTTTCAATATTTTGAAACACAACAGAAAATTCTGGGGTTTGGTATTGCTGTTAACTTTTTAACTAAAAGTGTTTAAAGTTGTATCAACTTAATGCTGCATTAGTTCAAAATATTGTTTAGATTTAATTCCACCTAAGCTTTCAATACTGCTACTATGCCATTATTCATTAAAGGATAACTTAAATTTAAACTTAAGTTTGTACTTAATTTTTAAACAACACAATACTTGTAGGAATAATGTGGCAATAGCAACAGAGGAGTTTTACAGATTTCAAAGAATTCCCCTAAGATGACAAACTGTTACTTTTGTCATGACAAAAGGAGACTGATTAAAAAGGGGAAAGGATCTCACCTTATACAGAGGTTGTATACGAAAATGTTTTTGAATTCACGTATGAGAGCATGTTCTTGTGCGAACAAGACTGGAATTAGCTGTCACTACTGGTCAGCAAAGGAATTAGCAGTTCAGCTTGATACAATACATGAAAATATACACATTCTACTTCTATTAATTCCTGCAGTATTTTACACATTAAACTAGAATTCTGCCATCTGACTAGACATCCTTCCATTATTCAATCTGCACCAACATCTGGAGAAGGAACTTGGATGGAAAAATCCTGCAAACTCAAACACAATTCACACTATTTCAATCAGCCAACATAGTTCACAGAATCATTAGGGTTGGAAGGGATCTCTGGAGATCATCTGGTCCACCCCACCCACCCAGACAGGGACACCTACAGCAGGTTACACAGGAATGTGTACAGGCAGGCTTTGAATGTCTCCAGAGAGGAAGAATCCACAACCTCTCTAGGCAGCCTGTTCCAGGGATCTCCCATCCTCAAAATAAAGAAGTTCTTCCTCATGTTGAGGTGAAACTTCTTGTGTTTTAGTTTATGAGCATTGTTTCTCATCTTGTTGCTGTGCACCACTGAAAAGAGTCTGGCCCCATCCTCCTGGCACTCACCTTTGAGATATTTCTCTGCATTCATAAGATCCCTCTCAGTCTTCTCTTCTCCAGACTAAACAGGCCCAGCACCCACAACCTCTCCCCATAAGAAAGATGCTCCAACGCCCTGACCATCCTTGTGGCCCTCTGCTGGACACTTTCCAGTAGCTGCTTGTCTGTCTTATACTAAGGAGTCCAGAATTGAACACTCCAGATGTGGCCCCACTGGGGTCAACTAGAGGGTGAGGATCACCTCAAACAATTAAGAAATAAAATGAGATATAATTTTACTTTTCTCTTTCTACCAACAGTAGTCCATTCTTAAAGCCAACATCCCAGCAGACCTAATGTAGACTGATTGCAGGAGAAAGCTTTAATACTTAAAAGCAATTTATCTTTTAACAGGCTTCTTATTTCTCCATCACAGTCACTCCCAACGAACATGTAGTTTCTGTAACCAAGGTAGTGGTTAACCAAGGCTGTTCAGCCTGGAGAAGAGAAGGCTGTGTGGAGACCTCATAGCAGCCTTCCAGTATCTGAAGGGGGCCTATAAGGATGCTGCGGAGGGACTCTTCATCAGGGACTGTGGTGATACAATAAGGGGTAACAGATTAAAACTTTAAGAGGGGAAGTTTAGATTGGATATAAGGAAGAAATTCTTTACTGTAAGGGTGGTGAGGCCCTGGAATGGGTTGCCCAGGGAAGGTGTGAATGCTCCATCCCTGGCAGCGTTCAAGGCCAGGTTGGACAAAGCCTTGGGTGACATGGTTTAGTGTGAGGTGTCCCTGCCCATGGCAGGAGTGCTGGAACTAGATGATCTTAAGGTCCTTTTCAACCCTAACTATACTATGATTCTATGATTTACCCTGTTTCCACCTGAATAGCTATAAAATGACCGATTAATTTACTAAACAATACCAGATCAATTCATTTTCATCTGGGCCACAGTACTGATCTTTTCAAGTCCAAATCCAAAACACACAGTCACATAAAAATACTGGCACAATACTATTAACTATAGTTATTAGCTACTAGTAACTGCAAACCTCTACAAGTGTATCCAAATCAAACATGATGGAGGTAAGATATAAAGGAAACAAAAGCCTGAGTACCACAAGACAAGTTTAAATTAACTTCTAAAGCCTATAGTCTCTGTGAAAATACAGCTGAATCTGGCATTTTAAGCAAATAGCTATTACAAAAAGTCTAGAAAAGCTGTCAAAATAAGAAAATATATAGTTTCAAAAGACATAGTTTGAATAGACAGTTTGAAATGTGCATTAGTAATATACTTATTTTGCTGACAGCTTTTCTTAATGTAGAACCAAATGATGATCACACTGCAAGGCAAGTACATTACTGGTTCCTCTGGTTTCAAATCTTAGCATCACATTTTCTCCTTCAGGCATATACAAAATAAAGTTGTATTTATAATGTTCTCCAAGTTCTGTTCTTAAGTCAAGCACCCCTAAACGTAATACAGCTCCTTCCTATAAAACAACAGAACCCCCACTCTCATCCACTGTTAAAAAGGCAGCTCCCATCCCTGGCCTGTGTAATCTGGCTTGCTACTTTATGTATGCATAGAGTAAGATGAGCTGACACATCTTAGCACCATAAGCAATGTAAGCAGAAAACTCAGACCAAAGGCTTTTTAAAATCTGACCAGTCACCAATCAGTCAGTGAGATCTTCATCAACTAGATCAAGAAGCTATTGTTCATAAACTACCATACATAGAAAGAGTCTATTATTAGTAATAGCAACTCAAAAGAATGCATGCAATTCTGGAAGCTTATCCAGAGTGATAACTTCACCAGGAGAGAATAACCATAATTGTCTAAGGCACCTATAAAAGACAGCAAGATAGAGAGGTAATGAAAGAAGCCACCAGGGAAATAGAAAGCTAGAAAATAACAAGTGAGGACTGTACGAATAAATACAAGTATAAGAGCTGCTCTTGATTACACTGTAAAAAGAAATAAAACACTGGCTAGCGTTTCACTGATATTTTTCTAAAAAGCCATCAAGCCTTCCATGCATCATCAGAATGCCCCTATGTCCTTAAAGATCTTTAAATCTGAAGATTACTCATGTACTGCTCACATCTCTCATCCATATACCCTATTACTTTCATTTCACTGTGTATCTGAAACTATGCTGTAATAAATAATACATTAGTAATAAACCCATAGTGTATTTTTCTTCTCTCCAGCTAGATACAAAGAACAGAACTACCTGAAGGGGCTCTCGTGCACTAATAAATTATTTATCAGCCAAAGTTTCAATGACCTTACCTCCTATGTTTCTAGAATGAAAATAATACCATTCTAAACCTTGGTATTTTTTGCACTAAATTGGAGAAACGATGCTACTGTGACTGTTTAGCTGGATCTCTGATTGGCCAGATTGCTGCCTACCAGCTCCTGCCTACATGGAGATATGAAACAATTAATTAAACAATAGATTATGGTTTGGTTATATAATGAAGATTCATTCAAGGAACTTACTTTGCAATTAGCATTTTTCCATCCACAAACAATAAATCAGAATTTGACTGTGAATCACATACAGGGGCTAACTGATTTGTAAAAGTCAAGTAAATTCTAGATCAGCTATTAGTCACTTTTCCTTAAAGTTACTACTGCTTCTGCAAATAGTAGGGAAAAAAAAAATATATAACACCCCAAACTACTACTTACTTAAATTATAAAAGTATTGTCTACACATGAACCCACAGGCAAAGAAAAGGAGGCAGATTGTGAAAACCGAGAGGCTACAAAATGTACATTTTGTACGCTTTGTAACACATTTTCATAAACTTGCCTTAGTGTTAGTTGGCTTCTCTGTAAATACAGTATAAGAAATGATTCAGTAATTAAGGACAAAAAAATGTCAGTAGACTAAGAGACTGAAAGAGGTCTTTCATCCTGCTGTGTTAAAAGAGCAAACACATTTAATTCATAGAACTGACTGCATGAAATGTAACATTGAAGTTAGCTCTTGATTTCTAACAACCTGTTATATAATAATGTATACAAATGCACAGACTTTAAATGGTGGAAACAATTTGCATTTCACTATTTTGGGTGTTCCCTGTGTGCATTCTTTAATTACACCCTCATACCTCTATATTCCTATTGCACAATAACAACTAGCTAAAATGACTGTGGCCCCCCTCTCCCATGCCTCAAAATCATGAAAAGATCATGAAAATACTATTGCTAGCAGTTTCTTTCTACAAACACCATCTGGTCTCTAACATAGTACTGTAGAAAAATATCTGCAAAAAGGAAACCTACAATCTAGTGTGATTATTTAAATGTGGAAATAGAATTTCAAATAAACTTTCATATTAGCAATATTTAATAGCTTGTGTAACATACATTCAACTTGGCTATATGTTTATTTTAAAAGAAGTTCATGTACAAAACAGATTTTATAGTAGCTCAAGCTTTGGATGCTCATTACTACTAAACAAAACCTTTGACTAAAGGCACACTTTTTCATCTTTAAAATTAATGTACGGGGCAATTATTTTTTTGAAGGCAGATAAAGCAAAGATTCAGTCAAGGTGACAATTACCACCTGGCTAGCTACAGTAATTACATGCTCCCAATTAAATGCACATGCAATATTATAGCATATGCACTGTAATTTGCATTATAGTGTACGTTAATATTGAAAGCCCTCATACTTGTGTATTACTAGATATATGACAAGTAATGTATATGACTGCTTTGAAGTCTGTTAACAACAGGAGATAAAGATAATGAATAAATCTGCATGAACACCTTCTGTGATTTAAGCTCTTTTCTACCACCCCTTCATACACTGTTACCATTTACACCTCTGTCCTCCACACCCTTCTTCTCCCTTTCTTGGGGACTGACTACTTCTTCTTTGAGGACTTACTAGGAGTACAACTAAGAACAGAATTAAAACCAGTTTAGATTTGCACTCTCACAAGTACTTTACAAGTAATACGCTACATACAGACTGCAGAATACGACTAATCAGAATGAATATAGAACAAACCGTGCCTTGAAAACTGTTAAAGAAAGCACTGTAATATCTGAACAGTCTGGATTACTCCTGTGAATACAATGATAAAACTATAAGAAAAACAAGAACAATGCACCATTTAGTTCTTTCTGTAGGACAGAAATCTTATAAAATTTAATTTTCAAGATACTGAAATTTAAAGCAACATAATTGCTTACTAAACATGTTCAGAAAATTCCTTCAAAACAAACTTGTAAAATTTTAGCCTCTTAACTTCCAGGGGACTAGTTCACTCTATGAACAAAACCAGACATAAGCAGAATTTTTGTCACCAAATTCAATTCAAATGAAACCAGGTACCATCCAGAAATTAATGTCCAACTCTAGTAAGAGCAATTACTTAAAAAACAATAATAAAACACTATTACCTCCAGCAAGGATCTTCTCTTCCAAATCACTCATTTGTTTCTTGTACGCTTTTAAAGCTGCTTCCTTAAATGATGGTCGTATCCTTTTTTTCTTTGGAGCTTCAGTAACTATCTCAGGGACATTCTGATTTTCATCTTCCCGTACTTCTACGTCAGCAGCCATATCACTTTCAACTTCCAATATTTCTTCACTGACCACACTGTCAAACTGTGTGTCATACTGCTCCCCTGCTAGTACTACAAATGGAGTATCATACGAATGCTGCTCCGGTTCATATTCTTGGACCTGCTCACTAGTTTCACTACTGTTAGTTCTATTTTCTAGTTTAGCAAGGACTTGTTCCATTACTTCTACATAGTCTGTTTCATTCTCACCAGGTGGTTCAATTAAGTCTTCCTCATACTCTGCTTTGTAGCAATAAGGCTCAGCATAAACATCAGAGTCGAGTGTTGTACTCGATTCATTTGCAGTAGATTGAGATAAAGTTCTAAACCTTCCCATGAAAGATGATCCACTGTCTTCATACCCACTTAAACTTTGTGTACTTTTATTCCAGACTACTTCTAAAGCTGACTTAGCTCGTTGAAGTGTAGATCCAAATTTAGGAAAGCTGAAAGTCTTATCAGATAGATCTATGCTTAATCGGCTATGCCATGATTTAGGGGCTGTTTCTTCCGAGTCGTCGCTTTGTAGTTCACTCTGACTTCGGTACATCATAGGCAATCTGTTTTGATTCTGATAAGAGGAGACAGAATTTGTTTCCTGATAATCATCATACTGAGCAGTCCACTGACTTTGTGATTCGCTATCAAGGCCTGGACACGATGGAGAAGTACCATCAAGAGTAAAATCATAGCTTTCAGTATCATACTGGAGGTCAGAATTTTGGTACTTTCCAAAATCTGTCTGTTGATCTGAAGGGCTGCTCATATCATACACAAAAACTTCCTGTGCAGATGAGCCTAGGCCCAAATTTGCCCCTTGTTCCAACTGATTCCAGTCTTTCCATGGGGAAAGATCATCATGTAAAGAAAGCTGAGAATCACTATAGTGGCTTCTGTCTCCTGTGGCACATATTCCATTGCTTAGACCACTGTCAACAGTTTCTATGTTCTCCACATCGTTTTGGTCTGGATATTGTTGCACATCTTGGACAAAAGTCTGCTCCTGAGAACTGCCATACCAATTTGCAGAATCATCTTGCCTTCTCTGCCAGAGCTCTCGATCAGAGGAAGACAATAATGAACTGCCATTTGTTCTGCCAAAGTACTGATTTTCTGAAAAATCCTCAGAGTAAGACTGACACAATTTTGAGAAATCTGACTCTGAACGGCTAAGTTTTGGTGTTGCAAAATCATTGTGCAAATGCCATAGAGGAGTCACGTCTGAATAGGTCTTTGACTCTCTTTTTTCCATGTTGTCAAATTCTGGTGACTGGCTGTCATAATTTCTTCTGTTTGAAAAGGTGTTATTGTCAGCCGTTCTATTAAGGTCTTTAGTATCTGGGGACTCAATACTCCCCTTTGTAGTGCTTGTTTTTATTTGAAATGCGGATTTGGATATCCTTGCATAACTGTTCTTATTTATATCTGATTCCAAGTCTTTATCACTGTCAGGTGACTCCCAGTCATGCATTTTAGGTTTTGTATCCACAGTTAAAAGCTTCATATCCATACTCTCATATGTCTGAGAGGAAGGTAATCCTCTTTCTCTTCTGTCTTTTATGTCATGGGAAAATAGGTCTGTAGAAATTCCAATGCCAGTTCCCTTAAGTTTATATGACTTCTTTAAAATCAAATCTCTCTGTTGTGAGGACTCAAAGTAAACAAGAATGGGTCTTGGCTTTGCATTTGGACAGTCCCTTTGTTGCCCCAGTCTTTGGGCAAACTCAATTTTAATAGTGCTTTTTGCCTCTGAGAACCCCATTTTACCTATTAATATTTTGTAAACAATGCTTTCAGTTTTTTCAAGTGTCTCTTCAGGCACATTTAGAAACCTAAGACTTGCTTTGTTTCCTGGATGGCCCACTTGCTTAATGTAGTCATGTATGTCCCGAGTTTCTCTTCTGGACTGTACAAATCCAGTTCGCAATTGTTCAATTTCATTTTGTACAACTTCTACACTACTTGAAATTTCATCAATTGATTGTTTCAGAGCATTAACATGCCCTCTTAATTCAGACAGTTCTGTTTCAATTTGACTTATTCCCTGAAGCTCTTTAAAGATCATTTCCATAACATCATGGGTTTGGCTAATACAGCTTGTTGAACTAAAGCCAGGCTCAAAAGTATTTGATTTCTGGTGACGGCCAGTTCTGTCTAGAGATTTACTTCTTAAGCCCCATGTTTTCTTCCACGTACTTAGTTCTGAGTCAGATGAGACGCATTCTTGACTCTTCTTCCACTTCCTTAGTTTTCGTAAAGCTCCCAGCTTCAATGTGTGTAAAGTGCGTTCTCCATCTGAGCTTCCATCAGATGGTGCCAGGCTGCTTAAGCTTTTTCTGTTGCGTCTCACGGGCATTGTGTGTGATAAGTATTCGTTTTTCTTGCTGCTACTTTTTCCTTCACTTAGTGACTCAGAATATGAACTATCATTTGAAGACAGATCTTGAACTATATCTTCATTATTACTGTTTCTTACAAAAATATGCTTTTGCAGTCCATTAGCAATAGCAACTCTGTAACTGAATGTTGGAGAAAGTGAAAATTCTCTATTACTTTCCTCTTCTTCAGTTGACAAGTTGCGAGCAGATGGACACTTGGCAATCTTTTTCACAGTGCTTTTTAAAGTATTCGAAAATTTTGGATTCTTTGTTTGTCCAATCTGATTTAAGTCTTGTTCCTTTTTGCTCTGACAACTCTCTTTCCTTTTTGTACTATTTCCCGATTTCTTTGTAAACATTCCTTTGCAAAGCTTATATATGTAAGATGTGATCAGGCTTTTTAAAAGGGCAGAAACCATGGAGTGTAGTTTATATTAGGATGCTTCCATAAAACACAATTTTTGATCCAGACAAGTGTTTGTATCTCCAACAGGATCATCAGGAAATATTTCATCCACAAACACTATAAAGTGCTCTGATGCTCTGGCATCATTTGACAGAAAAAAAAATAAATTAAAAATCTGCTTGTTTGAAACCAAATCCTGGAGGGGTTTTGTATGTCTTGCAATATCTCACTCTGTCACACATGGCTTCTTGAAGTGTCTAGAAAGGAGGGAATGACATTACAATGGCTGCCAAGCAAACTTATCATTCAATAATACCAGCAATTAGTACCAATTAGTTTAATGGGTTTGCAATTGAAACACAAAGGACTTAAGTACATATTTATACTTTCCTCATAATTGTGTGAATAGAATTTTTCATAAACAATTGAAGCTAAAAGCAGGTCTAGGCAAATATTTTTAACATAAGTGAATAAGCTATAGTTAGTTACATGTTTCTTTGTCCAGTTCAAATCTCCAACTCTTACCTGAGATATTTGGTATTAATGCTATCTGCTATTTTTTCAGGGTAATGACATTTCAACTTTGATCCATACGATACACAGCAGTGGTCAAAAAAATTGACAGGGGAATGAGTTGTTACAAGGTAGTAAAATAGAACTTTTCAAGTGTCTCTTGGTTCATCTTTGGGAGCAAGGTGGGATTCTGATAAAAATCAGTACTATATTCATGAAGTACTATTCTACTTTGAAACAGAATTATTCACATGACTATGGTTTGCAAGTAGACGCTTTCTTTTTATAGCAGATTTTAATACATGTGAGGGTAAGCCAGGACTTAAAGCGGCCATACTTTCTTATAGTTTCTCTTTAAGAAATAACAGAAAATCATAATGACAACTGATGGAACATTCTCATCAAGCTTACTAAGTTTTACATTGTTCCGCTCACAGAAAAAAAACCCAAAAGCAAACTGCAAAACCACACAAAATGAGACCAAGAGGGAGAACAATATGATTTGTGAGTCTCAGCACAAAAATAGGTGGCATTACAACAAGAAAGCAATTTCATCTAAAATATGGAAAAAGAAGAAGAAAAGATTTCATGAGGTATGTGAAGCTTTCATGAGGTATGTGGAAGCTTCTCTTCCATAAATTAAAGCTTGCATTCCACAGAAATGTAGTCAATGCATTTTAAACATATAAATGCCCTCTTTTGTATAGCATATCATTCACCTCCCAGTCTCATTGCTGTAGAATAAAAATTAAACAAATAGCTCAGAGAAATCCACGAATTAGTTCTTAAAATGGCCATTCCTAAATCAGCTAAAAATTCTTTGGCAGAATAAGAGTTTATTCAGATCCACTGTATATGAAAGGTTAAAATGTGCTCCATAGTGTCTTAAGAGTAAAGGGTAAGAACTGCCCTCCCTATAAGCAAACAGCATGGCACCATATGAAACATTATGGCCTGCTCAACCACCTCAAGACCTTGTCTTTTCATTACACAGCTTGTCTTCACTGACCTTACTATCATATTCATGGTCAATAGCAAACATTAACTACTGATTCATATTGAAGCACCAAAATGCACTACATTTAAAAGAACCCAAGCAAAGCTGGTAAAAGCCTGGATGACTTCTCGAATCATCAGGAGAGGATGTAAATGGACTCATTTATTTCCCACTTATAACAAAATTGGGATACAGCCAAGAGGAAGCAGAACAAGCATAGGCAACATTCTTCATCCTTCCCAAAGTTGCTGCCTGTTATTGTATAAAAAGTGAAATAACCGTGGAACATGAATCACATTTTTAACATATAAGCACAGCTCTTGTGACTTGTTTTACTTCCAGGCTTATGCCTGAAGTCAGAGTACTGAGTGAATTAACAGCAAGCAATGTTTGGAAACAAAAGAATGCTCGGTGAGACTGAATGTAATTTTCAAGGCATGCAAACAGCATTTCTGAGAATATTACAAAGCTCTCACTAGAGCCAAGGCTGCCTTTTTTTCTACATATTATTAATAGAGGAAGGAACCATCCTGGGACACTTTTCAGCGTCAAAGGCATGTTTCTAGACGAAGAAACATTTGTTAACCATTCAGCTGTTACACTGCGTGTTTGTAACCATTTATTGAACTAGATTTGAAGTGTGACTGCCTGGCTCCTCTGCTCACACAACCACAGCTTTTTAAGTGCCCTCTTAGCTAAGCTTCACACAGATGACATGGACATTCTTGTAATTTAAAAGACCTCAAATCAGCAATGCATAAACAAGCGAGAAGGCTTTTTACTGGCTTAGTCAACAAAACACCAAGAAATAATGACATTGTCACTGGAATCTGGAATATTTCCATTAATTTAAAAAAAAAAAAAGGTTTAATTCTTCTCTGTAGAAGAATCTTGAATTCACAGTCAACAATATGGTTTTATCCAATGTCTAACCTATGCTTTGTATCAAAGATAGCTATTATAAAGAGCTGCAAATTCATTACTCAATTTATTTAAACCCAGTTTCTGACAATGCCATAGTAAATTAAAAGTTGTACTGCTACACACACAGACATCTGCTAAATGGAGCAGATTTAATTTCTCTCATGCGAGTTCCATTCCATCTCAGCTATATTAGTCATGTGATCTGTTCATCAGTTTGCAGCCTATCATTGCTCCATCAAATACTCATTTTGGAAAATTGTATATCTATACACAGAATGAAGTTCGAGTCATTACAGGTCTCATCCATTTCTTTTTGTAAAGATTTGCATAGGGTGGTTCTTACCATTTTAAATGAGCGTAGGTTAAAGCTCTAGGAAATAAGGAACACTCTATTGAGAAACACGTAGGACTAAATCAATTATCTGAATGAGCTGCAAGTTGTGATTCAGTGATTTTTCTGGTTTTACCCACGTCTCCCAATAAACTACCACAATCCCATTTTTTATTTTCACCTTGCTTGTTTATTGACTTGAATTAATTTGTACAGTAAGTTGAACACAGATGGATTAACCCATTTTAAGCACAAGGAATTGAGCTCAACTCTTACAGCAGTGAAGTGTAGACTTTCTGCTGGATAGTTATAAGGCAGGAAACTGGAAGATGTTAAGGATTGTGAGATTAGAAATAAAATGAACTGTTAATGGGTTCCTTCTGTAAATAAAGGACACAATAATACTTCTTCAACTTTTTACCCATAGCAAGTCTGAATATAGATTTTTGACAACCAGCTTGATGGTAAACAGGTAATCTGGATTGATTTCAAGGATACTGTTGACAACAAGGATTGCCAAAGTAAAACATGTCAGTTGGAAGCATCATGTATAAAGGCTTTTATTACGAAGTCTAAAACTAATGTGTCAAGTAGAAGGGGGGCGGAGTGGGCTGGGTTAAGTATGATAATGCAAGCAGTGTATTTTAGTTACATGTCTGAATACCAGATCCTCATAGATTCCCGATTCATTCTTTCATTTTAATAAACCCAGCCTTCTATTTTTATAAAGAAAATGGAATCATCTTAAAAATATAGCTGCAGTATTTAAAAAAAGTTAGATCACTGCAGACCTTCTGTTCATATCCTAGTAAATGAAGTTAACAACCCTCCCTATTCAGACGTAGCTTTATGGATGCAGACTGTCCCATTAAAAAAAGCAAGAAACATGCAGAAGCATAGCCCTGCTTAACTTTTACATTATCTGTCAACTACAAGGGACCTGTGCACCTTGGAAGGGGACAGACAGGGAAGAAGATGAGACTAAAGTGCAGTCTCCCTTTATAAAAAGGCATACAGCAGTTTGTCTTCAAAACATGAAGACAGTAGGGAAAAACAGAACAAACCCAGAAAGTCATTTTCTACAGCAATACCATTCTGCATTACTGCCAAAGCAGTACTACCGCCTATAGGCAGCAAGACCTATTTCTGATATACAAAATGCTTCACAGAAATCAATTAATTACACATGACAAACTAAATGCAAACAATGCACCTCCTATATAAAGACAGGCTGAGAAAGTTGGGGCTGCTCAGCCTGGAGAAGAGAAGGCTGCGTGGAGACCTCATAGCAGCCTTCCAGTATCTGAAGGGGGCCTGTAAGTACGCAGCAGAGGGACACTTCATCAGGGATTGTAGTGATAGGACAAGGGGTAATGGGTCAAAACTTAAGCAGCAGAAGTTTAGACTGGATATAAGGAAGACGTTCTTTACTGCAAGGGCGGTGAGGCACCAGAATGGGATGCCCAAGGAAGTTGTGAATGCTCCATCGCTGGCGGTGTTCAAGGCCAGGCTGGACAGGGCTTAGTTTAGTTTGTTGGTTAGTGGTTGGTTTAGTGGGAGGTGTTAGTGGAGTTGGTTTAGTGGAGGTGTCCCTTCCCATGGCAGGGGGGTTGGAACTAGATGATCTTAAGGTTCTTTCCAACCCTATCTATTCTATGATTCTAATACACTTCACAGACACAGAAACTGAGAGATGTTCTAAAAAAAATCTAAGAGATGTTCTCTTACCATCAGAAACAAAAGGAATACATAACAGAACAGCTAGAATTCACATGTATAGATTTCTCAAGTATGGTCTTCCATAAGTCTTACAGTCACCTGGGAATAGGGTTATCCTGATATAACTGTACTTAACATTAGTGCATGTCTGTTGGGCAAAACCTACGCTACTTCTTTTCAGACAGCATAACTGTGAATACTCCAGACTGCTTCATTAGCTTGTTGTAACAGTAGCATTATACTGATAACCTTCTCAGATAACGTAATACAGAAGAACTTAATTTGGAACAATTATATGCTCCTTTATATTCTTAATTTTTCTGGACGTTTTTAAATGTTGATGTTTTAAATCTGTGTTATTGGTGAGTCTCTACAGGTAAAGTGATATTTATCATTTTACCTTGAGATATTGCTTCTGATACATAGATGACCTGCCTGCAGACCCTGGCAAACAAAGGGACAACAGCAAGAAAATGGTATCTCTTTTTGGATAATTACTTTTTGTTCCAGAAATTCCTTAGGTTCTGACTAGCAGAATTTTGCCCTATCCTATCATCCCCTCCAACATTCACACGGAGTGCCATCAGCACTCTCTTTTGACTAAAAGCTATTCCTATTGTCTGTCAGTATCATATGGAGAGGTCACTATATCTGCTTATTTACCTGGTGATATTTTCTTTATGGATCATACTACTAGCGTACCTAACCACCACTAAACATATTGCCTTTCTATTTACAAGGAGTGCTACCAATACAAGTAACTGGCAAGTTACTGTTTCAAACTCCAGTCTGAAGAGTCTACCATCTCCTTATTTTCTGTCTGTCCTGAAGAGCTTGTACATATGCTCATTAAGTACACTAAGGAATCCAATCTGAATATTTAACAGTTATACTGCAACACAGTCATTCATAGCTGCTACTTGTCTGTTCTTCCAGCATACAACTTAATCAAGTTGAAAGATAACAATAGAAGCAAGTTGCACATACTAAAAACTGACTTTGGCTCCCTCTGATTTAGAACAGTGCCTGAAACTGAAGCCATATATAACTTTGTATATTAGTGAATTAAAAAAATAAATAAACTCCCTTGTTTTGCAATATTTTTTCTTACTTTTTTGTTACACTATTCTCTGTCCTTTTGTGTGTATTAATAATAATTGCATTTCTCTGAGAAGTCTTGTTACAGCAACTGTGAGGGTAAAGTCGCCAATCAGTTATTTATGAACTACAAATAAAATTGTTGACATTTGGAACACTATTTCTTTAGAAATAAATGTGCAGAATGTTATTTATACTTACAAATATTAAGATTATATTTGAAACAACTGTCCTTAAAGTACAACTGCCTTGATTAGAGCAAAAAAAAAAAAAATCCGAATATAGTAGATTGATACTTAAATGTAAAAAGCTATTGAAATAATTCCTAAAGTTGAAATGTACTCCATTTGGAGAGCAGTAGGCAGCTTAATATAGTGCAGTTGACTATATACCTAAGGGTTAAGTGACTGCAGATGATTTGGAACACAGCTTTGGTATTATTTGACTAAATGTACTAGCCTTTTTTTCTTTAAAGTTTCTAGTTGTTTCCCTGTATTTTTAATGAAGGAGAAAGGAGACTGTAGTATATAAAGGTGGCAACAGTGAACCTGAGAGTTCTTTTCCCCCCACTTTACAGCTGTGTATATGATTTATGCTGTCCTATATAAACTTACGTTTAGTCAGTTCAAAAGCTGCTGAAATAGAGAGAATTCCCCTTAACAGTCCATCCCTATTTAAATGCAGGTTACAAAAGGAATGGAAAACCTGGACAGGGAAAAGTTATTTGCTGACAATATAGGGATAATTGTATTACTAAGTCAGTAGCAGGCATATTGTCTTCTAATATGAGTTAGTCTTGCTACATGCATGCTACTATGTCAGATTACTATAAATACACAAAAGATTTACTGTGTAGAGTACAGAATAATTAGAACCTATTTAATGCCTTTAAAAATAGAAAAGTATCAACACGCATTTGATCAAATTTTAGTTCTGTTCTTAATTTTGTCTGTTTTCAACAGAGTTTTCTTTACAGCGTTATACCATGAGAGCACAAATAATTTAATGTACACCAAAGCATAACACATATGCAGAGGATATATGTACAGTCAACTGAGTGCATATTCAAAGTCTCATAAAATTTTAACATTTCAAGCTTTCCAGAAACTTCAAGGAATCTCTAAAATAATTCCATGGAAAAAAAAAAAAAACAAAACCAAAAAACATATAGAGAAAGCCTCCAATTTTTTTCCAGCTACAGAATTTTAAACCTACTGGCCTGAGCCTTGGGATAGGTAATTCTCTGCCCTGAATTAGATCCCTTTTGGAAAAGAGACCACCATGGAGGCTGTGACCATGCCTGCACTACATTACTCTAAATAATGCAAATTATTTTGGAGAGCTGTGATTTTTTTGGTTGGGCATGGGGGAGGGAAGCTTTTCTTCTAAACTCCTAAACATTTCACAGATAATTTTTCTAAGATTAAGGGAACAACTTTAAATGGGCAAAATGTTACTTGCACGCACTCTGGACTCCTCCCTTCTCCACAAAACCATTTTTGATATTTTCTAAAATATGGTTAACTAATAATTCCACTAAGTTCTTAGAATACAAAACTATGAAATGGACATGTTTAGATAAGTAGGTCTCTCATGCAGTAAGTGGTAGCAATCATCTGTAACATTTACATTAGAAAAATGCCACAAGCACAAACCACAACTACAACTACTGTGACAGCAACATACACTAGGACGAGCAGGCACACACAGATAGAAGCCATGCTTCCTAACACCTGAAATGACATTCATTGATAAGAATGGCAGATGTTAAACCTAATTCTAAAATCAAATAACGTAAGAAAAAATTCCCTACTTTGTCTGCTCCAATATACTGACAACTATGGAGTGATACTTAATTTCTACCCAAAAGCAAGAATCTCTCTTTTACAGCTATCAACCTAACTGAATGGCACAGATGAGAAAAAACCTGTACAAGAACCTCCTTAGATGCCAAAGAATTTTTATGCTTCAGAGCTTCTGTTTTACTGTAGTGGTCTCACAAGGCAGAAGTTAGTATACTACTTCATTCTTCATAGATTTTCACAACACTACATTTAAAAGAAAGTTTGGAATTTTTAGTCTTCCCCGATATTTCAGTGAAATGGGACATATTCTGAGCTATCAGTCGTCTTCTCCTTGAAACTGTTCTCAGAT
Source organism: Myiopsitta monachus (assembly GCA_017639245.1). Classification (NCBI taxonomy): domain Eukaryota; kingdom Metazoa; phylum Chordata; class Aves; order Psittaciformes; family Psittacidae; genus Myiopsitta; species Myiopsitta monachus. Next base: position 13,762,168 of record CM029921.1, on the reverse strand, counting down.
CCCAGTACTTCACCTGTGATTCCCTAAGTGTTTCCACAGCAATATACAGTCATTATGATAACGTTGTACTGACATCACTGCAGGATCAAGAAAATGGTATAGTGACAGAAAACCTTTATAAAACTCTCCTCAGATTGTGTAAATTCTTCTGAAAAACCTGATCTGTCTTGCATCATGACTACATTCTATATGAAATGTCTTTGAGATGACAGTTAACCATAATTTCTATCATAATATCCTTTATTAAAGTAATTCATGAGGCAAAGATGTTTTAACCTTTAATACTACTTTTCACTCAATACTTCCAGACTCAACAGCATTCTTTAAACACTTTTCTCAGTGTGTTGATTTAAGTAGTAAGAATTAGCACCAATTTTTACAATACTATCATGTGTTAAGTAACCTTAGCTTTTCAATTGCCGAATCATAGTTGTATACTACACTAAAGACACATATACTATATATTCACCAACAGCTTGACTCATGAAGAAGGCATTTTATCCCCTTCTCTGTGAAAAATAATTACAACCTCGTGATACAAGCTTATTTTCACATCAGAAAGCAATTAAATAATGTTGCATCAGTGTCTGCTTTTAAGGCACAAGAATTCCTGTCAGCCAAGGGTTAACATTGGTATTAAGATGCTGGAACTGACATTAACCCTTTTTGTATCAACATGTCAAAAAAAATTAAAATGTATCCTATTTAAAACTAGGCTGCACTCAAATCAGAAATGCAACAATGTTTTAAGACATTTCAGGACTACTGAAAGATCAGATAAGCATTATTTTTGATGTCTTAAATATTTTCAATACATTTTACTAGACAGGACCATTACAAGATAACTATTACTGTCCTTAGTTTAAGGGCACATAGCTTTATGTCCTATTTCACTTATTAGATACAATCAGCAGTCAGCTGAAAGAAAATGTTAAGACAAAAAAATGCAATAGGTCCTAGGTGACTAAAGAAAGTTGAGAGGCAAAGAATACAGTCACATTTTCACAGCTGCATGATTATTTCTCTTAAAGCAAAATGAACCATCAATCTCATATAAAGAAATTAGTTTCAGCTATTGCTATTTGCAATTACTCTGGAATTGCAGAAGGCAAAATACTAATATTTTTTGAACCTAAAAGAATGGATGAAAAAGTATTAAATAGCTATGTGCTATTTTAAGGTCATGGATTGGGGGAGGTATATGAGAGAGGGTATTCTAACACGTAGGTTTAGCTGGGGAACAGAATCAAGCATGTATTCTAAGCAAGCTGTCTCTTCAAAAGAAAGCTGCAGGGTGTTCATCTTGAAGATTAATCAAGACCTAGAAATACATAAGCATCTGTAAAGCTCAATTTATTACTAATCCTATCATGGACTGGGAAAAAAGTACTGGCAGATATAAACAAAACATACTGTATTTTCACCGTGTATTCATATATGTATATTGTTTATCTTTTTATACCAATTAAAATGTTCCAACTCATTGTGAAATCAAATACTATACTGTCTTACTCAACTTACATTGTGAACTTACCAACATTACAAAATAAACCCCTACTTTTTAATGAAGTGTTGACTCGTAAGTCCATAAGCCCAGACAGTTTCATCGGCATTATAGCATTAGAAATCAAATCAGTTACAAATCAATGCATTGCATTAGCTATAACAGTGGGAGGTACATCCAGAATTAAAATAAAGAAAGGAAACAAAGGAAACATAAAAATATATGTAGACAAGAGGCAAACATACAAAGAGGATACATACCTGGATTAAATCCTTCTTAAAAATAAAATACAAATTACATACCACCATCTTTATAGTATTTTCCATTTATGCAGAAATACTGTACACAACTCCATCACTATTCTGCTGTTCCTCCTTCAGCTTTGAAACGGTACAATACAAACATGAGTCTGCTTCTCAGTGATTCAACTCAAGTGCAATCAGGCATGCTGTTAAGACTGCAACGGTATCTGTTCTAAATTCCACCGTATTCCCTAGGCAGCATTAAAGGTTTCTTTTTTCTTCTCTCTTCTGTTTTTTCTTGCCCCTCCTACAACTTGTGCTAACAGCTAAGAGTAATCATGGTGTTAGCTACTAATTCATTCTACAGCTCTGCTGTATTTCTCCTCTACAATAGCAAAACAGGAGTCAGTATCCTACTCCAGCTCAAATACAACATCATCATGAGACAACACTAATCATCCTGCTGTTTTAAGTGCTAGTAACTTCACCCGATGCTGTTTTCTCCTGCCACTTCTGAATGCAGTAGTCGCTGCAATAGCCACAGCCCTTCTGCATGGAATGCAGCCCCTCTGCTTCACTGACAGAGTAAAATAGGCTTACTGAGAAACCTTGCTCACAGAAACAACACATGCAGTGCATCGTGAGTTCTAGCAGGTGCTTCAGTGGCCAGAAGGATAACACTGTAAGACAGTATCTCTTGCTTGGTAGGGGCATGTTTCACCTAAGCTTTTATTTATAAGTCTGACATGACCCAGAGGAACAATTGCATAGCTATTTGTTTTAGCAGTGCTTTCATCGACATCTGTTTTTGTTTTTTTTTTGCTAAATAGATCCGTAACTATTGTAATTCCATGATTATTTAAGGATGCTCCAGATAATAAAAAGCATATCACACTGTTCTGCATTAAAAGTATTGCGTATGTTCCCAACTGACACCTAGAGATCAGGATTCAGTCATTTTGCTGGGATTCAAACAGCAGAATTTATTATTATTGTGCATGTAGTGAGTAAATTATCCTGCACAGAATATTGTAGGTGTTTTTCAAATGTTAAGTGATTTAACAGAGTGTAAAGCCACACTCAGCCCTACATTCATATTGAAGATATATTTAAAACTCCAACACATGAAGAACTATGGGAGTACATCCAGAAGGATCCTATATAAAGCCATTTACATAAAAAGTATACACAGAATCTAAGTGTAGAAGTTTCACAAAACATGTACATGCATAAAAAGAGAAGTATACTGCTAATCCCTTTAATCTTGGGAGATAGCAGCACTGAAATGTCATATAAAAAAGTAGTCAGCTAGTAAATTATGTATCTTTCCTATATAAAATAAACAGGATTTTGGATTTTCTGGTAATAGCTGACACTTTGTAACACAGAAGCTTGTAATTCAGTCATTACTTCAAAAATACATTAAGGATGCCTTGAATAAAAGGCAGCACTTAAAAAGTATGTAACAGTTCATAGTAATACCTATTTAAAGCTTATCAGTTGTAGGTTTCACTTTCTGCAACCTTTGTACTATTGTTAGTAATGTGATCTAGGGATACAATGATTTTTTAAGTACAATTTATAAATTGAACAGTTCTAGAATAAAACCTCTTACAGTGGTAAAATTAATATTTTGTGTATTTTTTTTATGTATCATTGTAAAAATCATTACGCACCATTATATTTTTTATGTCCTGCTGAAATGACTGTAGCCTATAAATACTTCATTAATTAGATTTATAGTTAAGAACCAGATGAATGAATACTTTATTATTCAAATCTTATTGTAGTTATTAGCCTGCAGCAATTACTTACTATTCTGTCTAAACTTAAACAAACTGATGCTTCAAATCTGCCACACTGCATGCCAACAAAGAATACAACAGAACTTTTATATAAGTGCACAATAGGAAACACTGCACTGATACAGTCCTAATTACATGAGACGTGACAATAATGCCCCTTAAAATCAACAGGACTGCTCATGTAAGTATTATAAAAAACCCAAGAAAAATCAGAGAGCCTAATGAAGCACAGCCACCCACAGCAGATAGACACAGCAGAAATAAACTGGGTTTTTATCAAGATCAAGCAAATGGTCTTGAGACTACAGAGAGTAAACCCAGTAAATGTTAGGAGTGTTTTGCAAAAATATAAGGTTCACTCATTTAATAAACAGCTGTTTGAAAATACTGTTAACTCACAGCACTTAATGTTGTAATCTTCAAGCAAGTTCCTAAGTACTGACCCTGTTTTACTAATCTGTTACATTACCAGATGTTGAATGTTTCAGTTTGAAGCCACTTATTTGATAGCCCAGCATAAACAGAGAACTTTGCCCAATATATTGAGTTGATCTTTCAGAAGGAAAAGGAAAACCAAAATCAAACTATACATCAATTCAAAGACCCTCAAGCTAATTATGGCATACCTATTCTGGAATTAAATTTCCACATTAAACTTGCCCAAGGCAGCAAAAGTCTGGCTTTGCTTGTAATGATACTGACCAACCAAGAATCTAATTTCATGTGTAATTACATACTAATTACTTGCAGCCAAATTCATCTCCACAAGTTATGTTGTACCTCTGTTCATATGATCCTCACATACATATGATGTTAAGAACTTCCTACAGTAAATATATGAGCTGAAGTTTTTACTCTCACAGTTCTGGTAGCCCAGACACTTGTAAGCCACTTGTAAGCCACTTGTAAGTGGAATGCAACTGCTCTGCACCTTGAAAAAGCATCCATGTCAGCCTCGAATAAACTAGCACAAAGGAGCAGTTCACACTAGTGGGCCATGTGCACCTTCACAGTTACTTGCCAGTAACCTCACATCTTCATGAGGTTGGCCTTCCAGAACCACAGCATTAAGGGTTCACACTGATTTACCATACTTCACAAACACAGTGCTAAAGATAGAACTCTCACATGTAGAAGGTAGAGGAGAAATAAAGACTTCTGTATGGAGATGTAGCAGTTTGTTACACAATTCTAGCCATTCCCTCCATCTTAATGGAAAAAAACAAAGCCTCACCAAACCCAAATATCACCACCCCCAGAAATCCAAACCATAACCCAAACAAAAAAAAAAAAAACAAAACCAAACCCCACCAGGCAGCTATAAGCCTTCACAGAGAAAATAGCTAGTCTGCATGCCTATTTCCAGGATTATGTGACCATGACTTTCAGAGATGATTCTTGGAATTCTCTGGAATAAAAGTCTGTCCAGTGAAAACATGTCATTGGTTTTCATCACTATTTATAAATAATAAAACCAGTGTTAAATAACATATAACTAGTCTAGATGTTATTTGACCATTTCTGTTTTTTAATGCTTATATTGAAATGGTGACACTTATAAACTGAGGGAACAACTTTGAAGACATTTATACTTCATGATGGATTTCAGCGTGACATTTGGAAAAGCTGTCAAAGAATTAAGCATCCTTTCTCAATTGCCCATCCTCCATGGACTGCTTAAGGGGTGGATATTTCTTCCCTTTCATTAAAGAAAGGCAATAACTGTGTCAATTCTTAAATCTCGTCAAACAAAAATCAATCAGTTCTTAAACCATAATATGAGAGGGTGAGACAGGGATGAGTGGGACGGCAGCTCCCCCAGCCGGTCCCCGCGCCCGGCCACGTAGCCCATCGGCAGCGGAGCGCGGTCAGGCCGCTCCTAGCGCGCCCCCTGCTGTCGGTCCCAGAAAACGGCTGCAGCGCCCCCGCGGGCGCTTGCGGGTTCGGGAGGGTAGTTGCGCGGTCGGAGGTACGGACACCGGACGGGAGGCGACGATCACGATGCTCTTTCTGAACTTCGTGCCAATCTAGGGAAAGTTCGTGCGCCTACAGCTCTTAATAGAATTTTTAATCTATTAAAAATACAGAGAAAGGTATAAAATTATTTAGTTTTGGCTTTGCTTTTTTGGAGGCATGCATACAGATTTAAAGCTATTCTCCATGCAAGGCATTTTTTTCTATAAAATGCTAGTAGCTCAGTGTTTTCTTCTAAAAAGAAGAAATTTATAAAAAGAGGGGAAAAGAGAAAACCATTTGTGAGATACAAATATTCATAATTAATAAGTTCATGGAATCCACCTATGAGCTGATTCAGATTTTATTTCTGATGACTGAGAAGTGTTTTGAAGTCTCTGCAGATATGAAGGCAAAAGCCATCTGTTATTCAGCACTAAAACTCTTCCAAGCACTGGTTTCCTTTAATCAATTGCTAGGTTTATAGAGTTACAGAGTTTGAATTCTGTTAAGTGAAGTAAAACCACTTTTGAGATTTTTTTAGTCACAATTAACAAGGAACAGGCAAACCATTTAAAAACATGATAACCATTTCTTCCTAGGTGCAATTTCAACAAAGGTTGGCCCTGACTTCAGAAGGAATCACAGGATGCGATCACAATGAGAAGCAAATATGTGAAGAGGTGAAGGGGGGAAGCCCCAACAATAACTAGAAAAAAAAAAGTCAAGTCAAACCAATAACTAAGCATATTTCAGGAGGAAAAGAGGAGCTTTCTCCCCATCCACATACATCAAGGACCCAAAGCCATAATGTTATGCATTTGAATCAGTAACTTAAGAACATATATCACTCCTGAAATTTAACCCTCCTATTATGTTCTCTCCGTATGACTATTTTGTTCATTGTTGCCCTCTAGGAATGTGCTCATTCTAGAGACTACCTGATTTTCTTCTCTAGGGAAGTAGATTGTTTGCTAAAGCATTTCCTAAAATCAAGAATCTGGCTCAGTTGCTACTTTTAATTTCAGGATCTAGTCTGATGCATTAGTTTGATGCTTTGCTTTCTATTTTGGTGTCAATTTATGTTTTGCCATAATTATATTTCCTGCAGTAACTGATCTCTTACAGGTATTACTATTAAAGCATTAAACTCTTCATTAATCACAGAAAACATAATATTTCTGTTTCTAAATATTAAGTCAGACTATTCTTCTACTAAACTGACTCTGGAAGAAAATGCCAAAAGTTTCACTGGAATATGAATCTTCATTATTTTTCCTCAACCAAAATATAACTAATTATGCAGCTTTACACTTACTGCACAAGAATCTGCTGATATTTGCAGAAATTAATATAAATTGGACAATGACTCACACAGGCACTGTATTTCTAGAATATTCTTACTTTTTTAATACAAAAATTGACAATATTTTTTATTACTGCCTCTTAAAAGTAATTTATTCCTATTGATTCTCTACCCTTTGGTTCCAGATAAAATAACACTTAAAATATTCAAGTGCTGCTTCAGATCTGACTACATGCATTAGGCTTTCCTGGACCTTTCCGTTCTCAGGTATATCAGTGCACGTATTCTTGTCCCAGCAGAGGAACTGATTCGTACCTTCAGCCTAGGTGTCCAAATATCTCTAATCCAAGGCCTCCTCAAATACAGTACGGACATACGGCCTTGGCTGAGCTTTACTGAGAAAGCTGTCATTGTGATGCAAGCAAGACAAGATAGCAGGGATGGAGGGGGCAGGCAGACAAGAAAGGAAAAAAAAAAAAGAAAAAAGTTATCAGCTCAAGCTGTTTTCAGAGGTAATACACTGGTATGAAAGCTTTGAGAGGGAAGAGGGAGGAGGAAGAGAATCTGAGCATGGCAATTTCATATCAGTAGGGATCAGCCCATTTTAAGGGGTGGCACAGGGACCCCCTTCCCTGCTTTCCCAGCCCAGTGGAACATGAAAATGGAAGAGAAACACTTGGTCTCATCAGGGTGATGCACATTATCAGTGATTAGCCTAGTAACTTCATATTAAGACATAAACGGTTTCTCAGGACTCTTAAGTCACATTTATCCTGCTTGCAGACTTTCTTTGCATATGGTCAATGTAATTGGAACCAAAGTGACCTAGACATGGAGAGCTACAGCATCTTCATTCCATACAATCCCTCAGTCATATACTTAACTTCAAGTATATACTTAACAGCACTACTGACAGGACTAATTAAGAGTCATCTCGAGATTTGCCATGAGTGGCAGAAGCATGGAAAGATTCAGCAATAAAGAGCACACCACCAAACTGTAAAGGAAAAATTTCTTCAGTAGTGAATTAAAACAACCAACCCCACTAATTTGTAAATGAGTAAAGAGGGAAAAATCACAAGAAAGATCCATACTGATGAAGTACGAACTCTAAGGCAGAGACTTCAAGGGTCCTAGAAGCTGAATGCTTGCAACAAGCCTGCTCACAGTGCTAGGATTGCCTGAGCAAGCAGTTACACCATTTATCAGAAAGCTGGAAGCAAGGTAATTTCCAGGATTCTGAGTTCATCAGTGCTCCATTTGTAGCTGCTCTCAACTCTCTTTCCTATCCTAGCTCTCCTACTGATATGATTGGTGGTTGTTACAGCATTTCTCTCTCCTCACCCTGGGACTTCTTTCCCTTTCTTGCCATCACGAGAAGTCTTCATCAATCCTTATGATTAACATAACGGATTCTTGTTTCACAATCCTAAATATTCATCTTTAGTACACCCACTGCATTCCAAAAGCCAGCTTTTGCCTCCACAGAATGGTGACCTTAAAGGACAGCTCAGATGATTCATATAAGATGGGGAAAACTAAGCCAGTTAATCTGAGGCGCACATTCTCACTTGTAAACTTCGCCTGATAAAAACCCTGTTGAGTTTCAGAGTCTTTCAAACATTACCTTCCAATGCCACAAAACGCTCTGTAATTCAATTGCAAACATGATCCAGGAGCTAGACATTCTGTAGCACACTGGACAATTCTATAGCACATTGACTTAACCACAGGCTACCAATAAAACCAGTAATAAATCATTTAATGAGTTCAAAGGCAACCTGCAAAATGCTCTAACATGGTTACTCAAAACAGATTTTGAAACAGAAGGAAGGGAAAGAATGTTACTATGGTCCCTTTTTGAACTCTAAAGCAAAGGTGAGAATTGAAGTTTAATTTGGAAGAGAATATGTTACATTCTTCTTTGTTGATTTATGACAGCCAAGAGATAAAGCTTAGGTTTGTTACCCCCTATTGTGAATCATGACTGCTCACTTTCTGAGGAGAAAAGCAAAGTGATAACGCTTTTCCCGACCTTGCCCAACAGAATCCTCAAATAATGGTACAGCAGCTCATAAAGGTTTCTCTCAGGGTCAATCATTTTTCATACCTTCAATTAACTGAAGAAAGCAATTTTTAGCTTTCACATTGATTTAAAGGAGGGGGGAGGGGAATAAATCATAAAATTTCTCAACTCAACAATACCACAGGAAGACCTAAGCTAAAATAAGTCCCATCAACTGTAGCTTTATTCACATAAAAGACATCTCCATTTTCTTTTCTTCCAAATCCTATTGGCTTTCTAATATGCTCCCTTCCCCACAAAACTTCCAGAGGAAGTCATTCCATAAAAACAAACAAACAAACAAGTATGCTATTAAGTTTACTTAAAAAGATAGGAAAAAAAAAAAAAGAAACAAAAGCAGTTCTTTGATCAAAGTTGACATAAGTGTGATTTTATCTTTTTACATAGTGAATATCCTACACAAAAGCCATGAGACATGGAAGGATAAGATGGCGGAATAATTTTTAACTTAAAACATAATCCACTTATAATAAATCTGTGCTAGATAGTTTACCAACAGAACAGCATGAAACTTGCAACTGCTTCCATACAACTGGCAGCTTTATTTATTGCCTTTTATTACTTTCCTTCATGCCTCCAATATGAGAGTTGTTATCGTGACCCACAAGCTGAATTTCTAATCCATTATCTCTTCTTAGAACTAAGTAATTTAGGTTGCAATCAGGATCAAATAATGCATGATTTTTTGAAGCCATGAATGAAGATAAATTCAGCTCACATGACCCTTTTGTGGAAATAACTGGTGCTCTTTGCAAGCAATGTACTCCTTGTGTGTTCACAACACAAGGGAAATATGTTCTTGAACCTGCCTTTATCAGTGAATCATCTTTTGTCAAAGCAAACTTTCCAAACTCTACTTTTTGAAAGCCTCAAGAGCAACTATGAAGTGGTCTTAGAACTGTTGGCCTAATATCCCCACTTTGACCTTTTATCTTCATGTAAACTCTAGCAGTTCAGACACAAGACAGTTGAGATCATTTGCACCATAGAATTACTTGATATACTAATCAATAATTTTCTTTACATAATTAGTAACAAAAAAATGATTAATAAAGACAACCTAGAAAGTCCTTTAACTCCTCAGGTATTTTGAGCTTCCTCTCATAACATCAAGTAACATTCTAAACCATAGTCAACATGCCTTAAAGTTGACAAACTTGCACTGATACTAAATCCACATAAATGAAAACGCACTTCAATATTTCTTTGTTTACAAATTATCACTATTTAAATATTTCACCTTTGAAATAAATTCACAGAACTTTAAGAGAAGCAGTTTCTGCTGACAGTCATTTAGCCCAACCAATATGCTGCCCCTTGAATGCTATAATTACTTTTTTAATTGCATCAGAATATAGATTATCTACTGGTAACACTTCATGCAAAGGAAATACCTGTTCATTCCCAGTTTAAGAGACACTTGCATATAAAATATTATTTGGAATGCAGGTTAGAAAATTGTTCAGCTGAAAGACTGATTTTGAAAGATTTGTAATTTCTTTGGGCCTGCTGAAAGCTTTTATAGGGAAGCTTTACATTAATCTCATAGCCCCACAGCTCCTAAACAAAGAATAGTTTCTGCTTACACTAAATTCCCATTGCTGTCCCTGTGTTATACCTGCTTTAGTATTAGTTTGTCAAGTTTTGTTTCTGAATAAGACAGTAAATCAACAGTACTGACAGAACTGAACTACTGATAACTTCTCTGTTAGTGAGCATTCACATACTGAGCATCACATTACACCCATCATATAGTTAACCATGAATCACAAAGAGCAGCATAAGAACAATCAACAATGAATGTTTAATTCTATATAACCTTTTTTTCTTATATTGGACTTCTCTGATATTTTCTTATTTAATGACATAAACTGTGACATAGGGATGTGCTGTGCTCATTTTGCAAACTAAGAAATAAGGCATGTTTAGAAGATTTGCCTACACAAATCTGTGTCACTATCACTGTTATCTCTAGGTTATAAGAGCAGTCAATATAGGGCCACTATCTCACCATTACCACTAAGCACAGATGTGGAATGATACAACGGGGTAAATCAAAATGAGTAGTCTCCTGCTTATTGTGAGCCTTAAGAGTCAATTACTATGTTCTGTATTGACCACATAAACAGAGCAAGTGATCATAACAATTTCTCTTCATTATCACATCTAATTAAGAAAAAATCTGTTTAAGCAGTGGTACCATCAGTAGAAATTAAAAGATTTTCCCAGGAAAAAAATAAAACTGTTTTCTTAAAATCATTTTATTAAATATTATTGAACCACTGATATTTCCAAATATCAAAAATTACTCCAAATTAATGTCTGAAGCTGTGGTTTATGGATTAATATGAAACACAGATAAGATAGCAAAACTACATAATTTCTCATGTATCTAAAGGAAGTTTCAGAATCTCACCCTTTTTCTTTTTCCAGAAGAAAAAAATCCTGAGGTAAGGGAACCACACAGATTTAAGAATCAACAGAAGTAATTGTCTCTACTATCAGAAACTTACCAGCCACATCCTCAGATCTTGCTGAAATTGAATAGCTGTTTACATGAACTAGAAATGTTACGCTAAAGTCTCCCTCCATCCGAGAAGAATCTTTAAATTACAGGAACAAATCAGCAGGTTTAAGAGCAGCTCTTACCTTTTGAATAGCCCTTGCCCATCTTGCTTTTGCAAAACTACTTCCATCATCTTGACCTTTATTTTTCCTGGAGAAAGGGGTGGAGGGAAAAGCACTTGTCAAAACAGTAAACTAGGGGAAAAAAAAGGCCAACCAAAACCAAAACTTAAAGAGCTCTAATAAATCTATGGACATGCAGATTTAAAGTCAACTAGAATAATTTCTCATTTCCTCTGTATTTTCTCTGTACATAGCATCCTCTCTCTATATACTAGAAAACATTAGCTCTGTTCAAGTTATTCTTAATAGAAAGTTATGATAACTTATCCTGGTAATTAGCTTAAGTGTTACTTTACACTTAGCAGGAAAAGGGCTGATCAAAAGTCACACACTCTCATTCTCCTATTCAACATGATAAGCTGTTCAGTAAGGGGATTCACAAGTGGCTTTGCTTTGTCAATATTAAATCCAAATAAGCTATGGAAAATAATGGAGGAAAATGCTTCATTACATCCTATTTAGCCCTTTATATGGAACATTTCAGAACTTGCTGACAGCATGCCCAGTCCCACTGTCCATGTCATTGATGAAGATATTAAACAATATTAGTCCCAACACAGACTCCTGATGGATGCCACTTGTCACTGGTGTGCATCCAGACATTGAACCATTGACCACTACTCTCCAGATGTGATCAGACAGCCAATTCCTCACCCACCAAACAGTCCACCCACCAAATTCATCTCTCCCCAGTTTAGAGAGATGGATGTTGTGGGGAACTGTGTCAAAGGCTTTACAGAAGCCCAGACAGATGATATCTGTAGCCCTTCCTTTGCATACTGATGTTGCAACTCCATCACAGAAGGCCACTAGGTTGGTCAGGCAGGACTTGCCCTTGGTGAAGACATGCTGGCTGTCTCGCATCGCCTCCCTATCCTCCATGTGCCTTAGCATAGCTCCTAGATGGATCTGTTCCATGATCTTCCCAGGCACAGAGGTGAGGCTGACAGGTTGGTAGTTCCCAGGGTCCTCCCTTCTACCCTTTTCAAACATGGGTGTGATACTGCCCTTTTTCCAGTCACCAGGGACCTCACCTGAGTGCCACAACTTCTCAAACATCAGGGAGAGTGGCCTGGCAGCTACATCAGCTAACTCCCCAGGACTCTGCATGGGATACATCTTACTGGGTCCTATGATGCCTGTTTTCAACTCCAGCCCACTTTTTCTAGTCAACAAATAAAAGTAACAATCAAAGAAAACCTGATATTCCTATTTCAAGCAGCTTTGTTTGTCTCCTAGGATTTGAATGTTAAAATTAAATATAACAAATTGAATTATTTTTAAGTTTTGATAATTAATATTTTGTTGATATTGAAGATAAGGGTAGAGAATTGAAGATAAGGGTAGAGAAACACATTTCTCTCTGATGCCTCTGCATTTATTTCAAACTATCATGCCACTCTCTACTTGGGCTCAGTTGATAAAATAAAACATAATGTTTACAGTGAAGATTCCCCAGACTTGATGGCGATTTGACTGTGACGTCAGAACACAGCACACATATAGCTGATTCAGTATACAGGGAAAAATAAGCATACGCTAAACAGTAACTAGAGCAAACCACGTGGCAGTATCTCCATATGCTGATTTCCTCTAATATAATATTAAACTGCAGTTCCAAAACAACTCCCATCTATCCAGGCATTCTGATGCAAGTAAAATATGTTCAAGCAGAGAAGACCGGCTCGCAGAATTCCCTTTGGATTACAAGGGGTTCCATTAACTCTAAGAGTAACTGGCTTGAAAAGATGTGATCCCTGTCCCTATATTATTAACAGGGTAAAAAAGAACAATGCTAAAAAAAAAAAAAAGTATTTCCCAATTACAGAGCTTTATAAATCAGGATTACAAGGTCTTCAACATCAAATAGCAGGAGGAGAGAAGAAAATAACAACAACAAAAAAAAAACCCAACCAAGCAACCCAAACCACAAGCAAACCACCAAAAGAGGAAAAAAAACAAAACCCAAAAAAACCAAATTCACACACACAAAAAACCTCAACCAAAAAAAATCCCCCCCAAAAAACCCCAAAAATTAAACCTTTGAATCTCCTCAGTAAAAGTATATCCTTGTGAGACACAGAGGTAGCCCTATCACAAAGTCTTTGCAAACTGCACTAAAGGAGCTACTGAGAAGACAGCCTAGAACTATTTCTGTATCTGAAGACCTGAAATAAAGTTCTGCAAGGGAAACAAACAAACCAACCAATCAAAAAACACCACCCCAGAAAAAAAGCCACCAAAAAAAAAATCTTACATTTCATCAGGTAAGCACCATGAAAACAACTCTATCAAATATTTAAAACACCAATCTGCTGTGCACTTAGTTGCCCAGACACAGACCAGTTATGATGAGTGTTCATTATTCAGGTACTTCACCACACCTGTGAAGAATGTTGGCTCTAGCTCAAAAATGCTAATTCAGTTCATGGTTGTTAAGCACAGGTGAAAATACTCACTACACACTCTACCACTCTTGCAAGAATACAAATAATTGAAAACATAGTCCCTGGTACAACAACACTTCAGTAGCAAAATAAAAGTATATGGTAAAATTCTATAGGTACAAACTACAGAGGACAGTAACAGCCTCTCTACTACATAAAGTTGCGAAGTACTTATATTATACTTCTGTGATATCCCTAAGTCCACACATTAGCACTTAATTATCTTAGACTTTTGGAACAGTGTTCTTTTATTTGAGGAGAAGAATGTTCCCTCTGATATGCACAGCTGAGTGCACATGATGCAAACTAAGTGTGAAGAGGCTTGTCTTCCTGTGCCCTCACCTCTGAGGCTGTATGTTTTCAGGTTCTGCCTTTTTCCTTCTTCACATCTATTAACTTTATTTTTTTTTGTTGTAAGGCAAATCAGCCAAGTGATACTAGTAATTAGCCCACCTCATCCTGCCCTGTTGACTAGACTGGGAATACTAGGTAACATTTAAACTTAGGAATTATTAGAATAACCAACCTCAAAGTCAGTTAGGGAGTTGGTTGCCAATGTTGATTCAGAAGAAAAAAAAACAGATTTCTCTGCCTTAACTGAAAGTAAGCAGGAAAGTTGATTCATAAGGTTTGAGGCATAATGTACACAGGCAGACAAAACCATACAACTTGTTTGGAACACTTCTGGAAAGTCATTGGCCTGATCAGACTGCTAGCAGCACAGGCATTTAAGGCAGTACAATACACTTCTCCTTAAGCCACAAAAACATATGCTGACAGGCACAGTAGAAGTTTTTTACCTGTCCACATCCTGCTGACACAGTGATTGGACCAGGTTACACAACAAATGATGGTTAAATTTCTAATTGGAGTTTTAATACTAATTAGTTAGCTGGCAGAAAACAATTTCTCAATACTGAGTAAAGCCTCCAGATGACATGTCTACAGAAATTCCTAGTAGCAAAGAGCACCAGACACTGCTGGGAATGATCTGTACTGCTAACTGAATGATGTATAAGGAACATACTTTATTCCAGGCAAATACATTGCTATAATTTTTCAAAAGAAGGAACAAAACCTCTAACAGCTGATTAAGACATCTTTACACAAGCATAAATAAAGGAATCATAGCTGATAATTAGAAGAGCCTTAGTTCCCCATGGCAGAACAACCAAAAAGCTCACAAACAAACAAGTGCTTTTGGGCCTGAAAATCATGCTGATTCACTGTTCCTACAACATAATGCCCAGCTGTCGCCTCTGAACCAGTACAGTTCACAAGAACAATGAGAAAGGGAAAAACTAGAAAAGAAGCCGCATATTGAGAAGTCTAGCAGTATTCAGATATGGTGAGCTGAACAAGCAGCCTAGGTCAAAGCTTTGATCCACTACGCATGAAACTCAGCAGACCTCCGCATCTCCTAGCCATAAGAATCAAAATAACCAATCTTGTTGCAGTCAATTTACCAATAGAAGACAAATACGCACAAAAGGAATGCATCGGCTAGATAAACATGAGGGCTGTTCAGCCTGGTTTATCAAAATCCAAGGATTTTTAATAGAAAACAGAAGTTACACTGACACTTTTATTTAATAAATGTTTTGCAGCTCAATTATGTTACCCAAATACATTAAAATTGGCCTAGTATTTCAATGACAATTTGGACTTTCATGGCACTTCCTGTAAAATTAAATCTCACTACAGCCTTCAATATAAAGCAGTTAATTATACAGCAGTTGCAGCGTGGCCACATACAGACAAATAATGACATCCTCTGAATGCTTACTGAATTGCAGTCCTAAACATCTGCATTGATTTCCAACTATTCATCATTAATGTTGATTTTGTCAGCTTTGAATATAACTGGAAATAAATATGGGAAGAAAAATAGAAATAACTGCGCTTTATTATGAGGGGGGTTTTTTAGCAATATCCACTCCCCATTAGCAACAGTCACACTGGAATCAATTTCTCCTGCTTAAATCAATCTCTAATTGACAGACTGAGCAGAGTTGTACTTGTGTGGTATACTACCAAAAACCTGTGATTATTTATGTTTTATTTTGTTTTTCTTCTTTTAAATATGCTTTTCAGGAAGTTCTGATAATGATTATTCTTGTAAGAATATGAGATATGGATGCTGATGGTAATTTTTAGTTTTAGTCTGCATTTGTCAGTAGCTCAGAAGGATACAAAAAGAATAAAGACGAAAAACAGCTTCTATGCTCTTCAGAACAAAAGCACTTTCAAGTACTAAGTTTCTGAAACTGGAACTTCTGAAACATGCACAATTTCATGTGCACCGGAAGTATATAAGTTCATAAGGTACTTGAAACTTTTGGGGGAAGATTTACACATCTGTTACTTATGTAGACTGTAGCAGCACAACTTCTTTGGGCAAATCTCTCGGTGCAGTGAAGTACTACATGAGAAGTTGCTACCACAGCCTTGCGCATCAGGCCAAAGTGACTTCAGTAATAGTACATACATCTCAGCTACAATAAGCTTATCCATATTAAGAGATTATCTCAAGCTGACTGCACTGGAATAGTTTCTAGCTGAAAACAAGGTGATTTTTGACTTGCCTCTAAAGAGAATGAAGTTATAAGGTTGCATTTATCCCCATAGCTGAACTTATAATTTTCAAAGTTCTAGTATTTCCTCTGCCCTTGCTGTCCAAGATTTTCATTGGCATAACTCACATCAATGTTGATTTTCATATTTCGCTAAAGGAAGATACCTCCTCCTGCTTGCTTTTCAAAATACCCCAAGCCAAGTCCACTACCTGCACAGCTGCTGTAGGTAACTCATCAATAACTGCAGCCTGGTAACCCTGCCTCTTCCTGGACAGAATTAACTATTTGTTGCAAGGAAAGTATTTTCCTCTCCCTAGTGTGTTTTCAGCCATCAGACTACATATCTATGAGTTGTTGCTATCTCTTCTAAAGCTGATGTGCAAAGATACAGCTTGTTTCAACAATTACTTTCCAGTTAGGTTATTTTAGTGTTCTGACTTACACTATGACCTGACAAACTTTAGCTTCATCTCAGAGAGATAATAAACTATTCTGTATAGCTGAGAATTAGTACTGAGAAAGGGAGATAATAATTACTTAAACTTCTATATTTGATAGTGTCATTGATTTGATACACTATGAGTTTAGTGTGTAAGTGGTCCTTGGCCTGAATTTTACTAACATAACAACTGACTTAATAAAAACTTTTTTAATTTCTATTAACTATAATATACTATATATAATATATATTATTATTATTATATAATTATAATGCATATATTTTATATATATTTTATATATTATATTAACTATATATTAACTATTTAATTACAACTAATTATACATGTTTCACTGCCTTGTTTTGAGTAAGAACCATCATAGCAGTACTCAAACCTCTTGCATGGGCTTTGAGCCATCTTGTGATGTACTTACAGTTATTAGACCTGAATTCAGTGCTCTAAGCAACTTCAAAGGACTAACTGATCTCTAGGTGAAATGCAAGCTGTGTCACTGACATGAGAGGAGGTATAATCTCACTCTAATACAGCTTTAATTAATGGAGATGGGCAAATTACATGAGCTCAAGATTAAAGATAATTTCCATATATGAGCAGGACAGCAGTCAGAATAAAGGGTCCAACGAAAATGAAATCAGATAAATTCTCTTTATGACCCTAAAATAAAAAAATTAACTGCAACAGAGAAAGGAGAGGGGTAAAAATCAAACATTTTGTTTTATCGGGAAATAGCAGTTTAGAAGGATTAAATTGGTAAGAACAGAGGAACAGAGAAGACCAAGCTTTGAAAAATGTTCTAGAACTGAGGGAGCCTAGACGATGAAGTTTGCTTTGTCATCTTTGGGTACTTCATTCTGCTAATGCAAAAATAAGCAGAAAGGTATAAAGCAAATTGTCATTCAAGACCTTTGTTAGATCCTCCATGAAATAGCTTCATTTATACAACCATTTACATGTTGTGACAAGCTAAACACTCTCTGTGGCACAACTCTATAGCATGACAGAGGAATTCTATGCTACTCTGACAGCAAAATGCTGAAAGATAATAATTCTGTCAATCTTCATTACTTAGAATTCCATCAGGGCAGAACCCAACATACACACATACATAGAAAGGCAAGATGTTTTATATAGAAACTTGAATTTGTACTATGAACAAATACCTGGACAGGGCTTATGGTGACAGAAGAATACATCATTTTATTATACTTCTGAACAATCACAAAATTATTTAGGAATAAACTTAAGTGCATAGAATCCTAGTTCTATTAGATCACTTCAACTATTTACACTTAAAAAAAAACACAGACACATTTTGGATTCAACACTGTGGAACTTCCTTGTTACTTGATGAACATGTTGGGTTTGGGGTTGGGTTTGGGGTTTTTTTTGTTTGGTTCTCCCCTCCCACCCCCTGAACTTTCATGTGCACTTCTCTCAAAAGGTTTGGCTTGCAAGACTGGGTGGCATCCTGCTTTCATTATGCTGGAGGAACTTATTCAATTACATTAAGCCTCATTCTGAAGAACCCCTGCAACTGAAAGCCCGGTGCCTACAAGTGTGAAAACATGTATGTACAGCGATCAACGCCTAAGCTATTTAAATTCCAGTTCTTACCACTCAAAGCTGTGAACAGGACTGTCATTCAGATCAGTCAAAAACAGCTTCTGATTTTGATCTTAGTAAACTTCCTTTGGTGCCAGTAAGTGGTAGCTCATTTTTCCCTACACTGCTATAGAACAGTAGATTTCAAGACAGATTTTATTTGAAACGTGTCAAGACAGTGTTGAGTCTCACAAAGTATCTCCAAGTTTTTCTGATGAGTACAAGGGTACTACAAAGCAGTCTTGCTACCTGAGAAAACCTCTCAAGATACATTATCTCTTCAGTGCTGCAAAGGTACCTTCATAGTTTCCCCAAGTGCAAGGTATTTATCAGAACAAAAGAATATGTAATTAGGATAGAAACTCACTTATAAGACCACAGATTACCATGGATGATAGGTGCCACAAAGAAATACATGCTGCTGTGAATAAGACATTAGCAACGTACTGTTCTGCTGTCCATTGAAGTGCCAGTTTCTAAACAGTCTTGAATCTATCAAAGTATCACAATGGACTGTTGCCAGGAAGAAAACAATGTCTAACTGGCACTTTGAGAAATTTTGTTAATAACTCCAGATTTTGCCTGTGTTTGCCACTAAGCAGCTATTTGTTCATCACCTGTTTTGCACCTATTTCATCACCATTTCATCAAAACCAGTTTTCTTCTAATACATCCAACCGAAAAAGATAATGTGGGTAGTTTTTTCCTAATTACACTGGAAAAACATTTTTCTTTATTCAACTGAACTCGATCTTTCTTGCACATTATTGTCACTGTATTCATAACCAATCCCTAATCTTTCAAACTTAAAAACCCTCAACATCAGTGTTGTGAGTCTTTGATTGTATATGCATGCAATAAGCAAAAAATTTGTGACCTTTAGAAACAGAATGGGCTATAGAGTATATCACATTCCACATCTAGATCTCTCCCTCAATTTCTAAATCAATCTCAGAAAAAATAACCAACATGCAGCTTCCTTTCACATCAAAGACTCTGTGAAACTCTTATTTGTAAGAGAAGTTTCACAGAAGCTGTACTGTTGACTGTTGCCTGAACTTGGCTTCATGCATGAAACTGTATCTGAGTATTATAAATATATACCTGAAATAGATCCTTACATAGACTCAATCTGCCTCTACCTCTGAACTAAGTGAAGCACAGAAATACATAACTACTGATAATCCATCATGTTGAATAGTTGTAAGATTTTTTTTACTTACTTTTTTAGATGATGAAAGGATGTAAAAGAAACTATGTAATAGTTAAGAACAAATATTGAAGGATTTTTATTCAAAAACTCTCAAATGGTTTAAGAACATGTGATGTCATTGTTCTCCTCCTGCCCTAGAATGTTGAATGCTTATCTAGTGTTTTACCATAATTGTTACTTTCTGTAGTAAAAACCAGAACAGGATTTGCATTAGGGATCTAATGCTGTTTCTATTTTCTCCTTCTACCCAGGCTGATTTACAACAAGGAATAGGAATAACAGAAGAAGCTCTAGTGCTCTACATAGACTTCTTGAGCTTAAAGCATAAGAAAATTCTATACGCAAGCACATACACTTACATGCTGTAAATTAGATCTAATCTGCCTATCTGCCTGTATTTAAGTCCTCTTTAAATAGACTATTGTACTGCAAAACATGGTTGGGCTGTAACTGGATCTTAACCTGTACCTTTAGTGTCTGCACATACGCGATCAATAGTTTCCCTGACCCTCAGCTAATGCTGCACCATCACACACAAAAAGCTGCCTGCCATCTCTCCACATCATAGACTTACATAGAATCATAGAATAGTTACGGTTGGAAAAGACCTTAAGATCATCTCGTTCCAACCCCCCTGCCAGGGCAGGGACACCTCCCACTAAACCATGTCACCCAAGGCTCTGTCCAGCATGGCCTTAGAACACCACCAGCAATGGAGCATTCACAACTTCCCTGGGCAACCCATTCCAGTGCCTCACCACCCTTACAGTAAAGAATTTCTTCCTCATATCCAATCTAAACTTCCCCTGTTTAAGTTTGAACCCGTTACCCCTTGTCCTCTCACTACAGTCCCTCATGAAGAGTCCCTCCCCAGCATCCCTACAGGCCCCCTTCAGATATTGGAAGGCTGCTATGAGATAGAATTCATTAGACAAGCCTCCATGGGGAAAGGAACCAACAAGCCCTGCAGCTCCATTTAAATTCAGTCCCTACCCGATGTTCTGCTCCAAGAGTGACAATCTCTATAAAGTACAGCTCTGCCTATATACTCACTGACCTAGATCCTCACCTGTGGACTCATTGCCTAGCTTGAGCTTGGCTCTGCTTCTTCTCACAACATCATCAGCTCTCTAAATGTCTGTTCTCAATTCTAATGTCCATGTTCTCAGTCTTTCAAGTTTTGTCTACATACTGCTAACTGCTATTTATCTTCTTTTTGATGTTTTTCACTCAATTTTTTTAACATATATATAAAATGTGTAACAATTGTAAAGTTGATAATTATAAACAAAGTAGACGCCATATAACAAAACCCGTAAAAACTTCTTAAACTTCAGATTCGCTATATTTATGATACTTAGTACTCTTCAACCCCAATTGTAAGCTTTGTCTATCCTTTTCCTGCTATAGAGAGCTACTGCATCATTCTTTAAGATTCTTCAGAAGCTCTTCTGTTTGTTTTTAAGTAGATTTTTAAAGAACTGGTTTTATTCCAATCAAGAGCAACAGTTCTAGGCCACAGATGATCTAAAGGAAAAAAAAACACATCTGAGAAAAGCAAGAAGTGGAACTGAATTCAGAAAGGGCAGCAGAGCAGGAAGGATCATCAATGATTACGTTAGCTTGACTGACAGATAGGAATAAAGCCTGGGGAACAATGCAATGAACTCTCAGCACGACAGTGCTATTCTAAAGGGCTTAATTTTACAGAAGACAGTAAGCCACTATTGTGACAATTTGCTCTTACTGAGAAAATCTGCCTTACTGTAGTAAAATAAATTTATATTAATTTGCAGTTTTAAATGACTGATACATAAAACTAAACCAAACATCACCTGAAGCAGAATGCCTTCCTACCCACATTTGCTTTCTATAAATTAAGCAGACAACAGCTGTCCAAGCAGCTAAAGAGCTTAGGGGAATGCTCTTTAATATGTGAAAATAGTTAATATTCAGAGAAGTCAAGTCAATTGATAGGTGCCTGATGTAAACAAACATTTCACCTTGCCTTTGGAACACAAAAGTATTACATCAGTTGAACTGTTATGTAGAAAAAAATGAAACAGCTCTTTTAGAACAGCAAATTAAGGAAGAAATAGTTGCAGCAGCACTTAAGATTCACATTCTCTTCTTTTGAACTATTCTGGACATCAAATGTTTGTTGTGTTTTTTTGCTCTGAGGGTACTTTCATACAGATAGTGCTTTCAGAAAACGCACCAAATATCTCCTACTACAACAGCAGCTTCGAGAAAGAATACAAGTTTAAAGCAGACAAGTTTCAGCTGAAATGTAGTCCTGTGTTCAGCTAGTGAGTGAGTGGTTGCGTGGTTCTGAGTTACTGGCTGGGCTTAAACCACGACAGTTATATAACAGTTTTTGCTAACATTAGGTCTTAACATGACCATTTAGTTAAAAAAAAAAAAAAAAAACAACCAAAAAAAACCAACCAAAAAACACACACACCCCCAAATTAAAACCCACCCAAACCCAAAAAACTTTATATACTTTTTCTACAGCAGAGGAAAAGTCAGGTAGCTTTACCTACATTTTAAGTTCCTTTGAAAATGGAACATAAGAGCTTACTTTTTGCATATTTTTTAGAGTACTTTTCCAGCATAACTTTTCTTTTGTTTCAAAAAGTAGTTATTCAAAACAATTTCACAAAACACAATTTTTTATTCCAAGATCTACATTAATCGATTTACTTCAGTCATTAAAAACACCTTCCATTTAACTTTCCAGTTAAGTGAAATGTCTCAAAAGAAACACTAGAAACTTACTGACAGTACAAGCATTGGCTGTATTATTTTAGTATTTGTGTGTTTTAAGTTGCAAGTGCATGAAATGCATAGATTAGTTTTTATCCTAATGTAGCCTGACTGTAAATAGAACAGTTTTCATTTAATGTGTTTTATCAAGTTTAACATTTAATGTAATATTGCACGTACTTTAGCTGCTTATCTGCAGTTCTAATTCAAATCATTGTAGCTTAAGGACAATTATGGCATACCATACTGCTAATACAATAGATGTATCTGTTACTTCCTAAGTATTATGACACACAAGAGGCGCACATGAGAAGTATGATTTTTGTCAGGAGTATAATTCAAATACTTATATACATATTTTTTCCTGACAAAGTAACATATAATCATATGAAGTGCTCATTCATTGTGTTCTTCTCCATAATGTATATATTTTTAAATTATAACGTACCCTTTCAGTCATTCTTGTGTTAATTCTGTATACATCTGCTACTCTGGATATGTAACATACATGCACCTGAATGGTACCAAAGAGATTAGCCTTAAAATTTTTATTCTTGCAAGTATGCTAAGATGCACTGGATGCTAATAATGCATACAGAATGCATTTTTATACATTCTGTGTGATGAATGCTCCATCCCTGACAATGTTCAAGGCTAGGCTGGACAGAGCCTTGGGTGGCATGGTTTAGTGTGTGGTGTCCCTGCCAATGGCAGGGGGGTGGGAACTAGATGATCTTAGGGTCTTTTCCAACCCTAACTATTCTTTGACTCTATGATACAGAAAGAACAAATTGATTTTATTGTATGGTTACTATACACAGCCAGAATAAAATATGTACTAAAACACTTGATTACTGATTTACAACAAGGAAAGAAGCAAAGTCATTTGTTCATTAACTATATTAATCAGAGGAAAACTTAGAGGTTGTTTTATTTTTTTTTTAAACATTATTTTCCTCTTCTCTATTTTTTTTTGAACACTGGGAGAAAATATATTGCTCTAATAAGAATCCACTTAATCATTCACTGCATCCTTCAAATTCTGATTAATTTATGATTTATGAAAAAGTTAATAATTTACACTTAATTAGCTACTAGTCTACATCTAGAGTCATCTGCCATAAACACCATCTATGTATATAAGCAAAGAATTGACAAATAAATATCAGTGTAAACAGATGTCATGGGTTCAGCAGTAGCAGTCGTTTTTTCTCCTTCTTGGTAGCTGGTGCAGCGCTGTGTTTTTGATTTTGGGCCTGGGAACAGCACTGATAACACCAGTGTTTTCAGTTACTGCTTGGCAATGTTTTGGTCTGGCCAAGGACTTTCTGAGCCTCATGCTCTGCCAGGGAGGAGGAGAAGCTGGGAGGATGCAGAGACAGGACACCTGACCCAAACTGACCAAAGAGGTTATTCCATACCATAGCACGTCACGCCCAGGATGTGAAACTGGAGGGCAGAGACCCGGAAGGGTGTGGTGGTGCAGTGGGGGCTTCGCTGCTGGGGGGTGCACTGGCTGGGTCGGGCTTGGTGAGCAGTTGTATTCTCTTTCCTTGTATTTCTCCTGTATTAATATTGATGGTAGCAGTAGTGATTTGTATTATACCTTAGTTACTAAACTGCTCTTATCTCAACCTGTGCGAGTTGCATTTTTTTTTTGATTTTCCTCCCCATTCCCCTGGGACAGGGGGAAGAAAAAGAGGGGAGGGAGTGTGTGAGAAAAACTTCTTGAGTTTTAGAGGCTTAAACCACGACAACAGATTAATGAAAAAATTTCTTACACATTAATATTGAAATATTTAGAATTAAATTGAAATATTTTTATCAGTTAAATATTAAATATTTAGTTAAATTTGGTGTCTAATGCAGCCATTCAAAAGAAGTGGTGTAATCTACTTCCCTAACTTATTTTTTATGTATTCTTATACTACAAATGCAGTTGTCTTAAATAAATACACATCTTTACCTTTAATTAAGCTTTGAAACAAACAATCATCTTTCTGCTCATAATCTTTGAAAATGCCTATTATTAATAGAAATCAATTTAAAAGTATTATCTCATAGTTCAGTGGTGATCCTCAATTCAGTAATACAAAAGTTCATTTAAATTCAGTAACATTATCTAGGACAAAGAAGCAAAGGAAAGAATTCCATAGTCAGGTTAGGTTAATTTCTTTTGGTTTAGCTTAACCTGCTCAGAGGCTCGGATTTCTGTTGAGAAAGACATGTCAGCCCAGATGATATGCTGATGACTGGATGTGTGCTTTGAAAAACATTGAGAAATAACTATTGAGTACTGCCATTACTGACAGCTCTCACCCTAAGGAAGCAGTTGTACTTCTCTGTAAATACCCTGCAAGAACTTGCTAGCAAATGTAACCAGGCCAGGGATCACAACAGCCAAAAGATGCTATAGCACCCTGTATATGTACAACATACTGGCTCAATGCACTCATGAGCTTTATGATCTTTTTGCAAGACTCATTTATTTCCTAGTGATTTCATGGAAGCTACATGCATTAGGAGTCTTCTTTTTTTACTGTATATGGAAAGGTTATTTTAAGTGCATACACAACACGTTATCCCCTCAGAAAATACATAACCTAATGAAGTCATAGTTTTTATAATTTCTCTCAGGTTTGAGCCATTTGTCTTGTACCACTACTGTAAGATGTGGCTTAAACATGAGCTAAGTGCTTGATACTCTATATAATTCTTATTGCATTTTCCAAGAACCTATTCCACCCTCACCAGGACAACACACCATTTTGAGTGTCAGCTGCTCACAGACTGTGTCTTTACCAAGTTACTATAGAGGACACCATGAATCAAATGTAATACAGTCTGTGACAGCAAGTATGAAAGCCAAAATCAACAGTAAAGAGAGACGGCTCCCCCCACACTACTCCCTAGTTTGCCTTTGCAGGCAGATGGGAAGAGAAGTGATTATACCAGCACACAGAAAGCTCTTCCGGCTCAGACCACTGCTGAGCGATATTTTGAGAGGCTGGCTGGACTCCCTCCCAAGCATTCATCTCCACTTAACAGGAAGTCATGATGGCAGGGAAGAAATACAGTTGTTGCCACTTCATTCCTTAACCCTTCCACCCAAAAGGCATCATCACCTTCTCCTCTCAGGGAAGCAAGAAGACACTGATTATCTTTCCCTTGTCTCCCCCTACCACCCCAGCATTGTTCCTTGCTCAAATGAAATCAAGAAAAAAATTAATTCACTTCTGGAAAAGTTCCAGAAAGTGTGGTAGCCTGCCTAGGTAAATACATTAGCTTCAAAAACAGAATCAGGTACTTTTCCTGCTCTCCAGATCCA
This sequence comes from Myiopsitta monachus, assembly GCA_017639245.1. Classification (NCBI taxonomy): domain Eukaryota; kingdom Metazoa; phylum Chordata; class Aves; order Psittaciformes; family Psittacidae; genus Myiopsitta; species Myiopsitta monachus. The sequence continues at coordinate 13,736,188 of CM029921.1, read as the reverse complement.
ATCAATTAGCTACAACACCCAAATCATGTCAGGACTTGCTTCCCTTCCTCTCTTATGCTTTCAGAAAGTAGCCATCGAATAGCTGAACCCTATGTAGACAAACGCCCAAGGGTGAGAACAGGAAAGACACGCAAAGCCTTAAGGGTCAACACTGTCATTAAGTCCAATTTCATTTAAAAGACATTTATATTGTTGTGAAACACGCTACCTTTAAACAAACACGCTACCTTTAAACATCTATTGTTAGACTTAGTGATGAAACCCATATCACCCAAGACCTGTTGGATAGAAGCTTTTAAGCTTTTTAATCTTCCAAGAGGGGACATTTATATCAAAATATGCTACTTTTTTTTTTTTTTTTACACATTCTTTTGAGCTCCCTATTCCAAACAATAGCTGATGTTTCTCCAGTCCAGCTTTCTTAGCACAGTGTAGGACCAGATTAAGCTGGTCATCTCACAGAAGGCTTAGGTTTAGATGTTAAGATTGGTGATTAAGAGCAACTGCTACACTGAACTGCTCTATGGAGTCTCTCTCTGACTCCCCTCCCATACAGAGGAAGCCAAGTTAGCAGTAATCACACTAGGCAAAATGGTCATCTCATGAGCATTTATGAATTTACTGATTTTCATGGCAGGCTATCAGAGATGAGAAATAGTGAATGATGAGAAAGTGCTGTAGCAGAAGATGATAGTGATGACTGGCTATCACTTTCACTCACCAGTATTTCTAGTTCCAAACTGTTTACTCTCTACATCAAGAAAGCAATAGCTAAGTATTTCATTACTTCAGTGTTTCAAAAGAACAAAACAAAACTCATGGTTGGCTTCTAAATACTCTTAAATAAAGCAGGAGTCTGAATTTCTGAAAATATGTAGGAATATAAATCCACCACTGTTCTGTTTGTGCTTTTCAATTTTATGCTGCTCTGAGTATTATAATTGTCATTAGGACTCCTCCTATAAACAGCTGCCAGATACGGCATATTATTTACTGAACACACAGCTATGCAACAAACTTTGTCACATCTCATTGCGGTCATCAAGAATTTTCCTTTGATGGGTTGGTATATAGCTTTCAGTTTGTGGCAGGGTCCTTGAATTCTTTATTTTTGGTTGTAAGCAGTTACTCACAATCTGTATATAGCCTTTACTTCAACTTTGGATGAACTGGGTTTTGTTGCATTCATGGCAATGATTTTGTCAGGGAAGAAGAAGCCTTCCTGCTCCACACTGAGACATGGTTAAAGGCTATTAGAGAAAAGCAGGGCTCCTCCCAGTGAGCTGCTGAGGTGACTTTCTTAAGTCCCAGCAATGTAGATTTTCCATAGAGCGTTTAAACAGTCTAGATCCCGACAGTCACAGCTGCAGACAGAGAACACTGCAATTCTTTGCAGGTTCATTATCACTGAGGTGCTCTCAATATTTAGCCACGTAGAACTTCACGCATATTCAGAAAGATAGTAACAAGGAATCTTATAGACCACTCATCTGCCAATTTTACTGACCTACTCAGCACTCTAATAAGGGTTACTTATTCTTTCTATTGGTCTCTCTAATTTATTTAACTTTAATGTCCACAAGACATCAAAATATCATGCAGGCAGCACAATGCTTGTGAACTACAAACTGGAAAATCATTAAAGATCATGCAAATACCAGTAACATCAGACATTCTAATGCTACATGTTGCAAGATGAAATTCTGCTGTTTGGAGCTGTCAAAAACTTTAGATGCTCCACCATAATAATGGAGACATATGCTTCATGGTTTTATATGTTTATAAGACTTCCAGTCACACACTTGCTTAAAATAATTGTATATTTATGACAATATAATTTTTTAAAATAAATATTCAATGATTATGATAGATGTGTTACGTCAATCATGTCGATAGATGACAAATCACAGATGACATAAATAAATAAATGATAGAATACCTTAGTTTGCTTTCTTGTACGCTGAAATCACTTTCCATGGATGACAGACTATCATATGTATCTTGATATGAATGTCTTGTATCTTGGAGGGATGCCCCTCTGTGCCAGCCTCTGAAATCTAAATCTCTGTGGGTATCTGCATAGAAGGAAAAAGCCACTAGAAATCTTTCAGTCCATTTTACAAAAGAAACTTCTAAAAGAGGAAGTACACATTCAATTAATGAAATTAATTAACTGAATTCATAGTAAAAGGGAAGTAATACAGTCAGTTACAAAACATTATTATAACTAAATCACTTTTTACAAGAATAGCAGAAACAGATTTCATAGATCATCTTCTAACTGTTGCCCTGAAAACTTGAAGAGACCTGAACCAGTTACCTTTTTGTTACACAAACTTGGAAACAGTTAAATTTAGAATTGAAAAGTGGACTGGCAACAAAATGGATCTCTCAGTTTTCCAGCCCAACTTCAATTCTCAACTGGCCATGCAGATCATGCAAAAACACGGAGAGGTTTTGCTTTGAGTGTTTTGGTTGTTTGGTTTTGTTTGGGATGTTTTGTTTTTCCCTTCTTTCTTTGTTGTGGTGGGGTCTTTTTCTGCCTTTTTTTCTTTGGGGTAGGGGTTTGTTGTTGTTTGTGGTTTGGGGTTTTTGTTTCTTTTGTTGTCATTTTTGGTTTGGTTTTATTTCAGTTTTGTTTAGTTTTTTTTGTTTTTTTTTTAAGTAAGGAATCAGGGCTTCCTTTTATTCCATGTCCTACTAGCCTAGAACTGACTTTTTTCCAATTTGTATCTCTTTGGAGAAACCTGGCAAGTCTCATCTGCAATTGGAGGTACAAGCCGCTATCCTGCACAACATTTTACTCTAGAAATCATCCTTGCATTTCAGAACAAAGACTGATTATCCTTTAAAAAAACTTGACTTAGAAATACAAAAATGTTTGCAATTCAGCTGTAGTATTCATCTAGAGTCTGTATTTTATTACTGGGAATTTGCTTGCAGAATTTAAGTTATATGAGATCATGATCTTACTTGGCAGCCTTTTAATGGAGCTCAGTCTAGATGGCAGTGGTGAAATGACAATCTTATTGCTACCACAATTAACATTAGATAATAATTGTAAAGAAAAGAAAACCCACTCATGAATGAAATAAGGATGTTTAAACACTCCCCTGTTATTATATGCAGTGGTTCAAGTCCATATTGTTAAACCAGCATGGAAGGCTTTTATATTTCTACTAAGTATCTGGCATTCTTAAATGGACATATTTCAAGAAATGTGAAAAACAACTGCAGTCTTCTACCTTTCCAATGTAATCTATCATAACGAAGAGACTGTACTGATTTGAATAGTCAAGGTCAGATTCTCAGCTGATCACAGCTAAGCTGAGAGTCGTTCAATAGAATAAGCAATCGAAATGTAATCCCTTAGTCAAACTCCAGGTAGATAGTAAGCACCTAGCTTTCTCAATACCCAAGACATAATGCTTTTGAATTCTTCCCTCTGTACAGAAAACTATAGTGTAAGAGTGACCTCTACAGGATTTCTATAGTGCCCCCAGACTACACACCCAGAGACTGTCTTTAAAACCCTCTTTCAGATATATTTCAAAACAGAATACAGGCATCAACCTACAGACCAACAATCCCTCCAAGCAGCAGCTTGAGCTCAGCAACAACCTGAATTTCCAGCTTATAAGCATACAATTCGAGTTTCTATAAAAGCCTTGCACCAAGTTCCTAGATATGAAAACTATGTAAGGACACACTTAAAACATTCTGCAGATTCAAAGGGTTCAAAAATCATAGAAGGAAAGACAAAAAAAAAAAAAAAAAAAAAGTAGGCCCTGCTGTGGCTCATAACAATTTACAACAGTTCACAGTTACCGCCCTCAAAAGATAAATAATACCTCAGTTAATTATTTCTTCACATTTCTTACTTTTATTCTTGTATAAATTTTAGTTCATTAGACTGTTTACAGAGTATAATATTGAGCTACTTTGTGAACTTATTTGGCATATTGAACCATAGTCTGAATCTGGAAATAATGTCAGATGATGCATTATTTTAAGTTCAGTCTCCATTCCTACCTTCATATACACTATTTTCACATACACATACGCTTTTTCCATCTTTATATGCACTATTCATAAAGGCAGACAACCTTTGCTAACAAGAAAAAACAGCTGTGAAGCCCTAGATTTTTCTAACGCTTACTTTGCACAAACAGCTGGTCAAAGCTGACACGAGACAGAGCTGTAATCCGCAGACTCCAGCAGAGTTCTACAATCCACCTGTAGAGCTCTACAATCCACCTGTGGATGAACATGAATCAGCGTGATGGTTCATCCAGCTCCTTGTGGGAAGTGGCTCTTTATGATTTAATTACTCACTAGCATTACTTACACTAATGCTCCAGTGACGAGTAAGCATTTATTCATCAGAAAAATTATTATTTGCCACTATATTTCAGGAATTTGGTGGAATAGAATATGGAATAGGAATAGAATCATTGTAAAGCTCGAGAGAAACCTCAATGTATAACTCACCAAATGGTAACACAAAGTAGACATCCAGTAAGATCTCATGTGAGGTTGGGGTTTTTGTGCCTTGAATCTCGCTTCCATTTTTTATTACTTCAGAATGCAATGTCCACCAGGAACCTGGACCTTCCTACAAAAAAAAAAACAACAACAACATTCTGAAAGTTGCCTGCATAGGATTCACAGCATTATCCGCTTTTTCCTGAATGAAGGGTCCCCCTAAGTCAATAGGAGTTTCGTTATAGCAGCAGTAGCCTCAGGACCCCTTGTAGACTCTTCCAACTATTGTTTATGTAAGTAATACTTAGGACTTCATCATGTTTTCTAAGAGGCATGAAATAAGAAACAGGAAAGTATTTTCTATACAATACAAACAAATACATACTAAGATCATCAGATGATTAAGACCCAAGAAACACAATTATTGGAAATTCCTGTTACGAACTGGGATTTTCCAGTTCCTCTTTCAACTGGTAGTGAACAAGCGCATTCTAGAAAGACTGAAGCAATCAATATATGCTAGCAACCAAACCAAAAGAAAGCTTCTGAAGTAACACTCCCTTTTCGGTTATTTCTGAGTCATAAAGCCCAGAGCAGAGAAGCGGGTTTAACATGAGCAGGACGAATAATCAGGAAAGTTCCACAGTGGCCTAATTATAAATGAAGGCTTAGAAGGTCTCAGGAAATTAAGAAACAATCTCTACTCTTGAATCTTTGTTTAACATTTCAGTATTTACTGTTAATCTACAATCTCTGTCAGCAAGTTGTAACTCAACAGCTAGGGTAGCAGAACAAAACAACTTGTCTTGGGCCCTGAAATGGTAGTTGGCAGCTGTGATATAGAAACTTCTAATTCAGGCAGGAATTACTTTATTTCCTTGCTTCCATTCTGAGTAGAATTATCAAAATGTCAGTTCAATGTATGTATGAATATTTATTAGTTCCTATAAAGAAATGGCTAGAGTCTAATGGGAGATGCTGTAGGAAGAAGTTTTTTGGTTTCTCTCTCCTTTACCTCATCATCAATTGCCTTTTGTATTTTTTTTTAAAATTTAAAAAAGGCAAACTTAATTTTACTTGCAAGGATTCAATTCACCTTTTATATTTCACAGTTACTCTGTTAAAAAAAGACTGTGTAGGAAAGCATATTTATGCATGGGAGAATTGTGGAGTATTAGCATAAGATTAGCAAAGGTTACCTCTTACTTTTTCCAATTTCAGACAATTTAGCAGCACTTGCTGATTGCTTTTAGTATTTCCACACTCACAGAAACCCTTTTTCTTTGTTTTCTAGCCTAGTGAGAGCAAGCATGCTCATTCTGGTGGCTAACTATAACTACACTGGATACATAATAACTCTTGGGGTTGATCAATTTTCTTCACTCATTCTTCTCTATATACTCATTGGACTATTAATTTCTTCCATAGTACCATGGGGCAAATTTCTGTTTTCTTCTTTGAGACAATAGCCAATTCCCTTGAGAGACAGAACAGTATTTGCCTGTTTTAATAGAGATTTACACAAGGTCATACAAGGAGGAACAGGCTGGGAACCTCAATTTTAAATTTCCTCACTCTTATCACATAAACCAAACAACCCCTGCCATCCCAATAATTTGTGAGTGCAGATGAATTCTAACCCACTTACTGAATTATACCTGACTCAGTATGTAAGCCATTTCTCCGGGATATATGGCTAATGCATATCAGTTGTCACTGAGAGTCACATGTGCATTATGCCTCAGTATTACAGACTGAAACAAATGAGATGGAAAATGCCAAGTAAAATTCAAATAATTTCTGATTCTTAGCTTCCCAAAGACTGTAATGACATTTATGATTGATGTGTATTTCTATTTCCACAGAAAGTCAACTTACATCTGTTGCATGTTCCACAGTTGCAAAGGGAATCCATAAAATTCCTAAAAGGCTATCCCAGAGCAAGCCTTTCTTCCACAACTCGATAATGAGGCCCTTTCCATCATCACAGATTTCACTAAAAACAATGAATACACAAAAAATTAACTGAAAATGCAGACTCAAGTGCTCAATAACCTATCATAATAACTTGACTTATTGATTTACAGCAGATACAGAGGTGGTTTGTTTTCAGTACACTTAAAAAATGCAAGATAGCAGGAACGATACAAAGGATAGACTGGATAGGTCAAGTCTCATTGTTCAGGACTGCTCTTACAAACTGATGAGGACAATTCTGCTGGAAATGAGGCACAAAAGTTCCAGCTGTCAGCAGCTTTATTTTTGCTACGAGGGTTGTCAGATATAACCCAAGGAGAAACCAAGAACAGGAAATGCTTTTAGTTTTGCTATAGCTTCTTCTGAGCAGCTTCTGCATATGGAATTCCTCAGTTGCCTCTGCATGTCACTGGTCTCTGCAGGACAGCCCTACATTCCCAAGTTCCACTGTAGCAAACTTGTTATGTACAGGAATAGTGTAATATAGCTAGCCTTTTGTCACGTGTTTTTAGGTAAAATCAGGATCTACAAAAATGATCAGTCTTTGGAAAATAAAACTCAGAACATTTCATTGAAATAGTAAGAGTTGGCAATGTCAACTCTGATGGTACACACTGTCAATCAACACAGACCATCAGCTAAGAATAATTTATAATGGTATAGGGAGGGGAATCTATCTTCCCTCACAAAAGTCTAAAAGAGGAAGTGCGAGACCAATTTCTTGTTCTCATTGTGAAGAAGACCAACAACAAAAAGGCATTTGGAGATTGTTTCTCTCATAGAATTGAGAAGTTGCACTATAAAGCAAAAACACAGTGGGAAAATAGCTGTCAATGTCAAGGGCTGCAGATACAGGCTCTATTTTAGTTCTACTCATAGGATGCATGCATTTGGTTACTAGCTGGTTTTGACAAAACCAACCAACCAACAAAAACCAAAACATACCACGACCTTTTTTTGTATTATATTTAAGATAAAATTTTACCAGGTCATATGACTCACCCATGACACTGAACTAAAACAGAGAATTTATTTCCTCATGGAATGTCTGGCATTCCTTTATATATTACTATATGCAGTTACAGACCAGCTCTGTAAATATGAACAGTATGATAAAGTAGGCATTAGTATCTCTGCTGTAACAGATTATGTAATATTTGACTAAAAGAATTTTAATTACTAAAATTAATCTTCACCTGCTTTGTGTGGTGTCACACAGTGAATTATCACTTACTTCAAGGTACCAGGAAAAGGACAGGTGAAATCTGAGAAGGGCAAAGGCTACCACCCCTGAGACAGGTACTGAACTCCTCACATTGCTCTAAAAACGTTATGTTGGCTGCCTCAGTGTCTAATTTTCTGCTGTTACTCATGCAGTTGAATAGATACAGTTTATTTTTATTTTGTTCGGCTTCCCCCTTTATAAATATGTTATGGAAGACAGGCTGTAAATTCTTCTGGTATTTTCAGACCTCAACTTTGAAACTGTTGCGCTGATAACTGAACAGTGATACTGCACACTAAAAGCTTAAACAGCAGTTCATTTTTAAAATGCAAGCTGGTAATAGCTTCATAAAATCATAGAATGGTTTGGGTTGGAAAGAACCTTAAGATCATCTAGTTCCAACTCCCCTGCTATGGGCAGGGACACCTCACGCTAACAAAAACTTGCTGGTTTTTACAGGCAGAGATGGAAAGAGCCCTTTAAAAACTGAACTACAATATGACTTACAAGGAGCATATAAGAAAGGTGGGGAGAGACTTGTTAGCAGAATCTGTTATGACAGGATCTGGGGTAATGGGTTTAAACTAAAAGAGGGGAGATTCAGGCTGGACGCAAGAAAGAAATTGTTTACAATGAGGGTGGTAAAATACTGGCATGGGTTACCCAGAGAGGTGGTGGATGCACCATCCCTGGAGACATTTAAGGGCAGGCTGGATGTGGTTCTGGGCAACCTGATCAATGGGCAAATGTTCCTGCCCATTGCAGGTGGGGTGGATTAGCTGACCTTTAAAGGTCCATTCTAACCAAAACTATTCAGCAATTCAATGACTTTACAAAGCCTACATAAACATATTTGTAAATGCCTTTTAAGTCTGCTGTGCTGTACAGTTGAGTAGGCAGTAGATGGAGCTGCATCAACCTCATAACATACTTGCTAGAAAAGTATGTTATGATTAGTGTTCTCCTCTGTAACATTTTAATTGCAAACTAAGAAAATAATCCGAATAAATTGCTCCCATTGATGTCATGGAACACTTTAATTTACATACAGTATAATTAAAAGGAAAGCACTTGTACAAACAGCAAAGCTAACGTATTAAATATTTTAGCACATTCCTAAGGTGTCCTGGTTTCAGCTGGGATAGTGTTCATTTTCTTCCTAGTAGCTGCTACAGGGCTGTGTTTTGGCTTCAGTATGAGAATAGTGATAAAACACAGATGTTTGAGTTTTTGCTAAATAGTGTTTACACCAAAAGCAAGGACCTTCCAGTTTCTCTCACTGTGCCAGTGAGGAGATGTACAATCAAGACAGTTGTCCCAAACTAGCCAAAGGGATATTCCATACCATACAACAGCCTGGTCAGTATATTGACTGAGAGGAGCTGGTCAGAAGCCACTGATCTGGGACTGGCTGGGCATCAGTCAGCAGGCGGTAAGCAATTGTATTGTGCCTCACTTGTGTTTCCTGAATTTTATTTGTCTCTTTTTCCTATCATTACTATTATTGCCGTTATTATTTCTATTATTATATCTTACTTTACTGCAATTTTTAAACTATTCTTATCTCAACCTGCAGGTTTTACCTTCTTCTGATTCTCCTCTCCATCCTGCCAGGGGTGGGCAACAGAGTGAGTGAGTGGCTGCATAGTATTTGGTTGCTTGCTGGGGTTAAATCATGGTATCGGGAAAATTTAGAGGATAGGTTACACACACTTAAAAATATTTTTTAATTGCCTTCCTGCACTAAGGTAACAGATTGGCCAAGTGCTGAAATGCAAATGATCTACTCCTGATATGCTAATACATTGCCATAAAATCCACACCCAATGTTTTATAGAACTATTATGTCTGGATTAGTAAAGTGCTAAGAAAAAATCCTGTTAGCTCAGTATTATCATACAGCAATGATTCTTCTTCTCTGAAACATGACAAACTAGTCAAAGCTGCAGTATAGGAATGGTATTTTAAAAAGCTAAGCTAACTACTGATATTAGTTTCTTTAGCATTTTCAAGCACAGATGTGATCCTCCTGTTTGGATAATTTAGGCTGTAGCTCTGAACAGTCTGCTAGAGAAACCTGATGGTTGGGATGTGGTGGAGAAATAAGAGCCAGATTAATTTTATGCGGTCAGAAGTCAGAATTTTTGATTACTTCTTCATTATATCATTACATCCAGCCATACGATGGCATGTAAAGAATGTACGTACGTTAGCTTAACATAACAGGCCCTTCAGTCATTCAGAGTCTTCAGTTAAGTAAGATAGTAGTCTGCTACAGTTGTCTAAGAAATCAGTTGCACAATACCAAACACATTCCAAATTCAATCAAGTAACTAGGAACAATTTGTGATTAAGTCCCTAATTCAGATAGAAAGCACTGTGAAATAGAATTAATTTATGGGGAGTATCTTCGAAGAAAAAAATAAATCAGATTTTAGAAATGCTGCTTTTAATACAGAATAAAATTACATGAGGGGGATGTATTTCAATCAAAATGCCAGTTTCAGCATATGCAGTCTGTCAAAAGATGTTAATGGGGGTTTTGATAACCAGAAAGTACAGAAAAATAATTTAAACCACCCTCATTCTTCTGATTAAATACTAAAATACTCTGATTAGGGGAAAAAATAATAGTCAAAAGGACATTTTTCTTACAAATAAGCAAAGCCAATTAAATGCTTAATTCTGTAAAAATATTTCAAGCACCTCTAGATCTCAGGAACAAAATCTATGTTCCCACAACAAGGATGTGGTGACAGAGGAAGATCTGTGCAGGGAGAAAAGAGAGATCAGAACCAGTAGAGAATCAACATATAATTTCAGCATCTAATGAGGCTATATATTTATTGGTTTTACTGCTTTCAAGTGGACAGTTGAAAGGAGGTTTCCTCAGAATGTCAGTCAGTATGTAAATTAGTGTCTTGGACCCTCTTAACCAGTGAGGTGTATATAAGGCTCTAGAGAAAGGAGGATAATAAAAAACTGAATAACAAGATGTAAAGTGGAGTGAAGTGGACAAAGATCTGCAGACAGAAGTGAGAAACAGTACAGGTTAGTCAAAAAAAAAAAAAAAACAAACCCCAAAACAACGAACAAAAAACTACCTAAACTGGCAATTAAGTAGATAAATGAATGTATAAAATCCTAGTCATACAGAAAGGAAATTGAGTGAAACAAAAGTGAAGTTGCATGAGGATCAATTCAAGTTCTCCTTAATCTTACATTACATGAAAGTAAAGATACTGGAGACAAATACTTTCTCCTTGTTGACTGCTGTGCCTTGATCTGCAGCAATCTGCTTGCAAATTAACTTTTATCCTGTTCCCTAGAAATAGCCTGGCAACCTTCTCTGAGCTGGGTACTTTTTCCTTGCTATTGTGGTCTGCACATTACCTCAGGTGTTATTAACTGCTCTAAACTATCCAAATACAGGAAAGACAACAAAACCAAATGATAAGAATTTCCTGTTACTTACAACATGAAGTCCTGTTCCCAGCAAGGTTCACTTCCCCTTCTGTCTACTGTAGCGCTTTTTAAATCTTGGACTTTTAAAACAACATAGGTTTTGAATGCATCTGAAAAAAAAGAAATAACCAGTACATTAAAACCAACTTAACCAGCACATTAAAACCACCTAGAAGCTGGAAACTTTCAACCCCATGATAGCAGGAGTTTAACTTTTATTCCATAAAAAACATCCAGAGGTATGGTTCCAGTAAGTGTATTTTAACAATGAAATCCTTGTTAATTCTAATGGGATTATGATAGGAAAACCTCTGCCCATCACAGGTGGGAGAGGACATAATCCTAATGTGAGCAAGTACTTTAAGGATCAGCTTCCAGGCATGGCTTCTCAGATTATTTATCAATCTCCCTGACAGATCCTGCATCAAACGAGTACATGCTCCCTTTCTGCAATTTAGGATTTTCTTTGCTTTTCAAATGGTATGATAATACTGGTGACTGGCTAGTGGGGTTTTATATCCAATTAAGGCAAGTTCACAGACTTGCAACATGTAATTCAGTCTTGCCTTTGTATTGTAATCTTGTTCTGTCTAGCAGCAAAATGGATTTCAAATGCAGTCTCAAATGAACTCAAACATTTTAGTAAACAACTTTAATTGCAGAGTATGAGCACTCATGCAAACAATCAGCATGAATTACTCAGTAAAAAGTAAAATAAAATAAAAAAATGAATCAAAGTGCTTGAAAATATCACTGAGAGAAAAAGCAAAAAGAAAGAAGGAAAAGCTCTACCCTTTAGGGCCTTGCACAGGAATCTAAGGTAGCAAAGGGCGTATTATATCATCTTGATGAATGTGGGTGTTCAGAAAAGCTTCTTAGCTTGCATGCATACAACACATCCTTCATTAGCCTCCAGCATCCCACTAAGGATCAATACTTACATATGGTGTTAAAAAAAAAAAACAACAACAAAAAACCCAAACCAACAAACCCTCTTTTAATAAAAAACAGAATTACTGCCAAAATATACATGAGACATAGCCAAGAACAGAAGTAATATTGAGCTTTCTTTGTTGCCACAGGTCAATCAACTAGTCTGAGTTGGAGGGAAGTTGTCACTGTCTACAATAGCCCATTGAATAGGCTGTATCAAATTACACTGCCTTTAAAAAATGAGGAAGAAGTGTACATCCTGTATGTAGATCTTATCGATTAGGACTGATGATTATGTTTACCTAACATCCAGTCCTTTTGTCAATGTGAAGTATTTTTTTCAATAAACAAAAATCAACAGTGATCAATGTTACCCATTTTGTATAACTCAGTGCACCAGCCTTCTCAAACATGGCTTTGTTCTTAGACAGAAAAAAACTTGACAAAGTCAACACAGACCTAGAAGTCTGGTGACTTATTTGTGGGGAATGGTGCCAACAATGCATGATTCACATACCATCCTTTTGCTTACTCTGTGTAACCAACACAAACAAAACAAAATTTGCAAATTTGTTTGTCCTTTAGAGGCTTTTAACTCAAGGATTGAGAAATTTTCAAAGGAACTCTCCGTTAAATCACTTGGCTGAAAATAGCAGCCTACAATGTTTAACTCCAGCCATTTTGAACACCCATGTTTATACCTACATTTAAATAAAAATACTACAACAAACCTTCCCCTGAAATTAAAGCTTCTATAAATGAAGCCATAACTAACAAGACAGACCTTAAGGCACATGTTTAGTTGTACTCTCTTTCATTGCTCTATTATCTTGATATTCAACTGTAATCTCTTTCGCAGTTGAAAATTCCATGATCTTATGTATCACACCAGGTGATCAAACCTAATCACCTTCTATTTTTCCCCATCAAATTATGTAAATTTTTAGTGGAAATATTCTTTAAATACCACTAGTTTGAGACAATGATTCATACCTGAAAATTACAGATTGTCTGAGGCTACAATCTTGTTTCTTAATTTGTTCTTTTAAGTATACATATATTTTTCAATTCTTTCATCATTTGTTTTGTATTGAACTGTTGATGAAACGCATGCGAGTAGTCCCAGGCTTAAATATTCTTTAGCGTGATACACACATGGATGCCCAGGAAACAAAAATATAAAGCCTAAATTGGAAAGGAAACCAGACTTACCAGCTGCTTTATCCAACCTTCCTTTTTTCACTATAATATAAAAAAAAAAAAAATCATATTCAGATACTTGCTTAACAATGATTGCCAATAAATTTTATGAAAATAAATCTAAGGGATTTCTGGGGGATAAAACACCCCTCAATAATTAAAATAAGAATTAAAAAAAAAAAAAAAAAAAGTAAGCACTTTAGTGGCAAGATAATCTGATTACTCAGAATTCTTTCAGAAAGAAAACAGTGGAAAGTCTTTGCAGTTTACAGAAACTTAATACATGGATACAAAACTAAGGGCAGAATGGAGACCAGGTGACCAGCCGGGGTAGTATGCTATCCATCCCCTCATAGTGATAGGTCAAAGTTATTCTCTATTGAGAAGTCACAGAAGTCTCACAGACCTCATATAAAGTACCTCCTATCATTTTACAAAGAATCCTTTATTAAATTGTATTTTTCTCTGCCTAGTATAAAAGACATTGCAGTAAACACCTTTCCAATTAAAAGGTGAACTTTTGAAATCCTGACTTTGTTCAACAGCCTTAAGTTCCTTGCTATGGTATCACTTACATGAATGAAAAATGCCCTGAAGCTAAGAGGACTAGTTTAGATAGTCATCATAACCACAAAAATCTAACCAGGTCATCATTTTTTATGAAGTGCCTGACTACTAAAGCTTACTGAATTTAGACTTAAGAAAATAGTTATATATTTTTAAATACTTAATATTTTAAATTTTCCTGCCATATCAACACATACAAAACAGTTCAATTTGAATGAAGCGTCACTGTAGTCTACTTACATATACCTCATATTTCACTATTTTACTTATGACCTAGTAATTGCCAATAAAACAAACGCTGGGTCCATAACTTCACATTGCAAAGGTTCCCACTTGTCTAACTTCTTCAACCATCCTTTTCCTTATTCTTGCTTTCATCTATGTCTAAGCATCCCTAAGTATTCTATAGAATTGCATCACATTTTAACTGTCAGACATTCTGCAATAATTCCATCATGTCTCACACTGAAAAAGCTTTCACTTTCAAAAGAAATGATAGAACAAACTGTCTCTGAGCTACAAGCAGTTTAAACACTCCAGCAGTTAAAATTAAAGATTGCAGAACTGACACACTGTACTTAGGTGGCTGCCCTTGAAGGAAGTACTGCAAGAAATACTCCCATTCACTTAAGTGAGCAATGCACATCTGCAGTCTATCAAGTTGCTCAGCTGTTTCTTACAGTGACCTAATAAATATGTCACACTAGTTAAGAAGCTTGCATGATAAGAAAAACCTACCTTTTACAGAGAGAAGTTCCATTCCAGTAGAAAAATACTTTAAAGAACATAAACTGAAATTAAGCAGTTTTTACAAATGAGGAAAAATTTGTTTCGCTTTAAGACTAAATTACTCTTTTCCTCCTGTTTCCTCACTGTAAGTGTTTCACTTTTCCTGCATGCTCCTCCCATATTTCACATGGAGGAAAGCCAGCCAATTGATGCAGCAGTGAAAGACCAATGACAAATTCCTTCTCCCTCTATACACACTCTGAGATGGAAGAAGGAGAAATATTGCAACTGTTTCCTCACCCTCATTTCCTCAACTTTTATCTGCTGTATGCAGCCGTCTCTAGTCTAAACACATTTCTGAATGCTATCTTTGCCAGCAATAACAAACCCAGGGCAACTACTTTAATAAGAACATACTTCACGAGTTCTTACACTTTGATTTTAACACTTGCAAAGCATCTGAAGTGAAATACAGAAGGTTTAGGGGGGTTTTCCTTTTTTAAACACATCCACATCGTCAGAACTTATTTTACTGTATTAGCTATCTCTAAGCATAAGTAGACTTAATTTTCTAAAATAAAGTGTGAATAAATATTGCACAAAGACAAGCTGAATTTAAGACACCTCATGAATTCCTAATTCTACTGCAGCACTTCAGTGGATAGGAGATATTCTCATACCATGTTAAAATATTTTACAATACTCAAAGCACTGAACTATAAAAACTGTGATGTTTCTGACTACTTGTTCAGATTAATATTGGGGTTTATTTTGGGGGGTTTACTTTTTGTTTCTTCCAATAAACAGGATCTGGATGATAGCTACACCTCAGAAGAGGTGAGAGCTGAGGCTGTTTAGCCTGGAGTAAAGAAAGTTCAGGGAGGCTGGACAGTTTATCAATATTTATCAACACCTGATGGGAGGCTGTAAACAAGCCTGACTCTTCTCATTGTTGCCTAATAACAGGTAAAGAGGCAAAGGGCACAAACTGAAACTCACATTCACCTGAATACAAGAAAACTTATTTTTACTGTGAGGGTAGTTTAACACTGAAATAGGTTTACCAGAGAGGATAAGGAGTTTTTGTCCTTGCAGCCAGTCAAAACATGACTGGACACAATGCTGGGAAACCTGCTCTTGCTGACCCTTGTTTTTAGCTGGGATGTTGAACTAGATCTACAGAGGTTCCTTCCTTGTGATTCTGCAATAGCCCACAATGTCACAAGACTGTGAAGTGTTACAGTGAAGAAAATTCAGTGCAGGATTTCATGAAAGTCTACAGTCACTTGCATTATGCGTGGTCTTGATTGAGCCCCCACCACCAAAATGTCTAGTGCTTTGTTGTTTCAGGATCATGCTACTATTTCATAACAGTGAAGCTGTTAACATATTCCTTTTTGGTCTTGTGTTTTAGATTAGCATATCTGTATATCTGTTTTAAATTCTATTTATTCTGAACAAGTTTCCCACAGCAACCTGATAGTCTTAGAGCCAGGTTTCCACCTTATGCAAGCAATGGAGTTTCACTGAAGTGAATAGTTAGCCTGGTGGACACTGACTGAGAATCTGATCTCAAGTGTGCATCTGGGTCAAAAAAAAAAAAAAAAAAGGAAATTTAAATTTATTTGAAACAAAAACCTGATCACTGCTGACTTACGGTTCAGTAAACAGAGTCCACAATAAGCCTTAGCATGAGTCAAAGTTATGCAGCTGCATTTTTGTATCCTTCTGAAACTGCACAAACTTACCTTTTCTTCCTTTCTTTCACTCACCTTCTCAGACATCAGGGCCCTTGATGTGGAAAACTGATTTTCTCCTTGAATCCTTTGGTTCCAGCAGTCAGTATGGTTCATTTACTTTGCTGTGATGTGATGTCACAATTGTTTGTTACATCTGCAACTGGTAATTGCATATATAATAATTTGTTATGACTTTACGGTAAGAAATATGCAGAGAATAATTGAACATAAGCAGAAGGTAAATGTGGACTGAGATGGGGCACATGCAGATACTTTCTCGCTTGGAATAATGAAAAGCACTAAGCTGGAACAAGCTGTCAAGATGGTGTTTGGCTAAAGGACACAAGAGTAGAAGCTGCAGAACAACCCTACTACCGAGTCAAGTCTTTTTCAGTATTTCTCCTTTTCCATATTACCATTTCTAATTTAATGTCAGATATTACATTTCAGTCCTATAAGCTGACTTCAATTAAGAGGTCCCATCATTTCAGTTCTACAAGTTGAGTCAAGAATTTAGAAAGACATTGAAAAAAGAAACCAGAACAAAACCAAAAGGAATTGTTTACAACGCATTTTTATCTAAACTATATCACAACTGCCTATACTTTCACTGACCGCTATTCAATAGAAGAAGGTAATCTGGTACAATGCTGTTGCTCAGGATGCGCCTGCCACCTGATACCTGACACTGTTGAGTGATTTGCTTCCAGAAAATATATGTATTTATTTTTCAATCCAAGTTCTCCACTGATACAAGAAGGATATGATTATTTTCACTTGTGAGCTAACTTTTTTTTTCAGTGAGAATCTTTTTTTTTTTCCCTTTCTTTATACGAATTTACATAGTGCATATTAGCAAACAAGCATGCCAGCATCTTTCAGTTAATTCATTACAAGCAAGGAGATTTCAGTCCTGTTATTTACCTATTTGGCATTAAAACTACACATTGTTCTTCTCAGGAAGTTCCTCCTCAACAGGATACTTGTAATGCAACAATTATGGTCATGAACTCAGAGATTTTAATATAATATGTTGCGCAATGAAAACAAGGAAGAGAGCACATTTGAATACTAAATGCAAAAACATGTGGAAGAAACTCTCAACTTTCACAAGAAAATGAAGACACAGCCTACTGCTGATTTAAGATAACTTAATTACAGAAGAGATTATTAAAAAGTAAGCTTAGTGGGGAAAAAATAGCTAAATTTCAATTGATATTACAAATATAGAGTGCATGAGCAGTATCCTTGCATCTGATTCATATCTATCTCTGACCATTATGAAGCCATCTTTTCTTGGCTACTTTTTTGCTTACCCGTGTGTATTTTTAAAGAACTTATGACCTTTGAACACCAGCATTTTAACTAGCTTTCTTCTGAAATTCTTCCATTGAGAAGAAAGGAAATTTGCTCTTTTGAAAATTAATATACTGACTGAAATTTTCAGCTGATCAACATTCATCAGTATCTCCTCACACTAACACATGAAGAAATATGCCAGTCACCTCAGTAGGTTAAACCAAACGTTTTTCTTTTTAACTTCCCCTTTGAAGTCAATCAGTGGCTTAAAACAAGAGCTAGCAGGAGAAGATGTTTGTCTATTGTGGGGAAAAAAAGTACACACTCTTCAGATCAAATTCTAAGATAAGCACCTGTATTATCACTGTCATCATAACAACACAGAAAACTGAAACTGATGAGAAGGAATTCAACCAGGAAAGCAAGAGAGAAAATAAATCTGTTTTTCCAGACAGTTCATTCCTACCTTTCAGAAATATAGATTCTGCATCCCCAGGTGTATACTATAATTTTCAGTAGACTCAATAAGTGATAAAAGACAGAAATAATGAACTCTGTAAAAAAATATTCTATCAGGAGATATATAATCAAAGAAATAGATAAGCAGGGGAAAAAAAAAAAAACCCAAAAAAATCAATCAGCCGATTTCTGACCCTGAAAACCTATAAGCAATATTGCAGATAGAAACTACAAATTAGATCAGTTTTGTCCCTGCTTACAGAAGATAGGCACAGCTATGGCTGGAGAGAACAGGTGATGTGGTCTGGGTTTCACAAGAATCACCTTGATAAATTAGTGTAATGCACTCCATTTACCCTCTTCCAACATGATACAAAGGAAGGCCCATCCTTGCTGGTTATTAACCAGCAAGTACACAGATGCAAAGTTTATTGAAATACCCATTTGTTATTAATATCCAAAAAGTCAAGCCACAGCAATAAAAAAAAATAAACCCGCAGTTGTAACACAAAAAAAAAATACAATAACTTATCACAAGTTCATATTCCACCTGTCATATTTGTGACAGTCACAGGAGCTACTAGGTTATTAGACTAAAAATAGACTTATCTCACAGAGTTTTTTTCATTCTATTCCAGAAAAGTTTATTCCAACTAAAGTGTGTGTCACAAATTTCTGGGTTTTGAATAATTAAATACCTGGAGTTAATGAGAAAACTCTGTACTTTTTAATTTGGTACTAAACTTTATTAAAAATAGATTATTAAGTCCACATTAACCCTAAGACTTTTGTATGCAAATTTTGCACATCACCTCACATCTCCTCCCTTGACTCCAGTAAGACTGACAAAGCTATCACTTAATTGTCTTATGAAAATATTGTTGGAATTAACGTCTGTACAGTGCTTCAGGATCCTCTCATTCAGCATGCTACAAAGAGAAAGATAAATACTTTCACTATTTTACATAAATAGAAACTGAGTCTGTACAAACCAGTGGTTCTGCCACTACATTAAGTAGAAAGAGGACCACATACTTCTGATTATAGTCCCCAAGTTTGGCTGCTATTCTGCTCCCACTGTGACCTCTGTCTCTTCAATGACAAAGTCATTTGGAGCACTGATACTACATGTCCCAGAAAGCATGCCCCCTTTGTACAGAAAGACAGATCAGAAAAAGCTACCTAAAACAATGCAAATAAATCTCAAAGTATTTTTTTTCTTAGAATCTATTTTAAGTTAACCAACAATTGCTGAAGTTTGTATTTCATTGTCAGTAGCTCTGCTCATTGCTATGATTGCTGTAAAACTGCTCACTGCCACACGAAAAATTAAAATGTGCTCATTATAATTGAGGAATAAAATTTAAAAACAAACAAACAAACCCACAAAACTTAGCGCATCAGAGGCCAGATCCAGCATTTCTACTCACTGACTTTTAAAAGTACAGGTTTGTTCCCTATAAAGGGAAATGTTTCCCTTTCTCTTCTATCTCTGCTCCACATGTTCTTACGTAGTTCTCAACTGCGCTCTTGACTACTTTTATTTTACACTTAGAGACACCTAGTGGCTTGCCTCTGAATTGCTCTGGAAAACCAAAGATCACATTTCTAAATGAACTTCAGGTGTTTCCAGATCTCATTTCCCTCTCAGAACACAGCACATTAAACACCTGAGGTTACCAAAAGAAAAAGCACTTGTATACAGAACTGTATTACATACACATGAAAAGTTTGAGATGCCAAAAAATACTTTGTCCTTTTTCTTTTTTTTTTTAAATATATACCTGAAGAATAAACATACCTGGTACTTTTTTTTTTTTTTTACCACAGAAAATGCGTCTTTTCTCTTCAGAACATTCAGTTGTATTCATCTTACACACCATATTTGCTACTTTGGCCTCTGTATCTCTTCCTGAACATAAATCTCAAATAGATGCCATTTTTCATCATTTCATATATCATAGAATGGTTAGGGTTGGAAAGGACCTTAAAATCATCTAGTTCCAACCCCCTGCCTCAGCCTAAACCATGTGGCCCAAAGCTCTGTCCAACCTGGCCTTGAACAGGGATGGAGGATTCACCACTTCTTTGGGCAACCTGCTCCAGTGCCTCACCACCCTCACAGTAAAGAACTTCCTTATATCTAACCCGAATCTTCCCCTGTTTAAACCCATTACACATTGTCCTATATATATCTGTACACATACAATCATCCCTCTGAAACTGTGGTTTTACTGAGTGCTTCACCCTAGCAGGATTTCTTGGTATCAGTGGAATTGTTCTACATGCAAAAAAACAAGGCGGCAGAATAAAGTCCCTACCAAGAAATTAGGTAAGGCTGAGTTATTTTTTCATCTCCACTCTTCAATAAAAAAAGTGTTTCTAAGGAAACAGTGTAACAATCTTATATTGACTACTCTGTGATTTAGCAGAATGTTTTCTAGAGCCAGTCAGCCCTGGTAATCTTATGAATCTACAATTAGTTACACATGCTGTAAATGGAAAGAAATGCCTTTTCTTTGTGCTTTTAAAAATTCTCCATTCCTGGGACACTCAATGACTGCACTTAATCTGTATGAGCTCTGTACCTATATTTTTTAAATTGTAATTGTCTCTTCAACTCACTTGAAAATATTTGTATTCAAGAAAAGCCATGGAACCATAACGGAAATGAAAGAGATATCCTTATTTAGAATTAGAGAATATCTCCTGTACCTCTGTTTAATAAACATACAAAGTGCTTCAATAACTAATCCAAAAAATATCTGTAACAGTTCAGCACTTTCAGCCTTTTCTTTAAGAAAAATCACTTCACACCTGTCATGGGTTCAGCAGCAGCAGTCATTTTTCTTCTTCTTAGTAGCTGGTGCAGCACTGTGTTTTTGATTTTTGGGCCTGGGAACAGCGCTGATAACACCAGTGCTTTCAGTTACTGCTTGGCAATGTTTTGGTCTGGCCAAGGACTTTCTGAGTCTCATGCTGTGCCAGGGAGGAGGGGAAGCCAGGAGGATGCAGAGACAGGACACCTGACCCAAACTGACCAAAGAGGTTATTCAATACCACACCATGTCATGTGCAGGATGTGAAAATGGGGGGCAGAGACCTGGAAGGGGGTGGTGCAGTGGGGGCTTCGCTGCTGGGGAGTGCACTGGCTGGGTCGGGCTTGGTGAGCAGTTGTATTCTCTTTCTTTGTACTTCTCCTGTCATTATTATTACTGGTGGTAGCAGTAGTGATTTGTGTTATACCTTAGTTACTAAACTGTTCTTATCTCAACCTGTGCAAATTGAATTCTTTTGATTCTCCTCCCCATCCCCCTGGGACTGGGGGAAGAAAGAGGGGGAGTGAGTGAGCAAGCGACTTCATGAGTTTTAGAGACTTAAACCACGACAACACCCTAAAGCCACAATAAATGTATAATCTACCAGAAACCCAAATATTTCCCATCCTGCTTCTGTAGACAGACAGAATAGGTAATTTCTTTCTCCTGGATTTTCATGTCTCATGAAAATAAGAAGTAAGGAACTCCAAGAAACAAATATAGCTGCCGTAATTGCCTACATTATATATTCTTACAGGACAAAGAATACTGGTAAAGGTGTGGTCATGATACTCATTTTAAGGAAACTTTAAAATTGGGAAAATTATTATCAAAGTTTCCCTTTAGTAAATTCGTAATTTCATATTCCACACTTTTCCTCAGAAAAGAGCCCACAAAGAACAAAAATTAAACTCATTTTATACAGATAAATTTACAAGGCCAAAGTGTGAAGTAATTAAAGCAAGGAAAAAGCGTTTTAAAAATATTTATGAGGACAAACCCAGAAGGCTACTGCTACAAGCTTAAAAGTAGTTAAACTGAAATTCAACAGTAACAAATCACATTTTCATGTTTTAAGCAAAATTAAGCTGTGAATCAGATTTACCATTCCTCTCTGTCTCCACGCTGAGTGGAGTGTCTCCAGCATCTGAGTGTATTACATTCCTTCATAATGCAGTAAATAAACAAGTCTGTACTTATGACTCGTGTTTTGAAATTAATAAAATGGTGAAACTACCCTATTGTTGGACTGAGCAGCTACAGCATTATTTTCTAACCCCCTCCCAAAAAACTACAACCAATGAAGTACAGTTTGTAAATCCAGTAAAACAGACATTAAGAGATTGAATCCTGTATTAACACTGCTCTGCTTTAATTCCAGCATGTAACAAGTACAGACTTATCTCACACTTTCATCTGATAGCAATTTTTTAAATTGCATTTATTCTCATAAAAGCCCTGATTTAATCAACAGCATTCTTAAGTCTCCGAAGTACATCCAATGGTGACCATACCCATTGTTTATCTTTTCAAAACAAAAGCTCTGTTGACATGAAATGTGACATTTTTCCTCAATATTTCATCCCATTATATGTAAAATAATACAATAAATTCTCAGTACTTGACAACTATCCCCTAATGTAATCTAAGCTAATGCTGTTTCATATTTCAGTACGTGACATCTGTCAACAATGTTAACCACTAATTGCTCTTACTCTTCTCAAAAACATGACTTGACTGATAACTGAGGCCAGATAAGTATTTTAGTTTATTGAAGTTATTTTGTTGCCCATTCAGATAAAAGAGGAAAATGCTTAAAAGAAGCTGAAGAGAGGAAAGATTGAGAAAGTAATTACTGGATGACAATAATCACAACTGAGACTGAAATTATTACATGGTCTATGATTAATAAATTAGTGAGCAGATATTTTTAGTGAGAAATAGGAATTTCTCACTAGAAGTGAGAAAGTACCTACTTTCTCACCAAGTACCTACGCAACCCAAGGTCATAAGAAACAGGCATAAATTTCTCCAATTATAAAAGTTCTTTCAAAAAGAATTAAAGTGCTTTTCATTAATAGATTTCAAGGCTTTTCATAATGGAAGGAAATCTCATTTTTATTACATTATAGATGTGGAAAATAAAAGACTGACACACTGTCTCCCAGGAGACCAGTGCCCAAGTCTGCAAGGCAACATGGCACGTCTGAATCTAGCGCTACATCACCAACCCAAAATACATTTTCCTCAACAAAAGAATCTGAGAAATACCTCACAAAACCTCATTTTAGCCCTTCTGTTACAAAAAAGTATGTCTGGATAAAATGAGGTGAAGTGGTCTGCATGTCAGAAGAAAAATTAGGTAAAGAATTAGAATTAGAATGCAAACCTTCCGTAACAGCATGTGAAAGTAATGCCCCAAGAATACAACTAGCAACTGATGACTGCAGTTTTGATACAGAAAGTTTACTTCTGAAAAGACATATTATTTCCTTTAGAGGAGATTTCTTCCTTGCCTAAATCATGGAAGGCTTTTCTTTGTGTACCTATTTTATTTGTGAACTGCCCTTGCCTCCCTTGGAGAGGCTGTGGAGATCCAGCAGTCCACAACAGATCTCCTTTTTCTCAACAGAAAGAAAAAGTGGTCTCTGTTGAGCTCAAAAGCATGGGCAGTTTTAATTACTTTTGTTTGTGCATGTTTTCCCTTTCCTTACCAGTTGTCAGGTGTGATATTTCAACCTGTGATACATTTAACTTGGGCTATGATCCATTACGGATTTCAACTCAAGAATATTCTGCAAACATCACAAGTTATCCATGCAAACTATTTCAAGCCAGGGTAATTCTTGTAATTTGTTTCCATATGCAAACCCACCTGATACCATGGTAGGCAGATTGGTAAGTCTGTATTCATTCTGTTTTCCCATAATGCAGGCTCTGTAGCAGTTCAATCACTCTTGAATCAAAATGAATTATTAAAATGAAAACTTTACACAAATATTATGCAAAGTATGGGAGGTTTTATGTTTAGGTAGGACTATAAAAAAAACAAACAACAAACAAACCAAAACTAACAAACCCAACATATAGCTAGGGACACTACCTCATCCACCTTACAATAAAAACTTTATCATTTACAACACTTGAAAAGCTATGTATCTTTAAACACAATGCTTTACATCATAAAGACTTGGAATGAAATAAAACCTGATTTTGGGGAATAGTTCTCAATATCTGGAAGTATAATTAGTATACATGGTACATATAGCTTTCATAACCACTATTTCTGATGTACATCTGTAAATACATTTAAATAGTATTACTATGTGCACTGCTTTTATGGAATAATTTATTTTACCAAGGCAAAAAAAAAAATACAGTGTTGGAGGGCGAAACAGAAATTACAGTTTCATGACCCTCTCTGAACATAAGATGTAACAAAGGTCTTTGCAGTAGCCTTCCCTTTGTGTTAAATTATGCTAAAGTGTATGCAACAAATTTGTCTTATGGAAACCTTCATATATTGATGATTAAGGAGGAGCTGTTGAAATAACTTATATAGGTTCATAGCAAAATTCACAATTCATAAAATGTGCCATAAAGCACAAACAATATCCAGTTTATCCATTAGGTTACTTGGTCTCATACAATTATTTCACTTTCTTGATAAGCATTTTTGACTACAAAAACTTAAACTGAAATTCCAGTTACCACTGCTGACTTTAAAAGACCAGTGTTCATCTTCTCTGAGAAAATAATATTATGGCTTTTAAACTATGTTGTATCATCTCATTTTGTTTTCATCTAGAATATTACAAAAATGCCCAGACGCAAGCCCAAAGAAAAGCTACGTCTAAGTTTTCATATAAGGTACTATATTCCAGCATTCTTCACTTAGCTTAATACTATCTTACCAAACATCACCATTTCCATTAAAGTTCTATCTCACAAAATCATTCATTAGGTGAAGCAGCTTAAATAATATCATATTTATTGTAAGCTAAAACAAAAACCAGAAGCTGGGGAGAAACATACCAAAACATTACTAACTTTACATATTCTTTTTTCATTACATCCACTTACCTCTGAAACGCAGCCCATAGATGTAAACTATAATTACTTCAACACATTATCATTAAGATGAGCCCACACGTACAGAACAGCCCAACTTGCCTCCTCACAATGGACTCCTGTCACAGACCATAGCTTCTCTGAAACTGACCTTTTAAGAAAAAAGAAACACACCAACAAACAAACATCACATTTCTCCTCCTCACTACATTAGCTCCCTAGAACTTCGCGTATTAAGAAGAAACATCTGAAGTTGAGAAACTCACGCCCTCAACGAGGCACAGCCCTCATGCCACAAGGCACACAACTCGCTCTTTACTGCCCTCAAACCCAGAGCTGCTGAGAAACGAACACCTGACCGGAGACTTGCAGAACCGACACCACCGGCAGCTACCCCTGAGACTGACAGAAATGCTCTTCCCTCCGTACTTAAAGCAGGACGGACAGCTGAGAAGTTTCTTGTATCTCATTACGGAGAAAGGGGTACTCTCAGAAACAGGCCGGCCCTGCCCGGGTCTGCTGAGCCGCAAGGGAGCGCGGAGGAGCCGGTGAGTGAGTGGGGCGGCAGCGGCCCACGCTCCACCTCGCAGGTTGTTAGTTCAGTTCGTGTTTCCTCTCGCTTTCCGCTCTGAGCCGCCGGAACAGAAAGCGACCCCGGAGTAGCTGCTCTCGGCGGGAGCTGACGGGACTGTGGGCAGCACGCGCTGCTCTTGCTCCCGCCGCTGCGCAGAGGCCGAGGCTCGGCAGGCGCCTCGCGGCCGGGGCGGGAGCAGGGCAGGGCTGGGTGTAGCCGCTCCCGAGCGGGACAAAGCCCGTGTTAGCTACACTCCCCTCTTTCTCCTCCGCGCTCTCGCTGCTGCCGGCCGGTGCCTCTACCACTCGCGGTGCTTGCAGCCGCTGCAGGTAAGGGATTGCGCCGCTGCCTCGACGCTCAGCACGGCTCCTCTCAGTTGCCCCCCCCGCCGGTCCTTCTCCCCGCCCTGCACTGGTCTCCCCAGCCCACCGGCAGCGGGGTCGCACCTCAGTGCACAGCCTCGGGCCGCTTGTTGGGACCGCCCCTGCGCGTCCGCGCAGGGATCTGTGGGCGCGAGGCTCCGCTTCCTCGGGTGCCTTAGGAACACGACTGAGGGGTGAGCTTGGGTTTTTGTCTCGGCCAAGAGCAGCGGTAACAGCGGGTGCTGCAGAGCTCTTTCGCTGGGGTGAAGTGGGGCGTTTGTTCTCTTTCCTCGGGCCGATGTCAGCCAATGTCCGGGAGTTCTGTTTCATCCCCTGTACATTTAGTATCAGCTGTATAGCTTCGTTATGTTTCAGCTTTGACGTATGGTGTTGGATGTCTGAACTTCCCTTTCCAACATCATCTAGTGATATATACTTATCCCTATACATGTATTATACATATATTCTGTCAGTTGTCTTGAAGCGTACTTGTTCAATGGACTTCTTGGAGAAAGTAATGTGAGGATATAGCAGAATTCAAAATACTCGTTCACTGAAATGGGAAAATGCTTTGTCTTATATTAGTGATGCCTCTTGAGTAGGTGCAAAGACTTAGAGTAGAAATAAATTTATTTTTATTCTATAGCAGTTGTTTTCTCTTGATAATAATAAAAAAAAAGTTCAGAAATTTCTCAAGGCTTGCTCAGTGATGGAATTAACCAGGGCTCACTTGGAGCCCGTGGTGGTTCTGTCACAATCACTTTTCTAGTTACTGCTAGGAGCAGTAGTAGTATTTTCTTAAAATATCATGAGATATTAGCATATCAGAAGTGCTGCTGGTAAAGAACTATGATGTTTTGGGAATCCATTGCAGAAATGGCTTTGTGGTGAAGCAGTTCTGCTCAGAAGGTTTGTGTCAGGTGGTAGGACTGATTACACAAGAGCAGGTTTTTCACATTAAAATTTTTTCAGTGTTAAAGTTAGAACTTTATTGTAGTTACAACTGCAATCCATGCATTACAATGCACTGAATCAGGTTTGGACTTTGATTCTGCTTCATAATAGACAGTGTCTCTCTACGTAAGGAGATCTGTTTGTGTACATATAATAAATCTTACAGAGTTGTTTACACTAAACAGGTACATGTCCCATACTGAAGAACACTGTTGAGAGGCCTGTTTGGTAATCAGGAGTGTTCAAAGAGTAGAACAGAAAAATAAGGAGTTCTTGTTGTCAGAATTTGGAAATCCTCATTATGACGCAATTAATTACACCAGTGGTTAGTGAATGTTACATCACTGTCCAAAACCCAAAGGCTGATGAAATGTTTCAGTTGTTTTATTTCCAGCATCTGGTTCCAATTTATTTGTTATTTAAACATTCCTGAGTACGGTGTAGCTGAACCAAAAACATCACCTCTCTGACCAGTGGGGTTTTTTTATCATAAATGAGTTCAAGGTCACTTAAGGGAAGACAAAATGAGTGACTTAGAGCTTTGATGCATGTTCACTGCCTCTCAGTTCAACATTTTTGCAAGCTGGGGTTTTTTTTAGATTTCATGTGTCTTGACTTTACCAGATTTTATATCTTCTGTTGCAGTAGTGTAAATAAGAAGGAACTCTGTAGAATTAATTATGGCTAGTTCATTACAGATTCTGCAATGTTTAGTAAAAATGAAAGTTGATCAGAGTTCTTGTGGATTACATTAATGACTTTTATTTGCATTTGTGGGAAGTCTTGACACAGGCTTAAAGCTTATTACTCTCTAGCCTTTCCAAGTTGTGTGGGCCATAGACTTGGAGTTGACACCCCCTTAGTACACCCTCTTAGTACACCCTTTGATTCATAGGGAATGATTTTATGATCATTGACTCTTTTAAAGGGCATCATATGTGTCTGCTCAAAAGACAATATGTAATTAAGGAAAAGCAAGGAGCTGTCTCTTCACAGGCATAAGGAAGCAGCACTTTCTCAAATGGAAAATCCTACTTTCAAGAAAGTTCAGTAACTTAATATACGTAAGGTGAAAACCTGTCTTTAAATCAGTAAGATTCAGTTTTGTTGAAATCAAAACTTGCTTTCTGCAGAAACTGATGGCCCTTTTCTGTCGTATGTACTTTCCTGTAAGAATTGATGGGTGAATTGCCTGAGACCTGATTAAAGCTCTTCTTCAGTAAAGCATTTCACAATTTGAATACAACTCCACTGAAGGTGACTTAAGTGATGCTATTTGTATGTTTAAGGCTTTGGAAGTGGCAAATAATTCACTTATATGTAATTCTGTTTAGTGCTTAAGCAACATCTTGTTCCTGTAGATAACTATGTTTGTACTTCATAAAACGTTCAGACATAACATTTTGGACAGTAAAACAAGTGTTTTCTTTTTCTTTAATGCATTTGTTCTTTCTTTAAAGACATCTTTTATGGCTCCAAACACTTGTAATATTTTTTCCACATGAACTTTGAATATATGCAGTATCCTTGATATATGTGACTTAAATCCAAGTTTAGCTAGTCACATGTATCAATTTTTAACATGTTTAAAGAGCTATTATATCGTTGTTGCAGAAGCCTTTATTAGAAGTGGAAAAAAGGTAGGAATTTCTAGTTTTGTGCATATCTTTAATTTTTCTATTTAGCAAAAGAGCATCTCATGACGCTTTTCTATCAAGCTTAAAATAATGAACTGTTAATGGGGTGAAATGATAACTTCAAGGAGGTGAAGATTATTCTTTTCTACCTTAGGACTGTGCAAAGCACAAGTGTGCTGAGTTTTCACTGCCCCATTTTCCAGCTTAGGTGCAACATAAACTATTTTAATTAATATTGTGTCACCAAATGGTTTTGAGATGGCCAATTGAATTCTGCCAAGATAGAGTCTTTTGATGAAAACATATCTTTATTGATTGTAGAAGAAGAAAATCATTCTTAAAATGAAATCCAGAGAAAAATCATATCCCTCAGAGAAAATTTCTGAGTGGCAGGCTGAGATTAACATCATAAAATTGAATTTGTGCTGCAAACCTTTGATGTAATCAGCAGCTGGGAGATGGTGTTGCCCTTACTATGCTCTTTCTGATTGTGGTGAATTATTGTGTGGAATGAAATAAGTGTTTCTTGTGTCACTCGTTCAAGAAATACAAACATGGTATTACTCGGTGGTTCTTGCTAGTTAAAATGGGTTGTATTGATTCCTGGTCCTAGTCTCTTGCTCCCTTGGACTGCGGTACATTCACACCCCAAGAGGGATCTGGATGTCACTCAGCAGTGAGTCCTTAGGCAGGTTAGGCTGTAGCCCTGACAGGTCTCCAGGGATGTTCCCTGAACTTAAACTGGTACCACAGTGGTAGGCAGGCAGGGAGTGACTCAAGGTGGAGCTGCAAAAAAGAAAGTAGAATGGAAAAAGGTGTGGAGTGCTGAGGGTTCTGGCAGGATGTATTGAAACACAAGGAAGTGAGCCATAGGATAGAAATGTTGATTGGAATATTTTACTTCTTGCCTGCTACCTGGTTAGGTATGTTAACAAAAAAATTTGAAATACAGAAATATTTTTGCTGCTGTACCTACAGAGAGCAGACTTTGCATCTTAAAGGAGCTGATTATTAGTTCCCTTGTGTGATGTGCTAAATACAAGCTAGCTTTTAATTACCTTTTAAAATTTTCTTAATAATCTGTGTTTTATTTTGCTATTAATTATTTCACGTGTCTTTTACCCTTGTCTTGCTGTCTTCAATGTCATTTCTTTGGTCATCATTCTCTCTTCACTTACCTAGCCTTATATACCTTTTACCTTTTCCTGCATTGCACATCCTGCCATCTGCCCTGTAGCCACTGTATCTCCATTCTATTTCCCTTTCTTTGTTAAGCATCTTTCTCAGCATTTGTCTTTTCTAATTTATTCCACCGATTACACTAATACAAGTGTATGCCTACCCTGCTGCTTCACAAATTGCGAAGTATTGTTGACCTGTATTTTCAGATTCATGGATGCAATGGATTTCTGAATAGCAATTTATATAAACAGCAGATCTGTGATCAGGAGTGTGGATGTGGTACATCTGCAGGCTTACATAGACAGCACTTTATCCCTTCTGTGTCTTTACATTTTGTACTTTAGATACTTTTACCAAGTATTTTGTAAATGCAATATATTTTAATTTTTATGCCTCTTGGATTTTCTATATCTTGTGGACAATGGGGGAATAATTTTAGTTAGGGAAGGATATCTCTGGTAATCAGCAAAATATAGTATCTTATCTTTAAGGAGAGTGCAAAATCTACATCGTAAAGTAAATTGAGAAAGTTGTGAAAGCAGTAAACATTAGTAGACTGCAAGTTAAAGCTATTTTTAGGAAACTAATTAGCTTTTTACTAACAGTACAAAAATATTGATAAAACCTCTATTTTCTAATATAGGTGGTAAAAGTGAGTATGTCAGATAAAGCCAAAGAATAGACCGGAATCGGAAAATGAAATTGGTTACAAACAAATGAACCTTTTGAATTTGTCATGAAAACCTCTGAGGCACTGCCTAAAATTTCGTTTGTAAACGCTTTACCACAGTGATGAATCTAAAAAGGGATGTGTGTGGAGGAAACTTCTTATTTTACTTGGCCAACATTGAAGCCTGAACTAGTATAATTTTGCTAGACTGAGAAGGCGCATGCTGTTCTCCTAAAACTGTCAATAGTTTTTAATCACTTTGGCCCCTCTATCTTTTTGTGGCGTGGTTTTGTTTTAATTATTTGTATTTTTAATCCAATCCAAACAGTTAAATGCTGCTAATCTCTTAATATTTTCAGGATTATAAGGCAATTTCTGCATCTCTTCTTGTGCCCACACTGATTACCACATAGTGACCTGGAGAAACTGATCTGAGAAAACTTACATTGTGTTGAAGCATGAAATAAGTATGCATATAAACTCAGAAAAGTATTTTTGGCAGGTTGACTGTTGCCTGTAGGGTGGCTTTTTGTTTTATGAAGTCTCTTCTACTATAAATGAACTATAAATTCCTCTTTGGTAGCTTTTGTTATGGGCTGTAGCTAAGAGGAGGAGGTTTTTGTCATAGCAAGTGCTTAATAATGTGAGCTGTTTGAGGTTAAGGTTCCGGGAAGTTCAGTTCCTAGTTTTAAGAACCTTTATGTATGTGAGATCTGGTGTATTCTTAATTAATTTAAAAATCAGAGTATGTATTTTCTTTATCACTAAATATGACCAATCCCAGTCAAAACAGTAGGGAGATGAGGAAAACCACTTGCCTTACTATGCACTTAGAAGGGCATTCAAGGTCAGACCTTCTGTACTCTGGCCCCTTTAAAATACCTCATGGCCTCTGTTAGAGTAAAAGGTGGTATACTCAGCCTTCGGGATCAAAATTTAACACTGTGCAAATGGTCCAAAGTTGCTGAAGTACTACAGCCAAAGTCCTTGAAGCAGTGCAAACTGGAATAATTTTCCAAGCTAAGAAGTTTTGTGGTGTGGTTTCAGAGTCAAAGGTGCTTGTAGAACTAGAGACAGGATGGTAGAGACAGAGTGGCACAAGTTAGTGGTGAGATGAATTGGTATGGTTTTAACTCGGAGCAGGGTTTTTGTTTTTAGTCATGAGGTTTTAGCAGTGTGATCATAAGGGCAGGTCAAAAAGAGGTTAGGTTCTAAGCAGCAGGAAATGGGGAGCAGGACTGAGGAACTGGATTTGAAGTTGAATAAGGGGTTAATACTGCAAATCAGACATGCTTGAGTGTGCAGAGCTGGAAGAATTTGTGCTGATAAGCAACATGCAGCTTAAATATGCCTTGGGCAATATTTGACTTTGTGGAAACAGTTTTTAGCTTTTTTTTTTTTTTTAAAGGAACAGTATGATAAATCTCTGTTGATTTTATTAAAAAAAGTTTGCTTTAGGCGCCATTAGTATTACTAAATAGCTTTGATGAAGGTAAGTATCATCAGACAAAATGTGGATATCTGCATGTGAGTGTGTGGTATTTCTAGGGAAGTCAGGGTGTTCTTAAAATCAAAACTTTCATGCAAAGTACTTGTGCATCAAAATACCTTAATCCAAAAGAGACGTTAACAAGGGAGCAAGAGGAAAAAAGTTAAGGACTGTTATATTAACACGGAAGTTCACATACCTTCTGTTTTCGATTTCTCTTAGAATTAGACTGAAATGTATAACCAATGTTTTAGTAGCTGTTTATTAATATGACACTCATGGATGTCTAAAATGTGCGCAAATAGATCATCTGTACATTAGCAAATTCTACCAATTTTTGTTTTTAACTTCTGTTGGCTTTTTGAGTTCTGTTACTCATCACTTGCTCAGCAGTAGGCCTTCTGCTAAGAATATTGATCTTGAATCTATGCTGCTTTTACAAGAAAATGTAATTTATGAGTTCATATTCAGTGCAGTACAAATCTGAATTCTGCTGTCTTATAGTGTTTTACACAAATTGAGCGCTCCCATGGCACAAGTATGAATTACTACATGCTACGCAGGCAAACACAGTTGAAAGACTCCGGATTTAGCCTATCAAACTGTTAACTGGGCAACCACTATTTTGTAGGCTGGTTTGTAACTCAGTTTTCTTTGCTTAGCTGGTACCTGAAGACATCACTAGAGTTTGGCTAGAACAACTTTGATTTCAGGCATAAACTGGAAGAGAAAAGGACATCAGTGTTCACCAGTAAGCATATGACTTAACGTGACTAGAGGTTTAAAAAGTAACTTTTGTAAAAGTCAAATTTTAAAGCTGAGATCAGTAGCGTGTCTCAGGATTTTGTGAGATGCCCACAAAGAGCTTTAAAATGAAAGTAAATGTGATTTAGCCTAATAAACTGCTGATTTCAATTAAATTTCTGTTAGACCCCTCTTCCTCTGCTTTGATGTTCTGGCTAAGGTTGTATGGCAGGACCTTGATAGTCTGTCATACCAGTCTTCTCAGCCCTTTTTCTGAGTAGCTGAGCCCTTTGTCTTGTGTACTTGTTAGAAAGCAAGACCATTCCTCCAGTTCTGTGTTGCTTAAGGCTTTTATTAGCAATAATGCATATACTTCTTGTCTGTGTCCTTGCTCTTAGCTGCTACCATGCTAGATTTAGTGATGGTTTGTGTTACAGTTTTTTTAAAACAAAGCTTAAAAGCTGCTTCTGTGCTCTGTTTCTGTCCTGTAGTTTTTTCTGAATTATCACAGGAGCTGCTTTTCATGTTGCTTTGCATTGTTCGTAGATTACTTCCTTTGGCTGGCTATTATCTGCTGCTGTGCATTTCCTGCCTCCTCTCACAAGATTTCAGCTTTACTGTCTCTTGTCTGATCCCTTACACCTGGCACCTGTTTTGTTTGAAATCTCTTTTTGCTAAGGATGTGCTAAGGACTCTGTTGTGTCCCCTTTCTTCAGGACAGATAGGAGCACACACTTCTCAGGTGTATTTTGGTTAGTGGGGGCTTTGAGGTATCTATTAAATGGTATTATGCTGTTTGGGTAACAAATAGCTGACATGCATCCAATATTTTGAAAAGAGTTGCTAAAGTATTTAAGTGACCCTAGGCAATGGTGCATCTGAAGGGCTTAACATTTGTTTCTTGTTCGCTCATGCTTGGGAATAACTTTGAGTTGCACAAACATTTTTGTTGCTCATTGTCAGGTGTCTGTGTACTGGTGGTAGTTAAAACTGTCTTCAGTACAGTTTAAGAAAATCCTCAGTTTTCAGGGGACTCGCTTGTTGGACGCGAGTCGACTTCATACCCTTCCTCCCTGACAACAGTTAGGAGCAGGGGACAGCAATCTTCTGGCGTTTTCTCCTGAAAACTGAATAGGAAGGGAGGTTAACAAAGGTGCTTCAGAAGCATTTGTACAGGCTTTCTGGGAAAATGAAGGAGAGAAGAGCTGTCACAGGATGCAGGGAATGACTGCTGGAGGCTGTTGTATACTCCAGCTAATTTGGGAGTTTTGATACAGGTGACTTCTAGATATGGAAACTGCTTGGGCTAAGGTAGGCACTGCCAGCTTAGTGTAAGGCTCTGATATAAAGATAAAACGATAAAGATGTGCTAAAGATACTGCTCATCTGTGTCTGTTTTTAGCAATCTGTCCTTTCACCTAAGTTGACCAAAAGGAGACATACTTGTTGGATGTGTTGTAAGGTCCCCTGAAAAGTCTTAACAGGACAAATATGATTTTTAAGTGCCAAATTATTTATGGGCAGATACTGTTTTTTTGGGTTTTCATTGTTAAGGTATCATTGGAATTAATCTAGAAAAATGTTTGGCGCTCATGAATGTGGGAATTCGAACAGTAAACAGTGTGATAGAAGGCTTGTGAGGTGACTGAGAAAGCAGTTTTCTCAGGGCTTTTGTTTGAAGCAAGACAAGTACAGAATCCAACTAACAAGTAGAGTTGTTTTTAAAAGGAACGCGCATCAAATCTAAACGCAAGCAAAGCAGAATTTTATTTTTTTTTAAATAAGGATAATTTTAGGATGTTTTCTAAGTACTGATTTTTGAACATATACTGAAATAGTTTCCTGGAAATGCAGTTCATAAGAATCTGTATTGAATTAACTAATGACCAGTAGTCATTTTGGACAATTCTATTAAATTTTTCCCGTATTCTCTGAAATCAGTTACATGGTGTGTTTGGGTTTGTTTGTTTCTTTCTTTTCCCCACAAGAGGCTCTTGAGTTGAGCAGCAGAAAGAGTCTCTTCTCCCTGTTCCTCAGCTTGCAATTCTGCCTCCACCTTTCTTCTGTGACTTTTCTCTAGGAGATGCTATTGAATGGTGAGGGAATAGTGCTTTGCTGTCCTGGGCCTCATTATTTATCTTTTTCTTTATCCCTGACCCACCACCTGTTCCTCCAAGCCTATTACCTCTTTATTTTGCCTTATCTTTATAGAAACTGCAGACTGTATTGACACTCTGTTCCTGTGTCACCTCCATGCTCTGGTAGTTAGCTGCTGAGAATGAGCAGCACTGCTGGTTGTGGGGAATAGGGAAGACGTGGTACATGTTCCACCAACCAAAATTAAGAAGATGACCGTGACATGGGCCCATCAGAGCTAAGCCAGGTTGTGTGCGGTAGCACATGATTTCTGTTGCTGATATTTCAATAGTGTGATAGTACTAGTTACTGGTAACTCTGGTCTTGTTTAATAATGCCTCAGTTTAAAATAGTAGGACGTCATTGCTTTGCGTATTTATTAGCAGATAGCTATCTTAAAGTGCTTGTATGATATTGGCAGCAGGTAGAAAATGCTTCAATGCCTCATCAACTCTTCTGCAGCAATAAGTATTTTGTAGCTCCCCTGTTTTGGATGTTGATTTAATTGCATTAAGTTTTGGGGTTTTGATTTTTTTTTTCCCTTGCATTTTATGTTTCTTAATCATTGTGACTTGTTTCTGTTTTCAGGTGCTGACTATGAAGGTATCAGTACAGGCTGTGGCAGTGTGGGGGAAAGTAGCTCCCTCTCATAGCATCACTGCTATTATGATTACAGATGACCAGCAGACTATAGTTACAGGAAGTCAAGAAGGACAAATATGTCTCTGGAATCTTTCATCAGAATTAAAGGTTTGTGTCTGCTTTGCACAGTCTGCCAAATAGACACAGTGGAGTTTTATCTTTTATTAAGAATGGGATTATCCAGATTTGCGTTTGCTTAGATTAAGTTTTAAAGATAATGTGATATTTGTTATAGGTAGTTCATGAAGCAAAAACTGTTGAAACGCTATTTGCAGACTTTGGAAAAATTTTCATGTATTTTTGTGGCCCATGGATTGTAATTTGAGATGGTGTATGACAACAAGTGAGTGATGACAACAAGCAAGTGATGACAAGAAGTAAACATATATGAATGTCACCATTCCTATCTTGCAAAAAATTTTTTTTAATCAGGTGCAGAGCATGGCTTGTCATTTAAGGAAAAAACTATCTATTTATAAAACCAGAGCTTTCTACCAGGCTTAGCAATGGAAAAAATTGTAGAAAGATGGAACAAGTAAGATGAAATATGTATTTGCCGTGTAATTAAGATGCAAACCTCGTAGCATATCATTGGTATTGCTTTGCCTATTTTATATTTATTTTCCTGAGAATGTAACAAAGTTAAAGCAAGCCCAGTTTTTTGTTCTGTGTTCCTAGGACTATGATTTTATTCTTTTTGCATTTGGCTATCCCATCTGTGCTCACAAATACCCTAAAACTTTAGTTTACACCTTTATGGGGCTACCTTTTTTTTATTAAGATCCTTGCATGCAGTGAAGCTAATCAAAAGGGTTACTAAACATGTTGTACGAAGCATGTGCTTAAGAGCTTTGCTATATCAGTTGTGTGCTTCACTGCCACTTTTGGTGCATGCTGCAGTGTGAAGGGCAGAGATATTCTGCCTGTCGCTTATTTTACAATACTTGATACTCCATGAATTCTTCAGGAAGTGTGTTATTTTATAGACCACAGGGAACACAAAGACTGCCCTTTACACAAACTGCATAATCCATTCATATCTTTGTACGTTCCAGAAATATGATTGAAAAGCACAACGTAAAGCAGATTGAGAATTACTCATAAATAATGACACCTACAAGTAGTATTCTCTTGCTTTTATATCTCCTTAGGTTAAATGGAAAGTATTATGTTAAACATTGTATTATTCTCCTAGATTTCATCTAAAGAAATTCTCTTCGGCCATACTGCTTCTGTAACTTGTTTGGCAAAAGCAAGAGAGTTTGAGAAACAACCATATGTAGTAAGTGCTACTGAAAATGGGTAGGTAACTGAATATTCAATTATTCTTTTCTTAAATGAAGAAATGTATGGCAGGTGTAGGTCAGGTTCTGCATTTGGCAGAAGGTTTTTAATCCACTTCTATGATATGGAAAGGATATCAGCTACTTGGGATAATGATTGTGTTGTCTATATACAGTAGTCTTAACTAATAGCTCATCTCTTGGATGACAAAAGGGTTTGGCAGATTCAGATATCCAGTTAGTAGTCAGGAAAATGAATTGTTCAGTGAGTTAGCTAGGTCCCATTCAAATGGAGAATAATGGGCTATTGGAGGGAAGCAGCAGATTCAGAAGCATTTTAATATCATGGTGCATTTTTCTGTTCCTTCCCAAGTTCACTCTTAAGAATTGAATAAATAAAAGAGGTTAATGTACTCTTATTTAAGTGATGCTTGCTCATTGAGTACATATAGAAGCATGTAAACAACTGCCCTTGAATAAAAGGCATATGTATTCCTTGTCTTTGCTTCAATCTGACTTGCTATTTTGGAGTATATACTTGTAAGAGGCTGATCTTGCAGCTTTTTTCCTATGTGTTTGTTGTGATCAGCTCATCATGTCAGGCAAAAAAAAAATCTGCAGTTCTGCTAGGTTAGCATACCAGATTTTTTTCCCCTCTCTGAATATCTGGTAGTCTTTTCAGCTGGGTTCTGTAGCCCATCTGTTTGGGATTACAGCTGTTGAAAGTAGAGCTCGCTTCTTTCTTCCTTAAGGGCTTTCCTCAAAAAATTCTGTCTGGCTGCTTAATGATGTTCTTCTCTCATTTTGGATCCTTTTTTTCTGATTAACAGCTTGGTTGAAACCTCTTCACACAGAGAGGAGTTCCTGTCAATTGCCCTTTTTCGAGCTGCACCTTTTAGCATCTTAAGGCTACTACTTTCTCACTGAAGAGCTCATCCTTTCCATCTGCTAGGTTCTTGGCCAGATTTTCTCAATCATGAGTATACAAGAAAGGGATAACTTAAACAGACTGGTTCAGGCTTCTTAATATTCAAACGTTGGACTGCCCCACTGGACAGATAGTGGTAAACAGTTCTGGTTATGTGCAGAAAGGAGGGTGAGAAGTCTACAAAACTAGTTTTGTACTGGCCTACTTCAATTCTACGCAAGGGCTCATAGGTAAAACTATTTTTCATCTTAATTCTGAAGTTCTATTACTGTAGTACTGTTTCCAGATCATACTGTGAGAAAAGATACTGTATTTCCAAAAAGCTCTGGTGAAAAGTGTGAAGAAACATGATATTTTTTTGCTACAGATATGCCACACAGAGATGTTCATTTCCAAAAGGTTCTGCCTCTGAAGTGATCATCAGGCTTCCTTGGAATGTGTGTATGTAGGACTGGATAGTCTTCTAGCCCCTTTAAATGTTCACTTTTACCCAATTACTGCTGACTTTTCCGCTGCATTACATAAGGGCAAAGCATCCATCACTGATCCTTGGAAGTCTGTGATGTGAAGTTGAGATAATTACAAATAGGGAGCCTCATCTTCAAGAGAGGCAGGGTGTGTCAAACAGCATTCTCTGGCTTGTGAATCATTCATTTCTGCCATTTTCAAGCTTACATTCCCTTGTATTGATAGGGGAAGAAACAGTATAAAAGATGATGCTCTCCCCCTATCACACTTCAGAATCTCAAGTGTTTGTGTAACTGACTTGTCCCAGAAGGATGAGTACTGAACAGTATTTCTGTACTTTTTGTATGGAAATCTATTAATCAATCCATTGTGATTCAGAAGGTCTCACTGATGTCCTATGCATGCATTTAGCATGTGCTGTAGGACAGGTTTATCAACATATGGTCTTACTCATTCCTTGTTAGTACAACGTGCATTCCTTAGAGTGCAAAATGCAAAATTTATATTCTGGTCTTATTTGTGCACATTTTCACGTATGTATCGCAGTAATATAGCTAAAGCAATAAATTTAATTGTTCTGATATAAATGAAGAGAAACTCACTGCCTTAATCTTTAATAAAGAGCATAAGCATTCTGTTTAAATTATGAATTTGGTCTACTAAGGCTGATGTTGCACTAAGCATTATGATGAGGCTACATAGAATTTACTGCTTTTGCTCAGTTGAAAAATATAAGTTACTATTTTTAGATTATCACAAAATGTGAAAGTGTGTGGATTAAAATGTGAAACACCAAGTAGAATTTCTAATACAATAAATTTTTTTCCCCAGTGTGTTCCTTAAGTCCTCATACATAGAATGTAATTTCAGAAATTATAAAATGATTTTCAACTGTGGAAATAATGCTTACTGTCAAAATAAAATCTAAAAGCATCGCAGTTTAACATGCTGAACTATGACAACATATCTCATGGAACCTTATTAGCAACATTTAATTTGACTGTAACTTGTACTCTAGTCCCATAGCATATTGAATAATGTCTAGATGAGGAAGACTGGCTGAGTTGTCTTTTTCAAACATTAACGTAACTAAGTATAGTTGGAATGTTGCACAGGCATTTAGGTTGTCGAGACGCAAGTGCGGCTGTGCCGCTAACAGATTTCAGGAATAGCCTCATGGTGGCACTGTTTCTTTTTAACAGAAGTTGCGGTTCTTCTCAGGAGCTGAAGTCTAGTGCTGCAGAAGATGCATTATGTCTTTCAAGACGTGTGGTTTAAGTCCAGTGAAATGAATCATTTTCAGGAGGATATAGTTCCAACGACAGATAGTTACAGTGACATGTTGACGAGCTGTAATGGCAGTATACCTACAATTTGTTGTAGACTAGAGTTGGCCTTAAAGTCAGGTTTGTTGCAAGGTAGCAGGGTGTAATTACCAAAACAAAAAGACAGATACTATATGTCATCTCCTACTAATGACTGCAACATTTTCTTACCCAGTAATCTGTAACAAAAAGCCACATAAAGGACCAGACTGCACTTAAGTACAGCACGAAAGAACAACTTGGTGGCACAAAATTATTCCAGCCAATTGAGTAGAAATGACAGAGAATAATATGAAGTTATCTTTGGCAGGGAGATGTGTGTTTGGAATGTCACTAGTGGACAGTGCATTGAGAACGCAAAGCTTCCTTATAGGCATACAGCAATCCATGTAAGTATAGCAACTTTTCATGGACTCTCTCTGTTCATTACCAGAGCGGTTGTGCTTAATAAATGTCATATTTTTCAGAAACATACAATTTTAAATGTATAGCTCGTAACATATTTAATAGGAAAATTTTTTTTGCAATGTAAGTAGTTTTGTATCTGTTACATTTCCTTTTTTGACTTCCTCCTAATAAAAGAGCTCAGACTTTTATGTTCCTCTGAACTCCTTAAATCAAACTGATTCTTTTTGAGCTTCAAATGTTTGGAATGCAGTATCAATTAACTTAGTATAAAGTTTGGGTGTTAGGTAGCAAAGTGAAATATCTTAATCTTTACTCTTGTCCTCTGTTTAAACTGCGTTGAAACTTCAAATGTTATGTTAGATTTTGATGGCATATTTTAGAAGTACAAGGAATTTAGCCAAACATTGTGAGACAGTATGCTGGAAATCTTATTTCTAAATGTTTGAAAGGTTTTGATGGCTAACTGCTGACCTCCAAAAG
Organism: Myiopsitta monachus; assembly: GCA_017639245.1. NCBI lineage: Eukaryota > Metazoa > Chordata > Aves > Psittaciformes > Psittacidae > Myiopsitta > Myiopsitta monachus. The sequence continues at coordinate 13,695,938 of CM029921.1, read as the reverse complement.
ACTGCGCTGCCCCACTTCTGAAAATACACGTTCATTCATTGTAGAACTTGAGACAGAACACTTCAGAGGCCAAATTGCTTTAAATGTTACTTAATGTCATTTCAAGTGTGTGCTTTGAACTGTATCTAGGTACACTACCTAGATATTGGACTTTTGAGGCCGTGTTTGAAATACACGTGTATATGGTTAAGGAGCCCAGCATGTATGGATTTGATTCGGGGAGATGGCTTATTTCTGGATGTATTAGTAGAAGAGCAGCTCGCGGCTTCTGGGTTACTTAAAATGCTGGCTCTCTTCAGTGGGGAAATCTAGGGTAGAACTAAGCCTCCAAATGGTGGAAATCTGAGACCTTAAGTGATGCAGACTACGGCCAAATTCAGAACTGAAATTTTTTAAAGCTTCAAGAAGAAACACTGTTTTTCAGGACAGTCTTTTGGTTGACATGATGAATTCGATCATAGTTGTTAATGATGAAGGGAAGAGAAAAAGCTTGGGTAAATTACCAAATAAAAGTAATAGAAAATAATTTATCAATGTATTTTCACATATAGATGTGTGTATAAATATAAAAAAAATAAGAGAATTTATTCTTCAATAATTATTGTGTATATGTTTAAGCTTATATAATCTTTTTACATGTATGTATACACACAGAGAAAATATGTCAATTATAATAGAGGTCTGGTATGAGCTGCTTTGTGGTATTGCTTAATTAGATTTCAATAGTTAAAGTTATGGCAGAGTTCTGCTTCAAAGTAGGCAGACCTGGCCTGGGTGGTTATCTGACAATATGTGCATTTTTCTGGAGATTAGAGGCAGAATCGTCATTCTTACTCCTACTTGGAGGGTAGCAAATACTTTGAGAAAACTGTTACTTCTCTACTAGATGTGAGCTAAACTTAATTTTGGCTAGATAAAGGTTTTAGTTCTATAACTTGGGAAAGATGGCTTAAGGAAAATAGGAACACCTAACAAGAACATATGAACACCTAACTTTTCCTTCTTAGGAAAAGGAATAGATGTTTCTTGGAGGGGAAACTGTTTTTAAAATGCAAATTTCAGACATTTATAATGGATTTTGGTTGTTTTTTTTTTGGGGGGGGGGGAGGGGTGGGTTTTTTCTTGTGGGTTGTTTTTATAGGATTTGGTTTTTTCTGCTGTTCCACAGGAAATGATTGCTTGTGGCATAATAGTACGTGAAAGAGTACAATTTCCTACATAATGTTGTTGTCTGGGAGGCTTACTGCACACAGATTTTGATAGTATCACTGTTTCAAATTGTTGTTTTATGTTTTGTTGGTGTTTTAGTAGGTTTTAATTAAATTAACCTATCTGGTTTAGTAGGTTACTTTTGTTCAGTGCAGATGATTCAGCTATAAAGGGCAGATGTCAAGCAGTGCAAACTGAATATTTGCTATTTGAAATGAAGTTTAACACCTGGGTCAACTCTTAACCATTTTGGATCTTAATCAGTGTGGGTTTTTCTCAGAGGACTAACTGACAATACAAATATTCCAGTTCAAGCCTAATTTAAGAGGAACAGTAATTACAAGTTGTTCCTACTGCCAAGTACCTCTGCTTCTGATCATTCATAATATCTGTGGTAGTACTTATCCTGTTCGCAGTTATTTATGCTGCTTTTGTTTTCAGACTTCAATTACTTAAATGACAAACCAAGAATTATTTTTTAAGCAGAACATGAATGTACAGAGAACTTCTAGTAAACTAGGCACAGTGTTTGTCCTGGGCTCAGCAGCAGCAGCAGTCACTTTTTCTCTTTCTTAGTAGCTGGTGCAGTGCTGTGTTCTTGACTCTCAGCCTGAGAACAGCGCTGATAACACCGATGTTTTCAGTTGCTGCTCAGTAATGTTTAGTCTGACCAAGGACTTTGAGTCTCGTGCTCTGCTAGGGAGGAGGGGAAGGCGGGAGGAAGCAGAGACAGGACACCTGAGCCAAACTAACCAAAAAGGTATTTCATATACCACAGCACGTCATGCCCAGTGTATAAACTGGGGGCAGTTACTAGGAAGGGTTAGATCACCGCTGGAGTGGGGCTAGGGTATTGGTCGGTGGGTAGTGAGTAGTTTTATTCTCTTCCCTTGTTATTTCCTTTATCATTATTCTTGGTGGTAGCAGTAGTGGTTTGTGTTATACCATAGTTACTAAACTGTTCTTATCTCAACCCATGGGAGTTACATTCTTTCAATTCTCCTCCTCATCCCTCCTGGAGTTGGGGGTGGGGGAGGGGGGGAGTGAGCGAAGGGCTGCATGGTACTGAGTTACCAGCTTGGCTTAAACCATGACAGTGCTGTGAGTCTGTCTGATGTTTTCCTTTGACTACATAGTTGTTCCCTTTAAGGATAGTATTGACTTGTAAATGCCATTTGAGGCGGCTGCTTAGGCATTTATAGCAATAATGTGTGCAAATATGGATAGATATTGCATAAAATGCAAACCTGAAAAGCACCTAGCAGAAAAGGAATCTTCATAGTTGGTCTGCACTGCTGTCATCTCTGTTCCTTGGTACTTTATGTCTCTCTTCCTTTTCTTCATGATTGTTGAGAAAGAGTGACTCTTAACACTAAGGCATTTAATGTCAAGATGAATAATATCTTGTGGAATAGAAATTCTTCCTAGAAAATAATGGATAATTCATTATGACAAAAATAATTATGAATAATCTACATTTTCACTTGATTTTTTTTTATCTTTATGTCTTTAACTAGAGTTTTATCAAATATTTGCCTCAGAAACAAGTCCCAAACTGTTGAGCAGTATATAATGCAAAGTAGCAGCTTGATTGCTTCTAAAAAATCATAATATTTAAGATCTGCTTTCAATACAAAGCATCTCTTGCATTATAACGATTTAGTATAGGCATACAGCTGACTATGTGAAATGCTTGTGTTGCTAGGAAAATTTTATACAGTCTCACATATGCAGTAGATTTTTAGGAAATGGTACAAGTGTTGATTATAATTTAAAGTATGACATGCTTAACTGGAAAAATACATGCACATTTATAGTTCTATATGCTGATTCTCTTCTTTCCACTTGTACAGTATTACCATTGCTCATTCCGAATGACAGGTGAAGGCTGGCTTCTTTGTTGTGGAGAATATCAAGATGTTCTTATTATTGATGCTAAGAGTTTGGATGTTCTTCACACTTTATCATCATCTCAGTCTTCTGATTGGGTAAATTGTATGTGTATTGTACACTCTGCAAGAATTCAAGGTATGTGTTCTAGATGTATTGTGATAAAATGTCTGTATAGAACAATCCTACCTGATTTAATATCCAGTCACGTTTTACAAAGCCATTATGTACATGTTAACATTTCATTGACAGCACCTGAGAAGGTGTTTTTAATACTCCTATTATTGGTTATGTTTCATTTAATGTTTCTGAAAGAGAAAACGAAGCAGCCTCTACACTGGTTGTAAGCAACTAATTTCTTGGGTTTATGTACAAATTAATGTGTAATACCAGGAAAATAAAGGACACAAACCCTCTATTCTTCGCCTTCTATTAAAATATATCTGATTGGACAAAATAAATATTCTCTTTTTGCTTGCATATTCTGTATTTTTATATACCAGTAGTTATTTTTGTGGAAATATTTCATCTAAAGTATCCTGCAGAATCCATGTTTTAGAGCAGTATGAAACATCAGTGTCTATGCCAAGGTTTTCTTTTAGTATTTAGGCACTGCTTGAATTTGATTCCAAGTTGACTATCTCACTGTTAATTCTTCACAGAAGACTCTTTGGTTGCAGTGTCTGTAACTGGAGCTCTTAAAGTGTGGGACCTGTCTTCATCTTTGAATAGCATACAGGTCAGTTTGTCTGAGATGTGAAACAGCAATCTGAAAGCATGAATGTAGTAGTAATCTCAAGTTAAGGATGCCTTGAAGCAGAAGATAAATTAGAATTTTCTGGATATGTGTTGAACAGAATTAGATGATTTTTGTAACAAAATTCTGAAAACACACCCTTGCATTTTTAAAATTAGTTGGGCAGTTGGACAGCTTTTGCTTTGACAACTGCAGTCATTTGCCCAAGCTTGTCTTTCCGTATTCTATTATGCTGAAGTTATAATGTTTTCCTGCTGTCTTGATGTCAGTCCTTTCTCTGAACCCCTTCACACTGTCCTTTAAATTCAAAGCTCTTCAAAATTGGCCTTAGTACTCCCTCTTCACCCTTCTTGTTTTTTTCAAAATGGTCATTTAGGCTTCATTTTCCTCTGTCTGCATTTGACAATGCTATCTTCACTTGGAAAAGACTCTTGCTGTGTCAAGTGCCCTATTTCTCCATCTTCAAACTCAGTTATTCTTTTCTGTGTTAATATTCTCAGCAGCTGTCTCTTGACTTGCATGAGTGTTAGAATTGGAATAGAATGTTTTGTGTTTGAGTTAGAGCTAGATTCACAAAGGGACTTCCGTATTACAGTGAAGCACTATGAATCATCAACAGAAATGGTGAAATCTCAACAGTCTTCTCTGAACATCCGTAATAAATTACTGCCTTGCTTGACAAACTGAAGAGCATGCCACAGCACTACTTGTTAATGGGTAGAATCGAGCTTCTCAGACTCTGTCGAGTTTGATACCACACTAGTGGTTTTGTGATGCATTTTTCATTTATCTGCAGAGTTTTCTGGGGGGACTTCTAAACATTATTAGGGCAAAAAAAGTGTTGTCACACTGTAGAAATTGAGGACTGTAACAACTGATTACGGACGCCAGAGATGCATATATGGTATGGTGCCATCTTTTTACTGCCTTGGGCCCTCTCCTATGAAAGGAGGGGTGCAGAGTTAGTAACAATCCAGCTACTTTATATTTTAGAGTGTGGTATTTGAGTAAGTATTGCTGTATTGACTTGGAGCTGTAAGGGGTAATAAGAACAGTTTGCAGTTTGGTAGGCATAATTCCATGACTAGCATACCTCTTTTTGAGAGATTTAAATACTGTTGATATCTTTCAAAGCAGAAAACATTAGTTTTCAGTGATTTAATCTATCATTAATAAAAATAATTCAAATATAATAATTTTGAGCATCATGGCCTTCATAATAAAGTTGTTTTCAATGGTTTGTTTCTGTCTTAAAAGTAAAAGATCAAATACCTAGAATAAATCTTATGGCTTTCTTCCTCTGTGCTGTAAAGGAGAGACAAAGTGTGTGTGAGAAGGAATCAAAATCTCTGGACTGTATAAATTGTCAAGCAGTACGGTTTTGTACATACACTGAAAGGCTCCTTCTTCTTGTGTCCTCCACATGCTGGCAGGTACATTATTGAGCATTATACTTTCTTTAAAATTTTATTAATAGCTTTGAAATGCTATTTTTTTTTTACATGCAGATATTTAGTTTTCTCAGCTTAAATTGTTCACTAATTGTCAGATATAATAGTGTCATCCCTTCTCTGCTATCCTAACTGCCTGAGATGTTTATTATTTTATTAATGTATGTCTGGTTTTGAAGTTCAGCATTGGGTAGAAAGGGGATTACTTTATCAGTCAGTCTTAGAGCACTGGGTGTGTTACAGTCCTGTCCACAGTGCATTTTAAAAGGAGACAAAGGTACACAAAAACTGTTGTAAGTATGACAGAGTCCTCAGTGACCAGGGGCCTTTGTTCATCAGGGGCAGTAGCCTGGATTCCACTAATAGACGCCAGCAAAACTAAGTGCCCCAGAATGTATCTCTTTCTTATAGCTGTAAGAAAATAAATGCATTATGTAGTTGCTGAAACTGATGCTAGTTTATTTAAAATTTTAGTTCAACTGAACATTGTTTTAAAATTACTGTGTTTCCTTTTCCTAGATTTAAAAATAATCCTGAGCTATTAATGCAACATTTGCCTGATCCAAACACCACTCCTTCTGGGGGGTGGTGGAAATTCCACATACACCTGCTTCAACTTTGAACAATACGTTTGTAGGGCATCCTTGAGACTTCTCTTGGGATATTTAAAAAGTCTGTACAGAAGCATTTATAAAGAAATTCCATATATACAATGGATAGGGGTTTCATGGGAAAAATCTGTGTAACATGCATTCCTTTCTGTTAATTTCTATAAGGCTTTTTCTACAAGGGGTGCATGTTTCTTGTGCTGTCTCCATTATGCATTTTAAAGTTAAGGTAATGTTATAGGTATGTAAATAATGCTGGATTTTCAACTTGTATGTATTTCAATGAATTTACAGCTTTAAAAGATTATGATGATTTTACTCCTTAATTAGAAAGGTATGTAAGCATAGGAGAGATTTGTATGTGTTTAGAGTGGTTCCTTAACCCACTTCTGTAGAAATAAAAATATAAAGCAAATTAACTAGGAATTACCTAATGAATAGAACTAAGCTATGAATAATTCATAGAAATTCTAGTTCCTCTCACTGCTGGAATAAATTAATAAAGTGTGTCTGACTACTTTCTCCATGAGGCCACTAGGAATGTGAAAAGCAGACAATATCCTCGATTGCCCTGGTCATTTCCTGTTTCATCTTAAAATGGGAAGGTCAGAGGAAGTAAACAAGTTGTAACTTTTTACCAGCTCTAGAAATGGAAGAATTCATGCAAGCAAAGGGGATTATGTTCTTTGCTTTCAATTATTTTGTGAAAAAGAAAAATGTCTGCTGCTCCCAAAGAAGAAAAGAATCTCTTTAAGATGTGTGCTGTGATTATGCCAGCAGATCCTCTTTTCAAGAACATAGAAGCATTTATAGCTTCTATTAGTCTTCAGTGTCATGTTTGTGCTAAATTCATTACCTACTTCTCTATAAGAAATTAATAGTCCAGTAAATATCAATAAATGTAAGGCAAAGAAGTAAACCCCATCCAAAATCCCTACTGTAACAGAAGGCTATAATGCTGGATTTTTCTGTTGTCACTTTATTTCAGAAGTGTAGGGCTTGATTCTGATTTTGCAGCAGTTTGTAGTATGAAAACTGCTTTGGCTTTAAAAGAGTTGGTCAGACTACAAAGTGTCAAGTTCTACTTATTACCCATTGCCTCAAACCAGCTTGAATTAAAACGAATGTTTAACGTTTTATTTTTTTTGTTTGTTTTCTTTCTTTTCTGTGCTTAGGTCTATGATTACTGTGATTTCTCCTTGCTTTGTACTGAGTTCTGTAGAAGCGGTCAGTGCTTTGCTGGTGGAGAAGTACTAGCAGCTTACAGGCTTATCATCTGGACAGAAGATGGTCACAGTTACATCTACCAGCTGCTGAACAGGTGGGCTCAGATGGGAAATTCACACAAGAAGTTCAGGTACAAGATGAACTTTAGGAGGTTTATTATGGAAAATCTCTGCATGTTGCAAATGATCAAAAACCAGAACAAAACCACTTTGGCACTCAAAGATTTACCCTGAGTTTGACAGCCCTCAGTCTTTGTTTGACACAGCAGGGGACATAGGAATAAGATTAGCCATGTAGAACTTGGGCAGCTGGTGCTGTTATTTCAAAAAGTCGCTTGTAATTACTTATTCGGTATCTTTTAATTGAACTTGTGAATCTTGGATGTTGCTGTTCTGCTTTCTAAAATATATTGCTTTCTAAAGCTTTTTTTTTTTTTTCTTCAATAATGCAGTGGGCTTTCTAAATGCATATATCCTGCTGATGGGAAGGTGCTGAAAGAAACTGTTTATCCTCATTTACTGTGCTTTACTGATGTGAAGGAAAAACAGGTAAATTGACAAATGTTTAGAGTAAGCTTCAAAAGTTCAGTCATTATTCGTTTGCAGTTACCTGAATGGTCTCTAAAAAAAAATGAGCCATTGACAGATCTTATTGTTCTATGAAAACACTGAATAAGACTTACTCATTCCTTTTTTATTTTTTCACTTGCAAACTAATAGCATCTTTTTTTTCTTAATTCTTGGCAATGTGTACTTTTTCCGGGGGGGGCGGGGGTGGGGGCAGGGAACCTTGCCTTTTCAGCTTCAGAAAGGCTAGTTGAAGTAATTTTTTAGTTGTATTGCTAATACTGTTTATGAAAGAGTAATTGTTGGAAAATGTGGCTTTAATTCCTCCTTGCAGTTGCATTAGTTTGTGTAGTTACATGAGAGCTCAAGCAGGTCTTTAAACAGTTTCTGAAGGTATGCAAAGGTACCTGACTAGAAACTCCTTCAAATACATACTTATGCGAGGTTTTCTAGCATTTTTTTCTTTGTTGACAAATACAGGCTCTTAGAAAGCATTTTTGTTGCATACTCTTGCAAAGCCTCACAGATTTCTTTTTCAGTTGAAGGACAATAGCAAAGACCATTCAGCTTTTCCCCTAAATGCTGTGATCTAAAATCAGATAGGATAACTGCTGAAGGATGCCAAAAGGTCAGATATTGTGAGGGATAAGAAATAGCCAAAACACATGGCTTAGTGAATAATAGAGTCACAGTGTTGTTAGGAAGTTCATGTATGCTTCCCCCAAAGCATATGCATTTTTAAAATAATCTCACCTGCCCTTTTCTCATATTTTTGCCTTAATATTTACCTATCTGAATAATTTTTATAGCAGATTTGAGGCAACAAAACTGCCTGTCATGATCAGTTTTGATCTCCATTCTGAAATTATAAACCTAACACATTACAGTAGAATTGCTTAGTGTATAATTTACTCACAAACTTCAATGTTGTAAAGTATATCCATCATATGGGCATGTTCATAAAATATCTTGAAGGAGCAGAGTTAAGCTGTGTCTGCACTAAGTAAACGTGATGTGTGAAACAAAATAGTTTGTGTTGATGACCTTTCATCTACATCAGTAAAGGATCCCCCTGTGGGGTTTTTATCCTCCTGCACACATCTCCCAGTTTACTTTCATGCAAAAAGAACCCTGATTTGGTGTTCCAAGGTAGCTCCACCACGCAAACCTAAGCATTCACTTCTGACATACATGCCTGGTACCCACATTTTTTCCTTTGTATCAGCATATTGATTTACTGTTTCTTTTGGCAGAGTTTTTCTTTTGTCATGGGCTTCGTGAATGAAAGAAAGGAGCCTTTCTATAAGGTTCTTTTTTCTGGTGAAGCTTCAGGAAGGATCACTTTGTGGCATGTTCCTGATGTCCCCGTGTCAACATCTGATGGTTCTCCAAAAGGTTTGACAATTCTGTGCCCTTGATACCCTATTTTAACTACAGCTTTAAGTCAATTTTCATTAAAACTTCAATTCCCATGAAAATACTTTCACACTAGGAAGTGAGGCTCCCTTATTCATTGTGTGATGATTGCCTGGAGTTAGGAGGAGCAAAACACTAACGAAGATGGGTGTCTAGAAATTCTTCGCAGAACAGAAAATGTTCCTGTTTCCTTGCTGTCAGGACATAAATGATACTGTATCAAGTGTCATGCAAATTTACTTAGTTGCTCTTGCTTACTGCCCTTCATAGGGAGGTATAAAAGAAGGGGCTTTGTGAGATGTAATCTAGTGTTGGAATAGCACCTGCTGACTTCCTATCCCTAGGCTGCAGAAACGATAACTTGCATGAAGTGATGAAGAGACAAAAAAGTAGTTTGCTTTGGTTGGATTTTTATTTTGGTTTGAGTAAATAAATAAATGAATAAATAAATCCCTGACTTACTTCCCATACCCTCTAGAGATCCCAATTACAGCAACATGGAGTCTTCAGGATAATTTTGGTAAACAACATTCAAAGTCAGAGGGCATTATTGATCATCTTTGTGCATCTAAAGATGGAATCGAAAGTGCAGTTGTCAGTTCCTCTGTATACATACCCAGTCTCGATAAGCTTGTGTGTGGATGTGAAAATGGGAAAATTTTTGTAACGCTGGGTTTAAACACTGCAAGAGCAAGACTTTTGGAAAACACATCTTTGAAAGGTAAGTTTTAAGAATTTTGTTTGAATTAATGAAGCACAGATGACTGCCTAATTCTGATATCCCCTCCAGTGAACCCTGTAAAAATTCTCTGAAAAGTAGGGGTGATGGTCAGGGGTTGAATGGAGAAAATTAAGGATGAGGATGTTCCTTTCCCCTTTAACTGATCTGTTAGATCACAGCTTAGTACTACTAAGGTGCTTTGCTCTGTTAGGAGTCCTGGAATGGCTGTGGGGATGGAGTCACCTGGAAGTGAGATATATGGAACAGCTACTACCTGTATCATGACGTCTTTGTCTTTTACTTCTCTAAAAGATCATTGTACTGGAGGGATAAAAAGGGTACAAATGGGTAATAAAGCTCAGAGTGCAGGCTGCAGTCCTCATTTTAAGAACATGTTTGAAATTCTTTGATCCAATGTAAAGAATTGTATTTAGTCTTTTGAGTCTCCTGACATCTTATGAAATGTACTGTAAAATATGGAACTCCTATTCTTAAAGTGCAGAAATAATTTATATACCACCTTGTTTCAGATAATCTACCTTACAAGGTTCTGAATGGTCACAGTAGCAGAGTCACTTGTTTACTTTATCCGCATGATAAATCAGTAAGATTTGATCCAAGCTGGCTGTTATCAGGGGGCCAGGATTCTGTTGTGATCTGCTGGGATATATTTACTGGAGGCATCTTACACCAATTTAGTCTGCAAGCTGGTCCAGTGACAGAGCTTTTGCGATCTCCAGAAAACTATAAAGTAAGTAAAAGCATAGTAAATTATGTCTAAAAGAACAAACAAAAAAAAGTGTCTCTAGATATGTGTGTGTATATAAGATTAAAAACGATCTGACAATACTTTTATCCATGAGCACTCTATCCTTTATTTGTATTTCATTAATTATCTTGTTTGAAAGTTGCTTTTAATTTCAGAGGGTTGATTTCTTATGAGTTTAATTTCAGTGATTCAGAAAAACGATCCCAAACCTGTGACATGTTAAATTGGAGCTCTTTACATTCTAGTCACTGTTCTTAATATCATGATTATCAGTCTACATGTTAATCTGATTATGTCCTAACTTCTGAAGTTTAAAAGTATAATCAGTAAGGCTAGGGGTTAGAACATAGTAAGGAAAGATTTGGACCAATAGTATTTTAATCTAAATGTGTATGGTTGATTTTGGTTCCTGACACATCCTTATGGTCCTTTGCATATATGTTTTTGGGTTTGAGATTCAGAATAATTTTGTATATTTCCTTTAAGTGAAGTCTGTAATAAAATGTTGTTTATTATACTGGATGCTGTATGAAAATTTGTGGGACACATCCTGTTTCAGTTGTGTTCCATGGGATAGGGATTTCCTCTTTTTCCTCTTAGAAAGCCTGTGAAGTCATATTTGATACTTAAGGTTGACTCAGGGTTCACTTACATGCCAACATTAAATAGTCCATGAGATGTTTTGCAGTGGTGTAATTTCTTAATATTTGTAAGGCTTCCTTTTTCATGAAAACTAGGGAGGATTTAATACCTGCTTGGGGGGTGTTTCAATTTTCTTTACAGGGATGAATCTTTCCATAGGGTGAATTCCTTTGCGTGTCACCAAAAAATTGCTTGCAGGTATGGAAAGGAAGGCTTTGCAGAATCAGATCCATGTGGTGTAACATACCCAATTTTTCATTGGAAATACATTGCCCTTGGCTTTTGTGTCATAAGACCTGACATAATTTTGTTACATGAGCAGCAGTTTGGTTGAAGGTAACTTTTTAATACCTTCTGTTCTAGAACTGCTACTGTATATTTGGTTATATAATCACTGCTTTGAAAGGCAAAGTATTATGAATAAAAAGTGTTTCGATTCTTTCTTTTAATTGAAAAAATGGGAGATTGTATGTTTTCCTGTCAGGAGATCTGTTGTACATTTAGCCTGTTAAAAACAAGTTGGAGATACAGGCTGAAATAAAACATCATTTTCTAAAACGAGTATGTTCTGGGAAAGAAATCACTGGGCAACTTGTATGAGGCTTGTTAAAATGATGTGGTTATGACTGGTTACAGTGTTGAAACTGAAGTTCTTTGTATTTTGCAGTTGAAAGACCATGGTATAGTGTGTTGTGTGTGCAGTGATCACTCTGTAGCAATTCTACACCTTCAGAAGGGAGTATGTCTCTTACATGCCAGAAAGCATCTGTTTCCTGTGAAGAAGATAAAATTTGACCCTGTTGAAAATCTGCTAATTGTTGGATGTGAGGACAATTCAGTTTATATTTGGGAAATTGAAACAGGTAAAAACACAGAGGGATTTTTTTGTTTACTTTCCTGGAATTTTGTTTTGTCACGTGGTGTTATACAAAGCTAATTTATAAGAGACCAAAGCAGAAATCCACCCCATTGAATATGTTAGTTAACTTATATAAACAAGCAAGAAATAAAATCCTTGTATTGTTCAAGATATGTCTTTAATAAAATGCAGTGCAAGCTTAAATCAGATCCTGACAATCACAGATTAGCTGCCATAACAATGAATTGATGTGAATATGTCTAGAAGCTATAAATGAAATGTTACATTCTTTAGTTATTAGAATTAAATTTTTAGTCCTAACAATCCCAAGTTAGAAGGCAAAGTTCTGCTTTCTTTAGCAGAATCATAACCTGAGAAACCTTGGAAGTTAAGTGGTAATCAGTTAATTGTGGAAGATAATAACTAAGCCCACAACTATGTAGTCAGAAAAATTAAACCTGGGTGTTGCAGGTTAAACTGTGGATTCTCAGGTGATTTGAGAGCGTGATGCTGATTCACTAGGGCACTAGATGTAGTTATTTGACAGACAGAATTGCTAGGAGCTGTGATGGTACTAGACATTGCCATGCAGTGTTTCCATTGGCTAAGCTGTGTCCTGCGAGGGAGGAGTATAGAACTGCTGAAATGCGCTGCATATTAATACTCTATGAAAACACAGTTTTACTAATAAGATCACAATTTACTTCACAGGCTATTACAACACACTGTCTAGGCTATCTGCTTGGGACGGAAATGTCCCTTGGATTAAAGTACAATATATCTGCATTTAATGAAAGACTTGGCAAAATGAGTGCAGCATAAATTACTAGCCTATTGTGTTAGTAAGCTATTTAATATTATTAAGCTGGCATAGGAAATGCCTTCTGGTGCTTATTTTTTCCTCAAATGTACTGAGTTGCTGCTCTAAATGAAAAGGTTTAGAATAACATGAAATTGAACTAACAATTATAGTAAAAAAAAAAAGTGGATTTACACTATGATTCTTTTTAGAGCTAGTAAAAATATAAAGTTTTCCTTTTTGTATTGCATTTTGAGATTTAAAAATTCTTTCAATCTTTGTTGAAAAACATACAGAAGAGAGGGTGCAACTGTTGTATACAGTGTTGTGCTTATTTTTCTTTGCTGTCTTACTGTTGCTGGGTGACTATATGACAGCTTTGCTTAGAATTTTAGCTTTAGTTGCAGTGCTGGGAAAAACAATACAAAGTAAAATTTTCAAAAGTAAATATTAGACTTTGAGTTAGGATACTCTAAATATCTTGCTTTTACTTGTTGTTGCTTCCTGCATGACTTTGAATTCTGTTTTCTGATAAATATTATCATCCTTCTTATGTGTGTTCTGGTATTTATCTAAATGTGTGATGTTTTCTGTGCATTTTCGCCAGTCAGGAAGGGAGTGGCTTCTACCCTTCTGCTCAATCTTCTTTTTGGAGGGTTTGTGGAATGATACTGTCTTGGGATCTTTCTTCCTGTCCTGTTGTTCCTTTAATCCCTTTATTTTACTAGTCTCCATCAGCACATCTGCAGTATTGCAAACTGCTACTTTCCTCTTTTCTCCTCCCTCTAAAGGAAGAATGTTTCCCCTCCAGTGTGTTTTTTTCTGTACCTGAAGGTATTACGAGATCTGTGATTATTACCCCCTGTAATGGCAGCACACACTTTCTCTATGCAAATAGTATTTCTGTTAACAGTATAAGCTGTTACACTGTTATGTCTGCCCCTATATATACTATTATCTCCCCTACGTATACTGTTTATCTACCCCTTTACCAAAAAGCGAAAATGTGTAACCGATTTGATTGCCTGCCTGCTTGTTCGGTAGCAATTGCCAGAATGTCGCCTTTACTAGTGGTAAACTATTAAAGGTAGGATGGAAAGATATTATACTAGATTCCTGTTGTAACTAAGGGAAACGAGAGCAGGCATCTAAATGTTCAGCAATCATTAACAAATACATGCATTTTTATGGAGAAGCTTGTAAAGATGCCACCAGTTTTTGGCTGTTCTATCTACATCTTCATTGCTCCTTTAAAAGTGATGTTGCAAACAATTGAGAAATTTAGTTGTGGGGAACCTCGATATCAGATTATTTCTTTTATTTTTACAGCATTTTAAAGCTTCTCAAAAACATGTAACTGTAGGTAGGCTGTTTCCTAAGTACAGATCAATTTGAGAGTGAGACATCCTTGAAGGTCATTGTACTTACACATTAGTTAGCGTTTCTAGTGGAGTAATTTTTGACCAAAGGATTAGCATGCATTTGAAACTCTGCCATAAAGTTGAGCACATAAGTGTAATAAGGAACAAACAGAATATTTTGTTTCCTTATAAATCTGTTGTCGTAACTATAATTTGAAACTGATTTTCATCAGTTACTTTCTATCAGAACTTAATTACTTTCTTTAAACAAGGAAATAGATGAGATACTAAAGCTTTAAAACAGACTTGAGCCTCTAATGATTATTTTTCAAACATACTTTTACAATGTATTTGTCATGGATTCCTCATAGTCTGTGCTGTTGTTATATTTGTAGGGTAAAGTGCAACAGCTCCTTGGGTGCTCCTGTGATGTCAATTAAGGTTAAAGTTCACAAGGTGGCAAGTCTTCATGAGCCTTTTGAAAAGACATTGGATTCTAAGGGGACTCAGACCACATAGAATGTCAATGCAGCACTTTATATCCTTCTTAAAGAACAAAACAAAAAATAAAACCTGAAAACCCCAACCCGAACTTCAAGCCAGAAGACCTATGCCAATGAGAGAGTATAATTTAATTCACCATAGCACAAGGAATAAATGTAAAAGTTGAATTATTAACAAAGCCTATTTGTAGAGCTGTAGGGGCGGCGTGAGGAAACACTACTTCGTATCAAGGCATATCTTTAGTAGGACTCGTGCACTAGTGTTTGCAGGAGGATAGAGATGCACAGCAGAATTGTTCTTGTGCACTAAGGGGGCTTATACCTTGTACTTTCACACTTTAAACACCTTTGTTTTCTTTAGTCTAGATATTTTGTGTAAACTGTGTATTCTGGAAAAAATTTAGAAGGCTTGACTATATCCTACATCTAAAAAAAAGCCCCAATTTTTCAAGTTCTCAGCTTTTTACTTGTTCAGCCTTTCATTATTATTTCAAGAATGAGTAATACTAATTAGAAATGGTGCTGACAGGTTACAAGTATTCCAAAATTCTGGAGCTAAGTAAATAATTGCTAAATAATTCACTCTGTCGTCTTCAATCTGCAACTTTTGGTTGTTGTTATAAAGAACTGTCTGTGTAGAAAAGGTAGTTCTGCATGTGGTGGCTTTGAATAAACTCCTAACAATGGGGATACATTGCCCAGTATGGTGCAATGGGGTTCTTCAGTTAAACAATCAATTTCTTTCCTAGATTTCCAGACAGTAAATACTGTGGAGCAAATTCAGTGCTGCTGCATGTGCTTAACAGCATGGAAAATGATTTTGACTCATTAATTCTATAGAGATGCAAATTCTTACACTCAACAGCGTAAGAACTAGTAGCATTCTAGTTCTTACAATGCTCAAGGCACCCTGAAGAAGGGCTTGGAGACAGAATTACATTTTTAATGCAATTTTATTTAGTACAGCTGGATAACTTTGTGCTAAAGTATAGTGAATTCTCTATAAATCAATGAAATTTAATAGTGTAGGATTACAATGGTACCACAGAGACAAAAATTAGGGTATGTTGTAACTGTCAGATGTAAAAATGCTGTCTACTTCAAAGTTAAGAGGAATTAAAATTGATGCCACCATTCATATCTATTGCATTCTTGGAAAGGGTGCAGGTAGTTAAAAGTGTGGCTTTTAGTTGCTGTTTGTATATCTTCTTTTATGTGTATCAAGCAAGAATAAGAGTTATAATCGCCCCCTCTGAAGGAAAGCAGCTGTAACACAAGAAAGGATGCAGTTATTTGCTACATTAGCAATTAACAGATTTTTTTATTTTTTTGTTCTAGTCAGGCATTGCTGACTAAAAGATGCCATCTAGGGTACCTGGGAAAGCCTGCTAGGATGTAGTGTAGTTGGTTTAGTGTTGAGTTATATCTGTATTGCAGGAGAACACAAGAGGTCATGGCGTTGATCCTTGAAATTGGCCTGACCCAGATCAAGAGCTATGTAGATACTTTGCCCAAGTGGCACTGAAGTATTGTTCAGCTATATGGGAAAGCTGTACACAGCATTACAGACAAACCTCCTCAGAAACATGGCAGCTTTTCATTATGATTTTCACCTGTTGACAAGAGAACAGGCAGCTGTTGCATAATATCACTTGCTTATACCTGCAAGCGTATTCCCTAACTGTTAACTAGGATGAAGAGTAGTGGTAGCCTTGTACTTGGATTCCATTATGGAAATGGACATAATGTAAACTTTTGTTGTTTCTATGGTCAAAAAGTGTTGTTTTTGTTTTTTTTTTTTTTTCTTCTGGCTATGCAGTTAGCTTCATGACTGAAGCTTTGCCTCTTTAAATAAAAGGGGAGGACCTGATTTTGTCAGACTTGTATCACTGCAGTTAAAAAAAAATCTGAACAGTGTTACTGTACTGGAGTTAATGGATAACTGGGAGAACAGCCAGTCTGTGTATAATTTCAGGCTGTGGGTTCAAGAATTTCCATGAATATTTCAATATTTACACTGTTGCAGAATCAGCAATAATTCTGCTGAATTTGACAGATGAATTGACAAAAGTTTAGGGGCATCTAGTTCCTATGACTGCCCCTCCGTTATACTGATCTAGCTTCAAAACTGTTCTTCCATCAGGTAATTAAGAGGCTGACCCCTTAAGCAGACGAAAGACTCCGTTATACAGAACAGTTCCTTGTCCAGTTTCCTGTGACAGAGCCTGATGTACTCTTTCTGAAAACACTCTGAAGTTTTATAAATACTTATCTTTTAGAAAGCTTTCATAATAGGTTTTTTATGCTTTGTGGTGGAAGAAACATTGTCACACAGATTAAAATCCAAGCTAGTACTACTTCATGTAGAACCTCTGTTCACGAGACTGCCAATGATACCTTATTTTATGTAGTGAATGGGAGGTTACCAGAGGTTCATGGGCTGCTTTTAGTCCAAATAAATAGGCATTTCAGCATAGTTTATGCTGAAATGTGTTAAATACCAGGAGTGTAGTTGACTTCAAGTGAAACTTACCTTATCTAACTTGAGATTTCTATTTATACTTAAGATCTCTATTCATATTTAAGTCCTTTATCTATGAGCTAGTTATTCATGTTGGTTTTATAATGAGCAGAAGGAAGTAGGAATAAGTAAATGTCTTTTTACCCATGAACTGCAAGGGGATTGTAAAGGAGGAGGAGGGAGGGTAGCATGGCTTGCTCCTTGCTGCTATTACGGGTCTAGAATAAGTAAATTCAGTCTCATCCTTTTAGTCCTTTGGAACACAGAAATTATTCTAAGTTTAAATGTCGTTATTAAACGTGCATGGGGGCTAGTGATATAAAAAAATAAGAAAAATACAGAAGCCATGAACTAATTGTGTAATTTAGTGTATTTACCTAAATTTTAATATGCAGATAGGGCAAGTTTCCATTATAACTTTCCATTATAGTAGAATATCTTTCCATGACAATAAATATTGATCTAATACTACATTTGGAATATTAACATAGCATGTGTACAGGATATGCTCCAAACTTACGTGTACTAGAAGACAAATATGAAAATCAATAACAAATTTTATTCTAATTAAAGTGCAGAATATTTTTTCCAATAGCCACCACTTGAAATCCACTTCAGTAAGGAAATTAAGTGTTGCTTGTATTGCTTTTACATTTTCCTAAGCAGTTGGTATCTTTTGGTTGTTTTTTTTTTTTTAAAAAGGTAAATATCAGTATGATAATATGCAGTAATAAAAGTATTAGTGCTTTTTTACTTGCTGTATACAGCATATGGTAGCATGTCTACAGAGCCACATTTCTAATATGTATTCAGAGCAAGGAAAGAATGGGTAGAATTTAAACAGCAGTCTTCCTCACTCAGGTATAGCAATCTTCATTTATCAGAGGTAGATTTAGCTTTTCAATTAGTGCTAGCTTAATATGACTTTATTCTGTGAAGTTCATCATACTTGCACAATGAATTGTCTACTGATTTCCTGTTATTTCTCTTGCCTTGCAAGTCTCTTTGTTTTCTTTCTGTTTTATTGTTTCACAACACGCTTAGTGTGAGTTTAAAATTATAACATCATTTAATAGAACTTCCTGTTCATTATCATAGGACATGTTTAACTTTACATTGGCTATGTTGTATTTTTCATACTCGACCAGGGAGTGCAAATTTGATAACTTTCTTGCGTGATGCTAGCTGCAACACAAAAACTCCCTTGAAACATATGCCTGCAGAGTATTTCTGCTGAGGTTAGATCTCCTGTGTAGTCAAAAATAAGTGTATGTTTACAGTCCTTTTGGGAAGATGTGGTGGCTTAATCATCTTACAGGCTGTTTATCTGAATACACTGGGGATTGTCTTATTGCATTGTTGTCTATGACATTGTCACTACTGTTATTGTTAATATGCTATATTGGAATAAAGTCAAGTACAGATACCACTCACTTGCATTCATAGTGCCAGCCTAAACAGTACCCCATGTGGCAAGGGAAATGTGTCCAAAGTGCAGGAAACTTCTGATCCTTTTAAACGGACCAATAAAGGTGCTTTCACGCGTTATTGTGGTAGTGCCATTATAATTTTTCAACAACTGCGTAGAAGCTGTTTTTTAAAAATGGTCTGTGAGCTCTAAAACCAAAGTTCAAAAACCTGTGTCATATTCGAAGCCCGAAGCCGGGGGGGTCTTGCTTTTCGCATACAAAAGGGCAATTTTTTTACTAATTTTTTTACTAATTTTGCAGAAGTACTGAATACTCTGAAGGTTCCAGTCCTTCAGGAAAAAGGAACTCCTTTATTTTTTCTGATTGAAAATATCTTAACAGATTTTTACAAAACACTTAAATTATTTGTGTATAATTTTCAAATTCAGTGCTGGTTTTTCCACATTGTGCTTGCTACCTGTGCAAGAGCTGTGGTGATCATAGTGATTTTTAGCATTTAATCTGTGTTTCGGTTAATGGCAGTGGTGATTTTACTGTACCTGCTTGAAATGTGCACTGCTGGGATATAAAATTCATAAGGCATTTGATTATAAAGCTTAAGTATAGTACCTGCTTGGCTGCTCTTTTCTTCAGTGTCTGTCCCCACCTCCAAATTGTTTATGGATCCTTAGTTACCTGGTAACAGTCTATACCAATTAATTACATACAGGACACTTAATAAAGGACAACTAAAATATTCTACATAAAATTGAATTGCTATAGATGACAAAGATTAAAACAAATTATCAAAGGAAAGTTGTGTAACTGCATGTAGGAAATGTGTTTGAAGGAAAAGAAGTTTAACCTTTAAATAACTCAGGAGATGTAAAGATCATTTGTGCAAATCTAATTCCACAAAAATAGATTAGTGTTCTTCTGCATTTAGTTTTCTTTCCATGTACCTCAACTCCTGAGGACAATTACTAAAGAAATATCTGTAACATTGTTTTATCCTCACTGTTTAATGGGTGTTGTTTTCCTTGTTTGTGCCCTATTTGTATCCTTTTTTGAATATATTTTTTCTTGTATTTTGCCATGTTGGATATCGTATTATCCAGGTGCATAGTGACAATATTTCTGCCATTTTCCTGCAGTACAGAAGCATCATAGTTGTATTGGTTTCTGACTTCTGTATCCAGACAAAGGAGGAATCCTACAAATGGCAGTGTTTTCCGTAGAATAATTCCTAGGATGCTCTAGGTGTTAAATAATATTAAAGTGTTTTAATATATACAGCGTACCAGACACTTGCATAGAAGTGCCTGCTACCTCAGTTCAGAGGTTTTCTTTGCTATCACTACCTGTCTTTGCAAACCTAACATGATTTTGGTTCTTATACCTAATTTTCTACATGTGAATACCTTGTTTTTTTTAATAGAGGCAAATGAAATACTGTCACTTCCATTGACTGTAATAAGATTGATTCTGTGTATGTTAGCATGTGGAATGTATTCTGTATAGGCCTTGTTTGACCAAACAAAAAAAAATAATGGTGCTCCAATTAAAATTGTCACTGTAGTGGGAGCAAGACATTAGCATTGACAGTGTGTTTCACAGAAGTGTGATGTTCAGCTTTGATTCCATACTTCAAGGTATGAAGATTTTATGAAACACCTGTGTGCTTTCATGACTTAAACATGAATGATAAATGATTTGAAACACACTTGCTGGGAAACAAAAAATCCCACCATCTTAAGGTAGAAGTCAAGCATAGAAAACTTTAGCTTAAACATTTAAAAACTACACAGGTATCAGTAAATTTAAACAGGCTTTTAACAAGATTGGCACCACTTATAAAATATGCAGTGCCTAGCATTAGTCAAACCAATCTGTGTGATCACTTCTATTACAGAAGAAACCTGTATAAAAAAAATGAACAAGTTCAGAAGTACCCTGAAAATATTTCTCATGATGTTAATGCCACATTGAGTAATTTGAACTATTATGTAAGAGCTCTATTTTCAGAATCATTCTTGCTGTGGAGAAAATGAAACGACTGATTCTGGTGCAATAAATAAAACCTTTGATCATTTTGATGGTCAGAAATGCTGCAACACTTTCAGATACTGTTTAAAGATAATTTGTATGTAGTTATGCGTGCTCCAATATTTTTATAATTGTTGCCAACAGTAGTAAGTCTTCTAGATCTCTGGTAAAATCTGTGCAAGTATCATGCAAGGTGTGGGGTTGTGTGTGGCAGGGTTTCTGTTTGCTTTTTTAAGTAGACCCTCATTTAGTCTGAATTTTTTTTTCATCTTAAAGAAATTAGTATTTAAACTATCTAGATAGCTAAGGCTTAGGTTTCATCAGATGGCTGTGAGGAACTAAGTTGTACAGGTTTAATGAAACTCTTAGAACTTGATTCTATTAGTTTCAGAGTATTTTGAATATCAGCTCTCTAAAACTTGAGAACTTGTAAACTTGGTCATTATTTTGCTATGAACTTGTGCCTAGATTATTGTGAAAGCAATGATAATTACGCTCCTGTGATGGTTTTGTCCTTGCAAAATTTGGTCGTTTACGTCTTTTTTTGATATCTTTTCTCATTTTCCCTTTTTCTCCCTCTGTGTCTCCATCTTTTTTTCTCTTCAGGTCATTGGTCGGAATTAAATTTGAAGTGTGGCCTAGTTGATGAGTTCTGTGGTTGCAGTTCATATGCTGAAGGATGTGGTGTAGCTAGGGTCAAAGTCATAGAAGTCACTTCCTTTCTGGTTTTGATGAATTCTGCGTAGCCTAAAGATCTGGACTGATGTAAAACTCTGTTTTAGGATCTGTGGGAGCTACATATGGGAAGTCTTCTGTGAAACTCACTATGTGCCTTTTTTTTGTGGGGTTTTTTTGGGTGTTTTTTTTGGTTATGTTTTTTTGTTTATTTTTCCATGTTATTTATTCACAGGCTGTTTGTTCACTTTCTCCTGGCTGAACAAAGTTTGCCTGTAGGGTCTGATGCTCTGGTCCACAAATTCTCACGAATTCTACATGTACTCAATTCACACCCGCACAATAATTTTCCTTCATTTTAGAACTTATAAAATACAGTATTGGAAAGCAAGGCTTTTGTGCATACTCCTGTCTCATATTAGGACAAATAGGTCTTGTTTGATATTCCTAATAATGATCTCTTAAACATTTACATTGCATCCGATTTCATCATCCCTTGTGAAACTATGAAGAACAGCCCTTTACAAAACTATGGCTCAAATACTAAGTACCCTGTTGCATTACTAGGAAGAGTTAATTGAAGACTGTGAAAGGCTTGTAACTCCCCTGAAGGGAGCTTTTCGTATTTGGAAAAAGGCTCTAGTGATTTAGCTCTTCTGTTCTTAGGTCATGGTCTGACTGTCAACATTAATAGTCAGGGCAGACACCACGTGGGTTAAGATCTTCTTGATTTCTCTCCTCCCCCCCACCTTCATGCTTAAGAAACATTCTTAGAGAAAGGGAAAACCTGCAGGGAGTGAATTAACCCGACTGTGCAGTATTGAACTGAGACAAGATAACTTTTTGGACCAAGAGTAACTATAACTTTAAGCAATTAGCACAATGGAACATTAAACTATTTCTGGTTTAGACAGTCTTTCTCTAAGAAAGCAGCTCTGTAAAGAAATTCAGAGTATATTGAAAGTAACATATATGATGAAATGATAACCCGATAGATGGAAAGTTACCAGTTTACTGTAGTTTCTCCGTGCATCTTCTGCTGTCTCCTAAATCACTTTTTAAAAGACATACAGGATGAAGAAACATTGGTTAGCATTTTTTGAAAATGTGAATGAGAAGTCGCAAGCATGAATATATATGCTTTGAGAAGCTGTTTGAGCTTTTTGTTTTAATTAAGTTTTAACTTAAGGCTGACAAATGTTTTGCCTTTTTTATGGCATCTTATATTTTATACATGTAAACCTCAGGTCAATCTGTAGCTTGCACTTGAATATTTTATAGTTCTCTAAATTTGAGTCATTGTTCAGTAACTACTTATTGATGTAGAATAATAAAAGGTAGTGGAGCTTTGAAAAGTCTGTCTCGGAAAGAAAAAGCAGTGTCATCTCTTGCCTAGTCCGTAGAAGCTAAGGACGTACCCTTATACTGAGAGTAGTCAGGTATCTTCCTATTCATATGCATATGTGCGCACATACTTTTATGTACTTTATACTAGCTGGAACGTGTATGGAACATAGCTGTATATCTGTTAGAAAGGATGTGTTGCTTACAGCTGATAGTTGATCTCCATTATTGTATTTTTAATAATGAAGTAAGATTATATTATATTTAAAACAACAATAAAACAACAAAAAAATCGGAACAAAAAAGTGGAAATGGGGAAGATTGACATGGTAAGAAGAGCTTGTATGGGGGAGGGTTTTCATTCCAGACATTCAGGGCAGGATTCTCATCCTCAGTCCATGTTTCAGGTGATAATAAAGAAATAGACAGAAACTGCTCACATCTCTTGTAAGCTCTTCCATTCAGCCCAGTTTAGCAGATTTAATGTATTTCAACAATTCCTATTATGGGATTATTGTCCTTTGCTGTTTAGAATAGCTTAAATGGAGTCAGGGAGACAACAGGGGAGTTCTAATATCTTTTTTCCTGGGGTGTTGTGTCTGCAGCAGAAATCCCGAGATGAGGACTTGGCTGCATTGGAGAACTGCTCTTTTTACCTACATAAGTAAGACTGCATTATATATAAGATCGTGGTAGTCTGTGGTGCTCTTCACAGCCGTCTTTAGCTAAAGGGTATCTTGACAATAGCTATTTTGAAAACGTGTATTCTGAAGAATGTCTGTAATGCACAGCAGTTGGACTACAAGACTTAAATCTTCCAAATGCAACAAAAAACCCCTATAAACATCAAGGATGGTCTGCTGAAACGTTCTCCATGCTCCTCTACACAGTGCTATAGTCTACAGGGCATCTCCCTTGTTAATCTATTCCTGTACATAAAGTATTCCTTTAAAGATTATTAGATTTTAACAGGCTGGTGTTTTATCTCTCCTATTTCTATTTGATAGAACATATTTATTTTTGTCTGGATATTGGTTGGAAATACATATGCTTACCTAATGCAATGTTTGTTTCTTTCAAGTGAAATGCTTGACCGCTGTCTTGGAGCAAGATGGTAGACTTAGTGAAATTCAAGCATCTCCCAGTAAGGAACATAAGTTCTGTTTGCCTGATTCCAGCAGCATAGAAGAAAGTGGGTGGGAATTTCTTTTCGGATGAAATAGGTATTTATGGAAAGGGAGATCTTCACAGAAAATAAAACAATATTGCAGAGGATACTTGTTCTAAAAGGCAATTACTAGTGGGAAAAGGGGAAAAAAATAAATAAAGGATTTGTTCTTGACCACATACTCTTCAGATAAAATCAATTCTGAAACCATTTTTCATTCATAGATCACCGTTACGCTGTAAGATTCAGCTGAGTTACTAGGGCACAGCAGTACTGCAATATTGAGGATTTTCAATACTTTAGCTGTGACAGCAAACAGAAAGCACTGGAGCCTGATGATATGGCAGGTCATGTGATATCAATGAATACCTCGTCTTGAGGCTGGATAATGTGTGACCTCCTCAGTAAAAATGCATCATTCAGTAAGAGCAGAACCCAGAGAGCTGTGTGGACAGTGATAACACCAAGAGACACAATTTGTAGTATTTGGTCTAGAAGGAGAATAAGATGTTTTAACAGTCTCTAGCCAGTCACATCTGGTGGTCCAAAGCTGCCTAGGAGAGTAAAATACTCCACTCTCGTCTGTTCCTGAGACTTGGTTGCCATGGTCACAGCTTTAGAGAGATAAAGACTTTCTTTTCCTGCATTTTGTATGTATAGTAGGGGGTCATAGCAGTGGTGTTGCTGCTATGTAGAAAACCCTGTATTTTCCCTTTCATTCACTGTTACTTATGCCCTCCAGTCAAAAGCTTTTGGGTGTATTTGTGTTTAAAATACTTCAGGTTTCAGAATTGTCTTTACTTCTGTCCTCTGTCCTGTATTCCCATGTACAAGCTTTGCCTTTTCTTACTCCTTCATTTTTGTTTCCTTTAAAATCAGAGACAATGTTCCTTACAGATAACTGTTCTTGGAACAATAACCACCCTGCTCCAGTATTCATTTAACTGTTTGAAGTGGTCAGAATGTCACTGTCACATATACACGTTCCCCTCTCCCTCCCTGTTTGTTTCTTTCAAATAATGTATTCAGAAGTCACAGAATACAGGTATCTATTTTTGTCTCTGCCACCTGCTCACTTTGCAGATGAGTATTTTGGGCTCTTCAGAAGTGTGAAGTACACTGGATAACAAATACTTTGTAATACCCGGCCCTTTCCATCACACCCATTTCACTGTGCCCTTTGTGCCCCTTTATTGGAGCTCTATGTACACAGAAATCTGTATGTATGTTTACACACATACACAGAGATCCATGATTAAGATGTATATGCAAGCAACCATGCTTTATAAAGGAGCCATTTTCTAGAAGGTACTACTTGTGAGAGATTTTAGATAGCTGTTGTAGATGATATATAAATAATTTAAGATGGAACTCATAAGTTTCTGAAATTGATTTTAGGATCTCACAGGCTTCTGTTTGTAAGAAACTAAGCTGGTTGTCCAGGGCATTGTTTTCTGCCTATAAATTTGCTTAAAAAATAAAAACAGGAATAGTAAATATTGTCACTCCATGTGAGAGGCTGAGTTTTGTCTCTTGCCCAGCATGAATGAGAAGGGCTTTTTTTCTTATTAGTAAGTAGTTAATTTTCTCTTCTCTGAACTACACATGGAAAATGTTACACTTGCTACAAGCATAATTCCAATACTGACACTTAGAAAAGCATAATTCCGATACTGGTAGCAGAAATGTTCAGTAACACATGTACAGTTGTTTCTGTTTGCATACATAAGACTACAATATGTAGAAGCACGTCTATCAGCCTTTTGAAATGATACATGTGTGCATGTGTAAAGTATGAAATATCAGTTTGCTTTCATGTACATTAAGACTGCCTCTTTATGTCATTCAGGCCGTGGTCTTCAAAGGTGAAATGCTTCTGTCCCCCTTCTCTGAGATTTTTACTACTTCTGGTTTGTTTCTTTTCCTTTAGACTAAAAATATTTTGTTCAACCAGAAGTTGTAAACTTGGCTCTGAAGCTATTTTCGGGGAATAAGCTCTGTTATATACAAAATAGTGCAAGCCTTAAATATATATATTTTTTTTTCTCCTGAGTATATATGCCTGTATAGGAGGATGGAAAGTGAGGCAACTCATATCTTGATTTGTGATGGAAACATGATTTTATCCTCTTTTGCTACTGTAGTATGATAGCCTTAATTATTGTATTCTATTCTGTGTATACAAGAATCTTTCACATAATCTTCCGCATAACAGTCTGGCTCTAAGGGTATGTCTGGTGGTACGCACATATAGATGCATCTAAAGCTAGCAAAACCTGTTTTGAATTTCTTTCTAATGCTAAAGAGTATGCAGTCAGGCCTTTGAAATTTAATACCAGGCCCTCAAAATTCTCGGATTGATTAAAAATTTAGTATAATATTTGCCTTTAATACTTGTCCGTAAAAACGATACGCTGTAATTTCACAAGGATATTATGATAATAGTCTTTCTGGAGCACTTCAATATTCCTGGTAGCAAATTACACAGACCAAGTGGTAAAGAAAACAAGGATAGATATGTATGTGCATATATTTGTATATATACACATATAAGCTGTTCCCTGCATAATGGAAGTTAGTGCAGAAGGTAATAGGGAAAGCTTAGTCCTTCACACTTACTTGATTATGGAGAACAGCTACTTTTTTTAGTGATTTTTGTTCATCTTTTGCTCTATATGGTGGAGGGGGTTCTGTGGTGAAACAGGATATACTTACAGCTTGAAAGACTATGTTGCATATATAAAGACTGCCAAAACAATATTTATTGTGACTATTTATTAATATTTATTGTGACAAATTATTGTGACTATTGTTTCCAAGCATAATGCTACAAACACTTTTCATTCTTTTAAGGATGTGTGTTTGCTCATATGTCTAGTATGAATTGTATAATCCTTCCTTGTAGGCTTCTATTAATAGTTTCTGTGTTTGAACTATTGAAACGTTGCAATGTTGGGAGCATTGTAGCCAGGTTTATTTTGAAGTATCTGTAGGTATTCCAACTGTAAAGATCTTTGGGCAATTAGCTTTCCTTTCAGTAAATATGCAGTTCTGTAGTAATCCCTGACAGTAACTCCAAATCCTGGGGAGGGATAAAGAAAGTTACATGTTAAAAACAACTGGGGCTGATCTTTAGTTTTTCAGTGCAATATTATAGTTAATCTATGGTATTCAGTTGATATTGTAGGGGACAAAGAATCAGTTGCATTGCTTTGAATTCAAGGACTTTTGGCCCTGTAAATAACAGAGGTGATACTGCAGTGAACAGAAATGGATGAGTTTCAAAGAAATAATTTCAGATGAAGAGTCTTTATACACATATACACACAAACACTACCGTATGAGATCCCTCAATCCCAATCCAATATTTTTAGCAGGTGTTACTGATAGAACTTCAATGTTACACATTTTTTTCTGGTAGCAGTGAAAGGGGAAATTCATGTTGTGTTACTTGAGGCTACAAAGAATTCAAACTTAAGGGAAAAAACATTTCACGTTACAGCAGATATTTAATACTTTAAAAATCCTTCCCATGTCTTTTATCTCTGATATTTATAGGAAACATGCCATTTCAGCAATTTCTTATGAGTTTAATTCCTATAGGAAATGTGTAGTGTATAGTAGGAGCTCGTTTCAAATACATTTAAGCTCACTTTACATATCTTTAATATCATTTATAAAGTGCTGTTACTAAAATTGTTACTAAATAAAATTATAACTAAACTGTATAACAGTTAAAGGAACCAGATTGCCTACAGTTAAAGGAATCAGACTGCTAAGATACATGTGCTATATTCAGGTGTTTAAAAAGTGTGAGAGGTAAAGATGTTTTTAGGAATGGAAGGAAGAATTTGAGCATTCCCTTGCTATTTGTAACCCAGAACACTAGAGGACAGCACTAAAATATTACATAAACGTGTTATTGTTTACACTGTTAATGATACTGATGCTCTGTGAGGAACAAAACAAACGATTCTTGAACAGAGTTAGGGCAAGTGGTAGTCTTGAATTTCTTTTGCTCCTTTTGAAAAGTACATCTGACTTCACATATTATACACAATGCCTGTTTCTTCTTGTCTGAATAAGGTATTTGCTGTAGTGATTTCTGTAAAAATTAGGTTGGTTTTTTTTTAATGTAATAATGCTGTAAAATAGACCCTTGTGTAAAATTATATTCTTAAGGTCCATAAAATGAGGAATTAGTTGGCTCATCTGTAAATTCTTCATGATTTATCAGCTCACATGAAATGTTCTAAGTTAATGCTATGATACTTACACTGAAATACGAATTAGTATCGTTTCTTGAAAAAACTACATTTTCTGTTTTCGTTTATCTAGGCACACTGGAAAGACATGAAACAGGTGAAACTGCAAAAGCAATTCTTAGTGCCATTGAAGATTCAGAATACCTGGTGGCAGATGCTCTACTTCCTGTATCTCAGGAGTCAAAAAGAAATAAAAATACTGGATACAAACATTCTACCTTTTATAAACATGGCATGGTCTCTTCCGATCTCACTCATACAGAAAAATCTTCAGATAAGGTAAGAAGGAAAAGTAAAGCATTTCTCAGAGCAATGAATTGTGATTCAAATTCTTTACTTTTTCACCTTTGCTGAAAGTAGTCCTGTTTGGGGGCTTGCTTTAAAGTTTATTAAGGCTTGTTCTGATTGGCTCAGTTTTACATCTTCAACCCTATTTCATACAACAAATAGGCAAGAATGGGGAGTGCCATATGCAAGGTCACCAGTAGATCATCTCAGAATTATTTTCTTAGATGCTTTGCACCCATAGTTAGACCCTATTTCCTTATGCCTCTGGCTTATGACTGCACATTTAACAGTAACCTCAGAACCTCCTGGTAAAAGTCCTTAAACCAAATGATTGTGAGTGATGGGGAAGTTGTGCTCTTTCTCTTTTCTTTGAAAAGAACTGAAGGAAGTAGCAGGCTTTAACAAGTGTTAATGTGCTGTTAAAGCTGAGAAAACAAGTACAGAGGCACCTTATGAGAAGGTTGAAAATGCAATAGTAATTCTGCTTGTAGCCTAGATATGCCTATATTTTCCAGTTATTTGTAGATATTTAAAAAGGCTGTATTTGCTAAATTCAAACTAAGCATTAAAACTGTGTCAAATGTAATACAATTTTCAATTCGATTAGATGGATATTACTTTATTCAGTTTGGAAGATAATGGTACATACTTTTACAAAAACCTGTTTGTGCCTCAGGAATAGGATAAATTCAGTGAGCTCTTGATATGCGTGTATCTTGAAGAATAAGGCCTCAGTCTTGTTTGTTTTTGTTTGTTACCTTTTAATTAATGGGTTTTGGGAATTCTGTTCTCTGCAATAAAAATGTTATATTTGCTGTTCCTCAATCCTGAATTTAGAGTAAAAATATCTTCCCACAAGTATGGGAATGTCATTGAAGTCTGCAAAATAAGTTGAAAGATGAAAAAAAGATGAAAAAATGCTTTCCTTCAGCTTGGATGGGGAAACAGCCTCCAGAATGGTCTCAGGCCTTTTTCTGGCTTTATTAATTATGGTCAATTAAATACTGGATATTCCGAAGTTCTGTCTGATAAAGTACTAGCTTAATCCAAGTCCTCATTCTTCAATTTTCTTTTCTAGTCTTTTTTATTGTTATCCACAAATTTACATATATCTTTGAGTTTATAATAATTATTATTTAACTTAATATTTATCTTTGACCTTTTAGTAACCTTAGTCTGATTTCTAAAGTTCTGTTTGATCTCATTTTCTGTAAAGTCTTATTAGAGTGTAATCCTGCTGAGCATGTTGTGGGGCAGATGGTGCACTAGTTGGCCATTGACACAGAATCTGGTCTCACTGTTCAGTTAAAAAGAATAGTTTCTTCTTGGCTTTTTAAAGAGGAACAACGGAAAAAGTTATAGTTGCATTTGGAGTGTAGTTTTGGTCATAGTTGTTAAGTAAAAATTGATTGGATTTTACAAAGTGGCTCGGAAGAAAATGTGCTGCCCATGGAATATGGGAAAATAGGTTTTGGTAAATTTTGAAGTGTAAAGTTTCACATGCTTTTGGGTTTATATCACAATAGGCAACAGTGGAGTTGTAATAATATTTACAGCACTTCATCAGACAAACACCTTGGCTGCTCTGATTTCACAATAAAATATTCTGTTTTCTTTTATCAATGTTCATATTTGGGGGTTGATGAAAAAGTCATCAGATGAAAACTTTTTATTGAGAGAATATTATTGATGTCTCTTAGACTTCCCTATGACTGTCAAAGTATCTTTTATTTTATCTTTTTGTCATTATAGTCCTGTTATTTTAGTCTAATTTCCTGACAAATGAAGTTCTATTCTTTGGAAACCACTTTGCATTCATCAAAAATCTGTCATCCATTACATCTAGCTTTTCTTCCCAACTCCATTCCCATTACAGCAGGTTCCGTAGATTAGTGTGGGAGAAGCTGGAGGCTAAATGTACAGGGTGTAGCTAAATCTGAGAAGACAATAACAGTGGAGGTCCCTTTAATGCTATTCCAGAAGTCGGAATACAGGCTACACAAAAGGAGCATAGAGCTCTGACGCTTCCTTTAACACTGTTTTGTTATTGCTGAAATGAAGGCTGGTCATAAAATCTGCTGTTTTTCTTAGTTCCTGTTCAGGAAAGTTTTTTCAAAAAGTGCTGTATTGACTCTTCTGGGTCATTGTATTTTACCATTTTGAAATAGTCTCTTGAAATCCAGCCTCATGAAATTCGTGAAAGTTCTGTGCATATCAGAGTTCAACATCCCATACCATATTAAAAAGCATATAATAATCACACAGGTGAAACTATCCTAACATTTTCAGATTCCCAGAAGGCTTCAGTATTATGTATATAATGAGTATTTTATCATCATTTTGCTGCTTTTGCAAATTGTATATTAGAAATTAAAATAATGCTAAATTGTTAATTATTTTTTTAAAGCTGTCAATTTTAGTCTCTTTTTAAAGAATTCTAATTTCAGGTTTGTCACAGAAAAAATAAGGGGTAGCTGTTCTGTCCTGTTGGTATTATGTTTTTGGGTGATCCTTATTTTGTACAGTGGGATGATCCACATGAAGAGAGCAAGTAAGATTCAGCATTTTTTCTTAATGTTTAATATTACATGGTTTTATCATTAATATTATTTTTAGGACAAAACAACATTTATAAAGTAATTGTCTCTTTCCTCCATCCTAAGAAGAAAGCAGAAAAATATCCTCACATAGCAGTCCAGCTTCAAAGGCTTTCTTTCAAAACGTTTGTCATCATGTAAATCACAGATACAAAAGCCAAATGCTTTGATTTCATGGTGTTTTGACCATTTTAATTCTTTTATTGTGCTGCACGTGCCAGTGGGAGTACCAATAACAGATGAGTTTGACAAATGCAGTTAACACAAGATCCATATTAATGTTGTCAAATCCTCTTGATATATATTTAAACAGATTTTAATTATTTTCAATGTCAAAAGACCGAAAATAGATAGCTTAATAGTTTTTCAAGAAAGCTTTACTTAATATGTGAATGCAAAACCTCTCATAAAAATGAAACTTTTATATTGGCCTTAGTCATTGACATAGGGTATTCATCAAGTCAGCAATTTGTGTGGCAAAGTGCCATTTGAATAGTGTATTGTTAGAATACTTATGGTCCACTTGACAAGGGCTCTTGCTGTAAATAGTGCAATTTGACTCCAGCTGTTAAAGAGTGGCTTTGACAGCAGCCAAATAGAATGGAGATGCTTTACTGCACCGCAGAAAAATCAATATTGGGTTCTTGTTCATAGTAACCTGTTTTTTCTTTTTTTGCAGATTTGTACAAGACTATCTAGAGTTCATTTGTGGAAGTTTAAATATTATTTTAAAAGTGGGTCTGTTTTATTTTCAGATTAATGTTGGTGATGGATAATGTTTGTGTGTAGTAAGAAAGAAAAAGCCTGCTTTGTTGGAATACATAAACAATGTGGTAATGCAGCATCATTTCAACTCTCAGCTTATATGGGTGGATATTAGGATGTGGGTGCATAAGTTATGTAACGAATGACAAAAAATGGTCTTTCCTTCCTCTTTATTTTTTTCTTTTTCGTAGTGCTACTGCAGTATCCCTGTCAATTTTCAAAGCATAGGGGTTTTTAAAGCAGATTTCTTTGTTGTTCTCTCTGTAACAGCCCCCACAGATGTTGACAATCTGTAGTGCCATTGTAGATTTTCCTGAAGCATAGTCTTGCTGGTGCTGAACAGTTTTACAGCAGTAGTCAGTGACACAAGGTTGCTATGATACCTGGCCAGTAGCAATAGGTATTGAATCACTGGTCTTAATTACAATAGACTACACACTAGATCGTGTGCTCATGGTGTTGATATGGAACTGGCTCTCATTATACCTTTAAGTCATAGTTATATTTGAAAATTGGAGCTGTGTGAAAAGCTGGTTTAAAAAAAGATTGAAATGCTTCAGTGCATCATATGAGTATTTCATTGATGCACATAAAAAGCTGGATATGTCTGGGAATTGTTTTCCTGATGTTCCAGTAACCTTTCATGTTACAAAGTTTCCTAGCTCTTCAGATAAATAAATCTGATATAAATCTGTGTTTAACAGGCATTGATATTTCCAGTTATTTCAGTAATGTAATTACAGCATCTTCTGGGTAAAAATCTTGGAGGAGGAGCAGATTCTAAAATCTGTGTAAACCTTGGACTGCTGAATTATACTACTGAAGAGCTAGACCAGGAAAGGGATTTTTTACTCTCAGAGGCAAACAAGGCAATGATGAGGTGGGGGGAAGTATTTATTTACATAACAAGTTCTATAGAAATGATAGGTATATTTATTGTTTGTTATAGCCACTCAACTATTTATTAAAATACTGTTATTTCAGTATTAATGGATGGTGTGCAGAAAATAGAGTCAAAATATCTAATTAAGGGTTTATACAGTACCTGTAAAAGTTCATTTTGATTTACAAGTAATTGTGACCAGAGTAGCTAAGCATCAGTTACTATAACACTTTTAAATGCTTTTTAAATTGGCATGCCTAGTATTGGTAGTCTAACATGGTGACTTATTTAACATTTGCTTACATTATTGCATACATATTCTGCTCTAAACAAAATATGTAAGGGCAAGATGCTTCTGAAATAGACACATTTTCTTAGTAGGAAAGCCAAAGTTTGTATTTTTATAGTTGCTTAAAAAAAGAAACAAAAATGTACAGAAATTATAAATAAGATATGCCTGCTTTGTTATGTTGCTGCACAGAGTAAGTAAAAGACAAATGAAGACTATAGGACAATATCCGTTTGCTTGTTTTAGTATAGTAAAGGATGCAATTTGAAAATAAAATTGCTATTGGAAGCCTTGAAAATCACTGCTGGTTAAATCTTACTGATGGAAAAATTGATAGAAAAATGGAAACAAGTTACCAGGACAAATACCAAACCATACTTAACGAATACAAAATCAGGAGAGGTATCATAAACAGTGATATGCTAGATAAGGCTTATTTTTATTTTTTTCCTTTTGTAGTATTTAGACTATAATGATGAGGAATTACAGGTCTTGATAATTTTTATGAAGTGGATTATTTAAGAACAAAGCAAACCAAAGTAGAGCTCTTCTCCTTAAAGTTGGTAACCTTTATGCTGCTACATATTAGACAGGGTATTTCTATTTTCTTTACTGGGCCTGGTGTTCAGAAGCTATATTTAGTAGTATATTAATTAAATGTAGTAGGAAAATGAGTGAAGAAAAATGAAGATATGGTTGTATTTCCTGTAACTCAGATGTGAAATATTTCAGTTCTTCATTTCCCATGAAACTTCACAATTAAATATTTTATCAAGGGATCAAGGTAGCAACATAACTACAGTGAAGTAATGACTTCAGTTATGAGATTAAAATGGTACCAGTTAAAAGGCATCATGATTCTGAGAGATACTGAGTGATTAGACCACAGGTCAGATTTGTTGGAAGCTGCTGTAGTTTTTTTAATTGGTCCAGAAAGTCAAGAGTTTGTTGATTTCAACGTTTTATCTGCAGTTGCAAAGTAAAATGAAAGCGAAAAAAGCTGACATAGTCATAGTAGAGCACTCTTGCAGATGTGGATAAAAAGTAACACAGGCTGAAAGAAATCTGATAAGCCTTAACTCTGTATTTCAGTGCTCCATACAGGTTCTATGTACTCCTACAGACTTTTTTTCTGTTATACAGAAGGTGACTGTCAAAATTTTTGTTTTCCCTGCCTGGACATCTAATTGGACCCTGTGCTCAAGCTAAAAAAGGTGCTGTGGTGTCCTACATATATAATTCTAAGGTCAATATCAATAGTCCTTGTGAAGTATTTCACATTGGAGGACCACTTACTGAAGTTAACCTAGCTTTTGCTCTTTGTCTTCTCCCGTATGTCAGCTGTCATGCTGTAGTACCCTTCTTTGTCCCTTCGAAACTGTGTCAAAGTTTGTGTTTAGTTTTTAGGAACATATCTTTATGGATAGGTACGTAGAGATTTTATTTTACTTAAGTGCTGTTTGTGATACCTTAGTCTTCACTTCTGATTGTTTCTTTTAGTTCTGGGTGTAGAGTCATAGCACAGTTTGAATTTTCCTATCTTACGTTTTACCTTTACTACTTTCTAGACTCTAAGATGTGATTTCTTCTTCAGAGATCAGCCAAATTGATCTTCCTTGGAAGTGCTCTGCCTAATGCTAATAATTCTAAAATGAATTACATCATCTTTGTTACAACCTTTGTATTTGCAAGTTGTCCAGTGATGTTCTTGAGAATTCTCCGCCCTTCGTGATTGGAGGGTGGTGGAATCTTTTTATTTATGATAAAATTCTGTGGTCTAAATATTAAGCTCCTGGCTTCCCATAGTTCAATTCGTATTATTTTAGTGAAGAAAAGTTTTAACAGGAGCTCAGATGTGTGAGACATTTTGGGATTTCTGCCTCACCCACCTATTGAAAAAATAAAAAAGAGCAGTGATTTTTTCAGAAATACATGGGCACTTTGAGTGCAATTACAGAACTAGGACTTGCAACACCAAACCATACTCTGCAAAAGACTTGCTATCTGCTACCTTCCTCGAGATAACTAATTGACTGTCTTATCTCAGTTTAATAGCAGAAATAAAACAGTAAGCTAAACTATGGTTCAATAAAAAACAAAGCAACACCAGTGGTTACATTTCCATTCTCTTGACATGCTTTTCTACATATTATACTAAAACCTTAATTTGTTCTGGTGGTCAGACTTGGTTTGTGCAGTACTTAAGGGAAAGGATGACTCAGACAAGTGGATGGCTAAGAATGTTTGTTTGCAGATAGTGTCGTCTTGGAAGCCTTATGCAGTTCTAGTGCCTTCAGGAAGGTTGAACAACCATTAAGGAAACAAGTTTGAAATCTGATTATGGAGACTCAGCAGCTGTTCTGATACATCTTAGTATGATACAGGATCTGAATAAAGTCCAGCTTGCCTATTCGTGTGTTTTCAAGAATGGCATTCTCTAGGATAGACAGGATTTTAATTAATATTTAAGGATTTAATCCCATGTTTTGTGGTGTGGTGGTTTGGTTTGGGGGTTTGTTTTCTTTCCTTGTATTTTTCGTTTTGTTTTTTTTCCTTTTTTTTTTTTTTCCTAGTACTTATGTAGATAAATTTTATGGGTGGGATTCTTATAATCCAATATGGAAAATGCACTATCAGAGCAGCCCAGGGCAAATACTGTTATTTCAGTTGGAGTCAGCAGCCAGCCATGAGTTGGTAACTTAATTTTTATATACATCAATCCTTCTTAGGACAAAGCAATAATCTCATGCTTTTACCCTCCTTCGAAGGTCGTGTTAGTGGTATCTCCGTGTTCAGCGTTATTCTCAGGTATTTGGATGTTCATTCATCCAGTAAGTTGTTCAGTATAATAATTCCTAGATCTATGAGTCAGGAGTTCGTGCTTTCTGGATTACTCTAGCACTGTTTGTCCTGTTGAGGATCTAGGAAACATGGGAGAAGTGTTCCATCTTACAGGTTTTCTTAAGTGCTGAGTAAGGCTGAAAATGTTTTGGCTACCACTTATTGCTGAGCCCTGTATATTTCTAAAGATATGCTTAGGGAATTTACTTCTACATTCAATATATGTTAATATGTTAAGATATAACCAGAGTATTTGGATATTGAGTATATAAATTAATGAAACTTCATTTAAAACCACCTTATTCTTCTATCTAAACTTTTCCTGGTGCAGAGACTGTCCATGTCAAAGACTTATTTTGAGAACAGTGGATCTCCAGTTCATTTTTATATTGTTTCTATATTCATAATAGAGACATTGCCAAAGGTACTTGTCTCCAAAATCACTTTCATAGATTCACTTGCATTAAATCCAATGAAAAATTTACGTTCAGTATTTGTGATGGGGAGACAGTGTAGGCATGAAAACAAAATGTGAGAAACATTCAATTTTCATTCCAGTTCTCTATATTGAGTGATAGATGTGTTAGCAATTCTTCCATAATGCCTTAAAATTTGTTGTGCCCAGTATATCCACCTGGCCGACAATCTGCCTGACAGTGGCCTTCTGCACATGATAAAAAGGGGTATTTATGCAATGGTTTAGTCTGTTCATCACACATTATGCCACAGACTCATCAGGAGTGATGACACGATTACTGGTCAAAGTGCTGCAGGAATAATAACATTCTACACTGGGATTAAATAAAAAAGGGGGTGAAAGATAGTAGTATTGGAAGGACAGATCTTGACTCTGCTCATGTTGCAGTTAAATGGATAACATTGGTGATGTAAGCTCTGAAAGTATTATAGCCTTTTCTGTGTGAGAGCTGGATTCTTGGGAGGATCTGGGCTTCCTCAGAAATATGATCAAAGTTGTTGTAGTGAATAATATAATAAACATAATGTAAGGCAAATTCTAAGCAATTTCTTTAAACTAGTTCATATGGGAAAATTCGTCATGAATTGACATACTTATTTGGGACTGTATTGTCCAAATGGTGAAGCCTCAGGTGAAGCACAAATTGCATGTGAAAGCAAACTGGTGCACCACTGTTGACTCCAGGCTTTTTACACTTAATTCTTTGTGTGAGTACTGAGGTCTAAAAGGGGTAAATGAACCAGAAAAGTTCTGAATGCCCCCCTAAAGAGTATCCTCTGTCCTACGACTAAGTGAAGTGTCTGAAGGTAAGAAATATGATCTTGATGTTGTAGCAACACCTTTACTCCGCATGATCCTCACCCTATGCATTGCTTGGAGAGGGTAGGCCTGTCTTTTCTGCCCACTTTGGGAGGCCATAGATACTTTTAGTGACAAAAACTGCTCATATCCTCCCTAAATTTAAAGCTCCAGGAGGTAGGCAAAATGAGACATGTTAGTGTGTGCATGTTGGATTAGAAGGTGCTTATGGTTTTTACGTGGAGATAAAAGTATAGCTGGTGATTTACATCCCTTCTTTCTATATAGGTTCTTTTAGAGATGGTATATGGAATATGTTTAAGAGCTATTTGAATTAAATACCTGCTGTGTAACTGGTTTTAACCAAATGCATCTTTGCACATATCCTGCATTGTTCATCCTTTCAGCTGAGCAACTAAACAGCTGTGTATATGCAAAAAGATTGTGAATTTAAGCAGGTTTGACAATGTGATTTAGCTAAAAAAAACCATTCAATGTTATTGTTGAACCGTAGATTATTTTTCAGTTACAAATAAATATTACTGCAGGACCATATTTTTATCTAATTATTACTAGTTCTTGAAGCATCACCTAGGGAATTTGAAGTATTCTCTTGTGTTGTCTGACTAAAATTTTGGTGCAGCAATTTTGAGTGAGGGCTTTTATACTAAAGATAAGGAAATTTGAAATGGAGGTCCAGGCTTTCTCTGAATGCCCTGTAGTATCCAGCTGTTTAAGTAGTCATCCACTGGATGATCTGTGTGCTGCTCTAACTCACTCCCATGGCAAAGGCTATATTACATTTTCTTCTTGCTTTTAATGATTAAAGTAATTAAATTAGGCTTTCTAAATAAAAAAGTGACTTTGTACTAAGTAGATATATAAGTCATATCAAGTTTTTAGTTTTAGCTGTAGAAGCTACTACAAAAAAAAATGCAGTTTCCTGGTACATAGAGGTGTTGTGCTCGTGGTGTAGGTTTAAGACAATCTATTTCAAATCTGAGATGTTTGTGGAACTTGCTAACAATATTTTATGCTCATAAACCAGTTTGAAGCCACAAACACAATTTCATTTATCTTTATATTCTAAGCTTTATAGAGTCTGCAAAAGTGTCCATCTGTTCAGCTGAGATTGCTTCAAATAGTGAGTGGTCAGAGAGACTTAGCTGATAAAGGTCAAAGGAGCCTCTTGACCCTGTGATACTTGCCAAAGCAATTGGAGCATAGGGACTGATATACAGTTAGATATAGCTTGCTAACGCGATCTCCCCTTTAA
Organism: Myiopsitta monachus; assembly: GCA_017639245.1. NCBI lineage: Eukaryota > Metazoa > Chordata > Aves > Psittaciformes > Psittacidae > Myiopsitta > Myiopsitta monachus. The sequence goes on along the minus strand of CM029921.1, from coordinate 13,657,517 downwards.
TTGGTAATGATAGCAGGAATACACAGTAAAGTCATTGCTAAAAGAAAACAAAAAGTATCCAATATAGTAATTTATTACCAGTCAGTGGGTTTCACGCACTAGGTTGTTTTACCCCTGCAGTGGTCAGAGAAAGCAAAAAGGTACTCTAACACTTAACTGAAAATGGATGCCCTGCTGCTATCAGAGATGCATGGTGGTCAAATGATTGCCTGTGCCATTAGCTTGGTAATGTTTTCTCTATTGTAAACTCAGCTTCCCATGTTCTTCCTGTGCATCAGCTGCAGATTGAAGGCTTTCTCGTTTGTCTTCTATTTGTGCTGCCAATCATCAGGCTGCTGTCCACCAAGCACATTTCAAGGAGGCAATTTTTTTTCACTACTATCAACTATCATCTCTAGCAGCTGAGGGCTCAGAGGATTTAGAAATTAATTTAATGCTTTAATTTACACTGTGCCAACCATTTTGTGCATTGTTTATGTATTTGTTTTCTGAGTTTGACGAGACAATTACAGGTTTTCCATTTTGCAAAACTGTGTGTGAGAGAGCACCTGCAAACATGTCCCCAAAACATAATTCTTTCTTATGTTATAGATAATGCTATCATTTTCTTTGGAAAGCTTAAAAAGAAAAAAAGCGCCTATGCAAGTAAAGACACTTGCTAAGCTATTCCGGATAAAAAAAAAATATAAATAAATGCAAAACCAAACATGGCTATAGCTTCCTGTCATCAAGGATAAAGCATCATGGAGAATAGAATAGAGCTGTCATTAGCAATATAAGTTATTGTTTGACCCCTAGGTTTGGTAGCCATGCTTCAGTTAAAACAGTTCTTCCAGATCCATGAAGTACAGCTGTAAGAGGGTAGGAGTAGCTAAATGACTTTTACAAGCAGCTGTGTGACATGCTTATTTTTTGTGAGCCTAGAGCCAAACATGGTTCTGACAAAAGTTATGAGCAATGAACTTTGTTGACATCCCAGTGACTGGCATGATCCAGACACAGATGTAGCCCTCAATGCATTTTGATTTCTACTGCTCCTCCCTTCTCTTTAGGTTCTGTAACCGAGGTTCTTCACATCTTAGTTTTTAAACACAAATAACCGTATTTATTGTCAGTGTTATTGCATCAGAGGTAATGAGCAGTGCCTCAAACATATAGATGCTCTTTACAGTTTTTATTGTCTTCGTAATGTATTTAAAGGTCAGACAGAGACATGACAAAAATAAATATTCATTGAAATAAGCATATTGATATTTTCAAACTTCATTTTGATAGTTCAGAAACTGTCATCATATTAAGGAAAGTTCTTAAAGACTATAAGATGCAGTGGTTTTAATGATTCCATATTGGGTTTTGCTTAAAAAATCTTGTTTGGAAGCCTGATGTGCGTGTGCCTTGTTCATAGGATGTCTTCACTGAATACACATGAGCTGACAGTAAGACGGTATTTTACTGATTAAATTGGCAGATTTCTTTCTAGTAAGTATATTTAATAATGGACTTAATAGTCTTTAAAAGAGGCAGTCTTGCTTATCTTACTTTTATCATGTGCTTAAGTGTAATATTCTATTGGGCCTATATTAAAAACCAATAGTCTAATGATTGTCAAAATAGGAAAGTATAGATCTGCTAAAGAAACTTAGACAAATAAGAGGTAGAAAATCCTCCACCCCGAATAAAACAGAAGCACTTCAGCTTCTGTTAATGAAAGAATTTTCCACTCTCCTTTGACAATACTTCAATTACGCTCACCCCTGCCCCACCTCAATCTATCTAAACTTTCACCTAAAAATAAGTTGTTCGTTTTCTGTGTTACATTTACTTAAGCTTTCATGGGTGGATAAAGGAGGGGACTGATCTTTGACTTGTTTAGTGTTAATGGTTAAAAATATACCCTCTCACAAGAGAAAGCTCAAAGGAACATAATTAAACCTCTTGAATATTACTTAGTTTAAAAAACAATTAGAATGAGCAGGATAGCTCACATTTATGCTTTATACAGCAAGATTTATTCTGCAGGCACTGGGAACTTTGGAACCAATTTTATGTCATTTTTATCCTGTTATGTTTGGGATAAAGTGAAAGGCAAAATGGATAAAGAAGGCCAAAAGTCTGTTGAGCAGTCAGATTTAATACTTAAGGACTTGTTTTACATAGAAGTTGATTCTACCTGTCCTGTGAGAACTGAGCAATTTCTTTTCAGTGGTATCAAAGTGACCTTTAAGTATATTTTTGAGTCCAGTTTCTCTAAAAATCTACAATGTGATTTTGCCACTTTATTTTCTTTATGTAAAATGAATGTCAAGATCATTCTTGTCAAATCTGTTTTTATCACAAAACCCACAATAGAATGTATCTAGTAAAGAGAGCTTGTGTGTGGAGAAGTACATATATATATTAGGAGCTGAAACAATGGAAATCTCTGCTAGCTAATGGAAGTGTGTATTTTAAGTGGAATGGCATTCCTAAAACAGCTTGGATCCCAGTGGAAACAGGTCTTCAGAGATGAGAAGGCAGCTAGGTAAGATAACACTTGAATTGTACTTCCCATGAAATTTTTATGTGCTATGTCTGTCTTAAACTGTTAAAGATAATGGCAAGGCTTGATGTATTTGGGGACCACAGTAAGGATAGCTTCCTGCCTCCCTCCTCCCATAGACATGGGAAAATTTTTCCTCAGGTGCTAAGGTGGTTTGGTAAAGATGTATGAAGTGAGAAGAGGTAGAAGAATAGGCTTGTAGGTTGTGGAGCATAGTTCTTCCATGCCAGAATAAATCAATTAAAGTGAGTCTTCAATGTTTGTTGCACTAGCTTTAAGTTTGTTGCCCCATCCTTTAAGAAGGATGTGAAGGTCCTTGAATGTGTCAAGAGGAGGGCAACAAACTGGTAAAAGGACTGGAAGGAATGTCCTGAGAGGAGCTGCTGAAGACTTCAGACTTGTCAGTTTGGGGGCTGAGGGGCAACCTCATTGCTCTTTACAGCTTTCTGAGAAGGGGAAGTGGAGGTGCTGAGCTCTTCTCCCTGGTATCCAGTGGACAGGATACATGGGAAGGGTTCAAAGCTGCACTGTGCAAGGGTTAGACTGGACATTAGGAACATTTCTAGACTGAGAGCGTGACCAAACATTGAAACAGGCTTCCTAAAGAGGTGATTGATGCCCCAAGTCTTTTAGTGAGGCATTCGGACAACCTGCATTAACTTTTGTTCAACTAGATGATCGTTGTAGGTGCCTTCCAAATGAAATAGTCTGTTGTATCTCTTGTCCTGACTCAGGACATCTTCAGTGTCAAAATAGGGAGCTATTACGGAAGTGATAATTTCCATGTATGGAAATATAGATTGCTATTTCTAAGCTTCCCTGAATCCTGCTCTTTCCTCCATGTAGAAAGCTTGTTCTGCTATGGGTCAGTCAGAGATGATGCACAAGAGGTTCATGAATCCCAGGATATAATTTGAGTTTGTAATCAGACTTTTTGCTGCTTTAAAGCTTATAGGTGAAGGCCTCATAGGGAGCCTTATCAAGTGATTAAAATCTCTCCAAGCAGTAAAAATGTTCCAAGTTTCAATTGTTAAGCAGGAATGTTATTGGCACACAAATGGCTTTATATTGAGCAAAGGCAGTCTAGCCTCCTTACTGAAGTATTCAGGCTTCTAACAGTGAGTTGTTAATTCTAAACAAAATAATTTTTTTAAAAGTAGGTTATTTTAGTTTGGGATTTAGAAATGTTTATTTTAAGATCTAATAGAAGCTTCATGAGATACTAATCAGTTCTTGTTGGGGACTAGCCAATATATTAACTGAAATGGCTGATGGCTCTGTTAGATTAATTTTGAGATAATGCATGCATACACAAAAAATTTAAAAAGTGCTTCATGTTCTTCAGTTTCCAGCAAAAATAAGTGGTAATCTGTACCCTCACAGTAAATACCTGGCTTTATCCCTAAAATTTGTCATGTAAAAATGACATTTTTTGCACTTCATGGAAGCATGACTTATTACCAGTTCCTAGTCTTGAGTAACATACACGCCTCCTTTGGGGTAACTCCTTATTAGACTTACTGCTAGTGATGTACAAAGAAGAGGTAGCACATTCTGCTTTTTCAGAACTGAACTACAGCAGGGGGGACCTTAACATTTATATTTGCTTTAGAGTCATACACTTAGACAACAACAAAGAATACAAAGATCAGCTTTCAAAATCTGGACAAAACTACTGAAGCTGTGAGAAGTCGTACAGTTTGCATTCTCTGTAATACCTTCCAGAAGATTATTTTTAAATAAATAATTTCAAAATCTTCCCAATTTTTCAGGTAAACAATAAAAGTAGATGGAACATTGGTAGTCAGGGGAGACTTGTAAATAGTGAATCAAAGAGTTTGCTATGTCAGAAATAAAGTTAAAACTAGCAATGATAAATTGCAATGTTAAATTAGCAATGATAATTGCTCATGTTGATTAGCAGTGATAAATAGCAATGACAGTAGATGCCTCTACTGTTTGTTTTTTTCTTAATGATTATAAAAATCTGTAGATTGTGTTCAGTATATCGTAGGTTGGTGGTCATTTAACTTGTAGAATTAAAGGAATACTAAATTAATTCTTTTTTGATATGGTCATTTGAAATTCACCGGGAGAACAGTAAGGCTTGAATGGATTTATATTTGGGCATACCCACTTAAGCAGTTTGAGTTTGAAAGACAATCCTGTGGTAACTTGGTCTGAGCTGAGCAAAAATTGTTGGAAAAGAAGAGAAAAGGATCTTTTTATTACTGAATCTTGTGTGTTGGTAACAGGGCGAACTTCTAAGTTGGACTGTGTGGTTCAATGGCAAGTCATGCTTTGTTACTGCTATTAACCTATTTTATTTTTTTTACGCAGTTATTAAATTCTTAATGTGTACATTTGAAAAAACAGAGGGCAATATTTATCTGAATATAGTAAGATTTATTTTTGTGAAATACTTCCAAATCTTTAGGAAGGGCACAGTACCAAATGTAAATGTCTATTAATCTGCTTTTTAATACCTGTCATCCAATGTTATTCCCAGCTCTGTAGTTCATAGTTAGTTTTATGGGTTTCCTTCCATTTTCTGCCACCTTATGTTACCAGGCAATAGCTTGTCATATTTCCTAAATAGTGTTTTATGTCTGAAGCTTTAGATGTCCACCTTCTTTCAATGCAGTGAAATGCCTATGGCAGAGAGCTAGAATAACTTGGTAGATGCTTTTAGGAATCAATGTCAATAGGCTTTCATATTGCCAATAAACATTTATTGTGACTTTGTACACAGTAGCATCACCAGATGCCTCAACGGATTGACATTGTCACAGTATATTCTTTTAGATGGTGATTTTCTTAAAGGTTTCTAAATGTTAATCAACCAAATATAAATGTATACAACAGAGAAAATTAAAATGATAGGCCAAATAGTAATAGCTTCTATTAATGTCAAAGCTAGCTTGTGAATTCCAGTGTTTGCATTCCATGGGGATCTCCCTATGTATTAGGAAACAGCATCATTAAAGATTAAAATAATCCTAGTGCTTACCTACAATGTAATTTTTTTTTTTTTTTGAAAAGGAAAGGCATAAAAAGAACCTGAACAAGCAGTTATAATCTCTTGCTTATGACTCCCTATGGAGACCTTCAAATAAGATTATGTATTTAGTGTGCATCCTCAGTCTGGTGGGCGCATCATTCTCCAAGTGTCAGAATGCCAAATTATTTTAATACCAAAAACTAAATAGTGAAATAACTTACAGGCTATAGAATTATTTTTTCCTTGTGTTATTTATAACTGCAATATTAACAGTTTAAAAATAGCTAATCCTATAAAATTGTAATATAAAAGGAGATAGGTAAAGAGTGGTCTTGAGAAAGACTATTTATTCAACATTGTAATCAAGATAAAGCCAGCTCTTACCTGTTTCCTAGCACTTGATGGTTTCTTTTAAGATTGAGCTATTTTCAACACAAGACAGTTCTTTGCATTAGTGGAATATTTCTAATTATCACAGGAAAATTGGAACTAATATGGTGATCTAGAAAAGTCTGTCATTTTATATGGAAGCTGGCATGATGGTTTGCGAAAGTATCACTGGACTGAAAGGTTGCTTCTTGGTGATATCTTTCCTGTCATAGCTGTGTGCTTTTAAAGGTGCAATAGCTAGATTGAGCACAATGCTGAGAGCATAGGCTTGAGCAGGACAATAAAAACATCGAAGTCATGAGCATTTACAGAAAAGGGCAAAAGCATCAACAAGGAATTCATACCCACTCACATCTGCTGTTCCCCTGGAGGTAAAAGATACCTCTTTAATAGATACAGCAGGATTCTAATATAAGATGTTGTCACAATCTCATAACTTTACCATTGGATGATCCTCCCAGTACCTTCATGGAATGCTGCTTCATAGTGCAGCACAATGATTTCTGTGAAAGAAAGAAGTTGCTCTTCTACAAACTCATCTGGAGTCTTTCTCAGACAAAAGTTAGAAATTTGTCTTTGTAACAGGTGGTGTGTAGATTCAGTCCTTTTATAATAAAAAAGCAGTAAGAGAGCAGCTGAAGAGGCTAATATTCTACTGTGCCCTCACTAGTAAATGTTTTCTGCTTTCTGAAGCCTGTGGAAGCTCTCATGAAAATCATGTCATGTCAGGAATATACAGCCACCTAAAGTTGTATGGGGAAAAGGGCAGAAAGAATTTGAAATGCTTTACTACCAAATTTTAAGAGGATTCCAAACCTATTTTATTTGGGTATTTATTAACAGCAATAATCGGGCATATGTATTGATACCAGCACAATTTCTGAAGAAGTATGGGTAATTTCAGAAAGATCCGGATTGTAAATAGGGTGGCACGAGGTGAAGTCAGATGTTCACAAACACTGTCGTAGCTCTATAGCCTTTTTCTCTGTTATTTTTATCTAACTGCATGACTTTTAACTGGATATCTAATTACCTATGTTCTTTATTGCTGATGAACTACATGTGGCTTAACTCAGAATTAAGGCACTTTAAGGTAGTTTTGCATGTTTTGAAATGGCAAAAGGTATAGTCTTTCTCGGGCATATATCAAGTTGCTACAAAATATACAGATTCCCTGGATTTGCAAGAATTCTGTAACGTTGTAGGATTTGTTTCCCTAGCTTTATTTCTTAAAAATAAATAAATCAATCAATCTATATTCGTCAAAACTTTCTTAAAAGTCTTTTAGCTTGAAGTAAGACTTAACAGAAGAAATATCAGCCTAGAGCATGGCTGTATAATTGTATCATAGAAGATGCTAGGGATCCTATATTGTAGTATTTACATGTGTATGTCTTTGTGTGTCTTAAGCTGTTTAGCAGAAAATCCTTCTTAGTAAGAAGTGAATAAATATCATTAAGTTGAACTTAATGGAGTTGATAGATTTGGTCTATTCCATATGCTGATATCTTGAAAATTATTAAGTACTATGGATTTATGTTTGGACACTTAGTATTTTTTCTTTCAGCTAACTGATACCAGCTGTGTCCAACAGCCCTTTACTATTTTACCAATTAAGACAAAATGGAACAGTGCAAACTTCCATGTTCTTTTATTTGATCTGGAAAGACTCAAGGAACTTCTGCTGTCATCTCAACTCAATGGATTGAAGTCATCAAATTCATTCCACAATTATGACACTCTAGAAAGAGCCAAAAGTGCTACTGAGAAAAGGGCATTGACATTAAAAAGAAATAAAACTGCTGGCTCCATATCTCCAATGGATGGTCAAGTGGATACTGTTTGTTCAGTCCAGGTCTGTAGGGATAACAATACAGCTCAGCCTTTGGAAGAAAGTGGCATGAAAAGACAGAAGAAAATGAAGAGTTCAAGAAAAATCAGAATGCAGCCATCAGGTAACATTGATGTGAACGTTGTCACTGATACAGCTAAACTGCTTTTGTCGTGTCTTTTACCATGGGGTATAGATAAAGAAATAGACAATCTTTGTGTTAGACATTTAGATGTCTTGAGGCTTCAGCATCCTGTTTCTTTTGGACTTGTGTCAAATGAAAACCACCTATCACTAATGTTGCCAGGACGGAAATGTACTGATGGTGGCATGCTAGAAGAGCATGCTATAATCAACTTGTTTTCAAAAAGAGTGCTTGATTTATCAAACAAGTACCTTGCTGCAACTGAAGGACAAACTGGAAAGAAGGATGGACCCGAGAATAATGTTTATGGAACAAAGGGATTGGAAACAATATTTTTCCTATTTAGCAGAATATCTTTGATCAGCAGGATTATTAACATGCCTTCAACAGTTACAGATGACATTGAAAGGTAAGAGCCTTTTCATTGTGAGTCTTTTCTTCTTTTATATAGTGGTTAAAAATTGAAAAATATGAAACAAACTTCTCTTAAATACAAACTTTTTGCAATGGAGTTTGCAGTCTTTCTCTGGAGTTTGTTTTTTTTTTTTATATACGGTGTTCTTTGAACAAAAGCAGATAGGGATAAACTTTATTATCTTTACATTTTTCTACTTAGACGGTGAGAACTGATGCAAGAATTTCTCTCAAGAGAACAAGAACTTGAATTATCACACCCTGTTTTTCCTGAGATCACTCTTTTCCTCACAGTTTAAACTAAATAGAATTATGAGGTGTCTTCAGGCTCATTGGGATATGTGCATTTAAGTATCTTTGCTGTTTTAACTTCAATTCTCTGTAAGCAATATAATTCCTTTACTATGAAACCCTTGGCTTTACAGATAAATAAAACATGAGACACAAGAACAGTCTGTCCTAGTTACACAATGTAAAGTACAATGCCTCCAGTAGTAATGGCAGCTACTGGGAATGAATGCCTCATCAGCCCTTATGTTCTGACAGCCATCCCAAACAACAGTTGTGTTACTCAAAACAAATTTATTGCCTAAATGCTTTTTCAGCATTAAAGGAAAAATAGCATGCTCAACATGATTTCAGCAAGCCAAATAGAGCACACTAATCAGGCAATGGATATGTCCACAGACTTTTGTTGTTCTGCAGACCTAGGTTGGTCTGTATTTAGCATTTTAGGGACAATTAGCTTCAATGTTGGTGATGCTATGGCTGTGAGGCAAGAAGGGGGACAAAAAATATTGATCCTGATGCTGCAGATATCTGTGCATCTTCCACAAAGCTCTGGGCATTCAGCATATCTCAAGATACGCACCATACCGCAAGACGAATGTATATTTCTAAGTTATATTTACTGCTAATTACATTGCCTACTGGTCCATATTCAATATAAGCTCTTATATGGAAAGTTGTTTTAGTATTCCAGCTTGAACATGCATTCCTTTCCATCCAAGAAAGGACTTTATCCTTGCTTTGTGTCTTACAGTATTCTGTTGGAAAGGCAATTATTGGTGGTGCAATTGAAGTTAGTAATCATACCAGAATCAAACATTTTTCCCAGGTTCAAACATCCTGGATTCGGAACATATCGCACATAAAATTATAACTATTGAAGCTGTTGCAAGAATAAATGCCTGGTTCTTTTCTTTCTTTTTTTCCTGTGAAATCTATACAATGTAATTTCAAGTTTTATCCAGGAAATGTAAAGCCATAAAAGCTTTAGCATCTCTTGTAGAAAAAGGTGAATGTTTTTACAAATGAGAGGAAAAGAATTTGCCATAAATTTTGGTTACAAAAAAAGGTTATTAAATTTATTCAAAGGCTTTTTTTAGGATTTTGACATGGTTTGGTTCCTGTGAAATTCCCTTTCTCTCTTTCTTCCCCAATCATAAGAATAGCATGAGTAAGACTTGGGCTATTTGCCCATGATCTTGATTCAGCCTTCATTTCACCTCTTCCTTTTGCAAATAATTGGGGTCTGAACAAACTGTTGTAATCTGTGTTTGTTCATTCATTAAATATTTTTATCTGATTTATTCTTACTTGTAATTTACTCTATTGAGGATTGGAATGAGTTTTCTTTGTGAGAAAGAGCTGTTAACATAACGTACTTTTGCCAAATTAAAAGTTTGAAAGAAACCAAGGAAATGCTATTTTGTCCAGTTTGCCTTCTAAAAGTATGGTGTGTAGCCAAACCTCTTTGTGCAGCTCGTTTAGCTGCAGCTACAGCATACTTAAGGGAGACAACTAAGTATTGAATTCTAATTCACCACAGCATTTGCAGAAAGAATTAGGACAATTTTAACAGCTTGTAAGTGTCCTGATGTTTCTGTATCTGTTCTCTTGCATCTGGACTCAGCCTGTGAAAATAAAGGAACCTGCAGTAAAATACGTCAGGTTATAAAAGTGGGACAGAAACAAGAAGCTAGTAAGAAAAGATCTTCAAACAATGTTTTCTCCTGCCTTTTGAGATTTGTATCTGTAACTTAAAGCTCTTGAGCTGAAAGCTTTCAGAGTTGTTTAGTATTGCAAGGCTTTTGAAATATTATGACTTACGGTTGACTCTAGTGAAGTGGAAAGGTGAAATATTATTTTTAAATGACACCTAAATATAGTTTGTGCAGGGTCACTCTAGCAATGTATTTAAAAGAAATAGCTTAAAATAGGGCAAGGGTTTGGAGAGGCTTTCCCCTTCATTTCCCCTCCATTTATATCCTTTGTGTTCAAGGGCTGTGTTGCTGAATTAGTGATAAAGGACTGAAGAACGGTAGATAGACACGCTAGTCTCCTAAATTGTAGCCATCTGTTGAAATCCCAAACGTTGCAATAATATTCTAAATTACTTAATACTGTGAAAAAATGGAAACCTATAAAATAAAGCTGCTAGTTTTCCTTGAACTTTTTCCTTATGTAATAGAAAAAAAACACAAGTCCTTTGCAAATATGACATTGTTTCTTTAATACAACAAAATTTAAATATAATAACTTTTAAGCTGAATGTAAAGTCCCTGGATATGGATGGTATTTTTCAGTAGTTGTGTCTATTTGAATGCTTCAATAGCAAGTTGCAGATGAAATAATGCCAGTGACTTTTAAGGAGAAACTGAATTGTGGTTGATAGTAATTAATATTAGAGTACCTACCTTAAAAAAAAAAAAAAACAAACTAGCTTAAGACTTAAGTTTTCTGTATGTTCAGGTTTTGCTTAATAGTTTCATATTCTTTTAGTCCACAGAAATCAGAATCTGTATATGAAAAATGGAGAACTGTGGAAGCAATAACACATTCGTTCCCCAGTTTTTATGGAGAGTTACCAAGAAGTAAGTATATAGAGGAGTGGCAATACTAGCTTTTAAATGTGAATATTTTACATGGTTTTTATTGCTAAAATACATCATTCTTCTTCAATAACAAAAAAGAAAAATATTTAATTCTTTTGCTTTGAGCAGGTCCAGTTTGCAAATACAGAAACTGAATTATCCAGTTCTGTGAATATCACAAAAGCATGTAAAAAAAGTTGACTGTTAAGTAATAGAGGAATCAAGGATATTCTTTCTGTAATGGCAAAACATTCAGCTGAGTTTCTAAAGATATTTTCTTGCAATCTGAAAGCCAGAAATGCAATAAGACAAACACTGTTGGCTTCCCCTTCCCCCATCTCCCTCATCACCATTATGTGCCTGCCCAGTAATATATACAGCCCTTCAAGCAAACTGTTGCCTTAGTAATACAAGAGCTATCTTGACTGTTCAATAATGCCCTTAGACTTTTGGTTTAGGGCAGAATAAAGTAATCTCTTAACATTAATATACCACAGGCAATTGTTCACTAATATTGGCTTTGCAAGCAAGTAGAAATTTGTTTACAATATGCAACTAAGCAAGGAATGTTGAAATAAAAACCCAAATAGTATATGGGTATTTGTCAGTACATATTACCTAACAATCAGCGTTCTTGTTATAGACTAAGTGCTGCCTATAGACTGATAGCACAAATTATTTGAAGTCAAATCTTGACCTTCTCCTATGTAAATAAGCCTTAATATTCTCCGCTAAAATCAGGTTTTAATGTACCTTTCCTTCTCTAACTCTTCTATGCACCGTAACTGTAGAACTTGTTATGACAGCAGAAATGCCAGTTGGAAGAAAGAGATGGAACATAAAATCAAGTGACAACAGAAAATGAGTAAATGGAAGGCATGCAAATGGTGTAGAGATGACAAAAACATTTGCAGACATAAAACCACTTTTACTTAGTGACCTAAAACTTCTGAAGTAATCTAACTCATATGCCGTATCTCCTAGTTCACACAGTCATTTGGATTTGCAAATTAAAATCTTACCTAAGACTTGCAGATCTCTGACATTTTAGGAATAACCTATTCTTTGACATTAAGAACACGCTGGACAGCAGAATGGGCAATCTTTATTCTGCTGATGTTCCTGGACTTTCTATATCTATTTACAGGTGTGCAGTGATGGGAACAAAACAAAAATAGGAGCCTAATGCTTTTGAGCATACGTTGGATGTGAAACTAAAGTACTATAACAGAGGACAAAGCTAGATGATAGGTGCCTTACCAGCTGCACTGTTCTTGATTAGTGAAAGAATTTTATTGAGACATATTGACCACGCACTAGTATTGTTGCCCAATAGCAAGAAAGTAAACCTGGATCTATAACTATGCAAAATGTTATTTAATGTATTCTTGCATAGATTGTATTACTGGTTTAAAGGTAAAGAAACTCATTCAAGTAGTTTTAGAATTTACATGATAAAATCCATAGTTATATAGTTCAAATCTGAAAGCATTCTCTATATCTTCCAAAAAAAAAAGATAAAAACACTCTGTGGGATACCAGACCTCTGTTATAGGGGGAAAGAAACCAAAACAACAACAACAAAAAACAAACAAACAAGCAAAACCCACCAAAAAAAACCCACAAAAATCCCAACCTAATCTGATTTAGGATAGAAAATATTTAAACGCTGTTATCTGGAAACTTTGTGCTTATCGCATCAGGTGAAAGAATATTCTAAGAAATTACGCTTTTTCAGATCTTTTCAGGTATGTTGCTGAAGTGAGAAAATTCAAATGTTGAATATCTATTTGTGTACTTTTCTGTGTATTGTCAGTTCATAAATTCTGTGTTTCAGGTAAAAGTAGATATCATTCCCCAGACTTTGGGAGTGTTTCATTGCTGAAACTCATTTGTTGTTGGAGTGACCAATCTATAAAGGTAGGAAATGGTCTGTGTCAGTTGTTGCAATGTAATCCTTAAGTAACATTGGCTGCAATTTAGTATTTGGAATCTATAAGTTACTGTTCTCTATCAACCAGATGTAACTTACATTACAAATGCCATTTTATGCTCCAGAAAAATAAAGGCCAAAATAAGGGCAGGGTCATATACCAATATATTATTACAGAAGAAACAGAAAATGTCATCTTAAAGGGATAAATAATTAATCCCAAGTCCTTACTTATTAGGCCAGCCTTAAAGACTGGCTTAGAGAAGTAAGTTATGGGTTCTCAGGTCAGGTGAAGCTCATGCCTATTGTTAGTGAAGAATCTGATGTCTTGAGAGATAAATTACTGTTTCTTGAGAGTTGACAGGTAACTGTGAACTACTTTGAACAGGGAGAATCTGGAGACCATTTTTCATTTTGAAAATATGCATTTAAATAAAGTTTTGTGGTTGCTTTGAGTGAGTTAATGTTCAGGAATATGAAACTCAAGACAGCATACTACAACCAGAAGGGATTTTACTCCAGAAAAGGGAAATACTTCTTACAAGATATTTCTTTTTTATGATGCTACTTTTAAAATTCAATACAACTCTGTGCTGCACTTCAAGTGCAAAGAATATTTTCCAGAGCTGGGGTGTGCAGGGGTCCTGTAGCAATAATCCCCTGCTCTATTAGAAAGACAGTAATGGTTTCTGTGAATATTCACATTCAGTTGAATTCAGCATTTTATCTTGAATTTATCAGTTTTTATTATATCCCCACTATCTGCACATCTTCCATATTATTTCGGTATTATTCTTCCCTCAAACTGTCTCTTTTTCCCTTACAATAAGGTGTGGGTTTTTAGGTTCTTTGAATCCTTTTAATAAATTTGAATACAGGGCCTCAGTTTCAATAGCTGCAATTGTTATGTGAAATCCATATAATCTCTTGCTGACCTGGTCAGTCACTGAAAGTCTTTATAGGGTAGAGAGGTATAGCCATGAAGTTTCTATTTGTTGCATAGCTCATTATGTGAGATCTATGTATTTATATTTTCTGATAAATTTAGTGACTGATCAGTTTATACAATAATAATGTATAAACTGATCTATCTGATCTATCACAGAAGTGTGCCGGAAGATAAAGTGTGAAATAAGCTGCCTCACACTTCTGTCATCTGAAGAGACTTTAAGACACTGAAATTGTCAAGTACTGCAAATCCTATGCTGTCAATGCTTCTCAAATTTCAACCTTATTCAAACACAGCTTTGTAGTTGCAATAAGGTTTATTAACCTGCTTTGTAGTTTAGATTTTGGGTCACTTACAGCCAAGCTGCCACAAGGAGTTTTGACATACAGAATAATTTGTGATATTGGCAATAAGTGTGGGTATTCAGCAACCAATGATTTATATACTATTTTAGGTTTTTTTGATAGTATGGTGGCTTTGTAAAAGCTTTCTTTAGACAAACACAGATTTATGGTCAATTTACTAATGCTGAGCAGCCTGATTAAGCACTCATGTACGTTTACCCCAAACATCACTGGTTACCCTGCTTTTAAAAACTTATATCGTAGTCTTCAGTGGATGATACTGACTCTCAGACATGACCCAAAGGACTTGCCATTTATTGATTCCTTGTCTCCTTACAGTCCTGTAGCAGATTCTGTGCAAAGAAGAAAACTGCAAAACAAAAACCCTGCTGCCAATGATTGATCCGGGGTCTCTTGATTTGAAGTTGAAGGGCTGAGGGATGTCCTTTTCTCTTAAATTCTAACAATGCATATATTTAAAAATATTTTTCTAGGGCTTTTTGCCCAAATGATTTGAAGAGAAAAGGTCATCTTCATGTGAGTGGCTGTTTTTTCAGATAAAATATAGCTGCTTGTTGCCACATTCCCATCCTGCCCAGAAGTTACTCAAGTATGCTCATCCTTTCAGATAGGTACAAAAAATTCCTTGCCCTGGAACATTTAATATGAGGAAACAGTGGCTGCATTTCTTCCCTGAATTGCCCTTACTCTGTATTTAAAATAGCCAGTTACTTACCTATATCTGTGATAGGTATTTCATTATATATATATATATTTTACTAATAATACTGTATTATTGCAGCTTTATGGAACCTTTTTTTAGCTGAAAGTGTGAACATTGATAACTTTGCACAGTATTGCCTCAGGAAAACTGTTGGTGCCATATTTAGATCTCTGACATCATCATCTGCATGAGGAATATAGATACTTTAGCCTTCCTCTTTCATGAGTGGAAAAAGGTAGAGATTGTGGGGGGACTGCTGAGATTTTAGGAGTGGATCATCTCAGGACTTCCTCATTTCTTTCTATTGATTCCTGAAGTGCATCTGTGTGTTTTTCAATTCAGTTACTTAATTTCCATTACCATCTAAAATAAGGTGGGATGAATCTCACATGTATTACAATGGCCTTCATGTGAAGTGGTTTATTCTTTGAATGTAAAGGCCATTGCAGAGAGCAGTGCTGGTAAGTTTGTACCTTCTTCACTGATGCCTGTTTACGGTAATTTCTCTTAGCAATCTCTGAATGCATTTGTTTTTACAGCATTTGTGTCTACCTGAGGCCAACTGACTATAGTATAAGTGTCTAGACAACTCTCCTGACAGTTACCATCCAGAAATAGAGGAAAGCAGACTGGATAATACAAGTCTGATATTTTGATCTATATTTTTTTTGCTTCCCGGTGTGACTGCCTTATGGAGACATGTGGGAGGCAGTTTCTGCAAGGCTCAGACCTGTAGAGGTTATGGGCTGAGTAATAGCCAGGAGTGATGTCTATTGACTTTTCTCCTTAGTCCCACTCATTACAAAGAGTAATACTTAGTAATTGATAGAGTGCAGAAAAGAAAGCCACTATAACTTGCTATAGATGTAAGGGTACAGTTTGCCTCAACTTCTGTTCGCTTGTCTTCTTGAACTGTTTTCTAGCATTGCTGCTGTGGAACCAAACAACTACCTTTCACTTCTTATAGCTGTTTCTATAGATGGATACGTGCTATTTATACTTTTTCAGCAATAGAAGCATAAGTCATCATATTTAACAATCCCAACTAAAAAGCAGCTAGTATTTATAACAGTAGTTATAATAATGGGGAAAAATGAACACATATAAGTAACCAAAAAGATAGGTAATGTACATGTAATCCAGAAGTGTGATAAAGATATAGTGAAAACTCTCCAAGAAAGTGGATGTTTCTTATGTAGCTTTGTTGTGTTAGAAACAGGTACTGATTCTGGAGATTTTTTCAACTTGGTGATAACAGTAGATGAGGTATGCGAATTCGTGGGGAAGATGCAGTGAGAGGACAAAACTAAATTTGGGAAACCACATTGAGCACTGTGGAAATGCAGATTCAACAAGGTGATAGACAAGTAGAGTGCAGAGACCTTTAGGTGCATCTACAGTATCACGTTGTGCCATTTGCAACAGCGTTTTATTTTGTCTTAAGATGTTAAAGAAAATGACATTACAAATGCTGCCTGGCTGGCATACACAGCACTGGCTCAGGTAATGATTATCTAATCCAGATTAGCGGCAGGTTCTTAGCAGATCAAAACACAATGCAAAACACATAATGTGTGCAATTCTTTTGTGTACATCTGTAAAAAATTTCATTGTCAAAACTTTTCCCAGGACAGTGAGAACATGTCTGTGTTTCCTTCTTTTTCTTAATTATTGTAGATGTATTGTAAAAGTCTGCTGTAAAGTCAGGATCTGTAATCCCCAAAGCTCAGGGATGTATGGATTTGTGGAACTGGAAACTGCCTTTGGTTTCCCCTGTAAAATAAAATGCTATTATAAGAAGATGAAGGTTTGTGCTACATTAAAACACATAGGACTGGGTTACTTGCTATGAACTCTGACACTGCGGACCTGACTATAGTATGATTATCTACAATAAAGGATTTTGTCACAAAGGACGCATACAGCCTTTATTCTGCTTAATGATTTGAATTTACAAGGGCAGCTAGAAATGTGATTGAGGACAGCCAACGATTTCACTGTTCTTGATTAGTGAGATGAAACAGTCTCTCTGCCAGGCAGTTTGTGGGAGCCTACATTTCAACTTCCCTTCATATTGAACTTTAAAAAACTTTAATAGATTGTTTATAAATATCATACAAACACAATGTTTATAAAGTTATTTAACTTAAAATTTTCATATCCAATTTAGACTAATGTTTAAGTTGAGGGGGAGTGCACTTCTGTCTTTCTGTCTTTCAGGAAATTTGCTGAATACCTTTTTGAGGTGGGGGGTGGAACTGTATTTCTTTTCTGAAGGAAATGCCAAATGAAGGGAAGGTCTGCATGCTGCTGTTCTGCACCATGCTGAAATTTAGACTGAGTCAAGATTGTGGAAGCTTGGATCCATTATATAGGGTCTTCATATGCTTTATAATCAGTCTTAGGTCTTTAAACTTTCTCAGTTCTCCTGGGGCTCCTCTGCTGAAGTAAAGAGAGGTAATAATTCTTTCATGCAGTCCCCACACTTTCATACAGCCTTACCACCCACGTGTGGCACATTAGCTATTGCAAGTGCTGTTTATAGGCTGTTTATAATTTCAGCAGCTACTGCTTTTGGATAAGAGGAGTTTGAGGAGTGATGTTTCGCTTTGTATTAGACAAAAAATACGGTGTTATCACATCCAAGTTAGAGGAATAGATTACCACTTTATTTGTAATCACCAAACATTGTTTAAACTTTTCAGATAGAGACTAGCCACCAAACTTCTAAAAAAGTCAAAAATACAATGTCCTTATTCAGTCTATGAAGCCTTTTTGTACACGTGGGAGAAAAAAAATACATTTAGTTATCACCTTGTGCTTTACTAATGTGTTATTTTCATGACCCCTGGAAATAAAGGAGGCAGTAGACACCTGATTCTAGTTTCGAGATTAAAGAAAATGAATTTTCAATTAGTGGGAAGCAGTCATGATTGACAACTTCCACCATTTATTGCTATCCAGTTAATGTTTATTTCTCAATATGAATGTAGGGACGCATAATTATCGGTGTCTGAACGATACTAAGTGTTGATTTTCTAATGACATCCAGTGGAACAGTCTTAAAATTTTGTAGTAGTTATTTAAAATTGCCAAATGCTTAGATAAAGAACTGAAATACTGATGTCATCCAATATAATTTGCATTTATGACAGATTATTGAGGCAATGCAAGCAGTGCTGCTGGCAGAAGTTCAAAGAACTATGAATACCTTAAGAAAAACAGCAATCTGCAGAGAGCCATTGGCCATAGTAGAGAATGGAAATGGTAAGTGGCAGACATCACCAGAGACTGAGTGGAGGGATTTACAATATATTAAAAATGCTTCTTAGCCATGTAGGTGAAAGATCTATTGGTATATTATTTCAGAAGGACTTTCTGTAGTACACTGAACAAGTTAGGAGTGAGTTCATAATATGTTATTTCTGTGTAAGATAAGCCAAATAGCCTATTTCTGACCTTATCAGGCTATGAGTTTTCTCATGTGATTGTCAACAAGTTAAAAGACTTTCATGCTCTCTATCACCTCTGATCATTAAACAAGAAAAGGTAAAGTTTCTTTGATTGTATGATAGTTCTGGCATTGTAAATACATTCGCAAATAAAGGAAGCAGCGTATTTGAAATAGTATCAGTAAATCATATTGAAAATAAGTTTCACAAATATCTAAACCAGCTGAAATGACACTAAAAATTAATTGCTTAGTTTTTATAACTTCATAGTGTAATACAGAATATTTTATTTTTCTTTGAGAAATAATCTTCCTGCAAGGAGATATCAAATACCTTTTACAATTAAATAATTTCATCTTACAAGAAGCTTAATCTTTGCAACTTTACAGTGCTGCTAGTATTTATGGTAAAAAAAAAGATGGAACCTGAATTTGTTATGAGGTTATACTCTTTATTTTTAGCCCATTAGCTGAGTCTTAAAATTGTGACCTAAATTTTAGATCCAATCTTATTAGTGAGCTTTCTCTTGGGGAACTGATTTATAATCTCACTGAGTGTGTCTGTCATAAAAATTTGTTACTGACCTGCTTGTTCCAGGGTACTAAAAATGATTAGTGATACTTGCTTTAGGCTATGAAACAAAATAGTATCTTTATAATTTGGACTGTTGGAATATAGCAAAACTGAATAATTGTCATGTCTGATTTTGTACTTTTATTACACTGAATTTGCTTTGAATCCTCTTCTTTTTAATGTGGTTTCAGGCAAGAAGCATTAAAAGTAAAACATCCCCAGCTGGATTTGTTTTCAGCTTTTCTGCATTTTCAGGGTATATTTCAGCGTGGTGTTTTGATATGGCTTACAACAGAAATAGGATTAACCAGAAGTTGCAGGTGCAGATATCTGCAAACTCTGGATGCGTTTAGGTATTTGGGTTTGTTTCAAGACCTTCTATACTGGATTAAAAAAAAAATCTAAAAAAAACCCCAAAACCCTAAAAAAATCTGAAACAAGCAAACAAAAAAACCCTGAATGAAACAAACCCACACTCTTTTTTGTGGTGTAAAGGGTGCTGGAATTATTACAAAAATCTAGTAGTCAGTTGTCTAATTTTACATATTAAGGATCACACAAGTTAGGGATTCAGAGGAATTACTTCATCTTTCCACTGAAAGGGGGACTTAGCTGGTTGCATGCGTAGTAAAAGACTTTTACTGTCATTTTTTTCTTAACCCTGTTATTTGAAGGTTATTCAACAAACAACTATAAAATTGCTTTGCTAGAATAAGCACAGTGTTCATATACATTTGTACTGGCTAGAACTTTTTTTTTTTCATATCCATGATCAGAACTACAGAAATATATCCTCTAAACCAGTGGATTTTTGACATAATATTTTTCAGGAACTTAATGTATTCTGGAATAGACACATAAAACATACAGGAAGACTGGGAAAGAGATGTTACACTGAGTATTTAATGCCATGTTAACTTTCTTTTTCCATTTGTGTTTTACATGGTCGCATTATTTATCACTGTAAATAGCACAAATTTTTTTGGTTTAGTTTGCATGGTTTTCTAAAATGCACTGCAAAACTTGATGGGTTTATTCAGAATTGAACAACTTTTACTGGTTTTTAATGTGTTAAATTAAAGCTACAAGTGGCATGTAATGATATGCAGAAATTATTAAAAACCTGTCCAAGAATAAGTCCATGACCAGTGTAATTACTAAGACAAGTTTATGCCTAGTCTTACTCATTTACCTGATAGGTGTATCATCCTATTAAGTACTCTGTATGTATGGGTTGTACAGTAGCTGTCCTCTTGTGCAGCATCAAGGTAAAGGTTAAATATTGTTTCAGGTTTTTAAGTCATAATTCACGACTGGGATCATGCACTGTGACCCAAAGTAAAGGTATCTGAATCTTGGCTGCCGTCATCAGTGTATTGCATTTTTATTTAATTGCAATTAATAGATTTGATCTGGAGATGTTTAAACCTAGTTTAACTCAACAGATTTCCACTGAAGTCAGTAGAAGTTTTCTTTAAAAAGACAAACAGAACTTTCAGGATTTGACCTTCAGTTTTTATTGTTTTTAAAGTTTATAGGATATTATATAGTTATTTTTTCTGAAAGCTCCTAACTCTTTAGGGAGCTCCTGCATCCTTTACTTCATGGTTAAGGGTGATAGTATTTAGACATCATCTAAAATGTAATGTAAAGCGTGGCAGAGAAAGGGTTAACTGTGTTCTCTCCTAGTACATTCTTTCAATGTTGCTAAAAGGAAATATAAATGCAAACAGTTGCAATTTCTTTATGTTAATGTCAGAGATAATAATTTTGGACCTTTTCCAAACACTGATAGCAATCTTACAATTGATTTCTGCAAGCTCTGCTTCAGTTCTTCAGAGAAGCTGAGGTTTTCCTTTATTTTTTTGACATTCATCATAATTCTGAAAAAGTGCATTGCACTTTATCCCTTCTTGCCTCCTTCCTGAACACTGATAATCTCCAGGTAATGGTACCCATTTAACAGGTTGTCAGCGTGGTATTGTTTTCCACTGCCACGTGAGTCAGAGGCAGTGATTTTACAGTCTTAATCTATCCACTTTTACATGCATAAACTAAGTTTACTGGCATTCTTCATTCATTTTTCATTTGTAGTATTTAATCTTTTGACATACATATGTAGTCTATACCTAGCCATTTGCAGGACTTATATGATTGGATGAAAAATGGTGGCAATACTACTGTTGTATTCAGTAGCCCAGTGATTGGATTGCAAACAAATTGGATAATCCCTCCTGTAATTGATTTGAACCTATTTCTTCAATAGTAATTCATTGCTTATATTCAAGGCATTGTGCAGTGTCATCTACAGAAATTGTTTCACTTTTAATGGCAATCTCAAAATATTTGCAAGGGTAAGAGTTAGAAATTAGATTCCTTTACACCCAGGTATGTTGTCTGTAGGACTGTGATTTAATTTTAGCTATGGCACTGAAGCATCCTTGGATGCCTATTTCTTCTAATGCATAGGTAGCAAAAAGCTCTTATCTGAAATACCTTTATAGTACACAAGTTGTTCTGGAATTGTGTGCCTCAATTTTGTTTCATTGTGTGGTTTGAGTTGTGTGAAGACCTGGATTTACTTACTTTTTAAGACAGCTGAGGAAAAATGTGTTTAGATGTTAATGCTTAGATAGTAAATTGAGAGACTGATATATGTGATGCTGCAGCAATGCCAAGCTGAAAAAGTGAAAGGAAAGCATAAAGTGCAGGCTTTATTCCTAAATACAGAGTATTATTTTAACTGCCTCTTATATTTGTGAAAAATGTAAATGTGAAAAATCACACCACCAAGGCTATCTTGCATTAAATTCTGGTTTGCACTTAAAAATTCCCAGTTTAAGCAACTGCTAATGATTCAAGCTTTTAAGTATATTTGAAAGCTATTAGCTATAACCTCATCTTTTGTATGTGGTTTTGGAGCTCTTTAAACTATTCAATTAAATAAATTGGTTCTTGCAGGAGAAAAGCTTCTCCTGATAAATACCAGAGTGAAATTGATGGTGGCAATTGAATTCCATAGGTTAGTGTAAAAAATTGTCAAAGACTTATCTAGAATATAATAATATGTTTTGTTAAAATGAGGAATCCATTCAGTAATGGTAAATCAATGAAAGGCGGGATATAACAGCTTCTGTTCACTAGAGAAGTGTAGTGACCTGCAGCAGAGGGTTTCAAACACTTCTATTGTCTGGGTTTCAGAAATCTGTCCAATTGCAGACAACTTTGTGTCAGCTCTTAGGAAGTCATTCTTTGACTGCGTCTTTCTGTATAGCAAATGAATCTTCTTGCCTGTCTGCAAAGTATTAAGGTTTTGTTAAGGAAGTGCAGATAAGGAGAAGGGTTGTTCTGTCTCTGGTATTTTCCTTCATACTGCCATTTTTTTACAACCGCCTTTTCGTATCAGTCCAAATATACGTTCTGTCTCTGTATTTAAACAAAGACCCAAAAGACAGCCCTGACTGAGCTCTAGTCTGTTTGGACCATTGATAGCACTAAGATTACCCAAGATTTCAATGCCAGGTTATAATTGGTTGCCTGACTGTTAGGGAAGTAACTTTTAGGGACGTAAAATGCATTGATATTCTTAGTTACTGTAGTCACATTAATGTAACTTGTACTGTTTCCAGTCTGGTGAAATGCTGCATGGCCAGAAAACTTGAACAACAGCTGATGAATCAATTTCAGGCTTAACCTTGTACATACACAGAAGTGCACATCTGTTCTCATATCCTTACCTTTCCCATTACTGTGATAGTTTAGAGGGGGTTTTTGGGGCTTCTCCCTTAGATAATTTGTTCAGTCTTTGAGACTGTTTGCCTTGCTGTGACTGGGTTCCATGTCCAACTTAAAACAAGTAATCAAGCAAAATACAGAAAAAGGTGTCCAGATGATTCATGGGAGGAATTCTGATAAACAAAAGAAGAAAAGGCCAAAGAGGAGAAGGAGAATGGGATAGAAAGAAGAACTAGGAAAAGGGAGAAGAAAAAAATTATAGTAAAAGCATGGTGAGGTGAATGCGTACAAAAGCTTAGCAGTTCTCTAAAGGAAGCACAAGCAGGAAGCTGGTTGCTGTCTAGAAAACTCAAGAACAGCTTTTGATCCCATTTCTGGTTGATAAAGGTTCTTGAGATTAGTAGGAACTAGGAAATGAGTGAATTTGGACAGTGTGCATCAATTTTTTGATTGAAATCAAGAAAAAAAGGTCATTAAATGCAGAAGCAGTTGAGAATCCATGTATCCCCGCAGCATGGGTTTTAAAGAGCATAAGAGAAAATGCTCCTTTCTTAGCACATTAAAATCATATGAAAGAAAAGGACAATTCAGTTGTCTGGAAGAGAACCAGAGAGAATAAGAAACATCTTTCATTATGACGGATATCCTAAAGCAAATCAAGTGAAGGATTTTTCTTAGTTTTTATAAACTATTTGTGAAACTCACAAATTTTACTGTGCTTTTTTTTTCTTTTTCTTTTTATATGCAGAAATCTGGAGTAACCTGGGATGACTTACCGTATGCAGGCTGTTCTAAAGATTTTATTGCTTTAGAGGAACCAGTAGTACTTCCTGCTGCTTTCTCAGACTAGCTCAATTTTTCAAGGGTATTGAGATTAAGTATCTTCATCTTGGCATATGAAGATCTAGTTTGTCTCCAGAGCTTATGTTTGCACTGCTCAAAAACTGTGTGCAATAGGACTAAGTAGATTGTACTTAATAGTGATGAAATTACTGCTTACATGAGCCCACCCTGAATTTTTTCAGGAACATTTCTACATTATATCAAAACTCTGTTTACAAAGTGTAATGAGAGCTGATCTGGTTAGGTCAAAGTAGAGTCTTGTTCATGTAAATTGAAATCTGAATCAGGCCACCATTGTCAGGAGGTAAGCAAAGCTTTTGGTTAGAATGAGTGAGAATGCTAACAGGAAGAAATCTTTACACTTTGGGAATTCTTGTCATACAGGAGTCCTTCAAAATGTCTAATCTGAAATGTCCTTCTGAGCCTCACTGTATGTCTGATTAAAGCAAGTAGTATTTTGAATGAAACTGATCGAAACTGTCCCTCTTCTTATATAGTCTCTGTGCTTTGAAGTATGTCCAGACTTTGGTTTTAGAGCAACATCTGAACAAACCACTACAGTCTTACTTTCTTGCAGTTGTTACTTTTCATCTGGCTTGACTTCTGGCTTCAGGTCCCTTCCTGTCTGGCATCTCTCACATTTTTCCAGTTTAAACCTCTACTGCTGCGTATTGCATCTTCCACATGATTTACTTCAGGCTGATCTGAAAAATTGTCTGGCAGGTCAATCTTCTGTGTGTGTGAACATTAGCAATAAGCAGTGTAAGAAATAATAGTGTAATCAACATTTCATCACTATTAATGAGAATTAGATTCATCTATAATCTCATTTTAGTCAGTGAAACAGCAAACAAATTAATCTAGCATTTGTTTGATGGAATGGACTTTTGAGTGTAAGCTTGTGACAGCAGTAGCTTTCCTCTGCACTGAATATGCATTAAAAATGAGTGTATTGTATCCTAGTTTCACATTACAAATATTTCCAGTAAAAGAATACAAATCAATGTTATATTTTACCATCTAACCTGCAGCTTAACTGTACCACTGTATCATGTCCTGCATATCCAATTAAAACTGTATTTTGATCCAGTAGTCTTTAATATTAGTGGTCAAGTACTAAAGGAAGTAAGCTTAAAGACTCATTCTAGAACTACAGTTTATTTCATTCCATATGCCATATATTTTACCAGTGAACTCCTTAATGTAGCAGAAATCAGATTTGGTGTGTATTTTTACACAAAATCAAATTGTACAGGCGCCATCTCAGACTCTTCCAAAACATTAGGAAGGATAGGTCAAGGAGGTAGTAAGGATAACATGTATTCTAAATTCAAATGTGCAAGATAGTTCAGACAGTTTGGTTTTCTTTGTGCTTTTTTCAATGTTTACTGAATGGGAAGAATATCTAATATATCTCCCATTTAGATCTTTAAAAGTAAACGCTATTTTGGGGTTGTTAATACAGTCATAAAATTAGCACTGGTTCATTTTAGTCTCTACCATTTATTTAGAAGTTCATTTGGCTCAGGTAAATCATAACACAACTCTTTCAAATATTTGAAAGCTGGTTCCGAGTTGGGGCTTCAAGATAAGAAGTGATTGAACTACAAATACTGCAAAAGTGATAACCCCAGCTTTTTTTTGGACAAGTCCCGTCTCCTCTCTTTTTACTATTTGTTGGGATTTTTTAAGATCCGCTCTTTGTCGCATCTTTCTTCCTTGTTCTGAATGTCTCCTTGCCTGTGTTGCTGTTCTCAGTCAAACACAGTGTTCAGACTTGCTAATAGCATATAATTTGTAATCCTTATGGTTTAGTTGAAACTAACCCTCATTGGTTCCTCTTATTGCTTGGAGAAGTAAGTTATCATCAATGCATTCCAGGAACCCTCTGGATTGCTTGTGTCCTGGTGTGTTGTCCCATGAGCAGATATTGGGCTGGTTGAAGTCTCCCATGAGGACCAGGGCTTGTGAAGGTGAGGCTACACCTGTCTCTATAGAGGGCATCATCTACTTGATTTCCTGGTCAGGTGGCCTGTAGGAGACCCCTATTGCAACGTTCTTTATCCCTAATTATCTGGCAGTAAGACAAGTAAGACAAAAAAAAAATCCCAACAGAATGAGAGAAATTACTTCACACTCTACCTTGAGTAGAGTTTTCAGAAGTTGGAATCTAGTTTTCGGTAGGATGGACTTTTCCCGTTATGTTTTGTGAAAATCATGCTGAAAGTCTTCATTATTAGTATAGAAGCTGAGTCTAGTTAATGTTCAGCTGAGCAACGCAACCAAACAGTGCTGAAGAATATCTAGTAAGAGAGCAAGACATCTGTCTCAGCAAAAAAAAAAAAAAAATGGGAATAACTCAAGAAGCCTTTCTGGCCTATGAAATGTACCAGGAAAATGTTGAACCAGTTGGAGGTACAGAAATAGCCATCACTATGTAGAAAGTGTATCAACAGAACTGTTACATTTCAGGATGAGAATGTGTTCATCTCTGTATGCGCTTCTGTATCTTCACACATTTTTAGAAGTCTTAGGACGTCCGTTTGTATTTCATATCTCTTCTGTAATCCAGAATCTATTTTGCTTTTTGTAGAAAGAGGAGATCAGTGTTTTTTCAAAGCAGATAAACAGTGGTTAATAGAAATAGCATTTCATAATTTGGATGGTACATAGATCAGATTAACAAAAAAATGGCAATTCAAATGTTAATGACTACAAAAACCTTTCCAGTGCATTTTGAATTTGAGAAGAAATTTCCTCAGATGTATCAGCAGATTTTTTTTTCTTCCCCTACTCTTGGAAAAATTCAACTTGTATCACACTTAAGATACCTATTGCTAATTCCCTAAAGACCAGGTGCCTGTATTGTTCTCATATGATGGATGTTAGTCACATCACCTGCTGCACTACTAGAAGATGCTCAGATAGCCTAGTGAAGAGGGTGAAGTAGGGTCCTGAATCCAGGAGGTACTTTCTGTAGAATAATTAATAGCTGCTCTGTGTATTGTTTTCTCTTTTACTACTCTTTTATAAGGATAGGTTTTGGGAGGATTTTTCTTATCTTTTTCCTTAAGGTTCAGAAGTGAATTTAAAACAAAAAAAACCAAACAGAATATATCTGACAGAACTAAAGGAGCACGCCTGTTCAGTGTTGTGTTCTGGTAATGTTCTGTTGCTAAATTATCTGTTTCTTTCAGAAGTGGAGTGCTGTCAAGCTTTTGCATCTCCTGAGACTGGAGAGTTTAATGCTGAGAGTGAACATATATCTTTGTCTTGACTGAAGAGACAATCTAATTTTTTTTATTGTTACGTAAGTTAAGCAGGCGCTGGTTTTAATTTGTGTTTTCAGGCAAGAGTAGTTTTTTGACATAAATTAGGAAGATCTTTCAAATAGGTGTGTCCCAGATAATCTTAGCAGATTAAGGCCATCCTCAATCTACAGGAAAGAATTCATTATTTAATTAGTATATGCTTTTTGGAAAAGGAGCCCATTTCACTAGTGACCGTTGTCATTAATGTCAAGGTATGATATATGGTATATTATATGAATTACACTGCTGGCAATAGACTATATTAAGGAATAGTAAGAAAAGACCATAAGTGTAAATCCATGCTTTTCTGTAATAGAATTTAATGGTTTAGTGCATGGTTAGGAATGTTGTATAATAGGACCTGTATGTGGTTAAGAACTTACATCAGTGTGACAAGCATGGTAGAAATAGAGCAAAAGCATCAGTAGAAAGTCCAATATAGCAGGCATAGCAACCAGATCTATCTCACAGGTATGGGGACAACAAAGTATCTTACAAAAAGGAACAGACTGCTGGACAGGACAGAGAGAAACATTGTTTTTAGTCTTCTTGTGATAATTGTACATAGCAGCCATAATTGCAGAACAATTTCTCTGAAGTTCCATGGCTTGTAAGAGAATAATTTCTTTCAGACTGGAGTAAGCTAGTTTTTGTGAAGGGTCTTGAATGCTCAGCAGAATCATAGAATAGTTAGGGTTGGAAAAGGACCTTTAGATCATCTAGTTCCAACCACCCTGACATGGGCCAGGAACACCTCCCACTAAACCATGCCACCCAAGGCTCCGTCCAACCCAGCCTTGAACACTGCCAGCGATGGAGCATTCCCAACTTCCCTGGGCAACCCATTCCAGTGCCTCACCACCCTTACAGGAAAGAATTTCTTCCTCATATCCAATCTAAACTTCCCCTGTTAAAGTTTGAACCCGTTACCCCTTGTCCTCTCACCAGAGTCCCTAATGAAGACTCCCTCCCCAGCATCCCTATAGGCCGCCTTCAGATACTGGAATGCTGCTCTGAGGTCTCCACGCAGCCTTCTCTTCTCCAGGCTGAACAGCCCCAACTTTCTCATCCTATCTTCATACAGGAGGTGCTCCAGTCCCCTGATCATCCTCGTGGCCCTCCTCTGGACTTGTTCCAACAGTTCCATGTCCTTCTTATGTTGAGGACACCAGAACTGCACGCAATACTCCAAGTGAGGTCTCACGAGAGCAGAGTAGAAAGGCAGGATCACCTCCTTTGACCTGCTGGTCACGCTCCTTTTGATGCAGCCCAGGATACGGTTGGCTTTCTGGGCTGCAAGCACACACTGCCGGCTCGTGTTCATTTTCTCATCCACCAGCACCCCCAAGTCCTTCTCCACAGGGCTGCTCTGAATCTCTTCCCTGCCCAACCTGTGACTGTGCCTGGGATTGCTCAGACCCAGGTGCAGGACCTTGCACTTGGCATGGTTAAACTTCATCAGGTTGGCATCAGCCCACCTCACAAGCATGTCAAGGTCCTTCTGGATGGCATCCCTTCCCTCCAGCGCACCAACCGAACTGCACAGCTTGGTGTCATAGGCAAACTTGCTGAGGGTGCACTCAATCCCACTGTCCATGCCACCAACAAAGATGTTGAACCAGACCGATCCCAACACTGATCCCTGAGGGACACCACTCGTTACTGGTCTCCAGCTGGACACTGAGCCATTGAGCATTACTCTTTGCGTGCAGCCATCCAGCCAGTTCTTTATCCACCGAGTGGTCCACCTATCAAATTGGTGTCTCTCCAACTTAGAGACAAGGATGTTGTGTGGGACAGTGTTGAATGCTTTGCACACGTGCAGATAGATGACATCAACTGCTCTACCCCTGTCCATCAGTTTCGTAGCCCCAACACAGAAGGCCACCAGATTGGTCAGGCAGGATTTCCCCTTAGTGAAGCCATGCTGGCTGTCACCAAGCACCTTGTTGTTTTTCGTGTGCCTCAGCATGCCTTCCAGGAGAATCTGCTCCAAGATTTTGCCATGCACAGAGGTGAGACTGACTGGTCTGTAGTTCCCTGGCTCATCCACTTTCCCCTTCTTGAAAATGGGGGTTATATTTCCCTTTTTCCAGTCATCAGGAACTTCACCTGACTGCTATGATTTTTCAAATATGACGGGCAGTGGCTTAGCAACTTCATTTGCCAGCTCCTTCAGGACCCACGGATGGATTTCATCAGGTCCCATGGACTTGTGTACATTCAGGTTCCTAAGATGGTCTCGAACCAGCTCCTCTCCTACAGTGGGCCCAGGGTCTTCAACGTGTCCTGGTTTTTTTAGTGATGTGCTAATACAGTCACAGATACAAGGCAGTGTTCTTTTTCCACTTTCTGACCATGCCTTTTAAAATGTGCCTTTCACCATTTATGTTCTATTACCTAAAGAGGACTTAAGGGGTAGGGTTACACAGAAGTAATAACCACCCCCTTCCCTCACTGCCCCCTGTCCCCAAGTCCCAGGAAAGTTGATAGTGCAGTTTGGACCTGAACTGTGTGATTTGCCTGCATTTTTTCCTAAATTGTTAAATTAATAATATGAGAAGCATAATCTACTTTATGGAGGGGAAAAACTGATAATGTGGGGATCAGTGGTCAGATATATTGCAATATATTTTCTACCTATCTTAAAAATAGATACTTAATGTTATATTATATTTATAGATCAGCTAGATAGGAATATAATAATACAGCTTAAGGAATTTCAGTATTTTTCCAGCTGTCTTCGTGTGACACTTGTAATTGTACGTGAGATTTTAGAGTGGAATCTGAGGAGAAGCTGTCCCTTTTATAACAGATATTGTCATGCTCAGTGCGTTCAGGAGTTAAGCAGTAAAAGCTTTGCAACAAAACAAAGCAAAAAACTCCAAAACCTTTAAGGACCTTGTTTATTGAACTCTGTTGGCTAAAACTGCCAAAAATAAATTAATAGCTGTTACCACTGCAGAGCTTTTTTTGTTCACAAGAAAAATATCTTGACATATTTTTTCATTTTGTGATTGGTGCACATTTCAAGGGTATAAATTAATCTTCAAAGGATCCTAGGGAATATCTTTCCTGGACACTTCACTTATACATCAAGTTGGCCATGTTAGCAATCTAATCACAAACCTGTAATTCAGTGGACAACAATTTCTTATTGTGAACAGCATAGCAGCTTTTACTATCATTTAGGTCAGCCTAAGATTGCTGATGCACCATATGTTTCAGGCCATGGATGATGGATGGTATCCTCTGGTGCCCATCCCTAAGTGATTGGAAAGATTGAAGACACACAGTTCACTTAAGCTTGCTTACTATTACATCAAGTAATCAGCGTGATAGGCAAACCTGTGCTCTTTATGTCACACTGCCCAACTTTCTGCAGGGACATTGTGTCAAAAAAACAATATAAGAACATTTCCAGATGACAGGCCAGTTACTAGAACAACCATTTAACAACTGGATTCATCTAAAAAGCTTAATAACATGGAAAAGTCAATACAGGTTTTTAAAACACCTTTATTTATATGAACCAGATATGGTGTTTTGTTTTTAAAGGGTTTTTATTCCAAGATTGAATTTATGCAACAGAAAAATGTAATAATACAATCCTTCTCATAGTTAAGCCTTCAGTACTTGAAAACAGTGTTCCCAATATTAACCAGAGAGAAATGTTACTTTGAAATAATTTTAATGCTTTAAAGTTTGTTTTAAAATTCTGTGGTTAGAAACGCACAAGCATCATTTTAAAGATTAATACAGAAATTTCTTATTTCCCGATGTCTTTCTCTGCTGATAGCAGTCAATGTTATTTTCAGTTTTCCTCAACTCCATTGGACCAATATCTAACCTAGGCAATTGAGAGCATCTTCCTTTTTATCAGGTTGTACTGTGGTGAGGAGTCTTTTATAAAATACAGGAAGAAAAACCTGGTTGATATTCTAAATCTCGTTTTGCATAAAAATCCTGCA
The DNA here is from genome assembly GCA_017639245.1 of Myiopsitta monachus. NCBI lineage: Eukaryota > Metazoa > Chordata > Aves > Psittaciformes > Psittacidae > Myiopsitta > Myiopsitta monachus. The sequence continues at coordinate 13,626,486 of CM029921.1, read as the reverse complement.
AGGCCTGCAGCATGTACGCCATCAGTCACAATAATTCCAACTAAATAATATCATGAGGTATTTAAAATGTTATAATTTAAAAGTACTACTGGTGTTTGTTATTTTAAAAAGGGTAATTTTTTGTTGTTGAAAGCTGAGTACATAGGCCAAAGCATATACCACATCAACCATGGAAAAGGAAGCTAGGTAGTTCTGTGAATGCAAACTCCTGTACAATGCTCATACAGCCTGTCATTAATGAACATGCTTTTGTGTACTCCTTTTCTAAGTAAAAGTGATAGCTACTTGCATTAATGAATTAATGAACGTACGTTCATTAAGTAACTCATAGAATTATAGAATGTTTTCTTAAGTACCAGACTCTCTACTTTGAACACTAAATACTGGCAGTTATTCTGGTGGGTTTTTTTCAATCTCAATTTCATTGATTCATTGAGATTGGGGATTTTTATAGTCTCAATTTCATGGCTTTACTTGATCAGTTACTGGTTTCAGAGTTTTATAATTACTGTTAGGTGACTATGGCCTAACACCAAAATAAATACATTTTTCACATTTTAAGTGTGCATTTGGTGAGAAGGGACTAGTAAAAATAGTTTAAAAAGCATTTGAAAACTAGCCACTACAAAGCCAGAATTTCAAGGCAGGTTTCCTCTTGTCAGTCCTTTTATAGCTGTGACACTGAATTCCATAACCAAAGACAATTTAGGCAGCAGCCTCTAAAGTAAATATTAAACTAAGGTAATGAAAAGAAAAAGCTATTCTGAGGAAGAGAGTTTTGGGAGCAGTGATCAACACTGGCTTTAAAAACAAGGCTGTCAAAGAGGTGGTAAGGAAATGTGCTGGTGTTAGTAAAGCTCATCACTTAACTGCAGAACAGAAATGGTTAGAAAGCTGAATAATTCTTTTAGGAACTGCCTGAATACATGAACTTGTCCATATTAGAACTGTGCTTTTTGTAGTCACTGACACTTCAGTTGTTTATGGAGACACCTTCTGGGGAGAGATATTTACTGGGCTTTAGTGTAACTCATTCTGGTAAGAGGATGCTCCTACTTAAACCCTTGTGCTCACACTGGAGTACTAGAGCTGAAAAGATAACACAAACTGAAGTGTACAAATGAATGCAAGGATAAATGAAAGCGCTTCAAATATAAAATGCACTAGACTAAAATAATTCAGAAGTGTCAGTCAATGTGGAAACGTTTACAGAATAAACAGTTGTAGCCCTCGCATCTTTTCTTTTTTCCACCTGTTGTGGTCATCTTAATTTGAAAGTACCCTGTTGAATTTAAAACCAGCACCTAAAGCTGCATTGAGGTACCCAGAGGGAAGTTTGTGGAGAGGGAGAGGGCCAGAATCCCTGTGAGCAGAGTTTAGGTACTTAAGCAGCACAGAAAATCTCATTAGCTTCCTATACTTGTGTTAATATTGGAGAATAACATGGGGCTCAAGCCCATGCATTGATCTTAATAGTCGTAATGTGAAGCAAACATAGACCACAGCATTTGTGTGAAAATAGTGGCATAGATGGGCTGGAGTGGGAGAATCTGTGGCCTGCATGCAGAAGTCTGGAAGTGTCTGGGGTCATAGCATTTAGCTCTAAGTTGAGACTTTCAAACTAAAAAAGCAGAGCAGCCTCAGCCAGTGTGAATCACAGGCAGCTAAATATCTTTAAAAATCTGAATAAAGTATCCCAAATTCCTCACCTCAAGACAAGTTGGTGCTTCCACCTGAATTTAGTAGTTGTTCCACAAGGCAGGATTGTTTAGGCAACTGTAAACACTTCATATTGGTCAGGCAGTGTTGGCTCTTTTGCTTAAAAGGAATGTTTCCTAGATATCGCAAGCATAGAGATAAGCATTCCATTTCTGCTAAAAGCAAATGCAGTGCAATAATACTCAGGTTTTGCAAGTATGTGTTCTGTGAAATCAGTGGCATCATGTCAGTGAAGAATGCAGTCACACCTAAGTCTTTAAGAAAGATAGAGATTGCATATTGGGAAATGTAAATAATTTCATTTTGGAGGGAAGAGGAGCAGCAGGTAGTTTGTGGCTGTTACACAACAGGGATTTTTCTGTATCGTTTAAATGAGGCACTTCTCCCTGAATAATCAGCCCTATCATTGCAGTAAGAAGCCTGTGTTAAAACTGATTATTTTTCAGTTACCACAGTTAAACAGAAAACAGGCAAGGCTTTTGACTACTGCAGTCTGCTGTCCCTTTTTAAATCCTGTAAAGATGGCAGACACTTATGTTAAACACAGTGGATTGTTGGTAAAGTTAACCGTGTGCATCCAAAAGTGGCAGAATATGGACTAAGGTGTAACCTCAATCTGTGCTGTAATAAAGTAGCTGTTCATCTGTGGTCAGAGATCGTCATGAAAGACCTTGAGTTCCTTCACTTTATTTTGCAGAAAGGCCATCAGACAGCTTTGCATCATCTAACTCTATCAATCAAGGACCTCAACCACTGCTTTCTGCTGAAAGCTTTCCTGTTTGGCTCTGTTTTTCACAGACAGCTCAATAACTTGTCTGTGGAGCTGTGATAAATGTACCATGTGCTTCTAAACTGTCTCTTTAACACTGAACTGAATTTCAACTTGTAATGCTTCTGACTAATTGTTTTCATCAGAAACATTTTATTTATTTCCAATTATTATTCTGTAGTCCCTGATTCTCCCTTTTTTCATTTATTCTCTGGCAATGGTAACTTTTGAAGGCTGCTCTGCATACAGTGGACTGCTAGAAAACTAGATTTTACTCAGTGAAAAAGCTGCATAGTATAAAGAATAAAGTGAACCTGTATGAACAAGAAGTATAGATTTCTAATACATTTTTATAGCAAAGTACATGTTAAGGCAATTCTTAAATCTGATTTTTTTTGCCTCTCATTTGTGATCCAGTCTTAAGTAAAACATTTTTGTGGGCTTTTTTTCTGTATATATAAAACAGAGCTGGTGTCACACAACCTCATGCTATTTGGGCACAATTGTCTGTTTTTGCTGAGGAGGCCCAAAATAGAGCTATTACAGCAAGTGAATAACTTCTCACTCTGAAAGAAGGTGGTTCTTTTAGATCAGGTTGTAGGTCAATGGCAGGGCAGAATTCTCTCAAAAGAGAAGACTGAAATTAAATGCAGTTTATGATTGAGAAAGGATGATGATTTTTGACAAAAAAAACAAAGCATGTAAATGTGTTGTAGTAAATTGAAGTCCTAATAAGGAACGTAAGTTAGAGCCCTGTGTTTTGGGTTGCTTGACATCTTGGAGCTTATGTGCAGAGAAACTGTTCCTTTGTAATAAAAAAAATAAATGATTGCAGTATGTTTATCACTGTGATAGTGTGCAAGTTCTACTGAGAAAATTCTCAGCTCATTAGTTTATGCAACTTGCAAAACTGTAGTTTGCATTTAGCATCACAATAAAACAATCTCTTCAGGGAAATAATGGCATAAGAAATGAATTTCTTAACAGAAAATGAAAGCCACAGATAGCAGAAACTGTTCTGGGATGTATCAGGGTGGCTCCTATAAAGCACAATTTGCTAAAAACTGGTGACTAATACTTCAGTTTGGACCAAAGCTAAATAAAACATACCAAAATGGAGAACCAGTTTTCTACTTTTCTCTGTAGTGGTTTTAGTAGGAGAAGAAGAGAGAGCAGAAGGTATGTTAATTGCTTTTGGGAATACTCTATTCCAGGTCAAGAAGAATAAATATTGTACACTCTGGAAAGCATGTTGATTTTTGTGGATGGTACTAATTTACACATTCCTCATTTAGGGCACGGAGGTAATACTAAAAATGGATCCTCTTGTGGGTGTAGTAAGAAATACATATTGTCTGTGTCACTGCATAAACACGCAGAACAAAAAATGGAATGGAGTGGTTGTACTGCACGAAAACCAGGAAAGTGGTGGAAAAGAGCAGCCCACCATGCATTAATTGTCACTAAACTGGCACAGGAGCAGTGGGTACATCAGAGCACGCCTAGGAGATGTGTTTAATAAATTTAGTGTGTTGGACCTATCTGGGATGATTTTCTGTAACAGTTATTTCTTCCTGACTTCTCCTTGCCATACTTCTACCCTTGTAAGCCCACAGAGAGATCCACTCTGCAGTATGCATTTTTGGCTCTTGCTGAGCAAAGAAAAATAGAATTTCTGCTTATAGGCATTCCCACTAGGCAAACATCCTGAGCTCCTCCTCTCTCTCACTCTCCAATTAAAGCATTTTCAGATCTTGCTTAGGAGATGTATCTCAAACCAGTAAATCTAATTCTAGGCTGTATGGTTCTGCTTCACATTGTTTAACTAGTAAACAATTAACATAAACCCAGCTGATTTATGCAATAGATGATTTAGTCTGCTAGGCAGCAGCTTCTGATGGTGCCCAGCCTTGCAGGGTCTTGTCAGGGGAAAATGGATATGAAACTATTGTGAACAACTCTTTGTTGACTTCTAAAATGACTTGTACTCTTGTAGCTATAAAATAGGGCAGCCATAAAAAAATAATTTGGCACTTTTTTTTTCCCTTTTTGTGATATTTTCCAAAGATCCCAGATATATTCCTTTTTGAAGAGAGATGTGCCTTTGGAGTACCAAGGCACTGTTTGGGAGGGGGGAGCAGAATAGGGTTTGAATTTTTAGGAGCACAACTGTATATTCGTTACTGGTTACCTACTATAGAACTTATGTTGATCATAAAGCAGAGTGAGTGTAATGGGGTTTTTAAGGAAATCTGGCAGACTCACAAAAAAATACGTGTATTAGCTAGCATCAAAACAGAAGTCAAAGCAGCAAGACTAAGGATATTTTACTGATGCAGTGGCTGCAGTAAGGAATTCTTTCCCCTTTAGAGGATACTGCTGCCTTAAACACATGAAGCGAAGCTACAAGCAGATTTTTGAGCAACTTTTGTAATCTATTTATGATCAATTTTTATTTCAATTGCATGCAGGCTGGGAGTGCAGGAGCTGGTTGCTATTACTGGTTCCCTAAATGAATGCACTAAGATTTAGAAGCTGGGCTCACTAACAGTGAGTTTAATTGGTATCTACACACAGTACTGAAGTTCCAAAATTGTATTCTGGGCACACACTTGAGTCAGTGAAAAATAGGGATAGATTATGTAGAGACAGTATGTAATTCCCCTTGCAAAGTCCTTACAAGTGCAGGGGGAGGATGTGTGGTCAAGACAATCCCTTGCGCTAGCTACCCTAGGTATTGGCTGCTACAAGGTGTTTAGAGGCAGTGATAAATTTGAGGGTAGTCATCTGACTTGCCGTAATCAACACTGATTAAAAAGATCTAAATGGCTCCAGGCAGCCCCTGGATCAGAGGGATACAGATGCTCTCTCCCTAGTGGTATGCTAGTCACCACAGTGGAGGTAAATTCTATCTGTAAATGTCAGGGGTAGCATTTCAGTCAAAAGTTGTACAGTGGCTTTGAGAAAAGCTGATACACTGTGAAGGTATAAAAAGAATGTGAATAATACTGCAAATATTATGAAGTTATGTACATTGATATCGGGTCCTTTTGGGGAAGTTATGTTCTTTTCTGTTGACTCTGAAAAGATGCAGCATAGAGGAGAACTTAGAGACAAGAAAAATTGACAGGCTCTATATAAGCGTAATTTTAAAAGCTGGTTAATTTAAAGAGGAGATAAATAGAAAATAATCTTGTAGGAGTATACAGAAATATAGATTGTTTGGCAAAAGCAAATCAGCTACTTTTCTTTATCCTTTCTCATGATTCAAGAACATGCAGGCATGCAGTTAAACTGAAAGGCAGAAGCTTTAAATAGCTTAAAGGAAATGTTTCTTCATTACATTTAATTCCTCAGATTCCCCTTCAGTGAAATGGGGCAGCATTTTTTCTCCAGCTCCACCAAATATTGGAAGTTTCAGAGTTCTTAAATACCATTTGCTGTGTAAGTTAAAATTAGCTTATGGAAAGTAATATGAAATTGAATAGAGCACAGTAACTTTTCTATAGTGTTTTAATGTAGCTTCTAGATTTCAGTGTCTAAAGGACGTCCTTTCTGAAAGTAATTATGGTGACTTTAAAAAGACATAGAAAAGCTACTATAGCTTTTGTAGTTACTGTAACTAATTGTATTCATGGTGAGGTATTGAGGCCTCAGAAGAATCCAAGCAGTTCTCTTTCTTTACAAATTGCGTCTCAAAAAATCTCCAACAAGGGTATTTAGAAATTTGGCCTTACGTTGCTAATTCATGCAAAGCATAAGCAAGTGTGTAGATACACTACTACAAATTCATACTTGTGGAATGAGACAGCAGGTTGTGGAGATCAGACCCAGCAGCCAGGATGAAGTCAAATCTTGGCATTTCCAAGGTCTGGAATGCAGTAGTGACCCTAGGCTACTTGTACAGTGAAATCTAACAGTGAGTGAGAGAATGAATTCTAGTTTACTGCCCTCTGTTCTTCATGAACCATCTACTTTGTAACTCTTTCTGAATGGAGCTGTTGATGAAGGGATCAGGAGAAAATTCTCCTTGGCCTTGCATGTTCTAGGCTTGTCTTTTACTCACTGGGGAAGCAATGCATTAGGTTGAATTTAAAGGAAATAAATTTAAACTTACCTTAAAAGAAATTTTTGTTGATTTGTACTAAATGAGGTGCCAAGGAAATGCACTATCAAAGTACATCTCTTCAAAGTGCATCCACTGACTGGGAGCCCTTTACACGTGAAAAGTCCTTAAGGAAATATTATTCAGGTATCATATTTGGTGGCTGAAGACCACCTAGGAAAAGTAGTAAAATAATCGCTGTAGTACGGATTGCAGAGCATGTCATATTACATCTCACTGTAAATATCACTTTAGCTTTTTACGGTACACATATTTGCAAGTTTATTTTATGTGCTGCATAGCACTTAAATGTCACTGGATCTAAAACCCTTATCCAGGAAGCTCATTAGTTGAGCTGTCTGTGTCTGTATATCTGCCATCAGCATCTGGTGAGAGGGCTGCTGCTGACCCTGCCAGACTTGGGTCATGAGGTCGGCAGGTCTCATTTATTATTCAAAATTGCTTTCTGACCTTTTATCAGCTAGGTCAAAGAATGCTGCATTCTCCTTGGTTGAATTTTATAGTGAAATCAGTATCATGCGCAGATAATATAATTACCAATTCATGTGAAACTCATCCCTCTCTCTCTAAAAATGTACTCAGTTTGGGTTTGATGAAGTTCAAAGAGTTGCCTGTAGAAATGCACGTATGCTTCAAGACCACGTGTACTTTATCATCCTTCTGAAATAGCACATGTAGCTTCATATCTAATTTGTGCTTCAAATTGTGCCTCTACCACCACTGTGGTACTGAGACAGCTAAAGGCAGAGCTCCATAGTTAACAGATGACCTCCCATTTTTACCAATCCCATTCTTTTGAATAGATTCCTTTTCACTATTTGTGCAGTATAAATATTCAACATATTTTCAGGTAGTAACCGAAATACATTTCCCCCTTCAGCTGCACACATGTGGTAGCTGAATATAGGAGAACTTAGAAGAACTGTAAAGTAAGAAAAGCCAATAAACATGAAGACGATTTTATTGGAGATTGTAATGGATTCTGGAATGAAAAGAAATCTGATTACAAATGCAATCTTGATCTAGGGAATCACTTGGCAGCATGATTTCAGTCCCAGAGAGAATCAAGAAGAGCCTGGCACAATTAATAAAGAACTGATAATTTGACATTTTCATTCTATGGTCAATAAATAGCGTAAATGATGCGACAATAAGAAAAAGATTTTTGGAATTAAACTTTGAAAAGAAAATTAGCCATCAGATGTTAACAAGTCATACTACAGTATGGGAAATAGGAAACCATAAATGCCAGATTGATTCTTAAAGGGAGCTGTGCAGTGCAGCATTATTCCTCTGGAATGATTTCATCCTTTTTAAAAGAAGGAGCCAAAGGTCACATTGGTCTTGCCCTTGAAGCAGACAATATGAGATGTCAGCTTGTGCTTTCTGACACTGCATATGATGAATAACCTTGATGTAGTAATAAACAAATAACCTATATTAACATTTATAAGCACAGTGAAGTATTAATGCAATATATACTTCAACAATATACAGCTTTCATAGAAATGGATTTCTTCTAGTAATATTATACTAAATTTATGGCATGTTAAATATTGCTGTAAAGTACATATTCTTTAAGTAGTGGAATGTATACATATCTGAAATATAACCAACCATAGTATGTATAAATAAGAGCAGTACTTTAAACAAGCAGCCATGAAATTATGCGAAAAAGAAGAATGTGTATTCATAGATACTCAAATTGTTGCTGAATACTTTATATTTAGTGTTTCAAATTCCTGTAGTTGGTTGTCTTTGTACATGCCACTCTGTCATAATTCAGTATTCAGTAAGGTTATCAGCTATTCTTTTCTGGTATTTCCACTAGCAGAGAAAAATAATTGTGTGCTGGTAAGATGTCAAGGTGTACATAATATTTGGTAGAAATGAGGTGTTTTCTTCAAAGTGTGGTAATCTTGGAGTCCAGTTGTTGTGGGGAGAGTTATAACAGTGTAATAGTCCTGTTAGCAAATTTCTTAGATTTAATAAAGTCTTGTACTCTTCTTAGCTGTCTTGATCACACATATTTTGGGGGAATTTGGTTTGGTTTGTTTTAAACTGAAGATTCAACGAAGCTGTTGGATGTCAGCAAAATGTTAACTTTACAGTGTAGTACTTAGTCCTGTGCAGAGTTTGATGGACAGGGTTTCTCTTGTTCATAAGTAGTATCTGTATCTTGCAGTTATTCTGTAATTTTGTTTGCTTTTAAGCACACACTATGCTCCCAAAGAAGTAACCTATTTCTAGTATAGATGAGCTGTGTTGAGATTTCTCTGTATTCTTTTTGAATGTTTTAGGGACATCTCTGTTTATTGTTACCTGTGAGGTAACCCCAGGTCCTATTCCAGCCTTTGTTATTACACAAATTCTGTTATAAGCACGGTAAAATAAATAGTCACCATATGTGAGAGTTTGAGAAACACCTATTTTAACACTTGCAAAATACCTTAGCACATATTCCCAGTGTCCTTTATGAAGTGAAAAAAGGCATTTATCAGACTCCAGTCGCATAGTATAAATATTGCATGTCTATGAAAGATACTTAGCAAAAGGTGTGTATACAGATGAGATCAGGGATCCATTTCAGAGTACATAAAAGGATTTCAAAGATTCTAAAATTTAGGTATAAATGTGGAGAATGGCATGCCATTGCTGTAGATGCAAGAAACCAAGACTGCTAGTTAGAAGTCAAAAACAATTTGCGGAATTAAATGAGAAGAAAAATGTATAGAAAACTATACAAAGTAGATTAGTGAAAAAAGTTTTATCTTTCTCTTTTAGCAAACATTTAACTGCTTAGAGTTTGACATGTCTTTACAGGTATCCGTCATTATTCCTATCATTAAGTAGGGTTAAGTGCTAGAATTAAATGAACAAGGAAAAAGGACAACCTGTTGTCTTTATATTGAGTGTTAAGTGAAACTTAAGTGAGAAGAAGATGAATATACATCCAAAGGAGTGTGCAGTCGCAAGGACACTGATGTAAAAAAAAAAAATCTGCTCTTCAGTGGGTGGCATTGTAAGAGTAAAAAATACAAGAACAAGGAAAGTGAGCCCTGACTATTCATTTGCACTCAATAGCTGTCTTCATGAACTAAAACAAAACAAGCGGTTGGTTCTTCTAAACCACATTTTCACTTTCCTTTAGCTCTGAATGACTGAGTGATTCCCTTGGAATGGAGCCTGAAGTGGCAGCTGTGAATGCAACTATGAAAGTGTCAGATATAGTAAATGTGTTTTATAATAATACAATATGGTAATAGACTGCTGTGATCCCTATTTTCAAACTTGAGTTTAACTCTTCACATTGGTGTGGTAATTTTAATCTGTTCTTTAGCCTTTCAGGTTCTCTTAGGAACAAAGAATGTTTCTAAATTAGTTAACAAACTCTAGGTACTAAATGCCTTACACAATCAGCAGATTTGTTTATAAACACTTGATGTCCTATAGGCCACATGCATTGTAGATATTCTTTCATATACTGCCCCAAGAATTCTTTCAGTTCTGTAAAGGTGTGAAGTGGCAGAGGTAGGTTATTCCCCTCTGGAAAAAGAATCAGGCCGTGGAGCAGTTTATAGCTAGGAGCTCGCCTGCATTTGTCATTTGACTGTGATAAGGGATGTGCAAGAACTGGGGTGCCTATGAGCTTTGGTGGCTTTGTGCGTTTAATTATTGAAATCACATATACTGCTGTGCTACAGCTGTGTAGTTTCATCATTGCACTAGTGAGGTTGAATTGTTATTTTGGAGCTGAGAGTTTAATGAATTATTTTGGAAAAGCTTAGGCAGGTTCCAGAGTGCCAGTTATATTCTGGTGGAAGTGCACTTGTCTCCTGCTCTTTTGAACACAGTTATGGAAAGTCATTTTAGTGTACGTCATCTGTTCTAGTCATTTTTACACATCCATTAGCATTCCTGTACTGTTTGCTTCATCTCAACCACCTTGGCTAACCTCAGGTTGTGGTAAATCAAGAGCAGCTCTATTGCTTTGTTTGAAAGTGCATCTAGTCAGAGATGAACTCAGTGCCCTGAGCACAGAGTGAGCATTCCGTGATTTCTTTTACAGGAATGCTGTGTTCTCTGTTAATTATGCTGCAGCCGTTGCACTGTGCTTTTGAAACTGCAGTCAAGGTCCTGCTGCACGCTTGTACCTTTTATGCGCAGGAGCCTTTTTGGCATTTCCACTTCACGCATCTTACAAGCTGGAGTGCAGCCTTTAGTGATCGCCTGAAGTGGCAGTTTTGTTTCCTGAAACACTAAATTTGTTTTTATCCTTCCATATAGAATAAATAAATGCATAAATTTGTTTTTATACTTCCATATATAAAGGGATATATATGGATATATGTACATATATATGAAGGGATATATACGACTGTCCCTAGATTCACTTCTGATTGTGCAGACAAGCTGATAGTTGAAAGCATATAGGAACATAAACAAATCAACCAGTAAAAAGGAAGAATACCAGCAATACAATTTGAAGTACCTGCAGGGGGCAGGTGGGACACTTCTATACGGAATTTCTTGTTGGGGACTGGATCATTTCCAAATAGTCAGTGTATACCTAACTTTTCTGTGTGTGAATTGAAACATAAATGTGCACAAATAAACAACACCCTGAAGCAGGTAGGTTTCAGAATACCTAAATAAAGATATTCCAGATATTTTTGACTAGGTATATTGCAAAGAGCAATAGAAATTTTTGCTTTCAGAATTAACAAGAAACTAATGCTCTTACATCAACAAAAAATCTAATTCTAACCAGTGACTTGGCTACCACAATAACACAGCCAGTGAATATAATGTTGTTTTACTGATCTTCATAATTTTATGGCAAATCTTATGGTACTTTTCATGTGTCTTTTCTGAATGTCCCAGTTCTTGCAGCAAAGTGATAATATGAAAGCATTAGCTTTTAGTAAAAGTTAAAAAAAATCCTCATACCACTGAAGACTCAAGCATCGTGGTCAAAGTGGGGCAGTACCGAAACTGACTGCAGTCTTTTAAGTTGGGCAGCCCTGAGCAGCATGTTCCTGTTACCGTCCATATTTAAGCAAAGTGCAAAGAATTAACATTTTAAAAAATCCTGCTTCTTCTCCATCTAGATTGTTTCTGCCTCACACCCTCATGTAGCACTTGAATGCAGCAAAGAAAGTGTGTAAGAGCTCACACTTGTGTTGCCCCTTGCCTCTTCATCTCCCCCATGATGCTTAACTCCAGTAAGAATGTGGTCTTGTACCATGTCTTACCTATCAACAGCAGATCATCTGCATTTTTTGAACCATTCTTTTAGTTCCTCACACATGTGGTTTCAAATGGCCTCTGAACCACAGGGACACTTGTCAGTCACCTCCTTAGATGTCTATCTTTTTTGAAATCGCTGTAGTGCCTGTCTTACCTGTTTATTACCTGTCTCAAAGTGGGGGGTCCAGGCTCTTTTGTTCACTTACAGATACATCTTGCTGATGGCCTGAAGAATAAAGTTCAGTGTAGGGAAGTGAAGGTGAGTATTAGACAGGGACATCTTTTATCTGTTAAGTACTTCACAGCTCTCTGTCTTCTTATTTGAGGGAATGCTACCTTCGTTTTCTGGAGACATACCCTTTGCAGCTTAAAGGGGAGAGTCTGTTTCTTAAACCTGTGTCTGTTTTATGGTAACTGAAACAAATAGTCCACGTTCATTAGCAAAATAATTATGTATCATCCATCACTTCAACAGTGCACCTTGCTGATACTTACACATATCAACAAATACTGCTTATTAATTCACATAATAGCAAAGTCTAGAATTTGTTCTCAATTGCATAAGAGTAGCTGCCTTAATGTTAATCTAGATCCATGCTCCTGTAACACAGCCCAGAATCATTGTCAGTATATACAAAATAGATTTCCACCTACACAAAAAAAGTACGACAACTCCTAGTAGGTGGTGTTTGGGAAAAAAACACAAAATGGTATAAATTTGTCAGATGCTAGTTTGCTTCCCCAAACATGAGTTCACTGCAGATCTTAACCATGTAACTAGAAATCATTAATTAAATCCTCTGCAGCCAAGAATCATGCATAATGTAACACAGCTACTGCAAGCAGTTCGCTCGTGATCATTTAGATTTCCTTCTTGCTCTTACAGACATGAGGAGCCTGTATTTGAAGTAGTCCCTGATGAGATTTTGCTTTTACATCCTTGGAGAATGTCCTTGTGCGTATTTATAGGACAAAGTAGAAGGATTACATATGTGGATTTTTGCTTTCATGGTATTAGCTGTAAGCATTTAAATATACATACCTTGACACAATCTGATCACATATGCCCACCTCAAAAATCTCTTCACTGCATAGAAAATAAGTGGACTAATTCTCTAAGCCTTTAAGTAATAATACTCTGATCAGGTCATGCACGTGAGATAGCCAGTTTTATATTGAACATGTAGTTCCCTCTGAAAAAAAAAAAAAGAAGAAGAAGAAAGGATTTCCTTATTTTCTATTAATTTTTGTGAAGAGGATTTCAGTTAGCAGCCTACTCTGTGGGCAGTGTTATTTCCTATAGTACTGCCATGTTAGTGGTGAGAATAGATAGCTTACTACCTCAGCACTGCTAATGTTCAAAAAGGCAATTTGTTTAAAGGACAGGGACAGAAGAAGAAGAAGGAAGTGGACTTCACAATAAGAACTGCACAGCAGTTTCACTGCAAAATATCTACTAGTCATACAGTACTATCCAATTAATCCATTACTCTTACAAGAGGAATCCCTGTATATCCAGGTACAATCCTTGCCAAATATCTGGACACAATCATAGGCTTTTAGGATTACAAGTAAGATAACGAAGGATAATGATCAGAAATTAAGCACACCAATACAGAATGCTTGGGTTAACTGGGCTTGCCATGTGCACTGTAAGGCAGCAGTCTGTTAGGTTTAAAGTAAGATTAAGGAGTTGTGTAACCTGCAATTATGCTGGTTTTCATTAAAAAAATAAGATGATTGGGCTCAGTAGGGCCCTTCCTTATATTTACCTCTCTTTAATTGGATTTGGAACTGCTTAAACATCTTTGAGTTGGAGCTTATAAGAAGATGATCCCAGCTGTTTTTCGAAGCTTAAGACAGCAGGCAGACAACATGATCATGTCAAGACTCATACTAAAGCCTTAATCCTACTTTTTCATCAACTAGCACTACAGCTGAGTCTTTAACCTCCTAAGTACTAAATGTGCTTTGGATCTCTCACAGTGCATTTGCTGTCAAATGTTATTGTCTGATAATATTAATTTTTGGTTCCTTTCTGAGAAGGACTTTAAGGAACAGTCTCTGTCTATCTGAGTTTGAGGAGCTATAGTGTAAGCCTGTATTTTCAGTCCTTTTAAAAATACAGTTTATAAGCTTGCTCCTACTGAAGACTGTTGTTCTCTACGGAGGCGAGGGATTGCATTGACCTCTACCTCGCATTGTTACAATGTAAAATCCAGTACCTTTGTAACTATTTTTCATTGTACATGTATTACTAGGTTACCTATAGGTTTATATTCAAAAAGAAAGAAATGGCTTTAGTTTTATTCAGGTCTTTTTCCTAGGAACTCTTAGCATGACCAAAAGGTATTTTCTAGACTCTTAGCCTCAAAACTTGCTACTCAGAGAATTATTTAGTTTGATAATCCTGCAGTTGCATAAAGATTAAATGTTCTAATGAGGTTTTCTTGCATCTATTAATAGTATCCATGCAATGCAACAATCTCCACTCCTCACCTTCTTTTCTTTTCTTGCCTTATCCCTTTTCCTTCTCTTTTCTCTTTTTTTTCCTTTTCCCTTTTCCTCTCCCTTTTCATTCCTTTTCCCTTTTCTTTCTTTCTTCCTTCCCTTCCCTTCCCTTTTTTCTCCCCTTTTCTTTTTTCTTTCCTTTCTTCTTTTTTCTTCTTTCTGTTGGGTAGCGCTCCGATTTGTCCTAGTGACACAGGGCTGCCAGCAGGAAAGCAAGCGTAGTTAATGCTCAGCTGCTCAAACCAGTCAAGCAAGCTAGTAAGTCCCAGCTGTGCTACTTGATGTTTTTTGATTGCACCTAGTCCTCAATCTGTGAACTGTTTTCTGGATTTAGATTCATCAAGCTCTGCCGCTTTAAAAACTCATGCAGGCAGGCATCCTAGGATATGCCATTATAAGCTGCTGCCAGGGGATCCTCTAGGAGATAAATGGAATCTGTGTGAAGTAAATTAGTGTGAACCAGTCAATCTGTGTGTCAGCCTTGAGCCACATCTATGGGTAACTAGCTTGCTGACTGAAAAGTCCAGTCTTTTGCCAATCAGAGGTCTCAGCCACCAGGAAGCAGTCCTATACAACATTAGTTTCTTGGAATAATGCCTGTTTGACCGGCTAGTGAAACTCTTCAGTATACAGCACTGTACTGCCTGAGTTTACTTACTGCTTACAATTGAACTGAAAATCTTTTTAAGTCAGATAACATTTTAACAGTAGGGAGCATCACAGAAATGTCTTGGAAATAAGTACTTCCACTTTCATACAGCAGCCATTCAGTAGAGTCATGCTGTGCTGCAGTTGGCTTTACCTCCCTATCAGTAATACATCTTCAAGGCCATAATGCAAAAGAATAACAATAATCTGGCCAGAAGAGATTAATAAAGAGGCTCTGTGTATATTTTTTTTTTCCTCATGGATTAAGCTATTTGGACAGCTTTGTTCGAGAGAAAGGAAGAGTATGCAAGCTGTAACATTCACATTATGCACAGGAATATGTCAGTGTCATAACTGTGCTTGCACAGTTGTGTTTCATTTTGGTTTTAAAAGCAAATTAAAGTAATATACAGCTAGAATTCCTCTGTAGAAACGGACTGAACCAGAACCCTCTAAAAATTCCCTGATTAATGCTTTTTCTGCTTGAATACCAAATCATTCTACTGTCATGAAGATAATAATGTCAGTACTGTCAATACTGCAATTTTAAAAGCATGAAGTATTTCTTTATTTGTTGGTTTTATAGAATCTACTGGTACACTGATAAGCAGCCATATCTGCACTATATACTCTCCCACACCATTGATCTAATGAGCAGAAACCAGGGTGGATTTTGCTGTATATTTTTAGAGAAGGGGCCAGGTGACAAGATGCTCTATGCTTCAGTTCAGAAACAAACCCAAAGCTGATTATCTGCATCAGAACTGAAAATTTGGCCTTCTTTACCAATTCCTGTAAACATTGTTTTTCTGTTGCCTCTCAGTTACTGGAAGGGTTGTGGGAAGGGTTTTTAGGGTTAGGTGGAAAGGGAGGGGGATTAATAACGTTGATCACGTATGATCACATTGGTTAAACATGCGCTACCACACATTTAGTGATGTTGGAAAAAAGAAAATTTGGGCTTGCTGAGTGTGGAGAACATTCAGAAGAAAAAGCAGTGAGTGTATAATGACAGGAGAATTAATTATTTAAATCCTTTAATAATAATAATAATTCTTAAAAAAAAAAAACCAAAACACTTTTAAAATGCTCCCGAGTTTTACCGCAGCGTGTGCTACAGAGCCAGGCTGTGAACGTTGCGTGGGATTTTATGGGAAAGTATTTTACTTCTTGCAGCAGAACCCACTGAGACGAGTTTAACTAGTTAGGTGTTTTATTATATGTACTACACAGAATACATGGACAGACTCTGGTATAAATCACAACTAAGATCAAGACAACTGCTTTAAAATTGAGTGAATGTTTCATTGCACTAATGAAACAAAAATGGGATGTCCTTTGAGAACATAATTTGTTACATGCCATTATATTTTAGTTGAGCGAAGTAGGCAAGTCCCTCTGGGTGAATAAAACTTCAAGGTATACTGGGAAAAGAATCACTGAAAATTTCAGTTTTCCTGTCTGGAGCAATGCTGTTCTCAGACATACGGGGAGGGAGGAAAATGAAGTTTCAGGAGCTTTGGTAATTTAAAATATACAAAAACCTTAAAAGAAGCCTCACACTACAGAAGAAAAAACGTTCTTTACTTGCAATTTACTTAGTGAGTGGAATTAGCTTTGTTGCTGTGACTTCACACAGTGCAAGAGCAAGCTCAGGTGTATGGGTTAGTATTTCTGCACACTGAGGTCCTAATTCTGCATTCAGTGTAATGGATTGAAATCACTGTAGCTTTCAGTTCGACTAATTCCATGCTGGTTTAAGGACAAGGACAGTTCCAACTTCTGTATGCTGCAACATTCACTTTGGACTAATAATGTGTTTCTCCAGGTTAATTTCTTAATCTCTCTTTTTAAAATTAAAATGTAATGAAAATTGGGCCAGTACGATATTTAATCACAGAAGGTAACAACCAGCCGTTCTCAATTAAATGACAACTGCATGCATCAGTTCAGGGTTTTTTAAATGGGGCTAGAAATTATGAAAGGACCAGAAACTGATGTCTTCTGTCAGTGAGATGAATTAGTGGTTTATATGGCCTGAGAAATGGTCTGGAAAAAAAATAGGGTTCAATTCAATAAGGACAAGAGCAAGGATCTAGACTGAGGTGGGATTAATCTTCTGCAGAGAGACAGGATGGGGAAGAAATAGCAAGGTAACAGTTTCTCAGAAACGGATCTGGATCACAAGCTGAGCATGAGTCAACAGCGTTTGTGCAGTGGCAACAAAGGCAGGCACCATAGCAGGCTCTATAAACAGGGGTATCACCTGTAAAACCTGTGAAGCAATCCACGTGCTGTACTCAGCACTGGTGCCATCAAGGGCACATCCCCATCCTACCCGACTCCCTGCACTGCTCTGCAGAGTGCTGCCACCCTAGCGAAAGGATGGGTGCTCTGTACTGAGCAGTGTAACTTCACTATCTGCTTTTTCTGTTTCTAGGTGTTTGTGGTGAGTGATGCTAATATTTCACTTGTCATTTCATGACTGTTTTGTGCTTTTCTTATGTTAGTGAAACCTTTTTGGTTGGCATCAAAATAGGCGCAAAAAGCTAAGTAGGACAGTAATCCTCAACCTGGAAAAGATAGTTAAAAGAGGGTAAAACCAAAGGACTGTTCAGTCACAGGCATCATGGAGAGGGTGTGTAGGGCTCATACACGTGCCCTCACAAGAATAAGTTTCGCACTAATCTAATAGACACATGTGCAAACAAACAAAATGCCTACCTATGTGGTAAAGCAATGGAGCTCGCAGTCTTAAGACAAGTTGGGGAGTAGGATGTTAAGGATGTGGAAATTCTCTGTGTTTAGGGGAAATTCTCTGTGTTTAAGGGAAACTTGAGGAATTTATGGAACGGAAATCTACTGTGGGTTAGTCAATGTTTAAAGAAGAAAAGCAACTTTTGGAATTCCGTGGGTTCCAAATTGGAGTATTTAGGAGTATTACTCTGTGATTGTTGGAGTCTTACCGTGATGATATTTGGCCTCAGCAAGTACAGCTACTCTTACGCTTTTTGTGATATCTATGAAATCTGCGTTTTAAAATACTCAAAGCATCTATTGCCCTGCTCTCCATCAAGCTTCTTAGATATAATATGGTAGGTGCCCATAGATCCCATGCATCTTAGAAGTGGCATTGCAGCACGGTTGTTTTATCCATTTATGAAATAAAAAATACCAGCATTTCGTTTCCCTTTGCAGCTTTTTTTTTCATGCGATTTTATTTAGATTCACCTGTGTTATGCAAACTTCTTTCTCTGGTGTGTCTGCCCTCTGAAAGTTGGTGTGCAGAGCAGGTTATTTACGCTTCAGTGTGCGATATTTTCAGAGTTTAAACAGAACATGAAGAAACAAGTGATCGTGATGAGTTGTTGCTGTAATTAGTGGTTAGTGTGTGTTCACAAAGAACAGCTTATAATTCAACAGTTCATTCACACAAAGACTCTTCTTTCATAGACTGGTCAGCAATCAGGCTGTGATCTCTTTTCAGGAATAGTTTGGTTTCATTTTGTGGAATTTTATATATACGAAACTATTTACATAAATGTTTCATTGAATACTACAATCTTATGATGTTCATTTACTATTGTAAATGCCATACCTATTTTTTAATGTCTTTTTCTGTTTCAATAATGTGAGAGAATGGGTATCGAGTTCTGTAAACAACTCTTAAGAGCTTATTAAGATGTATCAGAAAAAATGGCCACTATTCTCAAGATTGATCCTGTACAATGAAGATCTATGGCATTTTTGTATGCTAAGTTCAAGGTCATTTGCCCCAGTTAAATCTATTCCTTTTCTTTATTTCCATACTAGCAAAGGTAATTTCTACTTTCCATGTAATAATTGAAATGACACCATACTGAATAGAAAAAGAATATCATTGGAGTTGTTATAGGAGAGATTGTTGTTTCTTTACTTTTTCTCTGACTTGTAGATTTGGGGCTCATTTATGCTCCAGACATTTACATCACTTTGGCTACAAAAATTAGCTTTCAAATGGAAGCAAAAGTAATTTTAAGGTCCATTTAAACCCAAAGTAGGACAGAGTATCCCCAGAATGAACAAAGATCACACTGTTATGTTTAAATAACTTAAGTTCTGTCAGCATCCTGTGTTTCCCCTATTGACATTTGCACATAAAATCTTGTTTCCCTAAAGGAAGATATAGTAAAGTAGATGTCAGGGTAAAGATTTTTTCTTTTTTTTTCATTATTATATAATGCCATTTTTTACTTTCGCTCTTGATGTGGGCCAGTCTGTTCCTTCCTTATTTTTAACTTTTCAATTCCCTTTGCTCTGTTATGATATTTTTAAGCAACCTTCCTTTCCAAATTGAGTGTGTAATGTGATGTTTTAAGAGAGAAAGTTCTAAAGGTCTCCCCCAGTTCCCTTTCTTGCTCACCGCGTACGCTCATTATGTAACTTCACAAACTAGTCTGTGGTGAAGTTTATTTGCCTGTCTTTTGTCTAGGGAGGTGTGTGTAATTCTGAGAAAGTGACAGGGCTAAGATACACATCCCTCACTCGCAGCAGTGACCCCATCCGAGCCTGTCCTGGCCTGTCTCCTGGTGTTCTGAAATACGCACTTTCCTTCCTTCACTTTCTCCTGCTGACCCACATTCTCTGAGAGCTGATTTTACACAGGCTGTGCTAGAAGTCTACTTCTCTGTCCCTCTGAAAACTCTTTCCATCCATGCTTTCCACTCCCTTTAAACTGTTTCTAATGATTCCTTGCCACCAAATGTTCATGTGAGTGTTTCATCTTTGATTTTTGTCATTTGACAGCATTATCAACTCTGCCTGTGATCCTTTTTTTTATCATTTTTGTCTTTCTTAGCTTTCAATGACTCCATCCTCTCCTGAATCTCCCCAGATCTCTTCAATCTCTACTCAAGCATATCAACTGGAGATCCTCCTGCTTTGTCAGAGGATCTTGCTAGCCTGTCTTGGTTTCTTTCTTGTTCACTTCACACCTTCCTTTTGATGTATCTCATCTGTGTGGACCTGCTTCTAGCTTTTATTCATTATGTTCTGAGTTGTTTCTCAGGTGGTACCTTCACTAAAAAAACCTGCTCAGCTCTGCTTTGTTGTAAAATCAAGCAGGTCAGTTTAAATTATATGACTTATGCTGACAGGGTCTGGGACAAAGGGAGAGCACTTGAAGAGGTTTGTCTTAGTCCCATGCAAGAGTAATTACAGCACAGACTTCCAGCAAGGGAAGTGCCTGCCATCTTCTGACACTGGTGCTTAGCGCTGTGAAAGCATCTCCCCTCTAGGTTCACTATGAGAGTTCTTCACTGAGTGAAAACACAAGACTCGCTTTGAAAGGCTCGTTCTGAATCTTGGGTCACTGCTTTGCGTGTTAGAGGAGACACCTCTTACGATTTTCTCTTTGTCTGCAGAGGCATGGCCACCTTTTATACTCTGTTGGAAATTTTCCCATTGTTCTACTTCAGAGCAGTTCTGACTTTTAAATTCGTGCAGCAGTTATGACTCAATCTATCACAGCACAGTGGAGCTGACTGCTGCATGGGAAGAACTGCTCCAGAAAGAACGTTCTAATAAATTTGGCACAAAACAATATTTTGAAAACATAATATGTACACTTGTATTTTCTAAGTTTTCTTTCTTGAAGTGGGAACTCTGGCCTTCAATTAGTGTATTGGAAAATCATTTACATGGAGGAAGAAACAGAAAAGTACAGATATCTTTGAAGATATTTCTTCCTGCATATATCATACAATTTTCATGTATAAACAAGAACATTTGTTATTTATTGTAAGCTTTTCTTCAGTGTCAACTCATCTCATGCAGATTATCGTGTCAGCACTTCCATGGCAGAGACAAGAACTGAAAATCCACTTCATGTGTATACGCTGACCATTGATACCAGTCTACTGGCTTTTTGTGAGCTTGGAGGTTTAACCAGTGTTCCTCCTTTACCCAAGCAGAGTTTTAATCTTCGATGGTTAGTTGCTGTCCAAGGCAGGTTTTTAAGCAAAACTTACTGGCTTCTGTTGGTTTGTTTGTTCGAAGGTGAAATGCATGATGTCACTATAGTCGATTTTATTATTTATCATTTTTTAATATTGTATTTTCAAGGATCTAATTCCACACTTGTATTGAAGCTCTGATTGCTTCAAACAGACTCCGTGTAGATGCAAGAGTCAAAAATGATGGAACCTTTTGGTGACCTGGGATCAATAGCTCCAAACTGAGGGAAAGTGCAAAGCGCTGAAGTGGAATATGTCCTTTGAGCTCTTCCTGTCTGAATAATGGCCTGAGGCCTTGTTGATTCAATCGTAATTTGGGGAAATTTAAATGGATGCTTAAATGAAGTGATCCTGCAGCAAATATTCGTTTGGTAAAATAAAATATTATATAAAGAAAATCCACCAAAAGTTATGAGAGAACAAGTTTCTTGTTTTAAGAACAGGACAAAACTACACTGAGACTGTGTATAGCCGTTGGTATCCCCATCCACATGGAAGTTTGGAACATTGCTTAGTTTTTTAGGTATTAGAAAAAAGTAAGTATTTCCTTGTCACCGCTGTTTTCCTAAGAAATGGGATGAGCTGAGAGATTTAGTGAGATTGAAAAATTGAGATTGTCTTCATTGTGCTTTTCTATAAAATATTGTTTAGTAATTGTATTTGATCTTCAAACTGTGTTTGTGGCTCCACGTGATGAAAAGGAGCAGAAGAGAGGACATTGACAAGGGAAGTACCTCTCTTCTGTTCAGGAAGACTTATGTGGGATTTGTCCTACACAGACAAATAATTGTTTTCATGAAAATATTTTCCTGCTCTGAAATGGAAAAGTTTTTAGCAATTAAATAAAAGAAGAAATAAAATTTGGTAATCTGTGAAGCATAACTCAGTCTGGGGTTTACTGCACTTTGGCATTATCACTGATTTCATTACACATTTTAGCTTGTAATATGCAACAAATTTTTGCCTTAAAACTAACACCATTTCTCTCCCTGGTGAATGACTGCAGTAATTACAATTGTTTCCTGGCTTCCTTGGTGAAACAGACGAGCACTTTCTATGGCTTCTAATTTATTTTATTTTTTTAGGATTCTGTAAGAAAAAACTGATTTTCTTCTTCAAAGGGATCACATTTAAGCCACTGCCTCAAACTTCTCCCTGTATGAATTCTTGTCTATAGATTTTTCAACTGTGCTGTGGTTGCATATAAGTACTTTGAGTTTCTGTTTTATTTCCATCTCTTATTTGTGTTTACAAATTATGTCTTCAGCATTGAAAGCTCTGAAGAAAGCCAGGAAGTGTTTGTGAATACATTACATTTCTCCCTCCCCCTGTTTTTGTTCTGTATTGCTCCAGTCAGTGCGCTGAAGCATGACAAGAGCTCCAACTCGGCAAACTTCCAAGATGTGGAGGATACGCCTGACAGATGCGTCTTGGAAGAGTCTGAGAGTCCAGGTGAGAGGCATTTAAAGACAGACACCAAGTATCAAGTGATAAATCTGACACTGCTTTTGGGTCTGTAAAAAAAGCACATTGTAATGCTGTTTCCTTTTTAGCAGCTGCAATGTCAAATTAATGGTCACCTCCAGGGGTCACAGTGTGGAGCTGTTATCCTTTCCTCTTTCATCAAGAATTCAGGTCTTAGAAAGGATAAAGGCTTTATGACCAAAAAGAAAGCTGACACTACTAGTTCATTATAATTAGTTTTGGACTACACTGCTTGCTTAATATATGTACAGTGTCTGACCCTTTGAAGGTAGCATGAGATTATGAAAAATTAGAAGGACTGTATATACTGCAGTTGTGTGTAGCGGCAGACATTCAAATGCTGTATTTCTGGGGGAAAGAAAATTGGTGGCATTAAATAGCTTGGTCCTTTTCTTTAAATCAGCTCACAATCCTTATTTCATTTCAATGGCTCTTAACATTGATTCAGCTAAATGCAAGAACATCCATAGAATGCATCCTTTTTGGTGTCTAAAAGATTTATCTTTATGTAGTTTCATTATCTTTCTCCTTATGGAGCAACTACGAAATTTATTAAATTAATCCCAAAGGGAAACAATTAAATATAAAGTGTATCGAGTCACAGCTGATTAAAAACATTCTTTGTGACTAAATACTAAGATCTTTTAAGCAAACTGTGAGTTTGACCCACATACACCATATATGTAACCTGCACGTAGTACTCATTAGTGAAAGAGTTAAACATCTTTCTTCACTTGCTGTTTCCCTTCCCTTCTTTATCTGGTCTCTGTGTACCCTCTTGCATCTTTGTGTGCTGATCCGTGTATCATATTTTTGATTCATCGTCTCTGCGGCCTGTCAGCTTAGTTAAGAGATTTCCAAATCTTGCAGCCTGTGCTGACAGGGGGCAGCTGCCAACAGTCCCCTGATCCTTCCCCAAGGAACACTGCTGAGATTTAATTTTCAGTCAAAGGGTGCAGTCTGAAATCCATGTCAGGTCCCCTAAGTCATCTCAGAACCCAGATAGGACCCATGTCTGGGGGATTATATTTCAGCACACTCCACTCCTCCAAGATTCCTTGGGAGTTCAACTGCTGTCATATACCTGATTTGAACTACATTCCCTTTTCATCTTTTCCACAGAAATGAGCACCAGTGTATGTTAGAATATTTGAAACCAATGAATTGTAAATCTGTATTCGTTTTAAAGCCACATAAGCTTGGATTCAGTGCTGTACAGCAGAAACCAGCATGAGATTTAGAAAGAAATACATAATCTACTCAGGAAGGAGCCAAGTTTGGTTCCTTACCACACCTGCAGTGGTGCATGGCACCTCCTTCAGAAACTGTCTATAGTCCCTTCAATGATGACTATGGGCAAAAATGTGGATTGTCCAAGTTGTGATGGTTCTGAAGTGAGAAAGAATTAAAACGAGGTGACACTAAATTGTCCAGGTAAAGAACTCATGTACCTCAAAGATAACATTAATTTTAACCTTAAATTACTTCTGTGTGGCAAAGTGTACGCATTTGGATTGGAGCTTGAATATCCAATTCTGTACTCTGCATATATATATGAAGTAATGGAAAGGATAAAAGCCTGTCAGGAGGTGATATTGACTGGCAAAAATACATGTTGATAAAGCATCTAAACTTAAAAACTGAGTTCCATTCGGTCCATCTGACATCATTAAACTAGTAATAAACAATGAATTACTCTGGCTTTTGTTTCTGTCCATTCCTGCATTTTAAGACATCTTGTCTTATAGGTCTGAAAACCTCAGGAGATTTCACTACTGGTCTCACTGCTTTCCACTGAGAATTTGTGGCTTGGTTGTCATGGAGACATCGTATTTCTCCAAGAATTGCTCATATTGATCCGTGGACAGGCGTAAATGGCCAGGCGAATGTGAGGAGTAAAGGGGGTTGGGCAGTACTATAAAATGACCAGAGGTTATGGGTCGGAAATAAGCTCATAGCAAACACTTAGGTAAAGAGAAAGAAACAGTTTCATTTTGTTTCAGGATTTCGGTTTTGCACTTATGCCATTGTCTTCTTTCACTATAGACTGAAAGAAACTTGTTAGTCACTTGTCATGTCAGATCTTTGGTGCTTGTCCTGACACAGCTGTCAGCCTTCCAGCTCTGTGCAGTTCAGGGACACACAACAAAGAGCTAGGAACATGAATTATTTATTGCTCCTTGTGCGGATGAAATTCTGTGATAAGAAATTAAGACACTTCTGACAGAAGTGCTTGTTTGAAAGGAAAGACTTGGTAACACAATACATTTACTTAAAACTTACCATTTACTTTTAGTAGCAAACATTGAACAATAATATGACAGTCCATTGGCTGTGATTTTTTCTAGTATTTCCCAGGTGCTTTAACTTTGAATTGTATCTTGGTCTCTGAGAGTGCCTGGGAGGTCAGCATTTGTTTTGGTGCAGCCTGTGACTTTAAAATCTTTAAAAGTCTGGGCAAACTTACAAACTTCATTTTGCAGTTTTCATTTTCAAGTCACTGTATATGTATTGCAGAGCCTCTTCCGCTTCACTTACAGTATGTTGTCGTATGTGCAAAAGAAGATGTTAAGAAATACATTAATTTTCTTATCTCTTGTGATGAGGAAAAGGTGAAAATATGACAATGTACCTGCAAGGAATTCCAACTATTCCTAGAAAGGATCCTTTTATGACAACTTCTACAAGAATTGGGAAGGCTCTAGAGCAGCCATTAGCAGACGTCTCTGTGCATTGTGTTTTCTAATGATGAAAGGAGCAGTCTCTAACCTTGACATTAGACTGAGACTTATTTTAAAAGTGATCTTAATTTCCTAAAATCACGTAAAGCTTACTGTGCTTATTTCACTTACACATTTTCTGTGTCCTGAACATGTTCTCAGTGCTCTGGATGTGGGCTGCCAGCAACTGTAGAAAAAGGCATATACTCAGATGAATAGCAGGAATCCATTTGACTACCCAAGACACCAATCTGAGATTTACCTGTGATTTCTTATATTCAATGTGTGATCGAAGCTACTCTCAGATAGGTAATAAAACCCCTCAACCTGCACTTTTCTCTTGGATAATTCACACTAAACACTTTTCACATGTGATGGACACAGGTAAATATCAGACTGCAGTTTCTTGTCTAAGTGAAATGGATTTTAGTTGCTCCCTTCATGTGCCTACAAGCTGCCATTATCTATGATAGTGGCTCATGTCTATTTTCGCCCACACACAGAGGAGATGCTGGGTTTCTCTCCCAGATGCCTAATAGTAGGTTTATCACTGCCATTTTTCCCCCCATGCTGAGGACTACTTCTGTTTGACATGCAAAGCCTTGGCTTTTCAAACTTGTCTCTGCTTTGGCCTTGAACATAATAATCAGATAAGAATTACAACAGCTTTTTTATAGAACTTTACTTCTAACCATATCAACCCCCTATAAAGAATTCACTATGCCTTAGAGTGCTTCTTTAGTAGAAATAAATATTGTCAGCAGTGTTTTTCATTTTATCAGACAAATTTTCCACATTTAGGGAAACAGAGAAAGAGGCCACAACCGAGTGAACACAGATGTGTAAGTTAGACTTCAAGGTCTGAGCTCTTCACCCTAGTTTTCTTGTACAAACAGTGGTGGAAAAGTCACGCCTCCGGAGAGCAGATCATCTTGTCCAAAGGTTGTTCCTTGAGAAGGGTTTTAAGGGGATTGAAAATGCTCTGAATTTTGTCAGTCAAAATGTAAGAGGATTGGCACAATTTGAGGTGTCTTAGCTTTCATATGTGGTGCGAGCGCACTAAGGAGGGTTTTTGTGAGAAAAAGCAGTAGATTTTAGCTGAAGTGACAGGAAACAATGTAGGCACAGATGTCCTTTGCCTCTAATTTCTCCCTCCCTCCTCCCATTTCCCCTCGTAGACCTAAATCTAGGCCTCCTCTTCCTCCTAGCTATATCCAGTCTAGCAGTCTACTCAATCCTATGGTCAGGCTGAGCATGAAACTCCAAATATGCCCTAAATGGCGCATTACAAGCAGTGACACAAATCATCTCCTATGAAGATCTGCAGGGATACTGCAGTAGCAGTAGTCCAGGCAATAGACTATTACTTCACTTGGTAATAGGGGGAAATTGAGTCTCCCTAATGAAAGATTGAGTTGGAAGCTGTTGGCAGAAATTACAGTGTTTTCTATCTTCTGGATGAATACCATGTAAATGGTAAGAGCCCTATATGCTTGTGGCCTTCCATAGCCAGTGTCTATCTGAGTCAGCTGATCCCTTCTGCAGCTCATGATCTCTTCTGTCCATTCATTCCAAAAACATTGCCCATATTAAATTTTTGTCTTCATTTTTTGACTTTTCAAGGCAAAACGTGATTCTTGGTGAATAGCAAATAATAGTGAATATCTGAACAGTTTTCACAGCCTTGCTTATCCTAGATAGACCTTGGCATAGAGAGGGGAAAGATCTCTGACTGTCCATGAAATACAGTCTATGAGAAACAGAACTGCAGCAAATAGAAATGAGAAATTATCAAGAACAGATTCTTATTAGCCACGATGTGCTTAAAAATGCAGCACTAAAATTATGACTATCTTGTTATCAGGCAGGTTATGACTACTCTGTTGAATATTCATTTGCCAGCTCCATGTTTCATCCACTGAAGAGAGTGTTATTGAAGTCATCCCTGTGTGACATGGGTTCAGCAGTAGCAGCCATTTTTCTCCTTCTTGGTAGCTGGTGCAGCGCTGTGTTTTTGATTTTGGGCCTGGGAACAGCGCTGATAACACCAGTGTTTTCAGTTACTGCTTGGTAATGTTTTGGTCTGGCCAAGGACTTTCGGAGCCTCATGCTCTGCCAGGGAGGAGGGGAGGCCAGGAGGAAGCAGAGACAGGACACCTGACCCCAACTGACCAAAGAGGTATTCCATGCCACAGCACGTCATGCCCAGGATGTAAAAAACTGGGGGTGGGAACCCAGAAGAGTTCAGTTCACGGCTCGGTCGAGTGGTGAGCAGTTGTATCCTCTTCCCTTGTTATTTCCCTTATCATTATTATTATTGGTGGTAGCAGCAGTGGTTTGTGTTATACCTTAGTTACTGGACTGTTCTTATCTCAACCTGTGGGAGTTACATTCTTTCATTTCTTCTCCCCATTCCCCCCCCCCCCCCTAAAAAAAAGAAAGAGGGGGGAGGGAGGGAGTGAGCAAACTGGTTGAATTATAGTGGCTTAAACCACGACACTGTGTCACCAATATGGTTGTTTATCAGTACACAGGCAGAACATAAATATTCAGTAAATTTCCCAGTATGAAGCACCCTTGAAAAGCATGATTTTCGCTATCTGCATCATCACAACAAGTAGGGCGGCTTGTGGACTGGAGTGCTTGAGGTTGTCGGTGATGATGATGCATGAAGCAGGATTAGGATTCAATGTTGGGGCAGCCTACTGATCTGGGCATTGATCGCCCATACTGCTCAGCGGCTGTGCCTAGGAATTATTCCAGAAAAAAAATCTGGAATTTCCAGTGCAGGCAGAGATGAACCCATAAGAGCTTCACTGCAGTAGATGTAGCATCACACACTGTCAGCATTTTAGGTTACTAGTATCATGAATCACAGGTTTTGTTTCATTTTAAATAGTAAATCAAACTGTAAAACCAGAAGAATACACAGTGGACATTAGGAAAATGTGTACTTCTGTCTCTAGGACACAGAGAGACAGAAAGATGATATGATACATGTACAAGATATCCATTAGACTGGGATAATGCAGTGTGTGCTGCTTTCTTCATGATCATGGACTCATAGGTGTTGCATCTGTTTGGGCAGTGTTCCTGATACAAGTAATATTTAAAACTCAGGTTATAAATATTACCATATGTCAAATAAGAAGAAATCATGAAGCTGAAAACTGATGATTGAGAGTGTTCTGTGGAATTCTAATAAGGCATGGCAGAATTAAAATATAGTGTCTCATTAGTGTAACTTCCTATTACTTCTGTTTACAGCTATTATATGATTGTTTCTGCTGAAAGAAAATACATGTAATTTGAAAATTATATTTGCAGAGGAAATATCAACAATCTTTGACTTTAAAACAGAAATTATCTCTCTGCTGATCCACTGGAATGTTTTCCTTTAAAACAACAAAGGAAGACGAAGGAGAAGACCGTTCAGACGAAAATTTTTGAGGAATGCCATTTCTTCTCTTGAGCTCTTTTGGGCTCCATATTGCCTGCCCCCTATGCTACAGCAGTTATAGTGTACAGATTCTTCTGGAGGTAGACTTTTGATATTTGTTAACACTAGCATGGTAATGCTGAAAGTTTTCATTCTGTTACAAAAATTATGGAGCTTATTGCTCTATAAAAAGATTGTAAAGTGATCTCTTTTTAAAAAACAAATCTTGCCTCTTACCTCAAATTGTAAAATCGTTAAGGCACATGAATGCATTTCTTTTCCAGATGACATGAAGTCACATCCCTGGATATCTACAGTGTGCTCCTGTAAGGTGTGTTAGAAAAACCTGCTTAGCCAGAAGAATTAGAAGATGCGCAAGAGCAACCAAGAAAGAATATATGTGGTCTGGACATGAAATGGCTTATTGTAGTTATTATTGTATGCATTTAACAATTCATTCTCAGAAGAAGTACCTTCCATAAGATCAGCTTCTTTTTGCTGATTTATTGGCTTCAATTCACACTTCCATCTCTAATCGTTTTGCATTTATTCAGCTAAAGTTAGATCTAGCGTAGAAGATATCAACTATTTTTAGATGTTTTTCTCTAGTTTATGTAGTGATACAAATCTTAGAACTTTGACCATAAAAAATTGAATCAGTTTTAATATTCTTTTATATATATAAAATTTTTTCTCTCTCCTTGCTTCTGGCTTTTATTACCAGTAACATTTTAACACTGATCAAAACCAAATGCATTTGAAATAATTGGAAAAATTGTTTGCATTTAAAAGAATTAACATGGAATAGTTAGAAACAACTAAAATACAACAAATGTTCTTTTCAGAGAAGAGCACTGGAAGTTGATTATAAATCTGGTGGTATCTAGGATGTGAATTTTCCTGTTCTATAAGTACTGCCATCACTGTCATCTCTGGAATGTAGTACCAATATGGAATTGGAGAAGGCTGATGGGAGTCCTCTTCTGAAATGATACTGAATTTCTATTTGTGCTCATTGGGAAAAGCAGCTATACGTTTTTGTCTTTTAAAAAATGTATATTATTATGTTTGTAGAATATTTGGAGCTTATTAGACTCATTGACCGCCTAATGTTCTTGGACATTTATGCTGGTTTGATAAGTAATGGCTACTCAGAGCAGTAAGCTCACTTTCTGTATTACAAATTGTCAGCGTGCTAATGAAGCCAAAGGGACTTGAGGATGTGCTTTTCTGGATCTGTACCTTTTGGTGGAGATGTGGTCCTTCCTAACTGTCAAATTAGGCATAAGCTGCCTTACCTAGCAGAGTGAAGATTTCTTCAGTGTGGAGAGATTCCCTGTCAATGAATCTCTTTCTTACTTGTGGGGAAATGTCATGGTTGCCAGAGTGACAAAAACAGGTTTCTGTGGCCATCCTATGGCCTGATTTTGGTTAAACAAACATTAAACCTTTTTTATTTCGTTTATTTATATCTCATAAGTCTGTATCTCTAAATGCAATGTACGGCAGCGAGGTCTACAGAAACATTGATGGATAGGCCTTTTGAGAAGTAGCATTTCCTTTTTTATTCACCTAAAGAATATGTCTTTAAAATAGGTTGCAATCCAGAGAATAAAGATATTTAATGTATCTTTTGCTTATATGAGCTTGTATTTGAATTATGGTGACTAAACAGTCTGGATGTTGAGTGTTATAGCTTCGTTCTTTCATTTATTGTGCTGGATGTCTGGGATAATTTCATTGACTTATTTATACCTGTGCAACACAACTGAGAGCAGAACATGTCTTCAGCTGACATATATACTCTTTTATGGTCAAATCAGAGATGCAGACATCAAGAATGCAAAAATAACATTGCAAATATAACTAGAGGAACTTAGTAACATTACAGGAACCTTGCAGTCTGTAAAATAAGTGGCAAATAAAGGATGGACCTTGTTATCTCCTTTGCCACACATCCTTGTCACCAGTCATCTCTGGTTTGCTGCAGTAGGCTTCCATTGGCCTTGAAATGTCCATTTCCCTTCACAACAAACATTCCTGCTTTGCATCAGCATCTACTCACTTGGGCCAGCTCTATTCTTAGCACTAGGGTAACAAACCTCCTTAAAACTATTTCTATTAGCTATTTTAAAACCTGATAGGTTCAAAGAGGTCTCATAGCTCAAGGAATTGGCATTGTCCATAACACCCTGTAATGCTGTAGTAGCAATTACATTTGTGCAACACAGTATTTGATTGCTTGTCTTTAATTCTGCAAAGCAGTGCACATCAGCAGCCTGCCAATATAGACAGCCTTTTGGAATGGTTTGTGCAGTCATGATTGGTGTTTGGCACATGCTTATGCGTGCTTTGTGCTAATTATAATTACAGTGTCAGTAAGGTAAAGCAGGAACTTTTTTGTAGGTACATTTATTTCCCAGTAAATCAAACATATTTCCCATGTGGTCTGGATGTCTTTCAAACACCAGTCTTACAGTGTATGCTCAAGATGAACTTTTGCTTTGAACATTCTTTTTGCATTAAAGTGACAACTTTAGAGCTATATACAAAAATACGTATTAACCTCCTGAAGTTATTTCTTGTAAGCCATAACTGAAGAAACATCTCTATACTAATGCAGTCTGATGTACTGCTGTATTCATGCTTATGGAGATTGATTTTACAACGAAGTCGTAAGGTGATTAAGAATATATTTTTCCATTGGATTACACTGAAGGAATCCTGCCAGAGGGAGTGATATGTTAATATTTTAGATTAGTTGTCTAAATTTTAGATAGGGGTTAAAAAATTAATGAATGCCTAAACTGCTTAAGGAGCAAGGTCTTTTTTTTTCTACCCCCAGAAGTCACAGGGCTCAGTGAGTTGTTGTGGTTTCATAATCAGGGTGACTTCTCCCCTCTCCTGCCATATGCTTCTATGTCTTCTCACTTAGGTTTGCAATAGTGCTTATATGGCCAGGCTGTGTCAAGACAAGCACTGGCTTCTGTGCAAAGAGCAGAGGAGGAACAAGTAAGCCAGGAGAAGAAGGTAGAGATACCACAGAAGTGTGGGACCGCCCACACATATATCAGCATTATTTCAGCACAAAATCGCAGTTTTAAGGTGATATATGCAGGGGTCTGTCTTGAGCATAGATTTTCAGCTTCCAAAGCCTATAGTCATTTTTTATGTTGTGTGCATAATTCATTATAAGCAGAAAATTAAAAAACAAGTTACTGATCCTTTAGCATGAGCCCAAATAAAAACTCACTGATGTCTCTTTGATTTCAGGGGGTTTGAGTTTTCCAAATGATTCATACTTCCTAAGTGGTCACTGACCTAGATTCCTGCCTGGAAATATTCCTAAACTTTGAATATTTATGGTTCCAAATCCAAGTATTATATTTTGAAATCTCTTATGCTATTTACATATTTGAAATTTGATCATTGAAATCAATAGCTTCTGTAACTGGGTTGTATTTTGTTGAGCAATGCTCTTCCCCAGTCCAAAGAAAGATATTCTGAAAGCAAATTGGCATGGAACTTGAAATATATATGAGAGATTCAGTGTTTAAAAAAAAGAGACACTTTAACAAAACCATGGAGTTGCATGCACATTCCTGACAGGGCATCTGTGACGACAAAGTCCTGCTTCTCACACTGGATATCTCTGCTGCATTTTGCAGGCCGTTTTTCTTGCATGAGAAGAGGATGCAGAGGAATTTCAAGGGCTGGTCTTCCTTTTTTTCCTTACTCGTAGGATATGCAGTCTGAACTGTTAGGCAAAGCTTTTAGAATTGTTACTAGGGTTTGAGATGGGTTGTAATTTGAATTCATAGATCCTCAAAGTGAAAATTCATCAATCTTAGTATTGAAGAAGCAATTTTATGTTGGAGGCAACATAAAATTCACACAATAACCTGGAATTGTCTTATGAGGGACCATGGGAAGTTTGTTTCTTGAATGACACCTACTGGAAAGTCTAAAGTGTGTCCAAGAGCTGTGCTGCAGGACAGAGGCACATCACATGAAGACTACTTTCCCTGTCATCCAATGAATCTGAGTATCCTGGATATGGTGTGATAGGTAAGTACAAATATAGCTGTCAAGGTGAAGCAGTGCAAGCTGCTAAACAATTTTAAACATGAAACTTAAGGTTTTTTTAGAGTGGACTGTGCATTTGATGAAACTCTTACACAGTTCAAATTTAATTGCACTTATCTTTTTCTGTCATGTATTTCTAGAAACCTTAGCTTGGGAAGAGTGAGTTGTGCAGCCTGAATTGATGTTGTATCTTATAAACAGGGATAAAAACTGGTTTTCTTCTGGCAATACTCTCAGTAAGATAGCTGTGAAAAATAGCATCACTGTAATAAGTAATCTATGTCATTTCCTTAAGTTCATTACTCCCTGTTTTTACAACAACTGGGAGATTTTATATATATATATTAGCATTTGAAAGCTTAATACTCAGCAGAGAAATATTAAAAATATTCAACATCAGTAAAATAATATTTTCCTTATTATATTCCTTATCTAAATAATGTCTAAACTTCTTGATAATCAGGACCTGGGGAAGTCATACTCTCAATTGTGAGTTTTCTGTACAGAAGCTCTGGGTAACAAAAGATTCTGTTCAGTTTCAGAACTTTATTTTCCATAATCACACTGGCAAACAGACTTGCATCCTTCCCCAGTAGATGCAACATCCATATTTTTGTTGTTTGTTTTGGTTCATAGTCTTCCTGCCATGTAGATGGCAGCAGCACTCAAGCCTTGAAATTCAGTCTGGCTTTTTCTTGAGTTTATTCTGAAACACCAGTGTTTAAGAATATTATTGTTGAGGGTGAACTCAAAGCATGATTACCTTAAAGGTGCATATCAGCTTGGTTATATATACACCTTTAACGGAGCCTGTAACTTAGTTATATCAGTGTTCTAAAGGCACTGTGTCTGCATGAATATAGATGCCACTCTGGGAGTTTTGTACATTATGATGTATTTTCTTTTTCTAAATTAAATTGCTAGTATGTTTTTCTCCTGTGCTAGGTGTCAGGACACACAGGGTGATTCTGAAAGTTGGAAAATGTTAAGATTTGCTAGGATAATCCCCACACTCATTTCCGCAGAATGAGATACAGCTAGCAGGTGCTTGGGCAGGAAAGCTGTTGGCTGTGGGTATCCTTGTCAGTGATACAAAGAGGAAGGACAGAGAAAGGCAGTGGGATACGCAGTGTAGGATTTTGTGCTATGGGCTCTACTAATCATAGAGCTTTGTAAAAAATATCATAAATTATCCTGGGAAAAAACATTTTGAAGGTCCAAATATCTTTTAGCTTGGCATAGTGTGGAATTGTCTACACTCTGACATTTACTTTGGCTAAGAAGTAGAGAGGGGTTTTGTAAGAGAGGCAACAAAACTGAGACCCGGAATCAAAGCTGTCTGGCAGCCTGTCTCTGCAGCATCAGCTGAAACCTCAGGGAGGCTTTGTGGGATCATCTCCAGGCCCTGCGAGATAAAAGCAGGTGCTACACACGTGACTGTGTACAGAGGAAAAAACTAGCACAAAAAGCATAATGACTGTAGTTCCTTCAACTAGGAAATACTGTTTAAATGCTGGAGGCAAATGGTTGTGGTTTAGTAACCTGTCACACAAAGTAGATCAGCACTAACTCCCTCAGTGTTTCTTAACCAGTAGCAGCTGAAGTAACAGGGAGATTAAATATCCAATTGAAAGCACTTCTCAGTACACAGAATCCTGTCTGGGCATGCATTCGGTGGATGTTTAATCCGCATTGAGCACGGAATCACCTAAGATACCTGGGAAAGTAGGCAGTCTGTGGTGCTTAACTGTCCTCATCCAAGTGGCAGAGCTGCAAATTTGGACAGGTCTGTTCTAGGCTTCTGCAGAAGCTGGGAGAGAAACAGGCATCAATATCCCTCTGATGCCCTTGTTACATGGTGTGAAGTAGAAATCCTTGGTGCAGTATATCATCCAGTCATTTGTAGTCAGGCAGATGGTCGTCAGAGGGCAGAATTCCACACTGGAGGGTCCATTACAGCTTCAAGCTGTGGTCAGTGGATGATCTGTGGCCTGCACAGACTCCTAATACCTAATGGGACAACGACCAAAAAAGCATTACACTTGTCAAGATACAGGTCCTTCAGGTAAAGGACTAACACAGGAAAAGTATGAATTTGTGTCTGATAAAACTTGTGACAACAGTAAAAGTAGAATTAACGATGGTTAGAAAAAAACAGCAACAGGATACATGGCCCATCAAAACACTGTGATAGCCAGCTTTTGTCTCTCCTGCATAATATTGAGTACAATGCTACAGTTGCTGTATTGGACAGTGCAAATGGGAAAAGCATTTCCCTTTTTACATCTCTTCCACGTAAACTCATGCCAAGAGCAAACATATTTTAGCTGCTTATAGGGCATGTTTTGGAGATTTGGTGGTTTTTACTCCCTACTTCATAGCAACCATTAAATCAATCTTAGATTCCGTTCCAGTGAGCAGATATTTGTCAGAAAGCTGCTTCAAGGTCTCCCAAATCCATATGGGGGAATTTAATATTTTCAGAATGGTGCCACTGCTTAAGTAATAAAAATATCTTTTCACCTTTCCTCTGTCTCACTGGTAGTACGCTTGTGGAAGAGTTTTGTACCTTACAACCAAAACTGCATTAAGGTTCAAACAGTTCATATGAGTGCTGATTATGACCTATAAGGAATACATATTTTAAAAGCTCTTGGGAACTTCAAATCACTTTATGTGTGTTAGTATTTTGTCTGTGGCATGGAAATACCTGCAAGGCCCTACCTCAGAGAAGTTTTGTTAGGATATAATAAGGGCTGTGTGGGTGGTAATGGCATTTTGTAGGTAAAATACACAACCAAAGTTGCATAATAAAAATGTAAGATTTTTGTTACACCTGCCCAAACTTGTTAGGCTGAATTGACAAAACTGAGCAATATCATACAGAAACTAAGAACTAACAAACATGGCTTTCTAAGAGGTATTTTTGCAGAATCACCTTGGAGTATCACTGCTCCTTAGGAACTTGAGATCTGCTGCAATAAGATTTCAGGCTTTTAAAGAAGTTGATGAACAATTTTAATGGATTGTAAACTGAGAAAAGCATCAGGGAAGACATCAGAAGTGAAGACTCATTCCAGGCACTGTTTCTTATATTTGTTGCTTCAGTTATATGGAGTGACAGCCCAATGAATCATTGGGTGGTCTTTTGGTCTGACAATTTGGGTATTGTCTGAGCAATTAACAAGCAGTCAGGCAGTTGCAGTGGCTAGTGATTAAATTACAGAGGTTCTTTGGTGGTTTCCATAAAGAAATCTCTGGGAAGAGTTAGGTGGATCCACCATCTATCATATGATGAACATGTGTCTTTTTAGGTTTACATGTTTATTCAGCTATGCCCTATAAGCAGGCATTATTAGCATTAGCTTTTTGCTTAGCTCCCAAAACATGTAGCACCCTGTGTTACCCCACTTTTTTACAGTGCCTAATGCTCACCTGTGTTTCTGCTATTTGGTTGTTTCTCTTCTTCCTCGTGCGTGGGATAAATCTATCCCACTCTTCCCAGAATTTTGATTATTTTTTTCCTCCCTGATAGGCAGTGGTTAAACTTCCACAGGGACAGAACAAGGTAAAAGCAGCAGTAAGGAAAAATGAAAAGAAGCAAACTCTATTAGCAAGAGTAAATATACCAGCATGGCTAAATTATGATCACGCTGACCTCCAAGCTGCACTCCGATCTTTTATGGTAATTCTGAACAGAGCTGCTGGAGGTGGATGTAAATGTCAATACTCTAGGAAGACTGGGACTTTCTGGGACTTTGCATAGGATACATGTAGCCATAAGCCCCATCCTGCAAGCGTATGGTACAGTTCACACTGCATTTAGCTCACATGTAGCATTCTTAATAGGGGATGGAAGTATAAAATTAGTATCAGAAATATTTACATTTTCTTCAGCATTTACTCCTTTTTCCTGGGGGTAGTCTTTCTGGATTATCCAGGAAAGGGCCCTTTCTGACTAGCAGGGAGAGAAGGAGGTAGTCCTGTACATTTTAATGCTTTTACAGCTTCCATGCTAGAAGACACTGGGAATAAGAGGGAAGCTTGAATGGCTTCCATAGAGATAGATTCTGCTCCCTTGCACAGAAAGGTTTTGCCAAGGTTTTGACAAAATGAATGCCCACAGTAGATTACTCCCATTTTCTCATCCTGTATTCAGTCCCAGACCATATCCTGCAGCAGCTTTTATTCAGCCAGAGCTGCTTCCAAAAGGGCTCAGGGGCATCACTTGGTCAGCAGCAATCAGTGGGTTAATGCAGCCTGGCTTCTGCCTCTCTCAGATGTTCAGAAGAAGATAATGAGACAGGGATAGAGCCTGCAGATTAATGAGATACCCCAACTGGAAGGCAGAAATCTGAGAGGAGAGACTTGGGAAGCAAAAGAGGAAGGGGGAATGTGAGGGTCTTTATATTCAGGTGTTACTCAGGAGAGAGAATTGCTGGGGCAGGACTGTTTTCCAGCATTATAAAGGCCATTTGGTTTGTTAGAGCATAGCTAAAATTACTCATCTATCTGGCAAAAATAGTTGGCCTTTTACACTCCTGTCAAAATCAATACTGGACTACATTCAGAACTTTGTTATGCTAAAAAAGTGCCCCCATTCCTTGAACCCCAAACAAACCACCAATATCCAAAGGCACTCATGTTACGATAAACAATGGAATATCTCTAACTAATTCTAACTAGTGCTTGGGTAAGCATTGTTAGAAACATCTGTCATGCATTTAAATAAAATCTATTAATGAAATGTATGAGTAGAACTTCGACAAATATAGAGAGGTAATACAGTAAAACAAATGTCCCTAGTACAGTAAGCTGTTGTACTATGTTGTTTTGGATATCAACATGAAAGCATCTTACCTTGCTTTGCTTCGCTTTGGAATACCTTCAGCATATCTTTCTAAATCTTTTCAATAATCCAGGGCCGTGAGTGATGCAGCCACGTAAATAACACTGACAGCTGCACTTTGACCATGTAATATGAAAAATAGCTTGTTCTCCATAATTGCATTGTCAAAAAATTCCTCCTTCTTATCAGTATGCGACCTCCTGTTACAGATGAGCAGAATGCAGAACAATCTACAGTCTGCAGCGTTGAAGATGCTATTCTTACTGTTATTATCAGCAATGGCTATTATCTCTAAATGTTCAACAGTAAATCCGGAGGAATATATGGAAACATTTCTCCTAAGTGGTGTATAACAATACCTGACATTTACATAGCACCTCTCATCTGTAAGGATCCCAAAGTTCTCTACAAAGTCTGGTGGAATCACTTCACCCACCACTGAAATGTAGCTGTCTCTGTGGTGAAATTTGACTTCTATTCCACACCAATGCCATTGCACAGCAGTGCTTTTGGATAAAGTGACAACTGAGTGAAATGCATTAGATAGGTCTTGTGAAAGCTATTGTAGGATCCTCAATGACAGCCACTGGTTAAAGCTTTGGTTTGGCATCTAAAGCAAAAACTAGCAGATACTTCATCCTCCCCTGCCCACATACACTTCCCAGCAAACACACCCGTTCTCATTGTGCTCTTCTCAAAACACTGTTCTCATATACTGAAAGAGCCCAGGTTTGACTTTGCTTATCTTACCTTTTACCAGCAATGACTGTCACCTGAGTTGCTACTAATGAATGCAATTCTACTAATGAAATCACACTAGTAAGCTTGAGTGCCTGGAGATACCTTTAGAAAGTAAGTAATAATGAAAATAGAATGCGTAAAAGCTTGTGGGGAAAAAATGGGCCTACAACTGTGCTTCTCTGACAGTCTTGGTCTGTTTGAGCCCAGTTCTGTGAGATTAAGTACTGATCTGTTTCTCCTTATGAGGTATTTCTATTATTTTTCCATGGTCTTAGTACTGTATCTATGTATTTTTATGAGCAGACATGCCTGGGCCCTCGCTGTAAGGTGACTGTAGAAATAAATGCTGTACTGGTAAATTAGAGTAAGGGAACATTCTCCAGTATGGGAACTCGTATATATTGGTAAAATGATGGAACAATCTCCATGTTCTTGAGCTGCAACAGCTAATACACTCCTGATGACTACACCTGCTGGGAAGTTTGTCCATGCTCTTCTGGAAGGTAAAAGAGTTTTTTCACTCAACCTTTCTTTTGGGTGTTCCTCTGGGAGCTGGCTTTATTGCCAGAAAACAGTCCTAGGGACATTTAATTTGCTATTATAGAAATAAATACAAAGGGTATGTACAGAATAATAGAATGCATGTTGTGTGTAGTATTTTTTACATTGGATGTGATAAGATAGTAAAAATGTGGATTGAATCCTCTTCAATAGAAACACATGGTATGTACTATGAGTCATCCTGAAAGTGCTCTACCAATATTAATCAAATTATGGAGCTGAAAATAAATGTTCTTGCAGAGTTTCTTATTACATTTTCATCTCATTGAAGTATAGGAGCAAGACCAGGCAGGAGATCTGAGCCCTGCTGAGTTTTGGAGAGCTTAGCTCTTGCTGCTTATACAGATTTGATCCCTCCAACTCAGGTTTATGTCTGTATTGTGTCACTTTAAAAAATCAAGGTCCCATATGGGTTCATTCTCCTTCAGTGTTACTACTTTATCTTATATTTCATCTCCTTTATGGTCTTGGCTGGTCTTTAGCAGAATGTGAGTTCCTTTTCTTTTAAGCCTGGGGAAATATTAGGCATATGTCACCACTGAGCTACAGAGTGTGTGGGGAAATTAGCTAAGTAGACAGACCATTTTACTGCTGAGAATATAGTGGTCTGTACTCTTCCACAGCCACAGATGAGGGAGGGAATCAGAAATGTTGTTTCAGAAGAAGTTAGTGAGCCAAGCTGTTATATTTCCTTAATAGCACAAATGCAGGTAAACTGACTCATGTAAGTTCTTATGCTGTACATAAATGTAGATGTAAAATATAAGTACTGTAGTTGATAGGATGCGCTGCATAAGCTTTTGTTCTTGATATTGTTATGTAAATAATAGGTGAGACAGTTGTGCATGTTTCATTACAGCTTTTTCTTGGTAGCTAGATAGCAATAAAAGGGACAAAACTGAATTGAATGTAATATACTGTAGTAAGTCAGTTAAAATGTAACCGGAGCATAAGAACTGTTTATAAATACATGCTGGACTGAAATCAAACCTGAGTTTGATTCAAGTTCAAACTTCTCATCTGCTCTTGGGCAAGCAATGTGAATCTCTGTAAGTCTCTGTTTCCATATAAATTGAGAAATAATTTCCAGCTTCATGGTAGTTTTGTGAATGTAAGTTCATTAAGTTTTGTGAATCAGATACTATAGTGGAGGGGAGCTAGGTAAGCATGTGGATAAATAAAATAGTAGCTAGATGCTATCAACCACTTACTACTGTAAAAGTAAGAGAAACATTATACTAAGCTCTTAAATGTAATTTTTCTTCTCTCAATAAGCTTCATCGTACTTTTAAAAAAGGGACAATTTTTTCCAGTGTAGCCCAAATTAACAGCAATGACTCTGAATTGACTGTGAGATATTCTAAGTGCTGTCTTAAGAAAGCACAGTGTGAATACACTATTAGGGTTCATCTTGCATGTGAATCCAAAAAATTCTACTGCCAGAGAGACAAAATTATGCATGCTTATGATGAATGTTTAGTTTCTGAAACATATGTGGTAGAATGTAAAGCATCTCCTATTCGAGATGCTTAATGAAAATTATTCATGCATTTTAAAATGCATTACAATATACGATTGTAAATTTCTATTAAAGCATCCCATTTATCTGCTGTCATCCCACTGAAAGAGGCTCACTGATTCTGAAGTATTTTGAGTCAAGTCTTGTGTGTATGTGTACATATGGGGGGGTTTATATGTATTTATTTATATCTCCTGTATCACAAAGTCCTGTTTTAAAAGTGAATGCGAAGGTTGCTGTGGAAGAAATGTCAGTGATAGGACTGCAGAAAGAATGGATGTGGCAACGCTTTACTCTTCTTACTGCACGTGTGTTACAAACCAATCTTTATGCATTAATCCATGTCCTTTCATAATCAATAATACTGCTGCATCAAATTCTTCCATACTTTCATATACAGCTATCTTTAACACTCTTAAAGATATTTTAAAGTTAAATGGGTCTAATTTTGGTCCTGACAACTGGATCAGAACAATATAATTGATACATTTGAATCCACATTTGAAATGTTAACCTGTTAACAATGTTAACGAGGCAGGCCTTTGCAAACATGCCAGCAAACAAAAGATAAGAATATCTTGCCTCTTATTTCCCTGTCTTCAAAGGCTTCATCTGTGAGGCATAGATTTATAATTTTGCTTCTTACATTGAATTATTGTTTGACTACTGTATCTTCATTAAAAGCTATAGCCTCCTTAAATTTTCCAAGGGTTTGTTTTTTTTTTTCCTTTTAATTGACAGACAGTTGCTTATCACATGTATAATACCCTGAGCAAATTTCAGGCCATATGGGGATAAAATAGCTTCCTGAATATTTTACCCCCTTCCATCCTTACTTTTTCCACTTTATATAAGGGACTGGTTTGCAATTGGTAATGGGTGCTATGCTGTGTATTATCTGTGATAAGGATTGTGTGAATGGTAAGCCTTTAAACATAGATGGTGAAATTTAACTGAGGCTTTCTAATTCACACATCCGAAGACAACATTTGCTTCTCTCTGCCTCCGTTGAAACACTCTGCAAAGGATTTACTAAGTGCACACTGCAATAAAACATACTTTATATCACTCCTGGACGGGTACTTTGCGGTTTGCCAGGCAGACAGGACAGGCAGCACACTGTCTTCTGAATGCTTCACAGGGCTTTGTTAGCAAAAAGTCTCTGCTGTTGTGACCACAGAGGTATCAGAGTCTTTAGCCAATATGTAGCAAGTGACGTGAGAACTCCAGAGAGATTCTTTTGAGAAGAATCATCCACTCCTGAGGTTGGATTCAGAGTTTTAAAGATTTGGCATATGTATTTTGATCTCTGAGTTGCCTTAATAAAAAGTGATTTCCAAAACTTCCTGCAAGGTCTGTTTGACTTTGCTGGAGGAGGAACGCTTGTTCAAAGCTATCCCAGCAATCATCATTCATCACACTGTCAGTCACATTCAGATACCAAGGTACCTTCAACAAACGTTTTGTATTGTAACCTCTCAGTTGGTTATTAAATTAGTGTTTCCCACAAAGTTCCGGTAGTCATAAGACATTTTGTGAACTTTATGGGATTTATATTAACTCATAACAATCTTTACAAGGTTGCCAGAAGGTGTAAAGAAACTAATCATTAGCTAAACTCTTCTTAGTAATTTAGAAATATTGATGAGTGCTAGTCCAAGTTCCTGTTACCAGTACAGTATTATCTGCAGCGCTTGACTCCTGCTAAGAAGGAAGTCCTCTATACTCAACACTATCTTACTTTTACTAATTTCAGATTTCTTTATGTGCCAAATACTGCTGTTATCTCTGTCAAAATTAATTTTCAGCAGCTGCTAAAATCTCCCAAATCCTGCAACTCATCAACTAGAAAATGAATCGTAAGTCTAAAGCAGACATATTTTTCTCCTCAAAAAATATTGTAAGTAAAACCAGTACAGTAATTATCACTAATATTGAAAAAGATATCTTCTTTTAATCTAGTATCACATGAACTTATTTCAGAAGCAGTTAATATGACCTTATAACATGTATGTAGGTTATCTTAAGCTATAAATTTAGTCTTATTTTAGCATATGAAGGACAAGCTTAAAAACATTCTGACTTTAGTTCAAACACTGTCTTGTGTACAGTTCAGGAAAATGCACATATCTGATAACACAATGACAGTACCACATGCACCTGTTCCCATGCACCGAGAAGGCTGTTTGCTTAAAGCCAGAAGCAAGGTTCAATTTTGAAGAAAACTTGACAAGGACAATTTGTTACTTGCCTTTACTAGGTGACAAAGAACAATAATAATAATGATCAGTGGTTGCATTCCAAGCTTTCTCTCACCTGAAACACCACAAAGCAATTTATATGTATTTGTTCTTTGCTTTCACCATAGTAATACCCAACTAGGTGGGATTTCCAAAGAGACCCAAGAAGTAAAGCATGCAGCTCTCAGGAAGAGTTACTGAGCTGCAGGAAGCTATGCTTATTCATCCACAGCAGTTGATGAGTTTTTCTGACACCCTGTGTTAGGAGTGGGAAGACCACACTCCTGGCACTTCATTGTATCACTCCTCTCTCTGCAATAATCACATGCATTGGTCACTTTCTGGAACTATAGATAGCTTTCCTTTATCTCTTGACCTAGAAGGGCTCAGCCAATCCTCGAGCATAGTCTTCCTCTTTAATCCATCCCACTCCTCCTTTTTTTCTCCCAAGATCTAAACCCTCATCTCCTTCTGCATTTTGCTAGATTCACTTAGGTTCTGCATATCTAAGGGATAGGAGAAGTGCTTTCCCCTCTGCCCTCTGAGAGGTACCAACACAGAACTGCTCCCTTGAAACCTCATCTCTTGCAAGATAGTGATTTTCATCTCATATCTGGCTCTCATCTGTATATGATATTGGCAATAAACACTTCATCCTTCCCCACACACTCTCCCTGTGCCCAATTAGTTCTGAACTACGAATAAAAGAGGTCGATGTTTCTTTGGTTGATGGTCAGCTTTTGCATGGATATTAAAAATATATAATAAATAAAAGGGACATTTATTTAGCTCTAGAAAATCTGTTCAGCAGGTTACAGAAAAGTATTTTTTACTTGCTTGCAGAGCTCTAACCAGGATCACATACTAATCCAAAACACTGAAGTAACATTACACGAGCTCAAGCTTCTACATTTTTGTCCTATAATCTACAGAAAACAGTTCTCTGTTGTATGTTTAGACCTTTATCCTTTAGCTGGACAAACAGTCCTGGAGAATAGTTGGTTGCTTTCTTAAAGGAAAAAAGATTGCCTGAGTTCCCTAACTCGCCTCTTGTCACATTCAAGAAGTAAGGTGCAGGGATTTTTATGTGCTTTCCCACACTTTTCAGTATGTTTTGGTTTTTTTTTTTTGTGGTTTCCCACATCAGATGCAAAATCTTTCCATGGGTTGAACGTTTTTCTATGGCAAACTTGTGTGCTTGTCTGACTCACCCCCAGGCTTTGAGCTATGGGTCAGTTTTTCCATGATGTCTTTTGAAAGACAGAGGTATCAGCTGAGCGAACCAGAGCAGGCAGTTCCCTGTAATCATCTATGCCATCATCTGTGCTGGATCATGGCAGCAGCTGATCAATAGAGGAGTATTTAAATATGTTAGAGCCTGAATCTGATATTCTACATGTTTAACTGCATAAACAGATCAATGGGACAGGATTGATCTCCATTGATATTTGGCAGTTTTCAAATACAATTAAACCA
Organism: Myiopsitta monachus; assembly: GCA_017639245.1. Lineage (NCBI taxonomy): Eukaryota > Metazoa > Chordata > Aves > Psittaciformes > Psittacidae > Myiopsitta > Myiopsitta monachus. Next base: position 13,582,354 of record CM029921.1, on the reverse strand, counting down.
CATTTGGAGTACTGAAAGCACTTGAAATAAACAACTGGGCACTATTTATAATTTAAAGAGCTACTCAAAAAATTTCATAGATCAACAATGCCAGTGTCAAGGGAAAAGTTGAAATCCATATGCTGTATATAAATAGCAAACTGAAATTAATGGCAAACTGAAATTCAATGTGTTCTTTAGCACACATTATTATATAAAAATATTTCAGTATTTATGATGATAAGGATAACCAATTAAATTGTCATTAGCTGATATATATGAATGATTATGCCTGAGGCAATCTGGGATTGGAATTTTTTGAACAGTAGCAGCACAGATTCTCTGAAAGTATAAATTGTGCTGTTAGTAATTGCCTTAAAGTGAATAAGATGCCAATTTATAAATGAGATGCTTTTGGTAAATTGGCAACCTTAGGTTTCTCATATCCATAAAACAGTGGAATATTATAGTTACCCAGCTGGTTTTTGGGTTGCTGATCTCTGTTGGCTGTATTCCCACTGTGTCTGACAGGGTTCCAGAAATTCCTGAGAGCCTGGCACCAGCATGTGTTCCAGCTACCATCAAAACCTATTTGTTCAACTAGTGACAATCTAGGAATGTCCTTGGGATGCCTTTGAGGGTAATGTCATTGTCACCACAAAGGCACAGCAGATAGCCAAAGGTTGCCTAGAGTGTTTGACTCCTTGACATGCCAAGTAAACAGATACTGGAGATCACAAAAAGAGCCAATGCCCACAAGTTTTCTCCCTGGGCAGTTTAACTGTGTCACACCAAAGCTGAGCAGAAGAATATTCATTTGGGGAAATAAGATTTATTGGCCATTCTGGTCTCCCTCTGGGCAGTTTTACACAGCAACACAGATGCAGTCATAATGAAACCTAGTGTGAGAGTTGAGGAACTGAGCCAGAGCATAAGATTCAATTAGGAGGTTTACTTTTTAAAGAATTCTTTGCAAAGAAAGGCTTATGGTTTAAAGCAATTTGAAATACATAAAGGAAGTATGTATCTGTAAGACTACTCTCTGCTATAAACCAAGAGCACACCACTGTAAACCCTGGGTTCTGTAAAGACGTAGACTTGATTCATTGCAAGGACACTGAATGTCAGCTCAGTAGTACATCTACCAGCCAACTTCGGTGTGAGCATAGGTAGATGTATTTTTGCATTTTCTGTTGACAGCATTCTGAAACATATCTAAACAGTATCAATGTGTTTTCCTTTCCCAGGTACTTTGGAAATAATCCTGTGTTTATGCATATTCTGAAAAGCTGGGAAAGTGATTTCTGTGTATACCATTTGCTTAATCCAATGCCAATGTAGGAAAATAAGGCTTTTCATGTGATATGGATTGAGAAGAGGAAAACGTAGCAGACTCCTTTTGCCCAGGAAAAAGGGACTGCTTAAGTAGGGATTCGCAGTATGTGTTTATCAGAGTTGGGACACTGAATTCCTTGACTCTTCAAACCTTTCCAAACCCCTTCTAGCTTCTGGAGGGTTTAGTAACATGCATATGAATGTATAGTCTTCTACTAAAAGCAAGTATATATCATTCCCAGGGGAACTGATTTTTTCTGTTAATAATATCCTAAATCCTGATACCTGAGAGGCTATTACAGGGTAAGATTAAGAGGATATATTCAAAATTAAACTCTGCACTATTACAGTGGTCATGAGTACATCCCACTACCAATCTGTGTTGCACAGAGCAGCACAGTGAAAACTGTACGACAGAAATACTTCGGCACTTTACCTGGAGAGACATGGTGATGACTTATAGTACACCCTGAATAATATTTCTTCTCTGTGCTTTATCTGGACCAATAAATGCTTATGCTTCTGGATGCAGGAAGAGCTGTTTGTTCTCCTCAGCTGACAAGCCATTAAAAGGAAAATAAACATATCAAAATTAGTCCCCTAAAGCTTCAATCAAGCCTTCTGCCATGAGCACTTTGTTGTTGGTTTTGTTTTTTTTCCTTTGCCAGCTTTTGGCACTCAGGATAATCTATCTTTGAGAGAGAGAACAGCATCACTCTTCTTCCCAGGATGTACAATCCAAGAACTAAAAATAGAAGCAATACAGAACAATATCAGAGGGCTGCATAACAAATAAGGAGCCAAAACTGTCACAGAAATATTCTTCAGGTGGTGAGCAGTAAAATATACTTAAGAAAATGACAAATTACATCAAGCAATTATGAGATAACTAAAAATAGAAAAAGTTATTCCTTACCCCAGTCAGCAGTGGTCAGTTTAAATCCTGAACCTGGGGCAGTTTTCACAGGATAACCGAGGAATTATCTGACTTTGATTATATTTCCTAAAAATAACACTCCAGTTTTATGTTTATCATCAGAAGGTAAAGAAAAAAAGAAGCATCTCCAGCAGAAAAAAAGCCACGAGGTGCTGTTTCACCTGAATTTTTCTGTAATGACTGTCAAGCAATGGGCATTAGGACCTACTGGAAATGCAAACCCTCTAGCAGCTTCCACGCAAGCCCTTGTTTTTAGCTGATCATTACTAGTTCTGACCTTTTAAATCCTCTGCTGCTAAGGGAGAATCTGGTCTTTACAAAAAGCTGTTCTGTATTCCATTAATAGACAATGGAGAACTTAACTATATTTACTGGTATTTAACATATGGAGCATATTTGCCTGGAAGGTAGATGAAATCTCCTGCATTTAAGATCAAATCAATTTGAATTTAAGGTCACATTTGCAAAAGTCAATGTTCTGTAAAATCAAAGAAGAGCTTAATTCTACTATTTCTTTCTCCATCAATCAACTGTGTAGTTTCACAGAGCTCAGTTCTGCAAGCCTTCCTCCCTGAAGGAATCCTCTCGTGCACAAGCATTCAGGTGGGAGACAGCACTGTGACTTGGATCTTACTCACCTGGTGGAAGTTGTGTTTAGGTCCAAAACAGACAGGAACTGCATTCTGCAAACTTCATTTTCTTAATTCTCAGTCAGTCTCAGTCATATTGCTGAGACTACACACACAAGTATCTTGCCTGCTTAAACTGAGACTCTCAAGATGAAACCTCTTTTCTTAAAATGAGATGTATCCAATTTGGAACATCTAATTCTTGTGCTTGCAGGACTAAATAGAGAAAATAAGTTCATGTGATTTCAAGGTGAAAGTGTGTGTGTGTCTTCATTCATAAGCAAGTGCTGCTGCTTCAAAGGAGAGGAGATTTGCAGGAATCAATGATCTGCAATATCTTTTTGCTTAAGGTGTAATTGCCATCTCACAGCACTTAGGGACTCTGCTATTCCAGAGGTCTGGGAAACACAAGCCCCAAATACAACTTTCTGGTTGGGAGATTTCTAATATTGGAACATTGTCTTTGCATGCTACTAAACCAGAGCCTTTTCCCCTGGAAGTCTAAACAGGAGAGGAGAGAATAGAAGCTGCTGTTGATTTCGCCTTCCACTTTCCCTGTGAAAGTGTGATATGGCAGGTCTGAAAATGACATTTATGTTGTTAATAATAATATTTTCATCCTTATTTCTAAATGAAAATATTGATTACTTAGCATTGATGAAATCATGAAAATATGTGGTCAGAGTACAGTGGAAAAAAGAAAATACAGTACAAATTGCTCCCCCATGGTTTAAGAGAAGAAAAGTTATTCTTTTTTTGGTTGGATTTAAATACAACGAAAATGAAAACAGAGAAATAGTGCAAAAAAGTGGAGAAAATATGCAAATTCTTATTTAATGGACTTTTTAAGTGACATTCATACTGCATGTGGGATAGCCAATTGAAATATGTCTAGCAGCATTTTCCATTCAGATGAAAATTTGTCAGCTACTTGAGCAAATTATTTTGAAAGATAGAACAGGACAAAACACTGTTATCACAGTTAACGCAGCATATTACCAGCAGACTCTAGGACAAATTAACATAAGCATCTTGCTGGCTGCTACTATTTATGCCAAACTGTAAACTTCTCTGTATTTCAAATGGTTTAGTTGTTGGGTTTTTTTACTAGATGAAATAACTTTTTATTTAAAGACAACTGTTTGAGCATATTTTGGTAAGATGTGTTGATGAGCATTTTTGAGAGCCAATGATGTTTTCAATTAATATTTGGAGGAAATAAGCAAAAAATATATAGAATTTTCCAAAGGAAAAAGGGGAGGTTTGGTTTTGGGTTTGGTTTTTTTTCCCCCCTGTATGAAATGCCAGATATTTGCAAACAGATTTCTGAACCAAGCCTTCTTCATTTGTGGGAGTGCCATATCTGTCAGGAAAATAAGGATTTCGGTTTTATTCACTATAGCCTTTTCTAACCTAGCATTCGTAAGAAACCTTCTCTCCTATTGCTGTGTTGGCAAACCACTCTTAACCCCTGGCTTCTGAGATTTGAATCTGTGCTTCCACGCAGTCTTGCAGGACAAATTCACCTCTGATGTAAATGAGCACAGTTCCATTGAAGTCAGCCGAGTTGCTTTCTACTTGCACCAAAGCTTAATTTGATCCTAGGTGTTCGGATCACTAAGCTATCCCCTCTGGCTTAGCAATTCTCCTGTTGAAAGATTACTTTCTGACTGTGAATGCCAATAGTCTTTTTACTCTCTCTGGTAGCTGGAGAAGAAACAAGTGCATATAAAGGTTTCATGAAGTGCTTCACAGGTGAAGGGGGACAGCCCACTGTGTTCTGGAAGTGTCTCTTACTCTTCAAATGAAGAAGAGGAAGTCTGATTGAATGAAAGATTAGTGTATTTTTGTGACTTCTACATTAAAACCAAAAGAGTTTGGACCATCAGAGATGAGGGGGACCATTGTAACTTGTTTCCCTACAGCATTCATTCAGCTCTGAATCAACAGAGCTTGTAAGCCTCTGACGTACAGATCAACCTGAAGGGGAAGAGGGAAAGAAGGATGTAATTATGCCAATTAATCTGGAAAGGCATCTGAGAGAACAGTGTCTTTAAAAAAAGCCTGATAACGATCTTGGTTGGACTAGAGTAAATCTAGAGCAGTGTCACTCAAATCGAAAGATCATCCTGTACTTCTTGGTTATAACCTTGATCAGAATTTGGTCTGGAATTCATTATTCATCCTGGACTAGCCTCGGTAATTCTTATCACAGCTCTCTAAGGAGAACATCAACGATTGTAATGAATATAAAATATTACATAAAATATCAAATATTTTTTGTGCATAAATAAAAAACCCCAGTCAATTAATAATGCTGTTTCCCTACTTTTGCATTGTGCTACAAAACCCACAATATATTTTGAGAGGGGATTTGTTTCATGCTTATCAGGAAGGGAAGCAGAATTAGTAATGTGTACAGATCTGTTCAGCAGGTTTATTCTAAGACCTCTTATATTCTACAGAGGAATCGGGACATCAGAAAGCAAAGTAACATGATCTTCAAAGCAGAAAGAAGACAAGGAACCATCTATCATTTTGGTCTATTTTACATTAAGAGATTAGGAACTCTGAAAAAGAAGAAAAATGTAGAACAGAAGTTCATTCTCCTTCCTGAGAAATGGGGGCATTTGTGACTCCTAGGGATACCTACAGCTAGAAGTAAGAGGATCTCTTGCATGTTGCTCCATTTGTCCATGCCTCTTGTCCCATTGACGCAGAAGCAAAGCCAATCTGTCTGCTCACTTCTCCTATAAGAGATGCTGCAAGCCAAGGAGGGAGAGGCAGAGCTAGTCTGTGGCCTCTGTATGTACCTACAACACAGAGGAATGCAAGTCCCACTTCCTGATGTAGGATTTACTGGACTTAATGGAAGACACATTGACAGCAAAGCCATAGCTAACACATAATTTAAATAATCCCTGATTAACTAGTGAAATGATAATTTTAGGAAGTATTGAGTGAATTGGAAAGTGTGGAGTCCCACTGAAACATAATATTGATTTGATGCCTTTTAATTTGTTAGAGATTGGAACTAGCAATTCTATTCACCTATTTACTCTTCCCAAGTTATTTATTATTGACTAGAAATAGGTCTGGACGAGAACTGTTAATACAGAAGTGCCAGACACTGCCCAGATTTGAATAGCAAATGAATGGTTAGAGGTGAACCTGAGACTGATCTGGATTGTAATCAAGGCTCTTTAGTTCCATATTACCAAGCCTCTCCGTTTTCTAACTTGTACATTGCAGTTTCTTGGAATAGTCTTCACATAAGTATAATTGTAAATCAGAACACGAATGTAAATGAGAATACCAAGTCATAACCCTAGTCCACTTCTAACACCCTGGCAGTAACAATAGCCATTGCTAGAAATGTTAGAAAGAGAAGGCAGCGCAACTAGCTTGTACATTGAAAAGATAGTAAGCTTTTCAATCAGAAGTTATGCTGTTTAGTGTAAAGGAAAGGTTTGGGAATCCTAGCTTCTTGGCTGCCTTTAGCATGGTCATTTATTGGGTTCACTTGCTCTGTGGGCAAGGGAACTAACATAAAGCGATATAACCAAAATTTTCCACTTGCTGCATTGAGGATTAGTCCTAACTGAGCAAACTGAAGCCTACTGGAATGGTATTAGTCTTTTAAACTCAGTGGCTGCTACCATTGTTTCCTTGACATTGCCAGACACAATGAGACATTAGGTCTGGGTTTTCATTCACCTTTTTCTTAGGAAAAAATGCAGTTGAGAGATTTTAGATCTGCTCCTGTAAATTCTGTTTCACATGAGCAATCTCACTGCAGATTAAAGACTAATCATAGAAGGATTTGGAGGATTGGGCCCTTTGATTTCTCTTCATGCTAAGGCTCTCTTTTATCTGGATCATCCCATTGATTATCCTTCTCCATCTTTTGCATAGGGGCTTTAGGAATAATTAGACGGAAATAAGATTTTCTGACTTTAACTTAATCAGTAACATGTGTACTTTGAAAAGTTACATTTTTACATGACAAAGAATGCACCATCCAAAAGCAAATATCTGCACGGTATTTGGACTTGCTTCCAACTGACAGCTTGGACATTATCACAACTGTGTGGCTGCTCTTTGTTCTCACACACAGACACTGTGAATGTTTGATAAATGTTACCTTTTTAATTCTTGATAACATTATGAAAATGTTAAGAAATGTTACAGCAGATAACCTTTCTAAACCAAACAGCCACATTAACCATGTGAAGTTAATAACTGACTACAAGACATTTACTTAATTTAGCTTTAAAAGAAGCTTTGCTCGCACCACTCAAGCTTTCCCTTCATTTTTATCTCCTTTTCTCCAAGGCCAGAGATAAGATTTTCCTTTTCCTTACTTGCAGGTCAGCTTTCCATGACACTCAGGTCTGCCTACAAACAAAGCCAAATATTTATGGGTATGTGGGTATGAAACACCATAATGATAAATGTATGATAATACACCAGAACGAAAGATTTCAAGACAACAGTGTTTGCTGTCTGAGCTGGACATTTACTTAGTCTCTGTAGTCAGGAGCAGGTACTTTGATATAAACCAGATGAAGTGTTTTTGAATGGATAAGTCTATACTCTGAAGTATGACTTCAGGGATCAGGACATATGGGTGCACAGGTGTCATTTTGCAATGCAAGCTGCTAATGCTTTCTGTGCATGTCTAAAACCACTTTGTTTCAAGGTTGGGCTTCTGAGGATATAGCTCTGCAGGTTTCTTTTAAAGAATAAAGTGCTAAATAATGGATTAAAGGCTAAAAAAGGATTTGAAAGGTCTTCACAGTATTTTTTGCACATTTCATTTATACTTTTCACCCCTTAGAAGCACACTTCCAGACTGCATTTAAATTTGAAGCATGTAATGGCATTGCATATTCTTAGAATGATCAGGTAGGCTTGGAAAATTTAATGTTTAACCTTCAGTAATTACACAGAGCTGTTCATTTAACAAAGCAGATGCTTCATTTTAAGCATATTAGTAGCCACGCTAGTTTTATTCTTAAACACTTTACCAAGCTGAGGACAGAGTGGACTGTCATGAAATTCACAAGGAGTCCTGCAAAAAATATAAGCATACTGTTTGCTTATGCAGTTAGTAGTGAATGTGACTACCAGAGTGTTTAAGTTAGATGCTTTTGCTGTCCAACAACGTAAGTAGAAAGTCTCTTCCCCTCTTTTGCCATTAGTAAGAAAGCATACCAGCTCCTTTCTCGCAGTACCTTTCAAAGGAATTCTCATGGGAATCTGACAGTCAACACACAAGTTCCACTTGTATTGAGTGTTTGGATTGGAACATTCCTATGAAGTGCTCTGCACATGGAGCATGAGCATGTTTTATACAGAGGAAGGCCGGTTTCGAGGCTTTAAAAAAATCATCGTTATTCAGCTAAAAAGAAAAAATAAGAGAGTAATATTCTTTTTTTGCAGTATTTATCTGCTTCTGTGTATATTAGGGGACACCTCAGCAGTACAGTGAGTGAGAAAGAAATTGCAGTTGTTAATTGAATTTCTTAATACTGAGTGTCTTCTGTCATCCTCATCAGCAATCTCCTGACTTCTTTCTCAGAGTCCTCATACTGCAATAGCAAGGATTAAAAATGCCAGTAATTGGTAATTGTCTTACCAAATTGTTACCTTTTTATCTTGCTGTGTGGAATTGGCTAAACTTATAAAGGAAGCATCGTATTTCCAAGCATGATTAGTTGATTTCCATAATTAAATATATGATGAGAAATATGCTTGACCATTGCTGCTCAAGCTGTGTTTTGGAGAACTGATAAACTTCAATCCTATTTTTTAGGCAAACATTAGAGTCAAAGTATCTATAATTGGGTGTCTGATCTCAGCTCTTGTATTTTTCTAAACTACTAATATTCAAATAAATGTTCTTACCTTTAGATTTGACCAAGACATATTCGATATGATTTATTATAGTGCGTGTCAATCCGATAATACCAGGGCTCTGGTCCCAGAAATTTGCTGATTTAGAAACCTTATTTTTGGATAAGATTTTTTGCTTTAAATGCATAATGTAAAATTACAGTTTTCTTGCCAAGAATCACCATGTCTATTTGAATTCTATTTATGGTAATTGTACTACAGGTTCTCAGGGAACCTCCAGTATATTTTCATATTACAGAATCTCAAAGACATAAAATGCCAGTCACCTCATAGATCTAGTTTTATGGAAGCCTTTTAGTTTGTTTGTTGGGAATTTTTTAATCATGAAACATACAAAAGAATGGCTGTTTGGTAATATAGTACTTAGAGTTACACTGATGGCATTATTCCCCAGGCCTGTAGAACACTGGGGTTTTTTTTTTCGGCCAGTAGTATTCATTCCATTTGCAGAACAATTGAGTCTTCTCCAAAAGAAATTAGAGACACCTATATATTAGAGAAAGCTATACTTCTAAGTGACCACAGTCTGCTGCTGTCATTTATTTTCCATGTCTTGCTATGCAATCATGCCAGTGTGCATCACCTTACATAGTCATGCCACCTGGGACATATTTGGAGGGGGTAGTTCAAAGGTTTGGGTCAAGCACAACCAAGGGAGGTCTTCTCTTCTTATTATTCGTCTGTGTACTATACCAAATATTGCTTAACTGGTTCTAAAAACTAGCCCTGAATATTTGGGGCCAGTTTGATGGCATCTTTCTTCAAAGAGTCTAACTCATTTGATGATCTGATATCGATGATTTTGCTCTTAGATCCCACATAAGTTCATAGGAATGCACTAGATTTGCAAGGGTAAAAAGAGTTATTTCCAGGTGTGGATGTTACAGCAACTGGTTAATAAGAATGCTCTTTCAAGATTTAGCAGTTAGGAACAGTAGCACAGTCCAAAAGCATCAGCAGAAAGCCTGGGAGATTGAGCAGCCCTAATTTTCTTTTTCATCCCCTCTGTCTTAAGACAAACCTGATTATACTAATTTCTCAGCTTGTTCTGTAAGCCCACTGCTATTCAGCATGATATGAATGACACCATTTCCTCTTTAAATTTTTGTAAAGTTCAAAGTACGAGAGAGGAAGAAGAGTTGGAGGCGATGACAGTTTTATTTCCTAGTAACTATTCACTATCAGTTACCACCAGGGCTTGAAGGATTCTATCCCATTCAGATTTCTTTAATGAATAAAATGCCATTAGTATCTGTGCCACTTCCAGTGTTGCAGCGCTTAGCCTTTTTAAATGTAGTTTCTTGATTTTTACTTGACACCATTCAAATTTTAACCTGAAAAGCTCAATTATTTTCTTTTGTTTAACACAGTTCCAATTTACCTTGTATATACTACTATGGCATCACTGTATCATCACTGTATCACTGGAGAGGTGCTTAACTATGGTGACGTATTATGTCTGTTGAAGTGAACATCAAAAGACCATTTAGTCACTTGAAATGTTTTCTCCTTGTCTGGGCCAGGGTTTTGTAAGAGTGGAGTTCTGCTAATGCACACTTCTGCCGGGAAGCTTCCCAAGGTGGGGCACAAGAGATGCTAAGTGGCAGAAGGAGGATGAGTAGAAGCCATTAATATTTCCCCAGCAAGGTCAGATTTGATGTTTCCTTTCTTTGTAGTGTCCAAATTAAGAAGATGCTTCTGTGCTCTGAGTGTTGCCTGTACATAAACATACCCCTGGGTAATCTCAGGCTGGTCACATCTCCTTACTATTAGCCACCCATTAACAAGCTGATTGAAAAGGACCCAGCACAACTTATACAAAGTGCTGACTATTTTCCAGGAAGACCAAATTTCTCATCAGCTTCATCAACACTTCAGACTATCAATTTACAAAATAAACCACTCTTCTTCTGAAAGGCTATGATCACAGGAGAAACCTTTGCATTCTCTCTTCTTTTTTTATTGCAAACATGTTGGGGAAAAAAATGTGTTATCTTGCTTATTTTTTTTTCCTTTTTTTTTTTTTTTCCTGAAGCCAGTATTACCAGCCATTTTACTTGTACTTTACTATTATTATCTAGGTGATGGCTGTGACATGTTGATCATATATGGCAGTGAGAAAATTGATTTCCCTCAACAGAAATGTTTCCAATTTTCCCTGGGCCATAATTTTATGTCCACAACAAAATAAAAGGGTCATTTTCCTTAAGATGAGGGAATTGAAATCTTTGATAAAAGCCACAGTAAATGTTGTACTTTTGATTGCAGAAACTGCAGTTTTCACAAGCATCTTTCCTGTCTGTGCTGTGTGTATGTGTATTTCTGGGGCGTACGTGGGGGTGAGAAAAGGAGAGAGGAAGGAGGCAAAACCAGCTTTTGAAAAGACTGAAGATACTTTAAGAAGTTCTGCAAATCTACGAATTGGAAAAAAATGTTTCTTTTCTCAGGGAAGATTTAAGGCTCTATTGGTAGCTTCCAGTCAACCTTCTCCTTTTCAAAAGTTACTCTAGTTACAGCTATATTTCTCAAACAGCTTTTTTTAGGTACAATTGCATAACTTTCTGGTATAATTTCAAACAATAGTTTTGGAAAAATTTATATAAATGAAATTTTAAAAATATTAAATTTCTTGAGCTGCTGTAACCACAGTACACCAACAACAAATAAAATTAATTTTTTACTTTTTTTTCTGAAGGAGTATCTCTTCTACCCTTAAAAAACCCTGTCGCTATACTTATTAAATTACCATTTATGGGAAAATAGAGGAGCCATTTTTTGATGAGACTGAAAGCTACTTAAAGCTGATTCTTCTCTTAAAAAAACCTTTAAATATATAACAGACATTTTAAAATGTTCTTTTCTTCTTTGACTTCCTACACTGGCATGTAAGGAAGGCCTGGAAAGTTGACCAGGTAGTCCACATGAAGGGTTTTTTTCATTTAAATTGCATTTGTTCAGCTGTCTGAAAGAAATACATGATGGATCCTTGAATATTCAGGAAATCCTGAAAATTAACCTTTTAGGACTCTTCTACACTGATCTTTTATGTCTGTAGTCCCATATATGAATGTAATGCAAGTGGTAATGTCTCCCTAGAAGATTTTGCCTCTATAAAACTACACTTCTAAATACCTCACTTCTAAATACCTCACTTCTGCAAGATGAAAGATTCACATAATTGTCCTCATCTCAGTTTGGTTTGTGGAGTGGCAAGGGAATTGTGCCCAGAGTTGTGTTTACAGAGTTTACAGTGGAGGGGTGTTTGAACAAGAGACAGAGCATGAACAATCCTTTCTCTGTGAGTCAGATCCAAGTATAATATCACAGAATCATAGAATCGTAGAATGGTTTGGGTTAGAAAGGACCTTAAAGCTCATCTAATTCCAACTCCCTGCCATGGGAAGGGACACCTTCCATTAGATCACGTTGCTCAAGGCCACGTCCAATCCGGTCTTGAACACTTCCAGAGATGGAGCACCCACAACTTCTCTGGGCAATCTTTTCGTGTGTCACCACCTTCATAGTAAAGCAGTGCTTCCTAATGTCTAATCTGAATCTACCCTCTTTCTTTTTAAAACTGTTCTCCATGTCCTATCACTCCATGCCCTTGTAAAACAGTACCTAGAGCCAAATATAAATAGCAATTATTTGGACTGAAACACGGTATCAGGTAAATATGAAGTTTTCTCTTGGTTTCTTTCAAGTGAGATAGAGTTTACTCAATTTGATGGCTTGATGGCTTTTACTTGGCTGCATTTCTTCATACATTTATGATAATCCACATAGAATTGTAGAATCAACTAGGTTGGAAAAGACTTTTAAGATCATCAAGGTCAACCGTTGCCGCAGCACTGCCAAGTCCACCCATAAACCATGTCATTTTCAAAAGCTGGTGGAAACTGTAGTGCTTGTTGTCCTTTAAACCAGGGTCGTTTTTTTTTTTTTTCAAACTTTGCTTATAGATAGGGTTAATATATGCAAGAATCTAGCCTGTAAGGAGCACAGGACTGCAAAGGTTAATGAAGATGCTGAGATGCTGGTAACATCTAAAGAGAACAGCAGTTTGAAAGTCTAGCCCACCATTGCATTTTATATGTGCATTGTTCACAACATCCAGAAGATTTGACAGAAGAGTTTATCTTGTGATCTCTTTAGTTATTTTGTCTGTGTTCAGCAGTAGCATTCATTGTTTCTCCTTCTTAGTAGCTGGTGCAGTGCTGTTTTTTTGACTTTTGGCCTGGGAACAGCACTGATAACACCGATGTTTTTAGTTGCTGCTCACTAATGTTTAGTCTGGCCAAGGACTTTCTGAGTCTCATGCGCTGCCAGGGAGGAGGGGAAGCCGGGAGGAAGCAGAGACAGGACACCTGACCCAAACTGACCAAAGAGGTATTCCATACCACAGCACACCATGCCCACTATATAAACTGTGGGCAGTTACCTGGAAGGGTTAGATCACTGCTTGGGTCAGGCTGGGTATCGGTTGGCAGGTGGTGAGTGGTTGTATTCTCTTCCCTTGTTATTTCCCTTATCATTATTATTATTGATGGTAGCAGCAGTGGTTTGCGTTATACCTCAGTTACTGGACTGTTCTTATCTCAACCTGTGGTAGTTACATTCTTTCCATTCTCCTCCCCATCCCTCTGGTAGCAGGGGGAGGAAAGGGGGGAGTGAGAGAGAGGCTGCGTGGCTGACTGAGCTTAAACCACAACACAGAGGGGAAAGTGATGGAGGTCAGTTCAGACAGGTGGGTTGTGATTGTTTCACCAGGGACATAAAGAGGAGGCAGTAAGTCATGAAACAAGGGTAATGTTGAAAAAAGATTCACAAGAGGGTTTTTTTTGAGAAATTAATTTTCACAGAGAGAAGAAGAGTAATTATTCATTCTTTTCAATTAATATCATATTAACAAAATCACAGTCTCATAATTTCCTTTAACATCAGTGTATTAGATTGCAGCAAGCACTGAAAAAGAAGAAAGGCCATATCTTTTACATAGCTAGTATTGGGAGGGTTTATTTATAAGAGGAATTTTGTATTTTGTTTTTTTATGCATGGTAAATGTGATGACAGATGGGACCAGCTGTCTGAGTTGCTGCTGATTTTTGTTTTTTTATTGACTTACAGCATCCTTGCATGATTTTCACATGCTGAACTAGTGGAGACTATACAGAGTCAAAGTACATTTTAAGGACAAAAGGAATTTTGCACTGCGTTTAGGAGTGTTGGGAGTCACCAATAAAAGTGAAAAGAGCATGTAAAATCAAAAGCAAGAACCGCTTTCTGGTGGAGTGATCAAAAGACAGGTAAACAGGTGTAGTATGACATTATGTCTCACCAGATAAAGCAAGCTCAATAGCATGAAAAGAAGGTACTTGAGAGGCAGAAACAGATGCTACAATGAGGCTTTTCCTTTTCTTCCTAGAATAGGCACACTCTTGAACTATTAAACTATTAACTCTTAACTATTACTTCAGAAAATAGTACAAGAAAGAAAAAGTTTATCTCTGAGGTGACACTGATACCAGCAATGACAATATTTGTGACTCTAGCTGTCCTCCCTCAGAGAAAGGAGGAACTCAGTCACACTGAAATGTTCCTGGGTAGCCAATAGCAGCCTAATTTAAACTTGGAGACTGACAAATGTGTTTTACACTACTGTGTTTTGCCATTCTTTGTTAACCACTTGGAAATGTGAATTGAAGTTTATGGTACACTGGGAGCAGTCATGCACTACAGCTGAGTGGATGATGGGAAATGAGATGGTGAAAGGGAGCAGACAGTGTCTACTGGGATGCTGAAATCGGCCGGAAAAAAGAGTACACAGGAGCCAGGGATGTGTGGAAATCTTAAGGCTACATGGTTATGCATAGTCCACATTCCTTATCTTCCTATTCTCCATATTTTTTAAGGCAGACTCCTGCAGCATCTTTCCTTGTTGTGTAAATGCCAAACCATTATAGGATAGTGTGCAGCACTGTGAAATGGTTTTCAGTACTGAGTAGGCCAGGCTCTACCATGACTTGCATCTGAGCAATTCTGTTCAGCAAGCTCACACACATGTGTCCTGGGTTCCGCAGTAGCAGTCATTTTTCTCCTTCTTGGTAGCTGGTGCAGCACTGTGTTTTTGATTTTTGGGCCTTGGAGCTGTGCTGATAACACCAGTGTTTATAGTTACTGCTTGGCAATGTTTTGGTCTGGCCAAGGACTTTCCAAGTCTCATGCTCTGCCAGGGAGGAGGGGAAGCCAGGAGGATGCAGAGACAGGACACCTGACCCAAACTGACCAAAGAGGTTATTCCATACCACAGCACGTCATGTCCAGGATGTGAAAATGGGGGGCAGAGACCTGGAAGGGGGTGGTGCAGTGGGGGGTTCGCTGCTGGGGGTGCACTGGCTGGGTCGGGCTTGGTGAGCAGTTGTATTCTTTTTCCTTGTATTTCTCTTGTATTATTACTGATGGTAGCAGCAGTAGTTTGTGTTATACCTTAGTTACTAAACTGTTCTTATCTCAACCTGTGCGAGTTGCATTTTTTCAATTCTCCTCCCCATCCCCCGGGACTGGGGGAAGAAAAAGAGGGGAGTGAGTGAGTGAGTAAAACTTCGTGAGTTTTAGAGGCTTAAACCACAACAACATATAAGTGAGAATGGAACCTGGACCACCTTGTGTATTGAAATTAATAAACATATTTGTGATCCAGTTGGACTCAGTCTCTTAAACAGATCATTTCTACATGAGATAATTTCCCAGGGATTTTTCCAAAAGACAGGGAATGTAGTTGTCAAAGTGCAACTCTTCAGGGTACCTTGAAGCACTGGAGACTACTCAGTTTCTCCCAGCAGGCAGATGTTCGGGTTTTTTAAAGCTACTGAATATGTACCTTATTATGTAATAACAACAACATTATTGGTTATTCCTTATTAAGCTCAAATTTACCAACTCAATTCACCTAGATCCCAGATTTGTCTGGCCAAATTTAAACAGCCTTTATGGGAGCAAAATTTCAACTAGCAAATATTATACAAAAGGCATTGTTTCTTTGAATATAATTGTGATATGAATAGCTGGAACTTATAGTCAAAATAGGACAAATGGAATGAAAAAAAATGTCTGAATTGAAAGGGTAAGAAACTGAAATTCTGGAAAAGTAAAAAACAAAGAAGAACAAAATATTTTGCTACCTGTTCATGCAAAAAATATCTGTAAAAATGTTGCATTCCCATGCTTCCATTTACATTCTATGCTAACTTGCCATTCTATTCTAACTTGCCTGTTACTGTCCTCTGAGAATTTGCATTATTAAATCCTGTATCATTTTTTCTAGCCTATGGTTACTTGTTCTTCCTTTTCTTTTCCTGTATATTTATTTCCCTGGATCTCTATAGATTTAGAATTTGGTAGATCCCACTTTCTCTCTCAGACATTTTTCCATCATCAAAATAAAAATGCTATTTATTCAGAAGGATCAAATCCACACCTACGTGGTGATAGTTTGAGAATCCCATGAGCAGACACAGCTGATAGTGCCTTACTAACATCTGCAGGCATTTCCAGGTTTTAAAGGCAGAAAATGGCAGATCTTAACTGCTTTTCTCTGACAGCACCTCAGGTAGAAACAATTTTTTGGAATGCGAGCAGTGCTTGGGCCCTTGCAGTTCCCCATATGTAGGTGGATTTTACCCAGAAAGTTATGATAAGTGAGGGTTAATCCTAAACAAAGAGATTAGTAAAAAACTAACCCTTATATAAATTTGATAACATGAAAGTTTTGTGTATTAGATCATTGTTTTGCAAATAACAGATTTTCAGGGATATATTTGCAATAAAAGTTTCAGTTGATATGACACATTTTTTTCCCCAAAGTCTTTTTTATTTGCAAGGCTTACTTCCCTAAATGAAAGTTATTTAATGAGAAATAATATATTTAGGAAAAGAGAACAGTCTATCATTTCTAGATACTTAACTGTGGCTGTTGCCAAGGCACTCTCTCCTTTGGGGAATTAAGTCCTGAGAGTCAAACACAGCATTTACAAAAATAAGCCCCACCCAACAAGGTTGCTTCTGAAAGTTTGGATTTGACTAAAAGGTAGGTCATCCAAGCCAGAATCAAGAATTTCCTAGTTCCCTGTTCTAGGCTCAGTTTTTCCAGATACATTTCCCGGTGGGCAGTCTGCCAGCATGGGATAACGTTACCAGAAAATATTAATCTAAGTAACCAAGTGAATCACTGAAACAAAATACAGTGGCAAATCAGAAACAAACCATCAGGCAGCACAATAGCTACCCTGGACAATGGTGAGGAAGTGGTTGGCACAGCCAAGATAAGAATCAAGAAATATATCACAAAATACTTGAAAGACTAGGGTAAAGCTTTTTCCAGATCTCTTTTAAAAGAGGTGTACTTTACTGCAGTAGAGTGCTCCATCTGTGACACAGGTTCTCTCCATTTCATCCTTCTGCTGGAAGCTGTGGAACATCATGGGGCTATATAGTAAGTGTGGACCAATGCAGCACACTGTGTTGCACATACATGTAAATTATTTCCTTTGTATCTCAGCTAATCATATCTATCAGGTTACTAAGCCCTTTCTGCTGATGGAGCAGTGTAAATGGGACATAATGGAAGAGAACGTTTAACCCCATAGCAGTAAGAATGTTATTACCTATGCCTCTGTATCCTGCTACAGTACTGCAGACTCTGAACTGTTTCTTGTTTATCTTTTTTTAACAGTGCAGAATTTGGTACCTCTTATTCTAATAAGTTTTTATTTCTTTCATGATTTTTAATAAGTTCCTCTCTGTTTCTTCTCAGTAATCTCATCCAGCTGTATCTCACAATTCTGTAGCATCAGCTTTGATGTAACATTGCATATTTTTCCTACAGATTGCAGATAGAAATAATGTATTTGACACAAGAAAAATGTCAAAGTATTGCTTCAGAAGCTTAGAGTAGTGGTCCTACCATCAGCTAAGTAGGTACCAAATTTTTGTCAGAGAGAGAAGTCTGATTTCTTACTCCTCACCATATGGAAGAGAAATACTTAAATTCAAAGCTGGAGATTGGAACCAAAAGGACAGAATTCCACAGCAAAACCAAGGCCCTTTGCCTTTCTTTTTTAATTGGTGACAGGGCTCAGTGACTATTATTAGAAGTGATTTGGCACTTCAACATGCAATAGGCATAGAGTGAGATTTTTCAAAACCACTACACATATAATTTACATTGACTGAAAATCCCATGAGATAACCTAAATACCTCTGGACAATCTTAATGTGTCAATTCATAAAGCATCTTCCTCTTTCTCACATTGTGCAAACTTCTGATTTTTACCATATGAAACACCACAAATTTATGTTCCTTTGATTAGGAGGACAATTTACATGTAAACAAATTTCATCTACTAAAGGAAATATTTGTAAGCAACTCTTTCTTTCTCCCTTAATATTCGTTGCAATTCTCTGCAGCCACACTGCTGCTGAGGATAAGGATCAGATTCAGATAAAGACAGTGTGATGCAACAAGCTGGATTTCATGACTGACTTTCAGTTATCTCCCTCTGTTGTAATATACAGCTTTCTGTTCTGCTAAGTGAAAGTCAGAAACAAGGGCCAAATGAAAAGTGATTTTTTTCTCAGTCTTTTGCAGAAACAACAAAAAGGTTGCTTCTTTATATGAGAAATTCTTTTGCTCATCTCTACTGGAGACTGAATTGTTTATTGTATTGACTGAGCATCATTGTAGGCTGGGTTTTAACAGATATGACAATTTATCTGTATCAAGGATTGGGGGGACTGTTTGATACATTAAATACCTTTGCAATAATTTTTTTCTTTTTTTTTTTTTAAGCACTATATCTCAGCATGACTGTATCCTGAAGTGGAAAATTACTACCCATTCAGAAATGTGCCTTATTGCATTATGGTCATATATTTGAAGACTCTAAGCACTATCTGCAGCACAAAGGCAGGCTCGACAAATGACTTAAGATCTTTGTTCCTCTACCACAACACTTTCTGGCAGCATTTTCTACTTGTTATAATCTAGTTGCACTTGTGAAATTAATATTTTTTGCTCTTTAACTTATATGACAATTCTGCATCTTCATTAAAATAGGATATTGCAGATAATATCTATCTGAAATTGTTTCTAGTAGTGTCTGAATGAATTAATAAATGAATGTTTTTACAGAACTAGATGACAAAAATTACCGTGTCCTATCTCTTTATTAAAAAGGTTGATGGGACAACATTTTAAATAAGTAATTTTTTTAGAGCAAATGCAGAGAGACACATTCCTTGTCATCTCTGTATGTAAGATGCAAAAGGTAAGAGGATCCAGCTACACCTACCCTTTTGGGGCGTTCGTTGTTAAGAATTTCTCTCTCAATATGCACTTGGATCCACATTAGAAGCAGTTGGAGGCTTTTAAGGGGAGAAAATCTCAGGACAGTGTACAAAATCAGAGCCAGGGTCATGACCTTGACTATTGATCCAGCCTCTCTTATTTCCACAGCTTGCTGAGGCTTGTTCTTCCAACCTGCTGGTGTACATTAGAGCAGAAATCCATAACATGGCCATGTTCATCCAAGCACAGGAAGAAACTAAATTAAATGTTAAAAAACAATCTGAGGCTAGAGTTGGAGACAATTCATCATGATCCTAGACGTCAGGCAGGTAGGATGACCAAGAGTTCCTCAGCCAATAGACCCCAAACAGAATATGGAGGGACCTCACTGCCTCATTTGTCAGTTACAGAGCAGATAGTCGGAAAAACACTAAGGAAAAAAAATGTCTACCGAAGGTCAGCATTTTAATTCTGAACCATGCACAAATATTCATCTTTTGGAATGCAATCTGTAATTGAGGTTTAGGGGAGAAAGGGAGGGAGATAAAAAATTATCTGACAATAATACATTAGCAGTCAAAATTAGGAGAAAATGAAACTTTGCATGGAAGACGTGTACAGAGTTTGTACAACTCTGGAACCCAAGTTTATATGAAGAATTTGACTACAGACTTGTGTAACCTATTAAAATCAGCAGTCAGTCTCTTTTTGACTTTCAAAAGTTATCTCAGTGGAGTGCTAGCCTTTCTTCTTTATGAAAGGGGTTTAAAGGTATTGGATCTGTGACGCATAGAGTGAACTCAGCATGTTTAATAAAAGAGAGATCCTGCAGGCTGGTTGAACTGTTTAGAAACTGTCTTTTGCTAGTTCCCAAGCTGCTGTTACTTGAATTGGGCATAGAACACATGTCCCTTATAAACTGATCCAAAACATGTAACCTGAAGAATGCTTCTCAGCAGCAGGTTTTTTCCTCTTGGAACTATGAAACATACATACCTTGAAAATACTGTGTAGATATAATGGTGATTGAAAATAGTCACAAACCCCACTGCAGTCTGCACAGCTGCTCTTCTAATTTAGCCAGGTGATGAGAAGAAAACTTGCCAGTTTTGTGAACATGAATTACATTTCCTCTTGTGGTTGAATTGTGTTCTCTCTCTGAACATTGATAAGCAGGTATCCGAGCTGAAAATAGTCTACTGCCCTTTAATTTTATTCCTAAATTATGTTATGCTATTTGTGCGTTATCAGCATGTGCTGTTAAACCTCATCATGCTGAATGCCAATCTGATGAAACATAATAAGACATAACACAGTTTGACAGCTAATATTTAAAGAAGAAATCTTATCTCTTGCTATCTAAATAGCAAAAGGCTCCCATTCAGACACTTAGAGATTCTTAGAGGATATCTTGAGAGAACAGTTAATCTGAGCTTTCTTGGAATGGTCCCCCAGTATAGCAGCTTTGTACGTGTGTGAGCTTATAACAAAATGCACTCTCACCGATTGTTAAATTCACACTGAACAATTTCTGAACTGCCCTTTTAATTTGTAGTACTCTTGGCAAGATTACATTGGAATTATGAGTGAACTGATGCAATTTTATCCCATAGACATCTTTTACCAAATACTCTGCAATATCCAAATGTATTTTCTGTAATTTAACAAGCTAATACAAACTGAAGTTATTTCCAGTTAACAAAAGTGGGAAATATTTGACATATCTTAGGTACATAAGGTGTATCTGAACATAAACTCCTGGATGCTGTGCAGTACAGTTTGCTCTGTTTTCTTACCTGGATCTTCCCAGTTAACCCAGAGTGGTTATAATTCCATTTTCCTGCGTCATTGTTACATGTCATTTACACAGGCTTAACAAGGTACTTGTCGGTCTTCATACTGATAGATATGTATTCTCCTGTTAAGGGCTAATTCTTTGCCATGATTTTCAAAAGTGTCTCAGGTTTTGGATTCATATTTTCATCCATCATTAGCTTGATTTTTACCACCAAAAAAACTAACTTATAATTAATGATGTTTACTTACAGTAGTTTCAAAATAAAGTGAAATTATGGAAACTTAGTGCTATCAGGGCAAAAATACCTGATGTGGAGCACTTGGTGTTGAAACAACTTAGATTTCCTTATTTGGAAAATTTGACCTTAATACATCTGAGTTTCATGAATAACCTTTTTAAGTGTAAAACCCTTTGAAAGAAGTTAAGGTGAGAGAAACTTCAATACTAGTTAAAAGATCCATCTGCTTCCCAAAATGTTTTTTTTTTTAACAAAAATAGAGGATCAACCTTACCTGGCACAATCAAGCATGTTGTGTCACGTGCACATCTGTTGTCACTGAATTACAGAAGTACCCCTGATCCAGACTGAATAAAGAACTTGCATGTCAAGACTGTGATAATCTCTGTCCAGATGATGAGTTTTAGCAAGGGCTGTGCCTATCCAAAACACCACTACCAGAGAAAAGATGTCAACACACCACACCACCTCCTTCTGACACCTCTGGCCCTCACCTCTGCTCACACCTGTCCTAGCCAGCATGAACACACAAGTACCCAGCATCAGAAAAACTTCATCCCTTTGAAAGAGTAGGAACAAAAAGCAGAGTCATTCTCCATTCAGCCAGGTAGGATCTGTTCTTGTGGCAGTTTCATAGCATGCTATAAAATAAGGGTGCTTCCCACATGATAGTAATGCTCAACGGCTGTTCCCTGCATGTTCCCTTTACTTATGACAATATTTAACTTTCTAGTTTTCTAACAGTTAAATAACAGAGAACCACTAGCAGGGTCAGGGATATTCTCTCGGGGAAATTCAGGCAAATTTGGACAAATTCAGCAATTCTTTGAAGTATTAACTTGCCATAGTACATTAGAAGCTTGAATCCATTAAGACATTTGTGTTAATGATGATTTGTATTTTTATATATTACTACTACATTTGACTGAGAAATAAGATGCAAAATGAAGCAGAAATCTGTCAGAAATTAGGAGAAACCTCTGATTAGTACAAGCTAATAAAATAGTATTTTTTAAAGATGGAAACACATAAAGATTTCTGGGAAACTTTATGGTATATGCCAGCCCTAGACAAAGATTAGAAGGAAAAAACACCAGTGACACATGGTTCGCCATTTTACACTGATTTTGCAGTCACAACCATTGGTCGGCTACATGTAAGCTGAAGTCTCAAAACTAGACTGTATATTTTACTGCTTTATATAAGGACCCTTGGACATTGTTACTTGATTATATAAATTTCTGAAATACTGTAAAAAACATTTTCTCATTTAATTTGGAATATGTATTCTTAACTTTTGTAACTGTTAACCCCTAAAAAATAGATCTGAAAACAGTTTGTGGTACAGTTGTTGGAATTAAATTCTCCGAGGGTATGTTATTTCAATACTTTGTTTAACTTAGCTGTGAAATTTGACTCATCTTTTTATCACACTTCAGACTGCACTTCCTCTTCCAAATACATGAGTGCAGACCCCTCCTGCTTAGGTAAAGGGAAGAGTGTATCTGATGATTTACTTCTTTGGAGTCCTAGTATTTTATTTCTTGCATGAAGGAAAGTGGCATCAGTATTTAGGTGTGCTGCATTAGAAGCAGAACAGGGTTTAAAAGTACGACCTTAATTCATTGTGGTCTCTATATGTACTATAATCCAGTAGAATTCAGTATTTTGCAGTGAAAAAAAAAATAACATCAAAAGTAATGTTTTTTATAGTATTGCCCAGTTTTGATTGTCTTTTTTAAGACATCACAGAGGACTTAAAGGACCATGGCAGATAAATGCAGTCTTTAAAGCTACTCATGCATTCTTAATGGACAGCCTGTTAATTTGAGGTCTAGGTCATGAATTTGAATGCCATTCACTAAACACCTCTTTGTCAACAAAAGCTAGTTTTCCCTTAGGGTAAATTGTAACTCATTAATTGTAATTAAATTAAACATATGCGACAACTAGAAAACTCAGGGTGCATTCTGTGAGGAACATTGGTCTAGTAATCCATGGTTGATTTCTGACATGTTCAGGGTTTTGTGAGAAGAAAATACAGGTCTACAGTTTTAATGACAGTTACTACTTGTCCTCTTTTTCAACCTATCTTGCCCATTTAGTATTTTTTTTAATTATTTTTCTTTTCTATACTAAATATAACAGAAATTGTAACATTAAAAGTCAAGTTTGTTGCAAGTTTAAGCTGGTAGTCACGATATTCAGGATATTTTGCATCCTGTATATCCACCCCAATTTCAAGCCTATATTTATGTTTATAGTAGCAATTAAACAGTGTTAACAGTGGGAGCCATTGTATTTGGAAGCTCTATATAATCCATCCTCAGGTCCTAAGTTAAATCAGTTTGGTTGTCAAAGATGAGTCCCTAATGGGCAATGGTCCACATCACAAAGCCATCATGTAATTGCCACTATTTGGCATATTTGGCAGTTCCTATTAGGAGAGGTCTAGGACTGAGCTCGTACACTGAAGCGTTACATCATTGCAGATTGGAGACAACAAAACGAGAATTGGGATGAAAAAGATATACTGGGTTGGACATTTGGTTTTTTTCATTGAAAATGTGGAAGCACTTTTTTATTCAGGAGGTTTGCAGGCTTTTGCAACTTTTCTGCATTTTGAACATATCTTTTTTGATCTAAACTGAAGTATTTGGCTTTCAGCTTTTTTAACATTTTTATTTTTTACAAAACCATTTTATTCTTTCCAATTAATTTGCTAAAATTGTTATAAATTCATAGCTTCACACATTTTTGAGTTAAAGAATGTTTTCATTAGAATATTTTTTTCTGCTTTCATGATGGAAAGGTATAGCTAGCTGAGTATCAGTGTGCTGGTCTGATACACACAAGGAGAGAGATAGCTATGGTGCATACAAATGATGAAACTGCACTTGTGATCTGAACAGTAAGTGGTTAACTTGAAGACTGAGGACATTCAGAAACAGTAGCTAACTGACCTTGTGGTTTTTGTGCAGCTGAGATATGTGCTTATAAAAATTCAGTTAACATGCTCTCTGCAGTTTCCTAGCTGCAACTCTGCTGGGAGCACGTCTATTTAAAACACGTGTGTTGTTTAGCATCACTATTTGTATCAAAATCCCCACTGTGAATAGTCAAGTGACAAATATTAAAGTGGGGAACCGTGTATAAACAGGAGTGCTAGGCCTCTTTGATTGTGTCTGGAGAATGTTAAATGGAGTGTACGGGGAACGTATACCTCTTCTCTCCCCTATCTTATTTACTCAGGAGAAACCTAAAAATGTGTGTTATTAATGAATACCCCAATATTACAAATGCATGAGCTCTATATGAAAACTGTTCCATGAACTCCTGCATCTAGGGCTTCTTTCACATTACTGACTTTACGATCTAAGGATTTCTCTCACCTTCATCGTTAACCTAGTCATGAGAAGAGTGTCTCATCAGCAACAGACATACCATTCCCAAAAGTTCTGTCTCAAAGAGCCAGTGTGACTAACAGCCTGTAAAACATTTGAATCTCCCCCTGCCGTACAAAATGCAAGCTACTGTGCAAGTGATATGAGTACATGGGAAATGCAAACTCCCAACAGAAAGCTGCAAAGCAGAGGGAAACAGGAAGATAAGTATCAGGTTTGCTTCCTTCACTGGCATTAGAAACGTAATCTTAAGAAAAAGCCATTGCTGGGAGCTGAGCAACCCTTGATGTGAGTGCTGGCTCTGTCTCAACTTTTCCTGAGGTGCTGGAGTTAATAAACCTACCTACCACAGGGAGTTACTTTTTCCTGCTTCAAGTTGCAATGTAGCAATGCTTAGATAATGCAAAAATGATGGCCATAAGGGTAGGACTTATTCTTACAGCTGACAAAGCTTTGTCCAGCTTTCATTCCACTCCTGTGGAGCTTTGCATGAGCCCCTTTTTCTTCACATCTTATGTTTTCTGCTTACTTCATTTGGAGAGCTTTTCATATCAAAAAACCTTTCTGAGAATTAGCTGTTTAAGCACTGGAAACATCTGTTTTATTAATAGGTAAATGGAAGATGGATGGGATTATATACAAACTTGTCTCAGAAACAAACTTATGTTAGAAACAGCCAGTGAAATTCTTTGCTGTGCCCTCTGTGGTAGGCACATCTTTCCCTTTTTCTGTCAGTGATCAGCACCCTGTTGGCTCAAGTCTATCACCTGTCTTACGCATTGTATTTATGTGACTGAGTGATTTGAGGGTCAGGAGGTGGCATACCTGTTTTGCTTTTCAAGGTGTTATGGGATTCTTCTTATGAAATGTGTTCTTGCCCTGGAGTTTGCTGCTGCTTGTTTTGTTCTCTGCTTCTTGCCTGTTTATTTTTATTTTTTGCATTCTTTTTTACTTTTTTCCCTCTCCTCTGGGTTACTACATTACTACAAAGAAAAATTGTTTTTAGAGTCCTGACGTTCATACACCCAGTCACCTCCTCTCCTGCTACCAGAACCCAAGAGAGAATTCCCCCTCCATTGGACTTCTTGTATTCTCTAACTAAAACCAGTCTGGAAGTAGTGATCGGGAATTTGTTAAGTGCAAGTGGAATATATAATCTGAGGCTTTGCTGTGATGCTTGGCCTTGTTCAGAAGGCAGATAAATGTAGAAAATGTTCTTCATAGCTCAGCACATACCACTGTAGGCTGGTTGAACTGAGAGCTTTAAAGCATGTTCTGACCTCAGGTGGATACAATCTAGAAACTGCCCTTCACTTTTCCCAAACCTCAAGTTTTACCTTAACATTTAGCACTGTGGCAATGGCCCTTGACCACAGCTCTTTATCTACCCAGGTGGACATAGGACACTCAATAACATTCACTTTTGTTACTGAAAATGACCTTTACCCATTAAACATTAAAACATGTCATTCAATTGGGACACATTAAAAAAAATTACCTTTTGAGTCTTGATGTTACAAAGAAAGAAAAAATGCCTGACTGGTTTTAGCCAATCTGGTCATCCCAAGAAAGCCCTTTCTACACCCCTACAAATACTAGGCATCCCATAGCATGTATCATGCGATTTGTAATTATACCATGATGACAGTGATCACAGCTTGATCACTGTGGTCACAAGAAAATAATGGAGGCTCAGTAAGTGCAAACAAAATGCCCCTTGCTGGCACCCTTGAGGGGCTGCTTGTGACCAGAATCTAAAGTCAGGAAGGACTGCAGTGGACTGATGGAGTGGTCACAACCTCCTTCTATCATCGCAGCCTAATCAAAACCTCCCTCTCCACCCACACTGAGTGCAAGGAGGGGAAAGCAATGCCACTGCTTCTGATATCAGTTAATATTCTGTAGAATCTTCCACAGATGTGAAGAACAGGAAACCATGGTTAGAACTAGTAAAAGAAAATGGTTCACACTGAGAGAAAGCACTGATTTGAAAGCACTGATTTAAGTAATACATCTTACTCACATGTTGGTGCTAGCTTGCTTGGGGGTTTTGACTTTCTGGCTGCCTGGCTATATGATTGCCATTGTTAAGACCTGTCAACTCTTTGTGATTTGATGAATTATGTGAGTGCTCTATTTCTCCATAAAATGAAGTTTTATGCAGATACGTCAGTGCCATGGGAGATTATTGCTAAGCTGTTCCTCCAGTGAAAGCATCTCCTGTCCAAAACACCAGATCAGACATTTGTGAAAACACATCTCAATTGAAAAAAGTAGTAGATTATTTCTTTGTCTGTAATAAGTCTGAGAAACTATTTGTAACCAACACTATTAATATTTCCTTTCCTGTGTCAAGAATTGATGACATTTTTCTATGGGGAAGTGTGTGTATGTGAGTGTGTGTATATCTGCATCTCTATTAGACTACTTCTCATGTCAAGAATCTTCATGTTTCTTGGCAATGTCAGGCAAACTTGATGTTTTTTTCTGCTTACTTAGTTTACTATTGAGTAATCCGAAATAAGAGACTAGAGTCTATGGAAAAAGAAATTATTTCTGAATGTGCAAAGAGAGTATTAGCAGCCATCCTCAGCCATTTTTATAATGGTTCTGCAACAGCTGCTCATATTGTCCCATAATGATGACAAATGGTGCCTTTTCACACTCTCCACAAAGGTAGAACAGAAAATTTTATATCATGAAAGCTATGTACAGGATACAGTACACCTTGCTGAGACAAGCTTATCAGCCTCATATGTAGGTGCAGCCGGAGCCGCCCCATTAACACATTTCTACATTTTAAGTATTTTTCAAAGACTCATTTCTTAAAAGCAAAATCATTTTTTTTTAAAAAGAAAAGTAATTGTTAAGTTTCACTAAATAGGCTGTCACTGTTACAAATATGAAAATGTTTCCTTGGTGAACGAGCTGTGTCAATTTCATGAAACCTCCACTTCATCAGACAGAGCTTATGTATTGTACTGCTACATGAATGAATATGCAGCTACAACAGCTTACCAGGGGACACAGCCAAAGCCCATGCTCCCTGAGGCCCATGTCCACCTCAGAGCACGCTGTGAGGCCCTGCATGATGCCTGGGGACTGGGATTGGGGCACAGCAGTGTCAGGCCTCCGTGGCGCCAACCAGCCCCAACCGGGGGATCTCGTACCCTGACTGGGGGGACCCTGCATCTCCACAGCAGCCTGGCCCTGCCTCAGTGTGCGGACCCCCACCCTGCCCCAGGCTGCTTTCCCGCCTCAGCCTCAGGACACCTCATCACCACAGCCTTGCCTGACCAGGACAGCGCTGCAGCACCATGTGTAGATCTGGAACCTGGTGTGCGTGTTGCACTGGCCTCAAACTACCTCAGAGGGGTAGAGAAAAGGTACTCAAAAGAGAAAAGGTAGAGGGGCGAGAAAAGGTACTCAAAATCCAAACACCAGGGCCAGGCGGGCTTGCTCTGGCTGCTGATTGTAAGAAAGATTATGTAAGTGCAGCATCAAATCCTGTCTGAGCTGTGACAGAAAACCCCAAGCATTCTCCATGACAAGAACCTCTTCGTTTCCCTCAGGTGATACTGAAGGAGCTGATTCTGCAGGAGTTGTTAGGAACTGTGAAGAAGTTAATGGCATCATCAGCCCCTCACACCCTGAGCACCTGGAGGAGGCTACAAGGAGAAGCTTTGCCAGTGGCTTGAGGAGAGGGAAGTTGTGTGTTCCTGAGGTTGGCAAAGCTCATGTGTGGAGGTGCTGCCGGAGGATGGCTGAGAGTGACCTTGGGGATCTGGTTTGTGCCATGGAGAAATGACTTGTGTGCACAGCTCACAGCAGCCTCATGCTGCAGGGCTGCTGCCGCCACTGTGGGTTCTGCTGTGGTGGTTTCACAGAGTGAAGGGTGGCTGCTGTACCCTCATGTGAATAAACTAAAGGGTTTGCTCTGGAGGGCTGTGCAGACCCGGCTTTTACTGCTCACTCCTGCCAGGCTGTGCAGCCTCTTGATGGCCCAGGCTATTCATCTCACTGCGAGGCCATCATGACTGAAGTGAGCAGCAGCCTCTCCTCTCCTCCATCCTGCAGACAGAGCTCTCTCTGTGTAACTTATGTGCTTGCAATAGTGGCCATAATGACTCTGGGACAGAAAAAGAAATACTTCAAGGAGCTGCACTGACAAAAGAGAACAGATAAAAGGCATCTTATGCCTTTCCATGGCAGGCTGCATAAGGGCACTTGAAAGCTGAAGTGATGTGCAGTACCTTCTGGGCTGAGGAGAGTGGTTGAGACAGAGGTAAGGGACCTGTTGGGTGCTGTGGGTGCTCGCCTCTACTTTGGTTCATACTGTTGAATACCCCCCGACTGAAAGAGTGTGCAACTCCATGATGAAAAGCTATAAGCAGTGAGGGAACAATGACAGAAAATATTAAAGAATACAGGCAATGTAGTGGAAAATAGGGAACAGGATTTTGTTACCACATCTTTAGATCCAGTACTGTTTTTATGCTTTCGTTTCTTCATTTTGTTTTTTTTTTTGGATGTTTGCTTATAAAAAGCAAGGGTTAGGAAATTCAGCAGCAATGGAATATGTTCGAAGATTTCACCTGTTGTTAGAGTTCTTGTTCACTGGGAAGTTGGGAGATAAGTATTAAAAGAACCTGATCTTCTTAGGGGCTGCTGCCATAGTAGAGATTAGGGGTTAAGATATTAAACAGCAAAGATATTAACTGTTTTGCATCTGGTTTTACAAATGAAGATGGGAGAGATTTGCTTAAACTGCATTAGATGCTTAAGGATAACAGATGAAGAATTAGGAAGTGTGCAGATTAACACGAGTGATGATTAAGAAAAGCTTACAGGCTCTAAACCTTATTAATGTTTCTGACAAATGACAAGTGATACAAGAAGAATATACACAAATGTGGTTTGAAGGGGCATGGAAACAGGCAGAGCAAGGACTGCTTGGTTCGATTTTGGGCCCTGAACATCACTGCAAGGATAAAATTAACTTTGACAAACTCTCAGCTCTGTCAATGTCCTTCATCTATCCTCTTCCAGTGACCTATTAGTTCTGAGTTTGTTCATTTTATGTCTAACACTGGTCATAAAGTATTGAGAAGCACTTGTATTGAGTAGCCTGCAGGGTATTGCCTGGTTGTCTGAGACTGCATAAAGTCAGACTTGAAAGGGAAACCTGGGTCATCTGGTATCTAAATAGGAAATAAACCCTATCTTGGCATTCCATTCTTACTTCAGCTGCAAAAAAAACTGGGAAAGGGAGATGGCCAAGCACATGTGCTTGGAGGCTAAAAGCCTGAAATAAAGGAGAGAGATAGAAGGTATGTGGCAAAGAGGGATTTAATCTACTACCCACTAAGCCTGGAGATGAAGACTGTGAAGCTAAGAGAACAAGGCAACTGCAAGTAGTGAGCTGGTGGCTATTGTGGGAAGGAGTTGATGCCAGTGTAGTGCTCGCACTGTTCTAGCAATCTTGCTGAGAAGAAGGAAAGGGGGATGGGGCAAGGCAGGGCTGGGGATGCAGTAAATTCTGGGCTTTTGTATATAAAATATTGGGATCTGATGGAGATGGATATTTTGGTGAGATAATGAAAGGTGAAATGCTGATGGGGTGAGGAGGGGGCACCCTCCCCTATTCCTATGGAATGGAAAGAGGAGTAAAATGGCAAACCTGTTTTTCCTGAGGCTTTCTTTTCCTCTCCTTTCCAAGGCTAGATAATCCATCCTACTTGATAAAAGGCACAGGGGTTGCACAGGCTTCTTTCCACCCTTGCTCACTTCGGACTCCTCTACTTTCGCTCAGTGCCTCATTCACCCATTTCTGAAGAGTATTTTTATGTCTGTGAAAATGCCAAGTGAATGAAATTTGTGTGAGCAGTCAAGGATGTTGTCCTCTTTTCAGTTTCTTGTGGAAATTTGCAGCTTTTTCATTTTTGCTCTTGAGATACTTCAACAGGGCTATAGCATACTGTAGAAATGTTTTGCAGACTTAGGTACCCCTTGATTACAGGAAATGAAAATTGAAAACCAGGTGTTTTCATCTGGTTCTGGTGAAAAACTGGCTTCTCCCCTGGTGCAACCCAGCTTGAGCAGGGCCTCAGGAGTGACTGTCAGGGAGTCCTGGCTCACAGCGCAGATCAGAGAGTTTTTTCTCCTGAGACACCATTGGAAAAGTTGCCTCATTTTTGTAAAGTGAAGTAAAACTTTCTGTTTTGTTTTGGGTTGTTTTTTTTCTTGTTTGGCTTTGTTTGGGTTTTTTTCTTCTGAAATTATGTATTTGGTATATCTTTTCTTTTTCTACTGAAATTGGTTATCTGGTTTTGGTAATCCAGACTCTTCTCATGCTTGTGTGATGCATTAGCTGAGAAACAGAATTATTGCTGCTGAGGTGCTTATGTAGTCTCTAAGCTACATGCCCTGAAAAGTGATTCTGATGCTTTTGTTAATTTGCAGAGATAATAGTTTCAAGGGAGCTTTCTGCCGAAATGGTAACTGAAGTCTTTGTCAATACAGAGCTGGACTCTTACTTTAGATCCTATCCAAGAGGTAATACTCTGTGTTTTGCCTAGGTATGGGTGACACTTAGGCTTGTTGCATATTTAAGTTACTAAATCTCATTAAATGTTTTGAAAGTAATTACCATTTTATCAGAAAATGTGGTTTACCAGAAAACTACATAACAGAGAAGGGTTTTCACCCTAGGCCATATGTGCATATGCAGACCATATGTGCACCCTGTGATTGAGCACAGGCTCTCTGTATTGTCTTTCATACTTTGAAAACCTTGGTATTATTTGCATTATTAACCATGCTATGGGCTTTTTTGGCAAGCAAACAATATTTTGCCACATATGCAGTATGAGAGCTGACTGGGGGAAATGGAGTCCTACTCCTTCTGTGCTGGATGCTGTGGTTAAGGTGGATAAATGTGGGAACATGTGGGAAGCTGTGTCTCCGTCTTTGATGGGCACTACTCACCAATCCTTCCTCTTCTGAAGGCTAGAGGAGTTGAATAGTGGCTTCCAGGCTGACCAGCAGGAGAAGGACAAGACATTCCAGAGGATATTTGGCTTCAATTTTTAGCCTAAGGTTGGTACAGAATCTCTCTGTCTGCTGCTCAGAGTTATGGTGTTTAGATCCTGGCAGTTTGTAGAGCATGAAGATGGTCTGTAAAAGTGAATCTCTGGTGGTTCCTATGGGAGAGCGAGTGTTACCTCATGGCAATGAATGGCTAACTTGGACTAGAGTCTCCTTTAAGGCTAGAAATGATTTTCTGTCTTAGAGACATAATAGGAAGTTCAGCTGCTAGGCCATGCTTTCCGAGTGCAGTGTTAGGAAATGTACAGATTGCAGTAAAAATCTTTTTGAAAGAAGCTTTTAAAATAACGTTTTTTCCTACAAAAGTTGATGTGGAGGAGGGAAAGGACATTAAAAAAGAAAATGTAAATGAGTTTGCGTCATGACTTTTTAGAAAGAAAATTAACTCTGTCTCAGCCAAAACCAGTGCGGTTGAACAATTTCATGGCTCAGGTTGGTTCCTGTAAAACTGTAGCAGTAGTTGGAATGTGTTGAAAAGCTGAGGCAAAAATTCTGACAGCTCCATTTAAAAGTGCAATTAAAACTGAAAAGCAAATTAAAATACAAATGAGTTTGGTGGGTTTTTTTTTTCTTTTAAGTTAATTACAATAAATCAGTATAGACATAAATTTCCAATATGTTTTAAATGTATTTGAGCAGAAAATACAGGAACACCCCTGGTTTAATTTGAAGTCACATTCCCTTCTTGGTGCTGTGGTGATCGCAGCATCACCAAAGACTAGTGACCAGTAATGAATGTGTCGCACTCGAAGATCCCTCCAGGGTTCTGATTCAATCTTTTGAGTTATAGGATCAGGACAAAATGAACTATTTTTCAGGCTTGTAAATATGTGACAAATGACAGTGCAGGAACTATTGATTCCAATCACACTGATACAATGTTTCATAGTCAGGACAGACCCGCTTTACAAATTACTTGCAAGTTGAACAGCAAAGCCATATAGAACACGCTTCAAACCATATCAATCTTCTAGGGTGCTTCTGTCACTAGTAGCCTTCAGATTTGAATAAAGTGACCAAAATTGAAATGCGTGTTTTAAATACATTTCTGGGTGAAGTTGGTGCGATAGTGCTTTGACTTGAAGCTGAATCACACAGTGAGACTTGGGCCCCTTATATAGGGTTAGGGCTCTTGTACAGCAGCAAGCATACACCGTCATTTATCTGATGTTGGCAATGTTTAAATAGCCTGTAGATGTGAATAATGGACTCTCCTCTCTGTGGAGATTGTTACTGAAATTATTGCAGTATGAAAAACATCTGAAGATGAATTTAGGACACCTTGACTGATTCAGAGGAGCCAGCTCAATTTTTGGGGGAATTTCTTCAAGACAGTGGGCATGATTGGAAAATGTGGTTGAATTTTCTGTGTCTCTAAAGTTAAGATTTTAATGTGATGTAACCTTGATAAAACACTTTATTATGAATATTTTGAACTGCAGGCTAATAAAAAATTGTTGCTCTCTTGGAAAACAGGCAACAATGAAAGCATAATGTTGCATACACACGTTGAATACAGAGTTTTCTGGGAAAAGCTCAGAGGAGCCAACTGCATGTGGCAAGTTAGTAATGTCAACACGTTAATGACCGTTACCTAGATGCTATGCTAATGAAGGTAATAGAATGACCTTTACAAAATGGGAAAACATCTCTAGTCCAGCATCTGCTGTGTAAAAATTGGGGAGTTTGGTAGTTATTTGTAACAGCTAGTCACCTACATTACTGATAATGCTTGAAAACTGCTTCTGCTGTATAGCAAATTCAAATGAAAGCTTAAAATAGAACACTATCAGGGGTTTGGTTTTTGGTTTTGTTTTTTTTTTAGTTAGGGGTAAAATTACAGGAGGGTTGGGAAAGCTTATTTGATTAACTATGAATAAATGGCATACAATGCTTTTCAATGGGATATGAATAAACAACTTCACCTGAGCACAGCTCTTGGTTGTTAGTAGTCGTCTGCAATATTTGTTGAAGCAGGAAAACAATAAAAAGAAATATCCATGTTTCTAACAAATTATTGTAGTGCACTTTCAATTACAGAAAAAGATGCAATAATTTGAGCTATGTAATTATTATTTGTTTTCTGGCTGCTACCATTATCTAGAATTCAACTTTAGTTCACCATACTTGTCACATGTTCACCTTAAAGGAGGCCTGCATGATGATTTATAATAGACGTTTTTCCTGATGCTTGATGGAATAAGCCATCTGTGTACCATAAAGGAATGATAAAAAGCTTTACAGTGTTGCCTGTGAGGCAGATCTAGACAGTTATTACAAAGAGCAGCTCTTGTTTTAGAAGGTATTTCTACTGTGAGTTCTGTTGGACCAGCTGGGATGCAGTCCTATCTTTCACTTCACACCCTTTCCCTCCTTCCTTTTCATTTATTATTCTTCTCCCTTAAAGTGTGATAAGCAAAAAAAAAAAAAAGGAGAGGTTAGGGGAACAGTAATGCTACAACTAACCTCTCATTAGAAAGCCAAGCTCTTGGCAAGGGCTGTAATTAAATAGGTTTTCTTTGACCACGTAACTATATCAAACCATGTTGTTGTCTCAATCTCCTCAAGCCAAATCAAGCTTCATCTACTGATCTCACTAAGTAAAATCTTGGTCTGGAAGCTGTTTTAACTGCAGCATGCTAGGCTGTAATTGCCTGGAGTTTATTTGGCTGCACAGGCTGCAGTTATAACCCAGTCAGTGCACAAAGCGTTCAGCTTTGCCAAGCCAGGTCAAGCCAGGCTTATAGCTCCCCAACTGAATTTTTCCTCAAACTGGAATCCGTTTTGTTACTGCTTCACTTGGTTGATCAATGGGTTCCATTCAATGATAATATTGACCTAGAAAGCTAGCTCAGAACTTTAGATGAAGTTCGTATTGCTCCTGCCTACAGAAGGCAATGATAATCATCTACTTTTTATAGCAGAGTAACAACATAAATGGAGAGATTTTATTTAGTCCTTTCCCAAATCTACAGGAAGATGCTGTTCCAGTGCTTTGTCAGAGGCTTAGGGAGGCACTTACCCAGAACAGTTTCACTAGCTAGCCTCTATTACTCTGGAACCCTGTGTTTGCTCATCTTTAAGTGTCCAGGCTCACAATTTCTGACCTAATATTCAAAGAGAAATCTGTGGGTTTGGTGTTGTATGTAGCAATTGGTTTTTAACCTGTTTCAATGTGACATTTCCTGTTGGCATCTGTACTGCAAAAAGAGAGACTTGCTTAAGCCTTTTTGTTTCAAACAGCAAATAAGTACGCAGTAGCATGTTCCAAGTTCCTGTTCACAAAACACCTGCAAGGGTTAGAGTAAACCTCAGAAAAAGAAGTTTAAGTATTACAGGTTCTTATTATTACCTCAGTCATTTCAGATCCAAATTCTGCATCGTTATGGTAATCTTTATTTGATGCTATCTAGTAAAAAACTTAAAGGAGCTTCTTTGCCTTTAAATGATAGTATACTGGGTAATACATACTGATGCAGAAGTGTTAGAGAACAGAAGATTTCTTCTTACTCTTTTACCACTCTCAATAGTCTTGCTGCTTTGGGGAAGGGGGATGGGGACGGACCCCAAACAGCTGTTGTGGCAACCTCATAAGCAAAGACAGTGACTTAGCTTTGCTTACCCACGCTTCACTGGTCATTTCAGCTGATGAACTGGCAGAGTTTATACTATGTAGAAACCTGGCAAGAAAAAAGTGTTTCCAGTATGTCTGTGGGAAACCTGTGGGAAGGAGAAATAGAATGAGGCTGTGACCCTTAGCTCTTATGTTCTCAGAAATACATACTGACTCCAGCTGAGAGCTTTCAGGTAAACCACAATGAAACCTTTTTCTACTTACAGCCTACAGAGTGTGTATGATATGTTTCTCTGTGTACTTAGCTTGGAAATGTTGGTATCAAAAAGCTCTAGAAGGTTGTATGAGTAAACTTTCAGCACCTCATTGGATAAGCAATTTCTGAATCTGTTATCCAGTGGGTATAGTTCAGCTCCTGAGAACTGAATTCCTAATGAATATAAACTTAAAGTTTGCTTAACACTTTGATATATTACTCCTAGAACCATAGAATGGTTGATCTTGGAAAGGACCTCTGTCACGGTTTAAGCCCCTCACGCAGTTTGCTCACTCACTCCTCCCTCTTTCTTCCCCCAGCTCCCGGAGGGATGGGAAGGAGAATCAAAAGAATGCAACTCGCACAGGTTGAGATAAGAACAGTTTAGTAACTACGGTATAACACAAACCACTACTGCTACCACTAATAATAATAATGACAAGAGAAATACAAGGGAAAAGAATACAAGTGCTCACCACCTACACCCAGCCTGACCCAGCAGTGCACCCCCACCTTCCAGGTCCCTGCCCTCCGTTTTTACATCCTGGGCATGACGTGCTGTGGCATGGAATACCTCTTTGGTCAGTTGGGGTCAGGTGTCCTGTCTCTGCTTCCTCCTGGCTTCCCCTCCTCCCTGGCAGAGCATGAGACTCAGAAAGTCCTTGGTCAGACCAAAAGATTCTAAGCTGTAACTATAAACATCAGTGTTATCAGCACTGTTCCCAGGCCGAAAGTCAAAAACACAGCACTGCACCAGCTACTACGAAGGAGAAAAATGGCTGCTGCTGCTGAACCCATGACAACCTCTGAAGGCCATCTGTTCCAACTTCCCTGCTCAAGCAGGGCCACCCAGAGCCAGTTGCCCAGGACCATGTCCAGATTATTTTTTAGTATTTCCCAAGAATGGAGGCTGCATAACCTCACTGGGTAATCTGTACCCGTGCCAGTCAGCCTAACAGTAAAAAATGGTTTCTGACGTTCAGACAGAACCTCCTGTGTTTCTCTTTGTGCCCACTGCCTCTTGCCCTGTCACTGGGCACTGCTGGAAAGAGTCTGGCTCACTCCTGTTTGCACCCTCCCTTCAGGTATTTATATGCATTGATATGATTCCCCCTGAGCCTTCTCTTCTGTAAACTAAACAATCCCAGCTCTCTCAGCCTTTCCTCACAGAAGAGGTGCTCTAATCCCTCAGTCATCTTCGTGGCCCTATGTTGGATTATCTCCAATATGTCCATGTCTTTCACAATGTTAACTCGTCAATTCCTGCACCCTTGTCCCTGTAAATCATGTTTGGGCTTCCAGCCTGCCACCACCTTTCCTTATAGTGACCCATAAATGTGTAGGAAAACAGGCACATGTGTCTCCTATAACATTCCATTCCCAGCTGTCATGCTACGGGCTACAAACTCAGCCACATGGACAATTACTTGATAAACTTAAGCATGAAATAAGAAATCTAACTTTTTTAAATTTATCTTTAAACTCTAGACATTGAAAAGAAAACCCAACTTGTTCTGTCTTTTAAAATGTGATATTACAGCCTGGATGCAGCCACAGTATTGAAGTTAATAGTGGGGGTTCACAGCAGCATTACCTGGAGTCCCACTGCTTCTGGAGCCCATACTGCCAGTAAGAAGGAATTATGTCCAGGCAAGGGTTTTTCACAGCCCTAGAAGGGATATCTTCTGCCTCTGAGCTTGCACAATTGCAAGGCTGCTCCATCTGCATGCAGACCTCGGGAGCAGCAGATGGCTGGCTGCCATTATTAAACTGTGCATCTTTCCCTGAAGAATTAAGGTTGTCCAAGTGCAATAACCTTTCCTTTTTATCACAGGATTGTTCTCAAACAGCAGTTAAAATGGGGAAACTGCTAATGAAACATTATCTCTTCATCTCCGCTACTGGTTTGAGATTTTCTTTTTTTTAATTTTGTATGTCATAGCCAAAGAAAAATTAAGTATTTACTTGACACCAAAATTGGAGGAAAAGCAAGGAAGAAAATCTCTTAAGTTTAAATGGAGATCAAGTGAATTGCATGAACAAAGCTCTGGTGTGTAGCCTTTCTAAAATTATTAAGGAAGAAGTGAACATGTATGACTTAGTATCACTTTGGTGCTGCCAGGATTTTACAACATCACTAAATGATCCTCCCATAACTTCTGTCTCTTTAGCATTTTCCCCACTCAGATGGAATGTTCTTTATTATCCATGAAAACATAAAAAATTATATCATTTAAAATTAGGTGTGTACATCCTCAGGTGTCTGCTATATTTCATTAATACTGAGTAATGTCACCCTTCTAACTGATGAAATGCATCTCTAATAGAGCAATATTTTTGAAAGATATAATAAAGATGACCTTTGAAGTGTCCAATACTTGTAAATTCATCTGATATTACTTTAATTTTAATGGCATGAAGTCCAGTAATACTCAATTGCCCAGTCACTGAAGACTTCACTACTGTGAGAAAAACAATTCAGCTTAACTCCTATTCTCAAAATTTGAATCTGTTTTTCAATTTAGTGTTTTCCAGAATCTTGTCATATTTCTACATATTGCTATTTTATTCAGTGCTTAAGGCAAGCTTGTGTGCACTGATTTTGCACAAATAGGTAATGTGCCATTACTAATAGCCTACTTTTTAAACCATATCAAGCAACTTCTCCCAGCATGAAACAAATTAACTATTGGGGATCTAAACCAGGAATCATTGATAGATCATAGTTAGGTCTTCAGGGTTAGTTTGAATCATAGCGCTAGGGGTGAAAGGTCAGAACTTCAAATACTTCCCAATTCGTTATTTCCTTTCTTAATAACATTCGTTTAGTTACAGCTGTTACTACTTCCAGGCCCAAATGTGTGGCTTTGATAAAGATGAGATTTCATTCAGGAAAACCTATGTGCAGTTTCTCCTTAACTTTGTAGCTGAGGCAATAAATGATCAAACCAATTGCAGGTCACTTGCATGCACCATGTGTATACAGCCATCCAATGCACCATAGGATACATTAAATCCTGCGCAACAGAGAATAGGTAAAAATTCCCTTTACCCTTTGGTGATGAACTATTTTGAGTCCTTTGAACTAAAATTAGCTGAAAATTGAAGGACTTGGGCTGATGGATCCTTGCCTGAAGTGAATTTTCTCATCCTGCTCATGGGGACATTCTATTCTTGTGTGAAGAGGAGTTCACAGACTGTAGGCTGCATTGGTACACAAGTGCTTGCAAAGGCCTGCTCTTTAAAGGCATGTCCACGAGTAGAAAGGACATTAGCAAAGTCCAGTAATCCCTTCCTGGAAGGATGGATCCCTAAGGGGCCAATCCAGTTGGCATATATTAGAGCAATCTGCTGGCTCATCTTGTGGTTTATAAGGCTGTGGAGCCAGGCCCTGCAGCTGAACTGGCTGGGGTGGTCTAGCTTGCACTGCAGAGGAATGAAGTAATAAAGGTGTGTAAATTCTGTGAAGACCTTGTCCTGGAGTATAGACCTTATGTGTGGCTTCTTGCCTTGGAGGAACTTGCACAGTTTGTCAGAAGTGGTATGTTAGAACACTTTCATAATGGAGATGAGCGGCATTTGCAGGGTGTTTTCCAAGAAAATGTAGTGCTCAGAGTTGTCTTCCGGAAGCAGGGTTGGTTTTGTAACTGGTAGTCTCTTAAAGTAGTATTTTGTCATTTGCTTGTGTCAATGTTTTCAGAACCTTAATTTAACTGATATTTTATAAATGGCTGGAATTAAATTCCAAGTGAAATTTCAGAATCCAGGTAAATGCATTAACCTTAAACAGAAGCTCTCCTTTCCTATTTCAGTTAAGCAATTAGTGATTGGCCTTCTCTAAGTTAGCTTTTCTTTCAAGTGTTTTTATTTCCCCTTAAAATGTATTGTTTCTCTTCAGACTGATAGGAAATAGATTATGTTTTGAAAAAAAGAAAACCATGGTATTTTGGAGACTTATTTCATTTTGTTTTTTTCACCCTCTGTCCACCAGTCCCCAAGCTGGTAAGCTGCTTCCCTGTAGTGCTGTGCACCCCTTGGGATGAGTGGCTGTTACTTCCTCCTTGTGAAATTTTAAGGGTTAGCCCTACTTAGGTAGCAGGTGAAAGCACACCTGGGTCCTGGCTGAAGCTTTCACCTGGAAATTCATTAGATGGCAACCACACACAACGTTGTGTTCTCCAGAGATAACACTTTGCTTACTTACATAAAGGGACTCATATCTCTGTCATTTGCTAACTACTGCCATAATACCATTTGTCTACTAAACAAATATTATTTGCTGTTAAAAACTTGGCCACCTCTTGCTGTTTCTTGTTAAAGTCCAGACGTCTTTAGTCCATAAGAATTGTCAATAATCAACTTAATGAGGTGTATGTATGTATTTCTTGTCATTGGTCAGCACACAGAATAAAATATGAACCCAAGTGAAAAGAATTACTTGCACACATTGCAAGTGAATTTTTAGAAACATATCATACATTGGTTATCTTCTCTCTGCTGAAGACTGTTCATTAAACATTTTCTTAGATGTACTTTCATGTGATCAACTGAATGGATAATTCTGTGTCTGTTTCTACCTCTGAATTTTTTTTGCCTAGCATAGCACTGAGAATACTGTTGTTTTACAGCTCAACATTAATTCCAGAGAGTAGGTTAACATTGTTTTCTTGTCACAGTGCAAAAATACTTCCATTGTTTAAACTCTTGTTTAGTATGTTCACACTAGAGACAAGGTGACTGAAATTTGTTTCTATCTTTTCTAAGCAGAAACACATGAAAAGCCACTGGTCAGTGGTAGTAGCAGATATGTACACAGCGTCATAACTAAAAGTTGCATCATTTGAAAGAGAACAGAAGGCTATTGAAACATATGGTAGGTCATTCTGATTGACCTTACAAGCATCCAAAGTGATTTCAGGGCCAAAACTTAATCAATACGTACAGTTTCTCTCTAGAATAAGTTTGTTTCTGTCATTGTCAGGAGGTAATCTGTGTGCATCTGAATTCTTATCAGTGCTTCCAGGTTTAAAATTTTGGATGCACATTGTGCTTTGAAGCTCAAACTTGGGATGTGACATTGCATTGCACGCAACCAGAGTTGAGGTCAATAGACAGAGCAAAGCTCATGTGCACATGATCAGTGCAAATTGAAACACCAACAAGCTTCAGTTGTGTATAAACTATTCACACTTTCACTATGAGAAAAATATAAATCAGAGTATTAAAATGAATGTAAATATAAGTAAAGCTAAAATATTCAAGATTAACCAATGAATGTTACAGGATAAAGCTCTTCAAGTCTTATCTCTGCAGTATGCAGTATTCTGCTTCTTTTAACTTCAGAGGGAGAATCAGATAGAACAGTACTAGGAATCAAGTCCTATGTGAGTGAAGCTGAAATTATGAAACAATTAGCTTGAAAAGATATTTAAAATTGAGGTTGCACAAACCTGTAGGTTGTAACTGGTGTCACCAGAAATTCTGCTTCTGCAGAGCAGCTAATGGTCTGAGATAGGGAGGAAGCAGTATCTGCTTTGAAAAGTTAAACCTTGAAAACAAATTAGTAGATAAGTTAAAGCTATGTAATATTTTCATAAATTCTAATTTGTCTGTAAATACACATTAGTGCAAAGACTTTAAAGGAGTCTTTCCATTCATTTATTTATAATGGGATTATTTTAGTGTGCACTATAGAAGGGATTTTCCATGCTTCAGCTGCTATTGTATAACCATACATAATTGGGTCTAAGTGCTTACATCAGCTGCCTATTATGTGAAATTAATTTTTGGAACATATGCTGTTGTATTTATACCATTGTTGTTTCATACTAGATTAATTCTTCGAGAGTTATAATCACATGACACTTATCATTTTAATTATGCCTCTTTAGTTGCAACATATGACAGCTTTTGACTTCTCACCCTCTCCTTCTGCATGTGTGACAGATAAAATTATTAATAAATGCCTGTTTATTATGTAGTTATGCTGTACATGTCCACAGGGTGTAGGTTGGCCTCATGTATTTTACCCAGAGTACAGTGTCAGCAGAGCCTTTGTGGCTTGCTAATGAGCTAAATCCTGCTAACACCACACACACTCTAAACTGCCAAAAGCCCTTTACAGATTCAAATGTGCACAAAGACTCAGCTGGGTCCTTTGTATAAAAGATTAACTCTTTATTCCAATTAAAGATGAGCTGGTCTGGCTTGGTTCAAGCAATTAAGAACTGGAAGTAACAAATGAAACGATGGGCAAAACAGAGCTGCATAGCAACAATCAACCTCCTAATAGTAAACAGGTATTTTTGCGGATTTTGAACCTGATAGGAAGAAGTTAAGTTGCCAAGAACCTTTTTCTTCATGCTGGTCTCTGAGATGAGATCTGTCAGATATCCTGGGTTTGGCAAGTCTCATTTCTAGGAAGAACTTAGTTTTGCTGTAAGCAGGTAGAAAGGGAAGTGTTCTGGGATAACTTAATGCATTTAAACCTTGACGTTCTCTGCACTATCACTTCCTACTGAGGTCTGAGCTGCACACTACTTGACTTCACATCTTCAGTGGAGGGAAACTTTGATTAGTAATTTCAATGTATTTTGGCTTTAAAAGTTTTAAACTGCTGCCTTTAGAGCCTGCTGACCAAGTTTTCTTGTGTTTTCCTTTCCTTTAATCTTCTTTCATTACTCTGAAACATCTGAAACTAGCTAAGTGCATATTCTGTTGTCTTGGTTAAAACTGGCTGAGACATGGGCAAGGGCAGCTGCCTATATGCAGTGGAAATGAGAAGCACGCACAAAGTGCTGCTTAATATGTGATAAAACCAAAATGCCTTTTCAGCAAGAGTAATACTGGAGTAACTGATGATAACAGCAATACATTTTGAAGAAGGAGTATGATTAGCATGGTTTTAAGTGCATACAGATTAGTGATATTGCTTTCAAATGGTCTTATTCTGTGCCTGCTGTCATAGGACCCTACAAAACTTAACTCTTGTGCCTGAACTTCATGGCAAGCAACAGGTAGTTTTATGCCATGGATTACAGGTACAAATTTATGTTCTTAAATAGATGTATTTTTCTGATCTCTTTAGGCAGCACTGATCTGTGAGGCAGCAGGATGCCCTGCCCTGCCT
This sequence comes from Myiopsitta monachus, assembly GCA_017639245.1. Lineage (NCBI taxonomy): Eukaryota > Metazoa > Chordata > Aves > Psittaciformes > Psittacidae > Myiopsitta > Myiopsitta monachus. The sequence continues at coordinate 13,539,704 of CM029921.1, read as the reverse complement.
GCTCTCAGCTCTTCAGGACCATCAGTCCTCAATGCCTACTTCTCTTCCAGCTGGTTACCCTGTGGCTCATGTGTGGGGTGGCATGCTGGCTCTCCCATTCTCTTAAGGCTCCCTGTCAAGGAAAAAGCTTGTTCAGGCTTTAATAAACAGCACAAAATAGGAAAACCTGAAGTTTTGTTTTGGTTTTTAATAAGTAAATAGCTGAACAAATGGAAGAATGTTTAAAAGATACTTGGCCAAGATTCTGGGGCTTTTTTTGTTGAAGCAACTATCCATTTGTCAGTCATGTACATTAATACAGTTCTTGATGCAGACTGAACAACACAGTCTTAGATGCATTGCACTCTTCTTAAAAGCATTAAAAAGTTTAACGAGGTCTATACAGTAATATGTAATTTGGCAACCTTAGGAAAAAACGTACTTTGTGAATTAGACAGTACTTTCAGTGAGACATTTGTTATCTCAGAAGATATCCCCAGGTTTATTTATTCTTTCTCAAGACCTAAAATGACTACTGTTCCGGTTGAATTTGGCTTAGTAGGATAAGGCAAAGGAAAGGAAAGGAAAGCTTGTCCTAGTGTGATGCCATTTCAATGAATGGTGTTGCCTGATCTGAAGGAAAGCTGTTGTTCATGTGTCCTGGAAGTATTTGAAACTGGTTCTATGATTTTCCTCAAATCCAATCTGAGCCAGGTCTGTGAGGTTATTTAAATGTCAAGAGCGCTGATGAGATGACAGCGGGCTTTTCAAAACTCTATCACTAATGGGAATTACATGTCTAAGCTCTTTTAAAAATCCCACTGGGCACAATCTACTGTGTTAAATGTCTGAATACCTTTAAAAAAATGTAGCCTCTTGTAGGTTACAATCAGTTGAAAATTCCTGTGAAATCCAAGATGTCTTAATACTTTCAGGACTGGACATAAACCTCTGATAACTTTTAATGAGACAAAACTATTTTCTGTACTATTAGTATGTTGTTGTAACGCTTGCTTATTTTATAATCAGATAATCCAGTAAATTCATTGCCACTTCAAAGAGTGGCACAGAATAACCTTCCCAATGCATCAGTAAAAGCATGTCACTGGCAGCTGGGGGGTGCTGGGTTACTTGCTCTTGCTCTCCTTGTCTTACATGTTCTGTTTTTTCACCTCCATAACCTTGTCTGATGGGCATCCCTTACGTTTACAATGCCTGATGTGCTTCCTGACATATGTTCAATTTGATTTTCTATAATTTCCATTGATGGCCCTGTTTTCCTGCCATTAAACTGGTGTATTGCCCAGCTGTATTCTGGGTCAAGAATGGGCAATCTTTTAAATCTAGTATAACATGAAATATGACTGTGGAATGGGAGAGGGAGGAGGAGGAAGACAATGATTATAAAACTGACATAAGGGCTGTGTGTCCTGGAAAGGGAAGGTGCGTGTTTTATCTAGGAGAGTGGAAGAAGGTGAAGGTGCATATATGTTTAAGGGAAGAGTATAATACTTTTGCTGGCACTGGAAGTCTGTGCATTACCAGCAGCTGAAATTCTGTGTCTGTAGTTGAGATGAATGCAAGCATACACTATCAGCCTTGCCACCCCACAGTGACTAGCCATTGACCTTAACCCTGAAAGAAAGGGGCACTCTCACTAGGGGAATTGAATGCTTACTCAGCCCTAAGCCACATCTGAGCCGAAGCTGCCAATTTTGCCAAATTATGTGTGATGCTTTTGAAATGTGGACTATTGTCCACCAGGGATTAAGCTGAAATGACTGAATTCATTTCACTTAGGTTTTCAATGGCAATAACATTATTTTTAAAAAAAATACCAACTATAAAACATTCATCATTTTGATTTTATTCATCTTTGTCATTTACTTATGTTTCATGGTAGTTTCTAAAAGGCAGTGAAGTTAATGTCCCATTATTTCAAACCCCCAAGGTTAGATTTTCAGGCTTAAATTGAATTTAAAAGCCACATGTATAGTTAATTCGTACATTAACAAAATTTCTATCAATCACAAGAGCCTTGAGCTCTTGCAGATTTTTTTCATGTTTTACTGAAATCATTAATAGCTGAAAAAGAGCCTAGAGATATCGAGGTAGATACTCTGAAATGCCTCTGAGCAACAGACAGATCTTCTTCCTTAGGTGAATCTTTAGCATTCTTCTGCTGTACAAAATCGCAAAGACAAAGTAAAGAGGTGATGTACCTTTAGGTCATTGGTGTCAGTACTATCAGCATCTTCTAATGGTGTTGTTAGCAAGTATAACAACACTTACAGCATTGTGTTGGTAGTGCTATTTATTTATTTAATTAATTTAGAGAACTAAGCCACTGAGGTTTTAACTGAACACTTGGGAGGACTTTGCTACATCAACTGGTAAATTTTAAAGTAGTTGCTTTGTCAGGGAATCCATCATTTTTTTCCCTTCATTGAGAAATTTTCAGAACTGATTCATGTTTTCCTGGAGACAATGAAAATCAGTTACAGAATTCATTGGTCTTGGAGACAGAATGATGATGTGTTTTGTAGTAGTGTTTTTAAAAAATTGGACTTTTTTTTTCCCAAAGGAATGAGATTTTATGGTAATCCAGCTGTTTATTCAGTTTTGAAAGGAAGTAGTAAATGCCCAGACAACAAAAGCAGTGCCACAAACCACTTGGCACAGGTGGAGGATGATGGTACTGTGTATGTTCTTCAAAGCCTCAACTTAGAGTCCCCATGCATTTGGTTGCTTGCAGAGCCATACGTTTGTAAATGCCCATAAAGCTGCCTCTCATCTTGACTTGAGCTGCAGAATTAGGGACAGCCTTAAACTCTGTCTTGCTTCAGCACTTTCTAAACCTGTTTGAGGCTACACAAGCCCTGAGAAATCAATTATTTGATAGCCTATTCCTCTGTGGTCAATTGCTTACAGCACAAAATTAACTTCTGGCAGAGGTGAGGATGAACAGATGTAGAGGCAGCCAGTCCAAATGTGCTTCTTCTGGGCAAAGAATGGAATATAGGAACTACCCTGAAATAACTGAGGGACCCAAGATGATCTATCTATGCCTTAAGAAAAGAAAAAAAAAGAATTGTTTTCCCCAAAACATCCTCATGTTTTTCCCCTCCTACAAAAGGCCACTTTGCTTGTCATGTCAAGCAAAAGCAAATAATGACCCAGGTGACAACCAGGCTGCTGTAGCTGTTGTTTGCACAACTGTTAGTGGAAATGCTCACACCTTCACCAACCTAGTGCGTATATTCATATATCCAGAAAATTGTACCTGAGTGAACTTGTTTCCATAACATCTTTCCTGTTTCCTCTTAGCAGCTACATTCATTTCTTGCACTTATTTTACTGTGTTTTTTAGAATGTAACTTCTAAGAAGAAAGGGATATAGCTCCTTATGCTAGTCAGGTTCTAGTCATGAGAATACTGCCCTTTTTGCAAAACTGCATAAGCCACTAATTGTGGCAGGGACTTTCTGAGAACTGATGGATCATCTCCTGCTCTATGTTATGGTCTATGGTACATCTCTTCATATGAGAAGAAAAAGGATAGAATTTGTGGTTTTCAGGTCTATGGAAATAAAATTTGCTGATTTGTATGTATGATTATTTTAGACTTTGGAGGGAGAACTGAAAATAAATTACCTGCCAAGCATTTTCACCTCAGTTCATTTCAAAGCCAACTTCTTCTATAGCTTGTTAATGGTTAGAAGAAAATTAATTCAGCCTCTTGCTGATTGTCACATTTCTTCTCTGCGTTACTTAACATTGTGGTTAACTGAAAATTAGTATCCTTCCCCAGTTTTAAACCACCTTAACTATAACTACGTAGCTGGCCTTAGAGTCAGCTGAGCTTCAAGAAAGCAAGTGTGATTGGTGGTGTCAGGATGCTTATTCAAATGACCCCTTGCTAACATGAGGCATGTGCTGATCTGATCTCACAACCCTCATCCAACATTGCTTATCCTGGTCTGTATCGGTTGCTAGGGTACATCAAGATCCACCAAAGCCTAGAGCAGAAACAGAGTGGGCAGCAGCCAACACATGCTCTTCTCTGAAAAGTCCCCAAGTTTCACTGTCTGTGCTTTGCTTTTTGTGCACTGGGCAATGATAGCAAGTGGGACTTTAGGCATGTTAAAGGAGCGGTGTGAAACTCTGGGCAATGGAACACAGCACCATTTTGGGGAAAGCACGGAGGGGAATTTTCCTGTGCTACTGAGTGCTGTAAGTCTTACTGTTCAGATAGCCAAGTTTTTTCGGCTTATTACCCTAAGTTGTAATATAATCCCTATCTAGAGCTTAAAAAAAGAAGCTACAGGGATGCAGGAGAATGATATGAAATAAATGTAATTTCATACCCATCATTTTTCATCATTGAATTATGCTGGCTGGAAAGCTTCTACCTATCCCTATCAGAATCTCATTACAGGTCAACTTGCAAAGTAAATAGTACTCAGTAAAAGTAAAAGTGACAGAATTTCTCAGCTGGCAGGTGGCCCAATTCCACAATTATTCACCTTAGGTAGTAGTAATGTGAATAATACCGAAAAGCTTGTTAGTGCTTTACCAGAAAAAGTGATTAATTTTCACAACTATGTGCTGAAGAAATGACTCTTTGCAATTTGGAAGCAAAGAACATACTATTTTCTTGTATTTAGTTTATGTTAACTGGGATGGTGAAATGTAACAATAACTGTACCAAGATGGCCTTGAGGTGATCCTGAGCCTATTCCCTGTTCTCTGACAGGAACCAAAAGCAAATATGTAAGAAATAATACCAGAACAGGGTAAATGTACTGTCATTTCACCAAATTGATTAATCTTGCTGCAAACTGTATCTTAGGCTGATGTGGTACCTCTTCTATTCAGTAGTTCTCAATGGATTTTCCCTCCATGAACTTGCCTTGATGCATTTTGACCCTGTCTTAATCTTTGTTCTATCCAGATGAAGCCAGCTTTATAATAATTGAAATGAATCTGCCTTAACAGATATGTTGATCACTTTTTAACAACTGAACTGTGCCTACTAGAAACATTCATGGAGCAGATTGAGGGTGGTTGGTGAAGCCTGTTACTGTTGGCCCCTGAACTGTTCTCCACCAGTGTGGAGATAGTGCTATGAATGCCTAACTGTTGAACAATTTTTACATGGGTAAACCTTATATTTTTGTGTGTAATTGAATTCTAGCAAGGCATAGAAATAATCATGGGGACACTATAATTGGAAGATTGTATATGGGTGCTAGTGTACACACTCAATGATTTTGTTAGCTGTTACAGAAGTTTCTGCCTTTGTAGAATCTTGCTGCTTCCCTCAGGTGCAGTTTCTTGTCTGAGGAGAGTGATGCTTCCCCAGAGCTCTGCTGTCAGTCTACAAAGCTGGTAGCTTCCCCAGAGCTCTACAGCTTCCCCATAGGATTAAAGCCACTTGTCTCCAGTCAGACAAAACCCTAAAGACATTGAAGGCTTTCATGTCTGCACTGAGTGAAAGTTCACATTATTGTAAGGATTGCTGTTTGCCTTACTTTGGCTTACTACTTTAGATACAGGCTGCTTTTCCTCACTACTTTAATTTTGGCTGTAGACGAATTGCCTCTTCCTAGAAAGAAATAAAGATGGAACAACAATAATATTTCTGTCACAAAAGAATATAGTTTCTGGAGTTTATTCTTACAGACCAAATAGCCTACTGTTTTAAAAAAAAACAGGTTGTCAGCCACTCAGTTTGTTAGCTTCACTAGGATCTCTACCACTCCATGGTATTTCTATAAAAGGCAGCAATGCTAACTTTTCTGATTTTTCAGTTCTTGATGTGCTAAAATACTTGAGGGGTGGAGAGGACAGGTTATAGCTCTCTGGTTCTGGTGTTACTGGCTATTGAGACTATGACAGGAGCTGTTCCTACAACCAATTGAGAACACTTTGCTGAAAATGTTTTATTAAATGTCCTAATTATGAACTATGAAGAAATTCAAGGTGCCTTGGTTGTTTCAGTTTGTTAAAATTAAAGCTGTGCTTTCCTACCTTTTCTGGATTCTGGAGAAATGCTTTTACTTCTTAACAGAACTATTTCACTTCTCCAGAAATCTCTCCATCTTTCTGCCCCTGGAAAACCAGGGTAATGGGAAATGCTTTCCTTCCTAGCACCTGCTGCCTGAGCTCTCCACCATAGTTAGGCTCATATCCTCTCTGTCATAATCTCAAGCCTCCTGGGTCAGCCAGAGATATATTCTGCGTGCTTCAAGGCACTAAGCAAGCAGTATTCCTTTTTCCCTCTTTAATGATCACTTTACTATAAAACAGATGAGATATTTTTAACTGTCCTTACTTTTCAAGGTATGGCTCCTTCATCTGTTTTTATCATCTTCCTTGACAGTGACAAACACCTCTTAATCAGGAAATGCAGTAATTACATAGTCCCTTTTTTTATAATTTGGTTGTTTCAGACAATGATACGCCATTGTAAAGAGAGGGTTTATAGAAAGGCAAAGGTGACAATGTCTAGAAAACAGAAAGGTATCTGAACCCAAGAAAGACCAGCCCAGTTAAGAGATTCTCTAAGGCTGCTGTTGCTGAAGAATACACTGTGAGAGAAGCAAAAATACAGACAGGCATATTGGCAGTTGTGCAACCTTGTATGTTGTCGTGGATTAAACCCAGTTGGCAAATCAGCCACACAGTCGCACTCTCACTCCCCCCTCCATCTTCTCCCCTCCCCGCTCCTGAAGGGATGGGGAGGAGAATCGGAAGAATGTGACTACCACGGGTTGAGATAAGATCAGTCCAGTAACTAAGGTATAACACAAACCACTGCTGCTACCACCAATAATAATAATTATAAGGAAAAGAACAAGGGAAGAGAATACAACTGCTCACCCCCTGCCAACTGATACCCAGCCAGACACAGCAGTGATCTAACACTTCCGGGTAACTGCCCCCAGTTTATATCCTGGGCATGACGTGCTGTGGTATGGAATACCTCTTTGGTTAGTTTGGGTCAGATGTCCTGTCTTTGCTTCCTCCCAGCTTCCCCTCCTCCCTGGCAGAGCATGAGACTCAGAAAGTCCTTGGTCAGACCAAAACATTCTAAACTGTAACTATAAACATCAGTGTTATCAGCGCTGTTCCCAGGCCGAAAGTCAAAAACACAGCAGTGCACCAGCTACTAAGAAGAAGACAAATGACTGCTACTGCTGAACCCAGGATGTATGTCCTTGGCTCCAATGATCTCCCTATTCCTCAGTGGATGCTGTGTATCTAAGTAAGATCTGCCCAGGGAGAAAATTTTGCAAGGAAAAGAGCCCCACTTACACTGCAGGCCTTACCAAGTCTGTTCTCAGGAAGTCTTGCTTCATGGTCACTATCTGCAACTCTTGCAATTAATATAAATGCTGTACTGATGAAAAGATGAGAGTGAAGTTCACCTCCACTTCCTTGCATGTATTTGGGACATGGAATTTCAGGCATCTAAAACTGTTGACCTCAATTTCAAGCAAGTAAATCTCTGCTGATGCTATCCAGTCTGAGCTATTGCCTGCGAAAATGAGGCAGTTTTCATTTTGTTGAGCTTATTTATCATAATAAGAGGAAATGCAGTATTTTTTCTCAGTTCCAACTTCATAAGCACACACAACTCCTTTTTTCGGCTCCATTTGAAATCAATGTGAATAAATTGATTTCAAAGCCTAGTAAATTCAATAGGAGTTACTCCATTGACTCCTAATGTGCTTTCAGGTGTGCTCTGTAATAGTGGTATGATCACACCTGAACCAGGAAGAAAACAGTTTTAAAATGTGCAACAGGATGATGAAATTCTCATTAGAATAAGAGCTATTCTGCAAGGTGGGCTGGTGGTGTTTGCCACAATTTAAAGTGTACACAGCCCCCACTGAAGAAATGATCTTTTTTTCAGTCAACCCAAAGTGTGTAGCCTCTGAATCCCCAAGGGCCAGTAGGCCTCTATACATTTAAGAAGCTAGAGAAAGAATTCCTAAACTTCAAAAGTGAAGGCTGTGCTCTAGATTCCTTCAGCTGTTTATAACTCGCCTTAAGTTAAATGGTTCTCTGTTCCTCCAGTACCTTTGGAGTGCGAGGGGATGCGCACCTGGGAAAGCAAGTATTGAAATGTAAAAAAAGATTGGGTTGTGTTTTTCTTATCAAAGTGGGCTATGATGAATACCATCTGTATTTGAGACAAAACATAAGAAAACATTCACTGTGAGCTATTTCAAGTCTCTCTTTTTAGATGAAAATTGAAATGCTAAAGTATTTTAACATTTTTTTTATGCTTACATATGTAAGACCTTGAGGCCTTTCCTGAGACAACATTATAGCCCAGCTTTTAGGGAACTAGCCCCATTCACATCTCCTTCAGTGAGACAGATGCTTGTGTTATTCCCTGTACTCAGTGTTCAGTGTTAACCCCTTTTGACTCTCTTGCACTAGGGTGTACATAACTGTATCTGCAGATTTATTCCAAAGCAAACATTAAATTAATGCAGAAGGCAGTTGTTCTTCAAACACTAAGAAGATGCTCCCTCGTGAACAGGGCAAATGTCACCTCTATTGGATCAGGGTATAGGTTATTTTTCCTTCTGCAAGTAAATACAGACAGCCTTCAAATTCAAGCTTATAATAGCTGATAGGGCAATGGTTATGAGCATGAAGTGCTCAAATAACAGTACAAATAAATATCAGTGCCTGTTACTGGGTTGAACTTCAGAGACTTTAATTGGTTTCCTTTATCTCCGGCCCCCAGGTCCCTTCACAAGAGACCAGAAACTTGAATCCAAGAATATTTTTTTATCATCCATATTCCTGATTCATTTTAAAATAAAACAGGTAGATCTTCTGACAAATAAAAAGAGGTTTTGTGTTCATTTAAGTGGAGAAACAGTAACAAAAACTAGCAAGGTTTTCTGTAAGTAAAAATTATGGGCTAGTTCTTGTACATGCAATCAACTTCATTTTCCTTATGAGCCAGGGAATCAGAATTTAACTTGACTGCACACTACTTGATATGCACCTACTAACACTTCCTTAAATCCTGCAGGAAAAAATTAACCTTGCAATGCCTCCTCTGCTGTTCTTCAGTATATTTAACTAAATTTTACTGAATTTTGCTTCTAACACCTACTAATGTGAAAGATTACAAGCATATAGCTACACTGGAATAGAAAATGAAAATGAGGACTAAAATGAGCCTGAATAAATAGAAAGGTTGTTTTAATGAAGTGACATCTTCAGGCACTGTTTTCATGATGAAATATGGACCACTTTTATTGTAATTCTGGCACTGCTTCTACATGATTTCCATGAGCAGAGTTATAAATGAGAGGTATGAGGGAATACCAAGATTTCTCCTGATAAATTTCGAATTCTAAAACCTTAGTCAGTGGCACTTGAAAAAGAAAGACTGGGAATGTTCTGTGCCACCTGCCTCAGGAGGCCAAAGTTCCACTTGTTTTGGTGAAAAGGTTTGCATTCTAGGAAGTTTTTTAATGACCATGAACTGGAAATATGCTGAGGTACTTGATACCCAGGCACCTTCTATTATATTATTGTAGCACCTTCTATTCTTTATTCAACGAAATCTGTCCAAATGCAGGAAATTAGGAAAGATCAATGTAGTATTTTAAAGAAGTTCTAGCTTGAATTTTGTATTCAGATCTTTAACCAAGTTGTCATTCATGTCTTGAAGAATAAAATAAAATCAAGAATCTCTGAAGTGTATAATAACTTCCAGGCAACAGTCCCTTAGAGTTCAAGGTCAGTACTGCTGAAAACTGAACAGAAACAGAAACTCAAGCATTTCTAGCTTGGGGGTTCTAGCAGAACAACACATAACACTAAAAATGTCTGAATTCATATTGAAATACATCATATTGCTCACATTCAATTGAAGACTCCTTTTTGTGGATTAAGGATTTGCTTTTATTGGTTAAGTGGCAGAAAAGTCCATAAATGCAAAATAAATGGGGGCAAGGAGTAACGTTTGGAAGGAGAGCACAAGAGCACAGAGATACTTGTAGATTAGCCTTGGAAAGGGTCTGTGTCACCATCGGATGGAAGCTGATTTTCCAGTTGGCATATACCCTCTCAGGGCTGGGCTGGTTGAGGACAAGTTAATGCCCAGCTGCAGACCTGCTGGAGGGAATGGAAGAAGCTTATTCTTGTTAACACAGCATTTCCATAATGCCACATGGGTCAGTGAGTGTTTGTCTGCTATGTAAGGGGAAGCTGCAAAATGCAGCCTTGAGGCAGCAACGCTTTAGTTACTCCACTAATGCAGTGTCTTTAGAAAAAACAAACCCACACAACTTAGCAATGATTTTTACCCAACTTTTTATAGTTGCTGCAGATGCTGTGATATTTATTTATTTTTGCAATTAATAAGCTTGAATCAATTCTTTAAGCATCTTTCTGTTATGATTTATAGGGGATATTGAGCCATCAAACCTATCAAATGCATTAATCTTTAATACAAGGGCAACTCTGTTATCTTGCCAGAAAGTTTTAATTAGAAGGAAATTCTTCATCTCTCTGATGCTTAGCTGTATTAATCTTTCTGCATCACTGTATCAAGTTTTGGCTGCAGGAGCAATGTTTTAAGTTAATTAATTCTTAAGGAAAAGTTGCTCTGAGAATGGAGCTTGGATCTCATTTGCTAAACAGCTACTCAGTACCTCTTTGCCCTTGAGTGGAAACTTACTTTCAGAAACTGTATGAATTTGAAAAGTTGAAGCAGGTTTTCTGAAAGCATGTGCTTGTAACCTCAGAGTGTGCAAGCAGCTCTGATGTACTGGCATGACAGGGAAGGGGCCCTAACGCTTCCAGGTGAACTTCATAACACTCTTTAATCAGTCTTCTCACAGCAATAGGAAGGACTGAGATCAGGAACTAGGGCCTCTGGAAACCTGATGAATGTAGAAGACTTTATCCAAAAGTCACTGCAACTGTAATGGTCAGAAATGGCAGTGCAATTAAAGGGCTTTTGGTCACATGATACATTATCAAAATTCAAATTTTTCTCTTTTATTCCAGGAAAACATTTCAGACATTATTGTTATCAATATTAGTAGTAAATCTTGATTAAGATGATTTGCACAACAGAAAAGTATATTTCAAAGTTTCTAATTTATCCTAAATTGCATTATATAGAAACTACTATTTTTCTTTAGTAAACCAATTGCATAAACCAAGAGAGAACGCTTACATTAAATGAAGGGGAAGGGGGAAGGAAGTTAATTCCAGGTATTTTAAAAAGTTCACAAGAGAAAAAGTCCCCAGTCTGAGAATGATCTAATCTGGGCTATATATTTGTTTCCCACAATAGTGGTTATTCATTGTAATTGCTGAGTTTACAGGAAATAGTTAGTGGATTCCTATCTAATACTAAACAAGAGGCATATTTCTTTCTGAATGTTTATACACATCTCTTTCAAATGGCAAATTTAATTTAAGTGTTATATCTTGCTTTTTTCTGACCATCTTCCAACAGTTGAGAAATGAAAATGATACAAGAATTCACTGCAAGTACATTTTTGTTAAACAGCATTTTAATTATTTCCTCTGCGAACAGGAGTTCTGTGGTTTAAAAAAAAAAAAAGAAGAAAAAAGGCTTTAATTCTCTGAAGTTTGAGGTTTTCTTCTTCTTTAAGAGCCACTATCCTGAAAAACGGGTATCACATGACACTTGTCTTCCAGAATTTGCCATAAGACTATTTGTACTTCCTCATGTGTCGTAAATCTGCTCCTATCATTCATCTGCTTGTACTTTGTTTTCCTGAAAAAACTGGTAAATTGTACCTGTATTGAAAAGTTCATCTTCAGTTTTTTGTTTGATTCCCTTTCCAGATGATCATAAATATGTCTGTATCTCATCCTTTGTCTAAGCTCTTCTTATCTATAGTCTTTTCTGTTGTCTCTTCATGCAGGATAAGCTTATGCAAGCAAACACAGCTAATGTAGGACATCAAGGCAATTCTGCGCCAGCAGAAATTATTTCACTATATCAAGCATAGCTGTCACTGCCAACAAAAAAGCCTGATGTGAGTTCTTAAGTAAGTTGCTTGACAAGTGTCATTCCTACCCCTGAGATATATTCAGCTAAGGAAAGTTTGTGCTGTTATACAGTACACGTTCAATACCTTTTGCTTAGTGTATGCTGGGCAATACCATTCAGCATCTGTACCCAGTAATGGTATGATTTCAGACTTCTGTCTAGATTGATTAAAAATTCCAGTCTGTGTATATGGAAATCAGCCAAGTGGTTGCTGATTCTCAGCACAAAAATAATAACATAACATTGAAAACCTCCTCTTCATTGTGCAGCACTAATACTTCTGCTCACTGACGTTCACAGAATTGCTAGTAACTGAATAGTTTTGAGATTTCTACTGCCCTATCAGGTTTTGTTGAAACTGGTGATTTTATTTAAATGGCAGGACCAGATAAATGACACCATCACAAATGTTTCCTTAAGAAATCCTGTAAATAAAGTGTTTATAGATTAATATATGTATTTTTAATAGACTTTGTAGATCCCCTTATTCTGAAATTCAGAAGTCTTGAGCAATAGATTTGTATGGCATTTTGGTCATTTAAACGATGCTCATGCTGCTAGTTGTTTTATAAAGGTTGCAAAGCTCATAGTGAAGTTCAGAAGAGGCACAGAACTTCTCTTCCACAGATCATAGGCTTCAAACTAGAGGGCTGGGATGGACAGAAGTATGCTACACTTTCAGTAATGGCAGCATCACCATAGTGATATAACATATTTGTACATTTTCCAGTTCTGGCTGAGAAGTTCAATGACTCAAGAAGACTTAACTTTTCTCCTTTTTAGAGATGGACCCCGGGTCAGAGCTGAAGCATGTAGAAATAGCTCTTCAAGTAGCTACTGTATACTGTGAATGTTCTCTGTAATGTATTTGTGTGGTGGATCAATGGCTTAGATTTTCTGTGTCGTAAATCTGGAAGTTCAACTGTTTTCAAAAGCAATGCATGCATTTACAAAAAGTAACCTAATGGTTGAGTAGAGATCTCAGTAATGGGATCAACAGTGCTCATGGACAGCAAAACAGGGAAGGCATTTTCAAGCTGAAGAAATCCTAGCGAAACAAAGCACTAAGGAGATAAGGCAGGTTCATATAAATCTGTTACAAGGTTTCTAACTGCAGAGATGAATAACCCAATTCTAAGCATTCAAATTTTATAAGTTAATGTGCTAATAAGCACTTACCAAAACACATTGCAATACTTTTCCATTGGGTCAATGTTTTGCATGTCGCGTATGCATCAAATACCCATAACTTTGAAGACATGTATGCGTTATCTGAAAAGAGGGTTTAGCTTTTTTTATGTTTGTAATTACTTTGCATGAATACTTCTGCAACGGTCCCAATGCTGGGCAGAGCACTCAAGGTTTTTTAGGCACCCAGGATTGTCTTTAGAGCAGATGTCCCAAACACGTTTAGCAGCTGAAGTACCAAACAATTACCCTGTGAAGTATAAATTATGATCAATGTGTACAAATTTAATACATTCAAAGGAACTTAATGCTCCTGTTAGTTTTAGTGCACACCAAGTTTGTATTCTGTATTCATGTTTGTGGAGGAAAAATAGCAATAAAACTTAATTTTCTTGGCAAATTGTGTACTCTTTCCAAAGCATGAATATGATGCAGGCTAGTGTTCTCATGTCTATGTCTGAAAATAGAATCCTTCTATGGATTTAATGTGCTATATCAAGAAATCTTCAAACTGCAATATGTATAGGATTTACCTTCCTTGTAAGGCACTTACTTATGTTATTCTCTTTGAAAATTCTCTGGATCTCAAATACTGTGCATGTAGGCCTCTTACATTCTCCTTTGTTACTGCAACATCTTGTGACATTCAAAATGCTTGTCTTTCAAGGATGCTGTTATAATAAGGTCCACAGCGTTTGCAGTAAATTCATAGAGATCAATGAGTAGTTCGTGAAATAGCTTCAGTCACTTGTGTGAAGCAACAGTGCAGTAACACGAACACTGAAAAAAGCAGCTGCACTTGCATACAAAATTCAATGCTTTGCCACTTTTCACATGGAATTATGACAGGTTATGCTTTTCCTTTAATCTACACATGAAAGCATTATATTTATGTCTTAAAAATAAATCCTCAAGAAATAGCTGATAATTTGGATATAATGAATTCCACTTTTCTCTTGCTCTAGGACTTCAAGGCTTCCTATACTTTGAAAATATGCCTAAAGGAATAATCATAGGAGTCTTAAACACTTGGAATCAGTTAATACAACAATAAGCATGTAATACCTCCTGTAACTCAACTATATGTTGTTGTTGCCAATGAAATTAGGTGACAGTTATGCCAGGTAATTACACTTTCACTGTTTCTATATATCTAGCATAAATGTGTTCAGAACACGGTGGTGATATAGCAGCGCCCATAAAATTCCAAGGGGAATCTTACAGTAGGCATCTTCTACTAACTTCCAAACCAAGACTGTAAGGCCAATGAAGCAAAATTTGGGTCACTTAAACAAGCTTAGAATCAACAGACCCTGGTTCTTGTGTGTAACTTCAACTGCCCAGACATTTGCTGGAAATACAATACACAAGCTCACACATAATCCATCAAGTTCCTGGAATGTATAGAAGTCTGGTTCCTCATACAAAAGTTACATGTGCCAACCAGGAATGAGGCACTGCTGGACTTGCTACTTACAAACCAACACCTGCTCTGTAATATCTCAGTGATAACCTTGGCTGCAATGATCACAGTATTGTGGAGTCTGGGATCTGGCTGAGCACACTGAAAGTTAGTACCAGGACAAAGGTTTCAAGTTTTAAAAGACCAAATTTTAGGTCACTCAAAGCTCATCGGAGAGGGATTTGTGGGAGAATTCAGCTGGACAAGTGTGCTGGGCCATCCTGTCTGGGCCATCCTGTCTAGACCATCCTTTAAATGGTTGGAACCAGAAAAGGTTGGACCAGGTGATGCTTGAGGTCCCTTCTAACCTGATATTCTGATTCTAGGAGCACTTTTACATTTTAGAAATACCAGACATTTGTGCTGTTGCAATTTACCAGTTATTTATTATTTAAGTGTTGTTTTTTTTATAAAGACACTAAGGTCATTTTAGTGAAGCTACTATGCTTTATAAATAAACCAAGCAGTTTGACATTTAATGTACTCCATAAGCACGTGGTCATGGATTATGGCAGTTAAGTATGTTGTCATGAGGGAGCTGTATAATTAAGTCAGAAGATGATCCTAAATGCACAAACTTAGAATGTGTTTATTTATAAAGCAATCTTTGGAAAAACTGTGCAAAAAGTTGATTTAAAAATACTTTTAATTAGGAGCAGCTAAAATTATTCATAGTTGTAACTTTAAGAAAGAATAATCTTCATACTCGGTGTAGAAAGCTAATATCAAATGCGGATATTTTCATGAAACAGCATTGAAAAAGAAACACATCAGAAATTGCTTTCCTCACTCATACTTGAACCCAATACTGTTCCTCTCTGAATCAGCTAAGCTGCTCTTGATTCCCAAAGATGGAGTGCCACTCTGCTTTGCAATTGCTTTAAGCTGGTTTTGCTCTTTAGAAATCCAGGAGAAAGAAGAATGAGGCTGTGTGCATTTTTTTTGTCTATCAGTCTGCATAATCAATAGTTGACACAAAAGGACTAATTGCTCTTAGCATTTAAAAAGAAGTGCTTATTAGCACAAAAGCTGTGTATCCTCTTATTGTAGTTAGCAACTCTACTGCTCTGATACTTATCTACAGTCACAATCGGATAAAAAGAGTTGATTTCAGCCAGGGTCTGGGAAACAAATAAGGACTATAAGAAGGTGGGAAGAACATGCTGAAAGTATAATCCAGTCTGTCAAGAAGTTATTGGAGGATTGGCTGATGCCTTTCCATCTTGCCTCTATTTTTAATATTGAAATCCAAATAAGCTGGGAGAGATTTTATATTCCTTGAAAGTCAATTAAATAACATTTACTTAAAGTATTCTGCCTCTTAAAATTTTGTAATCATGTCTATTCTGCATTTTCTTCCTTATCTGGAGTCTAGAAGTGCAGTAGAATTATAGTGAACAGCTAACACCATTTTGAGATGCTTTATTTTAAAACAGTGAACAGGAATAGGCATAAACAAAATGTAAAGTGCTTTCCACTGGCTGACTACATCAGATAATGCTCCAGACAATTGATTTTATTGCTTGCACTTATGTGTGAAGCAATGTGTTGGCCTGATTCAGCATAAATGTATCATGAGGTTATGGAAAAGGCTAATTCTGCTTACCAAAGGGGTGTGTGTATGTAAAACCAGATTGGCGCATGCACACACAAAAAAGAGAAAATCAGATGGACTAAAATGCTTGTAAATTATGCAAGACTGCTCAGTGTTTCCCTCTGTCATTTTTATCTCAGAAATGTACTGCACCCAGTGCTTTTTTTTGGAGTTGTCTCTATTTTGAAAGCTTTCTGTAGAAGGATTCCTGAGATTTTAATTAGCAATATAGCAACTTAGGTGCCTTCCACTCCCAGTGTTCTCATGTTGCTCCACAAGCATGCACCGAAGTCTAATTGAATGAGAAGATTCTTGCTGATTTCTGTGATATTTTGATCAGTGCCTGTGTTCTCAGCAGCTTGTGGCAGGGAAGCAGCTTGCAGCTTGCAGCAAGTAGGATTACTGTAGCAAGTGTAAAAGAGAGAGTGTTGTCATCTTGTCTTAAAAACTGAATTGAAGTATCTAGATGCCTTGCAGGAGAAAGCATGCAGAACCCAAGTATTCTGCTTCCTAGTTTTTGTGCCCCCAAACTTTATTAAGCACTGACCCTTTGGCTCCCTGCTCGGCCATTCTCCAGCTTTCTGCTGTCTTCATTTCCAGTTGTGGTTTGTCACATAGCCACACAGCAGCTTGTGCTGCCAAGGCAAGGTGGGGAGTAAAGGGGCAGAAGCAAGAGAGTGAGAGGTAGGACTGTTAGCGGGATTGCTCCAGCAGGTTGAATTGTAAAGAAACCTCATTCTCAAATTACATTTGCCTACCACTCGATTACTAAAATCATATTTTAGTTATCTACATGGACATTATCTGTTAGCTCCCTACATCCGAAAGATCCATAAGGACCGTAAATGTACAGCATGCAATAAAATAATCATGTAGGTTGAAAGTAGATTTCAGTCTCAAATTTATCAATGTTGACCAAACTCTCATTAGAAGGTATGAGAGCTGCTATTGCAAAGGAAGACACAGGACTGGCTTTTCTGCTTATTGAGCTATTAAAACACTACAATGTGCTTTTAGCCGAGGCATATTTTTAACTTGAGAGCCAGACCTTTTCTGTTGCAAAATGAGGTAATTTCATTCATTTCCAGATGAGGAGCAATCAGTCCTTATGCTTAAGTATTTTTTTCATAGACTGTTCTCTCAAGAAGTCTTTCAAAAGATCTGGTTTCATCAATGCTTTCTTTACCATACAACTGTAATGCTTTTTCCCTCACTAAGGTTCTCTGCCCTTTTGTGCTCTCAGTTGTTGAGTTATTCTCATTTGCTTGTATTTCAAACTTCCTTGGTGTTTCAGGAGCTTAGGATTTTCTTTTTCTTTTTTGCCAATTCCCTATGTATTTTTTTAACTGATTTTTGTTTTTCCTCCTGAATTCCTTCTAAAATAATAATTTGGGGTCTTCCAGGAGGCAGACAGAATGAATACTTCATATTTTTTCTGTCCTTTTGTTGGTACATAGTATACCTGGTTGCAGTTCTGTTCAATGCTGTACTTTGTGACAATGTTGCTACCAGCACCTCTAATACTACTTGGAAAGTTTCTGCTCTTTCATCTTAATACAGTAGTAGAAACAGTACATAAATATTATACAAAATATTTCAAAGATACTTTTAAACATCTTTTCACTCAGATAGTTGGCAAGGTTTTCCTAACCAGCTGCTGCTAACGCAACTCTCAATTTGCCTCAAGCTTCATTAAATGATTATACAAAAAGATCAGAAGCCTTGCTATGAAACAATATGTAATACAAAATAAAAGCAGCCTGGCTAATTCAGGAGATGAAATGGAGAAAGTTCTGTTTCTCTGAGAGCTTTTTCAGCAGTGCCCTGCAAAAGCAGGCTTTTTTCTCCTTCTTCCCTCTTAGATTTATCCTTAAGACTCTTTCCATCAACGTATGACTAAGTCTTTTATCTTGGTGGTTTTTTGTTTTGTTTTGTGTTGTGGTGGTGGTGGTGTTGTGTTTTGTTTTTTTTTTTTTTTGTGGAAAACCTGCTTTTCCCTTATGGCTTCTTTTGGCCTGGAGCTTGTGAACCTTCAGTCTTTGTCAGCATGGAGTGAAGGAATACAAAATTTTCTGCAAATTGCCCCAGTGTATTAGCACTACAGCTATGTGAACCTTTCCATGTGTGATTTGAAAGGGTTACTTTCAAATCATAACTTCTGTGGGAGATCCAGTTCATATGGGTTCACAGGCCAACTGGTTAAAGGAAAGGTTTCAGGATGAGCCGCCCCCTCCCTTCTCTCTACGCGTTTTCCCATGGGTTGGATCTCATTACAAACCCACAAGCAAGGTACAGGGTCAAGCACATCATGTTAATTCATACAGGTTGACTGGTTCGCTGGGACTGGTAGCTGGATTAAAGGTGAGAAGTTTATCACAGCAACAGAATTCTGATCTTAGAAAAACAAACATCTCTAAAATAGGTCTCTAATTACCATATGAATCAAAACCTTAAATAAAAACAAGGTCATTTTAAATAATTGAGGGAATCATACAGGGAATCAATCTTCCTCTGCCAGGAATACTCAGAGGTTGGCTTCACTTCTAACACAACAAGAACTCTGATCTCAAGGAACTGTTCCTTTCTGAAACTTGGGTATAATTACATGAGCTGAAATATAAAATAATAATGAGTCGGTTCTATATACCTGGGAGAATTACAGTGTGAGAGACACAAGGGAAGGAAATATTTTAATGACTTTTCTGGCTGGAGAGGTGAGTTCAACTGAAATGCTTTATCTTTCAAGGGGGAGGAGCAAAGTAAAAATACCCTCAGCTGAGCACAAATGGCAGTAGGCAGCTTTGATCCTGTGCATTAATTTTAACTCATCAGGAAAATGTAGGGAACATGAGATACTTTTCCTACGTATGCTATCTTAAGGAATAAATTAAAATACATTATGAACATCATGAGTTTTACTATGATTGGTCTTAAAGGAGCCAATGGTATGCCAAACAGCTTTTGATTCATTTCTTTTCACTTATTAGCATTGTATTATGATCAGGCTGTATTAACAGATTATTGTATTAAAATTTTTTTTATCTCTAGACCTAAGCAAAGCCAACTGCAAAGTTTGGATTGCTACCCCTTGGGGGATGCCCATGAAGATTTGTACACCTCCTTTTACTTTGTGCTTTCACTTGACTAGATGGTCCTCATCCAAAATGCAGTTCAATTGGATTTTGCTATGTGCTAGGCACATGTGAGTTGTCTTTGGCAACTATAGATATATCTAAAAATGGATCTGTAACATGCATGTGTATGTACTGTACCTACCATATATGGTACACACTAACAGCAATTTCTCCCCTCTTGAAGGGAGTGCTCTACAGTGGATTTGAACCTAAAATGGCTGACTAGTTTCTAAATAATCCCCTAGGAAACAGTTTAGTCTAGGCCATTATCTTGATAGTTCATAATTAGGTTCAATAATAAAGCTTGTTTTGCTGACCTAGGTCAGATCACGGAGTCCACCGCATCTGTGCGCAGTGACCTTGCTCTGAGAGTGTATTGTTAGAAAATCCATTATTATCATCACATACACTTCGGAGAAGTGGCTGTTTTGTGAATTGATGGTGTGATGTTGCCACTTTAGATAAAAGAATCCATGAATTATTGACTTAATGAGTTAATGTTTCTTGATTTCACAACAAGGTCTTTTTAGTCTGGATGCTATTTACTGAACACATAATCACAACACATGAAGGAAGGCACAGATAATAGTACAGTGCATTTACAACTCTCTTCACTTCTAATAAAGCAAAGTGTTAGCTAAGAATTTTTCTGTTTCCTTTAGAAAACCAATAAGACTTAGTTCATTAGAATGAATCCTTTTTTTAAACCGTTAACAAATAAAATGCTTATTTGTTACTGATTTCTTTTCCCTTCTGTTTGGTTTAAGGTCTGCCAACAAGAACTTACTAATATTTTTTAGAATCTAAACATATCTTTGTCCCTGTGACTATAATGTTGCTATTACATGTAGGTCCAGGAAAGGCTGTCAAAAATCAATCCATGTCATCTAAAGCTCATCATATTAGGGGTTTGGGTTTTTTTAATTTTAAAGCAGAGATTTCGTGTAAACTTAGGATATTCAGAAAGCCTAGGAATATAAAGGTTTTATTACAGAATATAACTTGTGAGAGGAAAGAGGGAAAACATATGGAGCACATCCCAGAGCACATACATTAACAGTATAAGAATCAGGTTTCAAGTACCTATGCTCTTTTGATGCCAAGGTGTGAATACTAGCTCTGCTTACTGCTCATCCTTATGAGATGAATAAAATAAGGTCTCTGTGCAGTGCATTATGAAAACATATGTCCTATGGAAATGTAATTCTCACTAAAATTTAAAGGAAATTTGCTTTCACCGAGACTGAGGACTATAGAATTCAGCTCCACATACAGGTCTTTTGGAGGAGACCCTGCCAACCAATACCCTCACATTCTCCTGAGATTTACATTAGTTCTTATTTAACTCTATGCAAAACCAAATAATTGCATAGAATTGTCCCAGTAGATATTTATCTGTATGTAATTCCCAGCCTTATTTTCTGTAGAAATAGGGACTGTTCAAACCTACAGGCCATGTATGACCTAAAATACTGCCATGAGAAAACCTGATTCTGCTACTTAATGGATTTGCTACATTTCAGTCTTTGAATAGTATTAATTGCTTCATCCTTTCTGCTGTTGTCCCAGTGGTCTAAGGAGCTCCCAGAAGGGATGGTGTCACTGGTGGTGAATGAGCTAATACTTAAATATATGCAAAATACACAGTTAAAGCTCTAGATCTCATGTTTGCTTTTGTGATTTTTCACGTTCAGTTTAATAAATTCTATATACCATGAAGGACTTTGGTCTACCTGGAAAATGGAAAGTGTCAGACTATAAGTCCAGAAGTACAAATAGCAATGAGGTATTGCCCCTGACAGTGTGGTTCTGTGGGGGAACCTGGGAAGCAGCCATACAGCTTTCTGGAAGCTTCTTGGGGTGAAGATGCTATGAATAGCATCCATGAAAAATGCAGTTGCTAAATCCAGAAGCTAATATTATACTGCAGTCTTGTCATCTGGGATGTTGAAACAAAGCAAGCTGAGGACAATATCTGTGACGGTACCTAATAGGCATGACTTTTCTAAGCTTGTCTGAATCACTGAGTTAGAATATCCTCAGGATTTCAAATCTTTTTGGAATGTGTGGCTTGCAAATGGTTTAAAAAAAAAACCCAAACCAACTGTTCTGCAGGAATGCAAAGATTAAAAACCTGTGAGTGCACAGAAGACTCATTGTGTACATCTGACCAGTTCTGATCACAAATACAGAGTTAGCTGGATGCAGCCCTTGAAATCCACTGGAAACTAGGAAATTGACTGTCCATACATCACAGGTTATTATAACATAACACTGATTTATACTAATCTGTAACACTGATGATACTAATCGTATTTATTTTGAAGGATGAATCTGCATAGAAGTTAACTGAAGTACTTGGGTCATCGTGAAACTTTTTTAATGGGAAAAAGTATTTTTCTTCCCAGTCTTCAGCATTAGTCTATTAATCTCATTCCTTGATCTTCAGTCTTTTAAAATTCTTTTTAGAAACCTGACAACACCCCGCTAATGACGCATTAGTGCACTCTGATTACTGTTGTTAAAATGCAAATGAGTTAATAATGGGTATCTAGTTATTTTGAAGTGTCAGCTTAGCCGTTATGAACTATTACTCAAGTGAAGGAAGAATAATTAATTTTCTTCAATTTTTGCAAACCAAAACACAAAGGGGGACTCTCAACTAAGAATCCCCGCGTTTTGCAGTTGCCGGTTCAGTATGACACAGCTATTCAGGGGCGATAATTCAGCTCGCTAGCTAACTGGCAGAAGCGCCTAGATCATTTTGCTCTGTTTAAGCGTGTTTGGTTACAACGGTATCTCTGGTTATATATTAGGATGAAAACTAATGGTAACAATAAATTCCCGCTGCGGACAGGGCAGGCTATGCTAGCTGCGCAGCCCCCGAGAAGGCGGTGAGGGGCAGCGCGGGTACCCCGATCCTGCGAATCGAGCGGTGCCGTCAGGGCAGCGCAGCCGAACCCCGCCAACCCCACGACCGGCCGCGCTGGTCCGAACCCGGCTCCGCTCCTCCCCCCGGCCTCGTTAGGCAGAGAGGAGGGGTCAGGCCAGGCTCGCGGCAGTTCGTCTTCCTTCCCAACTGCTGCGCTCTTTGTAAATGAAAGAGGGCAATCAATAGGGCAATAAGGAAGGAGGACGAGTAGCCTGCTGGTATGCACTGCACGAGAAGGTCTGCTTCTTCCCCGGACTCACAATCTGCGGGATCGTACTAACTTGCCTGTTGTAGATCACGGAATGAGACAGACGGAGTTTTCCTTGGGAGCGTGAACAAAGAGCTTTGGGATACATACAGGCAGTTGGTTGCTCCACAGTTTCTTATACCCTTCCATCACAGTGAATTACTGCGCAGAGGTGGAAGGGAGCTGCTAGTTTCATTGCTAGTTTGGCTGAATGTTCTCTCTCTGCACGGTGGAGGGATGTTCTGCTTAGCCCAAATTCACAATGAGAAAAGCCTGACTTCTGCTGAGATAGAGCACAGATGTTGATCATAGTAGTTCTCTGTGCATGCACCAAGCTGCCGGAAATGTTGGCAGCGTCTCCTAGCATTTTGTTTATGCCAGGGAACTAAAAAAGTAAAATCCGAAGGTGTGACAGACTGTGTGGACTTCATCTGTAATTGGGGCTGATTTGATGTGAGTAAACTCAGACTGGTAGAGGGCAGATATATTTTGCAATTTTTAAGGACCATGTAAGTGTACAGCCTTCTCCTACTTCCTTTGTAACAACCTTCCTCAGTGCTGTGAAGTTAATTTTACAGGCCTTTCAGAGCAAAAAACCCGAATAATAAACTTTAGAACATTGAAGTGTGAGCCGAGAGCCTTTCTGTGCCTCACAACACTGCAGTTTGGAAATCTGACATCTTGCGATCTACCAGGACTAAATTAAAACTGTTACATCTGGCAAAGCCTATATTGAACAATTAGGGGGGTGAATTTTTATTTCTTCCCCACTTATATAAAGTACTCATTTCTAACCTTCAAGTGTTCTGAGATATTGGACTTCAAAGTTGTCAGTGCCCTAAGATTGCCCTGAACCACAGACCGATACATTTTCTGGGGCAAATTCCTCATTTGTAGGTAGGAAGAAAACTTTTTTTTTTTCTTTTTTTTTTTTAGCAGGTTATTATCTGAAAAAAAAAAATGATGGTTGTCTGCAGGCAGCAGATGGGTTTGGAAGGTTAGAAGTAGTCCTGGCAAAGATGGATTAGTGAGCAGGGTGCAGGTGAGGCAGTCAGAGGTGCTGGAGAAATGTAATTTATCACTTGTTTTTGGAGTTTAGTACATGTATGTCACTGCAGCATATATGGTGTTTGTAATTATTTTCTATGAAGGATAATGCTGGTTTTAGCCTCTCTGTACAGGGAAGTGGTGTCTTTGCCAGTAAGATGCTATGAAATTGCAGAGGAATTCTTATGATTTTTAACTGGAAACTGGAAACCATTTGTGGAAATCTTTGACCAAGCAGATCTCTGTGCTTTATTAAAAGTGTTACTTTTGCTATTTTGTGTATTTGCAAAGCAGAATCTTTATATTGAGATTTGGGTTTCGTTCTGGGTTTGGGTAATATGTTCCAAACAACTTTAGTTAATTCTTTAACCACAGTTTCAAATGTCTGTTTGCTTGCTTTCCTGTTCTAGTGCCATGCAAATACATGTACTTCCATTTTAGCTACTACATTAGCCAGATTGATGTTGGGCCATCCTGTCTTCTAGAAACTGCAAGTTCTTATACTAGGTTATGTTGAATATTACTTACTCTGAAAGAAATATCACTTTAAATTTAGATGTCCTCAGAGAAATTATTTGCCAGTGTAAGCAAGAGCAGCAGAGTCAAGCTCATAGGGTTTGCTAGAAATAAGGATATTTTTTTTTCCATTAGTTTAAATGATGCCTTCATAGCTGAGATACCTGTTGGGTATCAGGGAAGTTGCTAAGAGCATCAGATGATCTTTCTGCTCTTTTCTAATAAAATAATAGTAATTGAGAACTCTTCTGCAAGGCTGGCTCTACTGCTTCTTTGTACTTTGCTGTAGTAAGTGGCCTGTGGGAAAAAATAGATGCCTGGCACCAGAATAGATCTTGGTGTAGTAAGAGCAGAAGTTATCAGTGAGGCACTGTTAATGAGAGCACATCTGCTTTTCAAAAGCATCAATAAATTATTCAGAATACTAAAATGCTTCCTGTTCATTCCCACCTATAGCACAGTGTTTTGTTGCATTTCTCTGTGGTATAACTTTGATGACACATTCTCTGCACATTTCTCTGGTGGAAATTGAGACCTAATGTAGTTTGCAGACACATTAAACTTCTATGGCAGTGGAAGCAATAACATGTTAGGAAAAAACCCACATAGTTTGGATACAATGGTGTATAAAGTACAGTCTCTCTTTTAATTTTCTAATTGAATTAATTTCTTACCTTGTATAACATACAAGTTATTTTTATTTTTCAGATAGCTGCCCCCTTTTCAGCCTACTAGAAGTCACCTTGTGTGGATCTCACAGGTTTTTTGTGTTGCTCTTCAGGCAAAGCCTGTAGTCAGACACCTGTCACTCATCCTCAGAAAATCTTTTTAAGCAGCATTTGACAGCAGATATGTCTTCAAAGGGTA
Source organism: Myiopsitta monachus (assembly GCA_017639245.1). Classification (NCBI taxonomy): domain Eukaryota; kingdom Metazoa; phylum Chordata; class Aves; order Psittaciformes; family Psittacidae; genus Myiopsitta; species Myiopsitta monachus. The sequence continues at coordinate 13,514,666 of CM029921.1, read as the reverse complement.
TGCTCTATTGGGTATGTATTATATCTCACTATACTATGAAGCTGCCTTACAGGGGCCAAATGTGTAGGTAGCTGAGGGCATGAATTTCAACTTTGTGAGGGAATAAATACAGATGATCCATGATCCCAATGCATCGCACATTATGAACAATCTATTACACATTATGAGCAGTGTAATAGAAATCACAGCAAAATTGGAGAGACTAATTTTTAGGGAAAAAAGCTGTCTAAACTGTTTCATCTGAGACAAGACAATACCAGGTGTAAGGCACATTTCAGTTGTCAGGTGTAAATCAGAAGCAGCTCTATTCTGCTTTGTTATTTAAACCAGCACAGACAGCGGAAGACTCTGTTCTGACTCTTCTGGTAAAGGTGTAAATGGCTCCTGACATTGCACTACCAGGAGCCAAATGTGATCACTGCTCCAATTACATTTTGCTCGACATGGTCCACGCCTGCCTCTGCCAAGCAAAATAACTCTCATTTACTGTATTCCTCATCCAAGTGAAGCTTTTCTTTTTACAAAGAAACTCTCCATGAGTTTAGCCTTGGCCACCGGTGAAACTTTGAACTGACTTGCCATAGTCAGGCTTGACTGTAGAATCTTTTTGCAGATGAAGATGTCAAAAGGCAAACTGTAGTGAGAATGACAGCATGATTAACCAGAATGAGGCCTAAGTCAGAAGTAGCATGGACCATTGGGAAATTAAGGCACCAATTTTCACCGTCAAGATTGGCTGTGATAGGGCAGTATATCCTAGCAACAGCAGAAACCTTAACCTCACCATCACAGCAAAAACTAATTTTGTTGTGTTATCTGTTCCAATATCTTTTAATCAAAAAAGTCTTTAAACAGAAAGTAAATACTCACATGCCACTTTTCCTGGAACTGCTTTCTGCTCTAATTGGGAAATCCCTAATTCAGTGAATTAAAGGTTACAGAAGCTTTAACACAAATTTAATTTACCTTACCTTCTTGATAAAGTGTTGTGGGAAAGGCTCAGAATGTTTCTTTGCAGCTGCAACAGGTTAAGAAAGGTTTTAATGGGTAACATGGTTTTAATCATGCTTAGAATAAAATCTTTATCTCAAAATCCATGTTGTAGGTTGGAGCCTCATGCAAACGCTATTTAGAAAAATTGCTGGTGGGTAGTAAGGACAGGTCATTTTCTTCAATAGCAGTTATGCAAAATATCTCTATTTTCACACTGTATTTTTCTGAGGTGTATGCATGTGTGTTCAAGTATGTAAAGACGCATGTATACTGAGTGTATTTGTGTAGGTATAATCTGTAAGAGCAGACTCCTCTTCCATTTCATACCAGATCTGGAGTTAGTTCTGCAGTGACAGTGTGTGAGGCCAGGGCTGGAACAGCAGGTCTGAAACTCATTTCATTCCTTTTGGAGAAGTTCCATATCATAATTTGAAAAGTGGGCAAACATTCAAATAGGTGAGTTCTCTGGGGTTACTGTGTTTAAGCAGCTTTGACAACCTTTGGAATGTGATTTATTTCTTTCTGGTCTGATTTTCAAGGAGATGTGCCAGTATGTTCTGGTACTTCTGAAAATCAGGCTTTTTGTACTACATTGGTAGTAGTGTTGCAAGTCCTTTACTGATTCAAAAAATAAACCAGATTTTCCTTTTCAGTCTACCAGTTCTGGGAGATCACAGCCACCATTTTGTAAATGCTGCAAGAAAGCAAAATAGAGCCAGAGGAATACTCCAGTATTGTCCTGCTATACTGGTTGATTTATATGTGGAACATGTATTCCCATTAGCTTCCAGGAAAAGTTTGAAAATCTAGATGTGAAAGTTTGTCATGCTGTAAGCCAACTGTCCCATATTGATGCAAAAGGCACAGAAGAAATGCAAAGAAAATGCTTGAATTGATTCATCAGTGCACCAAAGTATGAACAGGCGTGATGAAGTGTAACAAGGGATGTGACACCAGTGTGGCAGAGCTGTCACAGTGAAAAGGATTTTCTGTAAAACTGATGGCACTTAAATGATATCCAGGCCTCGTGTCTGAGCTTTCATATTCTCTGGAAACTTATGTCTTAGGGGAAGTGTCTGACCAACTTCTGAGTAGCCAGGTATCACGCCATCTCAATAGGTAAACATACACAGGCTGTGAAAGACCTCCTAGTTTCATCAAGTTTGAAGCCGTGGAGAGTAAGCAACAAATGCAAACAGTAACCCATCAACATCAACAGATATAATCTTGGGGGAGAGCTGGTGACCATTAGCCATGATTTCATGTGGTATCTTTTGCCTTAAAGCATCAATTTAAACAAAGTTTAAACTAAAATCAGTATCCACAGTGTTCAAATGATGCTCTTCCCAAGGTATAATGCAGCAGTGCCTAGGCACTGTATATTAGACTATATTTCAGGACGGGAGGAAGGAGAAGATATTGATAGTGAAATATAATTGTATGACATGGATTTGAGCCAGAATATTGTACTAAAGGGTTGTTGCAAAGTTCTCCAAGGGATTTTTACTAAAGAGGTTGTAGTGTGCATCTCATCCAAAGAACAGGAAATCAAAGAGGGTGGAAGCCCTTAGAGTCACTCTTGAGGTTTTGGCTCTGGTTTCATTTGATTAACTGTGTATGACTGTTACCAATTTAATATTGATGTTTCTTACAACACCCAAAATCACTGCTGTGGATATATTCAGTTTGTTAAGCTTTCTTGTAGGGAATTAGACATATGAATTAATCTGAAAGGTGTTTTGCCACATTCGGATAAATGTGTTTGGGAAGGAACCCCTACCATTATGGCTTAGGCCATTTGCCTGTGCATTCAGAGACGCACCAGTTCCTGTCCTTCACTGGAAAAACAGAGATTCAATTATGGTCTTGAACAGAAAATGTTGGCAGAAGCACAAATGCAAGCATGTGTTACTACTACTACAGTTACTCTGCCACTTTGAAAATCACTAGTCAGACTCCATTTGGAATATCTGCAATTCTGCAATGTATTATAGGAAGAACATTGCTGACTGAGCTTGTAAAAGTGCAGTGGAAGGCAAACAAATGCATGATTTAGGGTTTTGAAAGTATGACTTACAAAGAAAGATTGACCTGACCTGTATTCTGTAAGTTAGAGAAAAAAGGTTTGAAGAAGTGAGGAATACTGGTATGGGCAAAAAATACTGAAGTCATCTGTGGGTAGATATATGTTCTAGTTCCAAGCAGATCATATAGCATCACCAGATCAATGGCATGTCTGAAGCTAATTTAGACCACTATTAAGTGTATTACCATAAGGCAGATGACTGCTGATCCAAGCTTACATGCTGTGCCCAGGGAGCAGGCAGGAGAATGGGGGGCTGCCACATACCTAGGGCCACAAGACCAGGCGATAGCTCAGCACTTGCCTGAACTCATTTTGTTTATTTATTGGGGGGGGCTTGGCAGGCGTCATTGGGGAACGGGACTTTCAAACTGACATTTAGGTGAGGGTGATGAAATCCTTCTGTAGCTTTTCAGAGGTTCCTGGAAAGCACAGCACAATAGAGAGGGTCAATGCAGGAGAGGATGTAAATGCTCTTTTCACAAAAGACAAAAAGAAGGTGATGGGATGAGTTGAAGAGAGGCAGGAACTGACCTCTGACAGTGAGAGTCAGCAGATGTAGGGAAAATAAGAAGTGCCTTGTAAGTAAGAAAGGAAGAAGTGGTTTTCTTCTTTTGCACTTCAGAGAAGGTGGAAACAAACCTAGAGTGTTAGAGGATGTCAGAGAACACAGAAAATTATCTTGGGAATTATCTATCCCAAACAGATACAGTTAGAAAGTATGGTGTTACTTTACTGTTTTTGTTAAGAAGCACAATGTTAAGAATCTAGGAGTTCAAAGCAAGTCATTTGGTTACTGCTGGTACTCCAGCTAAATGGAAAGGAGAGCAGAGTCTGACCTTATAGGCTTGTATGCTCAGCTGCCTAATTTCTTTTGCAATTGTAAAGGCTGGTGCTGCGGGAGAGGATAGGAGTGTGTACTACCCAGCTATACATTTCATATCTTGAAAGATGTGTGTAATGTTGCCATTGCTCCTCTCAGAGTGATATTCCACTGTATATTTCTTATGTTGCAGCTGTACATTATCTGTAGTGGGAAAGATTTTGAAACCATTCCATTTGTGGTATTTTTTGTTCTGTTTTCACAAATCTACAACAGGATAGATGCTAAATGAGCTTCAACTGATTGGACATTTACATCAACATTTCACTTTTAATTTTTATGAAGTTTTAGGATCTGAGTCTTTATGTACATGGAGACAAATGCTCCTGTCCCGTAACACGGTTGTGATCCAGGTCTTGAAGAATGAGTATGTGAGATGCTTAAAAACATTTTTTGTTGGTAAAATTTGATTTCCAATCAATATGATATCACATGAAATTGAGTCTTTCACTTAAAGCGAATTTGTACAAAGACCAATTACCATTGATTTCTAAGTTCCAAATTGTAACTTTCAACTACAAAATAGCAAAGACAGCTATAGGTTCATAGCCCAGAACTGAGGTTTCTAGTAAGAAGATAGCTTGGGTTTCCCCTGCTGAGTGGAGGCACAATTCCTCGCCCAGCCTTACATTGCCTACTCTATGTCAGAAATGAGAGGCGTTGCTAGAAAAAAACCACGAAGATAGGCACTGGGAGTGAAAATGGGGGGAGATCAAACAAAAGGAGTGCAGAGTCTTTAATCAAAACTTAAGGTCTGCTGCTTAAAGCAAGATCACAGCTTTAGAGATGAACAGCATTTTCATGCCATGTGAGAACCTGGAATTTCAGGACTTTAGAAGGATATTTGCATTCATCTGAGGAACAAAATCCATATAGATAATCTGAATATCTAGGTTGATTTAATATTCATTAATATTAGGAAATAAAATGTTCCCATTCCAATATTATCTGAATATTCTACTTACAAATATCTGGCTATGTGAAGTATTGATGTGTTATTTTCCTTATTTGCTGTCTGGAAAAGCAGATAGAAAAATGAAATTGTGTGACCACAATCACACAAAAAATTGTGACAGATGGTATAGCTTACTTGGAATAATACCCTGTCTCCCTTTCCCATCATCTTATGAAAAATGTTGATGTATCATTTTGGGCAAGGGATTTCATGACTGGTAAAGCACAGGTACAGGTTTAATGCTGATAACATGAGAGAACTGTATTCGGCTTCTCCTATCATGTGCTCCTATCCATCTATGAAATAAAACAGGCAAGGACAAACTGGCTTATAGGCAAGAAACTTAACATACATCACCAAACTTGGAAGACACTGAGAGAATAAATGACATTCATAACTTAAAAACACTGCAGCAGCTGAGATGTGGTTTCAGTTTATGAAGCTGACCTCATAATGTATGTATGTATATACATTACACATATGTAGTGCAGAATTTGTAACAGCAAATAAGCATCTGAATGTGTTTCAGATAGCAGGAGCACAAAGAGCAAGTTGAAAGAAAGCCTATATGGTTAACGAGGTGCAACACCATGTCAGCTTTTGCCAGTGAACTGGCCTATATTAAACTGGTGTTATATCTTCTATATTCAACTGATATTCCTTATACTACATTTATAATAGAGATGGTGGACAAACTAGGCAAATACAGAGTGGGGAAGCTCTTCACATGGTGCCTTGTGCCAGGGGCAAACCAGGCTCAGCTGCTCTGGAATAAAGGATTAGCAAATCTCGCACTGTTTAGCTCCTATGCCGGCCTCTCAATCAGTGCTGGATTCCTTCTGTGTATTTTTTCAGTGCACAGTAAGCATTTAATCATTGTTGAACTCATGATTTGTTAACCAAGTCCCTGTTCTCTGCAAGACACAATTCCTGTTGGTCTCTTTTTTGGTTTGTTTTTTTTGGTGGTTTTGTTGTTGTTGAGGGTTTTTTTGTGTGTTTTGCATTGCACATTTACACAAAGGGAAAGCATCTACAGCTTTTTAAAAATCTTCAGTACTGTCTCTGCTCTGTGGTCATGAAGAACCCCAATCTATGAGATAGAAAACAGGGAACACTTTTTCCCAGCAGGTCAATAAGATGATAGATGGATTCAAGTAGAACTGCAGTAGAGGTCACATACTTCATTCTCTGTAGAAATAGCTATAAAGACAAGTTTGTTCTGAAGTGGATTATGTTGGACTGTCTTGCAGTGCACTGAAATAAACTAGAGAAGATTGTCAGGACTCTGCATATTCAATTGCATCAGCTTTCACGTCTCTGTATAATACATATAAGGGTGAACGGCAGATTTGGATGCAATCTCCAGCAGGGAAGGAGTAATGGTAGCAAGGTTTTTGTAAACGTAGTGCATGTTGGGTTTATATTTAGATACATCAAAGTCTGATTTTCCTCTCCCTGTGATCGACCTCTCAATTTCAGAAGCGTTATTCCTGATTTATACTTGTGGTGAGAAGAGAATCCCACTCCTGAGACTGATTTTTTTTATTCCCATTATCTACATGCTGAACACTGTTGCTGCTCCTGCCAGCTTCTGAACCCCTCTGGGGGTGTCTCAGTTCTTGCTGCAGTCCCCAGCCCACTATGAATTCTGCATTTCTGCCCTGCCAAATCCTGCAGTCCTATGAACATGTTCAGGTGAGAGCAGATCAGCAGGCAGGATTTTAATTCAGCAGTTTGTATTCTACCTGGTTGTAAAATAAAGAGTTATTGTTGCTGACTTTTCCATACACTGCTTTGAAACTTCTAAATGTCTTTGCGTGTAACAGACTCTATTACAACATTACATGAGCAGCAAAGATAGCTGACTTAAAAGATTAAGGGCTTTTTATAAAGACTTTTCTCAAGCACAGTAGTGATGAGCTCTGCTCTCCAGGGCAAGTTTACAAAAGACCAAAGGCATTCTTAGATGATGTCAGGAAAATCCTTGATAGGTGGACACAAATGTTTAAGCAGACATCTGTCTGCCCTCTTAGGCACTTGCATATCTTTGGTTAGTGTGGCTAGTCTACAATTATATTGACTGATAGAAGCTAAACAATCATATTTGAAATACGTCAGTATAAATCCTCAATTGAATATGCTGCATATAAATATTTGTTTAAAATGCTTAAGATAGCTGCATAAACTAAAGTCAAAATGACAACCTATATATGTCTTTCAGTGCATATTTCTATTTTAAAGCGTCTAAAACCAAAAACTAAACTGCTAAAAGCACTAAAACCCCAAAAGCCATTGTGCTGACCCACTGGAGAAGTCTGAAAAATATTCAGTAGCTCTCAGAACTCTTTCATTTCTTGCCTTTAGAGGGCTGCTTTGACCAGACAGAGCTGCAGATTAAAATGAGTAGATCTTGAACAGCCTCTGAAATGGCAAAAAGTAACCTCAGAGGCTGTGGTGGTTAGTGCAGCTGCTTTCACCTTGGGTGAGAACATTACTCCAAGTTAAAGGGAATTTCAGCTACCGCATGCCCTAGGAGCTCAGGTGAGAGCTTCCTACCTTGAGCTCAAGATTGTTACCATGGCAGGACTTGCCACGCCACTGCCTAGAACCCAGGATGCAGTGTAAATACATAACGGCAATCTGTTTTCTAAAGACCCTCCAGAGCCTCCACAGCACAGTTCATGTGCTGTGACTTCAAGCTGTGAAAAATCTCTCTGGTGTTGTAGCCCCTTGACTGGCATCTGCTTCACTTAATGGGCTGACACATGCTCCAACTCTTGTGATAATGATGAGTACTGAGAGAGACAGAGAGTTCTGGAACAGCAGCTATGTGGGGTGGGACCTGCTCATTCAGTGCAACTCCTCCAAGAAACATAGAAATACGGGGTGGGTGTATTCTGAAAACCTCAAGCAGATGGAAGCGTTCGTCGTTCCATTTTAAACTTGCAGATCAGATTTCCTGCAAAAATGGCAACTGCAGCTCCACCACTTAAAGGGCAAACCTTTCATTTGAAAGGAGCTGTTTGTGCTTCTGTGGACTCACACATAGATATAGCAGCTCCATCTCCATTAAATGTCCCTCAAGTCTTTGGGGTAATGGAGCTTATGTTTGGGGATTTTTTCCCTGTTTTGTCTGTTCTGAATATCTCTGCTCTTGATAACATATATCTGCAGTCTTCTGGGAAGGGTCACTGTCTTGAAAGGTTGTGCATCTTGTCTTGGATAGTGTTTTTAATTTGGAGATTTTTTAATTTTGAGATTCTTTTCTGTATCCCCATTGTATTGCAAAACTTCCTTCGTATAAGGTGTTAAGATAATCAACAGAAAATGTATGATGTTGGCCAGATTCCCTGCTAGAATAAGCAGGTAGGACTCCACTGACTTTAATGGCTTCTGACAGTTGTGAATTTGATCCCATACCTTCCTTGAATAATAAGATATAAAATAATGTGAATTTAGGGTAGGGCAGGAAGCCCTGTGTGAAATATCTTATTGCATTGATTTGTCTCTTATTTTCTTCCTAAGAGAATACCCGAGTTGCAAATAAAGGGTCAAGAAGGACATTTAACAATATATGGTCTCTACAGTATTAAAAGACCATCTCACTGTTAATCATATGATTAATTTCTACAAGAAGGCTCCGCTAAGTCTGCAATAAAAAGAAATAATGAGGGTTTATAATAAAATTGAGAAGCTTCTGTGGTGCACACAGAGAAGTCTTTTTATCTAGAGAGGTAAGAAAAATCAGTTGGCTTCCTTTCAGTCCAGAGATGGCTGCAATAGTTTTCTCTGCGATGGCTCTTGGCCTCTGGAATGGCATCCAGCCCTGTCTTGAAATGGTCAAGTTTTAGGGCATGTTTTAGGACCCTTTTCCTTTTGGAAGATGTTTTTAAAGAATGAGAGGAGATTCACAAACTGCTTAATGTACTGGTATTAGGTTACTGGCGTTTTATATTAAGAGTTGCTGCTCTATAGGAGGGTTGACTCTGTGGTGTATAGGATGGCACTGTGATTGTATAAGAAATGCCTGGTTCCTCAGAGACTGTGTGGAGGCACACACTCACATTATAAATGGCAAGCAATAAATCTTACTGCAATGCTATAACAGCCATTGTTGTACTGACTTGGCACTTGTGCTCTGTATTATAAGGTTTCTCAGCAAGCACATCAAATTCCTCTGAAAAACTCGAGATGCATATAAGGACATCTCTGCTTCACAGATCAAGACACTGTTAGAAATGCGTAGTTGAAACAGTGACTAGAATGAGGCAGCTGAATGCTAATCCATGAGTGAACCATGCTGTAAACTGGTTTTACTTGAGTGCTATGGCAAACTGAAGGGAGCTTACTTGTATAGTATCCATGTCATGAGGCTGTAGGGGAAGAAACCTGCAGCTTGTGAACCTGACACTCAGTTCTCTGCTTACCAGGGAAGATGGCAACTGTTGAGAACTTCAGGGAGTTCTTGTGCTTTCTGTTCTGGATCCATCTAATAGGGTATTTTAGTGCAGCACATCCTCACAGTGTGCCATAGTTGCTATTTCAGCTTATAGGAAGTAATTCTTCTGCTAAGTCACATTTGCTGTCTCCCCACTGAAGCTAGTAATAGGCTTGACAATGCACTAGTAGTCCAGGTGGACCTGACTTTTAAGGTCTATTTAGTTGATTTCAGCAGGAAAGTACATCTAATCATAGAATAGTTAGGGTTGGAAAGGACCTTTAGATCATCTAGTTCCAACCCCCCTGCCATGGGCAGGGACACCTCCCACTAAACTATGTCACCCAAGGCTCTGTCCAACCCGGCCTTGGGCACCACCAACGATGGAGCATTCACAACTCCCCTGGGCAACCCATTCCAGTGCCTCACCACCCTTACAGGAAAGAATTTCTTCCTCATATCCAATCTAAACTTCCCCTGTTAAAGTTTGAACCCGTTACCCCTAGTCCTATCACTACAGTTCCTCATGAAGACTCCCTCCCCAGCATCCCTATAGGTCCCCTTCAGATACTGGAAGGCTGCTCTGAGGTCTCCACGCAGCCTTCTCTTCTCCAGGCTGAACAGCCCCAACTTTCTCATCCTGTCTTCATACAGGAGGTGCTCCAGTCCCCTGATCATCCTCATGGCCCTCCTCTGGACTTGTTCCAACAGTTCCATGTCCTTTTTATGTTGAGGACACCAGAACTGCACACAATACTCCTAGTGAGGTCTCAGACATCTCAAGTGAGGTCTCAACGTCTATTGCACTGACCAGTCACGATATGAATCTTTCTTCAGAGTATTTCTAATCTTGTCTGCTTGTAGCGACAATGTTATGGGATGAGGAAAATTGTTTTGTGGTGGTACAGTAAGTTATGGGGAGTGCAGGCAGTGTGGTACAAAGATCCATTTCCCATAGCTCTCGTTTTAAATGTAAATTGAAACAAACTGTGGGGTAAGCCAACAATGGAAAGCTTAGTATACAGCAGACGTCATTTTTTTGTCTTTTTGGCTGAACAGCCCCAACTTTCTCAGCCTATCTTCATACAGGAGGTGCTCCAGTCCCATCATTATCCTCGTGGCCCTCCTTTGGACTTGTTCCAACAGTTCCATGTCCTTTTTATGTTGAAGACACCAGAACTGTACGCAATACTCCAAGTGAGGTCTCACAAGAGCAGAGTAGAGGGGCAGGATCACCTCCCTCAACCTGCTGGTCACACCCCTTTTGATGCAGCCCAGGATACAGTTGGCTTTCTGGGCTGCAAGCACACACTGCTGGCTCGTGTTCATTTTCTCATCCACCAGCACCCCCAAGTCCTTCTCCACAGGGCTGCTCTGAATCTCTTCTCTGCCCAACCTGTAGCTGTGCCTGGGATTGCTCAGACCCAGGTGTAGGACCTTGCACTTGGCATGGTTGAACTTCATCAGGTTGGCATCAGTCCACCTCACAAGCATGTCAAGGTCCCTCTGGATGGCATCCCTTCCCTCCAGCGTATCAACCGAACCACACAGCTTGGTGTCATAGGCAAACTTGCTGAGGGTGCACTCAATCCCACTGTCCATGTCACCAACAAAGATGTTGAACAAGGCCAGTCCCAACACTGATCCCTGAGGGACACCACTCGTTACTGGTCTCCAGCTGGACATTGAGCCATTGAGCATTACTCTTTGCGTGCAGCCATCCAGCCAGTTCTTTATCCACCAAGCAGTCCACCTATCAAATTGATGTCTCTCCAATTTAGAGACAAGGATGTCATGTGGGATATGTATTTTGCTAGATTTACCATGTCAATATAGTCACCAGTGATTAGTCAGTGTATAGTATTTCCCCAGAGTGCAGTTACTGTGCTATTTGATTCCTATTGTTCCTTTTCAGAGATAGTTAGGCAATACTCTGGATAGTCCATCGGTTTACCTCATTGTAGGCAATCAAAACAAAAGTATATCTGGTATGTTCCCTTGGCCAGTATTTGCACAAAGGCCACTATCTAGATCATATTATCCAAAGTTATCAAAGTCTCCCAGGGTCCAGAAGACTAGGCATTCCTAGACTGGAACAAGCCATTAATTCAGGGGCATCCTGCTTAGCTGTAAATTCAATAGTGAAAAAACTGCAGAGACTTCCAGTATGGTCCTCAGGGAGGACCAAATAAATAGTCATGAAGTCAATCTGATTCATTCTGAGTCCCATTCATTCTGACTCAAATTCTTTTGGTTTGTGGACTTAAGCATTTCTAAAATGTCAAATATTGCTCAAGAATTAGTAATGTCTTACACAGAACCGATTTTCTGAGGTGCTTCCTCAGGATAACTTTGAACACAACATCTTGAGATGAGGTTGTTGTAGAGTTCTGATTCTAGATAAACAGAATGTGCAGTTAAAATAAAACTTACAGTTTCTCACCTTTCAAAAGTCTGCATAGTTTTCTAATTTCACTCATGTAATGGGTCTTTTGTATAAACTTGCTAATTTTAAGCATCTAATATAGGAATAACTATTTCAAAATGCATGAGGTTTTCCTTATTTTAAAAAACACAACACTTATTTTGTCCTATCTCTATCTGCAAGAAGTGTTTTCTCCTACACAGCTCCAGTTCTAAACCCAAAGATCCTACTTAAGTTTACGGAGTCTCTCTTATGGTCAGAGCCTTTCTTGGTGTTATAATGTGCCTTATTTTGCCTTCTGTAGGAGTTCAGGAGTAGGAGGAGTGTCATGTTTTTTGCAAGTAGAAAGATCTTCAGGGACTTCTGTGGTAACTCTTCTTCAAAAAGACCATCAGATTCTGACTGATTCATGTAGAAAAAGTCTTCAGGCAGATTCAGTTCTTTGAGAACCTTTGCAAAATTCCATACAAAGTTTCTCCCTTTAGTTTACTTAAAACATTTTTCTCTCTTCGAAGAAAGACAAGATGAAGCAATGGTAAGTCTGCAGAGTTGGGCAAGTTAAAATGGAAGCATATGCAAATATGATAAAAAAGCAGTTTGAGTGAACTAGCCATAGAGTTGCGTGTAATTCCAAATATTTACAATGAAACTAAGCTAAATTATTTTTTAGAAGCAGACTAAGAATTGCACAGAATGTTATTGTCTGCAGGTCTCAGATTGAATATCAGTCAGAAACTGGTCTCTGGATTTGTAGTTTTGTTTGCTACTATGGTTTTTACAGCTTGCTGAGATAAAGTGATGTTTCTGCAAAAGGATAACGTACCGTGGAAATCTGCACTGCAGACTCTGCTTTTAAGAAAGCATTTCTTAGGAGATCTACCCTAATGCACTAAATACCCTTTTAGATTGTGGGTAAACTGGAAGTACTCTGTGGTCCCTCTTTTGCCTTGTTTAAGAATAGTAGGACAAATCCTGGAGTCCTTATAAAATCATTACTGAAATCATTAGGCATTTTGTCTGATTAGGGCTCAACTGTAAACTGAGCAGAAGCTTCATGACTTTCCCTCATGGAACTCTGAAAGCTGGTCAAAGTTAGATTATTAATGCTGTGTGACTTATTCCCTTATAACTAAAATTTAAAGGGCAGAAAAGTAGGTTAAAACAGGAGATGGTCATCAATTCAAAAATATTGGAATACCTGCTAATCTAAGGGGCACAAGTGAAATACATGCATATGTATTTTATTTTCATATATTCCATAAATGAGTAAGCATGTACACATTTTCATTCTCATCCTTCATATCTCACTGTGAACACATAAGCATGCAAAAGTATGGAAAACAAACTTAGTATTATGTTGTCTGCAATACGGAAGTTGATGAAATACTAATACTGAAATACATAACAGAACAATCACTGCCACAAATGCATCAGGTGTGCCCTGTTACATAAACCACTTCAAACTATGAGAAAACAGTTCACATGGGTCAAAAATTGTGTAAATTTTCCTCTACGTGCACATGAAGTCTTTAAGTGGTACGAAGGATATGGGCAGTGTGTAGGATAGTAACTTTGTGGGTGAAATCTTTGTCCATTGCTGTCAAAGGGAAAATCTGAATTTGCCATAGGCATAAAACTGTATTATTTGTCATTGCATCTGCCCTGCTGATATTAACATTGGCTGGATTCCCCAAACTGCATGAAGATGTAAGCAGCTGGCAGTCCTCGTGGCAATATGTAGATTACTCCAAGTGAACCTAATCTTGTGTAATAAATGCCAATTTGACTCTAAATTTGTTAACAATATTTTAATGTGGTAATTGAGGTCAAGGGAGACTCCAGTTAAATGCTAAGCTATCTATAACTGTCAGTGTTAAATAGTACTTAGGTATCCTTGCTGAAAATCAGATATCCAGGTTAACATATATCATTGGGATTTTGCAGCCAGAAATGAAATAAAGTGTATTAGTCTTGGCAACATGTAAGTATATTAGTTTATAAATATGCAGCTGCAACTATCCATAGCTTTTTGGACTTGTTTTGTATTACAACAGACCAGTAATTGCACTTTTTCCAGTTGTGTATAATTTTGATTCGAAATCAAGTATTAAATACATGCCTAAAGGCTTCTGGAAATTAACTGACATGTTCCTCTTCTGTCAGCTGATTGACGAGGTTCAATTTTAACCAATTTTATTCACGGTTTCACTTATCATTGCTTCTTTAAAAAGCTTTCCAACACTGTGATGGACATGCAAGTGATGAACTTCTCTAGCAACTACTGGACTAAAAGGGTTTTGTCTATTAAAATGTTCTGCTTTTCCCTGAAGGTGTTGGTATTCATCAAAAGCATGTAGGTAATTGTGAGTCAGTGCGTCTCCATTCTCTTGTTACAGCTTGGATGGAGCTGCAGCAGGTATGGTGGGAAGTTTTATGCAATAACCTTCCTCATTCCCCCTCAATTTAGCAAGGCTTATAAACATGAAGGGTCCTACCTTTCCTTTAAACCCAGGAGCACATTTATAATACGTAATATCAACAGCTTTTTTTTTTTTTAGGCTCAAAGGTATCTCAAAAATTCTTTTTTTTTTTCTTCAGTTCTTGTGAATATTACAGATGTTATTTCAGCCAAAGCAGACTTGTGCCAATTTCCTTATCCTAGTTTTGTCCCTTGTTAAATGGTCACTAAGTTCAGCATAAGTGAAAACATCTTCTTCAATGGAAATCAGCCTCCTTCAGTCTCATTAGCTTCCCTATTTGAGAGGTAAATCATCAACTGACAATAGTAGCCTGTCTCCTTACATTACATGTGGAAGCACGCAGCGGCTGTAGGATCACTAGTGCAGGCTCCTGCACAATGCGTGTGGAAGAGATTATGTAAAAAACATAGCACAAGTCCCTCGCTTTCCTTGGTCTCACATAAGGAGAATGGCCTCCTTATGACAAAAAGGCATGGGGAACCCCCATATAGCCCTTTGCACTGGCAGGGACTTTCTGTGTGCTTTGAGACAAGTTACAGAATTTTGCTGCACCACCCTCAGTGGTAAGAAAATGCAGAGCTATCTGCAGATACTGCTCTTTAAGCCCTTGGACACTTCACACACTCAGATGCAAGGAGCTATTGGTGAAGTGGACAAAAAGCTATGGTGGATGAGAAGGAGGTGGGTTTAAAGCACTGCAGAATGGCAAGGGTAGATGTGGAAAATGTGTTGGTCCTAGATCATTTGGTTCCAACAGTGTCTACATGGGACAGAGACAATGGCTTCTTATCCAGTACTCTCTACAACTTGAAGCCCTGTTCTTAGTGGAGGAATGTTAATGTCCTAATAATAATGATTTCCAATAGGTTTAGAGGATTTACTGCTTAATCCAGGATTTCAAACCTTTATAAACAATCCCCATTCAATTTTGATCCCAGGAAAGAAAGGTAAAATCTTGTTTTGTCTGTCCCTCTAAATATAAAACACTGTCTTCCATTCTGAACACTCAGGACTCATACTTTGTAGATGGCATTATCGCATATAATTACCCTGAAATCTATCCCAGTTAATCTGATTGGTTAGGGTTTTGTCTAGCACCTTATAAACTTTGCAGATCTTATAGGTCTGTACTGACTGAATCACCAGATAAGTAATAGCTTCAATAAAATCTGCTCTCATGGAAATACTTCATGATCAGCTTTACAGAGGGAGTAAAAAGGTTCTGGGTATAATCCTTTCTTTCCCTCCTTATTAATGCTCATAGAGGACAACACTACCATAAAGTATGCTTATTCAGTGAATAAAGGGACTGCATGATAAACCAGTTAACAAAAAGCTGATGTTAAATTTGAGCTGATTCAGACATTTCTACTTCCACTGATTTCAGGCTCCCATTGCATGCAATGGGGATGTTTGTCTGGGGGAAGAAGGGGAGGAATGGGCAAGGAATTTAGGATTTAGCCCCTGGGCTTCAAAATGGATTTAATAAAAACAAGTAATAACCTTCAATACACCATAAACCCTGCAAGGTATGAGGGAGAAGGTTGGCTGAAAACAACTGTACTTTCAATACCAGTGTAGTACAGGCAATTCATAGTTAACAGTAAATGTGGAAATCTGATTCAAATCCCATTGAAGTCAGTGCTTGTTACCTAGACTTTGAATCAGGTGGGTGGTTTATGCTGCATTCACAGGTCAGCGTAAGGTTCCTAAGAATCATCAGCCATTCTGTGTTAGTGTGGTTATGATTTCAGTGATTCCCAAGTACATTTAAAATGTAGCATCACAGATGCAACTGTTAACTGTTAGTCCTTATCTGCCTGTTTGCAAATTATACTCCTTCAAGTATTACTGTGGCACCTAGACAAAAGATTATGCTATATTCTGGAGAAGTGGTACTATCAAGATTATCATAAAAATACACCAGGACTGAATGCAGTGTCTTGATTATCACACTTTTGTATGTTGTTTCAGAAAAAGGTCCTTGTGTTTATTGACAGCCAGGGCTGGCATACAGTATCATTATTAGTACCCAGGCTTAGAGCAGCTGGAGCAGTGCAATGGCACTGAACGCAAAAGAAGCAGGTCAGGCACAGAGCGTCTTTCGTCTAGTGGTATTTTCTGCTCATTCTCAGGGGAATCCAACTAAACCCTGGACATCCAAACCCAGAAAATTGCTCTGGCCTTGGCTGGACTAATAGAAGTCAAAACTTCAATCAGGCACTTATTAGTTACTTTGCACAGATCATATAAGGTGCTTTTGTTGGTGGCAAACAAGTGCAATTGCAGCTTGGAATTGACAATTAATTTTTTTGCTGTCTTTGACTGCTCAATATAAGGTTAGGATTGGGTCATGTACCAGGGGCTTTTACCAAATTAATGCTATCAGGGGAACTACACTTAAATGGAATTCTCTCTATGTAAACAATTTCATCTAGTTTGTTCCTCTGCATTTTCTCTTTGACAGTTGGTATGAGCATACAAAACAATTCAGACAAGTCAACAAATGAAACAATACATAAAATATCTTGTTTTGAAAGAGACAATGGTGTTTGCATCAGATCTTGCACTGAAAGATCAACCTGAAAGTTCTAAGCAGCATCTGCTTTTTTTCAGTCTTTGAATAAGATTTTCCAGCTTGCTTCTTGATAGGAGGTCCTAGGTGAAATCTAGGATGTTTCCCTGAATTTAAAAAAGATAATTTGCAATTTTACTAAGCCCTAAGCAACATTGTGAAGTAACTACCATGAGCAATTCTGTACTGCTATCATGCAAAATTACTCACACAAAACTTGAGCAAAGTTTTGGCCACATAAAGACTGTTTCTTTGTAAATGAAATCTGAAAGAATACAACCAAAGCCACATGGCATGCATTTGCCCTTCAAGATGACACTTGATCACATGAAATGACAGAGCTGTTCTTGCCCCAGAGGTTATTCCAGGAGTAGATCATCCCCAGAAACAGGAAAGAAAAATAGCATAAGAGCAATGCAGCTACTTAGTGAAATTCCATAACACTATCTGGCTTTAGATTCCCAGATTAGAAGACTAGACAACTTCAAGTATAGACTTTGTAATTTCATAGTTCATGAACTGATTAATTCAGAGCTTGTATTGACTGATGACTCCAAATCTGGAGTAATTGGAAGTAATTGAGGATCAGTATCCCTTTAGATCAACCCCTTCTCTTTTTAATTGGCAATATGCAAATATATCTCTAAGCAGCAGTATAAGCGAAGACTTTCTAATAGAAAAGGAGGGCAATTTTCATTAAATAATGTCACTCTGTCAGCAGCAGCGAGGGAGGTAATGTTATGAAGGTAAATTGTATGCTCTGAAAGTTTAAAATTAAAGGAAACATGAATAAAAAGAAGTCTGGAGGAGAAGGTTCATAATGTCTCTTCTACAGACATAACATAAAGCTAGCTTACAAAGGCAACAGCAGGTAATACAAGGCATAAATGCTCTAACAACAGAAGCTCACATGTCCTAAAGGGCAATGCACAAGTTTTCTGTGAGTGGAGATGTTCCTTCTTTATAATATTAACAGCATTTTGCATGTGTTTAATCAATAAACTTTTAATCAGTTAGCTTTGTTTGGTTTTGTGTGCTCATTTTGAGAAATTATTTTAACATACTCTAATTTCAATTATGCAAGTGTAGGCTGGTAGTCAATGATCTCTAATTTGAAAGGAGTGCTTTCACCACTGACAAGAATTAAATTAAGTGTTTGTATTCTTCATGAATAGAAAATGATCCTTTGTTGTGTATGATTCTGAAACACTGCTAAGACTTTCTCTCAGAATATTTGACAATTAAACCCTATTGAGAAGTTCAAGTATATCTACATACTGGTTATTGATTGACAGTAGTTCATATATTCCTGAAGTTTCTGTGAAGATGACATTATGTAAATAATTCTCTTCATTAGAATATTCTACCACTTGGTCATTTTTTTAAATCTTGCTTGATATTCTGTGAAATGAAAAAAATAAAATTACTGACATTTATGAGAGCATCTTCTCCCCCATTGTATGGAATATTTTTAAAATGCTTTTAGAATATTACCTTTAGAGCGAGCACTTCTGCACAAATAAATATAAACATTTGCAATCTAAGAAGTGAAGAAATGCTATAAAATGCAGGGAAAGAGTTAGAATCAGTTGTAGGTATTTCTCTCTAGGTATATTTTCACAGTGTGAACATAGAAACAAGATGATGCAGCTGTTCCTCAGGCTATCTTTGAATGCTGAACTTCATGCATCACACCACAGAAGAGGTAGCGCAGACAGTACTGTGGTCCCTGTGCTCTAATCTCCCTGCTCATATCTCAGACTTTCTCACCCTATTGGTCTCCATTTCTCAGTAGTACAAGGATTGCTGGGGAGCTTCTTGTAAGTCCTTAATGCTTACCACTTTGTGGTTTAGAAAACAGAGATAGTCTGCTGGGATGACAAACTGGGTCTTCGTTACAGCTGCAGGTCTGGTCTTGTTCTTAAGCTTTCTGCCTCTGTTGCTCTTATCTGGACCAGCCACAGAAGGATCTTCAGCACTTCTTGTCGCTTGTCAAAGTAGGTTTCATGGAGGTTGTCCTCATCCTGTGTATCTACAAAATCCTCTATAAGATTACTCTGAGCACCTCTATGCTGGTGCCACTGAGATAGGTATACATTTTCAGATCAGTGTGAGGGTTATGTCTATTATTGGGCACTAATTAGGGTAACAGTGTGGCAGGACCTATAAAACTCTGATATTGGGCTCTTTTTGCATGAACACCCCATGGTCTTGATAAAATTACCAATGCCAATATTTTTCACAGTAATTTCTGTATTTCCTTCTCTAATTTCTCTTTTGTATGTATCCTAGGAAATAGATGTGTTTGGAAGTAAAGGTGTTAGTTATGAGAATTTGTACAGATTTATTGACTTTCAAAATATAAAATGGCATGAAGTGTTGATTTGAAATATCACTAATGGTGTTATCTTGCAATTATCAGAGCTGGCAAAATATAAAAAGAATCCTCTTTTATGTTAGTAATAAACTTCTGCAAATGTGTAATTAACAGCTGCGCCTGGAGCAGTCACGTTTTAAATGAGTTGAGAATTTGCCAATTTGTTTCCATGCATGTGAAAAGGGAAAAAACTACCACAGAACAACCCAGCTCCAAATGTTTCCATGAAATCTAGTGCTAAAGTGTCATCTACAGACATAACATCAAAGTTTTTAATACTTGTTTCTTTGATAAAACTTGATAAAAGTCAAGTTTCATCCAATATTGAATTTTTATATCTACTTAGAAATGCTTTCTATGCCTTAGAAATGTTTCAGAGTTGCTGCTGACACACCTTTTAACTATAGAAGCACATTAAATTCACTATAATCAGAACACAATTATTAGATTTATATTACAAAACAACTAGGTTACTGCTTACAAATACTGTGATAGAAGAAAGGAAATAAAAATTGCCCATCTTAAATAGTAGGAAAATTGTGATTAATCATCCTGTTCATGTAAACAGGGTTATTGTTCTTTTTATAACATGACATCAAGCCAAAAGTATGTGATTGATTTTATAAATCAGTCACTACCCTGTTCATACCGTCATGTTTTTTCTGTTAATGCACTCTGCATTAATATCCTGCCTCTGGCTTGTTTAATTTAATTTCTTCCTTGCCAGTAGAAAGTAAGCAGCTATGTATGTTTGAAGGCAGTAAGCACTTCCCTGGAAAAAAAAATCACTGGAAAAAAAACCCAAGAGAAGGTAGAATTTGAGGATCTTCCAGCGGGAATTCAATGATAAGCATGATAAGCTTGTTTTGAGTTTGGAACTAAGGAGCTAGATTTTCTGTTAGGCTTTCAGAAATTGCTCCTGCAATGATAGCTTTACTGCTGTTAAACCTCTCACATAATATGCAACACCCTTCTGACTCTTTATAAGGATTTCCAATATCTAGGAATGGTATATAACACTCAAGACTACATCCTGACCTTCAGCTCTATGACTAACTAGGCCATTTTTTCACTGTCCTCGTGCCCTTGTGAAGCACTAAGTTTTCTCAGCCTCTGTTTTTATTCTCATCGCTAACCAGACAATAATTCAGTTAGCTGAATTTCTGGTCATAGAAACAGGGAATCTCAGCAAGTCATAAAGCCAGAAATCTAACCAGAGAGGATCTGAACTACAGTTTGAATTCTGTTTAATTTGTGTTAAACAATTTACTGAGCCCCATGTGCTGGAGCTCTTCATAATCCATTTGATAAATTCCTAATAATTATCATAAATACTGAAAGAACAGATCTGTTTGTTGTCACTGGCCCTTTTTTGTTCAAAATAACTTTTCTCTAATAATTAGTAAAAGGTTGTTTCTATTTTATGACATGGGACCCCTGATCTTGTAAGAATAAAGATACTGGGAGCTTCAGCATATGTTTTAATAAGAGGTGCATCAAGAATATACTGATGACAGTCTCAAATAATTCTCTAGTATATCTTTCAATACCTGTCATCTACTGAGACCATCTATCTTTATCTGTCTTGTACTGTTGCTATGGATTGAATTGCTACGTTTCAGTTGCTTCTGAAGTTTCTCTAGGAAGTCCTTTTCCTTGCAATTTTTTTGTTTGCATTTGGTAAGTTTTACCTCTTTCTATAAGCATCCAATGTCCACATTTTAAACATACTCAACATGTCCTCCTAATTCTGGAGGAGGCAAGTTGTTGACTAAGATGTATTGTATTTCTTCTTTTGTGATGAAGTCTCTCCATTTAACATCCAATATCTTTCATAAGTGCATATATTTTAGAAGATGTTTCAGTCTAATGTTTTAGTAGATCCCCACTTCTATCCAGCTATGTGTTAACATTTGTAGGGTCAATAATATAGATTTGTCTTGGCACTTGGCCCTTTCAGATGTCCTCATACTGGTCTGTCAAGTCAGGATGGCTTGGCTTGGATTGTTGTTGAGACTGCAAGAAACATCTGGAATTATACTGAAGTGAACCTGAAGAAATGTAGCAGTATTAAATCACCTTGCAATTCTTTTACTGTATGTTTCTTTAAACACCATGGTAAGTGTATTGCATCAAGAATCTCTCATTCCATTTTAGTAACAGCATGGTGTGGTGTTTATCTATGGGTTTGTGTATTTTTAGAATTTTCTGTTGCCTGTGTCAGGAAACTGGTCTTGTTATCTGCTGAGAAATCTTAATTTCACATTTCTTACAGTTGGTTAAAAGATGGTGTCTCTAAGTATTTATTTTTTGTGTCCTTTTAATTCTTCTGTCTTTAGTTTCTGAGTTTCATTCTAAAAGCCTGCTAATCTCTGATCCACATGATGGTTATATGAAAGTGTTCTTCCTCCTTGTGCTACTTTACATTTCTGTTATACTTCTGGATTTTGTGAAAGCTATTCATTTTAGACCAGTGCCTATTTCACAGCTGCCCCTGTCCCAGCCAGCTGCTTCATTACCAGGGCAGCTGGACAACATCTGGTGTGTGTACATACATCAGTGAGGCTAAGATGACTGCAGCATCCCAGCTGAGCCAGGGATATTGTCACCACCTGGAAAAGCCCTTAGACCTTTGTTGTTTGTACAGTATGCAGAATGCCTTTTATTGTAGTGCAGTGTGTATTGATGCTCACTTCCAGAAAAACAAGCCTATTCCTCCTCTTCAGTTATACATTGTTCTGTTTCATGGGCTTATTTCACATCTGCTGGCAAATATCTTCTGCAAAAGATAGCAAAAGGCAGGAGATGGCATGGTTGTGTTAGAGTAGCCGGCAGTTTTTAAAGGTTTTGTGTATGGAATGGAGAAAAGACCAACAGCTTACTACTAACCACATGATCAGGGTAGTTAAATGGACAGCCACATATTTAAAGCTGTGGCAGTAGATGTGGGGCTGTTTGCTCAGTGCTATCCCATCACAGAATTACACAGCTTGCTGTGGTTGCAGTCTGATAATTATTATTGATTCGCTCTCAGGCTGTCAATCTGGGTACAGCGCTAAAGCAGTCCATGATGGACAGAAAGAGGATTGGACAGCCACCATCCAACGAGGAAACTTCATCTTGAAAATGAACTTAGATGAGATGGTGCTAGTGGATAAGGGTAATTGATGATTGTTTCAGAGTGGAAGAAGGGAAAAAAGAGAGATAAAAAATTCCTCTTTGGCATTCATCCTTAGTGTCCTGTAACACTCCAGGGACTGTCTGCAAACTCTATATAAAGTTTCTATTTTCAATGGTTAGGCAAATATACTGCTCTCACTATAAGTAGTATTTAGGGTAGGGTCACCAGGATGCATGAGAGAGACATACCAGTACCTCAGGGAAATAACTTTTCTCAACCCAGACCTATGATCTTGACCTACTTTTGAGTTACTAAACATAAGCAAATCTTAGTACTTTAGGTCTGGTTAAAATGTTTAATACTTGAGATGTAGCATTAGCACTATGAATCATTATACTAAAGACTTGCACCCGCAGTAATGAGGCAGATATACATTGTATTTTGCAGCATCCATATGTGTTGTATATTTCTTTATAAATCTGCTCTGTCAACCCACGAGAGAATAAACAGTCACAATAGTAGTGCTGGACAGTGTAAGTTGGCCAGAGCCTCATTTTATGATGTGGTCAGCATTTGTATTTTGAAAACAAACACTATACAAAATGCTTGAGATAGATAGAGAAATCAGCGCAGGTGGAATAAAAACCTACCTACACATCTTGATCTAACTTTTTAGCTGAATTCTGCCCAAGATTTTATTTCAGCACCAATAATGTTTGTTGCAATTTCCTTTGCTCTTTTGCTGACTTGAGCCATTGTGTTTCAGATGGGTTTATTTCTTGTTGGTAATCTTGCATGTACAGGACATCTGGAACCCCAAATCTCCTATAAAGCCCACAAACCACTGTGTGAATTCAAAAATGCCAGCTGGAAGCAAGCACTATTTATGCGGCTGCCAGCTGGCAGGGAGTACCTCCAAGCCAATCCTGCAAAATAAACTTCTGGGCAGAGGGGAGCAGATGGGGGACTTTCCCTCTTCAGAAACACCAGGTTTGTTCCAATATGAGTGCTGTGGAGGGAAAACAGGACAAATAGTGTTTTTTTCCAGCTCTGATGTCTTCAGCAGACAGAACGTGCACAAATCTTCTGGCAAGACAGCAAGGAGGTTGCTTGCCACCTGAGGATTTGTGGTGAACACTGCTGGCTTTCTTGTAGGGGTAACTTCTTATTTGCTCTTCATGTTTGTTTTCTTCATGTTACCTTTCAACTAACAGCCACTGCATTAATGTAAGTATTTTCCCTGGTATTTCTTTGTTGTTTGACTGCTGTAATATTAAACTTCAGTTGTGACTGACAGGGACTGTGTATTTGGGAGAATTCACCCGGATTTTCATAGAGGACTTCATAGGTACCTGTCTTAAGTACCTAAGCTATCAGGCCAGTCTCCCAAGATTTTTATAGAGGAAGAGATGGGCTCCTGCAGAGGACAAGTCTGAGCAAGTGTCTAAATTATATGACCTGACTCAATTCCTTGAAGAGCTTTTCTGTCCTTTCAGTGTGATCACAGATTACCAGTAAAAGCAGAGATCTTAAGGTAGCTTGTATGAAGAGCAAAAGCAACCCTTCCTTTCCGATGCTTGTCATTGTTTCCAACCAGTGATGATATCCTCCACAGAACAGTACAGAAGAATGAAATGCAATCAGGAGTGTGCATTTCCCTTCCTGTCCCATCCAGTAGACATGAGGAAGGGTACATCCACTCTTACTGGTGTTGTAAGGGAACAAAAGGATTACCTCCAGGGTGATAAGGGCTGCCTAAAGGACTGCCAGTAGACAGAATGGAAGGTGTAAACTTGGTGAGAAGGATTTATAACCTTTGTAGATAGATGGGAAGGTTTATAGTCTGGGATATAGCTAGAAAATGGCTCATCCTGCTTTCCTTTTATATTCTTTCTTTTTAGATGAACTTTCAGATAAAGTAAAATTGTATTAAACTTTTAATTCCTGTACCTCATCTGCAGAACCAGAATATTTCAAACCTCATAAACATTTGCTGTCAGTCTGGGACTAATTGTACCAGCCATCAACCAAGTTTATCCTCAAATTGTGTGATAGAACAAACAGAGCTTTGAAATGAAAGTGCCTGGATTTACGTGGGGGAAAATGAGGACTGTGATGGAAAAGACATCATTATTTCATTTGTAACTCTTCAACATTTCCAGTTTTACTTTGATTGCCTGAAGATTTATAAACAGCAGATGATAAAGCCAGATCTTCTGTGGCCAGTTTTTTGGGGTATCTCAAAGGATTCTAATGCTTAACTTGGCTCCACTATCACCCACTGTCCAAAGAGCAGATTCTTGTTCAGATTATTCCTGTCCTTCT
Source organism: Myiopsitta monachus (assembly GCA_017639245.1). Taxonomy (NCBI): domain Eukaryota; kingdom Metazoa; phylum Chordata; class Aves; order Psittaciformes; family Psittacidae; genus Myiopsitta; species Myiopsitta monachus. The sequence continues at coordinate 13,490,011 of CM029921.1, read as the reverse complement.
GATTCATACTTTCCACAGAGGAGCACTGTACAGAGGTTCTCCTCTATCTTATCCATTTGAATGCTGTCCCTACAAAGGCTGAGGATGAGGCCAAGAAAGATTTTCCTGTGTGCATCCGCAGAGAGTCAAGTAAGGTTTGCGCTGACACAGCACCTTGATTGCTGACAGATCTGTTACAGCTTCACCAGCAGCCAAAGCAACAGTTTCAGCCTTCAGCAACAGGAAGGGCCTGAGCCAGTTGTGAGAAGAGCCCTGATGTCACAGAGGATGCAGCAATGCCATGCCCTGTCTGCAAAGTGCACTTGCCTCTTCTAAAAGGCATTACCGAAATGTCATACTGGAGTGATCAAATCAAGCTAAGCTTCCCAAAGCTTTACTCTTTTAAAGGAGATATAGTCAGCATGTATTTTAGGTGAGATGTGGGAATAATAGTGCTGTTTGCATTTGAACTTTCTATTTTGTTGGCCCTAAGTAGTGCGGTTTTGCTTCCCTGGCTTCTAGTCAAAGGCAGAGCTAGATGCAGTGTTGTGCAAGAATGTCAGACTGGACACAAGGAGACGCAACTGGGTGTGTGCAACAGACCATGTATCCACCATCAGAGCGGCTATCCAAACTCTGATGCCCTGTTTACAACGTGTTTTAGTATGGGTCAGGTGGTATTTTGAATTCTGCCAGGCTCCCCAGTAGTGTGTATTTATACAACTGCTTGTATTTCATGGCCATGATGCCCTCCCTGTGTATCTTAGAAGTCCTCCATTTTCTCATACTTGCTAACTTTCATGATCATAACAAGGTCTGTCTAATTCTCCATCCTTTCCCAGAAATTGTGAATTGAATAAGGCTGTGTAAGTTGAAGAATTGTTTCTCTGATAAGATTGTGGTTTTTCACTGCTGATATTAATTTGTATCTTTATATTAACTAGGTTTCTTGGCTATCCCTGCTTGCGGCAACAATAACTGCTAGTCCTGGTCCTGGGCCAAGCTGCATAAATGCCAGGAGAAAGCAGTTAGCTGCCCACAGGCTATTTGTGTAGCACTCAGAAATGGCTTGAATATCACTTTAGGTACTGCAGCCTTGGAAGCCTTGGTTTCAATAGCTTGTCTTAGAACTAGGTTGCTTTGTGACACAGCTTATTGGTTTGCAGTCCCCTGTCCCAACCAGGCTGAAGGCCAAGGAACTGAGATATGCCTGGGACACATCAGAGGGAGGGCTGTGGCTCAGAGAAATGCAGTTCATCCCATATTTTGTCTACTTGGCAGCAGAAAGAATCTGTGCCTCTGTAGATGCTCATTCTTAGGAGATATCATCCCATCCTGTGAGCTTGTCAGCTTGGCTTTGCCCAAGCCTCTCAAATCCCTCCCAAACTGTGGGCCTCTGGGGCCACGTGAGGATTGTGTGCTGTGAGGATCAGGGACAGAAAGGTGGAGCAACACATTTTACTCTCCTGCATAGGTTTATGGCCCATATAATTGTTCTTCGACTTCAGGGGCCATTTTCTGAAGTTACAAGCTGTGGCTTGAGGACTTCAGAAGGAGCTAATCCCATGTCCTGATAAATGCCTCCAAAGGCAGCATAGAGGAGTAGAGGTGAAGGCAGGGCAATAGTGGTGATGGCTGTACTTCAGGTGCTGTGCTAGAGGAATAATTGATTGTATCAGGCAAATGATGGGAGATTGCTTTGCTCCGGCATGGATGCCTGTGTCTCTCTCACTCATAACCAGCAGAAAAAGGAAAATGGTGAGTACTCACTGAAATGAGTAATACAATAAGACTGTTCCATCAGTTCCTCTGAAGAACACCAGTGATTAATGGGTGTCAGCAGCATATTTTCTCCTAGCCCAAAGAATGTCTGTGTGCTCTTTGCTGTGAGAGGAACAGGATTACAAACTGGTGTGTGGGGTGCATTTTCTGGAAGCTAGAGGCCTGCAATTGCTGGGAAGAAAGCTTCATCTGAAAATATTGAATTTCTTTAGATCCCTAAGCAGACCTGCAGGTATCATAATTGATCACAGAACATTGTAGGCTGGTCTGAGATGTGCAGAGATGCAGCAGAAAAAGGCGCCATTCCTCAGCTGCCTCATTCTGCCTCTTTATCACACTGTCATGTCTGCTGCCCTGGGTTTTTCAAGCATCTCCCATACCTCTGACAATTGTGTGACAGCTGTTGCCAGATGACAGCTGTCACTAGAGGCTTGCCTCTATAACTGTGTGTATATGCATTTTGTTAATCCTCTCATGTTTTAAATGAGTCCTTTGAGACTATGACACCACTACTTTTCTCTTACAGTACTGATATGGTATTCTGTGCACTCATTAGGAAGTAGGAATGTTTTAGAATTAGGAAGCTTTTTGCCTAAGGCTCAGTGGTCTTACAGTAATATTCTGCACTGTGTAGTTTAATTAGTTTCAACAGTTTTCTAAGCAGAACCATTACTGCTCTCCTAGTAACAGGGTAATAATCTGAAATGAGACTCCCATGCCACTGTAGGTATAGAAACCACTGTGATAGAAACCACTGTGATATTTATTTCTTACATGTTGCAAGTCTGAGTAGTCAGATCTTCCACAGAATCATAGTCTCCTGATTTCTGATCCAAGTTGGGGTGGATACTAGCCTCATGAAAGAAGAGCACAATAATCCTATAAATGGTTGGGGCACACTTGTACATCATTTGAATGAGACTGTCAGTCAGCAGGTAAGCAGGTTTTGCAATAGAAAAGAACCTGGTTTGCAGGAGCTACCCTGCAGTCCCACCACTTGGAGCAGGTGTTACGATAAGATAATGGTCTCTTGTAGTAACCCTTGTGAATCACAATCCTTCAGGAAAAAGTAGGGACAAGCCCTTCAAATTGGGTTTCAAAAGCATATAAAGAGTTGACCTTACAGAGGTAGTTCAAGGAATAACCTAATCTTTCTGTCCCATATCCCCCATGTACAAAAGCTTGCCTGAAATTGAAAGCAGGGGGAGAAGCTTGTAAAGGCGATGTTGATACCAAATAAAGAGACTGGTGTCCCCACAAAATCATTTTACAGCCTCTCTCTGCAATCTGCAGAGGATTAGAGGTTTGCAGCATGTTTATGTCTGGCTGAGACCAAGGCAGGTTTGCTGCAAAATGGTTATCAGTGTAGAATCAAAGCATAAGCAACAGCACCAACGTAGAAAGCCTAACGATTCGAATGAATCAAGTGGAAGAAACTTGTCTTACAGACAATGTTGCTTGAAGAAAATGTATTTTCTTCTGTAGGTTTTTTTTCCATTATTAAGCGATAGTAAACTCATGTACACTAACAGCCTTGCCTTCTGCAAAACTAACATAATCGTAACAATTAAAGATTGAAGTGTGGACTTCTGAGATGATCCCTTATGACCTACACTTTATTAGATTTATGTTACCTTTTGATATGTTCTATTTGCTGGAAGCCCCAGCATCCTATCATTATGATTCAAACGGGCTTTGCTCTCTGCTCACAAATAATTGATGCTCCCTTTGCACAAAGCATAATTTTTAGCTGATAAGCAGCAGGGTAATTGGCACCTTCACAGGATATTAGGCAGAAAAAAAGCATCACACTTAGCAGACAGGAAGCAGACAGGAGAAAGTAACCAAATAATTGTGGTATTTGGTGTAAGAGAGGCTAAATACTACTTGACAAGTTCCATATGCTTGTACTTCCTGTAGTAAATATTAAGATTTCTGTTTATCAGCAGAGATGGGGCGTGGGGAGATTTTGCAACATGAACATTTGTCAGAGAGGTGCACCATTAGCAGTATCTGAATATGGTGTATTCATTTAAAGCCACTGGGCAGTTTGAAACACATCTACCCGAGGCATCTCTGTGGTCCTGTGTTAGCTAGTGGGTGTGACATAATTAACAGCACTGTCGTATCAGGTAGGTGGCTATGGATAATGCTGAGTTGCAGTGGATTACTGTGCATGTTACACGTTGTGCCTATGGGCTTGCAGCCTTGAAAAAAAAAAGGGGGGGGGGGGAAGGGGTATTTGTGGGAGCCAAGAAATGCTTTCAAGTCTAAAATCATACTCCATGCAATGCAGATAGAAAGCTTCTTGGCTGCAGTTACTGGCAGTGTCACTGTCTCTCTCGAAATATTTTTAGTTGGACTGTGCTCTGCTATTCTGGTACTACTTTTGTGGTGTCCAGCAGCTAATAGCTATACATTTATTTTGAAATTACCCTTTCAGGTTCAGCCATGTACCTGTTAAGTCTAAAACCGTTGAACAAATGAGTCATATCAAAAGTGCAATCTCATCAAATTTAGCTTCTTAAGTTTACGGTGGTATTTTTAACAAGTGTGGCATTTCTCACCGGTAATTGCTTTTTCTTTATTTTCTCTGTACAGATTATGGACTTCATAGTAAATGTATGGGTGCATCTTTAATCTTGTGAGTCACTTGGATACTACTGAGTGCACTGGAAACGTGTATAAATAGGAAGGTTAAAAATAAGTGTAACTATATAGTGCCATGCACTATTTCCAGCAAAAGCATTTCTGTTTAGTAATATCCACTTTAATTAGCTGCTACTTACACCTTCCTTATGTGCTGTGTAAGTGTGTGAGGGGAGGAGAATGTTATATTAACAGAATAATTTGGCGATGAGCTAGATTCTATTTTCCAGACATTGGCCAATTCTTAATGTTTAATATTTATTCTAATATTTTTGAATGTATAATGAATTTGAATGTATAAGAGCACCAATATATATGTATGAGGTTTAACTATTACTACAGGGTTACAAATGCTGTGGCATTGTATATATTAGATAAGAATAAAAGGTGTCAGTGGAAATAAGACCTATCACATTATACAACAGCTCATTCCCAAGACAAGCACTTGTGTCTGTCCTGGTGATGGTGGTGTTGTATTTGTTTTCCAATTACATCTTGAGTGAACTCAATAGAGTACAAGGCATGATGGGAAAAATCTCCTTTCACTGCAATTACTGTTTATGGTCTGCCCAGAAATAGGTGAAGAAACATTCTCACCTAACCTCCTTACTCGATTTCTGAGTACATTCCTTAGTATTTGCACCAAAATATGAACCTGCAGCAAAAAGGAGCCATCTAGCAGAGCTCGTTTGGGTTCAGTCCTATTGCTCACTGGCGCGCACAATTACACCAGAGAAGAGGATTGATTTCTCTAACCAATTATGTTTAAACATGCTAAGCTTGTTATCGAGCTACATTCTTGTTATGTAGAACACTGTGCTTATGTGGTACAGCTCTTTCCACCAATACTAATTATGAAATGAGTTCTTGCTGTCTTCACAGCGCACAGATGGTGACAGTCTAGGTCTGAGCAACACACATAAGGAGGCAGCATGTAATAACTCTTCATATCTCATATAGTTTGGGTAATTTTGGCTGCATGTGTCTTGCTGTAGTGCTTGTCAGAATTAGTATTTTAAAAGCTCATAAATTTGTTATAATATCAAATTTCACTGAGTTTTTTTCTGTGCATTTAACATCTCCAGAAATAACAATCTGCTTTGAATCAGAAAATAAATGTTCAATTTTTCTCTTCTGGCCAAAAATATAAATATCAGTTCTGTTGGAGAATACTCTCAGTTGCTTCTTTAATATTATGACAATTATATTTTTTTCTCAGAGTTGTGGAATATCTCATATAATTATAGAACATTCTATTCCATTTTAAAAGTTTTATTTGGCAGCTTTACTGTGATCAGCATTGTTGGTCTGTTATGGCATGTTACACATGAACCATGTGCACACGTTTATCTCATTTATGTGTGCAGAAAGGCCTTTAGCTCATGGCAGTGTCCAGCATTCCCTAGGTGCTACCATGCATTAGTATCACCCTTGTGGTACTTGACAAGACAGCTCCTGAATGACACTATTTCTGCAGCTCTGATTTCACAGACTCTACCAGTGTCAGCCTTGCTGCTGTAGATCATCAGGCCACCACATGAGGGTCTGGAGCTGAGCTCCTGTTGAAACTGCACCCATGGTTTACTGTGGTCAGGTCCTCCAAAGCCTGCTACTATCCCCACTGTGCTTTGAGGAACATGAGATTCCTGTAATATTCCTTGAATATCCCTGGGGTCTGGAGGGGTTACCATAGCGTTTAGAGAAATAAACCCTTCCTGTATTAATCTCAATTTCCTTTACTCTTCTGGATCAACAGTTTGTTATTTACTGACATTTCATCCCACTTAGTCTGTCCTTTTCCTGGGGCCTTGCTTGACAAAAGTAAAGTATACACAGAAATAAACTCCCCCCACAACTCATATCATCTACTCTGGTGAGGAATCCTGCCTCACATGACAGAGCACTTTCCCTCCAGCTGGAAAAGGAGCATCCAAGTCATCAGATCCAGAATGAGATGAGTTTCCCTCAGTCCCTTCAGCCACTACTTATCTGTTGCTGCCAGGTGCTTTTTAGCAGCATAAGCCACTGATAGAGTTGCTGAACACGCGCAACGTTGTCTTCTCTCTCTGGTTGAATTGAGCATTTGGAAGAAGAAGCAAAGCCATGGGGGCTGCACCTTGATTTTTCCTTTAATTTGTAGGATGTTAATGCCTGTGGCAAGCTGAGAAGTATCTTTTAAAATATATGCTCTGATGTGTTAAATTAGGAGGAAGACTTAAAATGCTGCCCTGTGGTGTTGGTCGTTGCCACAGATGTAACTCTACATTAAAAGACTGTGCTAATAAAGGAAATACCACTTTTCCTCACAGACATTAACCCTGCATTGCTCAACAAATAAAGCCGTAAATTAAGGTGTAATTTTAGTTATAACAAGGAGCCTACCCTAGCCTAAGGAAGAAAAATCTGCCTGAGATGTGATCACATCTTCCTTGGATGGCTGAGGTTGAAGTCACAGCCGCTAGTAATGTCCAGCCTTGTAGCACTCCCCATTGCAACTCCCCGTTGCACAACAAGGGCTAAAAGATCCATGGTTCTAAAGGATCCCTGTGCCTTGTCATCCTATTCCTGCTGTGGCTGGTGTTTCAGGCAATCTTTTGCAGTATTTTTCGGCTGCTGGCAGGAATCTGTGTCAAGATATATATTGTGGCTATACTCCACAAGCAGCCTCCTAATCCAGTAAAAGTGACAGAGTACTTAACAGTTTTACAGACATTCATTCATATGTCATGTGGTTTTTTCCCCCTACGTCCTGAGTGTGAATTAGGATGATACTTTGGATGCCAGGATGACAATTTGGCATACTTGATATGATGTGCATTACTGGAGCAAGGGAAGGCAGAGCCTGCCTGTTTGGATCAAGAGAACACTTAAGAGGGTACATACTGTTCTTTCAAAGTCATCATTAGGATCAGTTAGTATTTGTTAAGTAGTTTGAGATTTTTAGGTGAGAGTATGTTATTTACCTACTGTTACCATTTATATAGAGATTACCCATTATATATTCTCTATATAGAGAGAGGAGGCTGAGCTTGTGGTTGAAGCAGAAGCTGTAGAATCAGGACATGTGGCTCCATGTCTCAACTCTGCCAAAGAGTTGGAGCTCTTTTTGTGATGTCATTTAATCCCAGTTCTCCAGCTATAAAATGGGAATAATAATGGTGCCTTTTCCCAGCTTTTGCTTGACTTATTATTGATGACTGCACTCTCTTTGGGGGTTAGATTTTTCCTTGCTTAAAGGCTTAACACAAAAAGATACTAATCTCAGCTACTTTAATACAAATAATAGCGTTATTACTACCTGGGCATCAGCATGACTTGTGACATCAATATCATGCTGACAAGCTCCTTACCTCTCAGGATTTGCTTTGCTCATCTCTGCTTCTAATCCTAATGCATTCAGCCCTGCTGATGTGGAAAAACATCTTCATGGTTAATACTCCTCCCTTATGAAAGGAGTGTTACCCTGGTTTTCTGCCTATCTCTGCTTGTCAGGATGAGCTGTTGGCATTATGTCCTGCATACATCATTGCTTACTTGTAATACTCAAGGAAACCTTTTGTCAGTCCTGGTATTTCTTTCTCCAACATGTGTTCATTTTTAAAGGTTTGCTCTTCTTGCTTCCAAGAATTTGCTGCAACACCTTTCATTGATGTGGCACAATACTGCCAGCTCCTCCTTCCTTTTCACTAGTCATTTTTAATAGGTTTACACAAGTCTTTCCTCTAAGAGCAGGATGAAAATAGCAAAAATGTCAGCTTTGAGCTTATCTGGCTTTTTAGGGCAGTTCCTGAAGCTCTTGGTTGAGAAGGCTGCAAGATCTTTCCTGAAGGTTCTTGAGGATCATATGCCCTATAACCAGCCTCACAAATGCCACTGCCATCTCTGCATAACTGTGCACCAGGAGTGGAGCCAGAACTCTGAATAGTTCCCACAGTTGCCTGGAGTAGGAACCTGCAGGATTTCAGAAAGGTCTATTTCGTCTACAGGATCCTCAGTAGTCAATGCGTATACTGTCCTAAGACAGGGCTACAGACTGTAGTAATCACATCTAGTAAGAGGACACTTCTCTGCTATAATCCTCGTTAGCAAGAGAATGAAATACACACTTTTATTCAGGAGTGGATTTGGCAAGCCAGGCTAATGCACTAAATGACAGTGAGGTCTACCTACTAGAAACATGTATTATAGAGTCTTAAAAGAGCTAAAATAATAGAAATGAAACCTACCATTAAAGAAAATTTAGGGCCAGGTTAAATGCTTTTATGATGGGTAGAAGTATCATAAATTAAAGTATTTCATGGTGTTTATTGCAGTTTCAGATGAAGGAAATAATAAATGCAATGACTGGCTGATTAAAAAATATCCTATTATTGGCTAAATTATTAGTGGGCAGTGACCCTAATTAGCAGGGTAATAAACCTGAGTATTTGCTTACGATGCAGCTGTTGAGACACCCTGAGCTCCAGGTAGAGTTTCTCCTGAAAACGAGAAGGAGTCCAAGATTCCTGGAAGAAACAAACCAAACAAAAAATGGTTGATGAGAGTCCCTGTATTACTGGAACTGACAGTGCATTGTAGGATGCACACCATAATTGTCCTGTAAATTTATAGCTTGGGTAATATGAAAAGGCTACAACATAGTTCTTGCATAAAGCACCAAGCAAATGTGGAGGTCAGATAACAAAGTTCGTACCTAAGTGTAGGTTCGTTCACTTGTGGTTCTGGAAATGAGACTGACTTCTGTTTTTTTCATCCCATCCTGCAATTAAGCAGAAGAATAAACACAATCTCTTAATTTTTCCCTCAACAAAATACTTGCTACAAGGCATTTTTGAAGGGGAAGGAAATAAAAAACAGTAATAACACAATTTAATGGATCTGATCTGCTTTGCACCCACTCTCCCCTTTTTGGGATGTTTCCCTTGCAACCTTCCTTTTTCCTGCCATTTATTTACCTAGGTCTTTCTTTTTAGTTCATAATCTGATCTAAGGTGCTCACTGCGTGGTTTGTGCAGTGCCTGGAACAACCGAGCTCTATTCTAGTTAATGCCTGCTTCAGATTTTTTCTGCAACTCATCCTGTAGCCCCAGAAGGATCTTAAATTTCCCTGCTTCTCTGATAAGCTATAAGTGTACATCCTGGGAATTTTAGAAGTAGCCAAAAGCAGCCTCTGAATTTGTTGATGTATTTTATCTTTAGAAATGATGGTAAAATTTTAAATTAATTATTTGTGCAGGTTTATAGATTCAAGTAAGGGATGATTAATTATACGTAGATGTCCAGCTATCTGATTTGCATGTTTAGTCTGGTCATCGGATGTCTGAGGGCTATAAAGTGCTTCTGTACTTACTCTGGGTACAAAACTGATGGATAAAATTAAGGTCATTTTTGAGCATCAGGCCTATTTATGTAAAAGGTGGCCTTCAGGCAGCAAAATTAATCTTGTACGTTCAGTGGGGCAAAATGAAGAGCACCAAATCAGAGGGCCAGCTCACTGCTTAAAAGATTTGTTTCACCACAAAACAATGTACAAATAGGAAATTCCCTGGTTTTGTTTCACTTCTCAGCTGCTCAGGGTAAAATCCAGTTCCCAGCCAAGCCTGCTGTATGGATAGCTACATGGGTTTATATATATTTCTTTTTCCATCCATTTTGTGTTTGCAATTCTTCCTTCTGGAAATTACAGGGAAAAATAAAGACTTCTGAATTTGAACATTGCCTGTAGTTAGGGATGGAGTGATCCCCCATGTCTCTAGGGCCTGAACCAAATTTCACTGATGCTTGTAGGAGTTTCCTAAATGCTTGGGAGTGGTTTTGGAATAAGCTATCAGTGGCCTAATATTCAAGCACAGAATTCCAAAAGTCAGACTTGGAGACAGAAATTTACAATTTTACTTTTCACAGATTTACTGATAAGTAGAGGTTTTTAAGGTGAACTCTGGAATATGAGTGATGTCTTATCTGTAAAGTAACGGTATGATGGTTTTCCCTATGAACATACCCTATCAAAAAAGATCAAAGGCAAACCACTATTTTCATTGTATCCCTTCCTTGGCAAAAATCCCTGCTTCCCACAATGCCATCTGACATTGCTTGTCCAGTGAAATTTTTACTGCTACTGTGATTATTCAAAGGAATTGCCATAAAATATACATGACTTATGGTCAGCAGTCACCCCTACTATTGGGGGCTGTGATCAGACATGAAGGCTACGTGTAATACATTTTACTGGTTTCAGAACCTTGTATAAAAGGAGGGGTGTACCCGCTGCATTTTCCACTAACAATACTGGCATCACTGGAGCCTTGTACCGTATTTCCATGCCCTTGTAGCTAAGGCTCTGCTTCCTGCTGAAATTTAGAGGCAACAGAGCATCATCTTCTCCATCATCTATGTGCATATGTGTATATAAGTATAATAATGTTTGCAAAGCTTTCATGCGCTTCCTCCCTCTGCTACCTCTTTCCCCAGTGATTCAGTCACTTCATATTGTAATACTTTGTTGACTATTGATTTTTGGTTAAGGTTGGAGCCCAGTACAACTGTATGAGCATTCGTTGGCTTTAATTTGATGTTATGCTGCTGCCTTCCATTCCATATTGACAGGCATCCTCTTATTTTCGGATTGGTGTCCATTCACTGATGAACGCGCACTAGGGGGATCATGACCTTTTCTCTTATCTGGACAGCTCTTGGCTTCATGAACATTTTTTGCTGCAGGGTGTTATTAACAACAGGGTGATAGAACAAAGAAATGAAGCAATGGGAAGCACATCAATGTATGAAATTTGCTTTATTAGGATTCCCCTGAGGCCAGAGCAGTCCCTAATTACAGAGGTGTTACATCCCTTCTTGGGATAACAAACTATATTTTTAGCAGTAATGAGAGCATGCTTTTGAAATCACTGTGTGGTCATCCTCCCACCATACAGATGCTTGTTAATTCATGTTTTCCCAGATACTGATTTTGAGAGAAACATACAACAAAAGTTACATATCTGTGAAATTACCTAGTACCAATTGAACAAAGCATCACACATTTCAATACATGTAATTTGAATTTTGAGCTTTCCTGCTGTTCTGTTTCACTGATGGAATGCAGAGTAATTTGAAAAATAATAAAGTTTGTTAATATGCTTTTGCAAAGACAAGGCCACAACCTATTAGTGCTGAGAAACTGAATCGCTTGTAGCATCTGGATGCTGTGTTTAGATAAATACTGGGAAGTAAATTTGGTTATAGAAATATTGTCTAAGCATGACTGGGAGATGAGCTGGCATACTGAATTCCTAAGAATAGGCCTTGGTTGATAATTCCCAGATGTGAGACCTCACTTGGAGTATTGTGTGCAGTTCTGGTGTCCTCAACATAAAAAGGACATGGAACTGTTGGAGCAAGTCCAGAGGAGGGCCATGAGGATGATCAGGGGACCGGAGCACCTCCCGTATGAAGATAGGATGAGAAAGTTGGAGCTGCTCAGCCTGGAGAAGAGAAGGCTGCGTGGAGACCTCATAGCAGCCTTCCAATATCTGAAGGGGGACCTATGGGAATGCTGGGGAGGGACTCTTCATGAGGGACTGTAGTGATAGGACAAGGGGTAACGGGTTCAAACTTGAACAGAAGTTTAGATTGGCTATAAGGAAGAAATTCTTTCCTGTAAGGGTGGTGAGGCACTGGAATGGGTTGCCCAGGGGAGTTGTGAAGGCTCCATCGCTGGTGCTGTTCAAGGCTGGGTTGGACATAGCCTTGGGTGGCATGGTTTAATGGGAGGTGTTCCTGCCCATGGCAGGGAGTTGGAACTAGATGATCTAAAGGTCCTTTCCAACCCTAACTATTCTATGATTCTTCATTCCATCTTGATGTGAATTGTTTCCAGAATACCCTATTTTAGTCTTCTTTTGGTCCTCCTGCTCCCAGACAGACCAAAAGTAAAATGAAAAGCAACCAAAATAAGTTTATTCCTCAAAGATGTGGTTATTATAACCCATACAGCTCTTAAAAACAGTGTGAGCTCAGCAGAGCTCATCTTCGCCTGCACAAGCTGGACATGCTTTCAAGGCAGAGGACCCTAAGAGGCCCCATGGCAAAATGTGTAGCATGCTGATTAACCAAATAAGGGGCCCTCATGCTACTGCCACAGCTTCTGACCCCTCATGTCAGATGTGCCTGGCAGACTGGCCTCTCTCAAGACTCTCAGTTTACAGAACTGAAAACAAACGTAGACAGTCAAAACCAAATACAAAACCTCACCCAAAACACAGGAGCCAACAATAGCAATTCACCTATGTGAGTACTCCTTGAAGCTTTCTAATGGCACTCTTCTTCCTCAGTCCTGCTTTGTCCTTTCCTTCTCTCTCTGGGTTAGGCAGCACTATGTGTAATAGAGGCACGACACTGAAAACAGTGGCAGGGGTTTCTAAGTGAATGGGCTATGATCAGCTTTGCCATCTTCTGTGAGGTGTGGAGCAGCTTCAAGTCCATGGACCCCATTGCCCTCTGTTGGGCTGATCCAGCACTACTCTTCCTGTATCAAACAACTTCAGCTGCTGGTAAAAGCAATTCTCATTCAGAGCAGGGCTTTGTGAGGCAGATTTCAGGGCTTGGTGGGCACAATAGGTGGTAAAATGGTTTAATCTGATTTTAGAGACATTTTTTTTGTTTAAAATTGAAACATTAGAAAATCTAGCAAGGACCTTTTGAAGTTCTTCGTTGCATCAGCATTTACTGAAATAGTTTATTTTCCTCCCACTCTCATTCACTGTTAATTAACAACATTAAAAAGAAAAAGCCAACAAACCTTGAACTGACGAAAAGTTTTGTAAGGGTTCTAAACTGCATTGTACATTGAGGCTTATACTGTGTCTTCTTCGGTCCATAAACGCTGGGGGTCTTTCTCAATAATAAAGAGATTGTAAAGCATGGAACTGCTCCCATGTGTTTTAAAACTTTGATAGCAATGCTGGCCACTGCTTTGTGAAAATGTCCAAGCATTCGTCCAGCCAGAGAAAGGGAGAGAATAATACTGAGCAAGATCCTCAGTTAGCTTACGGGACAGGAATGTCTCTACCTGTCTTAATATACGTATTTGCACAAGAGAAAAAAAGTTGTGAAAGGCGAGATCATAGTGACCTCAGTTCAAAAGGCTCTGTGAGAACAGGGTGGGCCATTCTGCTGGGAAGTGAGAGGACAAGTCTCTGCCCTTGCCCTGGAGCACTCCCCGCACTAGTCCCTGGGCTCTCTCCCTGCGGTGCTGCCTTCACCCGTCTCCCTCAGAAGCTGTCTCCATGCCACCACCACACCTTCCTCACTGCTGAGGACAGGCTTTTTTTCTCAGAGTACTTTTTGTTCAAAATGCCAAGACATGAAAGAAAATATTTGCTCAGCCTGAAATTATTCAAAATGGGAGAAAATGAGGCAATGTAAAAAGAATCTTGGTGATGGTTTTGTTAGATGTTTCAATTTGCTCAGAGAGCCAGAGAGGGATTCATGTATGCAAGCATTGCTCTGTGCTCCTTATCCTTTTTAAGGACCCTGGTATTTTCTTATATGTGCTGTGTACCTCACCACTCAGGATTGCATTACAGGCATTTCCCTCTCTCTGACAATAATTCATTCAGCCAAATACAAATCAAAGGAAACACTTAAGTGTCTCATTCCCTTTTAAAAGAAAAATGATACCAATAAAAATATTTGGCTTTAGCCCTCTTCTGCCCTAGAAGCTCCTTTTAGTCTCTTTTGCCTCTCCCCGGATAGTTGTTTATTCAATATTAAGCTCCTCTTTCCCAGAAGACCAAAGCATCCACATTCACACTTCACCAGCAGTGCTGTGATTCAGTAATGAGGATGAAATGCTTTCGGGATCCTGTGCTCACTGAAAGGCTGAAGCTAAGCAATCTACTTGGTAAGAAGATGACTTTGTTCAGCCAGGAAATCTCTCTTTGCTGGGCTCCTAAAGCCCACCCTAAATACTAGAGAGAATGCTAATTGAAAGATGAGGGTGTAATTGCACCAGACAAGTAATTTTTATTGAGTAATTTTTCAGTGTTAGGTGGGCAGATACAGCAGAGAGTCCTAATAGCATTAAGGAAAGATGCACAGCTGAATCCCAGAATCTGGTAATGAAAGTTTTCCTCTTTATTGTTGCAGTTAAAACACATGAAATGCCTCTGCAGTTAAATTATAATTAAATGCTTTCCTTCTCTTTAGATGGCTGACAGATTTACAGATCATTTTTCACCCAGATATCTTTGTGCTCAGTGTACCTGTGAATACAGCTTTCCCTAGCATCCTTCAAAGTAAGGAGAGAACCACACATACTCATGTGCTGAAAATGAGCCTTAGGTGGCTGATCTTTCAGAAAAGAAGTGGTTCTCCCACTAAAAGAGAAGGAGGCAGAGGGTGTACAGCATTTGTTGTAGTATGCCTGTATTGTGTCATGAAAGGAAAATGGAGAAAGCAAGGGAAAGAGCAGTGCTTTAGTCAGGTGGTATTCTTTGGTTTGGGGAGATAGTCTGACTTCAAAGCGAAATCTGAAGGCCTTTGAGCTTAAAATCATTTGGTAGCAAGACTATATTGGTGACAAGGGTATGCTCAAATCTATATTTTACTGTAATGCAGTACAGCTTATTAAAGCAACAATGTCTAAGACAGCAGGCTCAAAATTTTATCTTGAAATGCCATAGGATGTTCACATTGCCTGGGAAGTTTCCACTTTCTAATCTAATAGTTAAACATCAGGGATATATGTAACTTTGACTGCTGAGGTCTGCTTTGGATGAAACAAAAGGCCTTGTAAACACAAGAGAGAATTGCAGTATCCTGTTTAGGCAGCGGGCTCAGCAAAAGCAGAGAGCTGAAAAAAATATGTTGTCCTATCTCGAGTGCTGGCAGTGCATGCTGCAGTGGACCTGGTATACATGAGAAGATGTGATTGCTTTCCCAAACTGTTCATAATTAAAGTAGGCAGAGGGGACCAGGCAAGACACTGCTTAGAACCCGCCCGCAATAACATCATGGGCTGGCAGGATTTCTGGAGCACAGATATGCTGCGATGCACAGCAATGTTTCCACCTCTATAGGTCCCACTGGCAGAATGCTAAGTGACATCACCCACCACCCAGGCAGCTCTCACCTGTGGAAGAAAGGTACATCAGCTTCTCCTGAAGCGTAATATTGTTGTGTGCTACTGAAGGAACAGGAACGTGTTTATTAGCATTATGCAAGTTTTTTCAGCAAGGAGGATAAAACTGCCAGAATAAGAATTCAGCCAGGTAACTACAGATAATGTTCTCCCTCCATCAAAAATAGCCACAGGAACTACAATAAGTACAGCTGGAAGAGGGGCTAAAAATAGCACCAAGCCCACTAACATTATATTGAAATATTGGCTCAGCACTGATTAACTCTCTCTGCTTCTTACCAGCAAGTATTGAGCCATTGCAGCTCCGGTGTCTTCCTCAGCCTCACAGCAATATAGAATGTGTCTTGTTAATATGAAAAACTTTGCTTTGGGTGACTAAAAAATAATTTGTTTTCTATGCAAGGAAACGGACAAAGAAAAAAATGAAGTGTCTTGGAATTTCAGATGTGGGCAGGGGAAAATACCTTCTCAGCCTCCTGACAGGGTGACGCTGGGAACTATTCCTGTGCCCACTGAACATCTGCAGTGCCTGGCATGGTCAAAGGAGAGAGCTCAGCAACTGTCTTGTCATCTCATAAACAGCCTTAAAGCTGGTTTTCTACTCAAATGGACAAAAGGGATATCTTGTGTAATTGCCTGAGTGTGATTATGGAAAGCTCTTTGCCTTGATATGCAGCAAAGTGCAGTAAGAAGAGACAGTGTGTGTTATTTTTAAACCATGGCCAAAAGAATTGCTGCTGCAATCGGTTTAGGTGTAATATGAATAAAAAATTAATTAATTTGGCCTGGTATTTACTACTGACTGAAGGCTGTGTTGGTGCCAGACACATACAAACAATATCTGTTTTTCAGGGCAAGTTTTCACTTACTTCTTTCATCCTTTATGGACACATTACAGTGAAATACATGGGATACTTGTGGAAGACTCACTGTATCCCAATTAAATGGTATTTTCAAGAGCACTGTTATTCTTGGAGCTCCTAGAGCTGCCCAGTGCTGGAACTATTGCAAAGGACGGTTTGTGTTGAACCAAAGGCAATCCTAAAAGCATCTGTTCATTATAGAGCAAAGATGTTCACTGCTTTAGGGGAGGGAGGAGTTGGTATTTTACTCTGTGCCTGTTGTTTTCAGCTGGGACCATGTAAAGGTTTTGTAAAGAAGTCTGAATACAGTTTGCATTCATTTTGCTTCCATTACAAATGGTAGAATTTCACAAGGATCAAGAAGTGAGGAAAGTGGATCTGGGATTAGTGGCACGTGAGCAGAGGATAGGAGCACTGATGGTGTTGGGGAGAAGTTAAAAATGAAAGCTAATTCAGTAATATCCAGGCCCAAAACTTCCTGCTGAAGTCCAAGATAAAGGAATTCATGTAAATTATCAGTGATCTTATGCCATCATAAATGAGGATGTTCAAAAAATGTTTGCAGTGATGCGGATTTCTAGAAATGCCTCAAAACAGGGCCCAGTTATTTTATTTTGGCTTGTGAGCTATCCCTTCAGTTCACTAGCCACCCTCTACAGGATTCTAAATCCTTCCAGACTCTGTTGGCATCAGAAAAACTCAAGGACAGTCCAGCACTCTCAGGATATATTTTTTCAAAGCACGCAGCACTGAATGAAATGGTTGCCAGGCTGGCTAATATTGGGTAACTTGAAAAATCTCTGCAGCTGCAAGTTATAAATATCAACTGTTTTGCAGTAATTATTGAAAACAAGGGGCTTTTCCACATATTCATGCTGTGGGCAGAGGCACTGGAGCCCAGGAGCTCTCAACCAGGGAGGAAAGTCAGGAGCCTCTTCTCATATATACTACAGCCCCTTCTCTTCCCATCTATGCATGTGTACTTGGCAAAATTAGATTGCTTTGGTCACAGCAGCACAGACAGCATCCTTGAAACCATTATTAAAAACACCATTCTAAAGCTAATTTTCAAAACCAGATGCTTTTCTTAAAGACAAGCTTTGAAACCTAGACATGACAAAGCTTGGAGGGGTTTTGGGACACCAATTCTTGTAAAAGATACCACTCTCTGATAAAACTGAAGTTTTGATGCAAAATACGTTGTCAGTTTTCCCAGCTTTAAGATAATCATATCTCACTCTATGTCAGCTGACATTGGATAGTCTTAATTTTGCTTTACTGATTGGTCTACATGAAAGCTGTGGCAGAGAGCAGGGGGTAGCACGATGAGTCCTGGTCTGTGTGCATAGTTATGTTTATGTACACCGCGGTATCTACAACTTCTTCTCAGAACTGAGTTCAGCAGTTGAAGCCATGCAAAGGTGCAGACTGGATTGATGCTGTGCTGAAAAGAATGTTTTAGTGGCTGTGAGGCGCTTGCAACTTGTTCCTCCATAGAGACCACTGCAAAACTGCTACTTTTGAACCAAGTGATTAAATACAAGGTTTGAGGTCTGATATTCATGTGACATCTGTAACATTTTGTCGAGCTTTATTTAAACTATTGAAGTTCTTTACTGTGCTGTGTTTTACAGAAAAAGGATGTAACAAAACATACTACCTAGGGCTGCCCTTCTGTTTGTCCTGCATCTGTAAAACCTTGCCAAAGTCCACAGGCACAGCTGTAAAACAAAACTACATACAAGCATACGAGGGTTAAAAGTAAGACACTCCCTAATATCTCAGGTAATTTGCACGTTAAAGAGCACTGTGGAATGAATTACGATGTCATGTCAGAAGCCACGCTTCAACCCCAAATCTGCCAATCATTATAAAGCTGAGGTTTTGGGCCTTAGAAACAGGGACCTAGCCAACTGCCTCAGGCAACATCCATACTTATTAGACAACATGGACCCCAGGGAGCTTTTCAGAGCGTGGCCCTCACCACCTGGCTAAAGCAGAGAGTAATGAAAGGCAGCAGTACAACAAAGCATGGAGTGACTACAGTTCTGGCTGCAGAGCATGAATCCAGCGCCCACCAGGGCAAGCAGACTCGGTCCCAGGGGACAGACAGACATGTTAGATTTGTTTTTGACATCCTCTATGTTTAGCGCTTTTGTCAGAAGATATTCCAAAATCTTTGTAACATCCCTGTTTCATGCACTGGTGAGCCTGTGGTCTTTGCTTGGCTTTGCGATTCCTGCAAAGCAGCAGCCGTTTCCCTTGAGCTGGATGGATCTTCTCGGGGGTTTGTTGTTGCTTTGTGATTCGGACATGGGCAGATGTAGGGTTGGATTATCGATCCGCCGGCGTTTCCTCCTGCTGTGCTGGGTATCAAAGCCTAGAGGGAGCCATCTACGCGGGCTGCACACGGAGAAGGTGGAGGGGGAGAGCTTTCAGCAGGACGAAGCCTCATGACGGAGCTGAGATTTTTCTGAGCGTTTTCTTTGCTCTTTTGGTAAAGTCAGGTGTGAATATTTTCAAGAAGAAATGTCTGCTTGATGCTGGTTTCGCAGAGAATTCCTTACTCCGCTCAGGCAGAGGATTGGAATAAATCACAAAAGCAATTTTAAAAGCTGAAAGAAATATCTAAAATTGTTACCCATGTCATAGGCAACAGGGATACATTCTTTCTACATCTTTATTCATTGTAGTGTAAAGAACAATAATATTTACGTATTTTTCTACCCTGATTAAAGCAGCTGGTCAGCACACTCTATATTTTTTTTTTTCTCCTGCGACCTGCTTTGTAAAATAATGACTGGATTTAAATCCTTCAGAGAGGAGAACTAGAGGTAAAGCCCAGTACAAAGTCGTATTTCAGCAGTTCAGGCAGGGAAATCGAGTAAATTTTGTTTTCTGTTCAGAGTGAGCTGGGGAAGAAGAGCATTCATAAGTCAGGAAGATACCATGCTGAGTGCAGGGGCTGTCAGTTCTGCTTCCTTTAACAGATCCCCTCAGATTTTCCATTCTCTTTTGAAATACTGTGGGAAGCACTTGCTCCATCTCGGTGTGGTTTTTGCACATAAGTATTTATAAAATCCAATTCCAGTAAACTGTTTATCTGTTATCAGTTTATAGCCACAAGGTATATTCTAAGAGCTGCTGGGTTTAATCGTAGGGAGAGTGTGAAAATAACAGCCATTACTTAAACCAGTTATTTCCACATTATTATTCCACATTTAGCCACATTCATACGTATTTTTAAGTGCATATCAACAAGGGGACAGGTAACCAGATAGTTAACACTTCCTATCTGCTTTTTAAACCTTCCCACTGCTGTTCATCAGCCTTTCAGAAGCAGAAAGAGCGTGAACAGGATAGTGAGTGTGTGTCTCTGTGTGAGAACAATTCTATAAAAGATTATCTTGCACACAAAGCGAATGGCCCTGCCCCCATTGTGAAGGCAGAGATTCCCCCGAGATTAGGCGAGAAGGAATTGCTTGTGGTCAGCAGAGGCGGGAGAACAATAGAGCCCAAAATGGGCAGCAGCAGCGGCAGGCGCTGAGGTGGGTGGGAGAGTGGCCAAATGGCCATTGCAGGCTATGCCACATTGTCACTGACACCAGAAATGGCTAAAAGAGCTCAAATTAGCAATTGTTATGATTAGCAGGTGGTTTGAGAGATAGGAGGTATAGGGAAGTGATTGGTGGTTTAGACATCACATGCTATCTAGTCCAAAACACTCTGCACTTGTTCATTAACAGAGAATTATGAAATTAACTTCAAGGAAAACAATTCTAATGAAATATAGAGGGTTATAGAAATAAATTTGTTAAAGGGGACATGAATTCTATAGAAGTATTATAATTCCTACAGATTTTATTTTTGTGAAGGAATTCTGACAGAATATCTGGTAGGGAAACCAATGTTATTGAACAGTATTTGCTCTGAGTAGGAAAAGCTGAAAAAAACACTGTAATGTATGCATTCCTTTCATAAACAGCTTGTACGTTTAGATTGTGAATCTGCTCTTAAAACAGGTTCAAAGACACCAGATTGAGTGTTTTGTCCAGAGGTTGGTTTAGTTTAACCCACTGCACCAAAGGAAGATCACATAAACAAAATGTGAATCCCCTTCTACTTCTTGACTTTGAAAATAAATTCAAGGATGTCAGGGCCATATTGTCACCGGCTCTTTTAAAAGCTAGGACTGGATTCTCCAATTTCATGGATGTGCAGACACCAATACTCTCTTGAGGACTGTCTCTGTTCCAGACCCAAAATCTGGAGCACAGCAAGTCCAAAGATGCTCTTGGAATAATATCCATTTACACATTAACAGTCTGCTCTTCTCTTTCTTAAGACACTACCTACTCTTATTCTCACAGCAGAGAGAGCAAAAACTCATACCCAGCTTCAATGTCATGTGCGCTTGCTGAAAGATCTGCAAAATCCTGTCCTGGACATGCCAGGGGAGTTAATTCTGGCAAAACATCTCTAATCTGGGACCCAGACCAAAGCTAAATTTTGGCACAGTATTTTATGTTGATCTGCGACTTTGCTGTTCCAGAAATGTTGCAGAAAATACCAAGCTGACTGCATTAGTGCTGGGCTATATCATTGCTACTTATTCCACGTGCTGTAGGCCACTGGACAACTACAAGATCTTTTTTGTGTTGCCAGAACCAGGTTCATAAGTATACTCTGAAGATGAATACTTTGGTGTCCTGTCCCTAATTCCAGGGTGCCTGTCAGTAATTGGGCTGCATTATCCCTAGATAGAAAAGACACCAACATATCTGTTACTGCTGATTGTTCTGGAAAATATTAGCCCTACTGTCAAGATAGTCACAGCACACTGCTGCCATGTCCTGCTGGAAACATGCAGCAGGAGTGTTAGAACAGCTCTGTGGCACACACACACGCGCGCGCACACACACACACACACAAAGTGGGGAAAAGGGAGATAGTCCAAGGAGGTGCTGTCCTTTAAGTTCTAGAACAGTTGTGTGAAACAGAAACACAAGGTCATGAGATGAAAATTTTTCTGACCTTGCAACAAGGGGGGAAAAAAACAACCTACCCAAGCTGTGATCTCTGTTTGAACCTGCAGGCATATGGCATTTCAATAGCTCTTCAGCTGCCATCACAGGGGGCTGGATTCAGGGTAGCTAAGACCTGATTATAGATACAGCTTAGGACAGCTGGGGTGCTGAAGTTGGCACTCAGTCATCTAAAATTTGTCGGGATGAATCAGCAAAGGGAAAGGTTTCAATGGAGAGGAGGTAAGAACATTTTGGCAAAGGGAGGTTTGGTTCCATGCTCATTGAATAAGCATAAATAAACATTTGGTCCAGGCTCATCAAATAAGCTGAATAGGCATCCAGCTGCCCATGCCACAGCAAGTAAATGGAATGGGTTAAAGATGGAGAAAGTAAATAATGTAAAGGAGGATAAAGAAATGCCAGTTTTACAGGTTTTGTTTTCATAATTATAGCTTTGCCAAAAGAAACAATATGAAAGTAGTTGTGTATGGTTTATAAAATTATTATGTGGATGTTATAATTATGAAGGTTTTAAACAATAGCTTAGTATTAAGTATTACAGAATTTTCAGTGCCCTGCTGTTAAAGATACTGTGTTTCCTAAAGATATCTTTTGTGAAGCCACCATGATAAACCCTTTGCTTTACATTCAGTGAAGCCAGAGGTGTTATTTCTCACAAATGAGATAATTTCCAGCTCAGAATATGTGCATAATCATATATATTCTGAATACAGTCTTGTCAAAACTCTGCAACCTCCTCATCTTTCTGTCATGTAATTTATACTTCCATCTTAAAGACAGAAAATTGCTCTGCAGGTGCATGTCTGAGTACTTTCTCCTTTACTGAGCAGTTAGGTGTGAAGGTATCTAGATTAGTACCTGTAAATGTACAAGAAAGAACAGAAAATCCAAGGCACATACAGTAAGAAAAGTCACTATCCCTTTTATCCATTTCAGATAGCATGCTATAAAAGCTGTAATCAAATAGTACTAATAAAATCCTTCACATTAGGTGATTTTTATCCTTTCTGTTAATTTTTTAAATAATTGCTCCAGGTTATGTTTTATTTCACTTGGAGAAAAAATACTGTAAAGGTTGTAGTATGCCTATGTGCAATTTTTTCCCTATTTCTTTCTGCTAAATACTGGGAAGCACTATCAGAGATTTCAGTGCATGCTCTCATTTCCCCTCCAATCGGGACAGCCACCGAATATCTATCTGCCTCCATTCTGTCCCATAACAGCTCGGGTGTCCTCAGGTGCAAAGCTGAGAACTTGGCCTTCTTCCTGGTTCTCCACTTTTACTTCTTATGGATTCTTTGTTTGTTTTATCAATGTATCTATGAACATAGGAAAGCATTCAGTAATCTTTTCAAGCTTTGTAATTTAAATGTAGGTTTTGTATCATACCATACCAGAGACAAGTGATGATGATGAGGTAAAAGGCTTCCTTGTTGCTGTTGCATTTCTCTAAGTCAGATGAAGTG
Organism: Myiopsitta monachus; assembly: GCA_017639245.1. NCBI lineage: Eukaryota > Metazoa > Chordata > Aves > Psittaciformes > Psittacidae > Myiopsitta > Myiopsitta monachus. The sequence continues at coordinate 13,467,084 of CM029921.1, read as the reverse complement.
CAGCAAAATGTGACAGCTTGACTTTAAAATGTATGTGTTCCAATGGCATCTGTAGGAAAGCCAGGGAATTCCAACCCCCTCCCCTGCTTTCATAAAAGTTCCCAAACCTTGCAAAATGCAAGCTGTGTGCAATACTCACCTTTTCTTCTGCAGTGAAAGAGCAAATCTCATCTGAGAAGTGATACCAAGGACATTCAGGCTGCAGATTGTGAATGAGAAAGAAGCCTCAGTGACATGGAAACTGGTGCTTTAAACACTTTTTTCTGGGTTTAGTTGGGTACCTTCCTTCTACTCCAGTATTTAACCATGTTTTATTTTGAGCCTGGACTGGGTAGAAATTTGCATCTATCTTCTTGCAGAAAACATCAAGCAATCCTGGGAAGATGTTTATGCTAGGATACAAAACTTGGATATGGTGATTCAGAAAATGCAAATTTTTTATGAAGGACCTGGATGTTTCTATTATGCCCTTCCTTAGGCAAGAATAATAAGGATTTTCTTTAAAAGCAGGACAAATAGATTTTAACTCAAAGTAAAAGGTTTAAATCTCCTATTTAAAATTTACTTACAGGCACTAGAAATTTCAGCCCAAAAAAGAGACCTTTTCAGGAAGCTGTGGAAAAACTTGAAAAGGAAACCACTTTGCAGAGCTCCAGTGCTACAGCTGCTGCTATAGGCATCCAGTAATGTGTATAGAACGAAACAGCCCTGATAATGCTCATAAAAAATTTAGAATAGATGCAGGGATTGAAACTTTTCTATCCTGAGTGGATTTCATTTGTTTGGTCCACACTGAATAACTGGCTGAGGGCTCATTAATTGACTGGGAATAATAAACAGGAGAAATCAGTTTTCCATTATTCTTTATATAGTTGAAATCATTTATCTGTTGTTGTCACTCTTCCCCATTGCTTTGTGTCGTATTTCATTCTATTTCTATCAAAAGAAGCATACAAAAAAAAGGAGAATGATCTGAAAACTCAGCTTGCTACAGATAATTTGCTGCCATCTATGGCTTTTCAAGTGGAAGTCAAATGAGTGTTGCAGAGAATCAAAACAAATATTTTCTTTGTAAGAAGTCTGGATGAGGATGAGATGGTGGAAAATAATTACTAGGCTTTAAGTGAAGCATCAGACATTAAACACTTTTTTCCACAGACCTCCAGAAATTTTAAATGCCACTTTTTATGTTACTGACATTAGAAAATGTCTAAAAGTCAGGTGGCTTCTTGCTTTTTGTGGCAGATCCATGTTTGCTTTCTTGGGATGCTGAGACAAAGTAGAGAAGCTGCAAATTTTGTTCAGATGCACCTGGAAGTTTCGCCTTTTGAAGGAGGTAGAAGCAAATAGAATGAAAACAGAAGAAGCAAATTGAAATGAAAATGGGAGCTTGCAGAGAGGCTCACTGTCCTCCAAGCTGCGGGGAATCTGGGCAGAGGGATTGTGTCTGAGCTTTTCTATATTGAGAAGTTGAAATACACTCAGCATTTAAAAGCAGATAAAGAACATTAAAATATGAACAAGGCGCTATTGACCTCAGCACCCCTGTCAAAACGTAAGAAGAGTGAAAGTTTCTGATGTGGGAGGAGAGAGGGAAATCAGGCAGGAAATGGGTGCAGGAATGTATCTGATGTGGGAAACAGGAAGCTCTGGGGGTGTGCAGCTTAGGAGCAGGGTGAAGAAAGTGGGAAGAGAAAGTGTAAAGAGAACTTGATATTTTAAAGGTAGGGAGAGGATTCAGAGGGCCACTGAGGTCCAAAGAAGCTTGGGAAATAAAGTTTTTCATTAATGGAAGGGATATGGAAGATGAAATGGAGGCATAATGTAGAGCCAGACTGTTTGAATGGGAAGATTAATCCAAAAAGACTAAAATGCGTTAACACTGTAGTTCAGTCAGTACCCAATAAACAGTGGGTCTGATTAGGATCTCTGTTATTTTCCATTTACACATGCCAAACTGCACTGACTTAATGCAACAACTTGGTTCCAGTCTCTGCTGCTGAGAGCAGAACACTGCTAATGCAGGTGTAGTAAATTCTTCAGCTTTTTCAGAACTCCAGCATCAGGAAGGCTGAACACCAGCCCATCAGAGGCTTTTCAGGTCCCATTTTCAGACATTTCAGTCTTTACAGTGAAGTAGGACCTTGCTTCAGAAACTGCGAGATAATGGCCAAAAGGGGGGTGGGGGGTGGGGGGTGGGGGGGAAGGCATGAGAGGAAGCAAAACTTGGGAGTTTATTCAAAGCATCCAGTTCCAGTTGATAATCATGGAGGAACACACCTGCTGTATGTGCACATACATAAAAGACACATTTATCTACACATGTGGCTAGTGATGCTTTGGTTTGAAAAAAAATATGTACTTTCCCTCTCTTTTTTAACCTTATCTGTGCATTCTTGGGTCATGTAGCCTTTGTGCTGACTCTGGACAAAAATCCCCCTTTGATGGAGGATACATGCTGAAAGGTAGAATTCTGAATTATGTTCTCTAAATTATCCCATGCTCAGAGAGCAAGTATTGATTTTAAAAATGACTGAGCCAGACCTCGCATTGCAGTCCCCCCAAAGAACAACAAACAGCAGTCATGTGTTCAGCTACCAAGAGGCCACTGTGCTGGCATTGTTTCAAAAAATCAGAAAGTCATCAATCAACCAAATAGTAATCGGAATAAGTACATGGTATCTACAGACACATTTTATCCAGTTACATGCTCCAATTCAGTTAGCTACGAGGAGAATTAGAACAATATTGGACCGATTAACAAGTCTACCTTGGGAACTGCGAGCTGTTATTTATTTTGCTGCCTTGTAGAAAAGAATGAGGAGAATTTCATCTGCATAGTTAAGCATTCAGTAACTTCCCACAATAAATAACCCGGCATCTCTCAGTGCCGGAGTGTTTTTTAAGGAGCCTGATTGAGAACACAGAATTTCACTGTAATTGGTTTCTGCAGCTTTCAAATGGTTTGGACACAGTTGTGTTTGAGGAAGGTTTTTATTTTATTCTTCAAGAGCCATTAGTCATTGGTGCTGCAATGGAACTTCACAAGCAGCAAAATTATTAGGATCAGTGTATTCAAAACATCATTGAGTTTTATTTTAATGATACGATTTAAGGATCAATGCAAAAAGCACGGTTTAGAATTTCAGTCTTGCACAATTCAATTGAATCAATAAACTACAGAGTTGCTATGCAGGATGCACTGCACAATAATACAAAATATACAATTTCTGAAGAAATACATGGCTGAAAAATACACTGTTCAAGTGAATGCATCCAGCCCTGTATACTTACAGCAGTCTTTTGGGAGATACAATACAGGAACAGACAGACTACACGAAATGCTTTGTAAGTTAAGGTAATAGCTCATACAATTAAGATGGTTGAATTTTTCAGTACTGCTATATAGCACTTCCCATAATGAAATCTCTGAATTTTAGGTTTATAGGCTTAGAACTCCCCAGCCCGGTTGCTGTTAGACAAAGTACATGGGTTCGCAGTCTAGAGAAAATTAATCTAGAACTATTTTAATTCAATAAATCTAGAGTCTACTAATGAAACAAAAGGAAGGTACATGTGTACTTAAGATGCTAGTGTTGCCTCCTAAGATCTAAGCCGATTTTTACATTTAGATTTTACATACGTTCTTAGTGTTTGGAGGAAAGGACATTTTTCTGTGTTTACTAATGTTAAATACAAATGAGTTCCTATTTTCTTTCCTTAGAGCACCCCACCTGTCTGTGTTGTGTATTTTTATGTGAAACCTGCAAGATACTATTTACGTTAATTTGTAGGGGTTTGCTGTAACTCAGATTTAGTACGAGTTGGTATCACACAGCCACTCCCTGCTCTTTGTTTCCTTAGCTTTCAAAAGACAGCAAGGTTGAAGGAGGGGAGCTTTAATTACCTTCTCACCACAGAAAAGGGTGGCTTTTCTAGGTCTGAGCTTACAAAACAGAGCCAGAAGTATCAGAATTAATCTGTATGATACCTGTCCAATGTATTCAGCTACTTGAGGGTCATCATATTAACATGCTGGCAAGACCCATCCCTTTCAAAAGCACTTCTGTCCTTTCTCCTGGGACAAAACCAACAGCTTCTGGGCTTTTGTATTGTTCAAGCCATGTGAATAAGCTTGGCATAGGCAATGGTGATAGGAAACATTTGAATCTTTGCTTTCCCACGCAATGATAACTGCAAGACACTGAAAAATACACGAAGAGAGCATTGCTGATTTGTTCAGTAGGCATGTATGTTAGGCAAACAACATCCAGAAAAGAGATCAGTTTTAGTTCTTCATTCACATTTTCAGTGAAAAGCATTTTTGGGAATCTGCATAAGGTGAAGTACAGGGAAATTGTTCAGGTGTGCTCAGGAATTTTTGTTGTTACCCCCTTCCCCAGATATTTAAGTACAGTGGAAAACCTAGGCCTGTGTGACTCAGAAGCTCAGTTCCTTTGTAAGCAGGATCTTTTTTTTCAGTAACTATAGTGCTCTTCAAATTTCCAATTCAGTAGGATATGCATCAATAATGAAACAAAATGTTGTTTACTAAATAGTTTTGCAGAGGCATAAAGTATTTCGTATGTTTATTAATTAGCTAACAGATCTTATTTCAGGGGATTTTTCTGCTCTGCTACGTATCAGGTCTGTCGTCAGATGTTTTTCTGTCTTCACTAAGATATTGTCAGAAACCTCTGCCCTGTTAAAAAAGATCTACTACACCTGTAGGACATTTGAAGTATGGAAATCAGAGATCTCTTTGGGAGTTAACTACTATTAATACTGTCTTTATATCAATGAATAAAACAATATTTAAGGTCTTATGGACACATCATAATTATGCAGGCATTTTACTCTGGGTCTGTTGTTTGATCATATGAATAGTGATTAACTGGAAAGACAGCCTGTTTGGTGCGTGTTTCTTGGCAGTATGAGCAATCATGAAACAGGATGTGCTGCTCAGCTTACATGTATGAGAACTAGAAATCATTACAGGGAATGTCAGTTGCAACTCTGAGCTCATCTTACTTCTAGAAAAAAAATCTTTATTTTGCAAAAAAGGAATACAGAACTTTAAAGATTCACCTTTGCTTTCTGTGGAAGTAGATTTCTACAATATGTTGCACTTTCCTGTTTTCTTCCCTTCCACAGTTTGACAAAATAGCCATGAGAAAAATTTGTCACTATATACAGTGATTAACCCAAATGAAAAATGAAGTTAGGAAAGCCTTAGAAAATCTTGAATAATAGTGCCGAAGCTGTTCCCTGTATGCTTGTGGGGCTTGTTCCAAAAAATGCTAATGCTTTTTGAAGGACAACAGGCTGATCGACGCAGTTTTTCTTTCCACTTCTCAGCAGACATTTTCTTCTCTTTCTACAGTGTTAAGCTGACAGTTTTTTCTCAGAAGAAGTAGATTTGTAACAGGTTTGAGCTTTTCATGCACAGATGTTTGTAATTTTGGAGTAAGGAGGGCGTGAACAGCACAAGGTAAAAAAAGGAGACAGTGTAATTCTTACCTGAAGTCCCATATGCTTCCTAAAAATAGCTTTATGGAAACTTTCTTTTCAAATACCCTAAAATTGCAAACAAACTTACATGAAATCCAGGGTTCATCATGGATGCAGTGTTGAGTGAAATAGGTATTCTGCATTAAAGAAGAACTGTTAAAAGTTGGTGACATAAATTTAGGCAAAATGATGAGGGAACAAGTGAGCTTCTGACCAGTTAAAGGAACCCTCAACTGCTTTATCTGCCCAGGCCCATTGGTTAGTATCAAATATTAAATCCCCAAACGTCTCTGTTAGCTTGATCCTGATTTGTCAGAAAAGCAGAAGGATTGGACCTGGCCACACTCCCACACCAAGCCATGACTCCAGGTGGATGGCTCTTAATGGATTCATGTGACAGAAGGAAAAAATGCCAGTCCTATCTATGCATGGTTTCTGTAAGGTATTTTATATTTATGATTAAATTGGGGCCTGAAGGTTGAAGGAAGGAGATGAACACAGAAAGAAATCTGTGTTCTTGTCCCATTCTGCAACCTAAAAATAAATATTTTACTACAACCTAAAGATAAAGTCATAAATTGACTTGCTCTGTTTCTTCATCTGAAAAATGGGAAGCAGAGGAGTTGCGTGTGATGTTAAGAAAGTACAAATGTAAGCCCTCGCCCTCAAAATGTTCTTGTATGTTGCAAGAGATTTTTCGGGTCCTAAAAAGTATGTGCTGCAAAATGCATTTATCAGAAATAAGCCAATTTACTTAAAACTTTGAATTTTCAGGGAAAAGAAAGAAAAGAAAAAGAGCATTAAATAATCCCAGGCCTATAGGCCTTTTATTTACTTATTGCTTAGACCCTGTACCAATTAGAATATGTAAATGAAGCAGGACAAAACATGTGGCTGTAGCCAGCTGTGACAAATCTCTCACTCCCAATGAAGTTTGGATCATGTTCACATTCCCAGTGGACTGGAATAACATTAAGGGAAATTCACATACTTCAAAAAGATTCCTCATTTGCAATTTATGAGAGGGAAATGCATCAAAGGGATAAAAGCCAGCAAATGGTCAGAAGTTAAAAGTGAGGGGTAGCCAGGCTTCAGAAAACTTAGTTAACTGGTGATGCCATTCAATAAATAACATAATTTACCTCAAGAAATCCATAGCTAGACCATCTCCATTCAGATGAATATTCTGAGGCAGTACCCTGCACTGAAAACTCTTTTCAGTGTTTTTCACTAGCAACGTGTGGGAGTCATAGGTCTGTCAAGTGACTGAGTCTGATCGGGTGCTGGCCTCTGGATCAGCTGAGGAGTAACTCCAGGCAAGGCAGGGTCTCAGTAATCCTCTATTGCTACACTGACTTCTGGGTTTGCTTCCACTTCCTTGACTTGGAAGTGAAAGGGTATGCCAAAGGAATGATACATCTCTGATTTTCATTCCAAGGTGTCCACTGAGATCTGACACCGTTTAAAGCTCCTTTCATTGTTTTTTGCAATGGAAATAGAAGCTATCTTTGTTGTTCTTGCTGTACACCATGGAGTCTGACTATTATGGTCCTTGGCTCAACCTACTGTTTCTCCTTCTACTATAATTTAAAGCTGTAACTGTGGTTGGTGAATTCAAGTTTATATTGACTTCATATTTCAGGCAGGGATTTTTTTTGTGTGAATATTGACCAATAGCTTATAGTGCAAAAAGAGAAAAGACTCTTTAAGGGGGTAACAGCACTAACTTACAAAGGTCTCTTGTACCTTTTGATGTAGGGGTCCAGAGTTCGGGTCATGTCTGATTTGCCCTCTCTAGGAATTGTCTAATGGCAGTTAGTTAGGTCACAAACTTTCTGAGACAAGGCTGTTGTTTTGATCTGTTTAAATGAAGCAGTAACTGTGGGATCTGTGCCTCTGGGGTGACACAGCAGTGGTCCTGCATGGTATCACCATTTCTGGAAGTCTGCAGCTGCAGGCTGTCCAGCCTGCCTGATGCTCCACTAGAATCTCATGGAGAATATCTCATCAGCCATCTATGATATTCGCTTTCTAATCTTATTTTCCTGCTTCTCAATGTACCTACTAGATACTCTCAGAATATGCCCAGAGGAAGAACACTTTTTCTCATTTTAAGACTGTATTTGATAAGACAAATAATAGACTTAGCTCAACTACTGTCTCCTCTGATGTGTTTTGGTCAGAATATGAAGGAAAAAAATATCCTGTAAAGGTCTCATCCACACTTATTTAATAGCCACTTGGTAATTACTTCTAGCACTGGTTTTGCCAGTCTTTTTTAGCCTTTTCCGTCCTCATTATTAGTGTTGAGATCTGTGCTACTGGCTGGTTTTTGTTTCTTCTAAATAAAATCCTTGTGCAGAAATGTCATCCAAGTCTTCCAGTGATGTTCACAGCCAATGTTGGGATTGCATTAGGACTCTGGGAACTGATTGTCCAGTTTACCTGTTTCTGCATATTAGAAGAAAACTGCTACAATCTGATTCATTCAAATCAATGTTAATTCCCTCAGCATGAGAAGATGCTCTAGGTTTTTCATGGGTTTCATCTATGATGTTTTAGGGACTCTGCCCTTAAAATTCATGACAGATACTTCAGAGGTTACGTCCTTTTCACGACTCACTTCAGGGACTTTCACAGATGTCTTCTGTTTGTTCAGGCAAGATTTTACCTCTTACTCTCCAAGCAGAAGAGAATTGCCATTAGCCTTTTATACTAGGCTTAATTGGCAATTACCAGCAGGTAAACAGCCTCATAACAGTGCATTGCTCCAAGCTTATTACACTGTGCAAAGGAGTCCTGTGCAGAGAAATCTCTGCAGAAAGAGAGCTAAAGGATATTGAAGGACCTCCCCATTTCTTCCAATATCTCCTTGTAGGTTTGAAAGTTCCTCATACATTTAGCTGGAATATCACAGTTTGTTCCTGTCAAAAAAATCACAATGCTATTCAGCAGTAAGGCAAAAAGCATTTGAAAGAATTGTCTTTCACAAAATAAAACAAATGTGTTTTGAAAAGTGTATCAACACAAGCAAACATAATTTCTCAGGTAATATTTGTAAAAGAAGGAATTTCATGTGCAAAACAAAGTAGAAAAAGGAGCACCTGTTTTGTTCTGTTTTTTAAATCCCATTTCTCCATGTTTTAAGCAGAGCAGATCACAAGCACAGTCCAGTGGGGGGAGTTCAGTATATTAAATGCACCAGCAGTTTTCTCTTGCAAATTGATTATTTAAATTGAGCTACTTCCAAGTAATGGACAATACCAGTGCTTACAAATATGAGTTTGTGCAAGATTTGCATTCTAGTCCATTGTTCTTTATGCTACCAGAGACATCCAACTTCATTTCTTCATGCTTATCTCAGCACTTACATCTTAAAATTAAAACTTACTGGGGATTCATAAATTACTGTAAGGAATTATACTTTTTTTTTTACTGCTTTTCTCTCTTTTCTGCATATTTTTTCTCTCAAGCCCCAAGCCAAACTGGCTCATACATGTGGCTGGATGCAAGATTTTTTTTGCTGATGAAACCAGTGCAGAAATTGGGAAGGTTGAACAACGAATTGCTTTGACATTTTGGCTGAGTTATGATATCTATAGTACAGGACTGGAAAGGAGGGAGTAGTGACAACTCCTCCTCCAGGAACTACTCCCAAAGTGGGAGAGGTCAGCTTAAGAGGAGATGAAGGAATCTCTGGGAGTCGGAATTCATCCAAAGATTCTTGGAAGGATATCCAGGCTCTAGTGATTTTGCTGCTCTGGTTTTTGGATACTTCACAAGCCAAATTAAGTTGTTCTTATATTTCTTGCAGTATCTACTGCTGTCAACAGCACCACCACAAATAGCAAGTAATTCTCTTGGTTTAACTAATGGCAGACACTCCTGATTGCTCAAGCTGAGCAGAGCTCTGTACATTCAAACCTGCCTGTTGCTCTTTCACCATGGAGTTTGTGTTAGATTTTGGGTTAGGAGCTTGAATGTGAATCTACTTCACTAGAAACAGTAGAGCAGTCCTGTTTGATGTAAGCAGAGTTCCCATATTCTTCAGGGTCAGACCACATTTAGTCAGATCTGCTCTGAAGATCTAACTAAATTTCACTGGTAGATCTTGTCTCAGATCTTCCATCGAGCTTCATTCCATCAAAGGTAGTTGGCAACTTGGCCATATCTCATAAGCTTTTGCTTTTGGAGTTCGACTTGCCAGTGCAGCTTTAAACTAAATGGGGCTGTAAATCAAAACGTCCTCATCTACAGTTCTTCCCTGAGCATCTGATTACAATCATGCTGCTTGCTATTTGTACAGGGATGTTTAAAACTGCCTATAAAACAACAGCTAATTGCTGATCTGCTTAATTAAAGAGAGCCTTTTGTTGTCACATATACAAAGATAAATGAAATAATCAGCTTTGGACTAATGAGAGATAATTAGATTACGCAGTCCGATAAATAAAGACAAAAATCCTGCAGATTGCCACTGTACTCTGGGCAATTGAGATCACAACAGGGTTTAGAGGTGCATTTTCCTCCCCTTTCTACTATAGCTGTAGTGTTTGGACTTTTTCCATCCCAGAGTTAACACAGTGAGTAGAGCTTCCAGGCATTAACGACTGTTGTTACATACTATAATTTAGGAATAGTTGTTTAGCAGCAGTGTGGTTTGCATGGACACAGTTTAATTTACTCAGAATTTAAGCTCCTGTTTAAAAAAAATTACTAGATCTAACTGTTCACTCATGACCTTCCCACCTGACCTGGTACAGGATGCTGACAGTTGTCTTCAGGGAGGGAGGTAAAATCAAATGGCCATGTTTGTTCTTGTTACCCTACTTAGATTGATAAATAAAGTTTTGTCCAGAAATTCTAAAACACATATGCCCAGTGGGTGCTAGCACTGAAGTCTGTCAATAGCAATTTACCTGTCTCTAGTGGAAATTGCTAATTTGGTGGAATCATACATTTTCCTCAAAATTTCCTCAAAACTTCCAGAGCTTTTCTGGTTTTCTTTCACTCTTCAGATCCATTTCTGTTACACTGCACTATTGCTAATGTTGACAGATACTAAGGTTTCTTGAACAAATTGGCAAAAGAATGGATTACTTTGCCATTAATTATTGTTTTCCATGCCACAGTTTTATAGTGGCTCTGCTTTTCACACACAGCATACATGTCAATCTCAGCAAAACCTTTGTTACAACAGGAGTATCAATAGATGACAACTTCCCCAACCAAGCAAAGTTGTTTCTCCTGAACATGGTGCTTCCCTGGCAAGTCTCTGTTTACAGCTGGATTCTTTGTTTTCTTTATGGAATTGTGTTCTGGTGTCAAGAGTCAACACACAGAAAAAGCAATGGTTGTTTCCTAACTGACAGGGATATGAACTTCTTGGAGCCCTCAGCCACATCACGTGGTTGTCGGCATGTGAAGATCAGTCGCTTATCAGCATTTTTGTCTTATTTACATGGTCACAACAAAATATCATTTTGACAACATGTCTTCGTATGTTTATGGCTAAACACAGCCTAAAGAGGGTCCTAAATCTGTAATCAGAGCCTTATGCTGCCACTCTGATTCATGAACAATATTCTAGTGATCTTAATAATTTTTACCATATTTGCTTGTTAGATTAATCAAGTATATGATTAAACAGCTGCCACTTTCTTCTGTCTCAGTGCTCACTGTCCCAGTGCCACAGCCTTTACCGAGCCTGTGTGCTAGGGACATTCATGGGGCTTCATGCACCCCCCAAGGGGTTTGATTGTGATAAGCCTACCTGCACAGGGAAAGGCATGTATCAGCCTAATGGAAGAGCTGGGCATTTGTCCCATTTACATGATGGTCTGAATATGTTGCTTAGGAAATGGAGAATTGTAATAATTTTTCAGTATCTTTTCTGATCCTGAATCATCTCTATAAGAAAAAAATTATATATATCATATATATATAATTTTAGAGGGCTTGGTTTGCTCTGACCTGCAAGTTCAAACACTCCCAATGAAACCCTCCCAGAATCCATACCAGGCTGAGACCTTTTCTTGTGTTCTTGATAGCTTTAGTCTTATACTGCACTTCTGAGGCAAAGTTAAACACTAATGAATGAGATGCTGTACTTGCTTCCCACTGTTGCCACATGGCACTGCTAAGCTGGAAATCTCTATTTCACCTCCACGAGAGCTCTCCCCTGCTAGAAAACACACAGGCTTTCTGTTGCCATTAGTGGTAAAGCATTTCAGTGCTCTGCAGGCCTCAACGCATCTTGAGAACAGCAAAGGTCCATTCCTTCCTTCTTTCTTGCTATTCGTGAGCTTAGACACTTTGCCTCGCTCTTCTTTCTGTGAGGACAGAAAGCTTCAGTCAAGGGAGCAGCTGGATATTCACCCATCTCTATAGGACATTTACAAGGCTATAAATGCTGCCCTGGGTCCTGTGGCTGCCTTTGGTTTTCTATTAAAGAAAAAAAAAAAGATGTGGAAAGGTTGGAGATAGTCCAGAGAAGGGCCACGGGGATGATCAAGGGACTGGGAAGCCTGCCCTTTGAAAAAGGCTGAGAGAGCTGGGTTTGTTCAGCCTTGGGAAAAGAAAGCTCAGGGGAGACCTTGTCACCATGTTCCAGTATTTAAAGGATAGCTACAAAGAAGATGACTTCCTTTTTATGAGGGGTCGCATGGAAAAGAGGAGGAATGATGGGCACAGCTTACTCCTCGGGAGATTCTGATTGGACACAACAGGAAAATTTTTCACAATGAGAACTGGCCGCTGGAATAAATTCCCCAGTACTGGACACCTTTAAGATTCAGCTGGACAGGAGGCTGGGACATCTTGTCTAGACCGTACTTTTGTCAGGAAAGGCTGGACTAGATGATCGTTGATGTCCCTTCCAACCTGGTGTTGCGTGATTCTATAGTACTATTCTCGTGGGGACCAGAAGGCAGTTCACAATATATTCTGACTGTGTGACATCTAATTGTTTCTAGGCTGTTTCCTATTGCCTTGCTCAAGTCTGAGAAGCCAAGCAGAGGTGTGAAGCCATGTGCAGCTCTGAGACTGAAAGGACAGTAAGTACTTATATATCCACTGTATGTACCAGGATGCTTACATGCTTCTTCAATGTCTAGTATTAAGGTCACCTTTGCAAGGATATACCATTACACTGGCACCTATTTTCAACCTATTTTTCAAGCCTCTTTAACCTAAATTAGACCAGTTAATTATTTTAATGCCTCCACATTCAGAGTTAGGACATTGCATGGTATTAATGCCCATTTAATTAAAGACAACCAGCCAAATCTTCCATTTAAGCTTCGTAAGTTTTGCCTATTAACAACATTGTATTTTGTCTCTCTTTACATGGATCATGACACAAATGCAAAGAAAAAAACAGAGAAGTGCATTTAATTAAATAGCAGGTATAGGTCAAGTGTCTGCCTCATATGTCACTGTACAGCAAAGATGACTGCAGGAAAATCAGCTACTCAGTAATCTAGCTCTGCTGGAGAGCTCTGATTTCTGTCTCCCTTGAAGGAACCATCCACAGAGCCTCCTGCCTTTCCTTATGCCTTCATCCACATAATGTCATGCTTATTTACTCAGAGAAAGGAAGCAGCAGAACCACCCAAAAGGGCCGATGTTGCTCATCATGAGCAAAGGAAGCCAAACTGGACCTTTTGTTACTGGGCAACAGCCTTTTTCATGGATTTTCAGGAAGATCTATATACAACACACATCCTCCCTCATTAAAGGCAGCTCGAACACTTAGCAAAGGTCAACTCCTACCTGGGGTAGAGCTGTGAGGAGACAAGAGGTTAAGGCTGGTAAAATTCCCATGATATCTTATATGGAGGTGAAGAGATATCATATGAGAAAAAAACAGAAGAAATATCATGTCTGCCTACTTAAGAGGAATGAGCTTTTAGCTCTTGGAACTTCTGTGGTAAATATTTGTCAGCTGATATCTGGACTGCTCATCGCTATCTTCTCAAAAACAATTCTCTAGCAGTTAGTTTCTGAGAAGCCTTTTCCTATTCTCTTTATATACTGAAAAGCTGCTGTGGGAACCTGGCCAGTTCTCATCCCTACTAACTAGAGGCCTCAGGACTCTCTACTGACAGGTGCTGCCCAAAACAGAGCGAAAAATTACTTCTGCATCAATAGTTTGTGAACAAATCACTCTTACACAGATTTTAATTCATAGATTATGGTAAAGGGTTGTATTATATGTGCTTTTCTTCAGAAATGGGGCCAAAGTAGAATCCATTTGAATTGCAGATTTAAAATAAAATTGCAGAAAGCAGGAGCTCCTTTACATTTTTATTTAGATAAAAATTTGGGATGAGCAATTTCAAATTTGTAGAGGGCAAAAATGTGAGGAGAACTCCATCAAAACTGGCTTTTGCTCTTGCTTGGGAAAGGTGATGGTTTTTTTAATCACTAATTCCTCAGAGGTTTTGCTGAAGTTTCTGGTCATTGCAGAATGACTCCTCTGTAGAACTGAGGGAAACTTACGGTGTTTGGCGCTAGTGGAGTCACCAGCACTTTGTACTGCCAGGTTCCAGCTCTTCTCCCTTGGGGATCTCTGTCAGAGAAGGGATGGTGTAGCTAGCAGGGATGTCCACCACCAAAGTGACAGGGAGCACTGTTATAGCGTGGTTGTTAATGGACAGTTAATGGTACCAGCCTGTGTAGCTCGAGAACATGATCTTAAAACCCGGGAAGAGCCAAAAGCCCCAGTTAAAATCAAAAATTGGTGCACATGTTTCCTTCTTGATTTTCTGTTTTTCCTTTTCCGTGATTTAGCTGTATAATTGGACTCTTCATGCAGCAGTTCAGAGATAATGTGGCAATTTGCCAGCTTGAACTCGCAAGTACTGAGCTTATTCATTACTAGGAAATAGTGGTTCTCTGTGGGGAAATGTCTCCAAACATAATTAGCCAACAAAAAAAAAAAAGAAATCCATATGAAACATGTGTGCCCTGCTAATCTATTGCAAATAGTTTCTTTGCACATTTCCTGACACATTTATGTTGGTGAATATGAAGAGTGAGGCAGGAGAAGTAGAGAGGTGACACCATTTCTCGCAATAGGCTTTTGGGCAGACCCAGCCGAGAGTGGATGAGGAGGTCACTGGGCCTCTGCAGGAGTGTCTTTTCAAACATTCCCATCCCCAATTCATCTTTTCCCACACACGAGTGAAGCCAGTTATGTCGCAATGCTGACTTCATTTTGGTTACACTCACCCCAGTACAACGAGAAGGTGTATTGGTTAGAGGTGGGAAGTCTTTTTTTTTACCTTCCTGAATGCTTCTAACTTTAGTCTAACCTAGTCTTGAGGAGACAACAGATATATGGAATCAGCAAAAGAATTAGTCCTTGACCTCTTCCCACAGCAACACCAGAAAGTCTAGACACAACAGGAGATCCAAAGCATGGGAAAGAGCAACAGAGCAGGCATTTGACGCAGGCGTGAAGAATTAGATGAGGGCTGTTGGTGTAAAGGCAAAGAAGATTTATAATGAGCTAAAGTGAACTTGTAAATGTGGTTGTGTTTGAGATGTAAAAAACTAAGATGAATACACTTTTCATTATCTTAAAAGCACATTACTAAATGTTTACAGTGGTATCGTAATTTAGACCTGTCCACAAATTCTCACACAGGACTAGTGTCATATTACCTGCCTTCTCACCAAAGCCTTCCTAGAAGCAGCTGAATCCTGGCAGAAAGCAAAATCCATTTGAGTTAACATGGAAACCTCAGGGGAACTTTAAAATGATTCTTGAATAATTTTAAAATCTAATTGTATTTACACTCCCAACTGCTATAAGCCCTTTTTCAAATTCATTGGCAAACAAGTGAAAAACATCTGAGTTGTATGATTTATCACATGAGGTTTCACCAAGGGTAGCACAGCTGAAATGAACTGCATATTCTCAAAAGCTAACAGGCAGATCCTGCCCCTTTCGAGCATGCTGGAGTTTTTGACAATGACTTTTTAGAAGGAGTAGTCTTATTTGTTAAAAAAAGGTAGTGCATTCTAAAGAACATTTAATGTCATGACTTCTAACATTTGCTGCTGGGACGTTTTGTGGGATACTGATGAGAAAGCAGGATATAAATTATTAGACTCACAATTTCAATATTGGTAATTCTTTGCATTCTCATAGCACTTCTCAACTCAGTGCACCACTATACATAGAAATGTATGTGATGGCAAGCTAAAAGGGCAGTCATGTAAGGTAGTGTTTGTTCCTCAGAAGGCAGCTGCTATTTAGCAAGGTGAAGCCACAGCTCACATCCCTTGGAGGGGTATGATCCAGTGAGAGGCAGCATCCAACAAGCAGTTGCCTCGTTGTGGGAGGGTAAAGCACTCTCAACTCTCAGTGATCCTCAGTGGTGGGGCTGTCAGCAATCCTCCAGTTCTTGGTAGTTCTCAGTTTTCAGGTGTCTAATGAGGACTCTTCATTCTTAGTAACCAGGAAATAGTCTCTGGAGACGGAGAATCCTGGTGGTTCATATAATAAGAGATTGTCCCTTTCTGGTTTGGTCCCAAAGCACTGCACTCAGGATCTGGTTTTTAAGCACTTAGTTACAGGATTTTGCTCTTACTTGGGAGTGTACAGCTGTAGATGGGAATGCAGACACAGGGAAGTTTCTATGTGATCTGCAAAATCAATTGCATGTGTACAGAGACCCATAAATAGCCTGGTCATTCAAAGATTCGGCAACATGCATCAACAATTCCATGTTGTAAGCACTACATCCAGCACAGTATTTATGACGCTGTGTGCTTTCTATTTTTCAGTAAAATAAGTTCTGGCACAATTCTAATGTACATCGTGGTCTGTCTTGCAGCGCTGAATTTGTGCTGCTGTAGCTTTAAGGGGTAAATAAATCTGTATACATTAATTGGACCAGATGAAACTTGCAATTAGCAGATATTAAAAGCTTAATTGTTACATTAAGCACATGCAAAACTCACAGCTTTGTTGTTACAGTGTTGGGGATGTTCTGATATCACAAAAAGAAAAAGCTAATGAAGTAAATATTTCAATGCAAAAGTTAATATGGCTGGATAGCGTATTCTCCCTTTTAGGTAGAGCTAAGCTGCAGCATGTTGTGCTGCTCCTCAGTCAGAGACACAGGAGCATTGCACACGCTGGGATGGCTGCAGTAACTGGGATCCTCACAGGTTTGCACTTCTCACATTTGGTGGTTGATTGTGCAATTGTGTTAACGCTGCATTGGGCTGGTATTATTGGCATTTAGTTCTCTTGTTTATTTTAAAGTCTGAGTGAAAAAGAAATCGGTGATACTGAGTTTTAAGCACTTAGCGCTACCATCCGCTTTCCCAAAAGTTTGCTCTGGCAAATGCATACAATATGCATCGCGTAACTTACTTTGCCACCGAAGACCACTGACCAGTCACAATACTAAATATAAATGCCTGCCAACATTTCATGGGATCAGACTCTTAACATTAAGGAGGAATCAAATAGTATTCACAACTTATTTGGTTGAATGGGGGCACTGAGCCACTGTTTGCATGAAGATACATTTCATTTTGCAGAATGATGTCTCTTGGTAACAGACAGGAAACAACTTTGTAAAGAGTAAAATCTTAGCAGCTAAGCAACGGTAATGTAAAACCTTGTAAAGCTGTCTGGGAGAGAAAGACTTACTATAGGTGTGCAAGGAATGTTAAATACAAAAATGATATTTTGACTGCAGGAACTCTCTAAATATGCCATCTTTTTCAGAGCCCAGAGAGTGACCCAAAAAAGAAGACAGAGAGAAATCTAGGATTATTTCATAAGCAAAACCAGAGATGCTGATGCAGCGGCCCAAAAAAAAATCTGTATGTTTATTGATTTTTATTTGCTGTTTCCTGTAAACAAAAATCCACATTAGAAATGTCAAAATGACAGATTTCAAAATATTTTGATGGCAGTATTGTCTTCTCGGCCCATATTTCAGCCACTTCTTGGTTTACTTTGAATCACATAATAGTCACAAAAAGAACATGTTTTCCATGCCCACCAACTAACGCACCACTACAGGAGGGCAGCCCATGGGGCCACCTGGAATCAAGGAGTGCAATTTTTTGTTGCTTTATTTACTGGTTTACCCTTTTATAGGAACAAAGCACTATTTGATCCCTCCTTTTTTTCCACTAAATCTCATTTGCTCAGAAGTTTAACCTCATACATGTGTTCGGCAGAGGCATTTACAGCACTAATAAAAGCATTTTTCTATGAGGGGTCAAAAATTATTGCTCTTAATACATTTGTGGATCTGCTTTTGAACATCATCCATTAGTTGTAGCAGGTATATTACAGCAGAAACTGAAAAATACTTCTTTTAGTGTCAGAATTAATTAATAAATAATTTGAGCATATGTTAGAAAACAGTCTTTTTCTTTATCAGTAATGATACAAGTGACCTGAGAACTATTGTCTTCATACATCTTACTTTAGCCATCTACCTGCAGAGGGTAGAGCTACCATGTTCTCACTGCTTAGCATGTGGGAATTTAGTGGTCTTCTCTTCCAATACATTATATCTGCAGATTAGAAGAGACACAGACTCATCCCTGGCCAGGAAGCTGCTGGCTCCATTCTCATTATGGCAGATTGATCAGTTTATACTGATTACAGGAAATGGCTGTTAACTGGGCAAATAAATAACACATCTGTGAGCAGGGATTATCTTAAAATTTATTATTTCTCTCTCAAAAAATGGTCATGTAGAAAATCAGAGGAGGGGCAACAGTGTTCCATTCAATCACAGAAAGATTTTCTTCATTTCCAATAACAGCAGATGTTCATTTCCCATTTTACACAGATGGAAAAGTAAGCATCATTTTCTGTCCTTTCAAAGTTTCCCTCACAGACATGCTGTATCCCAGCTGATATTAACAGCTATTAGCACATAGTGTCCCTGAGTAACTTTCTTGTCATTTTGAGAAGGAGTGTTAGGTTGATACTGGAAACACTGAAGATTTGCACACTCCTTGGGTTGCAGGCTGACAAAATGTCCTGTACCGTGCACATACCTGACAGACCAGTCAGTACACTCTGAGTGGGCTGATTTGATTTGGGGAACACTTCCCACACCATGCAGTGTGGCACAGCTCTTGCACTCACTTCCCCAAGAGACTGGGGCAAGGCTGGTGAGAAATAGAAGTGCAAGCTCACACACTGCAGTTGTCTGCCTTGAAAGCAACCTATTACACCGATCACCATACTTGTGCTCATTTGAGAAAGAAACTTCAGTGGCCTGGACTGGGCAGGGATATTTTATTCTTTTCATTTTTTCTCATTTGTAAAAAAAAATAGGTAAGTAAATTTTTTACATTTGAGCTATTCTCACCCATATGTATTTTAGCATTATTGTGATCTTTATATCCATTTCCTGTCTCATTCATAAGAAACCAGGGGTTTGCATCATATTACGGAGTTATTTGTTTTACAAAAAGCATGATTGAGGTTTTAATATCACTGTGAGTGCAAAGTAAATATGTTGTTTACAGCAAAGTTTCCACCTCCATTTGCTTTTGGTGCTTATTATAACTTAATAAGTTTTTTATTCAGTTTGTAAAGTGCCCCTTTTTAGCCTCTAGCTGCTGGGTGACACCATCTGTGATTTCCAATGAAATTAAATTAAGTGAAAATTCAATCAGCAAAAAGATTGTTGCTTCCACAACTTCACTGAGCAGCTCAGGATCATATGTAAGTGACATGTCTTTCACACGGGAAGCACAACCGCTGTGTGAGCCAGTTTGTCTTAAAGGAGGAGACTTCCCAGAGAATGGAGTAGTTAACATACTATTTCCAGTGTATCATGCCTGGTTTAATTAGTGATTAATTATCATTAATGACCTTGGCTCAGCCCTTCTTTGCAATAGGCATTCAGAGTGACCTCTCCATTATTCTTCAACAAGAAGCTCATGTCCAGGACATCTTTATGGTGTCCTCATGCTCTGAGAGCACAAGTTTCATTACCTGAACAGTCTCCCCCGCATACAGACAGGAACTTCTCCCGCTGAGGTAGGCTATGTAGTATCATGCACTGAGTAGAGGGCACAGATGTTTTGCATTTGTGCAAATGGACATTTGTGCAAATGGACTGAAGCATGGACAGCACTACACATTCGTTATTCTTAATATTCCTGAAATGACTGGTAGGATCTGAGGTTGGTGCAAGAGCAAGGGAATAAGGGGATTACCGAAAAAGGTTGGTGTAATTAAGAAAAGAAAGCGATCTTTTTGCGCCTGGATTCTCTCCTTTTCCTTCCTGCTCCAATGCACTTCACTACTTTACTTTCTCCTTTCCCATAACAGTATTATAATCTTCTCTTTAACCAGTTCATAACAGGAAGCATAATGACTGAGAGTTCAACAAAATGCCAGTAAAAACATCCCTTGGGAAACAGTTAAGTGTTCAAAGCTTGGAAATGTGGTTTATACTGTTGCATCTGCACTGACATTTTGCTCGCCTTTTGTGAACATACCTAAATGAAAGGTATAAACTAATTCCCCTTCCACCATACTCCCCTTTGAGTCAGAAAGATGTGATATTCATGACCTAATTTTTACAGGATTTTCCAATAGGACTTTACACAGTCCATGGCCTAAATGACACATGGTGTGGTTACCAAAGAATAGAAGTAGTGATTTCCACCACAGTGGTGAGCTAATTTAATAATGGACACAAATGATAACTTACAGAACCAGAACATCAGAGTATGTGATTATAATCCCTGCACTTCCCAGCAAACACTTTGAGAAAGTGGGGGTCAATGTCTAGTAGTGTTGGTGGCTATTAGTATCCTCCTGACACATACAGCTTTTTTTGATCTTATTGAATACAAAAATGAGGTCACTTTGAGAATGTATTGGCAAAGAAACTTTACAAGAAATATTGGAGGCTTGGGTGTTTGGGGGTTTTAACCATTCTATCTTCTAACCATTAAGCCTACAGAATCCCTTCCAAAGAACATGAATTCCTTAGCTCAGGCAGTGTGGACTACAGGAAAAGGAATTAACTGATGTCAGCACAAGTAGTTTTTCATTTTCTGTTAGTTTCTTGCTACAAATTTCTTTTCCATGGGGACCACGTGATCTCTGGTACATCTCCTTGAACATGACAGTGGAGCAGGCAAACCATCTGATGAAGGTTAGCAGTGTCAAAAAGAAAGACAGAGTGTCACATCAATCTGAACTCTTTATACTTGAATGTTCATTTTTATACTTCTACCCCTGATCACTGAGCACAGGTTGGGAGTGCTCAGCGAAACCCACTACATCTGGAAAAAGAGGCATATGTGTGTGCGAGCAAAACAATGGGTGTCACCAGGTGTCACTATTACACGGGTTTTTTCTTTATGTGTGAGCAAATGGCCAGTTTGGGGAAGATATACTGTATTATGATTTCATGCTTAAGTATTTGGTATGGAGCCATCAATGTTGGTAGAAAGAGCTTTGCAAGTGCAGGAGAACTTGCTTTCTTCTCTGGGCTGTTGTTCTGCAAATCATTTATCACTGGGAACAGACAGCGACACTGGGCTGAGTTTCCTGCTATAGGGTATTGCCCCACGTACTATTGTAATACCTCTGTTCTAGAATTTATATGAATACATACAAATAAAACGTATTGTAATATCTCCTGTAAACACACCACTGCATCTTCTTCACTGACAAATTGCTTGCAGAGGCCCGATCATCTGCTGCTATCTAGCAGAAGATAGATTTTGTACTAAAACAAGGTGCACCATTCGTGTTTGGTTTACAGTGTTGGTGTATTATATATCAAGCAGAGAAAACAACTGTAAATATTTGGAGAAAAAATGGTAGGACATAAGGATAATGGTGACTGAAGGCTTATTTTTATTATAAAATTGCAGACATGGACGTACCTTAACAAAGGATGAGAATGTACTCTATTTGAACCAGCGGCGTATCTTTCTTAGAGGATACCGTGTGACTTCCCACAGTATCTTACATTTCAGAAACCCTAACTGATGTGTGGGTAATGCACTGAATGACTCTCAGACTCAACCCAAGCTAAAGCTTTATGACAAATCGCACTTGCGTTCACAAGGAATACGCAAAGAGCCCCACTTATATCTTGCCACAGGTGGGAAGGGCATAGGCAAGCACAGAATGAGTTTGGATGTTTGCGGAAGGAAGCAATATTGACCAGCTATTGCATGAGAGAGACAGTAGTCTAGGTTGATATTTGTATACTATCACTGAAGCAGCTGGCATAGCTGCAAATATTTGATGTGTTCTGTTTGATATCAGGTGAGGTTAGTTAGTTTTAACAAAGCTTTATATTCAGCCTGCCTGACAGTGGGTGGTAAGGAAATGTGCCTCTGCTGACCCCAGGGGCTGAGCTTGGTGGGGAGCTCTGCAGAGAAAGCGCTGAAATGCTCCAGGGTGTATTTGTTGCTTCAGCCTTAGTAATCCACCAGAGAATGCAATCTGCAGCAAAAAGAATTTCTGGCAAATAAAACTGTTTTCAATAGCTGCCTTTCTCCAAAGCTTGCTGGAGGTAATAGGAATCTTTAATCTGATCAAATAGACTTTGCATCATTCCCTGGTTTGAAGGTTTCTTGCTTCCTGCCTAATATTGTGGCTTGTGATGTGCTGCATTGCAGCTCTGTCTCTGGAAGAAGCAGTTTTGGAATTGATGAATCACTCTCTCTCTTGAGATATTGCCATATAGGCCTATAACTGTCATAAATAATATTGCAGTGATTGAACTTAAAAGTCACAATCTGGGGAAGAATCTAATCCCTTTGAACACTCACAGCTGCCTGCCTTAACTCTTTACCAGAAACTTCACCTGATTCACTTCAAGGGGTAAACCCCTTTCAAGATATTTTCTTTCCTTTGCTTAAGAAACACTATCCTTTTCTCTGCACGCACTGACATTGCTTCTTCCCCTGAAAGCCGGTGCCCTTGGACATTTGAACCTCATTAAATTTAGAAAGCCCAGTGACTTGGTTTTGTTCCCATAGTGATGTTGCAAATCTCATATTTGCAAGGGAATTGCACAGGATTCTATTTAAACAGATTCATTTTCTCTTGTGGTTGCCAACATGAAGTATAATATCACATCCTCTTCTATTTAGACAACATGAATCTGAGACCTTTGCATGAGACATGGAGCTTTACAGCCCTGTAGAGAAAAGGACAAAGTGCAGCAAAGAAGTAACTACTTGATATGTTTAATAGGAAAATGCAGAAGGTTAAAAGAACAAAAAAAGCTTGAAGCAAAAAAACCTCACATATATGGTATGTACCAATGTAAACTGAGGACAAGTTTTTGATACCTGGGAAAGCATTCAGTCCTCTACCTGTCTCAGGATAAGGCATGAGACAGGGGACTTACTGTGCTGGAGTAACAGACCCTTGATGAATAACAATTCCTGCTTGTGGCTCAGCAAGCACTGTCCTGGTTGTGACTACTGCAGCCTGCAGGTGCTGACTAGCGCGTCTCCATCTTAAGTACTTGCTCCTGGGCACTCAAAGGAGGGCTAGTTTTATTAAGCCAGTTTGAGCCCATCAAAAAGATGATACTCCTGATAGCTCAGGACTAAAATAAGGTAATGCATTACACATTGTGTAATGAAGATAGCTGGAAGCATTACAAAATGGCTGGAGAAATCTCCAACATTAATATTTGATTCAAGATCTTTTAGTTGTCTGTGGCATATTTTGATTGAGGAGGCTTGTGAGTATATTTATTTATTTTTAGATTTATGTAAATGTGCACAGTCAACATCTCTTGAGGCACCAGTAATGACATTCAGTAATATGTACTGCATAGTGTAAGCCCATTTCCATCAGGGCAAAGAAGCAGCCGTGCTCATCCCACCCAAATTAAAAACAAAACCAAACCAAAGAACAACTGCTGAATTTCCTGGGGGAGCCCTTGACAAAGCAGGTAACAACACACAGCACTTCCCCAGGGCTGGCGGCGGGGCAAGCCCGATACCGGGAAGGAATCTGTTTCAGGGTCACAGGCACGGGCCCTACGCAGCTCTGCCAGGTTCAGTGACCTGCAGGGTGTTTGCACGGTGCCCCAGTCAGCCCGGAGGTGCACCGGAGGAGGGGCAGCTCTGCTGCTGCTCCTGCTCCTGCTCCCCAGCACGTTTCCATGTGTCACCCAGAACACATCTGCGGGAAAGCCAGGAGCCCCAGCAGCAGGCAGAGAGCCCCAGGCAGTGGCGCAGAGCCCAGGGCAGGCATTGGGTGTGCGCTCCGCAGGGACACACTCTGTCAGCCTCGGTGAAGGGCACCGTAAGCTCCAGGCTGAGCCATTCCTGAGCCTACCTAAAGGCAGGACTTGTTCATGCAGAAGTACGTGTCTGCAGCCTGTGCTCTTTCCCCGGAGAGTGTAGCCTTGCAGATGTAAATTTCGGATTGAGGTAGATACATGTTTGATCTTTTCAGTTCTAGCTCTAATGTCCTATCTGCCAGTGAAATGACACATGATTATCCTTTGAAAACAAAATCTATCCTGCCAAGCCCTAGTAAAGCAGCTTTCTAAGTAGGCTTTTCTGATGGGGGATTTGTTGTAACGAAGAGTCTTATGAAAACTATATGCAGTTTGCAAGGATTCAGAAAGCCAGCATATAACTAGATGATGGATGTATCCTAAAGCTGAGCAGCTGAGGGAAGGGCTGCCTAGGCTCTGCACTGCGGGTGGTGTCTGGCACTGCTCAGCATGCTGCTAGGGAGCTGGCTCCTGCCTGCCCCAGCCTGAGCGTTTTCCCTTCCCAGAAATGGACCATGAGGTTGTCTGATGCAAGAGCTTTCCTATACAGCCTTTTCCCCACAGCCACCTATACGGGTCCCTGCTGGACTCACTCTGACAGGGAGACCACGTGCTGTGGGAAGTCCAAGGATGTGCAGCACTTGTTGCCAAGGAAGGGACATCCAGCACATGTCAGGGGGTTATGGTGGGCAGCTCCAGTCTGTTCCCCCGCCCTGAGTATTCATTCAAGCTGAAGCACAACTGAAGAGTGGTTTGTTTGAACCACTTTGCTCTTCTCCAAGCCTGAGCAGGTCAAACTGCCTAACAAGGGCTGGGCTCACAGTAATTTTGCTCAAAATATTTTTTGCAGGTAGGAAGACAACCATCAAAATTAATTACGAAGTGTCATCTTGCATTTTTAGTAAGAGAAAGAGTTGTGACAAACATTTGTGACTGTTCTATTGCCCTGAAAGCACGAGGAAACATCTGTTCTCTTGCAAAATCTTCATTTTCTTAAGAAAAGTGAGGTGACAGATTTACTTTTTTCAAAAATAGATTAAAGATGAGAGGAATTCAGCCCTCAGCTTATATGATTTTTTTTTCCCCAACCGTAGTATTTCAATGCTCTTAAAATAATTTTACACTTTAAACTGCTTTTTGATTAACTGGAATACCATTTTAACAGGGGGTTTTGTGCCTCAGTTTTCTTTCAAGTGAGGGCATTTAGCAAAACAAATTTTCTTATAGGAAAAATATTCCAGAATTACCTTCTCTATTTCACAGCATGAGTGGAGTTAAAATGGAGGCTAAACTCTTCTTGTGCATATTTTCCCTCCTACATTTTCCTGTACTCAAATACAATTATTTTCTCACTTTCATCTTCACTTCATGTAAAGAAATGTGAAATAAGAGAGGGGGCTTCTGGCTTCATCTCATTCAAGGAGAAGTTTTGAAAAGAAAAATAAAGAGGAAACCATCAACTTAAAATCTGATTTTCTAGAAATATTTCAAGACAGAAGTCCTGCTTGTCCCACCAGAACCCTAGTCCTCCTCACCTTGAGATGTCCCCATTGCCTGCTCTCCCATGAGGTCCCACCCATGGAAGCTCTCTCCTTTCTCCTGACTCTTCTAGGTAAGGAATAAACATCATTTTAGAGTTGTCACTGTTTCCTCTGGTAGGCAAACTTCCAGCTTTCTGAGGATTGCTTTTGTCTAATTGTTCTGGTAAGTAATTCAGCTGCAGCCTGAAGAAGACAGCGATTCCTCGTGGCGGACAGGGGCTGCTTTGTGCTCATGTCACAATGCCTGTGGAAAATAGTTAGCTCACACTGTGGTAATTCGATTTTGATGAGTACCCCATAACTTAATTTACTCTGTGGAAAAACATAATTGTATAAACAAATTGGTTCTGTCCACACCCTTCGTATCTTTACAGCACATCATTTTAATATTAACTGCTTTGAGCTATGATAGATTCCTGTGTAGACCCTGAAGCAGGAATGTGTCTGTAAGCACATTATTTTAGTTTCACAGTACAGCTTTTACAGAGGTTATTCATTGAATGTGAGAATAACAGAAAAAAAAAAGAAAAAAAAAAAAGGAATTGCCCCAGTATATCAGAAAAGGGGAGTTGTGATAACAGCAGAGAGACCCTGGCAGGGACGGGGAACTGCTGTGTGAGGTCCTGCACATGATCAACACAGTGACAGTCTCTGCTCCAAGGAATGTGTAGCAGTTATGTTGCAAATGTGTAAAATATTCCCCATCACCACCATAGGAAATTATACAAAGTAGTTTAAAAAATACCCTTAAAACCTGGATAACTGACTTAAGTTGGATGCAGGCATACTGATGGTCATTGACTGTGGGGTTGTGTTGGGGTGAGGAGAGCTATTTTAGGTTTTGGATAACAGAATATTGAAGGCAAAATCGATAGAGATTTGCTGTATCATGTTTGCTTTAAATTTTGGAAGTGTTGTGTGCAAATATTAACAGAATTATAATATTTGAGCCTAATAAAAGAGGAAAAAAAAAATCATGGAAGTGTTAACAACAGTGAGGCAATTCTGGTCCCTTCATTCCCTTCAGAGCCACCCTGTGAGTTTGACTTCCATTCCCACAGTGGCTGCTTTGTGCAGGCACAGCTTTACCTGGGAAAAAGAGTGATGGAAGATGTTTTAAAACAGACCGAAGACACAGACTGTCTTTGCACTGCTACAGAAATGCAGTGTCAAGCTGGCCAGGCTCACCTTTGAAAAAATCCTGATAACCCCATTGATCATAGTGAGATTATATCCAGGGTCAGATCAGCCCAGTGCTATTTCTAGAATCCGTGTTATCACCTCCAGTTCCCACTCCATGCTCTCCAAATGCCCACTTTGAATGGACATCCACAGATGTTTCCAGGTGCTCTCAAGGCAAACATGTGGCACAAGCTCCTTGCAGCTTTTTCTTTAATGGATCAAGATGGTCTTAGGAAGGTGTTAAGCATATGCTTCCTATTTGCCCCCTCTCTGATATACAGAGGGGTCTAGGAAGTCTGCAGATACTCCCTGCTGCCCAGGTGCCTGGCACTGGTGGCTTGGTGATATTTTAAAGCCTCACTAGCATTCATGCTGCATCTTTTGACACTTAAATGTGTGTAAAAGTGTGGCTTTTCTCACCAAACCATCTGTGCATGCCAAGCTACACCATATTCAGGCCCTTCATGAAGCGAGATGGGACCCTGCGCCAAGAGGAGACTGTGTTCACAGCACCTGGTCAGCAGGCAGCTATGACCAGCTTGCCAGTTAATCAGTCATGCTCACTTGAAATCTTTTGTGTAGGTTTCAGTAAGTGGTAAAGACTAATGTAGGTGCAAACAAACATTTGAGAAATTGACTTGCAGAAAGCAGTTGTGACTTTGTCTTGGGCCCAGGATGTTCTTCACAGGTACTATTTGTTGCTTCAAGCATCTGCCTAAGGATCAGCTTTTCTAATCTATGGATTCGTTGTTAAAGGAGAAAGGTAGAAATTTAAGACCTACTGGTCTAAGCCATTTAGAGGGTACGGATTTGAGCTAAGGATGCTTTGCACAACAGCAAGAAGCCATAGGAAGAGCCTGTTACTTACTCTTCCAGATTAAGTGACCCAGTGTTGTTTCTGCTCCCTGACTGTATCAAGCTTTTGTTTTTAGCAAGGAGCTTTGGTCCATGCGATCTTGGACAAACTCAGGTTTCCCTAACACTGTAGTGAATCTTTGTGGCTAATAGAGAGTGTGATCTTACAGACAGTAGCAAATTGCATTTAAATTGCATATTCACAGGCAGCTTCAAAACTTCTTTTGAGTTTCTCTTGGGTTTTGCATGACTAGGAATGATTTTTAGCCATAGACTGCATTGGCCTTCAAGAACTAGAATCATTCAACAGTGTCATGGATTATAAACTCTTTCCTTACACTCCATATGGTATGTGTGGAACTGTCATTTACTAGCAAGTAAAGCACATGCCTGAATGCTGTCCTGAGCAGGACTGGATATAGCAATGTCCTCACATGCTTTCCTGGCTTGGGACTCAGTAAATGAATTTAAGCATTTACATAAATAGTTGCAATATGGGGCTATAATAATTGTTCCATTTTATAAAAATGGATAAAAATAGAAT
Source organism: Myiopsitta monachus (assembly GCA_017639245.1). Lineage (NCBI taxonomy): Eukaryota > Metazoa > Chordata > Aves > Psittaciformes > Psittacidae > Myiopsitta > Myiopsitta monachus. Next base: position 13,439,173 of record CM029921.1, on the reverse strand, counting down.
AAAAAATGGAATCAAAGTGCTTCACCTTAATGTAAAGCAGATGTCTTTAAACCAACATTTTTGAGTTTGATCTTTTGAATTTTATTGTTGATTTCAGGATTTGCTCAATCCTTCTCTGATCTGTTGTGAAATGTTAGGTTATTTCCACCGAAGGTGGTCTCTGTATTAAGATGTAAGCTGCTTAAACAGTAGATTAACCATTGTGTAATGATGATAATGGATGAATGCTTTTGTCACTAACAAAACTGCATGACCACATATAGCTTTAAAAACAGCATAAAAAAATAGCATTGTTTAATCTGTTTCAAGAAGATTGTAAATGCCTTGAGATATTGATCCAGCCCATGAGCCTGCTTATAAGGATACTCTCTGCCTGCTGTACTGTGCTTAGATACAATCTAATAAGAGCTCATTGAATAATAAACAATGGTAGCCACCCAGTCCAAAAAATTTAGATTGACGGAACTCCCTCCCCAGTGAAGAGAAAAATTCTAGATCTGCCCATAAACCCATTACTGTCCACTCACCCATAAGCCAATAGAAGATCTTGGATTATTGGAACTCATAGCTTTAAGAGAAATTGCTTTCCTAAATTTGACCTCCCACACTAAATATAAAATATGGACCATCTGTAATGAAGGGATTGCAGCCCAAATAGCTATCATCTCTCGGTGGCAAAGGTTAGAAGGTTGATGCACATTGGTTCCATGGGGATGGGGATGTTGGTGACCTTTGGCATGAAAATGGTCACTTGGAGCTGTAATGTGAGAGAAAGGGGTCGGGTATTAGCCACTAAAGACTCTCTGATGCTGTGTCCTTGTTAAGCTTTTACAGAAAAAGGCACAGAGGCATTGTGGGAAACAGCATCAAATCCCATCTACCAGATCTGAATATGATACAGAGGAAAAGTGAAACTGGATATATGCTCCATTTAGGTAACATTTCTTCACTTCTTAAAAGGACAAATGCCATCTGAGCTTATATAAAGCATTCATTTCAAAGGAAAAAAAAGGTAAAAAGATTAATCTTTTACCGCTCCTGGACTCAACAGTGTATTTGACTGCTCATGATGGGCCAAGTGTATGTGCACAAAGACGCGTTCCCTTTTCTTGTTTCCTTATGGAATTCAGTATTTCAGAAGGCAAAACAAAAATACAGTATGTGGTTAAACAAAATTGCTGCTGTCCATACCCTGTGTTTTAGTGTAATTCCTGTAAATGATTGTGAGGGGCTATAGAGGGAAACACAGTGAACACAATGTTCCTTTTTGATCAGCAGCTTTTAACAAAGGAAGGATGTTGAACATCTGAAAGTAGGGAGTGCGGAGTTCACTGCAGGTCACCATTAAGGACAAGAACAAGGTAATGTAAGAGGCTGTGTGATTCCAGGTTGACAGGAGGATTTTAAAAGATCTAAAGTGTTTTCTATATATGCTATAGAGGACCAGAAGTGCTTTCAGTCAACAGATGAAAATGCTAATGTTTAGAAATGATGAAAGCAAGACAAATGTGGTGGTGAATTCCAACTGAGTCATCAAAACAACAAGTATTCTTAGTCTGTGGTTTTTAAAAGATTATTGCAAATTGTCCATCAGTGCAGGTGTGGTAAAAATGGTTGTTCTGTTGCTATATGAACAGTTCACTGCATTTGTTATTTTGGGATGGCAGAGTTGACAGTGAGTTGTGGCTTGCAATATTCATTCTTTTAGGTGTAGACGTATTTGAATAAGTCTGATAATTTGTGAAGCTTTACATTGTGCTCTCTTCCTTTCAGTAAGAGCAATAGAAACGTTTCTACTGTATAATTAGGGAGCTGGAGAGAATAGAAAGAAACAATTAATAGCTGTTTCTGATAGAACCTTCATCAGTTTAGTGTGAAAAAGAAAAATGATAGAGTAATATTGCCACCAGCAATTCCTCAGTCAGGTGACTTTTTTGCTAGATCAATTCTGGTTGCTAAGCAACAAGCAAAAAGGCACTGTTATGTTTTGGTAAATCTTCTAGTTTTGAATATTCTGTGCTGGAGTTTCATGTACTGTATCTATTACTAATGCTGTTGATTCACGACTCATGATATCTTCTGAGCCATAAAGGCCCATCTTTTCCTATTTAAATGGGACAATGTTATTTAGTTATCAGAAAAACTTTTGTGGCTAATACACATCTGAAAATACAAAACTGAGCCAGTGATCAGAGAATTTGTTAAAGACAGCAACAGCAAAATCATTAAAACAACTCTGACATTTTTGGTTAATGATATCTACATTAATGAGTTAATTGCCAGTGCATCACATTTTATGCTACGATCAAATATTAATGTTATCAATGTTATAATAATAGCATCTATTGATATAATTGAAGCTTGCTTTCCAATAGGTGTCACCATGAATAATATCATTGCAGTATTAAAATCAATAATAAGAATATTAGGAGGGCATTATAAAATGTCAATACAATGAACACCACTTAAATAAATGCTTGATATAAAACAAACTGACTAAATATACTAAGCTATAATTTAAAAGAATAAATTCTCAACCCTTTGTATAACAGTCTGGACCATTCCTAAAAGCATCATATTTAACCTAATAATACAATAAATCCATGAAGAGGAGATAATCCCTGTGTGTTCAGTGAGAGAATATTTAAAGAGTAGAAGATACATCTGAAGGAATTATAAATATTGGAAGTGGTTTGATGTTACATTTAAGATAAAGCCTTTGTCTTGCAATAGTCCAAAATCTGCTAGCAAATGTCAATGTCTGTCTTTCTGTGAGAGGTCAGATCAAGCCAGGCACACAGCTGAATCTTGGAAGGAAGCGTGCCTGACTAGCTCACACTGTATATAAAGAAATCAGCGGCCCAGCCCTGGAAGAAGTCTGGAAAGACAAAATTCCGATTTTCCAACGTGAAATATCTTGTCAGCCGGTGGCCGTTGTTGTTCCATTTCAACAGTGGCAAATTGGCACAAAGATAAGGGTCTGAGGGTAATTCTCCATGCCTTTCGGGGACTGACAATGACAGAAAAGACAGGTTGCAAGGAGTCTTTGACAATCTCACACGTGGGTACAGCCATTGCTGTTTGTGTGGAATCACAAGCACAGCAATTACTTGGAAAAAAAGGCACAATTAAGGGGCTTCATTGCTATCTAGGGCACAGGGCAAAATGCCCACAGATGGTTGTTGGCACCAGACATCGTCCTGACAGCCAGAAACAGATAGGTGGTCACTAGCAGATGCCTGGGGTGGGGGCACTTATTTCTGCACTGAGGTTTTCTTTGTCATATCTGTGCCCTGAAACAAGGAGGAGGATCGCCTCTCCTACAGCTGCATAGCTGATCAGAGGAGCAGAGGGTGGAGAAAGTGACCTGCAGAGTCTGCAAGGATGGCCCATCCTTAGAAACACTGATCCTTGAAGACATGCCCTGCCACTGGGGAATAGCATTCTACAGCAGAGGACCAATTTTGCATTACTTTTGTCTCATGTGGTATGCTGAGCTGGGCAGGAGGCAACAGGGTGTGAGTGCAGCAGCCAGGTCCAAGCACCTCTTCCTGTGGCTGGAGGTGGACAGCAGCCACAGCAGCTCTTTCCAGGGCACCATAGCATAAGTTATAAGTAAACTGACAGAGGCCAATGGTACTTTGAATGAGTATCCACGTTATTAGTTCTGGCTGTCTTGCTATTCTTGACTGCCCATGGTAACAATCTCCATTCCCCACCAAGCAAGGTTTGCTGCTGGAGATGCAGTGCATTTGAAAGCTTACTTGGGAACTCCATAAATCAAATTTGCTAATCTGCAGGCTTTTTATTACCAGTGTTGTCTTCAGCTATATCTGCCAAAAGTTTTAAGATAACTCAGACTTATTTGCCCAGAAACATTTGACATTTACTTCATTATTTAGTGGACTGCATTCTCTTTAAATAAGTTTTCCAGTGATCCAGACTTTCACCATGAAAATCTGTACAGTGAACTCCTAGTTTATTATGCCTACTTGAAAAGGGTAATTTAATAAGGCATCAGTACAAATACTTAATTGTGCAATGGCTATTGACAATGCCTTTAAACAGTTGCATATTTGCCAGATTTAGCTAATGGAAGTAGAATTGCCACTTAATGTCTCAGTTTGCACTCGCTGAAAATAAATTGTATCTGACATTCCTTTGGCTTTTAAAGGACATATTTAGATATTTACAGTCAGATTGATCTATTGTTGCATTTATGTTTCTTGTGTGAAGAAGTATGAAGTAATTTAGATGGAGATACTTATTTGCACATTCATTATTTGTAATAGCTTCACACAGTCTGATGTTTCATAGACTTGGAATATTGATATCAGAGAGGGTTGACTGAAAATAACTTGGCAAAATCTATTGTTTCAAAATGTGTGGATTTGTTAAGTGTGCACTAATTTACTGGAGCAGGCTCCCTTTAACATTTCCATTTATAAGAAGTTTTAAAAATTAAGTTGAAAATTGTTCATAAGAATTTTGCGTCATTTTCTGAAAGTTCATTTTCATTACATTTCCCTTAAAAATGTAATTCCTCATGAAAGTAGGTCACGAAAAATAGTGTAAAAGCAGAATTATGGCATTTTGAACATACGGTATCAAAATACTCTGATTGACATAAGCTCAAATTTTTCTGAAGTTTTTGGTTCAAAAATCATTTACGCTGTTTCATTCTGATTTAAGATGCAAATGAGATCTGCAATATTAAAAATGTTCATAAGATGGCAACCCTATTTCATATTGAGTTCCAGTGCAAATGTATTTAATTTTCTCATTTTATATTCTCCATTAGAAATATAATTACTTATCTCTGTACTTCCCCTTTCCTCACACCTCATTTAAGAAACAAAAAACTTTTTTGAATGAAGCAACTTATCATCACATTAAGAGGCTCAGTAGCAATTGGATTGCGACTATGGTGTTACTACAGTCTTTTTCAATGGATTTTTAACTTTTGTAGTGAATGGACCGTAAAGTGCAAATCTACTTAAGTCTAAGGAAAGAATTTTTTTCATTTAACAGTTATCTGTAGATGTTCAGGTTTGTTTGTAGATTGATACATAAGAAAGTTTCTACTTTAGATTTCTGAATTGTTAAGACATAGGATTGAAAACATGTAGACATCTCAGGGGTGCAAGTTATCTGAGTTAGGTTTCACTTCATCATTCAGTTGGAAGAGCAGTGCTTTGTTGAAGACACGGCTTACTTTTCAAAAATTGAGCTGGTCTCTTGGGTAGCATATACAGACACTTTTGCCACTTTAGTTTCCTTTGCTTATACCAGTCCAGGAATTACTTTGTGCCTTGTACTGCTCAAGTCACATGGCAGGAACAGGGTGGACAGCGAAGCGAAGAACTCTAAAATTTGGGATCAGGTTTTGCTAAGTTTATGTGTTCCCTGGGAGGAAGGGTGAGTACTGAAAGAGCTGCTCCTGGCCAGTGACAGCCAGCTTCCTTGCTTCCATTCCTCCTTTGGATCTCAGTACTGCGGGATGTCATAGCTGGGAGCAGTAGCATGTCCATGAATGAGGTTTAATGCTGAAAGGGAATTTAAGTGTTTTCTACCTTGTTTCCTATTGCCTGAAAGCATGAATTCATGTCTCTCGAGCTTACCCTTTGTGACTACTGATTTGTGGATGATTTGAAAGCAGCCCTTGAATCTACATTTTCTAGAATCCAGAGAAATTCAGCCAGACTTTGCTGCCCAGACCAATTGCACCATGCATAAACAATAAATAGTGGTAGATATCCATATTTTCAGTACTAACTGCTTAGTCAGAGACTTATGAACAGGCATAAACACAGGATGAGGATTAACCTGTGAGATTGCTGCTGGGCACTTTGACCATCTGGTCTTTTACACTGGCCATACTTAAGTTTAAATTTAAAGTCTGCATTCATTTTCTTTGTTAATTAGCAGTTCACTCCCATTCAGAAGCCTTTCTGTAGCCCTTCTAGCCATTGACTAAATCCAATGTCTTTTTATCTGTGTGTGCCAGTGAGCCAAGAACCATGTCCCCATGTTTTGGGTGCTAGAGCTCCACCTGGTCATGTTTTGACAGTTGTTGAACAGGACTTGATCAATGCATTGAGATTTAAAGGAGGATCAAGCATAATGAGAGAAGGGAGCAAATAGGTAACGTTTCCTTTACCTCTGCTGTCACTGTATTTCCCAAGAAGATGCCCCAACACTCTTGTGGACTACAGTGCTGCTGAGCAAGGTGCTCCATCTTTTGATGTGAACCAGGAAGTCTGATGATTAATTTGTGTTTGGAGTTTGGTATTTTTGCAGTTCAGTGACAAATTTTGGCACCTGTTACAAGTCCACTCTATTTAAAACCTCAATCAATTGCTTTTGAGGCACTTATGGGTGGAGGTTTTTTCCTGTACATTTGGTGAGTTAATTTTGCTGATGCATATGCTCAGATGGAAATAACCATTGGAATGAGAAATAGTAGTAAGAAGCTTAATACCTAGATTCTCAGCTTTCCAAACTTCAATGTGGCATAGAGAGGAACTGATTTTCCAGTGCATAATTCGATGCCCTTTTGTATTTCCTCTTGCTTGGGCAGCAACATGTGAATTCAGTCAGCTCACCATTCTTTTGATTCTAAAATGGTGGTTAAGAATTGTTTTCCCTCCCTTAACTCTATTTTTCCTGGCTGATTTTGTTTCTGCCATCTCTGAAATGCTCAGTTGGTTGCCTGTCTGTTGACTTCTGCCTGAGCTTTGCATTTCTGGGCATTTCTGTGGGCCCAGGCTGCCCCGTACTGCATCTTTCTGAAGACTTCATAATGATCTTGAAAGACCACTAGAGAAAAAATTCATTGTCTTTTGAGATCAGTCTGTGCTAAGCCATTCCTCAGTTCTGTGTGTTCTTGAAATGCAGATACTATATGTTGATAAGGAATTATGTTTGGTTTAGAATACACCGAATCTTCCCCTGGAGAAGACCTCTGCCTGCGATGTTGTAGGAAGTCATGCAAAGGAGCAGAACACAAAATGATAGTATCAAGTGATAGAAACAGGATAAAGGAGAAAGCAGTAGAGAAACTAGATTATGACCCTTGAGTCCATCAGGATTTATCCCTCTGTACTCAATGGTTTAAGGACAGCTCAGCTCCAATGATGCAATGACGCAAACTGCCACCTAAGCTGCAGGTTCTCATATTTGGAGTTTGCTCTGCGCTAAGTTAGATTTGCCAAAGTTCATTATTTCAACATTAAGCAGCACTGGAAAATTCCACTCACTGCTAGAGAGTGAATAGATTTTTGCAGCTGAAATGAGTGAATAAAAAGCTACTGCCTATGATTTGTCTATGAAAAAGTGCACATAGGACCTCCTATGTAGGAATATGTATCTCTCTGTGTGTGCACATTCTTTCTTTGCTATTTTTCCAAAAGTGAAGATAATCCAAACTCTCAGATGTTTACCTAATTCTCTCAAATAGCTGTTGCCAGGTCATTGGGAAAGGTTTTCTGTTGTGATATAGGGCACACCAGCTATGTAAACTCTTTCGTACTTCCACAGAGTACAAACCTGTAACCAAACTTTCATTCAAACGCCTGTAAATGTCCACAGGGAAGATAACAATTTTTTCCTCTTGCCTCTGTTTTGTTAAAAAAACCCTAATAATAGAGGAAAAAAACTTACAACAAGGAGTAATAAAAAGGTAATCCATAGTCTGGGGCCTTGTGTAAATGCAGTAAACATGAAGAATTTATTACGTTTTTCTTATTCCAGGTGGAGATTGTTAAAGGCAGGCTTACTTCTTCTGAACTGTTCAAAATTAACTTTCCCGGAGTACAAAGTTTTCACTAAGTGTCTTAAAATCAATCATCAAGCTGGATGGTCTGAAAACGTGATAGCTGAAGAGGTACAAACAGGGAGAAAGAAGTGGAGGGGAAAGCTCTGTAGGTGCTGTCCTTGGGCTTGTCCCTGTCAGACTTCTGGGAGAAGCTGGGGAAGGAAAGCTGGTGCCCTCCCAGAGAAGGGAAAGGACTCAGCTGCACCAGGGAAAACCAAACCAACATCTCCAAAATAGTCCTCAGAAAGAAAAGGAAAAGGTGCAGAGAGGAGCTGGACAGAAGCCCAAAGGAGCCAGAGCAGCAGAACCCTGGCCTCGGTTCCCTTTGGGTATTTTCTGTCCTTTTCACCAACCGCTGCTTTGCTGCTACATGAGCCGTGAGTCAAGTGTGGTTCCCTCCATTCAACATGCTGTCCCCACTTAACCTACACCCTCACAACTGGCCTCCCACCTCCCCCAAAACCTGTACAGGTAACTTCTGGTTCTGGGACATGGTTAGATTGTGCATTCAGCACCTTATTCCTTTTGTCTGTGCTTTCTGTTAAGATTACAAGCTCCTTAGGACAGACTTTGTAGTTTGTTTTGCAGGCTTTAGAAACAGGGTCTAATTTTATAGTCTCCACATAATGGCTATCATTATGCACTCCACTATAAGCCCAGTTCCTCATAATTAATGAAAACTACTCAGGTAGCAAGGTCAAGGTGAAAAAATCTTCCTGTCAGTTTGAAGCACTTTTTCCATTTACTTATTAATATTCTAACTGCTGTTGAAAAATGTTGTGGCTGTGAGCTCTTTCTATCTGGGATTTTAGATCACAGCAGTTTCACCAAGAGAGACCCAGAATCTGAAAACCTTAATAATTTGTGCAGTCTCAGCTAATGGAAGTCTTCCTGTGGAAGACCCTTAGCCTCTCCATGCATGTCCTCTCTCATTGTGTTCAGTGAAACCAATGTCACAATTATACTGATTCTTGATACTAATGAAATTATGATTATTATCTAGTATAGTTGAGATAAACTCTAACCTTCTCGGAAACCCTTATATTTGGCCTAGGAAATCAAAAGTAAAACATTTGAAAGCCCACTTCAATCTAAGCAACTGAAAACCTGCAAAGTTTGTTTCCAAACATACTTTCCAGTCTGTTTATAACCAAGATATAAATATCTTCATTTCCGAAGTATATCAAATTTTGAATTTAATGAGGCTTTCAGATATAAGAAGCCATCAGCTACAGGTCAGCAGCAAGAACCAGTGTTTTCTTCTGCAGGCAAAGTTAAGATCCTTGCTCCAATCTCACAATGTTTTTAAGGAAGACTGTTAAGATGTATTAGGCATGCTATAAAAAGCTACACAGAATATCAATATGTAACACTGGGGTGAATCTTTTTCTTTTATAAATCCTCCACGAAGCCTTGTAGGTGTATATTCTGCTCAGGACTCATCGTTATGAGTCTAAAACCACATGAAGGCTTGCCAGCACCAAATGAGTCTATATTTCAGACATAAACAAAAGAAAATGGCTTCTTTTGAGTGTGTACATCTGATCTTGCCGCAAAATATCAAGTCCTGCTCCCTTTATATTACCTGTTTTATTATTTTTATTATTGATACTATTACATGTGCTAATCAATCGTACTGAGTTCACAGGTCACCCTGGTAACAAAAATGACTGCGCATATTATTCTGCATCTGACAAAGCTGAGTTTGTTGTTTGGCCCTAGCATACTCCTCTCTTGTTCCTACCTGTAGCACAGAAAATAAATCTAGGCATGGGTGAGGTAAAGGTGATCAATGTCAAATCTGTAAGAGTATGTCTCTAAATGCCACCATCATGCACTAGGTAGGAAATGTGTAAATATTTGATCAGTTCTGAAATTTACATAAAAAATAGCTATAGACAAATTGCACAATGATTCTTGGATCCACAGACACGCTGCAGCACAAAGAAGGCAGAGCCTGGCAGTGTGGCAGTGTGCACGGCACGGCACAGCCTTCATGCTCCATGATCGAAACCTGGCGCACCAGCAGCCAGCTCCTCCTGAGCACAGGTTTGGTGTTTGCCTCAGCAGTGAAGCTGTCTGCAGTCACACATGCATAGTTCAGTAAAATCAATGGAAGCATTTCCATGGAGCTCAGTAGGCTTTGAATTGCGTCTGCTTTGTGCGTCCTAAATGATAGCCATAACACTCTGCGTGCAGGGATGTGTTAGTGCACGTTTCATCATTTCAGGAGGATGTGGTAGAAAAGAGGTCAGTATCATAAAGGTACGCAAGGATTGCTGTATGTAAAATAGAGTCCTAAGTTCATCCTGCACCTAATGTGCTATAAAAGAGAGGCTGACCACTTAGTAGATTCCCCAATTCTTCACACAAATTTAGTGGCAGAAATCAGTTCTTAGTTACAGACAGATTGCTAAAAAGGAAATTGATACTCAAAGCCAAATTCTGACCTCACTTGCCAGATTATAAATGCAGAGTAATCCCTCTGACTTTGGTGAAGTCATCTTTGCTTGGAATTGTGTAAATGAGAGAGAACTAGGAACTATATTATAAAAATTCAGCACTTGGGGTATTTGATGATGTAATGCATTAGGGTGTTAAGACATGAGCAAGGGTACATATGTATTGTATCCCATGAAAAGTCTACTTCTGACCTACTTGAAGATTATTTGTAGTTTTATGTCTTTATTCCACATTCTCCCATTTATGATAATAGCATTAACACTGCCGTCCCCTTCTGATGTGGTGTCAGTTACGCTTTTCACTTTCATGGAGTAACGCTTTGAAATTTCAAAATACTTGAAGATACTGTAACAGCCAGTGCTGCCAATATAGCATGGAACTGCTACTTCACAATTCAAGTAGTCAGCTATTGACTCGTGGCAATCTATATCTGCATTAAAATGGTGAGTTTTGGATTAATGTGGAGCTGAAAGCCCAACTGAGGCTCTTTGCTGCCAGCCTGTCTCTGTAATTGCAGCATGGATTTCACCAACCACAAAGGGCAAAATGAATGTGATCATCCCCAGCAGTCGATAGCACATTGATTTTTTTCACTCTACGATTCGCACAAATATTGAAGCTCATTTTTTAAGCAAGGAGGATTATTAATCTACATTTCTTTAAAAATAAGTCTGTTTTGAAGCATGATACCTTGCAGGGCTTATTTAATGTGCAATATGTAAATAGGATGAGCAAAATATTCTTTTTTTTCTTTTTAACCAAAAATTGGCATTCTCAGCAGGCTGTGAAACCCCATCCTCAGCGTTGTGCTGTCATGTGTCGTACTGTTTGGTTAAGAGATTAAAGAAGGAAATGTTGGCAGGTCTCGTTCTGGTCAATGGTCTGCGTTTTCTTAGTTTGGTTTCATTTTCACTAACCCCTGAGGTTGTAAACAAACTGCGTACAACATCACCTGTGGTTCCTAAGATGAAACAATGATTCAAGACCATTTCTTCTCTAAATGGATGCAGTTAATCTGTGGTATAACAAATCTACTTTAAATCAGGGAAACAAAGAGAGTTCCTGCCAAGTAGTGGTAGTGTTTCTGAGAACTGCAACTTTTCTTTTGGTCATCACCTGTTTCTTGGGCAGGGACTTTCTGGAACTACGTCTTCAACTGCATGGCTGTGAGAAGGCTCCAGTGCTGATGACCAAATTTACTGCTCTTCCCTCTGTGTATGTGCAGACTGGCAGTGGTTGTTCGTATGTGCCAGCTGCAAAATGGGCAGCTGACCTCAGTGAACAAAATATATTCAATCAGTCCTTCATAAACCATGGTAATTCATATGTGAATGTAATATGAGCCATGTCATGGCTACAGGTTGACTTGTCTGACTGTAGACATCCCTGGATCTGGCTTTACGTTCCTAATTTTGCAGGTTGGATCACAGAATCTCCAAAGCTTGCATTTCCACATCCCTGTAAGGAGTGCAGTTGCTGGGCCAGCTCTGTGCTGGATTTGGTCTATTTGTTAAAACTTTTCTCAAGGGAAGCACAACTCATGATAAGAAACATTCCAGGAATAGCTTTAATGAAAAAGTAGCAAACGAGCACAAATTAGATTACCTTTATAAATGTCTAAGGTCAATCAGGGCTCTCCTGTTCCTTCCTTCATCCCAAGGCAATATTAATGAATGCAAAACCCCTCTTTGCCGAGGGGCAGCCTTGAATATCAAATCTTCATTTGGATGGATTTAATTCAAACCCCTGGTAAACCTTAAAACAAATGCAGGGTGGTAAACTACAATGTAGATAATAAGACTGGGAGACACTACTCACCCTTTGATTTGATCTTTTCACAGACACTACACATTTCCAGAAACAAACCCTTATTCAAGATAGTATTTGTTTCCTTCCATGTTCCCAGTTAGGTTGATGAGGCGCCTTTCATGAGTCACAAATGTTCTTTTAGGTAAATGTGGCAGAATAAGTTGAATTTGAAGTTAATCTGTCTCCTCACTTTCATAAACTCTGCTTCTGATTTTAACTGTTTGTCACAGTAAATCCTCAAAGTAGAGCAGTAGTTGTTTGTCATTAGCTGTGTGTTTGCTTTCCTGAGGGTATTTAGCTACTCACTCTGCAGCTTCTCTTGCACTTGGCAGTACAATGACATCTCAAAATGCCCTGCTTGTAATTCCAGAGAACAGTCAAATGGACAAATATTAGTCACACAAAAAAGATAATTCCCTGAAAAAAAACTACCATTCATATTATGCTCTGAAGAAGCTCAAACTTCAATTTCCCTCACTTCCCTAAATGTAAGAACAGCCTCAAATAGGAAACATTTAAGGCATGAACTGTGCTTTCTGCTGTTAGTGTGCAGAACAGGATTACAGTTCTCAGCTCAAAGCCTTTGGAACAAACCCAGCTCCTGTAAGTGCAGTTCCAGACCAAGAACCTGGTGACTGGTTGAGCTGTTCTGAAAATCTTTTTTTCCTTCTTCTGTGACAGCCACCTGCAACAGAGGCTGAACTATGATGAAAGGGAGCAAGTCATGCAGAGCCTTCCAGCCATGATGAATAATGTAGCATAGCGGGTGTACATAGAACAATATCTTAATGAACCATATTCTGAGGTCATTACTTCGTTACACTGTGAAACGCCTTAGTTGGATGCTGGACTTCATCTACTATTCTGGATATTTGGAAGTAGGAGGAAGTTTTCCAGTCATTCTCAAACAAAGGTATTGTGAGCTTCCCCAAAGGCCCTCTTTTATCTCCTCATTATGCCTTTTTATCTCAAGGGGTTTTTTTACCTAACTTCCCTCTGTTCCCCACATGGGAAAGTCCTTTACGTCCTCCTGCCTCCACTGATAACGGGGATTTCAGGTGACATAAAGCCACTCCAGTGGACTGACTCCAGTGACACAGACCAACAGAATAAAAGGCCTGAGACCATAAATCAAGAAGGCAGGGAATTAAAATAATGTGTCTGCAACACAGCAAAACAGCTCACTTTTTTTTTTTATCTATCTATCTATCTATCTATCTATCTTATCTATTTATCTATCTATCTATCTTATCTATCTACCTAACTACCTACCTACCTATCTATCTATCTATCTATCTATCTATCTATCTATCTACTGAACAGGAGAGTTCCCCAATATGCAGGAGCTCTGCTTGTGTGTTGCCAGAGTCCTTCGGAGCAGTGGGTTAGTTTTTGCAATGTCTGTCCATGACATTGAAGACAAGATAGATAGAGAATAGCTTCATGTGTTTCCAGGCCCATTTCTGCCACATCACTGTAACTTCTGATGTCAGTGACCTTTGCTTTTGCTCTTTTATTGGGTCTTTGGGGGTGAACAAACTTGTCACAGGGAAAGAGGGAATATCTCTTAAAAGTTATTCTTATAATCCAGCAGATTTTACATATAAGATCATAGACATGTAATGCATTCAATATTATCAGTGTTCACGAAAAAGAATCATGAACCACTGGGTATTAAAGAGCACACATCTATGTTTTCTGGAATATTTTATTCCACTGACTAATGGATTAGTACTTGTAAATAGATGTAAATGCATTATATTAGAATGTCCTATCCAAATTTAGTTCAAACAGATCTAACTTTGTGTGTTTGCTCTTCTGTTGTTTCAAAGTATCTGCAGTCATCGGTATGCTGAGTTTGTTTATGCTTTCTGGTTTTGTTTCCATCTGAGTCTCTGTATGCTTGAATGTAATAGCAAAGCTTTTAAGAAAAGCAGGATGGTCTGGGGGTTAGAGCATAGTAATAGGATTCTGGAGACCTCAGGTCTCAGTGTGATGCTGCCACAGCCTTCCTCTGTGTTCTTGCGCAGATTACTTAGTCTTTGACTGATTCTCCTGCTCTGTAAAAGGGACATTAAGATATTAAGCCCTTGGAGAGTCATGTATCAAAAGTACAAGAAAAGAAAAGTACAAAGAGTTAGATTTTTTTTTAAAGGCAAAAAATAGACCCCGTGTCCTGCAGTCATGAGGAAAAAGCTGTTGCAGTCCTTCCCTGACCAGTGCTATGCCATAAGCTCTCAATTAAAACTGTAGTGGGAACAGAGAATAACTGCATTTCACAGTGCTAAATAGCTAATGAGCTGTGCAGAAAAAAACTACCTGTGAATAGTTGCAGAAGTATGCTCTGTGCAGTTTAGTTCGTTTACTCTTAGACATATCTGCTTTGTTTTAACTAAGCACTGAGAAGGCTGTCGTCAGTTACCATATTGAGGTTATCAGTGTGCAGTTTAATGCAAAGAACATTATTTGAACAAGGTCCAAAGACATTTGTATACAAAGCACCATTGGAAGCACCTCCTAGTTCCTTTGCAAGTGAATAAATATGTTTTCTCCATGGTTAGAGAATCTTCTTTACTTAGTTATTGATTAGCTGAGTCAAGCAAACTTGTAACCTTACCTAATGCATTTTCACCCTCCATTTGCCCCAGCCATGGATTAAAATTTGTACTTAAATGAAAGGACTTTTCCTTCTTTCGCCAGTGACTCCATAGTCTGCAGCTCTGGGTGGCATTTCCCATGTTCAGTAGCTCTCTTTAAAACAACCTTAGATATTTCACTGGAGACAGGGCTGCCTGAAGAAGGGGTCAGGTTTTCCCAGGTCCTTTTTCTGAGAGGGCCAGCAAGGCTCATTACTGTATGACACCATCTATAGCAAGAATGATAGTCCCTGCTTTTGGCATTGCTGAATGCTCCTGCATACAGCTCCATGAGGCCAAGCTTTCCCCCCAGCCCAAAGGCAGAAATGTGAGCCTGACCTCAGCCCACTGCAAAATCAGCATCTGATCGATGCTCTCCTTTGACAGGCCCAGGGACAAGCAGAGGAGTGCATGCCCTTGGTTATAGAGGGAGCTGTGTGGGGAGGCAGGGGT